>CM075662.1:34785000-39785000 GCA_037954105.1 Canavalia gladiata | reverse complement strand
GAATGAAAGTTTATGCAATTATAAAATGATTATTATAAATTTTCTAATTTTACTTTTAAAAAAAGTTGGATCTCTTTCTACTACATCTAACAAACTTTGACGAAAAATACATCTCTTATGATATAAGACAAACATATTCATTTTTCAGGAAGTTTTATTCATTCAATTCAAATAAATTATTTTATATTTGAATGGAAGTGTTATAATTAAATTTAAAGTCTTAATTTACACCTTAATTTTTACACAGCTTGAACATTTTTTTAATTATGAGCCAATACTAATTCTGAGAATGAATTGAAATTGAAATTCTGACCTGGAATAAAATTCGAATTAAATTGTAGAATTGAAAGTTACATACAAAGTAAGGTTTGAAGCAATAAAATAAAATAAAATAAAATAACAAACTACCCAATGACTAGAAAATGAGGTATGCTAAGGACTTTGAGGTGAAGGTCTTGGTCTTTTTACTTGTAAATAGCAATATGTTAAATCACTACCGAACAATGATTTCAAAGTATTGACTCATTCCCAATTTCCATGTACCAACCATCAGGCCCAGATTTTATTTTTTATATTTTAGGGTGATGAGTGAAATGTGTCATATTATTTTGTCCAGAAAATGTGTCATTAACAAACACCCAACTTATTACAGTTGGATGAGTCAGAAGCCAATATAGTGAAGATAATTAAACATAGCACAAACGGAAGTGACAGAGCATTAGATTTCATGTTCACTAATTAGTAGGAATGAAAATAGATGGAATAATTAGTAAAGATAAAAATAGATAAAATAAAGTTAGATTCTAAGTGTTTAAATTTAATTTATTTAAAATTTTTAAGATTTAAATTTAAGTTTGTTATCAATTAAAAATTTTATTTTTTATCAAATTTAATTTAAATTTTATAAGAATTATAAATTTATGTTGTAAAAAACTTAATAAATAAATTTAAAATTTATATAAAATAATTGATTAAATTTTTTTAATAAATCTAAAGTATATTAAAAGAAATATTATATAAATATAATATATTAAAAAAAATATATTTTTAAATATATTAAATAAATTTTTTTATAAGCTTAATTTTAATTTATTTATTTTAAAAAAATTTAACAAATTAAACTTAGATTTTAAATAAGCCGATCTGTAGATATATTTTTTTAAAACAAATATTTTGTATTAAAAATGTGAAAAATTGATTTTTTTATAAAAATAAAAAACTATTCATTTGTAGCTTTATACAAAAAGATATCGAGATTAAAAAAAAATGCGCTAAGAATTTCGAAAAAATAATACTAGATGATTCGTTTCTATTGTTCCGGTTATTTTTATACAATATGTAACAGTTTTTCAGTTTAGAAATAAAAGAAAATAACTTTATTACATATCATATAAAAAATTGTTGGGAAGCATAAACTTGTGATGGTGACAATAAACGGGATAATTTCTCAAACGATATCCTCATGTTTAAAGATGGAAATGAGCTAAGCTAAGCCGTCCGATAGCAACATTTATTTAAAATCTGTTTTGTACTCATCTATTTAAAAAATGGATAAATTTAAATTTATTATAAGATTTAAATTTATAAAAATATTTAATTTATTTTAAAAAATTAAATATATAAATTTATTATAATTTTATAATTTATTTTAATATATTATAATATATAATGTATAAGATATAAAATAAATAAAGTACGTGAATTCTAAATATACTTAGTAGTATATTGTTATCATGTGAAAATTTATACTTATTTATAAGATTTTTTATTTTTATTTATCTAAATTGTTTAATATATAATTTGGATAAATAGTATACATTTAGTGTAACATTTTTTTTTCATTCAAAATCTTACTTTTTTTTTTTTACCTTGTTGTATATTTTTTTTAAATTTTTTTTTATGATCTTTTCTTAAATTTTATCAATTAACAAATTTTTTTACTTATTCACACTTATCACATCATGATTACTATTGTTCAATTTTTATGATAGAAAGCTTTTTTTTTTAAGTTAGAATTAGAATCTATTTGAACAAACTTTGACGAAAAATACATCTTTTATGTTATAAACTATTTCTTTCATTTCTATATTGATAAAAGACAAACATATTTATATTTTTGTAGTTTTATTCATTCTCATTCATATTCATTCAAATAAGTAATTATATATTTTATATTTGAATGGAATTAGAATTAAATTTAAAATATTAATTTTACACCTTATTTTTTCAAAACTTGAATTTTTTTAATTATGAACCAATTAATATTAATTCTGATAATGAATTGAAATTAAAATTCTGACCTGGAATATAATTCGATATGTTAAATCAAAGTTACATACACCTTAAATTTTAGTATTGAAAGTTATATACAAAGTAAGGTTTGAAACAACAAAATAAAATAAAAACACCCAATGACTAGAAATGAGGTATGCTAAGGACATTGATGGTGAAGGTCTTGGTCTTTTTACTTGTAAATGGTGATATGTTAAATCATTCCCGAACAATGATATCAAAGTATTGACTCATTCTCACCAACTTATTTCCAATTTCCATTTATCAACAATCACGCCGAGATTTTATTTATCCTTTTCATTTTAGGGTGTTGAGTCAAATGTGTCAATATTTTTTTCTTATTAACAAACAGTCCAACTTTTATGGTTCAGAAACCAATAAAATGAAGTAAAGATAAGAGTCGTGAAGAAACCGACAAAGTATTAGATTTCATCTAAGTAGAATTAATTTTTAGTCTTATATATTTTTTAAAATGAATATTTTATACTGAGAAATATAATTTTTTTAAATTTTAAAAAAAAAACTGTTCATATATGACTTTACACAACAAGGATATTGAGATGACAAAAAAAAAATACATTAAGAATGTCAAAAAATTATTTCATATTTCAAGATCATTAGATCTATGGTTGCTGTTAATTTTTATACAATATGTAACAAGTTTTCAGTTTAGAAATAAAAGAAAATAACTATTATAAAAATTTATCGGAACCATAGACGTGTGATGCTGACAAAAATCCCCGATAATTTCTCAAAGGATATCCCCATATCCCAACACTGTTTCAACCACAGTCACCAATTTCTTCACCCGCTTCTAAGTGACGATTGTGTAGGTGATCATGCATGTTTTTTGCATCTTCATATGTATCCATTGTAAATTTGTAACCGATATTCTTATAATTTGTAATGTTCTTTCAAGCGAATGTCCCTTGTTCTGTTCCTGATATAAAATTTGTTTGGCAAGTGAATTTCAATATCTTGCATAATTGCAATTGAAACTCATGACTCTATAAAAGAGTTGGGTTTAGATGCTACAACTTGAGTAGTTATACTTATTCTTCTAGTTTTGATTTATGGATATATTCAAGAGTGTGCACCAGAATAACATTGGAGAAAGCTGCTTCTTGGGAATTTCAATGTGGTCACTATAAGCCTCGTTACTCTAATATTAATACGCCTTTTAAGGTTTTGAAACACTAAAAATTCTCGAGTGGATGCAGATTATGAATCATCCAATCAGATTTTCATAATTTAATATTTTAACCAATTAAATATGAAGAGAGAAAATGTAAATTATAGGAAAAGTGTGTATACTGAAAATTCAAGAAAAAAATCAGGAAAAGAAGTCACACCAATGTTAGATCTAAAAAATTGACCAAAACAAAAGGAAACCACCTACAATTTTTAACTCCCTTGTTTCTATGTTCTCAAAGAGAGAAACTTTGGATCCAAACCCTATACTTATTTTACTGTCTGCCCACCATTTCAGTAATGGTTAGATCATTGACTGAAATAATTTGTAGGGATTGACACTTGTTTACTTCTTCCTCATCTTTCACTTTTGAAAATGCTGGCCTTTTGGGGATGGCTAGAGAGTTATTTTCGTTTCTCAACATTGAAGATACTTTCAGCATGGAAGGCCTCTCATTTGCATGTTCTTGGACACATAGCAAAGCAATTTGCATGCATCTCATTAGTTTGCACGGTGAAGATGAGTCATCAAGTGACAGATCTATGAACTCCACACCCTTTCCTTCTTTCCATAACTCATAAGCCTGCCCCCATTACACATACATCATGGAAAAAAGTACAATCTTCAAAAATCTAAACCAAATAAAGTAACAAATCTTTTAACCTATACTTTCCACCAAAGGATGAAGAAATTACTTACATATTCCAAGAGCTTTAAATCTTCGTTTTCTCCATAAAAGCCACTTGTCTTCTTACCACTTATAATTTGTAAAAGTAGGACTCCAAAACTATAGACATCAGATTTAGTGGAGTACACTCCTTGCTTAACGTATTCAGGGGAAACATAGCCACTGCATCATAACAAAAGCAAAGTAACATGTTAAAATTATAATTCTGAAAGCTGGAATAGTGGAGCTTTATCATCAGAATATAAACTCACTATGTTCCCACAATCTTGCTAGTGTTTGCCTCTTGTTCATTTTTCGTGAATATTCTTGCCATCCCAAAGTCTGATATCTTTGGCTTCATCTCAGCGTCTAATAAAATATTGCTAGCTTTTATGTCTCTATGAATTATGGTGAATCTTGAATATTCTTGAAGGTAAAGAAGACCTTGTGTAACTCCCTCAATGATGCCAACACGCTTATTCCAATCTAACGAAAATCGTCTAACAGGATCTGTGTAGAATTTGATATGACAGAAAGTCATGTGATTATTTCTTTACGAAGAATATATATATATATATATATATATATCAAGAGGTTGAAATTTGTTTCTCTGTTCCTCTTAAATGATGATTGTTCTTATTTAACTTGCCCCTTCCACCATTTTTGCAAGCAAATATTTATGCTAAACTTGTAATAAATCATGTAATTTTGATAAAAGTGATGGCACTAATATCTATATGAATGCAAGTGTAAGCCAGAGTGTTGTGTTAATTTTCTTTAGAATAATGCTACAATTACAGTTAAATTTTTATAACACTGTTTGCAGTTCATTTCTTCTCTCTGTCTCTTCTCATTACATCACTTACCTTATCTAATATTTTTTTTGGTGGAACAAAACTAATGTATGAGTAACATCATCTTTTTCAATCCCTCTTAAAGAAAACATGATTGAAGGAAGTCAATCATTTAAGGCTTAGTTTAAAAAAGTGACAGATATTTATATTTGAAGTATATATATAGAGTTTAAGGCAGCAAAATAATCAAACCAAATAAGTAGAAGTCCAAGCTTTTATTTGCCAAGTACTCATACACCAACATCTGCTCCCCTCGTTCAATGCAGAAACCCAACAACCGAACAAGATTCACATGCTGTAGCTTTGCTGTTAGAGTTACCTCATTCTTGAATTCCTCGAATCCTTGTGTAGAAGCTTCTGATAATTTTTTTACTGCTATTTCCTGTCCATCAGGTAGAGTGCCCTGCAGGAACAAACACTCCTAATGGTTAGGAATTAGGGTCTTTGCTAACACACGCATTTCCTTTCAACAATACTAAGGGAGAAAACGCTACACCATTTGAACCATTTTGATTAAACTATTCTAAAACTATAATGTTGAGTGGACACCTAAGAGGTATGTAGACACTTAGAAAGATAGAATGGAAGGAAAAAAAAAATTGAAAGATTGTGATAAATAATGTAATATGATAAAAAAAAAATGAAAAGTGTTAAATAGGCTGTAATATTGTTGGATGCATATAAATTATTGTTTATTTTAAAATTTTATTGGTGTTTAACATGGAATTATTTTTTAAATTATGAATAGTGAAGACCATTGAATGGTTCTTTTGTGAAGCTTTTTACCTTGTAAACAGGACCATAGCCACCCTGTCCGAGCTTATTTTGAAATGAAAAATTATGTGTAGCAGCTTGAATGACAGAAAATGTATAAACACGTAAATCAGGAGCATCCCCTTGAAAAGGTCCTACAGCTTCTCTATTCACTTTGGAGCGAGCATGTTTAGCAGCATTAATTGTACCTATATTTAAAGGAGTTAGTTTTCTTCATCCATGGACTTTTTTAATGTCAACTCTCAAATGGAAAATATATATATATAACTAGTTGGAAACATTACCAGTTGATTTAAATATTTTCTTCCTTCGTAAGTAGACTGTGACAACTAACATGAGAATAATGGTAGCACTTATACTCGGAATGATCACAAACAATTTCCACCGTTCATGTTTGTGGCCGTCTTCCTGTTCAGCTGAGAGCATAACAAAATTTTTGGGTAAAATTCATTCAAATTCTTTCTTCTTCATTTCTATGCAAACATGCAAAGGGTAAAATTTTTGGGATTTATTCAATTTAATCCTTGAACTTAGAAAATGATTGAAAAAAGTCAGTTACAACAAGTCGGAGATGGCACTGATAATGTATTTCCGAAAAGTCAATGTACGACGGCACTTTTTCTATGTGCCACACATAAAAGTCCAACAGGGTTAAGTGCCGGAAGATCATGGAAAATGTTTTTCATACATTTTATTTAAAATATATTGAATAATAAAAAATAATATATAATATAAAAAATAAAAAATTAATGTATATTAAAATATTAATATTATTAAAATGTGTGTTTAATATTTTTTAAAAATAACATAAGGATAATAAAAAAAATTATCATCCGAACAATCATTATTATACACCTCGCCCCTTCACATTCATATGATTAATTTAGTGTTACTTTTATTCTGTAAAAAAAGTCTAAGCATACACACGCAGTATTACACATCTCATTCTAATTTTATTTTAAAGTGTCCGGATGGAACGACTATAAAAAGTCAGTTAATAATGAATAATGTGAAGATCTTTCATTAATTTTTTTTAAAAAATAAAAATTTAAAACAAATCAAATATCACCCAATTTATTATTATTTTAAAATTAAAAATTAAAAAACCAATCAGTAATTCTTTAGAGTTTAATATAAAATTTTAGTATTATTATAAATAATGGATGTACATATATTGAACTTTGATATTCATAAATTTTATTTTAAAATGTATTGAGTGATAAGAAAAAAAATAGAAAGAAAGAAAAAATAAATAAAGACATATGATATGATAAAAAAGAAATATAAAAAATATATATTAAAATATAAATTGAATATATATTTATCATTTTTCTACATATATCTCAAAAGATACACTCAAAGTGAAAAAGTACAACCATATACGTGGGTTTAGGACTAAATTTTAGTAGCCATAAATAATAAAAAACCCAGTTTTGTTATTTTGTTTTTGCCAGAAATAATACTATAATTACTTCGATTTAAAAAAAAAAAAAGGCTTGCGTTACAAAATAAAACCATGATTTTTTAATTATTCATTTTATATTTAATTGTTAGATTTAGTTTTTACTGTCTTTTTCTACAGCTTTTGTTTTTTTATTTTACAGAAATTATTTATTTTTAATTTGTATCATTAATTTTTTTATATTTTTAATCTTAAAAATGTTAGTCTGTACCATTTGATTTTTGAAATAATTTATATACTCATATTTTAACCTTTTAAAAATTTATTTGACTCCTAAAAATATCAATTTATATATTTAGATTTTGAAATATACTATTTATTTTATTTTATTTTATTCATATGTTATTTACATGTTTGCAAAGAAAGAATCAAAATATAACTAGGTTAAAATAAAATTATATATACCATTTTTTGGAACAAAAAATATATTGGATGTAATTTTTAATGACCAAAATATATATTTATTCAAAAATTTTAACATTAAAAATATTTTTTTTTTTGTAAAATAAGAAAGTATAAGGTTGAAATAAAATAAAAAAAATTGAAGAATGAGGAAATTTTAAGAAAATCAAAACATAATTTGTTTGTCGGATAATTTGATGACAGTTATGATATAATCATGAATTAAGAGATACAAACTATAAACTATTATATTTATCATCACCTTGTAAAAAGAGATGAGAAAAAAATGTCCTCAATCTCATGAGTGAAATGAAAAAAATAAGATATATGTTTCACAGGCAGAAAGTTATGAATCAGGAACCTCATTATGCATATAAAGATATAATAGTCTAACTCATCACAAATTAATTATTAAATAATATAATTTGGTTTACCTGCTGCGCGAGTGAGTGTCCACGTGTCATCATCATGGGAAACTTGCCACACATAGTAACCAAGTAGCCCCTTTTCCCTGGCATAGGAGACCTTCTTTTGGACAACCTGGAGATCGTCAAAGGCAACCCAAGTTGATCGAAATGAGCAATAATTTGTAACATAAGTGTCATTTGACAAAACTGTTGCCCCATTTTGGTGGACATAACTTTTGATGTCCTTATAGCTTATAGATCCATCGTCGCTAAGTGCAGGACCTGTTGCTACTGCACCTATTCTGTTCTCATTGGGGTTCTCAAGTCTCCAAGCGTATCCATAGAAAGGCAAACCCAAAATCAACCTGTTAGCTGCTAAACCCTTCTCAATCCAGGCCTTGATATTAGAGTCTGTGTTGGTATTACTTGAAGGGTCATATAAAGCTGAAGGTGCGCCAGTCAAGTTCTGTGTCAAGGGTGTATGGTAATCGTATGCATTCACATGTATCCAATCCAAGTTACTTGTCATTGAATCCACTGGGTAGGACCCATAATCCAAATATGGCGAAGCTTGAACAGCTGCAGTCAACAACAATTCTGGAAGTGTAAAGTTAGTTGTTTCCGCCTCTGATTTTACGGCAGCTCGCCACTCTCCGAACAGCTGTCCCAGGTTGTCTGCATCCGAGGTTGTCTCAATCGCAGACCAGGACAAGTCAAGACCCTGAAATCCATAAAGTCTGGCTATTCTTATTGAAGATTGAATGAAGGGTTTCCTTGAGGAAGCGTTGTTGATCATGGATTTTATGGTAACACTGTTTTGGTCTCCACCGGTGGAGAGAAGCGTAGTGATCGATGGGTTCTTGAGTTTCACCGTGCTTGTGAAAGTGGGCAAATATTGCTGGTTTGATGAGGAGACGGAGATTTCAAAGGAGGAAGTGTTTATGTCCGCAAAAGCGCATATAAGGTGAGTGTAGAGGGCAGAGTTGATTTCAGATATGGGAAATTCACTGCCACTATACCAGTAACCAATTTTGAACCATGATTCAGTTTCACCTTCTAAGGATTCCAACTTCAGACTAAAGATCACAACGTGAAAGGAGAGGACAAGGATCATTTTCCACCACATTGGCTCAAGTTTTTCAGGACAGGACTTCAGTTACCTCAAACAGATATTTCTATTTCACATCACCCACTCATAATGAAATTAGGTTATACATTTTAAAATGTATTTTTATTTTTTATTATATTATATTTTACATCATATCTTTTTCACTTTAATTCGTTTATTTTTAAATCTTCAACAACAATTTTCCGATATATTAAATTTGTGTCAAACACGAGGAAAGACAAACTACCCACTGGTGGATCCCACACCTCATGTGAGGGTCAAATTTTTCAACGGAGCTTACATTTATTAAGAAAAATTCCTGTTCACTACGCTTGTTAATTTTAAGTTTAAAATTTTTGTGATTATTTTAATTTTTAAATTATATAAATTATTTTTAATTTAATTTTTTTTGTAATAAAAATAAATGAGAATAAAAAATATAATATAAAAAAAATAAGAGATAGATGGAGACAACAAACTTAATAATAAAATTGATGACAACAATACTAATACAATGGTTACTCTAACCATTAAGATTACAATAGAAAAAGTTATTGATCTATTATGTAGTGACAAATATTTGTTTCCATCCTATTTAAAATGTCAAACATTTCTTTTCATCTTATCTTCTTAAAATATTTAATGAATTATTAGTAAGTGAAATATACCTTAAATAAAAATTCAATTAAACGCGGTCTAAATAGGTAAATAATATTATGTATATATACCATAATTAATATTTATTATTATAATAATAATATGACTATAATAATAATAGTAACATGATGTTAATGATAATAATAATAATATTTCATAAAAAATATTTTCCTCTGTTTCCTTGGCCTCTGCGACCAATGATCTTTCTCCTTTGTCAATTGGTGGCGTCATTGCTCTCTATTGATGATGCTAATCGAAACTCACGCAAATTGCAATCCACCATGTATCACTAACACATTTCTTTTTCCTCTCATTTCTAAGGTAACTACCAGAAACAGTCATAGAAGCAACCTTCTTTTGTTGTGGAGATAGATCATTTTGCCTTTGTTTGCTATTTCATCTTGTAAAAGAGAAAGGAAACGAGCTTTGTTATTCTTTATATTCTTTTCATCTTCTATTTCCGTTATCCTCCAATTTGCGTTCATTATTCTCAATATCTAATTTGGAATCCTTGACTCTCTTTTTCTTTTATAAGCAATGAATTCGCAATCCCGCGAAGAATTCACCAATTTCGTGATTTCAAGTGTCGAAATTGGTGTCTGTTTCTTATTAATGGTACTGTTAGTTTACTTTATATGTTGGAGATTTGTGTATGCTGTCAAATACTTTCAATGAAGGAGTATCACACAGGATGCCCAATAAACTGATGGCCATGAACAAATTGCAACATAACCAAAATGTATGAATCTTGCTTATGTGTTTATGCTCTTTCAACTTGCATAGTTGGAAAGTTTTGCAAACAAAGTGTCCTCTTTAAAAAGTTTCCTAACTTACAATCTTAAAAGTTTGTGTTTATGTATTTTGTCAACTAAAGGTTAGGCTCAATACACTGTTCTTCCCTTTATTTATCAAGGAACATTTTAGAGTTGACTAGTTATATTGATGCTTTCTTTGTAGGCTATGCCTGCGACGCAAGCTATGAATTAGTCCTGACATAATTTGACAACCTATTGAAAATAACATACATTGTAATCCATTTTTAATCATCATTCTTGTTTAATGTTTCGTAGGTTGGACATATTGGAAAAGCTTATGAAGGGTGGATTCACCAACCTATTATGAGCTTATAAATCAATCGTGACTAGTGGCCTTTTTTTCCAAAATAGTATTTGGGATACATTTTCGTTTATAATTTTCCTTTAATATAGAATGTACGCATTGGAAAGGTAAATAAAATCAGAGCAATTTCCTCGCTATTGTTTTACACATGCATATGAGAATTTGAATATTGCATTCAAGAGTTGATCTTGTTGCTGTTCGGAACAACTCTTCGCCCAGTGTCTGGTGAGTGGTGAGTGATTCCATTTTAGATGAGACTTTAGTTAGATTCTTTCAAAGCCTACTCCTTTTATCTCTTGTCTATATATATATATATATTATATATATATATGAGTTGAGAATCACAACTATTCAACTAAGAACCAGTTTGATTTCGAAGCTCACTGGTTAACTATATATTTTGCTTTGAGTAAGCACAAGGTTACTTTAATTTATGGTACAACACAGAAGGACTAAAGACCAGCATCTGTCATAGCAAACTTCATATTTATAATACCAGTATCACAGGCTAAACAGTACCTGAATTTTATTTATCAAGCATGACATTAATTTATTTGACCTCTTAATCTTGTATGTATCATCCCAACGTCTGATAAGCTGTTACAAGAAAGCATATCTATTAGAGCAGGGAAGCATTGGATTGGAAATATAAGCCATCGTTAAGTTTATTATGTATTCAATAAGTATTTTAAATTTTAAATTAAAAATAAAGAGAATATAGTAAATGTTTTTACAATTAATAATAAATATTTAATTTAATCAAACATGATTAAATTATGAAGATAAAATTTTATAAATTGAAGAGATATTTATATATGAAATTAATAAATTATTAAAATTCCAACATATCATCATTATTGATGAGATATTAAAATTTTAAATACTTAATAGAAAAAAAAAGCATGGAAAACATTGTATGTAAATATTAATACAATGAAAAAAAAGAAGTCGGATTTATAATATAAAAAATGAATTGAATTTCACAGAAAAGCATGTGAATTAATTTATGAAGCGGCAGCTTGATAATCTAAAAATGTGGTACACTAATTGGAACATAAATAGTGAATAGATAGAAGAGAATAGGAAACAATTTTTGACAGAGGTGATGTTGACCTGTTTTAGAGAGAAGCCAATTGGAGTCAGAAGCAACTTGCCAAAAGAAATAGCCAAGCAAAGTCTTTTGCTTGATATAGGTAACCTTTGCAGTGACACTCTGAGTATCATCATAACCAATCCAAGTTGTCCCAGAATAACAATAATCCGTGACATAGGTGGGGTTATACACAGTCTTTGCACTATTCTGGCTGATAAATGTTCTTATCTGATTATACCCCATGGATCCATCTCCAGAAATGGCAGAACCATTAGCTGGAACAAACAATCCATTGTTATTAGAATTGATCAAAAGCCATGTATAGCCATAAAGGGGTAAACCCAGTACTAACTTTTTTGGACTCAAACCAGATTGAATCCAATCCCTGATCCCTGCATCTCCACTAACTGAATTGTTCACAGAGTATAAGGCAGATGGTGGTGCTGTCTTATTGGGGAACCACAGTGGACCATAGAAGTCATAAGCCATTACATTCAACCAGTCTAAGGAGCTTGATACAGCATTAATAGGGTAATTCAATGAGTAGTAGTTAGAACTGCGAAAAACTGCAGCTGATAAGAGCAAAGCTTGCTTCCCTGAGGTGCTAGACTCGTTAGCCACAGCTTTTTTCCATTCTGTGAGGAGTGAACCAAAATTGCTCATTTCTGTTGGTGTGGATGGATACTCCCAATCAAGATCAAGGCCATGAAAGTTGTTTGATCTGGCAAGTTTTATTGATGAATCAATGAATGATTTCCGTGTACTGGCTTGGCTTGCCATGGCAGAAAAAATTGAAGAATTAGCACCTCCACCTCCTATAGATAAAAGGGTTTTAACTGAAGGGTTCTTTTGCTGAACGGTTTGGGTGAAGCTTGAGAATTGAGCTTGGTTTGAAGAGGGAATGGTAACTTGGTAAGAATTTGGGTTCACGTCGGCAAAGGCACAGAAAAGATGGGTGAAAAGAGTGGAGTTAATGTTTGATGCTGGATAACCAATGCCATAGAACCAATAACCTCCTTTAACAACATTTTGTGCAGTGGACATGTGGGAATGCAGGATGAAAGGGAGAATGCAAATGAGAAATGCTAACTTTTTTAAGTAAACCGTTGCCATTGTAGGAAACATGTTTCTTTTCTTTTCTTTTTTGTGATTTTTCAGTGTGAACTAGGTGTTCTTGCTAGCCATATTTATACTTCAATTTTACTTGTTATTCATCAATGCACACTAGCACTGCTTACGCCAGCTGCATGCAGTTGAATTGAATAGCATTTACAGAGACGTCCAAAAACTGAAACACTATCTAGCCAAAGAAATATAGTTTCCTGATCTTATTGGAATTAATTTGCAGCATTTGTCTTAATTGTTGAAGTTACCAATTGTAGGAGGAAACTAGCTTAACTCAACATCTTGGCTTGGTTTGTAATCAACTTGAAAAGATATTTATGGAAAGCTTACGGTGTTCATTTCCTTTGGTTCCAGGTGGGTGCTTCTCTGATCCTTCATTCTCAATGCCCTAGCGTGCATGTCTAATCAAATTTATAAGTTTGTCCTGGTCCATTTTTATTAATACAACGCCAAAATTCTGAGAACCAATGCAACTTGCACTGTGCCGCATAACTTACTATCTTCTAATTTCTTTTATCTTAGGCTTTATCTCTCTCACTCACAGACATATATATATATATATTTAAAACCTTTTTTTAGTGATGTAATTCTACAAAATATAATAATTAAGTCCCGCGAGTTTTACCTGATTTTTGTCATTTTCATTTTATTTTAATTTTGAAATAATAAAAATATACAAATATATAATATATTATAAATGTAATGAATTTAGTTCTATTAATTAATATTGTGACATATTTTATTTCAGAAAAATAAAATATATACAAGATATATAGTGATAACAAATTTCTATTAATTTACGTCTATTAAAAAATATGCAAAATACATGGCAACATTAACTAAACTATTTCATTTTTTTTCTAATCATGTTACGTAATATTTTATGACCTTGACATTGTTTTTTTCCCTGTTCATAAACGTGTAAATTCTGCTATGATAACCATTTTTGTGTTGATTGCTTCCTACAAATATATATATATATGGAGAGAAGAAAGAGAAGAAGAAAAAGGTAAAAAATGAAAAATTAAATTATTAATTGAATTAATAAATTTATTTATATATATTATATTTATAAAATTTTTAGAAAATTTAATATTGAATCATCTAATTTTATTTATTTTTTAACTAATTAGACAAAATAATTGTAGTGAGAACGTATCTAATTACAACTACAACTAGTTTCTTGTTACATTTCTATATTTGTATAAAGATATACCTTCCATGTTTTTTTTTAATTATATAATTTATATAAATCTTTCATAATTTTTTTATAATATTATAAAATAAAAAATTAAAGTAATATAAAAAATAAAAAAATATTATATATCTTTTTAATGATTTAAAAAATTATCAATGTAATATATATATATATATATATATATATATATATATATATAAAAGGTGTAACATTCAATAAGCTTTCTTTGAACAAAGTTTCCTCCCT
Source organism: Canavalia gladiata (assembly GCA_037954105.1). Taxonomy (NCBI): domain Eukaryota; kingdom Viridiplantae; phylum Streptophyta; class Magnoliopsida; order Fabales; family Fabaceae; genus Canavalia; species Canavalia gladiata. The sequence continues at coordinate 39,770,404 of CM075662.1, read as the reverse complement.
TCATTGGGTATAATTAATATTTTCTGAACCAACTTGAATAAAATATATGGTCGAACTTGAGAGTTAAATATCTAGTCAATTGATACTTCAAATTTATTATTAATGGATTGCGTATTATATGTACCTTTTAAAGTCTCCTAAAACATGATAAAATTAATTTCTGGTTTGCTGAAAAATTTATATAAAAATGACAATATAAAAAATTAAAAATTATTAGCATTTGAGTTACTTGGAAATTTTAAAAAATGGAGAATTTTTAGAATTAATTAGATTCAATTATTGTGATTTGGTGATGGCCAAATTTTTGGATCAAATTATGAGATTTCTTAAAAAATATATTTTTGTTCAATTTGTAATACCGTACGTTTTGGAATTAATACTTGGATGGTGGTGACAGTTTTGTCATCATCTTTGTTCAATTGTCCCTCATTGCTGTTTAGATTGCTTTCTGTTCATCTTTCAATGGGGTATTATACTTTTAAAATTGTTATTGCTGTTGGTCGTTGGATTAATATTAGACAAGAATCTTGGTTAATCGGATTAAGAAATGTAATACAGATTCATATTAATATTTTTAATATATATAAGAGAGAAAAAATATTAAAAAAATAGAGGAAAAAAAATAAAAAAGATTTTTTTTACTGAATTGTCCAAAACACGTTAAGTTCAAAAGCAAAGGAGTATATTTCAAATATAAAAGGATGTTTTTTTTCTTGTGCATATTAAGCAAAACGATGGATTTGAATATAAAATTTATATAAATAATTTTAATCTTAAGTTTTTTGTTACTGGATCAGAGCTAATGACTTTATATAAAGGGATATTTATTTTAACTATTATCTTTTAAAGAAATGTAATATGGATTGGATCTTGTGATTTCAGCCTCTGAATTATCTAAAACACGTTAAATTCAAAGATAATAAAGTACGCTAGAAATATTTTAAATTTAACCATTAAACTTTTCTTTATTTTTTATTATATCATTTATTATATATTTTTTTTCACTTTTCTTTTTTCTCTAGATCTCACTATGACGTATACACCCGTTAAGAAAACATTTAATTTCCTTTTGAATTTTGTTGTATGTTAGGTATTCGTTTCATGCAATATTCTCCATGCATATTAGACAACACCCATACCACATTACCATAGTGGTTGCGAATTCGTGGCTCTGTTTTTTCTGAATCGGACATTAATCTATTTGACTACTTCTATCGTTGAAATGAATTGGTACTTCACGATATTATAATATAGATTGGGATTAGATAACTAATCATTTTTATCTATGAAATTTTAAAATTAATTGTATTGTTAGTTTTCTAAGATAAAAATTAATATCATTATTTTTTAAAAATAAAAAATAGATTACTTTATTTTCTCGTTAAAATTAAAATAAATATTTTTATTTTTAGAAATTAAAATTATTAATTATTTATCTTTTAAAATTAAAATAACTAATTTATTTATCTTTATAATCAACATGATCATTTTTATTTTTAAAGACTAATATATTCAATATTTAAGCTCTCTAAAACTCAAATAATTATTTACTCTATGAATTATCATGTATCTATTATCCAACTAATTTTTTTAATGACACATAATCAAAAATTTTTAATTTACAAAATAAATTAGAAAAAAATCCGTCATATAACGTATGAAAAATTAACCGAAACTATTAACATGTGGTGATGACAGATCATCTAATATACTTTATACAGTCCAAACAAAATTAATAAATTATGGGACACCGCACCATTGACGCTGAAATAATATTATTTACTTTAGCGTGTTATCATTAATATTGCATTCTTATCAGTTATCACACACCAATATTATAACTGGTATTCATTATTGATGAAATTTTAAAATAAGGTTTATTAGGGAAAGAAGGACTTATTACATACAACATACAAGAATTTATCTCTCCATCGGCCTTATTATTATATTAATCAGCAAATTCATTATATAACAGCGCACCAGCCTCCGAGCTTTGACCTTGTGTACTTATGATCCCCAAGCATTAGAAGCTGCAAATACAACAAAAGATTATCATTTTAATTAGAAAGTTGAAAGATCAACAAATTGAAATTATGGAGATTGATGTGTATGTGTGTACGATAAAAGATCTTACTAAAGTTGGGTTTTTTTTAACTGCTATAACATCGCATAGTTAGAGTTAGTCTAATGAGATATATAGTTTTCTTTAAAAATATGTTTGACCTTACCCAATGCTTACCTTCTCCCTTTTTGTCCATTATTTATTTGATGGAATCATTTTAAGAAAAATAAACAAACTACATTTGTGTGCTGATAAGTAATACATCAAATATTAGTTCTTATTTTTATAAACAACGATTAATTTAATGAAATTAAAAAAAAAAGTCTTTAAACTTGGAAAATTCCTAAAGTTGCATTATTAGTTTATTTAATTCATAATATTAACCCATCTATCAAAATTTAGTTTCGGAATTTGACAACAATCATTCAATTTTGTTTTTGTTTTTAAGCACCAGCTGGACTGGTACGTATCAAATTCAGGATTAAAATTGATTGATATTTGTCAAAGTTAAAGATAAAATTGACATCCACTAATATCAGTAACTAAAATCATCAATAATTATCAATCTCAATCTAATAGTTCTTTTTTCATAATTTGATTTATGTTTATAATGTTAGAATTAACTTAGTGAATTACTCTGCACCTGACACATACTCAAAACTTAAACATTTAAGATAGAATAATGTTATACAAACCCTTTTTTCACACAAAAATCACAAATACTAATTGAAATGTGCGCCTAAAGAAATGCCATTTATTAATTACACACGAAAATGACAAAAAAAAAAAATAGCCACCCACTTTTATTTTCATGCAGAATCTGTATATTGTTATCTTATACATCTCTATCGTATCTTCTCCACAAATTGTGAGAATTTAGATAATTGTATGCATAGGCAAAATTCTATCTCATTCTCATTAATTTACTTGATTTTACTTTTGTCTCAACTAAATTGTTTTTTCCAAATCAAAAGGCTGAATTATAATTAAGGTCAATCCACAACCGAAGAAATATTCAAGTCAAATGATAACGACTACAGATAGGATACACCAAAGTTTTGAAACTAGCAGTAGCTAATTGGAAAAAGAAAAAAAATCGTAACTTCAAAAAGTGGACAAGCATAATTAAGCAACGTTGCTTATCATCCTCAAAACTTGCGATACATTTGTAAACGATACACTTTTTTTCCCCCCTAAGTTTAAACTAACATTTGTATCCGTGTTATTGCATGGTGTAAATTATAAATTCTTAATTTAATATTTTAAAAATAATTCATTTATATTATCTATCTATATAATAAAAACTCTTACTAAAGTAGACGTCCCACGATCTTTTTTTTTTTCTAAGTTTGTATTTTTTTAAAAAAATTCTTTTAATTTGTTACTTCATTTAATTTTATTTTATTGACTTAACATTTATCTTACATATATTTTTTAAAACTTTTCATATTTTTAACCTTTCATTTTTTTTTGTTAATTTAATAATTTAAAACTTGTTATAACATAGAAAAATTAAAAGAGGAATTCAAAATTTCAAATATTACACGCTAAAGATTAAAAGAAAGCAAAATTTACAAATAAATGAAAAATAATATTAATAAATATTATACGTGTTTTTTATTTATTTAAGATTAATATTTTCCCTAATTTTTAAAAATAATTTTAATTGATATTCATTTAAATATTTAGAAAAAAAAAACTACAAAACATTTTATAATTTAATATTTGAAAGGTTGAAAATTTAAAAAGTCAAAAGAGATATGTACGAAATAAATGAAAAGCCAATAAGAGAAAATGAAACAAGAGAATTAAATTGAAAGGATGTTTAAAAAAAATAACATGTGACACCTTTACTAAAAGCACTTTATGATCTATAAAAGCATATAACACGATTCCAGATTCTTAACTGCTTACCACCCAAAAATTCTCATAACCATAACTTATTTGCAAAGTTCGAATTATTTTATCCAGTTAAACTTGCGAGATTATGAAGTGCATGCAAGAGGAAAGTAGAGAAACATGTTAGCAATTATCATCTAACAGAGTCTAAATTAACCCAGAAAAATATACTGGTAAACTCAAGCTATATATTAATTACGATGTTGTGTTTAAGTGCAATAAAATTGGGATATATTATATATAGTTGCAGAACATAAAATTAAAATGGACTTACCAGTTTTAGAAAGTGTCCATGAACTATCATCGGCGCCAATTTGCCAAGCAAAATATCCAATCAATTGATTTCTTTTAGCATAATTAACCTTTTCAGTGACACTCTGAGTATCATCATAACCAATCCAAGTTGTCCCAGAATAACAATAATCTGTGACAAACGTTGAGTTATACACAGTCTGTGCTGTCTCATTGCTTATGAATTCCCTTATATCCCCATACCCAATAGACCCATCTCCAGAAGTTGCACCATTGGCAGGAGCAAACAATCCATGTTGATCATCTCCATTCACCAAACGCCACGAATATCCATAAAAGGGCAATCCAAAAGCAATTCGGTTCGCAGGCAACCCTAATTGAATCCATTTGGTAACCCCTTGATCTCCACTGAATTGGCCTTGTGGGTTTTGCAAAGGTGCAGGTGGTTGTGTCAAGGTTGGGTACCCCCCTGGTGTGAAAAGGTCATAGACCATAACGTTGACCCAGTCCAAGTTGTTAGAAAGTTCTAGAATTGGGTAATATTCCAATGGAGATATCTGGTCAGAGCCAGCCACTGCTGCAGATAATAGCAATGCAGGGTTACCAGAGTTGTTAGATTCTTGAGAAACAGCTTCTCTCCATTCTTTGAGGAGTAACCCAAAGTTGGTCCTTTCTGTGTCAGAGGAAGGGTATTCCCAATCAAGATCTAGACCGTGGAAGTTGTTGCTTCTAGCTACTTCAATTGAAGAATCTATGAAAGATTTTCGGGTGCTGGCTTGGCTAGCCATTGAAGCAAAAGCTGCTGCTAATGAAGAACCTCCTCCACCGCCTATGGATAAAAGGGTTTTCAGTGAAGGGTTCTTCTTCTGCAGGGTTGGGGTGAAGGTTGAGAACAAGGGTGCATTGGAAGAAGAAATGGTGACTTGGTTGGTGTTGGTGTCAAGGTCGGCGAATGCACAAAAGAGATGAGTGAAATAGGTGGGATCAATGTCAGAAATTGCAGGGCCAGCATCAGGGTACCAATATCCTCCTTTCACTATGCCTTGTCCACAGGATAATAATGAATTCAGTTGGAACACCACAAAGATGCTGGAAATCACAAATGAATCATTTCTGAAATTAGCCATTGTATTCTTCTCCTGATTTCCTTCATGGGTGTGATCACATTTCGTGTATCGTTTGTTTATATATCTTCACGCTAGGTACATAATATGGTGGGTTTAGAATTAGAAGACTATTCTTTTCTATTGGTATATAGAAAAATCAAGTTCCATACGTATCTATAATTTTAATACTTAACTTATTCATGCCGGGAAATGATTTGAAAATTCAAACAATCTAGAAATTTAATTAAATTTAGGTAATAAAAGTGTTTAACAAATACATTCTTTAGATAACCGGAATACACATATTTTTAACTGTTTAACAAATACATATTGATTATAATTAACATCCATGAAATTTTGACTAACTAATGTTGTCAAATGTATCCGAATCCGAATAATGCACTAAAAAATAATGTATCGTAATAAGTCAACGCGCCAATTGCGGTATGAAGTGGCGGAACTGGAAAAATGGCCAAAGCAAGTTCCATGTCAACCATTTTGGCTCCTTCTTTTCTTGTTCCGATGCCATACGGAACTGAGAAACTAAAGAAGATATTGTTTTTAATATCATTTTACCTATTTATCCAAAATTTCAGATCATTTTGTTGAACTGAATGGACCGGCATCAAGAATTAAGCATCCCCACGATGCGTATATTGAAATAATTTCAATATATGGATGTATTATATTAACAGATGTGTTGTTTATAGATCAGCTTTGTAAATTTAAAGGTAGCATATCCAGATTAATATCAATCTGTGTACGAATATATTTATTAAGATCAAAATCTATTTTATTTTTATAGATCTTTTAAATACAAAAATTACATATTGGTTTTTATTTTTATTTTTTAAAAATAATTTTTTATCTATTAATTTTTTTAATATTCTTTAAAAAGTACTCTTATTTTTGTTATGGATTAAGCCTTCGCATTAACTTTTACCACCTTAATATATTTTGAAATTTCAACTTTAAGAATGATAATATATGATGGGGTTTGTTCAGATCGCAAGTTTTAGAGGCACAAAATTGATGAACAGATTGGGAGGACAAAAAGTGTCCAGTGATTTGTTGAACTTCACTAAACTCTTATTATCTCTCGCGTTGCTTCCTCCATTTCGCAAAATGGTGCAATTCTTGTTTTTTGATATAGGATGGAATGTTATTAAAGTTAAAATTAAAAAATATTAAAATTATTACTATATTAAAAATATAATAAATATAAATATGAGGATTGATATGTAATTTTTTAATTAATAAATTAATAAAAATAAATATAATACTGATAAAATAAATGTTGATCCTAATAAATACATTTATACGAATAACATTAGTTTGGATATGTTATATCCTTAAATTTATAAAAAATATTTAAGAAATCGTCATAAATTTATATTACTAGTTTATGCAAATATTAATGTAATATTTTTTCTCACTTTATTATAAAAATTATTGTATAAATTGCATGCAAGTAATTAACCTCCTATGTTAACCATGGAGAAAAAATATAAAAGAAGAAACTTCAATTTCGTAGACGATGTTAAACATAATACTAGTAAATGGATATTTTTAAAATTTAAATTAAATTTATAAGTGAAGATAAACTATAGAAAATAATAAATATTTTATTATATTCAATAATAATAACTTAAAAGATAATATTTTTAATAATGAAGTATATAAATATTCAGTCCCCAAAAAGAAAAAATCACTTCACTCAATTTAGTTCTTCACTTAACTCAATTTAATCCTTGTAATCCTTAGAAAAAGTCATCAAATTAATTTTTAATATGATTTTGGAATGTTTTAGTTCTTTCATCCATCAAAGATAAAAACAGATTTTTTTTCAAGTATCAATTTAAAGTCTTGCCATCAATTTTTTAAAAGGATGAATTTGGATATTTAGCCGTAACAATAATAATTAGACATTGCCATATGTGGTTGTCTTGCACATTTCCAGTACTGCGTTTACATCTTATTATAAATTATTAACTATTTTTTAAAATTAATTACTTTAGTAATTTTTTAACTATAACTAGTAAAATATATATTTTTATAAATAATCAAAAAATTACCTCAAAGACCATATTTATCACTTTCTTAAACTTTTTTGGTGTCGATCAAAATTAGAGATTGAATAAAAATTTGCTATAGCAAAAGGATGAAGTAATAAACAAAATGAGGAAGAAAATGCAGTCAGGAGCAGCACCTTTAACAATATAATTTTATTTTTTTAAAAAAAACTCGTTCACTGTTGCTGGAAGCTACTATAGTGAAAAAGTAATATCATTGCCTGAAAGAACAAATTTTTTTTCAAAAAAATATTTATCAATAATATTAATTTTACAAAATAATATTTTTAAAAGAGAGTGCTGTGTAATATAATTATCTTCCATAAAAAGTATAACATAATTATTTAGTTGAAATTATTAAAAGAGAGTACAAAGCGAGATTTTTTATAATAATTATTAACTTTATTTATTTATTATTTTAATTATAAGTATTGAATTTTTAAAACACGATTATTATTTTCATTTTTATTGAATTTAATATTCTTACAGCAATCTAGATTATTTACACATATTACATCTCATCACTTAACTTCACTTTGGAGTTGATGTCACCTAAGTTTTTTTCTTCTTCTTAATAATGTCAACTCAACATACTTCACATGATGACAGTTACATAAATGATTCTAATAATTAAATTATAAATTATATTATTTTATAAATTAAATTATTATTATAAGAAAACTCAAACGGTCAAACCATAGTTGTTGATTTTAAAAAAAGTAAATTCGATTTTCTTTCATATTTATAGGGTATCAGTATCCCTTTTATGTAGATTAATAACAAATAAATACATGTATTTATAATAATTATATTATAAATAACAACTATATTATAATAAAATAAAATTAACAGTATAATTTACTACTCAGAGTTTTAATATTTTTTAATTACTTCATAATTCTTATAATTATTTTATAATTATGATTTTTATTATATTTGTTTTTTTATACAAATTTATATGGATTTTGATAATTAGATCTTATAATTTATAATTATATTTAAACTATTTTATGTATATTTCTTTAAGATCTTATTTGTTTATTATTATTTTAAAGATGGTTTATTATTTTTATTTCATTTTCTATCAAATTTTCATTTTTACGAAAATAAATTTATGTAATTACTATTTATAATTAATAATTTTTTATCACTGCATAAAATTTTTATAAATTAATTTATTATAATTTATATACTTTGTAATATCATTTCAGCATTATTTTTACTTTGTCATGATTGGATTATTATTTTAATATTATTGTATAGAATAACATTATTTATATTATTTTGATTATTTTATAGCAATAAATATATAAAATAATAAAGTTTACATAAATAAATCTAAGTATTTTATAATAAAAATATTAGATTTTGAAATTTGTCTAAATTTCATTAAAAATATTGATATATAATTATTTTATTTAAATAATAATAGGAATTAAATTTTTTATTAAAATTTCTCAAATTTTATAGTAGTAGTTGTTATTCTAATATGTTGTAAGAATTTGTTTAAAAAATTTTGAATTTATTATTATGCTATTGTTTTTGTCTCTACTAATAGTAAAATATAATTATTTTTTACTTTTAAGATAATAACATTTTCTTGTAAAATGTTTAAAATTTATTACTTTAAACTTTTCCTAATAGTGTTATTTAACTTTAAACATATCAAAACTTTTTTTATTATTGTTAAAAATTATTTTATTCTTGCTTTTAATTTGAATAAATTATTTATTAGAATATTTTATTTTTAATTGCGATAACCTTTTTTACATATTATAATACTTTTTTATATTTATTATAATTTTTATAATTTTGTCAATATTATTAATTTTTATATTATTTTTGTTTAATATATTTTTGAATTACATATATTAAGATAAGTTGAGAGTTTGACCAGCAATTAGATTTATATATGAAATGAATTTATAAAGAAATTTAAAATATGAAAGTTGTCTATATAAATACAAATTTACAAAATTGTATTAAAAATTTAAAATAATACTAGTTTTATAGATTAATGACATATTAAAAAGATTTTGATATTCTACTAAATGTAGATGTAGAGTCGTGTTCCAAAATAACTCCGTGCTTATGTTGAGCGCGTGTGTCCACGCTCCGTTCATATTTTCCCCCTCCAGCTATTGTCTGAGCCAGAAGCGCAACCTCTCTCACTCTTCAATGGCAGCGTCCTCTATTCGAATCGCCGTCGTCGGTGATGTGGTAAAGTAGTCTTTTCTTCACATGTTTGCTTGCCAGTTTTGCAACGATTCCCGTTATTATATGTATACTTTCACTCGCTCAAGTTCTAATTTTTGGGGTTTTCTAATTCTGAAGCATGATTGCTGGAACTCTGAACAAGATTCAAAAGCACTCGAGTTCCTGCAGGTGCTTTTCTCCATTCTGCCTTTTTCCACTTTTGTTCCCTGTTAGTTTTTATACAATATTGAAACAACAACAACAACAAATAAGCCTTATTCCGCTAAGTGAGATTGGCCGCATAGATCATACGCGCTTTGAACTCGATCAAAAACCAAATTATACAATGTTAGAAATAATAGAAAAGGTTACCTTCTTGTGAAATACACATTTCAAGTACTACGGAGGAAAAGGATTGTTTGTATTATTTTGGCCTTGGTTTTTAATAGAGGATTAGTCTTAACCTCCAGTTTTCTGCCACTTGACCATAAAACAAGTAATTACAATGGAATGAGGTCGAGTTGGATAGGTTCCTTTCCCATGTAAATCAAAATAAATAAAAGAAACGTTAGCAACACATTCTATAGCACACTTCTTGTGATTGATCAATTTTTTACAGAGTCAAAACACTTACATTGTAAATTGATCATTTTTTATAATTTACTTTCGTTTTTTTAAAAAAACTAATTGCAAAGGATGTGTTGAAGGTGTGTTGTTAGCACTCTTCAATAAATAAATAAAACCCTATTTCTGGAGTTAAAAAGAGTAGCTTGCTGTAATCATAAAACTTAGTAAGATGTTAAAATGAACTGGCAAGTTGCTATTCAATATGGAAAGGATACAAAAGATAGTTATATAAGTCAAAGCTTGGTTAGAGATTTGAGAACAAGACGATTAAGGAAAAAATTGAAACAACTAAATTAATAGGAATCAAAAAGAAAAATAAAAAATAATTTTCTCATTCTTTGTTTGATGTTATATAAACAAGGGAAAGAAAATGAAGAGTAAAGAATTATCATGTTGCATATGCATCTATCATTAATTTCTATTAAGATGATGTTTTAGAAGAATAAGCATGTAATTAAACTATAAACTTGTTGTCCAATTTTCTTTTCATTTTCTAGCAATTGATTTTGGTGGAATTAAGGTTCAATACCCTCATTCATATTCCTCCCATGTTCCTTTCAATTTCCATGCTGGATAATATTACTTTTCACCCTTAATTTTCAATTTCCCAAAATTAGCCGTTCCAATTATACCTGTTCAAAATGCAGTAATAGTGCTCGCAGCCATGCAAACAGTTGTAATAGAGTAGTCAACAGAGATTGGGGGTTGTGACACTTTTGTGTAAACATCCAAATGGAATTAATCATATATGGTTTTATGCAGCGAATTTCCTTTCTATTGAGTCATATTGTCATGTCTTTTTTCTTCAATTTATATGAACTTACTTAACAAGCATGCAGATGTATATCTGATCTATCAATCTAATCTAGACCTATATTGAAGTGCAGCCAGATTTGGTGCTGTTTACAGGCAAGTTTCAATGTTATTGCTGAATGCTGATCAACCTATTGCACTATGGAGATTTTTCTTAAATGCATTTAAGTGCCTTTGCTTCCTCATGGCCTATTCTAATTGGTATGGAAATAGTTGGTGTACACCTCTGAAAAAACAGTGTAAATATTGAAAATTGAATGCCATGGCATTGATCTGTTGCACATCTGAATAACCTGGGATTGTTCCTTGACTTTGTGACTTGCACTAGTAGTCAGATACCTGAACAAATCAGCATGTCAGTGCATGCCAATTGCCAAGTTTATGTCCTGTTAATTTATCCTTGTTATATAACTATCATGATTTATGTTGATTAATTTATTGTATGATTTATCTCTCAGTTACTGTTTTCATCCTTTTTCACTTGTCCTGTATTGAATTTTGTTAGGTGATTTTGGTGATGAAAATGTTGAAGTCGTTCAAAGTGTTGCAGAGCTTGAATTTGCCAAAGCAGTTATATTGGGAAACCATGATTCCTGGTTTACTAAACAGTTTTCTGGAAGGTGAAGTTTATGTTTATCCAGGAATCATTCTGCATCTATATGTGGTTACATTTACTTTGTGGAAAGGTTCAAGCTATTAGATTCTTTCACAAGACGTGATAAGATTTCATTTAAAAAAATGATGGGATGCAAGGGAATAGATTACAGTCCCCACCCCCACCCCCACCCCAAATACTATTTAACAATTCCATCCACATAATCTTTTTGGAAGTACAAGTTTTACAGTATATTAAGTGTGTAATTTGTTTGAAGTTTATTTTCTGCCCAGTAGGTGTTAGTTGCAAATGCTGATTTCTAGTCCAATTGTAAACTAACACTTTGATTCCAATGTTAGTGAGAAGGATAAAGTTCAGCTTCAGCTAGAATGGTAAGCTTATTATCTGTAAGGAGTCTATTCATTCTGGAATTTTTTCCCTGGCTTATTAACATGACTTTGTGCATGTTCCATATTTCAATATCTTACCTTGTGAATGTATTCTTGATGAAAACATATTTATTACCATCTGTAAAATGCTATGGGTGAAGTAATAAGTTCTTAAGTTTATCTAAAGAAAATGGGCTATTTTTCATAGCACATTAAAAAGGTTTAAAAGAGATTTTAAGATATCTATAATGACTTTCTTATTGTGCAAAAAATTTGTCAAATGTAGAGAAGTTACCAATTACTGAAGTGGAAAGTTGACTATTTAATTCATAAATTAGCAAGTTTCTCAAATTTAGTTTATTTCTTTCAATCTCAATCATGGCTAATTTCCTTAATATAGTACTTTTGTTATTTTATGGATATCCTTACAAAAAATCTTTGATTTTGACAATGCAAAACACAGCCTTGGTAGGGAGCATGTGGCTTATCAACGTTTAGACTTCCCCCTGATGAAAGCAAGTGTTGTTGGTGGACGGCCATTTTCTTGTGGGGGTAAACCATTATTCCAGAAAAAGCTTCTTTCTGCAAGGTGTGCATTATACTGAAAGCAATCATAGAAAATTTAATTCTAAAAAAGCTAAAAAATCTATGTAATGTTTTGGCTTTCTGCAATAGCTTCTAGTACCTACAAATAGTTAAGTTCGCCTCTTTGCTCCAACAGTTGGTCAGTGTTATCTTTTTATGCTTCTATTGTCTTTCTCTTGTCGAACGATATTAAATTATCCATTATTTCCACAACGCATAAGCAATAGGAAAAGTAGAGTTAAATGGCCTTTTACTATTACTATAGCTGCCATTGTTGCTCGAAATCAATTTATCAATTTTGAGCTTTGTCTTAGATATGGAATCAAAGACATGGATGAGAGTGCTAGGAGAATCCAAAGAGCTGCTCTTGGTGTGCCAGAGGGTCATTTTCTTATATTACTTGCACATAATGGACCCACAGGTGCAACATAGCATTCCAGATTTACTATCTGCTCTGGTGGCGCTGGTCTGTCTCATCTGATACAAAGAGTGATATTTGAATTTTAACTTTGTGTAGGCCTTGGTTCTAGTTTAAATGACATCTGTGGAAAAGATTGGGAATTTGAGGGTGATGGTGATCATGGTGACCCAGGTAATATTAACTTCAGAGCTTGGATTATTAAAACTGTTATGTTTTTGTGGTTTTGGCAGTCAGAAATCATGTCAACTGTTAATGCTGCAACTTTTCTCCTTATTAATGTTAACTAATTGGTTCTTTTGTATTTTAAAATGCGTGTGTATGTTCTTCCCGTATATCAAATTATAGTAGTGATTCTGTTGGCCTTCTGTCAATTTTGGTGGACCTATAGACGCTAAGAGAAATAGAGTTAATGCAAACATAGCAAAAATGGGATACCGTTTTTAACTTAGTTTGGTATGTCTGTATAACAGATCTAGCACATGCAATATCCTTGCTAAAAGAGGACAATCACATATCTATTCCATTAGTTGTGTTCGGTCACATGCACAAAGAGCTGGCATATGGCAATGGCTTTAGGAAAATGATTGTTGTTGGCGCCGACAACACCATATACTTGAATGGGGCCATTGTTCCAAGGGTCAGATGGTTGGGTGATGAAGACAAGAGAGGCTTAGATAATGAAAGTGCTCTTTCCTCACCAGAGGCAAAAGGTACAACAAGAGCCTTTACCTTAGTTGATATTTCGGAAGGAAGAGTTGCTAAGATTGCAGAAAGTTGGGTCTCAGTTGTCGAAGATAGGACCACGTTAGCAGAAGAGCACATATTATTTACAAGCAGCTAGGATCCTCATCCATCATGTTTAGGATTCTGCCACAGTCACATCGATTTAATGCATTCATAAATACATCCCTGGATGAAATATGCTTTGATACTCCCTCCTTATCCAGATGAATATCGTGTTTAATGTTAATACTACTATGTAGACTTGACTTATGCTTCGATACTAATTCCTTATCGAGATAGTGATTTAATACTTGCATCGGTCCTCCATTTTATGTGGCAATTGAAATGTGAATGGTTCGTATCATTTTTTTCTAGCAGATAGGATACCTATTTGTTTTGCTTGTCCTTTCACATTTGGATACATGTTGAATGATGTGGGTGGGTCTATTGGATCATCCAGGCTGTTTCATCTACCGTCATGGTGCCTATTCTTTTTAACCTGGCACTGTCTCATGTGGTGCCATTTATTGTCCAAACTTTACTTTCCTTTGCAGGCACTGTATACGGATTATGCAGTTGATAGGTTTGGACTAGAACATTTTCACGTTGCTTTTTATATGGACCCAACGACAATTGCACTGCTTTGGCAGATGGCTGTGATCCCATTTGGTCTTGAAATTCCTCTCCTGATTTCAAGCATCAAAGTAAAGGATAAAGAGGCTGTGACACTGAAGGTTGACCAAACTTTTAATGATTTGATGCTGCCTGTTTCATCTTTATTTTTTTTTCTTTTGATAATAAAAAGTTTCACTGACATGCAAGAAATGACCCGTTTCCTAGATTTCCTCGATTAAACATACTGTTAGTGAATGACATATTACACGAATACCATTTACCACCATATTATATAGATTCCTTTCTGTCGTCAACACTAGCCTGTCATGCATAGCATAGCATCTCCCTTCCCACCATGTAGTCTATTTTAAAGCTTGCCATTCTGTAAAAGTATGCAGTAATATTATTTGGCACTGTCTTTTCTCTCTTGCTTTCCGAAGGTTTGGTGCACCGAATTCCAAGCAGTCTATGGGCTTTTTTTGACTCATCCTGTTGCTTTACAACCATTGGATAACAGAAAATAAAGTAAAAAGGAGAACTTAAAGTAACTCTAAGCACTTTCCTTGGTAACCATTGACATTGATTCTGACCGAGCTAAAAATTACTAATGACTTTATTGTAAAATTTTTGACACGATTTTATAATTGTGTGGTGAATGTGACAGCAAATGCCCCACCCGGCTGGCCTTATTTTAGTGTCCATACATATTTGATAGAGTACTCTGATTCATTGATCTATATATCTTTTCCCTCATCAATTTTGAGCATTAACATCATTCCTTCATTTATTAGGATTCCTACTTTTCTATCCTAGAGGTCCCTCCTCTTAAAGATTAGTCAATTAAGTTTCTCGTCACCTACCTATCTAGCTTTTCTACCATAAAGCCAACATTTTCGACGGTCTAATACATTTTTTTGGTAAGTCATTTATTTTCTAGAGCCCAATTTTAACTTAGCCTACCGTCTTAATAGAGGGAGTTTAACACTTGCCAGCGCCATAAAATGCCCACTAAAGTCGTACTTCGTTTTGCCTCGTCATAATTAGATAGTTACTATTATAATTTTGACTTTTCTACATTATATTTTTGTCTAATTAATTTTAGAGTTTTGCTATTGAGAGCTGATCTAAGGTCACGATTATCCCTACAAATCTTTTTGTTTTTGCAAAAATATCATTTCTTAAGAAAAGACAAATCCAAATTATCAAATGGATCCGCAAGTAAGGTCATCTTTATGTTGTCTAAGAGAAATGACATTCGTATATTCGTCACCATGTATTTCACTTATATTTATTTTATTATTTTAATTTTATGATGGTTCTAATCGTTCCAAACATCTTGATTGTTTGAGTTTTATTAAATGTCTGTAGTAGTTTACAAAATTAAAATAAAGAGATGGATAGTGGATGAACTGAGCTGAATGTACGAATATTATTTTTTATTGTCTAAAACTCAAATTTTGAAAAGAATAATTATTGGAAGGTATGTTAATCACTTAGTCTAAATTATTTTATTTTATCTTCATACATCATTGTAGAAGAATAAGAGTTGATTTTACATGATATTTCATTTCTTACATCCAGTGCGGGGTTTGTTTCTCTTCAAATATTATATGATGAAATAACATAAAATCATTAAAAAAATATGTATCAATTAAATTTTAGTAGCAATAGTTGAAGACTGTGCGGTCATTGATTTAAATTTATCTAGATCCTTCATCATTTTAGTGATCAAAAGATGAATCTAAATCGTTCAATTTTCATCCAAGGTTGTAAATCGTGATTGTACACCCTTCAAACTTTTCAATATTCAAATCCATAAAAATTTATATGACTGCTAAAATAAAATTGAAAAATTAGCGTTCTCCACTTCTTGTCAATTGCAACAGTGGTTAGGTCACTCTCACCACTTTATTAATGCCAAGTTCAATTAAATGCAGTTTCATTACTTATAAGTTTTTCTAGGTTGGGAGTTGGCACAGCAGAGTTTGTGGAGAGAAAAGTATTACTTATTTATATGCATAACTGTTTGAAGCTTAAAACAGTAATCAATAAGAATTAGATAAAAAATGAATAGTTAATTGAAAAGCTCTATTTGATATAGCATTTCTTTTGATAAGGTGATAAAATAAGTATTGTTTTTTAATGTTTTTATTGGTTTCAATATTTAAGTCACTAGCTTTTATTATTAGTATATTTGATAATTTTTTATTAATTATAAAATATTATTATTTTATATCTTTATTTAATTATATAGTATTTAGTTAATTATTTAATATTTTAGTTAAATTATTTATAATAAAATATTTTATTATTATTGATAATTTTTTTAAAAATAAAATAAATATTTTTTATGAAAATATTATTTAAAATATATTTATAAAAAAATTTTAAAATATTTTAATTTTAAAAAATATTTATTTAAAAGTATATTTTTATTAAAAATATATCATAAATAATAAAATAAATAAAACTATCAAACTTTCTATTTTATGTAGATATAATCTTCAAAATAATTATAAATTTATTTATATAATATTTTTTAATAGAAATATATATATATATATACAAGTAAAAATAAATTAAGTAAAATATTATCCTTATTTTTATATAATAATTAAATTTAAATAATAATAAATAAAAATTATAATATTTAAATTAAATCTAATAATCATGTTAGTATTTATTATTTTATCTTTATCAATTAATTTAATGATTAATTTTATCAAATATTTTTATTTTAATTAATAAAATTTTTAAATTTTAATTTTCAACTATTTTTTAATTTTCAATTAACTTTTTAACTTTAATCTAACTCATCACTAATTCTACCAAAAATCATGAAAAGAAACATAAATTTCTATTTATGAATTGAAATCTTTCAATTTTAAAAAAAATATTTTAAAAAGTTGAACACGCTTAAATAATTGTTCACAAAGAAAATCATTCATTTTACCATAATTAATTTTAGACTTCGGCCAAAAATTGAGCTCCCGTATTTTTCTTGGGAAAATAAACGTTGTGATAATAATATACCAAAGTTCACCATGACCTACTTATGCCAAAAGCAGGTTTCTTAAAAACTTATATAAAATTACCATAAAAAAGATTAGTTTGCTCATATTAAATCTTTCTTTACTAAATCGATCTTAGTGAATTTAGTTTAGTAAATATGAAGCAACATAGGAAGACCAATGAAAAATTTGGTCATCTAACTATTCATCCATCCGATGGCAAATCAAATATTATTGTTTAGTCAAACATTGAGGTTTTTAAATACAGCACACTTTTCTCTCCCTCTTTTTTTTAACAAATCTCCAGTAACTTAAACACGTTGATTAAAGAATTAAAAATAAAAAATTATTAAAATATTATTAATGTATTTTTTTTTTCATAATTTTAATATTTTTTACTTAATTCTTAACATTTTTTAATGAAAATACGAAGACATTTTCTTACAAACAAATATCTTGAAAAGTTATCTAATGCCTAACAATAATTATTTTTTATTGATTCATAATTAATAAATGGTCATCAATTCACTAGTAAATACATAATAATTTGTTTGGTTTCATTATTTTGTCTTTTAGGCAGGCTTTGGTACACCTTTTTTAACAATTCTATAAAAGTGACATGTGAATAAAAATTTATAAAATTTTGTAGAAGAGAATAAAATTGTTTTTTGATAATAAAAAATTGAGAATGTTAATTTATGAATAAGTAATAATATTTTTTTAATTTCAAAGGTGGGAGTAAAACTTTATTATGATAGTTGATGGTAAATATATTATATTTTAGAAAAATGATTAATCAAATTTTATAAATTTTTCCGATAATCCTATTTCTGGAATTAGATTTTCAAGAAAGTAGTTTCGTTAAGAATAAGACATTTCTTATATCAAATATCACTTTAAAATAACACACATTTATTAAAAAATTTAACAAGATAATTTTTAAGCAAAAATGCCATTGCTAAAAAGAGTTAGAATGAAATTATGAATTTTTTAAAATATTTAGATCACATACTAACTAATATATGAAAATATTATTAGAAAAATAAATAATATGTTTTAATTTTTATTTTTAAAACAAAAATACCCTTGTTAGTAAGAATTATAATGAAATTATGAATTTATTTAAATGATTTGATGAAATACTAATATATGAAGATATTAATAGAAAAAAATGAATATTTAAAAAAAAATTAAAGTTACAAATATTTTGAAACAAAGAAAAACGCTCAAGTTAGCGTATAATATCAGATGGAAATAGTACTGCCTAAGCAAAACAACTATCCATATTAAATAAAGTAGCTAACAACCATTGTGTGAATATTAGTTAAACAACAATCAATATAATTTAAGAAATAAGATGAGAGGTAAAACTAACTCTCTTATAAAAAAATTTTATACATAAACGAAAATTATATACATATATATATATATATATTAAATGACTATCATTTAAATTATTTCACAAAATAAATAAGTTAACGAATGAAAAATTTACTAAATTATTTTTATTGATTAGATATGTCTAAAAAAATAAAAATCATTATTAAAAAATAGATTAGGTCCAAATTGGGAAAAAATATATTTTAATAAAACCTTGCAACGACAATAATTTTAAAAAATACATTTCATTAAAAAACGAAAAAAAATCAAAATAGAGAAAGTATTTTTTATATTAATCGCACATTTGTAAAGTGAGAGTGCATTAATATGAATAAATATATTTTTTTTCTCAAAAAGTTTCTATTTAGTTTCTTAATATTTTCCTTAAAAAATTTCATAAAAAATACATTTTAATAAAACCTTGCAACGACAATAATTTTAAAAAATACATTTCATTAAAAAACGAAAAAAAATCAAAATAGAGAAAGTATTTTTTATATTAATCGCATATTTGTAAAGTGAGAGTGCATTAATATGAATAAATATATTTTTTCTCTCAAAAAGTTTCTATTTAGTTTCTTAATATTTTCCTTAAAAAATTTCATATTCAAATAAAACCTATTTTTTTAATTAAAATACATATAACAACTAGGCTGTTATCTATATAATGTAAGGATTTTTTTAAATTTAAATAAAGTTTATAAAAAATAAATAATATATTTAAGTTATTAATAAATATATTTATTACTAATAAATGTCATATTATTTTAATAAAAATAAAGATTAAATTAATATTTAAAAATATACTTAATGAAAAAGAAATTATATGACTTAATAAAGTGTAAAATAAATTTTATTTATTCAAAAAAGAGCAGTTTAATTTAATATATTTTGATTTTATGATAAAAAAAATATCTATAAAATATAAAATATAAAAAATATTATTATTCCATAAAATTGTATTACAAAATACAAATGACAAGTCCTTAATCAAATGATTCGAATACGAAAAAAGAAAAAGATAAACACGGAATGTCTGCTCTGACATTTTTGACCCCCCACTGTGCTTTTGCCACACTTACTCACTTTCTTAGAAGATCCTCTGCTACCTTTGACCCAATCTCCACCCTCTATTATTCTATTACGTCTTCATCTTGTTAACCCCTCTCACTTCTTTTTATAATTAAATGAAGGAAGAAAATTATAATTATTTTTAAAGTGTTCTTGGCCTAATATACGTATTTTTTATGTTTATAAAAAGTTATTTTATTTTTATTAGAGAATGTACCACAAGGTCCACAACCAACTTGGAACATCTTCATTTATGTTTTAACCTGAATTAACTCCTTCTAATGTGCTTACTTTTCAATTTTTTTTTGCTCAAATGCTAACTAATAATCAAATGTCAAAAATACATCTCAAATTGGTCCATAGCCTTTCAAAGTTCGATCCAATTCATTAGGTAAGTTTGTTAAAAAGTTCAAATTTGTTTTTGTCTCTATCTATAATATTTGGTATGGTCAGAAAGTTAATAACATCAAAATTAAAATCCTACCACTTGATCCAATGAATTTTATAAGCGTAAAACAAAATTTAGTACATTTTTTTTAAATTAATAAAAATAAATTAGTAAATTATTTATGTTATTTTATTTTATTATCCAATAAATGGACCAGCTCCGCCTACCACAGCTTTTAATGTTCGCCTGGATTATGTTGCAAGAACAATGTTAGCAACTAGATATACTCAAAGAGAACACAAGAAATATTATAATTTATGTACACTAGTGTTTTGAGTGCTACTAATTATCAATTAAAAAATGAAATAATCCTGTCGATTCATCTCTATATTCTAAAATCTAACTTTTGTTTTAATTGTAAAATAAATCCTTATTATATTTTTAAAAACACGCATTAATTTCCACTTATATTTAGAACTTTTTTGTTTTAATAAAACTTTGCATTCCTAATTACTTCTAATTGTTTAAGTTTATTTTTCAATATCAACTACTTAAAATCTAAAAATAATTACTTTCAATTTTTTATATTTTAAAATACATTTCTTTTGTTTTTTATATATATAATTTTTCTCTTTTTGCTGCCCCTCTTATGGCTTAAATTAGAGTAAACTATCTTTCTTTCAAATTAGTTCTACATCTTTTATAATTATATTTTTTTAAAGTGTACTTTTTATATTTTTATTTAAATTTAAATAAAATAAGAAAATTCTAAAAAGGTGATTATTCATATCTGTTAGTAAGAAAATTAAATGATTAAATATATATATATATATATTCTCAATAAATATAATTTTTATTTTTAAAAAATTAAGAAATTTCTAAAAAGGTGATGATTATATCTGTTAATGAAAAATTAAAAGATAAATTTATTTTTATAAATTTAAAAATAATTGTTATTATCATTTGATGTTAACATGATTTTTATTTGTTTTATGATTAAATTTCTGTAATTAATAATGAATGTTATTTTATTAAAAAAAATATGTAGTGTAGTTGATTTGAGCAGGAGGGGACTAGAATTGGATGGGTGATAAATGGCATGGAGGCAGAGTTGTATTTAATATTTATTGTATAATGTGTTAATGGAGGTAAGTAACAGTTGATAACCTTGTCATTAGTCTTAGATTCCATTTAATTAGGGGTAAGTGGATAAGATTGATTTAAAAAGTAATTTATAATTTTAAAAGATATTTGAAATTGAAAGACGAATAGTGGTGCAGATGCAGAGCAGCAGTTCCAGGCTTCCACCTCACCCGCTTAGGTCGGATCTATTTTCTCCCACTTGGAATTGGAATTTGGAACACCAAACACCAAACACCAAACACCAAACACCAACATCAACACCTTTCTATCATCCCAAGTAAACAACTTTCCAACACCCCCAAACACAATCTCTCTCTCATCTCCCATAACACACAACAACAACAACCCATAAAACAATAAAAATAAAAGCATAACTTTTCTTTTTCTTTTTCTTTTTTCACATGGAAATAGAAATAGAAATAGAAATAGGAATGGAAATGGAAATAGAAATAGAGGAAGAATAGGATAAGAAAATTCTCATCGCTTTGGTTCATGCTGAAATCACTGCACGAAGCGTGTCTGTTTCTGGGTGAATGTTAAATGGGCAATGTTACGGGAACAGTTGCTGCCAAATTCGCGTTTTTCCCGCCAGAGCCACCAACCTACGACGTTTACAGGGAGGAGGACGGGAGGGTCGTGTTTTCCGGTGTCGCCGCCGATAGAAACGTCAACGTTCATATTCTGGATACAAAGGGTGGGAACAAGATCGTTGCCACCTTCTGGAAACACCCTTTTGCCAGGTTCACCTTCTTATACTCTCATGGTAATGCCGCTGACTTGGGTCAGATGCACGACCTCTTCATCGAGCTCAGAGCTCATCTCCGTGTCAATATCATGAGGTTCTTTCTCTTCTCTTCTCCCCTTTCCCCTTTCCCCTTTCCCCTTTCCCTTTTTTTTTCCCTTTTCCTCCTCCCCTTATGCAAATTTTTCCTTTCTTCCTCTTCTTCTTTCCTATTCAATTTCTTATATCTTTTTCTTTCCCCTTCTATTTTATTTTATTTTATTTTTCGCTTACCGTTGCATGTTAAATGGGAAACTACTACTTTGGATATGGTTTTTTATCTTTATCTTCTCAGCTCTACCTCCTCAACCCCCGCCAAAAAATATATGTTTACTATTTTATTAAAAACAAAACATGCCCGGTTTCTGATAAAATTATAATTCTGTCCTCATCTCATACAAAACTTGTTGGTTTATTCATTGCTGTTTTACTTTGTATCTAAACTCATGCATAAACATATTTCCTTCTATTTCTTCCTTTTTAAAATTTTTTTTCCTCGTTCATAATGTTTATTATTTTGCTAGACTTGGGAGCTATATATAAGGTCTTAGTTTGCAAATCATTTTGATTTTTGAAGTAGGAACGAAAGCCCTTTCTGAATGTTTTTGTGAATTTTGTGTCATGTTTGCAGCTATGACTATTCAGGATATGGAGCATCTACAGGTAAGGTAAGTAACTCGCCTGATTTCTTTCCCCCTTTTTCTTCTTCTGGCTGTGGGCCTCAATTTATGTCAATATAATGAGGCTCGGGAGTGTATACCTGAGGAGGAGATGATATAAGGAAGCAAGGTTATAAAAAAGAATCCATTTGAATTCTGTTTTTCTTCAAATCAACAACTGATGTATCTCTTCAATTGTGATAGCCATCTGAGTTCAACACATATCATGACATAGAGGCTGTATATAATTGTTTGAAGAACGAATATGGAGTTAAGCAAGAAGATTTGATTTTGTATGGCCAATCAGTTGGAAGTGGACCCACACTGCACCTGGCTTCTAAGATGCAGAAGTTGGGAGGTGTTGTTCTTCATAGTGCCATCCTTTCTGGGATAAGAGTCCTGTACCCTGTCAAGATGACATTTTGGTTTGACATATTCAAAGTAAGTTTTGCCTGTGTCTTCTTCGTCATTCTGAATTTCTTACTCTGCTGTAATCCTTACTTTAGCACTGAGTTTTGTTGTAACAAAAGCTCTTCTATAATTTCAGAATATAGACAAAATTCGGCATGTCAACTGTCCGGTGTTTGTTATACATGTAAGTACATATTTCCATCTATATTTCTAATCAGCGTCTGCAATTGTGTTTCTTTTTGTGCTTAAAATTGATCATTTCTTGCTTGAGTGTCTGTCCTGAAGTGATTGTCCTATGACAATGAGTTGTTCCTATGTAGGCTTGGCTGAGCCCTGGATTGTAAATGGAAAAAAGAAGTTAATTGTACAGATTATTTAAGTTGTTTTCTCATTTACCTAAGACACTTATTTTAAAAAACTTTGAAAGTGTTCAATAATCTAAATGTTTGATTGCAAATGTCACACCAACTCTGTATAAAGTACTTACAGATTCTGATGTCTTGAGCCTTAACCTATAAATTAGGGTATTTCAGGAGGCTGATTTGGTTGGACTTTTATTTTTCCCATTTTCTTCTTCCATTACAAGATGCCATATGAATAAAGAAGTCCATGTGTGTAGGAAGCCTGGTGTGTTTGTTTCAAGAAGGATCATTTTCCTTTAATCAACAAGTCTTTTTAAGTCTTGGAATATATTTTTACATGTATTGTTGCTTTATACTTTCTGTCTGTTTGAAGAAAGTCTTCAGATTATGTTACCAAAATGGTTAAATTTTGCCTCAATCTATTCACCTTTTCTAAAACAAGAAAGCAATGGATCGTTGATTCAAAGTGCAAAAATAGACTTCAGGTTTGGAGTAAAAACTGAAACAGAAAACACTGGAGAGAGCAGCTGATTTCATTTCCTATTTTTATAGTATTATTTTTTTTCATACTGACTTGAAGTCACAAGAGCAATCTGCAGTTTAATTATAGATATGGAATGTGTAAATGATGTTCAATATGATGTGTATGCCCAATGGAATTTTGATAACTTGATATTCATAGGATACTAAGAAAAGTCAAAATGTATTATATCTTCATTCAGGTTGTAACTTTGTATGCATGTAAGCATAGGTATATGGAATGCGCCTTTTCCAAATACTTTTCTCCCTTTATGTTTTTAAGCTCTTTGTGTTGGCTGTCCTACTGATATAGAACCTGTAAGTAGTGAGCACCAATTGTCCTAACGAGAAATATTACTATATTATTTAACAAATATTTAGTATTTCTCTGTTTCTACAACTACCCGTTCCATCATCAATATTGATAGAACAGGTAGCTGAATAGTTTTTTTGATGAAATAATTTAATTCCCAGTTCTAATGTTACTTATGTGCAGGGAACAAATGATGATATCGTTGATTGGTCTCATGGAAAGCGATTGTGGGAACTCTCCAAGGAAAAATATGATCCCTTGTGGGTTAAGGGTGGTGGCCATTGCAACCTTGAAACATTCCCAGAGTACATCAAGTATTTGCGCAAGTTCATCAATGCTATGGAGAAACTCTCTCTTACAAAACCCACAAACAAACAACTCACTCAAAATCCTAGTATAACCGAGTCCAGACATAACAAGTGCTTAAGATTTGGCAAAAAATAGCTTCATGTTTTAGAGGTTTGGATGTAGGGAATCAGAATCGCCGTTTGATTCAAAGTTTGGGCCCAACTACAATAGTACCCCTCCTGCTTTTATTCATAGATTCATAATTTGGCAGCCAAATCAATCACAATTAGAATTGAAGGATGTCTTAAGACCCTAACACCCCCCTGGCCCCCACCCCCAAAAAATCATGTCTTTGATCCAAATCCTGTTGAGATAACCATAGCCTAGAATTCTCGAGTGGAGCTTCCTTGGTTAATTATTATGTACTTGATTTGGATTTCTGGCATAGTTGTTGAGTTTATGTATAGGCCATCATCATTCTCGGTAAGAAAAAAGTTCTTATTTTCCGCTGCTAAGTTTTTTTATATTTTAAAAATGATTTTTTTTTTGTCATATTCTTAAAAAACTCATGTTTTGATACAATTATGTGATTGAAATTCAGGCACATTTCAATCACTATTTAAAATTAATTTTATCACAAATTAAAATCATTGAAAGTGACTGGGAGGGGTTCTCAAATTTGACTCATACTTGAGATGTCATCATCATCATAATCAATCTTATCTAATTGCAATCAAATGGACGTCTTCGATTTATGAATGCGAAAATTACGTTTAAGAGTATATTTTCTCAAAGTGAACTTTATTCAATGTGATTTAACATGATTTACAAGGAAGAAATGAAGGTTGGTATAGGGATTAATCCTTTTTATGATGACTCATCATTAAACAAGATTGACCAGTTTAATCTGTAAAATAAATGGAGTTATAAAATTATCAACTTGGAAGTTAGTGATTCAACTCACATGTCGGATTACGAAAAGGATCTTAATAAACCAATCAAGAAACATGTGGGCCACTGGGCCTCCAAAGCGATAGTTAATAGTATGTTGATTTGAAAAACATATATTTTTGGTGTGCCGTCGAATTTGAAGCCACAGAACATGTAATGTTCACCAAGAGATCATGTAATGTTGGCTTTTGGGAAATAATAATGGATAACTACGATGTAACAAGGCATTGTGCATAATTTGAAAATCATTATGTTCTAATTTTATTTCTACATAAAAAAAAAAAAACATTGGGCATGTTGTAAACTCTTCATAACTCTCGTCACACCTAATATCTCTATTTTTTAATTCCTGCCTTCAACGGTACTGCACTTTCAGTATGAAATGTATAATGCTATACTTCAAATTTCAAACCTTTTTTTTATGTATTCAAACATACCATTTCAAACTTTAAACTAGGCAATACCTGTAATCATAGACACCTAAATCACCCATCCTTATATTTAAACTAGAACTAGAATACGTATTCGTATGCCGGTATCTACTTTTCTATTTTTATGATATTTTTAGTTAAAAATGAATAATTAGAAACGTTAATTAGGTGAATGTTGTTTAAATTAGCATACGTGTAAAAATGAAAACAATTTTTTTCAAAGAGACTGAGTTAATTATTTAGTTTTCTAAATATTTGTTTGATATTAATTCCATCTCGGAGAAAAATTATATTACATTTAATAAATGTTAAAAAATTATAAGTATTATTGTTTGTATTTTTTAATATTTAAGATTATAAATAAAAATAAGTTAAAATCAGACATGGCAATGGAATGGTTCGGAAGGGTGGATTTCATATTTTCCATCCTCATGTTCCATGTCCATCTGAGATATTTTTTATATTTATTTTTTTTTATAATTTTTAAATTATTATATATTTTTTAAAATTTATATAATTTATTATTTTTATAATCTTATTAATTTTATATAATATTTTAATAATAAATATATTTTGATAATTTTAAAAATAAGACAGATTTAGAATAAGATAGGTATTGATATTTCTATATGTTTCCATCCTCATTTTCAAAAATTAAATTATACTTCAACCTGATTATTTTAAATTTTTTCCATTAAAATGAAAGTGAAACAAGACTTTCCTATCATGTATAATCAAAATTCTTGTCATCTATATTAGTTTTAAGCTAAAATTATTTTTTAAATAAGTTATGTTAATTTTTTTTAAAAAAATTATTTTAATTAAAAACAAATTTCAAATCATTTGAAAATTCTTTTAATTCTAACAAACTAGTCTATATGTATAAGTAAAATTTCAACAATAATAATATAGGCTTATAATAATAATATAATTATGTAAAGGTACTATTAAAAAATAAAAATATTTCTTTCATTTTTATCTGTTTATTTGGATATAAAATATATATATTAGAAAATACATTTAATATTTTTACAAATTTTATATTTATTTTTTCATATATTATTATATTTTTTATTAATTACGAAGTAGACGTAATGATGTAATTAATATTATGTTAAATTTCTAAATGAATAAGTATACAGGAACATTTTTTTCCCTAAACACTTAAACAAGAATAGAAAGAGTAGAAAGTTTTTATTAAAAATCATAACTTTAAAATCACAGTGATTACACAACAGTAACATGTTTTAATAAATTTTTAATTTCTTATTCTTTTAATCAGTATTTATTTATTAACATATTTCTTAAATTATAATATAATATTTAAGATTATGCACTTGTTGGTTTATTGAAGACTTGAACATGCTTAAATATATGTTTAACTTCGTTAACTTACAAGTTTCTTTTATAATAAAAAAAATAATTTAAAATTTTTACTAATATTCTAAATATATTTTAATATTTTCTAAAATTAAAATTGTGTTTTAAAATTTATACTTTTTATATTATTAAAGACTTTAACTTGCTTATAATGTTTAAAGTCATTAGTAATTAATCTATTTATAAGTTTTTTCTAACTACGAATAAGTTTTTGAATCAAGTTAAACTTTTATAAAAATTAGATCATGTTTTAAGAAAATGTATATATAAAATAAGTAGTCTTATTTGGATCTTAAATTTAGAAAGCAAGCAAGACACAATCTTTCTAAAGTTTAGTTTAGCCTAAATCATTTACATCCCAATTTGAGAAAATTACTTGACCTTACAAAAATTTAGAGGACCAAATCAATGTCAAATAATTAGTTGAATGAAAAAATATATTTGAAAAAAGTTTATGAAGAGATTATTTAAGTTTATAAAAATAATATATAATTATTTTAAGATTTTATTAGTTTATTTTAATAATATTTTAGTATGATTTATAAAAACAAACTTTTTAAATTTATTATAATAAATTTTATAGTTAAATGTACAATATAAACCCTTGTACAATAAAATTTTATTAAATAATTATTTAATTAATTTTTTTAGCCAAATATGTACACTAAATTAATAATTTGTCTAAAATAGTTAAAGTGTGATAAAATTTAAATTATATTTTTTCACACATATTGTGCTTCCGTACATTATAGTAATAAAAAAGTAAGAATAGCAAGAAACTAAATATATGGACAAAATAAATTATATTTACTTACTGTTTTAAGTAATTGATTCATACTACGTAATCTTTTTAAATTGAAGCCGATGTATATTGGAACTTTTAGTTTAATTAATTTTAGTTGTAAATTTTATTATGTGATCTAAGAATAGGTATTTTTTTTAATAATAGTATTATTTGATGTTTTGTAACTATTTTCATTTCGAATAATATTGTTTAGGCAGTTTAGTAGTATTTATTTTCGTTTAAATCGCTATTAAATTATTTTTCCATCTATTTTGCTTCAATTTACAAATAGTGGTATTTAAATTATTTTACATTTATTTTCAATACAAATAAATAACATTTTATTTAATAATGATGATAATAATAATAATAATAATAATAATAATAATAATAATATTATTATTATTATTATTATTATTAATTTACTAAAACGTTCGTATTATTGCGGGGAGCCGTGATCTGGTAAGTCCGTTTGGACAGCCCAAATTATTGTTTTTGGTCTCAATTATTTTTAACAGAGGTTAGAGGTATTTTTGGTAAAAAAAAACATTAAAAAAATAGAGAAATATATTAGAGCATGTTTAAGGGTATAACTCTATAAAGTTACTTAATTCTATTTTTTCGGGATTCTACCATAATATATTATTTTTTATTTTATACAATTTTAAACAATTTACTTTTTTATAAGTGCAATTCTGTAAAATACACAAAATAAATTCTACAAGATACCTAAAAATTCACAAGGAAACTTTCTCTCTCCATCGCTTCCATAAACAACTTTCTCTCTCCGATTGCTTCATAAGCAACTGTAATGAGAAAAGCCTCCAAGCAACCGTTGCATCCAATAAGCAACAACGATAAGTTACCCATCTGTAGATGGTCATAGTAAATAGTAGCATATCTTGATATTTTTTTTTATTATTTATTAAAATTTATGAAATGTTATAAATCTTACCTTTTTTTAACGAATCTTATCAAATCTCAATAAATTTGAATTAATAATTAAAAAACATATCAAAATATTTTACTAGCATGACTCATTCTGAGTCTTAAAACCCAAGTCCTAATGGTGCATATCAGACAATAGATCATGTTTTTTTAACGTCTAAATTTTGAGTAGGAAGTGTCAGAATAAATTTAGTGCTGCCCAACATTTGGCGGTGTAATGTCTGATACCATAAAGGGCCCATCCAAGTGAAGGGGGCAAAGCAGAACATGAATACGTAACTAATGTTTCTTTTATTTTTGTTTTTGCCCATTTCATGGGGGATTCAATACTAAAATTTAATTAAAATATATTAATAATATTAATATTTTTATTAAATATTTAACTTTTATAATAATTATTTTAAAAGTTATATTTATGCTATTTTTTTACTATATTAACAGTTGTATTTTAAAAGATATATTTATATATATCAGGCATCATATTCTATTTTCTTCTTTTTTTAAATGCTTCTTCTTTCCACTCATTTCACGCTACATAAGCGAGTGTGAAGAAAAATTTACCTATTAGTTATGGCTACCAGACTTGACAACAATTAGATGATCCACTCATTTAGGATTTGACTGAAGTAGTAATTAAAAAGAAAAAAAATAATTTATTAAGAAAGTTAAATAAAAACAAATTATCGGTTGGTTTTCATACAACTGTGGTACAACTACAATATATGTGACACATATCATGCATAACTGAGAATCACAACATCCAAAAAAAAATTGTGACGTATTATATTATATTTGCTTCACACATTTAATGTACTCAACACTAGCAACAACTATCACATGCTGAAATTATACATATATGCTAGGCATGTCCATTGTGCTCAACTCAAGCAAAAATGCTCACATATTAATTTTATGTATACATGTTTATTGTGATTTGATATACATTTATTCTACCATTGTTGACTACAATGACGACATATAATTATAACATGTGGCAATTTCTAATAGTGTTAAGCATATTAATTAAATATACACAACCACATATAGTATTGATACCAGTTTTTTCTTTTCTGTATGTTGTGACTTGTGATAAATGTATTACGTACTTTGTAGTTGCACCACATATCTCAAAAGTAATCCTAATTAGTTATTAGCAATTTCTACAATTTTTTTTATATACAATGTCAACATCATTTCTTAAAAATAACTTTAAGCAATTAAAAGAATATGATTTTATTTTTAAAAAATATGTATTACACTTTATATTTTTATGTAATAAATATATTTTCTGAACAAAACTATAATTTTGTTAACATTAAATTTTAAGATCAAATTTTAAAACATTAAAAAATGTAATAGATGTTTTTAATAAAATTATATTATTTTGATGATTAAAAATAAATATTAAAAAATAGTGTTATTATTTTGATATGGTGAAAAATTAGAGTAAGAAGTAATAGTAAAGAGAAGGAAAAAAAGGATTAATTTTAGAATAGTTTGGTCAAAAAGGTGTGATCCGGTAGGAGTAGAATGTAGCAGCATAATGGTAATGGGAAATAGTGCCCCCCACCAAAGTCCATTTGGATTGAGGTGTTGTCTAAAAGGATTTGTCCTCACTCTTTGGTGCTTCCTCATCCCCTTCACAACCAATCATAACTTGTAACGTTAAGGGGGTCTCAGATTCCCCCACCTTCATCTGTTCCATAGGACCGGCAATGGTACCTCTTGATTCCTATCCTGTTTCATTTATTCACAATATACGGACAACGGACAATCCCTTTTGTTTTCTTTCTTCTCCATGCAAAACAAGAAAAACTTTCACAATTCAAATTACTTCTCTATGTTTTCCTTCCTATTCTCTCCCCATATCCCACTTTTTAATTATACAACAATACACATTGGAATACCAAATTAATCAAAACTAGTACCCATTTAATTCCATACCATACCATTTCCATCATATGTAACAATACACTAATCTAATCTTGATTTATTTTTTCGTTTTTTTTTTTATCAACTTTACCTGCCCCTAAATTCATCTGGGTATCTTCAACTTACCTTTTGATTGACTTTTATCCTCAATCATTCAGCACTGTACACACTGCCACTGCCACTGCCACCTTTCATGGTCGACCAAACCATATGAAAACCTCTAATTCGGTGTCAAGTTAAAACGTTACCGCCTAATATGGTGCAATTAGGAATACAAGCGTGCCTGAATCATTATTCAGGGAAGTAGTTTGCTTATGCACACTACATGTCTTTCTGCCACCTAGGTTTCAGTCTTTTTTTTTTTTTTTTTTGAGTCTTGTATGTGTAATTGAGGTATATATAGAATCACAATTGATTTTGAAATATATATATTTTTAAAAAATAGTTTAATATCTTTAGGAAATCACGTACTTGGATTATGCTACTCCTCGAATATCGGATACGTTAAATTCAAACCAATTTTTATAATTTCATATTGACGAAAATAAAATTTTTGCATTATTAGAAATTAATGTCTTTAAAATTTTTGTCATGTATATTACAAGATTTGCTCTTTCTTTTATTTTGAAGGGAGAAAGAAAGGTGGGTCACAGAAGCTTCAATTAGAAGTGGAAACGTGGTGAGAGATGTTGAGGAAGATTCAGTTTTCTGATTCTGAGAGAGAAAGGTAAATTTGTTAGGGGGGGCCTCTGTCTGTCTCAATGTGTAGCCATTTATGTCTCACTCCGTCACTCAATGCTTGTTTACATTAGGGTTTAGATTAACATTCCAAATTGAATTTGGAATGTTAAATGTTTACGTAGTATTAAGTTTTTGTACAAATTCCTAAACTCATATTTTGAGTATTATTTTTATGTAGGGAGATGGTATGGTTTATTTTCATAGAAATGATTAAATTTTTAGAAAGATGAATAACAGTGGCTATAGTCGGTAGTGGGAGAAAAAAAAACAAAAGAATTATAGTTATTTTATCTTATAATTACTAATCACATATTTTTTAAATAAGTTTTTAAACGAACAAGAATACAATATAATTTAGAAATATCATTTATGAGTATCTTATTTTCAAGAATGTAACATTATTATTAAAAACAAAAGCAATTTAATAAGGTGAGGAAAGTGGAAAGGAAAGAAGAAAGCTGATATTACTCTACATAGTGATGACTCAAGCACTAACGAATATGTTATAGTTTCAATCTAGAACTCAGTCCACCTTGGAGAGATATTTCCATCAGGGTGTGTTTAAAAATTCATTCAAACTATTTTGAACTGAAAAATTAATCTAAAAAAATAAATCATTAATTATGAAAATATATTTATATACAACTTAATTAAGTTTTTTACTTTTAGTTTAAAATTAAACTAAAATATATTAAAGTTATATTATTTTATTTCATCCTTATATAATCATTAATCTATGTTTGCTAAATATATGTGAATATTTATAAAAAATTGAAATATTTTTATTCTGAATTGTAATTCAGACTAAAAATTTTAATTTACAATAAGATTTAGCTTTTTTTTTCAGTTATATTATGTATTAAAAATTTTATTTAATAAATATATTTCATAAATAACCAATTAATTAAAGTTCATTTGTTTGCTAATAAAAAATTGAAATACTGTTTTATACTGTTTGCTAATAAAAAAATTGCTAATAAATCATAGTATCAATTATTTTATACTTTTTTTTGTAGTTTTAATTATGTATGATTTTTGTCTTTTAATTTTTTTAGTCAGTTTAGTTCTTTTAATCTTAAAAATAACAAATTTAGTTTATAGTTAATTCTCTTTTAATTAAAACTCTTAAATTATTTTTTTTCCCAAATTAGGGTTTGTAATAGAATTGGAATGTGAAATAATTTTAAAGGTAAAAAAAAATTAGTGAAACTTATAAAATTTAAATTTTTTATGAAAATTAAGATTAAATTTTTAAAAGGAGAAATTCTGTGATTTTTCTGTTATCTTAAGTAAATTTTGGGGGTTTGTCTAACATGAACAATTTAAAAATGGCTTAAATTTAGACCACCAGTCCACCACACTTTACTTGTTATAGGAGGTATTTTTTTTTTCTGTGCGTAAAAAAGTGGTCCAAATTTGGGAAAGGTAAAAGTAATTTTATTAAAATATTAATGTATAGTTGATATGTAATTAGGTGGTCATCAATAACTAGTCACATGTTAAATTATAGGTCTCTCTTATAAAGTCGCACCTAGATCTCACCTTTTTAAATTTACAATAAAATTATGATGAATCATAAAATTTATCAAGTGAACGGTTGTCGAAGAATTTTGACAATCCGTCTTGGTCTCGTGTATTTATAGATATAAATGGAGTGATGGATTTCTTAAGGCACAGTTAATATAAATATTTTATACTGACCACTAATAAAAATTACAATAAAAATAATTTTTGAAGCAATTATTAAAAAAGTTAACTTTTTTTTAGTGATAATGATAATTTAAGGTTGGATTATAATATGAATTTTTAAACTATTGATACATTTCAATTAAATTCTTTTATCAATTCAAAATTAATATTTTAATAAAAAATAATAATTTAGAATTTGAAGAGAATTCATTTAATTTTAAATACAATAACATTTATTATAATATTTTTTAAAAATATTTAATATCAATTTAGAGATATTAACCTTCTTATAGATAAATTTCATAAATTAATATTTAAGATATGGAAAATGTAAAATATTATAATTTTAAATTAATTTTTTGATTTAAATAATAATATTATAAAATACGTATTTAATATTTGGTGCAATATATTAATTTTTAAAATTTTAATGTTTATTTAATTAATTTATCATATCTACGTAAGAAACATTTAGGGTTTTCTTTTCCTATTTTTGAAAATAATATCTGTTTTTAATTTAAAAATTAAAAACCTGTTTGATAATTATTTAATCCAAGTTTTCGAAGTAATTTTTATCTTTTACATGGTCTTCCGCTGTTTTTCTTTTAAATTAATAATAAATTTATTATTTGTTGTCTAAACTTTTGAAGGAGTTTACAATGGTACTGGGATGTTTAAAAATAAAAATATTTGTTAAAGTTTGATAAGATATATAGGATTTTATAATAACTAGGGTTAGGGTTTAAAGAAGGAAATGTTTAAATTTTTTCTTCTATTTCGATGAAATTAATTATTTTGGTTGATAATTTTAAGTGAAAGATAATTTGATTAATTTAATTCATTAATATTTTGAGTAAAAATAATAATATATAATTTTAAATAAAAAATTTGACAATGGATCAAAATTTTTATTTTTTAAAGGTAGAGGGATTAAAATTGCTGAATTTTTTTGGAAAATTAGAACTGCACGTAGACTAAAATAAAAAAATGAAAAAAAATTAAACTTTTTAAATTTTATAATTAAAAATATTAAAATTATATATATATATATATATATATATATATATATATATCATTATCCAGATACCAAATTTTGTAAATAATAAAAAATAAATTTTAATATCAATTAAAATGATAATTTATTTAATATTTACATGAAACTTTCATTTTCGTATATATATATACTTTATTTAATATTTAATTTTTTATATTTTATATTTTTTAATTTTGAAATAGATTAATTCTTAAATATATTATATATTATTCAATAATATAAATAATGATTATATGATTTTATTTATTAAAAATTTATTTTTTGATTAAAATAAAATAAAAATATGACATAAGAAATGAAATAAAATAAAATTTAATAAAAGTAAGATAAATTTTTATTCCTCTTGGATGAAAAATAGGATAATAAACTTTACAATATTTTTTCGGCTTGTTGAATATTTTAGATGAATAAATAATAATAATAAAATAGGTTATAAAAATATAAATATATAATATTTAAAATAATAAAATTATAAATTTATTTTAAATATAATAATATTAAAAAAATAATAGTGAAATTGTAATAAATTTTTTATTCTTTAAAATCTTAGTTCTATGACTAAAATTTTTTAAAAAATTACAACCAAAATTAAAAAATATAAAATTATATTTTGTAAATAAGTAAATTTTTTAATTCTATTAAAAATACCCAAAAGTGGATGTAAATTTTATAAAATATTGAAAATAAATTTTATAATAATAAATATTATATAAATAAAATTTAACTTCTAATAAATAAACTCTTACAACAAAAATAAAAATAATTATATATAGAAAGAGGAAAGAAAAGACATCAAATTATTTTAAAATAATTTTATTTAATAATAGTTATAAGCAATTAAATTTTATCAATTTAATATTAAATTATATTATATAGATATTTTACTAAATTTTTTAAAAATTTAACCTTTTCAGATATATATATATATATATATATATATATATATATATATATATATATATATATATATATATATATATATAAAGAAAGATATTTATCTTCTATAACATAGTATAATGATCCATAGTTAAACCACGGTTTAAATAATTGGTAAATAATATATATTTTTAAAGTAAAACATAAAAAATTAATGTGTGACTTATGATTAATATTTACCAAGTAAAACATACCCTGTTAATTAAACTCAAAATTTTGTATTTTGATGGATAAATTAAATTACAACTATTTTAAACAATTTAATGTGTAAATATTTTAAGTAAAAAATTTAAATAGAAAATAATTTAACAAAGAATCAAAATTAGCAAATTTTAAAAATAAAAAATAATTAACTCAAAAAACCAAAAAATCAAAATTACTCATAATATAAACTAAAAAACCAAAATTTTAATCAACCCTTTTTATCATCAAATTAAATATTTTGTTCGGGAATAAATTAAAATCAGATCACAGATAACCTGATATGTACATCCTCCTCTAATCTCCCATATAATATATAATAACAATGGATATTAGTTTGCTTTTCATGAGATTACCGAATAAGTGGACAAATGGGAATGAGAGGGTAAAAAATTGAAAAGATTAAATTTGATTATTTTCTACGCTATTATTTAATAAGGTAAGATTGTGATCATTTCTTATATTAGCAAGATTTTTTTTATACATTATACAAGTAATTTAAATTTAGATAAATTTTTAAAATGTTAATTTAAAAAATATCACTGCTACCCAATGATTAAGGAAGAATATATTTTTACGGTCATGAAGATTTTATTTTATTACATTAAATAAGTTAAAAATAATATTTTTAAAATTAAAGAGTAAATTATATAAATAAATTATATAAATGAATGTCAAAATTTAAATTTAATAATAAAAATTTATAAATATTAAAAGTTTTAACTTCAACAATATTAGGATTGATAATAATAATAATAATAATAATAATAATAATAATAATAATAATAATAATAATAATAATAATAGGATTGTTATTATTATTAATAAGAAAAATTATTACGCTCAATAATTAAAAATTAAGGTACAAAATTAGTATGTAAAAATTGATAATTAAATTAATAAATTATAAGCGTATGCATTTTCATATTAAAAAAATACATAAAAAATTAAAATAAATTTGACTTCTCTGAGCCCATCGCATTCCGTTGCATCCATCCACGATAACGTGATGATAGATAAGATTTGACTTCTATATAAGTTTGAAATTGCATATCTCTATTTCATTCTTTTTTATTAAAAAAAGAAACGTAATTAAAAATTAATATTTTCTCTCTTGATTTTCTTTATTAAAATATCACTCTTTTAATCGAAGAAACAGCTGGTAAGATGATAAAGCCTATGATTTGAGGAGACAATAATATTGATGACAGTCAATAACAAATACTTTATCAAAAGTTTAAATATCTTTTAAATTTTAAGATAATATTTGGTAATAAAATAGAATATAATAAAATAATTACATAACTCAACAGAATTATATGTTTTATTTTTGAATTTGATATTTGTTAAATAAAATTAAGCATTGTATTTATATGTTTGATGTTTGATTCAAGATAAAAATAAATAAATAAAACCGAACGAAACATTGTTGAGATCTGTCATTTTATGACAATTATCATATAACAATATATTAATATTACCATATTATAAAAATATTTTTTAATATTTTATATATAAATAAGATATGAAATATTTGATAAAACATAATTTATAAATTAATTTGTCTAATGTATATTTAAGAACACATAATAAGAAATTATATATAGTAAGTTGTTATTAAAAATCGCAGAATTTAATGCATTAACAATATTAAATACTAATTTT
Source organism: Canavalia gladiata (assembly GCA_037954105.1). Lineage (NCBI taxonomy): Eukaryota > Viridiplantae > Streptophyta > Magnoliopsida > Fabales > Fabaceae > Canavalia > Canavalia gladiata. Next base: position 39,733,011 of record CM075662.1, on the reverse strand, counting down.
TAATAAAAATTATTATTTATTAATTTCTTATTACATACCCTTTAACACATTAAAAAATCATTTATAAACATAATGTCTTATATATTTTGTTAATATTATATATACATAACATATAAAACATATTATAAGGATTATTAATATAATAATAATAATAATAATATTTTGTTTTCTATTTTTATTTATAATTTTAGCATATCATATTAGAAAAGATTTTAATATATAGTATTTTTCAAAATATTTTATAAATAATGAAATATGAAATATACCTTATATTATATAATTAAAAGGTTTCAAATAAAATATTAATTTTAAATTACAAATAGTTACAGTAACAAGCATTCAAATATTATAATATTGATAAAATTTTAATTATATAATAATTTATGACTGGACCACAGAATAGATTAATTTTATATTATCAAAGTATTTTAATTAAATTTATTTTATTAGTAATTATTTATTAAATAGAAATTTATATATTCAATAAATTATAATTACAAGAACTAACAAATTTATTTTATTTATTTGAAAATTTATTAAACTAAAAAATTTCAATTCATCATTTACACTCACCGTAAAAACAATGACATTATTTTTATGTTAGAAAAACAAAGCATGTGGTAAATCAACCTTTTAACAGTCTTTTGTATATCAACACATAAAAAGCTTTACTGTTTTGGTACGATCTGTTCTTGATGCAGGTGCTGCAATCGAACAACAAAATAAATAGTGATAATTTTGTTAATAAAAAATAATGAATAAATTATTTTATTTTATTTCACTAAATTTTTTATATTTTTTAAGGGATCAAAATATCTTCTCCTTCAATCTAAGTCTTGTTTCTCTCTCTTTTAAACATGCCTAATGTTGGATAGAGCTTATATGCATTGTTTCCTTGTCATTCTATTGTGTATACAACATGAAATTTTATCATTATTGACAGTCAAAAATCATTGATAAATACAATTTATCTAAAACTGTCAACAACCTAAAATGTGACATCAGCAAAATATTACCAATGAATCTTTTATGAAGTACTGATAACAAATTCCATATGATTGTCAATAAAGTTCATAATATAAATTTTAATTAGATCCTGTTTGTTAGGATTTAATTTAAGTTTTAAAATTTATTAAGCTTTAATTATACTTTAACTAAATTATGACCATCAGGATTGAAGTTAGACTTTATAATTTATGCTTTTATTTAACATTTAATTAAGTTATAATTTTAAATCATTTATGTTATAATCACTCTTTTTTGTTTTTTTTTATTTTCTAAAATTTGAATTGTAATTTTTTTATTTTTTAAGAATCTAATCTTTTTATTTTATGGTTAATTTTTCTAAATATTTTAAAGATATCAGTCTTCTTATGAGATGAAGTAAACATTATTTGGCAATAGGTTAGAATGGTATGAAGCATGACATTTCCTCTGCTTCATTGCTTTTTCTATTCTGCAATGTTATTTGAAAATCAATATTATACTCGATTGAGATCCAAATGCAGTCTCAAGAACTATACGTGGCTATGTGAGTGCTCTGTGAAAGAAAGGGACCAGCATTTCCTACTCAATTGTTTCTTCTATTCAGCAATGTTATTTGGGAATCAATAATATTATATTGTTAAAAAAGCTATAGTCAAGCCCATAACAACTACCTTTGGATTAGATTTTCTAAAATGAAATGCAGAATTTAAATACACTGGACATTTATTTGTTCTCAATATTCTCACTCAACTATTTCTAAAGCCATTGGGAACACATAACATAATCTTGGGTAAGTTATTGTACACTTTGAGAGTAAAGGAAAGCAAAAAAACTCTATAAAAGTGTTTAAACACATGACATGCATAACTATTGATGAGGGTAAGGAAATAATACGGATGAGGTGGTAGGCAAATCAGGATCATTCACTCCTTAACAGTTGTTAGAAGATTATAATAATTTTTTAATTGAAAATTTTAGATAAGTTAAATTTTAAGAGTTCAACAATTATAGAGTTTAACAAATGTTTGATTGATCCTCTAGAATGATAAATATGGTCAAATCTCTCATGTTTCTTTCCTTCTTTTAAAGATGTCAAATATTTGATATAGCTTATGTGTCTTGTCTAGTACCATTCTCTCACAAATAGCAAAAGTTACCTAAAAATATTACATTTCATCTACACGAGTTTGATCAATCCATCTTGCCATTTTTTTTAATCTAAAATCATGCACCTCAAAGAAAAAAAAATTATTTTAATCTTTAAAAAATTGAGGTGTAACATTAATCTTTATAAAAGAAAAATATCGATAAATTTAATTGATTTAATAACTGAATTAATATACAAACATTAAAATAATCAAATTTGTTGATTTTGTAAGAATAAAATAATAATTTTATTATTTAAAATAATACAATAAATTTCAAGATTTAACACAAATGCTAATTAGTATTTTAAAATATAAAAAATAAAAATTGAAAAGTTTCCGTAAATAAGTGTTATTATTAAGAATAGAATGATATAGTTTGGGAGTTGAGCACAAGGAGTTTGTGTGGAAAGTTCCATAATTATGTGCAATTAAAATCCATGAAAGCTGAATAAACTGGAAAGGAGATAAAAAAAATAAAAATCACATTGATGATAACAAGGGACATGATTAAAATTGAGTGCACAATTAATGTTGGGTGGTGTGGGGTAATACATATGAGCGATACCGTATCAGTGAATGTGGTGGGAAGTTACAAAGAATGATGAAGGTTTTGTTCCATTAGCAGAACATAAAAAGGGTAAGTAAGGTGCATTATTGTATTCAGTATTCATAGCTCCTATTAACAAATAATTAAAGACAGAAACTTTTTCCTCTGTTTTGGAAGAAAAAGTTAAGGACAGATAGCAGAGAATTGAGAAAGAAAGAGAAAGAAAGTAAGAGAGACTTTCACTGAAATACAAAAGAATAAAGATTTTTATGTTTTGTAATTTTTTTTTGTTTGAATTCAATTCAATTGAAACTTTTCGGCAGTCACTGTCATTGTCCACTTGTTCAGGTTTCGTTAACCTCTATTTCTACCTTCACTCTCTCGAGGCCTTTTCTTCACTTTCTCTTTCTTCTTTTACTTCTTGGCATTGTGTTTCTCATATTAGCCCTTCAGAACACGTTTCTTTTATCAAGTTTGCAACTTTTGGTTGTGTGATATATGTGTTCTCTGATCACTGCTTGATTTCTTATCCGGGTATTTCATTCTGTCTCAAGATGACCGTCGGAAGCGAAGATATGGCCGGTGATCGTTTTCCGGTGGGTATGCGTGTTCTTGCTGTTGACGATGACCAGACATGTCTCAAAGTGTTGGAGAAACTACTTCGCAAATGCAAGTATAATGGTGCGTCACCTTTCTCTTTTAATTCACTCAATTCAACCATATATTGATTTTATTCTTTATGTTATTGGCATTTGGCCATGAATTATTGCATTTCTTTCTGGTTATTCTCTTCCCATGTGATGCACTGAACGTAATTCTTGGTTTCCTTTTAAAGTTTCAGACTCTTGGCTCATGGATATTTTGTGTCTTGCTATTTTCTTTCTTATTCAGAGTTTCTTTCTTTGCAAGGCATGTTCTTTATTCTCCTAAAAGTGAATTCTTTCTTTCGAAATCTTGAATTTCTTTTTTTTTTTTAAAAAAAATGGTTCTCTTGTGTTGTGATATTAGTTTTCGAAATATAAATCCCGCCATTCTGATCAAGCTTTTGTTATTGAATGAATTGATCTACTTTGACTTAAATCTGACGTCTGATTTATTGTTCTTGCAGTTACTACGACCACTCAGTCAATTAAGGCGCTAGAAATATTGAGGAAAAACAAAAATAAGTTTGACCTTGTTATTAGTGATGTAAATATGCCAGAGATGGATGGGTTTAAGTTGCTTGAGCTGGTGGGACTTGAAATGGACCTACCTGTTATTAGTAAGCTCAAACACTTTTCTCTTAACATTTATTCAACTTGAGCCTTACTTCTCCTTATTCTGGGATTCTTGCTATTTAACTGATTAAAATTTTCTGTTTGTTTTAATTTTCTTTTCTTCTTCTTTTCAAAACAAGTGTTGTCTCACAATAATGGAATGAGTTTGTTTATCAACTTAAACTCTTGCTTTTTTTGTGTGATCCAGTGTTGTCAGGATATGGTGATAAAGAATGGGTGATGAAAGGTGTTATACATGGTGCATGTGACTATTTAATGAAACCAGTTCGAATTGAAGAGTTACAGAACATATGGCAGCATGTAGTGAGAAGAAAGATTGATTGCAAGGATAAGAATAAGTCTCCAAATGAGGAGAAAGCCTACAATATGACTAGGGAATGTAGTCAAGCTATTGTATCAGAAAATAATGCTGATCAAAATACAAATTTGGGTCAAAAAAGGAAGGCACAAAGTGAAGTTGAGGCAGAGGAAGAAGATGATCAAGAGAATGAACATGAAAATGAGGAACCCTCAAATCAGAAGAAGCCTCGTCTCGTTTGGGCTGCTGAGTTGCATAGCAAATTTGTCGCTGCTGTTAATCAGCTTGGCATTGACAGTAAGTTTATGTGATAATGAATATTTACTTTTCCAATCCTGATTGACTTGAGAACATGGAACTTAAAAATGTGTCTATTTGACTCCTTAATACGGATATAATTGTTCCTACCATGAAGTTTCTTGGACTGTTATTACAGAGGCTTTCCCCAAGAGAATACTTGACTTGATGAATGTCGAAGGGCTTACAAGGGAAAATGTAGCAAGCCATCTGCAGGTATAAATTCTAAATTCCCTATTCATCATAGGTCCCTTTGGTTTCAGTTTTGATCGAGAGTCAAAGTTGAAGTGAGTTATTTGCATTTTAAACTAGATAAATAATGGAGAGAAAACCTTTTAGGTCTGATAATTCCTTAAAAATTGAACAATGGCAATGTATGAAATATAAATGTGCATAATGAATAAACAACATTATTCTAAATCCTGTGTTTTGATAATTATACATAATCTTGCTGTGATTTTGTATTGCAGAAATACAGACTCGGGCTCAAAAAGCCAACTCAACCGGCTAGCATGGTTGGTGCAATGGGTAATAGTGATCCTTACCTGCAGATGGGTTCAGTAGAAGGATATGTGGATTTTTGCACTTCATCTGGATCAGGAAGAATGTTAAACACCACGCTACCATCATATGCATCTGGTGGAATGTTTAGGAGGCTGAACTCCCCATCTGGCTTGAACATGAGAGGACTTACTTCTTCTGGATTGGTTCAGCCTGTTCAGTCTCAAAACATGAACAGCCCTATAAAATCACTTGGAAACATGCAGCGGTGCATGTTTTCTGCAAATCAAACCTCAGGTTTATTACAGGGCATTCCAACATCCATTGAGGTTAGCCAGTTTCAGCAGAACAACTGTTCAACTGGTGTTAGGAAGTTAAGTCCAATTGATGATTCAAGTGGATTTAAAGTTTCCTCTGGTTTCTCAGACAGTAGAGCTACTGTTAGTAATGCAAATAATTCTTTACCTGGCCTCTCAGGCAATAGTTTGTTATTACAAGGAAATTCCTCACCAGCACATACTTCAGGAGCATTCAGAAATCCCTCATCTCTTGGTGCTACTTCTGTGAACAAACAATCTTTTGACCCTGGAATCTGTGGATCCTCTAATATGTTGGATTATAATCGGTGTAAAGAAAGCTGGCAGAGTTCAGCTCAGATATCTAACTTTCCTGCCAATACTTCTTCAGTCGGTAACGTTTTCAATAATGATCAATTGCCTCAAAATAGCTTACACTTTTCCTCATCCACTTTTCATGGTCGGAACAATCCAGTTGACTTTTCTTCCACTAGTGCTATCGCTGTTCCTTTGGAGGATGCTAGAGGTGAGCTGCAATGCCAAGAAGGCTTACTTGGGAATATCTTATTGGCTTCTTGTTACAACAATGACATCAGTCGTACCTTCAACTCCAAAAATTCCCTTATTTCCCCTAATGGAATCAGTAGTTCCTTGGGGCATAGTTTAGACCAAAATAATAGTCTTTGCAGCAAGGGAAGTGATGCATCTTTGGTTGGTCAACTGAATGGGGTTAATCCATCAATCGCACAGTCTAGTGAAGTTGAGAAATTCTATTCAATGAAGTCAAATGATGCCTCCATTTTGCAGCCAAAGAAGTCCCAAGAAGGACTCATTCAGAATAGTGTTGGGTCCATGGATGACATAATGAGCAATATGGTCAAACTGGTATGATCAAATATCCTTCTTGTAATTGTTCAACTTTTAAGAGAAGATACTAAGTTGCTTTTTCTCCTGCTTTAAACATAAATTGTATTTAGATGCCAAGGATAAAAATGTGTTTGTTTGACTTAAAAATGCCAAGCTAATTTTCCAGCGAGAATCTTCCTTTAAGCAACAATATTCCAGATTATATATATTTCGGTGCAGCCATGATATCATTTACTTTCTTTAACTCCTAACAGATTATATCTTAGCGGGGTGAGTGTATGTGCATGAAGGGCTGTACTTATAAATCATAATGTTTCTGTAATTCAGTCCCAGTTTTGTTCTAAATTAATAGTATGTTTGGTACCCAGTACCCAGGTGAGTACAGTTTATTTAAAGCACTTCCTTCCAACATGCATCGTAAAACGTGCTTTATTTATTTTCATTTTTCAATCATTGATTCTCTAATTCCAGCAAAAACAAATCTATTAAACTTTAAACCAAACGGGGTTTCAAGCATTTAACGGTTGCTTTATTTGCATCATTTCATGAAAGTTTGTTGATGGTGCAGGAGCAAAATGGGATGACGTTGATGGATGGAGAAATAGAATTTGATGTTACCCTGTTGGATCTTCCATTTGATTCCTTCTGATTCGCCATGAATCCTGGAGCATCAGAATTGTCTTAAGTTACTCTCCTGTCATGGAGTCGTTTCAAAGTGTAATTTTTGTGTTTCACCAATGGACAAAGTAGATGATAACTGTCTACTTCCTTCTTCTTCTCTTTTCCATGCTTGTAGAACAAAATTCTCCACTTTTTTATTATGATGCTCATTTAAGTTAACTTCTTAGTCATTGGCCTCTCTTACTATTACGAAGATTAATGTGACAATGTTGAAATGCGGTACTCTTCATTTATATTAGAAAAAAATTTCTCCTACATATATCCAGTTACTTGCATCAGGATACATTCGAATCTAAGCTGTTTAATTTATTTTTTTAATAAATTGTTAGTCATTCAATTGAGATATAATGAAATGCACGTGCAATGTAAGGTGTGTTAAAATCATTGTTCTTTATACTAATTTTAACAAAATCTATGAATGAATTTATATTAACACGTGAGAGTTAGAATAAAATTATATATTATCGTAAACTACTTTATGACCTGAGGGAGAAACGAATCACTTGGTCACTTTTAGGAGATCTTGAAGGATTCATCCGCTCTGCATCTCAAGCTGTCCATTGTATTTGGGTAAATAAAGTACAAGTGTAATACTTGTTTTTTTAGGTGTATTTTATTATATTTGATATGTTTAGTTGTATACATGTACAATTTAATTTAAGGATCTGGATTAATAATTTAGAAAAAATTATTATTATTATTGTTGTTTAAAGAAAAGATTGTTTAAATTTAAGATGAATAATAAAAGTATAAAATTTCTAAGAGAATAAGATTTCTAGTATTTTAAAATATTTAGGATTTATTTTAAAGTTTAGATATAAAATTTCTAATGCGTGTATATTAATTATACGTGGTATGGTTAAAAATCTAAATTTTCACTTAAAATAATTTAGAAAGAGAAAAGATGTTAGACTTATAATTGTAAACTTTATTTACAGAGAAAATAGTGTGCTTTATATTTTTTAGAACTTTCTAGAAACATTCATTTTCCTCCATATTTATAGACACTCGTATATTAGTTTCTTTATTTTATTTTTAGCAATGCTTCTTAGCTTTTACTTTTAAGAAATGTTTAATTTATGTTTTTGATTTTTAGTATTTAAAAACTATTTTGTGAATTAGTTTTAATGAAAACAATTTAAAGCTATAAGTTGTTTTTTAGATTTTGAAAATTGAAAAGAGATAGGTCTTTTGAAAATAATTTCCAACAAATTTCACGTGTCAAACATTTTTTTAAGGAATTGAACTGTTTAATTAAAAGAAAGGTTTATTTATTTAGGTCGTAACTCTGTTTTAACCAATTTTATTTTTCCATAAATCTCATTATTATTATTATTTTAAATTTTTATTATAAAATAGTTAAATTTTTAGTTAATAATTTTTTATTTTTCTATTTTTGATGAGCTCATGATAGAGGGATAAGATAGAATAAACTAACTTATTTTTTAACAATTTTTTTAAAAATTTAAAATTAAAATTGGAGTTACTTTTAAATTAAATTATTAAAAATAAAAAATTATCCTAAAACGGGACCTTTGTTTCTACAATTAGAAAAATATTTTCAAAAATAGAAACAAACAAGCTCTTAATTATTTGGTTCTCTTTTCATTATATTTTCATTCTATGCATTTAAACATACAATTTTTCCTTTTCATCTTTTCCTTCTTCTTTTTTGTCTAACTTTGTTTTCTTTTTTTATGTAGCAACCTGTCCTTTTTCTATTCTCATCCTCCATCTCCAAATTCAGAAAAAAAAAATTCATTACTCTCTCCTAAAGATAAAATTGTATCATCTTCTAAGCTTCATCATTTCTCCTTATTTTGGAACCATTAAGAAAGTTGAAACTAAGAATTAAATTTATTAAAATTATTTTTTCTTTTACTCCAAGTAAATTGAAGCTATTAAAAGGTAAGAAGAAATTTTTAAATAATTTTAGATGTATTAATTTTATCAATTCTTTTTTAATGATGGGACTAAATATGTTTTATGATGATTTTGTATGATGTGAATATATTTGGGTGTAATAGATAAGCTTTGGGATTATAAATTTGGTAATGTTTGATATTATTAGATAACTTAAACTTTATATCTAGCTATAAGTTTAAAGTAATAAGAGTATTTATTATAATAAAAATTTGCAATCTGAAATGAAAAACTTGAAAAAACCACAATTATGATTAAGGTGAGGAAGTTATTAGGCTAAGGAGTATATCTAATCTGAGGTCAAATTTGAAGACGTGTAAGAGTTGAGACCAAGGACAAATCTAAAGATGTGTGCTAGATGAGATCATGGATAAAGACATCATCTGAGAACACTTACATGTTGATGCCCAAGGGCATACTTCCTACAGGGAGAATTAAATGACATTTAAATGTCATTATTTCTAATGAGATATAATCAGATTAAATTTATTTTCTTAAATTATAACTAAATTAGATCTCTACTTTTATTGATTTATATTGTCAAATGATGATACATGCATCTTTGAGATTGAAAAATAATAACAATAATTACAATTGAATATAGTATGTATACTTATGCATTGTTACTGACTTTAAAACTTTCAATGAGCAAAGATGACTTCTTTATAGTCAAAATTTCTTTAGTCGTACTTAATCATGCTCGATAAAATCTCTCATAATTATCATGTCAATTGAACATATTTTGGTTGATTATTGATATATAATGAAATACTCTTGAGTTTATTATAAAAATATAAAATTTCAACTCTTGATGACTTTTTTAATTGTTATTTTTGGATTCAAAATGCATGAGGTTAACCATTGATGAGGTTGAAAAAATAAAGATATATCGTAAATCATAATTACTATATCACATCTTGTAAGATATTTTGACTTGAGATATCTTACAAACGAATTGAATAACATTGAGTCTTGACAGTAAGTGCACTGAGTTTAAATTTTTCAATGGACAAAGGTAAAACCAAGATTTCTCTAGTCAAACTTAATCATGTTTGACAAAATCTCACTTAATTATCAAGTCAGTCGAATATGTTTTAGTCTATTATTGATATATAATGAAATACTTTTTTGTTATGAAAATTTGAAACTTTACCTTTCGATGGCTTCCTTAGTTATTAATTTTAACAAATAGATACAGTTAATCTTTGATAAGTTGAAAAGAGAAAAATATATCATATATTGTAATTATTTTATCACATCATATAAAATATTTTAACTTAAGATATCTTGTTAATATAATAATAAATAATATTTGAATTACGTTTTATTCCCTCTACTTTTGTTGTTATTATCATCTAAAACTTTATATGATTATTAACATGAGAATCTATCAATTGTTATAGATACATATTATGTACAATCTAAAAGAACATTGAAATCACATTAGTAATAGAAAGCTATTGGATAATGATAGGTCTTAATCTTATTTGTTTTGAGTCCTTTATCATCTTAATTATGTTTATAATTCAATCGATAAGACTACTTCCCACATTATTTAAACTGTGAATCATTGTTGCTTTGACACTACTTGATATGTATTTTCTTGAGAATATGTTCTCATCCCCCGAAATGTATGAGTACTTATTTTGACATAACTTTATATATATATATATATATATATATATATATATATATATATATATATATATATATATATATATATATATATATATATTAATATAATTTAAAAAAGAGAACGATAATTTTAAAACAAATATATCTGAATAATGGATGTGAAATCGTCCTATGTCCATGTATAACTTGATAATATAAGGAAAAGCCATACAACAAGTAATTAAAAGATTATGTTGTTATCTTATTCGGCTGTTAATTCGTGCCGTTAATATTTCATCAGAAAGAAATGGTTAGGGCATAGATCGGAAAGTGTGGCATCAAGGTTAGTCATTCATTCCCTAATGGTAGTCAGGACAGTAAACTAGTGCCGCTTTGCTCTGCAACCATTCTAAAATTTGTTGAAGAGAAGGAATAACCTTTTTAAACAAGAGGTGTCAGGTAGGAATAGGATTAGTAAATGAGAAAAAGAAAAACCAAAGTACTAAATGAATGAAATTTCCAGGTTATTCGAGAGAACATAAACTCTCTCGGCTCTCAAAGAGCACAATCCTCACTCCAATTTATAAGATGTCTCTTTTTTAATCTCTTCTTTTACTTATAGGCAATATCTTGTTTTATTTCTTCAACTATATGGCTCTTTAGCTAACTAACTGTTGATTATTAAACTGAACTATGTATATCTATCAATATCATTTTTGTGTATAGATAATTGCGTACAATTATTTCTTCATATTCTTCAGCGTGTCATGATACAAAATTTTATCCCATCATAATTTCTTCAAAATGATTCAAATTATTTGCATATATTAGATGATATAACTCTCCGTAAAGTTTGTTTACAAGGGATAAATTTCTTCCTTCTTCCCCTTAAGGTTTCTATGAGAAATGCAGCATGCCACGCTTAAAGAATTTGCTTGTGTTTGACAGAGGCCTCCAACTGATGGTATGATGGAAGCACCTTGTTTTTTCATCGGAAATAGACGTGCCTTGATAGGGAAGGGTGGAAAGCTGAGTTAGTAACAACATATTACCATCACATCCGAATTGGACCTGGATTCTCTCCACCCAATTGCACCGTCCTTAGAGATAGAAAAAGAAAGAGACGTGTTCCAGTTCCATTCCGTTAATTTCATGTCTCTTTCTCTTTTTTGACGATACAGCAAAATATACATTTCATATGGAATTATTATCATTGGAAATATGCCAAAAAGGAAATGTCTTGCTTTAGTGCTTTAGAGACCTGGCGAACACTCCCCCGTCCAAAAAAAAGAAAAGAAAAACCTCTCTTCTAAGAAAAGTCTTATACAAGAATGAACAAAAATTCCTTCACAGACAACAATTATATACTAATGGGATTGCATGTAGATTTTCCCAGAGAAATTGATATAACATTATAAAAAGTCAAGAAATAAGTTTGAATTTTGTATACATAAAGTGTTGTTATATAGCATTCCCTAATGAATACAAGGAATTGGCTGTACCTGTATGTTCCTTCAGAATAATTTGAGTCCTTCATTTTCTGGATATTGGGATGAGATTGATGTTTATTGACATGTTATGAAGAGGAATCATACTCAGTAGTTGCTGGTAGGAACTAAGAAGAGAGTTTCTGTATTTCACCCGGTCTTTTTATTTTTCACTAATATTTTTGTTACACTTGGGTTTCATTGCTATCATAGAGATACGGCTGAAATGACTGCTGATTTAGCTTTACTGGTTAAATCATGACCCGCTGAATCTCCGAACGTTCTGGTAAGCTTGGGGGGAAGGGGGGTGTTACTTGCAGAGATTTCATATCCTTTTACAATTTTTATTTGCTATGGATTGCTATGCCTGCAATATAGTGTCCTGGTTCATTATAATGTATATCACCAAAAGTCAGGAGAACGGGATTAGGGTGCTCTTGATCCGTGTGATTTTGCTTAGACTAGCAGGTATAAAGTGCAAACACTTGAAGAAAGCATGGTGTGTTCATGTTATTGTTATATTACATGCAATACTTCAAAAGGCATCTGGACCCTTTAGAGTGTGGGGGAAGATAGTAAAATGGATTCACTTCCTCGTATTCCAGTCCACTTTAACAAATTTTCCCCATATTCAATTCCCGAAAACCAGGCTCTCAAAATGTAACTACAACTGGGATTAACCCATTTGAGGAGAGCACACACAAAATGAACTTAAATGTCCAGAATGATTTCTAACAAATCAATTAGGTTCCTCCACAACAAGCCTCCTTTCCTCAACCACAGAACAGAATTATATGTCAGGTTGTACAAGATCCCAGCACTCCAATGAACATGGGGGGGAAAGTTACCATAGTATGTGCACTCAATAACCAATAACCTGTGAAATTGCATGATTCAATGGGAACAAGTTTTCCAGCATCCCCATTCCCTACCCTAACAGAAAAGAAAAAGGACTTGCAGCATTCTACATTTTCTCCCCATTCCTTAATTTTCGTTTTTCTTCACTCAATTTGCGAGACAATCAATCAAATACATAATCTACACATAAATAAACAAGTGGAAAAATCCTCAAATGCAATGGAAAAAAGGCATACACAATGAAATCAAAATCATAAACAAGAGTAAACACTTACAAATATTATTAACTATTGGGCAGCACCTTGTGCCTCGAGATTGTTGATATGTGCTTTAAGAACCATGACAAGTTCTCTAGCAGGAGCCTGAAGCGTGCTTACGACGGCAGAGGCAGGACTTTTCAAAGAACCCAACAAAGTAGCATAAATCTCAGCACGTGTGGGCAAGGTTTCGAGTTTATTGAATTCATCAGGGCCATAGAACTTGCCTTCAAAAACAGCACCAATGAAATCATTATCTTCAAGCTTCTTTTCCTTCTGGAAGTCCCTGTAGGGCTTAATAGCTGCGGGTATCTCCTCGGAGTGAACGAAGAGCCACACATTCATACCCTTCATGCAAGGTTTCAGATTCTCCCATTGGGTTCCTTCCAAAGCCTTGTACACCAGCGTGTTCTTCGCCACCAGGAGCTTCGAAGTTTCCGGAAGCGCCTTCCGAAGCTCCTGGAACTGCTTCACGGTGAAGCCTTTGTAGTTTATGCCCGCAAGAAGGTAACAGTTCTCCAATTGCTTCCTAACGGCATCGACGGTTTCCTCCTTCTTGGAGCGGGAAATTGTGGCTTGTATTGAAGGGAAGCGGTAGTGGCGGGTTTTGAAGGGTTTTGGAGAGGAGGGAAGGTTGAAGGGGTTAATGGATCGATTGAGGAGTTGGCGAGTTTGGGTTTTGGGGGATGGGAGAGTGAAGCTCATTACGGTGGCGGTGGCTTCCATGGTTATGGGAATTGGAAACAGAGGAAGATTGCACTGTGCTTTCAGGTTGCCTTATCTTATCACCTTCATCATTTGGTGGGGGTCGACTCGTGCCTGGGCTACCCGTACCCGAGTTTCGATTCCCGCCGACCCGTATCCGATAACTTCACCAATCACGGTTTGACACTTGGCATTAAGCATTTGCTAGATTTATATTTAATATTAATTTAATTTTTAAAAAATAAATTTATTGATATTTTAATTTTTATATATAAAAATATGGATTTCTTTCTTATAAAAAACAATATGATCAACTCCAAACCTTTTGAGATCAAAATTATAATTTGCTTAATACATATATAGTATGAGATTTGTTAATGAGTTAAAATTTTATTTACTCTCAATTTTTATTTTATGTTGTCAGAAATTAACATTTTCGTTATAGTAATTATTAATTTTATGTAACTGTAAAAAAATTTCTTTTGCATTTTTGGTAAGTTTAAATTATATTCTTTATATTTTATATCAATCTTAAAAAAAATATTATTTATTTAGCTTGATAAAATCTGTGTTTGCATGTTTGTTGAGGTTTATTTAGATGTGGTATTAAATTTTGAGATGACTTTTGTACACTTTTGAAGTCTTGGTAATTTATTTTTCGTACTCTTACTTTTTCTTCAACTTAATCTGTTCTGGTAAATAAAACTGTTAAGATTTGATGTTCATACGATATATATATATATATATATATATATATATATATATATATATATATAAAGTTTTATATTTTAAAATTAAAAAAACTTTAGAATTAAAATGATGTTTTGAAAGTCAATAGTAAAAGCATAAACCTGTGATCTTAATAAATATTCTTTATTTTTATAATGATATTTATATTTTATTAATTATAAAAAATGTTAGAAAAAATAAAAAATTGTATTGTAGTTAATGGAAACAAGGTATGCAGACTTAAATAACAACTTTGGTCCTTCTTCCTGCATCAACTGATGTTCAAGTCTCTACTTTGTTTTCGTTGTCTACAGTTTAATTAACTACAATACAATTTTTTATTTTTGTAAGATTCGTTTTTAAAAAAATATTTACAAAAATTGTTAACATACAATTCAAACATCATTATGTGTTTATGTCTTTAACTATAAATATGAATAAGAATAATATTAAAATATATATATATATATATAATAAAAAGAAGGAATTTTTTTTATAATATAATTTATAGCATATTATTTTTAACATTTTTCACTAGCTAAATTTATATGAATTTTACAATTTTGAGTGTGAATCTTACTATTTAAAGAGTAAAATTTATGTAAATTTTAATTAATAATAAAAATATATTACAAATGTGTTAAAAAATATATTATTAATATTCTAGAAATAGAAAAAAAAATTATTCAGAAAAATATGTATCTGGGGAATTCTCACATAATCTGTAATTCTGCTGCCTGACAATGGACACATGCTATCCATGAGTTATTTAGCAATGTCCCTACCATTATATCTTCTGACTTACCACATGTATAATCAGGCATGTCAAGATCCCACAAATGGTTATTTGTTACCTGCAGTTTGTTTAACGAGTCAATTCATAGGGTATATTTGGATAAATGTTTATAAACTTGAGTTTAAAAGGAATTAAATTTTATAAAATTAATTTTAGGAAATGTGATGTATGTTTAAACTTTTTTACGTATATGTTATAAAATATTATAACCTGTAAAACAATAGAAAAATAAGAATATAAGAAATATGATAAATAATGTTACTAAGTGCATGTTAATTCTTGTGTTCTACCATCCTAATACACACTTTAACTTTTCTTTTCCTGTGTAAATGTGATTCCCGTGCAAATCAAGGAGGCTATAACAGTTATCGAGTTATCATGGTAGTGTAACACATGTCCGAATCTATCTAATGAATCACCATGTGATTTGGGATTTTCTTTTAAAAAAATAAAAAGAATTTATGAAGATTTAAAAATATATATATAGATATAAATGATTAAACCGACAAGAATCGGATCTCCACACTACACAGCTTACTACTTGACTACACCTTCTTCTAAGTATGTGTACGCCAATGCTCCTAACCCAGTGCCCCGAATAAGGTGAGAAACTCGGAGTCCATGATCCACCTCAGGACCTTTTCAAAACCATCACAAACCTTTGCACAACAGAACACAAAGAAACCCTGCAAACCAATGTTCTGTTCCGTTATGGTGTGTCACCCTGCCCCTGCACAGTTAAGCGTTAAGGCATTAGCATCCAAAATGGGTAACAAAGAGATGGGGGTTGTGAGAGGTTTGGACTTGAAGAGGTACATGGGTAGGTGGTACGAGATAGCCTCTTTCCCGTTCAGGTTTCAGCCTTGTGATGGGGTGAACTCAAGAGCTACTTACACTGTGAAGAATGATGGGACTGTGCATGTTTTGAATGAGATTTGGAGTGGTGGCAAAAGAGGCTACATTGAAGGAACTGCTTATAAGGTTGACCCCAATAGCTCTGATGTCAAATTCAAGGTCAAATTCTATGTTCCTCCATTCTTACCCATCATTCCTGTTGTTGGGGATTACTGGGTTTTACATGTTGATCATGATTATCAGTATGCTCTAATTGGCCAGCCTAGCAGGAAGTATCTTTGGGTAAGCCTATCACCCTTTTACTTTCCATCCTAGGTCTCTTTTAATTCTCATCAGTGTGTGTAGGTTTTTCAAACAATGTACATGATGAAATCTAAAATGAAAAATGTTGAAGGAAAGATGAAGATAGAAAAAGAAGAAAAAAAGAAAAAAAGAAATATATGATATAATAAAATAAAAAATAAAAAAATAGGATGGATTGAAATGTTGTGTCTTTCCCAAATGTTGATGTAGTTGAACCAGTTTGCATGATGGTAATTTTATTTCAATTATGTTAAACTGAGTTTGAGCTGTGCTGAATAGTATATATAACAACCAAACAAACAAACAGGCAGTGTGTATTGTTTGGCAGCTAGAAATTAGAAAATAAATTTGATTGGTTTGTGAATATATTCTTTATGGTATGGTGGTTTGTTACTATAAATTGGGAAGATTTTGGCGTGTAGATAATATCCAGGGAGCCCCATTTGGATGATGAAATCTACAAGGAGCTTGTTGAGAAAGCTAAAAATGAGGGGTATGATGTGAGGAAACTCCAAAAGATTCCACAGAGTGATCCTCCATCAGCAGAAGAGGGTCCCCAAGACACCAAAGGCATTTGGTGGATAAAATCACTTCTTGGGACAATAAATAATTAGGCCCAAGAAGTAGTATTTCATGTCGTAAATAAAGTGATCAAGAACTGTGATCGGAGCAATTTTAGTTTGTCTCGAAAAATGCAAGCATTTTGGCTTGTTATGTAAATTGACTAAGCTGAAAAAATAAGAACTTCTGTGAAGTTGATGATTGATACTCTGATTGTATTGGGAAAAGATCCTTTCCGATTTTATTTTTTAAATTCTTAGCCGTCCGTTTGCCAATGTAAAGGTATGAATTGAGCAAAAGTTTTTACACATCAAAAAGTGATTTACATACGAGCGTAAATTATTGGATTTTTTAAAACAAAATGTTCAATTATTGGATTTTTTAAAAGAAAAATGCTCAATCCTAACTAAGGAGTTGTATATCATTTTTAATATGATTGATATGTAAAAGTATTCTTCATATCAATTGCAATGTGCGAATGTAAGAGCTGTTCAACTTTTTATATATATAAAACAAATTCATCCGTTCAAATTGTCATTGAGATTGAGATGGGGGAAGGGGTAAGACGTGTGAAATATATTTTAAGTTAATTTTTTACGCTTATATATTTCAAATATATAGTAAACTTAAGAGATAATTAGTCAAAAGTTGTTTGAAATTTGAAAAATATTATGCTAATAAATTGATAATGTAAAATAATAGGTGCAAACATAACTAAATATTAGAATAAAACTTAAAAATTTGATAATTATATTTTTTAAAATAATTATAAATTTTGATATTTTAATTTATTTCAAAAACTTATTATTTAAAATTTAAGATAATTTGATTAAATTTTATTCTTATTCATAAATATTTGTATTAAATAAAATAAAATTATACAGAGGAATTTATATCATTGTTTGATAATTTAATATTATAAAAAAAGGAATCTGATAATTTTTATAGAATCTTTCTTAAAAATTTATGATCTATTACTTTAAGAAGTAATGGATATTGTAGAATTTATTTGTTTTTAATTTTTCTATGAAGTGTTCCTTTTTTCAATAAAAATATATTAAAATTAAATAAATAATTTTTTTAAAATTAAAATGTTTCATTTTTATAAGTAAAATTTACATATAACTTCTTTGAAGTAAAGATTAACTATTTTTATTTTATAATTTTGAATGTTTGCCAATAAAGATTAAATATTTTATTAAAAAATAAAATAAACAATGAAATAGTTAAAATATCAGGATAAAATTTAAAATATTAAATTATAAGTTAAATTTTGGAATGTTATTTAAATTAATATTTTAAAAAATATTAATAACTATTAAAATAAATTATTTACACAACAAAATTATTTCATTAAATAAGCTCAGTTAACTAAAACATTTTATCAAAGATACTCTAATTTTTAGTCATATATATATATATATATATATATATATATATATATATATATATATATATATATATATATACACTTTTTTTCCTCTAGTCAATGGCATGTTTTGAGTTTGAGAATATTTTTTTCTAAACTATTATTAGTCCATAATTGTAACTCTAATCATGACAGTGTTCGGAGTAAAGCCTGTTATTCAAACTACAAAGCTTAATATACATCTTCTATACTTCTCTCGAAAAGTACATATTTTTATTTTTACTCATTAAACTGGAGACTAATTATATATTAAAAATAAAAAACAAATGAAAGACTAAAATATCCCACGCTTGTAATCTTACAAAATTATTTGGTGATATTCTTTTAAGATGAATTTAATGAATAATTTTAATAGATTAAATTAAACATTTATTCTAAAAAATAAAATGGTAGCTGTTATCTCATTTGAATGAATACATCTAAAATAATAATAAAATTAAAAATATGATAAAAAAAAATATTGATAAAAAAAAAGTTAGTAAAAGAAAGTAGATAGATGAAAATTATTGTTGCTAAAAAATTTACAAAAATCAACAATTGATCCAAGATGACGAAATTATTTTATAAAATAATCTCTCTTAAAGAGGAAAAAAATAATAATACTATATTTAACTTTTTTACAATTTGTTAATTTTAATTTTTACAATTATTTTTAAATATTTAAAATTAATATCTATTAAATAAAAAATATTTTATATTATAAATCTTAATGATGTGATGGAGGATAGAAGGAAAGAAAAAAAAATATAAAAAGATTATTTTTATAAAATAAAAAGATTTCATAGAAAAAAAATATTTTCTTTCCTTTTATTTTTATACACAAATAAATAATAAAAAATCTTTTATATTTTTTTATTTCTCATTCATTCTTTATTTCTTTCAACCTAACAAATCATTCCTTATTTCTTTCAACCCAACAAAGGTTGATATCCACATTTTGAATAAGGACATCATCGAACAAAATTTCCCGTTATTAGAAGCAAAATAAATAAAAAGATTCCATTGAGTTAGAATAGAATTCCAAATATCAACTAGGTGCCGTTTGTTCAACGTGAATAATTCACTGTAAAATTTTCTTATACCCATGAGAAATGATATTATACATACCTATAATGACGTTCATTCAAATATATTTCAATTTAATAGTTATAATTTTTTTTAAAAAAAACTATACAGTAAAAAAATAGATATACATAGATACATATAATGTACGGGAGTGCGTTCAGCATTTCCAAGGTTCATCATCCACCATGCAATATATACCATTATGCCAGACCTTGGAAGTTGCATATTCCAGCCAAAGTTAAGCATTTCACAACCTTGCAAACAAAATCTGAATAAAAAGGGTTTAAGGCAGAGGAGTTTTGTGTCTTTTGTAAAAATATATCGGACTTAGAACTCTTTGTAACTCTTTAAAGCAGCAATACAGGGAGAGATTAGAAATTCTTTTTGAAACGTATAGTTACACATTATTCGTATTTACTTCATGTTTCTCCTAAAGAGACCAATAAATAAAATAACTCAGTTACTACCATTTATTATCATTGGCCATCTAATAGGGTTCTTCCCCCTCAAGCCACACCTTGCAGCATATTTCTAGTAATGCTATGATGACATTTTCTAAAAAGAAAAAGGAAAGAAATCTTAAAAATTGAGAATAATAGTTTCAAATTTTTGGAAATCTATCCAATCTTCAAGTAGTGGCTGTTTCACAAACGAAACATAATGAACCAAATTTTCAATAATTGTTATGAACAATGTTGGAAAAAAATGTTAATCAATTTCTTTGAAGTTAGCTGTGGCTTCAGCTCCAAGCATTTGATTGAAATGGACACACCGGTCCTTTATTTGTTTCTTGCACTCTAACTCTAACCCTAAACCCTTATCTCTTGGGCTTGAAGTTTGTCACATATGAATGGACATAATTTGGGCATTTTCTAATCACATCCCTTACCTTTTTCGCAAAAGGATAACAGACGGGAACGAAGTTTTAACATATAGATCTACTTTTTTTATAAAAAAAAAAACTATTTCAAACAAAAGTAAATTTACTAAATTTTAAAAGTAGAAGAATTAAAATTATGTAAAAATTAAGAAATGAGTTACACATAAATTAAAATTATAAAAATTAAAGATATAATTAAACTTTTAATATAGAAATATAAAGTAATAAGATGTTTCAACTCGACTTTTCTGAAGCTCAAGCCGTAATTTATAGGATAAGTTAACAAAACATTTATATAACTGTAATTTGTTATTAACTTTTTTATGCCGGTTAGGTTATAATTTAAATATACAAATACACACTAATAATTTGTCATAAATGTCAAATATTTGATTTTTTAACATCATATATTAAATATTTCAAACTTGAAAGCCCTCTATGATTTCTCTTCTCGGTGAGACATATGTGGTGTATTCTATAAATATTAGTTAAATTAAATTAGTTTGTTGATCTCTATAGCTTCAATTATTATTTACATTTTTTATTACTTTTTTATAATTAAAAACTTTTAATTAAATAATAATTAATATAATTAATTTTTTATTAAATATAAAAATATGACATCTTTTATTTGATAACTTACTTTTTACTCTATTATTAATTATTAATTTTTTATTTTTTATATTTTTCTACAAGTATTTTTAAAAATTTCCAAATTGTATGGATGTTACATTTAGCAATCAACAAGTGTTAATTTTTAATTTGTATAACATGTGAGGGCTTTGCTTAACTTGCATGCTTTTGTCATAGGTTTTGAGAGTCATTTAGGGGTGAAACTAGTCTGATCTAATATGCACAATTAAATCAAACTGAATTGAAAATTAAAAAAATTGATATTTTTAAAAGCTATAATTGTTTATGCATTTTAGTTTGATTTGTAATTTCCTTATACAAACTTAAACTGAACCAAAATGAATCAAATTTTATATTTTTTAATTTTATCCATATTTATTAAGTCTTTTTTATTAATATTTCTACTAATATCACATATCTGGACTTTATTAATAATATCTTTAAATGAAATTTTGAACAAATGATAACTTTTATAAGTTTTTATTGTAAATGTATTACCCTTTTTTATATACTTTTTCATAGATAAATATTAATAAGAATAAATTATTAGTTTTTTTTTTAAAATAACCGATTAAGAAATTTCTTTACAATAATATTGAAGATAAAATAAAATATATATTATTTATTATATATTCTGTTTCACCGTGATTATAAATTTTTCTTCCTGTAAAATTTAATATATTCGATTATGAAATATATAAACTATCAAAATTATTGTTATATTTTTTTATTGACTTATATTTGATTTTTTTGTTTTTAGATTAAAAATAAAATTAAAAAATTAAAAAAATCAAAAAATCAAAAAATCAAATCAAACAAAAATGGTAAAGATTAATTTGATTTAATTTTTATAATATAGTTTAACCAAACTAAAATAAATTATAAATATTTTTTATAATTGATTTAAATAATTTTTTTCTTTAAAATCGAGTCAAACTTCTAACATCATTACCCTATCCATTAAAAGACAACGTAATCTCTTTCAAATATTAACATTAGTTCACTATTGAATATTTTATCTTGTAAATTTTTTTTAATAAAATTAAAAAATACTTATAAAAAATTGTGAAAAATATTAGATTTTAACAAGCTTTGAAGAATTGAAAATTAGAATAATTTAACATGATAATTTGAAATTTTATTTTTATCCTTTTTTATATTGTAAAAAATATTATAATAAAAAATAATAAACAAAAAATGTTTTATTATTTATATTTAATAAATATTTATTAAAAACTTAATTATAAATTTTTAAAATTATAAAATTAATATATTGTATATAAAAATATATAGCACAAGAGTTAATTTCACTGTAATGTGATATTTCTGACTTAAGCAAAATTATCTCTTCATTATTATCAATTTACTTATCATCAACCTATTTTTTTTTTATCTTTTTAGGGAAGAATAACTCTAAAAGTACTTAAATATCCAAGACTACTCATATTTATAAAATTACAAATGACATTCTTAATTTGTCCTTCTTCTTATTTATATTTTTTAAATCGACTATACGTATCTTTCTTTCAGATTTAGGTGTTTTATTTTAGTTTATATTTTTTAGATTTTACTTAAATTAAACATGTATATATCATTTATAATCGTAAATGTTTTGTAATTTTTATTTTTTATATTTATTGTATATTCCTAAAAATTAAAATATTAATATAATGTACGAAAGACTTATTAGTTTAATTTTAAAAAAATGTTTTATGAAAAATTATAAAGTTTGCAACAGTAATTTTTCAGACGTTTCAATCTAAAGAATATGATACGATTGGTGGTTGAACTATTTTAAAACAGTACTAAGTAGATTAATTTAAAAAATAAAAAGATACAGTATCTTCATTCTAACATTTGTGATTATCTAAAAACCTAATTTAATTAATTATCATTTTATATAAAGATAATTTTAATATTTTTTAATTAATTATATATTTTTTATAATTAATTATTATTTTATTAAAAATAATAATTAATTATAAAAATATCATAATTATCTTTATATAAAATATTAGTTAATTTAGTTATATAACTATTATATAATTAATTATATACTTTTATTTAATATCTCAAATTTTAGAATATATATAAATATAGATATTGTATATATGATGCAATATTGTACATAAAGAATGATTCATGAGATATAGAATTCGAAAATTAAAAGTGAACGGATAAATAAAACCTTTACTTATTTATGATATTAAATTTTGGTTGTTTATTTATAAAACTTTTTTCGTTAGTTTTTCATTTATTTTTTAAATTTTCTTATACATGAACTACCATGCAAGCTATCACTAAACAATGTTGTTTTCTATCCTTTTCTATTAAACTTGTCTTACGGTTATTTATTTATTTAAAATAATATAAATAATTTATTGTGTAATGATTTTTATTTTTATAATTAGTTTATCTATAATTTAAATATACTTTATAGGTATATTATATAATTTTTGTAATAATATTATTATTTATTATTTTTATTTATAATATAAATATTAATTATTTCATCTATTTTTTAGTTTTATATTATTTTATAATATATTTTATATTTCTTAAATAATTACTATCATTAAACTTTATTGAATATTGAGTCATTATTATTTAGATTAATTTAATTTTTATATACTATATCTATTTAATTAGGGTTAACTAATTTTTAATTTTTAATGTTAAAACTTTAATCTTATATATGTAATTTTTATATTTTTATTATTTTATCATACAAATAATAAAATTAGATAGAATTTGTCAAATTAATTATTTTTAATTTAATATTAAGTTAAGTTTAATAATTAATTAATAAAATTAGACGAAAAGATTTAACTTAATTTTCTATTCTCATGATTTCAAATTAATTTAAGTCCTTTAATCTAATTTTACTAATTAATTATTAACTTGATTTAATTTTAGATTAAAAACAATTAATTTAACTAATTTTTCGATAATTTTATTATTTGTTTGATAAAATAATAAAGCTATAATTATTTTATAATATTAAAATTTTTAAAATTAATTAAACCTAACTATATATATTATTAAAAATTAAATTAACCTAAATTATCATGATTTAATATTAAATAAAATTTAATGATAAAAATTATTTTAAAAATATAAAAACTATCATACAATAAATTTAATTAATTTTATAGAATCAATAAAGAACTAAAAAACAAAATAATTAATATTCATATTATAAAAAATAATAATATTATTATAAAAAATATTTAAAATATTCGGAAATTGAATTTAAATTACAGATGAACTTTGTAAAAATAAAAATCATTACACATGAATTAATTTACATTAATTTAAGTTAATGAAAAATTGTAACGATTTTATCTAATTTTATTATTTCATTATATATGCATATAATGTGCCAAATTAGTATATTATTAGACGAAAATTTAGAAAGATAATGATTTGCAAAAAAAACGAAGGATTTTTGTAACAGAAAAGTTTCTTAAAAATAAAAGACCAATTTATAATATTATAAATAAGTGAAAGATTAATTTATTTCTTTATTTAAAAATTAATAACTCAATCCTAAAATTAATACTAATAAGTAGAATATTGGTTATAAAAATAAAAAATAAATAGAATTTTTTTCCATAAATTGAATGATTACCAAAATTAATTGATAAAATTATGATAATCATTTTAAATACAATACTTATACATATTTGTCTAAAAATAAGAGAATTAAATAGAAAAAATAGTTTAGCAAAATTGATAATCATTGAAATTAAATGTTTGATATTATATTAATAAAAAATTTTAAAAAAACAAATTTAAAATTTATTTGAAAAAGAAAGCGATACATAAAAAGAAAATAAAAGAGATTGTAAACATAAAGTCATCGAGTAGAGATTAAAAGTAGAAAATTTTAATTTAAAATATATAAATTAACTGTGAAATAATAATTATTGAATAAAAAAATTAATAAATTCTTACTTATTTATATAGATAATTACAATATTTTTTGTATTTTAGTTAAAATTTTAATTATTATCCAACCTAATAATTTAATAATACTTCTATTTCAATATTTTAATATATTTTTTATTTCATCTTGACACACCTTTTTTAATGTATAAGTTTATTTATATTTTTTATTTTATTTAGAGATTTTACTTATTATACGTTCAATATTTTTATTCTAATATATTTTATTTTTTTTCTAATGTCATATATTTTTTCCTTATTTAATATATTTTAAATATTTATATCCTATTACATATATTTATATATTGTCTCTATTTTTGTAACAACAATTTTCCTTTATTTAATATTTTTCTTTTAGAAGAATGAAATTGTTGAGGGTGGATCTCTGCAATTGGAATCCTAACGGCGGATTTGGGCAAAAAAGTAATTAATGGAAACAAACAGAGTAGAAAGTAGAAAAACAAGCATGTTGTTGTGTTGGGTGTGGCGTCAATGAATAACATTCATTGTACACGTGTAAGGCCTACCCTCGTCCACGCCAACGTTCCCAACCCAAACACGCTCCCAAAAACGGTCTTCAAAACCCCGTCCTTGTACAACCCAAACAAAACCAACCCCTTTTGTGTTGTGTGAAGCGTTACTCGCATTTGGCATTTGCTCCCTTGATGGCGAACAAAGAAATGGAGGTTGTGAAAGGTTTGGATGTGAAGAGGTACATGGGTCGGTGGTACGAGATTGCGTGTTTCCCTTCAAGGTTTCAGCCAAGTGATGGCATCAACACCAGAGCCACCTACACTCTCAAAGATGATGGCACTGTGAATGTTCTGAATGAGACTTGGAGTGGTGGCAAAAGAAGCTACATTGAGGGAATTGCTTTTAAGGCTGATCCCAATAGCGATGAGGCCAAACTCAAAGTCAGATTCTATGTTCCTCCATTCTTACCTGTTTTCCCTGTTACTGGGGATTACTGGGTTTTGTACATTGATCATGATTATCAATATGCTCTCGTTGGCCAACCTAGCAGGAGTTATCTCTGGGTACGTAACCCCTTCTATTCTCCATTTTAGCTTCTTCTCTATTTCAATTCCCAATTATAGGGTTAGAATGTTATGTGATTGTTAGGTTTATGGGGGTTGGAGCAAGAAAGGAGAAGTTTTCAAGTTATTTGCATTTCACAATTCCTTGCTATTTTAATCGGTTATCTAGGTTAATTTCTTACATGCTTGGATTTTTATATAATATTTTGTGGACTTTTCATTAAAAAAGGATGAAACCTAAAAAACATGGGTTGTTTAATTCGTCAAATTCGAATATTTTTTTGTTACTTCATGACTTTATAAAAATTAATTTTTTTTTATTTTGAAGGAATAAAGTGGATATCGATTTGTAAAGTCAGTGGTTTAAATTCCCAGTGACTAAAATGCTTAACTCATACAATTTTAAGGGATTTTAAGGACTGATATGAACGATTAGTCTTTGAAAATGTGTTGGAATATATATGCAGATTAATGGGGAAGTCTCTAAAAAATGCGAAATTGAAGTTTGTTGGTTTGTGAATCTGCTAATTTCTTACCATAAATTGGGATGATCTAGGTATTATCCAGGAAGAACCATTTGGATGATGAAATCTACAACGAGCTTGTGGAGAAAGCTAAGGATGAGGGATATGATGTGAGCAAACTTCACAAGACTCCACAGACTGATCCTCCACCGGAGGAAGAGGGTCCTCAAGACACCAAAGGCATTTGGTGGATCAAATCCCTTCTAGGAAAATAGGTGTGGACAATATATAATATAATTAGGTTGAAGGGGGAGGACTGAAGGAGTGTTTCATATCCTTAATAAAAGTTATGAATTGGAGCTATTTAGTTTGGATCTCTGTATTACATTACATCACATGTATTGGCTTGTTCTGTAAATAGGCTAAGCTGATACGATATGTACTTGTGTAAAGTTTATATTTGATGCTTTGGTTGTGTGTGTTATTTTTATTTATGTGAGAATCCAATGTTTGAATACTTTACAGCTCTCCATTTTGTTTACTTTGTCTTTGTTGAATTTTCTAGCTAAGCTATGGGGTTCTCGTGATTTTTCCTTTATCTTGACAAAGGTAAAAGGGTAAGGACATCCATTCAGATCATTGTGGAGTGTCCGAAAATGATAGAATTTTGTTTCAGGTGATTTGGACATATCTGGCAAAGGCATGTAGAAGTCGAGGTACTAGTAAGAAAACTAAAACAGGTAAAGGGTAATTTTATCATCAAGCAAACAATAGTGAGTGACATAGATAGAATAAGCTATAACCAACAACCTTAACATGGATAAGGTGCGATCCGTGGATACTGATGATACTGAAAACCAATAATAATATGGTAGAATATTGGTTGGATTCTTGTATAACATCTTTTTTCAAACTTCAGCCCCAGGTTCTTGCGTAACTTGCTGGTGAGCAATGAAATTTCTTTCAGGGTTAAGCTAAGTTTTGCAAAAAGGGGTTGTTTAAGTTAATGGATAGGACAGATACTTCTATTTTAAGTGGATTAAGGAGATTTTATTTATAAAAGATTAAATAAAATATAGGTGTGACTTTTAATATAATATTTTAATTTTATTGATCAATTTAGAATAAGATTATTTGTTTTATAGGATGACTTAGATAATTTTTTACAAAAGATATAAGCAGTAAGAAATTTATAAAAGTTATCTCCTTACAACGGTTAATAAAATGAGTATTGTCCAAGTTATCTTACGTGAAAAATAATTTTAATTTTAGGTAATTAGTGAGGTTTTCTTTATAAAATATAAAATAGAAGGGTGTAATTTTTAATATAATATCTTATTTTACTGGTTTATTAAGATGAAATTATTTATTTTTCAGATAACTTAGGCAAATCTTATAAAACGGACAATAACAATGATCTCTTTTTGAGATTAACATCAGTTATACTGTATATTGTTAATGACCACATTACAATGATCTCCTTTGAGATTAACATTAATTATACTTTATATTGTTAATTTTAGTAATATTGTGTGTATGATCTGTGTATATAAAAACAAGAGGTATGCATGTATTTTTCTTTGAAAAAAAACGTGTCTAACACGTGAGGATAATATATAAAGGACGAAACCATAATTTTTCAATCTAGAAAGATATAAATCTAATTAGCCTCAATCTTTAAGGAAGTTCAATGTAATTGCGAGTCCTAAGTAGAACCATCGATTTAGCAAGCAACAAATGATTGCTAACCTAATAAATTTAGGAAGCGAAAAGGTTGAAATCATAAAAATAACCTCAAGTGCGAGGATGAAATAAAAATATTATCTAATAATAATAGCCATAATGAGCAATTTTAGTGTACCTGAAATGCTGTATTCAGATCAGAACTCTTCTCAACTGGAGTGAACAGCTTCGGCGATCACGCTATCAAAAATCTTTCACTTAGTGTGTGCTCTGAATCGTAGATCTATGAAAGTCATATAGCTAAAAGGTATATATTCATTTAAAAACATAGGATATCACCATCTAGCTATAGGCATACAGGAAAACAATAAAGCTAAAACTTTTTGCCCTAATTAATTGGAAGTACTAAAGCATCTCCAATAACGTAATAAATTCACCAATTGAGTCTCACAAATTACCTGAAAAGTTCAACAATTGCATGCCTTTTGCTTTTGCATGAGGATGGTTTTCTTTAAGCTGTAGTCACTTAAACAAGCAACTGACCTCAATTTGTGCAAATGACAAGTCAGAAAATTCAATAATGGTAAGATGTCGCTATAGTGTCCACTTGACGAATATATGAAACAATTCTTCCTATTGTGACATGTGTTCTAATGTTAGTGGGCAAGATTGGTTTGAGCATACATTCTAATTATATTTAACCTTTTAGAATTAATTTTATCTAACTTTAAAAAATAAATAAATTCTTTATAAAAAAGTAACTTAAGGAATTCTCTTTGTAATTGTTCTTTATTGACTTAAACAGTTATCTCTCTTATTTGAACAACTAAAAATTGACATCTTTCATTTACTTTTATCTTTTAGCTATACACAGACTCCGAAAACACACTAAAAAAATGAAGAAAACAACTAAAAAATGTTCAGAAAACATTTCTGATCCTAAAATAATTTAGGAATGTTTTTCAATAGTATATCAACCTCTAAAGGTCACCTGTAATAGGGTGCAGTTTTCTGAGACATTTCTCCTTGAATCACCAAAACTTATTTATGTTCATCCTCCAACTGCAAACATTATATTTTATTATTGGCTAAAAAAGTCAATAAAATTACAAGCAGCAAACACTGAATATTAATATTATATAGAATATGTTAAGAATTAATTTAACGATGCCTTAATTTTTTGAAAAGAATTAATATTATATAGAATTAATTTTTTGAAAAGAATTAATATTATATAGAATATGCTAAAAAAAATACTGAAAAAAATTAATTTAACAATGCCTTAATTTTTTGAAGATCAAATTATTTTAAAAATTATAAACAGCAGTATATTTTCACTTCGTTGGAGTCTATGAATATTGCTTTCAATGAGTCTCAAATAATTAATCTTTAGGATCAGTTTGATGTTTTCTTAAAAATATAGATAAAAAATAAAAAGACTTAAGATATTTTTTGACGGTAAGATATAAGTTAATATAATAACTTACCCATAGTTCCACAATTTCAAGAGTGCCACAACCACAAAATAAGTCAACTTCATGCAATAAAGAGCTGTATTAAACGGAACCGTGGTGTTCATCGATGCTCTCAAAACGAATCCATGGCAATGCCGTAAATATGATCTGTACCCGGCGATTAAAATAAACAATCGCAAAAAATAAAATAAAATCGTTTTACGTAACAAACAAAACAAGAGTAACCAAAATCAGCAAATAATGGAAATTATATTCCAAAATTGACAATGTTATTGGTTTTACTTTGAAAGGAAATCCTGACCAGCTATTTATGCGGGAACATGTGTGGAAATGAATAGAAAAAATCTTATTTGTGAGTCAATCTTACACACCAATATTTGCTTCCTTTTGTTTTTTTAATCATCACATTCCCTTGAGGGGTTTTACCAAAAAAATCTGTGACAGGGAAGGCCTGTTCTTTCCATCTCAATAGATCAAAAATACGAGCAACAGTTTTTGGGTATGCATGTGATGTTCAATAATTTCTTTGTTTCTAGCTGGTTTTGTTATCAATCAAATTGAAACTAAATTATCATCAACCTCTTTGTTTATGGACGCTATTCTGTTGATTAACGGAGAGGGAGTTTTGTAAATGTTGAATAATGAGAAGAAAAAGGGAATAATGGAAAAACGGCACATGAGAATATTAATGGAAAATGAACGTACCTTAAAAGGCTAGATACCTGCAAGAAGTTGCATTTCCTGATAAAGGCATTGTATTTTGTAATTGTAATTTGTATGTTTTGATTGACATTGAGTTTGAACTGTAACAGGAAAAGAATAAAATGTTCAGAACCTTGGTTCTGATCTCCTTGTTGCTTCACATAGCAGTGGCCCAAAAACATGAATTTCGACATGTTACAGGTCATGTCCCTGCTCAGAGATGGTCAACATTAAGTGGTTGGTATCCAAAGGATTTTGTTTCTCTAACTTGCTTCCATTTGGAGAGGCTTCTATTGTTCTTCATTCTTCTTGGCAATGTTGTGATTCTTAATCTCACATGCAGGCGATGAGCCTCAAGTAATAGCTCGTGGTGGTTTTTCGGGACTTTTCCCAGAAGGCTCTCCTGATGCAATTACTCTATCACAAGACATAAGCGTTTTCTTGTGCAATCTTCAATTGACAAAAGATGGTGGTGCTTTTTGTATCTCGGGCATTACGCTTGACAATGCAACAACTATAGAATTGTTCGATCCTAAGGTAAAAACTTACAATATTGATGGAAAGGAAGTGCAAGGACACTTTGCTGTGGATTACACTGGTGCTGAGATTGACCAGAATGTGTCAGGTGAGTATCAATATACATTTCTTCAAAGCTTTGTGTAGATTGCAGATTGAAATAATAAAACCAATATATAGATTATATATTCCAATAGGATTGTTAGTGCATATGATTAGGCTTACTCATATTTTAGTAGATAACAGATTACAGCAGATGAACTACAGCATTTTGAAACTGAAGGTTTGCTATTTGTTATGTATGTATTCCACAGTGAATCAGGCCATATTTTCTCGACCAAGTTTTTATGATGGCACCTTCCCAGTTCTTAATATTGATGCTCTACTAAGTGGCAAGAATCCACCAAGGTTTTGGTTGAACGTTCAGGTTCTCCCTCTCTCTCTTTCATATGAATGCAGGATTTCCGGTGAAAATTGAAAATCTTCAAGCACCATGAGGCATTCCTTAATTTCTTTATTTTACTGTTTTATTATATTATTAATTGAGCATTTTTATTGCAGCATGCAGCATTCTACACCGAACATAATATAAATGTGTTAGATATTGTTCTGGAATTATTGAAAGTGTATCCAATAGAGTTTGTTTCAGCTTCAGATACTGGTTTCTTAAAGAGCATCAATGGAAAAACAAGCATGGGAACTAAGATCATCTTTCAACTTTCTACTTATGATGATGTTGAACCTGCAACCAAGCAGCCATACGGCACTGTTGTGAAGGATCTTGCCACAATCAAGTCATTTGCATCAGGCATAATGGTCCCAAAAGAATACATATGGCCAGTTAAACCAGACAAATATCTAGATCTTCCCACAACACTTGTAACTGATGCGCATAAATTAGGACTAGAAGTTTATGCTTCTGGTTTTGCTAACGATTTCTTTTCTAGTTATAATTATTATTATGATCCTACGGCTGAGTACCTTCAATTTATTGACAAGGGAGAGTCTGTTGATGGTGTTGTCACTGATTTCCCAACAACAGCATTCAATGCCATCTGTAAGATGTCAAATCTTCAACTTAAATTTATGATATATTTATAGGCAGCAAATTCCCTCTTCTACCTTCCTCACAATATTACTATTTTACAGCATGCTACTTACACAGCAATACTTTGCCCCAAAAAGGTATATTACTAATCTTAGAGTGTTCTCAATCATAGATATAACTCAATTAAAATGAGGAGTGTAAAAGCAAGACTATATTCATTCTTAATTTGAATGAAAGTACCACATAAATTTAATCATTTTTAAATCAAGGGATAATTATACTCTTATTTTCTTTCTTTACGAACCTTTTCACTTTAGAGGATCAAAATTGATCAATCATAATCATAGATAAGATGGAAAAGCAGATCAATGACACGTCTATAACTTACACATTTTCCATTGCAGGACCCACTTTGATCATAACCAACAATGGAGCAAGTGGTGTTTATCCAGGCAGCAGTGATCTTGCATATCAACAAGCAATATTAGATGGCGCTGACATTATAGATTGCTCAATTCAAATGACAAAAGATGGAGTTGCTTTCTGCACAAATACCGCAGACCTAACAGCAGAAACAACCGCAATCACCAAATTCATGTCTCGGTCTTCCAGTGTCCCAGAAATTCAACCAAAAAATGGAATTTTCTCCTTTGACCTTACATGGAGTGAGATTCAAACAATAAAACGTAAATGCTTCTCTTTTATAGAACTTGAGGAGTTCATGTTAAGATTCAACCTTTAAGATTTCAACAACTCATGCAAAGTATAATTTTCTTGTTTCAGCTCAATTTTTAAGCTTCATTAAAGGCGGTGGCTTCCTAAGAAACCCGGCAAACAAGACCAGCGGTAAATTTGTTACCCTCCAAGAATTTCTGGATATGGCCAAGACCAAGGCAGTACCTGGCATTTTGCTTAACATACAGGTGAACAGCATGCCCAAGTCCCCTATGATGCCACTATTTGAAAAACTCCATTTGTTGCTAACAATTCTCTTTATTTACCTCAGAATGCTGCGTACCTTGTATCAAAAAAAGGTTTTGATCTTGTAGACATTGTCAAGACAGCTTTGAGCAATGCCACATTTGATAAACAAGCCACCCAGCAAGTCCTTATTCAATCAGATGACAGCTCGGTCCTATCCAAGTTCAAGGACGTTCCATCTTACAAAAGAGTGATGTTTTTTGATGAGAAAATAGGCGATGTACCAAGACAAACGGCGGATGAGATTAAGAAGTACGCAGATGTAGTGAATCTTCCAAAAAATGATGTTATCAAAGCATCTGATTCCTTCTTAATGGGACTAACAAATATTGTTAAAGAGTTGAAAGATGCAAACATCTCAGTAATCATTCGTACTCTCAAAAATGAATACCCAACATTGGCATTTGACTATTGGTCAGATCCTAATGTAGAGATTGCAACTTACATCCAAACTGCTAAGGTCGATGGAATCGTGACAGATTTTCCAGCCACCGCAAATAGATACATGAGTGAGTAATTCTAATCTCAACCGCTCCAAGCAAACTATGAAGTCACTCATTGTATGAGTACTTATAAGAGTGATTTTCATAAGCAAAAGTTGAAACTTCATCTATCTTTTAATTTGCAGGAAGTCCATGCAGTGATCCAAACCACGATCCTGCAATTTTACCAGCTCAGCCTGGTGAACTATTGAGTACTGTTCCAGCTGAATTACAACCACCAGCGCCGGCACCTTTTCCCCCTCTTGAGCTTGCCAAGGTTATTGATCCACCTCTCCCTGATGTGACTGCTCATCCAGCTAATGCTTCACCCACCCCTCCAACCGCTTCAAGTGCAAGGGCAAATGTTGCTGAGTGTGGTCTCTCCCTTGTCACAATTTTGGTGTTTTCTCTACTTTTCGCTGCTCAATAACTTAGCATGTTATATAGATCGCTAATTTTCCTTAAACCTCATGTTATATCTCAATATCTCAATTTGTACCATTCAATTCACATAACAGTGGTTCTCCAAAACTTATTGGTACAGACCCCCTTGCCACCGCTTTGGTGTTTGGATTATGAAAAATTCTCAAAGCATACCAGAACATGGCATTTGGGCGAATGTTTGTAAGGCAAAGAAATTCAAATTCTGCTACTATTGGAAACAAGTAAAAGATGTTTTTGAGATATACAATACTTATTTTATGTCATTCTTTATGTCTCTCCCTGGTTACAATTTTGGTGTTTGTTATGCTTTCCATTGCTCATTAATGTGATTAACTTAGCGCGTGATATAGATCGCTATTTTTCCTCAAACCTCGTGGTGTTATATCTCAACTTGTACTTCAGAATCCACATGACATAGGCTCTCCAAAACATTTTGGGACAGATCCCTCTGCCACTCTTTATATTTTATTTGGATGATATGAAAATAGAGAGGAATGAAACAGAAGTAAGAAATAAGATAAAAAAAAAATAAAGTAAAAACATGAGTAAGAAATGAGAATGCTTGGTTATGAGAAATTCTCAAAGCATACCTGAAAACCATTACAATATTTTATTGAGATATGTGATAGTTATTTTATCTCATTATATAAAGCATCGATTTGATTTAAGAAACTCACTCACTGATTCATGTAACCAGAAAATGGGCGGTGATGAAAAGTTTTTGAAAGATCTAGGTGGCAAATGCTTCAAATCCCTACATTATCGCACATCCCTTTTAATTGTGATCATGAAATTAGCCCTTCAATATTGATAATTATATCGGTAAGAAACATGCTACAACACATCCCTAAATATTGAAGAAAAGAAAGAAGGAATCCAAAGTGAAGTGCAAAATTAGTCAGGAAAATTAAAACAGAACTGTAACAAGATGACAAGAATTGACATGTTGTCACATACTCCAATATACAAACCTCAAACTATATGTCCATACCTCTCACAAGCGAAAATCTTCCATTGTGAGAAAGAAACAAAGATCCCCAGAAAATTCAATAATTTTCTGGTTTTGTAAAAAATAGGTCACATCTTTGGATAGGAAAAAATTAGGGTTTTCTGGGTTGAAAGAAAACGAAAAGATAAATTCAAATAAATTAATTAATTAACATGGGACCGGGGTACCGAAGAAAAAACCAATTAACATTATGTTCGATAGATGATGTATGGAATGAAAAAGGAAGAGTGGAACCGAAAATCCATTTTCTCATCTTTCACTCCAAAGACCTCTGTCAAACATCACACCAAGAAGATGCGAAGATGTTTGATGATTGATTTAGCGAGGCTCAGATTTGGCACAGAGATGGGAACGGTCTTCGAAAAACAACACCGCCATGAATGGCTGCAACGAAATCCCAAAAATCTAATCCCTCTGATCAAGTTACCCTGCCACCGGCGAGCGATGTTTGACGGTGACCGACCCATCCGTTCCACACTCCGAAACAATCTTCACAGCCTCCAAGGATTGAGAGAGAGAGAGAGAGAGAGAGAGAGAGAGAGAGAGGGGATCCAAGAAAAGATAGAAAGAAAAGAGAAAGTGCTCACGATGGCGCAGAAACCCTAATTCTGTTTTTGTAGTCTCTATCGGTGAAGGTTATATAACGCAGCAGGTTGGTCTTTTCGCGCTTTTCCAATTCTGCATTACTCACAGTCACAGTCACAACTTCCGCGCCTGAGGAATAAGAATGAATGCTATCTTACTTAGTCATTGTCCAATCTGGATTCGGGCCTTTTAAAGGTTGGACTCTTTCACTTCCGAAAAGATTCCAAGTATGAATAAAGCAAATCTCTCTCAGAGATCACATTCTTACTTCAACACCAAGTAACATATTATTCTTTTTTTTACTTAATTTGTGGTCTGATTTTTTAGCATTCTTTTGTGTTGAATTCATCAACTATCATTCAGGACACATAATTATGTTTTGCAACAATGATTTAAAAATTATTTGCAGATAATTAATATTTTTAAGAATAATTTTTTAACCATACTCATTATAATATTATTATAATATTCTTATGGATAGAAGGATGAATAATGAAAATACAAAATTAATCAAACCCTTTGTTTAAATAAAAATAAAAGGAAAAATTAAAAGAAAATAATTAAACAAAAACAATTTGTTATGTATTTGAGTAAAATTAATAAATAAAATTATTTTACAGAGCCTAAAAAACACTTTAAAATGAGGAAATGAAAGGAGCGAGAACATTATTTTTTTAATTTTTTTATGGATAATATTTATAAAATACAGAAAATTATCTGAAATTATAAATATAGCAACTGTATCGGCCACTCAGCACAATTAATTTTCAAGCAGAATGGTAAATAGCCAAAATAATTATTGCATATGAAAAATACAGTGATTATTTCCATTCTTAACATGTCTAACGTTACTTTTATACAAAAAATTTGTTTAAAATATTTTTATTATTAATTTAATCTGAAGAAAGAAAAAACATTTTGAATAAAATAACAGTAAACATGTAAATGTGGCAAAAATGATACTTTATTTTTAAACAATTTGTTCAAGAATTATTCTATTTATACAAATAAAAAAAAAGGTTATAACACCTTTTATCGCAATTCTTCCAATTTCTCTTTTTTGTGGTATAAAAGAAAATGTATACAAAATTCGTCCCTAAACATGCACAGAAAAAGTGATCTAAAGTCAACTGGGCAAAATTAGGTAGGAAAGTTAAAAGAGAACCATCATACATGTAGGAAATGTTAAAAAGAAAAGTTATTGTTTTTTATTAACAAAAAGGCAACATCTTTGCATTAAAAATTAGGGTTTTCTGGGTTGAACTTGAAACAAAAGGAAAAACACAACAAAAATAGAATTAATAAATTAACTATGTATAGAACGAAAACCCCTTTTCCTATCCTTCACTTCTAACACCTCTGTCAAACGCCGCATTAAGATTACGCCAACATATTCGATTAATAATTCCGTGAGGCTCAGATTTGGCACAGAGATGGGATCGGTCGTCGAATAGCATCAACGCCGTGAATGGCTGCAACAAAATCCAAAAACCAAATCCTTCCGATTATGTTGCCCCGCCACCGGCGAACGAAGTTTGACGGCGACCGAACCATCAGTTCCACACTCCGAAACCATCTTCACAGCCTCTTTGGGTTGAGAGAGAGAGAGAGAGAGAGAGAGAGCAAAATCATAAAAAGAAAGAAAAAGAAAGATAGCGATCGCATGAGAAACAAAACAGAGAGAGAGAGAGACAGAGAGAGAAAGAATATTTATTATTATTATTATTATTGGCGATGAGAAATTAGGGTTTTTGAAAGCATCAGGAGCATCCTCAGTCTGAAAGGAGTGTGGAGACGGTAAAAACCCTAACTCTGCTCTATCACTGTATCCCTGAAAGTTATATAAACGTAGCTTTCCCCATCTTTTCCAATTCTGCCCTATTCGCAATTAAGGATGAATGGTATTTTAGTCATTCTCTAATCTGGATTTGGCCCACTTTGGTTTTGGGCTGCCTCCACTTCAGGAAAATATTTGAAATTTTTTTAATTATTCTCTCTATAATCAATCACCAAAATAGTTAGACTTTTATTTTCATATTTCTATAACTCATAATTATTAAAATGTAAACTAATTATTACAATATTTAAATAACTATAATAATTATTATTAAATAATAAAGTAAAAAATCACACATTTTACTAATAAACTTAAGTTCTTAAATTATCTCTTTTTAAGATTTTTTAATATTTATTTTATATATTATTTGACTTTGAATATGTTTTATATATGATTTATTTAATAATGTGTATGAGTTTCTTAACACTAAAAACAAGAAAAGTGAGACGGCTGAAGGTTTTATCCCAAAATGTAGCAAAGGCTAAAGTTTGAATATTTTGATACAAATTTTCATCACCAATTTATAGAAGATCATTAAAATAATTTTATACTAATTTAATTAAAATAAAAATGCATGTAATTACTTAACATAATAGTACATACACAACTTACCATGCTCTTAGAATAAGGATTAAATTTATTATATAAAAGTGGAAGGATAGTTACACATTATTATTTAAAAATAATCTCTTTAGTTCAATTAAATTAATTTAAAAAATTTATAGCTGAAAAATTAATATGTATATGCTTTGTATTTATAAATAAATGAGTACTTTCATAATTGAATTGAGTTTTAATTTAGACTTGTATTTATATTAAATACTTTTTCTTATTTTATAATGGTATTAATGTTAATGTAAATGTATTAGGAGATATCATATTTTAATTAATTCAACTACGGGAAATGAAAATAGACGTATAGATTTAGGTATCTAAATAATATGAAGATGAAAATTAAAAATGTCACCATGAAGGTATAAGACCAAATACTATAGTCTTATTAAAATCTTATCCGTTATCATTTTTAATCATATATGGATTTCTATATCAAATCAACTTAATATTTTTTTTAATTTTCGTTTTAATTATTTACTTGGTTTAAAAAATTAGTGTCTTTAATTATATTTAATTGTTTGAAGAAAATTTTTACAATCCATGATGATTCAAACATGATTCTCTTTCATGAAAGATATTTATGATCACGTACTAAAAGAAATTATGTTTAATTAGTTTTTAGTTTTTTATAATTAAATTTATTACATTTAAAAGTTAGTATTAAAATGATATTTCATTAAATAAATTAATTGTTGATATTTTAAAATAAAAATTTAAACGTATATTTTTATATTTTAACTTGTTTTTATTAATAATAAAATAATTTCTTCTTAATAAAATTCAAATTATATTTTTATATCAGACATATCTATAAACTCGTATACTACATAAAATACTTATTAATTACTTATACATCATGCGAAATACTTGTTAATCATGTTTGTGATAACAACTAAGAAGAAGAATTTTATTTGGTTATTTAGTGGTTAGAGGATCTAAATTAGGAATCTAAATATTTGTCCGTGTCTTTGGCCTTGGCATAATTCTGGATTTTCATAAATCACAGTAAGCTTACATTTGGTATATTATTCTGATCAGGTTGGGATCCAGTTAATTGTCCACTATTCTACTACCTGTTTAAGCCAATTGTATCCACTAATACATATTTTGAATATAACTAAAATATAAAATATTTAAAAGAATAATTATTTTATTGATGATTAATAAAAAAAATACATACATGTAAAAAATTTCCAATTTTAAAATCTAAAAATTAATTTAATAAATAAAAATATTGTAATAATAATTTATAAATTTATTATTATATTTAATGTTGATCAGAGAAATTTCAGCATTGACTAAATAAAATAAGGAACGTAAAGATGTCTTTTCATTTAATAATTAATTAAGAAGAAAAGATATTGATTTAGTTTGACATGAAAATCCCAGTAAAACATGATTCTCGACATGATATATGCATGAGAAAAAGAGTAACCAAAACAAGTTATCACAGTTAAAAATAATAATAAAATCAAAGAGTGGTTTTTCAAATTTTAAATTTTTTTATTACTAAAGGTATGTTTGATCCCTGTATCTCAAGTTCAATATTTTTCCCTTGTTCTATATATAAGCTGGCTGGCTACACTCTCTCACTGTTTATAGACTTCTGATCTCATATGGTCTCATTCAGAAAAAAGTCTTTGTAGTTTTACGCTAATGGAGGGCAATTTAGAATCTACGGTAAGCAGGCTTCATCACCTTTCATTTCATACATCTAAAGCTTCATTTATTTTCTGCCTATGTTTCTTTTTCATTTTCATTCCCTTCATATGCATATAGCATCAGATTTCTACCTTGAAAGTTGATTTCGGGTGCTCAACAATATGCCCATTGGATGTGAAGAACATGTTGGAACAACTAAAAGGTATAATTGGTGTTCATTAATTTTGTCTAAATCCTCTTAGAAGAGGCCAATTTCATGATGGACTTACGTATCTCTTTGTTTTATCAAAATGAATATTTATGTAACCAGAAGTGAAATCTATTTCCATCGATCCAAATGAAGGGAAGGTAACAGTTGAAGGTAATGTAAACCCCATGATGCTAATCAAGTTTCTTAAAAAGATGGGAAAAAAGGCACAACTTTGGTCCTTTAACAAAGGACCAATGCAAAGAAGAGCTGGTTCTCAACCCAAACAGAAACATGCTGCTCATTGCTGCTGTGAGAGCAATGACCCCGAGGATGATTCTATACACTATAAGGCACATTATGGTCAAAGTAGCAAGAAAAGACATGACCCAAAAGATGGGTTCG
Organism: Canavalia gladiata; assembly: GCA_037954105.1. NCBI lineage: Eukaryota > Viridiplantae > Streptophyta > Magnoliopsida > Fabales > Fabaceae > Canavalia > Canavalia gladiata. Next base: position 39,692,937 of record CM075662.1, on the reverse strand, counting down.
GTTTTGGTAATAAGCGTGCATTAGCACCACCACCACCTGGCATAGGATATAATTATCCATGGCACCAACCATTCTCTGGATACCACTGTCATCCATCAACGCCGTGGTTCCTACCTGTGACATATGCAAGACCAATGCCTCGGTATGGTTACTATGGTCGGGGTCACTCTATGTTGCCCATTTATGGACATTTTGACTCAAGGGTGCCAAAGGACAATCCCATGATCCACTACACCAGTTATGGAGACAATTATCGATATAATGTGTAGATACCATTGTTAAAGTTGCTATATATCTATGTCGTCATGCTATGGTTTAAGCCAAGATTATTATTATGAGACTTTTATTTTACTTTCTTTTTTCTAATTTGATGTTTGCCTGTTATGCTACCTCCAAATTCATCTGCTGGTATTACTCATACTGATAAATGATAATACACAAATGGACTATAGTTTACACTTTGATGGTATATGTATCATTTCCATAATCAATATTCATCCTCGCTCCCTCTCCCTCTTGCGTGGCTCACTACATGGGACGGTTGATTGTATTAATTATTTTGCTGTAAGATTTTATTTTTTTTTAAAGTCATGTATGTGATCCTGATTCGCTCCAGTGAAGGAGAATGGGTGGCTATCATAGTATCATAAAATCAAGGACCTACTTCGAATGATTGTGATATCGATGTTGGACACGATGATAAGTCGTCGAGCGTGCCATGATGTTATTTTAATTATATCACAAAATGCTAATAAATTATAGCATGTCCAGTATCCTATACTTCTCTTTTTAGAAAAGTTGCATTCTTCTTATGTGGGTGTTGTAACTGTCGTATGTTCCATGTCATATGTATACTTGAAATTTGAAAACGGATAAATAGAGTAAGAGACTGGGTTAAGTTAATTCCATAATACGTTCAAAAAACTCTTTCGAAAATTTATTTCTAAAATATATTAAACACTCTTTTAGAAATTTAATTCCAAAGTGTTTTTAAAGATTTAATTCTAGGTCATATTCTAAACACTGGTTTAGAACTTAAGGACCTGTTTATATTCTGTTTTTTAACACTAACAAATCAAAAAAACTTATTTGGTGAGTGGTAAACGCCTGTTTGTTTCATAGTTCTCACCTCTGCAAACCGAGTCTCGCATCTCAGAGCATCATTTGACGGCATTGATTTTGAAACAATTCCTAAAAATCAAGTAACCATTACCTTCAACGGAAATAAAAACACACCCTAAAAGATTGTTTTCTACTTTACAAACTCCATCGCACAAATCCCGAACCAGAGTGAGATGACCACAAATCTTTTTGCCTTGTGGAACCGGAGTTAGAATCACCTCCAACGGCAAACCAATCAGAGCTTAAGTCGGTCATAATAACCGAGGTAATTGGTAATTGTGTTAGAATAGAACATTACATATAAGTTTTGTTTTACACTTGATTAGATATGTTTTGAAAGTAAAAGATAATACATTTTAATTTTACTGAAAAAGATGTATAGAACCAAGAAGAACAAAGCAATACAAAATCGTTTCATTCTAAACTATACCAGCTGAGCTACAGTAATCGTTTCATGAAAAAGAACATAGTTATGATGTAGAATAATAATTTTACCTTTCTTGGCTGAAGCCTGAATGCCCCCCACAAAACATGATTCTTAGTGACTGCAAGTCGACAAGCATGATCAGTGATACAACTGAACAAGGAATCTTGACTGAATTGCCACAGATGAGAGTGCATAACTTATTCCAAAACTTATCTTGTCTTGATGGGAATGTGAAAAATAGAAATTAAGTAATATCTGCCCGGTCAAGCATATCCACTAAAGTCATCCTCCTTGGAAACCTTGGTGGAAGCTTCAAGACCATGGGGTCTTCTATCTTAATGGGTAAATGGGTTGCTACAATCACAATTCCTCCCTGTTTCCTATGTTCTGCAATAATATACTCAAGTAACTTTACACCCTCATCATCTAATGCAACTGAAGGTTCATCTAGCAACCATATGGGGCGATCAATTGCCAGCAATCTGGCAAGTTGCAGTCTTTTCCGCTGGCCCATAGATAGCATCCTTGGCTTTTCCTTGGCCAATCTTCCTAGTCCCATCAACTCAAGTGCAGCCATAGCCTTCCCTTGCTTGCCTTCAAGAAGTTCAAACCATTGAACATTCTCAAGAACTGTAAACCTCTCTGTAATGGCATCCTTGAGAGAGAGCCAATTAAGCTGAAGCTTATACTGATGGAATATTCCAGATTCTTGAATGTTATGGCCATTCCAAAGGATTTCACCAGCTGAAGGACGAGAAAACCCAGCTAACATGCGCAGGAAAGTTGTCTTTCCTGATCCATTTGCACCTGTTAACACAAGCGTCCCTCCATCATGAAGAGAGACATTCACATGACGCAAAACTTGCTGGGCATTTCTCATGCAAGAGACATTGTTAAGGAGGAGACGAGGGAATGGGGGCCTTCTAATAGACATCAAGTTTAACAATTGAAAAATGAAAACCACAGTCAATAGTGTAAATTCAGATTAATGCTTTCTGATCCTTTGATTTCTGGTCATGATGCAAATTTGCACTAGTCACAGCATCTCCAGCACGAGCCTACTGTAAAATAGGGGGGGAAGGACAAATAGTGAGAGAACTATTTTTCTGGCTTCTGAAGAGTGATTCAATCTTAAATACACAAGACCTATATTATCATGACACAAAACACCACATAAAAAGCCAATATCAAAATTAATTCTGATGTTCAAGAAAATAGCAAGAGTTTTTAAAAAACTGGAAAATTTTAATTAGATAATTTTTATGTCAGATAAAGAAAATTAAATGACACCTCTTTAAAGAAAATCTAAAAATTCCTCTATTATGTAACTCTTGAATCATCATTCACAACTTCTCATATACTTGACTCTCTTTTTAATCATTCTGCATTGTTGGAGTAGCAAGATAAAACTGTTTCAGCACTAAACAAACATCTCAACTGCTCCAGCTGTCACAATATGAGTCGGTCTACCCCACTCAACCCAAGCCCATTTGGCCAGGGCCAAATGGCTCACAGTCCAAAAGCAAGTAGAGGCAAAAAGCTACAAAGCCAAAAGTCAATAGGACCAAAACGGGCACAGGATAATGTAGGTTAGGGCCATCCCACTAAGTTTTAAAAATTTAGCCCACCTCTAAAGTAGGCCGGCCCTAGCCCACCCACAGGCCAGCCCAGTAGCCTTTTATGAAAAATAGGGATATATTAAAAAAGAAGGAGTATTCTTTTGAATTCCTTCTTAAACATTGTAAGGATCCAAACCGTCTATGAGAAGGAAGGTGCATGAAATGGGATAATAATATGAGCACTATAGTCTACTGCAAATCATATAAGCCGTGAGTTTTAAATAACAGAATTATTAGCTAGCAAGCCACTACAATCCAGATAAAACAATAGATAATGTATATACAAGACATGAAAAAGAGTATTGTCACTAGCACAACTGACAGCACCATACAAATGTCATGCTGCAGGATAAGCTAGCTGTTGGATCCTCATTTATCTGATCATTCACTGGAAAACAATGACAAGGTATATAGGCTTTTCTTTTACAAAAAAAATATAAAATAAAGTATGATTGTAACATAACAGGAGAGATTGCAAAATACAGACAATGATCCCAATATTAGGACACTCACATGAGATTTTCCTAATAAGATAATCGGTGGAACAACTGCAGCAAAAAGGCAATGTGCACCTGCTTGAAGAAAATGGGGAAAAAAGAGTTAAGCACTTCAGAAAATTGGTGCTAATAAGTGAGTATAGTGAGAACATAGACAAACTTGCCATGTAAAACAAGAAAAACCAACCAAACTTCAGAGCACTATCAGTCTGGTAACTGGAATAATGAACTAATGAAATAATGAACTAGCTTCAGAGCACAATTACAAGACAAACAAAATCAATAATGAACTAATGAAGAATCCCGTAGACAGAGTAGTTGCTTTTCACAAAGAAATATTCCTATAAAAGCATTTACGTATCATGACAATGTTTTCTTACCGCGGTTTGAAGAAGGTTAAACATCAACAGACTCCACATGCCTCTCCCATCCCTCTCATCTACCCTCTTTTTTTGGTGCCCCCTTCCATCAAAGAAAATCAGATCAAGGTATTTCATGAGATAAACTTTGCACCCAAAGATCTTTTCAGTTTTCACAAAGACAGTATTGCATTCCTAAATGACAGTATTACATTTATATGTTGTGTTCTGGAAAATATAACATAAGCCAGCTGACACAATTTGGCAAATAATTTCACAACAAGCACAAAACTAGCAAAAAGCAAATAGTCTTCTTATATTCAAGAAACATAGCTTCGCTAAGCTCAGAGAACAAACTTCAACTCCATCTGTTGAAAGTAAGAACTCAAGGGACTAAACATACTAAAACAATGCAGCAGCCGGCAGTAAAGTACAGAAAAATAAAGGAATACATTGAAATCAAGCAAAATCTGATAAATAACAAGCAAAAGGTCATAACAAAACAAGATCACATATAAAAGGCTTAGCTACAATTGACAAATTGCATCTTTCTTTATCATGTTTATCTTCTTAAAGGTACTGGACTATTTTTTACTGATTTTATAGTAATTGTTTAGGTCATGTGTTTTGACAACATGTTAAATTTGAACTCCTGTATTTTATATCGGCAATATGGAGTACTCTGAAAATACAGCAACATGGAGGAATGTTTTGGAAGTGAAGTATTTCATCGGAATCTCGTTGGAATTTTTGGCCAAGAGACAATGCTGGTTTATGAATACACGGCAAACAGCGGGTAGATAGATTCTTATTAGGTGAGATAAGCCATGGCAAACAATAACCCAAAATTACTGATTGGAAATAGAAACTTAGATTCAGGATATAGGTGTAGGTGAATATACCTGAAGTGGAGGACAACGGAAAACCAGATTGCGATGGTATTGGGACAACTCTGCTGCACCGACCAACGACGACGGAGCTCAGGCTAGGGCTCTACTCCGGCTGCTACTGATCCATAGAAAGGAAGCAAAATATTTTTTCATTAAAACAAAACTACGTCGTTTTGCACGGGTCTCTGACTCTCTGGTTAAAGTCTAGAAACATATTTGGTTCAATTCAGTTTTAATGTAAAAAACAATTACTTATTTTTAAAAAAAATTCTTAAGAATTTTTTTTAGTTCAATGTAAAAAGTATAAACATCGAATTTTGAATTTTTATGATAAATTACTTAATTTTTTTTTTAAATCTTGAAAAAAAATAAATGGTTATTTAGATAATAAATTAAATTAAATATGCACTAAACTCCAAGTTAGTGCTTGAAATTTTAAAAGTGTATAGGCTTAGCATATTGGTTTTTAAATTTTTAAATTTTTAAAAACAAGTTATTCACTTAATTTTTATTTATGTAAAATGATAGTAAAAAATTAAATGAATTTTTTTTTTATAAACTATAAGATTAATGATGGGTTTTTAAAATTTTAGAGATGAAAATAGAAAATCTATACAATCATAAAGATTAATTTAAGAGTTTGTTTTCTTAATATATATATATATATATATATATCTTCAAAATCTTACCAACAAATGCCCTAAAACAATAATTAAATAATTAAAAAATAGATTTTTATTAATTTCAATAAGATACATCAATAACATATTAAATGATATACTTTTCTTTTACTTTTTTGACATCTTAACTTGTTGACTGGCAACCTCCTTTCTTCAATGCTCATAAAATTTTCTAGTGAATCGATAATATAAGGACAAGTATTGACATGTAAATATTAGTTTCAAAAGGCTTGGATTTTGGAGGCTACGAAAAAAGCGCTAAATTTAACTTGTCCCTCATGCATAGGAAAATTGCGCATGACTTCATCACCTAGCATGTATTGAGAGCAGTAACCCACAAGATGTAAGTTGATAAGTTTTTGGAAAACTTTCATTTTGCATCATATTCTGCAACTTTTAAGCAAGCTCGTTTGAAAACATCTCGACTACTATTAAGATGTAAGCTCCACCTGTGTACTATCGAGGTACAACCTATTCTATCTTCGAGGATTTTGCACTGTCAGAGCATAATTCGCCCAAATATTGAATACTTAGCTCCTAAGCTCTCCTATTGGCTATTACTAGGATTCAGATAATCTTGGACCCACCTAACAACTAATACAGGAAACAACAAAAATCATAGGGATCCTATGAATAATCCACACAATGGTCTAGACCATTTTTAGAATCCACATTAGCTATAATTTCAGTCCTTAATGCTAATTCTCCCGTTAATGCAACTCTTTAATACACCGGCAATATAATTTTACTATAAGCCATCCTCCATTTGAAACATCAGAAATTACTGAGAATGAAATAAGGAGTTGTGAAAATTATATAATAATAGAAAATTCTTATGTTTGGGACTTTTGGATAAAGTTTTAAAAATATATTAATTTAATATTTATCAAAAATATAAAAAATTTAGTAAAAAATATAATAAAAATTTAAAATTTTAATTAAATTAATTTTTATGATTATTAAATAAGCTTTTTATATATATAATGTACTTATTTTTTTACCTTTTTTCCATTCATCTAAATAAATAATTTTTTTATTTTTTTCCATTTCTATCCATTCATACAACATATCTTTTCTATAAAAATCACACTCTATTTGTCATATTTATATTTCTTTTCTTCTTATTTCTTCAAAAATAATTTGGTATCTTTGGCTGATCTAGTAGAGTGTCCTAACCCCCATCCCTCTACATGCTAGTCTGGCCACCAGAAATCTGGATTAACACCTCCTATCTATTACAAGAAGCACACCAACTCCTTTTCCAAACCGAGCTCCATAAGAAGGCACTTGTTGGCTTTACTAAAAGGAACAAGGTTGAGGATGATACCAAGGCACTGAGCAATCCGCATCACCAACATTTTGCCAGGTGATGAGGTTTCCTTTCCTTTGTTCCTATCATGATTGTACCAACTAAGTTATGAAGATATAAACTTCTCGGATCTAAAGATTTGCAAATGGAAATATTGTTGCTGATATCTGCTTACATTACTTTCGAAATTCCTGATCTACAACAACTCATTGATCTCTAGATACAAGGGCTCTGCGCTAAAACTTCGTAATTCTCCTGCAAAAATAAACACATAGGAGAAAAACGAGTAATCAATACCCGCTAATAGTATACAACAAATAAAATCATCACTGACATCTCAAATCCAACCCTCAAACAGAGGTTTGGAAGTAAGCAGCATCTATTCGACTGTTCTTCACCAGGATGACTCCTGTTTCTGACACTTGGACCTGCCCGGCCACAAGAGGAGGTGCCAGTGTCAGACTCATGTCTCACCAGCCATGCCAATGATTTCTGAATGTCATATTGCATCCATCCTTAGTCATGTTAGTCATATAATCCCTATAACCCAGAACGAATCCGGATATGGGCCCCATTGGACACCCCAAAAAAGTGCCTCGGTCGATCATTTCAAGATCTACATTTGACCACTATATACAGTGTATAGTAGTGATGTATTGGTAGCATGGTTACAAAATGGCATAACTACTGGAGAACTACATATAATCTTAAACACTATAGATGCTATTTTCAACATAAAATTCTAAATCACAGCTGGACGGGAGGATTCTAGATTTACAAAATCAGGTCAAGCAGAAATTCTCCCTGGTCAAACTAGACAAGAATTGTAGCCAAATAATAAGCCCCCAAGATTTCTCATTTAGTTACTTATCCACCTCCTTTTTCGGGCTGGTCGCTCTTGTTTGACCGCTGAATCCACTGGATTTTCATTTTTGGCAGAAGGCAGTGGTTCACTCTCTAACTTTTTGATAACTTGGGCCTCTTTCTCATTTGGCATTGGAAGCTTGAACCGCTCGCTGCGCTTCTTCAACTTCTCAGCTGTGTCAAGGTGCCGATCACCTAATCCTTTGGCATTAGCATCCTTAAGCTCCATATCTACAAAATCCTTCCTTTCAACTGATAAGAATGGTTGGTTATTGGAGTCAACTATTTTAGTGGAATCATCAGCTACAGAAGATACATCATTATTATCCTTATCAAGGTCTTTGAACTTCAAGGAAGATGATGACTTGCTGCTGATACGGAAATCCGCCTCCTTATGGCTTGTCCAGCGTTCATATTTAGAACGTCCTCGTTGAGAATCTTGCTGTTCATCATCTGAGGAGATGCCCTCATGTTTTCTGGGCAGACAATGCCCTGGAATTTCATCCTCAGCATGGTCATCACCAGAGCCTTTCATACCCTTCATTAACAGAAATAAACTATAATTAAAAACACAGGACCATATCCATCAGCACTCAGTAATTTTTCAACATCAATGCAAGCTTGGAAACAGAAGAAAGAATTGAAAAGCAATCCTTCCATTCCACAATCATTTTTTGGTTAGGAAGAGATGGGAAGAGAAAGGCAAAATGCATTTAAAATAGAAGCCCAAGGCTTACTAAGAATAATAAACCACAATCCAGTGAAATAAGCAACAATCATTCATTTTTCAAATCTTCCAAAAATTCTAAGCCAAAATCCAGCTAACAATATTAACCTATCTGTCAAATAAAATAACATGTCGAGGAAATTTGAAAGTCTGGCTAAGGTAGGTGCAGACCACACAACCATAAGGGAGAAGTGAGAGAGATAATGAGTTTTCAGTTCTAATCACATTATGCTGAGACACTCAGGTCACCATAACAGCGAGATTTCTTCCAATCACCAATCACTTGAATGACATTTCCATGGGGGTCAAGCTTAATAGTGGCAGATAATAGCAGTCACAACGAACAATAACAATCCCTCGTCCAAAGCATCAAGTATTTTAACAACAGTGGTGGAAAAAAAGAACTTGTAACTTAACAGATTGTCCTAAATTTGCTAGATGCTTAAAATTTATTAAAATTGTAATTGAAAACGCCAAAATTTTCCTAGAAAATGACATATCATCTAATTTCTACCTTCTTCCCTAGACATTAAGTTGGGGAAGAGGAACCATGAGAATGCAAAAATTTGATGTTCATGGTCAAGCTGCCTCCCACACAAATATTCAGCCACAAACCAAAATTTCAGACAATTTGGTATTGGAAAAAACAGAGCCACATAGCTTACCTTTTTAATGGTCAGGCACTAATTTGCATACTCCCCATAGCATACACAATTCTATGAGGCACGCATAGAGAGAGACAGATAAATATCACATTATAAAATATATAAGCAATTAGAATGAAGTATACCTTCTCATTGATCTGACCACTTTGACCTCCCGGACTTCTCTTGGACACGCCCAAACTACCAAGACTACCAACAATGGATTCTTTGCTTTTCCTTGAGCCCTCTTTATGCTTTCTCTCATGAACTCTTTGACTATCTAAAGCATTAGTAGCACGACCACCATGACTATTTGACTTTTCCTTCCTAGACCGCCTTTCCTCACTACTATATTGATTTCCATGGGTATAAGCATCATCACCCTCCTTATGATGTGGACTTTCACCCTGAATCCGATCACTCATTTTCAATTGGTCACTATGTCGTGTTGCTTCCCTAGATTGGTATTCTTTCTCAGAAGCTTTATGTTCATCCTTAGCCCTAACATGGCCAAACAATGCCTTTTCTTCAACTCCTTGTCCACTTCTTAGAGAACTTCTTCCTCTTTTATGCTTGGATAGATGTTCTTCGTGGGACTGTTTCACCCGATGCCACTCCTCTCTATCTCTTTGCCTATCACCCCTCTCCCTCAGTAGCCAGGCCTCATTTTTTTGCTTGGCAGCATGTTGATCATCAAGGTTGTCTCTATTTCTTTTGTGGTCAAATTTCTTCCGTGGATGATCCAATACCTCATCCTTTTCTCGCTTGTGCCGACTGACATTTTCTTTGTATCCATGCAGAACTTCTTTGTCTACATGCTCCCTCCTAAAATATTCCTCATTCTTCATCCTTTTGCCATGGAAATCCTCCACAGCTTCATGCTTACCTTTCAAGCTATCATCCCTTTCCTTGTGTCTAGAGACTCTTGTCCCAACATCCTTTTCATATGGAACCCTGTAGTTACAATTATCCAACTGTTTTCTTGAATGAAAGCTATCTTCATTATCACTTCTCTCATTCTCTTGAGCCCTACCCCTATCCCTCTTTCTTGGCCCATCATTTCTAACCCTTCTACCATAAAGATCGCCATCTCTACGTGCCCAATCCCTGTCCGAGCTATCCCTATCTTTTTGCATATCAAATCTATTAATTTTTGTGTGCAATTGATGAAGTGAGCCAGGATTACGGTCCTTAAAAGGGTATGGCTCTTCTCTACCTTTCACTACCATACAATTTCTCTTGGGTTCTTGCCTTCCATCATGCTCTCTTCTACGGAATACCTGCTCATTTTCATCAGGTTGCAGTCTAATGCTACCCAGATGAACTGAACGTGGATCCTGAACTACTTCTTCTTCCAAACTATCCCATGGTTTATGATGATCCCTGCTGCTTTCTGATTTTGTTTTGCTGTTATCACTGCTTGATACAGCTTTTGAGTCCTCCCAGTCATTACCATCGCCAAGTAAAGGTCGGCCAACCTGAGATGTTACTTTCTGTCTCTCTACTACCTCATCCATAATGGTATCTCTTTTGTCTACTGTGTTTAAATCAATGTCCTCCTTTTCCAATCTTTCATCAGCTGTCCCAGTCTCCTCAAGCTCAGCATTTTTGTTCTCCATGCTGGACTCCCGTACAGCCTTAATGACAGGAGATGACTTATGTCTACCTTCCATGCTTTCAACTGACTTTTCTTTTTGATTGTCAACAAGTGTCATTTCTTCACTACAAGTAATACAAGGAGACTGACCACGCACTTGCCTGCAAATAGAAAAACAGAGAGGTTATTAATAAATTGCAGATTAAAATAACTGAGCCTATTAGTTTCGTATTCATCAAAAGCCACCAGATCATTAAAAGAATATAACAAAATAAGTTGTCCTTAAAGAAAATTTTAACAAATATACCAAAAGCTCTACGCTAGAAAACCATCCTAGATGTAAGGCTTGTAAACATCAAACAAGTTGAGAAACCCTTTTTCTTATTGTTTAAATAGAATTTTGACATAATTTTTTGAAGTTATACATTGAGTAGTTGCATGAGCTTTATCATATATTCAGCTTTCTTTTTCTCTAAGAGGTGCTAAATATGTTTCATTATGCTCCATATAATGTTCATAATATGCTTCTCCAATACAAAAAGTACAACTTAAATTTAACTGTTTAGACAGAAAATTAATGCAAAGCAACATCACGGTATCCTATTGGCATTCAATATTTATGCAGCCCAGTTGCCTAACATTACCCTTACTAATAATTAACCCAAACCTTAACATGAATTAACCCGTTAATAATGATATTTTGCACCTCCCACAGTTCATAATGCATAAAGCAACATCACGGTAACCTATTGGCAATCAATAGTTATGCAGCCCAGTTGCCTAAAATACCCTTACTAATTACACCAAACCTTGACATGAATTAACCAGTTAAGAATGATATTTTGCACCTCCCACAGTTCATAATGCAGAAGGCATACAAACTCTAGAATCTAGCTAAAAAAGATCAAAGTAAAACAAAGTTACAGTTTTAAATTTAACTGGGATTTGCTGAATTATGGATGTCTACCCAATGTAAAGGAACATAATAGAACAGCAAAGTACAGCCTTGGTAAGAAAAACACAAGCAACATAGCACCTGGGAGTTTGGTGCCTAGAATCAGAGGAGCCAATCGGCTCTTTCTGAGGTAAGGGCAAATTTTCATCTTCTTCAGGTATGTTGGTAGGACTGGCTTTTATAGACGGCATTCTTCTTCCCACCAGCTCTCTCTTTTGACCATTATAATCTTGCGGGGAACCATTACAATACTTGGGCTCTATCCTTGGAATTTCATGTCCAACTACATGGTCTTCTCTAAAATCCTCTCTCAGGAGTTCACCACCCTCTTGTTCATCTTGAACATCAATTCTTGCACAGGAACTATCATCGGGTGGATCCTGTAAAACAATCTATTCACACATATACTGTCAGTAATGAGTACACATCCACATGCAGGATGCAACATGAAAAGAGTAATCTGATTAGTGAATATGCTAAATGGAAATTGTTCAAATACCTCAATGATTGCATCTGAATCACGGATTCGAGGAGGCCGGGTGTCAATGGAAGGAAGACGTTCACCATAACCACTTTCCACCTGTATTGCTCTCCCAGTTGGCTGGTAAAAAGTAAACCAGTATAATGAGTTCCAAGCAAAAAGCATCGGAAAATCAGAAAATCCTATAAATATTTTATACCATATTGACCAGCTACCAGCAGGCCTAGAGGCCAGAAGAAAATAGGTATCTGGCCAAATATAAGCAAGGAACTCTATGAACTGGTAGAAATAAGTATTTTTGAACTAAATATTCATTTGAAAGAAAAAGTATTTAGGCAAAACACATACAATTGGTGGTCGCATTGGTCCAGAACCTTTCATGAGGTCATTTTGTCCAACATCTGACTTTACAGAATTTGCATTATCAACAGGAACAGCATGTATACCAGAAGCTGCAGCTAATTCAGGGGGCATATCTGGATCATACCCCTGAAATGAAATCAATTGGATGATTTAACTATTTTTTCAAAAGAAAATGCAGTGTGCACGAAAACGATTCAGGACAAATGTGATAAGGAACTACATTCAACAAACACTAGCACCATTACCTGCTCTGTTCGACTACTCTCATAAACACGGATCTTGCTTTGCATTCTAGACTCCAGGCGTAGTTGTTCCTAGAAAGTTATAGTCAGATCCAAGGATTTTCTCGGTCTATACTAAATTTCCATAAGAAATCAATGTGTGCCCAAAGTTTTACCAGCTGTTTGCAATAATCTTTCCAGCTGTCCTCGTTCAGACCAAAGTTGAAAAAATCTGATACATCAACACCAGGATATTTCCATGGTTTCTCCTCAAAACCATCAATATCAACTTCAAATACAGTTCTGAAAATAATTGCCAGGTTAAACAAGCAATCACTGAGTGACACATGACTAAGATATAGTAAAACAGGGGGGAATTATTTAATGCATCAAATTAATGGGAGTTAAAGAATCATGCACCTGAGATATAGTTGCAATTTAAGATTCAAACACAACAATAGAAAGAAGCCTATGTTGCAAAACATCATAAAAAAGTAATAAAATCTTGTCCATCAGCAAGGTCACTTGGCAGAAAAATGTTCATAGATAAACTAATAAGCTGGAGGAGACATAAACAACCAAGAAGACATACCCCCAAAACCAAATACTTGTTAAATAACAACAATCCAAGAAAAATTAATAACGACCTTGTTTAACATAGTGATCTGACAAGTTTTTTATGCAATATAATAGATTATCATAAAGCTCCTTCACTCACCATATCTACATTTTATACTTCATATCAAAACTACCCAAAAGCTAGACATGTTCATAGAGATCCAAAGGCAAAAGAAAAAAACAGATATTATTAGCCTCCTTCAACTCAGCAACCACATGTTTAGGATTCCAAACACTTCTCCCCTAAATGCTATGCTACTCAAATGCTTAAAAAAAAGGCTTTCAAGTTAGCAGTTGACAATCTCATTTGGTGTCTTAATACAAGTAGAGACAAAATAAAATTGTCAATTAAAATTTACTTGTGAGAAGGAAGAGTGAACTCCAATCCACCACCAAAACTCCGCCCTGCTGCATTATTTCCCCAAATAGGTAATCCAGGACCTGCTTGAAAACCCTTTTGCATGGCAGAAGCACCTTTTATTCCAGCTGGTCTCCATTCTCCTCTACCACGACCAGCCACAAGGTTCATGTTAGCCAGTGGACGAATCTGACCAGGAGGACCTCCTGGAGCAGAAGTACTTACTCCAGGTATTGATGCTGCACCAGGCCTGACATACTGCATTACAATTAGAACAAAATGAAAATGAAAATCATTAGATATTTGGATCCTTTTCCATTTTGGTAAGTCATAATTCATTATATCTTTATATGTAAACCAAGGAAACAACTATTATGAGTCTAGTGTAGATGCAAGATTCAACTGTCTGATAAAAGAAATGCAGCCAGACATATTTTCAATAAAAAGATTAGCTTTAAAATCAAAATTAATCAGTAAACCAGCAGAAAGAAAGTACAACAGCCAGCCAAAATTAGAAAATTTAATACTGATATATAAAAAATCTATGAACAGATAACTAAGTTTGGATCAAGATGCAGAGAAATACATGGAATATAGAAACAAACAATTGTTCGCAAGGTCCCACCAAATTATATTGTGTTTTAGATACTCATTGGAGAAAGACTCCACTCATGTATAGAGCTTTGCAACATGATTTTGCTTCCAAACCCAGACTAGATTAAAGTGAAAAATGTAACCTTTGCATTGGGTTAGGAATTTTACACTAAATTTTACCATAAACTTACTTTTGAGATAAAATTTTCATAACATAAATCAATTCACTTCAAACTTACTTTCAATTAAAATCAAATTCATTAGAAATCAAGTTGGCAAATGCTCATCCAAATATACACGTAGTAAGTAACCATGTTAATAGCGAATATAGTTAAAGAATGAGTAAACCTTTTAGTCCAATTCTTCTTCTTTTTTGGGAGGAAGGGGGAGGATGGGTGTCCTAATATATTTAAAGGTTTCTAAGAAGAAACAAACCCTGTAAAGTAGGCCAAGTTAAGTAATTCCATGATCAGGAATCATATTCCCAATAGATGTAAAATTTGTTAGAGAAGAAGAAAATTGAAGGAGGGCGTGGTGAAAATAAGAAGTAGGTTCTATTGATTTAATCAGTTGTCTACTACATAGCCAGTTGTGCTAAAAACAGAAGAGTATGGTAGCAATACACCTTTACCAACATACTCTCTACAGTTAGGTGAATTTCATCTGAGTCTCACTAAATGGAGGAAGGATCTGAGTACGTTTAATGGGACATGCATAAAATTCATCCAATAATGGTAAATGAGATGGAAAGAGTGCATCAAAGAGTATGCTTTTGGAATTTCTATAAACAGAATCTATCTGATCATTTGTACCTGCAGCAGCTCAAAATGGAGTTAACATACATGTCATGAATGATTCTTAAAATTCTTATCATATATGCAACAACGAAGTTATAACCAACTGCTTCACCAAGAATTACCTCCTAGTTTCATAAAATATATAATTCTTAAAAGGAGCAGGTTGAGCAGCTAAGCAGCACCAATAATTGAAGGTAGCTTTTCTGTGTTCTTTTTCTTATCCTTTTTCACTATGTTTGTGGGTGTCAATGAGCAACGGTTCCAAAAGCTAAAATTGTTAGGCGAAAGCTCATGAATTGTTTTTATATCTAGCATGTCCCTTCACACAAGAGCCATTTGAGCTTTAACCGTGGAAACATACAAGCCCAACCTAACTTATGCTGAAATTCAACTATTATTTAGAAGGATAGGGGTAGCAAAGATCAAAATCTTGACCATTTGGTCATAGAAGCCCTGAAACCATGTCAAGGACCAAATATCCCAAAAGCTTGAAATGTTAAGTGATGGTTTGTGAATGGATTTTATATCCACAAGTGGGTCATAATTTAGATGTCAAACTCAGAAGCATATCTCACTAAGGCTTCCCCTCTTAACTTATAAACTTCACAATCATGCAGTGTTTAGAAACCATGTGTTCAATTTTCATTGCTTTTCAAGTAACAAAGATATAAAGATCAAGCAGTTTCAATTCTCCAGAATGACAAAAACATTAATGATTGCACCACCAAAAGAATAATTCAGCAAAACTGTTTTGTAGTCTGTAACATCTTATGAAGGAGAATTTATTTGATAAGATAATTAAAATAGTGACAGAATCAGAAACCCATACAGAACAGTAACTTCGACTTGGTTTGATGTTTAGAGTAACCACAAATCTTTGGTCTAGCAGCAGCTCATACTTCCACCCGGCCATCCCTCTACCTTGGAAAGGAAACTTAAGAACAAGGGGAGTGGAAAGGCAACAGTTAGGTTGCAAGACTCACCAAATGCAAAGGCACATGATTACCAAAGAGCAGGAAACAGTACTGTTATATTTACACTTCCATGATGCTGCTGAAGAATCACTTGGGTAATAACCATGATTACAACTCTGCTATATAATTATTTTCCTTTTTTTTTTATATTCACAAAGAAAACAGGCTGCCACTTGCGAAGGTACCATGTAATTCAGATACCATACAAATTATCGCCCACAGCAAACATAATGTTATCGTTGCATGATGCATCTTCGGTTATCTTTATGACTACTAATATCTATGCTCGTTTAGTCCTCAAATCCAAGGCTCAGCTAGTGTACCCATAAACAACCCATATGCACCCGTAAGTATTCAAGAACATGAAAAGGATATTAAAAATTAAATTATTTCCACTGATAAATAATAAGAACAATAATGACAGAAGAAAGGTTACAAAGTATTTTCCCAGTGTAAAAATTTGATCGTTTAGATCATCTGGAAGATTGGCCACTTTCAATTTGTCACTGCCCTTTAGCTTTTCTTTTTTCTTTTTTAACTTTTCCAGCTCTTCACAATAAAGGCGCATAAAAGAAACATAACACCAGCTGATTTCAATCATCAAATTTCATTTACTGCTATACGTAAGTTTACAATTACAAGGTAAAACAAAATCACTTGATACTTGTCGATGCTACAAACAGCAATTGCCTTAGAAGCAACAAGACCACTGACCTTAAACTGAGAATGATGAAAGGGATGATAACCGCCAATTTTTGGCGCTAGTGCTTTCCCTGACTCTCCCACATCCTTCCTCTCACCTTCCACCGGTTGCGTTGGATTCTCGCCCCAATCTTGCTCCTCAGTACCTTGATTCGGGTCCACCATAATATTGAGGCCACCGTCGTGATCGCCGCCGTCAGCCACCAGTCCACTTCGTCCCATGGCCGCAAGGTTGTTGTTGTCCAACACAATCTGCAAATCATCCTCGCTGTCATCACTATCCCAATCATCGCCTTCATCGATTCTTCTAGAAGCTTCCTCGGCGGGAATGGCATCACCGGAGAGCCCGGGAATGACCGGCGTATCGTCAACTGCCTCGTCCTCTATGTCAAATTTGACGTCCCTATCGATCAAATCAACGGAAGATTCTTTGACGTGATCGAAATCCACATCGCAGCGTTGTTGAGGAGATTCTTGGCGGTGAATCGGTTGGGGATTGCGGGGAGAATTGGGGGAAGAAGAGGAAGGAGCGAATGGTTGAATGACATCGGTGTATAAATCACCGAACTCGTCGTCTTCTTGCATTGCCATGGTGTTGGAAGAAGAAATTGATTGAGTTTGAGGTTAGAACAAAATAAGAGAGGGTTTTGGTTTTGGTTTTGCTACGAGGTTTGGGAAATGGCAAGTGCCAAAGCCGAATCCTCGTCACCATGTTAACGTGGCTTTTTATCAGTATCACTTTTCAAGACACGCATCTTTATTACACTTCTAATATTGACTTAAATTTATTAAGTTATTTTTCTCTATCTTGTGTGTAATACAGAAAAATTATGTTAAAAAATACTTAACCGTTTACCGTACTGAAATCACAATAATTGTTTATTAATAAAAAAAACCTTTTATTTTTTGTTCATTAATATATGCATTTAGTATATGAGATAGAAAATTGTATTAAAATTTATATACCTATATGATCTATTTCTTTTAATTTATAGAGATATATATAATTTAGACCCGGATAATTTTCACTAGTTCTCCATTCAGTCTAAAATAATGCAAAAAAATAATAATTAATGAAACAATTAACTATTCGACATATTAAAAAAAAGTGATCGTGAGACTCAATTATTTTGTTCTTTTGAATGATGAATTAGTATCAATTCTTTCTCAAACAAATAAAATAACATAATTTCACTGCAACAAGACTACTGTAATTAATGAGCGACTGAGCCTTGATGAAGGAAGAATAATAACAATATTTAAAAATAATTTTTTAAAATTTTGTAAAAGATTAAAAAAGTTTAAAAATTTTACTAAATTGTCAATTATTTCAAAATAAAATATTAATTAATAATGATGAAAATATGTTTTTACCAAATCTAAAAATCACACAAATATCAATATTTGTTTACTACATCATTACACTGCAATTATTTCTCTGGATCATATGATTTGTTGTTTTAACATTTTTTTTAATTTATTTTTTGATTTACAATACTAACAAAAATTTTGTTTTCCCAACTTTAACTTTAGGCAACTATAGTACTAGGTGGTTTTCTAAAATCGTATTCTTTAGAATTTTTATGATCGCTCTATTTTCTCTTAAGCATGTACTACTACTCATTTATAACATTAGTCAAATCTACCTTATGATTTAACAGGTCATTTGAAAGGAAAAATAATAACTTTAAAAAAAAAACTAAACTTTTAATATTAAATTATTTTATTTAGATAATTTTTATAAAAAAAATTTAAAATTTTCTTAAATGTAGAAAAAATTTAAATTAATTAATCACTTAATCAAAATATAGTCCACAACCAAAATTTTTAGTTGTGACTAATGTGATCAATAGTTAAGATATTTATATGATAAGTGCTAATATGAATTATAACAAGGAATTAGAATAAAAAATCTATTAAATTATATATTTATATTAGTTATATCCATTTATATTTGAGTAATTAATTACTATAATTTAGTTTAATTTTATTTGATAAAAAAAATAAATCACAGTTGATTAATCTGATGTAGATGAATAAAATTATTATAAATATTATTTTTGCGATTAGTAAAAGATTAATAATCAATTAATTCATTTAGGACAAACAATGCAAAACTAAAGATAAAATATAAAGTAATCTAATGAATCACACTTGATTTAAAAAATTGTTAGGATACATGTACACGTCACTAGAATATGGAACAATTATTTCTTTTATATAATTTTGTTCATTTACACTTCGGCAACTATATATGTGGTGGCATTAGAACAATTATTACTCTTATATAATTTTGTTCATTTACACTTCGGACAACTATATATGTGGTGACATTATCTTGGAGTAGGAGTATGATAGAAATAGGTTAAGATGAGATAAGTTTTGAGTATTTAATTTTTATCTGTTTAAAAATTGAGATGGGAATCTGGGTCTATTACTTCTTAAAGGTTTTGTTTTTTTTTTTTTTCAATGTCTGGTTTGATTTAAGACCTACAAGGCATATAAACATGTTTAAAAGCTTACATTATAAACCAGATTAATAAATCTGACCTGATTTAAAATTCACGAGGCCTACAAACTCTGTTTAAAAGTTTACATTATAAATAAGATTAATAAATAGACTTAAAGTTTATATAAATAATTGATTAAAAAAATTGCAAACTTAAAGTTTACAAGATAAAAAAATTATTAAATAAGTCTAAATCATATATATATATATCAATATTATATAAATAAAATATAAAATAAATATATATAATATATAAATATAATATATGCTCTTAAATAGGTTAAATAAACTTTTTTATAAACGTAGGTCTGACTTGTTTATCTAAAAAGGTTTCTAACACATCTCAGTCGGTCTATTTATTCTATTTATTAAACGAAACAAGTTAAATTAGATTTTAAACAAGTCGAGTCGTAAATCTATGTCGAAGAACCTTCTTCACTTCCATCCCTAAATTTTCTTTGGTCTATTTAATTTGTTAAACTCAATTTTTTTTTTGCACTTTTTTTAAATATTTTTTCTTTTTCAAAATATTTTTAAAATTATTCTAATAAAGTTATACAAAATACACTTCTAACAGTTAATTTTCAAAATATATAAACACACTTTCATGAAATTAATTTTTGAAAGTTACAAAAACTTGGATTCGAGAAAAAACCTTCCATATTGCTTTGCTTTGGTGACGGTTACACTGGTTGCATACGGAACAACCTTGCCTTGCTTATGGAATTTTAAGGAAACAAGTTAAACAACATTAAAATAATTTGTATAATCTGGTTGCTTTATTCTGTATGTTGGTTACACAAATTTGTGCTTGCTATGCATTCCGGAACAACCTTCCGCGAACTTGGTTGCTTTGCTTGCATATTGCTTACGAAATTTTGGTTAAACTTGCTTACGGAAACAAATTAGTTTTGAAAATGTAAAACATGTTTTTGAAAATTAGTTTTTTTTTTAAAAACATTTGTTTCTGAAAATGTATCTTATATCTGTGCAAATAATGCTTTTAAAAATTAGTTTTTGGCCAGAAACTAATTTATGGAAATATATAAACATACTTTTGAAGATTAATTTTCAAAAGTGTATACAAATAATGCTTGCAACAATTAATTTTTAAAAATGTGTTTTGTATATTTCTGAAAGGATGATTTGAAAATAAAATTTAAAAAATTGTAAAAAATAAAAAGAAAGATACAAGAAAAAGGCCAATTACTCGTAATAAATAAAATATTTACTTATCAAAAACGTGGTTTTATAATTAAAAATTGTGCTACTTTTTTTATACTACTGCTTTAACCTCACATATCAATTTTAATAACTTTAAAATTATATTGCTTTTAAATATTTTGTAATTAAATTATTTGCTATATTTTTAATCAATGCTCTTTTATGTTAATTTTTCACTATTAATGTTGGTATTATAATAACATTTATGTTTTATTAATTTATCAAATAAAAATATTTATGTTTTATTAATTTGTCAGATAAAAATATTATGTATTATTACGAGATTATTTTTAAACCTATCGTCAGAAATGATCAGTTTATCCTTTTGATAAGTATCATACTTAGAGTTTAAAATTTCAATTTTCTTAGAAACAATAGGAGAAAAAGGTATGTCTATATAATCAACCTTTAATTTAGTTGAAAGTATGCCTTAAATTTAACCCAGTTTCAGGTATATTTTTTTGTTCACTTAATACCCTTTTTTATCAGTTTAGAAGAGTCATTGTTGAACAAGTTAGGTATATTTAAAGAAGATCCCCAACCTATTTCTCCACAATTATTTAATTTTTTAAACTTTACTTTTATCTGAATGATTTTTATTGAAGATATGGTTTTTATTTTTTGTATTTATGATTTATACTAATAATTTTCAAGTGCATTCCAAAAATAAAATAAAATATATAAATAAAAATAAGTTAAAGAGAATAATAAGTTTTTATTATTATTAACAGTGATTATGCTATTATATTAATGAAAAAATTTTCAATTGGAGGAAAAAATTAAAAAAAATTATTTGAATAAAAAAAAATAAAGGTTAACATTTTAAAATTTAATCAAATTCAAATTAAAATAATACTTAAGTAATAGTCTTTTTTGTTTAGATTATAATTACATGTATTTTTTTATTATACAATCATGTTCGAATTAGGTCAATTTATTATAAATAAAAGAATTTTTTTTATTTTTAACATGGATAATTTCACATCCAACATTTTAGTTTGAACCCACTAATTAAAAGTTAGGTTAACTTCTGTTAAAATAATAGTATTTAATAAAAAAAAGTTATAAAAAATAAATTCGATATTCAATACGTAAGAAGTCATGTGATTCAACAAATAAAATAGTATGAATCGCAAAAAACTCACCTTATTCATGGACAAAGATTCAATTATATAATATATGGATGAATTTTCTTTTTTTATCAGATGATTTATATTTCGATGCGATGCTGTATTGTCATATTATCAAATCTGGGTTGAGGCCCAAATACAAAACAAGGATGTGGGTATCCATTGAATTTGGGGGCCCAAAATTGAAACAGGCAGTGGTGGGTGCGTGCTTAGTTTCTGGTACTGAAATGAGGGTTTAACGTTGGTGGGATCTTTCTCGCACCCACGTTTTCGTTTCGTTTTCGTAGTTCCATCCTCCAGCAAGCATTGTCTCACTCTCAAACCTTCTTCTACTTCTGCTCTGGTAATTCTTCTTCTGGGTAGCTTTGCTTCTCTGTCTTATGCACTTTCTTCTGTTAAAAATATAATCTTTAGGTGCCATGTATTTCGCTCTCCCCTAAGTGGACGTGGAGTTAAATAAAATTTTATGCTTTACGGGTAGAGGTGCCAATGATCTCTGGATATTTCTCATCTATTTTTACTTGAAAAGTTTCGTTATTTTATGCCGTTTCAATTATAAATTGATTGCTACAGTTCATCCCTCACTTCTTAACTGCATTGGAATTAAATACTCTGATCTTTTTGTATCAGTTCATAGTTTCTGATTTCTTGTTTGCCTTCTGTTAATGTGCTTCATGGATGGCTGCTGCTATGGTGTTTTCCTTGGGTTAAGATCAACTAATAAAATTGACACAAAGAATGAACATGCAAGAATAAATTGATAAGAAATTTGGAACATACAACAAAATAACAAGCAAATACCAAGTAATAGATTCTTTCAGCTTATGTGTTAGATTGCTAATTCTTTGCGTGTCGCTAGACTAGCAGTGACCTCAAAAAACTAGGGATAATAGTGTTTGGATGAGTTAGTTAAAACTTGATGAAATTGAAATTTCTGAAGCTATAAATAGAAATTAGAATGTTGTGTAAGAATTTCTAATATAGCGTAGGATTTGTTCATTTCTATATTAATAAATCAAATTGTTGTCTAGGTTTTGTGGCATGTTGCTGGTGTCATTGGTTTGGCCTAGTTGTTCCCTGGCCTGGCCAGTGACTCTTGAGTCTTGACCCGGTCCCTTTTCCAGGTTGTTGAACATTCCGGGTTTTAAAACATTGCCTTCTCCTAGCCATATTCTTATCACTTCTAAAAAATGGAAAACTCAGATACAACGCTGACTAGTTCATCCCTGCCACCACCACCTCCAGTTGCCGCTGAAGAGCCTGAGCCCAAGAAGTTGAAGATGTCTACCACTACTTCTGATGATGAAGAATGCACAACTGCCACAGGCACCAAGCAAAGGTACAAGCGCCGTAAGATTGCTATTTTCTTTGCTTATTGTGGTGTTGGTTATCAAGGTATGCAGAAAAACCCTGGGGCAAAGACCATCGAAGGTGACCTAGAAGAAGCCTTATATGTGTCTGGAGCTGTCCCTGAACAGGATCGTGGAATTCCTAAACGATATGACTGGGCTCGCTCAGCTAGAACTGATAAGGGAGTTAGTGCTGTTGGTCAGGTTGTGTCAGGCCGGTTCTATATTGATCCACCTGGCCTTGTTGACCGTCTTAATTCAAACCTTGCCTCTCAGATAAGGATCTTTGGTTATAAGCGTGTGACAGCTTCTTTTAATGCCAAAAAGTTCTGTGACAGGAGGAGGTATGTCTATCTCATTCCTGTGTTTGCTCTTGATCCAAGTTGTCATCGTGATAGAGAGACTGTCCTGGCTAGTTTGGGATCTGAAAATGAGCTTGTTAAGTGTTTAGAGTGTTCTGAGAGGGGCCGAAAGGTGGTAGGATTAGTTGGTAATAGTAAGCACAATCTGGAACTTGAAGTTGTCGGGGTTGAGGCTGGTGCTGTGCTTAACTCTGGAGTTACAGAGGATGCGGAGGTTGCTTTGAGCAAAGATGATGGTAATCATTTAAATGAGGAATCCTGTAATGATAACGAGGGTAAGATTTCAGTTGATGACATTAACTCTAAAACTGGTCTTGAGACTGAAGTTCCTGTTCAGGATGAGGTTACTGCTTTAAATGGTGAATCTGTGAATAATTCAGGTACTCTGGAGGAAGAAAAAGTGAATGGAGAGGATAAGCCTACAAACGGAAGCAGGTTCTGTTATGGTGAGAAGGAGAGGGAGAGATTTAATAAGATTTTGACTCATTTTGTGGGGACTCATAACTTCCATAATTTCACCACCAGAACAAAAGCTGAGGATCCTGCTGCCCGACGTTTCATTATTTCATTTGATGCAAAAACCACTGTTGTAGTTGAGGGCATGGAATTTGTAAAGTGTGAGGTTGTGGGACAGAGCTTCATGCTTCATCAGATACGGAAGATGATTGGGCTGGCAGTGGCAATCATGAGAAATTGTGCACCAGAGTCACTTATTGATAAAGCTTTGCAGCAGTGAGTACTGCTTCCATAGTTTGTGTTATCTATAAATTTCTATTTGTTTGGTTCTTGTTGGATGTAATTTTTCTTTTCCTAAATGCAGGGATGTCAACATTAATGTGCCTACTGCCCCTGAGGTTGGATTATATTTGGATGAGTGCTTCTTTACTTCATATAACCAGAAGTGGAAAGATAGCCATGAGGAGTTGTCAATGAAAGCATATGAGAAAGAAGCAGAGGACTTCAAGATGAAGTACATTTATTCTCATATTGCTTCCACAGAACAGAAGGATGGAACTGTCGCTCTTTGGTTGCATTCTTTAAACCATAGAAATTACCCAGATCTTCGAGTTGTCTATGAGGAAACCATCACTGATAATAAGAGAGCTGAAGCTGAAGTTGTGACTGAGTGAACTTGTTTTGCAGCCGTTCAATGTGAACTCTTTATTTCCAATTGATTTATGCCTGACTTTTCACTGCTAATGATTGATTGTTATTTGCCAAACATCACTGCTTCGCATCAAATACAATATACACAAGATGTGGTCTGTTCCTCGCTCCATCACTCGGTAATGACACTGAGCAGAAATGAAAGAATTTGTTAGTTTTAAGTTTATTTTTTATTAAGTTATTTTTAATGCTGTATACCACATAGAAAGATGTGAAACTTTAACCTTTGCTTATAAAAAGTAATTTAGAAATTTCACCATCTTACTATATTGATTTGCCCTTCGAACTCGAGTTTTCCGTTCCCATGTTTGGTTTGCTTTAATTTGAGATTACTGATTAGTTTACAAAAATGTTTTGTTTATATTTTGATGTCTCTCGTGCCCTCGATCTCTCCATAATTTCCCAACTCTCTCCACCTCTGCTTTTCATGGTTTAATTATGAATGTCACCAAGACTCGAGAGTTGTGAAAATTTGTTGCGTTTCATTTTCAAACTTGCGTTCTTTGATCACAACAAACAGTACAACTTGTTGAGTCTATTTATATGATTAAACCAACATTCCAAGCTAATTTTATTGCTTTTCATTTATTTTAACCTTATAGCTTAGTGACTTTTGTTGTTTAACATTTTGAAAACAAGAGAACTGCTGACTTCAAGGCATACATTAGATCACTGCCACACAAGCTCATCTGACAAATTTTATTAACAGTAAATCCACCAATTGTTTTGGGAACCAAAATGCTTTATTCATATATATAAAGTTATGGGCATCATAATCCAAATATAGGATCATAAACATGGTATGCATGATATACATTGCCAAGATAATCAAGCAGTGGATATGTTGAGTTTAAAATTGCATTCCTCATCTACAAAGAAAGGGCAATAGTGGTTTCTAGTACAATACACTGGAATGCGAAGATCACCAACCAAAACACACGCGAGAAACAAAAGTAATTAGCCCGAATGTCACAGGTGCATGTGTGGACTAGTGTTTCCTTGGGGTAAACTCGTTTTTACTTAATGCTACAACGGTGGTGCTCTCTCTAAACGCATGTGTATAACATTTCCACGTATATCCAAATGAGCTGGATAGTGTTTTAATTTGCGGTCCGCAACCGCAATTTAAAACACCGGAGCTGGATATGTCCTTGCATACGTATTGAGTACAGCATGTTGATGACAACCAATGCATAATCAGAAATATAGGAGAATAAAAACATACAAACTTCTAAAATTTGCCTCTTGAAGAAGAGGCCAAATAAATATATATTATTAACAAAACCCCTTTAAAACAAGATTAATGATAATGATCGGTAGGAATTAAAGCAGTAAAGACATCACAGAAAAAGTCAATCATTTCTACAGCCACTAACTAAAATTCAGTCCATTCAACAACAATAAAACAGCCGACCCTCGTATATCATATACCACAATCAGTTTCTACCAAGAGGGAGTGATCTACAAGTAAATGTTTCTTTAAAATCAGACTTCTTAGACGAAGTGAAAATGGACGCATACACATCCTTGGTAGCATTTGCGGGAGCCATATCAGCAGCCTTGAAACGCTTTGCTGCTGCTGCAGCAGCAGCACCATTCATCAAACCAACACTATTACCATTAGCAATGGCAACGTTCCCATTCCCTTCCACCTTAGCCGAAACCTTCTCCACAGCCTTAACATCAATGCCATGCTTGGCACCACTTAACCTGGTCCCTTCCAAACTCACACCATTCTCACTCTTAACCTTCTTACTCTTCTTATTCTCCCTTGTCTTGGCCTTCTCCTCCTCCATCCTCTCCCTCAAAACCGCAACCTCTTCTTCATTCCCATTGAGGGGAACCTTATCCACCTCAGCATACTCCTTGTGACAGACCAAACAAGACGAGGACTTAACCTCCTTCAAAGCCTTGGCACTCAAAACATGCCCACAATGCCTCAGAGCCAAAAACTTATACTTTCCATTGAACTCAAGCCCCGCAACAGGACACTGAAACTTAGCCCCATCATACGCACCAGGAATCGAAGAAAGATGAATATTAATCATATCTTTCAAACCCTTGATGTGCCCAAACTCCTTAGGAAGCTTCTTCCCCAGCAATGCTTCAACCAAGGATTCTTTATTGAAGATATTCCCAAGCTTATCGATAACGCAGGGTTCCCTCAAGGGTTCGTTCGAGAGAGCGCAATTGTGCCACTTTGAAAGCCTTTGCTCGTTGGGGTCCACCTTGTCGGGCTTCTTGTCGGCGTACATGTTGAGGTAGCAGTCGCGGGACTCGGCGCCAGTGGCGCCGCCATCTCCGCCTCCCCCGCGGAGGCGGTAGCGGAGGGTGAGGGTGGAAAGGGGGGCGATTTGGGGGAGAGGGGTATGGTCAGGGAGAGGTTTGCCATGGAGGGTGAAGTAGAAGGATGAGAAGAGATGTTGGGGGAAGAGAGAGCGTTTGAGATCGGAAAGGGTTTCATAATTGGTAACGGATTGAGGGGAAATTCGGAGCTCCGGCGATTGGACAAAGAGTTGGAGCGATTTGGGATGCATTTGGTTTTTCTAGGGTTTGTGTTGAGGAATTGGTGATCGAAGGAGGATGATCTGAATTAACTAATAATATATCACTCCTGCGGGTACCACGGCTTCGGTTCAAAACTGGAGGTTTCTATCATTCATCCATTCTGCTCTTTATATATATTGTATAGATTTTTCAAATTAAAAATATTATTTTATTATTAGTTAATATTTTTTATTGATAATTAGTAATAATAAATATTATATTAATAATGATAAAAAGAAATAATTTTCAAAATTATAATATAAAATATTTTATTTATATTAATTAAAATTGTAATCATTTTAAAATAATTTTAAAAGGAAGTAAATATATATATATATTTATATTTAAAATTAAAATAGTATTTAAAGGAATAAAAATTAAAAAAAATAATTTGAAACACTTCATATATCTTAATAAAAAATAACTTATAAATTTTTGTTTAAGAAAATGAATTCTAATTTAATATGTAAATATAAAAATTAATTTTTATTATGTTAGTACTTGAATATCCTCATGCATTGACATTCTAGTCTCTGATGTCATAAATCATCAATATGAATGCGATAATATTTTATTACTTTAAAAAGATTAATACGTAACAGTTTTTTTTAAGGTTTACATGAAAATGCTTAAAATATTTACAGATAAGATAGAGAAGCTGCAACCTTCATGGTGCCCTGCCGAAACGGAAATGCGTTGCTGTGGAGAAAGGAATGTTTTTGAAAACCATATTTTTTGTTTTTTTTTGTTTTTCAAAAAGAGGGAAGATGTGGTAAGAAAAAAATAAGGGTGAGAGAAGAATGGGCCTTCTCCTAATTTGGGGGATTATTTGGCAATTTCACATGTGTGAGCTTTAGCCTTTATGAAGTCTCGTTGGATCTTCTTTGGAGGCCTGTTTAATATTTTAGTTGTTGTTTGGGCTTGATGGAACACTAAACTAATAGGGCAATTTGTTTTGGCATTCTTTTTCTTTGGTTTATTTAGCCAATTTCATTTGAACTCGAAGCAAGTAGGACTATTTTGGCAACAAAAAAAAAAAAAGTTAAAGAGAGAGAGTCAAGTAGGACTATTAAATATAGTTTTTTTTTTGTTGAGTTTTAGTGTAGTTACATTCTTAAAATTTTTAATTCAAAGTTATTAGTTAAATTAAATTAGTTCCTTATTAAGTCATTTTTGTACTCGGTAGTGAAAACTACAAATACTTAGATCCAAAATAAAAAACTTCGGTATTATCCCATGTTTCATTAGAAAATAAGACGAGTCCGATCATCAAGTCACTTTTTGGGAATATTGATAAATCAATTCCATCTGATCTGATATAACCCACACAAATCAACTGAAAAGGAAAAAAATTGAATAAATTAAATTTTTATATTGAATCAGATTAGATTTTGAATGCAAATTTAGAAACAATCTAATCTAATTTTAAACAAACTTGTGGTTGCTTGTAATTTTCTATACTTTATATCACTCATATTTGTATAATTACTTATTTATGAAATTATCATTTAATTTTTTTTATTTTATGTTGAAATTATGTCTGATTATTTAAAATTTGCACTTACATTCGAAAAATCAACTAATACAATTTCTAGACGGAAAACCCAATATGAAATATGACATAAAAAAAATTACTAATTAAACCAACCACAGAAATATTTATTATTGGACTTACTATTAAAAGATGTCTGATGCATCTATCCTCATGCATATGGAGTTATTCACGTAAGAATATATATAGAAAATTGAAATAAAATTTATTTAATCATATATAACGTGTTGAAAAAATTGCGTCTAAAAGAACATCACTAATATTTCTTATGATTCTTTTACAATAATTTTCAATACCTGATTTGAATGCTACATTTGATCTCACTTTCACCACCCCAAAGTTGGGCTACCCCTGCTTGGTGGAAGAAGACCAAAATATGAAGTTCCAATAGAGCCAGGATTAATGATCAATTTCATGGTGGTAGGCCACACAATTTTATTTTGAAACAAAGCAATGTCAAAGTGGTCCATCTATACTTCTTTGGAAGAATTATAAGTTCATCTTAAATGGCAAGAATGCAATTATATGAAAGTGGTCCTCAGCCATAAATCAACAAGCAAAGGAGTTAGATTGGCTATGAACCACGCATTCAGCTATAAAACTAGTGGCTATTGCTGCAACTGAGAAGAGTCAAGAGTCCCCAATGCAAGCAGGTAGCTCTTATCTCTATTAAGTATCTACCACCCGATTCCCCAACAACCACTTCCTCTCTTGTCAGCTTCTGTGTGGTGTTGAATTAAATCACACCTTGCCAATGCCTCATCTTTCTTTCTAAAGCAAGAGAATATGCTTCCAAATTAATTCAATATTTCTTCTGTATCACTTTGCTTAAACCCAAGCATAATTTGTTGGTATTTAAACATGATAAGTTAGTTTTAGCACTAGCCACTCCGTTTCTGTTCAGCTTTGCCTTTCTTTTCCTCTTTAGGACAAAATTAGGATATAATTTCTTCCATGTTTTTAATACCATTTTTCAATTAAAATTAAAGTTTTATTTTGTTAGTTAGTGTTGAGGTAAAACTATAATTTTAATTGGAATTTAACAAAAAAAAATTCTAAAACTACACTTAAGTTTTGTTATTTGCCTTAATGTTATTTATTACAAGCGCCCTTGGCATGAGGGACCAAAATTTTTTTGGCTGAAACTGTGGAAATAGAAATTACTGCTCTTGAACAAAATAGGACATGGATTAATGTTGTTACAACTTTCATCTAATTAAAAAGCTAACAGGTCTTCAAATTTAATTATACTTATCATACAACTTTTATTAACAAAAAATCACACTTGCCATTGCATCTAATATAGTTTTTCATGAATCATCTAAGCACATTAATAAATGTCACTTGATTCATTTTATTCTATAAAAGATTCACAAAGGGCACATTTGGACTTTGGATGTTTTTTCCGCAAATAAAGTTGTTAGTTTCACCAAGGTCTTAGAACATGATCGTTTCCATCACTTAAATTGTTAGTTGGCAGTTGGGTATTGGCACGTTTCTTGATATGTTTCATACGTGTAAATACGTATTATTAACTAGAAAGTTCCAATTTTCTTCTCCTGATTTAGCCTGCATGTGTAAATAATCTTAGGAAAATTTCCCTTCCATTACATTAGTCAATGTCCTAATTTATCTCCTAGATCTTGGTTCACTTTACTGTATATTAACCTCTGCACTTTAACACTTCTGAATCCATGAATTACCTTCATTTAGATATTTTCCAGTTTTCCGTTTAACATGATATCTTCATGGACATCATGCATCGGCTTCAAAACTGGTAATAGTTTAGCTCTGAATAAGGTCCCCACAAAGAAGAGTGATAAATTTGTTCGACAGTTATCCTTTATTCCTCCACGACATAACAACTGCATGCGAAGCACAATGCAGAATGGATATTCTGCAGTAAAAGGTGTCTTTTGGGTTTGCTTTATTCACTATTCACAATCATCAACATTATTACTTTCCATATTGTTTTCCATTATGAATGTAGTGTTTAGAACACTTGAACTTTTAGAATTGGACATAATTAATTTGAATACAAACATTTATATGTTCTATCAAAGTGATGGGTTTATTCACTATTCCATTATATTTTCAAGATTCAAATATAAGAAAATGGCATTAGCGAGCTGGCTCTAGATTTAGTCAAAGTTTGGATCCAAGTTATTTGCTTCCCTTCTTTTGATGAACTATGAGCACCTGACATTCAAATGTGTATAGAATTTGAGTTTTGTATTCTTGTATTTATTTGTTTACAGAGATTTTCCTATTAGAATAAATATTAATAAAACAATGCCCGATCTATTATCTTAAAAATATTAAAAAATAATATTTTTTTATTTTGTAATTAGAAAAAAATGAAAAAAGTTATAATTATTTAGAAAAATTTCATCTCAATAAAACCCTTTGAAACTTTGTTAGGTTGTTTGTCATTCACCAGCCCTAATGAGAATGGTAGGAACTTTAGTTGAGAAGATTGTGATCCATATTAGTCCCATAAGAGATTGGCGTATACAGTTAATTTTTAAGAAATTAGCAACAAAAATAGATCAAAATCATTAATTTGAACCTTATAGCTTAACTTATATTAGACTTAGACTGAACCTGATTTATTTATTAAGTAAGTCAAATTAAAAACTTTTTTAAATAGAGCAAATTCAAAATCTTAAAAAAATATTTTAGACCTAAAAGATATGTCTATTTAATAAATAAAAATATATAATATAATATTATATAAATCTACCATTATAAATAATAATAATAAATACTATTTTAAAATTAAAGTTTCTCAATCCATATACAACTTTATACCTACTAGTTAATTTAAAAGAATTTTTTATTTATTTAAAAAATATTATTACAAAATAATATTTTAAATAAACTTACAAATTAGATCAAACTTTTAAAAATAATCCATATCAAATAAATTGAGATCTTAAATTTAAAAATCAGACCAAATTAATACTTTTTCCGCTATGGATCACTTAGCATAATAATAATTAGTGTGAGTAAGCTAGAGTAAAAGCATTGAAAGTAGAAGTAGGACTGAAATATTTCAGGTTTTCACACTCATTAACTATATGTTTGGCTCTTAATTGGAGAATTATTGCATGTCGTGGGACCATTATGTATATGATTTCACTTCTCAACCAATGTCCACATAATATGTATGTGAATTGGAAAATATTTTCTTGTGTCTTGCAGAGATAAACGGAAACCATAAACAGGCAATGGTGGAGCAAAAATACATCTCTGAAGGTACCTTATGCACTCCTTTTCTTTCCCCCTTCACCTCACTATTAAGTAACCATTATATAATTTAATTTATCTAAAAAATTAAATTAGTGTAAATGAAGTGTACTGGTTAGTATCTTTGATAGTATGCAAGAATTTCTTAACTTTTTCCACCTTATTTAGCCATTCTATATTGAATACTGATATCTTTCTGGCTAAACATCCTAAAGTTTCTTCCCTGAGAGTCCCACACTCTCACTTTGCCTTTATCTGTATGATAAATTGATAATGATTTTTTTCCACAATACAACAACAAAGTAGTACCTTCAATAACTCTCCGTTTAATTAGCACCACGTAAAGTAAACAAAAAATTAAACTCAAATTTATCAACCACACGTGCTACTTTTTTCTTTTTCTTTTTCTAGCCCAAATAGTATAGAATTTTTTCAACTGAAAGATATCTTAATAAATAACTGATCTTGCTTCTCACACGTGGAATTAAAAATGTGGAGGGGTACACAAATGAATTCAACACACTCCTCACACGCCACAGCTTTCAGTGCAAGCTATTGGATTATACCTTGCTTAAACATATTTTTTTCTGCATGGTTTAAATTACGCGGAAGAATCAATTCCTTGTACTAATATTTATTTGACTAACAGAGTAACACTTAGTGGTCTCATACCCACACCACACCAAACTCTGTTGTGATGAATCTGTCTCCTCCTCCAAGAAAAAAGGAAGATAGCTAAAATTGATTTTAACAGTTTGTGAGTAAATAAATGCTCCTAATTAATTATGACATAATGATGAAAATTTTCAAGATTAGGATTAAAATAATAGAAGCTCACTTGGCAATCTCAGAACCACCTAACCAACACTGGCTTGTTCCAATGCAAAGGACAAAACAAAACGATGCGTGGCTTACCTTCTCTTATACATAAACGGCGCATGCTGTCACATACCAAACCATCACCCAGAAAACCAAACCAACAATACCACACCAGACACTCCTCCTAACCTTCAATTCACCTTCTCCTCCCTCTTTCTCTCAGCATTATAAGAAGTGCCTTTTGACTAAGATTTGAGTTATATATCCTTTCTAACATGGCTGGGAATGGAGTGTTTGCAGAGATTTTGGAAGGAGAAGTTTACAAGTACTATGCTGATGGAGAATGGAAGAAATCTTCTTCTGGCAAAAGTGTTTCCATCATCAATCCCACTACTAGAAAGTCTCAATACAAAGTTCAAGGTAATTACCACTTGTAACATCTTCATTCATTTCCCTTTCTCTTGCATTCAACTCCTTTACTTTCTATAATTCTTTCATGTGGATATTACTGGAACCTTGATAATTCTAGTTGTATTGACATGTAAGTTCTTGTTTCATGTAACCAAACTAGAACGGTTTTTCTTTTGTTTCTTTCTACAATAACAGCATACAAGTGTGTATAATAATAAGGTCTAAAAAATGATGTTCATGCAGCTTGTTCACAGGAGGAGGTTAATAAAGTAATGGATTCAGCAAAATCTGCTCAAAAATCATGGGCAAAAACCCCACTATGGAAGCGAGCTGAACTTCTTCACAAGGCCGCTGCTATCCTTAAAGAGCACAAAGCTCCAATTGCAGAGTGTCTGGTGAAAGAAATAGCAAAGCCAGCCAAAGATGCAGTTACAGAGGTGCATATTGTGTTAATTGTCAAGAGTTGTGTAAAGACAAGACATTATTTTTTACTGTATACTTTTGAATCATGAAGATAACTGTTTTTTAATTTTTCCATGAAGGTTGTAAGATCTGGGGATCTGGTTTCTTACTGTGCTGAAGAAGGGGTAAGAATTCTAGGAGAGGGAAAGTTCTTGCTATCAGATAGCTTCCCTGGAAATGAAAGGACCAAATATTGCCTCACTTCCAAGGTCTATTTCTGCAACCCTTTACAATATATGCTACTTCACTAGTTACAATTCATTTATTACTGCCTTATCACATGTCGTTGTTGTAAAACTTACATTTTAACATAGAAGGTTTTGGGAAGTTAAGTGTGAATTTCAGGTAAATAAGTGGGTGAAAGAAGTCTTACACTAGAGGGGGGAAAAAGAAAACAAATAGAGTGAGGATTTTATAAAAAAACAAAGGGGCTCATGAAAACCAGGTGTTTTTAAGAATCTTTATTAATTAGACGTCATATGTTAGCTACTTGGCAGGATTCTGTTACATGATGACATATACCAGCAGATAGACAAGCAACTAAAGTCTATCTTCTGAAACTATTTTTGAGTTAGATGACTGTTTCAGTTATCTCTAAGTAGTTATTAATACACTTCATATTGCACTAGGAAAAAAGAAATCAACAATTTTTAATTGTTAAAAATCACAGATCTTTGTGGTAAGGAAAAGCTAAAGACCCATAATTTTTTTCTAGAATGTGTTGGGATTATTATTAACTCTTAGATGGATGATTGGTTTCTATTACTTTGGTTCATCCATCAGTCTCCCTCTAATTCGTACTTTACAATGATTCTTTAATCAAATTTTCGTTTCTTTACCGTGTATTATGATATTTTACGTGAATAGGAAACTGGAATAAGCCAAGATTCAAGAACCTACGTCTAGTTAAATAATTCTTCTCACTCAAGACACTTTGTAGATTCAGAAATTTCGTGTCATTAATTACTTGGGCATAAAATTGAGGACAGATGAATATTTTATATTTCACGAAAAATCTGAGACCAATTTAAATATGCTGCAACTTATTAGGATTAAAGTTGACCTCATTTTGTGTTGGACTGTTCTTTTCTGGTCGTTTAAGGATTCATGATAAGAACAGAATTTTATAATCATGATACAGAGAAAGTAACCTTGACATGACCCAATAAATTATGGAAAAGTTCTTCAATCATTGTAGAACAGCTAGTTAGCTAAAACATCTGGTAATTCAATGTGACAATATATTTTAAGTCACAAACAGATACATTATCAAAAGACTGAGTGCATTCAATGGTGTAATCTCTGCATCATATTGCATTATTTTAGTAACCTTAATGACTAGCCAATTAAATGATCATGGTGAGCTTCCATGTGTTGTCTTCTTCTTTGGTTGGTTGATGATGTGGTCTAATAAAGTTCCAAATGATTTTCAGATTCCATTAGGAGTGGTTTTAGCCATTCCACCATTTAACTATCCCGTCAATCTTGCTGTCTCCAAAATTGCTCCTGCGCTGATTGCAGGAAACTCCATAGTGCTCAAGCCTCCAACTCAGGTAATCTTATCATTCATAATGAAATTCTCTAAGGGCAACTGCACAATCAGATCATACTCTAACAGTAACTACTTCTGAATCTTTAATGCCTTCCCTTCTTTTCTTTATTACTCCTTCTGAATGGTTGTTTAATGATGCATTTCAGGGAGCTGTTTCTGCTCTCCACATGGTTCACTGCTTTCACTTGGCCGGTTTCCCCAAAGGCCTAATCAATTGTGTCACTGGCAAAGGTTCAGAAATTGGTGACTTCCTTACAATGCATCCAGGAGTGAACTGTATAAGGTGACAATTTGTTCCCTTTCAGTGCATGTTTGGAAATAGACTTTTTTAGCCAAATATTTTTCAAAAACTCTATTAGAAAGTTGGTAAAAATAAGCAATTAGTCCTCCAAAATAAGTTGAGCCAAACATGCACTTGGATGATGCTGTGCCGTGATAGGACGGTACCTCATCTCCAATTTTCCATGTGTGAATAGTATGTACTCTACTCACTTATAACCCTGCTATCTGTCAGCTTCACTGGTGGAGATACTGGCATTGCAATTTCCAAGAAGGCAGGCATGATTCCTCTACAAATGGAATTGGGAGGAAAAGATGCTTGCATTGTACTTGAGGATGCTGACCTGGATTTGGTTGCTGCAAACATTATAAAAGGAGGCTTTTCATACAGGTGAATCGCATTTCTGAATTAGTACTTCTGGGGTACCTTTTATGCATTGTTTTCATAGAACTACCAAATATTAAGATAGACATCCTTCTTGACACTTGGCATCCATCTTGTTTTCCATCTTTCTGTGAAATTAAAAAAAAAAAAAAGAAGAATAATTTGAGATATTGCTGCTAATATCAGATTAGTTTACAATAAAAGATAAATGTTGCATTGTTAGAATTCATATGGATCTAGAAATTAGGTGCATATACTTCTTCAGGGATGAATGGCTATTTATAAAATTGTAATCCAGATATAATGTGTGAAAAGATAACACTAAGGAATTTTCTTTATATAATGGCCACTTACTTGAATTCTTGTCCATTTGTTTTTGTCAACAAAAGTGGTCAGAGGTGCACTGCTGTTAAGGTTGTGTTGGTAATGGAGTCTGTCGCTGATACTTTGGTTGAGAAGGTGAAAGCTAAGGTGGCAAAACTAAGTGTTGGACCACCAGAGGATAACTGTGATATCACCGCAGTTGTGTCAGAATCATCAGCCAATTTCATTGAAGGCCTAGTCATGGATGCTAAAGAGAAAGGAGCAACATTCTGCCAAGAATACAAAAGAGAAGGGAATCTAATTTGGCCTTTGCTACTGGATAATGTTAGGCCAGACATGAGAATTGCATGGGAAGAACCATTTGGACCAGTTTTGCCAGTAATAAGGATCAATTCTGTTGAAGAAGGAATCCACCATTGTAATGCTAGCAACTTCGGACTTCAGGTAAAATTACACCCCTCAAGCTTGAAGAAATTTGGCTCCTCAAACGAAAGAGTATATTTTAGAGAATAAAATGCGGTTATAATCATCGATTGAGATTGTGATAAAATACATGCATGTGTATAACAAATTATGAAGTTGTTAAAATTTGAACCATTGATATTTTAATCAACAGTAAATGTTTTATACAATATTTTTCTTCTAATAATAGATTTGTGACTTGTGCAGGGATGTGTCTTCACAAAGGACGTTAACAAAGCAATGATGATCAGCGATGCAATGGAAACAGGAACAGTTCAGATAAATTCAGCCCCGGCTCGTGGGCCAGATCATTTTCCCTTTCAGGTTAATTGGTTTTTCCCAAAACTTGGAAAAGAACCAAAAAAGCATTTATTTATTTCTACATCACAAATTAATAACCAGTATTAAAATGAACAAAATGCATTGATGACAGGGTATAAAGGACAGTGGCATTGGATCTCAAGGGATTACCAACAGCATAAACATGATGACGAAGGTTAAAACGACTGTGATCAACTTACCCAGCCCTTCTTATACAATGGGCTAGTAGCATTATAGACATAGTGAGCTTAAAAACCGTATGAATTTAGCATTGCGTTTTCTTCTGCAGCTGGGAGTTTGAGAGATAAATAACGAGCGTGATACATGTGTCACGTAGTCACTTCTTGTGTCTACTTACTGATATCAATCTAAATTTTATCTTGTATTTTGTCAATAAGTTAGGAATATAGTTCTGTTCCAGTTAAATTCAATGTCAAATCAAAATATATATATATATATTGCCTTCTCTGTTTCCATTTCGTCCTCAAACATTTGGTACAATCCTATGTCTGTTAAGGCTCAACTTGTTGGATTGAGAACAGTACCATCGTGTGTATGTTCTAGACATTAGACTCTCCGAACCACGTGTCCTGCCTAGGATTGTAAATTTTGTTATTTAAATAAGTAAAATTTCAGCTGGTTGTCAAATAATAAAAGATGGAATTCATACCATTGTATAAATTAAAAACAATAATCAGAAACAAATTTGTAAGGTGAAAAAAAAAATGTATCAGTGAGAAAAAAAAGCATCATTCCATTGTTAATGTTTGTTTTGTGCACAAAATTAGACATAGAATTGCCGTTTGAAATTAAAATTAAAGCTTGAAGTAGTTATTATGTCATTTGAAATTATTTTAAATTGAAATCACAACTACGGGATCAATGTAGTTGAATTACAATATAATTGTTAAACCTTCCTCTTCTAAATTACTATACTTAACCTCATTCACATATTATATAATTTATTTTTATTTTATTATCACTGTTACTAATTCTATTATTATTAATAATAGATTGCAGCTACCATTATCATTATTAATCTCACCATTATATTATTACGACTACTTACAATTAAAATTAAGAGAATAAAACTTTTAAAATTAAAAAAATATGAAAATATATTATTTAAATTAAGATACGTTATTTTTATTAATATGATATATCAAAACTTAAAATCAAATTAAGATTATAATAATTTAACATATAGTTTATATATAAAAATATAGTTAGTTTGATATAGTATATTAAAATTCAAAAAATTAAAATTAATTAGTTATTAAGTAATAATATTTTAAGAAATAAAAAAGTTAGGCACATGATATATAAAAATAATATAATTTATAAAATAACTTTTAAAAATGTTTTTATTTAATAACGAGGATTCATATTTATAATATAAAGATTGATAAACAAATACAAATTAACTTTAGCACATATTATTTTTAATTAAGAAATTTATCAAGACTAATTATGTTTAGTGTTTGTAATTCTAGTTATTTTTTTATTTATTTAATGAAACCGAAAATTAAAAGAATGAATCATGATTAGAGGTAGTACTTCAATTAAAATAATAGTAAAAGTATATAATACACAGTGATCATACACTCACAAATAAATTCTTAAAATTATGTAAATTGAGATGCAAAGCTTAGGTATATAAATAATTGGAGATGGGGGGAAAATAAAATGCAATTTAAACACACGAATTTAATACAGTATTATTTATTACAATAATGATTGGAAGTGTACCACTTCTTATTTGTTTAGTGCTGACAGTGACACTTAGTAAGGAAAATGAGAAGACTGAAAGTTTATGTTTATTGTAGGAACGAAAATAAGAAACATATGTCCTCACCAAATGAAAATTTCACATTTTCTATTCTTATTTCGTTGTATAATATTCGGTCAACGAAAAAAGTCCTGACCTTTATTAACATTGCAATTTTCAAATGAAGCAAAATTCCAAAGTTTGGCCTAGTTTAATAGGGTAACCCCACAATACAGGTATAGCTTATACGAACAACATAAAGGGGTCCTCGTAGCTATTAACTCCAACTACAAAGGAAAGAAGCACCCTTTGATGATTTAAAACAAAACGAAACAAAATTAAAAAGTTTCCCAAATCGTACATTTAGATATTTCCATATCATAATCATTTTTCAATCATAATTATCATTTATGTAAACAATCTTTTTATTTTAATATATTTTATTTTATATTTTTATTATTTTTGTATATTTCTTCTTTCCATTCTAATATATCTCAAATAAAATATACATTCCATATTTTTCATAAAATTGTTAGTAAGTGGGGATTGAGGTGTAAAGAGAGCCCTATCACCTGAAGGAAATTGAGGATGTGATTGCTACAGGACAAGGACATATACCTACACCTTTTTCCATTACTAAGCTTTAATAAATTAGCTTTATTCATGTCTAGTCTAAGCAAAATTTCATCCCCAATTTCTTCTATACACACATCAACGTTCAGTGTGTTTTCAAACCTTCTCTTGTCTCACTTAAGAATATTAAATTGTGCACCCATTAATTTAGATTTCATTCCATTAAACATGGGCTCAATCATTGTCTTAGCGTTTAACGACATAAGTTCAGTATACTCAGTATCTTTTATACTCTTCAATTCCAAAAGAAGCAAGAATATAATCAATGAGGCGTTGTTGTTCTTCTCATCTCTATGAGTCTGAAATAGTATTTAACTTTCTCATTATGCGGGTTTCGGTCCTCATCAAGGTACAAAAGTAGGATGGCAGGATTTGATTCAGTTGAAAATTGAAGTTATATCCGAATGAAGTTTATATATTATGAACGGATTTGAATTTTGTTTTACATCACCTTATGACTATAGGTACTTCCGATTGATATTTTGTTCTCTACAATAAAGTATAGATATTCCCCGTCAGAATGAATATAAAAAAACAATGACTTGTGGGGGAAAAATTATGATTTGAATCAAGAGATTAGATTCTTATATATCCATTTGTTAGACCCAAGTGTTTGTACTTTATAAAGTGTCAATGAACTTCGTGCATTATTAATTTTATAAAATGCACCATATACTTTAAAGCGTCACAATTCAAAAATAACTTAATATTAAGTTGGATTAAATATATTTTTAATTTTGCAAATATAATAATTTTTTACTTTTTGTAAAAAAATTAATTCATGTAGTTAATTTGTCGTTAAACATTTGATAAAACAGATATTTAATTAAATTCTATCATGTGTACAACTTACCATATATTAAAAAGTTTTCATAGAAACAACACAAATTACGATTTTCATTATTGAGTCATATAAAAATTATTTTGATATTCTATCCAAACTGGTTGTTTGTACTGTTAATTAAGTTATAAATATTTAATTTCAATTTAACAATAAAGATAAGAATAAAAATTTTAAAAAGTTAAAGATGAAAAAAAATTACAATAATTAAAAGTATTTTTTTGTATTCACATAAACTAAACAATTAAGTTCGATTATTGTGACATCTAATGCAGATTTGACTAGAGCTATGTTCAATATAAAAATAAAACGATGAATTTCAAAATAAAATATTAAGGTGTCAACGAATTATAGACTTTGTTTTCTTCACTTTTACAGGAAAAAACGTTTCCTGTGTATTTTTTTAAAAGGAAACAAAAATTTAAAAACAATGTAGTATTTTATAATTATTTGAAAAAAAAAAATACTTTTTTCGTAATCAAAATGATCCAATAAAAGTCATTGAGAGATGGCTGAAACCAAAATAACATTTACAAAAAGGAATTCTGAATGTGTTAAGATATAGATATCGTTAATCGATAAGTGTAAATAATCTTAGCAAATAGATTTGCATCAAACATATTTCTTATGAGAGAGTTGCATCAAATAGATCATGAACTTGATTAATTATATTGCCAAACACTTCTTCATTCCTGGATTTCCAAATAATCCAGCAAGCCACCGCAAAGAAAGAACCAGTAGAATCATTAGTATTAGCTCGAATCCAAAATCTACAATTTTCCACATAAAAATTCGGTATTTGAAAAAGTTGCATCAGGACCCAAATTGCTTTTGATTTACAACAATCATAAAGTGTAAGAAGAATGGATGTCTTTTATCAGCTGTGTATTTATAATAAGAACAATCAAAATAAACATGACAGGTAAAATGAAATAATTAAGTTAGTAGGAAAATTTTCATGAAAGAACAAAATTGATTCAATATATTAAACTATAAAAATCAAATTCAGAAGCCGAAAATCAAACGAACTGAGATGCAAAAATTAAAGAACAAAAATGTAGAATTTTATTTGACTGAACCATACTTTAGATTCATTTTTTAAAAAAGTAAATCCAAATTAATCAAAATAGGACTCATGCACATATGTAATTTTTATTTATAAAATTAATATCTCATTTATATTTTTGTTATTATATATTTGTGAAATTATATTTCTTATTTTTCATGATTTTATTCTTAAAATTGTATTTTAACATTTTAATATATTTATAAGTTCTTAGTTTTGAAGATTAAAGTTAATTTTGTATTTGATATTTTATATATTATATAGGGCTGGGAATAAATTATTTTACAAGTAAATATTGTTAAAATTATTTCATTTAATAAATTTTTAAAATATTAAATTTTATCAATCTAATCATAATCATAAAATTTTATTGTATAAATCAGTTTTATAAAAAATTTTAAAATTAATATTTTATTAAATAACTTTAATTTAATATAAAATGTACATCTAATATATGCTAAATTAAATTTATTTAATGAAGTATCAATTTTTAAAAATATATATATATAAAATTGTAAACTTTATCTATATAATAAAAAAATTTTAATTTTATGATTGATTGATAAAATATATAGGATGAATCTTGATTTTAACATTG
The DNA here is from genome assembly GCA_037954105.1 of Canavalia gladiata. NCBI lineage: Eukaryota > Viridiplantae > Streptophyta > Magnoliopsida > Fabales > Fabaceae > Canavalia > Canavalia gladiata. Next base: position 39,651,129 of record CM075662.1, on the reverse strand, counting down.
ATTGATTACTTTTTATTTAACTTTAAATTATTTTCAAAATAATTATCTTAATTGTTTTAAATTATTAATAATTACTAAAAATTGAACATGTGATTGATATATTTTAGTTGGAATGAATCTTCAAATTAGTTAGAACTATTTTTAGAATAAGTTAAATTTTTTTATTTTATTAATTTTTAAAAAATAAATATAATTTAAGAATAAAAAAATAATATAAAGATCTTATTGTTATTTTTTAAGTTTAAAAACTTATTTAACTTATCCTAAAATTGATAGAAACTAATTTAAAATTTACCTCATATTAATTATAATATAGCATGTAAAGTTTATGCATAAAGTTTGCAAATAAATCCATATCTCAAAAAGAAAAGTTTTCTAATAAATTATTTATTTAATATTTTCATTATTTATCTTACATAATTTATAATATAATTATTTTACATTAATTCATTAAAACTTCTATTTAATTATTTTTTTATAATTTATGATAGTTTATCATAAATATGTGATACAAAACTAAATTGTTTAATTATTACTAATTTAATAATTTGTATTCCAGACTTCCAGTTCAGAAAAATCAAGATTGACATTGTTATTGTTGTCAAATTAGTTGCGTCGTGACCATCACTTTCGAGTTTTTAATTTCCATATCGCTGCACTACTTTTGCCAACGCCCGTTGGATTCGCCAAAATTTGTGGCCGCGAAAACGAAACGATAAATATAATAAGTAGTGTTATATTTTATAATATTTTTATTAATTTTATTAGATTACATAAATAAAATATTAAAAATAAACATATTTAATATTTAAAAATATATTCAATATTTTTATTTAACAAGTAGAAAATTAATAAAAAATATCAACTAGTATTTTTAAGATATTGAATAAGATTACATAAAAACTATATTAAAAATATAAATATTCCTATTTATTTTTCTATTATAAAATTATCTGTAATTATTTGATCAATGTCTTAAAGGAATTTTCATAAAAGAATGTTACAAGAAAATATAAAATTATTAGAATATAATATAAGTCAGCAAAATATGTGGCTAGCTAAGCAAATATCCACTTCGCGATAGGCTCCTAGTTTAAAATCCAAACTCAGGCGCATCATATTTTCTGAGGTAAATTATCTTTTCAATAAAAATTTAGTTGAAATTTTTTTTTTATTTTCATTTTCATTTTAATTTTTTATTTGTATAAAATTATTAATTCTGGTTCTTATATTTTTTCTTAAAAAAATTATTTTTGCATCACTTACTAATAACAAACATCTAATTATATTACACCAAATATTATTTCAAACTAATTATTAGCATAATGTGTCTAAATATATACCATGTTATAATTCAATGATGATTAAAAGTATTTAAAAAATTAAAAAATATAAGTATTAAATTATCCAAAGAAAATTTTAAAAGATTATTTAATAATATTTATAAGAATTAAAAAATATATTAAAATTATTTTAAATGAATTTAATGTACAAAATTACAAATGTCATTATACGAACAATATATTTTTTAGATAAAAAAATATATATTAACAAAATATCAAAAGTACTCAACAAACGAAAAAAAAAACTTGCATAACATAATACACATGAGTGATATTATTATGTTCATATTTACAAAATAGGAAAAAAAAATTACACTTGTATCTAAGTAGTGACCACTAATTTCTTCTTGGTAGCTTTTAAATAAACACCACAATTCAATTATAAAACATAAAAATTACCTATAGTCCAAATACAAAACACAAAAAGTTAACCATCAAAAGCATAATCACAATTCATAAGATGATCGAATCATAAAAAAAATGTTATCTTTTATCTTGATTTACATTTAAGATCTAATATTAATTAAGTTAAATATTTTTTTTGTAATATTTATAAGTTAAAAATAAGTTAATTTTGTGTTTACTATAGTAACAATATAATTACAAATCAAATGATTATCACGCAGCTTGCTTTTTTAGAACATGTTAACAAATTATAAAATTGTAAAAAATATTTTTTAATGTTAATTAAAAATAATAATAATACGCCCAACTTATTTTAAACACGTCAACTATAAAGTCCAAAAAAATTATAGTGTATGATTTTTACACATTAACTTTTTTAAATCTATTCTTTATGAAACTGTAGTAGCGGTCAAATAAATATGTTTATCTAAAAGGTTTTTTTTTATCTAAAATTTGTTGAAATTTTTTTGATGAGGTTTTATATCATTTTAATCAAACTCATATATTGTCTTATAACTTCACAAAAAAAATGATATCTTATAAGCTCTCAAAGGATCTATCTTTGTCTACTTGCACATAATATCAAAAAGGTATATTTTCTTCATTTTTAACTATTTTTTTTATACATATTCCTTTTCATCCATATCTATATTTTATATTATTGCTACAAATATATATGAAATTCGACCATTTTCTTAATATATACAACTTTTACTTCATCTTATGTTTTAAATTGTATACTTTAATTTTAAAATCCTACATTAGAAGTCCACTCTTATAGTAATATTAATTTAAAAGGCTTAAAATCTCTTACCACCAACCTCTTATATTTTGTATGTGGAACACATAATGATAATTAAAAAAAAAAACACATTATGCATGTAGGTTAAGTGTCCTATATTAACAAATTATTGGTATATTAGTAAAAAAATATATACATGCAAGTCAAGTGCATTAAATTAGGTGTGTACGATTCGTATATCGATTTTTTAATGCGTTAAAAGTATACAAGAAAAACTTAAATAAGACAATTAATTGAAATTTACTGAAAAATGTACTCCAAATTTACTATCCACGTTAAAATTAAGATAAGTATTTTAATATTCTGACTCAAACAGTTCTAATTATATTATTAAAGCTCCAAATTAGGACATCCAAGTATTTTGGAGTTACGGTTTTTCTTAACAAAATAAAATTAGTTCATTTACTTAAATGAGTTATACATACTTAATTTTTAACTCAGTATGTTTTAAATATAAGAAATATAAGTTTGATTTAATTATATTATTTTTACATATTATAACTTTTTAGTTTATAATTTTATTTTGACGTAAGATATATTATTTAAATATAAATAAATAAATACTATTAGATCATGTATTTACAAATATTTAAATTATATAAAATATATATATACGATCATCTCAATAATATTATATAAGTTAATCAATTTTTAAATCATAAAATTTACTTTTAATAAATAATATTGAAAATATTATTTTATTAAACTTAACATTTATTATCAAACAAACTATTCATCAACTATTAATATCAAATTTATAAAATCTGAACCCAGCTCATTTAAATCATTGAATCCAACATTAAACTTGAACGTGTTTTTAGTTAAATAAATAAAGTTCATTAAGCATTTAACAAATTAAACTAGAATAGTTTAATAATAGCTCAATTTATTTACATCTCTAATTATTTTTGCAATAAAAAACATATTCTCTGTTACATAATATAATACCATTTTAAAAAAATTCTTAAATAATAAAAGTATTTAATTTTTATAATATACATTTAAAGATATACGGCAGAAAATTAAATATAAATATTTTTTATTAAAATTTACACAATTCAGTATATTAGTAATATAAAAGTTAATAAAAATTATTATTTTTTATTTTTAATATATCCTTAAACACGTATTAAAATTTAAAATGATATAAACATAACGTCATATTCCTGTGGGCCATAGGTGGCGAAACATTCGGTCAGTTAAAGCAGTAACTGACGAGGTTGGCGCATGGAGGATATTAATCGGAATAGCATGCGTATTTGGCTCCGGCCAGTTATTCCACTCGATACAGCTTCTAACTGCTCAAAGCAACAAACCTCTACTGCTACTTAACTATTCTTTTTTTCATTTTCCTTCTTTGAAAATCTATAATTTAAATAACCCATTACTGGAAGCCATCAGATGAAAATGAAATAAATAAAGATAAAGTGCAAATTATGACATTCTTCTGTAACACTTTTACTGTAAAATTATTGATGCTTTATTTCAAGGGAAAAGTTGATACATACTCTTAAGTTCTATAATCATGGCCAGAGATAATTAAAAAGAAAGAAGTGAAAGTAATTTAGTGTAAAAGGAAAAGACAAATAGATGGTAGGTTTAGTAAAATTAATAAATAAATAAATTATTTAAAAGTTAAAACATATGTTTGCTAAATTAAGGATTAAACTAACTGGAAATTAAAATGTTAACTAAAACCTAAAAAAGTAAGGACGGATTAAGGAATGACCCCTTTCCAAAAGCATTTTATAAAAATTATATATGTATGAATTTTTAATGTAAAAAATATGAAACTATATAATTTATTAATATGTTTTTGCATATTAATAAATTTGACATAATTAATAAATAATTAGGTTTTCAAGTATATTAATTATAAAATATTTTATATATTTGTATGAGTATTTCATAATAAAAAAAAAATCCACTTTCAACAATTAAATAAAAATATTTTATACTTACTAAAATAAAACATAATTGTATATATTGAAATCTATTTTTTATCCCTTCTTCTTTAATGTTTGAATTTTTCGTACCGAAAGTTGTATGATTGATAATTTAAATTAAAAATATATCATAACATTAACGGATAAATAAGTTAAAAATTAAAAATTAAAATATAAAAATTGAAGGATCATGAGAATATATTTTAAAAATATTTTAATTAAAATCTGAAAAGTTTAAGATCTACTTAAAATAATTTTTTAAAAAATGGTGATATTAGTTTGAAAAAAATATTAGTATTTATTAAAAAATTATTGTAATAATATAATTAAAATAATTTAACAAATATCTTTTTTGAGTAATAATGTTATCCTTCAACGGGTTCAAATACAGTATTAAACATACTATAAAAATTTAACCTATAACAACATAGATATAATTTTTTTATAGAATAAAAAATTAAGTAAATAAAAAACACATAAAAGTATTTTTTTTAAACTGTTTATATTTATCTACTAATTTAAAAATTATTTCTATTAAACACTTTAATTTAATAAATTAACTGAATAACTTCTCACTTCCAGTTAAAAGTTAATTTGTAAGCTTTTTAATTTATCAATTATTATTTTTAAATATTATAATATAACGAGGTCATAGATTTTCATTTTTTCTCTTATTTTAGCAGTTTTTAATCATAATTATGTTTTATTAAAAATAATTTTATCTAGACTGGATAAAATTTTGTAAATAAAAAGGCAACTTTTAAAGTATTAAATAGAATTATATACATATAATTTAAATTTAAAGTATTTTAATTAAAATAAAATAACCCCTTTAATTTAATTCATACGTGCTTCTATTAACTGTTTGGACACTGCCCCAAATGTTTATAAGTAAAGAAAAGAAAAGAATTGAGATTTTTCAAAAATGTTCGAGAATTCTGTTTTATTTATAAAAAGTACTCGCAACTGAAACGTGTGAAGACTTGGCGTCAGTCATCCATCCAGCTGTGTCAACCTCGTGGAGAAGCTTGGACGGTTTTTTGGCTTTTTGTAACAGTGGGACGAGAAGGGAAAAAAAAAAAAAAACTGGAATAAGAAATGGGAAGAAATTAAACCGCAAAAGGTATAGCTTCATGTTTAGGTATTTAATGTCCCCTCGAAAGGTGAGAATAGGAGCTGATCCTGAAACGCAATTCTCTCTTTCACTGGTGTAGTTTAAACTTGAACCCCCCCCCCCCCCCCCCCCCCAACCCAACAAACCCTCTTCTATAACTTCCATATATCCACTCCTGTGATCGATCTCATGCAGCCTAGTAGCAGAGAAATGCAAGGGCTTAACTCCCAGCAGATCCACTTGGACCCCTCTTCCAACGATCTCAACTCTTCTCTCAGAAACAACAATAATCACCCGCAGATCCACTTCGACCCCTCTTCCAACGATGATTTCCTCAAGCACATGCTCTCCAACCTTCCTTCTTCCTCCTGGACCCTTGACGAAGACCAAGGAGGACCATCAACCTTACACAAGCCCTTATGGGAAACTAATTCCCACCAAACGCCACCTGATAATGTCGTTTTCCCCCCCTACGACGAACACACCAACTTGACCTCCAAGTTTAGGAACCACCAGATCACTGACAATAAGGACTCCGCTCTCATGCTCCACCACCACCTTCTCATGTCCTCCGCCAATTCCTCCCTCCTCCACATCCCCTTGTCCGACTTTGACCCCTCAAGAAACGACGTCGTTGACGCCTCCTCCTTCAAACCTCCCACTCCCGTCAGTCACTTTACCCTGCAGTATATACCACTTCGTTTCTCATGCCGTTACCCTAATTTTATATTCAATTTCTTTTCGCAGGCCGGTGAGGGTTCCGTTCAAGCTCTCTACAACGGCTTCTCCGGATCTCTCCAAGGCGCCGCACATGCCTCCAACCAAACTCAGCATTTTCAACATTCTCAGGTTCTTTTTTTCTTTTAACGAATAAGTATTGATGTAGTTATTGTTGTGATCTTTATTTTGAAAATTTTCGAATGAATGAAAGGGGCCGAGTTTTGGAGCTTCGGCTCCTGCCAGTGGTAGTGCCCCGGGTCAGCCGAAGCAGAGGGTCAGGGCCAGGAGAGGTCAAGCTACGGACCCACACAGCATCGCCGAGAGGGTACGTTTCTCTGACTTTTTACATAAAAACGCGTTTTCACGCCGAGAAAATAGAGTCCAGGAATTTCAGGTGTCATATATTATTCCTTGTAACAATATACTTTCATAAACGTACAATTTTCAGAGATCAATCAATAATGCCATCTCCCCTGCCTGCCGCACCTGTGTTTTCATTTTGTATTTTCTTTAAAATAAACTAAACAATATTTTTCCTTCCCAAATTTCAATTTTATCTTTCAAATTTTGTCAGATCGAAATTAGTTATTCATATCTTACGTTTTTTAAAAGTTAAAATTGATTCAGGTTCCACAAATTGGATTTCTATTAATATATAGAAAATTTAGTTATTTTTATTTATTAAAAATAAAAAAATTATAATAATTTAATAATTTTTTTTGTCAAATTCAGAGTTTGAATATTTTTTAATAATTATTAAAAAATTTAAGTATTTTTTAAACTGTAGAAAATAACCCAATATCAAAATTGTATAATTTGTTAACGGCGTTAATTGAATAATTTATTTATTTAAATAGAAAATTTATAAATAATCACTTTTTTAGAATATTTAATTAATATGAAATTATTATTATACAATTTTATAATATTATGTATGGAAAATTAACATGTAAAAATGCTTTAATTCACTTTTAGATTTTTTGACAATTTTTTAATCAAATTAACATCATTACGAAGAAAGAATTAAAAATTAGAAAATAATTTCAATAAAAAAGTATACTTAAAATTTAATATAAATTTAGAAACCAAAAATATTATTTAGAAAAAAAATATTGAAACGCCGTAATAGGACAGAATCGCTTTGTTTTCCATAGGTTTGATTTGATGGGAATTATATTGTGTGTGTGTGGCAGTTACGGAGGGAGAGAATCGCAGAGAGAATGAAGGCCTTGCAGGAACTGGTTCCCAATGCCAACAAGGTAACTCCGTTAATTAACATTTTAATTCATGTTGAATTATGTTTTATTTTCTTGATTAATTGGAGTAGTGCCATGGTTCATAACTCATGAATAAAGAAAAGCACTTTCCAACGCAGTAGTTTTGGTATGTAGCGTGCGGCAATTCCCTCATTTCCGTGCGTCTGCATTCCCATTACATCTTTCCGTGCGTACTTGAAATGTGAAGCTGGAAAGCACTGAGGTTTGGCCCTTGGAACAAGTGGGATGTGTAGAATTATTTGTTATATGTGGATAATGAGTGGGCAGTTTAGTCACAATACATGAAGATTTATAATAATACAAACTACATCATACATAATTAATGTTATGGGTCAATTCCTTGTTTAAATTTGTGTCTTGTTTATGGAGTGACAGACGGACAAGGCCTCCATGCTGGATGAGATCATCGATTATGTCAAGTTTCTACAGCTCCAAGTCAAGGTGAGATTCCCCTCTGTTTCTACATTTTTTAAAGAAATAAAAATATGTATAACGGAAATATTATTATAATAATTTCATACAATAGTATATACTTTTATGATAAATCATATTCAATATTCTTTATTTTTATCATACGTCAATTATCTTACTCTTTTTTTTTTCTTGTGATTTTTCCACTTTTGATTCATCATTGTTTCTTGATATTTCCATTATATATTAACTGAAACGAAAAAAAAACTTTAAAACGTGAAATAACAAGTTAATTAAATTAATTTATTTTTAAATTAAAAATTTAATAACATTTTTACTCATCATATAAAACCTTAAACGATAATTGTTTGAAACGGAGGAAGGATTTCTTAAGTTGATATTATATTTCTTGAATAATAAATAATTTATTTGATAAATTCATTATTTAAAACAATAAAATTAGGTATGGAACTGTGATGATAAAACTTCAGTGGGTCTCCTAATTCTGCTGTTGCCTGCACAATTGGATTACAGGTTTTAAGCATGAGCAGATTGGGCGGTGCAGCGGCTGTGGCTCCCCTTGTTGCTGACACGTCCTCTGAGGTAAATTATGCAAGATTTTTCCACTTGAAATCCATGATTATCCTCAATATTCTGCTTTCTGAATCCGGGAGTTGTTAAAGTAAAAATCAAAATAGTTATTTGGCCTCATTTGAGAAAGAATTAGCCATACCCATGGCAAACCAAAAAATGAGAAGACAAGAAATTGAGGGAGGTATTAAAAAAAACATGTGAGGATTTCCATAAGGAGAAATATAAAAGGGAATGGATATAACCGCACACTCGCACAGCATACATCAAATATTGTCGTTTTCTGGCACGCTCACACCTACTTTTCTGTTGGCTTTGGCTTTTATATCAATCAATCAATCAATTCTGAAATTCTCAATCACCGCTAAACGACAATCCAAAAGCAGCACGCGTGGCCACTTTTTCAGATTCCACCCTTTCTCTCTCTCCTCTCCTCCATCCTAACACTGTCACGTGGTGTTTGCAGGGAGGCGGTGACTGCATTCAAGGAAAAGGCAACGCCAACGGTGGGGCTCATCCCCGGAACTCAAACGGCAACCAAACATGTTCAAACGACAGCCTCGCTATGACGGAGCAGCAGGTGGCCAAGCTCATGGAAGAAGACATGGGCTCAGCCATGCAGTACCTGCAGGGAAAAGGTCTCTGCCTAATGCCCATTTCTCTCGCTACCGCCATCTCCACCGCCACAAGGAACCCATTGATCAATAACAATATCAACGGTGACGTACCGTCCTCTCCCGGCATGTCCGCGCTCACCGTGCAGTCCACCACTGTGGGTAACGGCGCCGTCGACAGCATCGTCAAAGACGTAGCCTCCGTTTCAAAGTCGTGATGACGCCGTTTGCTTGACCGTTTCTGTCAAATAGACAAAACGACGTGATTGAATAGCCTAAACATAGACGGTGACGTGGATTTTCTCAAGTCTAGGAAAATAGGACGTCACACAGAAGTGGTGGACTTTCAGACGACGTCGTATTTACCTGGACTTTCGTAGACCCTAACTTTTACATGTTTCAACCATCCTATCATAATTTCCTATCCCTCGTTCTGATTTCTTTTTCTCTCCCGCTGTCCTTCTTTTTGGACAACGGATCTTTGTTAATTTTTTAACATTTACGTTCCTTTTTAGTTTTTATTATTTTCCTCTTCCCTTCAAATTTGTAAGTCGATCTGTCGTGTGCTGGTGCAGTTATGGACTAATTATTATTTTATTTCAGTCAACCTAATTATCGTTTAATAATTAGGGAATAATCAGGGATCAAACCAACTTCTTTTTAAAAGGGATTGACAGCTTTAATTACTGCACTACTTTGTTAATACTTAATAGTAGTATTTCAACGTCGTAGGGGTGGATATATTCATTTTTTAATGTGTAAAAAATATAATATAATTATATTTAATAAATATTTATCAATAATTGTCATAAGTAATGTATTGATAATATTAAATGTTAAAAATTATAGTAAAATTTTTATTTATTCATTTTTTTTATTATACATATATGTAAACCACCATTTTCATGTAATCGAAAGCTAATTGCTTCTTATTTTGAGCTTCCGATTTTGGTGATTGGATTATATGCCAAGAACGTGTCAAAACATGGTCACGTCGCGAATTAAGTTTATGTCAATTATTAACGGGCTATCATACTTTTTATTAAGTTGATTGAAATAGTGAGGAAGAATTTGAGTAATTATATGAGATTATAATCTCAACCTTAATGAATGTTGTATTACAAATAAAATCTTCATCGGTAGGCTCGAAAAAATTAGAGATAAGAGGTTTTGATTCATTCAATTTTTCTTTCTCCTCTAAATATCTAATTTTTTTAGATAAACTATCTTAATATTTTATTAAACCAATTTTAATGACTTCGAATGTCTAATAATAAGATAAAATTATAAAAAATATATATCTACACCGTTTTAATCCATTTTCATTTAAGCAGCATTTATTTTTTTTGTATATTTTAATATAATAAATATTTGAGTAAATGTCATTTACATATTTAAAATAATTTTTTATTATATTTTAAAAAATTACATTCGTGGCTAATCCATCCTTCAGAAATAAATATATATTGTATTTAATTTAATATATTTAATATAGACAGTTTTTTTTATTCTTCATAATTTTACCATCATTAATTAATAATATTAAATTTTAATGTTGAATTTATTTTTTAGATGTAATAAAAATATTTAATTTTCTTGTCTTAAAATTCTAAGGTTTGACTTGATTGAAAAATTTATATTTCAAAAAAGGTTAATAAATAAATTTAAATCCTATATAAATTATTTATTAAAAAGATTTACAAATTTAAAATTTATAAGATAAAAAAACCATTAAATAAGTTTAAAACATATATATTAATATTATGCAAATATAATATATTAAAATAAATATAAATATATAATATATAAATATAAATAGATTTTTAAATAAGTTAAATATATTTTTTTATAAATCTAAGCTGATTTATTTATTTAAAAATATTTTTTAACAAGTCTAAATTTATTTATTTGTTAAACAAGTTGTTACGTTCTAAATAAGTCGAATAGTAAACTTTTATCGAAAGATCTTATTCACTTCATTCTTCAGTTAAAATATTACGAATCAATATCTTATGCAATAAAAAAAGTTTCCTTAGTTAAAATATCACGAATCAATATCCTCTGCAATAAAAAAGAAAAAGTTAATAATGTTTAAAGTAAAATAATTTTAAATATTGTGGTTAAAGTTTTAAATATTTTATGTAGATAAAATCTTGCTGTAAATATATAATTATAAAAATGTATAAATAGAATAATCTAGTAATGAATGGTTCAACCCTCCTCTATTTAATAAATGGTTCATCTGATACATGAAATTGTAATTTAATTATTGACCGATCTATAACGTGCGCCCGGATAAGGAAGCATTCACTTTCAAAATTGCTAAATAGATAGGAGGATGTGTAGAATAATTCCTTTAGTTACAAGCCCTCAGTTTTTGACAAATTAATGATACAGATGTAGGAGAAAAAAAGTATTAGATGGTACTTGGTATTTAGTCAAGTGATCTGAAGCTAAATGTAACATGAAACGATGAGAAGCCTTGGTTGGCATGTTAGAAGAAAAAATAAATTCCGAAATAATGTTGTTTGTCAATTGGAATATTGTGATATTATATGAGCCCGTATTTTTCTTCTAATACAGGCTTAGTTGTGTAATGATGTCGATAGCTTAGTGCTTCGTCTTAACATTTCCTTTCATCATAAGCTGCACTTGATTATATTGCAGGATTGATCAGCCTATGAAAGTGTAGGTGGGTAATGCCAAAAAAAAAAAGCAAGTCTAATATCCATACAAAACCATGTAACAAAAACTTATATATTGTAAATTTTATTGAAAATTATAATTTTAGATAAAAAATTACTATTTATTAATGTCTTTAAATATATATATATATATATATATATTAAAATTTTATATGTTAATTGGAACATAGAGTAACATAAAAGTTCAACTTGAATATTTATTGGTGAGTAAAATGATATGAAATAAATTATTATTGATTGAACAAGTTTATATATGATGAAAGAAAAATAAGAATAATTTTATCTTGTGTTTCCTTAAATTAACATAAGTAAGGAAAAATATTAAATCAAATGAATAAAATATTTTTATAAATTTTATTTCATTTTGTTCTACTTCATTTTTTTATTATCTGTCTGTTAAAATAAATTAATAAGTTCAATTTTAGTCCATTTTGAACATAAACTTTTTCATGCTTGTATTGAATAAAGTATCATCATTTTTTAGAAAATATTTTTAAAAAAAATTTAATTGATATGTTATTTAATAAATTTTTACACTTGAAAATTTATGACATAAATTTGTTCATAAAAATTATTAAAATAAACTAAAAATAAATTATTTTATTAAGTTACACCACAATTACTAAATGAGCTAAAAAACTTATAAATATAATAAATGATTTTAAATATTTCTTTGATAAATTTAACATACTATATAATTTTAAAACTAATTAAATTTACTAAATGAGATGCAAATATAAGACTAAAAAAATATTGATAATATATTAAAATTAAATTTTTAGATTACTCTCTTTCTTAGTAAATTACTCTTTATTAAGGGGTTTTTGTGAGGGAAAGATTAATAGCCAGTAGATACTTATTTTTTTTGTTGGCCGGTGGAAAGCAACAGGCAGTAGATACAGATGGACAATTTATGTAAACAAACTGGACTTTGATAGTGGGCAACAACTATTGAATTCGATTCAGAAAATGATATACCAAAGATTGATTACTGCTGTGAACACGGACTATTATTTATTGTATTTTTCAATAATAAATAAATATTTTAATAAAAACTGTAATATATATTATTTTAATAATTTAGAATTAATTTTATGAAAATCAGTTTCAATTAATTCTAAACAAACATGCGACTATAATTTAAGCTGATAAATTAATGTTTGGTCGGGGTTCCACATTAGACAAACTAAGGTGCGTGGTGTACCATCCTGAGATCATCCCTTTTCCCTACGACAGTTAGACCCAAATTTCTTGCAACACATTTCAACGATGGAAAAGGGAGAATTTTTCACTAAATTAGTTTATCCAAAAAAATTAATGAAAATAAATATAATTGTGGGTATAGATATCTTGTCACTCAACTCGCACCCATATTAATAATGTTAATTAATATATTAAATTTAAAATAAATATTCAGTATTATACAAAATCATTATATAAAACAAATGTTACACAAATAATAATAATAATAAGAGAAAGATTAAGTTACTTTAATAAAAATTTATCTTAATCGTTATTCCGTTCATATTTTTTAATAATTAAATTTTATCAATTTAATTATTAAATTAATAAATTTTATTATATAGATATGTTTATAAAATTTTTTAAAAATAATTTTATCAAATAATTTAAATTAATATATATTAAAAAAGATATATTATCAGTTAAAATAAAGTTATATGATTTGTGTCCTTTAATTTATAAATATTTATAAACTGGCTACTTCGTTAATTTGTTGGGTTAACTTTAGGGATGGAAGTAGGTCAAACCGAGCTAGACTTTGAGTTTTTTAAATTTGACCTGTTTAAAAATTTTGAGGCCTAAGTCTGAACCTGTTACCTGTTAAAGGCTTTTTTTTTTTTTTTTCCTGTCAAGGCCTGACCTGATTTAAAGCGTACAAGGTCTGCAAGCCTGTTTAAAAGCCTACATTACAAAAAAATCAATAAATAAACTTAAAATCTATATAAATAATTAATTAAAAAAGCTTGCAAACTTAAAGTTTCCAAGATAAAAAGACTATTAAGTAGACCTAAAACATATATATATATATATATATTAATATTATGTAAATAAAATATAAAATAAATATTATATAAAATAAATATTATATAAATATAATATATTAAAATAAATATTAATATATAATATATAAATATAAATAGGACCTTGAATAAGTTAAATAGGCTTTTCTATAAGCCTATGCCCGGCTTGTTTATCTAAAAAGGTTTTTTAACAAGCATGAGTCTGTCTATTTATTAAACAAGCCAAACAGTAGGCTCCTGTCGGACTCGGCCTTAGTCACTTCCATCCTTAGTTAACTTACAATTTATTTTTAAGTTCTTTTGTTTGTTATAATTAATGAGCTTATCCTAGGTTTAGTAATTAATTTACCATGCTGAATTTAAATCTAGTTAAGTATTTTGTTTATTAGGTTTAAGATGCGAAATAACGTTTAATAAGTCTAGACACGAGTATTTAAATATTCATAAAATATAAGAATAAACACTAAGAACTTTTTAGATAGTAAGTTTAAGAGAAAATGATAAGATAATTTATCTTGTTATTTTATCCTATCTTATTTTCTAATTAAAATTCTCATTTTAAGGAAGAATTGGATTAGAAATCATTAGGATAGAGTAACTATCTTGTTTGTTTCACTCCTGTTTCAATATTATTTTCCTAATTTTTTACTTTTCATTAAACAATAAATTAATATTATATAAAAAAATAACTTTTTAAATGAATTTTATAAATACTAATTATAATATTAGCTCTAGTAATCTAAAATCGATTTTCTGAAATTGAATTAAATAAAAAATTATATGTTGAAATCACAAAAAATTAAATATTTTGAAATCAATTTTTTATTAATTTTATTTGAGTATTTTATATAAACAACTTCATAAAATTATCTTGATATCAATTTTTAAATATTTTTAAATATTTTTTATAAAAATTATTTTGTGAAAAGTATCTTATTTATTTTATAAAGTTAATCTTAATATTTTAGTAGTTTTCAATGTTAGTTATTTTTATTAAAAAGTTAAAAATAATTTTAGAAAAAAATAATTTTAATAAAAAATAACTTTATTATATACATGATTTATATATTATTGTATCATTATATTAGTTAATGTCAAATATAAAATAAAATAACATGATACTATAGCAGTTGTTATATGATATAACACCAAATATAGATTTTAATAAGAGTCATCTCTCCTCATATCTTATCCTATCAGTATCATGTTCTCGTATCTAATTCATTTCTATCCTAACTATCAAATGAGCTCTAACATTATTATATCCACGAATATAAATATGAAAATTGATATTTTTTAAAGTGTAATCTAGACTTGGGTCCCATAATACCCTTTTAATTGTCATCCAATCATTTTTTTCCCCTCCATTAGTCACGTTTGTTCTCACGACATCATAATGCGAGATAATAAATAACGGGGACTATATAAAAAATGCAAGATACTCATTTATAATCTTTTTTCATGGTGGACTATTTGAACCAATTATTCGAGTTGTGGACATATTGGTGGGGTAAAGGGAAAGAGACAGATTTCAATTCATAATTTGAAATGTTTACATGCCATTATTTCCAGAGATATAATTCATGGTATTCTACAACATATGATTCACAGATAACCATTTTCTCATCACATGGGAATATTGGCCTACAGAACTGATTAATTTTATCAAAGATTCTATGTTCCATTTTTATTGGGGTCAAGATTCAGCGGTCAAAAATAATAGTAAAACGTCCATGGCCCAATCACAAGGTGCAGGAAAGGAGAGATGAACCCATAAAGGGAAGGTCTACAAGAAGATAAGCAAATGCGAAATGTTTCAAAGTGACTTTACCTATTGATGGTTCTCGAAATGAGGCTAATTTAACTGCTATAGGATATGTTTAAATTATTTCAAATTTCAAACCAATTCTCCCACAAACAAACCCTTAGTTCTCAATAACATCCTAATGGAAAATGTTCAAGGCTATATAGAAGAGCAACCAAGAATAAAACTTCTCGTATCTACTTCAGGGTTACCTTTGTGAGAAGAGAGACAATTACTTTTGGAGTCCATTCAATAACTTCATCTTCTGATTCTCAAACCTAATTCCTCATCAGCAAGAGAACCCCCCCCCCCCCCCCACAAAAGACCATTATCATGGAAAATATGTCAACAATCTAACAAGCAAGTTGATGGTGGGAGAAAAACCTGAATTCCCGGATTTTTTTTATCAGTAGGTAGAATCGATAGTTGGTATAATGATATCACATCTAGTTTAGCTATATTTTTACTAAGAAGCCAACTGGCCATCAGCTCAACTGCTTGCATGACAAAGAAAGTACTCACATCACTGCATTCAGGGATGAATTTGTGTATTTAAGGTCCGAAAGAAAGGGCACAGACAAACACCATATTTTCAGAACAAGGAAATGTTTCAAAAGAAAGTGGAGTCATAAATTGAACAAAATTCTTCACATATTACTAATCATAAGATGAATGAAGAATTTTTATCAAAATATTCACAGAATTATTCATTTATACAAGGCAAACAATTATGAATTTTAAGTGAATGTACAAATTTGAGTCTAATTCCACATAATTGCACAATTTCAAACTTAAGTAATTTAAGCCGATCTAAACCAATAAAGGAATTTAGTTTCAGCCACAACTGATCTATATCTCTACCAAGCAGGCCATGAGAATGAAGAAGATGCCTGTGTATGAACCAAACAAATTACACATAGCTAATGCATTCATGAACCACCATAGCTTTAAGCCTCAACCAGGATATTTTGGCTCACCATTAACCTTTTTCAACAGTTAGTCAGTTAATGAATGCATGAAATGAGTTTCAACTTTCAACTGTGTTGTTCAAAAGGGAAAAAACTGAACAGAGCTGAATGAAGTTGGTGATATCTCCTAAGATGTAATCTCCTTTTATGATCTTCCAACTTTCAACATAGGAATTGGCCTGATTAGGCAAATGTGGCATAGTTAAGTTTGCAGGTGTATTGATGGCTGGAGAACAAAAACTGTTGATCACACTTTATGTATTGGTTGAAGGAGTGCTTGAACATAACTTGTGTTTAGAGCTCCTTACGTTATAAAATTTTATCTGTTTGCTTGGCTTTTCAAAAGAAAATGAACCGCGAATAGCATAAAGCCTAAAAACAGGATATTTGGGGTCACCATTTACCATTTCAAGCGTATATAATTGTCAAACTGTTTACAGAATCATTATGAATAGTCAAAGTCTTGAGAGTTGAGGCCATAAATACAGACTATCCGATACAAATCAGTCATTATAATGCTAACAACAAGAGCTATTAAGAACCAAAAGTACTGCAGAACTGGAAAACCATTCAAGAACTTCATTTGCAAGTGACTCAGATAAGTATTCCACATCCACATGCACCGATAGAAAGACCATGATGTGATCTCACATCTTTGACAGGGGCCAAGACGATCTCTATAGTTTACACCCCTGCCAACATGAATAAACTCAACCTAATGAGGGTATTTTCCACTCAAGTGCACTCGCACGTAGACTTGTAATGCCTAGAGGCAGATATTCTAATAGCTGTTATATTTTAAAAAAAAACATTGAACGCAACAGCAGTAGTAAGAACTCAAAGTAGATAACTGGCTAATATATATATATAAAATTCCTTTACCACACCATGAATGTGCAATCAAATCAGAGTATATCAGGGAAATGAGTACGGCTCATTAGTGCTAAATGAATTAGGTCATAAAAATCAAGTATTGGGTTTGAAAGTGTAAGGCTGTGGAAGCAACAACGGACCTCTCCTGGACCCTTTGTCATCCAATAGTCTCTGAACCCTCTTGTTCTGGCAATATTGCCTATCGAAGTGCTTCACCTGGCAAAAGATTCGCATACCCAATGAAGAAAAGCGTCAATTTTTATGAACACAACACTAAGAATGAAGAAGCAAAAGAAAGGGTTATGTTACCCAAGAAGATCGACATTGTTTGACATAATGGTCCCTACACTGCTTGCATTCCACTGGGTATAGCAAGCCCACGGACGCAATCTCAGTGGGCTTCTTGTCCGATTCCTTCTCGAGGCACGCATAGAAAGCATCACGAGCCTTGTTCATCAACAATTCAACATATATATAACGAGTTAGAGAGAGAGAAAGAGAAAGCAAAAATCACAGAAACCCATTTAGATGAAAAGAGAGTGAGAGACCTTGTAGCAAGCTTCCCTAGCTTTTGTGAGGACATCGGCGTGGATTTTGTCAGGGTTTCCTGCAGCGTAAGCTTCCAGCGCCATCACAGACACAAACTGCGTACAATGGAGTTGTAATCCCAGAATGTATGGCGTCACCACGATTGGGCTTCAATGGGCTGGGCTTTAAGAGAAGTCATAATTTCTAGCCCAATATTTAACGGAATGCAGCCACGAGGACAAACATGGAGGCCCATCTTCTATATTACGGAAAGATTGAGAAAATATTTTAATGGGCTAGCGTTTGACCAAGCCTGTGTTCTGCAGACCTCCCCGTGGGGTAATGGTGTTCCACAAAAATTCGTAGAATAAAAGGTTTATTTCACAACCAAAAACACAAAAAGTATTTTTCAGTTTTCTTTTTTATCGGAAGTGTACTTTTGGAAAATCATTCTTTGAAGTAAGAGATGGGTTTTTAGGTTATGAAATCCCGAACTGTGATTATTGATTAAAAAATGAATATAAAAGATTTGGAAAATCTATCTATCTGTATACATTGTTTAAGTTTTACTAAAATGCTATCATATCTTTTCTTGTTTAGAAATCTCACATAACATTTTTTATTTTTAAAAATATATTACTTCATTTTTCATTTATTTATCTGTATATTTCTTGATTTTTTCCATTCTATTTTTTAAACAAACTTATCATTTAATATCTTTAAAATACTTTATAAAATTCTAAAAAATATAAAAATAAAATAGCTTTTATACAGTAAATAAACATTATACATAATAAATATAAAATATAAAATATACATTAATATAGTAATTATTTATATTTTTACTTAAATAAAAAATCTATTCTTATACGTATTAAAAAATATAAAATTTTTAATTTGTTATATTTAATCATTAAATGATATAATTTTACGAATCAAACATTTATATTATTATGAATTAAAAATTGTTAGATACTTTAACATTATAAAAATTTAATTATTTCAGCAATAGTAATTAAAGAATACAAAAATATTATTATAAATAAATATTTTTCAATTAAAATTTTAAACTTATAAATAAAATAAAATTATTTACTTACAATTTTTTAATTTTCTTGATATAAGACTGAAAATGTCAAAATATTTGTTAAATTTTTTATTTTTAATTGAATATTATGAGAAACTTAAAACATATATTATGAATTAATTTTTTGTGATAGAAAGCAAACATTATTTATTTTGTTAACAACTTGTTATAAATAATGATTACTATAATATGAAATAAGAACTTAATATATACAAATAAGTTTGTAAATTAGACTTTAATACTTTAACAAAATTTATTCCTTAAATAATTTATACTATATAGTACTTTTGTCTTCTAAATATTCATGATACTAAATTCTTAAGATGTTAAATAATATAAAAATAGTCTTTATTTTATGATTTAATACAATGACCAGTTTATTGTTATTTGGGAAACTTATTGGTATGATAATATAATAATATCTAAATTGATATAAAAATTAAAAACTAAATAAATATTTTATATTTTATAAATTAATTTACAATAAGTTAATTATTAATTATAATTCATAGTAATATAAAAAATTATCTAATATATTATTAATACATCTTAAAATGTGAACATTATAATATATTACTAACAAATACTCTTAGAATATTAGCTATGAAATCAAAAGGTAGAAAAAATTATTACAGATTATTATTAATGTATTCCATTATAGTTTTAAACGTATCTCTAACATAATTTTAATAAAAAAACATTTATTAATTTCTTAACTAATATTTTTAATGTACTAGCTAGTTAGTGACGTCCAAAAAGTTTTAATAATTTCATGAATTGTTGTATGTGTATAATGTACTGTTTTCGCATCTCAGCGATTGATTTTTAACTGTCAATTGAGTCTTTATGCTTAAAAGTAGACGTTTCACTTTTAAAAAATAAATAAATTCTGTTTTCAGTTTTTGGTTGTTGTTTGTATTCGAATAAAGATTTATTTATTATTGTTCTCATGTATCTATTGTTACCTCTTATTTTAATAATTTTTTTAATTATTTAGAAAAGTAATAATTTGAAAATTTTATTAAATTTAGACTTAATTGTTGGATTAATTTAGAATTACTATAATCAGTATATAAAAATAAAATAATAAAAAATTATATGTATCCATAAACCAATTAAAATTCATTTATTTTTTCAAGAGTTAAAAAGAGTGAGAGATATTAGATTTGAGCTCTTTCTTGTTCTGATGAGCAGCCCGACCTTCTCTAGATGCTCAACTTAATGTATTATATGTTATTTTATGTTAATATTTAATGAAAAACAATAACTTCTCCATAAAGATCAGAAATTTGTAATCCTAATTATCGTATGTTACCCATAACAAAGATCTGTATAATTTTAATATAATTGAATAATTAATGATTCATATAAAGTGTATATATATATATATATTGATTAATTATTATCTATAAATAAAAATAGGACTTATTAATATTAATGCAAAATAATAATAATATAACACTAATTATATTCTTTCACTTTATATTTTAATCTACAAACAATTTTTATCCTTCTAATTTTAATTGTTTACATTTAAATTTTAAGCTTTTCAATTGTTCAAATTATAAAGATTAAATCAATCCGTAGGTGACTAAAATATTTAGAATTGTAAACATGTCCCTAATTTAAATTTTTTTAATTAATTAGATTCCTATATTATTAAATTATTTTTAAGTGGGTTCCTTCGTTATGATTATTTTAAGAACAAGTTTATAATTTTAAAAAAATAAACAGTTCAAAGCAGGTTATTAATTTAATAAACCTTAATTTGTTTGAAAAATTTTAATTACATTCCTATATTTAACGGAATCCTAACTAAAATATGATTAGGGATCCAATTAAAAATAATTTACAAGTTAAGAAACCTTCAATGAATTTGTTTAAAATATCCAAACAATTCAGGAATCTATAGATTAATTTAATCTGTAAATTAAATAGAATGTATAATTGAAAAAAAAAAAACACCAAGTACTCTTCTTTAAGGAACTTGAAATCCCTAGTTGTTTTACTTTGAGTCTTGAATGTATGAAAATAATGAAAAAAAAAAAAAAAACAGACTTTGACATATTACCTATGCCGCTATGCGTATGTCCACCAATCAATACCATTCATATATGGATTTCTTAAAATGTGTTTTTTAAATTCAAATTCATATTGAATAATTTAATTTTTATTACTTTTAATTTTTCAAAAAATAATTTATTAAATAAAAATTTGAAAATTATAAATATACATACTCATTTAATACTTACTTTATATAATATTTCATCAATTTTACGTTTAAAGTTATATATACACAAAAATTAAGAAATATAGTTGATACTTTGATTTTTATAAAACTTTATCTCTTATTTTCTTATTATATCTTTCATTTCATATTAATTTAAAGATTGATATTTTGAAAAAAAATTATTTAACGAAATAACACAATAATTGTTAAATATAAAATTAGAAGAAATTATTTTTTATTCAACTTATAAAATAACAATAAAGAGATAAAATAAAATTGTTAAATTATGGTCAAGAAATAAACACTACAAGTAAAAAAATATTATTTATAAAAAATAATTATGGTAAAATCATTCTTGAAGTGGTACTTAAAAATTAATTTTCATATAACCACTCTTTAAATATATGTGTTACTTGAGACTTCCAATGCAGCTACATAAGAACTGCTCTCTAAATACCACATGACAATTACTCTCCAAATTTTTAATTAGGTGGAATCCTCTCTTCAAGTATTCTTTATTATTCCTTAGTTATTCTCTCTCTCTCTCTCTCTCCCGAAGTAAGGGTTTTAGGAATAAAAGATGAACAGATGAAAGAGTCATTTGTCTGTTCGTCTCTTGGCGCAAATTCCTTTTGTTTGTTTTCGACCATCACCTTTTGTTCATTTCTTCATATTCTATTCGTTTGGTGGAGAAATCATCATCAATGTTCATCTTCATTATACTAAAATCAAAGAGTGCTACTACATAAATCTTTCCTATCGTTACAAAATGTGAAGATCTTCAGATGATATTTTTCGGGAAGTCATTACTTATTATATAAATTAAATTAGCTATTCCATATGCTTAATAAAGATTTTACACCATATCATGCAAAATCACAACCACCATTAATACCATCCTAACACTTCTCTGAGACCCTTGTTCACTTAAGAATTAGGAAAATATATACTCACACATTCATTCTCATACCCTTCATTTCATTCAATTATTTATTTATTTATTTATTTATTTTTAGGGGTGTGTATAAGGTTTACATATTGTGAGTAAAATCTTGATTGACAATTCAAACTAGAAATGTCATAATTGGTTCTTCGTCCTATAAAATTATGCAGAGATAAGATCAAGTTTTGCATTAGAAATGGGGGAGATATGGTGGTCCTTTTTGGGGGCTACAATCCCTGTGGTGATTGTCTTTTACGGTGAAGAAGAGGTGCTCAAAAGTGAGAATGTTATAGGGCTCAAGAGGGAGGGAATGGAGTTCTAATGAAATCTTTGTCTGTGAAAGGGTGTGTAAATCTAAGAGGTTGGGTCTTCTCCAAAGATTCCACTCTTGTACTTGTGTGTCACTGTGTGTAGTGTTTCTGATCTTGATGCTTGTTCCCATGCCTGTGCTCGCACTGTTTGTGTTAACCAACACTAAGTCCCTAATTGGAATGCCTCAAACTCTCTTCCCACATCGTAGCATATGGTTGCATTTATGCATTGAAATGTATGTGTATACTGAACTTTCATATGATGCTTAGATGTTTTGTCTCATTATTTTAACTTTGGATTTCAAATTTATTACAAAAAAATTATGGAAATGCAAATGGGGTTTGATTTTGCATGTTTCTTCTTTTTCCTACCTTATTAGTGCATGGAATTTCAGGCCACCATTTGTTAGCTTCTTTTCCCTCACTTTTTTTGGAAAGTCATTGAACATCCAAAGCTCTAATCCATGTGCTAAAGATGCATGCAAAATGTAAAGGAACAGAGAGAATTTGGCCAAGACTTAAAGCTTAAAGCATGAAGTCAATTTGTTAGTAAAGTTTGGACACCCCAATATAGTTTAGTTTCTTGGAGCTATTAATGAAAGGAAGTCCCTAATGCTAAAGTATAGAGTATATCTCAGAATTTACTTGATCTGTCTCATTCAAAAAATGTGCTGATTAAGTTATTTATTTATATTGTAAGTTTCAAGATCCATCGCTGATGCCTATCTAAAAAAGGCAGAGTTTAATAAAGCACCCCTTTTGTTAAAATTTCGACCCTTGGAACCCTTTGAGCAGTTAATCCTTAAAGTTGAACCAACAATACAAGTACAAGAACTCTATCCTCAATATCAGATGGCCTATGGAAGCACGTGAACAATCAAGAAGCAGCTAATATTGTCTAAACTATCACATAATGCAGGATTCTAATTTAGTTGTATTATGTCTGTCAGCTCTTAAATCTTATTTCTGTTTTTAATATTTAATGTTCATTGGACTCAAACATTCTATATTAAGACTTTGTAATTTATTTAACATGGCATGTCTAGGTATGTACCGAAACAATTTTGATTTATTTATTTTTTTTAAAAAAGGCATGTAGCTCAAATATCAATTAGTGATTTAATTTTAGTTTGTAAATCTATAATTAACTATTTTTCATTTAATTTAGTTATTTGTGTTACTTTTTTATAGAGGTATTTATTTTTTATTTTTAAAAGATAATGGGTGTTAAAATCATCGGAAAATTAGCACTTGAAAAACATTTTACAACCATTCTCAAGTGATAAAGTAGAATCATTCTCCAAATCAAACAGTTACTTGAATTACAAGACTTTAGAAGTACGTGGAGTCACTCTCCAAACTTATTTTCAATAACTCTTTAATCACTTTTTATGTAGTGAAAATATGTGAAAAACAGTAAAAAAAAAATTAGGTTTTTTCTCTTATACCCTCACATTTAAAAGAGTATAGATGTCCTTTCACTGTATTTTTTAACACATACCATCATTAATCGGCTTATTTTACATTTAAATCAATATTATAAAATTCATATTATTGTGGCAAAATTTATCATGTCTATGCTCTTGTTGGCATTGTCTTTCCCCTGCATACATGAACCTCCGTCATTAATACTTGCGTGAACATGAAATCATACATGCATCTTCATTTCATTGTCCTTAGCTCAAGTTTGTATTTACCTATGTGAAAAAATATACCCTCAACATCATGAAATCACTACCATCACAGAATTGGATTTTTCCATATGCATTTCCTTTCTTAGTATCTCCTCTCTTTTTTCTTTTTATTATAAATCTTAAATTTAACACTCGAAAAATCTAAATTGTGATCCAATGCTTAAAAGCAAGCCCTGAAGAGGAAATACGCAAGATAACACCACTACAACATATTTTTGCCTTGTAGTTCACATCCCATTACAATAATATCTCTACAATGTTGTTTAAAATTTCTAATCTATATTTTTCTACTTAATTAAAAATGATTTAAATGTTAAAAAAAATAGTAGAAGGACATCAACACCCTCTTAAATGTAAGAAAACTGGAAAAAAAATATTAAAAAATATGTAAAAAGACATTGTAAAGTATATTCAGAATTGGGGAGTTGACTTCGTACCACACATGTTTATATAACTTTTTGTCTCTTCAATTTTTGTGGAAGTAGCACTCAGTCCTCTGGATCCACTATGATTAGAATGTGGCTATAAGCCTGTTGAAGAACCATCCCATTCCCATCCCATAATAAACATATGAATGCACTATGACCACATGCAATGAATAAACAACACACAGCTTCAACAGTATGACTATGTACGTGATATGGGACAGTGTACGAACATAATCGCCATATGGGCAAGCACGCTGTTGAGAAATTATTTGTGGTGTATATGTAATGTGTCGCCGATCCCCAATTTTTTAATAGCAATTGGCCTATAATATTTTAATGGCAATGATTCGTAGATAGTATTATTTATTTATTTATATTTTTTATTTAATGATTGATAATTTTTTTAAATAAAAAATAAAATAGATTCTGTAATTTATAATTGAATATAAATAAATGTATATTGCTATTTATATGTATAAAAATTAAAAAAAAAATTAATATTTTATTTTGTAGTACCAAGTACCATGCTTTCTCTAGTCATCCAACACCGATGCATTCTCAAAGAGGAACTGTTTCCTTCCAAACAGGGTATGTCTGCCACATTGATGCCACAATCAAATAGGTCAATGACTCAATGCTTGGATCCCAATTGAAGACCAAAGTCAAGTGGTGCACAATAGACCAATGAAGGAAGTTTCTCAATGGAGGGTGTAAGAGTTTTTCTAGTGCAATGAGTTAAGTATTATGTAAGCAATGTTGATGCAATAGATGATTTTGTATTTATTTAATTAAAAGTTAAGTAGAATTACTTTTAAATTGTTAAATATTTTTAAATATATGTATCAATTAATCTAAATTATATATTTTTATTAAAAATATAAAATTGATTTTCTAATAGTAAAATTAACATACCGTTATTACCCTCTAGCTATAAGTTGACTTAAATGGGACTTTTCCATTGGAGAGATGAGTTAGTGGAGAGGATAATGGTAGTCGTTGTTTTCAAACGGAACAAAAAAAGTAAAGTAAGTTGCATTTGTCTATGGATTTCATTGCTGACATAAAAGGTTACTCATCAATGTTATATTCATATTCCATATTTTAATTTGAATGAGATTGCTTTGACGGAAAGGTGGGATAGTGGATTGACTTTTTCCTTTTTCCATCAACTTGCTTAAAAATAAAATAAAAGTGGGATGAGTTCAAACATTTTAAAAATTAGATTAAAAAAGTCAATTCATTTTATTTTATAATGGGTAGATGTGTCAATTTACTTTAATAATAAAAAGGTTAATAAGGTAATACTTTTTAAAGTAAATGAGAGGAGAGAGAATATTAATGAGAGCATGAATAAAAATATTTAAATATTTATTTTTATAAATATAATTTTTTAAATATTAAAAAAAATTATGAATAATTTTTAGTATCATTTAATATGGATCTAATTATGTCACGTTAACAATCATTTTAAGATAGTATATGATATAGCATGTTTAAATATTTGATTTATTATTAAAAAGTGATAATAGAAATTTTAAAAAAATGTATTTTATAAAGACTAAAACCAAAAGAAAATATTGAAATTAAATTTAACTATATTTATAAAGACTTAAAAATATATTTAAATTGATAAAAAAACTAGGTTTAAATTAAGATTTTGAATATTTAAAATTATTAAATAAAAAGGAAAACAGATACTTACCGGATCAACCTATGCACTATGTGTAGGATGGATATGAAAATAATTTGCAACCTATCAAAATTGTCAAGTTAAATAGGTTGACTTGATGGGTCAAACATTATTAAAAAATAATAACAGATATATTCTGCATTATTTAGATATTATACATTTAAGAAATTTTTTAAAATAAATTAAAAATCAATATGTTTGAATTTAATTTAAGTAGTATTTCAAAATTTAAATTGAAAGAGAAAAGTATTAAAATTATAAAGAATATATTCATTATTAATTTTAAAATATGGAATTAAAAATTAAAATAAAAAACTAAGAATGACATGTATAATTTCTTAAGAAATAATATGCTAAAAGATTAAGTAAATCTTGAAGTCTGATCTAATTTAATATAACAAAAGGAACAAGATTTAGAGAAAATAACAATTTGAGTTAAAATTTAAAATAAAAAACAATTTGAGAGCTTAAATTGTTAAAATATAAACAAATAAGTAATTTTAACATAAAAAATTAAAATAAAATATTTTCACAGTGTATGTAGCTGGGATTGGAAAGTAGATAAAAAGAGAAATATAATAACTTGAATACTTTATATTTTAGAGTTATTATTTTAAATTAGTTTTTGAAAAATAAAATTTACACTCAATTTAGTTTCTAAATAAGTAAAAGTCACCAACTAATTTCTGAAATGTTATCCATAAGACATTTTAGTCTTTTCGTTAAAAGATTATTTGATTTAACAAATTTGCCTAGAAGATCCATTAATTATCTAATATAACATTTATCTTGTAAACTATTTTTTTAAAAATTTATTTCTATACAAAAAATAAAGCTATTGATTTTAATATATGAACATCACAAACAAAATAAAAAAGATAAAATAATATAATACTTTTTATCGAGCTTTTCTTTGAGCGACAATAATATTAAAATCTTAATCTAAATTTACTTGTTATCCATATTTTTTTAAAATAAAAAATTCATAAATAATATGTATAAACATAATAATATATACGCACAACTAAAGTTTAAAAACAAACCACATAAGTTTAACCTGGTTAATATAAAAGTAGTTATTTATTTTGAAAAAGCATAAGTTATTTCAAAGTAATTCACGTTAAAATTATTTTATTTAATATATATTTTAAATAATTAAATTTTATTAATTCAATCATTAAATTAATAAATTTTATTATATAAATTATATTTACAAAATTTTATAAAATTTAAAAAATTTAGATACTTTGTTAAATAAATTTAAAATAACATATATTAAGAAAAAATATTATTTATCAAAATAAAATTATATAATAAAATATTAAATTTTTTAAAAATTTTATGAAATTTGATAAACATAATATATAATAAAATTTATTAATTTAATAAGTTAAAAATAAAATTTAATTATTTAAAAGATATATCAAATAAAATAATTTTAACCTAAATTATTTTTAAAATAGTTTCATCCCTCATTTATTTTTGCTTTGACTAATTTTTACAAGTTGTTCCTGCTGTTTGGATTAAGCCCCACCCCCCTTTTTTTTTTCTGGCCCTAATTTAGTTGTTGTAATACTATTGTGAAGATGTCATATACGTCATTTTCATCCGGCCTAAAAGGATGTTTGGTCATGATAATGTTGTTAAAAAATCATTTAAAGTTTAATGAAGTATTAAGTGTGGGATTATCTGAAAGTTAAAATAAGTTTCACAGCACGGGAGACAAAATAGCTTGTAAATTATTATGATTTGGAACTGTAGTGATCACATAAGTTTGACTTTAAGATATAGAATTTATTATATAATGAAACTTTTGAAACGAATCATTTCTGAAATAGTCATGGAATTTAATTAGAATGTAGTTACATTTAAAAAGAATTACACTATTAGTTAATTATAAATTATTATATCATTAAAATTTATTCATTTATATATATATATGTATTAACTTTTAAAATATATCTATAATAATTTTTAATTAGTCAACGATATAAATTTATATTGATAATATATTGAAATTAAACTTATAATTTTGATATATTTTTATGTTTAAATTTGTAGGTTATATCTGATTTCTCTTTTTTGCTTTGTTTTGCATTTGTCCTTTTCGTCAATACTGTTTGCAAACTTAATAGTGCTATCCCACACGACGTCTATGTGTCATGAACTACATTAATGGATGCTGAAGAGTTTCTTAACACTAAGTGTGCGATTGAATTCGTTCAAAAAATAGATTATTTTAATAAATAATTGTGTAAAATAAAATTTATATTTATATTTAATTTATTGTAATCATAAATATTTAATTTTATACTTATTTTAAAAATATTTTCCCTTTAATTTATAAAAATAAAAAAATTATTAAAAATTATAATTATTAAAAATAAATAAATAATATTTTTATTTTTTTTAAAATAATCATAAAAAATTAATCATTCTCAAAAACGTATCAAAAACTTTGTGAGGTTAACATATAGGTGAAATTTGGAACATTGGAAATTAGAATTTTAAATTTGAGAGTTTTGACCCGCTAATTTTTTTACTGCTATCCAAACCTTGTTCAACGTGAGGGTGCAGAGAAATGTTGTGAGATTTCTATTTGTTAAACTATTAGGATTGTTTGAGAAATCAAATATTAGAATAATTTAACAAATTTTTGAATTTAAATTTTATCATCTTTTGTTATAAAAAAAATCCTATTTCCTAATGCAAGATTCGTCGAGGGTTTAAACAATATCCATTAATGTCATTAATGACATGTAAATATCTGCCTATAGTGTACCTTATTTTCAAAATTTCGCCCTCACGTTATGTTATCTTCCCATATGTAATTTTCAACTTTTTTATGTTAAGGAACACTTCAACATCCATTAACGCCACTTGCGACATCTAGATGCTATGTGGGATGATATTATTAAATTAATTTTGTATAAGCTATGTTATCAGATAAATAATTCTATGTTAGAGGAACTAGTATGATTGAAATATTATATTAAAAATTATACTTTTTTTTTATTTATTTTTTAGAAATAAAAGTCTCATTTTATTTAGGTACAGTAAAATTATTTATTTTACAGATAACTTAAACAATCTCTACTAAATTTTAGAACCGATGATAATAAAAAATAAAATTAAATTGAATCTAAAAAAAGTTAAATGACTAAATAAAATTTAGAAGATTAAAATATTAATTTTCCGTTTTAGATGATAAAAATATGGATATTTCTTATCCTAAAAGAAAATGAAAGACTGTAGTGGGTTTATGATCCACCATTTTCAATTGTCCACTTTTTGTAAATTGGAATGAAATATTTTAATATTATTTAATAGTTTTAAAAATATAACTCATTACATCCAATAGTTAGAAATGCTGGACCAGAAGCACTGTGTACAAACTCAACCAAAGAGAGGTTGTCTTTGTCCAAAATACAGTGGTCACATTAAATACGGTAGTTGCTTAGGAATGCATTTCACAGCAAATCTGATGATATAACGGACAACTCTATTAATATATTACATAAATAATTTTGAAGAGTTAGTTGAGTTGAACCAAATATTGTATTTGACATGTTATAGATTTAAATGTCACTTTACTTTTTTGAAGTGGAGTACGGTTGTTTTAAAATATTACTTACAGTGTTTAATTATTTTATATATTATTTAAATATATATTAATAGTTGAATAATATATTTATAAATATTCAAATTTAATATTTATAATGATAAAAATATTATTATATAATTTAATTGTTGAATCTATATATTTTATATTTTATACAAAATTATTAAGTTAGAATAGATATTTAGAGAGTGATCGCCTGTGATCCTGTTCAATAACCAACTTCTCCAATTAGAGGTGAATTGAGGGTGGGGTACTGGGCTAAGAATAGACTTCAATCTATTGTTAGATATAATTTTTAAATTAAAAAGAAAACCCCTATAAAAAAAGAATTGTAATTGGAAAATGGTCAACTCTCATATTAGTTGTTGAATGGTACAAAGTAAAAATTTTGATTTTTAAAATTTGAAGAAAAATGATTATTTAAAATCGTATAAGTTATAATAGTTTATTATAACTGTATGTTATCACATGATATGAAGTTGGTTTTGAGCCATCAAGGAGCACTCATCCATAGACTTAGTTATTATACAAATAATATAATATAATAAAATATATCCAACATTTATTAAACAAATCAATCTCGGAGATTTGGAATCAAAATCGATTAGTATGATTATCGAGTTTTTTCAGTAGTAAAAAAATTGAAATAAATAAATTTTTATAAAATTAATAATTAATAAAATATTTTTAAAATTTTAAAATTAAAATATTTTGTTCATATACTTTTAAAAACTAATTTAAATATTTAATGTGTAGAAATAGATGATATGGTAAGTTTTATATAAATTATCAGTTTAAAATTTTGGATGAATAAGTCCTAATAATAATAAAAAACATTGATATATGTATCAGTTATATTTATGTAATAACAATATTAATTAATATATAGTATAATTAGAGCCAAATGTAAAAAGAGTTTATGTAGTTTGCATACGATTATACGTTTAAATTTTATTACCTTTATTATATATAAGAATTAAAATATAATAAAAATTAGCACATTTGTAATATTTTATAACTTCGTAAAGTGATTTAAATTATCTAACAAAATTAATATGTAATATAAAATCTATTTCATTTATGCTTATTGTAATTTTGAATATTTGTTTAATTATTAAGCACTTACAAATGTTTAGGAATATTCTTTTTATGAAAGACGTGCTAGTCTTGTATCTTTAATTTTATTTATTATTATCTATGCCATTAACCTATTTTTTAAAAATATTTTATATTTTAAATAAGTGATCATGAACTTTCTTAAAAACATCTACCATTTTTAACATAAAAATTTCGTTTCCAATCTTAAATTAATTATCTTGACAAATGAAAAATTATTTGTTGTTAGTATATGTTAAATACTAAATTAACAAATAAAACTTATTCATAAGGACATGTCAAGCCAAAGTTTTCCATTTTTTTTATCAATTAACAAACTTAAATTTTAACTTTAAACCTTTTAAATAAATTTAAGTTGAGCAATTTCTTTTATAAATCAACCCTAAACTTGAAATTTTCCACTTAACTTTGTAATTCCTAAGTCCATATCTGCCACCTGTCGGAATTTATGCAATACATGTACCTCAATGCAAAATATGGAGTATATATCAGAGGCTGCAAACAATGCTCAATAGTAGAAATTTTTATTTATTTATGTATTTGTTCTTTCTTTTTTTTTGAATAATTCTGTTTTTACAATTGTTTTTCACCGTTGAGGACTTGCGGTGTGTAGAAGCTCATCCAAAGCACGACATATTACTATGCAACTTTATATTTTCTGCCTCAAACATGATATAAAGTTCATCCAAGCAGGCTATGAGATTGAAAAACGATTAAAGATGCTTTTAGAATTTATTATTAATTGTTTTCCAAATTTATTTCTATTATAGTAAAACCTAATAGCAAAGTTAACACATATTAAACTTTTTTGAAGTTTTAATTTTATTTTGTTAAAATGGTCTAAGATGTTCTATTCTTGGTGTGTTGTCCTTTATAGATTCAATATGTGGAAAAGTTATTTGTTAATTTGACATAACAAGAATTCACTTGAAAAAAGTTTAATGTATATTGAATAATATTAACATTTATTTAATTTTTTTTATTTTTCTTAATTGTCCTTAAAAATTTTCGTTTTTCTGTTTTTTCTTTAATATACATTCCTTGTTGTCCACCATACATTTTTTTTCTTGAGTTCATATTCATCCAGATCGTGGTTGATTTCTACAATTGGTAGTCACCTCCACCCGCTAAAATAGTTGAAAAAAATGAGATCCTAGATGTTGCTACCACTTTAACATTTGGACATGGACATAGGTCAAATATGTACTCTAGTCCACTATAGTGATTCATTTCATGGTCAAAGACAATTAAGAACCTGCTCAAGTTGAAATATTGCTCCCTTTTTTTCTTTTTCTTTTTTTTAATTGTTGCCAATAAGGTCCTTTCTTACAGTGTGGCTGAAAAATTTGACCCAAAGAGATGATAGTTAAGTAAAAGCTAAATGCATGCACTGAAGCACATAGTGGCGGATGATTAATCAAAAGAACAATAATGAGCAGACCAAATTATTGTACTTGATAATCCAATGATAAAGTTTTTTCTGGCTTTACCCAATTCCTATTTATTTATTTAATTAATTTAGAATAAAGTAAGAAAAGATAAGTAAATTTAAGGAGGAAGAGCTTTCAAAGAGAAAAATGGGAAGAAGGGGTCGTGTGTAGTGTACTGTGATGGTGACGCAGTCCCATCTGGATGGAGCACCCAAACGACATAACGGGTCCCTCCATAATGACCTTCATACGGCCAATACCACTTTTCCAATGTTCAGGTCTCGAACCATCACCTAGGACCACTTTATCATTCTGGTACTCTTTTACATCAATTTCCACATAGTTACCTACTAAATACTTATATATTTTAAATATATTCATACATGTTTTAATTTATATTTTATGTTATAAAAACATTATTACAAATGATAAAATTTATTTCTCAAATATTTTTATATTTTGAAAAGATTAATTTCTAATTATCAGTTGAAAAATAGAAATTTTCACTCTTCACCCTTCTCTACCTTTTTATGTAATTCAATTTGTAAAAGTGATACTGCTTGCATATTTAATAGTTACATAGAAATGTAATTTTCACATTTTTTTACAACAACTTTTCTAATTCGAGGAGAAAAAAGAAGTTTGAGATAAATAAAATAAGTAATATAATAAAAAATGGAAAAAAGAATACAAATTTATTATTAGTATTACACATGATAATATTTTCATTACTATCAACGTTTGATATACTTGTCAAGTAATTAGGTTTGTCAAACATGTTAATTAAGATTTGATTTCTAGTTATGTACTTGAAAACAAATGTTGAAAGATATGTCTAATTTAGCAAGTTTTACATCTCAGAAGAATTTAATTTTTAATTATTGATTGGATGATAGTTATAAAGAAAAAAAAAGTAACATTATCATTAACATATTAAAAGAGCTATAAATACTTTTGACTAAAATAGGTTTACATTGCATGAAAGATACAAGTAATTGTAGTCCAAATAAATTAAGTGAAATGATATATACATATATAGTGGATAGTATGTTTTTAGTAAAAAGATATTATGTTTGAGAAAAAAAATGAGATAAGAGAAAAAAAATACATATAAAAGAAATATGTAATAGATTTGTTACAGAGTATATTATTATTTGTAGTAATATTCTAATAACATTCAATACACTTGTCAAGTAATTAGGTCTCTTAAATATATTGATTAGAATTCAATTTCTAATAACGTGTTTGAAAATGATATATTAAAAAGACAGTTTATTTTGATAATCTTCATATTTCAAAAAGAATTAGGAGGTGCTTGATGGAATTTTTTTAAAAAAATAATATTAATTTCATATGTTTGATATCATTATTTTAATTTTTTAGGAAATTAATATTTTAAAAATATTTTTTAATTATATTTTATCAAAACATTGGATGGAAATCCAAATATCTCATAAAGATATGAAAGTTTCAACCATATCAGTTTTTTCATTTCCATAAATCGTTTAAATATACCAAATTTTTCAATAAACATGATTCTAGAAAAAAAATACCATATATCAAACTTCTCCTTAAACTTTAAATTAACACTCCAATAACATTGAGGTTAATCTACAAAGCAGATATGACTCTGTTTAAATAAGATTTTAAATATGAACCTTAAGCATAAGAAAAGAACCCTATTAATTAAAGAAGCTGTAAGTATTTTTACTTGAAATAAAAGTATTTGATATAGAAATAGAAATGTGGTGTGTGTGATGTTGGACAAAAAATCGAGTAAAGTGATGCATATATAGATATTATGTTTTTAGTGAAGGGATATAAGATTCGGTGGTACATTAGAATAAAAAAGTTATAGTTAAGCAATGTCAACAGAGGGAGCCAATGAAATGGTGCCACGTTAACATACCTCCTTGTAGTTGTAGACAATAGATATTCGTCACCTTCTTAGTGACCTGCTCTCGGGTTCTCCTTGTGTGTCCTTGCGTGCACTGTGGAACAGGTTTTAGTGTATAATTTGTGTCATGTGTTGTGTCCGTGTACTATTTTGTCCTGTTTGCCGCTCCTGTCCCTTCCACAACACAGAACCTTACAAAAAAATAAAATATTTTTTTTAAAAAAAAAAAAAACAGTAAATTTGCGCCAAAGCAAAGAAAATACCTCATCACTACTTATCTTCTTTAATTCACGATCATCCATCCCTTCTTACTTATCTCCTTCAACTCATCAAATCAAACCTCACGCTGTAGAGTTGCACAGAAATTCAAAAAGTTTTCCTTTTTTGAAAAATAAATAAGCAAAAGTTTTTTATTTTGGATATAATAAAAATTGGGTGTTGGTGGTTAGAGAAAAGGAAATGAGGGATAGAGACAGAAAGCAAGGAAGAAAGAAATTAAACAACCCTAATGTTGGTGGCTATGAGTGGTTGGAGTTAAGAGTGGTGCACACACACACACACACACATACACATATATATAAGTATATAAGTCCAGGACAGCAGTTTGCCAAAAATGGGAGGTTATGAGGTTTCAGATCTGAGTCTGACTGAGTCATCAGAATTCAGAAGAGAGAGAGCATCTTCAACATGGAAGTTTATGACAAAGATGGTGAAAAGGGTCACAAGAAATGCATACATAGTGTGAATGAATATTGAAAAGGAGGGAACACAACGGAGAGACTGACAGAAGAGAGTGAGCACATGCTGCTGGTGATTGTATGAGGGCATACAATTGCGGGTGCGTGCTCACTTCTCTTTCTGTCAGCTTCTCACTCTTTTTTCTTGTGTTTCCTCTCCTTATCTCTATCTTTTGCTATTACTTATTCCCCTCTCTTTGATCATCTCTATTTCTATTTTTCCATTCATTGTTTTAAATGTTTACTAACTTTTGAGTTTCCTTTATGGTACGAACTTGTCTCATTCTCCCAGTTACCTAAGTCGTTCCTCCGAGTCAATGGATGGTCTATATATATAATTATATCCCTTAAAATGACTCATATTATATGGTCCTTAAGAATGCTTGTTTCACATATAATGGAGGGATAATTAATTAAACAAGAAATATATATAAGTTATTGTTTTACCTTTCAAGTTCAAAAATTTTGTTGGTGAGGGTGCACAAACTTCTCTATTCATATATTTGCCTGGCTATTATCTTTTTGCTGTTTCAAGTACCATGTCCATAGTCTAATCCTTATCTTACTCAGTTACTCTCATTTCTTTATCATTTATTTCTTATATTCATCCTTATTATATAATAATATTTTATATAATAATTTATGCAATTTTGATGGAGGAGGTTCAAAGCGTGACTTTTTATGGTACTTTCTTTCATGGTGTTGGAACACGAAATCCAAATGGAGGGTCTTCAAGGTACGTTTTATAACTGTTCATACTTTAACGGAAAAATGTTTTTTTGGATGAAGTTTCATCAAACCCTTGTTTTTATCTTCTTGCCTTTCTCTTCCTCTCCTCGATCCTTTTCGGCTACGCTGATTTTTTCCACCAAAATTTGTGCTCCACCCACTTACCTAGGTTCAGAGAAGCCAGCCAGCAACAGAAGGCAAATTGTGGGGTTAAATTATATATT
Source organism: Canavalia gladiata (assembly GCA_037954105.1). Classification (NCBI taxonomy): domain Eukaryota; kingdom Viridiplantae; phylum Streptophyta; class Magnoliopsida; order Fabales; family Fabaceae; genus Canavalia; species Canavalia gladiata. Next base: position 39,614,848 of record CM075662.1, on the reverse strand, counting down.
TCGATGTTTTGAATTTGAAGGGTCAAAATGAAATGTTGCAGTTATCTTGGATCTGTCTCTTTGAATGCCGTTTTATTTTTAGTCTGAGGTGAAGAAAAAGCCTTTGGAAAGTGTATCAAGCAGCTAACCATGGCAAGATTTGTTCTTTTAAAGGGATTCAAGCAACGACCTTCCTTATAGAGGTTAGATATATTTTGAAGCAGACATTTTATTTTTACTTTATTTCCTTTAATTTCTAGCTAAGAAAATATTTCTTTTTCATCGGTTTGCTACTTGGATTTCATTATTTATGAGTAGTGTGTAAAATGGGAAAAAAGCTCTTGAAAATTTTCAGCACACAAGTTGGTCAGTGTTACCAAGAACTGCGCATGGAAGAAGAAGCACTATAAATCTTAATCGACCAGGTAATTAACCATTTTTTATGATATGAGTATTAGTTTAATTGATCAGGATTATCTCATAAATTCAAAGGAGAGAGGTAGGGAGGTGAAACAACGGTAATTGAGTGAGATAAGCATGGTTGAGAAACCCCCTCATGGATTCTACAATGTTTATCCCAGAAAGTGTAGCATCTAGTGCTAAATGTATCTATGGCACATTCACAATATATGTATAAAAATCGCCATTCATTGCATGAAAAAATATGGAAATTGTTTTGTTTGTACCATGAAAACTTGCTGCAATTAAATCATGTGGTAACACTGAAAAACTTGGAACCTAAGAGGGCGACTAACCAGGATGATATCTTCAAATCATGCAAACTTGAAATTGAATTAATTATATTTTGGTTACATTTTTTGCCTGAAATACCCGGTGAGTGACCACTATGAACAGTCTGGCAACAGAAGACATATAGTTGAAGGTGAATATGATGATTTGGGACTATTAATTCATCATGCATGAACTTAAAAAGTTAGTAGCAAAGAAATGAAGCAGGCTAGCTATGCAGGATAGAGTTTATGTTTGCTTGGGATTTAATGGATGAACTATGTTCCAAATTTCAAGTTTCTTTTTTAAAAATCTTTGTATTTGTTTTGTTGTTATTCAAGTTGTATCCCACTAAGGACTTGGCAATGGTAATATGAGGGAAATTATGTTCTTTAATTGTATCAGCAGTCAAAATTATAATGGAAGTGAGAAATGCCCATGCCTTATAATCTTCTGTAGGTAGGGGAAAAAATGAAAATGCAAAAAAAGGTTTAACTTCTTGATTCGTAACAGTTCAATTTGAAACTCTTGTAATTAATTAACCTCTTTTCTTTAGGTTAATTGCCAGGAAAACAAATTGGAACATTAACTATTAGCATATATGTGTATATATATATATATATATATATATATATATATATATATATATATATATATATATATATATATATATATATATATATAGGATAGTGGTGTTGAGAGATGATGCAAGTGCGGTCAGTGTAATGGTAAAGTTCAGGTACCTCTAACGATGGTGACATCATTGAACATGTTGTGATGATGATAGTAGTTGGTTTATGCCTGTATGGGCTGCCTTGTAGTGTGAATGAAGAAATGCCAGTGATGGTTATGGAGATTTGGGTAGTTAAAAACAGTGTCACTTAAAAGCTTATGCTAATGGTAGTGAGAAAGAGGTGTTAATAATTAAACTAGTATTGCCCATACAATGCAACATGCTTTGATTGTTTATTGTCACTTTAGAAGTTTGTCTAATTTTTTGTTCTACCAATTTGTTTCCAACTTCTTTTTAGTGTAATTTTTTCTCTAGTATTCTCCATTTTGGTTTCTAGATTCAACTTGCTCCAGCCCCTTTCTCTAGAACCCTTTTGTGATAAGCTTGTTCAACATCTAGAAATCAGCAAATTCCATGTCATTTTGCTTGCTCAAATATTATTGTTTATTATAATTATTTGTTAGAACCTGTCTGATATATTTTTGAACACATTGAAATATATAATTATTTCTAAGCATAAAGGAATGTTTATATAGAAATATTTTTGCACTTGAAGCAAAAAGTAGTATATCTATTAATTTTACCTTCTAGTCTTCAATGTTTTGTCACTAGATTTACTTGGACATAATTTCTTCTAATAGTTGTTTGAAGATGATCTCTCTCTCTCACACACACTCACATACATTTTGATGTATTGCCTAGAAACTAAGTATAGATTTTACTTTTACCCTTGAAATTTTGGATATCTAATGGCAGGATGGAGAAATGAATTTATCGCTCCATTATTTGGATACTTTTATGATAAGATGGAGAAAAAGAAGAGTAGTTTCATCTCATACAGCCCAAATTAGAGGCAAAGAAAGAGAGGGGGTATTGGATGGAATGGAATAGAATGGAATGCATTTGATTAGGTTCCATTTCTTTCCATCCTATTTTAATAAACCAAACAATAAAGCTCAGTATCATTTCTTTTCATTCTATTCCTTCCCCTCAATCAAACAATATAAATAGTAGGAAAGGTAAGTACCATGCATTTGATGGAACAAGTTTCTGAATTGAATTCAAAATCACTCCTATTTAATATTTTTTCTTTGTAAGGGCCTCTTTTCCTTTTTCTTCTTAGATATTCTTCATTTATGTTTTTGTTGATTCCATTTTTCTGTTTGAATAAGGATGCTCATGTACAATTAATTCGCATTCTTTATTTGCTGTCAAAAAGAATTTTCTATCTTATGTTATTAGGAGTGGGTTAGCAGTAAGAGATTGGGAAATGGCAGATGGTTATAAGTTCAGAATTAGTTGTATTCATTATGATCAATGAAAAAAAAAAACAAAAACAAAAAGACTTCTTGACTTCCAGACTTCCATCATACTTAAAATTACTGTTTTTATCTGGGTAGAATAAAGAATGTCTTGTTTTGGTTTCTGCATTGGTCCTAAATTTGATGCAAGTCAAATAACAGTCAATTCATGCTTCTCAGTCATAGAATGGAGTTATCAACATGTAGGATCTCTCCCCTCTCCTTGTTTCCCTTGTTGCCCAATGATGTAGCTATTGTTACACTTGATTAATTAATGCATTGTTTTGCATTTTTCCCCATTAAAATCATATGCTTAATCTATCTTGGTAAATTATGAATGGGAGCCATTATTTAAATTTTTTCTTATCTTGATGACACAACAAATTAAGAGTATTTGATATTATTTTTAAAGTTAAGAAGAAAAATGAAAATCCGAAATGAATAAATTACAGTAAGAGAACTAACAATAGAATTGACATGAACAGTTTTTCATTAAAGCATGTGGTCCTATTTAATTTATTAGGCTGAGGCCATGACCATTTTTGGTGGTAAGCATGTGCTGTTAGAAAATTAGAGTTTTGCCCATATGCATGGAAACTAGGGGTGTCAAATGGATGAATTGAATAAATTTTGAATTGAACTATAATGGATGGGTAAAAAATAAACCATTAATCCATTTATTACCTATTAAAAATGCATTAAAAAGTCCAATCCATCCATAACTCATTTAATAAAAAACAATCCAACACATCCATTAAGCATTTTTTATGGATGGATATCCAAGTCATCCATCTAAGATATATTTTTATTTTTTAAAAATATTTTATAAAATAATCAATATTTATACATATTCTTGCCTCCAAAGATGGAGTCTAGCATTCATGACTTAAAGATTTATGTTCAACCAATAAACTTTTATCCATCCAATATTGAATCGTGATCTAATTTAACCTGTCTTACTTTTTATTTTTATAATTGAATGAGTTGGTTAGATTTATACATGGGTGGATGGTTAGTGGATAAATGGATTGAATTGCTGCCTCTAATTGAAACACACCTCTTGAAAATGAGGAGACCACTCACTATTAAGTTTTAAACTATCATTATTAGTATAAACTGTTTCTGTAATAAATATAAAGCAAATTGAGGGGATTTTATTTTACCAGTGATATTAGTTTGTAATATATTTAATTGGGGTTTAACTATCTTTAAATCATATCCTATTTTAGTTTGATAATAGATTTTTATCTTATTTTGTGTTTGTATTTTTGAATCTTAAGCTTGATCTGGAGTATATGTCTTAAACTTGCATTTAGTATCTTAGTTGAACTTGGGTCATTCAATTCATCATACAAGGCATATTAGCAGTCTGATAGGTTTTACTCTTGGGGCTGTGACATGTCTGTGTACATTACAATGTCACATAAGACATATGATCTCTTGAGCAAACATCTCACTATAAGTTCAACACTTTCATTATAGAAGATAAGAAGTGCCAGGTAAAGATGTATAAATGAAAGAAGTCTGATTTCTATGTGCAATTACAAAGTCAGAAAGAGTGGAATAATAACTCTAAATAAGAGGATCTAAAATGAATAAATTACAATGAGAGAACTAACAATTAAAACATAAAAGGGACATATAGGATTAAAAAGAATTGGTGCAATTTAATTTCAGGTTGTGGCTGTAGCCATTTTACCTTTGATAAACACACTGCAAAATAACAGTACGTATGCCTGTATGCAGCACAACACAACATGAGGGATACATTATGATTTGCCTAGGTTGTTATAGTGTAGAGAAAGCAATGCTGAGAGATATCTTGTATGGTTGATGATCTCTTTTATACCATTTAGGCTATGCCAATAACTTGCAGAATGCTCTGAGGAGATCTCCTAATTCCAGGATCAAAATGTATAATTACCACAAGTAGTTCTATGTGACTAAAAAATTAGTCACAATTTAGCTAGTTGTTAGATAACAAATATAATTACCAAAATGTATCATTCCAGGATCAAAATGTATACCAAAAGTAGTTCTATGTGACTAAAAAATTAGTCACAATTTAGTTAGTTGTTAGATCAAACAAAATGGAGGGAGTACTTGATCCTAATTCACATGATAGGGACTAAGGAGTACTAAATCTGGCTAAGTAGCCATCTTCATAATTATTAAAATTTGATTTAGGTCTTTGGGGTGCAAGCAAAGTTCCTCTTCCACAGAATTTGAATTTTGGATTGTAGAAGCCTTACCTTCTAGCATTGCATTTTGTCCTGAAACCTAGTTATAATATAACTCATTTTGGCTTGAGTCTTAGCTGATCTAGCTTTGTTAGGATATTTATATTTCACTTAAATCCTCATCATCATTTTCATATTGATGAGTTTTCAAGTAAAATTTCATGGTTGTCTTTTAACCTTTGGGTCTAATGACTTTTTCCTTTGGTTAAGTGGGGTGGAGATACATTGCATTCATGGCATGGGATGATTAGGGTTGCTTAATTGTGAGCTAAATTATACACACAAAAGGGGAATGAACTGTCAGTGAGCTAGCCACTCCTAGAAGTTTAAGCTATTAAAGTTACCTTACAGGCTTGGGACTAATTTGGTTGTAGGCAAGATCATGCCATCCATTGTGTTTTGCAATTTACATTAGCCGAGATAAAGAGGGTAGGAAGGATTAATCTCATTACCACATGGCTGGCTCTGATGCTATTTATTTGAAGGAACCATTCATTTCAAAAGCTTCAAATGCTGGAAAATTATATTTTTACAAAAGGATTTTACAATTTCTTTTTTACAAATAAGAGAGATATAAGGAAGAAAAGAAAAAAAAGTATGTGACAAAATGGTTGTTGTATAAGTTGTGTTATTTTTTTGTATGAATGACATATCTCTAAAATATTAAGGCTTGACTTGACTCACCAATTGGTTTTTACCTATAATACATAAGAGTAAAGATGCTTTTTTGTTAGACTTGTTTAAATGAACCTTTTAAGACAATTGTCTATGAGCAGAAATTGTTACTAAAGCATACAGTGCACATTCATCAAAAGGATAAATTGAACCAAGATGCAATTCTAGAAATAGCAACTAGGTTCTACAAGGAATGAAGCAAGAATGTAAACTTGTATATATCCTATTTTAAAGTTAGCTGGTTTGTTCCTATGCAACAAAATTGAGCAATTATTATTCTGTTAGGAAGTCATATAAGTGGTTTGTTTTTAGTATTATGTGCTCAAATCTAATAATGTATACTCTTTTGTGGTTACATAGGAGAGCATAAACAATTTTATCAGGTTTTAGAGTTTCTTGTTTTCTTCAATTTAATTTCAGTAATGAAAAATGTTGTCAGCTTGAATTCCCATCAGAGGTATATATATGACTTGGAGCCTCTTTAGGACCTGTTTACTTTCTGAAAACATTTCCTGTTTTCATTTTCTGTTTTTACTTTTATTTATAAAAATGTTACATTGTTTTCATTCTATTGTCTATTTTCAAAATTTTGTACTGAAAAGTGAAAACAAAAAACAACTATTTTTTCGTTTTCACTGTTTTCTGCACAAAATGATAAAAATAGAAAATCAGAAAATGTTTTCTGAAAACAAACATGCCCTTATTTTTCTGTTTGATAGGCTGCTCATGGACATTCTGTTGGAAGGAACAATTTGTTTGCTTCTCACAAAACAGTGCTGTGGAATGAGTGTACAGGTGATCAAACATGTACAAACATACACTTAATATGCTAAAATATACCTAATTTCATGTTTCCATTGCTTATATAATTTTTCTTATACTTACTGTGTGATGTGTCTTAAAATGAGTTTTGAAGTCTTATTGGCTGTTCAATAATATATGCTTTGCTGTTATGTTGTTTTGAATGGTACTACTAGCACTACTTTTGTTTGTTGTTATTGATATAATGACTCTACTTTTGTTTGTTGTTATTGATATATTGTTGTCATTAAGTTTCTGGAAACTATAATATGCTATGCTAGACAAATTAGAAGGGTTAAATATGTTTTTGTTTCCTCCAAAATTATGAAATTTGGTTTTAATCTCATTTTTAAAATATTTGATTTTGATTTTTCATTTTTAAAAATAGACTGTTTTTAATCCTCATTATTGATGTGATAAATATCGGTACACGCCACATGTCAAATATTAGTTACTTTGAAAACTAAAAGTAGTCTATTTTAAAAAATGAAAGACCAAAATCAATCATTTAAAAAATGAGAAACTAAACCAAAATTTTAGAATTTTGGAATGATTAAAAACATATTTAACTCATAATAAAATTTATATTTGTAGGTTGAAATTTTCATAAAAGTGATTTTTATTGGTTAGTCATATATTTTGCCTTTGAGAACTGTTGGAATATTCAGAATATATACAACATTCTATTTTGTAGGTATATAAATATTTTTGGGTATGCTAACGAGTATGTATTTGCCATTTCAGTTTGTTTACTGCATAGCTTGTGGTTTTCATAAAGGTATATTTGATAACACCCTTCTGAATTTCTGTACTTGTTTTCCCATATATTAATTTGTATCACAATGGTTTTAAATTGCAGCTGCATTGTTTGCAATATTGGGAGAAAATATTGTGGACAAATGCTCTTGCAACTGTAGTCTCAATGCTGTGGTGAAGACCTCAAAAACTGCAACATTGTCACCACAATTGTGGTTGCAAACAATTTAAAACCATCATCAAAGTTCTGGTGTAAATTGTCGTTGAATTTTTTGAATGTTATGTGAGGAATGGTGTTAAACATGGATGAATTCAGGTATTCTAAGTATGTGTCTGATTTTTGTTGGAAAAGAGCCTAACAAGATTTTGCTAGAAAATAATTTGGTATCCAATTGCACACAGTAAGAATCAATTCCTGCACAAGTAAAATAAATCAATTTCATCCAACGTGCTTGTAAATCGTGCATCACTCATTTTCAACCATTGATTTTCAAATTCTAACAAAATCTTAAATAAAACGGGCTATAACTAGTTATTGTTTTTCCATTTGCATGATTTGGAATTCATGCCAATGGAAATTTAACATTTTAATTGGTTTGCTGCAGAATCTTAATAGAAGAGTACATGTTAAGCATGGCGCTAAGTGATGGGGAAAATGTGAATGCAGAAGATGCATACTCAAATGCATCTGTTCCTACCGAAAATATGGCAATAAATCCTTTACGAGGTCCACAAGTCTGATACAATTAAAAATCTGGGAACTGGGTTGCACAAAAATGTCATAATAATAGTTTGCAATTGACTAAGGATCCTTCAAGTCCTTACATGTATGCCTTACATAATTCCATGATGCTAATATGTCTTAAGCTATCAAGTTTGGTGACTAGCAAGATTTTCAAAGTCAATATAGTAAAAGCTTGTGCTCAACATGATGAAATGATGATTCATACTTGGTACAAATTCAAGTTTGTGGAGTTAGCTTGCTTATGATGCGTCAAATAAAGGGGTTCTCAGATAGAGACGTTGATGTGAAGAATGGACCTGTCATCCCCAAAAGACAAGCCATCAAATGCTTTAATGATTTTTCCTAAAATTGTGGAAGAAAATGTACAAGCTGGTGTTGTGAGAGATATACACATCGTTTTCATGACAAATAAAATAAATAAATATGATGGTCAAGTGAATGATATTACTATTATATTTGACATTGTGAGGCTACAAGTATCAAATACATTGCACTTAATTAACCCTATTTGGATTGAAAAGGTATACTGAGTTGAAATTAAGCTGAACCAGGCATGGATATTGCTGGCTAGATATTTTTATTTTTCACACTGGTCCCTTGAGCAATCTTTTCTTATAACAACAAAATATGAATATTCTATTACGAAGATTGGTTAATCGGATCCTTTATTGTTCTGAAGGAGATAATCATACTGCATATAACATAATAGGTATATTTATATTGCAGTTACTTCTTTTGTTATGCAACCCAATTAATCTTTGTACTAATTTGATGCTTTCAAGTTTGCATTACCAAATGTGGTTGGTTCTTCCGAACTTGTCAATCAATTTGAATTTCGATCTCACTACTTCCAAGGAAGAGAAAGAATGCGGAGAGGGGTTATCATTATTGAATTTATTGGATTGTATATAGCCGAAGGGAAAGTGAATCAAACCCAACAACAGGCAGCACCATGTGACGCTAATTTTTACGTATCATCAAAACTTGTATGTCCCCAAGTATCCTTAGTCACAAAGCGAATTGTGATTTAGTTGGATTTATCTTCAAATGTATAGGAAGAAACTAAAAAAATGTGAGAGTAATTAATTATTCGTTATACTTAACCTTATCTACAAAAATTTTAGTAACTAAATTATAATAGTTTGATCTATAAATAGGGGTGTGTATAATTTGAAAAAAAAAAATGCAGTCTCAGTTCTATAATATACATAACAGAACCTTCAAATTTTCTTTATTTTAAGACGAGATGTAACATTCACAAGTGCCAAATATCCATCAAATCATCTCAAATTATGTGATGAATAACCAACTTGCTGTGCCAATTATCAAGCAAGCAGAAGGAGCCACCAATTAATCTTACAGCCCTACTTTTCCATGATGAATGTTGCTTCTAAAAATGTCTTTAGTATAGTCGTGGCACTTAGTTAAGATACCCTAATCATAAACAATAAGAAATGGAAGAACAAAAATTTAATCAATTATATATGCATCTAATGAGATTCTAGGTAACAATAAAAACTAATCATTATAACTTGCTTGTATTGTGGCTTATAAGCCCTTTACCCAGATTGCCAAGACCCACAGCATGAACTTCCTTATAGGGATTGAAATCACCAAATTCCTTTTGGGTGTGAAACATTACTCTTCTGAAAAAGTATCTTCAACACAAACCTTCCCATATAATTTGCGTCTAGATGCAAAAAGAATAAAGTGGTTAACCTGTTTGCACATGCTAAATTAGTAAGCAATAATTCTCATACTATGTCTTCGTGGAAGGAGAAGGAACCGTCCTGCATAATAGTTTATACTTTATAGTTCTTTAGATTTATGATGACTAGTATGAATTATTTTGGTCTTTTGATTACCAATTCCCGTAATTAAAATTGTGGGATTAACTCTTAAATAGTTTTATCGTGGTGGTTAACTCTTGTGGATTAAAATAACATTGAGATCAACTAAAGTCATCATAGAGGGATGATGACTTTAGTTAATCTACTTTCTTTTATCCGGTTTTTAACATTCTTTCATCTGGATCATACAAATTAAGAGTTTTTTTTTTTTTTTTTTATCTAACTCATAGTTATTATTAATTGGCGATAATATTGCTTGAATCAAGTTAGAGTAATTGGAGATAATACTCTGAGTTAAATAAGATTAGTCTGAATTATATCCAAAATACAAACTTGAGATTTCTGTTTAAGTTCGACATGCTTGATAGTATAAATTAAGAGAAATTGTTAAAATTAATAATTAAATTTTAAATAAATAATAATATTTCAAATTTACTCTATTTAATTGTCAAAGAAGGTTTATTCTTTTCTAAAGTCAAACTCTATTAATGTATTGTTAGCTTTAAACAAGTTAAAAAGGATAAATATAAATTGAAAAATAATAAATATTTCTGAAATTTTATAAAGGTCTTACACTACCTCTGATCCTAATCTGTTTAAAGAGATGAAGATTATCATATAAAAGTTGAACATAATAATAATAATAATTTTTTATTAATATCTTTTTACCTATATAAAAAATAAATAAAAAGAAAAATAAAGAGAGGTAATATAATTAAATAAATAAGGATAGATTGGAGAATTTATTTAATAATTACAACATAATGATAATTTATTGATTTATGTAATTTCTTATATTTTTAGACAAATAAACAGAAATGAAGGTAGTATTCTATCTCTATTTTTTCTCCACTTTACTTTTTTATATGAGTAAAATAATAATAATAATAATTAATATTTTAATGTTTTACATAAAAAATAAATAGGAATAATGTTCATTTTTTAAACAAATAAATAAAAACACAAATAGTATTAAAAGCCATTAAAAGTTTTAAAAATATATAGTCTGATAAATAAAACCAAAAAATGACTTATTGATTAATGATTGATGTAAATTTTGAATATGTGTGCAGATCGGAAACGTGCAATATTGAAATAAAATAAAATGAAAATTGAATGGGACAGTTTTCTTGATGCAGCGGTATGGTACTAGTTGATTAATTCAGTAGCAGAGCTCTACCATAAGATTTCTATTAAAAAATTCTGATTTTTATTTTTATTTTTATTATTTTTATTATTTTTGAGAAAGAGATTGTGAATTTAATAAGTCCTCGAGATGCTAAAGTGATTCAGAATTTTGCAGCAAGGCTAGCCCTAAAGAAATCCCAAGATCCCAGAGTTTGGCGCTAGACTAGAGAACTATATACTTGTGCCAAAATAATAAAATATAAAAGTTAATGTTATTTGTTATTTTCACGATAATTTGTGATAACAAATTAACATTTTGTTTCGGAAAATTAGAAAAAAGGAAAGAAATATAATATATTATAAATTAAATGATGTGATAAAAAATATATTATAAAACTGTTATAAAGTTGTGAGTAAAAATAACATTCATATACAAAAAGCCAAACAGGGATCATGGCCATACTGCTACAAGAGAAGTATCCAATATACTGCTATATTGCAGATCCCAAAAATAGTGTCTTGCATCAACTTGCTCGGAATATTCTTTAGACATTACTATAAAATAGAATCGCATCTACATTTATATAAGCACATGGTTAGAAATTCGAAGGTCCAACATTATTAAAACAATGACAATAATAAATGTACTCATGTTGATACACACAATTATATATTCTTTTTATGAAATTAATATTTTTTTTAATAATCTTATCATCATTTTGTTTCACTCTATCAAAATTTAAGGTTTTGATTTACGTTTTTTTTTTTTTCAATAAATGAACACTTATAGGTCATTGAAATTGGAATCTATCTCCTACTAATAGTAGATTACCATATCGATTCGTTGAACAGGATTTTGGAGCCAAATTTCAGTGGCAACGAATGGTATGTCTTAAACTCTAGCTTCACCTTCACACTTACGTATAGGTTCATAAATTTTTGTGGAAGAAATAAGGACAAAGAAGCTAATAAGAAAGTAAGGATGTAGCACCGAAATTATACTCTTTTCAAAAAATAAAACAAAAATCAATTAATAGATTAAAAACAAATTTTGAAATTTACTTGGGTGATATGAAATAGGTGACAAAATCGTTAATAGTCCATTTAAAATGTTAACATATTTAACAAAACTACGATAACGACCATGATAAAAGTACTCACCTTAAAGACAATATAAATGAAAAGACACAACTTCAAAATCTAAATTTTAAATGATATATCTACATGTGTCGAATGCATGTTTAAACCATTTTTTTAATTCCCCAAAGAGATTGAATGCTGAATATACATATTTGAAGTATGATTATCGTATATCTTTTTTCATCATATTATCTATATTTTTTTTTTTACTTTTTGTTTTTCTAGATATATCCACCCAAGTATCCAACCCAAGTACATAACCACATTTTTTTTAAAAGGTATAAAATTTATATTATATAGTTTTTTCTTTCTTTTTCTATTATATTACCTATTATATCTTATATTTCTATTTTTTTTCTCTTTTAAATTATTTATTTTAGTATAATTTTATAATATAACTATCATTTCTTTCTTTCTTTTGTAAACCTTTCTGCTTATAATTATTTCAGATGCAATCATGGGTGATATTTTTCTTTTAGTTTTCCTTGAAGAATTTTTTTTTCCTCCTCAATATATGTTTGCCCAATCCATAACTGAAACATACTTGCTAATCCTGTTTGCCTTGTTTTATAGCATGTTTGGATTAAATTTTGATATAATTAACTTCTGAAAAAACTGATATTGAAAAAATGATTTTGAAAGAATTAATATAAAATACATTTTTGTTTTAGAATTATATTTTAAAAGTGAGTTAGAAGAATTAATTTTATTTAGATGATGAAATATATACAATTATTTTTTAAGTGCGGTCATACATATGTTCTTAAAAAATTGAGAACTTCCATATTTAGAATAAATTCACCTTTCAAAAATATTTGTTTTTTATTTTTTGTTAAAATCAATTCTACTTACTACAGATTAAATTAATTATTTTCTCCTTCAAAAAGTGGCCAAGCGGATGTTATGATAAAGCCATTTTATTTACCACAAACGTACACATATAAAGACTCTTAATCATTTGTAACTCAGATGCATGCTTCTAGGCCATACAGAATAAGGGATATATAGTTAAGATTAAATGATTGAATCAATAAATATATGTATTATATGAAATTACTGTTAGTGTCAAAGTAAGTATGTTTCACGCCAATATAAATTAATGTCTACTCCTAATTTAACATCATATATAATTTTCATTGTTATCATGTTTTCCTTTTGCCAAATTTAGGACAGACAGTGGTTGAAAATCATTAGTAATCATTAATCACATTCACTTCAATATCTAAACAAAAACAGAACATTCGTTAGTGTCCAAAAGCAATAAAATTTTGCCTTTTAGAGCTAAGCCCACATTTGATAAAAGAGTAGCTATAGTTGCTCTCACCAAATTAACAACAAAACGATTCCTGTCATTGATTTACATATGTCATAATAATATATCACTACTTGTGACTATATACCCTGTAAGAAGAGAGAGAGAGAGAGAGAGAGAGAGTTATGATGGTAAAAAATTACTTTATGATCACCATCAACCACAGGAATATTCATACACACACAGGTATGCTTTGAAGAAGTGTCTAGCCCCATAAGTGGTGGAACCGAGAATCAAATTATTGAATAAATTGTGATGGTTAAGCATAACTTCCTCCGATCCCACTTAACCCTTAGATCACTATTTTCTGATTTGCTGAAATAATGAAGACCTCAAGCTTATATCATCTACACTTTTGGGTTCATTATGATAGCTCCCCGTTGTCAAAACCATTGAAAATTGAGCCAAATTAATTGAATTGAATGTAAAAAATGTGTCAAGAGTTTCCATCCTTAATCACTAAACCGCCTATTTCTCCTAATTAATTAATTAATTAATTATCAAGGGTTTGGAAAGGGACATAAGAAAGGAATAAGTTATTTCTAATTTTTATTTAGATAGTTCATAAATCTGTTCGGCAAGAATACAAGATGAAAGTCACTAATGATAATAGTTTTGTATGCACCCATGTTGTTTTTGGGGGAAAATAAAAACGCCTTTGTAAGACTTGAAGGTGGTAATTAAGAAATTATTTTCATACAATATTACAAATACAACATTGATTTGTTTGCCATCATGTGCACCTTCATATAGGAGTAGGATGAACTCCTTTGGAAACAGGGGAAGCACTTATGGGCATGTTCTTACATGGATTTTTCCCTCCTCATTATATTGCTTTGTACAATCTTCCACATGATTTGTATAATCCGTATAAACTATGCAACCATAGCTTTAGAGGGTTACTAGCAAGTAGCTATGTTTTAATTAAGAAATCTGATACTAATATAAATTTACCATACTCTAGACCTGCACAATTTCCTTGATGTTGATGGTCCTAAGAAACCTTCACCTGAGAAAAAAGAGACGTGGTAGAAAGGGAAGGAAGGAGATAAGAGAAGCAAGGAAACACCAAAGACACATGGAATCTAACCTTATTGGTTGAAACACAAAATTCTCGTTTGAACCCTAAATTTAAAGAACTGTACACTTCCTGGTGAAATGTCCATTTCAATAAAGGGGAAAGGGAATAGAGCCGTGGAAAAGACTACAATTTTTACGTTTAGAAAACAGCTGAAATGTCATTGTGTATTGAAAAGCCTGCTGGAATTATGTAATTTTAATTCAAATTTAATTTGCTGATTTTCAAATTAAAATGATAATTTTTTTTTTTAAAAAAAAGGTAAACTGTTAACTTACATCTAATAATATTTTATTTTGAATAATTATTAATTTAACCGCGTTCAATTTTCGAAACGCATGTGTCAAGTAATTTGACTCTTTTAAGGAAATTTCTTCCCATGCCGCAGTAAAAAAATATGAATGTAAATTCTTTGGGAGATGGGAGAAATAAAAAGATAACAAAAATAGAACATAGCGGAAGATGATTTTGTTTCATTTGTTGAGTATGGCAATACTCATACCAAGCTCTTACAGGTCCATGCTCCGAATCATAATAACAATTACTTGCATGAAGGCATCAACTGTTGACTTCTACTCTTCTCTGTAAAAGCATTCATATGTAATGCATCTCAACAAAAGTTGATGATCTACTCCTCATGCTTACACCGGATACCTGTGGCAATTTGTTCTTGTGAATGTCACCAACACCGATGGCTTATTAATATTATACCGAAATTGATTATAAGCCCGTTAATTAAACAATACAAAAGTTGTTAAATTTGCACACTACAATCACAACGAAGATAATATACATAATTTGATGTAGAAATGTTAATTCGTATCTCAATTCAAGCACGTGCAGTTAGGGAGGTTGAGGAAGCTTGGCGACACTCGATAACCGGACTCTGTTCAAAGCTAGTTAGGCTAGTTTTCCAAGTCTTAAAAATCAAATTCAACCTATGCTTGATAATAACCTAACCGAGCGCTGATTATTATTATACGTAATTAATTTTAAGCCTAACGGTTATTAAATTATCTTTTTTAAAATAAAAAATAAAAAAAATAATTGCACAGTGTGCTAAACGGAATGTAAGGTGCAACCTTTTCCAACGGAGGCTAACTGAACGAGCGCATAGCCATGAGAGGATAAAACAAAATAAAAGGGAAAAGGCAATCCATTAAGGCCCACAAGTGACAACTCCAATTACACACAAAGATGAGAAAATGAAGGTACAATCATAGCGAACCATGTCTTAGAAGAAAGAAAGAAAGAAAGAAAGAAAGAAAATATTCAGGCAGTAGCAGGTGTGGAATTCTCAGGGGAACAGGTCCAGAATATATCTTTGAGAGCAGGACGAAGCTCTTTGGTGCAGAATTGGTTATACTCCCAGGTATCCCCATTGTTCTTCTTAACCTCCACCACCATAAAAGAAGGCGTCACGGCGTAAATATCGGCGGCAATGGCGAGCTTCCCTTTCCTCCCACGCTCCTGCCCCTGAAGCCTCACCTTCGTGTCACTACTCTTCACATTAAACTTCACCGCCTTCGCCACCTCCTCCAGTCTGGATATGACGCTGCTGGGTGTCCCCGCGGTGGCGAACCTCATCTCCTCCCTCTCCTCTCTCTTCTTCTCCTCGAACAAGGGCGACAGATCGAACCCTTCCGATAGAGAAATTATGTGAAAGGCGTTCATGGTCTCACACTTTACCTCCTCCAATTCAAACCCATCCTCCTCCTTCTCCTTCTCCTTCTCCTTCCCCCTCACCATGCTCTTCGGCACCGCTTTCTTGAACCAACACGACTCCATCACTTTCGATATGCTAATTCGGGTATTCGGGTTCGGGTCGAGGAGTTTGGTTATAAGTCTTCGGGCCTCCAAAGACAACCAGGGAGGACACTTGAAGTCACCCCTGTAAATTTTCTTATACATAGCCACCATATTATCGTCCTGAAAGGGCAAGAACCCTGCCAGAAGAACGTACAGAATTACTCCGCACGACCATATATCAGCCTTCGCACCGTCGTATCCTTTCTTCGCAATTACCTCGGGTGACACGTACGCCGGCGTTCCGCACGTGGTGTGCAACAACCCGTCCTGCCTTAGGTGTTCCGAGAAGGTGCTCAGCCCGAAGTCGGAAACCTTCAGGTTCCCGTGTTCGTCCAGGAGCAGATTCTCTGGCTTCAGGTCGCGGTGGTAGACGCCGCGGCTGTGGCAGAAATCTACGGCGGAGATTAACTGCTGGAAGTAGACTCTGGCCACGTCTTCCTTCAAGCGACCTTTGGATACCTTGTTGAAAAGCTCCCCGCCGCGGACGAGTTCCATGGCGATGTAGATCTTGGATTTGCTGGCCATGACTTCATGTATTTGAACGATGTTAGGATGCTTGACCATCTTCATGACGGAGATCTCCCTCTTGATCTGCTCCATCATCCCAACCTTGATGACCTTCTCCTTCCCAACGACCTTCATCGCCACGTGCTTCCCGGTCTGAAGGTTCCGCGCGTGATAAACCTTGGCGAATGTTCCGTGGCCGAGGACGCGGCCCAGCTCGTACTTGCCGTGGAGCAAGGTGGACTGAGCCTCGCTACCGCCTTTGTCACACATGAGCAGCGATTGTAACACTAATATACTATACAATTATAACTAATAAAGCGGTACTTAAGATGGGATTTGGTTTCGTTGAGAGGAATTAATTGAAGGAAGGTTCACCCGTCTTCGACGTGTTTGCGGTGGCAATTCCTGCCGGTGATTCTGCGTTTGGCAGGACCACCTGCCTCAGTTGGAGTGAACCAATGGCTTCTCATCTCTCTGCATTAATTCCCCACTAAGCAGTGACGGACAAAGATATGTGTTGTAGAGAATTCAATAATTGTTTCCCCCAACTCCAATTCTATTCACCCTCACCCTCTTCCTTTTCTTCCTTTTCTTCCTTTCTTATTTATAGCGTCACTCTTCCAAACATACCTACCCCGATCTTTGACACGTGTATGGACCATCCTCACTCTTCCCTATTTACTTTTCTTTTTCTATTTCCTATATACTACCATACCATGCACACACATCTCTCCATCTACCCAAACTCATTCCATCCTTTCTCTATATCTTTTATGCTTCTAAAATACATGTTTCAATTTCACTAATCATATCTGCTTCCGATTAATATATCTATGTATTTTATCATTTCAATTTTAATTTATCAAGATTATTTTTGCTCTATTTTAATTTTAACCACACCAACATTAACATATTATCGCCACTCTCTAAAACGTAAAGTTGGTTTCCTTCCTATTTTAGTTAACTTTTCTCTGTTGATGAAAATATATAAATTTAAAATATAAGTAAAACTCTACCTTATTTGCATGCGGTGCAACTACTGGAAAAGGACAAGTTTCGACGGTGTTTTGATTTGCTTTTCATTCTTAATTCTAACTTTTGTTGATTTTTCATTTATGGTTTTGAAAATTTAGAAAATATGAATAAAACACTACCTTAATTACAAGCAACAAAAATCATATATATAGAAATATATGAAAAGTTGAGACGTGGTTTTCATTTGTTTTCTTTCTTAATTTTATATTTTATTTTTATTAATCATTCTGAAAATATTTTTTATTATATATTAATTAAAAAAAAATATCATATTTATCCATAACTATTATAGAAAATAAACACTACGTTAATTGTATGCAATAATCATATTATATATATATATATATAAGTATGTACGTAAAGGTAAAGCTGAAACAGTGTTTTGATTTATTTTTAGCTTTATTGGTATTTTTAATAATTATAAAGATATTAATTAATTATTTTATTATATTTTTAAATAGGAAATAAATTAAATTGAGGTATTTAATTTATAATCATAAATGAAAATTTTATAAATTTAAAATATAAGTAGAACTCTGCGTTAATTGCATGCGGTGCAACTAATATAAAGGGAAAATTCTGGACAGTGTTTTGATATGCTTTCCATTCTTAATCTTAAATTTTGTTGATTTTTCATCAATGATTTTGAAAATATCTCTTTCTGTTACATCTTTAAATAGGACCAAAATAAAAATGAGGTATTTATTTTATAACTATCGAAGAAAATATATAAATAAAAATAAGCACTACTTAATTCCATGAAACAAAAATTGATTTTCAACATATAACTATCGAAGGAAAAGTTGAAACACGGCTTTCATTTGTTTTCTGTTCTTAATTTTAACTTTTTTATTTGTCATCAATGATTCTGAAAATGTCATTTTTTATTATGTCTTAATTAATAAAAAAATAAAAAAAAATGAAATGCAACAATTTAATTAACACATATATATATATATATATAAAGAAAAGGTTGAAATAGTATTTTGAATTTTTTTAATTTTATTGATACTTTTTATTAATAATTATGAAAATGTTATTTTAATTCATCTTTATAATACTGTTAAATAAGGGAAAATGAAAATAAGATATTTATTTTATAATTATTAATGAAATATATAAAACAAAAAAACAGTACCTTATGTGCATGCAATACATTGCTCCCAAACAACACATGAGAACAGGAAGACAAATATATTGTAGTGTGTGCTTCTCGCAACCGATGACTAACATTACCCGCTTGTGACATGTGATTGTCTATAATGTCGCTCAAATTAATGAATGTTATCGTGTCTGAAGGATGAGTGGGGCATGCAGTGGACCCTACTTCTGTGGTTGTAACTTTACAGTTAGAATTTCAATGGTATGTTTCGAGGACCGACTTCTTTTAATATTGAAAATTTATTTTTATTTTTCTTCTGCTATTTAGTAAAAAAAATATTCTATAACTTAGATGAATTCATATATGTATTTTAAAATAATTAATAAAATTCATTATACTTAATTTTAAACTAAATATTTACTTAATCTGTGATGGTCACGGAAGAGCTTAGGAATCTCACGGCCCGCACCAAACAATAAAATTTTGTGGTCGGTCCCAGTGTCACCAAATTATTAATTTAATAAATTTGTATATACAAAACGGGTTCTGCACCCAGATTTAATTGAATTTTTTTATTGTAAAATGAAATATTTAATATTAGTATATTTTATTTTTACTTTATAAAAATTCTATTTATTTGTATTCTTTAACACTGACTTTGACAGGGATGGTTAGCAAAGTTGTTAATAATTTAATATTATTAATTTATTCACATAGTAGTTTTTAATAAAATAATTTTTTTTTGAAATTGTTAAGTAATATAATTAAGCTAATCATTAAATGGAGAATCAATTGATGATATGATTTTTATATAAGTACAAGAAAATTATAGAGAATTATGATATTTAATGCAAAGGTAATATTTAATGTTAAACTTAAACTTCTAATAAAATTTCTCTTTTTTATTCGCTAATTGTTGGAGCAAAGTTATATAAAGAAAATTAGTTAATATAAGTGATGGTATATTTGTTGAGAAAAAATTTCTTTAATAATTTATAAATCTTGAAAGGGATTGTTTTTAATTATTATCGGTTAGCAACTTTTGTTGGTGAAGAATGTGGTTTAGCCTTTTTTTTTTTTGGTAAAAAAAGGGATTCTTTTTTCTTTTTGGATATAGTCAGGGTATTTCTTAATCAGAAAATTAGTCTTAATTTATCTTAAGAATAATAAAGAAGTACAAAGGATATAATTTCTTCTACAAAGTTTTTTTTTTACATATATATAACAAAGAAACGAACTTTATTAAAAGTTTAAAGAACCGAATCTACCAACTAGACCAAATTTTATTAGTTTTCTTATTTAATCTTATTTAGGAAAATTCTGCACAAATATTTTTTCTCAAACGTTTCTCCTTGAATCTTGATTATTTTTTACAGCATTGTGTGACATTATTGTTTAGGAGTTTTTAATTTTCCCCTCGTTGATCTTTATGAGAAACTATTATTTGGTCCTATATAAATGATGACAATCGACAAATATGGATTAAATTGTTGTATAAATATATGTGTAATTACTTAAACAATCATATTAAATTTTTGTATGAGGGTGTGTCTGTTAATTAAGTTATTGTTTTAGTTGACACATTAATTTATAATCGACTTAATTTACGTGACATTTAACTTATAAAATAATTAAAAGAATCTTTCCATATATGTGATGCATTAAGTCTTTCTGTTTTCATTATCAATTATGTAGATTATTTAGCTTGATTTAAATGAAAAATAAATAAAAAGTTTATCTTTTATAAGTAAATAAATTATGTGGATTATTTAGCTTAATTTAAATGAAAAATAAATAAAAAATTTATCTTTCATAAGTAAATAAAATAATAAGTTAAAAAAGTTAAAAAATTGTTAATATTATAAGATATTTAAATTCTCTCAACAACCTAATAAAAATACATGCATAGTTAATAAATTTTTATGTTTTATATTTTTTTATCAAAACAATAAAAAATTAATTAAATTAGTGTTTAATGGTATTTAGTATTCATTTTACGCCATGTGTTTGTTTACAAATACCATCGATTTATTTGTTAAAACTATGGGGCTGTTCAAATATAAACTAGAGGTATATACATGATGTTTGAAAAGACAATGCTGAGGAAAATTTAATTTTAAAATAAGATGCAATTTATGGTAAGACACAATATTATTGATGGCAGCCTAATACTATATATTTTTCATATAATAAATAAGTTTTGATCTTATATATCACGATATTGGTTGAATATTTTTTTTTATGGAGATTATTGTTACATCAAGTAAACGTATTAAAACATTATGATATAAAATTATACGGTTTAAGAATTTGATAAAAATATTAGTCCTCTAGGAAAGTTTTTTACGAATTAAATGATTTTTAAAAATATTTATTTATTTTTGTTGCATAAGTTTTGTAACTAAAAGAAACTACATACAATCAGAAAAAAATTGAAAAATAAAAACCGACGTGCTGTTATGTTTTACACATGGAAAAGCCATCGGGGAGCAATCGAAAAGAGACACTGTATTTTAGTATGAGTCTAATTTTAGTATATTATTAATTATATTATTAATTAATTAATATTAAAATAATAATTATTATATGATAATTAATTATTAAATGAAAATTTATTTTATATTATTATTATTATTATTAAACTTTTTAATATTATTTTTAAGTAAAAAAAGTTTAAAAAATAGTAAAATAAAAAAATTTAACAAATAAAAATTGATCTTCATAATAATAATTAATTTGATATCATATGATAAGTTAAACCATTAAGATTAAGAAAATAAAATGGATTTATAATTTAAACTTTATTACAACAATTATATCGAAAATATAAGACAAGTTTAAGGTTATATTCGGATAAACAGTGTACTTGTTAAATTATTTTTTATTTTTTTATAAAATAGTTATTTTTATAAATAATAAGAATTTATTCTTAAATTCTCTTGCAAGTTTGTTAAAACAAGTTTTTTTTAAAAAAAAAAAAAACTCAAACGAACTCTTCTTAATAGTACTAAATTTAAAACTGGATTATTCAGTTTAACTCAGTCATTAACATAATCGATCTATCAAACTTTTCATCCAATTTAAATATCTTTCTAATTTGAAATTTAAAACTGGATTATTCAGTTTAACTCAGTCATTAACATAATCGATCTATCAAACTTTTCATCCAATTTAAATATCTTTCTAATTTGAAATTTAAAACTGGATTATTCAGTTTAACTCAGTCATTAACATAATCGATCTATCAAACTTTTCATCCAATTTAAATATCTTTCTAATTTGAAATTCTCATAACATCAGTTACTTTCTTGAAATTCTAATTTTTTTTTTGATAAAAAAAAAATTATCTACCGTATATTAAAAATAAATATAAACTTTTCCATAATAAAATCATATGAAAATTTATATAAATTACTAAAATCATATCATTCCTAAAGTAACAAAATTTACATAATATTTTTCCAAATTATTATTGTTTTATTTTATAAAAATTATAAATTAATTTATTTTATCTATATATTTTTATATCTTTTGTTTTTTAATATTTTAACATTTTTTTATTTTATTTAAAATTATAAAAAAATTACAATAATTTCATATAAAGTAAAATTTCTTATTATATATTAAATATAAAATTAGAAAGTATATTAATATAATGATTTTTTTACTTAACTATAACTTTGTCCGTATAAATATTAATAATAAAAATATTAAAATACTATTGATTTAAATTTCATATCAATATATTTGAATAAATTATGATGGTTGTGCTCATCACAATTAATTAATGAAATGAAATAATTTCATGAATTCTATATTTATATTGTTACGAGTTAAAAAAAATTTAAACATTTTAATTTTATTAAAAAAATTTAACTATTTTAATAAAAATAATTAGTAAATAGAAAATATTGCAAATAAATATTTAATTAATAGAAAATATTGAAGAAAATAAAATAAAAGTATTTACCTATGAACTCTTTTAATATTTTTAAAGAGATAAAAATTATAAAAATATTTATTGAATTTGATTTTTTTGACTGACTATCAATTGTTATGTATTTTATATTTATTAAAATATAAAATATACAAATGAGACACCCATTCTCATCCTCTCCATAACTCCGTAGTATGCAACTTGCAAAACTCAATCATTGTTTCCACTGACGGTTTTTCTTTTACCAGCAACTTTAGTGTCTGCTTCATAAATGCAGGAGAATCTCAAACCCAATTACCTGCTCGGAATTTGAATGCAAAGAACGTGCAAGTTTGGCGTTTCTTTGCAAGTGGCTTCTTCACTCACAAATCACAATTCCGAACAACCTTTGCAAATGGCTTCATCGCTCAGAAATCCCTATATTTTAAATTTTTTTAATAAAGATATTTATGTTAATTTATTATTTAATAATTTTTTCAATTTATATTTTTTTAAAAATAAATAATATAAAACAAGATGAATAAATAATAAATTTAAATTTATTAAAAATATTTGTAGATAAATAAATAAAATCTAAACTTATAATAAAATTTATTTAACCTAATCAAAAGTTTGATTATTTTTATATATAATATATTTATATCTATTATATTTTTTTAAAAATATTATATTTATATAATATTAATATATTTATATAATTAATTAAAAATTAAATTTTAATTTTAAATAAAAAATAATTAATATATATACTCTAAAAATATATAATTAAACTTGTGAATTCTTTAACTTGTATGCTTTAATGTTTATTTATTTTTAATTAGTTATTTATTTAAATTTTAAATTTATTTTTTAATATTCTTTTCATATTATAAGCTTTTAAATAAATTTATATACTTTAAAATAAAACAGATATTATCAAAAAAATATCTATGACAACTCATTTTCTAAAAATAATCTAAAAATAAAACAAATTTAAACAATCAGTCCAACTTATTTTCTACCCTACAAACAATAAATGCATTAGTCATCTATTATACAATAGCATTTAATAACCCATTTTATTATTGAAATTAATGTATATATTATTAAATAGTGTATTGTATAAAATATCAAGTTAATATTTCATGTAAATAAATACTTATAATGACATGAACATATTAAGTTTTAGTATTTTTTAATTATTTATAATATATAATCATTAATATGTAAATTATATAGATAGTATATGAATAAATTTAAAATTACATAACATTAAAAGTTTTGTCTAAAATGCAGAATATTTGAAATAATAAATATTGTTCAATCTTTTTTAATATCTACATGCAAGATATAATGCCTCTTTTTATATGAAGGTAGATTGAGATTAATATCCATAATTTCATGTTAAAAAAAATTTCCCTTCTTATATGGATAACTAATTTTAATATGTTTTAAATTATAAAATTTTATGTTAAAGTTTCTTTCTCCCATATACTTCATTAGTAGCTAATAACAATGTTCCAACTTTGGATATAATTGTTTCAAACTCTACCATTCTTTAAAGATGAAGGCTAATTTTACTGTTTTAATAACATATAGCGATACTTCAGTACAGGCTCAAACTCTAATAATAATGACATTTGAAATGTCTTCGAAGTAACTTTAAAAAAAAAAAGAAAATAAATATTTAAACAACTAATAAAATATAAATCAAATCATAATACTGATTATGATAATTATTATTACTATTATTATATATATAATATTAAAAATTAAAAAAGATAGGCGAAACATCTACAAATTTTTGCAGATGATAGTTATTCAGGTTACATATTTTTAAAACAATATTTATAATCAATATATGTAATAAGTAAGCAATTAAAATTTTAAAAAAATAAAAATAATCACAAACTTGATAATAATAAATAAAATTTATACTAAAAAATAGAAAAATAAAATAGTTGAATAGTTAGCACTAATAAAGAAAATTGAAGCATGCAATGAATCTTAAAAAATATATATTTAGTTAGAAATAATGCAACTTATAATGTAAATAGAGGCTTAAATTTTTTCTGTAAATATAAATACAGTGAAAATGTTTGAGTTTCTTTTAGATGTTTATGTAAATGTAAAAAAATAGGAATATTTGAGTGCCTACTATATATTAATATTAAAGACCAGTTGTCTTTCTGAGTTTTATTTTTATTTTTATTTTGAATTGATCTTATTTCATTGTGGAACTGATAAATTTTATGAAATATAACTGTTAGCGGTTATATTTGATTTAAAAATCATAAATAATACACGTGTAGGATGACAATTAAATAGTAAATAAGACATATATTATAAAACTAAATAAATCAGTGTTGAGCGATTATTAGTTACTCATGTAGTAGGAATAGTTGAATTCGTGTTAAATATAGATATTAAAGACTATTTTGTTGAGTTATATTCTTAACTAGTCCTATTCAGTTGTGGAATTGAATTGATAATATATATATATATATATATATATATATATATATATATATATATATATATATATATTACTGCTACTAAGAATTTTCATTGGTTAAATTGCAAGTGTGCGACATTGTGACGTAGACACCGACAATAGATACATCGTCGTTTTCTTTAGTAGTTTGTCATATACGATAACATATATCATTAAGGGACAATCAAAGTAGTAGTTTGATAATATCTATTTATTTATTTATATATATATTAATATTATTCTGTAAGATAAAAAATTATTGTAATTTTAATAGAATATAATTGGTTAACAGTAATCAATTGTATTTACAATCACTTATTAAAATAATTTTAAAAATATTCTAACACATATTTATTTTATCTCTGGATAAAACTTGATGTATAGAATATACATAGATTTTTGTAGCCGTGCTAAGGTCTGAAAACTGTTCTATTCTCATAATATCTATATTTAATTTATTATATATTTATCAAATACAATATCATAATCAGTTCTAAAAAATAAAATTACTTATATAATGTTTTAAATATTCATTAAACATTAATTTTATATTTTAAAATTTTGCCTGATTAAAAAAATATAGGAAGATTAAATCTTATTTATTTATTTATCAAATTAATATTTAAAATAAATATTATTATTTGAAACAAATGATAATTTTATATATTATTTCTAGATTTTATTTTATATTTTTATAATATATTAATTTTATTGAATCTATTTTTAGTTACAATATTTACACTCATCTGAGACTTTTAAATTATGGTACAATATAGTAAATTAATTTTTTATTTAATTGATCTGGTATAACATTTTTTCTTATTTTTTACTATTACAGTATCATTTTATCACTATTTATGTTCTTTTACTAATATAATAGTAGTCTATTGTTACTTTTAATTTGTACTTTTATATTATTATTTCAGGTATTAACTATCATATTACTGTAATACATATAATAAACCAATAATAATAACATAATCTTTTTAAATGAATAAAATAGAAATACTAAAAATTTGTGTCAATTCCTGCATATATTGTTGATAATCATTGAATGATAGTATTAGATTATACCTACATTATCATGGAAATAATAATTTTTATTTCTTATTTTCAGACTAATATTTTTATTTATTATGATTGATGCAAAACATATCTAGTACCTCGAGGAGAATACATCTTTGGGACTTGACCCAGAGCAGAACGTTTTTTTAATATTTACACAATCTGTTTTATTATCACTCCTTTCGAAATTATTGGTATTCTATTTCATTCAGTGCACCTGTAACTAACAGCTTTGAGAATTCAAAGTACTTACTTGTACATGAGCAAATTTTTTTGTTGCTAATGAATTTGCAAGACTGCTATATAGTTGCCACACGCCATGGATTCGTAAGCATTAAATAATATCAGATGTACAAGTTTTGTGGTCACGTTTTAATTAAAGTTGTTTCTAGATTCCGCAATAAATTATAGATGGCAAATTTTGATTTTTGTTTTTTAGGTGGGTCAATTTTTTAGCATTTCGGTACACAATTTTGTGTTGTTTGTACAAAATAAAATAATAGTATTTTTTTACCTAAAATACAATAATACCTTTTTAAATAAATAATAGTTAGTTAAGTTATACTGTTGTATAATTTCTGAAATAAAGTTGTTTTTATATTTTGTTGATGAATCAATTTAATAATATCTTAAATTATTTAATGACATATGTTCCACGAATTCTTTAATCATGAACACATCAGCTTTTTTTTTTTGGGGGGGGGGGGTGGGGGGTTAGGAGAGTATAATATGAGTTTAGTTTAAGGATTTCGTTAAAGAAGTAAAAATAAAAATTATTGAAAGAAAAGTGAACTATTAACTTTTAATTTTTTAAGTGCTTTTTAAAATGATGGAGACGTACATATAATAATAAAAAAAGAGGTCAATAAAATAAAGTAAATTGTTTATTGGCAAAGCTGAGTCGTTATTGCTGTGGCGCAACTCCAAGAAAATGACAAAATAATTTCATAAAGGCTGATTTTGTAATGTTCAAATATACTAATTTTTATTCATTTATAACAGAAGAAGACGCAGAGAAAATGCACAACGGGGAGAATGCACTGGACATAGATAGGAATTAATCATAGGATGGAGAGGAAAAACGCAAATTAAAGTCGTGAATGATTAAAAGAAGCTTTGCAATAATATATGAAATTAAAAATAAATAAGTAATTTGATAACTTTATACCTAAATTTTAATGTAAAGTTTTACTCGAGGGTTTATTGAATTAAAAATAAATAAGTATACTTTAATAACTACAAAGTTGATTTTTATATAGGAAAGTTTTATTTCTACCTATACAAAGGTGAAAATAATATTTTTACCTTTTATTTAAACTTAATATTGAAAATATATTCTCTAAAAACATTTGCTATTTTCTTCTGCCAAACATGAAAAACATTTAATTCTTCAACAAACACTGTCTATCACATTCCTTACATTTGAAAACTTGTAAAATTTATATCTCTTATTCTAAATTTGTTTATATTAATTAAGGATTTAAGATTCACTGTTTTAATTAATTGGTAAAAATTTTACAAAATTCCTATGAAATCTAATTCATTTCTCCTTTTAGGTTTAAGACCATTTGATTAACATATATAAAAATTGTCATTAACATGATTTAAAAGAATTATTTATATACTTTTATTTTATATATTCTTCAATAAATTATGAATTAATAATATGCATTTTATTTTTCATAAATGCTCAAATTCAATTCATGATGTTATGCTCTGTTTTTCAATCTATAATTGATGTTTTGTTTTTGCTGTAAAAGTGTTCTGCGTCTCTATGATTATAATGTTCCCATCAAGAAAATACCCAGCCACCGATCGCTAATAGTCAAATGCCAATGATAGGTTTCTTCCTCGCTATTACTCAAAGAAAAAAAAGTGAATAATTAGTGTTGGAAAATTTGTGCAACTTCCAGTTCTCCTTACCTTAAAGAAATGGATTCGTTACCATGAAGTTTGTCATTAATTAGTTTATTAATTTCTCCTCTATATCTTCATGTATATATTTACAGTACAAGCTTTGTATAGATTTCATGTATATATTGTTAATATAGATTTTGAAGATATATATTAATAAAAAATTATATTATACTAATTTCAATATATTGACAGTATATATTAATATTTAAATTTATAAAATTATTTATAGTGTAAGATATTTTGTTGATATTATACTTAAACTTATAAAGTTTATATTGACAGTTAATTTTTTAAAAAAATTATACTAATAAAAATTAATACAATACAAAACATTAGTAATTAAATAATAATTTTTTTTGTTATAATGTCTAAAGACTGATAACAATTTCTGTATTTTATTCTAAAGTCATTCTTTCGCCTAATGCTTTTTTGACCTTATATTTATTATTATTAGCGAATATGTCACTTGTGTTTGTTCGTTTATATGGACGTCACATATCCATCCTATAAGTTCAAATTTCTTTTATCAAACACTTGTTCTTTTTGTTTTTGGAGAAAACATCAAACACTTGTCACATTCTCTCAACAAGAAATAATTTATTGGTTATTGCGATAGTAAGAGTTACATTTTATTTCCCTGTAATTTACAAATTATGATTGGGATTCTGGTTATGCGGACCACCACTGAGAACACCAAACAATCATGGCAATGGCTTCTACAAGAAAATTATGAATTAAGCTTAATTTGTTTTGTTTAAATTATCTTAGATCTGTTTCTGTTGTAATAATGAAGGGATAGTAACCAAAAATTGCATAAGATGGGATCTGAATTGTAACAAACTAGGGTGGGTACCGTTGGAGATGGCACCACCATGTGAAATGATAAATACAGTGACCTGTTTGGTTGTCTTAATAGTCATCTTGTGTCCGAATATGGTTATGATTTTATGGTGTTTTGTTTCATTGTGTAACCAATCTTTGAGGGTGTCCTTTCCGGGCATTTGATATCCTCACATGCATTGCCTATAGTGCAGTCACTGCTATTTTCATTTTCGTCATATGTACCTACCAACTATTTAACTTAAAGGTTGACCTACCATTTCATTTTCTTTTTTTTTTAAAGGGTAAATGGTTGATCCAACCCAAAAAAAAAAAAGGAAGAGATTATTCTCATACTAATTTTATACACACTAATTCTGGGCATATGAATATGACAGTTTGGCCTATGTTATTGTACAAGTAGTGTGCCAAATAGTGTTCATGCAAAAAGTTCGATGCTTAACTAACTATACCCGCCGACAAGGAATTTATAAATACTAGACCAATGGGGTTGAGCTAAACCCATTTTTGGCACTTCAATTCATGTTTTCAGAATGCATTCATGTTTTCCTAACCATTTTTCTTAAGTTTGAAAACAATAAATTTTTTATGGTATTTTGAAGTATGCTTAAGGTTCATTTTAAAAATAATAATACTTTGAAAAATGAAATATCCAATAAATATATTTTTCTACTGTATAAAGTGAATTGAAGTTGATGATGTATTTCCAAGTTATACTTCAACTCATTTCGAAGTTTTATATATTTCTGCTGCTGCTATTGTTGTGATTATCAATGTTTTTTTTTTTTCAATATGTTATTTTTATTGTTTTTATCTGTTATTGTTAAATAAGTAGTGGAACTCTGAATCATTTTTAAAATATCAGAATATTATATAAATTTTCCTGCGAAATAAAATTAAGTGGATTTAGCAATAATAAAATTTGGTATAGATAGTAAATAATTGTGTTGTTTAATTATATTGATAAATATTTAAATTTTAATAGTTTTATTAAAAATTATATATGATCTAACTCAATTTAAGAAAAAAGATAATTTATAAAACAAGATTTTTCTTTGATATATATAATTATGGTTAATTTTTTTATATAATATAAATTTTTTTATAAATTTTCTCATGTTACCTTTAGTCGAATATCTAGGTATACGAAATTTGTAGGATTTTACATCCACAAATAATTTATTAACAATTAATTATTGTAAGTCTCACGAAAAGATTAATCGTAAATATAAATATTAAAGATAAATCTTATCTTATAAGTTTGTTTTTAAAATTAAATTATATTTTATATTTAATTTTTAATATAATATTTTTTTTCTAATTCTAAACATAAAAAAATATAAAAAAAATTCAGTCATAACTTTATATTATTAAAAATAACTCTTGTTTCAAAAGTTAATTTTTAAGATTAAATTAAGTTAAGTTTAATTTTTAATAAATTTATATAATTTTTTAAAATAAATAAAATTTAATTATAATTTTTACACTTTTAAAAAATAATCTCCAACTATCAATTGAAAAGTATCCTTCATATATATTAAAAAAAATTAAACTGGTTATTAACTAGAAAATATTTTAATATAAAGTTAAACTATTATTTTTCCTGTATTATGAAAAGGTTTAGGACACAAATGATTAAGAAACAAAATGGCATAAGTTACTTACTTCATGTTTGTTTCACCACCGGAAAAATTAAAATTAGGAATTTTTTTTTTTAAAATATTCAAAACTTTTTCTCATTATCTCATTAATTCTCATCATCTGTTGTTACTAGATATATAAAAAAAATTAATTTAATGGAATATTAAATATAAAATTAATGAATAAATTTTTTTAAGTGAACAACCAATTTATAAAATTATAAATAAGTTAAGAATTAATTTTTTTTATTTAATAATTAAATATGACTTTTTTGCAAAATTGAAACAGAAATCATTGTATTTCAAAATAATTAATTTTTTTTCTAAATTTAAAAAATAAAAAATATCTATCATTAATTAGAGACGAATTATATTTATTTTTTATTTAAATTTTTTTTCACCAATAATTTGAAAAGTTTGATTTTCTTTCGAATTGAAAAGATTTTTTTGTCTCTAATTTGGGAGGAAATTAATTTCCCTCTTAAGTAAACGAAACATCAAGTATTTTAAATATTATAATTAAAATTTGGACAAAAAATTCCATTAAAATTGAAAAGGATCTAATTAATTATGCTAATCATAATTAGAAATTATAATAATATATTTAATTTTATTTTTTATTTATTATTTTTTTGGAATGAAGTACAACTTGTCATTCGTTAGTTACTGGATGAATGGACAACAAAAAAGGGGCCAGAAGGACATTCACTATACATAAATCAATAAAAGCAGAGTGCAACGTTAATTTTCGAGAGAGGAAAAAACAAGTGTATATTGTGAAATTTGATGTACAAGGAAGAAAATTGTAGAAAGATAAAAAAGAATGAAAATTTTCCATAAAAATAATAAATTATCATGTGACATCTTTTTGAGACATTCAGTTTTTTCATATGAAATATTTTTAGTTTTTTAAATTTTTTAACAATATATAAATATACATATAGATAAAAATAATAATTATTCAAAACTAATTTATTCTAACAAATATTATCTGAAATCGGTTCACAATATTTTGATTGTTAAATATATATAATTGAGAATAAATGCTGAACTGAAATAACCATAAAATATTAGATTTAATATTGCATCAATATTTTACAAATAACATTTTTATAATAAAATATCTTAAATAATATCTTTCGTTCGTGTAATAATATTATAACATTCCTTTAATTCATCTCATTGTTTTTTAGTGAATTTAATCAAATAATATATATGTCGTTTTTTAAAGACTTTTGATGTTAGCACTTCGCATTAATTGTTAAAGAATAAAATTTCAATAAAGTGTGTAAAATATAGATGTAAAATTTGTAGTTAAACTTTTAATCAATAAAATTGTAAAATATATGATAAAAAGCATGTCTGGTATCCCTGTATATTTATGATTCCAATCAATACATACACGATCTGATGGTAAAATTTTTAATTTAATCACAATTATGAAAATTATCTGAGATCATAAATAAATAATAATAAAATTGCATACATAATTTTATATAATTTATTTTAAACAAATAGTTAGCAGCGCCTATAATATGTGCACATGAAAACCGTTGGAAAAGCACATTAAGATTATTTAACTTCAATCATCCACTAAAATCTTATACTTTTTGCATTTGATCTCTCACTAGTTTTATTTCTTCTCCTCCTTTAATTTTTAAAATATCTTTCTGAATAATATTATTTATGTTATATATGACACTTACAACGAACATTTATATAATTTAATTTTAATATTTGTATTATGTGACAAGGGAGTGTATTTTAATATTAAGATATATTTTAATATTTTAATAAACACTGCTTGCAAATACGTGGTCCCCATCTGCCACGTGTCTCCACATTCAACACTTTCATATCTTCCACTTCTTATGTACAATTATTGATTCTTGGTCACCGTGCAAACATCAATTTAATCATACCAACAAATTTTTTCTTTGGTTTAAATTAGTAAAAACCATTTTAAAGGCCCAATTAGTAATATAAATATGAAATTTTTTCATAAAAGGTTATTTATTACATTAATAATATTTTATTAAAAATTATAATATTTAATAAAATGTTATTATATATCTTAAAATACATGTTAAAAAATTATATTAATAATATTATAATGTGTGTTAAAAGTTGTAATAATAAAGACAAGTTGAACACAGAATGATTATTAATATATGAAACGTGGTACACAAACATAAAGAGAATCAATCTCAATTATTCATATAAATTTAAACAATTAAATCAATCTTTAATCTCTTACTTTCTTATTAAGGATGAAGCCTACAGAATTAATATAGAAACATATCCAAGTGACAAGTGTTAAAGAAAACAGTGGTACATATGGAAGGGTACTGCTACCTTTTTTGTTTTCCAGCTTGTGATGACCTGATTTGTCAACGTACACATTCTTCTTCGCAGACAAAAGTTAATCGGTACAATAATTCTGTACAGTAAAAGGTATAATAAAGACGAAAATGATGTTTAATCATCTAAAAATAATTCAGATTCGATTAAATACATAATAGTTGAATTTGTGGATTAGTTTTCCGTTTGAATTTATTATTTTTTATATTATACTAAAAAATACAGCATAAATTATTTTATTTTATTTTAAAAACCACAATTATATGATGAAAAATCTAAAAAAATAGAAGATATTATTTATACACAGGGTTATAATTTAATTATATCAAAATAAATGAACTATTACATATACACCTATTAACATATATATAAACATGACAATACATATACAATATACAGTATACACCCGCATAGCTAGCGGCATATATAATGATAGCTAGTGTGAATCCATCTTGATTATTTATTTATAATTATGTATACTAAAATTAATTTCTTTTCCAGACATCATGCTTTCGTAAGGTACGCTTAAAAGAGTTTAGGATCAATAAAACATTTCTAACATAGTGTTATCACATTTCCTAATTATAATATTAGTGTCAATTAACCTGTTTTAACAATGTATAATGCTAAGTAACAGTGAAGGGAGATTTTTTTTTTTGTCAAATGAAAATTACAGACAAAAAATATACAAAAATTAAAATTAAAATTAAAAAAAAAAAGCTAAAATAGTGTCTAATCATTACTTCTAGTCATTAATAACATGAAAATCATGAGGAACATAAGTGCCAATATATAATTTGATCAGATAAAAAAAGTCATATTTTGGAGGCGCATCTGCAATGATATTTCATTTTTTGTTCGTGGAACAAAACAAAATTATGACAAATGTTGGAATTAAGCTTTGAATATTTTTCATCACTAATTCATGATTTAACATTGGAGGCCGATGATTATCATTAATGATGTTTATAGCCTCTTCACAAGTGGATTTTAGAATAGTGTGCATGAATCGATATTGGAATGCAATGCAAAGATCTCGATAAATTATCAATATAACTCTTCTAGGAAGGGATCTCCGAAACCTTCTCAAGTAGAAAAACCCACTAACAAAGTTTTTTCATTGAGTTCCTTAAAATATTTTCACTTACCGTTAAATTGAAGCTTTAGTTGTAATTTTCATTCACATTAACTTTCACATGAGGAGGCAACGGGTTCCAGTATTGTTGTCATATGTAGAGAAGTAAAAAGTTTGCTATTAGTAACCAATTGGAACATTTCAACTTAAAACATAAGTATTTAAATAGGATGTGTATCGATCATTTTTCTTGGTTAAAAATTTAAAATATTATTTTAAAACTTTAAATTTAAAAATTATAATTAAAAATACATGACAAATGAATCAACATACCACAATGGTTATTAAAATGTACTTTCATGTAATTCTAACTTAACCGTAACTAAATTGAACCCAATCTAACTCTTAAACCCTCCATCAATCAAATTATTCATAAATAGCTAAGATTCAATTCCTTTGACTCCTTATCCCAATTCAAATTTCCCCATTCCTTAAATTTCCTCGATCAGTATTACATACATATAGATAATTAATCACCTATAGTTAATTGACTGCAACAATTAAAGTCATCTACGACAGTAGGTACTTAGACCTTTGTTAGTTACATCAATTAACAACTATTGCTATATGTATACACGTTTTTATTGATTAGTACATCGAATTAATTTCTAAGAGTATGAGTCATAGTTAATTTAATCTTTAAACAAAATTATCATTCAAGTTGTTGTTTCTAGAATTTTGAAGATTAAAATGAAAGTTATCTAATAAAGTCACCACTGAAATAATAATCATTTGATAATTTATTAATTAAAATAATAATTTTATAATTTTATAGGGTGATCAAGATAAAATGTTACAATAGGATGATTTATATTGTCCTATTTTGTTTTCAGTGTTTATTGAACCAGCGACATATGATAATTTATTCCAAATTAAGCTGAGTAGTGGCAAAGTTTTCCGTCTGGATTTTTAACACAGTTACATACCTAGAACTGATCTTTGGTTAAATTAGAATAACATTTCATCGATTGGTGAGCATGTTGGATAATTATTTTCTTTAATATTTTACAATTCTTTTATAATATAATAAATGAAAATCATTTTTATTAAATGATTTATTTTTAAAATTTATAAAAATTACTCATTTTTATAAATTATAATTTTAAATTTAGACAGCTTATTAATGTTTTAGCTATAATTTTTTGCAAAAAAAGTAATAGTTTAAAACATTATTATAATTCTTTTAATATAAACTTTCAATAATATTTGTACATAAAAACAAATTTTTTTATTTTAAATTTTTTAATAATGTATATATTTTATATATTTTTATTATAAAGTTAGAAAAATAAATTTAAACCTTATTTTTAAAATTATATTATTTTAAAAAATAATTGTATTATTTTATATAATATATTTTATCATTATTTATTTATCTTAACAATTAAATAAGATAACATGATGTTATTTGTTTTATTATTTGAGTGTGTATCAAAATATATAATATCATAAGATTCTGTAATTTTATCTAACATACCATTATCCAAAATGTTCTATCATTTATTATCTCATTTTAATTAGAAAAAATTGATTTACAATCAAAATTATCCTACATTTATTTATATTCTAAATCTAATAACAGAATATTATTATTATTTTATAAAAAAATTATACAATCATAAGTAAAATAAAAATGAATGTATTGTATTTTTGTTACATAGAAAAATAATTTCACTTTCAATTATCAAACAAGCTCATAAAAATTAAATGAACTCTTACTCATAATTTAAAAAACTAATTTAATACGTTACTTTGTCTTAATCACTTCTCATATTCTATCGAAAAAGGCTTTAACGCTCAATAAATTTTAACAACAATGATGTCTATTCCTAGATCCCTTTGTATACATAGCAATTTACTTTAAGATCCAGCTCAAACATCCATTTCTCAACTACATAAGATAAAAGCTACCATAAAATTAGCAAAATTTAAAAACAGCACATGAATCTCAAGTTAAAAGACAAAAATACAAAAACCTCAAACAAAAGATAATCCAATGGTTGAATTACAAGAGTTAATGTTTACCCCACATTGGGCCACCATATCACATAATAAGTACCATTAGCACTTTCCACGTGACATACCACATAGGTGACATCGATTGATGTTGCTGTATGTATGATTTCAGATTTAACTGTCACCTACCACTCCGTGTTCAGGTGGGCATCTTGAGCAAACCATCAGGATTATTATTTTTCAATTAGCTCAATCAAAACTTCAACTATTACCATTTAAGAAGAGACAAATGTTAGATATAACTGTTTAGTTAAATTACGATTTATGACAAGATATAACAATAGCAATTGTATGCTATAAGAAACGAGAAGTTGGCGAGACATTAATGGGAAAATTTTATTTGCAAAAGAAATTCCCACCTTATTAAGAATTTTTTTAGCAACTTTACCTCTAGTATTATAGTATTACTTTGCTGGTATCTCATAGCTGTTCTGTTTAGCTCTTTACATATTTGCTTTCTAATATGTTTCTAAAAGTTAATTAGAGATAATTTGTTTTGAAAAAGTATTTTAAATTATAAAATTTGAGCATAAACTTACAAACGATAACATTTGTGTAGTAATTCAAAGTTTAGGTTCATTTTGCCATATAAAGAAAGATTAAAACTGTAGCATCGGAATCTCCCATGTGCATGTTTTAGATTTGCTTAGGCACACCTCACATGTTAGGGGAAGAGCATATCTTGCTTGTGCTTATCTCTTCGATGCACGTTTTATGTTTTATATCTTACAAAGAGAAAATCTATCTGCTAAATAGTGTCTAGAAAGGTAATAACCCTAAACGGTTACTCTCTGAGCCTTGTTTTAATTACTCTGTCCTGTGTCTAGATTTGTCTTATTTATATATGATGGAATTTCCCAGATGAAAAACTAAACCCCAAATTTACTTCATTAATAACCCTACAATCTGTTATAGACCGAACATTTTCATTTTTATCGTTTTCTTGGGTTAGATTTTACTCATGGAAATAAATTCACTTTAGAGTAGGAGTTATAACAATTGAAGCTTAAAAAAAATAATTATAATAAACGAAAATAAAATCAAATTGAAACCAGTCCTTAAACATCTAGGATCATATAATTGAATCTCTAAATTTTTAAAGAACTTTTTTTAATCCTTAATTTTACCAAAAAAAAAAAAATTCAAGAACTAAAATGTTCAAATTTTACAATCTTAAAGACTGATAAGGATTTACTCTAAAATCTACTAACTATTTTTTCCTCTAAGATAAACACAAACTTGAAGCAAAAATTTATCATTGTCTTGCTTTGCTCTAAGCCTAATAATGAGCACAAAGGAAAAGAATTTTGTTCACAACACCTATTGTTAGGAGGTAGATATGAATAAGCAGCAGCAGAACAGAAAGTTGAATATCCG
Organism: Canavalia gladiata; assembly: GCA_037954105.1. Lineage (NCBI taxonomy): Eukaryota > Viridiplantae > Streptophyta > Magnoliopsida > Fabales > Fabaceae > Canavalia > Canavalia gladiata. Next base: position 39,577,167 of record CM075662.1, on the reverse strand, counting down.
TGCCTCTTCATCAAAACTTGACTGTAAGCATGACACAAAAGAAATAGCCCAAAAGCAAATGAGTTAAACATAGAGTCTATAGTTTTATATTTTCTACTCAGATGGTGAGATGAGTGTTCAAAATCAGAAGGTAGTTAGTTAGGCATCAAATATCCTTTCAAAGCCTTGGGCCACTATAGCATGTAAACAAGGTATAAACATAGATCAGAGTGATACTAGAAGAAAAGTGTGTGACTACAGCTTTTTCTTGAGAATGAAGTTCTCCTCAGGCTGCTTTTGCCAAAAATAATTTGCAGCCTCTATCCAACGGGGATGAACCAAAAACTTGTTTTCTTTCACAGCCCACTTGGACTTCTCAGTTCCAACATCAGTAGCAACTACATGTGTCACGGAAGGGTCAATTTCTGTCAAACAGGTGGCTCCCATCTGCTCTGCCATCTTCCGCAGAGAGGGTAATGCACCGTGAAAAATACGGCTGAAAACAATCACGCATCCACCTAAGACTTCTCTACGAAGTGATGACAAAACCTTGAAACAATGAATTGATTGTAATGAGGATAATAATAGAATCTCACATCAGGATCCAAAATTAACTAAATATTTCCACTAACATAAAACTAGAGCAATACGATAAACAGATATGAACAACATAACTACCTGCCTCACATCTCTGTCAACAAGATCTTCTTTAAGTTCCTACATAAGGTTACCACCGTACAGTTTTAGTATTATATCAGAAATAATCACATTTTTATCAGGATAACATAATGAGAAGTGACGTACATCAAAGAATGTGCAATGGACTCGCTTGAGCATTTTGAGAATTTTTGCCAATGCTCCATCAGTTTCATCTTCATCATTCTTCAGTTCAGCAAGCGATTTGCAATTGAAACCAAACTGGCGACAACTTGAAGTGAAAAAATGGTATCTTTCCATCAGTATCAGATTATCTTTATGCTTCATCCATGCCTGCAACATTTGCATACATCCCATTTAAAGGACATGATTTTAGTTCATAAATTCCCAAATGATAAAGAATGGCACCTTAAACGTTAAATGGGTAGATCTTATAGCACATTTTAAACTCTCAGCTTTCATGTAGATAATGAACTTTTACAGGGATAATTATATTCAATTTCAAAAGAAAAAAAGGCAACTATTTTTTTAATTACAAACTCAGACTAGTGGTCATTCTAGCACCACTAAATGCAAATGCAAGTAAAACTAATTTCTTACTTCTTATGCCCTATCACATGTATAGGGCATAAATTTTTTATTCCTATTATACAATCATATTTCATTTATTTCACCCAAATTGAAACGTGATCATTTAGAAGTAGTCTGACCAAAGTTGTGAGTCCTAGAAGACTCTTTTTTGATGGATGAATTTAAGGCTGAATCTCTTTCGGTGCTATTTTAGCAATTGAGCGACAATAATTTTCTTCCATTATAACTAAATTGGTCATAAACACGAAGAATTGGCTTTATAGCATATATGCCAAAACTCAATCTTGTTATGAAAAAGAAAAATATTCTAGGACTGTCTTCCACATCAAATAACTATCATCAAACAAACATTCAAATTAAGTAATTCGGCAGTAAAAGTAAGAAATTAGCAATGCACTCTCACATGTTCTGTATCATCAAGAATTAGGACAGCACTTTCTTGGCCCAACACAACATCAAGACCCTTCTGATGCTTTTGAGTACCATCATCTCGAGAAATAACCTTAGCGTTGAAGTATTCTCCTTGAGGATCAAGCAGCTTAGCCATCTCTAATGCATAAGGCCGATCACCCATGGTGTATATGTACATCTCAAACATTTCACTTGCTTCTTTCAGAAATGGACGGACAAAAGGCCTCAATTTGGTCATCATATGCATATGCTCCAATTTGAAAAGGCTACCTTTGGAGACATCTATCATTTCATTATATATAAGTTCAGAAAAGAAACATATATAAGTTGCTAATAAAAACCCAGATCATCGAAGGTAAACTCAAGCGTAAGTTGTCAGAAAATACACACACACAGTGATGAAGTCTACAAATGTGTAAAGACCCTAACTTTACAAAAATACAAGAATTTAAGTTAGCATGCCAATCTATTCAAAGAACACTCACCAATGTAAGATAAGTCATTTTTAGGACAGCATGACTCTATTCTATATATGACACACACTGTTCTACAGCATGATGCTTCATGCAGCATGGACCATGCAATTGCAAAAAAAAGAAAATGATATATTCGCGTTTTCACCAAAGAAACTAGCAAGCTATTATTTATTCAGCAAAAATTTTCAAAACAGCATGAAAGACAAATGTGTATAAAGCATGTTGCAAAGTTTCAAAATGTCTTCAAGTTATTAAACAGCCACAAGTGCAAGAATGGACACAATGGGCTCATTCATTCCCTTGCCACACTTTCACTACAGGATCTTTAGCCACTAACAAACCAAGTCCAAAATGTATATAATGCATACATTTAGCATTCATGCCACAGTCTCTTGTTCTACAATAAGACAAAGCTGCACCAACAGTATACTAATTGATATATGATAAAAACAAATCAGAAAGGGGAAAATGCTTTCAGTGTAAAGAAAAACTGCTGATTGAGAAAACAAATACCAATAACCAAAAGCAAAAGCACATTTGTTGATATACCTCCCAGAGAATCTGTCTGGTTTAGTAAATGCAACTCCTCTGAACTTAAATGAACAAGGTGAGTAGAATTTAGCAGTGTGTGGTCTAGGTCAAGAACCAAGTAGAGCTTTCTACGACATAACAAACTTTTCATGTCTGAATTGCGCAATCTTGAAATCTCCTCATCATGAAGTCTCAGTCCCTGCAAATACAATTTTCCATCATATTTAATAAACTGTTATTTGGTTACATTAAGTAGTTGGCGAGGTTATGCCTACTGGGCCAACCATCATGCTGACCAAATCATGAAAATGAATATGGGATTTCTATTTTAAAGATTTTAGGGGATACTTTATAATGTAATAAAACAAACACCATCAAACTCTGGTGGAGCATATAATCCATTGATTCAACGGCATCTTTATACATGAATGCCCCAGAACAACATATTTTACTTCTTACAGGAATTTCAATAGAGAGAAATTTATTCAAAATGAGTGGTGCTACAGGCTCAACCCTACACCATTGGCCATGATAGATAACAAGCATTAAACCAGGAAATCATTATTTAACATGCTACAACTTATTTGAAGTTAATCTAACAGTTATGCATAACTGTAACATGCAGCAGTAGTAACTATCCAAAACTAAATTTGTAATTCTACAAGATGACCATCTGAAACAATGTATACCTTATGTATGTACCCAAATGTCACACCAGATTCCCCATCTAACTTTTGACCACAACGTATACACATATTTCCAAATGAGCCAGGATGTGTACATACATCTGCCTCCACAGATGCCTCTGCAACAACTACAAGAAAGAAAAGCTACAACACTTTCAAGACAAAACCATAAAAGTTATATAACATAATAATTGTTGCAAAAGTGAAAAATTGTGCAGAGTCTGAGCCATTACAGAGAAGTTTAAGGTCTAGTTATTGTTATCCAGTGGCCCACAAAAAAGGTAGTGTGGACTGTATGAAGAATCTGTTTGTGTATGTACCATTGCTCTATAAGAACTGACACTATCTGTAAATAAACAATTGATACTGCTCCTTGGTGAAGTGGGAAAAAAATCAGTACAGGTAAAGCAAATTACAGGTGGCAATGCAAGTTGCATAAGCTTAGGTTGAACCAGTGAAATGGTTCAAGAAGCAAGAGAGCTTTATAGATACCAAAACTATAAAACATTATCACACCCTTTGATAAATTTAGTTTTCTTGCTCTGAAAGAGATGCTGGATATGAAAAAATTCTTGAATCACCCAGCTTCACATGTGGAGGGAACGATTTTTATTCCTAGCAAAAATAATGACAAAAAAAAAAACCAATCCAACAACATACCTAAATTCCGTTCAATGGATCCTTCAGAAGTAGACCCCTCAGTTTCTTCAATGTTTTCAAATTTACGTCTTTTAATTCTGCTTTAATTCATAAATTAAAGAAAAACAGTGAGATTTGACCCAAACCATGAAGCAAGAAAAAAGCTTGATGATATCTGCAACATAAATGCACCAAAAGCATTAACCCTAAAATATGTCTCTCAGGTTTAAGAAAATTGGTTCACAATTCCACAGACCACCAGTAAAAATAAGTATTAGTGCAAATTGAACATACCAAACCAAAATGCAGATAAAGCACAGTTGATGCAAATAATTAAAAAAATGCACAACTAGTAGTAATATACATTCAATAACATAGTTGACTGGGAGAGAAGGATGTGGTAAGGATCCCATTACCAGACCATTATTTCAGCATGCTTTTAACTACAGGATATGGCAATGCCCTAAATGTAATTAAAACCTCCCATTATGATTTTCAATGATTTTTTAGAAACAGGTGATCAACCCTAAAAAAAATTTCAATTCTTGATAATGATCCAAGATAAAAGAAAATCAACTAAAAGGTAGCTAAGAAGGAACTCTTTAAACTATAATTGAAGTTCAAAGTCTGAACCACTACAGTATCCTACAAAAACAAAAAGAACCAAGCCTTGAAAATTTGAATGCTGTTGCACACTACCAAAAACCAAATTGTCAATAAAACCATTCATTTAAGCATCTCAGCACTCTATGTAAAGAATGTTTAGTCCTCCAAGGCTGTAACAAATCATGGTCTGATGCATGAACATGCCGCCCAAATAAAATTCAATATATTTCTAGTTTGTCAAATCACAGTTAGCAACAGCCTAACACATACCACAACACATATAAAAATGCAGAACACGTAATAAAGAGCACCTGACACTCTCAAAATCATCTTGGTTTTCAGTTTCTTTATCTGGCGATGAGTCGGGTGAGCTTCCATCTAGAGCAGTATCGAGATATGCAATGAAGTCATCACTACTGGATGAATGTACAGGAGAATCGGTGACAACACTCATCTGTATCATTGCCATCCAACAAAACCAAATTGGGAAGCAAAATCCAGACATGAAGGGATGACATAAACCACAATCAATTGCAAAAGCAAAACAAGGGATAACAACTAGAAAGCCAGATGAAAAAAACAAAGCAGTATCTCAAATAAAAGGGTGTATTATACAGAAACCATCCCATCAAATTGCCACCTTTGTAAAAAAAGTCAACTCCATCCACTCAAAGAAGAGCATGAAGTGACACAACAGTATTAGCATTAACATTAAGTATAAAAATAAATGAATTTCTGGGTAACAAAACTTTTAAAGGAGCTCCTTAATGCTAATAAGACAATAATGAGGTGCTAAGGTTCCTGTGGCGGTTACTATGTGTTAGTTAAACCCTTGATGAAAATGAAAAGTGTTTTATTATAATTATTTTGAGAAAGAAGCATCCAAGCAGGGATCAAATAAGCATAAAAAGAGAGAATCGGAAAGGAAGAAGAGGTAAAGTACCTGCGTTCTATGTGTGTGTGAGTAGATTGATAAGGGGGAAAACAAGGGTTCAAGCCTCCGATAATTCTGTATGGAAAATCATGGGTGGAACACAACCAAGGGAAGCTGTAACTGCGACTGAGCACAAGGAACCTCAACGAAACCAACGAACAAGGTTTCCGTACGACGGTGTCGGGGAAATACTGGAATTCAAGGGGAAAGGGTACGGCTACCGGTGACTTGGGCCACTTTTATGGGTTGGGCTCCCCATTTCGGCCCGATTTCAATTCTTATAAATTTGTATCGTTCTGCCAGTTTCTCAATTATTACTGCTCCAAAGCAGTGTCGCAAATTCGTCTTTATGTTTCAACGAAACAAATAGGGATTGTTTCCATTGGTATTTAACCTTGAATTGTATTCAATATGCTTATTCATTCTGTTCTAAAATAATTGTAATTTTTTTATTTTTTTAAATATTTTTTATTTTAATATAAAAATGTTAATTTCTTTTTTATTTTATCTTTCTCCTTTTAATTAGTTTTCATTGATTTCCGACTTGATAATAATAAAATTAAGTTATTTTTTGAAAAATGTATTATTCATAATGTATTGTTACAACAAAAAGGTAATTTAGTTCCATCTTCATTACCATATCATATATCCAATTTCGTCTTAACTTGTTTCGCTTTTCGTCCCCATGACTACTTTTTCGTCCCAGTACTTGACTACTTTCAGATGCATAATATGACAACAAAAGAGATCGTAAAAACGCGGATCAAAACTTTACAAAACCCGTTCTGATATGCAGGATCCTCTAAGAGGCAAGCATAGAGCATACTTAGGCTAAGATCAGAGTATGTTGTAATGACATAATAAGACTTTCAGATTGAGAGAGAGAAAGATAGAGAGATTTAGTTACTCATAGTTGAGTATGAACACACTAGGATTTATTTTCTTTCATTCGCTGATTTACAACTGAAGAGGCATACCTCTTATATAGGCACAGAGAAACAATCTACTGGTTACCGGATGTAGACCGGGAATCCAGACACACTAATTTACTATCTTATAGGACAAACGACTTTAAGCAAAAGATAACCTAAAATGATTCTGCCTTATCTTTGCCACCTAATAAGACAAACGACTTTAAGTAAAGGTGACTTAAAGTGATTGCGCCTTATCCTTACTTCCTATCGGGACAATCAACTTTAAACAAAAGTGACTTAAAGCAAACATTATTAAGATGCTCTGTCTCTTCTCAGAGAATCTTCTACTTTAGTCTTTATTTCTGGTCAGAAAACACTCATGACTTGGAGACATATTCATGATGTGACATTCTTGCTCGTCTGCTTGTTCCTCCAGTTGGATCTGCTCCAGTTGGGTTTCGATGTCATTCGGATCCTGAGCGTCTTGCCATAACATATTTGCAGAATTTGTCATGCTAATCTGTTCATTCATTTTGGGAATAATGGCTTTTGTTGTCCCTTCATGCCGGTGTTCTTCAGGTATCTCCCAGTTTGGGAAACACATGATCTGAGGGTGTTTGACATTTAGACAACTATTCTTTGTCCCCTTGCTGCTGATCTTGTGATTATTTAGCTCATACAAATAAAGAGCTAATTCCTCTTGGTACCGAGGAGGTTCTTCATTTTGAGAGAATAATTTCAACTCTGGTATGGTGACATAAAAAGCGGCATTGTCTTGGGAATAGATATACCCTGTGAGTGGATGTTTGAAGTATGGCCTATGAAGTAGAACCACTGAGACAAACATGCTGCATTGTTCTGCATCAAACTTCCAGATGTTGTAGGGATGAAGGTCATGGTATAGATGCTTTATCCAGTCATGGATAGGGCAAAACCATTTTAGACACTTCCAAAGCAGAGACCCTTTGTTTGTTTTATTTTCTAAATATTCAATCATTTTAAAGGTTGGGAAAATAATTGGATATTTGTAAAGGGCCGTGACGCACCAAAGGTACCACAGATCCATATCTGTAAACGGATATTCATCCATTAACATAGGATAGATGTTAAGATATGGTGCTTGAGGATCAAACCAAGTTGGTTTTGGGGTAACTCTCTTTTCCTGGAGTAATCTGGCAAGATAATGAAACATATGGGACCTTGCAAACTGTTTTATATTTTCCGGGCTGAGTGTATGTAGAGTTTTTATCTCTGGTGGAAAATTTTCTGTCCCAGGTGATGGATTAGATGAAGATGTCTCTGGCATCATCATTATGATTGGACATTCATGGAAACTAGAAATTAGGGTTATTGGCTTTGGCCTGGACAGGTAATCAGGAATCAGGTTCTGGCTTCCTTTTATGTGTTTGACGGTGAAGTCATATCTGGAAAACCATTCTTTAAGCCTGAGGATTTGTGGATTAGGTGGAACCCGATTCTTAAAATTCAACATTCCAGGGAATGAAGAATTGTCAAGTTGGACTTCAAATGAGTAGGCTCTGAGGTGGAAGTCAAACTTTTGTATTCCGTATTTAACGGCCAAGGTTTCTTTGAAGGTGGTATGGTACTGGTGTTCTGTTGGTTTGAACTGACCACTAGCATGTCCACAATAGTATTTCTCACCTTCAACTTCTTCAATGAGGACAGCACCCCAGTGATAATCACTGGCATCCGTCTGTAAGATTCGTTTTCCTTCTCCGGGAATCTTCAGAGGTGGAGGATTACTTGCTGCCTCTTTCAGTCTCTTTACTGCTTCGGTTTGTTCAGGGCCCCATGCAGGAGCATTCTTTTTGAGCAGTACTGAGAGCTTTGATGTCAGCTTTGAGATGTTAGGAATGAAGTCCCTAACATAATTGAGAATTCCCAAGAACTGTTGTATTTCCTTCTTTGTCATGTTCTCGTTGGGGAATTCAGGGAGTCTCTCAACTAGATGAGGTTGAGGCATGTACTTTCCTTGAGCGAATTTGGCTCCTAAGAAATCAATTTCCGTGGTGCCAATCTGAGACTTCTTTGAGGAAAGCATGATACCGTACTGGTTACAGATCCCATAAAACTCATTGAGTAGAGCTTTATGTTTCTCTATACTTGGGGAGAACAACAGTACGTCATCTATGTATATCAGGGCTGTATCTAGTATGGGCTCAAAGATTCGAGTCATAGCCTTTTGGAATAGTGATGGTGCCACTTTCAGTCCGAAAGGCAGTACAGTCCACTGGTAATGTGCATTGGGTATGCAGAATGCAGTCTTGGGCCTTTCTGAAGGTTCAAGCCCAAGTTGCCAAAAGCCCGATTTCATATCGAACTTTGAAAAGATATAGGCATTCCTGATATAGGAATAAAGAGTTTTTATGTTGGGTAATGGGAACTTGTCGTCCTTCAGGAAATCATTCAGAGGCCTGTAATCGATCACTAGCCTTTTTTTCCCCCGAACTCTTTCGGATCTCTTTTCAACATAGAATGCCTGGCAAGCCCAATCTGATTTTGTGGGCTCAATCAACCCCTGTTTCAGCAACTGTTGGCATTCATCTTAGGCGGCTGCACGGTCTACTGGAGACATGCCGGGATGAACTGCTTTAGTTGGGTTGATATCTTCATTCATCTTGAATGGAAGTTTAACATGGAACTCTTGGTTCTTCCATAATGGTCTTGGGTGTTTAAACACGTTATGGCTATCCGCACATAACTTCATGATCTTGTTCTGGTATTCCTCAAAATCTGGAGGTGTATCTACCAGATTAAAGATTCTTAAGAGTGGCACATATTCTTTGGAGAATCTTTTGAACTTTACCCCATTTGGAAGGATTTGTAATCGATCAGTCTGTGTATATGTATCCATGCCGATTACTATGTCCTTACCAGGAAGGTCTGTTCCTATCACCTTTGTCCATACCACACAGTTCTGGAAGAACTTAATACCAATGTTTCTCTTGGTAATGAGTTCTGTGGTGAAAGTCTGGCCATCAGCGGCCTTAAAGTGATGGAGTTCTTGCTCCCATGCTGAGGATGCGAGGATAGCCGGATTCATGAGTATCCTTTGTGCCCCTTTATCCATATATGCAATTACCTTGATTGGGACATCGTATTTCGATGGTAAGATGGAAACTTCGATGTTTGGTAACGTCGGAGAAGAAGATATGGCTGATTGTTCTTCTACTTTGTCGACTTCTTCAAACGTCAGGATTGGAAAATGAGGATCATCATCCTCGTCGCTACTTGTCATTGCGAGTGCAAACGCGGTTTCCTCGTTGAATTCTTCCTGTTCAGTGTACAGGGATTCAACATCATCATTTTCTGCGAGCTGTAAGCTATGGACTAGCTTAGCTGCTTTGTTCTGTTTCTCAGGGCAGTCTCTGGAAAAATGCCCTTTTCTTCCACAGATGAAACATCTGTCTTTTCCTCGGGTCTTTCCTCTGTTCTTCTTTTTTCTGAAGAACTTCATTCTTTTCTCCTTTCTTCCCGTGGTTCTTTTTTTGAGCTTCTTTGAAGTTTTGCATACGCAGTTCTTTTGTTTGCATCCAATTTCTAGAGAACTCTGCTTGCATGCTTTTGAGAAATCCTTTTCTCCTTCTAGCATTTTCTTTAGCATTTGCTGTTGTGCACAGATCTTTTTTCTACATCCCATTGCAAACTGGTGGATCTGGCCAAAAGTCTTGGTAGAGAAATCTATCCCATCTTTGGTTGCACTTCTGTACATTTCGTCTTGGATAGGCTCTGGTAAAGAGCTGATGTATGTGCTTTTGAGGCTGGCGTCATTAAATCCGTTCAGTTGGTAATAACATTGCCCCATCCTTAAGAAATGTCTGGATAGGTCTCCTGTCTTTAGTGAACAGCATTTCATGCTATAGAATTTCTGCCGATTGATCTGATCTTCTACTTCGGCATCTCCAATGAATTCTCTGTGGAGAATTGTAATGACTGCGTCTGTTGACTCCATAGAGTGGAGTTGGTCCTGGTTAACATGGTCAAGGCTTTGGTACCATTCTTTTAGTATGCCGACCATCCCGGCACATAATTCCTCAATTACTTTGTAACGGTCCATCTCCTTGACTAGTTTCTTGTCCATCCATGCTTTAAATTCAAGTATCCTTTTTGGCCATTGTTGTGGATCAATGTCTTCTAGTGAGAAGTACACTGATTTTGATGGCGGTACCGGAGTTACTAACTCATCTGGGTGAAGCCTAGATGTAGATGCCTCTCCTGTATGGGTTGCCATCAGTATATTTGTGATGTCCGCATATTCTTCTTCTGGTCCAAAAGGGTCTGAATACCTTTCTTCTTGGATGGATTCTTCCTTTTCAGTTTCTTGGAGGAATTCTTCTTCTTCATTCGAATCCTCTTCTTCTGAATCGATCTGGACTGTCATCATGGTTTCTGGCTGTTTGTCAGTCCTTCTCTGGGTTTTTTCTAGTGAAGTCTGTGAAGCAGATTCTTCAACTTTTCTTTTATCTGCCATGGATCTTTCACCGAAAAGTGTTGACTTGTGTGGCATGACCATCGGTAACAATGATGGCGGTTGCTGCTGGGGTTTGTTGAACATCATGGTTGGGCCTATTTTTCTTGGTGGAATTTCATATGGAGATAGAGTGTCTCCGGGGAACATGTGAGGCCTCTTAAAATGTGTCTCAAACTCCTCAATCTTCTGTCGAAGTCTTTGCAGTTCGTTATTTCTTGCCACTATTTCATGGAAGCTGGCCTTTTTGGAGTTTTCAATCTCAGCTTCAAGTAATCTTACTTGCCCTTTCAGATCCTCATACGCCTTCATCATTTTTGCGGAAAATCCTGTGAGCTGTCCCTCAAAGGCGCTCACTTTCTTTTCTATCCTCTGAAGGACAGTGTTTTGGGCAAGTGCATTGTCTGTCTGCCAGTTTAATACTTCCTCTGCCTGGGAAGTAGGCTTGGAACTACCTTCTGGCGTGACTTCCGTGGATTGCACGTAAGGTCTGGTGACCACCTTTCTTGTTCTGTGGTCTCGTCTTTCAAGGGGTGGAAATTCTTCCTCGTTCATCATACAAGGGACAATAGGCATAGTCTGTACCTGTGATTTTCCTTTGTATGAATTTGAACCTTCTTTTGGTGGAGGCCATGTGATGAGGTCTTTTTCTTCTGGTGGAGATGAGTATTTTTTCCTTTCTGTATGCCTCAGTCCCTCTTTGTAGGGCGGTAAAGGTTCTTTCTTCCTTCCTATTCCTACCCAGGGTCCGTCTTCTGGGTCTGATCTCCTTCTGGGTGGAGGAGGAGACTTGCAGGGCTTTGGCTTTGCCCTCCATCGTCTTGTTTCATCATCGTCATCATCCGAGGAAAAATCATCCTCACTGTCTGTGTAGCCGTGCTCATCGCAGCTACATCCGTCATCGCAATTTGAGGGATCTACGTCCCATAAGAAATGACCATCAAGTTTATCCGAATAGATTACTTTCCCATCAGTCTCGAATCCCCAGATAGGGATCCTTTCTTCTTTCTCACCAGGAGTAATCATCATACTGTGAAAGATAGGGGGAGTTACCGAGCTCCCCTCACCTGGTTTACTGAAGATTGTCTTGACGGTGCCGTCTACAGAGTTTCTTCTGAAGTCGGCTTCTATTGAGATCAACTGCCTTTGATGGGCTTTAAAGTTCTCGTAGTTGGTTATCCATTCTGTTGGAACCAACTTTTCCAATTCTTTCCGGGAGATCTGCTTCGGAATTTGGATGATGGATGGTGCTTCATTGCTGTCAGTAGCAATCACCATCAGTGCGTTCTCTTGGAAATCTTTATTTGAGGGGAGATCAAAACAATGATCTTGTACCCTCCATATAATCTGGTGGCAGAGTGAGGCTGCAAAAGCTTCCTCATCCTGTTCTGCTCCTATGATCTGAACTTGGACTTTAAACCGACTGGGGAGTGTCGGGTCCGTGAGTAATACATTAAAATTGGGAAAGATCGTGAAAACAGCTTGACCGTTATTGAGGGTCGTGATGCATGTCCCTAGGACAGCATGCTCGTAATCACGGTATGTGGTATCAAGTAACGTCACTCGGGCAGTGACCGGAAGTCCCTTCCTGCCATGGTAGTTGAGGACAAGTCTGACAGCACCCATGTGGAGTGCTACATACCTTTCTCTTTTCCAAAGACTTATGAGGTCTTTGCTGATGAGAAGGTTCATATACTGTTCTTGGGAGGTGGCTTTTAAACCACACTGGTCGAACTTGTTGGTTTGGATCTGCTCCTTGACATGAAGTATAGGAGTGGATATCAGCTTTTTTGCCGCTGATAACCAGTTGTTGCCTGATCTCTGACGTCGGTACAGGTTATATGGACTCATTAAGGGAGGAATAGACTGGTCTATTCTCGCCTCTTCGGGAATATACTGGTACTCAACAAGATTGTCTATCTTGTTGCCCAAGGTTTGTTTACAGAAGTCTGGGAGTGTTATCTTGGAGTTATGTTCAATGACAGAGGTTGTGTTTGAGGTTGGTGTATTCATGTTGTGTAGTACTCTCTCTCTTACTTGTCTATATCATTTCATTACATGCACCCTCTGATTTCATGTATCAGGTAACGAATAATAAACTGAAGTATAAGCATAATTGCTTGGTCGAATTCATTGAGTTAGGTTAAGGCTTTCGAACTTTCTTTTTTTTTTCGTCATTAAGGCTCTTGAATTTTTAGTTTTATTGTTTTATTATTTTAAAAATTAAGTTTTTTTTATCACTATATTCATACACATGGTCATTAGTTGGTGAGAAAATTCTTATCATCCTATCTTCAATGCTAAACATCTTATTCCATCCATTTACATGAAAAAGCACTATAAATCATGGGGTTGTATGCAAGTAGAAAATATTGTAACAAGTCAGCACCGTAATTTAATTTAACTTTTTTTTTGTTAATCGCAAACCAAAAACGTCCTAGCTAGTGGGTATTTCCTTTTCCACTTGAACCGGGATGTTTTATTTTAAAAATAATACTAAAATGACCTTTCTATAATGACAACAATTTTATACAACGGAGAAAATAACCATGTGAAACTAAAACAATAAATTGCCACTCTTTATAATCCTTTCTTTACTTTCTGCATTCCAACTTTGACTCCAACAGGTTCTTGCCACATTTCATCGCATACTGCTTCATCATCTTCCACCCATTCATCTCTAACCAAATAATGTTGTTGATAATATTTGAAGGCCACAAATAGGACAAACACTGCAATCATACACTTCATTAGTAGGTATTAAAGTGCAAGGCACAAAGCTTTTTGGTCCTTGTAATGAACAATGTCACTAGCACACCTCAAAAACTTGATCCTATAATATTTACCAAAGAGGTTAAACTAAATTCTCTTAATTAACCAATACATTTGGAACTGCTATGTGCATTTACCTGACCAAATGCGAGCAACGACTGATGACAAATTCCATACAAGACCAAATATGCCAAGAGCCACGGCCTTTTTGTGAGAGCATGAATCCCAAGCATCCCGAAATCGTCGAATCCAAAAATTTGCTTTATACAATTAACAAAAAAAAATTCATTATTCATAACATTACGAAAAGTAACGATATTAGATTGGAATAAGTATTACATAAGATAAGATTATCATTGTTTGTAAACTACACCAAGTCACTAATGCAATTTGAGCTTAGTAATTCATATCTCTCTGAAGCTAGTGGAGGTTCAATGACCCAATAAAGAGTAAAAGTAACACAAAATATTTGGGGGACCACCAGGGATGTGATGACTATGAACTATCAATTATCATCTCATAATTGTGTTCCCAAGTCTCAACCCTCTGGACATAAGTCTAATACCTGTAATGGGCCCAAAACTGTGAGGAATAAAAAACAAAGATGCTCATCCATGTGATGCATTGAATATTTCAATTCCCATCATCCAGATTTTTAAATGAGCAAAAAAACCCCCAAAATCTTGAAACAGGTTTAGAGTTTAATTGTGTTACTGGAGGAAGCATAATTCAACCTTATTCCTACAAAATTGACTTATTTACCCTCCTCTTAAGTATTAAATTAGAAAAACAGATATATTTAATGGCCTAAAAACAAAAATGTTTAAAACCTTTTGTATCTAATAAATGAGAAGATTAATAAAAGGATGTTATAGGAGATTCATTAATCTTTTTCTCTCTTCAGGGGACCTACCAAATCCACCATAGTGGATCAGGGATACCGCACCATAAAATCAAATTAAGAGTACAAAAGAGCCGTTTCCTTGACCATAAATACATGCATGATCAGCTGTTAGGGACCCACGCAAATTCTGCAACGTTTACATTTGACAATAGAGCTAAAAAATATTATCCCTACACAGACTCATTTAGAGCATTTCCAAAGGATTTGTTTAAAAAAATGATTTAAAAAATATTATGAACGATAATAATTGTTTATATAAGAAATTCTAAAAAAAAATATTTAAATATTTTATTCTATTTTAAGTTATTTAAATTAAATTAGAATTGTTTTATTGGAGATGACCTTTATTTTATCACCCTTGCAGCAGCTACTGTGTTTATTCACATCTTACTACTGTATATATTGTATCCTAAAGCAAGAACTAAAATGATGCTATGATCAAAGCTACATGAAATTTAGGATTTACACTGCTAACAAAATGAAGTTAAGGATTTTACCGTATGCAGTTAACTGTGCAGAATAGGAGGAGCATATTTTTGGCACGGTAAAAACTCCAAAGAAGCCTAAGGCAGTGAGAGAACAAGTTTAGCAACTGAAAAAACCAAGGAGAATAGGAGGCAAAGAAAAAACTCAATTTTCTCTAGTATGGTAAGAAATTTTGCATTGACATATAAATCCTCCTTCCATGCAGTTAAATTTATGAATCAAATCATCAGAAACTTACCGAATTTGGCCATCTTCCAAATGGTAATGGAGCTGCCACATTTGGCTAAAACAAAGAGCAAAACTGCCAACTGCAATTCATAAATCATTTGCAGAAATTTAATCATGGGTTTTTATTCTAGAGTAGACTACTAGAGTTCCTAATGTTAAGAAGGTAGAAGGAAGAAATAAAAAAAGAAGAAATCATATGACCAATGAGCAAAGAAAAAACCTTAATTGTGGTACCAGGATCTCCCGAAAACGTGGATCTTAGTTTTGACAGGAATTCATTCAAGTAAGGAAGGATCAATTTTAGCACCCAAATAGCTTCTTCCTCTCCCAGTACAAAATTTGTGTCCTCTACATCTATGACCCCCCTGATTGGTACAATTCCAAACAAAAAAGAATCAGAAAGAGTTTATTCAGTAACCATTAATAAATGTGTCATTTATTTTTCACCACTGTGTTGGGGTTATTACCTGCATACTAGTGATCTATAGAGGAAGATAACAGCTAGATAGATAAGGCCAATATAGGATGTTACGGAGATAAGACTGCACAAACATGAAGCAAAGATTCGAAGTTATCAATTCTGGCTTCTCCCCTAAGTAGTAGAAGTGTATGTACAAAATGAACTCTCTTTAGTGTGGATTTCTAACCTCAGATTGATATCCTTTGCATAAGCAGATGAAACCATAGTGAACGTTCCAATTCCAAAGACAAAAGTTGATCTTGAAATATCTCTCCACATGATCAAATCCACTGAAGAGTGACATGCATATCAAGAATAATTACTATAAATTGTATGAAATTCTGCAAAAAAAAAAAAAAACTGACATTTGCATAATTCTGAAAAGTAAATAATTCACCTAAATTCTGCAGTTTGTTCTGGGATTGTGGAAAACCATGGTACTCTTCCGCCTTTGGAACTGAATAGTAAAGTTCAGTCAACCTTTGATAAAAATGGGCACAAGGCCCAAAATTCAGATTGGAGGGGGAAAAGAAAAGCTAACAAAAAATGAAAAACCTTACTTGAATTGGCTTTGGAGAAATTTTGGTAAATTGTGGAATGCTTTCTAATTGGAGTAGATTGCTTCACAGTTATAGGAACAGACACTGGGCCTTCATTTTTTTGTTGAAACCGTCTGTTGGTGATCACAGCCTTTTTAGGTTCTAGTTCATTCACAATCTTGTGTTTTTCTGGTTCATTCACAACCTCCTTCTTTTCTGGCTCATTCACAACCTCGGATTCTGGAATACTTATCTCCTTAACATCAAAGCTCCCCTTCTCCATTTCAATATCAATCTCCTCATCCACCTCCTCTTCCTCTCCTTCATATTCTTCATCATCATCAGAATCTCCATCAACATGCACTGGTGAACAGCGGACCAGGTCAGAATTATCCGAACTGCTTGAAATGACTTTCTCTTGGCACATTCCAAAATCCTTGCAATTTTCATCAGTAACATTCTTCCCATTGTCAATTTCAATTCTCCTTGAATCATCCAAAACATGATCCAACTCTGATTTGGCCTTCCTCAGCTGTACCATTGCACTTCCACCATTTTCATCAGCAAGAACACTCTTAACAGATTGGTTAGAGGTTTTAACTGTATCTGATTTGCTCTTTCTAAGCTTCCCAATATTCCTTTCAGGACCCTCACCAGATTCACCCACCTCAGATCTTTTCTTTTTGCTGTGAATTGGGCTGTTGTTGATTGAATCAGAAGAAATGTTGAGGTCCTTACACTGTTGACTACTACTACTACTACTACTATTCTTCTGGGGTTCTGATTTTCTTCTGGGTATTTGAATTTGGCTATTTTCTAACCTTTCTGATTTCCGAGTTTTTCTCTTTCCAGCGGAAACCACACCCCCAATTGGGCTTCTCTTCAATCTGGTACCACCATTGCTTCCTTCTTCAACATTTTGTTCTCCACTGAAGACCTTAACTCCACCCCCAACTTCATCACTCTTCATTCTGCTCTCCCACACTGACCCTGCAACCACACTGCATCTAACCCCAACTCTTCTCCTACTCATCGCATCCATCGCAATTATATCTTTTTCTCTTTTTCCTCTCTCTCTCTTTGCCTACCAATCAGTACTGTAATGGGACATATGTGTTTGATGGATAAGAGGCTTTCAGCTGAAGAAATGGCGGTTGGTGGGGTGCAACATTGGGATCCCTTTGTAAAGCAAACTCAGAGAGAGAGAGAGAGAGAGAGAATCAAGGGGTTGTGTGTGGAGTAAGAGACAGTGGTTGTTCTTTTTCTTTTTTTACTCTTTATGGAGTTCTGTTGAGGTAAGGGAAAAGTGAAGGTAAATTGAGTGGGGTAGAATGATTAGGGTGTCAAGGACGAACCCTTTTGTGTATAGATTCCTTACCTCTCACATCACTTCCTCCGAGGAACCTAAACTCATTGCCCTCACCCTCACATGCAAATCGACAAGCTATACTCATATTGTGGAGGACTTGTTTAATTTATTCCATCAAATAAACAACTATATTTTAGGTACAATAACAAAAAAATTGTTTATAAAAAATGATTGTAATTTCTAATACAGTATACAAATTTCATTGAATATGACAGAGGAGGCATAAAAGAAAATGCAATGTGTGATGGTGGTACTGGTATCAGACCAGTTTCGTGATACAAAATCTACTCTTTAAAGTTACCCTGCATCAAGGAGGGGAATAGTAATATATTCATACGTGTAACGTGTGTTCGGTTAATGATTATGTTTTGGTCATTTGTGGTATTTTGTTTTTCCATGCAGGTTTTGGCAAATTTCTTTCTGCAAGCATGGAATGCATGACGTGGGTTCCGCTTAGGACAAAACAAGATTGATGGTCCTCAATATCTTGTGAATTTTTTAGTGCTATGTGGATGTTAGCAATACAGTTCATGGGTACCACTTGGCCCAGTGTATGCCAAGGGGTTTTCATCTAAGGCTCTGCTTTAAAAATTTACTTTGAAACTGCAAATAATGTGAATTCCATAACCATTATTAAACCAACAACGTGATTCATATATAAATTAGTTTCATTGACTTCTCTCCTCTTTTTTAACCCTTTCTTTAGTTGATTAGTTATTAGCGTACGGCCTTATGTGAAATGGAACAACACTAAGGAGGAATACATAAATAAGTAAATCACCAACACAAGATTTTCATTCAATGCCAACGCTTTTAAATTTAAAGTAAATTATTACTAATCTAATGTAGTGTAGAACTAATTAAGCGATGATGAATCTACCCTTCATAACTTGAGAAAATACAGTGAATAAGTATCTATTTTTTCAGTAATAAGGGGTGAAGACTAACATATCTTAACAGCGTGATTAGTAACCATTTGTTTGAAAATTGCAAACTAATAATCCCCTCCGGGTTTAATTTCATGATTAGTTTTCATAGCTTAAACAAAAGAGAAAATATTGTTTTAAGAGAAAGGTAATGCATGTGGGAATGTTTGGCGTAAGGGTAAGGCTAACCGTAGAATGTCACAAGTCACAAACATATATATAACCTTTTGGACAGACCCCACATGAGTAGTTTCTTTTTTGTTGGGTTAGGGCCCTTCGCATGTGATGTGAGGTGAGGCCAGAGTCCATTCTTTTTTATTTTTTTCACAAGATCATAAACATTCAAGCAATCATATTTATGTCAGATAAAACTATTACAGTTAATAATTTTGTTCTTCTAAATATTTCAAATTTAAACTAAATCAAATTTTTGCCAGATAATCCATAAGACTACATTCTGCATCAACCAAAAATTGCATGCATATCTAAGCTCAGTTCTCACCGACAGGATTTGGTAGCCTGTTGCATTCCACCAACATTAAAATTGATTACTTCGATACCGTACTATGATAAGATCAATTAACCTTTCTTCCTTCTCTTTCTTTGATTTATTGTTATTTATGTTTATTATTAATAATTGTTTAAAAAAGAAAAATTTTAAATCTCCTTAACAAAACTTTTATTAAATAAATAAAATATTAGATTTTTTATTCTTAAAATAGTAAGTATATTTTTATCTAGTAATTATTCAAAATATATCTAAAAAATGAAAAAAACTCTAATGATGCCTCGGACTTATTATTTATTATATTGTATCAAGCAAAATCTACGTGATAGCACTATATTCATTATTTTCTTGTTATTTTTTTATTCTTATTGTATACGTATTTTTAAATTAAATAAATTATAAATACTAAAATAATAAATAATTTTATTAATAATAATAAAATATTATATTCATAAAAAATTAATAGAATAAATTTTTTAAATTAAAGATGAAATTTAATAAATAAATCATTAAAATCATCGATTTTTTATTTATTTTATAAATCAAAATTTAAATTTAAATTGATTAAAACCACATTAATTGGTTTATTTAAATCAAACTAGTATTTAAAAGAATAAAAAAATTTGAAAAATATTTAATATAAAAAGCAGACATAATTTAATAAAAATAAAAATAATTTCTAAAATTAATTTAATATAGAATTTATTTTTCATCAACAATTATAGCGTATAAATAAATATAAATATTTCAATTGAACTGCATAGGATTATTGAAAAGTTAAATTTATATATAATAATAAAGAAAATCAATTAGTAGATACCAATCAATTTTAATTTAGATGTTAATACTGTATTATAGGAAATTTAAATTTTAATTGATATCTTTGGATTTGGTTGGCAGAATCGCCTCCATTCCCAATCCCAATATGAATGGCATAAGTAACGTTGAAGGCACGTGACTTCAGCAGCAGACAAGACGTGTCGTTTGCTGCTGTGACCTCACCCTTCTTGCTTTGTTCAGATAAATTAAAAAAATAGAAAAATAATAAACTAAAAATAAAAGGGAAAACTATTTTTTAATAAATAAAAATAAAAAATTATTTAAATGGTAAAAAAATAAAAAATATTAATATTATAAATTTTTATTTATTTAAATTTAAAAATAAAAATTAATTTTAAATATTTAAATATTTTCTTATATATTTTATTAATATAATTTTAATTTTTTTTTTATTTTTTATTTAAAAAATATTTAATAATTTTAAAATTTTAAAATAAATATAAAAATAAAAATTATTTTCCTTCCATTTTTATAAAAATATAGAAAAAAATTCTTTAATTTTATAAAATTAAATTTCATCATTTTATATAAAATAAATAAAAATCATTCAATTTCTATAAACAAATTTTTTACTCCTCGTTTTCCTCTACCGGGTTAACTTTACAGTTTACACCATCCACCAATTATACATCCATAGTCCCTACCCATTCAATGAAGTGAACTAAATTAAAATGTATAATTAATATTTTATTCTTATATGTTTAATATATTTTCAATCTAGTTCAAATATATATTTTTAAACTAATCACGAAGATTCTTTTAGTTAAAATTGTTGTAATCAATGTACATTATAATAAACAAAATAAAGTTGAGAAACTATAAAAGCAAAACTTAATTTTATGTAACGATACAACTTAAAATTAAAATGCAAACGATTTCATGTATATAATGTTGATTTAATTTCTAACTCTGTGAGAACCAAATTCAAACATTCACAGATTAACTGCGCACAATAAGTGAGATGCTCCAAAATTGATTGATTTACAACTGTAGATAATCTGACGCTAAAAATCAAATTAAGTTTTGAATTTAATTTCTAAATAGTTAGTTTAAAATAATCAATTTATATCTATTTCATTTTTATTATTATAAATTTATTTCAAATAATAAATAAAAACTATTAATTAAAAAATTTTAACAAAAAATTAAAGTATTCAATAAGATTAAAGTTGATAATTTTCAAAATATATTAAAAATTAAAAATATTATTATTTTTATTATTATAACGATAGAAAGTAAAAATAATTAAAATAGAATCACAGTCTCTGTTTAAAAGTTTTTTAAAGTAAAAGTAATAAAATTATTTTAATTTAAAAATACATTAGAAACTAGTATAACAGATTTTTAACTGAACATATTTTATTTTTAAATTTTAATATAAAAATAAAAAATATACAACCATCATCAAAGCCTACATTTTTTACACCAAATTATGCATGTTTTTATAAGCGTTTTAAAAAAAAAGTTAGCTCTCTCAATTGTTATCATTTTGATATAATAAATTCTTTCCTTTTTAATAAAAGTTTGTATTTTTAATCCATTGATTGAATGAAAGAGTTGGAAAAGACTTTTTACTGTTATTGACCACGTAATATACTCTCAGAAGTCGAATATGAGTCATTATTTCGTTTCATGCATAATGGATTATTCTTAGTTCCATTACTAAGCCTAACACTATTTGATAAAGCATAAAAAAAATTAATTTGGCTCATTTAAAATGAGTAGGTATATTAGTTTTATATTTGAAATTAATAAATGTAAATTCAAAACTTATAATTTTTGTTGGTAATGTTAAAAAAGCGTAAATCTAGTAAAGAAAACATAAAATTTAAATATGCACTATTTTTATAAGCAAAGATATATTTATTGTTAATTTTAATTAGATTATTTTATAATTATTTAATAAAAATAATAATTTTTGTTAAAAATTAAAAAATTTAGTATCATCATTATATTAAATACTATGACTTTCAGTCAAAAAAATATTACATATAAATTTATATCTTATATCCTTACATTAAAAAAACTGCTTTTTAAAATCTAGTATTAAATGCATCAAAAGTCATGTTCCCATCACTTAAACAAATCGCATTAAAAGTGTATTATTAATTAATTATTATCCAATTTTTGTACATACTCTTTTTTATTTATCATTTAATTTAATTTTACTTATATTATAAAGTTAATCAGTGTTCTTCTTTGTAGTCATATTTTGTAATTTTTTATTATATTTTAATCTTTTCATTAATTAGTTTTTTTATTAACTAAGATCAATACTAAATAATACCAAGTGTGAAACTTAATAAAATTCCACATTTAATAGTGTTTATAACAAAGAATTTTATATAAACAACCATTAATCCAGATAATATTATTATGATGATTATAATTTAAATTTTTATATAATTTTAATAGTTATAAATATATAATTAGGTCATATTTATTTGTTTATTTTTAAATAATATATTAAAATAAAATAACAAAATAGAATATTTATGATTTATTAAATTATATAAATTTTAATTTGAAAACAATATATTACGTGAAAAATTTAGATTTTATGATTAGTTTAGTAATTTTCTTTTATCACACAAAATTAGAGATGTTATTTTAATAAATTTAAAAG
Organism: Canavalia gladiata; assembly: GCA_037954105.1. Lineage (NCBI taxonomy): Eukaryota > Viridiplantae > Streptophyta > Magnoliopsida > Fabales > Fabaceae > Canavalia > Canavalia gladiata. The sequence goes on along the minus strand of CM075662.1, from coordinate 39,554,596 downwards.
TGATCTAATTAATTAATATTTTTATATAGAATAAGAATATAGATATAAAAATAATAATATTACATTAAATTTGTAAAGAGATAAAAATAAGAAACAAAATATTAATTCTCTTATTTTTTTGTCATTATTTAATTTGTTTAATTACCATTTGAAAATTTTAAAACAATATTTACCAATAATATAAATTTTAAAAAATATGTTAATCATAAAAATATAATAAAAATTATGTAATAATTTTAATATAAATAAGGATGTTAATTAATTTTGTAATATATAAAAAATAAACTTAAATAATAAATAAAAATAATATTTTAAAATTTTTAATATTATTAATATATATACATATTTTTATTCAGTATCTTTTCAATATATCCTTAAAAAAATTAAACATTATGATCACTACATCTATAATCAATCAATTAGGATGGTAAATATAAATTTAAAATATTAAGATATTTCTAAAAATAAATAAATATTATAATAAAATTATTTAAAAAATATTTATTTCTCTAAAGTTGTAATAATAGATATTACATAAATTGAAATGATGATATATACATAGTTTTTTTTATTACATTAGTGAATAATTTCTCGTTACTTCTTTCGTATTTATTATGAATTTAAATTTTATTATTATTTATATTTTTTATATATTTAAAAAAATTTAAATAAATACTAAATAAGATCTTTTTAATTTAAAATTATATAATATTTATCTAATTAAATCACATCAATTAAAATTTAAAAATGATAATTAAAATAATGTTTATAATTATATATATTTTTATTTTAATATATTATATATTTTTATTTTAATATATTATATATTTTTATTTTAATATATTATATCTTTTTATCATAATTTTAAATAAAAATATATATAATTATTAAAAGTAGATATTTTTATATTTAAAAATTTTATTTTTTGAAATTAAAAATGATTGTTTAATTTCAATAAAAGATAAAAATTTTAAAATTTTATAATGTTTTGTTCCATAATTATTAATTTTAAAAACTAAACATAAAATCATAAATATATGTTAAATAAATAATTTTTTAATATATATTTAAAATATATAATAGAAATGATAAATAATATTTGTGTAAAAAATATAATATTCAATATTATTAATATGCTAAATTTTATAATTTTATTATATATTATTAAATTATACCTTATTGATAAATAGATAGATCCTTTATTTTAAACATAAATAGATGCGTATATTTCATGTTTTTGTTTAGTATATATGATTTTATGTAATTAATATAATTTTTTATTGTAAATATTATATTCAAATTCAACAATTTGTAATAAAAGATAAAAGTTGAATCCATATCAATGGTATGGATGCAACCATGGAAAAAGAAGTTATAACGGCAGGAAATATATGCGAAAAAATAGTTACATGACATTGAAGATAAATTGGGACAGAGTAATGAATTGAATTTTTACAGAGAATATATTCGAATATATAATCTCATATTTAATTATAAAAAACGATAAATAGTAAGTTATTGTATGTTACTTTTGCTTTGAATGTATAAAATCAAAAAATTATTGTGTGTATGTCGTGTTTACTTGTTGGCGTTTTGACTTTGTTTGAATTGGTATAAATCTTTTACCAAAGAGGTTAGTATTTATTACTCTATGTTAGTTTTAACAACATATCGATATCTTCATTTTTCATATTACAAAAGTAGAAGCGTCGTACTTAATTTAAGCAATTGTTGCTTTAATTTTTAATTTTTGAAACGGTGGTTAAAATTGCTTACTATATGTTGGATACAGTACACATGATAAGCACTTAGATGTTGTCATCCCAAATGTAGATTGTTCACAACAAATTCTATGTTTCGATGACGATCTAAGATTAGACAAAATCCATATTTTTGAGTCACATATTATTTTACAAAGCAATAAATTAACTCTAAACCTTCAATGTCTCCCCTTCCATAAAACATAATTATTACCATTTAGTTTAGTTTGCAACGAGTAACGTACATTTGTATTTTCATATAAGAAAATTCAATCAATTTGTATCTTTGTAGTGGTTAAATGTTTCAACACCATTGATAGAATGTCCAAAAAACTTTTTATATCTGTTTCAACTTCATTGCCAATTACAAATTATGTTGTCTAACGTTTCTAAATAGATCTAGGAATAAATTTAATCATATGTTACAACCATCTTATTAGCATTACGTATGATTCATCTTAGTCATCAAAAACACGCACAATTGTCGTTTGTTTAGTCTTCCATACTTTTTTATATGATATTTTATAGCCATATTCAGTTATTATTTTTTATTGAATTAGTGATATGGATATAGAAGGTTCTTGATTGACCATCCTTGTAGACATAAAATAAAATAAATATTAGATTTTCTTTTTAAAAAATATAAAATTAAAATGATGATAAAAAAAATTTATTTATTATACCTAAAATGCATGAACATATGAAATTTGAATCCAACTTCTGATGATTTTAGGATAGAGCAACATTTATACAATTATGTTGGTCATTCCATTTTGCTACAACTGATTTATTGTTTTTCTTTGATTTTATGGTCTTCATTCGTCATTAGTAACCATGAACATGATTCAGATATTTCACATATAGATGTTTAGGTTTTGATTTAATTATAATAAATGTTTGATGTACCTTTATTGCATAATGTTTGACTGCTGATTGGACTTTATCTTTACTTTCAAATTGTAATCTAATAAACAATTCATCTCTAATCTTCTAATTACAAGGCACTTCAATAATAAAATGATTCATTTTTTTTTCATTTGTGTATTGTCAATGTAATTTTTATGTGAAGAATAATTCTCAACTCTCAATTACAATACTATTTATATCAAATATCAGTAAATAAATCAACTAAATCAATGTTCAATAGAAAAATTTATACATAAATTTGCTAATTAAAATGTAAAAAATTGTTCATTACATCTTTCTTGTTCACACATTTGAAAGGTAAAACCACTTAGATCTTTAAAAATATTTGTTTCTTCCCCCTTCATCCGTGTCTGACAAAGTATTTCAATTCTATTTATTTTCATTTTCTTTGTTACTACTACCTGAAGTAAGAGGCAAGTAATAGTCTGTATCATCATCGTATGTTAAATTAATAACTTTAGAATTATATCATGAAAAAGTATCTTTACTATAATTAAATTTTATGGGAAAACTTAAGTTACTAAAATGCAACATAAATATTTCGACTACCTAAATCTTGAATGAAATTCTTGTTCATTAAAAGTATTAAGAGCAGTACCTTTTATTAACATTGTATGAATATGAACCGTATCAATCTCGATATATATTTTTACCACTGGCATGATTATTAATCAAAAATATTTATTATACATTTTACATCATCATCATCATCATCGATCTAAAATCTATTGTATTGCATTTGCTCACTGAAAATTAAAAATCTATCAAATAATCCAGAAATAACTTCATTTAAACCAAACTTTAATTTTATATAAATTTTATTTTTAAGCTTATTGAAGGTTATTTTTATTTTTTAATTTGAATAGGTTTTGTATTTTCATAAAAAAGTAATTTCATTCAGTCCTTCAAATATTTTAACTTTAAAATAAATAATAACAATAATTTTACTCATTTTAGAAACACAACTATTTTTTAAAAATAAACCTTTAAATAAAAAAAATTATTTGACAAAATATAAAATTTTTTCTAAAAAAATTAAGCAAAAAGTTAAAAGAAAACCAATTAAAAATATATCTAAGCAAACTTGAGTTAAAAAAAGTTAACAAAAAATTAAGACGAACACTGAAGGCATGAAAAAAAATACAATTGAAAAAATAAAATACAACGATGATAATAACTTTTTACAAAACTAACACAAAAAAGGATGCGAAGTTTTTTGCAATGGTTTTGTAATTGTAAAAATAACATGGTTTAGATTTTTGCAATGATTTTGTAAATGAAAAAAAAAAAGCTTATGACAAGTCGTAAAATGAATTTATATACATAAAAGTGATAAAGCATGAAAATATGACATAGTTTTTGGATATCATCTTATAAATATGTATTACATTTATGTTGTTTTTTCACCAAGTGACAGTGTTGCCTTTCTCTGGCACAATTTGTGTCCGTCAGTTATAAAATATCAACCATGTGTTGTCTTTTTCATATATAAGATACAAGTAATGTATCATCCCTCCATTATTAGACACATGTGTATCATCTTTTCAATATGCAAAACATGTATTGTTTCAATTTTAGATCGATAAATATTTTTCAAACAATTATATTATAATATTTATTATCTTAAACAATTTTAAAATAGTTAAAATTCCTAAAAATGTTAGTATGAACATTTATAAATAAAAAATATTTATTTTATATTTTATTTATGATATATTAGATAAAAAAATAATGACATATATAATGCAGTAAAAATAAAATAAAAAATATATATTTAAAAATATAATATAATATTTAATATAATAAAAAGTATTTAAAAAATATATAGAAATAAAAAAAAAAGTGTAAACCATTGTTGAGATCTAACAACCATTTATTAGATACAGATAGATGAGTAATTGTTGAGAAGTAAATCAATTATTTTAATTAATAAATTAAATTAATATTTCTATAGATTTTTCATTTATATAAATATAAAATGTATAATTATCGTTTTCCATAAATAAGACGAGCAACGTGCGTGTAACCATGATCTCTAATTGTTTGGTTGCAAATACTTCAATTTATAAAAGATTTATATTTATTCATTATTTCCATTTTACTATTATAAATATTATCTATATCATTCATCTACCTGTTAACAAGTTTTTATAAAAAAATAAAAACAACGTATAAATAAATATAAGTTAATATGCGTTTGGATAATTTTTTTTTCTTTTTATATAGATGGTAAGCTTTCCCACCTAACCAGAAACCACTTAAGAATTGGACACATATTGGAGTCACCTAATCAACGTTTGTTACGATGTTTATGGATGAATATATTTATAATATAACACACAGTAACTCCTTATGTAAAAAAATTTATATTATTTTTACAGACATTTTCTGAAATACTTCGTTTATTTATTTTTATCGATTACCATTTAAAAAGATATCTTTTAATTATTATTTAAAATTTTAAAATATCTGTTACTTTTTATTATATTTTTACTTTTCATAAAAATAGTAATTGATAAAAAATAAATATAATAAAAAATTATGTAATAAATGTAACAAAAAATATTAATTTATTTTTAATTTATATAAAATAATATTAAGTAACAAAAAATATTTGATATATATATTTTTCTTCTTATTTTATCACTTCACTCATATTTTTACATACATTTATATTTTTATGTTTATATCTTATTTTAATAATAAAAATATACAAAATTATATTAAATAATAAAAAATATCAAAAAATAGACATAGAATACAAAATAATTTTTATATTATTTATTATTTATTCTTAACAAACATTCTTAAAAAGAAGTAAAACAAAATAAAAAAAAATTCACAAATTTAACACTCAAAATTAATTTTATTGATATTTACAATTTTTGTAAAGAAAAAATTAAAAATTGTTATTTACAATTTTTAACATATAATTATTTAAATTTAAAATATATTTAAAAAATTATATTATTCTAATAATATATAACTACTTAATTTTTAAATATATTAAAAAAATTATATTATCATAATAATAAAATTTATACAAAATTTTTATTTATAAAAAATTTATTTATTTTTATTTAAAATTTGATATAATATTTAGATAAACAATTATTCTTATCCAACGTATCTCATTTCATCCAATATCTCTTGACTCTTGTTTCTTGCTATTATAATTATTCTTTACTATTATAACTCTTATTTCTTGCTATTATAATTGTTCTTTACTATTATAATTATTCTTTAATGAAGATTTCATTAGCTAACAAAATCTTTTTACGTATACTTACTGTAACAATGTTTCAACTAAGCTTGAAACTTTTTAGCGTAATGTATTTTTCACTAAATAACATATTTTTTCACAAAAAGAATACATTAATATGAATGTATGTTACAACTCTTTCACATAATTTGATCTTTATTAAATAATACATCTTTCCATGAAAAAGTTGGCATGTTTATATAAATTAATTTTCTATTTTTTTTATCTTTAAACTAAACTCCAATATAAATTATTTAACAATAAATAGTATTAATCAAAAATACAAAAAAAATTCAAAAAATAAAAACATCCATAAAAAATAAAAAAAAGACATAATTTAATATAATTTAGTATCATAATACATTTAAAAAAATTTATTCATTGAATTTTTTTTAAAAAAACCTAATCTTTTTTATAATTTTTAACACATAATTACCTTAATTTTAAATATACTTAAATGATATACAACTATTTAAATATAATTAAAAATATATATATATTATTATGATAGTAAAATTTAAACAAAATTTTTATATTTATAAATTTTTTTTATTTTTTTAAAGATATTTGACGTAAATTTTAAATAAGTAATTATTTTAACTCAACAAAATATTACCCACATAACATTTGCGTCTAAAATATAAATGACATCCTAAAACTATGTTCTCGCATAGGAATCTAGCCTCAAACCTATATTATTCAATATTGAAGATTGTTCGGAGAAATTTATGATATAAAACAAATGACCAATGATTTAAGCCAAATGGTGCCTTTCATCGTAGTGTTTATGTTAAAAATACAAAAAAAATCACATCCGAACAAACATTTATCATACTTTTTAGATTTAAATATATTTTAATTCCTGAATGATACCTCTTTAAAAAATAAATAATTTTTTAACTCCTTACTAAATATTAAAGCACATAATTATTAAATATTAATATAACACAAAATTCAAATAATAATTAATTTCCAAAACAGCGTATTTTCAAGAACAAAGCAATTTTTTTTTTTTTGGCAGCAAAAATTTCTCCTCAATTTTTCCCTGGCTGCAGAATACATTGGAATTGAAGAATGGTGAGTTCATAACTGTAACATACCAAACCACACGAGTGCCTTCAATGCATTATGCAGATAGATAAGTAAAACAATACAAAGTAACAATTTAAATCATAACAACTTTTTTTCAATATATTATTTAACAATTAATGCACAACACAAATAAACTTTTTATAGTATAATATTACATCATATATAATTATATATTATATAGTTAATATAGTTTTACAATATATAAATTATTATAATTAAGTTTAATAGATAACTATTAACTATATAACGTACATATAGAGATAAATATTTTGAAAAAAGACAAAAACGGATGAAAAAAGGAAATAAAATATTATTATTAAAAATATTTTTAAAAAGTTTTATTTCATAGAACAAGTCCTTTAATTTAGTAATAAATAAAAAATAATTGATGCTAAATTGTGTATTATCCTACAATTAATTTTAAAATAAAATTATAATTATCAATTTAATATCATCCGTTCCTTTACTTTAAACAAATCAAAACACCGTTGATGTTAATAAAATCATTTGCCGACACTCAATTTCAAACAACCTAAATCCTAAAGAGAACAAATTATAAATACGGTAGTACAAATATTTCTCATATTTTTCCTGGTCAAAGCTAAAATTTTATTTAAATAATCGATGTTGATTTTTATTACATTAATTATCAAGATAAAATTTTAATTTTAATTCAAAATCAGCACAAAATTCGTTTCAAGAGATGATACAATGTAAATCGCGCCTTAAATGATAGTTGGATATAATTTCTTACCTCCAGTCAAAGTGACTGACTACAACAAAGGAATACTTCACTGAAATTCTTAGGCTGTTTCAGACTCTTGTTTTGTACTATTAGATATATATATATATATATATATATATATATATATATATATATATATATATATATATGTCCTTGATTACTCGAGCCATCACTATATCCAACAGTCCAACTTACAACAATAATTTCAATCTTATAGCTGGGGTAGTACAAATTTAATAATATAAAGCGAGAAATTTATATCCCTAGCTTTTAGAGCACCCAAGAAGATATGTAACTAGCTTAAAAAATCATATAACCTATACAAAAAGATGTCAAGCTTGTCATTAAAGATGCGAAATCAGTGTGCTAACCGGAGAGAATCGAGCCTGACGGCGATAGAAAAAATAATAACGAATGCCCTGGTAGGTTTCCTAGAAATACTTACAATCATACAGTTTATGAGCGGAAGGGGAAGATAAAGATGGCTGGTAAATAACACAACACGTGCAAACTCCACCACCTCTGCTATAGTTCACAATTATCAAACAGAATAACTAGGGTAGGGAAGGCAATGGCATTTAGAAAAATATATACAGCGAGCTATGGGTTCAAAGAGTAACCTCACCTTTGCAGTGTAATGCATTTCTTTGCTTGGGTTCTCAATGTCAGCTACTTCTACATGTGCCACTATACATGCTCCTCAAAAACACCAGACCCGTTTTAGTCCAGTCAAATTCCTAGTTATGCTATATACTCATTCTCCAAGCTAGTAGTCTCTAATTAGCATTTATTTGACATTGCCAGTCCGAATAGCTGTGGGTAATATTCTTTCTGATTCACATTTCTTTTTCTCACTTTCGGCTGTTTTCTTCATTTCAAGCTCTAGTTGCTTACAGTTTTCTTCATGGGCTTTGTTGAACGTTCTAGTAAAGTTGAGCAAAGTTGACACAACTGCAGAAAACTCAAAATAATTACAAAACTTAGCAGTATAGAAACATAAGCAGAGAACAGATTAATGGTTTTTTCCTCGACTGAACCATAATAGGCTTCAATGTTAGTAAACAAATAGGGAGCAAGGGGGAGTGCACTTATGGTTTCTACCCATAAATTGAATTACAGTAAAGTTAACAGAGTGATAGTTTCTCCGCTTCAATTTTGAACTGAGACGAAGAACTGATAAACCTATAATCACATATGGGCGAATGAGAACACATAGGATCAAGACATAACAGGACCTGATTTTAATTTTTAACTGCAGAATTTATTTATTTTTTATTATCGTGTTATTTATTCCTGTTTAGTAATGATTATGGAGCGCCAGTTATTCTTTGTTTATGACCCTATCTGTTACTCCTGATTTTTAGAGTCACTTACCTAATTTTAGAAAGTCTGAGGAGTAATCCTAGTCTATAAAATAGGCTATGTACAATTTGTAAAGGAAGAAAAATCTGTAAAATGTATATTTCCTGTAGATTCTCCTTTGTCAAATTTCTTTTAAAGCGAAACTCTTTCTCCTAAAAGATTAGCAGTTTATTTTTATCCTTTTACTCTTAAATTTTGTAAGTTTATCAGAAACCTTATTAAAAATTGACATCAGTCAAAAAGATCAGTTTTAAAGCACAGCATACTGGTTCCAGAATAGAGTTAAAGAACTTGCAATCCTTGAAACTACTATTTTTTTTGTTTCAGAAAGCAATATCCAATTGATAGTCCGGAAGCTAAAATTAAGGGCTGTTCATAGAAAATATTTAACATTGAAAGCGGGAGAAATAGAATCAAATCATGAAAATTCACACGTGAGCAGGCCAGTACAAGTTAAGAATCCTTGCACTAACCTTTTGCAAACAACAAAGCGAAAAATATCATTAACATAAACCAAACAGAGGGTGCTAACTTAAATCAGCTATCAAGAAAGAGTACTATATTTGAAGTTTAAACAGTCAAACACCTTGCTCAAATGGGCAGCGAGATGGATCTTCACCAAAATAAAGAATCAATGCATCCACGTTCCTACCCTGTAAACATACACTCTATAAGTAACTCATAGCCTTCATATGGTTTTATAAGATCTAATTATATCGTAGAAAGCCTACCACACTAGAATATACTGAAGCCAATGAGCGGACTGCAGCTTCAGCGGAACAGAGGAACTCTTTCAATTTCTGGGGTAAAAAAGATGAAGTTAAACACTGATGCATACAATTTATTATATGAAAATCAGGAACTTCTGGTGAACAGCAAATGTAATTCACAGTTTTAACCTTTCCACATTCTCCTAAGGTCAGAACTTACAAACTCTTATTAGATCAATCACAGACAAGCTACAATGTTTGCTTACTAATCAGAGGCAAGCCTCCACAGAATGGGAACTCAAGAAAATAGACTTCTTTCACGGACATTATTGCAAACTCAATTGACTCCAATTAATGTAGATATATATACATGATTCATAACTAAGATAGATTAATTTTTTGTGGAAGTGTGAAACTTAAAACAGTCAAAATGAACAAGGGTAGTTTAAAAAAGGAAGAAGACAAGAGATGGACATTCAACTACTTCAAACTTACGAAAAAACATTATGCTTATACCTTGCGGAAAGTTTCTGATATCGGCCCATCATTTTCGGAGGTTGATAGTTCCTGTACCACTTTCTCCAATCCTTTGTTTATAGCTTGCATTTCCTCAGCCATAATCTTCAATTGAATCTGGATCAAATTATTTAAGTCAGTGTTGGTACAATGCCTATCAACATAATGAACTGGAGCATTTGAGAAGTTCAGAACCTTTGATGCCGGCTCTAGGTTAGCAAGATCCTTTGAGAAGTCTAAAACTTCTGGTAGTTTGTCCGCTAGCACCTACGTGTAAGCTCAGTATCATATTAAAGATGAAAAATTCTCCAAATGGAAATACAAGAAAAGTTATCCACAATATTGCCCCAACTTATTATCAGAATTGACTCCATACTACAGAAGAAACTCAAACATTTTATGAAAAAATCAAAGAAAGAAGAAACAAGATGGAATAAATAGTAAAATGTACCTTACAAAGATAATGCATGAGAGTCATCTTGTTGTTCCTTGCCCGCATGTCAGCAAGTTTAAGAAGGCTATCCAATCTAAATCCAATAGCAGAACCTAAAAGAAGATTGGAGAATACAAACATTTGAAATTGATGAAAAGGAAATGAATAATGACAAGACATAAGCTAAAACAATAATAATAAAATGATGCAAATATTAATTATTTAGTTATCAGCATCTACATTTAGGAAAAAGAGCATGGGTCAAATTGAACTCATTCATCATATATCTAGCTTTCTGCAATCCATATATATTTATTTAAATATTGTAAAATTAACCTTTACGTATTTTCAAATGACTACACAACAACCCACTTATCAATTTCCTTGGTTTATTTTATTTTATCTAGAATGAAGAAAAATAGAATATCTATCCCCCTACCCATAAGTAATGTTTCAGGGTGAAGCTTATATAGCAGGGAGAGTCAAAACACCAAAACCTAGTCTTAGCATCATTGTATTGATTAGGTCTGAGGCATAAGAAATGTATACATCTATTTTAGTTAAGTTTACAATCAGAATGGTGGATAAAACAACAACAACAACAACGTAAAAGACAAAAGGGAAAGAAAAATGTACGAAAGAAGTATATTTACACATACAAGATCACACTATCAGAAGAACAAGAAAGAAGTGTGTCTAACAAGGGTGTGCCATGCATGAAGGATATAAATTATATTTTCTAAAAACTATGGTACTTTTCTTTGCTGTCGAAACTTGAATGATACATGTTGCATCTATCTACTTCTATGTACATTTGTTTTAACATACCCCTGGCAGTTCCTTGGTTCAAAGCATTTCCTAGAGAAAGTATTGTTTGCATAATTCTCTTTAATTTGACAGAACTCCTGATCTGAAAAAAGGAAACAAAATATCGCAAAATCCAAAATGTTATTTCTCATTTATTTAAGATAGAAAGAGTGGAAACCATGTTGCATAAAGATGTTTCGGTAGAAAGAAAGATATCATGCCTCTTCTGCAGCAGCATTCACAGCATTCAGGTTACTTCTAAGGTCAGAAACCTACATAAAAATATTAACAGGGTCAAAATGCAGATCAATTTAAATCCATCTTTTCTAGCAAGGATGCAGGAAAATAACAATGTTTCAACCTGAGAATGGAACTGAATCTTGAATGAAAAAACTCTGAGCTTGGATTCTACACGTGGTACTTTCATCAACTCCATAAAGAACTGCGATGAAGAATTTATGAAGATACAATTCAGATTCATGCCAAGAGAAGTCAGAAATGCAGTCTTCATAGTAGAGATAGGAGTTACAACTACAACTTTGTTAGCAATGCTAAAATTTGCGTGTTCATACATCTTGTAGCCTAACAAAAGAGATCCAAAATATATTCCTAAGCCAAAAATCATAAAACCTTATATACCTGTTCGCATCTCCCTAACTTCTCCTTTTCCCCATTATAACCCTGTGTCAAAATAAATGAAGTTATAAAATTTGTAAGAAAGAGGAGACTTGTTAGAAGGTACTTGAGCTAGGCATAATTAACAATAATTATCTCTCAACCTTGACTAATTCCATCTCCTCTTTCGTAGGACAAAACTTTATGAGGTTCTCAACCTGATCAGTGTCTATTGCTGAATCTTCCAACGCTAGCACTGAGCTCTGCAAATATTTCCAAACAAGCCATTATTAATGAATACAAACTCATATAATCACTTAAAAGTCAACTAGACGATTCCACATGATCAACAAGACTTGAAAAAGAAAAGGGAAATGAAGCATACAAGTTAACACAAGTCCCAGTCATTATTCGTTTACTCTTATGACACACCAAAACAGAAATATGTTAATAGATAAGTGCAACTGTACACTATATAATTGTCCACCCTTGTTTAGGAGCCCTAAATACAGGCACATTATCACAACTTCATTTCATAGTATGGTTATACAGATATATCTAGATTAGCATTTCTGTAAGAAACACAATAATAATAATGATCTTTTAAAAGAAAAGCCATAAACTGTGTATAAAATAATATTGTTGAAAAGATCAAGTCAACCCAACTCAACATTTATCCTCGTTAAAAAATATCCTGATGATAAAGGTTTTTTATATGACCATTTTCTGGGTGTAAATAAATAGATAGTACTCTCTCTGATCATATCATCAGTGCATGTACTGGCTGAATATTAAAACACTGCAGAAAGGTTTAAGGTTATTGTTAAAAAATCTACAGGTGTTTCATATCAAGCCATGGGCATTTCTCTTTCACTCTAATCTTCAATCCACGACCAAGAAACTGTGCTCCTCAGTAGCAATTATATCTTTCAAAATTGCAGCACAAGATAATTATTTCATACATTTTTCCCCAGAATAAAAAACAATTCCAGTTACTTTACCAATGTCAAGGCTTGTGTAGTTTAAGTTTAAAAAAAATGGAGAGAGAGATTCTATGATACAGGTCCTTTTTTTACTTTTTATTTATTCTTGAAAATTTACTATTTTTAACTTCTAACAAAATCACTAAAATTTACTATTTTAACTTCTAACAAAATTTGCTAAAATGAACACAAATCATTATTAAATTGTAGATTAGACTGAATCAAAAGAACAAAGTTATCACTGAAATGGCTATCAAACCATAGTTTTCTTATTAAATAGGACTCTATTATTTAATAGCAGTTCGTTTTCTTTACAAAAGTCAGAGATAAAAAAATGTAATATCAAGCTTACCATTAAATCATGCAATGGCACTTTCACTTGCGAAAGCATGATTTCACAATTATATGCTCGCCTATGCTCAATCTGCAAGGATTAAAATATAAATCAAAATCAAATCGATGTTAATAGCACCTTTATATCATGGCCACAAAATATATGGGTAAGAGAATGATGGATAGAATCTATTTTAGGAACTGCACCGCACAGATAACCATTCATTATTTTACACACTTCGCTATACAGGTAAACTCTCACAGTTCTATAGTATGGGTAAGGGATGTAACTACCACAAACACCACTGGTTTCAAGATGTGTTGGTTATATGACAGTATCATCCTAAAATTTTCCAAATTAATTACATGTGCATCATTCTTGATCCGTCACTTTGTCAACACTAAAAATTTCCTTCACTGAAAGCTGACAGTTGACACAACTTACAACATTATGGGTATATCACACCAACATAAAATGATAACCACTGGTTGCAATTACTAGGAATTATCACATTTCTTGCATTTTCCTATCATATTCAGATATAAACAATTAGAATTATGTAAATATCCATAGGCAATTTAAGTGCCACTCTACACTGGAGCTAAATTACCAGTTGCACTTTATCAGATTTAGGCCCAACTGAGCTTTGGACATTTGACTTTTTGGCACCTGAACTTGGCACTGCCGCTGAGAAGAGACTCTCAAGCTCTGACATATCAATCTCCGGGGCTCTACATTAAGATAATAAAAGGAGAGATAGATGAGACACTAGAATAACAGAAGGATAATCAACCATAGAAAATGAAACACCGTCGCAATCAACATTACTTGGAAGCTTCCCCAGATTTCTGTGTCTCAGCCCACAAGCTTCCTTGCACTGCTCTAGATAGTTTCAACCAATGCAATGGCTTCAACTTTTTGGTGTTCTTAGAGCCAATCGTACGTGATAGAATTCGTCCCTTTGAACTAGTTGGTGAACTAGATCGTCCTGTCATGCTTCCACCCGCGGAAAGAGACCATGGAAAAGCACCACCTGGTTTTAGACCTCCTTTACCAGATGGAGAAGCTGGAGGAGGTGGAGCAGCTGGTGCTCCAGGAGGTGGAGGAGGAGCTGGTGCTCCAGGCGGTGGAGGAGGAGCTGGTGCTCCAGGAGGTGGAGGAGGAGCTGGTGCTCCAGGCGGTGGAGGAGGAGCCGGTGCTCCAGGCGGTGGAGGAGGAGCTGGTGCTCCAGGAGGTGGAGGAGGAGGTGGAGCAGCTGGTGCTCCAGGAGGTGGAGGAGGAGGTGGAGCAACTGGTGCTGCAGAAGCTGGAGGAGGTGGAGCAGCAGGTACTGGAGGAGGTGGAGGAGGTGGAGCAGCTGGTACTGCAGGAGCTGGAGGAGCTGGAGCAGCTGGTGCTGCAGGAGCTGGAGCGGCTGGAGACTGATCAGAGGATAGTGCTGCACTTGAAGGAGGTGGTGGAGGTGCAGGTAGTGATGGTGCTGCTGGTGCTATAGTAGGACCAGCAGCTTTCCCAGAAAGACAATGAGGTGGTGGGGGTGAAGGAAGTTTAGACCCAACAGGTTGCTCATCTTTTGGAGGAGGAGGAGGAGGAGGGGGAGGGTGTCCATCTCTAACCTTTGGCTCCTCATTCATAGGAGATGAAGCTGGAGGAATGGCTCCAGCTTCAACATGAAGTTCGTTCTTTGGAGGAGGTGGAGGAGGAGGAGGTCCAGCTCTCTGTAGTCTGTGATCCTTTAGTGGAGGGGTAGGAGGAGGCGGTGGAGTTGGAGGTCGTGACGGGGAAGATTCTAGTCTTGTTCTAATAGGTGGAATCTCACTCGCATGTGTTTTGGAAGAAAGTGAAGGAGATGGCTTAGTTGAAGTAGTTTCAGCTGGTGACTTACTCTGAAAAGTAGATGACAATTGGGTCCCAGGTGTAGGGCTAGAAATAGTAGATGAATGACTTATTTCTTGTGATTGGTGTCTTGATTGCAAAGTCAAAATATGAGGAGGGGGTGATTCCTTGTGGGGAGGAGAATCATGAACTCTGTTAGCACGACTAGTGGAGGGAGGGCGCAAAGGAGGTGTTTGGGGGGAAAAAGAAGTATCAAGAGTACTAGAAAAGGCAGGATCAGATGCCCGCAGTTTGATGCCAAGACTTGTAGATCCTGTTGGACAATTCCTGGATTCCAAGTTTCTTTCAGAAGAGCTGGCTGTCTCTTGGTGAATGTTGTTAGATGTATTAGGCTGTTGTGGAGTCGCCTTGAACTTGTTGGTCTTATCCTCTTTTCTACTCTTATCAGTATCTGGGGATCGCTTAGTTGAGGATAAAGGATGTATTGCATCATTTGAATTCCTCCGAGGTGTTCTAGGACCTGTTTCATGCGGTGAAGTGCCAGTTTCCATGCACTGATCAGAAACTGTATCCCACCTATCATTTGCAGCCGAGGCACCTATCTGTTGGAGCACATTTAGTGCTGCATCTGCCTTGGGGTTCAACCAGTCGACGTGGCTAAAGATTTCCTGAACCTTTGCAAATGCTTCCATTGGCAGTCCCTCCTTCTCCTCAAAGCATGAGGTACCATCCGCCATGACTGCTGCAGCAGCATCCATCTCTGAGAAAAGAACCTTAATACAAACAAACCAAAAAAATAAATTCAATGTTAGGAATATATAAACCTGAAACAACATGATTATAGTTGAAAACAAGTTGCACCTCAGCTCTAAAATCTTTTGGAAAGTGATCTTTAGTATCCCATAAAACATCAATTTCATCCCGGTTAAGCATCAAAATATTAGATCTAACAAAGGCCGTGTTGAGCATCACTCGGAACATCATCATTTCATGCTCCATGTCACCATTCAAGTTTATACCCTCAACCAAAACATCACCTTGAATATGGCAACTGATATCAATTTTTATTAGTTCACACTCCCCCTGCAACACAATAACAAGAAATTCCATAACAATTACGCAACTCAGATCAGATTCAAGATGCATCTTGCTTGCAGGAAGAAATAAGTTGACCAACAAAATCTACTAGTACAGTAAACATATCATCATAAGAACATGTTTATTAAAATTTGAAGAGCACGTCTGAACTTGACTCTGTCCCCATAGGGCCTAGAAACATAAGGTGCATTGAAATTTGACAAGGATCTTCTAATTTCTAAAAAGTTATACAGACTTATTTCCCCTTCCTTCTTTTAATTATCTTCTCCATGTTCTTCCTTTTACAGTTTTGGTATATGGATGCCAAGTCCGACCTCTTGGATCAAGACTAAAATTCATCTTAAATGAACCTCCCATATTTGTTAAGGATGCATAAAGAACTACATGCTGTTCATCTACATAGGTACATGCATACATCTAGTATTCATATTCCAAAGTTTAGGCCACCAAAATAATTATTCAAGCTCAACCCATTAATCAGAAAAATAAGTTTGAACTGCAACTGAATGGTTTAGAACTATTTACAGTTTCAACAATCTGAAATTGTACAACACAATTTATAAGTATTGTACAAGTCAATAGCTGAAAATAAAGCCAGCATTGAAGGAGGAAAGTGAAAGAAGAGATTTTCCCTATTTCATCTCAGAGCCTGTATGTCATAATCTATGAGGTTGCAAGTAATCTCAAAAACATACTCACAGACTTCAACAAATTCTTGCAGAATACAGTCACGCTATAGTCTTTATCTGTTAAAATTAACTTTTTCATCTGCCAAAGTGTCAGGATACTAGTTTTCATGATAAAAGTATCTCTGCTTGGCTCCTAAAAATTACAGTCTGAAATAACATCCTCAACAAACTGAAAACACCTAAAGAAGAGCGAGAACTCAGCAAACCATTTGAAAGCATGAGGTAAATTCACCTGCTTATAAGTCCGGACATTTCTACTTCTCTTCGGAGTTGAATACAACATTTTTGGATTTTTATCTGAACTAAAGGGATCCTGTCCATAAATTCTAAACATGGGATGACAGCCACCTTCCCCATCAAAGTTCGGGAAGGATCTGAGAATGATGCAGTCCAACATGAGTGCCCTGTCCAGGGGGGGCCAATCTAAGGCCACATTCCTCCTGGAAATATACTGCAGATACCGCATTTGGGAAGGCATAGGATTCAATGGCGTCAACAAATGCAAAAGCTCCTGTGGAGCCTGTTTGTAAATCATATCCAAGGTCCTCTGCTCCCCACTATAAACCTTCCTATAAATCAGCAGTGCAGCTAACATGAAAGCCAAAACGGGCCAACCTCCACGTTCACAATGCATTAACAGCACATTCTGCTGCCCAAGCGAAAGCCAGCTTTCACCAGACCTTAAAAAGTGGTGGATTAGCTCCATTTTGAGCACCGGGCAACCCTCATAGTGCCGAGGATAGTCCATGATGGTAATATCATACTCACACAATGTATTTGCCATCTGACTCTTTGTATCTTCCTCACGGAAATTGAAAACCAGAATTGAAGCATCGGGCATGTTCTCTCTAAGTTGACCAACTATCCCATCCATGTACACTTTGTAATCCCCTTCATTCCAAGAATCCGTGGTGAAGCAGCAATCAAAAACTACATCCACAGTGAATGCTAAATTGTTAATTCCAACAGCAATCAGTGACTCCTAACAACAATAATATTAAGCTAATTCAAACTTAACAAATTCCCTATCAAATTTCGTTTACATTTCCTTCCCTCTTTTGCAAGCAATCAAACAGACACCTATTGTTCCTTGAATCATGGATTACGAAATCATTTTTTCACAAATTGAGAATGAGAAAGAGAGAGAAAGTACCGTAAACTCTCTCGCAGATCTCGAGAAGGCCATCAGGAGGCTTGCGAAAGAACAGTTTGCGGAGCATAGCCGCGTCCGCGAAGCTTCAGATTGAAGACGAGAACCCTATCGCGTGCAATGGATTTGAGAACCAGAAATTCTCATTCGACGAGGGTAACGTAACGACTTTTCCTTACTTATTAAGGCAGAAAATCGCGAAGCAGCGGTTTCAGGGAAATATGCGAGAATGAACGAAAAGAGAGTTTGGATTTATGGTTGCTTCTCTTTTCTCTCCCTCTTTCATTTTTTGTTTCTCACTGAAAAAGAAAAGGGATCGGGGTGATGGGTCCGTAAGTCCGTTGGTTGGTTTTGTTTCGTAGCTCAATTATGTGACTGCAGCTCAGGTTACCAACCGACTCACAGTCACCCGTTGCTGACGTGGACGCCATTCCTCATCACACGTATATCGTGGATATCCATGACGGGTAATTTCTAATTACTGTAATTTTCCTTTTTCGGAAATTTTCTATGATGTAACAATCACGAGTTCCCTCTTCCGTACAACGGAAAAACACGTGTGTCCATTATTGCGCGATTAGTGTTTGTTACTGCTCGGATTTCCTTCATGTGCCCTCAACCCAACACAATCACGTCTAATAACAACTAACTAATTATTGCATAATATTACTTTTTAGAACTTTTACAATTTGTTAGACTATTTTATTATATAAATGTATTATAACTATTCTATTTTATTTTATCTTTTCATTTCAAACTCACCTTTAAAAAAATAAAACATACTAGATGGCATGAAGCACAAACCAAAAAGTGATACTGTTTCAGCTGCCATTTTCCATTCTTTTGGATTAAAGGAGAGAAATTCTCCATTAACAAACTCATTCAACTAAAACAATCAACTGATAATCTATTTTGGCCCTCTTAATTCTGTTTGTACATTTTATTAGTTCTAACATCCTAACTAGCAAATTGCTCAACAGATTGTAATTCCGAAAATAAAATATGACATTATCAATTGAAATAGAAAATATATCCATATAATTTAAATTAGCTCTTACAAATATATAATAATAATAATAATTAAAAAAAAGAATAAATACTCCAATATATTGGTTTAGCACCTTAAAATATATCATCTTTAGCATTTTATAACTAAAACATAAACTAATGAATAATTTTCTTTTATCCTTGTTTGAGTCTTAAAAGTAAAATATATATTTGTAAAAAAATTAATTTATTTCTAATATAGTAATGTTGATTTTTATTTCATATAATTTTTTTTCTCATCATAAATGTCATTGACATATTAGTTAGATCTCAACTTAAGCTTGTAATTAAAAATACAAATACATTTATTAATGACACATCATTAATTAATTAATGATAACCCGACTCGTAACATTAAACATATACATTTTATTTATATGTATATAGATTAATTTATTAAATACGCATCACAGTAGTAAATATCTCTTTTATCATTATTTTTTAACGCACTAATATATTGTAAAGATTTAGGTGCCGCATCAAATGTGAGTTAAACATTAGTCCATTTAAAAACTTTTTGTTTATTAACAGTCATAATTAATTTGGGCATGACTTTTTGTCTTGAGACTCTTACTTTTATCTTTAAATATAATTGAAAAAAAATTAAATGTGTTATAAAATAGAAGAATGGAAACTACCATTCAAAGTCATTTTCTATTATATATCTATGAATACACGTTAAAAGGTTAAAAATAGAAAGAAACAAAAAAATAATGAAAATTTTCCTCCTCTATGACACCACTTGCATTGTCCTCCTCTTGAGCTCCCCCATTAGCCTTTTCTGCTTGAGCCAGTAATTCATACCCAACCACATTAGTGCATGCATTTTCTAGGGAAATCTCTTGGCATTGATGACCATGTTCCTTACGTTATCATCTTTGTCTAACTCCCTTAAACCTTCCTCCAACCCAACTACTCAGACCCTATGAACATATACTTTCCAGGTCAAATTTATTCCAAGTATCAATTTCATCCCTTATGCACTCTAAAGCACCATCCTCTCTTCTATTGAAACTACCACTATGATGTTAAACGCGGATCCATTTGCATCAAAATCATGAACACGAGGTTCAGTTTCACACACAATTAAGGTCCGTTTGATGGATATGATATGATAAGATGGAATAGAATATAAAAGTTATAAAAATAAGATATGATAAAAAAAAAGGATAAATTATTATTCTATTTTACTCTACCTATCTAGTATTTGATATGAACAACTAATGAGAAAATAAGATATGAATTATATTAAAATAAAATATTATCTTTTTATAAAAATTAATGTAATTTTTAATAAATATATATAAATAATAAAAAATATTTTTCATGTAAAAAAAATATTAAACAATTGATATTAAAATTATAATTTTTTTTAAAATTTACACTTAAAATTTAAAATATTTTTGTAATAAATTATAGGTAAAAAATTAATTGTACAAAAATTAAAATAATATTTTATAAAATGAGTCAAATATTTTTTATTATAAATTTCATATATTTTTTATAAAAAAATAAATTTTATAAATAATTTTTTATAAAATAGCAAAAATACATGCAAGTTGTAATTTTTCTAAGATTCATCATTCAGGAAACTATCATAAATCATAAAAAATTTTAAAATTTATGAATCTCACAAATATTCATAGATTAAGAGAAAAAAATACTAATTCTTCTCTATGCTTAATTTTAATATATTTAAAGATGGTAGACTTTGCAATTGATTTTTCTTAAACATTTTTCTATCTTTTTCACTTTCTTTCTCATACTCTTCTTAAATTGATGAAAAATTTTAAAAAATACACTTTAATGGATAAAGATAGAAAAAACTTCATTCTCTTGCAACATATATCGTCTTTATCAAATAATATAAAAAAATATTTTTTAAAAATCATATCGATACATTTAAATATAAAATAATATATTCTTTTGTTTAATTATTAAATTACATTTAATTATCATGCTCACATAATATATTTCGTACAAATATCACATAAAAGGTAAGAAAATAAATAAAAAATTATCCTATCCTGATAATTTTTAATCCGACAACCCCTTTATGATAAAAATTTAAAGATAGAACAAAACAACTCAACAAAATAAATTATCTATTATATCATCTTACTTTTATAAATACTAAAAATAAAATAAATTTTCTTATTCCGAACTTTAATCAGACTTGACTTTTAATGTTTGGATGTCAAAATAGTTAATTTTTTTTATTTTGAATTATAGACTATAATCCGATGAGTTATGATCTCTAACCTTCGACCCATTTCACCTCAGCATCATAAATGGATTAGATAGACAGCCATGCGACATATAATGTGTCACGTGTGTCATTTATTGACTGTAATTGAGAGGAAGCTTAACAGTACTAAAAATTAATATGACAGAGGTTATTGTAAATTTTCAATACATTGTAAAATAATTTTTTTACAAAGGGAAAAAAACGTGAAAAATATTAAAATTTGAATCTAATTCTTAATATAAAATTATGATAATTTTTAACTTTTATTGTGGTCCTAATAACTTATATTATATACTAATTTGATAGATGTGTTACATTAAGGATTAAAATAAAAATATATTAATTTTTAAGTATATAAAAATAATTTATTCATGGTATTTTTATATTTTTATTAAAAATTATAATTTTTAAATGCTTAAAATAACTTTTTTCTATATAAAAATAAAACATTTGTTTTAGCAGAATTTTGTGAGATAAATGGAAAACGGGAGTTTAAATTAGCATTCAGTTGAGTTATTTCTTCTCCTTGAAGCTTTTTTTTTGGTTGGTCGTGTCCTTGAAGCTTTCTTTTTTTTTAGTGTCTCCTTCAAGGTTTATGAAGGGTTAAAGTTAAAAAGGAAAGAGAGAATGGAAGGTTTATTGTGATGTCAGAAAATGCGGAGAAAGTAACATAATAAAAGGGTTCGGTTAAGATAAAGACAGGCTATATTGCCTTGGAAGACACCGGCTTTGAACCCCCCAGACAAACAACTTATGTGATGAGTATTTTAACATTAGAATCTGAGTTTCATGGGTAGTTGGGGATTCTTAGAAGCATTGACCAACAAACTTTAACAAATACAACTCCATATATTTATTTAAAACTGTTCTGGCTATCCACTCCACCGACAATTTTAGAGCTCATCAAATTTTCTTGTGTGTTAGACAGTTTGCACTGTTTTGAGTTTCCCATTGTCTTGTTCTATTTGTGTTTTTGAGTCAACAAATCTACGATGATACTTGGAATCTTGTTTTAAGGACGGAAAATCAGTGAATCACTGTCTGAATGCTTTCATCATGGATATGGGAGTAACATTGTAATTAACATAACATCCTTCAAAGAACTTTTATGGTTTATTTGTTTGATACGAAATAGGAAGAAAAGGAGATAAGATTTATAAAAATATTTTTTTCTGTTTACTTTATTATAAAATATAAAAATGAAATTATTTTTTTAATAGGATTTATAAGAAAATAATTTCTTTGAATAAGATAAAATTATGAAAGAAATGTTTTTTCTTTTTTTTTCTTTCTTTCTATATAGAAAAAAAAGAAATATAATTAATATATTTAATTTTTTAAAATTTTTATTTATTTTTTCAATTCATTGGTTATATGTAAATTTGATTTTACTTTTTTTCATTTATTATAGTTAATAGATATAATGATATATGTGAAAAAATAATTAATACTCTTTTAAAGTTTAAAATAAATAGATAAATATGAACAAAATTTTTACCTTTTTATAAATAAAAAAATT
This sequence comes from Canavalia gladiata, assembly GCA_037954105.1. Lineage (NCBI taxonomy): Eukaryota > Viridiplantae > Streptophyta > Magnoliopsida > Fabales > Fabaceae > Canavalia > Canavalia gladiata. Next base: position 39,531,463 of record CM075662.1, on the reverse strand, counting down.
TAAATTATTAAAAATAAGTTTAAAAAATATTATATTAATAGAAAATAAACATAATAAAAAATTTATTTAAATTTATTTTTCTAATAAATATCAAATAATTTTTTTATTTGTTTCTTTCCATTATTTTTACTATCTATGTAAATAAAAAAATATTTTTCTCATCCTATTTTTATTATATTTTTTTATTTGTATTCTCCTATTTCCTATATCATGTTAGTGTAGACCGTTATATCTCATACAAATCCAGAGAGAGGGAGACGGTGCCTAAGACGTTGGCCCAATTTATAGAATGGGCTATAAGAAAAGTTTAACTGGACTGAAACCCAGATTTCAAGTCCTGTCCTAGCGCATCCATGTCGCCTCACTTTATCACAAATATGTTTTGTATGAGATATTTAATGTCCTAAAATCACTTTAATCATAATTGGTTTTAGCTGAGTTGAATAAGTTCAATTTTAAAAATAAAATTATGTAAACAGTTTTTATATGAATGGATTAATCCAATATCTAATTTTGTACCCTTCATGCTCTTTTATTTTAAATATACATGAAATTCACAATCTCAACTTATATAATTCCATATTTTGTAATACTTTTTTGTTTGAATAGATTACTGCAACCTCTCTCTATGCTGTATTTCTTACACAAAACTCAGTTTCAATAACCTAATTAGACAAAAATAGTTAACTTGGTATTGTTAGGAATATGTTATATGAATGGATTTTTTATATTTCAATTCTTTTTTGTTTTAAAATTTCAAATATGATCTTAAACATGTTTAAGGGGTTTAATAGTATATGGTTTATATTCAAGTTTTATATATAAAAAATCACTGGAAGAATTAGTCTAATCATGATATAAATATTACTAACTCAAGTAAAATTGTTTCCCATAAAAAATATTTATGATTTTTACAAAAAAAAAATTACAAAATAAAATAAAATAAAACAATCTTTTTTTATTTATACCAATATTTAAAAAATAAACATTATTTTTATCATTCAATTATTAAAAAGTGAATCTTAATAAATCAGGTTAAATTTATCTCACTAGTTTATTAGATTTTTATTGTTATACTTTTAAACTATTTTTTAATGTATTTAAAGTGAAAAATTATAATTAATCTTTTTTTAATGTAGAAATATTTAATTTTTTTCTCATTTAAAAATTTATTTTTTTTATTATAAAAAAAATCTAATTAAAATATATATTATAAAATATAAAATGATATACTAACTATTTAAAATATAAAATAATATATATATATATATATATATATATATATATATATATATTCTTGTGCGATAAGGCAAAACATGTAATAAAAATATGTTTAATAAATAATGTAAAAAAGCAACGAAGATCTATTCACTAATAATTTAAAATTTTAAGTTTGTTAAAAAAAAATATATTTTAAATTAATTTTTAATTTATTTTTAAAATAATTTTTATTTAAATCTTAAAATAAAACAAATATTTTTTATTTTTTATTTTTAATTTTACATTATATTTATTAAATTCTAATATTATCACTAAAATATTCTATCATCATTATAATTATAATGATCATTATCTAATTATTACTTTATTATTATTATCATTTAACATCACTAATATAATTATCATTTATCATATTTATTATTACTAATATATTAATAATAATTTTTTATTATTTTAAAATAATTTTATTTTTATTTATATAATTTTTATATATTAAAAAATAATAATTAATCTTATTTAATATATACATTATATTAAATTTAAAACATTACAATATAATTTTATATCATATAATTATTTATAATATATATTATTTTTACATAAAATAAATATTAAATAATATATTAAATTATTTATCTTAAATAATATATAAAATAAAAATTTAAATAATTATATAATTTTTTTATTATAATCATCATACAACTATTTTATAAATATTATTCTTACTTTCATTATATTCATTATCATCTGCATAATAATAATAATAATATATATATATATATTAAAAATTATTATTTTAAAATAATTTAGTTATTTATCTATTTTTATACATTAATAAATAAATAATATTATTTAATATATAAAATTATTTTTAATTTATAATATTAAAATTTAATTTTATATTATATAAATTTTATAATATAATATATAATATTTTACATAAAATAAATATTAAATAATATAAAAATATATAAAATTATTTATCTTATATATTAATTAATAAATAATATATAAAACATAAAACAATATAATTATATAATAATTTTATATTATAATCACTGTAATTGTTATAATTATTATTACTATCATAATAATAATAATTATATTATTTTTATTATTTCAAAAAATTATATTTTTAATTATTTTTGTATATGAAAAATGTAAATAATATTATTTTATATATAAATTATATTAAATTTATAATATCATAATATTTTATATTATATAATTATGTATAATATAATATTATAATATATATTATTTTTAAATAAATATCAAATAATATAAAAATAGTATAATAATAATATATAAAATTATTTATTTTAAATTCTAATAATTAAATAAAAATTTTATAAAATTATATAATATTTTTATATTATAACCAATACATTAATATTATATTTTATTAATATTATTCTTTTCACTATCATCATTATTTGTTATAACTATTACTATTATAATAATAATAATTATTATTATTATTTAAATTTTAAAATTATTTTATTTTAATATAATTTTATTTTTTAAATTAATATTTTTATTTATATATTTTATTATATATTTATAATAAAATAATAAATTATAATGATTTAATTTATTTTTATAATAATTTTTAAAAATTAAAAATTTAATTTAATTTAAAATTTTAAAATTAAAAACTACCTCAAATAGAATTATAAATAAATTCATATTTCTCTTTTAAAATAGATAATATTTTGATAAAAATTATTTCACTTCTTCCATTATTATCTATTTCTGATATATATATATATATAAAGTTTTAAACACATATTCATTATCTTATTTTATCATTAAATAAAACTTTTAATTAAATAAAAGATCATTAAATAATATTTATTGAGATATAAATTTATAATCATATCAACATTTTTTATAATAAAAATTAAAAAAATTACTAGTAACTTTTATTCTTAAAAAATAATAATATATATGTGTTTTTTTTTAATACAATTCTCCTAAACTTCACCCTTTTAATAACCAGTTTTCTTAATTTATCAACAACTTTTTTTCATCTATTATTACTCTTGGCTTATGAAAAAAAACCAGCCTCGTTTATCTTTTAATTTGTTTTACTTGATTGTTAAATTAAAATTATTAGTATTGTTTCAATATGCCCTTCTATTTACCTGACAGCTAAATGAATAATAGGATTTACACATTATTTTGGAAAAATGCTAGTTATTTTTAGACACACTGGTCACTGATTAATGAATTAAAAAGATATAAATAATATGCTTATCTTCATTTTTAATATATTTTTATATTTTTAACAATTTTTTATCAGTTCTTTACTTAATATTTTAAGAATGCTGGATAATTTTTTTTTTATTCTTTTTATTGCAAGCACCTGTTAGTTGGAATAGGATAAACATAAATGGAAGTTGAATGTCATGGTTGAATCTCGAAATTAAGATATCGAAGCTCCAATGCAGTAGCAAGATACATGTGAAACATGTAAGCGCATAGATGAGCCACCACCTTTGACATTATCATAATCTGTAACAACAAACAAATGGGAAGCAACAAAAACGTGGGGGTGTGTATAATTATGAATGTAAAGCACGGCAAACATATATCAACAGTAATAAGTATTTTTAAGGCACTGGTTAAATAATTTTAAATAATTTTTTTTACTTACATACTTTATCATGATTTTAAATATAATCTTATCACAATTTTTAATAAAAATGTTTTTATTGCTATTTTAATTAATATTTTTAGGACATTCAATAACAAGTATGTTATTAAATTGTTTCATCATTTCTATATATTATTTCAAATTATAACTCACGCAAAGAAAAATGATTAATTTTTCTATTTATATTAAAATTATTTGTTATCCTAATTTTATTGAAAGAAATATATATTATAAGAGGACTATAAATATAAATTTAATTTTATACATTTTTAATGTAAATATTTGCATACAGTTAATCAATTAAAATTAAAATAGATATTATTTTTAGATTAATTATTATAAAAATAAACATTTTTTTATTATATATCAATTGATGATTTTTTATTACATGAAATTTAAATAAGTTTGATCTAATAAATCCATCATACAAGATATACTTTTTGGTTAATATAATATAATGTATTTTTAATAAAAATAAAATAAAATAGGATATTTAAAACATGATAAAATATAAATCATGAGAGTTAATTTAATGATGAAAAGTTAAAAAGTAGAATAATTTTATATGAAGTTCTAAATTTAAATTTTATTATTTTTATATTATAATAATAATAATAAAATATAATATATTTTTTAATAAAACATAGTAAAATATATTTTACCAAATTTTATCTTGAACAATAAAAATTGCTATCATGTATTTTATTTCCCTTTTTTATTACCTTTCTTCAATACGAAAACATTATTATGACTATAGATTGAAAACTTAGCATTAAAATGTGCTATATTATATATGTGTATATATTATATTACAATCTTAATTATTAATAATTTTTAAATCAATAATTATAATTAGTATTTTATTAACATCAACATCTAAAAATTATTTTAAATAATTAAAAATAAATTTTCTATGTGATAAATAATTTTTAATAAAAAATTTCACTTTTAATTATTTAAATTCATTACATGTAAAAAAAAACTGGTATAATGGATTTTTAATTAATTACACGAAAGTAATTTTTATCTTGTGAGGAGTGAGGAGAGAAACTTAAACCATATTAGGGCGTCATTAAGGGTGTGTTTAAGTTCAACAGTTTTACAGCACCGAGTTCGATGGACGGAGAAGGACACCGTCCAATGCATACATGCGGTTGCGATGCTCTCTCAAACCGACTCCAAATTTTTGAGGGCCCCACAAAACGACTACTTGCTCTCTGTCGCATATAAAACACATTGCCATCCACTACCACGCTTTCCATTCCCAAAGGGAAATATAAAACCGAAACAAATAATTTAAAAAAAAAAAAAGCGTTATCTCTTCCAATTCCATCCTCGAGGGTGAGAGCCCTCAGCTTCCCTTGTGAGCTTAGTTTCTTCTGCTCACAATGGCTTGCACGCTCGCAGATTCATTATTCTTATTCAAGGTTTTCCATCTATGCCCCTCCCCCTTGTTCTTATCCCAATTTTGAAGAAAACAATCTCTTATGGTTTGGTTTGGTTTTTGCAGGGCTCTCATCACAAACCAGTTACGAGGCGAAATATTGCTTCTCTGTACTCTCCGCGTATGAACGTTATTCTTGCCTTACCTTACTTATTCCATTGCTTTCACTACTGATCAATATCACACACTTCGTGTTAGAATTAAGAATTTCCATTATGTTTAACTCTTAATGATGTAAGTGCATTTTAAGTAATTAATTGGAATTTCCATTATGCTTCAGGCATGCTTAATGTAAACGGTGACGGGCTGATCCGGAGAGGGTTCAGGCATCAAAGGCATTTTGTTACCAGGAATAAAGTCACTGTCATACGTGCTGTGGCAATTCCAGTAGAACCAGCTCCAGTTGAAAGTGCGGAGCACAGAAAAGAACTTGCTGAAAGCTACGGTTTCAGGCAAATTGGAGAGAAGCTTCCAGATGATGTCACTTTAAAGGATGTCGTCAACTCCCTTCCTAAGAAGGTGTGTGTGTTTGTGTTTTACTTTTAATTTTGATCTGTCATTTTTATAGCATCATCACTGAACGGGACTGTTGTGTTAAATTGTAGTTGGCAGAGTCACTTCTTCGATACTCTATTTTTAACAGTGGGATATTTTTCATTCGCATAAATAAGGTTCTTCGGTGTGTCTTTTTTATTGCATAAGAATATTGAGAAAATGTTCATGATATAATTGGGGAGTATATGCTTATAGTAAAACATCAGTGATGGCAATAATATTTACTGCACGTTATGAGAAAGACAAAGTTTCGTTGTATGTATATGGTTCTTCCGGCTCTTCTTTTTACTTCCCCTCCATTTTTGGCATAAAATTGTACTTAAATTAATAAAAAGGGAGTTGGGGGGGGGGGGGTGAAGGGTTTGTCTTCCTTTTGTAACCTTTCCAGGGTGCTGAGGGTACAAATTTTATTTGTATATATATATATATATATGTTAATGATGCATATTTTTCTTTTACATTTTTTGAAGGTCTTTGAGATTGATGATGTGAAAGCATGGAAATCTGTTCTGATATCTGTCACTTCCTATACCCTGGGGCTCTTCATGATTTCCAAGGCTCCCTGGTATCTTCTTCCTCTAGCTTGGGCATGGACTGGGACTGCAATAACTGGGGTTAGTATTAATTCAATACACATAGGCTTGTTTACAAAAATTCTTCACTGGTTTCTCAGATCCTTCTGGATCCTATCACTCAACAACTCTTTTCTTCTCAAACATCTTGGCCAACTTTTAGATTTTGTTTAAGTTTTGTAATCGTCTTTCCTTCTTTGCCGTGCAGTTCTTTGTTATAGGACATGATTGTGCTCACAAATCATTTTCGACGAACAAATTGGTAGAAGATATTGTTGGAACTCTGGCCTTTATGCCACTGATTTATCCATATGAGCCATGGCGATTTAAGCATGACAAACATCATGCAAAGACAAACATGTAAGCAGTGTTTCCTTCTATTTTGTTTTTCTAGGTGCATCTTGTAAATTATCTGTAGCAAAAAAATGCTATATACTGTAGAGGGACTGGTTAATATTTCTATTTAATATGAAATGCAAAATTTATTTTTTTGTCCTTAAATCCACCCTTATGAATTAGTTCTCATAAGTTCTTTGTCCTCAAATCCACCCTCATATTTATATTTCAGCAAAAAACTCACTGCTTAATTAAAATTGATAGTGGGGGTATTGCATAATTCTGTTGTCAATGATATATCTCTTTCCAATATCACACTCTCTGTACCCCATATACTCAAGGTGGCACTAGTGCTGAAAGCATAAAATGCAGGCTACAAGCAGTATGCATAGTGCACTTAATGGGACATGTAATGATAACATCCATGTCATGGAGAAATTCCTGTACCATGTTTTATTTATGTGAATCACATAAATGCTCATATGAAACTCTGTAGTCTCTCTCTCTCTCTCTCACACACACACACACACACACAGCTTTCCCCGCCATAATGGGTCAAATCAGTACCATCACTGTTTCATTGCTTTCAATTGTAAGTCAGTAAGTCATTTTTAACGCTACAGGTTATATGAAGATACTGCTTGGCACCCTGTTTGGAAGGATGAGTTTGATTCATCTCCACTTTTGAGGAAAGCAATAATATATGGATATGGTCCTTTTCGATGTTGGATGTCTATAGCTCACTGGTATGACATATAACAGAATCATTTATTCTTTAAGGTCAACTATGCCTTGAAATATCTTTCTACAGTTCCTCAAGTGCTACTTCATTAACTTAAGCAGCCTTGAATTCATATGTTATAACCTCTAGTTTATTTTAAATTTTGATAATGATGTGCATCCTAACAGGTTGATGTGGCACTTTGATTTGAAGAAGTTCAGACCAAATGAAATAAAGAGGGTGAAGATAAGTTTAGCTTGTGTTTTTGCCTTTATAGCAATTGGATGGCCATTAATTATTTACAAGACTGGAATCATGGGATGGATAAAATTCTGGTTGATGCCATGGTTGGGCTATCACTTTTGGGTAATTTCACTTCTACCTTGGAAATTCATATTTTGTTCATCACCATGGGTTTTCTAGTTTGTATTTCTTTCTTTTGTAGTGTTGTTAACTGAAATATATGCGAGTCTACGTAACGAACAAAATGTCCTGCTCCAATCAATGCAGACAATGGTGCAGGGGGTGTACCTGCAAAAGCAGTCTGAAGTTTAAGTTAGTAATATTAGGGTTAGAATTGGTTATCTGAGGGATGTAATCATCCCTTTATATAGTAGAGGTCTCCCTTATCTATAAAATTTGGAAATCAGAGAGGTTATCTCCATAATTATGATAATCTAGTGGTGAAGATCCTTTGTAGATAAAGCAATAATCTCCAAGGATCTTGGAGAGATCCTTTCCAATTTAAGTCCACCACAATTAGTAATGACATGGCACATATTTATCTAGGGTACATAGTTGAAGCTGTTTCAACAATCAGGAATTGGGTTAAACTTTTGATTTATGTTTTGTTAGTTAGCAGTTGGTGCTGAAGTTGAATGCACTTAATGCAGGTATAAAACCAACTCATAGCGTTATGTTTAGGGTACCAAACTATCCCTGACTGCAAGGGATTGTATGCTGCCAGAAAATTGAGGTCGATGTCATAGTTATAGACTTATAACCAGGGATTGATGGAGCAGGTTCGGCAGGGGCCCTGGCCCCCCAATCCTGGCTCTACATTTATTTTTTCAATTATGTTGTACCTAATACAATTTTATGTAAAAAATGGCCTGTATAGTCCCTGAACTCTGTATTTAATGGATTTGTCTGTTAAGTTAGAAATGAACCTTTATTCTTAAAATAAGTGATGTAAAGAATGTAAAAGGATAAATTTTAAAAGGCTGTTCAGATCAGCAAAGAAGAAAGATTTTCAGTGTAATCTTGGATGAGCATAAAGCATAGCGAAGTATTAAACTACTCAGCAGTGCCTGTTGGTTCAGGTGGCAAGAAGCTGGTTTCCTTCAAGTCAAGTTTTTGAGTTTTAATCTTCTAACTGGAAGAAAAAATAGTTGGGAGAGCTTTGCCTCCTTAAATGATTCTATCTAACCCATTCTAATTAGTCAAGGTCCAATGCGACTTTTGGATACTGAGAAATCAACTTTCCTTTCTTCACTGAAACATTTTACAATGATTAATCACAGATGAATTTTATGGTATGAGACAACACTGTCTTCAACTTCAATAAAGCCATGATACTTTTAATTTTTAAAATTAAAATCTGTTATTTAAATATAACTTCAGCCCTCTAAAATCTTTATAGTTCATTCCTGGATTCCCTAGTTAAAGATAGGGGTTGGAATAGGCCACACAACTTATTAATGGCCTATACGACCTATTTTTCCCTAGCCTATTTAGCAAAAAACTAGGCTTGGGGTTTTAGAAGGCTTTTTTAACTAAATGGGTTAAGGTTTAGGCCTATAAAAAGGCCTACTTGCCTAACAAAGTGGCCTAGTTTTTTTATTATAACATAACTTGATAATTTATAATGCATACATAATTGTTAATTGTAGATTAATATAACATGCAAGTTTTAGATGAACTATAATTTTATTAAGGGTTATATCAGTTTAAAAAATAAAACGTTTTAGTTTCTTGGCCTATTTTAAGGTCTTCATTTTATTGCAATCTTGTTGCATTATTAATCTCATGCAGTTTAATTATTCTTCTCCCTGTCCCTTCCCCCAAGATACTATGGGCCGTGGCCAAATCTGAATTTACTTGATATAATTGATGCTCCAGCCATGTGTCTAAGAGTTCAAATTTATAAGAGTCCAGTATTTAAGTGGTTTTGTTTTGATGGCAATTGCAGATGAGTACTTTTACCATGGTACATCATACAGCACCACACATACCATTCAAATACTCAGAAGACTGGAATTCTGCACAAGCACAGCTTAATGGAACTGTTCATTGTGATTACCCTAAATGGTAATAGATTCTTTTTACTCCTTTTGTTGTAATGTATATTTTTCTTGCCAATAAATTGACACATGGAGTGGAACATACTGCATAATTGATAAGCTACTGTTGAATGCTTTTTATTTCATTATTATCTGAAGATGACTGATCTTTGATTCTGTGACTAATTTTTCATAATTTATCCATCTTGTCCTACCTATTCGACGTCCTTCCTGATTTGTCGTTGAAATAGATCAAGACTTGAATTTAAAAATACAAAGCTTAGAGTTTCCTGATATCTATTTAAATCTCGACTGCTGGTGAATATGTTCAATTTAAAATACATGGTTATCCATATGTTACGCCCCCTGAGTTGCCTTACTTTTATTAAGCCATAAACAGTTTTCCCCCTTCTTCCCATTTTGTCTTCAATGTGCAGGTTTCCAAAGTTACCTGATAGCATTAGGATTGACTAACCGTATTTTCTGTTTTTTCTTTTTGTCTGAACAGGATCGAGGTCCTATGTCATTATATTAATGTACATATTCCACACCACATATCCCCGAGGATACCAAGCTATAATTTAAGAGCAGCCCATAAGTCTCTCCAAGAAAATTGGGGAAAGGTAAGATAAAAAAAGCCAATATGTTTTTCTGCCTGTTCATTTATGAAACAAAGGTCACTGTTCTATTGTTTGCTTGAAAAAACATTACCAGCATTATCATCATAATTAACAAGTAGTGACTTTTTCTTCCTCTTTCTCCAATTTGATTAATTTGATTCTTAAAAAAAATTGAATAGAATATTTTGCTTTGCCACTGAAACTTATTTTAGATATAGTCCAAATAAAAGATTTGGAAGTTTTGTTGAGTCCAATAATACAAAATTGCCACCAATTCCATATGGTTGAAATCCCTAGAAAAATCTCGCCGTTACTAATTATTTTTATCTTGTTTTGTTTGTGTTGGATGGACAGTATCTGAATGAGGCTAGTTGGAATTGGAGATTGATGAAGACAATCATGACAGTGTGTCATGTGTACGATAAGGGGCAAAATTATGTTGGCTTCGACGAAGTTTCCCCCGAAGAATCTCGTCCAATTACATTTTTGAAGGAAGCCATGCCTGATTATGCTTAATTAGGTCCAAGCTGGATTTTTCTCATTTGTTTTTTTTAATGTATAAAATTAGGTTGGTATGCCGGTCATTTTCTTAATTACATGTTTGTTCTTGTTTAATATGGTTCTATTTTTCATATTACATATAACGAGAAAATTGCTTGCTGCTCTCATAGAGTTGACGAATTAGGATGATCATGTTACCAAGTTGCGGATTATCCAAGGCCAAGCCCTCAAGAAGCATTCATTAGGTTAAAGTAGATGTTGTAGTAATTTTTACAGCAAGGTTTTTTGTTAGATAATCACATGGGAAGAATATTATATTATACATTTAAAGTTGTCTGCCGGATAAAAAAACACGTGGAGTGTGGCAGTGGTTTTTGAACTTTAAATAACTTATAGTGAGTACTGACAATGTTTTCTTATTATTGCTGGGTATCTTTTTTTTTCTCCCTCTCTCACTGATGACGTTCGGTTTAAGTATTCATTTTCTTTTTAACGACAAAAAAAGTATTCATTTTATTTGTGGTCTAATTATCAACCCTAACTGTTTGCATACTTCGAAGTAGTACGATCTTCTAAACATAAACAAGTGTTTCCTCCTGGAGAGACCGAGAAACCCAATCGATTTTTATTTTTTTTGCTAAATAATCTCTAAGTTTGATTAAATTAATATTTACAACTTCAACAGAGAAATTGTCTGGTTGGTTATCGTCCATTAACCTCGTCTCTAACAACTTGAGACTTTGGGATTTATGTGTGCTTTTGATGGATTTGGTGCAGCCGAAAGAGTTCAAAGGATATTTTATGTACTACATTGGGAAGGTAAAGTGACCTAAAAGCCGCAAAACCGCTCCACCCACCAGTTACGCCTTTAGCTGAAGCGATTCCATTCAAAGTAAAGTCCACAAGGTACGGTGGTTACAACTGCTCCCATGCGAAGGGAGTCCACATATTCCCTTCATCCTTTAAAGGTTAGTAAAGTGACTTCATTTAAATCGCAATGTTAGTTGTGAAAGAAAAAAGTCGAAAGAATGTAAGAAAGATGATATGTCCTTTAAATACCAAAAAAAGAGAGAATAACTGGGGGCTGGTGCGAACTTAGAATCTGCAAAAGATCTGAAGTTATGTAAGAAATCAGAGTCACAGAAAAGTGAAAATAAGCAATCCATATGTATTAATGTAGTATTATCTTCTCTGTAGATATACACACACCCCATTACTCCTTCAGACTTTAGTATAGGTAAACCTACCAACATGTATGCTAAGTTATAAACTACTCAAATCTCTTATATACAAGTTTTAAACTCAACACTAGCTAGAAAGTTGCAGCAGCAGTCTGGTTATAGCAAACTAAAGAAAAGTAACCGTAAACTAAGCAAGCCAGAGTATAAACTAAATGATCATATAATTGGTGGAGTTGAAGTGTCCCATATATCAAAAATATTCTCCTCACTATGAAGTGCAAAAAGCCTATCCCCTCCGATGGAGAAGTCACATATGGAGCCACCATTGCTTCGTCTGAGTCTGGATGTCAAAACCCATTCAGGGCCACAAAACACTGAAATGCAATCATTCATGGAGGAAAAGAGCTGGCCTCCATGCAGTGCCAGTTTGGGGTAACATGGTTCATCCGGCATCTTCCCTTTCATCGACCTGCTCCTGGAGCTCCACCGAATGCTGGAGGCGGTGGAGCTCCTCAAATCCATGAACCCCAAATCCTCAAACTCATTCACCACACAAATGGAGTTGTTGTCCTCCATTGCAATAGCATCCCTCACCCTTTTCTCATCCACAGCCAAAGGAGCCCCAATATCAGACCAACACCAAACCATCCTCTTCTCCCTAAAATCCAAAAGACTAATGTAACAGTTGTCCTTCCTAGGAAACATAGTTGCAACCAACAAACAGTTACTCCCTTCCAACCATTGCAACTTATCAGCATCCCCAAGAGACCAACCCAAAGGCTCATAGAAAAAATCAATTTGCTTCCCAGTCACTTGGTCCCAAACACCAACCCCATACTCATTACTTCTCCCTTTACAACTAGAAAATATCTTATAATCCGAACTAAAACTCAAAGCACCAGCAGTGTAACTCTTAACCTGATTCTCATGACTAACTTGAAACTTATATCTAAGCTCACCCGTGTGGGAACTAAACAGCCCCATCCCACCATCACCCCTCCCAAGTCTTTCACTAACTCCAATAACTATGTTGTCGGAGTCAACCCAACCAATATCATTAACTCGCTGGTAATCAAGATTAAGAGGAGGATGTTCCTCCAACATCCAATCATACACATGAACCATGCTACCATGAGCAACACAACAACCACCATCAGGGCCAGCACGAATGGCCGTTCCATCACCCGGTGCTTGACCCTGCAAGGACAGTGACAACCTTAACCTGTTACCGTCGAATGGACCCCACTTTGCGGCGCGAACATGGTCCAAGACACCGTAATAGAGGGCTTCCCTATAGAGGAGTTTCTCGGGAATGTTGGGTGGGATGTGGAGTTCCCCGGTTCGAAGCAGATCGAGAAGAACCGCAAAGCAATCCGGGTTGCGATCTATGAATCTCTCGCTTCTGTTGTCTGATATTAGGTTCCAATTCTCGTCGAACATTGCTCCGAACATTGAATTGCGCCCTGCATTGGCCAACGTTGTTGCTGTTGTTTCCATCACTCTGCCTCCTACGTTGAATTTCACCCTGTCTTTTTGGACTCCCATGATTTGATTCCTCCAAAGTCTGAAACTTTTCGAGAAACCCGGGTGGGGGATGGAGATGTGATGGGTGGATGAATTGGATGAACAAAATGGTTAGGGAGGGAATAAATAGGAATGGTTTTGATTATTATGGTTGAAGGGTTGATTGGAATTGAAGCAAAGGGGGAAGGGAGAGGTTGTGTGAAAGGATCAGAGGTTATGTTAAGCAACGCAAAAATGATGATGAGATTGTGGCAAAACTACAACATACATGGATGGTTATTGTAAGACACACACGGCTTTAAAAAAAATGGGGTTTTTTTTAAATTTGTGGGATTTGGTGAAAGAAAGAGGGATCAACATGTGTTGGAGCGGTTAGAATTCAAAACCGAATTGACTCGGTTTGATGTTTGATCTCTCCCTCTAAGTCACCCTCTTTTTGTTCTCTCTCTGTTTTCTTCGCTTTCTTTTAAAAAAGAAAAAATTGGATATTTTTTCCACGTCTTTCTGTCCTTTGGCTTCTTTGTCTTAGATTGGTCGTGGGACATGTAGTGGTATCTTTCCTTATAAAATTAATCTACGATGGGTCCAATCAATCACACCCTATCATTCTCCATATCTCATCAAACGGTTGCATTGAAATATGAATGGTAGGAATAAAGTACGTCCGGTTGCAGGGCATCATAACCCTTATTTGCTTTGGTGGATACTAAAATTTAAGGTATCTGGCTTTTCTCTCTTGCTTGTTCATACCAAGTCAACTTTCCTGCGCGATATTGGGCATTAAGAAAGCGCGTCATGAGACTTGTAATTTCTAAAATTGATTAGATTCTTTATAACTTTGAATAAATACGAGTGGGGGACAAGATGATTTAGGTTTTATGAGCAGCTTATTCTGTTCACTCTTTGAATTTTGTAACTAAATGGCTCAATTTACCATTTATTGACAAGTAACATGTCCATTTCGTTCTTTACCTCACTTCAATGAGTTTTTTCTAAACCTAATTGGATGGCGCCCTCTCTCCTGTAACTAATGAGGATAAGGGAAATTGCACCATTCTTTGTGTGACATTTGAAGTGCCAATTTTCACTAATAAAAAAGTACACACCAAAAGATTTTTTTAAGGAGTTGAATTCGAATGATAATCATCGCTAATTCACGATAGATAAAGAGATAAGTTTTGAACGTCAGCATTTATCAAGTGAATATTGACTTTTCCATTTTGGCCTTTCATGATAAGATAAAGTGTCAATTTGCCTAATAAGAGTTTTCTATTTATAAAGATAAATGAAAAACTCATATTGCGTGCCACATGATTCAATCGAAGAAACAAGTTGTGAAATTCGAGGCCTTTTCCTCAGTTTTTTGGCCTTGAATTACTCAAACCCTTTCCATATCCCCTGTCCCACCGTTTCAACCCGTAGTAGCGGGCCGTGGACGGCAAAACTTTCACACTTCATTACTTGACTATTTACAAAAAGGAAAAAAAAAAAAGAATTATTTGAGTATTGGACACTTCTTGGAGCTTTAGAAGTAGTCAATACGTTCCAATTCCTATCCGGCAAAAGGGTAATAAATCAAATGAATCACTGAAATTATGACTATTGGTAATTTAGTCTCTTAAAACTATAAATAAATCGTTTCAGTCACTAAAATTGTTAAATAATAATTATTTCAATTCACAACTTTGTTAAACTATTATTATTTTAGCATCTGAAATTTTAACAATGAAAATTAAAATAATCAATTATGTTAATTTTTAAAATTAACTTGATCGATATTCCCTCAAAAAAATTGATCGATATTGATGTGTTAAGCTTTAATTTTATGCATTACTCTTGTCAAAATAAAACGACAAAGAATAAAAGATAATATCGAGTTTAAGTGGGCTTCCTTCCCCTATGGGAAAAAAATGAGGAAGAGAGGTTTGATAGGTCTTGCATCCCATTTCTAGTGATGTTGCGAGATAAGAATAAACATGGAAAGGTGGACCTTGACTCAAAGTTGATAAGAATATTTGAAATTAGGATTTTATATTAGAAAAAATGCTAAGAGATAAAAATAATTTCTTTATTAAAAATATTATTAATATATTACTATATAGTTAAAGAGATAAAAAAATTATTAACATATAACTACCGTTTTTAACATTATTTTTAATAAAAAATTTCAAATTTTCTTCTTTAATCACTGTCCTCCTAAGGGAAATATTTAACCAGATCCTTATATTAGTATTACCTAGATTACCGATAATTCTCCATTTATAACTATTAGATATGAATATGATGATATAATATTTTAAAAATATATTCAGCGGGTGTCAACAAAGGAATACCATGATTCAGGCTCTTATACAAATTCTTCAAATGATATAATATATTGCTAAATTGCTACACATAGTTTGATATCTGACAAGGTTTGGTGGCTAAGTGATAGTCACAATCTTCTTTTCCATTTTAACTTTTGAGACGAGAGTGGAATGAGGGAGACACCGGATGCTTCAGATCAGGGTTTTGGATAACAAACTTGGGATTGGCTCTAGAGTTACGAAGCTTAAAAAAGACATTACATGATTGAGTTTTTCTTAAACTCAAAGGCATCGTATAGTTTATCTTCGTCTTATCTTTCTTTTGGTGGTTACGACCAAACATTTCAAATTAAATATTAAGTGTTAACAATATAGTTTGTCTGACAAATTATCTAGTTCCATTATATTTGCCGCAAGCATGATACGCAGATGGGGCAGAAAAGTTAATCTGTTCTGTCCAAGAATATGGTGCATTATTTATCTTCACCATCAAGCACACTTCTAGAGCAACGTATATGATGGACTACCTATAATTTGATCCATCATGGTCTCAATAAATAATAATAATAATAATAAAATTATGCTTACATCTTTTAAGGTTTAATAAAATTTCATCCTATATTTTCTTATTTTTTAAATTACTTTGACATTATATATATATATATATATATATATATATATAATATTATAAGAAATTATAGAAAGAATAGGTAGAATTTGTATAATTGAAAAAAACTATCTGTATATCTTTGTATAAATCATAAAAGATTTGTGTAGAATTAAAAAAAATATATATCAAATAAACTTTTATTAAATTAGAAGATATAAATATAATATTTCTTAATAATAATAACAATGATGGAATTAATTTTTACCGGTACAATCAATTACATTTCAAGGATGTAAATTCCGTAATTAATCCTCTTAAAAATAATACATTTTCAGCGCTTGCAAGATGATCCAATAGGGTTCTCTGGCAGTGGGTCGATTGACTGGGATTTGGAGTATAAACTGTCTTAGTGTGGATTTGAAAATGTTTAATGCGGATGACTATTTGAAAAAAAATTGTGAAAAGCATTATTCAACCGTGTTTGATAACTCCAAGAAGATTAATTTATATTTTTGAATTATTTTTTGTAAATAAAATAACTTATTTAAGTAAGTAAAATTTTAAATTTTATAATTAAAAATTATCAGCTTATTTTTTAGTTAATTTTTTTATTTTATTTTCAATAATGTATTATTTTAAATATAAAACTAACTATTATAAATACTTCATACCATTTTTTATAATTTTAATATAAAAATTTTCAATCCAAATAAGAAAATTATTTTTAATTTATTTTTTACTTAGTATATCTAAACAAAAAAATTATTCTTTATATAATTACTTATAATAATATTTAGTTATATGCATAATTAATTATTAAAATAATTATTATTTTTCAATTAATTTAAATACATATTTATTATTTTTAAATAATTAATTAACGGAAGATCAAATTTCTATTTGTTACGGGTAGATAAAGATAATAACCAACATTTATATTTAGGAATGAAAGAAACAAAAGACTTTGTTTTTTTTTATAGTTTTATTCTCTTAACTCTATATTAAGTCATGTAAAACAACAATGTCAAATAATAATAAAAATAAATAAAAATTTCAGTTATATATTTCAATTGCAGGTATTATAATAGTCAATTTAAATGCATAATAATCAAAAATTAAAATCATAGCAGTAAAAAATAATGGTATAATAATATTTTAATAATTTTTCAACAAAAATAAAATTATAATAAATTTTCAATAATTATATAATAAAATAACATAAAAATCTAATAATATAACAATTTTTTAATAGTTTTTCAATGGTAAAATCATAAATTTTTAACGATCATATAATAATACTTACAAGACATTTTTTTAATATTTATAGGCAAATTATGAAAATAAAAAAAAACATAGTACAATTTCTTCATCAATAATAATTCTATCTTTTCTTAAAAACTTTTCTAAGATTTTTATATGACAATTATTTTTTACATCCAATTTTTTTTTATCCTTTCATTTTTTTTAATTTTTTTCTATTAGAACATGTCACGAACTGGTTTATAAAATATATTTATGTACAAATATGAATAAATGAAATTTAAAATAATTTAAATACATTTTAAAATGAACTTATGAAAAATAAAAATATAAAATACATTTTGTAAACTAGCTTGTTAAATATATATTTTTACATTTCATAAACTAAATTATAGAATTTGTACATATATATTTTGTAAAGTAATTTACGAAATATACATAAAAATAAAAATAATAAAATGAAAATAACAAAAATTAAAAAAAATGAAAGATGAAAAAACATTAACCTTCTTACACTCGATAATACTCGGTATTATATTGCAAAATTAGGCACAAGTAGGCACAAGGTTATAGCACCCCCTCATCCAAGATTCAAATCATAATTCGCCAACTCCTCCTACTAGAAGTGCTGTGTAATAATATAAAATACATTTTTTTCTTTTGTATGTAAAATTAATTGTTAAATTTGTATAATCAAATTTTTTAAATAATATGATAACCTTTACGTTAAATTAACTTTTGAAATTAAGTTAGATTCATGTCTAATTTTCAATATGATATAAAAACATACCCTAATCTAATCTATTAATAGGTCACCCACACATCTCCAATCTTGTAAACTTCATGTACACATGTTCAAGTATTGCAAGTTCCAGAACATGTAAGTTCCATAGTAGAGGGAAGACCAATCATGCAAATATAAATAATGGGCAACCCTCACATGTCTAATTTTCAACAGCTGGCAAACTGAATTGGTTCCCAAACAAGAAACTTCACAGCCTATCTTAGGCATATTTTTCTTCATGGGTTTTTTATTTTGCAGGTAGGGAAAGAGACCAACAAAAGGGAACAAATTATGACAATAGGGAGTTCAAATACACCATTTCCACAGGCTGTAGTCCAGGCAAACACTTGATCAATATCCCAGCTTCAATCATTGCATCAATGGTTTCATTGTCAATACTTAATGAAAAGATCATTTGCTTTATTGCACGGGTAAGGAAAAAGCAAAAGTTTGGCACAACACCTTTAGCACAAGCAAGAAATGTTGTTAACAAATTGAAGCACTTTGACATATTATAATAAATAAACGCTACCTTAGCATTTAGCATCCTTTCAAGACTGTGGATGCTTTTTGCTAGATTTGCTTCACTAGAAGCACCTGAAAATGAAAACAACCTAAAATTCAAAAAATTATGAAGAGGATTTACTTGTTTGGAATGAACTACCCTATCAGTATTCAACAACTATGTTTATTCACTTATGCATAAACAATAAGAAAGGATACATTACCAACACTGTAGGAAAATTTTAGGGTAACCACCATAGAAGAACTGACAAAGATGGGATATAAGAATGACAAAACATTTATATGACGGAACATCAACATCCCAGAAAGTAAAGAAGGTAACAGTTAATCTTTTTCACGTACAGAATAAACATAATGTACATATATGTATAAACAGAACATCAACCTGTATATTCAAAAGTGCATATACATGCATTTCATATCAATAGCATTTCACAGGATCAGATGGACCTAGTCCTAGAAAAAAATATAAAAGTATAAACAATAGTCAATGTATTGAAAACTTAACTGACATAATAGAATCTCCATTACAAATTGTTAATACTTAAAAATTTATATAGAATGTCAGTGACCTTAGCCTGTCCCTTTTGCTCCTTTCCACCACCAAACTCTACCCCTCATCCCACACTCAAGAAAAAGTCCCCTGCCTTGTAATTTTCTTTTTCTTGACAACTTTTAACCTTTCAAAGTTAATCAATGGTTTTTCCAGTCCAACTATATGCAGACCACATCCTATATAGTCAGTCTCTTTCAGCCTCCTTGTTGAAATTCATGATGGTTTCGTTATGACAAAAAGAATGTGCAGACAGTGACACATATACAGGTGTACCATATCATTTACACACTGTACCCTAGACACAACAGTGTTTTGCATAATATCAAGCAAACAATATTTAAAAACAAAAATTGTATTTTGATGGCAGGGTAAGTCTTTGGTGAATTTACCAAGTTGACTTCTAAAAGTCCAGCTCTTTTATCTGTTTTGCCAGCAATTTATGATAATGGATTACTAGACAGCACAAACCATTGACCTCCCTCGGAGTTACAAATTCGCTTCCCCCACCTCTAACTATTTTTAAAATAAAAGTAACTCTTTAAATGCATGCCTGAATTATTTTATTTTGAAGTCAAAAAAACTTTTGTTTGCACCTTTCCTATAGAGCTTTTGACAAACAAATGATTATTCCCAAAAGAAGTTTTCAGACATCTACTTTATAACTGCTAGCATCAAATTCAGATCTCTAGCACAATCCTTCAGAGACTTCACATAAAATCCACCCCACGCCTTCTTTTCGAAGCTAAAGGATAAGTTCCCACAAGGGTAGGTTGTTAGTTCAGATATTACTAAATGATAAGGCAAGGAATGGGAAGGAACTATGTGGATGAGTAAGGTTTGTATCAGTTAGGATATCTACAGAATATCATACGAGAGAATGATGCAAAGCATAATAAATTAGGATAAATAAAGTAATTTTAAGGATGACTTTGCTACCAAATTTTTGGGGATCTTAATTGTTTAGGATCCTTGTCTTATTCACAGTGAATGTATCTTTATCTCTAGTAAGTTATCTATTCCTTATTTGATTAGAGTTAGTAGTCTAACACTTAGTCTAATTCCTAGAATAAATCCAGGCCTGTGCTTTGTTTTTTGTATCACATCACATCATAATACCCCATATCAATTAAAACTTCAGAGTCTTTATTCTCTTTTTTCCTCCTTACATACCTAAACCCTATAAATTCAGCAGTATCAAAATGTAACTGAGGCAGACAAATATCTTGACTCTAGGCATTATTCTTTAACTTTCCCTGGGGGGGGGGGGGGGAAGCAGGCCAAATATACAGGAAACCTTTGTAGAATTATTTTTGGAACATACAAATCATACAATTATTTTCCGAAAAAATAAATAAATCATAAACGCTCAGTTGAAACGTTCACAGAAGCAAGAAGTCACAATCTTGTACTTCAATTCAGAAGTCACATTTTCAGCAGAATTTAGTAACAAATGTTTTCTTTACTGTATTCCATTTCTCATCAGCCAAACAAAGAATGATCCCCACCCACTACACAGTGAGCAAACAGCACCAAGAAAAACCAAACCCCACATACCCACTTGAAAAATAAACTTAATTCAAAGAAGGAAATGAAGGAAGGGAAAAGGGGTGGCAAAAGTTTCATACTTTCTTGCAATTTACGGTGGATCTTTCTTGACTGAGTCATTGACCTGGGAAAGACTTAAAGAGTGATCCATGGAGATGGTTGAGGATTCTCCGTCCGGCTTTGCAGAAAGTTTGGAGCTTTGGCGGTTTCTCTTTCTGGGAGTGATCAAAACGTATGACGAGTCCAGGGTTCAAAGATTTTGTCGTCTTGCCGGTGTGAGTGAAAAGAGAAACGAAATAATATCTAGAGAGAAGGAGGGTTGTTTGTTAGGACTTCACCTTCACTTCAATTGCTAATATATATATATATATATATATATATATATATATATATATATATATATATATATATATATATATATATATATATATATATATATATATATATATATATATATATATATATATATATATATAGAGAGAGAGAGAGAGAGAGAGAGAGAGAGAGAGAGAGAGAGAGAGAGAGAGAGAGAGAGAGAGAGAGAGAGAGAGAGAGAGAGAGAGAGAGAGAGAGAGAGAGAGAGAGAGAGAGAGAGGCATTATTATATTAGCAGCTTCGGATGAGGGGTCTTATATTAAAGAAGACGCATGTTTCTAATCAGATAATGGACTAAGAACTCCCAAACATTCTGTATTTTTTAGGGTTTTCAATCATGGATTCAGTTCTGTCTCTTCTTATGATCATGAATGGTCTCCGAATCTGCATTACAAGGTGCAAAATGGTGAATCACCTTTCAAGTCAAGCAACAAGAGCAAACTCCCTTTCATTTCAAAGTGTAACCAAGGCATTTTTTATTCCAGTTGTCTCGGACTCAACTCAACTGTGTTATTTATGTTTGCGTAACCATACGATTATTATCATAAGGATCGAAAAAGAAACAGGGGAATTGTTCTTTAAGGGTTGGAATTGTTCTTGTTCGCAAACTGCCAAACTTGTTAATTTTTCTTCTTGATTAGTAAGCCAGATTTTATTCCACAGGATTCAAGAATTTGCAGTGTTGATTTTCCTTCTTGATTAGTAAGCCAGATCTTATTCCACACGTTCCATGAATATGCATATACATGCGTTTCTTAGAAAAAGAAAAACACAATTGAAAATAATCAAGAAACGATAACAAAATAATCTAAACAAGCTCTTCATAACTTTTGCTATCTTCTCTATGATTTTAAAAGGAAAATATTAGAAGATGAATTCGTTGACGTAATTCTTTCACTGCACCAAACAACTGACCGCAAATATGTAATAGAGATTTCAAGAAAGAAAATATTTCAATGATGCATAAAAAAGTTCAACTGAACAGAAGAAAAATAAAAAAAAAGAACTCAAGAATCTAGAGAATCAAGAGACAGTATAATAAACTTGGGAACTCTTTTCCATCGGTTGCATATTGGTGCACTATGCTCTGAATATATAGCATTGGTTAAGGCGGCAAGTGTTGCCAAAATTAATCACTAGCACAGGCTTATCTTACAGAAATATAAATTACAAAGTAAAAACAATTACAGTTATAAACGGGTGAATCAACTTGATCTAATAATAGTTTTTGTTAAAATTATTTTATTTAATATATTTTTAAATACATTCAATTTTATAAATCAAAGGTGAAATATAATTTTTATCATATAATCAAAATTACAAAGTTTTATAAGATTTTAAAGGTATATAATAATTTATTGAATGAGTTTAATTTAATATATTAAAAATACTTTTTAGAATTAATTACAATTATTTGATAAAAATATTTAAATTTTAAATATATTAAAATTTTATAATCTTTGTCATAATAAAAAACTTTTTATTTAACTGTTAGTTTGGTTAATTTTAATATTTTTATAAAAATATTAAATAAAATATAAGTAAACATCTACAAAATTTTAAGATTTACAGAGATATCAATACATATATGATTAAATTGGGTTATTAATTTCAAGAAAATGTATGATTTCTAACACCAATCTCGATGACTTATCTTTATAAGAGTCGGTTAGCTAAATTTTAATTGATTGTTTTGAAAATATTGATTGTCTTAAAATAATTATTTAGAAATACACACACAAAAAATAACAATTACAAAATTTAAAGCAGAAGTTGCAAAATTTTTAAAAAACACACAAAATGAAATAAAAGAATGTTGAATTGGTGTTTACATATTAAATAAAATGAATAGTCGATGGTCCGAATTCAACAATTAAATAGAACAATTATATCAATACAACCAAAGTATATAAACACACTTGTAAAGAGTATATTTAACTTGTTCACACAGATTTTTTTTAATAACAATTATTGTCTACGGAGTTCTGTTGTTAGAGAATAAGTAACAAGTCTTAGTAAAAATCAATAATTTGTTGGTTCATAAAGTAGAGAATGTAAAAAACGTGAGAGAATAAATTAACAATAAAAAAATCATCATTCATACATACAATCAGAAAATTCAATCATAAAAAATTATTATATAACTCAATCATAATAAAATCATACACAATTTGAGAACTATAGAGGTTCATTGGATCTTTCTATGATGACCTAACCAGTTTTATACTCATAAATAATCTAAATGACAATGCGTGGTTTAAATTTATTTATACATTCTATTATTTAGATCACCTTGTTAAATTATAAAATGTTACATAATATTAGACATTACTCAAATGTATGATATTCACAATTGTTGCAACGTATCATGGTGAAGATGAACCTCTAGCAACGATGGTCAATAACTAGGTTAGATGCAATGGCATGGATGATGCATGCGGTTTGGTCGTGCTGCATGGTGTGACTTAGGTTTGATGGTATTTTGTTGGAGGTGGGTGGTCATAGTTTTGGACTATGGTGCAGTTCCATGATATTCTATACTGCAGAACATCTAGCCAACACCTTATTGTCAACAAAACAAATTAAAAGATGCCAAGTGTCAAAAGTGATTAATTGAGAATGGAAAAGGTTCCATCTTAAGAGATATTCATTCATAAAACAAAATGATGTAGATCTAGATTTTTCTCATTTCTCAAAAAATGATAGTGGAATTTCTTTCAAAAAAATATATTGAATTAGTTAAAAAATAAAATGATATATAAAAATATAATCTATCACTAAACTAAATTTTAATAAACACCATGTATTTCAATTTTTTAACAAAGATATACTAATTTTTAACTAAGTTTTTTTTTTCCTTTATTGCATAAACAAACTTTAATTTCTTTAAATTAATTTTTTATAATACATTTTTTATTATAAAATACTCATTATTGTCCATTTAAATTTCATTATTTTTTATAAATGTTTACTATTATAAAATAATAAATCATATTTTATATAAAATACAATTATTGTGTAAAATAGTATATGCAATTATTATATAAAATAATGTTATTATAAAAAATAGAATACCAATACAAAATTACAATATTAAAAACAATACTGAAATGATACTACAAAGTATATAAATTATAATAAAATAATTATATAAAAATATATTGTAACGAGAAAAAATATGTAATAATTATATATTTTTAATATCATAACAAATATATTTTTATAATAAAAACTTAAAAATCAAAAGCAATAAATTATCTTAAAATAATAATAAAGGAAATAAATCTTATAAAGTATAAATAAAAGTTTTTAATATATTATAAATAACAAAATTTAGTTACCAAATAGCATAAGAATCTATACCAAATAAGTAAATATCGTAAATTTTATAACTATGAAATGATCATAAGATTTATTTAGCAAGTAAAAATATTGAAATTGTAAACATAAATTATACTATTAATTTTATATTACATATAAAATATTTGTTTATATATATATATATTTCAGCTTTTATATATTGTTATGATATTAAAAGTTAATTTTTGCATGACTTGTTGAAATTCCGGAATTTTTTTTTCTCGGTCAAGGCATTCCGTAATTGATGTTAAGAATAAGTTGAAATTTATTACTGGTCTGAACTTTGAACACGAGGTCCAGGTTCGAGTGGCCCAGTTGTCCCGTTAGCGACCTAAACTCTTCTCCGCCATACACTCACTTTTAGGCCCAGGCCCATCCCTACCACTCATAATTGAAGAGAGAAGGAAAAAAAAAAAAAAGCACAGCAATGTGTTTTGCTGTTGGCGGTGTAGGGTTTAATAGTAGCCACCGTTTTGTTATTACTTCTCTTTCGCAGAAGCCGAAACCCTCTGCTTCTGTTTTTGCTCTCATCTCTGCGTTTCCACTTTCCACTTCTTATTCAGAGATCGAAGCTTCTCGAAATCCACGAATGGCGGAAAGTTTATTGACCCAAACGGAACCTCCGAATCAGCCGGATTCTTCACCTGGTACCGTTCACCTGCCGAGAAAAATCGAGTTCCTCCCTATCAAGAAGCCATTCAAGGGTTTTTCCAATGATTTTTACATCGAAACCCTAAACCCCTCCTCCTCCGAGTCGGGACCGTCCGGCTCCGGTGCCTCGCTGGCCACACCTAAGAAACATGATGGTTCCGAATTGTCCGAGTATGGCTTGGATCCGGAGCTCAGTTTTGGGATTACCGTCCGAAGAATAGTGAGTCTGTTCGTCACTCCAATTCGTTGGTCGTTTGAAAACTTGAGATGAAAAGTTTACACTTAATTGGGAATAATTGGTTTTGATGTGGGTTTCCTTTTTCTTTTCGTTTTGCGTTCTCTTTATCTGTTCTTGGCATGTTCCGTATTAACATTACAAATCCTGTTTGTTTGAATTTGATCAGAGTTTTTTTTTTCCTTTAGAGCTGTTTCCTCTCTCTCTCTCTCTCTCTCTCTCTCTCTCTCTCTCTCTCTCTTAAACTGATCCCTGATCGTGCAAATTTTTGTTTGAGCCTGACAATTTTCCTGTTCCCATCTTTAAAATGATTTAACATTTTTTGTGAAGAATTTGATTTTTTTTTCTTCCTTTACATTTATTTAGTTAATGTAGTTTAACGAACACCCCTACCATCTATATTTTCAATGAAAGCTTTTCCTCCCGTCTGTGTAACTCTAGGTATATGTTGTGGAGAATATTCAACTACTTGTAATGATAATCCTCTTTTTTGTTTGTTGGTATTTGGTTTGCATTAAATTGCCATATTATGGGTAAAAGTTTTGTCATATCATGGTTTGGGCTTCATTCTGGATTTAGTTCAAGAAAGGGATTCTATTCATAATTTTCAGGGAGCTGGATTGCGAAATCTTGGAAACACTTGTTTTCTCAATTCAGTACTGCAGTGTTTGACATACACCGAACCTCTAGCTGCATATCTGCAAAGTGGCAAGCATAAAACTTCATGTGAGCAAAGTTCAACCTTTTTATCTTCCATCCTCTTCAGTTACTCATGTCAGATTATATTCATGCAACTACTTCATTTATGGTTCACTTTTGCTTTGGATTATGTAACGCTACATAAGTCCAATTGAGCAGGGTTATGTTTTCATAACTTTCCCTTTTAGTTGGCAATGATGCATATGTATACACGAAGGAAGTTATTGTTATATTGATATTCTAATTATATTTTACTATCATTATAGGCCACATTGCTGGATTTTGCGCTCTGTGTGCAATACAGAATCATGTTAGTCGTGCACTGCAATCAACAGGGAGAATATTATCCCCAGAGGATCTAGTTGGCAATCTGCGGTGTATCCTTATTTCATATGTTTTGTATTTAACTTATGAATGAGCAATTCTGGTTCTCCCCCCCACATTCACTCATTGTTTTAGAGATACTTGTTGAGAATTAGGCCACCATTCTAAAATTCTCTGCTTCATTTTCCCGTCTCTCTGTGCTGTTTGAGTATGTATTCTTTTGAACCATTGAATTTCTTACAACTTCACATCTTTCCATATAAACATATCCCAAAATACCTGTATCCTAGCAGTCTGTTCTGTAAACTTTGCTAGGACCAACTTGACATTTATTTAGTATTTACCAAACTGTGCATCTTTTTGGGAACTTCCCCATTGCTGATTATCCTTATGGCTGATAAGGTAACAAGACTAAGCTAGTTATCATTTACTCTGTGTAAGAGCTGGGTATGATACTTAGAATAAGATTTCATTTGCTTGATTATGTTAGACTAGGCATAATTCTGTTTTTTAAGTTAACTAGAGTGATTGGTAGTTAGTTTTATCCATAAGCAAGTTTCCTGCCCCCTCCTTTTTCTTTTATGAGCTTGAAATTTGTACTTCCTGACATGAGATCAGGTATATCACGCAATTTTCGAAATGCAAGACAGGAAGATGCACATGAATATATGGTGAATTTACTTGAGTGTATGCATAAATGTTGCTTGCCTTCTGGAGTACCAAGTGAATCACCTGGTGCTTATGAGAAAAGCTTTGTTCATAAAATCTTTGGTGGTCGTCTTAGGAGTCAGGTAACTATTTTTTATTCATGTTAGAATTTTGAAGAGTAATGTCATCACTAATAGAGTCAGAAGCACAGATAGGACCCATGACATGGTATACATATGACCCAAACTTGGGGATGCTACAAATTTAAAAAATCATATGGCACAGCATTGGTAGTTCAACATTTAAAATTAATTTGAAATTATTATAAAATCAAAATTTAAACTACAAGAATTCATGTTTTACAAATGCGCATAATTCATGTAGACACAAGAAAATGCTAAAATTTATATAATTATTATAGTATTCCAAATTGTATTGTTACAAAGCAAAAAAGTATTTTCTGAAAGTATTTGGAAGGTCTATGATCTGACACTGCTATGATTCCACACAACTGCTACTGGGAAATGTTCATGCTTGCTTCTGATCAAGGTTTAAGAATGGTTTGGTTAATATCTTACACATAACATGGGAATGTATATAGAAGAAACAATATTGCATTTTTTAACTTCAATGTATGACTACCTCACTACAACAATTATAACAATTATAAACTTCCCTGGTCGCTTTTTCCAGGTGAAATGCCAGCAGTGTTCTTATTGCTCCAACAAATTTGATCCTTTCCTAGATTTAAGTCTTGAAATATTCAAGGCAGATTCATTGCACAAAGCACTAGTAAATTTCACAGCTGCAGAATTGTTGGATGGAGGGGAGAAGCAGTACCATTGTCAACGATGCAAACAGAAAGTTAGGGCTCTCAAGCAGCTAACAGTTCATAAGGCACCTTATGTGCTAACAATCCACTTAAAGCGGTTCCATGCACATGATCCTGGACAGAAGATTAAAAAGAAGGTTCAGTTTGGCTGTGCACTGGACTTGAAACCTTTTGTCAGTGGCTCATATGTAAGCAACATATTTTTTAAAATTCGACTAAATTATCTTGCTTTATGTACATTTACCTCCGTTCTTGCAAAATTCTTGTTAGATAAAATACAAAAAAATGTATCCCTAATATTTTTTTTGCCAAGGCTTACTATTTTCTCACACTTTCTAGTTTTGAAATGTTTGCAACATTGTTTACCTGCCATATATGTGTCTAAAAATTATAATATGGTAATGTTACCCTTCACTTTCAACTTTCTCATGTTTACAGGATGGAGATGTGAAGTACTCTCTATATGGGGTTCTGGTTCATTCTGGTTCTAGCACTCATTCTGGCCACTATTACTGCTATGTTCGCACTGCAAATAACATATGGTATACCTTGGATGACAACCGGGTACTGAAAATATGCCATATATTTTTTTTCTAGTTTTATGAATTTTTTCAAATATTGGCATTGATTTTATGAATATAAATAACCTGGTAAAAAGCAGTTCATGTCTTCAGATGGGGGGAGCTAAGTAGAAAAATTAATTTGTAGAATACTATCTCTTTTTTTAACTATATTTAGTCTATTCATTATACTTACCTCAGAAGTTAATGTTATTGCATAGATGTATGTTTAATTAAAGAAAACAAAAAAAAACTGTGAGCTTTAGGTGACCGGTATCTATCTTAACTAGAAACTGCGGTGCCTTTTAAGGATTGGTCTCAACTGGATACTGTTGCTTGTATGCACAAACTGATGAATTGTATGCAATGGAAACAGCCTGTATAAATTGGGAATTATTGTATTGATTACTTTTTTGTGTAGAAATACTAGATAAAGCAACACTAAGTGTGCCTTTCTTTGCTGCTTTTTTGAAACCAGTTATTTATCATTTTTTAACCCGACTTGCACTATTGCAACAGGTAAATCATGTCAGTGAGCGGGAAGTTTTAAATCAGCAAGCTTACATGTTATTTTATGTTCGTGATAGAAAAAGTATTGTTCCAAGGAAACCTTCTGACATTATTAACAAGGAGAATATGAAGACTAATGTGAATGGAAATAGAGATTCTTCAACTTCAAACCATGTATTGAAGGAATATCCAAATGGTCCAGCAGAAAATGGATTTTGTAGTGGGCCTTCCTTGACCGCTGAAGCCAAGAAAAATGTGTCAAATGTTGATTCATCGAAGGTTCCTTTTATGAAAGATTCGCTGGTTCAGCAAAAACAAAGTGTCAGATTACCAGAAAGCCTGATGCAAAGTAAAAAACCTGTATCTGAACCTTCTTCCAAGGCACAGTCACAGAAGGACTCCCCAGAAGCTAAATCAGAACTTGGATGCTTGTCATCATTAGATCACGCTGGAAAAGACAATAATCTCCCTAATAATAATCTGAAATGTTTAGCCACACCAACTGCAGACAAAATTAGCATGTGTAATGAGAATGGAATTTCGAGAGAGGGCATTAAAGATTCTCTTTCAATGGTGCCAACCACTAATCCCAGGACTTATGAACTTGCTACTGATGGAAAATCTCTGCCTCTGAAGGTAATTCCAAGTACTTTCAGTATCCTCTCTGTGCTGGATTGGTAATGCTGCCAATTGGATGGTTTGGATAAATTGGGTTGGATTATAATAGATGTTTAAAAGTAATCCATAAATCAATTTATGATCTGTTATAAAAGTATTGTAAAAATTCATCCATGCCAATTTTATTAAAACCATCCAACCCATCCATTTAATAATGTTGTATTTTAAAAAATCCATTTTCAATGATTGCAATATTATATCAATGGATCACATAGTTATGGATCATTAAACATGCATTATTCACAATATGCATTGAATCCATTTACTTTTGTTTTCTAAAATGGATGGATTGGGTTGAAGTTTGGATGGATTTGTGGGATTATGAATGTATGGATTATTCTGCCACCCCTATGAACTGGTGCTAATTCAATTTTCTTGATTACTAAACTGTGAATCCTTTCTCTCCTTACTTAGAAAAATCTTGTCAAACAAGTTGATGTCACGGCACCTCAAGATTCAGGCACAAGTATGGCCAATGGCATTAGTCCGGGAACTTCACAAATTCCTCTGAAAGTTAATCATCAGGTTTCTTAACTATCCTCTATTTGCCCATTGCTTTGAGCCTTATTGTTTGATGTATTGACTTTACTTTTATATTTTTAGCGTGGAACTTCTGCAACTGGTTTGGTGTGTGAGAAAGCAAGTAGTATAGTGCATGAAAATGCAATTGGTTCTCAGGGACTGGTTCTTAATGAGTCAGTTAATGGATCTTTAAATACACAGAGTCCTAATCAAAAGCAGGTGAAAAAATCAAAAAAGAAGTTCCTTAAGTATCAAGTGTTGAGCATGCATATTCGCCCAACTTTCCTTTTCATGGCATACTTAAGCCCACGGAAGAAGAAGAATCACAAAAGAAGTAGACATCGCATATTGGGTTTGAAGAATCCATATAAAGAAAAGTTGGATAAGCTTGCTTTCTCATCAGAAGATGCTCTATCTTGTGCATCAAGCTGTTCCTACAGTACGGCAACCAAGGCTGGTTATAGACCTGGAACTAATTTTAAATCCAATGATGATTCTCTGATAGAAGATAATGCTGAAGGAGAATTTAGGAAGAGAATTGATCATAACTGTGGTGTGCTTGCATCAGCGATCCAAGTAGAAAATATGTCTGGATGTGGTTCAGTAGTAAATCGATTTGAAGCAGGACAAGCTGATAGTGGTGAAGGTAGTAGAAGAGATCAAATGCACAATGGTTTAATGAGTATGCTTACTAGAGGTCTGGAGGAGACAGTTGGTAAGCTTCTGCTGTTACTTCCCATCCAGTTCTTGTCTTGCATAATACATTAAATTTGCATACTGTATCCTTGTGGTTCTCTAGTCCTGTGTTGATATGCACTGGATTTGTACTAAATATACTTGTGTATGGTCAAGTAATTACATATAACTGCTTGCACTTTTTAGTGGATCTAAATATTCTAATCAATTTAACCTGAAAATAATGTTCTTAGTTTTGTGAAACATTTTGTTTTGGGATCTCTTTGGATAATATTGACTTTTGGGTTAATAGTCCACTTGTTCATGCTTTCATAGTGGCTTAATTGTTTGACCAAGTGCCTCTATAGCCTATCCTGTCCAGCATTCAGAAGAAAGAATCTTGCTATGTTCCAGATTTTTTGAATTGTCTAATCTAAACCCTTGTATAGCTGGAGAATTATGAGAGGAGGCTAGGTATTTAATTTTCCTGATAAATGAATGTTGAACGACAACATTGCTCACTTGTTTCAAATCTCACTCCACCGTTCACTTGTCTCTATTTTTATCATGAAACCTTGATCATTGTTAAGTGGGTCTGTCTATGCCTTGGTTGGGTCTGTCCTTAGGAGCAGTAGCCAATGATATTCGTCATGGTAGTTACAATAGTGCTGGGTTGTTCTAAATGATAATCATAATTATACATTGGTATAAAGGGATGAGAATGCTCAATTATTTTGGAGATCATAATAATTACGCAAGTGTTGTGATCAGGATATAGGATATCAATCAATGCTGAAGATACTTAAGCGAAACAAATATCTTCAGTAATTGTATGATCATCATTGAAGGGGTACCCTACCCTACTTGCAAAGCTGTATTGAATGTCAATCTTCCTCCAAATAATTGATATCCTTGATAACTCTTCTCCAAATATTGATGTCATCTATATAATGTTTATCCTTGATAAATCTACCTGCTTCAGTTAGTTTATCTCAATTTATTATTTAATGGTTGAACACCCCCCCCCCCACGCCAGCTTTTTTCCTGCACTTTTTAAAATCTGTGCATCTTTATGCTGAGTA
Organism: Canavalia gladiata; assembly: GCA_037954105.1. Lineage (NCBI taxonomy): Eukaryota > Viridiplantae > Streptophyta > Magnoliopsida > Fabales > Fabaceae > Canavalia > Canavalia gladiata. The sequence goes on along the minus strand of CM075662.1, from coordinate 39,499,110 downwards.
TATATCTTTATTTGGGTACAGTTGCACGTTGGGATGATATAGAATTACCATCATCTCGTTCCATGGAGTCAAAGAATGACAAGATTGTCGACATTGGATATGTTGGGGATGAATGGTGAGCTCAGCCATATACTTATTGCTTGTTTATTACTTGGACTGTATTAGTTTGTGCATTCCTATGTATGACTGACTGGGGTGCTTTAAGAAACATTTTATGATTGAAGTTTTGGTGGGGGAAGGCTTGGGATTTGTCTTCACTGTGTGACTGGACTATTTTGATCCAAAACTTGCATGTGTTTATAAATTTGTATCTTGCCGCTACAAAATTTGCAGGGACGAAGAATATGATAAGGGGAAGAGGAAGAAGATAAGGGACCTCAAGCATAGCTTTTGTGGGCCAAATCTTTTTCAAGAAATTGCTACTGAGAAATCTAAACTGAAAAGGGCAAAGTTAGAGCAATCTAGCTCTGGGAACCCGCCATTCAGGATATAATGTCCAAAACTAAAGGCCTTCCATCGCCTGCGAGCTTCTTGTAGCAATTATTTTTGTCAAACACTGAAAGTGTAGCGAAGAGACCGCCTACCTTATTCTTTTCTCCAGTACGAAATTTTGTTTGCTGGATCATACTTATTGTCTTTGGGGCAGAGCTGCAGAGGGTTAGTTTTTTTTATGCACCTGTTTTCCTGTAGGACATTTCTCATTTCAGGCTAGTATTAGCTGCATGCTTGAGAAATGAAATGAAACCTACTGTATTTCTATTGTAGTAGCTGCAAGTTGTAGCTCTAAAATTTTGTTCATGAATTTTAGTTGGTTAAAGACGTTCTGTATTTCATGTTGCAAAATGTCTGTATCTTGTACTGGAATTGTATTAATTTGGCTGTTGGTTTGAATTTGGATTAGGTATGGTAAAAAGATGATATTAAAAATTATAGCTTAATTTTTAAGAGAACTTGTAAAGTAATTGATTTATATCTTAATTCAGATGTTTATACCTAAGATCATTTGGAGTGAGACAAATGATATTTTTTTTGTGTTAAATTAAATCATTAAAAGAAATGGGAAGATCGAAAAGTTATTTGAAATAATATATTTATTAAAAAACGATTATAATGATAACTATATAGCTTTTATAATTTTATTTGAAATAATACACTAAAGAAGTTCTTACTCGTTTTCCCTTAATTTGGGGATGGGACTAATTTTCAAAGTATTTATGCTTCGGTCTGTCTTAAGCATTGGCAAGTAACATTTCTGGAGAAAGAAATGTTAACCATTAATGCATATTTTTTTAAGTAAAACACATTATTCTCTTTAAAATATACACATTCTTTTAAATGATGACATATGTTATACTTAAGTCTATTCTAATGTAAAAAAAATTTAGAGAATTGTTTGTCTCTATAATAATAATTTTTAATATAATTAATATTTAGTTTTGAACAGTTATTATTAATTTATGATCTCAGGAAATAAAATAAATATTTTGAATAAAATTTCAATCCTTATAATAGTGGTGTTTAAATTTTTATATCTTTTACAATACTATAACTAATAATAGAAAGTTAAAGATTAATTACTAATAATTATAAAGAGTTGTAGAAAAGATAAAATATAGTTATGAAACATTTATAATTATTTATCATTGTTGAAAAGTTACATAATAAAAGTGCAATTTAAATGTCTTTTGAGAGAGGTGAAGATAATTTACCTTTTTCTGGGAGGGGTGCTGCAATGGTTGGAGCTTAATATGAGTAACTTTTCAAAAACAATCGACCAAACTATTCAGGTGGAAATAATTATCAGTTATGCTTATTTCTTATGTTGTGGATTTTGTTTTGTCAATTGGTTTCTCAAATGATGTACAAAACCGTTTAGAATTAAAATTATGAGGATAGTGTTGGTTGACACTTGTCCGTCGTATCTTATATTATCATTTATATAATATATTTTTTATCTCTTTATATTATATTATCTATTTTTTTATTTTATTTTTGTATAATTTGTTATTTGTATTTATTATATAAATATCATTTCTTTTATCCAATATTAAAGACATCTTATATTTAGATTTTGTTTAATATTTAGTGAATGCTTGATCAAATTTATAAATTTAAATTTGAATAAATTTTATAGAATTGATTTTTAAATGTTTAAAATAATATCACATTATCTTCATTTTATCATTTCTATGTAAAATAAAAAAATTATAAAAATTAAGGAATTTAATTGTTTTGTTATAATTACTTAATAAACTTTCTCATGTACCCTTATTTATTGTATTCTACTATCTTATAATTTATTTTTTATAAATAAAAATATATTAATAAAATATATAAATTAATTTTATTTTAAATTTTTAATATATAAATAAATAGAAATAATTTTTTTCTTCTCTCTAAATAGCTAAATATAAAAAAAATACCAAAACATATTGAATAATTATAAATATTTTTTATTATTATTTATTTCTTTAAATTATTTTAGTTATTAAATATAAGAAGAATTAAATATTTTTATATATTTTAAATAATAGATATATGTACTTTTTATTTAATACTTATTTCATAATATAAGAGAGTAACGAGAAAAATACTACGAAGGATATAAAACAACTTTATACATGTATCTTGCAATATTTTTTATTTTAAAAATTTTAAAAATCAATTCAATTTTAGTTTTAAATTTTGAAAAAATTATTTAAAAATAAGTTAACTCACCTTATTCTAATTATAACATTCAAATAATTTTAAAAAAATTTATTATAATATTATTTGTAATGGTGTAATGGCAAACATAGTCATTTAAAATGACTTTAGTAAACAAATTTAAAAAGAAAAAACACACACACAAATTAGAAAGAAGGAAAAACAGTCAAAGAAAAAGAAGGTTTTGTTCAGAGAAATTTTGTAAAATTATTTTTTAAGTTTTTTTATATCAAAATTGATATTGGAACGAAAAAATTAATTAATTAAAAGTATTAAAAAAATAAAAATTATACCATATTTTAATTTTAAACAAAGAAAAAAGATTCAAATAGAGTTAGAAGTGGTTTTAATTTTTTTAACTTTAGAATAAAATTTAATTGAGTTTTAGAAAGTTAGAATTGATGTTTAATGATGTTTTCATATGTTATACTTAACTTAGAAGGTAATAGGAGTATTTAGATATTCCAAAATATTGTTTTTATCCTTTGTATTATTGAGCATGATCATATTAATAAATTACTATTGTGCCAAAAATTTATATGAATTTTTGGATTCATGATTTAACATGATTCTACCAAGAACACAATTGCATGAATTGATGGACTAATGTTTGACCACAACCATACAATTCATTAAGCATGATCATGCCAAACAATAAATATCAAGATGTGTAAGACAAATGACAAGGACATGCAGAAGATGACATAGATGTGTAAAATCAAAAAATTATAGGTATATTGAAAGTTAGCACAACCATGCAAGATAATAAGTATTATTATGCATGAAAATTGAGCATGACGATGCAAGATTATGAGTAAGATTGTATAAAAAAATTGAGTATGATTATGCAAGATATTGAGTACAACCATGCAAGTTATTTTGATGAATAGATACTATTGTATAACTTATTAGATGGTGCAAAATTGTATACGGTTGTATTATATTGATCGGATTAGAAGTTCAAACCATTAGTAATGTGCATTATTATTAAATTAAATAAATTTATGTATGGAAATTAAAAATTTCATTTGGTATAAAAAAAATATATTAAATTATAAAATTTTTAAAAAATTATTGATGTAAATAATATATATATATATATATAAAATAAGTAATAAAGAAAAGATTGAAATTTTATGTGAAATCTTAATAGTTTGAATTATGTTTTGACAAAATTTAATTTTAATCTATATAATAAGTAAAAAATAATAATTTTCTAAATTTAAAAATGAAGATAAACCCTCAATTAAAAAATAATAAATAAAATAATTGAATAGATTATTGATCATATATTATTTGCATAAAATTATTTTATAAATTACAATTCATCTATATTATTTGTTATATAAACTTTTAATTTTTAAATTTATAATTTATTTTTTTATTAGATAAAATTTATACTTAATAAAAATTATTCTAGTATTTAAAAAATTTTTATTTGTTAGTAAATGATTTTTTTATACTGTGGAAGGGTTTTATATTGATCGAGAATATCCTGCAAAACAAAATCATATACTAGTTCTTATATAAAACTTAAATATTTTAATATTTTTTAATTAATATTAAAATATTATCTCAATATAATAATTTACCAAAAAAAACAACAACATTAATTATCGAAATGAAAGTCTAATTTAAGGAATTGCACCCCAGTTTTCTCTCACACATGCACCGTTGAATTATTTTGGTCGAGTCGCATGCACAATGATGAAATGATACAATGGCATATACTCTTCTCTTTAAATGAAATCATGTACTCTTTCCTTCCGCCGTTGTATCTAGAGTGGGTTTGCCATGATTTATCTACGTATACATATACTAGTTTTATTTTTGATATATGATGCCCCTCATGAGTCCATGAAGTGGTCCCTGTGGCATAGGAACATTATTTATTTGACGTGGTTTGAAATATAAGTATGGTAGCATGATTAAGAAAAATGGATATTATACAGTGTCCGCATTAAAATATTAGTGGGGGGTGTTATGATTATTCAAAGTAATTTTGTCGGTTGATTTCATGTTACTCATTAAGCCTCAACTTAATCAATTCAAATCATGAGACACTGACGTTGCTTCATTTTCATCCTCCACTCACTGCCTGTGGCTGTAGGTTCTCTCTCTCTCTCTCTCTCTCTCTCTCTCTCACTCACTCACTTACACACACAGAGTCAAATATTTATGCCCATTGGCCTAACTTGGAGGTTTGTTTTAAAAATTGGACAGTTTCTGCGCATGTTTCATGAAGAGGCCAACTTGCCATGTGCAAACACCAATTACCGTATTCCTTATAAATGAAGATTTGTCTAATGTAATATAATAGGGAATGAAGTCAGGTCAGCCTTCTAAAGTGTCATGTGCTAGCATTTCTCCAATTAAGATTCAAGTAAGTGGACTATTAGGGAAACAAAGGATTGTATTTGTGGGCCACAAAAACCCTTAGAAAAACACACTCTAATTGAGTCACAAAATTAACTCTAGTCAAGACTACTTGATATTGGACAAATTCTGATTAAATAAACATGGAAGTGAAAAAAAAAATCAAATTTGTTGACATTTTTAAAGGTTGTATAAAATCACATTTGTTAGATATAATAAGTTCCTCTAAGATTACCTCACCAACATAAACTGCACCATGTTATGGGCAAAATTGGTCCCATCCCATTGCTTCACGTGATAAGACAAACTGGCCGAAGGGTTCAGAACCCCAAATTGAAAAGGAGCGTTGTTTATATTTTCTGAGTTCTCAAACGAAGAATGGTCACCTACTGGAGGGTCCACATGGTAGATTCTAGGTTACTGCCATTTTCACTACAACCTTACATCGAGAATGGCCCGCAATTTGTAATTCACTAATTGGTAACCTAGTGTGCATAAATTATGTGTGAAAATAAAAAAAGACTACCTTAGGAAAATGGGGTAGAAAGAAGGGAACTTTTTTCTATGTTTCAAAGTCAAAAAAGTACACTTTATTCAACTAAGAAACCTAGCTAACCCATTGAAATGATGATCATCATCATAACAATTATTTATTTTTTTATTTACGGGGGACTTGGGGATGGGTTGGGGGACCCCAATAGTATAGTTAAGATTTTGGGGTGCAATCTTTGTTCTTCCTGAACCACAGTTGGATTATTTCCTAGTAGAAGTCTAGGAGTTTAGGGAACTAGCTCAACACTACCACGCTTACTTTGAGAGTGAAAGGATCAAGATTTCGAATTATTTGTTCATCTTTTTAATGTATAAAAATTTAATTCTAAAATACTTATACTTAATTTAATAAATGGATAGCCAATTAGTTACATATTTGAGTAAAATTGAATTAAGTGATTCTGAGAGGTGTACACATTGTCACTGTTAAGATATTTACTACATACTTAGATTTGTTTAATTTTTAAGAAAAATATATATATTTTAATTATTTTAATTAAATTTTAATCATAAGTTATTTCAAAATAAAATAATTAATGCAAGCACTTAATAATAATTATAATATTGGAGAGGTTTATGCATTAAGGTATGGAATTATTTAATTTAATTTATGAAATAAATAGTTTTATTTTATGCAAATAAATAAAATTAAGATATTTCATTGAAATTATATGTATTTTTATTTAATTTTTTATAATAAAATTTTATTAGTTCACCCAAAAGAAAAACTATCCAAAAGAAAAAGAGAGCAAGAGTAATATGGGGTTATTTTTTCCCTGATATAATTATTATAAGGAGACTTTTCTTTCTATTTTCCAAGAACCAAAAAGGAAAAATGGTGATAAACACCCTCACTCACTCTACAAAGAATCATTGAATTCACACCAACAAATCTTAAATCTTTGATATATTATTCACCAACCGTCACACTCAACGATATTTCAACTCAGTTCCTTCCCATTTATGAAGCTCAACCCAACTCCACTATACTCCACTTTTCTTTCCCTTGTACACACCACGCTGCATATGTTGCGCTGTGTATGCCTCGTTTGAAGGGGGGAAAAGGCCCTCTTGAAAAATCAGTTTGTACTTTGTAGACCAAAAAGTCCTTCCTCACAACCAAAGTATAACAGCTTTTCCACAAACTTGAGTCTTGGCAAAGACAATAGTTTGCTTCTTGCATCGCGTGTTTCTTTATTTATCCTTCTATTTGTTGCTTTCCAAGATCCTCAAGTCCAGACAAGCTTACTCACATTTTCTTGTTACCGTCCACAATCTTTATATTACATCAGAGTGAATATATAAAAATATTTTTTAAACTTGAAAAGTACCACTGTACTTTTACTCTTTCTGTTTTATGCTTTGCTTGTGTCCTTCTTTGCTATACTATGCAGTAAAAAAAAACCTTTGTTTCCCTGTGAGATTTTCCTGCAGTGAACAATCCATCATCCATGATATGGTCACGCTGGTCTTGAAGTTCTGAGGGAACATTTTCCTGTGGTGGTTGTGGTTTTGGGGTTGCTGTTTGTTTTGCATCTTTTATTTAAGTTTTATCAGACATCACTCCTTGATGGGTTTGGGAGTGTTTGGTTCTGTTCTGTTTCTGACACTCTTGTTCAAGCATTTGGCTTCTCAGCAACCAAATGCTGATGAGTTCTTTGTGTCTGAGTTCTTGAAGAAGGTGAGTTTAACTTTAAAACCCTCCCAAGTCTATAACTTCTCTGCTTCCGTTTGCTCATGGCAAGGGGTTTTGTGTGATAACAATAAAGAACATGTTGTTAGCTTGAAACTTTCTGGTTTGAACCTCTCTGGCACCATACCTGATAATACCATCGGCAAGCTTAGCAAACTCCAAGCTTTGGATCTTAGCAACAACAAAGTCACTGGCTTGCCTTCAGATTTCTGGAGTTTAAGCTCTCTCAAGAGTCTTAACCTCTCCTCCAATCAGATTTCAGGTTCATTGACTAACAACATTGGCAACTTTGGTTTGTTAGAAAGCATTGACTTGTCCAGCAACAATTTCTCTGAGGGAATTCCTGAAGCTATTAGCTCCCTTGTGAGACTGAGGGTCCTCAAACTTGGCCACAATAGGTTTGCATACAACATACCTTCTGGGATTCTCAAGTGCCAATCTCTAGTTTCAATTGATCTTTCTTCAAACCAGCTGAACGGAACACTTCCAGATGGTTTTGGTGCTGCATTTCCTAACCTTAGGACCTTGAACCTTTCTGGGAATGATCTATATGGCCGTGTTTTGGATATTTCCGGGTTAAAGTCAATTGTGAATCTCAACTTATCAGGGAATTCGTTTGAGGGCTCTATTATGGGTGTGTTTCAAGGAAAGTTGGAGGTTCTGGACCTAAGCAGAAACCAATTTCAAGGTCACATTCCTCAGGTACAGTACAACTTGAGCAGTTACAATTGGTCTCGTTTAATTTATATTGATTTGTCAGATAATCAGCTTAGTGGGGAATTTTTTCAAAATTTGAATGAGTCCTTGAAGTTGAATCTAAAGCACCTTAATCTTGCACACAATAGATTTACCAGACAGAAATTCCCCCAGATTGAAATGCTCCCGGAATTGGAACATCTGAACTTGTCCAAAACTAGCCTTGTTGGTTACATTCCTGATGAAATCTCAGAGCTTAGTAATTTGAATGCACTTGATCTTTCTATGAATCATCTGAGTGGGAAAATTCCCTTACTAGGGAATAAACACCTCCAAGTTCTTGACCTTTCAAACAACAATCTGAGCGGAGCAATCCCTCTAGCCATCTTAAAGAAACTTGCATGGATGGAGAAATTTAACTTCTCTTACAACAACTTAACCCTTTGTGCTTCAGATATCAAACCTGATATCCTGCATACAGCATTCTTTGGATCATTGAACAGTTGTCCACTTGCTGCAAACCCACGGCTTTTCAAAAGAAGAGACACCGGACACAAGGGAATGAAGCTGGCCCTGGTGTTGTCCTTCTCAATGCTTTGTGTGCTTGCTGGCCTTTTATTTCTAGCATTTGGTTGCAGGAGGAAAACAAAAATGTGGGAAGTTAAGCAACCTTCATACAAAGAAGAACAGAACATTTCAGGTCCCTTTTCATTCCAGACCGATTCAACAACTTGGGTGGCTGATGTTAAGCAAGCAACATCAGTCCCAGTAGTAATCTTTGAGAAACCACTGTTGAATATCACATTTGCAGACCTCTTAGCTGCAACTTCAAATTTTGATAGGGGTACCCTTTTGGCTGAAGGAAAATTTGGACCTGTCTATAGAGGCTTTCTGCCTAGTGGCATTCATGTGGCAGTTAAAGTTTTGGTTGTTGGTTCCACTTTGACAGATGAAGAAGCTGCAAGAGAGTTAGAATTTCTTGGTAGAATCAAACACCCCAATCTTGTTCCTTTAACTGGATATTGTGTAGCTGGTGACCAAAGAATTGCCATATATGACTACATGGAAAATGGTAACTTACAAAACTTGCTTTATGACTTGCCACTTGGTGTACAAAGCACAGATGATTGGAGCACAGACACATGGGAAGAAGCTGACAACAATCATGGGATTCAAAATGCTGGCTCCCAAGATTTGCTCACATCTTGGAGATTTCGCCACAAAATAGCCCTTGGCACGGCTCGAGCATTGGCATTTTTACACCATGGTTGTTCACCTCCAATAATTCACAGAGCTGTCAAGGCTAGTAGTGTTTACTTGGACTATGACTTGGAGCCAAGGTTGTCTGATTTTGGGTTAGCAAAGATTTTTGGAAGTGGCTTGGATGAAGACATTGCACGTGGCTCTCCCGGTTATGTTCCACCAGAATTTTCTCAACCTGAATTTGACACTCCAACACCAAAATCTGATGTGTACTGTTTTGGAGTGGTTCTCTTTGAACTAGTTACTGGAAAGAAACCAGTTGGAGATGATTACCATGATGATAAAGAAGCAACTTTGGTAAGTTGGGTTAGAGCACTAGTAAGAAAGAACCAAGCTTCAAGAGCTATTGATCCAAAAATTCGTGATACTTCTCCTGATGAACAAATGGAAGAGGCTCTTAAGATTGCTTATCTCTGCACTGCTGATCTTCCCTTCAAACGACCAACCATGCAGCAGATTGTTGGTCTTCTAAAGGATATTGAACCTATTGCTTCCTAGTTAGCATCTACAACATCACAAAATGTAATTCAGCTGGTTTTATTTAATTTATCTCTTTCATTTTTCTACTTGAGAAATTCCCATACTACCTTGGAGAAAATGTAAAGCAGTTAAGTTCTTCAATTTTATTTCTATCTTCATCTCTTCTCTTTCATTTTTCTTTTTTGCCCCACCATTTCTGGTACATGAACAAAACTTTGATGAATATACAATGGAACCTAGATCTTTGAACTAACAACTTACTGCACCATTTACTCTTTCATCCACTTATTTTTAAATTCAACTATCTCTTCCTTAATAGAATAATAGAAGTGAACTAGTTCTGTTCAACTTGCAAGTTGAAATTAGATAAATAATTGAGTTCAACGTCGCCGTTATTTTCATGTGAGCCCTTGAAGATATTTGGCGACAAAGTCACATGAGAAAAGTTCATGGGGCTTTCTTAAAGTAGTATAATGACATTATATGGACAATCTTAATTTTTTTGCACTTTATTGTTTACATTTATTTTATATTTTTATATTTCTTTCTTTATTTTTTTTCACACCACGCATCATATTTTTTATTATTTTTCTTTCTTCTATCCAGGATGATTACAACTATACATTTTTTTAAGGATATGAATAAAAAAATCCATTTTTGTTATTGGAAATACTGCCTTGTAAGCAATCTTGACTAGATATGTATTCTTTCCAAAATAATATTTCAATAAAGGCAAACCTATTTGTTACATGTTTGTTATTTCGTAGCATCAAACGTGAATTTGATATTGTGTTTGATCAGGGGTTTGTAAAATTAATTTTGGATCAATTTACTTTTGTGAAATTAAATTTAGCTAAAAGTGAGTTTAAAGTAATTTTACAGAGTTTTTTTTAAAGTAAGTTTGCAGTAAATTCAGTATAAATTTTTTAACTTCGTGTAAAAGTTATAATTTATCATATTGGCTCAAACATAAATTTAAAGGTAAATTAATTTTGTTATAAAATTATCAAACATGTTAATACAGATTCCAAACTATATTCACTTACCCAAACATGATTTTAGGAGTTTCCCTGTCCAACCAAACATGCTATTCATGAGTTGCCTCTTATTTTTTAGTTAATTTAAAGCGAAATTTTATTCTAAAAATTTAATTATAAATGAAAAAAAATATAATTTTTGTGTTTGATTAAGATTTTCGCACTAAGTTTTACTCTAAAGTTATTTCAAAGACACAAAATTGAAGACATTTATTTAATTCAATAACAATTTTAATTAAAATTAATTTCATAAAATTAAAAATGTTAACATAAACACATGCTGATTTTACCAGTAATTCTTTGTCGAAGAGACGTAGAGTTAAAGGCAAGCTAGTGGGTGAAAGAATCAGAATGTGAAAAGAAAAATGTTACTTATTAGTATTCATAGAAAATTATTTTATTTTTATATAGCTTTTATCATTCAATTACAACTTTTTTTATTTTATGCACATTTAAATTTAAGTAAATTCTCATTTTAGCTTCTAAAACTATAAGTCAGTCTTTTACTTCCTAATTTTATGAAAAATTACCTTTATTTTTTAATTTCGAAAATATTTATTTTGATTCTTTTGTATTGTACCGATTCTTTTTGTCATTTTAAATAAAATAAATTACATATCAATTTATAAAATGAAGATTGAAGAGAAGATTTTATAAACCTAGAGATTAAGATGGAGATTTTACTCATCTACACTCTGATTCCGATTCTGCCACTTGTGTTTGATGGGAAGTGATGTAGACTGAAGGAGTATGTATTATCAATTATTAAGCATCATTGGTGCCAGAAAACAAGTTTGATGTTGTAGAAAAGGGGGAAAAGAAAGTGAAGAAACAAAGAAAAGTGCGTGTCAATGATAATGACATTGGAAACGGAGTAGAACTAGAGTCCTTTGCACTACTTCGTCGACATATACACATACACTAAATCAATTAATAACAAATAAATTATTATGCGCCACGACAAATTCATATGATAATTCAACTATGTGCTTGTTTTTTATGAGTTTAGCTTACCCAAAACACACAGCATCTCAAAGAAGCCCGTTAACTGAGCCCAGTACAAGAAGCATGATAACATCTTGACATGCGGAGCAATGGAAGCATGATGATTGAAAATAATTTTGAATGCTCTGTTTGGTATGGTTGGCCTACACCAAATATGCACCTTTTCCACCTTGAAAATCTAGTCATGTAGACGGATTTAAAGTTATGATTAAAATTAAAATATGACCTTGCATATTAAACTATTCCTAGGTGCTAAATATTTAAAAACAAAGCGATATGTCACCAATCATATTAGTAAAAGAGCTAGCTAGAATTTGCGCCGTGGATGAGCTTTCAATCAACAAAAGACCAAGATTTCGCAAACATGAGATAAAGTCCTTTTTATTGTGCCCAAGGTCAGGGATTCTAATGTTTTGATTTTCCCTAGAATAGTAAATAAATAAATACATATAATGAGAAAAAGAGAGATTGGTAGATAGAAAGATCCATAGTTTAGAGAATATTAGTGAATGAGAATGATGTTCCTATTTTGGAGATTTACCGCTTTATATAATGGTTTGAAGCGGTGAAAATAATGAGGATTATATTCCGGTTAAATTAGAATCATTAGATAGCTATTACCATTGTTTGAAATAAGGAAAGTGATTTTAACTCATCAATAGGATTGCGGTCAAGATCTCTTAAGATCACGAAGCGAGGAATTCAGATAAATGTAATAGTGGTAGTCAAGAGCAATAAATAACTCCTGTATTCTATAAGACATCAATAAATGAAAGGGGATCTGGTAACTTTCTATTATTTGAGATAATTTCTTTTTTTTTAATTTTTAAGTAATAACTTTCTATTTATTTTATAAAATTATAATAAAATAAATAATATTATTTAATATAAAATAATTATAAAATAATATATAAAATAAAAAATTTATAATTATATAATATCTAATATATTATAATCATTACTACTATATTTACATATCGATCAGAACTATTATTATTTTTATCATAATTATTAATATTTTTATTATTATATTTATTTTTATTATTCTAGAATTTAAATTTTTATTAATATTAAATTAATATTTTTTTTTATAAATCCACGATAATATAATAGACTGGAAGTAAACAATTTACTGTTGCAACAACTTTTAAAAAGTTAAAATTAAATATTTAAAATTAAAATTAGATTTAAATTTTAAAATTAAAAACTAAACATCACCCGAACGGATTAGGTGTTTGCTTCTTCTTTTTTTAGCTGATTGTTATAAAATCAAATAAAAAAAGTCATTATATTTTGAGGTGGTTTGAACAATACGTGTTCTGTGTCTTTGAGTACCTATTGTGCTTGTTATAGATATTATTCATTGCCTATTAAAAAAATGCCAGATGACTTAGAGCTTCAATCATATTTTTTAATATAACTAAGTTTCTTTTTCTTTATAATACCAAATCAATGTTATTAAGTTTGCTGTTTCATAACAGTGATAATGAAGTTTAACCTTGTAATATGCTATATATTATTTAAATCCTTTTTACTAAATTAATTCTAATAATTTTATTGTATTTTTATTTAAAATAATTACTTAAAAATATATTTATTTATTTGATGTAGAAAACAATGTTGTTATTATCAAATCTAATGTCATTAATTTTTTTTTGTATTTTTCTTGAATAAACTATGATAGCATTTTATATTAGATCGAAAATGATTAATCTACAAATATACAGTATCAACTAATACTAGTAATTGTGATCAATACTATAAAAAAATATGGTTAAATGATGAATGATAAATGTAAAATGTAAATTAATAAAATATGATTAATTAATTATCTAGATGATTAACCGATTATTTATATAATTAATTAATTATTTGTATGATTAATAATATAAAAAATAATTAAATAATTAATAATTATAATTAATCAGTTATCAAAATAGTTAATCGATTATAAAATTAATTAATTAATTAATAACTAAAATATAACTAAGTAAAATTTCCTACCTGTATAGAAGAATCTGCGTCCGTATCAATACCCGTATTGTTGCAATGTTTTTAATAGAAAATTGAAAGCAAAGATTCTTAATGTGAATAAGCATATTCGGAGGAAAGCATAAAATTTTACAGCGAAAAGTTTTTATTTATTTAATTCAACATGTCTAGACATTAGCTTTTGGGAATCAAAGAAAAAGCTAAAACATTAGGGGCATTATGAAGAATAAGAATCTCGCATGCTAATTTACAATCGCCCAAACATGTATAAAATTAATAGTATGAACAAATATTTCATGTGTATTTATTTATTTTTTAAAATTTGAGTATAAAACTTTGAAAAGAATGATAAGTTGGCAAAAAAAGTTGCAGTTCCATTAAAAAATACAGCATTGCAAATATTAAAAGAATTTAATCTATATCTTGTCATTTATAAGAAAATCACACAATAAGTTGAACAACATGTTTTAATTCCAAAATAATAATGTCCGTTTTAGTAATTCTATAAATTTATTCAACATTATTTATGATTAATCAATCATATAAATTCAAGTTACATTCAAAATTATTTATGATGAATTAATCACATAAATTGAAGTTATGTTATAACGAAATTTTAATTTATTCATAGTTCGCCAGATTTGAAATCATAAATAAATTCAAATTTTAAATATAGATGGAGAAAAAGTTTAGATGATATATTAATTTTTAACAAATATATAAAGTTTACAAGTAATGTAAAAATTAAAACAAATGATAAAAATAAGAGCTGTTGATAAAAATGGAATATAAATAAAAATTATCTCAGATAAGAACCAGTTTCTAAATTTAAACCAGAAAACATTAAGATGAACTACCTTTTCGAGCTTTTCATAAATACTCGATATTTAAAAAATAGTTTCTGAAGTTGTGAAAATATTCTTAAAACATAAGAGGTTTATGAATCTTAGTATTTACATAGCATCCACTTTATCCTTTACTTTTCAAAGTGGGATTTCTTTACTAAACTTAATGCCTTAATTACCAATAAAGAAAAGACAAATTCCTTACTTAGATTCTTGTGTGTTTTATTTTCAACCCTGCTAGTAAATTGTACGTGTTACACGCGTATTTTAAATTCAGATAAACTATGTAAATAAAAATAATTTTTTCATTTTATTATTATTAATAATAAATATTTTATTATGATAAAATTATTATTTTATTGTGTTAAAATAATTTTTTTAATATTATTAAAATATAGTATGTTTAAAATAAATTAAATATTATAAAATAATTTATGTAAATTTGAAATAAATATATTAATATATGGTTAAATATGTAATTCAAATTATGAAAACAATTACTATTTGAAAAATGAAAAAATATAAAAAATTGACTTCATTAGTCATATATGAAATTTGTATTTTACAAAGAGAAGAGAGAAAATGTAGTAAAATGTACTAATCGAAATAACGAAGTTGACTGACCATCTCGCACTCTAAAATGTAGTATGTTAAATTATTTTTATTTTTATTTTATATGAATCCTCAAGAAGTATTAATATAACAAGAAAAGGTAAATTGAGAGGAATAAAATAACCAATAAAAGAATAAGTTAAAGATCTTGTATTATCTTTTTAAGTTTATGATTAGAGTTGATGTGTCTTAAAAATATATGGACTAATTTAATTTTTTTTTTTAATTGTAGCAATTGGTAAGGGTATATCTTTAATATACACATAAAAATATTGTAGATTATGCATTTTTAAAAAAATTATAAATTAAATCTTAAAAAATATATTTAAAACTATAAACGAAGCACATGCAACTAATTAGGATAAAAGAAAATTTGTATAAATTAAAAACATACTATAATAATAATCATCATCAGTGTGAATAATACAATTATCTTGAATTAAATTTTAGAAAAAAAGTAAACTAAAAAAAACATGTTTCACTTTAAAATTAAAACTTCAAACTTTTGTATATTCTTTTAAATGCTCAAATAGGTTGAATTAAAACAATAAAACTGTTAGGATTCATCTAAAAATTTAAGTAAAGTATACAAGATTTTAAATTTTAAAATTATTATTTTTATTACAAAAATAATTATTTATTATGTTAAAAATATCTGAAAAAATAATATAAAAAATTAAACGGAAAATATCGTAGAATAAATTTTAAAAACTTTTTGAAGTATTAGCATATGAAATACTTAAGAAAGTAATATACGTACAACCTTGATTTTCAAAATCGGATTAATTTTAATGTCGACTATAATTAAGCTTGATTATACATTGTCAATCATGGTCGCCGTCTTTATTTTATCATCAACCAACCAATTTAATCATGCATTTTCAAGATGCTCAATACATAAGAAATAGATGTATACTATATATAACTTCGATCTATTTACCTATTTGGAAAGAGAATAATGAAATTATATAATAAGTTAATATGTTCTTTATAAATAAGTTAATAAATGTTACAATCTAGCTTGGATTAGACAAAGGTTTTTTACTAAGAATTCGATAAACAAGCATTTGTTTATTTAAAATATAAAGTAGAAACGTAGAATTGTAAAAATTAAAATTAAAAATAAAATTAGATAAAGTTAGAAATGGTTTTTCTAATCTATATAAAATTATATATATTTTAAATTTTTATCAAAAATTATAAAATATAATATTATATATTATGTTTTTATTAAAAAATATTATTTATTTATTTTTTATTATATATCATTAGATATACATTAAAAAACAAATAAACACATTATATATATCTATAAAAGTTTTAACAACTTAATACGTATAAATTTAACAATTTTTAAGTTATTAAATCTGGTATAATGATAAAAGGTTGAAGATTAAAATAATTTTATAATAAAATTATTAATTTAAATTTTATTCTTGAAAAATATAATAATTTTTAATATATATAATAATAATTATTTTTATATATATTTCAATTTGAAAAAATTCATAAAAAAAATTATTTCAATTAAGATATATTTTGTTTACTAACAGAAAAAAAATCTAGCAATTTTTAATATATATTATTATTTGATACTTGTAAATTTAAATAAAATGCATAATATATATCTATATATAATAATAACTTTTCTGCATAATTTGACAAAATTCATAAAAATAAATTATTTAAATTAAAATACATTTTATCTATTAACAAATTAAGTCAACTTAAAACTTTCAAATTTAATTAAAAATTAACTTATCTAAAAATATAATCTTTAATATGATAACATATATTTAAAAATTCAAAATTTTAAATCCAAATTAAAACTGAAATTATATACATTTAAATAATGATATTTTAGAATATATCCACAATTAAATACGTCGTTGTTAAGAAAGAATTTTCAAATATTCTTGTTACGAATAAAAATATTCGTGATATGATTTTTTCTTCAAAAAGTATTGTTACAACTTACCATTGAAATTTTTTAATTTAAAAAGGTTTTATTAACTTCACTTTAAGGCTAATTTTTATATATTTAAAATATAATTTATTGTTAAAATAAACATTTATTATATTTTTATATGATAAACAATTATTTTTAATACTTAAAATTAACTTAAAAACATGATAAGATTTAAAAATTTATAATATTAATAAGAATAGAAAGATTATGTATCCAAATAAACGGTGAAAGAATGATAATCAACGGCGAGGATTGAATCTAACGTGAAAAGTGTACTGTGGTTAGAATAGAAAACGCAGCCACACAGGGACCACCGCACCGAGTGCTTCTTCTTCTTCTTCTGCGTAGAGAGAGAGAGAGAGAGAAGCATCAATCATGTCGGACGAAGAGCACCACTTCGATTCTCAGGCGGACGCTGGAGCGTCGAAGACCTATCCTCAGCAAGCTGGTACCATTCGCAAAAACGGCTACATCGTCATTAAGTCCAGGCCTTGCAAGGTTTTCTAATTATTTTCCTGTTTCCTTTTCATTTCTATCTTTACTTTAACATCTAGATTCCCTTTTCCCTCGCTATTTTCGTTTACAACTCGTGTGATTCGCTGATTCTGATTTCCGCCCTCTATTCTTACCTTGTGCAAAAAATGGCAACTTAACTCGCCGTTTTTCTCACAGTAATCGACTTTGTTTGCTTAAGATTCATTCGCTAGACTATTTATTTTCTTAACTGGTTGATAACCTTTGAACCAAAATTTTTGGAACATTAGATGAATTGGTTTGATTTGTTCTCGTGCTAAGCGGATAGATGGTGATAGGGTGGTGTTTATGAGTAACGAATAGCGTGAAATTCACATGATATTCACACTTAGGACTGTGAATAATAGATGTTAAGGAATAAAAGGGAGAAAGTGGGATGAATTAACGGTACTGACGAGGGTTTAACGAGAGACTTTTTATGTGAAAGTAACACTACAGATGTTTTACGGTGTGAGCCTACCATTTAGTATGGGGGTATATGCATGATCGTGTCCTTATGTAAAATAAAATAAAAACTTGGTCCTTCTTTTTCATTTTTCTAATGTCTAAAGATGGCTGTTGTACCTTTATATTATCCCACTCCCCTGGTGGCATTATTTTGAATATTTTTATCGTACACAATAACAAAAGTATTTTTCTACAGGTATTATAGTATAATCATAATTTCAAGGGCTATTCTGCAATCTTCTTTTTGTTATTAAGTTGTTGATCCCCTGTGAAGCAGATCACTCCCTAATAACACCCAGTTTTATTGCTTAGTCATCTGGTTTGTTGTCAAATAAAACAAACTGATAGTCTGTTATTTCTCTCCTTTACAACTTGTATTTTTTAAATATTTTTGCTTGTCACTATGAACATTGTATTTATGTTATGATTATAATATTGTTCTATTTCCATACAATATCATGCTCTAGTACCCTTACCTTGGCTTTAGATTGCCGTCTCCCCATACCTGCACCAATACCAGAACTCATGGTGTCATATACCTGTCTGTACCTATGAAACACAGATGACAATATATTTTTAGTTTTGGTGTCTTGTTTGCTTGTTATTATAACGTGAGAAAGTCAGTTAACTCAACATATCTTTCTGTTCCCTGTTTGCTTCTCAATTTATCTTGACAGGTGGTTGAAGTTTCTACATCCAAAACAGGCAAGCATGGACATGCAAAGTGCCACTTTGTTGGGATTGATATTTTCAATGGAAAAAAGCTTGAAGATATTGTTCCTTCATCCCACAACTGTGATGTAATGCAATGTTGCATTGATTTATAATGTAATTTGTTTGTGATACATTTTCTCAATCATCATTGCTCTTTTTCAGGTTCCGCATGTGAATCGCACTGACTATCAGCTGATTGATATCTCTGAAGATGGATTTGTAAGTTTCTTCTGTTAATGATGCTGGAGGTTTCATGGAAGACAATTATGTTGTGGTTTGTAAAGTGAAAAATAGAAATTAATACATAGGATATGGCTACGTATTGGAAGGACTTTACTTTCCTTCTGCTGAGGATACCATGACTGAAAACTGGGGTTCTGTTTTGTGAAAGGTGGCTTTAAAAGATAAAATAGTCTTCTGACATGTTCTCATGGAAAAAGTTGATTATTCCCCATTAATTCTACCCTTTTTCTTACAGAAAACTTATATTCAATCCAAAATAATGTATCTTTTGGCACATCATTCAAGATAGGATGGCCTTGGGTGCACTTCCAACATGATAAATATAACGTAAAATCAAACTTGGTTAATTTAAAAAAGAAAAAGAATGCCAAATTATGATCCCAATCGGTAGCGTAAAAGCATGTATGTCACGAGCAAGAAAAACAGTTTGATTATTGTGATATTTCTAATAGTAGCAAAGCATTCTTAACCACTTGGAATGGGTTTCTTTCAGGTGAGTCTGTTGACAGAAAATGGAAATACCAAGGATGATCTGAGGCTTCCAACCGATGAGTCGCTGCTTGCTCAGGTGTCATGTTGAAATCATTTTTGAAGTTGCTTTCCTTGTGATTTGTTTTGATTTTGTAGTTATGATCTTATGCTGCATATGAATTTTGTGCCCTGTTAATTGATTTCTTGCTTGCTTTTGTATTTAGATTAAAGATGGATTTGCTGAAGGAAAAGACCTCGTGGTTTCTGTCATGTCTGCAATGGGAGAAGAACAGATCTCTTCCCTGAAGGACATTGGTCCTAAAAATTAAAATGATGCTATGGCTGTAGCTGTAGCTGATTACATGTTTTTTCTTCTTATGTTACTAACAGGTATTATATTTTCCGATGTATGTGTGCACAATAAACTTTATAAGATGGAAATTTGCCTATGCTTGAAACCCAAAAGCTTGGGATAGGAGAAATGGTACCAAGTTTAGCTTTTGTCCCTTGATCAAGGAACGCTACGGTCTTGGATGGGTGAAATGAAATTCTCATAAATGTCTTATATTTCTCAGTTTCTGTTCAGTTTAACATATAACCCCATTACTACTCTCAGCACATATCAGATGATACGCAGATAAATTTAGGATAATGAGTAATGACTAGTGAATTGGAACACTTGGTTACTAGATGTGTTCAAAGATATGATATGAATTTTAGCCATCAAAATTTGGTAATGGATGGTAAAATTCAGCGCCTCTAGTTAGGATATGAATTTATAGCTTCCAATATTTCATAGATGATTATCGGAATAGTTTAATTTGTTCTGCAGTGGATTACTGTGTGTCAGGTCAGGTGTAGACAATGCTGGCGGAAACCTACAGAAGTTATTCATGCTGTAATAAGATGTGGGTGATTTTGAAGCACGTTGGCAGTGCAAATATAAACAAATATTTTATTTGAATATAAAGATATTTTTATAATAAACATGCTGCAACCGGCAGTTTCTTTTAGACCATTTTAAAATTTTAGTGGAAAATAGTTTCATCAGCAAGTCTATACACATGGAGAATCCGGTTGCCTTTAGCATGAACCACTTAGACGTCCGAGTGAACTGACTAAATTATGTTATATATTGAGAATCGATGCGGCATGCATATATTACTTTGAATCTAATACTGAGATTGTTTAGATCTGTGTGTTTGGGGTATTTATATAAATATAATTATATCTGTGCATTGTGAATATATTTTATTTAGTTATTTCTATTTGTTTATGTTTATATTTATCTTATATAAAACTAAGATTGTTTAGATCTGTGTGTTTGGGGTATTTATATAAATATAATTATATTTGTGCATTGTGAATATATTTTATTTAGTTATTTCTATTTGTTTATGTTTATATTTATCTTATATAAAAGGATGGAATTAAATTTTATAGAATTTATAAAAAAAAAATCCATGTTTGCTGTAAAGATGGGAAGGGAATATATTTTTATTATTTTAAATTCTTTTAAAATTATTAATTTTTCAAAAAATGAAAAATAAATATTTTTATGTTAATAAAATATATAGTAATTTTTTTAAAATTTAATTTTTTAAAAAATTTATACTATTAATATTTTTTTTCATCCATTCAAATAATAGAAAGGTTTTTTTTTCTATTTTCAATTATTCAAACAATTTATTTTTTAATCTTCTATTTTTTTCTTTCCTATTTCTTTTCTTATTATCTTTCAGTTTATCCTAATAAAATATTAAAAAATTATTATATTCTTGAAAAATGATGATGGTGGATCACTTTCCCAGTGGTGCACCTACAACATGGGAGAATCTTAATTATTATCACAGCAAATTAGCAAATAAGTTTTAGAAAGCATTTGTGTTTTCCTTTTTTTTATTTATATTTTTTGCGACATAGGGTATTTCTAGTCTATAGTTAAAAATACTATTTTTTAACAGAAAGATGATTGAAATGGGTACAATAAAGTTTTTTTATACACGATAAGGAATTTTATCAATGTGCTTAAGAACCTAGCTATACTAATTAACCGTAGTAGACTTTGCTGTTAAAAAATTTCACCAAGGAATGAGTGCCTTTTTTTTAGTATTCAAAAGGGATTAAGATAAACAAATTGTCCGGAAAAAAAGATGACAAATTTAGACCCTTTTTTGCCAGCATTTATGGCTTTCTATCATCGGACTAGACTTTATCTGCAATGCAATGGAAAAGTCTCATTATTATAGTAACAAAAAGATAAGGATTCAAAAGATTCCCTTGGTTGATACCCCTGGTGGGGAAAAAATGCGACAATTTATCCCATTCCATATAACTTTAACATTGTGATTGGATTTGTAGAAATAAAAAGAGAAGAGGTGGATATTATTAAATTTTAAAATTTATTTGAGAGAAAGAGTAGGAAAAAATAAAGTTTTTTTTTTTTTGGAATTCAAACAAGGATTCACTCAAATTATATGAAATGAGAGGATAAAGTTGTTTTTCTTCTTCTGTTTCTTGTGAATTTTAAATGTTTTTATAAAATGGAAATAATGAGAGATTTAATTAATTAAAATATGAGAAACCAAAAGCAAACTGAAAAACTAAAAATAAGTTAAACCTAATAAAAAACATCCAACATGAATAAAAATGAGAAAGTTATTATGTATATGAAACACAACTAAAGACTACGTACACAAACCAACATAAATTTCTTCAAGACATTAAAATTTTTATTTTCAAATTAATGTTTTAAAATAACATACAAGCATGTGGTTTTGTCGCAATTTCGTATAAAATATTTCATACGAAATAGCAGTTACCTAGAAACAAATATGCATTACTTTTGTTTTTTTCGATAAGCAATGGAATATGCATTACTACTTTACTTGAATTACTTCTACCTTCCAACTCTTGGGATTGTGAAGGAGCAGAATATGTAGGGAGAGTAGGAAATCATCAGCAAAACGAAGTCGTACGGTGAAATAACTAAAAGTGATTTTCCGTTGAAAAATGCCAAGTTAATTTGTTGAATTAGAAGTGTTTGATATAAGGTTTAATTATATTTTTAGTCACAATAATTTTAAGATTTAATAATTTTTTAATTTTTAAAATTCATCATTTTGTTCTTTCATTAATTTGATGAATGAATAAAATTGTAAATCTTAAAAGTACAATTGAAACTTGATATAATTAGTTATTGAATAGACTAATAAATATGAAATGATATAAAATGACATGTTTTTTTATACAAAAACTATTTTTTGCTTTAGAAACAAAAGTGTATTTTTAGGAAATTATATTTTTAAGTTTTTAATTAATTTTAAGCTTATATAATTTCTGTTTAAAGATAGAATATCTAATTAAGTATCAAATAAACAGCATATTGTTAAAATAATAACATACAAAATAGTAAAGGAGTGGATTAAGATGAATTTTGTTAAGATGGTAACTGAGAAATTTTATTAAACTGGCAAGGGGAGAATGGCAAAAAATAATTAACCATAAGTTTTCTATCTATTTTGTGTTTCAAAAAACATTGTAAATTACTGAAATAAACTCTTTATTTAGCCCCGTTATTTTTACCAAACAAGTTTGGAAGTTGATCAAATCAAAATTTAGCAGAGATAACCAACTAAATAGCCTATGACTAGTTTAGATAAACTTGTTAATAAGTATTTAAAAAAGAAAATAAAAGAAGTGATAAAATAGGCCAAACTTTTGGATATTAGATTGTGAACCTTTATCTAGGTAAAAAAGTTTTAGAAAAAGTAGACATGTACAAATTAACTTTAATTATGTAAAAAAAATTATTTTAACTTGGTATACTTGTCTTGATATTACAAATTGAATAAATAAGAATGTTTTTACTTTTAGTTTAACATGTTGATTATTTTCATCTTTTAAGTTATCGAATATTTTAGACATTGAAAAAGTACTGTTTTATATACTTTTATATACTTAAGAATACATATGTAATGTTAACTTTTTAGGAAAGATATGTAGAAATTTAACATATCAATAAACGATTATACAAACTTTTAGTTTAACAAAGTATTATAAAATAACTATTTAATTAAAATTTATCGAATCATATAAGAATATTTTGACTCGCATTCTATTATTTATACCACTGACAATTTGAAAAGAGTAAATCCTTGAGTTAATCCTCAAAATTGTATGAATTGATTATTTCAATATTTAAATTTAAATTTTTTATTAATTCTTGATTTTTTTTAAAGGGTTATTGTTTTTAATAATATTTTAGTTTATTTTTATTGTTATTTTAACAATGCTTCGACCATATAATTATAAAATTTATTTTGATGTTATTCTCATTTGGAATAAATGGAAGAGAACCTTATCGGATCGTCGAGCTGGAACATCCTACGATTATCATTCATTCTATCCTACTTTTCTAAAATAAGATTTTATTTATTCATAAGGATTCTGCTGGATTTGAGAGAAATAACGTTAATTAAAGTTAAAAAGGTAATAACATTTTATACTATCCCTTGTAAACATTTGGTGGAAGTGTTGTGTGGACGTTAATCAACATTTTAGATTACAGTTCATATTGTTTCGACCGTGTGTGGGGTGAAGATATTAATTGAATTCAATTTAACAAATAAATGATTTATGAAACGGAATTTTATAAACATGGGTCAAACTAATGCTGATATTGACAGAAGCACAATCTTTAACCGACCTATCTCCTTATCTTGTGAATAATAAAATCACTTTAAAGGGAAGGGTTGACTCTATGATGCAACTGCTTCAAGGAAATTTTCTATTTCTCAAATAGTAAATATATTATTCCTTATATATAAATTAAATAATAAAATTTTAATCTAAAATATTATACAAATTATTTTAATCTAAAATATTATACAAATTATTTTAATTTTATTTTTATCAAAGCCAATCCTAATAATTCTTTTTAATGATATCTCATTATTCAGTCCATAGCAAATATCAAAATATTAAATTTATACATATTAAAAAATTTAAATCATTTTAATTATAAAAAATTGTATTTACATAAATCATTCCTTATTGAAATATTAAAAATTTAATATTTCAATAATGTTCTATATACATCTTCTATTGCTAGAAGATAAGTATAATGGGAAATTTTATGCCTTATTTATGTTTTTAGGTTTTTTACTTTTGAAATATAAATATTTTTATCCTTAAATTTTGAAGTTTTTCAATTTTTTATTTTTTAAATGTTTATAAAATAATTATTAGACTATTAAATTTGGATAACAATTATTAAAATTTAATACCATTAATCTAGAATTAAATTAAATTAACAATGAATAAAATTTGGTAAAAATAAATTAAAGTTAGAAGGAAAAAAAATCTAAAATCTTAAAATTAGAAGGATAAAATTATTAGTAAAAATTAAAATTAAAGATAAAGCTAAAATTATCGAATCTTAAAATTAGATAAGACTAAAAAATGCATTTAAGGCAAAATTTGTTTAAAGTGTCACATATCACGATTTACTTTTATTAGACTCATCAATGTTAAATACGTAGTATCTATTTTTTTCAATATAAAAAATAATAAAATTTAAATTTATAATTTTATGTAAATTTAAATCTTTACAGTTAAGTCAATCCTAATAGCTTACTCAGTATTTATGTTGATTGATTTAATATTTTTAAAAGTATAATTAAAATTATTACAAAAAGTGTTTTTATTTCTTCTTTGAAGGGAAAATAGCGAAAATTAAGTATATTTCCGTACCCATTTAAATGTGTTTTTCGTTATATTTTAAAATTTTAAATATACTCAATACTGTATTTGAACACAACATAGCGTTTTCTTAAAATAAATAAATAAATAAAATACACAAATCCAAACTAAATAACACATATTTTCCGAACAATCTCATTGGTATACCTTCCACGTTGATCTCTTCATTCGTAAACTAAATTCCTTCACAGTTTGATACAAAATTGGAATGTAATCAGAGGCCCGTTTGATCAAATAGTTCTTATTTATGTGTGCCGGAGGTTGTCACTCTATCAATATTTTTCTTCAATAATATTTTAACAAATTTTAGATTTGTCAAAGTTATGGATATTTTTATATTAAATTTAAACGTTTATTTTTAATGAGTGTATTTTAAGAGTTATGTTTTTTTTTTTCTTAAAATCATGTGACTATCTTTTAAATTAAATGTTATATTTTTGTTATTTATAATGATTTAAATTGAATACTTTTTATTTCATTAAATAATGAAACAAAGCTACTCGTCTTAAGATATAAATACAATATCGTTAACTTCAGCCACACAGGAACTAAGGAACTAAGGAACTTTATTGGCATGGTCGTAGAACTAGTAAACCCATGATAGATGTATTATCTATTTTTTTAATTTATATTTAAAAATACATAATAAAATTAAATATATAATAAATTTTACAGAAATGTATGTTGATAAATATATTAATAACATTAAATATTATAATTTTTAAATACTATTTATTAAAATTGTATAATATAACTTTAAATACATATTAAAATATTATATATTATATTCGATCCATATCCTGATTTATGCCCTTTCTTGCTTTGAAGTGGACTATTTTTCTGTTGGTTTCCAATTGGGAGAACCAGCTTCAAACATACTGATTTTATTTGTCAAGCGCCTTAACTATCAATTAAAAAATTAGTGTTGAATAAAACTACATAATTCGATATATCTGAAAACTATTTATTTCATATTAATATTTAATAAAATTATTTTTTACCATTTCCAACGTACTTGATAATGAAATATTTAAAAAGTTAACGAAAACTTAAAATATTAATTAAAAGTTAAATATATTTTTTAAAATATAACATTTTAAACTATTAGTTTATGTTTTTATTGTAAGTTTTAATAAAAAACATTGTACTTATTACTGTGATTTTTAACTTATATTTTTTATAGACAAATAAAATATTATTAAAATATATAAGAAGTATTTCAATCCATAATAACTTATGCAAAATGATAAGTTATAATTTTTTAGCTCATATTTTTAAAATTATTTTTTGCTACATATAAAATACTCATTAGCAAAACATGTATATTATAGCAATTTTATTAACTTTTAATTTCTAAAATTCTTTCTAAATATTTAAAATGATATTTTGTTATTTAAAAGTTTAATACTCTTATATCTTTAATATAATACATAATTATTTTTAATAAAATATTATTTTTAAATATTTAAATTTAATCTTTAAAATTATGATGAACATTTTCTGTTACTTACCTTTGAAAAAAGAAAAGAAAGACGGAGAATTGTCCATGTAGGATTCAACTGTCATTAATGCTTCAAAAAGCAAAAGAAAAAGAAAAACGGTTCGCTGGAACGAGTCAAAGATGCAGAAAGCCAGAAACCTAAGAGCGTTGACGGCGTCGAGAAACCGTTAATTAAGCAAAGCTAATAACTGAGAAACGGACGGCGTATATGACCCCAGGTCCGAGCAGAAGAGAAAGAAAATGAATTAGGGTGTTACTAGAAAATAGAAATTAGTGAATGATTTTTTTTAATATTTACAACAAGATTTATTATTAATTATGTAAGTTTTCTTTACTTGTATATCTTTCTTATGTCTTGGTATTATGTCGCTGATATAGATAAAAGATCTAATGATCGACATTATATAATATTTTCTTAACATTTTACAGAAATATTAAATAAAAAATTATTTAATATTTATAATATTAAAATATATTTTTTGTTGCAAAAAATTATATTTGTTTTATTTAAAATTTTAAAAATAAAAAATATTCAGGCCATCAGAATTATCTTAGTAAACGAGTTTTTAAAGTATTAAGTAAACTATATTTTATTACAAAATTTAATTTACCCAAGTAATTTAAATAATTTTGTAAGATTAACTATAATAATAATAATAATTTATTATAACTTATTTTATTTATAATAAATTAATATGTATTTATAAATATATATATATATATAATGTAAGAATGTTAAATATTTTAAATTGATTTATTTCAAAAACATTAAATGAATTTTATATTTTTAATTGTATATATATAAACATGTAATAAAAAATAAATACTAACAATAGCTTTAAAATATTGGTAAAATAAATAATATATTTATTTTTTTATTTTTAGTAAATTTTATTTATTATTCACTTCGTTTCTATATTTGAATATAAGTTTTTTATAAAATTCAAGAAAAAAATATTGTTTGTATATTTAATTTTATTAATATTTAACTTTTAATTTCATGGATTAATATTAGAATTAATAAATTTAAATTTGAATATAATTTAAATAAAAATAAATTTAAAATGTTATAATAATTTTTTAATGTAACAAATTTTTAACATATTATTAATATTTAATTTTATAATTTTTAATAAAATTTCTTTATTTATTTTTTATTATATATCATTTAGCATGTATTAAAAAAATTATTTTAAAAACAATATAATAATTAATATTTTTTAACTTTATATTTCAAAAAAGGATGTTATTGAAGGAGGGATTCTATAATCACCGGTTAAGAAAATTCTGTATTTATTTATTTATTATAAATAAAGGCAAACCCTGATTAACTATTAGTATTTCCCTTTAGGAAAAGAGGCACCTGAGTCAATGCAAGTCAGAGACACGCACCCCCACCAGCAAACAAACCCGCAAACTCTCTCACACAGAAACTGTGGCGTTTCGCGTAACCCGAAACGTTTCGTTTTCGGACACGATAAAATTAACCACTGCTCGAAACCTTGCTTTCTCTCTCTGCTACTGCGTCGCCATGGCTGAGCGCCGCAGCTCCGAAGCTCTCCCAGCGGAAGCCCCAGAGCTCCACCGAAAAGGAAACGATTCCGAACAAAAAGCGGAAGACACGAAGGAACGAGTCGCTGAATCGCCGTGTGCCGCCGAGTCGCAGCGCGGCGAGTTACCTAGTCCTAACGAACCTCGTACGGAGTCCAATTTAGAAACCCTAGCTGGTGTTCCCTCTTCGGTTGAATCCCCTGCTCTGCAGCATCGGAGTGATGGTACACTTCGATTTATTTCAGTGTGTTTTTTGTTCTTTATCCAAATGATTCGTTATTCTTTATTTTTTAGCGAATTTTGTGGTTGATGTGACAGATTTGCAGGGGAGCTCTACTCCGCGGAATTCCGGTGGCAAAGCCGAAAGTAAGGTTAGAGAGCATTTATTATAGGAAATTTAATTTAATTATTTTGAAAATAATTTTTAATCTTGTTTTGGTGCGATCGTTTGGCTTCTAACTTTATTTGAGGGCACATGCTATCCTCGATTCTGAAATTCTTTAACGTGAAGGTTTTCTGGTAGTAGACGTTCTGATAGGGATTTAGTATGTAGTGGAAGTGTAACTCGTTTACAGAGTTCGCCTTAGTTGCTGTTCTTATGAGTTGCTATACTGGGTTTTTGTTTCTTTGTTTCAAAACACTTGGTGTTTTTGTGGGAAGTTTTGTTGTAACTGTAAAAGTTAAACTGCTTGAAAGGGGCAATGAAGGGGCGTTATCGTTGATTTTCTTCCTTTTGCTTTCCTCTCTGTTTTAGGTCTACAAAAGGATGATTAATTTTGAAGGAGTAGCCTGAGATCAAGACAGATAAATGATAATTTCTGTTTTATGGGGTACTTGGTACTTGACAAGAACTACTTAGACGGTTAGACCAATTTGGTTTGTGTATCAGTGTATGGGTGTAGAAACATTTAGACTATGCATTGATGATTTAAAAGCACAACACGACTAATTTTCTTAGATTGATTATAACAATTAATATCCCCAGGTGAAAATCCAAAGTATCCTGAACTAGTCATTTGATTGCTTTTCTTGAAGGAACAATTCCTAATCAGTGATACAATCAAATAAGTATCAGAAAGTCCATGTTTTGTACATTCTGCATATATTTGGTTTCTTTAGCGCTAAAGTAGGTCATTTCATGCTCAGGAGACAGTTGGACCACCTGAAAAGGAAATTATTGCAAGAGAAACAGCCCAAGCACTTCAAACTCAGACAGAAAATCAGCTTCAGGTGTCTGTGTGTTCAACTCCATTGTCTGAACTATCACCAACTTCTGTTACACAATCTTTATCATCTGTTTCTAGTCCAACTGTACGAAAACCGAAAATATGTACTCCAAAGGTTAATAACGTGCATGTGCCAGAAGTAGATAAAAAAAATCCTTCTGGTGGTAAAACTTTATCTGCTGTTTCTGTTTCAAGGACATCAGCATCCGATGGATATAACTGGCGGAAGTATGGTCAGAAGCAGGTGAAGAGTCCTACAGGTTCTCGAAGCTATTACAGGTGTACTCATGCAGACTGTTGTGCTAAGAAGATTGAATGCTGTGATCATTCAGGTCATGTGATAGACATTGTTTATAAAAGTGAGCACAGTCATGATCCCCCACGGAAGACTAATTCCATTAGGGAAAGTAAGTTTTTGTCTTCCAGTGAACTTATTGTGCTTCCAGAGCAGGCTGTCAGAGTTCTAAAGGATCCTGATTCGTCCATTTCTTCAAAAGAACTTCTACAAGATGCACCCTGCAGTGCTGATAAGAAACGACAAAACTCGTCTAATACCAGTGATAATGGTAAAGTTATTTTGAAAGAGGAACATGTAAATGAGCCGGAGCCAAAAAGAAGGCAAGTTTGCATATGAACTCATTCTTTATGGAAAAAATTTTAGCAGCATAACTGTGCCAGGATATAACGATTTAATGTTCTCTCCTTTAATGTGATAACCAGAATGAAGAAAGGTGACTTAACAGACATTGATTCCCCTATAAAACCTGGAAAGAAGCCCAAATTTGTTGTTCATGCAGCGGGGGATGTGGGGATATCCGGTGATGGTTACCGATGGCGCAAGTATGGACAGAAAATGGTGAAGGGGAATCTACATCCCAGGTGCGTACCTGTATATTGCTTACTTTTCTGTTTTCTTTATTTATTTTTTTTTAAAAATGTCCAGTCCTTCACATGATTTTCATATTTTTGCCTTGACAAATTAGTATGCATACAATGATGGTAAAAAGTTGCATGCTGGATCTATTTGCTTGTAGTTGTAAGAAGTTTGAAGGAAGACCATGATGCAAATATGTTATTTCAAGCTGGTGCCCTTTTTTCCCCACTTTAGCTAGTTGTTTAAAATATTGCCCCTATAGATATTCTTTAATTGCCTTTTTTTCCGTGGGAGTGTTAACTAGTGAGCTTCTTTAATAATTTCCTATTGTGCTAAGTTAAAGCTTTTCTTGAACTTAATAATATAGTTGTATTTAGTGACAGAGGATAAAGGCACTTGTATTCTGTGCATGTTTGTATTAGCCTAGTTTTTGCTTAGAATAACAGAATACAAAAGTTGTTTAAGAGAGGTTTTCTCTAAAAGCAGTTTTTGTGTGAAAAACCATGCTAAAACAAGCATGGACTGAGCGTCAGATTAATAGATGGAATGGTTTGCTAAAGTCATTATATTTAATTATCTAATTCTAATAAAATAGGAGACTTTGGTGAACTGGTGAATGTTGGATTAAACTGAGACTTCTCTGTCCCTTTCTCCAAGAAATGCCAAATCCATCATGCTAGCATGTATTCATTAAAACACAACTAATTGGATCTTCAGGAAAATATATACAGACTCCTGTTTCC
The DNA here is from genome assembly GCA_037954105.1 of Canavalia gladiata. Classification (NCBI taxonomy): domain Eukaryota; kingdom Viridiplantae; phylum Streptophyta; class Magnoliopsida; order Fabales; family Fabaceae; genus Canavalia; species Canavalia gladiata. Next base: position 39,467,817 of record CM075662.1, on the reverse strand, counting down.
TAGTATGACCATTTTTTCCTGACTGTTGGGTGTTTGTTGGTTGTCTGTCTGCCAATGAAAACTAGCTCATAATGTGGAGTAAAAACAAGAAAACTGAAATTGCTATTATCCTCAGTTGGAAGTTGTTGACAGCAAAATGCATACACCGTCAAAAGAAAATTGCAGAGTCTAGGTCAAAAATAATATGAATTTGCTGAGGAAAATATAATAGAGGAACTCTTCTGTGATCATTGGCACAAGTTTGGTTTTGAAATTGGTCAATTACATAAATGCAGGTCTATTGTTAAGCTTACTACTGCCATATAACATTGCAAATATCAGTTGTCAGAAATTCTAATTAGCTGAATTGTATTATACTGCTACCACTAGCACCCCCTCCTAGTCTCCAGGTTACATTTTGAGTGTTGACATTATTGGCAATTGGAATTAATTTTTAGGTGGATTTTTCCCAAAAAAATTTTAATGTATCGGTGGATTTATCCAAAAAAAAGATAATGGTTAGGTGAGTATGTGCAAGAAATAAATATTTATTGGGAGGTCATATATTTCCTATCTGTAATGGAATCAGATCTTCAGCCACTTTTAAATGGTAGGCCGAAGTATCAGCCAAATACTGATTTATTTTCCTTCCATGAAGAAATATTTTAACAGCCAGTTTGCCATTCTGGAAACTTTGTTAACAGCTCTAGCATGATATTGGCAGGGTCTATTTACCAAGTTTGTGTTTCTGTCTGCATCTCCTACCAAGTCTTGGAATCTTACCATTCTGATGTATTTTCACTTGATTTCTGTGCTCAAAATTAAAAAGTGTCATCAACTATGACATATATGTGCTTTTTATTGTCCAAAACCATTTGGATAAGTAAATATTCTCTTAAAACTTTTTGCATGCTTAGTTTGTATTTGCAGTAGGAATAAATACCAGTTATTCCTTCCAAAACAGGGAGGATAAGATTTCTTACCTTCTGAAGTCAAAGATGCATTGTTGATGTAGTCCTTTTGTTAGTGCTTTGCTGAGTAGAGCTGCTTTGTATGGGTGGGTCTAAATGATGAGGCAGCAATTGTCTAAAATAAAATTTGCTAGCCATTTAGGCCCTGTTTGAATTTTTTTTTCTATTTTATTATTAAAATTTGCTTTTAACCTTAATTTCAAATCTTGTTTCAAAATAATTTTTTTAAAATAATGGACTGAAAAAATTGTTTGGATGAACGACTTCTAAAATAAAATTCTTAGAAACAAAAAAAAAAAGTCCATGTGGAATAGCTGATAAAAAAAAAAAGTTCATCTGGAATAACTTTCTGCCACTTGTCTCCTGGAATCTTCATCCCAACATGCCTACACCATTGGAACCACTATTCTAGGTGCTGCCAGTTTGAGTGAGGCTATGGTGGCATAAATGAAATTGGTGAGTGGTAGCTGTTGATGGTGGGGTGCATCCTCATATGCTTGCAGGTGACTGTCATAGAATGTAAGGTAAGCACTTGCCATGAGAAGCCAAGACAGTAAGTAATGTGGTCAGCTCACTCATAGATAAATTGCAACCATCGAGAGGTCTGCAGCTTATTCCATGAGAAGAAAAGCAAGTCAACAAGCATACTTGTGGACAGGAGACGATGAACACATGTCTTCATTTACCATTGTTTACAATGATACCACAGTACTAATCACTACTTTGAAAAAACTGAATGAAAAAACATCTTCAGATTGTTGTCATTTTTTTCCGAAAGAACAAAATTCTAGGAGTTAGTATTAAAATCTCCAAACAAAATACGGCAACTGAATTTTCTGTGAGTCAGATCTTTTAAAAATTAGAAATTGTTTTCTAAAACAGTAACCAAACGGGCTTTCCCATATGGCATGTTGTCTTTCCCTTTTTGGTTTCTTTAATTTGTTGATTGAAGTTGTAATATGTTCCTTTACTTCTGTTCTCAACTCTTGAATTTTCAGGAACTATTACCGATGTACTTCTGCTGGATGTCCTGTCCGAAAGCACATTGAGACCGCTGTAGATAACTCAGATGCTGTCATCATAACATACAAGGGTGTACATGACCATGACATGCCTGTGCCTAAAAAGCGACATGGCCTGCCAAGTGCTCCTCTTGTGGCTGCTTCAGCTCCTGCCTCCATGAACATGCAGATGAAGAAACCCAACTCCCCACGAAACCAGAAAGTTTCTACTCAATGGTCAGTGGACACTGAAGGAGAACTGACCGGGGAAGCCCTGGACCTTGGGGGAGAGAAAGCAATGGAGTCAGCTCGAACGCTTCTGAGCATAGGTTTTGAAATTAAGCCTTGCTGAATTCATCTTTCAGATATCATGCAGTTGTAGCTATATAAATTAATTGGCAGGTGTCTTGTAATTTCACTGCTTCCCATGTTTATCCTTTCTTGTTTCTTTGTTTTTCTTCCCCACGTAGGCCTCTAGTGGAAGAACAGTTCGTGTGTATTTGCTTGTACACCCGTTTAACTTGTCTGAAACAGTTTGCTAGTAGTGGAACGGATATAGAATTGATTGGCATCATTTTATTCTCATGGTCATGGAGGGTAAGGAAGGAGTAGCAATGATCAAGAGTTTTAGATGAAAATGGACTTGGGCAAAGTCGAGCGTGCATTTGTACAACTTCTAATGCCTGAGGCGTGCATTTCATATTTGATGGTGCTTGGACCAAAAAAATTGACGGTGCTATGATGTTTGTATAATTGCGAATGCAAGGGTTTATTATATTTCATATGGGGTAGTGTAAATGTATGTGTAAATTCCAATTGGATTTAGCATACTGTTTTTGTCATTTTTTGACACAATTTTGGACAAGATTGATGGTTATGTAAAATCCTTAAAAGTGATGATTTTATGGTTCAAATCCGTAATATTGTATATTTTATCCAGGATTTTACTTTTAAAATATAATCAATTAGTGTGTTTTCTTCTTATACTTATATTGATCGAAGATTCTGATTACCCAAAAGAAAAAGAAAAGGTTTAGATTACAGTTTGCAGTCTGGTGGTTTAGTCTAATAACAAAATAGCTTTTCACTCCTTAAATTATGGTTTGGAATTGAAAGAAATGTTGAAATATAATTCCATTGGTTTTAGCGTTTTCTTTTGTAACACTTTTTTTTTTTTTTTTTTTTTTTTTTTTTATGGTTTTGTCTAATTTTCACACAACGTTGGATGAGATTAATGGTTATGTGAAATTCTTCCCGAAGTGATGATTTTACGAGTCAAATCTTTGATGTCGTAGATAAAATTTATCCGGGATTTTACATTTAATATAACTAGTTATTATATGTTGTTTTTATACTAATTCATAGAAGATTCTGATGACCCAGCATAAAAGGAAATGGTTTAAAACCGGATGGTTCCTTAGGATATGTTTAGATTGTAGTTTGCAAACTATAATTTAGCCTAAAGCGAGTAAATTTTCGCTTCTACTTAAGTTATGATTTAGAATTTTAAATTATGTTCAAATATAACTCAACCATAATTTTGCTTAACATGTCATTGTAAATAAAATTCAATTTACACCCTCCAACTTACTGTTTTGGGTCTGTAAGCTTAAACCCTTTAGCATAGTTGCATTTTGCAGATGAGCATCTGTTTTTTAGGAAGAGAACCAAAATTTAGATTTCGTTCGAAACGTACACGTTCCGCATCCAATCTTTCCACAATTGCATAACTCTCATATTTCATCTAATGAACTTAGAAAATCAGCATGCCAAAATTGTATTTTATTAGTTTTAGTCTCTACTTCCGAAACAAACAACTCACTTTTCTTTTAAAGTTTTTGCTGAGTATTGTGGTTGATTGTCAATGCAGTTGGTATTTGGTGGTTGATAAAACATCGTCGCTACAGGTGCTTGTAAATTATATAGGCATCTACACTGAAATTACAACTAATTTGACTTAGAAAGATTAATGATGAAGGTAAGAGTACATACTGTTTTATCTATTCACACTTCTTTTATTTGGAGATAAATGGCAAATGCACACGGATTTGAAAATATAAATACCTGCCTGAATCCAACCCCATCCTGATGATAGTTACATTATAATAATGAAAAAATTATGAAGTTGGACATATTACATAGTTGTATTAAAAAAAATTAACTTTTTATGTTGTTAAACAGTGTATATATATGTTAATATTTATATTATGAATAATTTGGTAAGTACGAAAATATATCTAGAGAAGTTAATGAATGTGGTGTCTTGCAAATATAGTAGAAGATAATTCTACAATATTAATTTTTTTACACAATAAAAGTAACGAATTTTAAATCTAAAATTTCATATAAATTATTTCAATCTTTATTATCTCCTTTAAATGATCATACGTTCATTTCCTGTTAAATTTCTACATTTATTACTTTGATACTAATTAGGGTCACTATTATATTACTAATGCAATTTTTAAGTAATTAAGAAAGGTTTAATTTGATATATTATCTATTATAAAATAAATTTTTAATTATATGATAATCAATGATTAAATGATAATGTAAAAATATTTACATGATAAATATATTTTAATAATTTTATTAAATATATATACATATGTAATTTTTGTTATATAAAATTTTAAAATTGAACATTATATATGAAAAAAAAATTACTTTTATCATACTACGGATATTTCTCACTCAAGCATGTTTTTTACAGTGAAAATATTGATAGTCTTCAATTAAAAAAAATAACAAAAAAAAAAAAACAGGCTTGCAGAAATGACAAATTGCTTTAAATCCAATGGTACTTATAAAAACATCTTGAATAGGGAGAAAATTTTATTTGCTGAATGGATATGTATTTGGGCTCAAGTATACAAGTACAAAAAAAAAAAAAAAAAGTGTAGATAGTTTAATAGCCATCTTATTTCGTATATGTAAAATATATTTTGATGTAATACATCACAACTATACTTTTACACGGTTTTAAATGCATTTAACATTAAGTCTTTCTGGTCATGCTTTATAACTGATGTCTAAAATAAGTTTGAATATTTTTTTAATTGAGGTAGATATACTTTTAATTCGATTTATTATTATGTTGTTTTTATAATAAATTTTAATATTAAAATAATAAAATAGTATCGTAAGAAGGTTCATTTTTTTTAAGAAAAACATATATTATTGAACTAAAAAATTAATTAAAATATATTCACAAAATAAATACTTTTATAATTATTTAATTATAAATTATTAGTTTTTATAATAATTATTTTAAAAATCATGTTTACAGCAAATTTTGAATATAAAAATTTATACATTAATAACACATCAAAATTAAACTTTTAACTAAATATGAATAATAAGTTCAACTGTAAATGCTTAGATATTTAAAAAAGTATATAAATGAGAATTAAAATAACTACTTATACGAATATGAATTTAAAAATGTAATTTTTTTGAATAAAAATATTAAAGAAATACTTAAATATCTTGTCCAAACCCTAATCGTAACACTCCTTAGAGACAAGCCTATAGATTGGTTAATTTAGTACATGTCTTAGAAACAATTGTGTAATATTAACAAATTTTCAACCCACGAACTTAACTACTAGCCTATAACAAACCATCCCTAATAAAACAGATTGAAATCGAATATTGGCACTTATTGCAAAAATTGAATTTGCAGGTTAACTCCATTTCTTTTTAACTCTTCTTAATATAAATTCTAACAAGATACAATTAGAAAATAAAATAAAAGATACTTGATAAAAAGTTATTTCACATTTAGTTTAAATAGGTAAAAATATTTAGTACAGTATATCAAATATTTTGAAATTAATGTCCTAGGGTACTCATGATTTATTTTCTATCCCTTTATTTAATTTATAAAATTTGAAAATATTCTTAATCCAATTAATTTGAGTCAATAAATGAATATATTTAAAAGAATAAGATAGAATTCTTTAGTTTTTAATTCTTAGACAACTTTACTTAATTTTTTTTTAAAAAAAAGCTGATTGTTACTTGCGTCACTCTAGGGGCATTGTTACTCTTCCCACTCTGATTCTCTCACTTCATCTCCTCCCACATTCTTTTTATATCTTTGTTTGTTTGTTTGTTTGTTTGATCGATCAAACCCCACAGACACTCTCTCTCTCTCTCTCTTTCTCTTCAATCTTCAAAGTTTCTGTTATTTCTCACTCCCAAACCTCACCCCCTTTACCCCGCATTTTTTTCCGGAATTTTTCTTTGCTATTTTCTCGGGAAAAAAAGAAGCATGAACGCTGCTAAGGACTGTGTATAAGCAGCACAGTTTGAAGGCCCCAACCTTCTGAATTTGCAGTGCCGAGCATGTTCTTTCTCCCCAATGCACAATGGAATCCCAGCGTTTCGTGGCTCTCTTAACCTCATTTCGAAACTCTCCAGTACTGCACAATGCTACTCCTCTTAAACCCTAACTTTACTCAAAAGGGTCAACCCATTTTGCAGAACTTGATCGTGCTGTGCTAGCATGTTCTCTCAGCTTCAACCTCTCTGGGTTTTAGCTGATTTGGGCATTTGGGTTTGAGAGGAACGAGGTTCTGGTGCCTTGGTGACTCAAATTGCAGGTTTTGGTATGGCTCTGAGTGTGTAGCAGAGTGAAAATCTGAGATCTGCGTCAGGGGTTAGCCAAAAATTTGATATTGATCACAGTTTCTATGGTTTCTCGAGCTTCTAAATGAGGGGTTTCAGTGAATTTTTTATGGGTAGTTGATGAATTTTTTAGATTAAAAAATCCTCCGAAGGGGTGTGTGGCGAAGTAAAATAAAAAAATAAAAAATTGAAGCAAAGAGAAGGTTGTATCAATGTCAGGTCCCAGATTGAGGTCTATGAATGATACTGAGTCAGAAAGAAGGCCTGTGCTTGGACCAGCTGGGAACAAGACAGGGTCTTTGAGTTCTCGGAAACCAGTTTCAAAGCCAATGGTTAAAGCTGAAAAATTGCGCAATGAGGTTGCTTCAGCCAAAGAGAAGAAATCCTATGAAGTATCTTCGATTGTGGCTTCCTCTCCTTCTCCTCAGTCACATTCTGTCAGTGTTCTACGCCGGCATGAGCAGTTGCTGCATTCTAATTTGTCTCTCAATGCTTCTTGTTCTTCTGATGCATCCACTGACTCGTTTCATAGCCGAGCTTCTACCGGAAGATTGACTCGGTCTAATAGCTTAGGTTGTACCAGGAAGCGGTCTGTCTCAAAGCCTAGAAGTGTTGCTTCTGATGGTGTGTTAGAATCTCCTCCTCATGGTTCACAGTCCAAGAAGAGATGTGCCTGGGTCACACCTAATACTGGTTCGTTTTTCCCTTCTTCTTGATAATAAATGTTTAGTTACTGCGTGCCTTAAGACTCAAAAGAGCCCTTATAGATATACTTATAGATCGGCCACCACATTGGAAGCAGGACTCAAACCCATGTCCTTGTGGGATACGGATCCAGCCCTTAATGGACCAACCTTTGTTTGACTTCTTCTTTCACTTTCTGTAATTTCTTGAGAGGACTTGTTAAGCTGGTTTTACAACACCATGGACCATAATTTTACGTGTGTAATGATAAGTTGGATTTTCTACAAGCCTTTTGACTCAGTTTTGATCATGATGTTTTTGAATCCTGAGTTGCTTTCATGAGTATGTACATTGTAGTTAATTTTGAACGTGTTTGAGCTCATGTTGGCATGTTGTGAATTGTGTGATTTGCATTTAATTTCAAGATAGATTGCAGTTCTTGAATGTTGGGATTTTTCTTTAAATATATAACTTCATTTGGAGATTGTTGTGTCTTGAGAATGAAGTTTTGGATTACACTGTCTTATTTCAAAGTTTTGTTTCCTGACCATGTTTACCCATTGATACTAGAACCATGTTATGCTGCTTTCCACGATGAAGAATGGGGAGTTCCGGTACATGATGACAAGTATGTGATCCACTAAAAAATAATCTAGTTATGTTGGCTGGAAAAAAGAATGTGCCATTCTTGTATTATATTCTGCTTGACACTCTCTATCTTGTGTAGGAAACTGTTTGAGCTTCTTGTTCTTTCAAGTGCTCTGTCTGAACTCACTTGGCCAGCTATTCTAAGCAAGAGACATATTTTTAGGTATTACCTCTGTAGAAGTTCCAAAATTCTTTGATTTTTTTAATTATTAACCATTCTTAGCCTCAAATCTGTACTGGTTGGCTGCTACCCAGCATTAGCCCATTATTTTCTTTTACTGTTCACATAATTTTTGTTAACGAAGTTCTTTGCAGGGAAGTTTTTGCAGACTTTGATCTGGTTGCTGTCTCAAAATTTAATGAGAAGAAGATGATGGCACCAGGAACCACTGCAAGCTCCTTACTTTCTGACCTTAAATTGCGTTCTATAATTGAGAATGCACGTCAAATATCAAAGGTAGATTAGTTTTCTCATGCATGACTTTGGCACCTTCATATTGGAATATGCAAACTCTTGGGTGGGATCATGATTACTTATTAATTGCTGGACTATTCAAAGACAACAGATTACAGGCTTGGTGGTATTTCATTGTCATCTCCTAAATCTATTGTTCTGTATTGGGTGCCTTTGGATTTAATCACATGTCCAGGGAACAAATGATCTAGGTGCTACTTGGTACTTCCTTATTCATGGTCCATGAATAAAGTGGAATCTTGGGTGCCTGCATGTTTATCCTTATCAGGATATGTTAGTTAGGAAAGCAGTCAACTATTTTGGAAGTTTGGAAGCATATTTTTTAAAAAAGAATTAATAGATTTATCTTCTGGATTTATCTTTTGGAGAATATTTAAAAGGAAAACAAATCTGGATTTATTTAACTTTCAGAAAAAGAAAATGAAAAATATTAATTGCCAGTGTAGAAAAGAATGATTGCATTTTAGACTGTCATTTTCACAAACTGTAAAAACAGTTTATATGGCTGCACTTGTATTTGACAAAATAGTGGAGCCACTTGAATGCTAGATAAAAAAAATGATTAAAGCAGAATGATTCAATTCTGTTTTGATAATTAACACATTTTGTTCCCCTTTTTCAGTAAATCTGAGCTGTTTTTTTGTAATCTTCAGTGTGGTATTTTAACTCATGTAACGCATAAATTTTCTGCAAAATCAATTTAATAACTTAATATTTTCTTCCTATTTTCCTCCTCACTGATCAATTGAATGGCTTAAAATTGGTGTTTAATGATTATTTGATTAGGTAGGTCAGGTGATAAAGGTAATTGGATTGTGGTCCTGACCCTGACTCAATTTTCATGACCCGTATGGGACAAACCATGATATTAATCTGCTGTACAGCCAGAACTTCTTATATTCTAATTCACAACAGTGATATGCAACCTAATTATTTTGATTCTTTAACCAGCCAGCATGCTTAGCTGGTGTGCCCTAAGTCATTTTTCCAAACATAGAACACTACAATGCCCTTTTTTTTTTACTGAACTGCCATAATTGCTGTTTGCACAATTTGCACCATGGCTATGATTACCATTGCAACTAACTTTTTGCAGGTTTTACTGATGCCAGGTCATTGATGAATTTGGGTCGTTTGACAAGTATATTTGGAGTTTTGTGAATCACAAGCCTATAGTTAGCAGATTCCGATATCCTCGACAGGTTCCGGTAAAAACACCAAAAGCTGATGTTATTAGCAAAGACTTGGTGAGAAGAGGTTTCCGTGGTGTGGGCCCCACAGTTGTATACTCCTTCATGCAGGTTGTGGGGTTAACAAATGACCACCTCATCAGTTGCTTCAGATTCCAGGAATGTATGGCTGCAGCAGAAGGAAAGGAAGAGAATGCCATCAAGGATGATACACAACAAAAGGGATGTGATGATGTGATGGAATCAAAGCTGTCCATTGCCATTGATGATTTGAGTTTCTCCTGAGTGAATGATGGCTCAACCGTCTTGGCTGGTAGAGATCCTTGTTCTATATGACTTCATCTGGTACACTAAGTTTGTACTACTTAGACCCTAGATTGAGTCATGATGGAGGAGAACTTATGTATCCATCTCATCTCATGAAATCCTTGAAAAGTTGAATTAAATCAACTCAGTACCCAACTACCCCATGCTGTTGTATTAGGCTAATCCAGGGTGGCCTTAACAAATTGGTGTACAATTTTTTGTACAGTCTAAAAGATCAGTGATTAGAATTTTATTTTTGCAACTCAGTGGCAGCAGGTAATAGATAACCAGCTCTTTTGTTACCATATCATTCTGATTATAGTTGCATACATACATGCATGCATTGTGTTGGATAGCTTGATGGATGAGTCCCACTTGTGATGGATGACAATGATAGAACAGTGGCTATGTGTTTACTTGTCACCGTGGCAGCAGGACTACTCATTCTTGATAGATATGTTTGCTACGTTTGGATTCCACCAACAGTGGTGGGGTATTGCTTGCTCTCTGAAAATTATAATTGTCATGGATGGTGCCTCGTGACCAGCAGTGTCTCCTATCTCCTTTGCTCCAATTTTTTTCAATCTTACGCAAGATCTTTTTGGCTTGTTTTTTTTGGGTAACCAAGAGGGTGATGGATAGATTCCTAGACAACACAATTTCTCACACCTTAGTCTGAAGTTTGTTTTTCATGATCTACCTACCCTCCTCTTTTGTTTTCCTCCTAAAAAAATCAATTAAACTTCCAGAAAAAAATTCTGCTATTATAATCACAGAATCTTTAAAAGTTTCAATGCTGTGGAAGTGTCTCTTCTAGTCTTTTATAATCCTTTGGAATAATGGCCTTTTTTGTCTTGTGTATATCATAATTTTCTGCCTGTGAAGACAGGTGCAGACGCGTATGAAGGCATTAGTCCATAAGGTAAGGAATCTTGATTAATATTTTCCATGATGACACCTAAATCACTTTTCATTAAAAAGAAATATTATTAGAAAATGGATCTCATAGTATTGAGTCACCGGAAGGAGCACCATAATCAAAGGGAAGAGATGTTACCTATGATCTCTCTCTGCATATATATAGCCTTTTTTTTATCAAAGGACAGAAAGTATGCAACAATAGACACAACTAACAATCATTACCACCATGAGATAAATATATCATAAACGCCTATCCCTTAATAAGATTCGAAAATGACATAGGAACCACTAACGAAAGGCAAGCTTAGACTCAATTAATTTAGATTGGTCGTAAAAGAATATTTTCTATATACATATATTGTAAATTGGCTATGTCGCCAGAATTGAAAACATTTCGTTTTTTTGAGGTATTTCAAATATATCTAACTCTTAAACTAACAGATAAATGTTAATTAGTGTCTTAAAAAATATTGTTAATGTAGCTCTATCATAACTTTTAATACATCCTAGCCTGAATTTTAATAAAAATTCTATATTATTGTATAGCAAGAGGGTAATATAATATCAGTCATTCCTAACAGCCAATAACCAAACTGAGATTAATAGAATGATTTATCATAGATGAACATTTTGTTGCCGAAAATAAAGTATGAGTTTCTTTATTTTTCAGATCTTTCGTTGCCATGTTTGTTTAAGATTATATTCAATGCAAATGGACATTGAGCAGGAGAACTTTTTTTCCTTCTCGGGACCATGCATTGGGAAAATCAAACTATATATATTCGTTTGCACTGGTTAGTATCCAAACTAAATACGCTGCTTTTACAAAGTTGGGTACACTAAACATATATAAATTCATTCAAATTTTCTCAGATTTAACGAAATTAATTTCATAATTGAATTAAATTAAGTTCAAACAATTGCTTAATCCAAACTTTGAATTACAGAAATTATACTGATGAATTCTTCAAGCAATGTTTACGCATATATTGAATGGTACATGTACTACACTTTTTTTCTCTTAAAAGTTGCATTTGTATGTAACAGGTGACAATCAGCAATTTAGCTTTGTCAAGAGTGCAGACAGAAGCTGTGGCTGTAATTGTTGGGTCAGCTCGGTGGATCAAGTTCTTACAATTCCTTTTTGAACCCAAAAAGAACGCTCATTTGTTACGGACAAAAAAAAAAACAATTATTTGACAGATAAAAAAATGCTTATCTTTTTCTCACTTAATATTATAGGCTTAATTATATTTTTAGTCTTTTAATTTTGAAATTTTAATTTCTCTATTTTAGCTAGTTAATTTTTTTAATTTTAAAATTAAGAAATTTTAATTCCTCTAGATTCTTTTATCAAAACATGTATTCTAATTTTTTAGTTAGAATCTTCAAATTAAATCAATTAAAATTGTTTTACACATTCGTCTATTCAAAACTTGTTAACTAAACCATTAAAATTTATATAAAAAGCTTAAAAATTTTCTTTTCAAACCTTAATTTTATATCCTATTTTTTAAAAATTTTATCAAATTTTTAATAATTTTCTAACTTTTAAAATTTTTTTATCACTCTAAACCCATCGTAATTATTTAAATATTTAGATAATAAATGAGGATTTTAAATAGAAAAATTGATTAAAGGACCAAATTTATATAATTTTAAAAATAAAAGAATAGTTGAATTTTTTTAAAAGTTCACATATTGTCAGATTTTCAAATTACTTATATTCTCTTAACATTATTCGTACATTATCTTTACGTACATTTACTGGTATTGAACAATCGTACGGTCATCATATACCTGATCTGTCAATCATTTAAATAAACAACCTCTTGGTAGATGTATATATATTCACATTCTCGTACAAACTATATCAGTTACATAATCCCAAAGTATAAGTAGTCTAAGATACTATGACTGAGATAGTAAAGTAAGTACATACAATATTATGTTATTCTATTTAAACTAAAACTACAGGAATCCGCTTTCTTTATTCATGTTGATACTCCTGCATTATTATCATTATTCCTGGTTCCAAAGTGAGAGCTTCTCGTCTATCCTTCTACGTTGATGGTTGCCTCAATGTCGAAAGGAGGGTAACTAAAACTACAAGAATCTGCTTCCTTTATTTATATTGATACTCTTACATTATTATCATTGGTCCTGATTCCAGAGTAAGAGTTTCTCGTCTACCCTTCTACGTAGATAGTTGTCTCAACGTCGAAAGGAGGGTAATACATGTTGTCGGCTTTGTTTTAACATAGAGGGGGAGTGAGACATTTCGCTCAAGTAACAACAAAGAAAATGAGTAGTGCATTTATATTTTAACATAACAAACGAATAAGTTCTTTGACCTTCTCAACACACTATCAACAACAATCATTCTATACAAAGTAGGAATGAAATTATTCTATTCTTTGTTTCTTAGGTTCTACGATGACAGACTCGAGAATAAGTTGAGATTATTGTGTTCCATACCACAATAATCTTCACTATTTTAAAGTTGGTCATCCTTACAGTATGCACATGCATGTAGGCCCAAACTTCTTCATAGCTTTATTAAAATAATAGGGGTACCGGAATCCAATTTCTACCATAGTGTCCCTTTAGCAACACTAAAATCATTATCATCTGCGTTCCATAACATTTCGAAATTACTCGACTGGTAATGATAATCACCAAGGTCTTGTCAAGTCGGCTAAGTCCAACCAGAGCAGTCCCGACTATAAGGAGCAACCTTAGGCCATTGGGAGGCTCAAACCCAGTTCACGTACCCCTAGGTTCAGAAGTTCCTACTATCATGAACTTCGGTCTACTTCCATATGAACTAATACAACCCAGTTGAGAGGAAGAGGATGGACCTAGATGGAGGTAGGATTGAAGCTCAAAATTCAAAGCAGTTTTGGGAGCTCCTCAAATTGTGTTCAATGTAGCACAAAATTGTGCATAAAAATGAAAAGAAGAGGAAACATAAATTTGCAGAATGTAAAGAGGGAATTGGGGAAGGTGATTGCAAGAATTAAAGGTTGGAAATAAAGTGCAGAAATGGAAGAAAGGGAAAAACGAAAATGACCAAAATTAAAGGGGAAAGGGGCTGAAAATTAAAGCATAAACTAAGAACCAGAATTGTAAATTGAAAGAAGGTAAATGACAGAATGTAAATTGCAGAAAAATAATTCCTAAGCTAGGCGCCACTCCACTAGCTAGAGGAAGCTAGGAAGATAAGTCAAGTTCCACCACATTGGAGGCTCCAATGATAAGGAAAAAGGTCTTAACCTCAAGAACAAGCAAGAGGAGAAGAAAGAGAAGAGAAAGCTGCTCTCTCAAGGGAATTTCAGATTCCAATAGCATAAAATGACCAAAGGTGTCATTTGCTTACATTGAGCCCTTATTTATAGGAAAAAAGGAAGGGGGCGGCTTGGTTGTGGGTTTGGACTGCCCTTAGCCAACCAAGCTCTTCACCTAAGCCTGTTCCTATTCTAAATAACCTATTCTTATTCCATGTTGGAATAAGTTATTTCCACTTTTACAACTTAAAGAAAAATACAAACAAATTAAAATTAGGAAAAATTTCAGTTTTATTATCCTTAAGCTAAAATTTTTTCTTGAAAGTCAATTTTCATGCTCACATCATCCTCCCCCCCTTAAAAGCATTCGCCCTCGAATGACAATCACCAATTTCTGCAAAACAAAGGACACAAATAAGAGTAGAAGAGTATATGTGGTTATGGAAGAAAGAAAATTATGGAGAATGCCAGGATCAAATACGAACCTCTTTAATATTTCAAATAGTCGTAAACATTGGAAAGCAAATTTGACTAGGAACAAAAGGTTGATTCGATCTACAAGCTCATAGTTATTAACAAACATGTCCCAAATAAACTTACGTGCTTTCATCCATTTTCTTTTCCCTAAAGAGATCTTAGTACTATGAATATTTGTAATTACTAACAAATTAAGCATCCTAGATGCATTATCATAAAACAAGGATTGAAGCATGCTAGGGACCTTTATATGTGAGAATTCACTATCAGTGTGAAGCATATGAGACAATGGTGATAATCTAGGCATATGAATGGATCTAGACACATGATCTCCAACAAATTTTGCAACAATGGTGTCCCAAATGTTGGTAGAAGACTGGAGTTCCATCTCTTGATTACCCTTTGTAAATGAGAACATTTCAACCCCTATGATAGGTGAAAGGAATTCAGGAACACTAGGCACTAAGTTTTCTTGATGTTCAATACCCCTTACAGGTGGCAACCCTAGAGATAACTCTTTTGGGAATACATCTTGAAACTTTTCTAGAAGTTCACTAGACTCAAGGTTTGGTTGAGTATTCAAGCAATACTCTTTGCACATGAGCATGTACATGGGTTGTCTAGCTAGAAGAGTTTGCCTAATTTCTCCTTGATTGATGAAGAGGTTTTTATCCTTTTCCTCATGTCTCAACCTCTTATCTTTTTTTAAATTCTTTCCTTTAATTCCCTTCTTTTCTTTCTCTCTTTTCTTTTTCATTTGTACTTGATCTTTACAAACCTCACTAGGGGCCAAGGGAACTAAGGTGAGCTTTTGGGAATTGAAAACAAAGGAATACATATTGCTATGCCCATCATGGTGAACTTTCCTATCAAATTGTCATGGCCTTCCCAAGAGCACATGACTTGCTTCCATGGGCACAACATCACAAGTTACTTGGTCAAGATACCTACCTATGGAAAAGGCAACTAAGACTTGCTTATCCACTAAGAGGTCTCCATTGTCACTCAACCATTGCAACTTGTAAGGCCTAGGATGTGGGGTAGTGGTTAATCCTAACTTTTGTACTAGCCTAGCACTAGCCACGTTGGTGGAACTTCCCCCATCTATAATCAAAGAACATGTCTTCCCCCCAATCACACACCTTGTGTGAAAAATATTTTCGCTTTGGCTCTCATCTTCCCCCATGACCATGCTTCCTAGTAATCTCCTAACAACAAGAAGATCACCTTCGGGGGCATACTCTAATCCCTCTTCACTAGAAGAGCTAGTGGCATTAGAGCTAGAGTTTTCATTTGAGGATTCCAAAGATGAGACTTGTCCATTATCTCTAAGGATCATGCTCTTCTTGTTAGGGCATTGAGAGACAATGTGCCCTCGTCCCAAACACTTGAAACACTTAATGGATGATTCCTTTTTTATCGGAGTGGATGGGGTGTTGACCTTTTCTTTCTTGGGATCTTTAATTTCTCTAGGATCTTTAGGCTTAAAAGGAACATCCTTGTGACCTTCCTTCCTCTTATTTTCCTTCCAAGAAGGCTTTGAGGTTGAGTATCTACTCTTACCTTTCCTATGAAGTTGTTGTTCTACCTTTTGAGCTTGGTGGTAGAGTTCATTCAAACTCATATAGTTGTGGAGTTCCACAACATCCCTAATCTCATCCTTAAGCCCTTCAAGGAATCTTGTCATTCTAGCCTCCTCACATTCTTCTATGTTGGCTCTAATGATGGCTACCTCCATATCTTTGTAGTACTCATCAACAATTCTATTACCTTGGGTTAATCTTTGGAGCCTATTATGAAGTTCCCTAAGGTAATGAGGTGGTACATACCTATTCCTAAGGATGGCTTTCATTTCTTCCCAAGTCTCAATAGGATGAAACCTTGCTCTCTCTTTCACTAGCTTATCCCACCAAATCAAAGCATAGTCTGAAAATTCAAGACTAGCTAGCTTTACCCTATGTTCCTCCCTCACTTCATAGCACATGAAAATTTGCTCTACCTTCAACTCCCATGATAGGTAGATTTCAGGGTCATTCAACCCTTGAAATTTTGGAATTCTAAACTTGGTTCCATCAATTCTTTCTTGGTTTCCATTTTCTCTCCTACCTCTATTCCTAATCCTAGAAGAAGCTCTATGACTATGATGGCTAGGAGAATGTCTATCTCTACTTCTATGGATCCTACTCCTAGATGAATTTCTAACCCTAAGTGGAGACCTAGATGATTCCCTATCACTCTCATGCCTACCTTGATTCCCACCCCTGTGATTATTCCTTTGGTTTCTTCTAGGGGATTCATAGAAATCTTCTTGTGAACGTTCCTCCCTAGGTGAATCAATTTTATTTTTGTTTTTCTTAGAACTACTTGACCCTTCATTTTGTTTCTTTTTAAACAAAGTCTCATTCCTCTTTTCTAGTTCATACAAGCGATCTTCAAATTGTTCACTTTGTTTTCTTAACATTTTTTCAAAGGTTTGGGTAAGGGCTTCTAGTTGTAACCTATTGAAGCTAGGTGGATAATCATTTTCACTCATGATGCTCTCTACTCAAGACACAAGATATGAAACAAATCAATTAAGAAAATCACAAATATTCTAAGTACAAATTCCTACCACATAAAACACTTGAACAATTAAGAAATTAAAATGCAGAAAGTTAATTGGTTTCTTACACAAACCAAGGTCCAAGATAGGGAAAGATAAGTAACAAGTAGTCACATAGGCTAAGTTGTAAACCTAGCAATTATGAAACCCCCTTATTACTCCTTTCAACAAGCACACTTAGACTCCCCCTTATGCCTCCTTAAAACCACACAAAGGCCTTGGAACTTACACACAATTACTAACAAAATTACAAGGAAAATTCCTAAGTACAAACTAAATCAAAAAGATTACAATATTATAACCCTACTACAACCAAATTCTAAAATTACACCAAAAAGAAAATCCTAGTAAGAGAAATCCTAATCTATTACAAATGGGTAAATTCTTCAAGTCAAGCTTCAAGTCCAAGTCTTCCCCAAGTTTAGCTCCAAGTCAAACAAAATTTCTTTCTTAGGGCTGCATACAAAATTAAACAAAGAATGCTTTGCAAACCAAAAAATTGTTAGCACAATTAAAACCAATTACTTCCTTCCTCACCAGTGTTTGCCACTCTTAGTCACTCAATTTGGTCTTGCTTTACCCTTGAAGAAAGAACACATATTCAACTTAAAATTAGAGGTCTTGATGTTTCCAATGTGGTAAAAACTCAACTCATCCAAAATTCAAGAATGGACAAAAAATAGGAATTTTGGGGACAAACAAGAAACTGTTATCACAAAAATTAGCTAAACTCAAAGGGATTAAAATTGTGACAAACTAGAATTCAAAGAAGACAAGCAACAATTAAGTGGTGAAAAAAAAAGGCACTCAAAAGGAATTCAAGAAGGATGAATGGATTGCAAACTTGTGTGAATTGTTCTTAAAACTGAACTTAACCTTTCTTTGAAAGAAAATCATTCATATGCATCATAATTCATTCAAGAGGATAAATCCAACTCAAGTTGTTCAACACACTTCAATTGATCCCAAACTGAACTCAAATATTACAATTGAAATATAATAAAATGAAACTTGAAGATCATTAAACTCTGGAATTTTTTTTTTACTTTTTTTTTTTGAAAAAAAAATTCTGCCCAGATTTTTTTTTTCACGTTTTTTTTTCCTTTTTTTTTGTTCTTTGTTGATTCTTGTTTTTTTGCCTTGTATCTTTTAGGGAAATGTAATGTACACTTATATCACTCCAAAACCAGCACAGGATTAACACTTAAACACCCAGCAACAATAGTTTCAAAGATCGAACACAAACTTCCTCAAGAACACATGAAGAACAGTGATGAACATGATGAACAATTTGGAGAATTTTGCCAAAATAATTAACAGTGTGTTTGGATAAGTGATTTTAAGAGGGGAATGTAATTTTTTTAAGAATTTAAAATTCTAAAATTTAAAATAATTTGTTTGGGTAATTTTTAATAAAGTATTTAAAATACTGGAAATTTTTAAAAGAATTTTAACAAAGCAAAATGGAAGAATTTAAAATTCTCCCAAAATAGATGGAATTTTAAATTCCACCCAGCAACAGCACAGCAACACCAGTACGTTGGTTGTGAGTAACAGCACGTCGTGAGTTTCTAGCTTCTGTGAGCAACAGCACAGCAGCACCAGCACGTTGGTTGTGAGCAACAACACAACAACACCGCACCAGCACGTTGGTTTTGAGCAACAGCACGTCGTGAGTTTCTAGCTTTTGTGAGCAACAGCATGTATGGTTTTCTGATTCTTCTCGTTTGCACAATAATGCTATTCTTCCCATTTGCAGAGCTACTTCTTGCTGAGCTTTTACATCCATCAACTTTCTCCATATCTATTTCTTGTGCTCTTCCAGGTTTGTTTTAATTTTTTCTTAATTTTTCCCATCTTTTGGAAATAATTTCAAGGTAGATTGTAATCTCTTTTGCATCTCTTTTTTAATCTTTTTATTTTTACATATTAGATTTGCTTATGAAAGATTATGAATCATACAAATAATGTATGTCACCTGTTTGCTGAAATGTTTGAGATTCTTTATATTTGTTGTGAGTCATAGATTCAGTGTTTTGCCTTTCTTCATGTATGAGTATATATAGTGACTGTTTGTTTCAATTATTTTTTTACTGAAGTAGAACAACACCAAATTCAGTTTAAATTTTATCATATAAAATATAAGAAGATTAAATTTCTTCATCCAAACAAAGTATTTTAGAAATGAAAGTATTTGAATTGGAAGTATTTCAATTTCCAAATATTTTAAATTCCTTGAAATGTTGAATTACTCCATCCAAACACAAGGTAAGGGTTTTTTGAGGCAACAATGATCAAGTTTCAATTTCAACAACAAAACCCACAAATTCCAAAGGATTTGAGAGAACAATAGATGTGTTCTTGCTGGAAATACCCATAAAAAAACCAGAAAAGGGGTTCTTCAATTTCTTGACATTTTGATGCAATTTTGAGCAAATTCACCGATTAAATTGATGTTTAAGCAAGGATCCAACAATGTATGACTCAAAGCAACACAAATTACATGTGAATTCAAGCAAGAAGGGGCTGAAAAATATGCAGAAAAATTGGAAGAAAAACAGAGACGAAAATGGGAGAAGAAGATGATGAAAAATGAAGGAGAAAAGTGAGAGAAGTTACCTCCAAACAACAAGCTCTGATACCACATAATACAACCCAGTTGGGAGGAGGAGGATGGACCTAGATGGAGGTAGGATTGAAGCTCAAAATTCAGAGCAGTTTTGGGAGCTCCTCAAATTGTGTTCAATGTAGCACAAAATTGTGCATAAAAATGAAAAGAAGAGGAAACATAAATTTGCAGAATGTAAAGAGGGAATTGGGGAAGGTGATTGCAAGAATTAAAGGTTGGAAATAAAGTGCAGAAATGGAAGAAAGGGAAAAACGAAAATGACCAAAATTAAAGGGGAAAGGGGCTGAAAATTAAAGCATAAACTAAGAACCAGAATTGTAAATTGCAAGAAGGTAAATGACAGAATGTAAATTGCAGAAAAATAATTCCTAAGCTAGGCGCCACTCCACTAGCTAGAGGAAGCTAGGAAGATAAGTCAAGTTCCACCACATTGGAGGCTCCAATGATAAGGAAAAAGGTCTTAACCTCAAGAACAAGCAAGAGGAGAAGAAAGAGAAGAGAAAGCTGCTCTCTCAAGGGAATTTCAAATTCCAATAGCATAAAATGACCAAAGGTGTCATTTGCTTACATTGAGCCCTTATTTATAGGAAAAAAGGAAGGGGGCTGCTTGGTTGTGGGTTTGGGCTGCCCCTAGCCAACCAAGCTCTTAACCTAAGCCTGTTCCTATTCTAAATAACCTATTCTTATTCCATGTTGGAATAAACTATTTTCACTTTTACAACTTAAAGAAAAATACAACCAAATTAAAATTAGGAAAAATTTCAGTTTTATTATCCTTAAGCTAAAAATTTCTCTTGAAAGTCAATTTTCATGCTCACATCATGAACAGTCTCGGCTACAAGGACAAAACAGTTTTATGCATGATGCATGTCAACTAATTGTACTAATTCCTATCTCTATTCAACATGAAGGCATCACCTTTTTATTCAGGGATAGGACCTCACCGTCCTCAATCAATCATTGTTCAACTCTAGACGTTATATGTTCAATTTTACCAGCTTAAGTGAGATTTCCCAACCTCCAACAACTATCCCCTAAAACTTAGACCAATAATTTTTTATGGAAGTTAATTAGTAATATAATCTTTTCCAATAGTGATATATTTTATTTCTGTATACTAAGATTTAAATATAGTGATTTGTCTATATATATATATATATATATATTTATGTAAAGCCAATTAAATACTAACTATATTTTTATAATGTACAAATATATTGGAGAAAAAAATAATACTTATAAAAGAGTAATAGATTTTAAACATTTTTATAAAATAATAGATGGTTTCCTTTTTCTTCAAATTTATTAATTGGATATGTCCTTATATTTATTATGTGGGAATATATCTATAAAACTTAAATCTATTACTAGGGTCATGTTTTAAAACCTTTCTCTACAACCTCACGTATAAATATTATAACCTCTATAATTTATATTAATTTATCTTATGGTATATAATTTTTTTTACAAAATTTATTAATGTAATTTATAAATAAAAACATATATATTTTTGGGCATCCAAAATTATTATATCACACTTCCTCATCTAAAATTATTTTAATTACTAACTAATTCAATCACCAATTTATAATCATATATATATTTTAAATTTAAATATAATCACATAAATTTAAACTATCACATACTTAATAAAATATTATTTTACTGCAAAAGATTTTAGAATTATTCCTATAACAATTAAATTTTATCCAAAAATTAAATTCAGGTAAAATTAAATTTAAATCATAAATTTATTATATAATTAATCATTTTTATTTTAAAGTAAAAATTTTTACAACTATTCCTCTACTTTATTTGAGTTTTTTCATCTTACCTAAAATTTGAAAATTGATGTAATTTTTTTAAATTTTTTTATAAACTTTTAACGATGACTTCGTTCACAAACTGCTCCCAGCTCATTTTCAATTTCAATTTTCTTCAATTCCAAGTAGTATCTTATATAATTAATTCTCGATGCATTTTTAATTTTTTAATTTATAAAAGAATTGAGTGTAAGTGTGTTTCAATTCTTTCCCTCTCCTGTTTATAAGTGTATGTGGGATAGACAAATGGCAGAGCTTGACGCTTTTTTTTTTAATTGAATATTACACATATAATCAAAATTTAAACAGATTCAAAATAGGATTAGGCTTTTCAAAAAACGGGATTACGCCCGTCATAACTAACAACTTGTTTTATTCTACCTGTACATTTTATCAGGTGTTTATCTCTGTAGGAAAAAACATATACTTAAGTTATTTTATTGATCTACAACTATATACTAAATTAATATTCTTATTTTTAAATAAAATTATTATTAAGATTTATTTTTCACATACCTTTTATATACTAATTAATTTATTTTTATTTTAAAATATTAATTTAATTTAAATTTTAGATATTGATATAATCATAAAAAATTTAAATATATTTATATTTTATGTATACTAAATTTCAAAATTATTATATTATCCAATCTTAATTTATATTTTAAAATTTAATATATTATATCAATAAAAATTATACATTTAGGTTTAATAATTTATCCTTTTTAATTTTATTTTTAATATTAAAAATTTATCCCTTTAATTTATTAGTATAATATATATATTATTAATAAAAAAATATTATTCTTTTTAATTTATTTTTAAAAAATAATTATACAAAATAAATGTGATAGATTGAATATATATATATATATATATATATATAATATACGTAACATTTCTTTTTGATAAATTGCTTGGTACCGGAATCTTCTATTAATTATTAAATAAAATAAAAAATCTACGTAAGATAATAAAATAAGGAATCTACGTAAGAACGAGACTTATGCGTCACATAAAAAAAAAAAAAAGGAAAAGAAAGAAAAAGAATAAAAATAAAAAGAAAGATCGAATTGTTTGGATGAGTAGAAATAAGAGGAAAATAAAAAATTTTTTTTTTTTTCGTTTGGATGAATGGAAAAAAAAGAAAAAAAATATATTAATAGAATAAATTTTATTTTAATATAAAATTTTAAAATATTTTTTTTGCATTGTATCTTTTTTATAAATATAATTTATTAATTTATTATTATTTTTATTTTTATTTTAAAAAAAAACTCCCCCCTCATGTTTTCACGGCTGAAGAGGAGAAATAAAATTGTGTGCACCCTGCAAAAAAAAACTTTCCCACCGTTGAAGACAAAATGCACCAAACAAAAAAAAAGAAATTTTTCTCTTTATTTCCTTCTTTCTCCTTAATTTCCTTCATTCAAACAGAACCTTAAGGTGATATATAGGGCCGTTAAATCATGGATCTTGTGCATTTAAAAATAAAAAATATATTTTTTAAACATATTTTTGTGATCAGTTTTTTTAAAATTAAAAGTATTTATAATTTTTTTTAATTTTTTTAAATTAATCCATCACAAAAATATATTATTAATATTTATTTTAAAACAAAACATATGTATCCTATTTTTATCCCGTTTAAATTTTGCTTAACACTGCCGCATATTTAGGTTATGACAACCGTGGTTAGATTATGACCCAAATTTATTCATGATCTCATGATTTGTTTGAAGCACTACGTCCCATTCAATTCAATCTTAAACAAGGCAAATAATTGTTTAACATAATTTTGTATAATTTATCAAAAGAATGATTATGTAATACATACCATACGATTGGTATAAAATATTTTATAATAAACTTGAGATATGACTTATCTTTTAAAAAACTGATAAAAAAATTATTTTTAAGCAATAAAATCCTAGACAACCGACACGAGGAATATTCTTTTTATAGCATGGATAGTATTGCTTTAAATTTAACAAAGCAGATATACAATATAATAACTTGTTTTTTCCCTTATATATATCTCAAATTTATTTGTTATTTAAAGATTAAGGTATGTTAGATTTTAATATAAATAATCATCTTACGAGTTTAACGGATCTAAGTTTTTTATTAGTCCTGTTTTATTAAAAAAATTTTAATATAAATTTTTAAAATAAAATTTATCTTGAAAATTTTATAAAAAAAGTTATATTTTATTTGTTTATAAACATAAAAAGCAATTATGTTTTAAAAAATATTTTTTATATAATCATCTAATTAAATCTTTATTTTATAATAATTATTTATATTTAAAAATTGAATACATCGTTATTGTTTAAGTATGATAAAGATAAATTGAAAACTTATATTCTATTTTTTAAAATATTTGTATAACTTTTATTTATATATATTTAAATAGATGATACATTAAATATATTTTAATTTAAATAATATATAAAATAGGTATTAAAATTTTAAATAAAATAAAAAATTTAATAATAAAATCATATTTTTAATAAAATATAATAATTTAATAATTTTATCTAAATGATATTATAATTATTATGACAGGTTTAGAACAGTTGCTATGGTGATATTAATAGTTTAATTTAAATTTAATCTTTCTGTTCACATTTATGAATGAAGGAATATCCAATACTTGAAGTTTTATTTTCGTATTATTTACACATAGTTGATACAGTTGGTCATATGTATATATAAACGAGATTCTAATAAATTCTTGTCATGCTGGGATTAGATACATTTAGATCATGGAATTTGTAGGATTAGACATTTATAAATGGTTTATTAACTAATTAATGATAAAATTTGAATCATACTACATTAGATACATTTAGATGATGGAATTTGTAGGATTAGACATTTATAAATGGTTCATTAACTAATTAATGATAAAATTTGAATCATACCAGTAATTAGACCTGATCTAACTTAATTTCAAAATATCATTTATATCTTCAAAGATAATTTATAATATGAGAATTATCTTTAAAGATATAAAAAGTTAGTTACATTAATTAAAATATGTAAAAATTTAGTTGATTTTGTTTGATATATATGTTACATTGCATCATCTTAAAAATACTTGTTTACCTTTAGTCATTTATTTTAATACAAATTTATTTTCTTTACATTCTTTATTGTTTACCTTTAGTCATTTGTTTTAATATTGAGAGCCTTAACATCTATTGGGAAAGCATATGCTGTTTTGTAGAATGAATCTTCAAAAATTTAAGAAATTTATATTCTTTTTGTACTTTTGTTTTCTTTTCTTCTTTTTTGTTTCATTTATTATCTTAAGAGTGTATTCTGGTACAATTAGGAGAGTCCACTGTTTTAATTTTTTTTACATTTTTATGTTTCTTGCGTGAACCTCATTTATTCAAGAAAACAATATAAGTTTAGATGATGTATGGATAACAAAAATCTACCATTAACAATCTTAAAATTTGTTGTGGAATGCAACGAAGTGGGAATAATTAAAACGTGGTGAAATAGTTAAAGAATTGTTTGGAAGAATATCATGACCAAACCATTGTTCCAAATGTGTTTTAAATATGGTTGGTTTGCTTGTTTTCATATTTTTTTACATTGCTATTCCGTCATTTTTGTAATGATTTTCGTGTAAGTTCTTTGTTTGATTGTTTCATGGTTTAAAAATTCATTAAGATTAAAATTTATTTGAAAACCTCTCATAATCATGAAGATAGGATGTTTGATAAAGGTTCTGTGCTGTAAAGTTTGTAGTGACTATATCTCAAATTGCTATGCTCGTTTTTTTGTTTTGCCTTTAGTGGTTAAACATTCATGATTAAAAGCTTATAGTTTGTGCATATATTTTTTTTCTAGATTCATTGTTGTTATTGTTTCTTCTTATTTATACCAAATGGTTAAGCAAAACTATGATTTCATACTTCAATGGTTAATCTTTTCTTGTATTTTAAAAATTTGATGTAATTTTTTTTATATTTTGATGTATTGTTCATCTCAAACTAAAAATGTAATATAATTTTCTTTATTTTTGATGTATTGTTCATCTTAAACTAAAAATGCATTAAACATCTTAAACTTTTTTTTATAATATTTTTTTACCTTTTGTTCATTCATTTTAATACAAATTTACTTTCTTATCTATGCTTTACTTTTTTTTTTCTAAATCATATTTACTAACAACAATGGTGGAAATGTAAATTTTGTTTTTCAAAAAATATATACAAACATATTTATAAAAAAAATATTATTATGTTACATCTCTATAAATATTTTCACATATTTAAAATTAAAATAATTTACATATCCATTTCCCTTCATTATATATATATAAAATTAAAAATAATATAATATATTTGAAATAAAAAGTAATTTTTTAAAATTTTTTTTAATATTTTGAACATAACTTAAAATATATTTTCATATAATATGATATACTTAATATATATATATATATATATATATTTATATTATATAAATTTAGTTAAAAATACTTGTATTTTAAAATATTTAAAGTTTCATTTCTTAAAATAAAATAAGTATAGACTTTATATACATTAATATATTATAAATATATAGATAAGTTAATAAGGATAAAAATCTCATATACAAATAAGATTGTAATAACTTTTATTATCATTTATCAATGTATTAATATTTTAAATTTTTTTTATTCTTGTATTAATTTAATTAATGTATTTTTGATTAATTGTAAGATATTGATAATGAAATATCAATGTATTTTTCAACGAGATTCTAAATTTGAGTTTGTCTTTTTATTTTGTAAAAAAAAACTAGTATAAAATAATTGTGATTTTTTAATTTTTAATTTTTAAATTAAATTTAAAAATAAAAATCTGTTAAATTAATATAATTTTAAATTAATTTTTATATATTTTTAAAATAGATTTGAGTTAAATTTTTAAATAATTTTTTTATTAATACTTGTTCTTAATTTTAAACTTTAAATTTATATTATAACTTAAAATTATTATCATTACTATATTTATTCTATTATTATTATGCTATTGTTATAATAATAATAATAATATTTAATTATTTTTAAATTTTTATTTAATTTAAAATTTATATTTTTGTTTATTTGTAATATAAGTTAAAATAAAAAATTGATTCATTTTATAATAATTTTTTAAAAGTTAAAGATTATTATTCAAAATTTTAAAAATATATTTTTAAATTTTTTAAAATAAAAAATTAAAACTCATCTCGAACGGAAGGAGATTGAGAACATAATTTTTTATTATAACTTTTGTATAATTTTTTATTCTGATTTTTACGTTAATTTTCACTCTATGGTAATTGTTTTAAGTGTAAAGTTAAAATAAAAAATATTCTTATATTGAAATTGAAAAATAAATATTGTTTTTTTAAAAAATTGAATTACCTAAGATAACTACTATTTTGAATCTTAAGAAATAGTTATAGATTGAAGAAGATTTTGTCATATTATTAACTCTTTTATAATTTATAATTTATTTCATTAGTTGAGTCACTATTGTTTTAAATTTTTTGAAAAGAATACAAAAAATTGAGTCATTTAATTAATTTATATTTTAAACAAATTTTTTTTAGGATGTTTTATTATGTTTTGATTTTTAGTTTTTTAAAAATAGTTCTAATAAAAAAAAGTGAGAGAAATTAAGTAAAAAAAATGCTAAAATAATATATGAAGAATAGAATAAAAAAATAAAAGAATTAAGAAAGCTTAAAATTATTTTGAATTTTAATTTTAAAAGTAAGAAAGATATTATTTTTTAAAAACTTCAATTATAAATATTCTTTTTTAATTTTCAACGGCAAAAAAAATATTTTTAAAACTGCAAGCCCGTTGTATTTTATGAGCAAGTAAGGATAAGAATAGATATATACATTATAGTATTCTAGTACCTACTATCTATTTCTATTTCTATATACACAATCACCAATAATAACTTTAATTTCTATATTTACAGTTACCAATAATAACTTTAATTTCTATATCCATAGCTAGTTAATTATTGTGCATTTAATTCCTGTACCAGTCTCTATTATCTGAATAAAATGCATTCATCAATAATACAAACTTAGATTTTTATTATTGAATTTTAAATTTAATTTAATTTTTCATTTTTCAAACTACAAATTTTAATTTTATTTTTAATTATATTTATTATTTAAATACATATAATGTAAATGAATGAATATAATTTTAATTTTAAATATGTGAAAATATTTTAAAAGATGTAACATAAAAATGTACTTTTTCTAAATAAAATAAATGAAAATATATTAACTGTTACATACACATCCATATCTATACTCTCAAAAAACAAACTAAAAAAATCCACGTCGCCTGTTGCAGCTTCGACTGAGAAGTATACTTGCATTTTTTTAATATATTTATTTTGTTTTTAAATCAAACAATTTTTTTCTGCAAAAATTGGTAACGTCAACCTACCGGAATGGATCTAATGATAGGTAATATAAAATTTTAAATTTAAATTTGACCATTTTTATTGTATATAAAAAATTGATAATATCAAAGATCTATAAAGATTTGTGTAGAATTTGGATGATGTTTGTGTAAAATAATTATTTTAAATTGATAAATTATTATTATTATCTTATTTTAATAAATAATTGAAAAGTAATTTTTTAATCAAAAACCTTAAAATAAATAATAAAAAATATATTTATTTTTTAAAATATTAATAATATAATCTTTTAAAAAATATTATTTTAGAGAATTTTTATTTTTGTTGTTTTAAAGTATTTTTATTTTTATTTCCTTTTGAAGTAATGAGCAAAGAGCCAAGAGACTTTGTTGTTAATTGTCTTTTTTTGGCTTCCTCAGCTTTGTCCATCATATCCCTTGATGTGCCATCAATGTCAATTGCCACGTCATTATTTTTCATTCATTATCCCTAATAAATATATTTAATTTCTTTTTTCTAAGTCATGATTTTTGACTAATTTAAATTGAAATTAGTGATGCATTTAAATATGAAAAATGTTAGTAATATTTTTTAAATGTTTTTAATATATTTTATATGATTAATTAATTTTAAGTATTTATAATTTTTTTAAATGTTTTAATATTAACTAGTTATATATAATATATAAATTAAAAAATATTTAAAAGAATGTGCTGGTGATACTTTTAATGAAGGAATAGATAAGTAAAATAATAATAAGAAATATGATGAAAAAAGATCGAGTGAATCAAGGCGTGAATTCATCGCAAATATCCGTGAGACATTGTTAGATGATTTGATGCAATGGTTCATTATAAATAGCGTGCACTCCCCCACACCGAAATGGCAGCCATTGCCAGTGCCACCATCTTCGTTTCTTTCACCACCTCTACTTCGTCTTCTCTGTTTCTCACTACACTTGCTTCGCGTCTCCATTTCGCTGCATTCCCTCTGCGTCATCCAACGAGGAAGATCATGTCTCACACTGTCGCACGTGCCACTCTCGGCCTCACGCACCCTGCTAATATCGAAAAGTCCAAGGTCAAACAAAACTCAATAACTCCTTTTTTCCTCTTCAATCTTCCGTGCCGATGTTTGTTTAACGATGTAAATTTTTTAACGGTGTAAAAAGTTACCGACTTGTGGGTTTTCTCTTTGTGGGGTTTACTTTTAAATTGGACTTTTCTTTCGCGGGATGATTTGTGAGGTTTTCGTGTTGAGGTTATTATTGATTTGCTATTTCTAATTGGACTTGAAATGTGATCCTGTGTCTGTGTTTATTTGTGTGATGCTGAAAATGCGTATTTTATGTTTGTGAAAATTCCTGGAAGATCTCTTTTGCTGCTAAAGATGTTGATGTCACGGAATGGAGAGGGGATATGTTGGCAGTGGGTGTTACGGAGAAAGACTTGGCGAGAAATGCACAGTCGAGGTTTGAGAATGTGATTCTGAGCAAGATTGACTCCAAGTTGGGTGGTCTGTTAGCTGAAGCCTCTTCTGAAGAGGATTTCTCGGGCAAACTTGGCCAATCAATTGTTCTTAGAATTACAGGACTTGGATCAAAGAGGGTTGGCTTGATTGGTCTTGGACAGTCACTTTCCACTCCCGTACCTTTTAAGGGTTTTGGTGAGGCTGTTGTGGCGGCTGCCAAGTCTGCTCAAGCAAGCGATGTTGCTGTTGTTCTTGCCTCTTCTGAAGGACTTTCAGCTCAATCTAAGCTTAGCACTGCTTATGCAATTGCATCTGGTATTGATTTTATGATTTGTCTGATACATAATAAGTTTGTGATTTTTTAGTTACACCTGAATACTTGATGATGCATGGGCTTGAAATGTGCTAGGGGCTGTGCTGGGATTATTTGAAGATACTAGGTACAAGTCTGAGTCAAAGAAACCAACACTTAGATCTGTTGACATCATTGGTCTTGGGAAGGGACCTGAATTGGAGAAGAAACTTAAGTATGCAGGAGATGTATCTTCTGGAATTATTTTTGGAAGGGAGCTTGTAAATTCTCCTGCTAATGTGCTCACACCAGGTTCATATGACACTTTGAATGTATATGATATGATATATTATTCCTTGTCCTTGTAGTCGATGGGTTGGCAGCTGGCCGGTTTCTATCCTTCAGGGAATTATACTTCTCTGAAAATTGATCTGTACTTGATGATTTGTTTATCTCAGGGGTGTTGGCAGAAGAAGCATCTAAGATTGCTTCCACCTACAGTGATGTTTTCACGGCTAAAATATTAAATGCCGATCAATGTGAGGAATTGAAAATGGGTTCGTATCTGGGAGTTGCCGCTGCCTCGGCAAATCCTCCTCATTTTATCCACCTATGCTACAAACCTCCAAGTGGGCCTATCAATGCCAAGTTGGCTTTAGTTGGAAAAGGTTTGACTTTTGACAGGTAATTAGTTAAACTATGTGTTTTTTTTAATCTACAACTTAATAAGAGAGATCAATCTGAAATGGGATTTTCCCTGGTGTAACGGTTTTGATTATGGTATTAAAACTTAATGACTTAAACTTCACAACTGGGATTTTCCCATGTGATCAATTGGTTTGATTTTAGTGTTATAACATAAGCAAGAGAGTGATCAATCAGAAATGAGATTTCCCTCAGTGTATCATCGATGGTTTTGATTCTGGTATTATAACTTCAATTGGCTATGAAGTTAATGTTGATGTCTTTGCTGGAAAAAAATCTTTGATGTGATGTACTAAGTATGTTGCTTCATTGTATTCTTTCTACATGCATTGCCAATTTGCCATCATAGTAATACAGATTATACTGGCAAATACATATAAAAATGTGAAAGGTAATGAATATAAAAAATATTTAAAAAGGATTATTTTATTGGTAATAAAAATTGAAAATTAAAATATAAAAAATTAGATGTTTTACAAAAATTAATCTTGAAAAAGTTTTGAAATTAGTTTAATTAAAGAAATATTATTTGATTTTATGAAAATAATGTGAATCATGTGATATACTTAATTTAATTGAAGAAATTTAAGTACTAATATTAAAATAATTAAGAACTAAAGATCTTTTGATTACATTAGAAAACTAATTAAAGATAAAAATATTAATTTAAGTTGATATAGAAGCTCATAAAACTCGTGTTACAAATTGAGGAAGACATCACTGGATAAGAATGAGAATACATACAGAGATTATCCTTATCCCTTGTTTAAGAAGGAGGACTCAAATTTATAATATTGGGGTGGATGGTGAATTCGTGTTATTTTATCCCATTTTTGTTCTTGCTTTTTTTTAATTATGTTATCTGTATATTATTAGTGGTGGCTACAACATCAAGACTGGACCTGGTTGTTCAATTGAGCTCATGAAATTTGATATGGGTGGTTCAGCTGCTGTTTTAGGCACAGCAAAAGCTCTTGGTCAAATCAAACCTCTTGGGGTTGAGGTGAATCATTTATGTCATTAGTCATGACTTTATGTTTTTTCCCTTTTATGTCATTGGTTATGACTTTTTTCCTTTGCATAGAATAACATTTAAATTGATTGATTAGAACATAGTTTCTTATGTCCTTCTATCTATCTTTCATTGTTTTGTCAAGGCTTTTACTCGGGGCATTTGGTGATAGGTGGATGTGCCAAATCATGGTTCATATATATATAAAATTGAATGCGAATTCCTATCTCTGTTAATATTTTTCATGATAAACCCATTGAATATGAATTTTCATTTCTTTTCTAGTGGCTAATTTCCTGTGGTAAGATTTGTTTTGGAGTTCTGGTGAATATTATGCTATGTAATAATAATAATGCATGCCATGCCTATATTAAAAGTCCTGCATGTGCAGGTTCATTTTATAGTTGCAGCTTGTGAGAATATGATAAGTGGAACAGGTATGAGGCCTGGAGATATTGTCACAGCTTCAAATGGAAAGACTATAGAGGTGAGGATTTACCAGATTTTTTATTTTTATTTTGTACATGAATTTTAACTTGTTGTACTGTAATCGGTGCTTCTTGGGGTATTTTATTTGAACATTTGGATGAAATGCATCACTTATTTTGATTTGAGGAAAGTTTTCCTTGATTCATTTATAATGTTTTGGGATGTAAACTGTTATTATCATTTTCAGTTTATCAGTATTGCTAATCTGTTGTAGGCTTGTAGCTACATCTGTTACTAATAAATATATGTATACAATGCAATTGAAAGTCAATGAATTGGAGTTTTGCCCTCTATGATTTATTTAGTAGGACATGTGTAGTACTTAACCTTGTTTTTGTACTAAGGATTTGACATTAACTTAACCTCCTGTGTAGGTTAACAACACTGATGCTGAGGGTAGACTTACTCTAGCAGATGCTCTGGTATATGCTTGTAACCAAGGTGTTGAAAAGGTATACACTATACAGCTATGCATTTGCATTTTTCTATGCCTGTATCCCCATAAATCTTAAAAGATCCAGGTTGATTTCCCAAAAGGCTTGGGTAGTATTTAATATTGTATTTGTATGTTTGATAGATTTGGTGATTAATTATTTGTTTTTTTCACAGGAGACAGAGAAATTGTAAGAACCACTTTAATTTTTCTGGATGAACTATAAATTTAAACATTTTATGAAATATACCATTCTTATTCTTTAGCATCTGTGGATAAGTTCAGTTCTGTATCCAAAATTTACAGAACAAGTGCTGAATTGGGCTTTTGGAATTTACAAACTTCTACTCTGTTGTCTTCTTATTTCGGTTTTCGGTTTCAATTTACACAAACATAAAATATAGTTTGGTTGGTGCATGGTTTGTTTTTAGAATGGTGCTAATGAGTTGGTCAACTGTTCTTCAGGTTATTGACTTGGCAACTTTAACTGGGGCCTGCGTAGTTGCTCTTGGACCCTCAATTGCAGGTAAATATAAACTAAAAGCTATTATATTATGTATGGATTGAGTTTTTACTTAACGACCATATACCAATATTTGCTTGTGAGAATCAGAAAAGGCCCAATATTTTAGTGGGCTCTGAAAGCACTTAAAATTTATATTATTTTGGGGAAAGAGAAGAACTAAGCTCTGGGAACGGCTGGAGCTGACAGATGTACCTGTGAAAGTCCTGATTACTATTGCAAACTCTTGTTTATGAAGGTGTGTTTACACCCAGTGATGATCTTGCGAAGGAAGTTTTTGAAGCTTCTGAAGTGAGTGGGGAGAAACTGTGGAGGCTGCCGTTAGAGGAAAGTTACTGGGAATCAATGAAATCAGGTGTGGCTGATATGGTGAACACTGGTGGTCGACAAGGTGGTGCTATTACTGCTGCTCTTTTCTTAAAACAGGTATGTGCTTAATCATGATATTTTCAAAAATTTTCTCCTCAAACAGGTATGTGCTTAGACAGTTGTGATCAATGAATAATAATATCCGAATGATATGCTGCTATTTTCTCACTCCATGCTTCTCTCCTAGTGATTGTGTGCCACTGCAACTTTGACAGCAGACAAGCAGTGTTCCACACGTGTGCACTGGAGCATGAACATTCCTAATTTGGAGTACAAAGATCATATAAACATTTCTTTAAGGAGAATTATTGATTCTTTTCTTTTTTAGACAAACAACAATTACGGAAGGAAAAAATAGCTTCCCTGTAAATGTAACACTCTTGTTTTGTAGTCCTGCATCACATAGGCATGACAGAAAAACCCATACTCGTCACATCTGAGCCCATCCCACCCCGATTTTAACATGGTAAACCGAGTTAACCGGGCTTTGGGAACGGATGCTGGCAAAATTCGATTTTAAAAAATGGGAACACGGGCAGGTACGGGAATGGGAATACTTGTACTCCTACCCAAACCTGCCTCATTTCTAACATTATCAAAATATCTTTATTATTTTAAAAAATTATATAAAATTATTAAGGGTATAAAATTAATAAGCTATATAAATTTTAAAAATTTTATAATAATTTAAAAAATTATAAAAAATAAAAATAAAAATATAAAAATACCGAAAATGGATGCGGGATGGGTTTCCCGAGGTTTAATATTATAAACCTAACGGGAACGGGGATGGGGAAGGGCATGGAGTGTCGGGGAACATGAAACCCGCCTCCAACTCGCCATGCCTAGCTGCACATTTATGTCAAGGGGTTTCTGAAGCAATTTACTTTTACAGTATGTTGACGAAAAGGTTCAATGGATGCATATTGACATGGCTGGTCCAGTGTGGAACGACAAGAAGCGCTCAGCAACAGGATTTGGCATTGCTACTTTAGTGGAGTGGGTTTTGAAAAATGCTTCAAATGCCAACTGAAATCAAATCTTGTTACATCCTAAGTGAAACACAGGATGAATAAATTCATCTTGTGGTGTTTCTGGTCCAATGGAGTTGCTTATATGAATAAGTTATTCAAAGGGGTTCAAAGAGGGTGGAAAATGTGGTAAGCTGAGGCATTATTCTATTCAAACTTGTTTTCTTTTTAATACAAAATCTTATTGGGTTTTTGACATTTTGCCAATTATTCAGTTAGCCTCTCGTAGTTTGGTATTCTTGATATTATTTTCCAGCATATTTAGTAATTCTATTAATGTCTTTGTGAAATTGTAGTGTAGCCTTGTTCTCTCTCTCTCTCTCTCTCTCTCTCTCTCTTAACTAGAATAACATGGAAGAAGATAATCAAATGAGACCGGTGATTTGAATCTTACATATTTTTTACCCATATTGCCTTAAAGGGGGAGAGAGAGAATTAATAGAGAGAGTAACCGAGCATAATGGGAAGAACATAAAGGCTACAGAAATTTAAGTTAAAGCTTGGCTAAATTTGAGTTTGAATTATTTTTAAAATGGTGGTTCTTCCAATGCATTTTAATCATATTCAAAAAGGTAACTGGTGAAGGTTTGTAGGTTTCTCTGCCATCCTTTATGAATAGTCTCGTGAAGGTTAATTTTGAGATTCTATTGTTTACATCCTTTATGAATTTTAAGGTTTTGAAGCGAAACTAATTTTTATTGGCTTACTGTTGTCCACCTACACGGCGATGTCTTCATCAGATTTGAGAGAATATTGACGTAGCTTTTGTGACAAGTGCATGGTTGAATTATAAATATCTAAAGACACTAATCGAAACTCCTCCTTGCATTCTTCTTTGAATCCTCCTCGATCTTCGTGATTCTCTGTCCTCTTCACTAATCTTACTCTGTCGCTTCTTCTTTGTCATCCCTTTCTTTTCCTCCTTTGCATCTTCTATTCTCTCATTTTCCTTCAACTCTAGCTTTGCTTTATACCTATCCACTGTTTTGTCAGATTTTCATTTGATTTTGTAGACCTTTTTGGATCCTAGGACCTTCCTCTCAGAGGGCAGAAGCATTATCATCTATACTTCATTAGTTTTAAGAGCACATACCTCTTTCTGCATGACCTCCTCCCATTAGTGGTTTTGTACTGCTTTGATATAGGTTACTGCCTTCCTTTCCCGTTCAAAAGCTGCAAGAAATAAATGGTGTCCCAACGAGAATTTATCATGATTCGTATATTGTGTGATTGGATAAGGAGTATTTAAGGATAAAAGTGAATGTGAACAACTAGATGCATTCGGTGTTTGGATGGTACGGGCGACGTAATAGATTAAAGGATGATTCATTTGTTCTACACCCCTGTCCTATTTGTTCATCCTTTCACTCAACACTTGATGCTTCTTGTGTGTCCATAAGTGATGTCTTCGTTTTTATGCTTATGCTTTGGCGGCTTTAGCAGCACCCCCATGTCAAGAGTGTTGGACGAATTTTGATTAAAGCATGCATTCGACTATTCATCTTCATTCATACTATGTGAAATGTTTACCTCCCTTCCATGATTGTGCGTGGAGGCTACATCGTGCAAGTGTTCACTCAACTGATTGAAAATATATTCTTTTCAACAAATACCACATCCTGAAATACAAAATACTGCTTTTTATCCAAGTCCAAGAACTTTCTTCCCTTTTCTTATAAGGATACCCCACAAAAACACACTTTCAACTTTTGCTAGCAAATTTATCTCTTTTCCTTTGTTGGTTATGCGCATAACATAAACACTCCCATGTTCTAAGATGTTTAAAGGAATGCAACTTTCAACGTATCATTTCATACAGGACTTGTCCATTGAATATCATAGGTCTATCCTATTAATTAAGTATACTGCTGTTACCATACACTTTCCCCAAAATGCAAGCGAAAGATTTCTTTGGAATTGAAGAGTTCGTCAGGCATTTAGAAATACCAATTCTTTCGTTTAACTCTTTTGTTTTGTTGTGGTGTCCTAACACACGAGGTTTGGAAAATTATACCATGCTTAATAAAATAATTTTCATGCAGAGAAATTCAGCACCATTATGACCTTTAGAAATTTTAACATCTTTGTCGTATTTCCTTTCAATAAAAAAAATCATGAACATGCGAGGTACCTCCTTATCAACCAACAGGTAAATCTAAACATAGTAAAAGTAATCATTTACCACCGCCATGAAATAAAAAGCACCATAGTGTAGAAATTTTTTTATATGGATCTTATAAATCACAATGAAACGACTTAAAAATACTATTAACTTTGTGTTCAATAATAATTCTTCACACTCATTCTTATCGAAATCTGAAATAGATTGTGTGATTTTGAAAGATGGACGCTGCAAATGCTTGTGCTACAATTCCACTTGATTATTCCATTTGCTTTGCAAGTTTTCATCATTAGAATTCTACGAAATAATGTAGTCCAGCTTTGCAGCTATCAGTGTATTCAAAGTGTGATCGTGCATAACACAACTTATTAATGAACTGTACAATGTAATTAGACTAATCCATCAATTATGATAAAGATATGGAGTTGCAACTCGAACCAAGGATACAAAGAACATTTGTAAGTGTTAGTTCCCCTTCCAATAAAATTGTTCCTTCGCCTTGTCATGGTTCGTTTCTTCTGTGGTAGTGTCTACTTTTAATACCATAACAAGAATTGGTTGTAAAAATAATTTTGATCAGTTTTATTGATTAATTAAATATATATATATATATATATATATAAAGGAGAGATTAAGTTATTATATAAAAAAATTTAATTAAAATTATTTTGTTTAATAATTTTTATAAATAGTTATATTTTATTATTCAACCACTAAAATATTTTAAATATAATTTATATAATAAAATATATTAATTTAATAATTAAATTAATTAAATTTATCAGATTATAAAAGTTATTAAACAGAATAATTATAATTAAAGTTACTTTCAAAATAATTTGATTCCTATTTATATATATATATATATATATATATCTCAAAATCAATAGGTAAAGAGATATTCAACAGTAAAATTTATAAATGTGATGCTTTGGAATAGGTTAAAAAACTTTAAAACCATATATAATTGAAATGTAAAATTATCACATTTGTCATGGGTATTTACACCTGAATTAATTTAAAACAAATTTATAACTAAATTAATTTAAATATACATGTTAATTATATTTAATAATTTGAACATCATTTTATTGGAACTTTAGAGCAAACTCCTTCACCATTTGAAAGTAGTCAAACCTGGTCTGGTAGCCAGTAAAGCAAACCAAAACCCCGAAACCTAAAGACACAAATCGAAAACCCCTCTTTTTGAAAAACGAAGGACATTCCTCACTCCAATCTTCTCCTCCTCTGGGTAAGGTAGAGAGAGAGAACGCGCAACAATGTCGGGTTTCTCCTTTGGATCTTCTTCTGCTTCTTCTTCATCCCAAACTTCATCTTCCTCCTCTCCATTTTCCTTCTCGAATCCCTCCTCTTCCCCGTTTTCATTTGGCTCCTCCTCCTCCCCGGCTTTCTCTTTCGGATCCTCCTCCATCTTTGCCACCTCCACCGCCACCGCAAACCCTACCTCCGCCGCTTCTTCTTCGCCATCCCCTTTCTCTTCTTCTTCTTCTTCCTCCGCTCTCTCCTTTCCCTTCGGTTCCAGCGCCGCATCTTCCCTCTTTGGTACCACCAGTTCTGCCTCCCCCTTGTTCTCCCAATCCTCCGCTGCAACGACGCTGTTAGGGGCAGCATCGTCTTCTACGACGACGCCGTTTGGCGGAACTTCCTCCGCAGCGACCACACCTTTTGGTGGAGCGTCCTCTGCTGCTTCGGCACCGTTTGGAGCAGCGTCCTCAGCATCAACGTCGCCATTTGGCGGAACTCCCTCAGCTACAACGACGCCATTTGGCGGAACTCCCTCAGCTACAACGACGCCATTTGGCGGAACTCCCTCGGCTACAACGACGCCGATTGGAGGAGCCACATCAACCTCAACGACGCTATTTGGCGGAACATCCTCAGCCACAACGACACCGTTTGGAGGAGCCTCCTCAGCTTCAACGACACCATTTGCCGGAACATCCTTAGCTACAACGGCGCCGTTTGGAGGAGTCTCCTCAGCTTCAACGACTCCGTTTGGAGCAGCCTCTTCATCTTCAACAACTCCGTTTGGTGCAGTCTCCTCATCTTCAACAACTCCGTTTGGAGCAGCCTCCTCAGCTTCAACGACGCCATTTGGAGTAGCGTTATCTGCTTCGACAGGCGCTTCTACGACCCCGTTTGGTGGAACATCCTCTGCATCTACGCTGTTCGGGGGAACGTCTTCAACGACCTCGTTTGGCGTATCACCATCTGCAACGACGCCGTTTGGAGGTAGTACCTCTTCTGCTGCATTCGGCGGAACATCCTCTGCGGGGACGACCGCATTTGGTGGATCTTCTGCCGCATCGCTGTTTGGTGGATCATCCTCAGCTGCTGCAACGAAGCCGTTGGGAGCGTTTACTGCTCCTCCAGCTTCCTCTTCGGCTGCAACTAGCTCTCCTTTGTTCTCAAGTGCGTTTGTCACCAGTGCTTCTTCGTCTTCAGGCCCAGCGATGTCGCTTTCAGCATTTGCAAAGCCATCTGCTCCAGCCGCTACAACGACTTCGTCTAGCTCTTTGGGGTTTTCCTTTGGAACACCCACTTCCTCTGCTTCTCAACCATCTTTTGGGTTCCTCAATGCAGCTTCAGCTCTGGCTTCTTCAGCATCTGCTGTTACTAGCACACCGGCTTCGAAGCCGTCGGGTTCTTTTTCGTTCCCCACATCTTCGGCGCCACTATTCTCGACGGTGACGACCACCACGGCTTCAACAGTGGCTACCGGCAGCACGACATTGTCGTCTTCTGCGCCTGCCTTTGGTGCCACAGCTGCATCTACTTCCGCAAGTTCTTCCTCTTCGGCGTCAGCTACTCCCTCTGCTGCTGCTGCTGCTACTACTGCTGCATCTTCTGCCAGCGGAGGATCATCTTTTGCAGGATTTGGTGTAGGAAGTGCGGCGGCATCCACTGCTTCCTTTGGGACTGGGTTTTCCTTTGCGACTAAAGCATCAACAACACCAGCGGTTTCTGGTGTTACTGCCCCTGCATTTGGTAAGTGGCGTGGTTTTATTATTGAGATTGAGATTCTGCTATGATTTATGTTTGTGATGATTTTTGCTTTCAATCAATTTGATGCATAGATGAACTTTTTATAGAATGTGATGGAATCTAGATGGTTGTCTTTTCAACATTTAAGAAAAAAAGAAAGCTGTGTAAGTGGAAGATTTTGCACTTGAAATAAGTTAGTATGTTTGCTGTTGTTTTCTCCGATTGGGAAGTCAATTTTTCCTTGTGGTAGAATTTCTGTTAATTCTTGTAGGAATTTCCTCTATGGTTCTTTAACTGTCTGGTGTTATAAGCTATGCGAGGGGAAGGGAGGAGGGGGGGGCAGTACTTCTTGATCGTGCACTTATTGTAATAACTCTATTATTCTCATTGTGAAAGCTTTATTGATCAATCTAGATCTCAATATAAACAAGTGTGAAACTAGTTAGCATCAACAAACTTTATATCCCCGAACCCCAATTATATTATATGTTTATTACTAAAGTCCATTTGTTTACAATCAGCCATTTTCTACTAATAGAGGTTTGATGATGGTATTTACTATTTAGTATTTACTGTTGCCTCATATCCAACCCTGAAAACTCTAGATATTGTGAAGTGTGTTGTTCCTCTGGTCTAATCTTAACTCCCCCCTCCCCTCTCTTTGGTTAACCTTTTTTATTTGATTACTTGTGAGCTTAAGGCCTGGATTGCTCTGCACTGCCTAGGTGCTAGATTGTATTGGGTTGGTTCAGGGTAGTTAAGTTAGTTTTCCTCCATATAACACTTTAAAGTAATTTTAAAATAAAACAGAAACTATGTGATATAGGTTGGTTGATTGAAGGAGTGGTAATGTTGTAGGATATGTGATCGTATTTAGTTTTTGCGGGCAGCATAGTCAATGAATTGTTGCATACATTATGTGGAAAAGGCTGAGATTTTACTTTGATTCAAGCAAATTTGGACAAGAATGGGTTACGATATTGTAGGCAGGAATATTTGTTGAGGTGGCAGATGAGAGAGCTGCCTCGATTCACAGCTTGGGTAGCATTCATCCAGGATTTTTACTGCTTTATACAAATACAGAGAGAACCACTGCAAAAGTTAAAGCTGTGAAGCAGGGTTTCAATGATGAATTCTTCACTATTGTCCTGTCATACCCTAAAGCATGTAATTCAAATCTCATTGGGCTTAAGCTGGGATACAGTGCATGCCCTTATCAATTTGCATGTAACTCAGCTGTGTTCTGTATTAATTATATTTCTAAGGGATAGAGATGGCATTGAGCAAACTCCAAATTATCTAACCATTCTTGTTTACCATGCCTAAGAGTTACTCAACCATAAAGTTTAAACATTTTTAGTTGAAGCTGAATAACTTCTAATATCTATAACATGCCAAATACATTTGATTTAGACTTTGTAAGTTGTTGAGAAATTCACAAGTAAAGTAGTAAAACTTGTATATTCTCTTGATGCTGTTCCTTTTATTTTATATGAAGTTAAGATTCATCTTTTTTTTTTCTATTTCACTTTTGAAAATTACTTGTACTCATTCTTGTAATTTTTTTTCTCTCTAATAAGTTCTTTCTGTTTGAGATAATGTACAAAATCTTGTCCAAACTTGATGTTTGGTTGTTGGTTGTTTACCTGAGAACTGATTCTGCAGGGGTGAGCACTTCAACCTCTACAGCTCTGGCAATTTCCAGTTCCAGCACTAGTGCGACTCAGACATCATCTGCTGTTGTTGTGGCTTCCTCTAGTGGGTATGCACACATTTTAGAGGGTCGTAGTTGAAGTATTTCCATTGTTTTGTTCCTTTTAGCAAATGTTGTTCATGTATGTTCTTTATTCTTTCTGTGTTCAATTCTCCTTTCTCTCTCACAATTTTCTGTTCTAAGTTTATGCATCTGCAATATGCTATATTGACATTCAATTCTTGTTAGTTTCATTCCAATTCTTGTACGCATTTCATTTTTATCTCAAAAAATAAGGAGCACTTATTCATTCTTTGCATTGAGATTGAATCTAATGTCCTGCCTTATTTCTTGTTAAATCACATTGATGTCCATAATTTATATCTATTCCTATGCTTTATGTTGTGTATGCTTAAAGTTTTTGTTCCCTAAAAACTTCACAAATTTTTCATTGTTCCCTCATTTTTAATTTTTTCCAAACCAATCCCTCAAAATGATTTTTGTTACAAAATGGTCCCTTCAATTTATTTATCCCGACTCTTCCATTTAGTTCCTCATTTTAGGGGAACCAAACAAAAAATTCACAATATTTAGGAGGACCCAATTGAAAACTTGTGATATTTAGAAGAATCAGATGGAAAAATGTATAATAGTTTGAGGGACCAAATGAAAAATAAAAATCATAAGGGAACTGTTTTTTAAAGAAAAATATATACATTAAAAATGAGGGACCAAATGAGAAAATTGTGAAATTTTGAGGGACTGAAAATTTAGTTAGGCTTAAATTATAAAAAAGTGCTTTTGATACTTTTTCTGCTTGTCCTATAGAACTACTTCAACTGTCAGCACTTCAGTTGCTGGTGCACCAAAATTGCCATCTGAAATTACAGGGAAGACTGTGGAGGAGGTACTTGATGTGTTCCCTGTTCTTTTATGCGTTCCCTACATCATATTTTATTTATTCTGTAAGTTAATTATGACTATTGCTGATAAGTGCATTTGCCTTAGAAAATTGAGTTGATTTGCTTGGTTA
Organism: Canavalia gladiata; assembly: GCA_037954105.1. NCBI lineage: Eukaryota > Viridiplantae > Streptophyta > Magnoliopsida > Fabales > Fabaceae > Canavalia > Canavalia gladiata. The sequence continues at coordinate 39,425,568 of CM075662.1, read as the reverse complement.
AGCTTGAGCTTCCCTTTCATTGAATTATATGTAAAGAAAGGGTTAAATATGTTTTGTCCTCCCAAAATTTTGAAATTTTGGTTTTAGTCCTTCATTTTTAGAACAACTGATTTTGGTCCCTCAATTTTCAAAATAGACATCTTTTAGTACCTCATCAATGACATGTCAAATATTAGTATATGTCATGTATCAAAAACAGTGTATTTTGAAAAATGAGGAATCAAAATCAATCGTTTTAAAAATGAGGGACTAAAACCAAAATGTTAGAATTCTAGAAAGACTAAAAACATATTTAACCCTTAAAGAAATGACTACTTTTACAGCCTAATGATGAATGCATGACATTCTGGAATTTATAGAATAGACTTTGGAATAGTGCAAAGATGGTAGATACTGATGTTAAATGGATTTAATTTCACATTTTTTTTCCTCAAAAAACTTGTTATGTTCAAATTCATAACTTAAATGTGTGTTTGGCTTATCTTAGTTTGTGTTCAAAATAGCTTATGATCAAAATGTAATGAAATAGTGCTGAATCAAATATGCTCCAAGGTAAACCCGTGACAAACATTATTTGCAGTATGTTGAAGTTCACTTTTATAGTAGCATGAAGGATAAGCCATTGTGTATTGCTAACATTGACATTATTTAAAGTGTTTGGATTCTGGAATTTGACGTTCCTCTATTTCTCACTACCCCCTTCCTAATCTTATAACCTTCTGTAGATTATCAAGGAGTGGAATGCCGAGTTGCAAGAGCGAACCGGAAAATTTAGAAAACAAGCAAATGCCATTGCTGAGTGGGATCGAAGGATTTTGCATAATCGTGATGTTCTATTGAGGCTTGAGGTTTCTCTACACCTTCTAATAAACATTTTTAATTAATTTCTACATGAAACAACTTAAAATTTGAAAATTATTGCTCTATAGCTTATTTATAATGTTGCAAATTTAGATTGAAGTGGCAAAAGTAGTTGAGACGCAATCAAATTTGGAGCGGCAATTGGAGTTGATAGAGACTCATCAACAGGAGGTAGTTTTGATAGTCAGTTTATTTCTAAATGGTTTAATCTGAGCTTCCTTTTCAGGTATATTTTAGGATACAATTTCTTTTTGTTGTTACAGTAGGGTGTTAATAAAATATTGTGCTTGTATTCTATTTATAGTGTTCTTTGTCTTGTTATCTAACTGCAAACCCTGCTTCATTCTAATGGTGACATACTATTCCATTAGGGTTAGAAAGTTGCTTGTATGCCCACCTCCACCTAAACATCATGTTTGTCTTCCTTAACACTTTTGGACTGCCAGAATCAGTAGGAGCACGGGCAGGCAGGGAACGAGGCAGGATTTTATCTTAAAGGGGGCCAAAACTAAAGAGCATATACTTTAATATATGCTCATAAGAAGTGAAAGAGAAAGAAAAATTGAACTCATAGATTGTTGCTGTTTGCTAAGTGCATAAGCTTGAAGACTTGGTGTAGATTGAGAAGGAGGACAGGGAAAAGTGCACCTCTGTTTCTTGTTAGCAAGTGTGCAGTGCAGAAGCGTGTAGAGGAAACAATGGATGGAGAAAAGTAAAAAAAAAAAATTTATAAATTAAAGGGGCCCAAAATATTTTATAAATAAATTTAAAGGAAGTCAAAAACTTGGGGGTGACCATGGAATCCCTTGGTCACCCTGTGTCTCCATCCCTGCTGGTGCCGCTTGTGAAGTCTAGAACCACTAAGAGCACTAGAACCTGCTGGATCACCAAATGGCACTTTCCCAACACCCAACAAGTTGAAGTAACACCCAGAACTATAAAATTTAAACAATCTGAATGATTGACTACTTTGGTTTTATTTTAATATCTAATTTATATTTATATGTGAAGGTAGATGATTATAGTCATTTCATTTAATTTTTCTTTTGGCTGTCAAAAGTTGGGTTTTCTGTATCTGATGGAAAATTTGTGTTCCATAAATAAATCAAAGGTTACCATCAAAATCTTCACAATGATTTACATGTTAAACTTTAAACAGTTCATATTGCACGTCAAACATTTTTAAAATGTGTTGTGTTCTGAAAATTCTTTATTGTCGCCCCTGTATTAGGTTGATAAGGCCTTACAAAGCATGGAGGAAGAGGCTGAACGTATTTACAAGGATGAGCGTGGGTTACTTCTTGATGATGAAGCTGCATCTACAAGAGATGCAATGTGAGTTTTCAATCATGAACTTTTTTTAACTGATTATTATGTGGGTCCACTGAAGGCTAACTGATTTTAGTATTAAGTTCATGCCATATGAATGGCTGTAATGTTATTGCTGATTATTTTTATTTTCCTTTCTCCTTGAGGGATGGTTTAATTTGATATTTTCTATGTTTTTAACCCAATCTTTACTATATTGAATCCAATCTTCAGTTCAATCTGCTTTCCCTGTGTAGTGTGAAGTGATTTTAACCAGTGTGACTGTTGAATTATTCTTATGTAGTTATCATGTTACTCTTGTATGGCTAATTTTATAAAAACATGAAAAGCTATGACTGTAAATTATGAAATATGTATGATAATGACCCAAAATTTTTTGCTATTCCAACAAAGTCTCTCAAAATCCAAGTGTAATATGATTTTTGGATAAGTGAAAATACCAACTGCATGATCATGTGCTTTGTGGTATAAGTTTTATGAAATTTGACGTGTGAGATCAACATATTAAAGTAGGTTTAAATTATTAATCAGATTCATCAAAACCACTTCCTGCTAGTCATGGCATAAGGAGTATATCACTAACTTGGCAGATTTTTGTCATCTTACTGTCAATTGATTCAAGTTGCATTAATTAATCTCATTAGATTTCATCTGTTTTTGTACTGCTGAGTACTGAATACAAATTGGTCTTTCATAGTGTGTTCTGCTATATAAATTGCATGATAAGAATTAAGAAAAGTTATTCATGATACTTGTGAAGGTGATAAGGATCCGAATACTAGTCCCGTTGACCAATGTTTTATCGACCCAAAATATGAAAAGTTTATAAAAGGAGGCCCAAAGCTGGTGCGATGAGTCCTATAGTTTTACATATTGAGTAAGATGAATGATGACATGCAGGAGAGATTTTTGGAGTGTAGAGTTGGTTGCATGGGTGGGTCCATGGTGTGTGAGAGGTATGAGTTACAGTGAGTGGGTATCTTGAGAGGTGGTGTCGTTGTGTTGGAGATTTGGTTTTTGGCTGGAGTCATTGTAGAGAGATTTCTCCTCTGCAAGGAGCTGTGCTATTGGAAATCTGGCTGAGATTGTTCTCCCTTTTATTTTCCTCATTAATAAAACCTCCTTATTTCTATTTCTGCTTTCTCTGATATTTTGGAACCTATCTGTTAGGGCACACCCATTGAAAGTGGCACTTGGAGAGTTGATGTAAGAAGGGAAAAAATGGTTAAAGTGCAGTTAGGTTTGTTAGACAAGTTAGTCGGGCTGTTAGTGGGGAATGTAGATAAATAGTGTGAAAGAAGAGAGGATATGGTGTGTGCTGAGAATTGACTTCTTCGTTGTAATAGGAGGAAACCTTTGGAGGTGGCTTTGGCTCCTTGAATTCTCACAATCAATAACAGAAATTCTTTCTTTTTTTTCATCTCTGTATTCTCTTTTGAGCTATATTGTCTGAGGTTCATAACACTATCAGAAGGTGTTATTTAAATCCCAGTGCAACTGTCAGAGATTAATTATGAGAGTTCACAGAACTAGGCTAATTCTGGAACTAGTTCCAGAATTCAACCCCCATTACCCAATTGCACTTGTAAAAACCTTCTAACATTTAACTATGTGAAAAAACACTTTCATGTGAAATTTTATTTGGATACTTTCAAGGTTTGGTCACCTCTATAATTCTAAAATTTAATTCTGAATATTTAAGTTGTGTGTAGATTAGATTTAACAACAGTTCTTGCATGCCAAACCTTTTTGTTTTTTAGTTTTTTGGCCAACTGAAATTGGCTCACTTGGTTAACCTTTTTCTCATGAGAATTTTGTGACTAGGGATTGAATCCAGGACTTCTTATTGGTATATCATTTGTAATTTCATTGCATATCTTGATTGAGGTTCATCGTTTGCCCTGACCTTTGAATGGAGAGCTTTGCTTCAAACTAAACTGTGTCCACAGATAAAAAAGACTTCACATTTAAAATTTAAGTTTTCATTGTTGATGTTCTGTCATTTTGATTTTTTTCCCTAATATTTTCATTTTCATTTTCATTTGCAGGTATGAGCAATCTGAATTGATAGAAAGGGAACTAGAGCATATGACAGAACAGATCAAATCAATTATCCAATCCCTTAATTCAAACCAGGTACTGGTGGTTAGTCGCCTTCATTCCAATAAACGAACAAGAAATTTTGCTTACAATGGTATTTCATTCAGGGTGGAGAACTTGATACAGTTGATGGAATGACTCCATTAGATGCAGTAGTTCGAATTCTAAATAATCAACTAACTTCTCTGATGTGGATTGATGAAAAGGTTTGCGTTTCCCATTGTGCTATTTATTTTGTATATTGGAATTTTTTAGCTATTATCTGATAGAGGACTACACTTAGAATTAAGATTAACTTGCTTCAAGCTCTATTTTGTTTTTTTAAAATTGAGATGCATTTTTCACTATTTTAATATATCTCTTCATTGTGCAATTAGTCGAGTAAAGATGCTTTTGCCGTATGTGAACTGACCCCACATGCAAATTATTAGAAATGTAGGGACATCCGATAAAAGTATGCATAGTGCATATTTAATTCAATCGGTTTTGCTTTTGTTCATTCCACAACAGGCTGAAGAATTTTCTTCCCGTATTCAGAAGCTAGCTAACCAAGGTTCTGCTTCAGATCGTGAACTGACGGGTCCAGGAATATGGATGTCTTGATATTTCAAATTTGTACAGAATATCAACTTTTCAAAATTAAAGGAAATGCCGGTAACATCTACATTTGTATGAAGAGGCTATTTTTGTATGTCTTCCAAGAGTCAGGATGAACTTTTTCGGAATTATTACCATCCATTATAGACTTTCCCGAGATTCCATAATTTTCTTTTGGAGAACAGAAACTGTCGTTAAATATTGAGATGAGAAGCCGTAGCTGTAAGGAATGGAATACTATTTTTTAAGTAGCAACCTTCAATTATGAAAATGTTTGTAACTTGTAACTAGTCCTTTTTGTTATTGCTACATTTCAAATTGTCGGAAATGACAATGGGTTCGGCGAGGTATTAAAGTATGTTTTCATATTTACGTTTACAAAAAATATATTTGGGCTGATGATATGTATGTGAGTAATAACTTCAGTATTCTTTCTCATATTTAATGGGTATTTATAATCCGAAAATTTAAACTCATGTTCTAATTCTTCACCAAAAAAAACTCGTGTTTTAATTAAATAAAATATGCTATCGTATTAATGTTTTTCTGACAAATTAGTGAAATAAAAGTGTATTTTGTATTGTAATCATGACATTGACTAAATAAAGAGGTGATGTAGCAGAAATGAAGGTGATGTTCACGTAAACAGATTATGCTGTCATGTTAGTGCCTCGTCAGGTTGAAATCTACATCAAATTGCTGAACATAGGTGTTATGAAATTCAATAGAAGTAAGCTGATAAAAAAAGTTCACAAATATGCTATTTTTGTAGTGACAGAACCCTTAATCTGCTTATTACATTCTTGGTACCAAAAAAATTTCCATAGATGTGTCAATTAGCAATAGAATCAGTTGTGCTAATGATTATAAATCTACAATGAATTACTCTTGCCATATTCACATTCCATTGGCTAAAGCTTTGGAGATCGAGCCATTATTACAATCAAGAGAATTACTATGGAGACAAGGAAAGATGACCTAACTTTTTCATCCAGCTCTGTTGCAGCATTTTTCAGCCTAGGGGATTGAAATAAATCATTAATAAGTAACAGGAAACTTTCTATCATTTCCAAAATCTTTCTTTTTATGATATCCAATATCCAGCTGAATATGTATCCCTAATTCATTTTTGTTTAAAAATCTGAGGCCTTCTATTCAACTGGATGAAATAACACCATGTGAAACGAGTCCGTAGAAGTTTAATGCAATCTAGTATTTTTAAGTGCACTGTTGAATTATAGAAGTCTATCCGTTATTTTTCTTCGATGTTGATATGCAAGGAGAGTAAGGAGAGGAAAAAATTTTAAAACGTTTCTTTTTGCTACTGTCATTGATGATCATCTTTGATAATTAATAGATAAAGAACTATATGATGATGACTTTTAAATATTATTTAAAATATTAATACACAATTAGTTCAAGTGATATATATTTAATTTTTTAAAATAGTTTTACATTTATATATATTATTAAGAGAATTAATATTATTATATTGTAAACATTTTGAACTTAAAGAGTATCGTTTAAAACATTATTTATCAGAGATTCGTGGTATTTTTTAATCTTAAAATGAGATATTTTTCTATCTCAATTGTTAATTAATAGAACATTTTAATTGGTAAAATAGACATGATAATTTGGAAGTAGATAATTACAAAAGTACTTCAACAGAGTTTGATGACAAATGATGATAGATTATGACTTCGATGAATCTTACACGTAGTATTTAAAGGATTAAATTTTCACATTGTCATTTTGATCGTATATTTGTGTATATCAAATTTTAGTTTAGTTTAGTTTTGTAATATGTTGTATTTATTTTAGTTTTGTTTTGTAAGATTCTTTAATAAATTTTAGTCGTTATTAATATTATGATTTATAAAATTTTAAAAGTACTAAATATTTTTATCTTTATCCTTCATAATTTTAATAATTTTAAAATAATATAACTAATATATAAATTATTAAAAAATTAATATATGATAGAAAATTTTTACTTTAAATGGAAATAAATTTAAAAATATTTTATTTTTAAAAATTATATTAATTAATATTATTATATATTTAATTTAATTGTATAATTTTTCAGAATAACTTATAAGATGGATAAAAAATATAGAATAAATGATTGCAATAACCACAATACTAAATCTATTTACTTTGGTCACGTTTTAATTAATAATTTGACAACATTGACCTTGGAGGTGAAGAAGCAATTTTGTTTTTTTGTTCTCTTTTGCTTTGTCTAGAATAAGTGTTATGTTGTTGGAAACATTCTTTTCGAGTAGACGCGTGTTTTTTATCCAATTTCACTAACTTATTTATCTTATTTGTATATTTTCAGATAATTAAATTGTAGAAATACTGAATTTGTTTGATACTATGAATTCCATTTCTATTTTATATTAATATTAATTGCATAATCACTTTTAGAATTCCTGATTACTAATATGGTTTTACATAATATTAATTTTTACAGTACTTCTACGTTAAAAATAAAAACATCCTAAACTCCTAGTATATAGGTAATTTATGATGAATAATTCCTAATATTTCATTTCATAAGATCATCTTGATATTTATCTGTAACAACTAAATCACATCTACAAAATCATTTTACCTTAAGATTTGACACGTTTGTGAACGGAAGATAAATAGCAATAAGAAATATAACTATTTCATGCAGATGATTATATTTTACCTATAGAATGTGTGGATTAAATAATAAGTATACTTAAGAAATCTCTAATTTCAACAATCATAACTTACTTTTAATAGCATTATTGACATACAAAAAATTAAAATTTCTAATTCAATATATATTGCCTCAAATCATATAATAACCATCTTATTCAAACACAAATTTTCTCCTTTCATTATACTTTTCATGGCTTTATACTGCAAGGCCGTAATATGTTATGCACAATGAAAGAATCGAATGGTAGCAGGAAAAAGAATAATAATAAAAAATACTCCCTAACAGATGAATTCAAAATGCGTGAATGGTAATTCCGGTTAATTTTATGTTAGTAAATGTGTTGTTAATTAATATTTTAAAGATATTAGTTTATAAATTCATAAATAAAAAATTTAATAAAAATTGTTGAAAAATATATTTAAAAGTATGATAAAAATATACTAATAATTTAAGATTATTTTTAATTTCTAAGTAGAATTTACATATTAGTTAGCATTTGTCAAGATTTACAACTTTTATTTATCCTTATTAAATATGAAAATTATAATTATTATATGTTATAATAATATTTTTATTAATATATTTTTTTTCTATCCCATCATATTTTGTAATTTTTTGATACAATGACAGGAGGCAAGCACCAAATAAAGAGGGTTTGGTGTGAAGTGGAAGTGAGGCATAGAAAGGAAAAGGGCATCCTTGGAGTCTTGAGTCAAGCTTCACACACAAATCTCTTTCTTCTTTCTTCTTTCTTCTTTCTTCTTTCTTTCACACTTGCCTCCAAAATAACAATAACAAAAGCAAAAAGATCTCTGTTTTTTTTTCGGTTCGGTGTCTGGCATTTCGATTTTGGTCCTCTATGACAAAGATCAATATAATATATAAGAGCGTGACAACCTGTTCAGTATTTGTTCTTTCCCTATTCATAGCTATGAAGTAGAGAGAAAGAGAGAAAGAAAGAGAGAGAAAGAAAAATGAGTGTGTCTTTGACTGTGATGACCTTCAATCTGCACGATGATGAGCCACAAGAGAGTCCCAATTCGTGGGAGAAGAGAAGGGACTTGTGTATTAGCGTTATTACCAGTTACTCACCCATCATCCTCTGTACCCAACAAGGTTCCTTCTTCTTCTTGTTATTCTTCTTCTTCTTTGTGTATGTATGTGTATTTATATAATCATGTTCCTCTACTCTCTTATGCGTCTGTTCCTTTCTGGATCTTAACGGTTGCTTTGCTTCTTTTTTCTTCGATTTCGGTTTTGGTGGATGCTTCTCGATCAAGCATCCTTTCAATATACAATTTCATGACCTGTGGAAGGAAATGCCTTTCTTTCTTTCTATTTTTGGTTGTTTGATTTGAAGTTTGTTTATCATTATTCCCCCTTTCTCTGCTTCTCTCCCCTCAGAAATTGGTTGATCTGCCTTCTTTTTCTTTCTTTCTTTTTTTTTTACATTGAGGTGTTGACAGGTTGTCCTCTGATTATTTTCACTGTTCTGATTGTTTTATTTATCCGATTCTTTGTTATAATTTTCATCTGGATTCAGGAGTGAAAGCACAATTGGATTTTCTCCAGCAGGGTTTGCCAGGTAACTGCTTTTTAACTAGCTTGTTCTTCAGCTTCTGAAAGGATTATTTATGGTTCTCAAATTTATTTCATGCATGGTTTGGGCATCAACATATTTTCTATCTTACTTGACGTAATGTATGTGCTATAGGCCAGAGCGATGACATTGTTAAAGGATTGTATCATACGGTACTGTTTATCACAAGAAATATGTCAAGAAGGTGCTGTTTCCGTCATGTTATTAAAAACCTGCTTAGATTTTAGGCAAATTAAGGCTCACTATGCAGATATTCCTATGCGATGCCTGCACTTGATCATTTGCTTATTTTAAGATGGGTGTCTTGTTCATTTGAAAACGCAAAGATTAGATAAATTAAGATTCTAATCAGAATGAGAAACTACACGATGTAAATACTAAATAGGCAGATATGCTGAATGTTGTCTCACAAATATACAAGGAGGAAGTGGAAGAGAAGTGTTGTAGACGTTATCAGGATTTCACTTGTTATGAAGTGTCTAAATGATCAAAATATCTGAAATTTCAGTCTGTTTGACCAACAATCTTGGGGAGTAAGTGTAAGCAGATCTAGGTGCTAGTTCATTCAGGAGATGATTCTATCTTTCCCTTGTGACTTTTCTTTCTTCTTTCGTTATTTATTCCCTTTAATTTTCCTTGTTTTATATGCTCATGTTGAAATTTTTTAGCTCAAATTTACTAGCTTTCCTTGCTAATGAACATAAATTATTTAAGGGTATCTTCCAAATTACTTCAATAAATAATTATTCTGCAAGAAAAGCAAATGATGCCTGGAGTCCAAGGAATGAAGGTTACATGTGAGAATACTGTTAGCATCATGTTGTGCTTACCAACTCTTAGTGAAATCCGATGACAACCAGAAACTAGCTAAATAAGGAAAAGAAAATGCTCTTCAGTTTTCACAAGAATGCTTCCTAGAATCTTGTTTTTCCACCACCTGTGAAAATCTTGTTTGAGTAGAGCTTACAAGATCAGATTCAAATACAACTCAGATGGTGTTCTGTGGATAGGCACAAGCTGCTTTTAGGAAAGGGATTTTTTGTATTAGTAGTGCTTGTTGCTCAAGGCAATAAAAAATGGAATGGTCCTTGTTCTGGGGAAACCTCATTTTCAATCCTGTTACTGGGAAGAGTTCTCTTTTCATCTACTTGCATTCAGCACTTGCTCAAGTAACCATTAGACATCATAATAATTCACCCCACTTCACTTTGTTACATTTTTCTTACTAAAAATAAGGGAAGGACTGTTGTCTTTTATATAGGCAATTTCTGTCAAACCCTTTTTGTGCCTAATGTTATCGTTTCTAAATGGATTCTTCTACTTTGATAATATTCAGGTTATGATCAGTTTGGGATATCACGGAAAGGGCCCCAAGACACTACTGATGAGCATTGCACTATCTTTTACGATAAGGAAAAGGTATGAGATAGTTTCAGTATTATCTGGTATACTTTTTTATTGAACTGGTTGGAGAACTAATTGGTTTTGCTGTTTTTCTTTCCTTAAATGTAGGTAGAACTTTTGGAAGGTGGAACCTTTTGGTTGTCTGAGTCTCCCTCTGTGCCTGGGAGCATGTCATGGGGTTCTGAAGTTCCTTGTATTGCAACATGGGCTATATCCTTATGATTTAGAAAGGGAGTTATAGCTTCAATTTTTTCAAATTGAGTTTTATTTTGGCGCACAACCTTTGAATCACTTGGTTCCTTGACATGATGTCCACACATTTCAACTAAAAGGAGTTGAGCCTCCTGGATTCTCATTTCAGATAGTAAATACAAATATGGATGAGTTCAGTCCTCGTGCTCGGAGACGAAGTGCCTTGCTCACATGGCAGCACATTGCATCCTTACCCCCTAGCTTACCAGTTGTGTACTGTGGAGGATTCAACACACAAAAGGAATCAACTACTGGACGATTCCTTCTTGGACGATCGAGGTAGTTTCTTACTACTTAATTGTTAGTTATTATCAATTCCAAGTGTACATCACGTTACTATTAGGAACTCAAGTTCATATTTCATGTTGTGGTTGGTATCTTTGTTATTCATTTGCGCTGGATTTTGTGATGAGATAGCTATAGTAGAGCAATTTGTAACTTGTGTGTTTACTCTGACTGAGTACAGAGAGCATGGTGTAGTTGGGGATATGAGGGATGCATGGCCTAGCGCTCGTGTGAGGAAAAATGTTTCTTTAATCCGCACTTACCATGGATTCAAGGGTACTTCTTTTTTTTTTTTTTTTTTTGCTTTTACAGTGCTATTCTGTTTTACGATGTTATTACTGAGTTTTATCTGGTGCTGTTAGGTGACAAACAGGGAGCCCTTGAATTCCTCAAGTTAATTTTTAGAGCTCTTTGCCTCTGCTGGGATCGCCAAACACAGGATCTTCACATTGATTGGATCCTTTTCAGAGGTAGATCTCTGATTCCTGTTTCTTGTGAAGTGGTGAATGATAATATTGATGGATATTATCCATCGTCTCATTTTCCTATATTTGCGGAGTTTATGCTTCCTCGCACTGTAAGAATGATAGAATCACCTGTACAAGAAGATAATTAAAATTCTTTTGCTTGCTAATCTGGGTCCTCCATTGCGGTTTTTTTTCTTCCTTGTAGTTGTGTCCATCACCAGTGTCTTTTGTAGTTGTATTGGGATTTGTAGAAATATTGAGGGGGGAAGGATAGGGAAGCATGCTTTATGCGAACACATCATTATCAGCAAAATTTGTTAGCTGAATACTGCCCCCATAATTGAGGATCATGTACTGAATCAGAATCAGATTTTATTTGCTTGTCAATTTCAGTTGTTCCTGCTTTTTCTTTCACAAATGCCCTTCTAAATTTGATTTAAAGAATGTTCTGATAGGGAACCACTCTTGATATTCGTGGTTCGATTGTCTGGATTTCCCCCCTACCAAATCAACTCTTGGAATTTTCAATTGAAGTATTTGATACAAGTTTGTCATTGAAATTAAAGCGGCATGCACTAACATTTGTCTTCAGTTTCTCCTACCTTTTACTTTAATCCATGTCATAAAATGGCAAAAGGAGCAAAATGCAAGGTATTCATTTTACTAGCGCTTTTTGATTTAATTTATTAAAAAAAAAACACAAATCTATTGGAATATTCTAAAGGAGTCCAAACTATGGAAAAGTTTGCGTAGTAACCATTTTTAAATATGATTTTCACTGATTTATACCTCTCGCAGATTGCATGGTGCGACTACATAGATAAGAAGTAAAAAATTCTCGTAGAAGCAAGTCATAAGTATATACTAATTAGGGGGATATGGCTTATGGGGGGCAGTTTGAAACACTTTAAACACACTATTTGATTTTTTCAAAGACGGAAGTGTCTCCCTTATTTGGTTCAGTTCAAGAGGAGAGGTGAGGAAAGAGAAGAAGAGTTTCCTTATTTTGGGAGTTTAGATCATCTAATGTTGAGTAACATGATCTAGTCGTGTTAGAATAATACAATTTATTTTATCAATTTTAGTTAGAGTCCCTTAATGAATCGTGGTAGATTTTAATGATCTAACAAGATTTAAATTCTTTTTCTTTTAACGGATACTATGCTTTTAAAATAAAATAAAATTATACAAGTTAATGATTCATTACACAACTATTATATTTCTATTAATTATTGACTGAAATTTGACGTAAAAAAAAACAATTTGAATAATTAGTAAACTATAAGAATTATAATTAAGACACATAAGCTAAAATAGGAAGATAAAAAGTGTAATTAAACTTAAAAAATTATAAATTATCAAATAATTTTCAACATTTTTTAAAGTTTTAATTTTAATTTAAGCTTTAAAGTTGACTTTTAGCCTAAAAAAAGTTAGGTCAAATATTACTTTACTGGAAAAAAAAGGAAGTAATTAATTTTGATCTCATTATTCTTCTCTTCTCTCCAAATTTATAAAACAAATAAAATATAATTATAAAAATTTATCCTCGTCCCTCCTCTTCTCCAAGTTTCTTTCTAATTCAACACTAAAAAAATTGATTCTTATACATTTTATTTGGATGAAAAGTGAAATAAAAAAAATAAGATGCAAAGAAATAGAAGGATAAGTATAATAAAATTCAAATGAAAAGATGTATTGTTTGTATGAACAAAAATAAAAAAGAAAGAAATGAAAAATAACTTCTCTTCACTTATTTAAATAAATAAAAAAGATAATAAAAAGAATAAGTGATTTATTTAATTATAGTAAGTATAAAAAATTAATTTAATAAAAAATATTTTTTAAGTTAAAAAAATAATTTTATTTTTTTTATAATTTTTAATTTTATAAAATATTAAATTTATTTTTAAAAGAAATAACCTTAACCCCCCTCCCCCCAATATTTCCCACTCTTTCTCCTCTTCATTCCCCTCCTCCACTAGGAGAGTATTTGTTGGGGGTAGCACCAAAGTTTGTTCTTCCATCATTTTAATTCAATTCAAATAAAATTTTTTTTTATTGTAATGTATTTGTTCTCCTTTTTAAATCTTTCCCTTCAAAAGTTATCTATACAAACATATTGAAAGATTTTAAGAATTCAACTCAAATGCAGAATATAGTTAAACTAATATTCTACTCTTTTATACTGCCATAATGCAAAATTAATTCTTAATTTATACATTGTGGTAAGAGATTGAGAAAAAAAAAAGAAGAAGCATGTATTCACATAAGAAAGCTTATTTTTCTGACATTACATAATAAAATGGAATAAATGGGTACATTAGTCAAGAATTCAACTCAAATAATCTTTTGGACAAAGACCATACCAATTAAACAAAGCCAACTTAATTCATTAGTGGCACCATATAGTTAACTGATATTATAACTTTTTTTATACTACCATAGTGCAAAATTATTTCTTAATTTACACATAAAAGTAATGATAAGAGGTAAAGAAAAAAGAACAATGCACTTGCATATAAACATTTTTTTTCTGATATTACATGATAAAATGTAGACTGAGCAAAAAAAAAAAGAAGATAAATGGTGTATTTACTTGCATTCATAATGTTATGTGATCTGCACAGATATGAAAGACCAATTTTTATTAAGTTGCATTTACTTTCTCAATTTTCATGGTTTAATGCACACACTACTCCGCTATGTATAGTTAAATAAGATTATTCTTTTGATAAAAAAAAACATTTTCTTCTCACTCTAGTTGATTTTATATCTTTCTTTATAAATAGATTGAGTAAAAGATACCATCGAACATGTAAATTAATTGACAGGATTAATTTAGTTTAACTAATCATTTTAGGTTTAAATTTTGAATTTGCATCTACATTAAATATTATAAAAAAATTATCATCCATAATAGTTTTACCTTACTCGAGTAAGATTATTTCCTATGAAACATATATGGGATTTCATATCAAAAAAATATATTTGAATAAAAGGTTGGAATATACTATAGTTATATATTAAAAGATGTTTTTATATCAAAATCAAATGTGATAGTAAACTTATTTTAGTTTTAATATCGTACTTACATTACATTTATCAGTTTAATATTTCTAAGTTAATTTGAAAGATAGAACAATGAAAACAATTTAAAATTAGAAATGAGAATAGATTAGGATGTATGTGAGAATTTATAACTTGTTCTATATCAACCTTATACCAAGCTGATCCTATTTATTAAATAGATCAGGTTAAGTATTTTTAAAAGCGTATTTATTTAAAATATCAATTTCAAGTTATCTAAAAAATATTTTAAAGTTTAATAATCATCCTATTAAGTAAATATAAATAAAATAATAATATCATTATGTAATAATAACGTATTATTTAAGATTATCTACTTGTTCTATTTGAATGTATAAGTTGTTAATCTGTATATAAGTTTAAATTTATTAACATATTTAAAAAAATATTATAAAACAGACTTTTAAATATGCTTATAGATTAAATTTTAAAAATAACATATTTGTTAAATAGATTAGGTTTAAACTTTAAATTTAAAAATAAAATCAAATTTAGATTATATAAAACCTAATTTAATTTAACTTATTTTTATTCATATTTAAAACGAGAACAACATAAAAAAAATATCAGATATCAAACATTAAATAGTACTAACTGAAACTGGGATGTAGATCCATCAAACTTTTTTTCTTGGGGGACGGTGTGGAGCCACATGCTTTAGTGACTGTTTTTTAATTCAAGAATAAGCACATGATCATTTCAATTGATTTTTTGTTGTATTGATGTCAGGTTGTTGTGAATTTTGTTTTAGTATAACAATACAATCTTTTTCATAACATCTTTAGATTTTTATTTAAAATTCTTGAAGCATTCAAAAATGATATATATTGCTCACTAGGAAGAAAGAATAAAAATGGGATAAAGTATATGACATGAAAAAGAAGAGAGAAAAAAGAATGGGGTGGAAAAGAGATTAAAGAGTTGTACATATGTGCATGTGTACAAATATAACAAACATTGTTTTTTAATTTTATTTTTTTTTTTTTAAAATCCGAGCGTTCTTAATTATAATTGATTTGAAGTTAACGCAAGGTACGAGAATCAAATTTCAATGCAGCCACATTTTACTTGAACGAATTGATCCAAAGTCCAAACATTATTCTTGACCACCAGCCAACCATTCAATCCAATTAATATAATGAACATGAGTGAAGGGTTTGTTAATCACCGTTGAAACTACGTGATCCATTCACTGCCGCATGTCATGATCTCATTCATGATCATGAAATGTCTCGCAAATCCTCACATTTTATGTCTCAACTACTTTTTAAAAAATAAATTTTTATTTTGACGATCAAAGCTAAAAAAATCACACCAGAGCAGGGGACACAAACATATACAACAGAACAGAAGAGAACAAAACAAGGGAAGAGACAGAGAGAGTGAAGCGTGTGTTGTTTGAAACCGATGGCGAGAGAGCCTCTGGCTCGTGACCTATTGATCTCTGTGTGTATTTGCGTTCTGCTCATTGCCCGCCAATGTACCGGTTTTTACCTCCCTGGTGTTGCACCAGAGGATTTCTGGAAGGTCATTATAATTTTTGTTTTCTTTCAAAATGTTTTCTTTTCAAGTATTTTAATCTTGTATTAGATCAGTGGTGGTTCTTGTTGGTTTTATGGTTTCTCTATCCCTTATGCACCTTGTTGGTTTTAGATCTTTGTGGTTTCACAATTTGGGTTCACATGATCTTGTCTTTTTTATATTTTTTCTTTTGGAAAATTTAGTGAATTTGCCTTGTACGTGGGCTCGAGATCCGAGTATCTGTCCTGTTATCTTGAAGTTAGGTGTACAAGTAGCAATCATTACTTGATCCTTTTTATTCATTTTCATTAGAGTAACTTAAATTCTGTTTGATAACATGTGATTTTGATGAATGGTTTAGGCAATGTGATAGAAATAGTGAGAGAATCCCATGTTTTCATGGCTATTTTACACTAATTCTGATGCGATCATGCAATGCCAATGCCAGCAATGGTGGGAATTGTAGAAATTAAGCGTGTGTTTTCCTTTGTATACTTATATATGTTAGTCATTCTATGCATGCACCAACATTTTGCATTTCCTAGACATAGTCGACAGTTTATTGACCTGATGATTCAATCAATGCATAAGTGATCAGCCAAAGTAAAAGGTGATAGATAACATTGTTCATTGGTGACAGGGGGATCCATTGAGGGTGAAAGTGAACAAACTGACTTCCACAAAAACACAGCTTCCTTACTCATACTATTCACTGCCTTATTGTCAGCCAAGTCACATTTTTGACAGTGCAGAAAATCTGGGGGAAGTTCTAAGGGGTGATCGCATTGAAAACTCTCCTTATGTGGTTGGTTTAAATTTTTCTGGACAGGTTGCAACTTTCTACCTTTTCGTCAATATGTTTTAACTACTAAAAGTTTGAAACAATTTGATTCTTCCAGTTTAAAATGAGAGAGCCACAGCTGTGCAATGTTGTTTGTCGTCTAACTCTTAATGCAGAAATGGCCAAAGAGTTCAAGGAAAAGATAGACGATGAGTACCGGGTGAACATGTGAGACACTAACGACCCTTAAGTTAAACTTACGCAATTTTGTGTCAATGTGACTTATGGACAATTTATCCTTGCATTGTCAGGATTTTAGACAATCTTCCTTTGGTGGTTCCTATAAGAAGGCCTGATCAGGATTCCATTGTGTATCTGCATGGCTTCCTTGTCGGTCTTAAAGGACAATATTCTGGGGTATGTACAAGCTTGCTGAGTGCTGACCATTACTTTATAACCATTGGTTGAATTCATTTTGACTTCTCGCACTCAACTGTTGACAGATCAAAGACGAAAAGTATTTTATCCACAACCACTTAGCATTTGTGGTGAAGTATCATAAAGATCCAGAGATGGAGTTGTCAAGGATTGTAGGATTTGAGGTTAAACCATTCAGGTTGTATTATAATTCTTTTCGACATGGTTGTTAAGTATAGTTTTGTGTTAATATCTTAATTTCCTGGTTAATAATACTTGTACCTTGAAATTATTCCTGAGTTCAGTGTAAAACATGAATATGAAGCTGGATGGAATGAGAATACCCGCTTAACTACCTGTGATCCCCATGCAAAAAAGTTGATCACCAGCTCTGAATCTCCTCAAGAGGTTGAAGAAAATAAGGAGATCATTTTCACCTATGATGTTGAGTTTGAGGTTAGTTATCAAAATTCATAGCAATTGAATTACCAGGGTGCTACTAAGAATTGGACTTTGATGTTGCTTTATTTTTTGACTGTGGAATTTTACCTTGCAGGCGAGTGATGTGAAGTGGGCATATCGCTGGGATACCTATCTTCTAATGGCCGATGACCAGATTCACTGGTTTTCAATTGTCAATTCTTTGATGATTGTACTTTTCCTTTCGGGCATGGTGGCCATGATAATGTTGCGGACGCTTTATCGTGATATTTCTAAGTACAATCAGTTAGAGACACATGAAGAAGCTCAAGAAGAGACAGGGTGGAAACTTGTCCATGGGGATGTTTTCAGGCCTCCATCAAACTCGGACTTACTCTGTGTATATGTGGGAACAGGTGTTCAGTTTTTTGGAATGATTCTTGTTACCATGATCTTTGCAGCCCTTGGATTTCTGTCTCCCTCAAATAGAGGGGGGTTGATGACAGCCATGCTCTTGCTCTGGGTATTTATGGGACTATTTGCTGGATATGCTTCAGCGCGTCTTTATAAGATGTTCAAGGGAACAGAATGGAAGAAAATCTCTCTCAGGACAGCCTTTATGTTTCCTGCCACTACCTTTGCTGTATTCTTTGTGCTAAATGCTCTAATTTGGGGGCAGAGATCTTCTGGGGCTGTGCCATTCCAAACAATGTTTGCTCTTCTTTTCTTATGGTTTGGCATCTCATCTCCTCTTGTCTTTGTTGGTGGTTATGTGGGGTTTAGGAAGCCGGCAATTGAGGATCCTGTAAAGACAAACAAAATAGGCAGGCAGATTCCAGAACAGGCTTGGTACATGAATCCTGTATGCTCTATTCTAATAGGAGGCATACTCCCATTTGGTGCAGTCTTCATTGAGCTTTTCTTCATTCTCACATCAATCTGGTTACACCAATTTTATTATATATTCGGCTTCCTTTTCATCGTGTTCGTCATCCTCATTATCACCTGTGCTGAGATCACAATTGTTCTCTGCTACTTTCAGCTGTGTAGTGAAGACTACCTTTGGTGGTGGAGATCATATCTGACTTCAGGTTCCTCTGCACTCTACCTTTTCCTATATGCTATTTTTTACTTCTTCACAAAACTTGAGATCACAAAACCAGTATCTGGAGTCATGTATTTCGGGTACATGTTGCTGCTTTCATATGCTTTCTTCATGTTGACTGGTACAATTGGTTTCTACGCATGCTTCTGGTTCACAAGGCTCATCTATTCGTCAGTGAAAATTGACTGAACGTCCAGGGGTTCCAGTTCTACGTTTGAAGCGCAGAAGTTTAGTCTCCTCAGTATAGGATGTTTTGCAGTTATGATTTTTTGTTCGAGTCATCAAATGTATTTTCTAAGTATCCATATTTTATATTCTTTCTTAGTATCCCCTTTCAGTGTCTTTGAATATTCTCATTATTTTGTATCATGTATGAGGACTGTTGAGCAACTTACCTGTCCTCCATGCCTATCTAGGAAAAAAAAGTAACTCTTGCAAGTAGTAAAATAAGCCTTGGTTTAGATCCTGTATTAAGAAATAAAATCATTTTTTGTCAATAAGAAATTTGTTACAAATACTGCAATCTATGTCAGTCAGTACTTTTTTTTTCTCGACCAGAAACAAACAAAAAAAAAGTATGGTTTCTCTTGCATATGCTAATTGCTTTAGTGCATGTCATAAAAAAAATTTAAGGGGAAGGAAACTAGACTGGGAAAGCAACTGCGTCGTACCTGGCCGACTGAATCCCGATTTTACCTGTATCATATGCAACTAAAATACCCAAGCAAACACTTGTGCCAGACCACATATTAGGAACATCAGAGCTTCAGGCAGAATAATAATCATCACAAGCTAACTTTTTGCAGTGCGCATGCCTGGGCACATTGATATTCATGCTAAGCTTGCACATAGCTCGCCGTACCTACAAGCAGCTGAAGTAATGTAGCTGAATAGCGTCCACTTGAATGAGGCAGAAGACAAAGGAACAAGAACATTGCAGCCTCATATTACAAAATGAGCCAATATATAATTTGAATTGGCTTATGATCACGTTCATCATAGACGCAGGTTGAACTCACGAAAGGCGAGGAAAAACACGTTTAAGTTTAGGAGGCATACCCTCCGATTACCTAGAGATGATATTAAATTAGGCTGAAAAGGATTCCGGGGGAAAATCACAAGCAAAATATCACACCACTTGTGGATGACAAATAAGACAGATCTTGATTCTGCCAACCAATAACTTCAATAATAAATGTGAGAACAGTACATTCGTTTACATGATCGGTGGCAGCCCTAATATGACAGCCATTTGGCTTAATGTATAATACTATAATTTACAAGGTAACAGATGAAAGAGTTAGTAGTTATTACAAATCTAGAAACCCTCGCAACTGTAACCAGAATAATTTTATAACACATTGCTTTCGACCTTTCTTCACAAGTTCAATTATAATAGTCAATGAAAACAAGCATTTCAAGAGAGTAATTACACATGAAAATTTTAGTCTGCATCATCTGCCGTAAAGTCAGGCTCAGGGGGTTTCTGTAGTTTCACCAACTCCCTGGCAGTCTTAGCAAGTCGATTACGATGTACTCCACGAAGAGTGTGTGCAGCAAACTTTGATGCTAACAGGGCAGCACCAAGGCTGTAGGAACTGCCACCAGCATTTTCATGAGTTCCTTCTGATTCATCAGCATCTTCTTCCTTTTGACGAAGCTTCATAAGTTTCTTTTTAGAATACCGACGCCATGCTGCTTGAATAAAGCATGCAGCCCAAGTTCTCCATTGCTGGGAGTAAAAACGGAAAGTATGTTGAACCTGTCTACTATGAAGGCGCCTAAACTGACTGGCAACAAATTTTAATTCATCAGCAGTTAAGGCAAAAGCCTCAACCTCTGTCAATGCATTAACTGTTCGCGTAGAAGATGGGAGATTAGAACCAGATTTGGGATCCAGGGCCCAGGTTAAAAGCTCCTCTCCACAGAAGTCAGCCTCTTTTAGAAAACCACGGTTGAAAAATCCACTCCTCCCACCATCTGTGGTAACACTCTCAAGACGACCGCGTATGATGAAAAGCATCTCATCAACTGGATCTCCCTCCCGGACAATGTAAGTATTCTCTGTAAACAAACATGGTTTCAGTCTCTCACATATGGCATCAAGCAATCTCTCATCCATACTCTCAAATAGTGGAACCTACAAATCCATGAAAAGCAATAACTGAATTAACAAATTCAGATGCTCAAACATCAGTTTGATAAAGTTAATCTGAGAGAGATCAAGTCCAAAATATCTCAAAGAGGGACTGAAGATTTTATGTCTAAAAGAATGTGAAAAGCAAATCCAAAGAGTCAGTGAAATTGAGAAGAACCAAATAATTATATATGTGTAAAAGGACCAAATACATACCCTCCTCACTAAGGCCAAACAGAGATGACGTTTAATATCTCTTCTAAGATCCTTTGGTAGACTCTGAACTAAATCTTCTTCATCTACACCACGTGTTGCCAGCCACTTATACTGATCATACCGTCTCACACGCTCTCTAAGTTCTTGTGGGAGTAAGCGATGATGCATCCACTGTTCTGAATCACGCCTTTTGACTCTCATTTCCTCAAGCCTAATGGTAAGGGACTGAAGATATGTCTGTAATCATGGGAAAAGACAAAGAAACTTCTATATCAGTTACAAACAATCTTCTCTTTCATACTTGGTGGACATAAACTTCAAAGCTAGTTATTTACAAGGCCATTCTGTGATAATGAGAAACAATATTTAGAACAAACTTAAAAATATCAAGTGCTCACTGCACATTATCCATGTGTCCATGTGAATGTGCGTTTGCTCTAATTTCTTAATGCAGAACCGTGTTAGTTCTTAAAGCTCTCTTGATAAACAGGATTAGTTCTCAACTGTGAAGAAAATACATGACCCTGATACAGATGTATATAGGGAGCGTATTGGGTGAAAGAACGAGGATGTAAGAAGAGTTAATCTTGATCATTTAATTTGACATGGATAGTCAAGATTAATTCTTCTCATGCATTTTTTTATACTCATTATTCATAATGTATATATAGGCTACAAAAATTTACAACATCTTCATGTCTGCCATATGAGCCAAAATGAAATGAAAAAGTTGAGGGAAATAAAATTGGTATGTCACAAAAGCACCCATGCCCTTTTTTTTATAAATACAATTGCTTAGAAGTTTAAAACAGACCAATTTTGGTTTATATTAATGACTGTATCCACAATGCATTAAGAGGCCCAAAAAAAAGGACATGTATGAACACATCAGACACATGTTTGTGTCTATGTCCATGTCTGCACCAAACTAGGGTGTGTCCGTGCTCTATAGGTTCTCAACATGAATACTAATAAGTAGTTCATCAGTCAAGGCAGAAAATTTACTATCAGAACATAGTAATACACCTGACAAGTCAATCTTTCCTCTATGAAACACAACATATGCCTTCCCCAGCTGCCCTTACAAATAGATAGTAACCAAATGACTATTGAGGGGCTACCTACTCCATTATATCTACATGATTTAATATCATTTAATCCCACTCATACACCATACATATAATTGCAACATTCAGTTCCATTTAATCACTCCGATACTGGTATTGCTGATAAACATGAAAATTAATGTTGGATAATTCAACTACTCAACTATCCAGCACATTAAACCCTAACAAATACTATGGATACTCCAGCATGTTCCTGATAAACTGAATAACAAGGACCGCAGCAATCTTACTTTCATGATATTTTTAAGCTCAATGATTTAAGTATACCTGCATGTTGCCAATCAGAAGTGCAAAGAGGATGAGGCCAAATATAGCTAGTGCTATTGAAAAGATAACCTCCCCAGGATAGGTGCTAGTTTGAAGCCCCTGGCCAAGTGTACTGCAGTAAAGTCAATGAAAAATTGGTACTGACATATCAAATGAGGGAGAGAAAGGGAGGGGTGACAACGGAGGAAAAGACAAGGGAACAAGTGAATTCTTCTATAGACTAAATCTGAAAAATATAAAGAGCGTTATTTAGCTGAAAGCCCTATAATTTTTTATAAAATTATATGAAAATATAAAAAATATCTTATTAAATGTTAAATTATCTTTTAGGACTAGATTCCTTATTTTCTCATTATCTCTTAGGATTAATTACCATATTTTCTTACCTTATCATGATTTGTTTCCTTAACTAATTAAGATTATAATTAGTATAAATAAGAGTTAGTAATATACATTAGACAGCACATCAAAACATTCCATAATATTGTAATAATCACAATGAATATCAATACTTTTTTCTTCTCTGTCATATCTCTTTCTCTACACTTAAAATACCATAATTCAACATAATATCTGAGCAGTATCATCCTCCTTGACCTATTCTATCACTATTCTGCTGTTGACTTTCCTAAAATGTGGGGCTTTTTTGGTTCAGAAGTTGTTGCTATTTTTTTATGCTCAATCTAGGACCACCGCCAACTGCCATGGTCCTTGTTGCTAACAACTGTCAGCCATTGCCTACCCCCATTATTTTGACAAGAGACCACACTGTACTGATCTATCAGCTGCTGAAATCTCCCCAAAATTTTTCCTTTAGTTCCTTTTATCTTTGATCATGTTTTTTATTTCAGCCATCTTATTGGTTTGTTCTAATATCGTGACATCTCCAACATGACTTAATACACGTGGTTCTCTTTGAACTTTGATCTGCTTCACCTTCTTTTTTCTGGTGTTTCAAATAGTCTTTAACCATTGTGGTCCTCAACAGCCATGTCATCACTCTAGCAAATATGCCTTCTTTGGTTTGAATCATGCACTATGAGAATAGGACATCAGTCTGACCCTACAACTTGTCCAAAGATACAAGCCTGACCTCACGGCTTTCCCAAAAAATTAGTTTGGCCCTACAACATTACCAAAAGTATCAATTGGCATCGTGGCTTTCCCAAAGACATCAACCTGGTCGTATGACTTTCCGAGGGATTAGTCTGACCCTGTGGCTTTTCCAAATAAATTAGTCTAGCCCTGCAATATTACCAGATGTATCGACTGGTGCTACAATAGTCCCAAAAAAATCATCCTAGTCTCTCTATTTTACAGATATTATTAATTTTAAGGATTTATTTGTAACAAGCTTAAACCTTAGTAAGCTTTACCTTGAGAAGAAGAGTTAGAATATATGAAAATATTCAAAAATATCTTATTATATGGTTTAGGACTAGTTTTCTTATTTCCTCATTATCTCTTAGGATTAGTTACCATATTTTTTCTTATCTTATCATGATTTGCTTCCTTAACTAATTAAAATTAAAATTATGATTAGTATAAATAAGGGTTGATACTCTTATACTAGAGAGCATATTAGAACATCCTACCATATTGTAATAATCTCGAACAATACCAATTCTCTTTTATATCTCTCTCTCCCTCTCCATACATAAAACACCATAGTTTCATCAATTTAAAAGTAAACTTTCCAAAAATACTAGTATCTTTTAGAAACTGAATCAGATGAGTGTTAATGTAATCACAAAACCAGACCTTTCCCTCTTCTGTACTGATATAAACCTGATATCAGTATCAAAAACAAAGGTTATAGATCATATCTGTCACTGCCAGTTTCAGTAATACAAGAAAATAGAAGATAAAAGGAAATGAAACAATTTGAGGGACATGCAAACCTCCTACCTTTTTTGCACCCAAATTCTACCTAAACCTTGAACATATCCTCCTTTCTTTCATATATAAACTGACGCCCAGCACTCACCAAATCCCTTACCAGGTGTGCAGATTCCTCTGCTCTTCCTATACTATTCAGCCTCAAAAGCCAGTACAATTCCCTTAGTATCCTTCCAACTTTTTTCTATTTTACCCCTTTGCAATACACGGGAGGCTAAGATTATTCAAGCATACAAGTTCTGTAAAACATTTCATCCAGAGAATGTTTGAACATGGAACTGATAGCTATATATCCTACGAACTTATTAAAATGATAAATTTCAGGATCTTGATCAATGCTAATTTTACAGACTAACATAAAAGGTCAATTTGAGAACAAATCTTGAAAGAAGGCAAAAAAGTAGGACATAACTTATCACCTTTTAGATTCAAAGAAACCAGTAACCTAGATGTCAAATTACACAGAAGAAACTAATAGATATTCTTCAAAAGGTAATGCTATTAATTGTATTTAATGATAAGACTAGTAACCTACCTTCAGAATTAGTTTTATGGTTTGTCTTACAGAACAAAGCAACAAATTTTGAGAGATCGTGGAACCCTGATAATAAAAAAACGGTTAGCTATTAAATTTTGAGATTGTGGAACCCTGATCTGATTAACATCAAACAAAATATAGTTCAAAGAAAATAATTCACTTGCTATGCAATGTCTGTCACAGCTTTATCCTTATTAGGAAGTCTCATTTAATGTAGGGTGGTCCATAATTACAACCAACAAGGATAAGATAATTGTTGCTAGTTACAATAACATAAAATTCCTCCAATGGCTAAGACAAGTTTAAATTTTCTTTCCACTAAACTCTTCAAACACAGAACACTAACATAAGGAATATTCAAGAGGCGCAACCTAAATAGAGTTTAATTTATCCAGTAACCCACTCCATTATTAATACAACTTGTTTAAACTCAATACATTGTTTGAAAATTACATAGAAATAATATAACCGCTCCATTCAGAAATACATACTTCTGGAGAAATGCTTGGTAATATCAGCATTCAGGTCAAACTTTTAAGAAAAATACTTGCTTCCGGTTTTTCTGATAGGAACATGTTTGTTGCACACCCTGTCCGGGATGTATTGAGTGGGATGGAAGAGAGAGATAGAAAGAAAGAAAAAGGTAGAGGGATAGGATCTGATATGTGATGTGATGTAATAGGAAAAGAGAGATAAAAAGAAAAACAGGGTGTAATGGGGTGGAAATATTGTGCAGATGTATGAATCATTACTCTTTCTGATAGCTGTTATAGAATGCACGACACAAATGTCCAAAGGAAACAAAATTAATTACCTCAAATTCTGGAGCCCCCACCATAAACAGTAACAGTATTTGGATAAGAACTTCTTAGATGAAATGATGCCAGATGACAAGGCTTGTGTGAAAATTCCATAATCAAAAGGTGGAGGATCACCATCTGTTGAGCAATTGTACTTAAGAATAGCTTCACTTATATTCTGCCAGTCATCATAACCGGTCATGTGCTGGTTCCCACAATATAAGAAGTTTTTATTGCACCCATGATCACTACAAGCCTTCTGCCAGCATGAATCATTACGTTCAATAGCTAACAAGTACCAAAAAGCACCAACTATCTGCAAATAATCATTCATGGAAAAATACTCAAAATACATAATTGGCAAAGTTGATACACAAAAAAGCTATATAACAAGAATAATAGCATAACTAGTGAGATTGTACACAGATCAAATAAAACAACACAGGGAAGATAGACAGAATTCAGCATCACAAAAAAAAAAAAAACAAAAACTTACATGACTGGCAAGCATGTATAACAGCAAATAATATGCAGCACCTGCCCATGCAGTTTCAGCAAAGACACCAGCTGTTCTCTTAAGTTCTGAAGTCAATGGTACCATTCGGAGAAATCTAGGAACATACTGAAGCAAGATAATGAACAGCAAGGCCTGTTTTGTTGCCAGCACATCTGAACCTTTTGACCTCTGAAGAAATCTCCAAACCACAATCTGAATACAAGAACATATAAAAGAAAGCAAAAGTACGAATTGAGTATTCTTATACTCCTTGAGATTGCAGATAATAAATGAAGACAAGCATTAGAGTAACACATATAACTGTTTTAACATTATAAATGGATGTCCATTAAGCAGTCAAAAGAACTGTTCTGAATGTATTAATGAATGTCAAGTAAGCAGTTGCAAATTTCAGCAGAATATTAAAGCAGAAATAATCATATATATTCAAAAGTCAACAGATAAAATAAATTTGTAAGCGAATCCCCACCCTTTATGTGTTTCAACCAAAGAAAAGAAATATGCAATGGGATTGGGGAGCTTTATTGTATTGACCTTTGATCCAAATACAAATATAAACATGGAGTGGACAGTAGCCAAAAAATTGTTTTATGGCAATCCATAGTGAAAAATAACAGAGCCACAGACACTGCTAATACAAAAGGATCATAAACCAAAGAAAATAATCATGTAGCATGAACTAAAAGGGATTGACTTGAGAAGACAATAGTTTCTTCCAACCTGTGGTATCGGCAACACAGATAAGAAATCAATGATGAAATACCGCCGCAAGTATCGCTTGGCTATCTGGGCTGAATCTATCACAAGCTCACCCCGCCCAAAGACACGAGAAGATGGAGCGATATACGCAGTACGAAATTGGAGAGCCATGTGTATAAGATAAAAAGCATCAATCACTGTTCTTAAGGTTGTAACTATAGTTGCCAACTTTTTATCTATGCCAAGACAGTGCAATGGATCATTGATGACTGGGAGATAAAAAAACAGTGGATCCACAGATACAGCTAAAATGCATGAGATAACAAAAAGCTTATTCCATAAGAGCAAAAATTTGTCTTGAGGATCAAATATCTTCTTTTCTGACACTTTAAGATCTTCTGGGAACACTGCCCTAGATACCCCCAAACCAAGTGATCGCCCAATTGACTTCAGACCTTCAGATCCCCTTCTCATTCCTCTTTTAAAGGACCTAGAGGTTGCGCTGCTTCCATGACCACCATGGTTTAATTTATCAATACTAAATCCAGATTGTATAATTCCAGCATCAGAAGAATTTGATAGTCTGGAATCCAAGGCATCCAACCTAGAAATTAACAGAATGCACCGAAACAGATCACTTTCCTATGAAACTATAGCAAGGTAATTGCATGTAAATAGACAGGAATGTGAAGGTCCGTTCTAGATCAGAGAAAAGCAAAGAGGAGACATCAAGAAATAATGAGAATTCTTTATCAAACATAATGAGCAACTAAAGTCAGTATGGGTTGAATACTAACAGGTTAATTCAATTTAAGAAAGCTATGTCCACAAGATTCATGTAAAATCATCTTCATTAAAAGAGTACAGCATTGAAAGTCTGAAACTAATTTTACATAAGGTTCCACAGCCATCTGGGAAAATTCCAAAATAGCATATCGTCTACTTCTAATACTGTTACAACTTACAAACAACTGAATGAGTAGCATAGCAAAAGATTAATTGGTTATATATCCTTCCATGCTTTATGGCCAAGAAAGTAAATGAAATATACTGGTGTCAAAAGTTTACATCTAACATAATTTATCTTTGCAATAACTTAATTTTATTCTAAAGTTGGAATTTAGAAATTGTAATAACTTATGCAAGCTAAGAACATGCAAATAAATATTATTAACATTACTATCTTCTCCTTCATATCTCCATCCTAACTTTACAATGATAATATATCGGATACCTTAAAAAATTTTCCCGCTGGGCACCAGTGTACTGTGACTTGTAACCAGAGTCAAACATCTTTCAACAGTTGATCACATATGCACAACCTGCTGACAAACAACAAAAATCAAAACATGATCAATATCATTAATAAAATTACTGTCTTCAAGCTCAGATTCCAAATGGTCATTCATACCTCTTCTAGAGGCAGGCACAATTTCCAATTCAAACATGGAAAATATAGTGTCAAGAAATGCCATCCTAATATATTTAAAACTTATGCCCACGTTTACTTTCCTCAGGTGTTAAACAATAAACATTGATATACTTTATAATTTAGATTGATTGCACCAGCCAAATGAACCTGAAGTAGCCACTTGCTTGTTCCATCATCATCCTTCCAGTATGGTATTTGTGAAATTTTTAATCCTCTAAACCAAACTGCTGTTTACTCTATAGTTCTCAAAAAATATTCCAAAATAGTAAAATCAAAAGCCCATACATCAACAGAAAATTGTCCCCGTTCCCTGGAAGTACCATTTTCTACATGTTCCATCCATAAAGAAATAACCATTACCAACTTTCTGCCAGTCTTCACCCACCGTTAATTTCTTGATTCATATCAAGTAATTTAAATATAGTTCATCCCGAAACATTATATTTGATACACACAAATATTGTGGCTGATAAATTAAAATTTAGGGGAGATGAATTCATGGGAGAAATTGTCATGAAGTATGTAAATGGAGTAAAAATTCTTATCCCCAAAAAATCAAAGATGTTTGGCACATAAAAAAAAAAAAAAAAAAAGATCTTCGGTCGTTCAAGTTAAACGGAAGCGAAGATATTATCTGTTGTCGTTCAACAATTAGGCTTCAACAAGGCATCTCTCTCTGTGCTTCGACCTATCTTTTTGAATCTCTCTCTACAAAAAAAAAAACACCGCGTAATCTCGAAAATCAAGAGAATAGCTTAGATAAGATCAAAGAGCGAGAGTAGACAGGGGCAGCGACCGGAAATTCTGCCGCCGGTGAGGAATTTTTGTCAAAGCTCACAACAAGAAGTTGGAGTAAAATTATCCGAAAAAATAAGAAAAGGCTAAATTTTCTTTCCAAACACAAAAATGAACACTCCTACAATTTCTGCGCCTAACCAAAATTAGCAGTAGGGTTAACTGTCGCTGAAGTTCAAGTTGGACACAATCGTAAGTAAAACCACCACAACACTCTCCCACCAATATCCAAATAAAATTTCATATACACCCAACAGCCGGAAGCAAATAGAACACAAACTCTTGCGCTGATTCCAATAAGATTGAAAGCGATGAAAGTGGAAAAAAGGGGGGAAAATAAAGAGGGAACACACCTCCTCGGAGTGAAAAACGCGAAGATGAAGTGAGGAAGAAGATGAAGATGAATAAGGCATTTAAGGCGGAATCTCGGCCTCTGAGTGATTAAGTCGCCATCATTTGCAACACAAGACAAGAAAAGAGAAGAGAAGAAGAGAGGAAGCAACGCCCACAAAGCGTGATCACATAAACAAAATATAATTTTATTTTTTTCTTTTCTTTGATGCGAATATCTTTCCTTATCAAAAACAAGATACTGTAATAACTGTTATCAGAGACAGATAACAGTACTACTTCCCCTTGTAATAATAGACATTTTAGTAAGAAATTTTTTAATTTTTTTTATCATTTTATAATTTTATTGAAGATTTATTTTATTTTTTAAAATAATGATGATGAAAAAAAGTTTTAAAAAACTAAAATGAATGAGAACTTAATTATAAAATATAAAAAATTACATATAAAATTTTATAAAAATATTAATTATACTTCTTTAACTCTTATATTAAACCTTAAATGATTATTATTCCCTCAGTTTTTATTTTATTTGATATTTCAGTTTTTAATATATAAGTATAAAATTAATTAATATTTAACATTTTTAGATTAATTAAATTATTTAAAGATATATTAATAAGTTAAGAATATAATAAAAATACATTTAATATTTTATCGATAGTATAAACTGAAAATTAAAATGAGATAAAAAAAACATTGTCCAAAAATTTTAAAAATAGAATGGAGGCAGAGGGTATTTTGAACCGAATACAGTAACAATTTTATTAAATTATGTATGTTAATTAAAGAATCATTTTTAACATGCATCTAATGATATATAAAAATATTAATAAATAATAAATATTTATTAAAATGATAATATTATTAATATATTAAATATGTAATTTTTAATATAAAATTATTATATATATTATTATACTTTGTACACTTAAACATTTCAAACGATAAAATACTATAATAACTGTTATTGGATTTTGTGCTTACTGCGGTCCCTGTAAAAATGGAAAGTTAGATTCTTGGAATTATTTTTTTTTCATTTCAGATTTGATAAAATCTTTGTAAAAATAGAAAATTAAAAATAAAATTCAAAGCGTCTGTAATTTAGAGTTTCATCCGAGAAAAGCCCTGATGTCAGTGTTTCACTCGAAGATCTCTCTGGCAGACTTTGCCTTTTGGCCGAGGCTTAATAACTTCCACAAGGACTCAAAGAAATCCAAATTATAAATTTTGGAAGATTATATATATAGAATTATTAGAATACATATATATTTGAGGAAATCAATGTTAATATCATGGTGAGTTGTATTTTAATTTAAAAAACTAAAAAAAATATGTTCTAATTTTAATTAGGGAAAATAATCATTCAACTTTTAAAATAAATTATCCAATTTTTCCTAATTAGTTAATATGAATCACCTAGTCATCATTTGATTGTAAGGAAAAATAAAGTAAAACTATATAAAGAAAAGAAAAATAAAATAATTTTGTATATAATTGATTGAGGAAAATATGTTAATATAGAAAGTTAAATTATATTTTTGTCTTTTTAATTTAGTTTAAGTCTTTAATTTTATGCTCTAATTTTTTATTTAAATTATTCTTCTAAGTTTTTTTAAGTTGGTCATTTTATCATTATAATGATTAATTTCATCAGAAAATTTGCTGCGAACTGGAAAAATATTTGAATCATCTTAATTATTTATTAATTCTCTATATATAAATTATGAACCACTGCGAAATTTTAAACTAAATGTCCTGTTTTAATAAAAAGAAGCTTTAATAAATTCGATTAATTATTTTTAAAATATAAAAATTTCATGTCTAAATCAAAATGATCATGAAAAAATTTAATTGAATCTATTTTAATCAATAAAATAATACTAATTTTTATATGTGGGTTATGTCCTAACTATGACAAAATTCTAAATCAATTTGAATAATTTTTGCAAGAAAAACAAAACATATATAGGTTTAAAATCATTTTTTACTTTTTATATATTATCTTCTCGTTTTAATAAAAAAATTACGAAAAATTTTATATGTTAATCGAAATTTAACATATAGTGAACCTCTCAATTCATTTCAATAATTGTCAAAATAAAATTTTAGATTTCAATAAATTTTTGATAAATTTTAAGGTTATTTCAATGAAAGAACTATCTTGAAATAGAAAAAATAAAAAAAATTGAAGAGCGAAATTCAAATTAAACATAATTTTAGAAGACAAAAAATATAATTTTGTAAAAAATAAAGATATTTTTTTATTATTTTATATGATAAAAACAAATATTTTGAGGTAAAATATTATTCAAAATATTTTTAATAATTCATTTTATATTGCATAAAGATGATTGTTTACTAAAAAAAAGAGGATGATATCAAGTGTATTGGTAAAAATATACAAATTTTTCTTCTACTTCTTGATTTTGAAATGAAAACAAAGCGTGAACTAATTTTTTTGTTCTTAAATAAGTTTTGAGTGTGTATGAGTATGATGAAAATTAATTTTAATTTTAAAATTTTATTAATTTAATCTTTATAATTTAAACGTTTTGAAAAGTAATTGTTTAGCATATGATATGCATTTAGATATGTCAATTATATATCACCTTATATTTATTGCTAATGTAACAGGCTTAGATATATATATCATACAATTAATAGAAGTTATTTTTTAAAATTTTAAATTTATAATGATTAAATTAATAAAAAAATTAAAAGATTAAAATTAAATTTAACCATAATTATAAGAAGTATAGTGTTTTTGAAATAGATTTAAACTTTAACATTGATATTAGAAAAATAAGTAATTATAGTTTTTGTAATGCATGTTTTATTTTAATATATATTTAATTATTATTGATTATCTATGTAAAATTTATTAAATATAAAATATCATATTATTTATCCTAATAGTTTTAATTTTAAAATTTTATTTTTTAATAGTTGTAAAAACTTAAAATATTAATTGTTTAATGTGTGTGGTTTGGACTTGTATGATTTGTTAGATCACATTTCAATATTCAAAATATGAAAATGTATGATTTATAGTTAAAATATATTTTATACAGTGAATTACGAGTTAAGGTTTAAGATATTTTAAAGTAAGATTTACGGTTTCAATTTATAATATACATTAGGTCATCATTTGGTTGATATATAAAACTAATGTTAAAGGTTGTAATTTATCTTATTTGTTGCGCTAGTTAAAGTTAATGTTAAAGTTGGCATCTTTAGAAGATGACAATACAAATTTAATTCGATTAAACTACTTATTTTAGTGGTATTTGTGAAGGATTTAAAATCAATGCCTTGATTAACTTATTAGATTTTTTTAGGTGATTTTTAATTTTTTGTTTTATATTTTTAAAAAATCAAATATGATTTTAGTTTTAAGTTGTAAATTTATAATTTTAATTTTCTAAAAATTATTGTAAAATTTAGTTAATTTAATTTATTTTTTTATTTTTAACCTATTAAAAAAATAATTTTTTTACTAAAATAAAAAAATTAAATTGTTTTAAAAAAATTAAAATAAAAAATTTGGTTAAAAATTAAAAAATTCACTGTTGTTGATATTGATTTTGATTTTAAATTTATAAAAATTAAAACTATTTTAGAATTTTAGTTTTAGTTTAAAAATATTATTATAGAAAATAAGTCAACTTATTCTATTTTATTCTACCTCCTTTTATAAATTCATTAAAAATGGACAATTAAAAATTATTAAATAAAAAATAACAAAAAATGAAATTATCTCAAATAATAAAAAATTTAAAAAATAAAATAAAACTATTATTATTAATAATAAAAAAATATTATCTTACATACATATAAGATATTATATTTATATCTATCCCTTTTATAACTAGCAGATCTTCTTTTATATTTTTTAAAAAAATAAAAAATTCATAAATATTAGATTAAAAATGTATATAGATATTAATTATTATATCATATATAATTTTTTTAATATTATTATTATTATAATTGTGATAAAAATTATAATTTTAATAATCATAATAATAATCATAAGAACAAATATTATAATACCATATCTAAATAATTATCGACATTATTCTTACTTGAATTTAGTATAAACTTTATTATTATTAA
This sequence comes from Canavalia gladiata, assembly GCA_037954105.1. Taxonomy (NCBI): domain Eukaryota; kingdom Viridiplantae; phylum Streptophyta; class Magnoliopsida; order Fabales; family Fabaceae; genus Canavalia; species Canavalia gladiata. The sequence continues at coordinate 39,391,744 of CM075662.1, read as the reverse complement.
TTTTTATTATATTATTTTTATTTTTATTATACAATTTTTATTTAATATTTTAAACACTTAAAAGAAAAAAAAAATTCTTTCCCATCTTAATACTTGTAGGATGAGTTACTTTATCTTTTTATCCAAAAAATCTTTTACAATGTTGACGGTTTGATTTGGTTCTAAGCAAAAAATTATTATAAAAAATATTTGGAATTTAGAGTATATTTGATAAAATATTTTAGTTATTTAAAAACATAAATTATCAGTTGAAAATTAGTTTATTTTAGTAGTTACTAATTTTTTTAGATGGTTATTAATTTTTTTAGAAAAATTACTTTGAGTAACTTTTATATTTTCAGCTTATAGCTAAAATATTTTGTAATTTTTATCTTTCATATATTTTTATAATTTAATCTTTTATTTATCTGTTTATTTTTAAATTTAATAGTATTTAATTTTTTATAATAATATTACTAATTTTTATAAATTTATTTTATACTATTATAAAATATTATATTTTAATTTATTTTTTAATATATAGTATTTATTTTAATTATCATATTATTTATTTTATTTTATTAAAAATATTAAACCATTTTATACAAAGTTATAATTATAAAATAATACTTAAAAAATTTATTTATGTAAAAAAAATAAGCATTTTTATTTTAAAAAATAAAATTTAATATATTTTTTATAAATATAACATATTTATTATATTTTAATTTATTGTTTAATCATATCTTTATTTATTATTTTTTTAATTTATCAACTAGTTTAACAATTAATTTTATTAAATATTTTTTATTTAATAAATAATTTATCAACTTTCAACTGATTTTTTAATTTTTAACTATTTTTTCAACTTTCAACTAATTTACCCATTAATTTACCAAACATACATCTAGTTTCCATGAAAATTTATTAAAAAGATCAAACTATTTTTTTATTTGATTTTATTTTTCAGTTTTTTATTTTATTTTAAAAAAAATAAAAATAAAGATAAATTAATAAAAAAAGTAAAGTAATAAATTAAAAAAAAACTATCATTGGTTAAATACAAAGTAGTAATAATATTTATAATCAACATAATTTAGATAAATACGGAATCATTTATAATAAAAATAAATTAAAAATATGTCAACTAACAATAAAAATAACAACAATTAAATAAAATTTAGACATGGTTGGTAAACTTAATTTTAATAGATCAACAGAATAAAACAAAATATAATAAAACTTTTAGATAATAAGTACAAATCAAAATGAGCCATGTAAAAAAAAAAATTATTAAAATTTTTAATTTTTTTATTTTCAGTTGAATTAATTTTAAATTTAATTTGGTTCAATTATATGATTTATATTGATCAGTTTTGATATTAAATACTTTTACAAATTTTATCTTTTAATATTTATTATCATCCAAATAATGTAAATAAAATATGCCTTTTTTACATCTTTCATTCCTATTTTCTTTTTTCATATAAAAATAATATTTAATTTTAAGCAACTTAAAAAACTAATAATTTATTAAGAAAATGTATTTATTATTATATCTTTATATTTATAATGTAATAAATATTTTATTTCTTTAATAAAATTTGAACAAATTTAAATACTTGAAATTAATTTTAAAAATTTATATTTACACCGTCATTATATTTATATAACTCTTTTATCTTATATTTGAATAAAATATTTTAACATTTAAAAAATTTAAATTTTTTATACTTTTGATAGATTTTAAATTCATTATATTTATATTTTAATTTTTTATTTAAATTAAATAATTTAATTTTTATTATATACAAATTTTTACATTTAAATATTTACTTTTTTTAAAATTTTGCTCATATTTTTTTGTTCATTGAAAAAATTAAATATACAAATATTTTTATTGTATAATATATTTAAATAAAATAATAATCCAATAAATATATATAATTAGAATAATAAAAAAATATGATTATATTATTTGATATTAAAAATAATGTTCAAAGGTAAAAGAGAAAAATTAAAAAAACAATGAATGAAGAAATAATAAAAAATAAAAATAAAAAAAATAATGAAAAGAAAAAATTGAGAAAAAATTATTATTTATTTTAAGAATGAGTTAAATAAAAAAAATTAAATTTTATCTATTTTATAGAAATTTTAAATTATATTAGTTTATTAAAATTATTTTTTAAAATTTATAAAATTTATAATTTCTTAAAAGTAATATCTAAAGAAAATATTTTAATACTTATAATTTAATTTTTTTAAATTACTCTTTCCTTTAAAATAACTCAATTCAAATACTAAGGTTAAATTTTTTTTATTTATCTGCTTAAAAACACAACACATTAATTAATGACATAATCAATATTTATGATTATATCAACATTACTGTTAGTATATTTTTACTATTTTTTTTTTCATTTGTAATAAATGTGTAAAGAATTTAAAAAGTAGGTAAATAAGATATAATTGAAAAGACAATAATTTAATATGATTTAAAATATCTCTCTATATATATATATAGTAAGTATATCTAAGTAAATAATGTTTAATTATTATTTTTAAAATTGAAACAGTCTTGAAATTTAAAAAAATCAATTCATAGTTTAGTAATTTAATTGAAGTTAAGCCAATGTTGAATCGGTATATTTAATTTACATAATTCTATTTGTTAGTGTAGATGGGCAAATAATATTGTAATACTGTAAAATACACATATAAAAAGTAGAAACTTATTTGGTAATAATTACTTAGAAATAGCCAAAACACTTGCTTTTTAATTGATTTAAAATTGAATTAAATTAGTTTTAATGATATTCAACTATATATTTTGAAATATATATATATATATGATTAAATATATTTTTAATTTTTTTAAAATATTTAAATTTAAATTTTAGTTTTTAAAATTTAAAATCTTTAGTTTAGATCTCTCATTTTTTAAAATACATTAATTATAATCTCTATATTAATTTAAGTTATATTAAATTAAAATAAATTAATCATAATTTGAGGATTATAATCAAAACATTATATAAATGGTCAAAAAAAATTTTAATAATAATTGACCTAACTTAATTTAATGTAATTTAAATTAATATCAAAAATTATAATCATGATATTTTAGAAAATAAAGAATTTAAATTAAACATTTTAAGATTGAGGAAATAAAACTAAAATTTAAGTATTTTAGAGAAATTAAAATCATATTTAACTCTATATATATATATATTTAAATTATATATTTATTAAAACATATATTTTTTATTAAAAAATAGGAGAATTAATTTTATAACTTTGAAAGAAACGGGACTTTATTTAATCTAGTTCAAAATCAGCAGACTAGGCATTGGAGTAACAGGGCGCAATGGTTCTTACTGGAAACAACCATTTTTCCCATCAAAGGATGACTTAAAAAAACAAAATGAAAAGGAAAATATTTGACCTCACCCAACAAATATTGCATATAGTCACGGAGACATTAATATGCAAATACACAATAATACTCTCAAATCAAGCACATCATCACCAATGACACCCCTACCCACATCATAATTCCAATGAATCCACCCGACGAACCGCAAGCAACACCTCCATTATTTGGTGAAACCGGTGACGGTGATGGTGACGAAGATAATGAAAATGATGATGATTGTGACGGCGACGGCAACGGTGATGGTGATGGAGGTGGGGAATGAGGTTTTTTCTTGGTTTTGTTTGGCATGACAAACACAGAGAGCTTTAACCCCATCATGCAATGCGCCTGTGTACCACTTATGAAGTGTTTTGGTCCCGATCTGGTAAGCGACACCTTGGTGTTTCCATCGTTGAATACCACATGTTGTAGCCCCTTGGTGTTGCAGTGTGAATAATCCGTGTCATTAACCACATGCACCGATTCTGTTCTCTTATCGTATTTGAAAACTGCAATTATATACACATTAATTCCAATTCGAGTTTTAAGTTTTAACAGACAGAATTACTATGCCAAAAGAGAATGCTACTAAGCAATAATAAACTCATAGCCAAAACAAATTAATTAATACCAGTAAAAAAGGAGTTTAAGTTAGAATTAAAATGCATGGTTAAGACACGAAACATTTTATATAAAAAAATATATAATAGTACTAAACGGTCACAGCTATTACTTTGCAGTGTGCATGCTTCCTATTATGTGCACTAAATAAATTCAAGTAAGATATAAGAGGTAATGAATTATTACTGAGAACATCACCGATTCTGAATCGGTGAGTGTTGGCCCAGTGGTTGAGTGAATCTGGTGATGGAAGAGGAACCTTCCAGGAATTTTCACTGCCTCCAACCACATATTCTTTGGCATGGGAGCAGTAAATTAAGAGGCATATGATGACCAAAAATTGAGACGCATTTGGTAAACATAATGCCATTGATAATGAGTGGGTGAATGACCAAATAGTAGCTAGCTAGCAATGACTAAGCGAGGGAAATATGCAAAGCAATGGCTTTAAGTTTTGGTTCTCAATTAATTAATAAATAGGCTATGCTGTGAATGACAGCCATTTGGCAATTGCCAGCAACAGCACATTTTGGCAAAGTGGCGAGCCAACATGCATGAATTCTAAAGGAATAATTACCTTTTCGATACTTTTAGGATGAATAACATAAATTTAAATAATGACCAATTCAACCAAATGAATTCCCCTTTCTCGAAATTCGTGGGTTAACTATTAATAGTTTTGTGTTTATTTTTCACTTTATAGAATCTTACTTTACGAAAATTTAACCAAAAACGATGGAGGGGATCTTCCAACATAAAAAAATTGATTGGAACTTTTGTAAAATTCATTTTAATTTATTTTAGAAAACTTCGTAGAAAAACTTTAAAGTAGGGTTTTTAATTTATCTTAATAACTTTTTTAGTTAAATTTACAAATAAATCTCATTTTATATAAGGTTATTTAATTTAGAAAAGTTTGTTTGGAGTTATAAAACTGGACTTTGACATTATTATTATAATTTTTTGGGGTTTTGTTAACGAATGGTTTAAGGTACTAGTTAATGAATTAATAATTATAAAGTTTTTTTAATTAAAAATCATGTTATTAAATGCATTGATATTTAAAAAGCAAGCTTAAATAGACATTTTTTAATTATCAAACTATTTTAAATTTATTTTAGTAATTGTCATAGAAAAGTTTAATAAAAATAAGTTATTTTTTATTTATTTAATAAATTTCATAATATAAATTCTCATTTAGCAACAACTTATCAAATAAGTATTAAATTAAGTTATTTACTCAAACGCTCCCAAAGCTTATTAAATAAGAATTTAATCAAGTTATTCACTCAAACACACCTAAATTATTTTTTTTTGTAAAAAAGTAAAAATTCCATTGAAGTTAAACTTTTATTGACGGAGCCAATATAAATTTCATCTATCCATAATAGGAAAAATAACATGAAGAGTATGTTAAGTATTGTTTAACTACATTTCTAAATGAACCTACGATATATGCCTGTTCATTTTTTGAGGGGTTAACTGTTTTTTCGTCTCAAATTAGAGGCAGCATGTGCAGGGCGTCACATCGTCACAGCAAAATCATATTCACGTGTTCTTCTTTGTGACTTATGACAATCGTAAATGGTATATGCTAATAATAATTTTGTACAAGAATTTTTGTGTGTAACATTACACATTATATCTTAAATAATATTCAGCCAAAAAAAGTTACAATCTTGATAATGACAAAATGGGCACTATCACAATAATAACTCACAACAGTATTTTGCAGACCAAGGAGGTGAAAACACAAGGAACTATATGTATCTGTGTATTAAGGATATTGGTTAAAAAATTTGAAGATCAAGGAGCCCTAAACACAATCTTATTACTAAACTATAGTCGATTGTTCAATTAAACAGTGGTTGGTTGTGTAAAATATGGCTGAGTTATTATTGAGAGATCAAAATGCCAAATAACTATAACACAAGGACCAGACCTAAAGTTTTTCCGCCTCCAACTTTTGTGGACAAAGGATCACTTTTCTCCATTATGAACAATTAAAAAGAATATACTAACTACTTTTAGTTTTAGGAGAACTTTTAGTTTTAATAGAAAAATTCAAGAAGCTTTATTAAGTGATATTATTTTTAAAAAATCTGATTTCAAAATTTAAATTAAATTTATTATATTTTCAAAAAAATAAATAAGAAGAAAAATGATATTCTACATATTTGGATATATTTTTTAAAATTTTATGATGGTTAAAAAATTCCTATAAACATTTATTTATTTAAATTTTATTAAATATTTATGATGATTAAAATTATTACAAAACTAAAATAGCGGGATGTATTTCTATAAAAAAAATATAACTAATTTTATTATGAGCAATGCTAGGTTACTAATACAGTTGGCCGAATTTTAACCAATATAAGGATGGATATTAAAAGTATAAAGAGATAGGACATCCAAAAATAAAAAAACATAACGTACCTTTATAATAATAATAATAAACCAAATTTGTAGCTTTTAAAATACGTTTTAGTTGTGAAAAATTATCATAAGCAATTCCTAACATATCATAAAATTTCTTTTCTTGAAAACCTACACTTTTTCAAACCTAAAGAATCGAAGGAATTTTGAAAAATTTTCTTATGACAAATATAAAATTTAGATTTTGTTGCGGCAATCGATTGATCACCTTCTAGGTGTAATTATACCAAAGAGTGAAACTTTAACTTTTTAAGTGCTGAAAATGAATTCACTTCAATCAAATATAAGTTGGAGTGAAGGATACTTTATATCATGTTGTAATCGTCATATCAATTTGGAAAATCATACAACTGAGAATAACGATTAAAGGTCAAGCTAAATCTTGTGTGTTTCATTTTCGTAAAAATCCAGAACACGCTGGCAGATATCTTCTTATTTGTTGCACTAAATACTTAGACGTTCTACAAGTTTACCCAGATTATTCACCAACTAAGGTGAAGAAAATTAGATGACACATGATACACATTGCACGCTATTCTCAAGGTGGACAGAGAAAAGAAGCATATCAATGTAAAAGAAACAAAATTGCCTCCAAAGCCATAGCCACATAATTTTGTCTTACACAAAGTAATGGGATCCACGGGGATAACTAAGTTACTCATCAAACGGAAACATTCATGACATGTTTAGTTTGCTCCCTCACTTAAGGAGTGTCTTCACAATTGACTTGACATTGAGTTTCTTGAGGTCAGTATAGGACTGTCCGCATCCCACAAACATGACCGGAGCTCCAGATATGTAAACCATTGAAAGTGCAGCTCCCACCTGATAAAAGGAAACATCATAAGACCAATATTTTCTCATTAGAAAAAAATAAATCTAAATGCTCATTCAAAATTTAACTTTCCAATTTTTGAACCAGCATACCTTATCATCAATGGTGTCAAACTTTGTGAGCAAGATCCCATCTATCAATCTGGGTGTAGATGATGTTGAGAGGTCAGCCAATTTCTGCAATAAAATAGATGTGATGGGATTCAATAACAAACACAAAAAGAAGGAAACAAAAAGCAAAATGATAGTTGGACAAAACATATCAACTATATAGAACCGATTAACTGAACCTGGTTGAACTTTGAAAGCTGATCAACTGCATCATTACCGACCAGTGCTTCTCCAACAAATAAGACCAGGTCAGGATTGTTGAGGTAGATGAGTTTTGATAGTGCTCTCATCAGGGGTTCATTATCCTGAAAATCAACAGTGACATGTCAGATGAACATGTAAAAACATTGAAATAAACATCATCATTGTGGTATCAAAATATAGCCAAAACAATTCAATATTTCAATCTAATACAAGGATGGGTCCTCTATCCAAATTTCCAATATACATAAAACAAATTCAAGGTTCATTGCAGGGGAATACTATTAAAAGCTGAAGAGACTAGAAACTGAGATAACAAAGAATAGGGCTCAAAATCATTAAACTCTTAACTAGAATAATAACCGCCATAATTACCTGCATACGGCCAGCTGTATCAACTAGAACCACATCTGAACCATTGTGTGAAGCTTCCAGAATTGCTTCTTTTGCTACAATGGCAGGATCTTTTTCATAACCCTTCTCAAATATAGGGATCTGAAAAGGAAAATTATAAGCCTACATGCTTCCAGTAACTGGTTATGATGAGGTAAGGATGTGTGTGTATGCACACATTAACCTTTAAGCAGTAAAATCAATATAAACCTGAAGTCTACGAGCATGGGTCCGCAGCTGCTCAACAGCTCCTGATCGAAAGGTATCACAAGCAGCCATCATGACACTAACATTGTGTTGCAGAAGCCAGTAAGCAACCTACACAATTATACATAAAATAAATATCATCTTCTGGTTAGAAAGCAAGCCCAACCAATGGAATATTAAATAAATAAGAGAAAAAAATATCATTTTTCTTCACCTTAGCTAGATTAGTAGATTTTCCAACTCCATTAACTCCAACAAATACAACAACATACGGTTTCCTCTGCTCCTTGGCAGCATGCACATCCCTCAATATGTCAATAGAACGCCTTGGAGTTAAAATACGGACAAGTGCATCTTCCATTGCTGCCTGCATCAATTTTTTTAAACATCACATTGATATGAAATGTTATGGAAGTGTATACATAAACAAAAAACCAGAATCAAATGTTAATAGGGCAAGAGATAGCAACAGACATGCACTGTTGAAGATATCCTTGTAAACGAAGCCAGCTTTTTGCCTTCAAGACTTGCTGCCACTGACTCACATAGTTTCTCAGCTATTTCCTCAGCCTACAAATGACACAGAATGTAAACAAAGTTAGATAGCTTGATAAGGGAAAAAAGTAGTTGACAGATAACCGTTTACATATTCAGAGGGACATAGGTGTAATGCTGTTGAGGATAAACACACACCACATTCTTGGTCATGAGCCTGTCCTTCAGAGCTTTCAAAGCTGGTTCCAAGTCTGACTTCTCCAAATTGGCCTTCCCTGCAATACTGAGCTCAAGGATGCACAGGTATATTCTTATTAGTCATTTCAGTGGAAGATGGAAATGGCAAAGTTATAAAATCATCCTAAAGTTTTTAAATTGGCGAGTCAATGCGGCAGGTGCAAATTATTCGCATCTAAACAACACAATAAGCTTCAAGCCATTAGATACTATCAAAAGGAAAATGGAAACAGGGCGGCATCCCTAGACTTTACAAACTGGAACTTGATTCAACATGCCAGAGGGGTCACTATTAGGACCAATAGTAACTGTTTAATTTATTTCATTCCTTTACCCTTCCTCCCATCAACTTATGTCCTCCAACTCCTTTCCCAAATTTCAAAGAAATATATAATAACATTACAAGTTAAACAAGTGTGGCATCTTTGACAATGCATGCAAGTCATAGCACATTAGATAATGCATATTAACATGGAAAGAAAATATCAAAGAGGTTCCAATTCAAGGAAATTCACTACAAACTTTTTATTACCATCACCTGACTGCTGGAAACCATCAGAGGATCAATCCAATTGTCCAGGTATCTCATGGAATGAAAACAATGAGACAAACAACATAACCTTCACATGCAAAGTAGAAAATCCAATTCACAGCAATATATCATTTTTCAGCATTTCAAGTACCGCAGTATCAATCCCATACCATAAGGTAAACTACTCAACATAAATCTGAAAGAAAAAATATCCGCCAATTAACCAATCAAAATGCACAATAGATAACGACAAATCTCAACATCTACAATCTTACCTCTGGAACATAGAAGAAAACCAACCCTTCTTTTTAGCACCAGACTTGCTGTCCTTTCCAGTGTCATCATCATCCTCTTCAACCTCACTGTCACTGCTAAGAACCTCTTCTTTATCCATCATACTCTCCCCCTGTTCCTTGGCCAAAAAATCTACGCTTCCGTTCCCATCGCCATCCACATGATCTGTAAAGTCCAGTTTGGCCTGAGGGGCGGAATCATCCCAAACCCTGTTTTTCTTAATCACTTTTTTGGGCTCAGCCTTGGCAACAACAGCATCAACAACCTTCTTTCCATTCCCTCCTTTTCCCCTAAGTTTTTGAAGCCTATTCACATCAAAAGCCCCAATGTTGGAACTTTCATTCTCTTTACCATTATTCACCATCTTATTATTACTACCATTACTCTTCAAGTTAGAATCGTTAGTAACAATTACACGGCCATTTTCCAATTTATTACCCCTTTTGCCATCACTATCATTTTTCGAAGCACCATCATCACTGTTCCTTTCAGATCGAGGCTTGTAGCCTTGCCCCTGTCCGGCGGCTTGGTGCTTCCTAACAGGCAGAGGATTCGATTTCTTCAAATTCTCGGCGCGAGCCTCGGCTTCTATCTTGAGCTGGTTGAAAATCTCGTCAAAATCTCGGTAGATGGTTTTTTTTGGATGGTAGAGGCGCGAGAACTCGCGCTTGACGGCGGCGAGCAAATCGTCGACGTAGAGGAGGTGGAGAATGCGCTGGTAGACGGCGACGAAGACGAGGCCAAGATCGTTGTGGAAGGTCCATTTGAGGGAGTATGAAGCTCCAGGTGCATCGTAGTTGTAGGATGCCGCACCTGATCTCTCCTCGAGAAGACAGGATCGGATCAAGGTGTCGATGGGGGATCCCTTGAGAGCGTTGCTAAATTGGTTGCAGCTCCAGAGGATTAATCCTCCTCTTGTGAATATCAGTAACTGTTCTAACATCTTTGGTAACTAACAGCAACCAAATCGTGTGAATTGATGTGAGAATTATGAGATTTCTAACGTCGGAAATTCGCGTGCCTTTTCAGTTGAGTTTTGAGAAAAGAAAAATAAAATGGAAACAGAATTAAAAAGGAGGAAAATAATGAAATGAAAATGAAGGTCTGCTGGTAAGTTGGGTTGATGATGATTACGGAAGATGCAGAAAACGGTTATGGTATTATGGCACGTGCTATATTCCCGGGACGGTGCAAACTGCAAACCGCGCACGCCCTCGTTGACTCTGTTGCTGTGTACGTCTAATACGACGCCGTTTCGAGGCTGCTTCGTTCCTCCAACTGAAAAGGTTAATAATTTTATCTTTTTTGTAATCATTTTTTAATTGGATCCAACGTTCAATGAAAAAAAAGGGGGACTGAAGGCCAAAGCCCGACGACGGCAAGAAGAAAGCCCATTTCATATTGTTATTCTTAATATTACTTTATGAAGTTGTTATTTACACCACTTCTTTTTTATCATCTTTAAAAAAATTAATTTTGAAATATATTAAACACTTTTTTAAAAATTTAATTCCAGAAATGATTTGTAAATAAATTTTGATGTTAAAATTTTAAAAATATATGTGATATATTTTTAATTTAAATTTCTAAAAATTAACAAAAAAGGAGTGATGCAAATAAAATAAAAATGAAGGTACAAATAGTAACTGCCTGTTAATATGTGAAAACGGCTACAAATTTTATTTTCCCTGCTCAGTGCAAATAGCAAACCCGTTTGTTTTGTTCCAGGAAAGAAACTCTAAAGGAGACTAAAGCCCATTTTGTTGGAAAGGAAAGTGAGATGGGATGAGCTGGGCCAATTTGGATTTGACGTCAATTTTGTTGGAACATAGGTCAGATTATCGATTATTTTGGGCAATATGAATTAAGGATAGGAGATTGCTAAATACACTCCTTTATGAGATGAAATGATGAATTTGTTACCTTTATTTTGTATTTTAAAATTTTAATTTTTGATGCTATGTAAACTTTTAAAATAATTTTTCAATATATCTTTTGAAATGTATGTTTTTTCCTTCCAAAATTAAAATTTTGAAATATAAAAAATATATTTTACAATCAAAATTTTGAATGATATCTTTTTCCTTCTAAAATTATAATTTTTTAATACATTATTAATAATTTAAAAAAAAATTATTAAAATTATAATTTTAATACATTATTAAAAGAAATTATAATTTTAAAATTAAAAAAAAAACGTAACAGACTCATCATTTTACATGAGGGTACAAAGTGACATAGAATAAAGAGGTGTGTATTTACTATTTAGCAATTCCTTTAGCAATTCTTTTAAGGGTAAGGCCGATTCCGAAATTGGAATCACCTACCAACTTTGGGCTTAAATATAGTGTTTAGCATAATATTTTTAAGTTTTTATTTTCTTTACTAGTGTAAGTTTCTTTTTCCATTAGAAAGTAAAAATTCATTTAATTTACTTCTTTAAAAGCTTTAATGTTTTGGATATTTCATTCATAAAAAAGTTCTCTTACTTTTAAGAATTTTTTAATATTATGTTTTACTTAACTTTTTTTTTAAAAAGAAGACCAAATATCACGTAAATCAAAGGACAGGGATTAGAGCTTGGCCTTAACCCTCCTTGTGTGCTTTAAACCCTTAGTATTTATATTTTATAATCTATAAAACATTTAAAAATATGAAACATTATATTTTAATTAATTAAACTATAAATAATAAAAAATTAGATACATAATAAAAATAAGGATGTTGATTAAATTTATAACTTATGTAGATATAGAAACAAAAATAAATCATTTTTAAAATACAAATATAGAAATAGATATTATCATACCTTATAAAAAAAACTACCAATTATCATCCCTATTTGTAAGGTAAGCAGTGAATGTATAATTTTATTTATTTTTTGTTACAGTGAACGGTATAATTGATCTGACTTTCTCATTAAATTCTGGAATTGGAAAATTTTGTTTGATCTATGATTCTTTCACTCTGAGCAGTTGAAGTGTGGAACAAAAAAGAGGCGACAAGAAGTAGCGTTTTCTCTTGAGCCCTCAAAATGGTTGGGAATGGAATGGGGGCGGCCACAACCCTGTCTTATATGTCAAGGAATCAAAAGTTCTCTCCATTAAAGGCCATAAGAAATTAATGCAAATTGCAACCCCACGTCTCGCACCGCACTGCACCTTTCCTTCTAATTATGACCACAATATATATATATATATATATATATATATATATATATATATATATATATATATATATAATGTTGAAATTGATTCAAGACAACAACATGCATTAGCTAGCTAGCTGGCCTGAGGAAGGTTGAAGCAGACCATATATATATATATATATATATATATACATTGCTAAGCTACCTCTTCTTACGTAATCTACCATTCAAGTTTTTTATTTTATTTTATTGAAATCTAGTAATTATTTGATTTAAATTTGAATAAAATTAAATTTAAATTATTAATTTTTTTTAAAGATATATACAAAAATTAATTTTAATTGTATATTTTATTAAAATGGGTATTTTATATTAAAAATATAAAAATTGATTCTTGAATTGAAAAGCAAACCGTCACTAAGTCAAATATGAAGCTTATAATTAATAAGTGCATATGAATGAAGCAACCACCATTCAGGTTGACCGAATAATGGGACTATAATGGATTGATATTGTATGCTATCTCTAATATTTTGCGTTGCTTTTAATATTTCAGTCCAGGGCTGGCCGGCTAGATTGGATAGATCATGGCACATGCTTCCAAATTAATAGCCCTCAGAATGGGAAAAAAAATCTCAATCAACCACATTTTATGAATCAACAAAGGGTGGCAATTTTCATCAACAAATTAAAGATGTGTTTTGTCTTGTTTCACATTACTAATTAATTTATAAACATTTCGTTTGTGTTTGGTCCAGGGTTGATATAAATACTTATTTTTACCAATTTTACTAAAGAAATTTTTAAAAACAAACAAATAATTTTTTAAATTTTAGTTGGTTCAACGAGACACTTTCTAAAGCACAACCTAATAAACTCCTATTTCTAGCTAGCTAACTACATATTTTTTGTTAAAAAGAAAAAAGAAAAACTTGCAGTGACAATAAATTTTTAAAACAAAATCAAACATTTATATCATAAAAGTAATGTTATTTTCATAATATTTTCTTATAATATTTTTTACAATTAGTTATTTATTTTTATTTTATTATGTTATATATTACTTATCTCAATTTTTTTCTTATGAAGATGTGACTAAATAATATTATTCATATGAAATTGATAGTCATTTTCAAGTTAAATTGTGAGTGATTTGAGAATGAGACGAAGAGAGAGGGACAGAAAAAGTAATGCATATTATGGATGTTGCTTTCTTTGTTCTCATCGGGCACGAGTTATCTGATCAAACTTTCAATTGCCTTGTAGAACCATCTCTCTCTCTCTCTCTCTTCAAACCCAACTTGACAAGTTGTCAGTGGTAATTCAATGGCATAGCCAAGTCCACCCTATGAGTACCTTATAATTGAGGCATCAACATCTTCAACAGTTCCATGTTCAATTGTTCACCTATATATAAATATAATCAGTCTTACATATTCCAGCTACCCCATATCTCCCTTATCTCTCTCCATATAGATATCTCAAACAAAACAACACATACATGTAGGTTATACTTAGTAGAGATATGTATATATAGAGAGAGATAGAGAGAGATAGAGAGAGGGAGAAGACATTATATATTGTATTGGCACTGTAGTCATTTGGTGTTGTTACTGATTAATAGCAGTGATAGCTAGAAAAAGGTGCAAATAATGATGGCATTCCGGAGCAAAGGCCATATCTTGTTACTGTGGTTATTAATTATGTTTGCAATATTTTCATCCATTTTTGCTGTGCCTAAAGAGCAAGAACAAGATCGAATCAAAGCGCTCCCGGGGCAGCCACAAGTGGCATTTTCTCAGTTCTCTGGTTATGTCACTGTGAATGTGCAACATGGTAGAGCACTCTTCTATTGGCTCACTGAAACCCCCTTTTCCCCGGAGAATAAGCCTCTTGTTCTCTGGCTCAATGGAGGTTAGTCTCTCTCTCTCTCTCTCTCTCATACACACACATAAATTGATTGAAATCCAAATTGATCAATATGTATATAAATATTACCCAAGAAAGATACGTATGAAGATCCTAATGAATGAAGTAGGAAAAGGTTCCATGCAATGCATTCTCAATCATTTAAACTGCCAAAAGAGCACAAGGTACCGTAGCTAGTTCTTCAAACCAAAACCATGGAAAAAGGAAAAGGGGATTGAATTGAACATTTTGTTTGATAGATGAATTGAACAAGTACAAAATATATTTGGTATACATGTCTTCTAAGAGAAATGCTATTTCCATATCATTTTCTCACAAAAATTTATATATTAAAGAGAAGGATAGGAAGAGAAAAGCGAAAAGTTAAAGACAAGATAAGTGATCTGATGTATGGAAAAAAAAAAATTAATGTTGGAATAGTAAGAGAAACACTCACTTACAAAAATATCATCAAATAAGTTAACTGAAATTAAATTATTTCGTAGTAAATAGGGATTTTTAAAAATAGAAAATTCGGTACATGCATATTTACAAGTCAAGTTTGCTACTGGGTTTGCATTGAGTTCTTCAGTTTTCACCTGACCATCACTTAGGTGAGGCTAATTATTTGGTATTCTAAGAGTTTACCCTCCCTGTAATATATTAATTAATTATAACTTACAAAGCAAAAATTTGTTAAAAATGTTGAAATGTTGATTAGCTTAGTCGATAAACCAGCCATTTATTTAAGAAACCATCATATATATATATATATAAACCTTGAAGTTGAAGGTTTGTTGTGTGTAACTTTGTAATTGTTGAAGTATTAAGCAAGGCCTTGCAGTGTTGAACATGTTGACCGTTCCCTGAAATGGCCAACCCTATACAGATTGGCATTGTGCTATTAATGACTCCATCAACCTCTCTGATGCACTTCACTGAATGTGTACTATTTCTTGCTAACACAACCTCACTGTCACTGATTCTGAGGGAAAAAAATTGACAACCAGCTGTTAAAACGTTAGTCAAGTCTTCTCCACAGATGGAGAAAATAAAAGAAAAAAATAAATAGTGTTACTCATATCCTATGAGTTATGACATATGTGTCCTCGTGATCTCTCTCTGTCTATATCTTTTTTGAGCTTTATTCCTTCTGTTTCTGACGCTTATTCCCTGTTTGGAACAACCTATTCCATGCTTTACCGCAGAAAAGCAAATTAATAACAAAACCCTCCTTATTCATCTTCTTTTTGTTCTCTCTTTACATTCCAGGGGGAAACAAACATCATATAGTATAAAAGCCTTCATCTTCCATTTTTTTAAAAAAAAATTTCTTTATCTTTTTTCACTCGAAATTGACCTCTCCGGAGAGGATCAGCTCACAGTGATAGATCATCTTATAGTATGTAATAACAGTATAGATATTACTTGATTTTATTATAGAAAATTACTATATACTATTAATTAAATGTCTGTGAATAAGTAAATATACTGTAACAAGCATCGTAGTATACACTAATGATCGTCCTATATATATAGGAATTTTCTATAATAACATCATAGTGATGGTGTACACTTGCATTAATGTATTATCAATATTTAATTTTCGTTTGATAATTAAGATTATACCAATAGAAAAACCAACGCACCTAACCGTTATATAATATACGATTTTTTTGTGTATGTATCAAATGAGCTTAATTTCATATTTAAATTATTTTTTATTGATTATCTAATTAAAAGAGATTTTTAATTTTTAAGTTATTTTAATCAATAGTTAAATCTATCTAATAACATAACATTGTATATATCGTAGATTATTAAAATTATTGTCGGTTTTTTTTATACCTATATGAAGACAGAAAGTAAAAATAAAAAGGAATGGGTATAAATATAATTTATCTTGTTTTTAAAGATCACTTGATGTAATTCTATAAAACAAGCTCTTAAAAATAAAAAGGAATCGTTAATATAATTATTAATAAATGCACATCTAACAAACATAAAAAATTTAGAAAAGGTTAAGAAATGGTCCATTGATCTTGCTGCAAAATTCTAAGATTGTAGTTTTTTTTTTTTTTTTTTACTTTTCTCCTTATCACAAGAAGAAAAAAAATGCTGTGGAATGCCGCTGTGGTCCTGTTCAAATGCCGGGACCAGAGTTAAAGTTTGAGATCTTTATCAACACCCATCTGAATTTGTATTAAACCCAATATTTTTAAATTTGAATAAACACATTGGTTTATGATTTATTAATTAATTATGGTAGAATTAAAGTTTAACTGGTAATAATAAAAAATATATTTTTAATATATTAAATAATAAATTAATATAAATTTATAAAAAAATTAAATTAATTGATATTTTAAATTAGCTTAAAAGAATTATGTTATACGTGTTAAAAGATAAAAATAATAATAGTGAATTAATAATTTATATGTAAATATATTGTATGAAATTTTCTTATTTTAGAATATATTATTTAAAAATAACAAAAAAATAAATTTCTATATTAAAACTGGTTCAACTCAATTTTCAACATAAGTTCTTATCTACTTTTGATTGGATTTTTTGTTTCATCATTTTTTAGTTATTCAAACTAATAATGTCATCAAGTCATTATATGCATAGAAAGTATAAGATTAGAATAGTTCAATTGGATTTTTTGTTTCATATTTTTTAATTATTCAAATTAATAATATCATCAAATCATTATGATGCATAAAAATATAAGATTAGAATAGTTTAATATAAAATTTTAAGTTAAAATTTTATCATTTTCTATATTATAAAAATAAAATTAATATCGTGATCCATTCCTAATTTAACTGATCGAACTAATCCCTTCAATTTTCGCAATTATAATTAGACTTATGAATCAAAACAAACTAAAAAAATTTGTAGCAGTTAAAGTTTATGGCTTAAAACATTATGCTCAGTTTGTAGGTGATATAACTTATACTGGTTACATAGTCCTTTTGTTGGCGTGTTTGTTTATTTAAAAATTATAAAAATTATTTTTATATTTTAATATAAAATATGTTTTAATAAAAATAAAAAATTTAGATTAACTAATGCATGTATCTAAAAAAAATTCAAGAATTTAAAATAATTTTAATCAAAATGAATTCTACCTACTTTAAATGAAAAATCAAGTACACCGCTTGAAAAATATAAATGGTAGAGAAAAAAAAGTTGAGGAACTATATTATATTAGAAATTAAGGGACCTAAAACGTTATATAAATTACAAGTGAGAAAAAATAATCAAATTTAGTGCACTTAGTCCAATCAGTGAGTCCGTATAAAATGTGGATGATAAAGATTTTAACTTTAATAAATTAAATTTAAAATTTAAACTCAAAATATTTTATCATGCTTAGATTACTTGTCTGCCCAGATGCAACCCTTACCAAATTCGGATTGGAAAATATAATTTTGATAGGTTTGCTTATAAAAATTATCTTCCACGCATTTATTTTTTAAATTTAATGGAGGGTAATTATTCTATTTTTAAAAAATATAAAAAAAGTATATAATCATAAATGGTATCAAAACGTATCTAATATATTATTTTATATGGATGACAATTATTTTACTGAAACTTGTAAAGATCTCATATTGCATGGACCTATAATCATGCCAGTACTCTATTTTAAAAAGTAAAATAGTTCTAATAAATATTCAAGTATATTACAATTGTTTATAATTTTTTTTATATTTTTTAAAAAATAAAAAATTTATAACATTTAAATTCAGAATGTATATAAACATAAATTCTATAGAAATTTACCTTTTTAAAAATAAAAAAAATTGTTTCTTCTACATACTAAAAATAATTTATATCTGATTAAATTCGGATATGAATAATTAGATTTTTTTTAAAAATATTAAATCATTAAATGAAGAATGTAAGGATGTAAATGATTAAGAATGAAAGAATGTAAATCACTTTTAATTCGTCATGCATTAACATGAATAGAACATCCTTAGAATTGCATTCATTATTATGAAAATAGACTATTGGATAAAACTTGCAACCGAGTGTATTTTTTTTATTTTTTATTTTTTGAATTTACGAAGTTCAGCTTTAATGAATGACAGCCACATAATAATAAATAATAATAATAATAATAATAATATTATTATTATTAATATTAATAATATTAATATTTGTGTTTGCTGGTTCAGGGCCGGGTTGCTCATCGGTAGCATACGGGGCATCAGAGGAAATTGGGCCATTCCGGATAAACAAAACTGGCTCTTCTCTGTATCTCAACAAATATGCATGGAACAGAGGTAATGCCCATCAAAACAATTCTTATTTTTTAATTGAAAATATTAGAACATATTTTGAGGTATTCTTTCTAATTTTTAATGTACTCTTTATTATTAGAGAACATATATATATATATATATATATATATATATATATATATATATATATATATATATATATATATATATATATATATATATATATATATATATATATATATATATATATATTGATCTCACCTATTAGAGAAATCAGTTGAGAAATTTATAATATTCAAAGGGACTAAGTAAAAAAAAAAATCATGGTATTCACGGAATCAAAATAAAAAAAAAAAAAAAACACTTGATGGGCAAAACTAATTGAAGATTAACACAGAAACCACGGTAAAATGAAAAAAAAAAAAAAGATGACTAAACAAAAACTTTTCTAAAAGAGAGAGATTAAATGAAAAAGTTCTTGAGAGATCAAAAAAGCATAATTTAGTCTAAAATTTTTTACTTTCATTTTCACCCTTACTTTACCACTTTCAGGATAACAATACTAAAAAACACAATTTTCTTTTTTCTTTTGCAATTGGTACTCAGAAGCAAATATCCTCTTTCTTGAATCGCCTGCTGGTGTTGGCTTCTCATACACAAATACCAGTTCTGATCTAAAAACTTCAGGGGACTCAAGGACAGGTATGAATTTGATGCATTGTTGAAGTTAATTAAATTGTCCCATCCCAGTGTCTCCATTTTCATAATTAACCTTATTCTATATCTTAATAACTAACATCAGAATTCCAACTTTATAACACAGCTCAGGATGCTCTAATTTTTCTAATTAGATGGATGTCAAGATTTCCACAATATAAATATAGGGAATTTTACATTGCTGGGGAGAGCTATGCAGGTATTTGCTTTACCAACTTTACCAACAAAACTAGAAACTTGTAATTTTTGTGTAATTTTAGCTAACATTTCATGCTATTGTTTACTTTTATAGGGCATTACGTTCCCCAGTTGGCTAAGAAAATCCATGATTATAATAAAAAGAATCCTCAAATTATTAATCTCAAAGGGTTCATTGTAAGTTAACTTTTTTTAAACTCCAATACACTCTATCTAACGATAAAAATTACATCATTTCTTTATAAGTAATATTTTGCTTTTTGCTTGCAATATGAAAACTACAGGTGGGAAATGCTGTGACTGATAACTACAATGATGGGATTGGAACTGTCACATATTGGTGGACTCATTCTATGATATCTGATCAATCATACAAATCTATCCTCAAATATTGCAATTTCACCGCAGAAGAAACATCCACAAAATGTGATGATGCTTGGAGTTATGCGGTTAACTATGAATTTGGAAATATAGATCAATATAGTATCTACACCCCTACGTGCATAGCATCAAACAACGATACTTTAAAGCACATTAGATTCAAGAACACAATTCTTCATATGATTTCTGGGTATGATCCGTGTACTGAAAATTATGCAGAAAAATATTATAACCTTCCTCAAGTGCAGAAAGCAATGCATGCAAATGTTACCAACATTCCTTACAAATGGACTGCTTGCAGGTGTGTGTTTTTTCAAATTAAAATCAAAATTCAATTCTTCTAAATTCTATGAAATGAAAGGTTTTAACATATGCGTTTGGTTTGTGGGACAGTAATGTACTCCTAAAAAATTGGAAGGATTCTGATGTTTCTGTGTTGCCCATATATAAAGAGCTAATTGCCGCGGGATTGAGAATTTGGGTTTTCAGGTATAGTTTTGAATTGTAAACATTGCTTTACATGTGAAAGAAATCTGACACTTTGTTATATTACAACATAAAAATGGAACTGAAAATTTAAAATGAGTTCTTAGATTTTTTTCTTATAGGAACTTTATTCATGGATATTGTTTATTTAATGATATGTTTGGACATAATAATTTTAAATCATTACATTACTTGTGTTTTAATGATAAGGAAAAGGATTTTAAAAATATTGCAAAAATTTAATTGCAGAATTTTAATGCTAACTAAAGAAATTAAATATTTTTTTTAAATTCTCTTTTATATTTAGCTCTTTTTAAAATATCATCTACAACTCCTTTCATATTTAATTATCTTTTTTTATCATTACTCATTGTTTATTTTATATATTTTAGAATTTTTAATTTATTTTGTCCAAACATACAGTAAGAGTACACCAAACTGATCAATAGAGTTTCGTAAGACCAAAATATAGATTAAATTTTTCTCCATATAAAAAAAGTTTGTTTTAAACATGAAATAATTCATAGAAATTGAATAATTGTGTTGTGTGTTGAAGTCAGTTGGTTACTGAATTGATTGTACACCAGAGCAAGTCTTTTGATGAATTTGACTCCTATGAAGTGAAAGATGTACTTTAAAGGAAAAACACAAAGTTTTAATTGTTAATTACAATTTTAAAAGAATAAATTCTAAAAAATTATAATTTATTTTATATATATATATATGTATGTGTATTATCACAATTTTAGCAAATTAATTTGTAATCAACAATTATAATTATACATTTGTGTCTTTAAATTGCCCTCGTCATATAGGAATCATATTCAAGTTTTATATCATTAGAAATTTGGTAAAAATAATCGCGGCCTTTGGTATAATTTTTCTATAGAATTGTCTCTACGGGATTAATTGGTCTGAGAAAACTTTTTTTTTTATATAGAAATTTTCAATAATAATTACTGTTTTATTTTATTTTAGGTTTTCAAATGTTTATATAAAAAACAGTAACAACATATTCAGTATGAAATGATCGTTATCTGCATTAATAGTAACATATTCAAAGAAGTGATAAAACATTTATAATTGTCACATGGCTTCTTGGTAACAAACCCAAAATCATACTTGGAAATAGAAGCATAATAAGAAGCCTATTTTATGTTCTCATTAACTTTCCTTGTATGATTGTATAGACACTTGATATATATATATATATGTATATATGTTAAAAGCTCAATATGATTTGCATTTTCAATAATGCAGCGGGGACACAGATTCTGTGGTTCCAGTAACTGCCACAAGGTTTTCTCTCAACCACCTTAACCTCCCCATAAGAACTCGTTGGCATCCATGGTACTCAGGAGGGCAGGTAATTTATGAAATTTGAAATTGAAAACCACCTTAAATAGGTGCAAATCAATAGAAAAAGCCACCAAGATTGATCTAAGTGTTGAGAGTTGGTGATTAGAGTAATTTTTAATTGAAATTCTGGATTCAAATTTCATTGTTTTCTATATTATACCTAAAAAAACTCAATAGAATAAAATGATGCAAAATTCACATTGTGGTTTCATTGTGATGTGGTTATTAGGTAGGTGGATGGACAGAAGTGTATGATGGAGTAACTTTTGCAACAGTAAGAGGAGCTGGGCATGAAGTACCTTTATTTCAGCCAAAACGAGCTTACATCCTTTTCAAGTCCTTTTTGTCAGGATCAGAGCTACCAAAATATTGAAAATTGCAACATTTATTAATGTATCTTTCATGAACCTCCATTTAGTTCGTGCTTATCATCTCATGCAGTTGGTGGGTCAAGCACCTGTATAAAATTTTCAAACAGAGAAATTCTAGTCACAACGCAATTTTTTTTTTCAAACATTTTTGAGATATGGCATATTTGTTTTGACATTAGAAAATTAATTCTCATTTTTTTTAATCTAAAATATGTTTCAAGAAAATTATTCGGATCATGTTAATTTATGTACATATTTTAAAAATGTTCAACAATTTAAAATCAATGTCATCAAAATCAATTTTACTTAACTTTAAATTAAAAGAACATCAAATCTATACGAATTGCCTTGGATAACATAAACTATTTTTTACTCCTTTCATTACTTTTTGCAAGGTTCCTTACTAAATAATTGTATGAAAAAAATATAATAAAAAAATAAATGCTTATAAAATTTTGCAAAAAAAATTATATTAAAAGCCATTAAACTTGGCTAAAAAAATCTTTATAAAAAGGACCGATGACAGTATTCGTTAAGTCTCACGTTTATTTACTCAATAGTAAAGGTTGTATTAAAAACATTGTTTAAATGTGTTACCTATATTCAACTTCTCAAATTACTGAAGTTTTTAATGCTCCTGTCTAGACATGTTTTGTTTTAATTTTTTGGCTCAATCGGCCAAAAATATAATTAAAACCACCGCTTTGACCAAAAGAAAAAGACAAGGGCATTAAAAATTCGACCTAAACAGAGGGAATTAAACCAATTGATTTGACCAATAAAAAAAATAAAGAATAAACAACAGCATAATGTGGCCCGGGTTTTTCTTTGGGCCAGTTTGTGCTTTATGTAAGAAAAAATGATTTTGTGGACCCAAAAAGAAAATTATTTTTCTGAGTTTAACATGTGTCAAAATCAATTGGATAAATTTTTAAAAAGTACAAAATAAAAAATAGTAACTTTATTAATAAAACCAAAAAGAGTAACTTCCGGGAAAAAAGACGAAACTCTATCATTAAAGGATTTTTTTCCCCCAAAAATTAACCCAAATTGACAGACAAAATGATAGAACGTGTAGAATTGATTTTTCCCACTAAAGAAATAGGACAAGTACAAAAGAAAAAGTTGAAAGAGTAGAAGGTCCACCACCATTTCAAAGGATCCGTACATAACAAAATGAAGAATGCAAATTGAAAATCATCTAAGGTTTTGTATGCAAAATTGAGGTTCATCATCTCACAGTCATCACTTCAACCCTTCACTGACCCCTGGTGGCATTCCTAAGCTTTGTGCAAGATCATTCATCCTTTCCTTCATGGCCTGGAAGCATAAGCAAGAGCATTTTTTTTTTTCACAATCAATACCCATTTATACAATCAATTTCCACTCTTCCTTTTGAAAATAGAATTTTTTACCTTAACACTCTTCTGATGTGCATCCTTGTATGCCTCAGTGACTAGAAGTGAAAGTTTCTGCAATCAAAACACACTTAATATTAATTTGTAACTTATCATGTGCACTAATCAAGACCATAATTAGATTAATAAATAAAGACTATCAGCTATCCACCCCAACTCTCAGTACATGAAATCCATATATGCATTCATAATCATTCCTACAACTTGTGATATAAATAATTTTGTGCTATGCTTTCATAAAGCCAAATATCCAAATTTAGTTGTCTCAGCAATTTTTGTTTTGAAAATTCTTTAAGTAAGCAGGAAAAAAAATCAATAATTTGCACATAGAATCTTTACATATTTGTTTATTTTTCCAAAGGTCTATTCCTATTTCACCACATGGTCATGTATGCAGTATGGTATTAGATATAATCTGACAGGAAAAAAGCCATATGAATCTATAGAATTGCTTCAATTGTCTACTCACTTCTGGTCCCAATTCCATGGCAGCCTCAGTAATTTGTGTTCGAATGGGTTGCTGATTCCCAGATAGTGTTACCTAAAAATTAAACTTCATTAAAGGCAAGTTAACAAATGAAATTGAACTTACAGGCCATTATATAAGTATCAATAATTTAACCTAACATGTCATGACTCATGATGATGAATAAAGCTAGAACACCAAACAAGTTATCAAACATTGTTACATAAAATGAACCATGATAAGCTATGACATACTTCATCTATCATATAGCACGTGATATTCATAGGATGATGCACATAAAAGTTGTCTTTCAACTTTTAAAAAGAAAAGGAGGGAAAAATAAGTTCCAGTTTCCAATCTGCTCATAAAAGCACAAAGAGGTTGAGAGTGAGAGAGAGCAAATACCATACCTTTATTAACTCACCCTCACAGTAACCATCAAACTCTGCTCTGCATAATACAATAAAGAAAAATAACTCCATTAATAATAACTGGTATAAATGAAAAGGAGAAAAACAGGAAAGCTATAATTCTTTAGAAAGAATGCCATACGCTGCAAGTTCTTTCTGTACTCGCACTGCTTCAACTTGGACAACCATCTGCGCCTTCTTCACTGTCTCGTAAAGATTTTGCATGTTACCAAGAATTCCTGCCTAGAATCAATCCACAAACCCAAAAATTGTAAATATTAGGACCAGTCACATCAGATCAGCATACCACACAGCATACCAACATACTGCCTCAATTTTGAATTTAATAGAGATCATCAAAAGTGTAAAATAAAAGATTAATATACATACACATAACAAGAACCTTTTTTGTTCAAGAAAGGTGTTAAATAGTTGTCTGGTATATGCTATTAAGTTCTAAACGAGTGAACTAATGAAATAGTTAAAAACTTCACTAATGCAACTTACATACAACACCAACCACCTTCCAATGTAGACAATACAATGGCATTTATCCCTTCAGAGTTACCAACCTAGCATACTGTCCATATGCCACATTATCATGCACAATTGAATGATTACAGAACATTTTTTATTCTCCCAAATATAAGACATATTTTGCAATGGAAAATAGACCTACTGTGTACGGTGATAGTATCATAAATTATCCAGCTCAGAATGGACAGGAACTACTTTAATGTAAGATCAACAAAGATGAGATTAATCATGAAATAGGGAAATCATAGATACATTTAAGCCAATATCCTGAGGTTACAGGTTTAATAATCTATATCCGATGATTAGGTAGAAAAGAAAGAAGACAGAACAATCAACCAACTCAGAAGTGAAATTCACAAATGATAGAAATAATAAATTTCAGTCAATTTATAGGCCTAAGTCAAAGATAGCAAAGATCCATCATGGATCAATATCAGGTATATCGGTAAAGAAACTTAGAATATACTGCACGTCAGAAAATCTCCAAAATAGCATCCTTATGAGCATGAAAGGTGAACATTGTACTTTCAAAATATATAAACAGAAAAACTTTCAACAGTAAAGTAAGCATCAAACGGGGGTGGATTGGAAGCTTCATGTCCGGTGCTTGTGTTAGGAACCCAAAACAGAATATGAGCATAAAATGCTTTTATTATTGAATATTGAATCACAACAAAGAAGGAGATGATTCTCCTGAAAGGGTTTCCCCTTTCTACAACTCAGCCGCTGCCCAAATCACAAATGATAAGAAAACTGAATGAACTCTTCTACCCTTCCTCCCCCTATTTATATCTAGTTAACCCTTCTAACTAAGTGACAATTCTAACCAATCCTAAACTAATTTCCCTTCCCTTAGATTTAACATCACAACAACTTGGGAAAATGTTCGCATCTTCCTAAGGAACATTACCACACACCAGAGATGAGAAGTTCTTGTAAAGATTAAGCGATACTTCATCACTTAAGAAGAGAACACCCTGTAAAAGATATTCTTTATCACTGATTCATTTTTTCCTTGGACAAAATTGTAAGAAATATCCATTATCCGGTTTCAGTTAATGATATGAAGATTAAACAAGGAAGAAATAAATCCTATAATGCTTTCCCCAAATAAACATGTCAAAGAAAAAACTATGCTTATTAATCATTATCATGTACAGTGAGTGATGAAAAATGTAAACAGACAAGACATGTGGATTTCACTAGTAATATTGATGATGAGAGAAAGCTAACTTGTCTAACCTTAGAAGGTGCATCGTCACTTTTTTCATTATTTTCTTTTTTTCCTCCAAATAGGGCATAAATCCGGAAATGTCTATGATCAGGTCCAATTCTTTTACTTCCATGCCGAGATAATGTCCTCATGTCAACTACATTTGCACTGGAGTTTAGTTTAACTATACAAAAATCAATGTTGAATAACTTAGTGATAACAAGTTAAATTTCATAATCAAAAGCATAACCTTACATAACCCCCTTCTCAATTTAGTCTCTTATTTTGTTTGTAGTTTCAAATAAAAGTTGAACTGTTCTGATTTAGAAAAATGAGAAACCTTTCAATGTTTCAATTGCCGGGAATAATAATAGATTCATGAATATGATAAAGCCAACAATTCAAGATAAATTTACTTTTCAACGGAGTTAAACAATGAAAAAAGGAATTCTAGGCCGTAAGAAACACCGCAATGAAAACAAAGAAAGCAGATATAAATACTACAGAAAAACCTCCCTACCCCAAAATTAAACAAGAAAAATCAAGAATTTTATTTTTTGCAGGTAAATTGGAGAATCACATTCGCTCAACGGCCAATACAAAAAAAAATACCTAACACGATAAAGTGTAAAAAGTTTCCAACTTTATTCACTTTGGAAGCAACCCAAATGAAAATTAATGGAGGGGAAGACTTACAAAGAGAAGTCGATAAAGGGAAAGGTTTTTTCCATTCACTTGCTCCGTGGATGCTTGATAAATGACCAGTTATAGAAAGTGTGGATGCCATAGGATTTGGCTTCCACGCTTAGGGAAAAAAAGGCTGAAAGTGGGTGTTTCGATTGAACGAGATGATGGATTTTTGAGGGTGAAAAGTACTGTTGGAAAATGGAGATTTTCTTGATTCTATGTATTTGACACTGAAGACACATGACTTTTGGTGACACTATGTATATGTTAACGTAACCGCGTTTCATTCTTATTTGTGGAACGGACCAATTGTAGATTGACAACTGATTCTATTGTCACACTTGGGTCTATATGTTTTTTTTTTTTGCAGTCACCATTGCCACGTAAAAAGCTAGTCTGGTTTTTGGGTTTAAACTATCCTCCTTCAAAATGTTAGGATTATGTAATTTTTTTTTATAACATAATTGATCTACGTGTTAGATAATAGAACAAATTATATTGATATTTTAAAAATTTATCAAAAATATATTTAATATGTTTTATGTATATAATATTATAAAAAATAATGAAAAATTTAGGTAAAGTTGTTGTATAATTAAAAAAAAATATGCAGTGATATGTTTTTTATATAAATTAAAAGAAGTATGTATAGGATAAAAAATTGAATAGATATTATATATATTTTTAATAAATTTTGAAGGGTGTTAATATAGTTTTTTTAAATAATATTATTTTTCTTCAACTAATGGGTTAACAAATTATATTTTTATTTTTTTCCTTACTATTTTTACTTGTTGTACATTTCATTTGAATAAAATTAAGTTAGAAAATAAGATTTTTGAAAAAAATAGAAAAAAAAGTTATAATAAGTATCTCATATATATTATTTAAAAGAATATGATATTAAAATTGTAAAAAATGCAATTATTTAGCAAACTGAAAAATAATAAAAAATTGTAAAACGCTTTAAGAATTTATTCACGGAATTATTATTAAGAACATACATATATGATGAAAGTTAATAAAATTTAATTTTATGAATATTAAATAAATGTTTTATATTATATTTTGAGTAATTAGTCGTGTTCTTTTTGCATTGTACTCAAATGCAATAAATGGCATGTAAAAAAGTTAAATAATTTTTTAAAATGTTCATTTGTTAGATTGGAACATGTTTTAGTCTAAGAGTTAAATTTTGATGAAGTAAACGACATGAAAGGCTGAAAATAGAAAATAAAAAACAGGAGTTGAATATTGTGTTTAAGATTAATAATAAGAATTTGTCTATGATGTTCTTTTTCCTAAAAAAATAAGTGTTTAAAGGATATGAAAGAGAGAATAAATATTATCTTTTTGAAAAAAA
Organism: Canavalia gladiata; assembly: GCA_037954105.1. Classification (NCBI taxonomy): domain Eukaryota; kingdom Viridiplantae; phylum Streptophyta; class Magnoliopsida; order Fabales; family Fabaceae; genus Canavalia; species Canavalia gladiata. Next base: position 39,363,065 of record CM075662.1, on the reverse strand, counting down.
AAAACGAAAATACTAATAAATTATAGCGAATAATTAAAAGTAATATAACTTCTCTTTAATTTTAACATTTAAAGTTTGAGTCATCATTCATGATATAATATTTGTTCTAAATATATTTCATAATTAGTGACTTAACCAGTATAACTGAAAAAAAAATGTTTGTTTGATTAATATAACTCAAGTAGTTAGATTTAATTTAATAAATTTATTTAAATAATTTTAATGATCTTACAGTAAATGAATAAATGAGATAAAAATATTATTACATTAAAAGATAACAACAAAATAATTAGCTAGTTTTTATATTATCATTTAATTATGAATTATTATATAGTTAAATATTATTAATTTTTAAATTTGAAAATATTAATTATTGTTAACATAAAAAAAATTTAAATCATCGGTACATCAAAATTAAATATATAAAAATATATTATTGCATTATTTTATAATATATAAAGTAATTATTATAATATATAATAAATGCGTTGACACATTTGAAAGGGAAGATATATTGTTGGAAAAATACCATTTTTATGATGTGTGCGATTATGATAATAAAGGAAAATGATTAATTTTATGTATTACTGATAAAACATTATAATAAAATTCACAAATCATAAAAGTAAAATATTAGATATTTCAAACATTTAAAGAAATAAAAAATATTATTGAATGTTTTCTACTTTATGTTAATAATTTTAATCCATACTATTCAACGTGTTTTTATTCATATTTCTTATGAATTATATATTTCATATAATATATTTACAACACTATCTTTTTCTTAGTTTTAACCACATCAATCATTTTTCTCTAATTTTTTTCATTTAAAAAAGTACAAGCATGATGTATATTATAAATATAATTTCTTAAGATTATATTATTTATATACTAAATTTATACCAGAGTTTTTACAATATTTTTTCATCATATTAATTATTTTATGTCGCATTTTTAACTGCATCTTTTTATCTTATTTATTTTATAAAATTTACGGATAAATACAATTTCTTAACACAGATAGCAAAAAGAAGGACAAAAAAAAGGGTACATGAGGTTGAACTCACGTACAAAAACTCTGAAACTGTGAGGAGAGAGAAAGACGGAAACAGTCACCGACAAAAATGTTAGTAACAAATACAAAAAACCAAACAACAAATCAACAGACACCAGCAGCTTTATTTTACCTTAACTGCTGTTCTCTAGTCACATACCAGAATCTTTGTTTTAGGAGACTTTACTGCAACTGTTTCAGTTTTAAATTTCTTACCATGCTTGTGAGAGGCTTCAGGCTTTGCAGTTTGTACCACACCATGATGAGAGAGACATTAACCAGATTGCCCTCATTACAAGATTCTGAAAAATGATCAAATTAGTACGCACACATTTAATTAGAATAAAAGCCTGTAAAAAATAAGGAAAAATTATAATAAAATAAAAAATATTATATATATAGAATTACATAAAGAAAAAGGTAAGGGCGTGCGGTTGCTGAAATGGGTCAATAAGATTTGAAAATCTGTGGCTAGTGTGGCATACCTATAACTATAAGAAAAGAAATGGAGGGAAATGGTGATGGAGCTTTCAATCTCCAAAATTAGTGGCTAATAGGTAGGTAGGTTGGTGTCACTCACTCACTCACAAAAGTCTTCAAAGTAGGTGCTGGTGGGATCTTTCTAATTCTATTCATGAAGATGGAAGAAACATTAAATACTATAAAGATAGAGAGGGATTCAGTTGGACGTAGAAGACAAATCCACCCTTCACAATATGTTAATGCTATAGAGAGAGTGAGGCAATTGGCATTGAGATTTTTCTTCTTTTACTTTACCTGCTTCATCATGAAAAACCATATTAGTTTTCTCCACCCAGGACAAAGGGGTTAAAAGCAGAAAAAGAGAAGCACCAAAGAGGAAAAAATTAAGAGAGAGAGAAGGGTATAAAGGTAAATGCACACCAATTGACCCTATTTATATATATATATATATATATATATATATATATATATATTAATAATAATAGTTATGAAATGAAAGGGGCATCTGTATGTATGATTCGTAAACGCCACCATGGCACCATCAGAGAAAGTTTCACAACCCCAACAAAAACCAAAGCCTAAAAATAAGGTTGTGTTGTGCAACCAACAACTGCTTGCTACAGCGTAGCAGAGAGAAAAGAAAAGAGCATCATCTTATTTCATTTATCCCTTTGCCTTTTTTTCCCAGCCCCTAATCTATGTATCTATCTATCTTCCTTCAATACTTTCTCTCTCTGACCCATTCAATTCATTGGGTCTCTTTCTCTCTCTATACAGAGGGCAACAACAAATCAAAGAAGAAACATGGAAACTCCACGCATCCTCCCATCAAACCCAAAGAGTCCACACCACACCACCCAACCCCTATTTCTCTCTCATCAATGGCCCAGCTGGACCAAAATTTATGTTGAAGAAAGAAAGAAAAACAAAAAAGAAAGAAAGAATGGGAAACAAAAGAAAGAGAAGTTAGATGTGTTCAAATGTCCTCCAACCAAACCCACCTTACAACTCTTTCTCTCTCTCTCTTTCTCTCTCTCTCTCTCTCATGACACAACTATGTTCCCCGAATTACCCTTCTGCAAGCCCCCAAAAAATCCCATCTTCATCACTGGTCTTTCAAAAGAACAATATTTTTTACCAAGTTATGTGGGCTTTTTGGGTTTCTTTGTCTCGGTCAGAGTTTTACAGAGAAAACAGGAAAGCGAGAACCTTCTTACCCCTTCCCTCCCCTCTTTCTCTCTCTCTCTCTCTCTCTCTCTCTCTCCATCTCTCTCTATCTTTATCTTTTCCTATCTCTTTCTCTCACGATTTGTTCCATCAAACCCCCCCACCCCTCTCCACCCTCTTCTTTCTTTCTTTCTCTCCCTCTCTCTTTCTCTTCCTTTTACCTTTAGTATTAGTTTCTTCTTGTTGGCTTGTGGTTTGCTCCGTTTTTCTCTGATCTGATGAAGAAGATGAAAGAGGTTGTCTCTATGGATCCTCCGCATGATGTGTTTCAGGATCAGAGAACCAGATTGAGACACCGCAGTCTCTTGCAAGACTATGAAGACCTGCACAAGGTAACGCCTTTGCCTTGTTCCTTTTCAAAGATTGAAAACTTTTGTTGTGGGGTTCTCTGGATCTGCCTTTTCCTTTCATGTCTTTCTGGATTTTGGTTGATTTTGGGTTTGTGATTGGTTGTTGTTGTCAAAATTAAAGATTTCTTGGGGGGAAATAATGAAGGGATCTTATGTTTTGATTGATATTGTTGTTTGATAATTTGTTTGGATTTAACCTATATTTGTGTTCCGATCTGATGGGATGGTGGGTTTTCATGTTCATCCTTATGGTATTTGTTCGCATCTCTGCGTTGTTTTTTGTAATTTCTTTGTTTCGTTACCCCTACAAAACAATACTTTTGGACTCAAAATCCTTGATTCTTATCTGCAAAATTCATTAGTATCTGACAAACATAAAACACAACAGTCACATAGTGGTCTGCTCTTCTCAGTTCTCTTGTTGTGAAGCCTTTACTCTGCATATTTTTTTCTTCAGCCTCTTGTGGTCATTATGCTGATTATATCATATTTTTCATAGGGTTTTTTTTAACTTATTAAATCCTGAATTTAAGAATTAAATGATACTTATTGCAAACTAATCTCTTTAATTTTTTTTCCTTTGTCTATGTTTTGTCAAAATAATTTCGTTAGTGTGTTTGTTTCTCTATTTTCCTCATGTTAGTCTATATAGTCTTATTTGAGTTGTTGGAAGGTTTTTTCCAATTTATTTTTTGGAGAAATTATTCTCATGCAGCAATCTATTTTTCAATATGCCCAGGAAACCGAGGGCATAAGGAGGAAAGTGGAGGCTACGAAGCAGAAAAAGTTGATGCTATCAGCTGAAGTCAGGTAAAACTTCATGCCTTTAAGTAGCAGGTGGTTTTACATAATTTGCTGTTTATTGTTATCCATAAAGCTTAACCTCATCACTGTCACTTTTGTAACTGCAGATTTTTGAGGCAACGTTACAAATATTTACTAAAACATCCAATTCCAAAGCCTCAACCAAAGCAAGAAGTTGTAAAGCCTCAAAAGCTCAAAATCCAAGCTCCCATTATCTCAAAGGGAAGGAATAACAATAGAAAGGAATCTACTTTACGTCCATCCACTGCTTCTCATTTGAACCCAAATGGAAGACTTTCCAATGGGGTTGAAGTCTCATTGCAAAAAACTGGCCTTATGTTTGATTTAAACCAGAATGCTAGGAGTTTTAATAAAAAGGATGCTTCTCTTCACAGTTCCGCTCCACCATTCGACTTGAATCACAAAGATAGGATTCACAGTGGCAAGGAAGCCACAAAGAAGAGTGTAACTCCATTTTTTGACTTGAACCAGATTTCGGTAACTAACCTTATATATAGTGTTTGCATCATGAGTCCTTGTTTGTGTTTGATTCAAGTAGACTCAACAGTTTCCTTCTATTTTATTGTCTTGCAGAGAGAAGAGGAGGAATTGCAGGGGAACAATGAGGCCATGAGGATTGAAGAACCAAAAAGAAGTACACAAAGAGTTGTGAGTGACGAACAGCACAATGATATCAAGCTCTCGGTTTGTAGAAATGTTGGGGATGGATCAAATAGATCAGGGAAGAGGAAGATTTCATGGCAAGACCAGGTGGCATTGAGGGTTTGATCTATAAAATACAGTAGGCTGAATTCCTGCCCTTTTGGAATGTGCAGTCTCCTTCATATGTAACAGATTTTTAACCTTCCATTCTAGTTTTATGTTTTCACTTTGTAAAGATAAGATATACCTTATAGAATCATATGTTCAATGTTCAATATATGTTAGATGAAATGGAGAATTTATTCCCATAAATCATATCTTTCTCCACACGAGTTGTTTGATTCATCTTTTGCATTGCATAAAGTAGTCTAACTCTAACATTGTATTTGAATACTGTGGTTGAATGGTGACCGTGATCTTTAGATTCGTGTGCATGTTTCTATCCAGACGCTTGAGAACTCTTGGGAGGTGTTTGGTTAGAAAAAAAATTTAAAGTTTTGCAGGAATTTTAAGTTAAAAATATTATATTTTATGTTTGGAATGAATTATTCAAAAAGATATTCTCTAGAATTTTTAGGAATGTTATAAATATACTTTCCAACAAAATATTACTATGGAGGGATGAAAACTCATCTAAATGGCAAACTTTTAGTTATACCAATGATAAGATTATTAAAAATCTTTTAAATATATCGGATAACCTAATTTTTCTTGTAATTATGTTTTTTAAGAAACACGCATTTGGTTTGTGGAAAAAAAATATTTTTTATTTTTATTTATAAAAATAATCTTATTTTCTGATTTTAACATTTTGTTCAGAAAACAGGAAATAAAAAATTTATTTTATTTTTACTGTTTATAATAAAAAATAAAAAATATTTTCGTAAATCAAGCATCATCTTAAATTAAATTTTAGGAATAAAATAAATTTTAAATACCAAAACATCTCTGGAAGTTTTGTTCCCTCTATCATGTCGATTTTGTTTCCTTTGAGTCGGTTGATCTTGTTCACGATATCTATCCCTAAGTTCGCTTAGTACATTTGGTATGCTCATTATTATTATTTAGATTTTGTAACATATGAATCTCCGTTATGTCCGATCATATTATTCTATTTTATTATATCTCAACCTAACATTGAGCGCCATTTTAAGGACATCTAGCTATAAAAAATTTGTATCCACTTGACCAGAATTTAGGCTAGGATGTTGGAGTTTAGGCACCACGACAAAGGAGCTATTGAATGTTAAAAGTTGCTAAGAAATCTACAAATACGTGGCCAGTTCTCAACACATGGTTATGACTTTGTATTGTATCTACTTGTGACGGCTTAGGCCACAAAATATTTTATTTTATTTACGTTTGGATGTGAACAAAGAACCTGTTTGTACTCTAATAGGGTAAGTATACTTGTTTCAATGTAAAATCTGTAACTAAAATTAATTTTAGACACATTTCAATTACCTTTAACGATTCAAAACTAACTATATCAAAATCAATTCTATTTAGCATCAAGTTAAACACTAATCCATGACATGTTCAAGATCAACTTTGCAAGAAAATCATCCGTAAGAGTTGCTCAGAAAATGGGCTTTCTTCAGTGCTTGAACCTGACAATAATTTTCATTTAGCTCCCATAAGAAAGGATTTACATCACTTCAATTTCCATGTTCCTTTCCAATGATAAATATCCTTAAAAACTATATAGAGTAACGAGCATACGCAAAGGGAAATGGATCCGAACCATTTAGGGTCCTAAACTGTGGTAAAGACTAAATTTAATCGAGGATGGATCTATGCAGTGCAGCATAGGTGAACATTGACATGGAATGAAGATGCAACCCATCAAGTTTGGTCACATCAGGTCAAACGAGTTCGTCATGTAAGGCACCATTATCATAACTTGCTGAGCAGATTTAAAATGTCAAATCAGCAAAAAAGTCTGAGTCAACATACTACATATTATTATTATTATTATTATTATTATTATTATATAACATGAGTTGTATTGTCAACTCCAGAAATTGCAGCACCTTGCATGTGATCATAGTCCTTTGGATTCAGTCACTGGATGTACTTTATATGAAACTGAAAAACTCTGCCATCTTTGGTTTTGTTTCTTCATTCAGAACAGGTGTCATCTTTTAGTCAGTTTCTGAGCTAACACCATGCATATCTTTGACCAACACAGGAGCTTCTGGTGGTATGGAGGATGTGAATGGGGCACTCCCATTGTTTTGGCGAAATTTCTTCATCCGAATAAGGTGTTTTTTCCCAATTTTATGGCTTTGCATCACAATTTCTGAGCGAGTACCAACTTGACAAATATCACACCAAAATTTAAGCTTCTTCATTGTTGATGCATTTATCTTCCCTGCTTCTTTCCCAGTTGCTGTTCCATTTTCATTTTCCAAGCCACCTATATCTTGGCTTTTCTGCACAGGCTGCTCCACAATTTTAGGTTCCATGACACCTTTATCAACCGTTGTATGATTTATGTCTGCCCGTGTAATGCAAGGTTGAAATGGCTCCATATCTGCTCTAGCATCCAACCCTGAATTTGAAGAAACAATGGCTTTAGTAGATTTCAGACACTTTATACTTCTATTTAATGATAATGATTTTTTGGTGCTCTTACCAATCTTTGGAGTTCTCAGTGCTGCTTCTTTGGCCTTATGCTTTTTACCTTGAAGATGGTCATTCAAGCCCCTCTCGCTTGTGGCACTAACCTGACATAGCGCACAACTCCACTCCTCCTTGGGTTTTTTCTGCAAACTAAATGGAGAATGCTCACGACCATCAACTGCAGGTGGTGTTGCTGCTTTTCGCTTAGCACCAAAAACATTAGGTTCTGGCTTTTTCTGCAATGACAAACTCAACAAAATAATAATATGCTCGCTGACCAATTAAGAGCTTCAACACTCCCTATATATTGACTCCATCTTCTGCCTTGAATATACAAACATGATATTCGTATAACAATCGCACAATATGGTTCCAATGCCAGCGAAGTAATGGTAATGGAAGTATATGATGAAGAAAATGTAATGCAGAGTAGTGGTCAGCCAAACATGTAGGAAAGCAACTTGCAAGTATTAAAACAGAATTGCCAGCATAAAAACAAGTTATATCATGCAAACCTTTGTTTATAATAGGCTCATCTATGAACATGTCCTAGTTTATAATGTGTATAAACATATCACATCCATCATTTTCTAGGTATTTTCATTTCCAAACTAGGACCTGAAAAGGGGAAAAGCTGAAAATTTGGAAGCAAAAAGTACTACAACTTCCACAAACGACACCATTCAAGCTATTAATTTGAAACATATTTTATGAATTCAACAAGGAAGTGTCTGACTAAACTTCTGGAATTAAATAATAACCACTAATTGCTAAAGTCAACTAACATCATTTTTTTAGAAAATAATAAATTTTGGATGGAAAGTCCAAACTCCATCGAAAATAAACTCAACTAAATTTCAGCAAGGGGCATTCATGAGCTACCTGGTAGGTTTTAGACCCAACCTTAAACTGAACCGGCCTTGGTAGGCTTGGAAATGGGGTAAACCAAATAAAACTAAGTAAAACTAAAACTAGAAAGACAACCAAGTTTTTGTTTATTTTGATTCCATGGTTACACATTGATTAAAGTAATTTATGGATAACTCAAACATAGGTCTAAATAATATGCAAGGGAGAAAAAATTACACATTAATTGTGCTTCAGCAAATTTAGTCTATAAAATAATCTAATCAAGACAAACTAGACACCATTCAAAGTACAACTTTGGGATATGGAGTTATTCAAGTAAATTGTAGCAAAAAGCTTTGTTGTCAGTGTGCCAAGTGACTATAGTCTGTTGTTCTATTGTCCTTTAATTTGGGTGAATAAATTCATTTGTCTTTGAATGTATAAGCATGAGACACAATAAAGTGTAATGTAATAATAAACATAGGAGATGTTATGCATCTAAGGATATAATATGTCCTTTAAGAGCAATATGCATAATAGTCGTCTCCAAGGTTATTGCTATTCTGACAATAGTTAGACAACCATAAATAGAATAGATCATGGATGTAAACTGGTAAGGCTTTGTTAGGTCTAGTAGATTTGAAAGCAAAGAAGGAAAATGAACAAAATAATGCAGCATTCAAGGGCAAGAGAAGCATACAACCCTTTTACATTTCCCCCTTTATAAAGAGCTCTAGGGTTTTCCCTGTTTGTTTCTATCATATATATCTCTTCACCTTCTCTAAATTTAGAACTAATTTTTCTGAGCTCTAGGTAATACAAGAAACCATTATACCGTTTTCCAACATGTTAAGCTCAATTTCACCATCACAGTAGCACAAAAATGAAAAAGTTACGTGGCATTTCAACATTTTATTATCACATCATATTGTATTTGAAGGCACAATTTTCCGTTGATACAGCTAAGAATCAAGGAACCCCACTAATAAATTTAAGTATCAGTATAACTGAAGCAGAGAATGAGGTAAAAGTGTAATCATCAACATTGAAGAATCAACCTATGCCCTAGGATCAAAGTGATACAGAATAGGAGTGTTCAAAATAATCAGTTAACTGCAACCAAACCACTAACCTGTCCAAACTATTTTTAAAAATCCAAATTATTAAAACTAGTTCTTAAACTTAACTGTTTTATTTTTAAAAATATGGTTTGGTAGTAAAATTCATTTTAAAGGTTTGGATCACAGAAAAACCGGTTTGTCTCACCATATTTTATTTCTCACGTTTCACATTTTGAGCTTCCCAAACAGATTGATTGACAAGCAGTGAACTCACGAGTGTTGAGTGGAGAATGTTTAAAATTAATTATTTTATTTGATAACATTCAAATTCTTCATAAATGAACACTTTAAAATATGTTTAAAGTGTTGAGTGTTGAACTCATGGTACAGAAAACTCCAGTTTCTTTTTAATGCAGGGGCACTGCTGTGCAGGGAGTGATTTACCATGCAGTGCATGCTCAGAGCAGGAAGTGCAGGAAGGAACTTGAGGAGGTTTTAAAATTGATTTTCTAACTGGTTTATAAAAAATCCAAACTAACTTTGCAAGAAAAATGTGGTTTGGTTTCTTAAACTGCATCCTTTTTTAGTTTGACTTGGTTTTGGTTAGGATTTTGATCAAATCCAAATCATACACACCCTAATACAGAACATATATGTTATACAGAGAATTCTCTCCCTCTTGGAGTAACCTGGACTCTCGCTCCCAATTTTCTTCTCACAACTCTCAACTGACTCTAGCTAACCCCCCCCCCCCCCAATTCTCTTTGATTACTGAATATAAGCAGTTAATCTATTTTTAACAGAAATGCATTCTAATCCCCTATCAACACTCTTACTCTTCATAACTTACATAGTAAGGTTCCTTTTTGAAGTAGCCTGTGGAAAATCTTATAAATTGAAGCAGTTGGAGTTTGAACCTAAGGATAAAATGATATGCTTGGGTGAGTATGTGTGTTCTTTTTGTGTTTGATGGAATGCAAGAGTCAATGAATGCTCGTAAAATGAAGGGATGAATAAGGTGTTTATGGATGGAAGACATAAGGACTCCATGCAGCCTTTACTCTTTGATATATAGAACTGAATGTAGTCAAGTGAGACCTTTGATCACATGGGTCCTTGGATAGAAGAGTGACATGTGTTCACAAATACATCTTTTTGTGATACAGATCACTCTTCCAATAGCCGGAGATAAGGACCCCAAAATGATGCTGTAAATTCCATCTATGAACAACTAATTATTTCATATAACATGATCTGAGTAACCCTTAGGTCTCTATCCATTCTCTTTGTCACTGTGGAAGTAAAACACATGAGAAAACTCACCCATCTTGGCTATAAGTACCTAATAGTTTGATAATTCAAGCAATATAGCTTCCTCATTCTCACAACCCTTAACAATATCACATTGTATGGAAGACCATATTTCATATCATAGACAAACCAAGGAAGTAGTTATCTATTGTCAATTGTCATTTGTAGTTATCTACTACCAGTTAAGTAGTTAGTTATTACAAGAAAGCCCACCTGTATAAATAATAAATTACACTTTACCTCCTTGAGATATGTTCAAATTACACTAGCCTACCCTGTCCTACGAGATTATTGTGTGTTACATTTTGATCCATTTTAATGGGAAATTGCCTCATTGAGACAGTACCTTCTCTCTTTGCAACTTTCAATGTCAGATAGTTAGTTTTGAACTCATACTATAAACTTTGTCTTTAACGATAAAATGAAGATTTTGGGTGAACTCTCAACCAATGGTAGGGGTTGTTCAAAGCATCATTTCATCTTCTAAAGTTTCAAAATTGATAGTGAGTGTCTTCAAAAATAGTCATCAACACTAAGAGTTATTAAGTGAGGAAGAATGCCCCCGCAAGACTTGTTCATAGTTCTTTCACTACCACTCAGAGGTTCATTTTCACCAAATGAACTAAAGTGTAGTACATTTCCGTCTCTCAAGAGGGAGAGCACTTTTTCAATATAACATGAGGGTAATGTAAATTGAGCATCTCTAGTGGTAAGGGAGAGTAAATGTTTAATTTACTCTAAAAATAAAGGAACTAAATGGTTCACAAATTATACTGTTGAATGACCTGTACTTGACTCAACAAGAAAAGTTACTTGCTTTTTTTAATTGTGTCAATTGAATTTGTACACATTAGAATTATCCATGTTGAATGTTTTGAGTGGAAACAAAGGAGAGAACCATGCAGAACTGCAGGAGTGGAATAGTAGTAAACACTAATAATGGGATACACAATTCTAGGCATAATCAAAATACCCATCCGACTTCTTTGTTCTAAATTAGAGGAGTGCTAGCAACATACTCCTAACACATTCTCAGCTATTGATTAAAATTTATTAAAAATTACAAAATTAAAAGGAGCTTTGCTATATCCTCCCTACACTTATTCCTAACAATCCTTTTACTACTTTATAGGGAAACTATTAAATAAAAAATGTATACATTTATTATCTAAAACATAAAAATATTTAATACCTTCTTCATTATTAAAAAACATTTAATAATAAAAAGATTAAATATTTTTTTATATTTTCAACATAATGAATGTAAACACTTTTTCATTTAATACTTACTATATACAATAGTAAGAGGATTACTAGGACAAAATATAAAAGGATATAACAAAACTCTTAAAATTATTCAATTATAAGTAAGGCTGATTAAATGAGTAGTAAGACCTACATAATTTTATAATTCCTACTAAATTTCAATCAATAGTAAAGAATGCATTTAAAAAACTGTGTTGCTAGCATTGCACTCTCAATTATGGAATGAAAATAATATAGACATAGTGGGATGTAGGAAATGAATATTAGGAGTGCTGTAGACATTATTCAACAGCACATTCCCAATTAAAAAAAAAAAAAAAGATGTTATGATGCATACAATAACATTATTCCATAGAAAAGGAGTTGTTTACAAAAATATGTGGAATGGAATGAAAAAAAGAGAGAGAGAGAGAGAGAGAGATTGGAAGGGAAAAGAGAGAGAGTACCAATTTTCCTTTCCATTACCCTATTATTCCTATCCCATTCCCCGTTAAAAGAATTATAGAAAAGACCCGATACCACAAAAGAAATAAAAAAATAAAATAAAAAGAGAGCTTTAAACAAGCTTAGAGTTACCACTTTCACATTGAAACCCCCTGCTCCACAAAAACAAAACTACCTGGACAGGTTTTAGAACCTAGAAAGACCTCAGTCCGTGGCACAATGTCAGGGACGAGTGGCTATTACAGAGAACCAGAGTGGATGCAGTGAAGGGTACAAGCTAAACAATACAAACTTGACAAAGATATAAGGATTAAAGAAGCAGAAAAAGAAAATTGAAATTTAAGACAACAAAATAAATATAGAATAAAAGGGTAAAGGAAACATAATAACACCAGATACCACTAACCAGGATGATTAATTTATCCTTGTTACTCTGCGGAGAGGGTTTGATTTCAGTAGGGCCCAAAATTCGCGGTAACTGAGGTTGTGATACGCCATATATGCTATCAACCGGGCTCCCTCTTGGATTCAAACACACAGACACTCGCTCCTGCAACGAAAACCCCTCTGTTGAGGCTACCAAATTCCTTTGTATCGGCATTCTCAACCCTCTCTCCAACGCCAGTTCCCTCCTCACTTCCTCTTCCAGCTCTCGCCGCCGAGCAACCGCAATCTCGCCGGCGACTATCTCTCTCCTGATTTGCTCCTTCTCTATCTCTCTTCTGATGTGTTCCTTCTCCAACTCTCGCCGTAACGCTTCCCCTGCATTGACCGGCACAGGCATTCGGAATATTTTCGGCGCCGGAACGTCGCCGGAAAACCCACCTGGTGTAAACTCAAACCCCAGAAAGTGGATGGTAAATAAAATGCCCTTAACTGAAAAAAGTTTTGTTTTTTCCGCCATAGACATGCAGCAAAGCAAACGGGTGTGTTGAAGAAAAGCGTTACCTCTGAGTGAGCGTTCGGAGACGTAGGTGATTGTGGACAGAGGATGCGACGTTGGTGTTGGTCTCTCATCCACGGCGCGGTACTTGAATTCCATTAGAGAAAAAGTTCAAAGTTGAAGCAGTGGCCAAGAAAGAGTGTGCGGGAGAAGCGCTTGTTGACGCGTATTTAAGGCGCGTTTATGAGAAAAAAAGTGTTGTTCTTTGATCAACCCCTTCCCAATACTTTGTAGGGTGTCGTTGATTCTGATTCTTTCTGTGTTGATAAAATCTTAAGAATTTGAGGCTCTTTTTATGATTAAAAAGAAAAGGAAAGAAGATTTTGTCTGAATTTTGAATGTGACCATGTGCATTCTGCGTATATTTCTGGAGCAGCTGGGAGAACAGGGAATTTCTCCCACTTTTCAACAATATAGTACTGGCCAGAAAAGGAAAAATATATTAAATACAAATCCTTTTCTTAATTGATGACTAAGAAATAAGAATGCATAATATATATATATATATATATATATATATATAAATTGAATTAGAAACTACACAAATCTAATATATTCATAACATTAGAAAAATATGTATGAATAAATATTACTGATAGGATACGTTAAAGATTTGAAAATATTTATTGTTTTAAGTTTTATTAATAAGTTTATTGATTAAACTCATAGCCAAAAAATTGGATAACGAATTATAAAATTTTAATTTTTTTTAATAAATTATAAAGAATTTGATATAAAAAATTAATTATATTGTTTTAAATATTTATTTAAAATAAAAAATTGATTTAATTTTTTATATAATGTTATTTAATGAAATGGTATATAAATTTAGAAGTTGTTTGGAAATTAAGTTTTTTTTAAAAAAAAAAGGAAGATAAATTTTTTATTTTAAGTAAGCATATTTTAAATTGATAATCATGCAAAATAAAATATATAAATAAAAATTATTTTATATTTAATGTATTATTTATTTATTATTATAAATAACATGTTTCTAAATTTCAAAATAAAAAACTTACATTCCTCATTTTTTTCATCCAAAAATATCTTCTTAAACAATCCTTTATTATCTTGAAAATCAATATTTATCTAATAATTAGAAAGATTTGTAAAAATAAAAGATAAACAAATTTAAAATATTTAATTTGAAAATTGTTGATAAATTAATTGTTTTTTAGTTATGTGTTATCGAGAGAAATGAGCTAATTTATTATTATTTATATAATTAATAAAATTATATTGATGATAAAATATAAATTAAGTACATATTGAAATTCAAAATAATTCAAATATATTAATTACATTTCTTAATTTATTTATTGAATTTTCAACTGATAGAAAAAAATAACATTAAGTATTAAATGAGAGTATCAGTTTAATATTATGTTTTACGTATCATTAAGAATCTCATTAATGTTTATTATATTTAATAAATCGACTTTTCTAACAAATTTGTGTAACAAAAAATTGTTAATAATTTTAACTGAGTCTTGAAAATAATAGCTAACAAAATTGTTAATAAATTGTAAACATTTGTTATAAATTTAATATTTGATAAATATCTGGAATTTTATCACGAGCAACGTGGCTATCATGTGAAGCCCATCAAACGATAAAAAAAATGCACGATTAGTATATCTAAAATTAAAAAAAAAATGGATTGATGATAAATATTAAATATATTTTACTAATACTCTTTTGAATACATGCTAGTAAATTTGCATGCATTGTATACATAATTTAAATTTAAGTAAATACTACAAATAACAAAATCAAAATAATAAGATATTTTATTTTATTATATAGGAATAAATTTAAATTTATGTTTAAAATTGAAAAGAAACTTATGAAAATAATTTGTTGAAAACATTTTATTATAAAGTTCTATAAATATATCTTATTATTTTAACATGTTCACTAATTATTGATTTATATTAAATTAAAATTTTTTTATATCTTACATTTCTATTATATAAATTTTATGTTTTCTTTAAATAACAAGTTTCAATTCAAAATAATAGAAAAAATTTGATCTATTATCTTCTAACTAAATTTAAAAAAATACAACAACCAAATCATCTAATTAAATTAAATTTTTATTTAAAAATTATTCAAATCCAAGCTAAAACATCATTAATTAATAATTATATCAATCAAGACAGGAAAAGGCTAAGATCACTGTCTGTCCTTCTTTACTGATAGACCGTATCCACATAGCCTTGAAAAACTCACTCTTTTGTCTTCCTATTATCCTGCTCCACGCCCTGTTTAAATGGTGTCAACATAATAGAATATACTGGGGAGGGTGAAAGGGAGAGTGCACCAAATTTGCTTCATTAGAATTTTTATTTGGACTCTTATTTTGTCTTTTAGTTAGCTTTTTGTTTTGCAAAGAGGAGCATATAGTCATATACTTGTACGGGATAAAAAACATTATATTATCATGATTATTATTATTATACCAAAGTTTTTGGATCGCATATTCTTAT
This sequence comes from Canavalia gladiata, assembly GCA_037954105.1. Lineage (NCBI taxonomy): Eukaryota > Viridiplantae > Streptophyta > Magnoliopsida > Fabales > Fabaceae > Canavalia > Canavalia gladiata. The sequence continues at coordinate 39,347,493 of CM075662.1, read as the reverse complement.
TAGTTTTTATTAGTTTTTCTTTCCGTTTGTTTTATCTTATTATTCTTCGTGTCAGATCATAAAATATATGATTAAAATAATAAAGTAATTGTTTTTATTTCTTTTTATCGTCAACTGAAATTTAACAATGGAAAAGTCAAAATTAATTATAATAACATTTATGTTTTGTTTTAAACAACAATTTTTCATCTAAACGTCTTACACTAAGAACTATGATAGAATAATCAAAGTCAACATCTATGAAGAGTCAAAATATGCTCGGGAGACATAGAATCTTCAAAAAGAAGTATGATCGATGAAAGTCCCTATTAGCAGTGAAATATTGTTGGAGGGGGATATGCATGAACCCGATGCGTATATATAAACTTGTTTCCATGTTAAATAGGTTAGATTGAGTTAATTCATAAAATAAATAGATAAAAAATTATTTAATTTATGTTTGACATGTTTTAATTTTTGAATTAATGGATCAGTTTATTTAATTACTAAAAATATGAAGAAAAAAAATTAAAATTATATTATTTTTTATAAAATAGTTTATAAATCTAATCTATTTAAGCTGCATATTAAGTTAAAAATTTGCATTTAAACAAATATATATTTTTATTAATTTTAACTTGTGATATTTATCTACCTTCCTCTGTATACTATCAACATCGGTCAATAATTGATTTCAACGTGTAAAATGACGTGGCAGACATGGCTATGTGGCACGTATGTGGAAGCTGCTGATCTGGCAAGGGGAATTAAGTCATGCGAGCGGAGGTTGGTAGGTGCGTGAAGGCCACTCGCAAGAGTACTATTTCAAGCATTTTGAATGTACAAGCCTGTGCTGACCACACTTATGCTTGGTTTGTTTAATCAAGATTTGGAGAATTTTTTTCAAAAAAAATTATAAAAATATTTTGTTGTGTTTGCTTTGATATAAAAATATGATAAAATGAATTGATTTTCTGCTAAGTTTATAAAATTTTAATCCTTTTAAGCAGGAGATAATTGAGGAGGAAATATTTTTAGTTTTGATTTTAACATTTAAATTAATAATTTTAAAAAAATTATTAACAAATAAAATAATAGTAATAATTGATTTTACAGATTAAATTAATTTAAAATAAAAATTTTATTATCAATTTATTTTATTCATCTGAATATTTTTATATTTCTTTTTTTATCTCTATTTATTTAAATAATTTATCTTTTTTATCATTTTGTTACTTTTTTAATTTTTTTTCTTTATCGTTCAAAAAAAATTAAGGTAACTGGCAAAAAAACGTTTGCGATCAAACTATTTTTCTTTTTTAGATTAGATAAAATTTTAGTTGCTATAAATTTGATAAAATTAATTTAATTTTTAAAATATTATTTTTTTTTCAATTTTTTAAAATATATATTTACTGTTTAATATATATTTAATCATACATTGTTAATAATATATTTAAATATGTATCAAGAGATAAATAAAAATTATTTTAAAAATTTATATCTGTAAGAAATAAAGTTAATAAAAAATTAAAACCAAATTTAATCATAAAAAAACGATAAATAATTTAAGTTATATTTTATTCTCCACATAAACAGTACATACATCAATGCACCGTTACCTCCTAAATCCATCGTGAATCGTCATCGTTTTTCGTTTCACCTGGATGTCTTTCAACCGTCGTATGTGAAATCGGTCTTTGTCAAATAGGAACGAATAACTTGTAATTACTGATCTTGGTTGTATCTTTATAAATAGTAAAACAAATTTTCTTGAACATTCGTATTATTTTGTATTTTTCCCCCATTTTTTAACCCTTGGATTGATTTCATATGCACTATTTTGATAAAACCTTGTATTAGTAAATATTTCATTTCGCGCGTTTTGATCTCTCCCCTTCCTGGGCGTTCCGATCTCTCCCTTCCCTCATTTTGGGATGAGCTGAAAATCGATGTGGATGAAGACGGTCGAAAATCAACGCAACATCAATTCGAATGAACGGTAGAAAATATATGGATTGCAATAGATAAAAGGGGAGCGGTTAAAGACGTTTAAATCAATTGAAAATTGATTCTACAAACGTTATCCGTTTTTAATTAAAATTGATTAATAATATAAAGATTTGTCAGATTTTATAATTTTGTTGTCATATTTCATATTTTATTTTTTAAAATTTTTTTAAGATCATCTTGTCATTTTAATATTTCATCTTTTATCCTCGTTTTTTTTGTCATAATCGCAATTTCTTTCAAATTTTCTTTGCCTAATTTTATGACTTTCAGTCGCTGAAATCTAAAAATTTTCTAAATATTTTCATGAATAGCTTTTTCAGTAATTGAAGGTTTTTCGGCCTTAGTCCCCTACCCTTTCCCTTCCCCCTTTTTTTCTAGTTTTTAAATTTAGTAATTGATTATTTAAAAGGTTGTAGGTAATAATATAAAAAATATAGTTAATATAATTATCTATATAATCAATGATCGATTATAGTTTTTTATCTATACTTATTATATAATTACTTATAGTTTTATTTTGAATAACTATATGTGTAATTAAGTTAATTATATTTTTTTTTATAGTGTTGGTTATAATTTTTTATGATAATTAATTAACAAAATAATCAATTATTCAAAATAAATTTTAAAATATAAATTGATAAATTTATTATTTATATATAGTATAATAAATGTTATATATATTGCTTACTTTATCCACAATGGTAATTACATCTTGGTGGTTCATATTTTTTACATCCTTCATTTTTTTTTATTATTTGCTAAACAACTGGATCATAAAAATCAAACTGTTAGACTTAATTTGCTGAATCCAAAACCGAAAAGGCAAGAATTGGGTGAAGAGATTTTAAGAATTATTTAAAACTATTATTCTACAATATTTTTAAAATAAAAAAAATATACATAATATATACATATAGAATAAATTAATATTATTTAACAATTTTTATCTTATAAAACATGCAATATAATCATTTTATGATAAATTAAAATATCATTAAATTTATTTTTTATAATTTTATAATATTTAAAATAATAATAATAATATTGTTATTAATTCAATCCAAACTTAACCACAGTTAATTTGGTGAACTATGAACCACCATTTTTTCTCAATGGTATGATTTATTCGATTTTAAAAGCATTGCTTAAATCACCGAAGTTGACACTAGCTTGAGTGGAGTATTTTCTTCGGGATTGTGATTTTGTTACCTAGAATGATAAGGATAACTTGATTTTAATAAGGATACATATGATAAAATTAATAGATAAATTAATTAAAAATTGAGAAATAAAATATGAAAATTGAAAGTTAAAAAATTATATAATAATAAAAAGTTAATAAATTATCAATTAAATTAAAAATATGTGATAAAATAAATGGTTAAAGTAATAAATAAATGTAAAATAATAATAAAAAAATAGTCAAATAATAAATTAAAATATAATATGTATGATATATTTTTTAATTAAAAAATATATATTAAAATTTAATTAAATAAAATTTTATTATGAAAAATAAAAAAGTTATTTTTAAAAAATAAAAATAATTATTTTTAATTTTAAATAAATATAATTAAAATAAAAAATTTTAAAAATTAATTATTTTATAATTTTAATTTTTTATCCAAATATTTCAATATTTGTTAATAAAATAAAATATATTAAAATAATAATTTAAAATATAATATTTATAATAATATAAATTTTTTATCAAAATTAAAAATATTATTATAAAATTTTAAATAATATTAAATTTATAAAAATGAATAAATAATTAGACTATAAAAATATATTAAAAATAAATACAAAATATATTTTAATTAGAAGCGGAAAAATGTAAAAACTAACAAGTTTTTTTTTTTAAATATTGATAACTGTCTCAAAGATTTAAATAACTTATAAAATAAATTATTTTATTAAATAAAATTAAAATATCTTATAAAATTGTTAACTAGCTAAAATAGTTTGCATACTCTGAATCTCGTGTTTTTTTTTTTTTGAGGCGGGGGTAGCGGTAAAATTTACGAGTAAGGCAGAGTTCCGTAAGTATTATCCATCGTATTAGGAGCTTTGCAGCTCATAATATTTGATCCCAAATGTGGATGGATCTGTTTGTCAAGCCTCAAAATAAACCCATAGTTTGATAGGTATTGCCACTACAGTCCATGAAGAGTTCTGAACATTGCACTTGGGCTTATGCATGGTAGTCAAAATGGACCTTTAAATAGCTTTGGGTATGGTTAGCAGGGATTGCCCATAGACTCACCATAGTTATGCTCTAATAGGAGGATCATTATTTGTTACATCTTTTTTTTTTTAAAAAAATTGATTTTCGAACTTATCCTTTTCAAGATGTATAAAATATTTTTTTAAAATTATTTTTCAAAAATATTATTGCATAAGCTTAAAATATATTTCAGATGTTAATTTTTAACATATATTCTATAAATGTGGAAATAAAATTTTTAGAATGTAGTTTTTTTAAATTTTTTTTAAAAGTATATATGTACAAATAATATTGTTAAAGAATTAGTTTTTAAAAATATGTTTGATAAACTTTAAAAAGAGTGACTTTGGAAATTATTTTTAAAAAATGTAAAAAATAAAAAAGTCTGATAAATAAAACATAAATTCCAGACATAAGAGCACTACTAAAGTTTGATTGGGAAATTGACCAAAAAAGGAAAGGTTTAATTGGCCACGAGGGAGGGATGTATTGGTTGGTAATATTGTAGACTCTGACCCTCCTCTCATTGAATGGTTTTTGGAGGTTTTTGAGTCCCGTACCACTTTTTTATTTTTATTTTTTAACATGATTTTAATATTTTTTAAATTAAAATCGTTTGCACACAGTTTAATTAGTTTTTAACTAAAATTCTAGAAATAGTTATTTTGAATGGAAGATTCTGCAGTAAGGGGAGGTTGAAGTTTTATATATTTTTTAAAAGTTATACATTATTTATTAATAATAAACTTGAAAAATAAATATTTGGTATACACAGGAATAAAAAATTTAAATAAAAAATATGTGAATATTTAAATCATAAGTGCACATATTAATATTTAAAAATACATAAATAAAAATTTGACTTAAAATATAAATATTTCATGGTATAACTTATGTTAAATTTTATAGTGAATATATTAAAACTATATATAGCTAGTTTGGTGGAACATTTTCAAAATAATTTTATGTCCGGTATAAGTATCTCTAATAATAAGATTATTTTACAGGAAATAGTGCATTTTATATTGAATTTAAGAAGAAATAAGGTGATATTAGCTTTGAGTTAGATTTGAAAAAAGTTAAAATTAATCTATATTATTATAGGCAATTTTTGTAAGGTACATGATCTTAAGGTTATTCTACACAAATCTAGATCCTTCATTCAAAGATTATTTATAATCCAAAGTAGATAAAATTATCAATATCTCAAATATTTTTTTTATAGATAAAATTAGTAAATACCTTAACTTTTCAATTATCAGAACGGCTACCAGAAAATTTTTATCTCAAGTGTTTATTATTCTCTGTAATCTTTTTATTTATCCATTTTATCTTTAAAAGGGTATTGATTATTTTTATATATAATTTTATATTTATCTAGTTATCATTAATTATAATAAATAATAAATAAATAAATAATAAATTTAAAAATTAATAACATTAATTATATTTCTTTTCTTTTTGCATAGATAAAAATGGAGAAAGTTTTTTTTATTTAAGAATTAAAAATTTATAAAAATAAAAAAGGAAATAAAATGTTGTAATATAAAAAAAAAATTAATTATTTTGAACATGCTTACTCCGGAAGCAAGCGGTAGAATATTTAAATGAGTAGATTCTGAGCGTGAAAAGGATAAGCGAAAAAAACTTTAATAAGTGAAGGAAGCTGGAAAGCGATCATTGGTTGTTACGTTCCGTTCCATTCCGATATCTCGCAATAGAAGAAGCTTAGAAGAGAAGAATCAGATGCCGACTCGTTGCGAATTATGCTGCGAGATTTTGATCGCGATCTTGCTCCCTCCCTTGGGAGTTTGCTTCCGCCATGGTTGTTGCAGTGTATGTATCTTTTCTTCTCAACTTGTATGATACCTTTACTTTATTGGATTGTGATTTGAATTCCATTTATGCAGGTTGAATTCATCATCTGCTTGCTGCTCACTATACTAGGCTATATTCCTGGCATAATTTATGCTCTATATGCCATTATCTTTGTTGATCGTGATCAGTACTTTGATGAATACAGACGTCCTCTCTATGCACAATACTAACCCGTTCCGTCTCGGTTTCCTTCTTTACTCAATTCTTATTTATGTTTCTCTCCGCGACCGGACTCTGTTAATCTGTGATTGCATTTTTATCTGAAAACAGATACTCATATTTTCAAATCTTGTGGATAATTGTCTGGTGATATGATTGTTAATTGTATGGTTGTGTTGGTCATTTATGCAATCTAATTATGAAAAATAATGGGTGCTTACTCATATTGTAGAAGATAACGTACTTGTCTCGTCTAGTTGATGGTAGAGATAGAAGCCTAGAAGTGATGTTGATGCATATAACCACTGAAATCAAGATTATATGCTGATTGAAATTGATTGTTAGTACTTAGTTGATTAATTTTTTTTCCCTCTCGAAGTTTCAACTAATGATTCCTAATCTTAGGATTAACTCAACCCTAAAAGCTATCATATAAAGTGACGGTTGTTTTTACATTATATACCCATGGTTGTCCTCTCCACTAGCCATGTGGAACTTCCTAGTACCTTTGATTGCGGTTAGTTTATGCTTCTTGGTTCTGCAAATATATCTATCTCAAGTAATATAGTGACTCTAGGGTGAGTTTGACCGTGTTTTGATTTTTTTTAATTTTAAAAATTATTTTGTAAAATAATTTTCATAAATTAATTCTTAAAATAAGGTGGAAGAGAGTAAATAGGGGAACAAGATGGGACAACGCAAGGAAGAATACGAGTAATAGAAGATTGAAAGTAGAAAAACAGAACACTCTACAGTGGTTCTAGTGACTGAACTTGTCCCGTGATTTTCAAAAGACAGGTTGGGTTCTTTCAAGTAAAACATGAAATTTAAAGAGAGAGAGCACATTTCAACTGTCACATTTTTATTTCTGAATTATCCTAAATCTGTTTTTAGAAAAGTAGTGGTTACATTGTCATAGACAGGGTAAGTTGATTTAGGATGCGAATGGAAGAGCTTATGAATGACTTATGAAAGCTTATGATTTCCATAAGCTCTTTTAAGTTATTTCAATAAGTTTTTTGGTATAATTTATTAGAAGTAAGATTTTTTTAGCTTATTCAAATGATTTTTATGGTCAAATTTATGGTATAAGCTTTAATGTAAGAAGAGCTTATTGAACAAGTGATTGATTAAGTTGTGTACCCAAATGGACCCTTATCAAAACAGGATTCCGTATTACAAAAGGAATGCCATAAGTTATGCAGGTTCAACCTAGATTTAGTACTTAGGGTGACTAGTTTATTTGAACCTAATGTTTTCAAACTTTTCATGTGTGTTTAGACCTTGATTCCTTACCTTCCATCAATTGAACCATTTCAAACACTTTTCACTATCCTAAAAATTAGGGGTTTATGTTGGCAATCTGGAATGGTTAACTGCCTTTTCTACTTCAAACGGCTCATGCAAAGTAAGCATAGGCCATGCCAACTTGGGCTCCATTTTATAGTCGGAATTTTCTTTTCATTGTTACAATTGTCAGTTTTATACGTGCTTGGTGGGGTAAATTGAGTTTCGGTTTCCCTCACAGTTGCTTGTGAATATTTGGTTTTCATCATAGTCTATTCTTCCTTTAGCTTCCCCTACCGGTTAAAATTTGAATTACCATAAATATGTTGATTAAGCAAATTAGGGTGAGATTATTTTGAGAATAAAGCGGTCTATAGAGTTTGATCTTGACATGCCAACTTTCTTGCTTTCTCTGTTTTTTCCTCTTGGGATCATCTTGGTTTCCAGTAAAAATATAAGTAGGAAATGGGAAACATACAAGACATACTAGCTTCTCTTCACCTTCCTTTGTCAATTTGGATGTGTTGTTACCAACTTACTGTATGATGTGTTCTTATCTGTTACCAACCCGTTATCTTTATGCTTTTGTCAGATCTGTCCTTGTGGCTGGGCCCTTTCTAAGATCCCACGTTGTTCTTTTGATACTTAACCTGTGGAGTCATGATTCACGACTCCTATACGGTCCGATATACATTGCTGGAAGCATTATGATACTCAATTCCATTTTATGATTTTTTTTAAATAGAAAAAGAAACCTTACGTCACTGCCAGATTAAAAAAAGTATTTGGTGTATAATTATTATCGTGTATTTGTAGAATTTTGGTTATAGAAGGTAATTGTAGGAGTGATATTGAATAGGATATGATTAAACGTCTAAAAGTCTAATTCATAACTCTGAAAGATCCAAATTGCTCTGACGCACAAGTTCCGTCTAGTTCAAGCTCTTGGGAGAAGTATTTTCCTAACGAGAGATATTTTTGGGAATTTGAAAGACAGAAGGTTTGGAACCAAAAGATTTTAAGGGTGTTTTTAACTTGTCAATTGACGCTTCTTAACTACGAAAATAATGCTTTCAAGTGTCACAAATATGAATTCGATGACTGGTTCTAGATTTAAAGTAAATAAGCAGAAAAAATTTATTGACAACCCGTATCATTCTGTAAATGTTAATCCCCAACAATGAGTGTGGAATAATCCCTAAAAAGATTATCATATAATACTTTATAATCGGCTTATCATGGAAAGTATCGACAACCTATATCATTCTGTAAATGTTAATCCTCAACAATGAGTGTGGAATAATTACAAAAAAGATGATCGTTTAATACTTTATAATCTGCTTGTCATGGGAAGTATCGGGAGTTGGAATTACCCAAATAGGCGGTGGAGCAATCTTATATGCATATGGACAAAGAAGCTTGATGCTTTTGTCTTGAACGTTGAAAGTACCCCAATCATGTCCACCATCTAAACAGTTCAAACTCATCTCATCCCACCTATCCGTGAAGTAAATTGAATTTGGTTCACATCCTGAAAAGGGTTGAACAGATATTGATATGGACTCATTAGCGCCAAGAAACAGAACTTGGTCCCGTAAAGAACTTGGTCCCACTTGACCTCACCAAAATCAAGTTTATACGCACTAAAATGCTTTGTTCGGTAAGGACAAATGCCTCAGGTGATAAAACATACCAGTCATCAACTGCCACCCCATCCTCCTCTACAAAATTTCCAATGTACTTCTCACCAACAAAAACTCTCCCTTTGATTTAACTAAAGTATGTCTGTCTTGAAAAACATTTCTCTTGAAAATTATGTGTCTAATTTCTCATCTCTTTCCATGGTTGGTTTAACATCCAACGCCTTTCTTGGAATGAGTTGACAAATATCTCATCCTTCAACTGAGCCATCTTGTGCCAAAGCATAAAGATAGCTGGTGTTGAACACAATGTCACAATAAGTGTCCAGCATCATAAAGTTCAACCCATGTTGCGCAGACTTACATAAGGTAAGCTTACCTTGGCAACCAAATATTATGACATGTACTTGGATGAGAGTTACAAGAACACATCAATGCAGCCTTGACTATGAAGCTTTTGCGTAAGAATTGGACAAAATAGGATTGTGTGACAGGGTACATGAATGCATGAGGAAAGGGTGGCAAGTGAATGCTTATGGCAGAAAACAAGTTTAGAAGAATACGTAGTGCGTTTTCGTCTAAAAGCACGAGCCAATCTTGAGAAGAGCCACACACCAAGAACCAGAAAGACCCTTTAACATGTTTTCTACTCGTAGTGTGCACTCTTTAACAAAATGAAGATGCAACGATGAATAGTGATTGTGTTTTCATCTTGGTCGATTTTATCGTTTGTTTGGTGGATGCTAGGAAGTATGGCATTGGCAACTGAAAGGAAACCATTGAATCGGTGTTGATGTTTTTGTTAATTTGGTTTGTTTTGAAGGGGACATACAACTTAGATGTTCAAAATAGGCTAACAAATCGAGTGTTTCGTTTAGGAATAGGAAACGGTTATTAGGATCTCCATAAAATTTGAAATCTTGATAACAAGATCCTGATCTTAGAAATGATACACTTACCGCTTTTTACGCTCGTAATTGGTATTCCATTTGTTAATAGCTGTAGCTAATCATAAATTTATATTTGTCTACAAAAGTTACAACCCATAACATATTATGATTTTTTTGTATTCCTTTTTCTTCAGAACATGATAATTAGAATTTTTTAGGAAATATTAAATAAATATTGCGAATATACGCTACTCCGTATATACGGGTATCATTCCCTTTTCTTGTTACATGATAAATAGAGAATTTAATAACATTTTATTGTTTATTTGCATCAAAATTTTATGAATTTTCGTCTTTTAAAATTAAAGTTTCCTGTATATGTTTTTTGAGAATATATTGTAATTTTTCCTAATTCTTTTAAAAAAAACTAATAAGTATACTGTACATTCTAAAAGTATTATTTATTTTATCAAAAAATATATTTAAAATTAAAAGAGAAATATATACAATTAATTCAATAAATAAGTAATTTAAATTTACAAAGAAAAGTGCTGATCTAAAAAAATAAAAAATATTTAATTTGAGAGTATAAGCAATTAAGAAAAATAAAAGTTTAATACAAATTTTAAAAATAATTAATTTTTTAAAATAAAAATTTGAAAACAATTAATAATTTAAATTTTTAAAAAGTGTTGCTAAATATTGGTAAAGTTATATGTTATAAAGATTTAAAAAATAGTATAAGGAAAAAAGATAAATTTTCCAAATCATAAATTGTGATTATAAATACATATTTGAGTGTCTACCTTTTTTTTCCCGGTTATTCTTCTTTTGTTAAGAAACAAGTCTCCCCCAAACTAATTAATTTCTACAAATATATATCCAATTAAGAACAATACATAAAAGTATAAAATAAAGTACTGTTGATTCAAAATGTTTATCTATCATTTCCAGGTCTATGCAAAGTAGAATCGACAACGAAGAACACATGAAATAGGGGGAAAAATAGTGATATAAGAATATAATAAAATAGTTAATAAAAACTGATACTAACAAATTTAGTAAAGATTTTTTTTATCAGGAATGAGACTCAAAATTAAAATAAACACATATAGTTAATAAAAAAAATATTTATCTAAAGAAACTAAACAAGAAGTTAATGTTATTAGGATTAGTCTAGTAATAAGAAATTAAGTTAATTTATACAAAATTTTAAATTTAAATGTCATTATTTTCATCATACATAAAAAAAAATTTCTTAAAAAAACTAATAAAAAGTTAAGAAAAAGTTAAATTCCAAATCTATAAACTAAAACCTTTCAAATGACAATTCTTCCTGTAATTTCAGAAGTTTTGCGAAGACTATTTTAAGGTTTGGAATTTGGAAAATTTTCCTTCATACAGATTAAGATACACAGTTTGTTGAAGCAAGTCTAGGAGTAAGATAAAGATTGGAATTCCTGTGGACTGCCTCATTTAAGATTCACTTCAGAGTTTTTTATTCTGTGGATGAAATTATACAGTCCCACGAGACAGATTTTAAGATTGATACCGGAATTATACTTCCATTTCGTGGAGTTTCCATATGAGAAAATATTAACCATTTTTTTTTAAAATTAACCATTTTATCTTTTTATTTCGACTTTTTCTTGTTTAGTCAACATTATTTTTACTTTTACTAATCAAAGTTAAACAAAAAAAAAAAAAAGAATCTATGAAATCCCAGTTACGTTAACAATTTGTGATATAGATTTTGAACATTAATATACTATAATAAATTTTAAAAAATATATTTTAGATAAATTAAATTTTAATATTATTATAATATTAATTTATATTGAAAATAAATATTTTTATATATTGAATTAATAAAAATTATATATTATAACTTTAATAAATTATTTTTATTTTTAAAATTTACAAAATTATTTATTATATTTTATTAATATAAAATAATATTTTTCATTAATAATAATAAAATTGACTATTATTTATTTATTTATTTCTATTTATAAATTTTATTTAATTTAAAAATATCCGTGTAATACACGGATAATACAATAGTTATAAAATAGTCTTCAATATTGTAAAAGATAAACTTATCCTTGACTTTCACAATTTTTTAACCAATTTAATTTCTCTAATCAATATTACCAGTTAAATTTTTTAACATTAAAAATTAATTAATTAATTTAGTAAAACGAAAAATAATAATAATTTATTTTTTAAATATGTTCCAACGCTTACTAGAGATAATTCACTTTCCAAAAGTGGCTTAATCATTTCGCGCTTTTAAACGATATGTCGTCCTTATCGGTAAAATTTATCGCCTTATCCTTTTTTCTGCAACTTTGAAACACCGAATTCGTAAAGAGGGCATTGTCGGAGGAAACTAAGAATGGAAACGGAAACCGAGTCAGAGTGGGGCGAGTTGACTCGCGAGTGCCTCATCAACATCCTCTCTCGACTTAGCTTGGAGGATCGATGGCGAGGAACCATGCTGGTGTGCAAGTCATGGTTCAGCGCCTTCAGGGAACCCTCTCTTCACTCCATCTTCGATCTCGATCCCTTCTTCGACTCGCCCCCCGAGTCGACTCACTGGTGGACCCCCGAGTTCGAAGCCAAAATCGATTCCATGCTTCGATCCGTCGTCCAATGGGCACAAACCTCTCTCACCGAGATCCGCGTTCGACACTGCTCTGATCGCTCTCTCGCTTTCGCCGCTCAAAGGTTTCAACCTTCTTCCAAATTCTAATACCCTTTTGTTTTCTTTTCCCAAATTCAGTCTGTTTACTACGCCCTTCCTCTTTTTTGGAATTGAGGCTCAAAATTTCGGTGCTTTAATTCGTTATGATTGGATTTGGGATCCTAACGTATTAGGGTTTTGATTCTGGAATTGGGATTTCTGTAATATTTTAACTTTTCTGTTTATATGGTGGTATGCGCCTTCTATTGTGAATATAACATTGGAGGGAGCATTTAACCTTAACACTTGTGTCTCAATATTTTATTGGGTTGAAGGAAAAATGAAGGGAGAGGGGAGAACAAAGTTGTGTTTCAGAAATCAAAATTCAAAATTTTCTTTCCTATTTTCCTTTCAATTGAATTTCAAAATTCAAAATTTTTTCTTACCCTCGCGTTCCTTCCATCCTACCTATTTGATTTACCACATCTGAAGCCTCACCTTGTTTTTTTTTTTATATGTATAATGTGACTGCAATTTTCAGATGCTCTAATCTTGAGGTGTTGTCAATCAGAAGCTGTCCTCGTGTTACTGATGATTCTATCTCTAAATTAGCTTTGAATTGTCCAAAGCTTAGGGAATTGGACGTCAGCTATTGTTATGATATAACCCATGAGTCTTTGGTACTGATTGGGAGAAATTGTCCCAACCTTAAGGTTCTCAAGAGAAATCTCATGAATTGGCTTGATCCTTCCCAACACCAAGGAATTGTTCCTGATGAGTATCTAAATGCTTGTCCGCAAGATGGGGATTCTGAAGCTGCTGCCATTTCTAATTCCATGCCTCATCTAGAGTGCCTTGAGATTAGGTTCTCCAAGTTATCTGCTAAGGGCCTCAATTCGATATGTCAGGGGTGTCCGAACCTTGAGTTTTTGGATTTGTATGGGTGTGCTAACTTAACTAGTCGAGACATTGCAAATGCGGCATCTAGTTTGGCGCACTTGAAAGATGTTAAAAAGCCAAATTTCTATATTCCAAGGTCTGTCTTCCACACCGAAAGGTATGGACATTGGAGATTGTATGATGAAAGATTTCAAACAGATGTTTTCCGAATCTGAGCATTGATTAGAAGATTAATCCAAGATGCAAACTCTGAGTTCATCACTCTATCTTCTTTCTGCCAGTATGCGGAGAACATAGTAGGGTTTCCGTGGTTATTGTCACAGTCAAATATATGTTATAGAAATTACGATCATTGTCTATGTAATTCCATGTTGTTTGCCTTCCATGAACTGGCAATGTATTTGTGTATAAGTCATTATCTCAAGTTAACATAATTGATTTACCCTTTAATGTTCTAATTATTTCTTTTTGTTTGATTGCCACATTATTTTGTGCGTGTGTTTCTTACTTTCGTAAATAGAGGATCCTCATGGTTGCGATTTTTATGCTTATAAGACATTTCTCTGCAAATAGAACTTAAAATTAATCAATCAATGGATAATTTGAGTTATTAGCAAGTATCTTTGAAGTGAATTGTGATTCTGAAGTTTGAGATCAGGTCACTTATTCAGATTGCTAGCCAGCTGTGTATGATTTCGTTCTTGGTGAAGTGGTGTCTCTAGACATTGAGTCAATAAGGCATCCATCTCTTTGCATTATTTTTACATCATGGAAAACTTAACCAGAGAAATGTTTACAAACTCAGTTATATAAATGTATATAAAATATATAAGCCGAGAGCAAGAGTGCTATGTGTACAATAATACAAATCAAAAGTAGGCCGCTAACACAATGTAAGGTTCTAGATTTGACTCAATAAAACTAGGATAGGTTTCAAGAGAAATATTAGCTACATATTTTTTTAACTCACTCTTCTAACACATTTTTTGTGGTTGGTTGGTCAATTTTTTAAAAAGTTAAAGCACTTATCTTGTAAATTGATAGCTTTTTCAAAATTGCTTTGATTTTTTAAAAACTGACCAATCATCATGAATCATGAATGTATTAAAGAGTGTTCAAAAGAGTATGTTATCGGTATTGCTCCAGGTTTCAAACTTGTCTAGCTAACTATATACGGTTATACTGTATAAGAGGAAATAAGTGGTGGCTTGTGAAATTTAATTGTGTTTTAGAATCTTGGATACCTAGATAATAGAAAACAAATGAACATTCAGGACTAAGGAATTCAAAAGAAGCAAGGAACTAAAAGCAATCCGATAAGGAGATGCTTGAGTGCTGCCATGAATGGGGATGAAGGTTTATTTGAATGGGAGCTTGATGCGTTCCGAACATTCCGTGTCCTTGAGTTGGTTGGTCCTCTATAAGTAGTTGCCTTTAGTAACCGTGGAACTGTTGTTCGTTGGACAGCATGCAATTCTGGAAATGTTCTTTGAATGCAAGGTTTGCTTGATTCCATGATCATACCGCACATTGCTGCATTAAAGAAAGAAATTGTTTGTTGTCAAAATGTTCAATTTGGATGTGAGTTTGATACAAGAAATAAGATGAAAATGTAAGAGAAAAAACGAAAAAATAGCGGACTGAGAAGTTCAAAATTGGTTACGTTTAGGCTCCTTTTGTTGCTTTGAGGTCCTAAAATCTCCGATTTCTGCAGTGTGTGTGTTTCCATCAGCTGAATACGTGAGGATGTTGAACAACATAAAGATCCATATAACTAGTGCTTTGTCCATATCTTGAACTTGATTTAAGGTCAAATGTCAAGTGATTAGTGGTGAAGGCTACAAGAAAAAGTAAAGTTGTTTATGGAGAAGAGATGCGCTTGAATTACTAATCAGGTTCATTATTTATAATTGAGGTTCGAGTCTATTAAACAGAGGGAATATGCTGCTGAGGGAGGCAGCTTTATTTTTCGAACATAATTAATTTCACTAACCTAGGAAAGGAATAAAAGAGAACGATTTTAGTTTACTAAACATGGTTTTATTACACCGAATGACTGATTTTAGACTTTTTTTTTTACAAGATCATAATTATCTTTTATATGAAGATAAGTAGGACAACTTAGATGATAAATTTTTTTTTCCAAGCATTAAATATAGTTGTAGATCAAAAAGTTAAATTTAAGATCATTAGTTAAATTAAATTAATTTCCATCACTTGATTCGGTGGTTTGGTTTACACTTTTTGAATGATTTTTATTCCTTCTAAGAGAGGAGATGTATTCACGCGTTTTATTTAATATATCTAATAATTCTGCGAACTTATGGAATCTAGTTTGAGGCATTCTTTCAATTAAAAGGAATAACTGAGGATAGCAAATTTTGAAAACTGGTTGAGAATTTCATTCTTTGAAATTGCCGTGACCGAAAGGAAAAGGAATAAAGAGATCCTTTGGGAGGTTAAATGAGATGAATTAATTGGTTGGGACATATGCTTGTAAGTTTCAGAAGGGAGGTGGACAACTTTGCTAAAGTACACATGGTATAATTACCTATTAATTTTAAAGGATTAAAAATTATGATATTCTTTGAATTAAATTAACGGTAAATATATGTTTATTTGTTTGCTTTATAGACAGAGTTTCCTTTTAGAAGATTTTTGTAGGTTTGCTTTATAGACAGATGTTCCTTTTAGAAGATTTTTGTAGGTTCTAAGGTCTTATGGAACATTCCTTATCTTTCCCTTCGTCTTCCCAAACACATATGTGTATGATTCTTTACGCACCGCTTTACTGGCGTGGCCATCGCTGGGCCTTATCAAATCAAAATCTATTACAAAAGAAAAAATATAGAGACCCTTTCGGCTAAGTGGAAATTCGTTCGTCCTTTTAAATCAGGATAAGATTGGTGCGAAAATTAGTGTTTTAAAAGGTTTAAATTTTATATTGTTTGAATTTGAAAATTTTCAAGCTTTTATATTGATGAATGTGCATTGAGGGTGCAGATAGGCTAGCAAAGAAAATGACCTCTCATATGATTATCCATAATTACATAATATTTTAGCTGTGAAGAAATTAAATTAAATTTTGTCAAGAAAATTATGTCCTATAAAATTTGGTTTTCTATGAAATTCAGTAACCTTCCATTCAAAGCTACCACCACGGTTATAACTATTTATTTTTACATGTTCAAAAATATTATTTTTAAAAATTTTAAATTTGATTTTATTGACTTATCCTTTTGAAATATATATATATATATATATATATATATATATCAATTTTTTCTATTTTTTATGCGGTTTTTTTAAATTGTTTTATCTATAAATTTACTTATTTTTTTTTATCTGTTTTCTCATTTATTTAAACAATGTTGTTGTATTTAAAAGAATGTGTACAAAATTTTAAAATAATATTATTATCCATTTTAATTTATAAAACATCAGTCTTTACACAAAAATTGAGCAGATGAAAATATAAAATTTTCTTTTTGTCAAGAAAATGATATCTTATAAAATTTGGTATCAATGAAATCTAAATAATGTTCCATTTCAAAGTTACCATTCTTATAGCTATTTTTTTTATATATTTAAAAATATTTTAGTTTTAAATATTTATATATTTTATGTTTGGTCAAAAGAGATTTTATTTTTACTTTAAGAAAAAAAATTATTAAAAAAATAGTGACAATTTATCCATTGATGATATTTTGTATAAAATTATCAAATAAGTTTAGTTTTATCTATTTAATCTTAACCACATGGATCAAAGTAAAAAAATATTATAAAATCAAAAGTCTTAGATATAAAAAATTCATAAGGTTAAGTAAGCTAAGGACAAAATTAATCCTTGCATTAAAAATTATTATTATGTAAAATCACCGATTCCAAATTTTGATCCAAGAGAAAAAAAAAAATGTCACCAGATAAAATTATGAACATTTATACTTTTAAATATAATTCTAACATTAAAAACACTTCAACCAAAATAAAAGAATTTGTATTAAGTAGAAAAAATATAGTTGATATTATGTCATTCATTTCGTAAAAATTAGGAAAAATAAATCCTAAAAAACTACAAATGATAAACAATGTATAACAAATTCAAAACAATTTATGATTTTAAAAAACATTACTCATAAAATTGTATGTGAAATATTAAAACAAATTGTTATGGGAGAACAATGATCAATGTTATAAGATCCTTAACAATTTGCTTCAAAAAAAATGCTACACCTAATATAAATGGACGCTCGCTCGAATTCTTTCTGATGATTATATTGTCTACTTGTCTTCTTGTTCATTTAAAAATTTGGATCTTTAAAATTTTTTCTTTTAGTTTAAAGTTGTTCTTTCTTTGCCACTTTGATGAAAATTGTTCCTACTAGTAGAAGTGTTAATCTGGTCCATATAATCCAAACTAACGCTAATTCACATGAACTAACGTCAAAATAGTCTACAAGCCCACAAAATCTGACACTATAAAGTTTATTAAACCGTATGAGTTAGGCCTAACCCATGGATTTAATTTGTTCTTTTCAAATTTTTTTCTTTACTTTATTTTCTTCTCTTTAAATAAAATAATAATAAAAAATTAAAATTAAAAAAAAATATAGAGAGAAGGAAGGAACATATGGAGAAAAGATAATTTAGAGATAAAAAGATAAATATATTATAAAAATAAATAAAATATAAAAATATAAAAAAATTAAGAAAGAAAGAAAATTTTTTTAGAGAGAAACGAAAAAAAAAATTAGAAAAAAATAAAAATTAAAAAAAAAAGAAAAAAATTAAAGAATATTTTAGTATAATAAAAAAATATTTAAATAAAAAATAAAAGAATAAGATAGTCCATATTTAAAAAAATTAAGAAAAATGATAAAATTTTATAGAAAAAAATTAAATATTAAATACAAACTAGGATTATATAAGATAGTCCATATTTATCCCATTTAATTTAATAATTATAATTAAATTAAAAAAAATACCTTTAAACAAGTTACAAAATAAAGGGATATAATATAGGTGTCGTAACCGGGATCACGACGGGACGGCAAACAAAAACTTTAATAGAAAACAGAGGAGTCGCCACCAAAATTTATTAAAGAAAATTTTGGAAAAACTTAAAAGATTAGATCTTTGAAACCAGTTTGGATTCGGAAGTTGTTTACGCATAGAGAATGTATTAGCACCCTACTACGTATGTAAAAAACGGTTACCTTCTATTTAATTGTGCAAAATTATAATTAACTTTCAAAAATATTTATTTTATTCCAAACAAAAAATATTATTTTTAATGATTTATTTTATTTTATATGAGTTATTTAAAGAGTTCTTTTTATATTTTTTTTTATCTCATGAAATAAGTGGAGAAAAATGATCCGGAAGTTTATTTAGGCTTGATGGGTACAGTTTCCGCCGCTCCTACGTATCCTCAGGTGCAATGAAAAAATCAAAGCTACGTTATTAAAAGACAGTTAAATTGCATTTTAAATTTATGAAAAAGATTACGACATTTTTAGATTTTTTAGAAAAAATTATGCTTGATTTTCATAAAAAGTATTTTTGAAAAATTAGAAGAAAATTAGTTTTGTGATTTTTATTTCTTAGAACTTTGAAAACATTAAGACTTGAATTTGAAAAAATTGGTTATTTATTTTATTTATAATTTTTGAGAAGATAAATATTTTTTAAAATTTTGTAGAAGAAATAATTTAAGAATAAAGAAGTTTGCTTTTGTAAATAATTCAAGGTAGCAAATGACTACTCAATAAATTCATGTTCCAAGTAGCATCAAAGGTGGATCGACCAAACCATTGCACAAACTT
Source organism: Canavalia gladiata (assembly GCA_037954105.1). Lineage (NCBI taxonomy): Eukaryota > Viridiplantae > Streptophyta > Magnoliopsida > Fabales > Fabaceae > Canavalia > Canavalia gladiata. Next base: position 39,328,006 of record CM075662.1, on the reverse strand, counting down.
AAAATATATTTTTTAATTTTCCTCTTTAAAAATGAATGATAAGAAAACAAAAAAAAATAATGAATCTAAACTAAAAACAATATTAAAAACAAAAATAAAGGAAATAAAATAATAAATAATAAATAATAAATATTAAAAAGAAAGTTTTTTTTTTGAAGAAGGCGTCTCCTTATGCAGGGGAACGAGGACTTGCTGCTTATTATTATATAATAGGATGAATGATTCTTACATAATAGGATGAATGATTGAAGGTGTCTTACTCTTCCAACGTGGGACTACCAAGATGACCTTTAAATTTTTAACTCTGTCAGATGTAGGATTTCTATTTCTATTCCTCGGACAAAATTGAGTATTCACAATAGGAATAGATAAACTAACTTACATCCATTTCACTTAATTTAAAGGTTAAAGGTTAAGTGAGTTGAGTGAGATAAAGTTTAAAAAGTTATACTTCTAAATTAATTACAAATCAAAAGGTTATAAGATAGACTTAAACGAATTAACTTACGTCATCCCATTTTATTTGAAAATTACATGGATTCCAATATAAAAAATTTCTACATTTAAACAAGTTATCAAATAAAAGATTATAACATAATATTCAAAAGAAAATAAACTAGTCCACACTCATTCCAATACATTTAGAAATCATATGAATTTAAATTTAATAAAATCTTAGGATTAGTTCACATTAGACCCACCTAAATAAAGATTATTTGGGTTAAAACTTAAAAAAGTTCTACTTTCTAAATAAGCTATACAATATAAAGATAAAATTTATGATCAAATAAATTGGCTTATAGATCATACACCAATTTGACAATTTTAATTTTATACCAAGAAAGAATTTAAATTAAAAAATGTTTAAAATGATAAAAAAAAATTCTATAAAATTTTATTATTTAAATTATTTAAAATAAAATAAAACAAAACATGATAAAACGTATTATATCTCGTGAATCTAATAGTTTTAATTCATTTTCCCATTTTATCATAAAAATATCTAAATAATAGAGTAGCAATTTAATTTAATTTCATTTAGATGCACTCCCTTTATTATATTTTATTCCATTCCACGCATAATCAAAACAGGGGAATACCAGGGTAGCAAGATCCGTCAACCCCTACATTAATCCCCCTAATCCTACGTGAGTCACGTATATGTATACAGAATCCACAGATGCTAAAGACTGAACATGAATATAAAAGGAAGAGAGGTACATATTCCACGACTATGAGCATATATATGAAGGCACTGGATTTGTGCCAAGGTGGTTCCAAGTGTCACCCACAGCCACAGGTTTGATCGTCTGACATTTGGTCTAAGCAGCGACCACCGTGGGCTGGCTGCTGCTCACACTGTGCAAGAATCATTCTTGACCATCTCAAAATCTACTACCTACACAAAAAAACAAATAAGAATGTTAAAATTTGCAGCTTATGTTGTGCTCTAGCGGAGCCTATAGTATATTGGTTGTGGGCCCATTGGATCCAGTTGAAGGTAAAAACTCAAATTTTATGGGAATAAAAGGTATTTTCATTTTCTGCTTTCTATTTTTTATCTATTTTTTTTCTCTCTTACTATAGATTGAATTTCACAAACATATTTATTTATTTATTTCGTCACATGCACCGGTGAAGGGGGCATCTTGACAGTCAAATTGGTATGTATTTTCGCAGGTACAGTGAATAATTAATTAACATTGAAGCAGAGGAATAATGCGACATAAATTTGTATAGTAGATTGATAAAGGAAAAAAATAGTAAACTATTTGAATAAAAATAGAAAAAGCAACAAAATGGCTTAGATGTGTTGGTTGAGCATTAATTTTTTATTTTTTACTTTTATATAAATATTTCTTTTTTTATCAATCTATACAAGTTAATATTACGTCACTCTTTTGTCATATTTCCGTTAATTATTAGACAGTTTTTTGGTAAAGCATTATTAGACAACAAATTTGAAGAATTTAAATTTAACAATAAAAATCTATAAAAACTAAACGTAAATAATTAAAATTAAAAATTAAAAATAAACTAAAATCACACGTTGCATATAGTATGAGGACAAATCACGAAAAGCAGAACGAGAAAAAAAATTCATTTCCATGTCAATACCTCGGACAAGGATATCGTTGGGGTGGCTTCTACGCTGGCCTTTGGAACACCGGAGCTCGCTAAGGCAGTGTGTAACACAAAAAGTGATTCAATGCTTAAACATATTTTAATTTTTTTGTAAATACTGTAAAGCTTAATTCTAGTCTTCTATTTGTTTAGTTTTAATCATTTTACATCTAAAATTTTTTAAATATTTTTTATCATCATTAGTAACAGCGTAATATAGATCTAAATATAATTAACGATTGTTCTAAAGTAATATGTGATATAATATATTTGAATGCATAATATGTTATTACTATTTTTTAAAAATTTTAAACTTATTAAAACCAAAATTAGTAATCTTTTATAAGATTAAGTACATGCTTAAATTTAAATTATTTTAAAAACAATTTATTTTTATTAATTTTGTAAAATAATTTTTAAAAGATAATTGTTTATTTTAAAAAAATTAACTATGCACTCTATATTAATTTTATGGTATTTATAAAAACTAAATATATTTAACCGCCTTTCTATTTGTAGATACAAGAAGAGATGGATGGAAAAAGACAGACCACGGTAAAACTGAAGTGCTTGATCCTTGAACCAAATAAAATTAAAAACTCGATTCAAACAAACAAGACTAATATAGTTGCTAAATTGTGATTTAGTTCAATTTAAAAAAAATTAAATTTAATTACTTTAATAATAGTACCTTTCGGTCGCTCAATTAAAACTAAGACCTTTCGAAATCTCTAATTCTCTTTGTTTGCGTATAAACTTTTTGTTGGAAAATTATTTTTTTAATTTAACCATTTTACTGGCATTGCTTTTCCTTTTGGTCACCTCAATTAAAATGATCCAGTTACGTCCCTGATAATATTTGTCAACAAAACTAAATTTACAGTTACACAATCTAAATCATGGTTTAAGATGGGTAAGTTATAATCCAAACATGCGCGAACAAGCTAGGGGCGCGCTGGCGTGCGTTGGGTTTCTTGCTGGAAGGGCTAATGCGACCCACCGTGGACACGTGCAAGTCCATCCAGTAATGCACGTGAGCACGTTATAGCTTGCACAAGGTCCATTGCCGATCATCAAAATCTTTTTCATTTTCAACAAATTTTCCTATATGGGCCATAAATCAGCACATTACTCGATTGAATCAATGTTTAGCGAAAGAGGCAGTTAATAACATCCGGTTTAAGCTTCTGAAACGACGAGATCACGCCAACTTGTTTTGCTAGTTCACCCGTGATTCGGTCCATATAGAGCGCATACAGGCCATTTCTGCTTTCCAGTAGTTCTAAAGCTTTTCTTGCCTGGATAATTGATGTTACCCAATCTTCAAGGAGCACTGTAATGTCATGGTTACCACTTAGTTTAAATTGTTAAACTCGGTTCATCTTGATTACATTCAGTGAACAAAATTATTTCATTGGTAAGCTTGTGGCAAACTATCATTTGTTTTGGGTCATAGAATGATGGAAATTAAGAGTCGAGATGCCAGGAATAATATAGATAAAATAGTAAACATCTGCAGAAAGTATAAAGCATACTGTTATCAAAATCTTCAGCTTTTGACCACTCTAATAAGTAATCCACCACCAAAAACTCGATAAGCTGGATCCTGACATCCACAAATAAAAATCATATAAATATACATCTTCCAAAACAGAATTCCTTTTGACAAAATCCGTATTGACCTATTCATTATGATTTATGAATCCAGAGATTATGCCAATGCGCATTTGCAAAGAACTCACATTATGAACATACATTCATGCATGTCAGGAAAGCCATCGTCAAAAGGATCAGAGAAAAGCAAACGTTCTGCTAGCACCAAAATTCTTTGACAAACTGAAAGTATTGCCCGCTGACCAATACAAGGCTCACTTCCAAGTTTACGAATCAAATGCTGAATACAAAATTGAGCATTGGTGCCAACATGTTGAGACCCTAGAAAATACGAATTTGACAAGTCAAACTTGATTCCACCTAAAACAAAAGAAGATACAAATTTGATAAAATCAGCGGCAACAAAAAGACCGTAGGTCAACCATTAGAATGATTAAGATATAAATGATTATATTAATGGTGAAATTGCAGAATAAAGGTCACAGATGCCACAATTTTACACTCGTATACGGTTTTACATATTCTAAAAAGTAACATTTATTCTCATAACCTCAAACAACGCATACCATTTTTGAGCAAGGGCGAGCACATCTGCCTAATCAAACGTGTAACTAGGCCATTAATAATTCCTTCAACAAGTTCCAGGTTCCTTCTCATAACCAAAAGATTCTTCAATGAAACTTCAGAAAAGACAAAATAATCTTCAGCGTAGATAACAAAGAAATATGGTTGTGGGTTACATGTGTAAATTCATATAATGGTGATACATATTCCATAGCAAAAGCATAAAAAATTTAAAATCAAAGTGAAACATAGTATCTAGCTCAAGAAGTGAAAATTGAAGTCAATCACTCATAAATCAAATTACCACTTGATGTGAGGAATGGAAAGTAGGGAACCTGTAACAAGGTACGTTACAGCTCATCAGAAGCATAAGGGAGAGAGCGGGGGACTGACCATGGGCTTGCGTGTTTACGACATAACTACGAAGTGCAGTTCAGATGGTTTATAAGCCCATAGCCAAAATTCATCAAGCAGCCGACCTATGTTAGCAGATCAGCACCCGACATGCAATCAGAGCGGGTTCGATCCCCACAAATGCTCTCCATCTGGATATTCATTTCCCATCCCCCACCATTTGGAGATCCCCTCCACTAGGCCTACGGGGTGGAGGACCCTGGGCCTTGCTCCAAAACACAAAATCATTGAGTAACTTATCCGGTATAAGAACTCAAAGATATTAGGAATTTTCTTTGGCAGATGAATGAAATCCCCGATGACCGCATGTGTTAGCATCTTTTAAAATACTGCGTGTTTCTCATATCACAAGCAGGTTGAGAGGCGGGGATTGAATAAAATCTTTGCTAACCATTGATGTATGGATATTTCAAAATTGAGTATATTGTAGTTGCTAATTAAGAAGAATATATTGCAAACGCCCACAGCTCTAGATTCCCAGAATTTTGAGGATGAAAAGTAGCAGGACGTAATAGACGTTAAACATGAAGATGAACAGTAGCAGCAACTTTACGGGTTTATCATGCTGCGGCAGCCAGTCAGTTAGAACAGTTAATGGTAGTTAGCATACGATTAGGATAATTAGCAAGGAATCTAGCTAGTTGTGATTCTCCTTATGCTTCTCATGTTTCCATAATTCATACTTCCAATTAATTCACATGTACACTATCACTTGTGATCATCTTTTATCAATCCAATTTTATGAGTTACTTTGAGGAAGTCCCTTATTCTACTTTGAGATTTATGATCTCTGGCTCCATCAAGTTGGGGTGCTTGGATCCCTGATCAGAGATCATAACCATGTTGTTGCTCTCCAAGATTTTAACAATAGATAAACGATTTGAATTATTCAATTGAAACTAAAAGAAGTTGGAAAGGTTCTTCAATTAGTGAAAAGAGCAGTACACACTCTAGAGCTTCATGCGGCAGATTTTCAAATAAATAGATATATGATTTTCAACTATTTAATTTTTTAAAAAAAGTAGGAAGAGCTCTTCAATTAGTGAGAAGAGCAGAAATACCTAATATAAACTCTACAGCTTGATGTGCTAGATTTGCATACTTGGAATCATCAACCTGCAAAATACATTGAATACACCACATGACGAAACAAAATGCATCAACACAGCACGTAAAAAAATTGTTTACATTCTATCTAATATCACCAGTATTCCTACGAACTCTACTACAAAATGCATTATTTAACTATCAGGTGAATACTTTGGGCCCAAAAAAAAGCTAAAAAGAGATGAAGCATCCTGACAGACAGGTGATACAGAGTCACAGAGCTCCACAAGAAAATCAACGGAGGCCCTAAGCTGCTCTGTTTCATCCGCCTCAATTAAACCTGCGGTTTCAGTTTCAAATTAGAAAACAGACTCAGTGCAACTCCATTCAGTTCAAATCCCCAAAAGTAGCTAAGCATGGCATGCTAGAGCGTCATCTTGATCTTAATTGAGAAAACCACCATTCTAATTACAAATTAGGAAACACGCAGATAACCTCTGAGTATTATTACACAGTCTAAAAATACTATTGCTATGTACCTAGAGAAAGTCGCTGCTGACTTGAAGAAGAAAAACCTACTCTTCTTCTCCTTTCCTTAAAGCGCACTACAGAAAGCAAACTTTCAATGTTAATAGGGCATTCAAGAGCATGATACCGTAATGAAGAAGAAGATAACGACGACGATGATGATGAACCTTGTCTTAAAAATCTGCGTCGAAGGACATCACTGAATCTACTGTCAGAGCCAGTTCCATTATGCTTAGGGTTTAATTCCCCCAAATTGTCGAAGAAATAACACTTGCAAGAAGCACTCTCCGGGAAGAGATCGCAATGTGAAGCATCTACATGACATCCATAAACTCAGAATGAATTCGCCAATGTACGTTTGTAGGAGAGGACAGAGGTCGAACCTTGAGCTTCCTTGAGATCTTCTCTGAGCCTCAGAATCTCTTGTTTTCTTTCCTTAGCCTGAGAATTCGAACAAGAAATAACGAACGCTATAAGGAAAAGGCATCAGGTTCATAAGAAAAGAAGGAAGCGTTTGGAATCGAACCTTTCGCTTCCAACGGAGAAGAGCGTCAGATTGCGAAGGAGAAAACGTACTAGATTCCTTTATGTTTTTCAGAACCTTTGATCGGAGAACCGATATCGCTACCGCTAGCCTCAGCGATTCATCGTTCGTTCTCGCCCTTTCATTCTCTGCCATTTACTTCAGATGAAGACGAGTCGCGATGAAAAAGGCGCCAAGTCTACTATATAAACTAATATATAAACCGTGGTGTCACAATGGTAAATTTGTAGTACACTGTACTTCATATATATTAATTTTAAGATTAAAATTTAAATTAACTTTGCATGTGTAATATTTAAAAATTTAAAAATTTAGTCCTATTATTTTAATTAAAAATAAATAGATTTATTGTTAGATAAACTTTCAGAGAGCGAGAGAGAAATTGATTGACTAATTGACTCCTCCCGAACCGTAAGCACTTTGTGCTGCTTGTTTTTGCAAGGCTGCACAAGTATCGGCAAACGTTGGAAAGGATTTTGGATAAACCCCAGCCCAATCTAAAATAATAATTAAGTGAAAGAGGGTTAAGATTTAAGTATTACAACTAATCTCTTATTCAATTTATCGATGTGAGATTCATAACATTAGTATCTTCCTTAAGAGTAAATGTTTATTGGTTTTATTTTATGACACTGGTGGTGGTTGCTTTTTCGCCATCTATGACATTATATCTTAATTTAATATAAAATAATCCTTTCGGAACCTAACTCTTAATAAAAATATTAAGTATGTGAAAAATGTTCAACTTAAAAGATTAATTTATTAGGCAGAAGATTCACAAAGCTTAAATATGGCATTTAATCTTTTATTTTATTCAATATAATTCTGATAATAATTTAGAAAATTCTATATCTAATTAATTAAATTTATAAAAAAAATTAATATAAAATTATCAACTAAACACAATTTATTATTTTACACTTTGTTCAAATGTTGAAGAAACAAAAAAATATAAAAATAAAGTAAAGAAAAATGAAGAAAATTGGAGTGGAAAATAACGAATTGTTTAAAGCAATAATATATATATATATATATATATTATAATTTTTTGTTTTTTGTCAAACATAGTACATAATAATAATAAAAAAAAAATATAAACCCTAAACCCTAAATAAACCCTGAGAAGCATAAAACTCCGCAGAAGGAGTATCAATTTAGTGCGCAATTGGACTTAAGCAATCAAGCCCATGGTTGTGCGACTAAGCTGGTGTAGGAACACTCCCAAGTCCCAATCAAACCTGTATCTTTACCGTAAGTTCTAATTATGATGGAAGAAGGGCAATTTGGACCCACCACAACTTTCATATCCCTACTAAATATGCTCTCTCCTAACACAAGATATTTCTTTCTCTCGTTTATTTCTCTCTTAACTTAGCACACCAAGTGTTAGAAACTATTTAATGATATGAATTCAGACTTTGACTTATTTAAATACGCTCAATCTTTCCTTTAGATCCTTTAAAAGTCTAATATTATAGTAATACGTGAGGTTTAAATAGATAAAATTTTAAATTTTTTTATAATAAGTAAATTTAATTTTAGAAGTAAAAACATTTGGAGTCTATTTTTACAAGACATGAGTTTTAAATTAAAATAAATCAACAAGGACTTTGTACACCAATGTTATGAAAAAATCATGTTATATAAATAGCACGAACTGTTAGGTTATTCGAGAGGTTAAATAGTAAAATAGAAAAAAAAAAAAACTCAGAATTTTGACAGAAATCATGTTAGTATCCATGTTCATTACTTTTCATCTAATTTTGTTGATACTACTACTTGACATTTTTCTTATCAAATTCCAATCTTATACAAATAAACTCTTCAATTGGAAAGTTAATTAAGTAATGACTCAATATATTGATTTATATTTAAGTAAATATTAACGAGTATCGTAAAAATACTGATTAAAAAGGTAAAATTAAAAAAAATTAATAATATATTCTATCATAAAATCCAGTACATTCCAAACTATGATATCCAATAAAAACTTCCTGCTTTAGTAATTCCTTAAAACTTATACTTCAAAAATAATTCTACTTTACTATTCAGATAAAACTAAATCTTCTAAACTCATTTTTTAAAATGTCCCCAAACACTAATCAATTCTTACATTCTTAATCCTTTCAAGATCAACTCTTTCCATATCAATTCTAATAAATATAAGTAAACAATAATTCTGTCACTGAAAAAACTCATTGGAAATTTCCATTATATTTTTATTTGAATATTGAAAAATGATAATTTCCTTCTATGATATTGTTGGAATTAGGGACGTTCCTCCTATCTACAGGAATGAAATAAGTGATCACACAGTAGGCATGCACTTTAGAAGAAAAATCGGTGGAAATAACGACAATGATATTTATGAACTGACCAGTTTAACAATTATCTCTGTCAAGAAAATTTAAGGAGAAAAAATGAAACTAATGAAATACAAAAACATTTGGACCCCTTGGTGGATGGGCCACTCTCTTGGCACATGATTAGCCAACTGGAAAACAAAATCCGTAGCTTTATGGTTTGACTTTTCCCTCAATAAACACCTCTACGACATCAGAAAAAAAATTATACAACTCGATGAAAATACCTGATACTGGAAGCTCCACTTTTATAACATACTGTAATACAAAATGCTCTAGAAAGTGCGAGCGTAAAGAGAAGGGAATTTGAAAGTAGTGAAACAAGGCAGTGATGTTCATCCAGTTACAGAGATCAGTATTCTCATGCAGAGTCATCCGATTCACTTGAACAGGCTCTCGCAAGCCTCAATATCAGATGCTTGTGAATCCAACACAGCTTGCCCAGACGCAGAGCTAACTACCTGCAATGCAGAGGAAAATATTGTTTTCTGGAACCAGTCATCCTCCACCTTCCTAAGGATTTCTCTCACCACCTTAAAATCCAAACCCCCAGCCAAAACTAGCTTCCCTATTATCTCACCAAAATTATTTGGTGCTTTAGGTAAATCTATGCCGATATCATCCAGCAGAGAACCAAACAACATACACCCGGTCCCTATGTCTCTAGCTGAAAAAATCTTCTTAATGAACAGATACTCGAGAAGATTGGCAACAGGTTCAACACAGGGCGGACTTTTATCCAGTGCAAGGGAGATTGCTTCCTTGACAACCTCAGGGTAATAAGCCGGAGATTTTAGTTCCTCCACACACTGTAATGCCTCATCCAAAAGCCTAACACTGAAATATTCTTCCAGAAGAGAAACAGTTTTACGCTGAAGATCAGCAGTATTCACTTTTGCAGCCGGAGCTTGTGGCTTCTCAGAGGATATGGCAGAAACAGGTTTAGCAGGTGAAGGGATTTGAGATGCAGGTGAAGGGATTTGAGATGCAGGCTCAGTACCAAAAGTTAAGTTTGACGGAAGAGCAGAAGGAGCACCACCTCCATGCACCAGGGCACTACTTTTCCCACTAATTAGACCACCACTACCTTGAGGTAGTAACTTTGAGTTCACAGTTGACGACTTGGAAATAAAAGGAGATTGGCCACGTCCTCCAGATTGTGTGCCTGACATGTCTCCTCTTGGCATTGATCTCGTCCTAGGAATCTCCCAGTTGTCATTATCGATTCCAGGCATCCTCCTGGTCCCTGGCATCCCAGGCATCAAACCCCCGGTACCAGGTCGAGCAATGGGAAAGCCTCCTGTGTTGGCATTTCCTTGACCTCCGGAAACTGCACCACGGGTATTTCTGATACTTGCAGTGGCACCTGGACGCAATCCAAGATTTTTTTCTGCCTCCGAATGAATTTCAGTAATAGTTTTGGCTTTCACCTGCGTGAGTAAACATTAAATGCTTGATTAAAAAACAAATACCTTCAACATTAGAGGCATAACATATTCAAAAAGAATATAGTGCGTAAATTTACCTCTTCACGTCTTGGAATCCAGTTATTAGCACGCAAATCTAGAATATCACGAACCATAAACCTCAGCCGTGGTGCAAGTAGGGGGTTGGTGCTCAATTCTTTCAACCGGCTAAAGTACATATCATTTATACGCCGTGATTTTGGGCTTTCATCAAGCTGCTTACCAATAGTGTTGAAAAATTGACATATGGCCTCAACATTTTCCTCAGCTGGACAGACCTTGCTGTCAGGAGGTCCTAAAAGTTCCTGTTCCAAGTATCATTTAACCACACAGATAAGTGCACACTCTCAAACCAACAAGAAATTATATAAAAGTAAAGTCTCAAGTCCTGCTATAACCTGTACAATGTGATGAACAATCCTTTCAGGAACCATTTTTTGCTTCAGCAGCTCACCAATTAAACGAATGTTTCCAAGGGTACGAAGCTTGACAAGTCTCTCCTTGTCCCGTCGCTCTATCTCCTGTTCAGCGGCAGTCATCTGCCTCACTTCTTCCCTCAGTTTATCTGCACCTTCAAAAGCCTCCTGGCAGATATTCAAGAGTACTCTCTTGAAAGTGATTTCTTTCCCACCGGGTTCATCAGAAGGGAATGGAGGCAGCTTTTCATTAAGATCAGAACACAACTGAGCATACATGGGGCAAAATGTTGGTTCTAGCACTGCCTTATCAAATATCAGTGAAATGACTTCCTGCATTTGCCAAACAATTCAATTAAGAACAGGAATGTGAACAGAAATAGATTTTTAACAGAAGACAAAAGGAACCTTCAATATGTCAGCTGATGTAATGCCTGAATCGATCAACTGACCCTTCAGGAGATCAAATTTCTCAGGAGTCAATTTATTAAGTATTCTGCATTGAAATAGTTAACAGTAACTTGGCATATCAGATCAGGAGCCATCATGTAATTCTGAAGAATCTTAACAGAACTTCAAGAGTGAAAGCAAGGAGATGTTGGAAAAGCAGCTTGATAGTTTATACAGGAGAAATAAACAAATACACAGATCTTATCACAACCCACAGATATTAACATACAGTTACTTTCACAACTTTGACTCCTCAAAAGTAAATGTGTAAAGCAAGAAAGTAAGTGTATATAAGCTCTTGATTGGAAGTGGGTTAAGTTTATGAGATGCTCTATTTCAAGTCATTGATAGACACATTTTACCCTCATTATATAAACTTTATCACTTAAAGGAGCCAAATCTAAATTTCATATTCAATATGGTATGGTCCACAAAATGTCATTGATTGTAGTTTGTTTTACTTGGCAATAGACTTTTTGACACACTCTTATTATCAGGTGAAATTCATATGGGATCTACTAAATCATAAACAGCATGTTAAGAAGAGTGTGTTACTAGCATTTCTCATTTGGCCATTAAGGAATGCAAAGACTTAGGCATACATGACAAATCCAGAAATATACCACGGATCAAAGACAAAAGGATATCCCCATCAAATTTATAAGTGCTAAAAAATTAAAATATATTACCCTTTAACAATCTTTAGGTATACATGACACATCAAGAAATATACTACAGATCAAAGTCAAAAGGATATCCCCACCAAATTTATAACAAGTGCTAAAAAATTAAAATATATTACCCTTTAACAGTCTTCAAGACACGGTCCTTATCAGAGAGACTTCCCCTTCTAGCTGACCATGGCACCTCAGCCTTGACTAGAGTAGTAGGTCCCCCCTGAATTAATAGAGACAGAAGAATTACAAATAAGATAAAACAATTTATCCATTGTAAACAATGTCTATGAGTGATTAGTGAACCATACAGTGTCACCTATTTAAAAACTTTTACTTTGGGGACACAGATTTGAACTCATAAAACATTAACTACAAAATAGATCATGCATTGCTGCCAATGTTTATTACCCCTTGGTTAGAAGAGATTTGTGCTCTTCCAAATTGAGAATTCAGCTGGTCTTGACGATTAGCCTGACTAGTATTGCCAAACTCCCTATTCTCCTTGAGATTATCCCAAGACCTCTCATCTGCATTAGCAGGAAGTTGCCCAGATCGGCCACGCCAGTCACGGTTATCTGGCTCAGAATATCGGTTTTGAAATTGCTGTGGGGGCTGCAGAAGATATTATATATATCATTAAACAGAATTTTAACTTATTATTTTGAAAATTATCATAAATAAATTTATGGAACTGATAACATTTAGTTTCACCAATCAAAAGAATAAAAATAGCAGCATCTCATAAAAATATAGATTTTTTCCATTCATTGTTGAGTTCCTGTACGATACTAGTTTGTTCCCTGCCAGATATAAATCAAGCCTAATCAACTCATCAATCAATTTACCAAACAGCATAGAGGATTAGGGTCTTAAAAAGTTAAGAGCATGAATAGGAGACATAAAATAAACTTACATTGTTTTCTGTGCGGCCCCAACTTTGATCTTCACCAAAAAGTTCAGCTTCAATATCTTGTTTGATCTTTAAAACATCATCAAGCATCTCAACGGCCTGAGTAAAAAAGGTTCAATGACCAGACAAATGATGAAATATAAATATTAGTTTAGATGTCAAAGGAAGTATTGTCACAAAATACATGGTTTCAGAAGTAGTAGCATAGAGAGAAGAGGCAAAAGAGATAAGAAACGAACCAAAAAATATGCAAAACATTTACCCAGACTCTTAGGAACAACAGACAGGTTGTCTTTTAATGAACCAGAGACTTCAGTAAAAAATTCCAGATAGCCTCTATTTAAGTGACATAAGTAAATTTATGACATGGAACTGTATACACATGCACAAGGCAATCTATACAAATAGACAATTACAAAGATAAATCCAATAACCAACCACTGCAGATTCTCAGTAGACACAATTTCCTAATTAATAGGGAAAGAAGCAGATATATGCCACAGGTAGATTTTAAAAAAAAAATCTTCAGAAGAAATATAAATAATTAACAATGCCATTTATGCAGCCAGTGCATTTATCAATTACCTCTCTAAGCTGTAAGAGCTGATCCCTGGTATATCGCACACGCTCACGACCCTCAAACCGTGAATCTCCAGCCTATAAAGCCAAAAGTTTTTAGAGCAATATGTTAACATAGTACACAGTTAAACCATTACCATTCAAGCATATAACTACAAAAAAACAAGATGGGCCAGGGGTAAATGGACAAGATCATATGAAAAGCTACAAGAAAGGTAGAATTTAATGACACTAAGTTCTATGCACAAGCATCACAGTTACAAACTTACAATAGCTATCAATTGTTTTTCAGCCATGTCCTTTAGGAATTATGGTGATAAAAAATCATTAGACGTGTAAATATATAGCTTAGGTCAACAACTCAACAAAGTTTACCCCTCAACAAATTCATTAGCTATCTTTACAAGCATTGCCTTCAGAACAAAGAAGTAAGAGATTTATCACACCTTTAAAACACTAATTCCACAGAGGGGGAAAAACCAGAGACAAGCAATACTACTTACTGTGAAGTGTGGATGAATGACTCAGTAAGAAAATCAAATATAGACAGGTGTATCAAGGAAATGATATCAGCTTCTATGCCACAAAGAAGTTGTCACATCCACCAGAATTCTAAAATTAAGTTCCATGTATGCAGGACCTTTATGGGAAATTTGAAATTTAGTCAATCCCACCTAAAGCCTACATATTGCTTTTTGTCCATATTTACAGCAGGTACACATACTTAGTGTCCCACCAAGAATTAGGACATTCAAAGTCAGGTAGCCATTTGTCTTACGGGTCTTAAATCCCTATAGATGGCGAACAAACACGGAAACAACAAGATACGTATCTTTTTCCCTTCAAATTTCTGTCAGTTGATTCTTCCGAGGGATTCTCCTTGCGTTTCACCACCCCATGGTGGTGCCAAACAAAATAGCTAAATGCTTAAACACAGACACATTCAAATCTATGCAATAAACAAAAAAAAAAAACACAAAAAATCCCGAGAACACCAACTGGTGGAAACAGATGATTTCCGAATCCAATCATCAGCCCAATACCTCACGCCTCAAATTTTAAATTGAAAGGAAAAATGCGTCATATTAAGCTTTGGGATTATTAATCAAGCTGATACAAGATCCAAAAAGATACATAATAATATTTAAGGAAAACACAAAATACAAATAAGCAATTTACAAATCAAGGGATAAACCAAAAAGAACGGCAAGATTGTGAACAGAATCCTTCCGCCTCCATGAGAACGCATAGAATGACTCACAGCATCAATATCAATATAAGCAGTCGTTATTAATATATGTACATATCTCAAGTTTAATTAAATTTAAGCTGTGAAAAGGCAGATCCAGAGAAAAGGAATTGATACCTTGATAGAGAATGGGGAGGGAGCGGCACCATGGGGGCGCAAGAGAGGAAGATCAGCGCCGAAAGCAGGGGATGCAGAAGACGTCGATGAAGACGAGTCGAATCGAGGACCGAGGAGCCTGCTTCCTCTTCCACCACCAGGCCTCAAGCTCAGAACCGTTTGATCACCTTGCTGCATAACTCACGATGCAATCTTCGCCGTTCGGATTCAACGCAAAGTTAATAGATTCGGCGACGCTGGGTGAACCACAACCAATAAACCGATAAGAGAAGAGAAAAGAAGAGAGGGGAAGGGATAAACAGAGAGATAGAGATGGATTGGATTGGAACTATGCTAGGTATTGGATATTTCTCTCTCTTCTGCGGAGCGAGAAGAGAAGAGAGAACTGCGTGCGTGAGTGAGAATGGAGGGGTGACAAAAAACCCTTCTTAGACGAGTTGTGCGCAGCGTAGCGCAAACGAATTTCCAATTCCATCCAAAATTATTAATAAAATTATTTTCTCAAAATTAGGTATACGAAATTACACCCCCAACAAAATCAGCAAAATCACTTTTAGGCCTCGGCGGCCCATGGTCGGTGACCAATGTACTTGCCTGTCATCACCTTATTATCTTAAACAGTACATGGGATTATTGGGAGCATAATTTCAATCTAAACCCACACATTTATGTGAATTGCCAGGGTATTTTCAAATTTAAATAGAATTTATAAATAAACATTTAAGTTAACTTGTCATCAAATTCATCTTTTAATATCTTAATTATCATCAAGTTCATATTTAAAAATATTTTTAAAAGTTGATTTGAATGATAAATTATAAATTAAAATTTTATCAAATTAATTTTATAAATAATATAATAAAGAAATTCCATTTAAATAAATATTTTAATAATAAAATAAATTTTTAAATAACTAATTTAATGAAATTTTTTATCTTTTAACTATCGAATTTTTTATATAAAATATAATATTTATATAATAATATTTTATAACTATTTATAAATAAATTAATAATTTAAATATTCAAAAATATATTTTTCAACTGTTGATAAAATATTTTAAATATTTAAACAATGTTCGATATATTGTACAATAAATTAATTTTATTTTATATAAAATCTTATAAATTTTATCTATTTAATAAAAATTTTAAATTCATTAATTTATTAATATATACAAAAATATTAAAATAATATAAATATTATATTTTAATATCTAATATTAGCACATCTTTATCCATATATACATTGGTCGGCCGAAATATATATAGTTATAATGTTATATGCGCATCCAGTACTAAAAGCGAGTGGGCCGGGTGCGACCCATTGTAGTGATATAATGAGAAGAAGAGTGCTGTTTTTTTAAATTTTTGGTGATAAACAAAATATTGTTGGTTTTGCACAACCGCTTTTATTTTGTATTTTATGTTTTCGTAGGTGGAAACCATTAGTTTACACTGACACAAGAGTCTAGATTCATATCCATTTGATGATAGGCGTTCAAATCCTTAATATATATATATATATATATATATATAAAGTACTCTACACATATACGAATACACGTTCTCTTTTGTAAAAAAAATCATGAACTCCATCCATCATTCCAGATTTCGAGTTAAAATGAGGGAAGTGCACTTCCTGTGGATAGTATTAAATGTGGGAATGTTTAAGTTAAAATGAACTTTAAAATAATCAAATATAATTAAGTTGACATATTTTAAATTTTTTTTAACTAATTTAAGTTAAATTTTTTAATCTGATTATGATTGAGTTAGTTTAGCAACAGATTAGTTAAAGTGACATATATAACAGGCTTTTTTAAATAAATTTTATATTCAAATATTGTATGTTATTTAGAAAAACTGTTAAGAAAAGTAGTTCTATCATAATATAGATATCTCAGCTTACTATGATTGTTTTTTAAAAAAAAAAACTGTTACAAAAATGATTAAATTTTTTAATTAGGTTGAATCAATCATCTATACGTAACCCAAAAAAAACCATCTACAAATTATTCCACATATTTTTTTATTATAAGGTGATTTCTTCTGATACATCTCTGATGATGTATAATAATTATTAAATAAATAGTTAATTTTAATTGTAAATTATTATATTTAATATTATTAACATATTAAATCATATAATTATCAAATAAATATTTATATGTAGATTTTTATTGTAAGATATTCAACATATATTACAAAACTGATTATAAAATGTGAAGCAATTTCGTCATCAATGATTATTAGTACTGTACTTTTCTCCATCTTAATTGTTAGAGTTGCCAAAATATCATTTGTAATAAAATACATTGATTTAAATGCAACCAGTATTATTTTTTATAATTATCTTCATAAAATATAGATCATGTCGGCACTTTACACTGTTCTAGCATCATGAAGAAATTAGTTCTTTTATTTTTGCATAATCTTTATATCTTTAAATATGAGATCAAATTAGTCATCGAAAGTATAAAATCTTTATATCTTTAAGTATGTTATTTGATGACTATTCATACGATATATGCGTCCTCTCTTAGGATTATTTCTTGCTGTTTTATAGTTCCATTTGATCTTGATAATGTTTCATGAATTTATAACAGGATACAAGGATAGACTCAGGTCCATCATTATGTGAGTAATTGCTCCCATAATGCTTTTCTTGTTCACATGTTAACTTGTAATTTCACTTAATATTTAATAATATTACTTTTAATATCACTTTAATTCTTTATTTCAATATCAGGGACACATGGGGTTTATTTCAATATATATTAAATAGTGACTGCGAAAAAATGAAATAAAAATATCATTCTATTATTTGAATGTTAATTTAAAACATTATTACATACACAATAAATAATTTTATTTTTCGGTTTTTTTTATACTATATAAATTTTAAAAAATATATAATAATTTAATAAATTATTAAAAAAATTAAAATTGAAATATAAAAAATAACAGAAATAGCTGCAGGATGGATTTTCTCAATTATGAACGAAAATGGAAATCGAGATTAATATTCTATAAACAACGGAAACAGGGATGAGAAGGACACGATAACAGGGAACATGAAATTCGTCTCCGCCCTGTTGCCATGACTAACAATAGTTGTAGAATGCAATCGTGTCAAACCCAAGAAATACGCATGAAATATAAAATCAATCAAAAATAAGAAAATATTAATGAAAATTTAATGATATTAAAATTTTATTGTAACAAAAATGATATTAATTTTGAAAAATAATAGTAAGGTAATATTTTATAAATAAAATGATTTTTTTATCATACAAATAAAAATATTTTAAATATATTTGATCTAAATAAAAAACATTTTTCTAAAAATTTTCATAATCATATATTTCCTTTACATAATAAACATTGTGAATGTTAGGGTGGATTTTATTTTAAAAAACAATTACAGAAGTAACTCTTATGTTTTTTAAACCATGTAACCTTTGTATATTGTTTTTTTATTGCATGGATATTTTTTAAAATGTAAATAAAATTTATAATATAAATTGATAAACGCTTTTATTATCAATGTAAATGTTTTATTAAATTTACAGTATTAAAATATTATAAAAATATTTTTTTATATGATATATCAAAATAAAGTTAAGAAAAATTTAAATTATTGTAACTTTAAATTTAATTTATGTACAAACATAGCTTCAATTAAAAATATTAAATTAAGATTTAAAAATAATATTTAAAAAATACTAAAAAATTAAAAAAATAAAGTGTAAAAATGTGATTCATTGAAAATTTAAAATATACCAGCAAAATATATAAAGGTTTCCTTGCTTAAAAATTAAAATTAAAACATACAATATAAGAAATGATGTTTATTATTATTATTATTAATATATATATATATATATTCATCAATCAAATATTTAATAATTTTTAATTACAAGTTTTGTTTTATATATTTATCTAATAAAAAATATATATAAGAAAAATTATCTTATCTCAAAATAATAAAAATAATTTATAACATATATTATTTAATAAAAATATATTTTATAAATAAATTTTTTTACAAAATAAATATTATAATATCTATATCCATCCTATCAAATATTCATGACTAAATCTATCACCGATAATCTATGTTGGTATCTATATGATTGGAACTTTTACCATCCCTAATTTCAACACTTTATTGGTTTACTATTTTAAACATGTGATACTCTCAAAGCAAAAAAGGGATAAATAATGTCCATGAACAGATATCAAGCAAAATTTCAATATCACTTGTTTCTTATATAATTTTGATATGAGGATGAATTTCATATATCTTATGCATAGATCATCATTTATGCATGTTCTGCTCTTCCTTTTCCACACTTATTTTAAAACCATCATCGACGGGCACGTACACCTCTTCGCGTTTTATTCTCTCCACGTGGACCGTTCAATTTAGCTTCCTTACAAAACTCGTCTACATCTTGTCATAGTTCTAGATGCTACGGGAATACGCTTAAATGAAATAAAAAAATACAAATAATAAAATGTTTGTAATTATTTTGATTGAAAATAAATAAATTATAAAATATTTTAGTTTATTTTATTTATTTTTTAATATGTATTTAAAAATATAAACTAAAAAACTTAAGTATAATATTTTTGAGAAAAAATGATAAAAGTTAATATTATTAATAATATTAAATATTATAATTTTATTAATTTTATCATTTATTATTATATACTATATATTAAAAATTAATATTTCTTTAATATTTTTAATTTTCATCACAATATATAATTAATCAAATATTTTAAATTTTAATTTTTTATAACTATTTTATTAAAATCTTATTTTATGTAGGTTTTAGTTCTTGTAATTTTATTTTACTAGGATTTTTAAACTTATGGTGTATTAAATACTAATTTTGAAAGTTAATAAAATTCATTCCGTGATGAAGAATTAGAAATTTTACACAATGACCATATGTTTGAATTTTCTTGTTTTTTTACGTTATAAAAAATATTAATTTTGATAATTTTATCTTAAAATTATGTGTAATGACATAACAACGAAATAAAATAAAATTACAGAAACTAAAAATTAAACATTTAAAAAATCAAAATTAAAATAAATTATTAGAAAATAAATTATTTTAAAATTGATATGATATGTGATGACGGAGAGTATATGTTTATGTGAAGTATATATAAGTTTTGTATATATTTTTATTTTGTTTCCACATTAATCCGTTTACTTGATATATATTAACGGAAGGATGAATATAATTTTACCATATATAATTTAAATAGGAAACAAATTTTATATTTAAATTCAATATTAATTGTATGATGAATTTCATGAAAATTTTATTTAAAAACTTAAGCTCGTAGACATAGTTTACTAAATATTTAATTTATTTAATCTATTTAAGTTTGAAACAAGCTATTTTTGTTCATATGTCTTTACTTTATCCAATTATAATAAACATTAAATTGAAACGATGAAACAAGTTAATTTAACATATATCAAATATTAATTAATTATTTTAATTTTTGTATTTTCCTCTCAAATAAATAAATAAAATATAGATGTACGAATAAAATTATATCTAAAACACAAGTCACAATTAAAATGACTTGTTTCCGTTTGTTCTCGTGCCCATGCAGAAGTCTACTATTTAACGGTGAGTTGTGTAAATTACCTCATAAGGAGTAATCCATCTTGAGTTCCTGTGCCCTTAAGGGTTTTATAAATTATTTCATATGTAATAATTCAGCTGGATTAATAAAATATTGTCCATAAAAATACAATTTTTAATATAAAATTCTAGTGCTGTTTACCCAAGAAGTAGTTTATCATGAGATTAGGAAAGGAAAAGATTTTAACCGTCAAGTTAAGACTATACCAGATTTATCTTTCTTTGTCTGTTCCCTTCTGGAACGTTACCAAACACTCCAGAATTCTCTAGCCCGCTCCCATATCTCTCTCCCCCTAGCCTAGTAAATTCTCGAATTCTTTCTCTACCGGTGACTATAAATCACGCTTTCGCTTATCTCTCTCCTCGCATTCATCACATCGAATACGATACAGCTCCGCAAGCAATAAAGACAAGTCTGAAAGCTAATTTTTCTTGTGCTGTGTGTGAAATTGAATTTTGAAGCAAGAAGTTGAAAGAAGCACTGCGATGGCGGCAAAAGAAGGCAAAGCTATTGGCATAGACCTTGGCACCACCTACAGCTGCGTGGGTGTTTGGCAAAACGACCGCGTCGAGATCATTCCCAATGACCAAGGCAACCGAACCACTCCCTCCTACGTAGCCTTCACCGACACAGAGAGGCTCATCGGCGATGCGGCCAAGAATCAAGTCGCCATGAATCCCCAGAACACGGTCTTCGATGCCAAGCGTCTGATCGGTCGCCGATTCTCAGATGCTTCGGTTCAAAACGACATGAAGCTGTGGCCGTTTAAGGTCGTGGCTGGCCCCGGCGACAAACCAATGATCGTGGTGACGTACAAGGGCGAGGAGAAAAAGTTCGCGGCAGAAGAGATATCTTCAATGGTGTTAACCAAGATGAGGGAGGTGGCAGAGGCGTTTCTTGGTCACGCCGTTAAAAACGCCGTCGTTACGGTCCCTGCTTATTTCAACGACTCGCAGAGGCAAGCGACGAAGGACGCAGGTGCCATTTCGGGGTTGAACGTGCTGAGGATCATCAACGAGCCCACCGCTGCGGCTATTGCTTATGGATTGGATAAGAAGGCTTCAAGGAAAGGGGAACAGAATGTGCTTATATTCGACTTGGGTGGTGGCACTTTCGATGTTTCTCTGTTAACCATCGAGGAAGGGATTTTTGAGGTGAAGGCCACTGCGGGTGATACTCATCTCGGTGGTGAAGATTTTGATAACAGGATGGTGAATCACTTTGTGTCCGAGTTTAGAAGAAAAAACAAAAAGGATATCAGTGGGAACGCAAGAGCGTTGAGGAGGTTGAGAACAGCGTGCGAGAGAGCTAAGAGGACACTGTCTTCCACTGCACAGACAACCATTGAAATTGATTCCTTATACGAAGGGATTGATTTCTATGCGACGATTACGCGGGCTAGGTTTGAGGAATTGAACATGGACTTGTTCAGAAAATGCATGGACCCAGTGGAGAAGTGTCTCCGTGATGCAAAGATTGACAAGAGTCTGGTTCATGAGGTTGTTCTGGTTGGTGGTTCCACCAGGATTCCCAAGGTTCAGCAACTCTTGCAGGACTTTTTCAACGGGAAAGAGTTATGCAAGAGTATTAACCCTGATGAAGCTGTTGCGTACGGTGCAGCTGTGCAAGCTGCGATATTGAGCGGTGAAGGAGATGAGAAGGTTCAAGACTTGTTGCTATTGGATGTCACGCCGCTTAGCCTTGGGCTTGAAACTGCCGGTGGTGTTATGACTGTGCTGATTCCAAGGAACACCACAATTCCCACCAAGAAGGAACAGATTTTCTCTACATATTCTGATAATCAACCTGGGGTTTTGATCCAGGTGTACGAAGGAGAGCGAGCCAGAACAAAGGATAACAACCTTCTTGGCAAGTTTGAGCTTACCGGCATCCCTCCTGCTCCAAGAGGAGTGCCTCAAATCAATGTTTGCTTTGATATAGATGCTAACGGCATTTTGAATGTGTCTGCCGAAGATAAGACGGCTGGGGTGAAGAACAAGATCACCATCACAAACGACAAGGGAAGGTTGAGCAAGGAGGAGATTGAGAAGATGGTGAAGGATGCGGAGAGGTATAAGGCAGAGGATGAAGAGGTGAAGAAGAAGGTGGAGGTCAAGAACTCGCTTGAGAATTACGCGTACAACATGAGGAACACGATAAGGGATGAGAAGATTGGAGGGAAGTTGAGTCCGGATGATAAGCAGAAGATTGAGAAGGCTGTGGAGGATGCAATACAGTGGTTGGAGGGGAACCAGTTGGCTGAAGTGGACGAGTTTGAGGACAAGCAGAAGGAATTGGAAGGGATATGCAATCCCATCATTGCTAAGATGTACCAGGGGGGTGATGCGCCTATGGCTGATGACGGCCCTGCCGGTGGCTCTGGCTCCGCTTCTGGCGCTGGACCCAAGATTGAAGAAGTTGACTAAGCTTGTGGATTTGGATTCTCACCAAAACTTGCTTATATGCTGTGAATCAACGCCTAGGTTCTTCTTATTATCTGCTCTATTACATAATGTAAAGCTACTCATGCGAGGCTTCAGGAATCATGAATAAAGTTTTTCCTTTGTATACTTTCTATGTGATTGCTCTAATTTCAGAGATGGAACTGAAGAGAGATGTAAACACTTTGCTTTCAAACATACTTCTTGAATAATTCTCCCATTGAAAATCCCTTTTTCTATCTTCTCATTGCATCTATGTTGCCCGCTTTCCTTTTAGAATTGCACTTCCACCTCTTCTATTTGATAGGAAAAGTATTTTTATTTACCAATTTTTCATTTGACATTTGAATTAGCAAAGACATGATAATTTAATGTATATATTAATATCAATACAGGCTATACATTTAACATTAGTGTGTGACACTTACAAATACACT
Source organism: Canavalia gladiata (assembly GCA_037954105.1). NCBI lineage: Eukaryota > Viridiplantae > Streptophyta > Magnoliopsida > Fabales > Fabaceae > Canavalia > Canavalia gladiata. The sequence goes on along the minus strand of CM075662.1, from coordinate 39,304,388 downwards.
TGTATAAAAAGAATTTATGATTCCTGGTTTACTTTATCAACTTCTTTACACATTTTAAGTGTACCTGGATAAGTAATTCAATTAAATATTCATTTAATAAATTTGATAAAAGTTGAAAAACCTTAATTTGTTAAATAAACCATATTAAAAACCATGAAAATAACTTCAAAAAATAAGTTATTTTTACAAGTTCCTCCTAAATTCTTACAAACACTTTTTATTAAAATAAGTTTTTATGAGTTTATTTTATAATCAAATTTATGACACCAGAATTATATATAAAAATTATTGAATAAATATTAAACTGTTATCTAAACATATCAATGTGAAGAAGTGCAATTCTATGCCTGCATTTGCCCGTGTTTTGAATTTATATTACAACCGCAAAAATCATCTTTTTTTTTTTTAGCTTAATTAGATGATTTTTATTTTGAAGTGTTTTGAAAATATAAATATATGTTGATAATAAATTAAATAATAATTTTAGAATAGTTTATTTAAGAATAAACTAGAAAAATAATATAATTAAATATATTTTGAATTTGATTTAATTTATTTTTAAACACAAAGTTGAAAATAAATAAAGCGTAATTTTTTAATTTTAATTTTAAAAATATTTTGATTGGTTATTGAAAACCCTATTAAATACGGTCTCTCTAAATTTTTCTTTCTATCTTTTAATTTTTTTTATTTATGTTACTTAAAAAAAAACCAAATAATTTTACTAATTATATCTTTAAGTAAAATTAAGGAATAATGAATTAATAAAAAATAGTATAACAAAAAATCATATGATAATTTTGATAAAAACAAAATTTGTTAAATTTATTTCTTAATTTTTATATCAAAATCTTAAAATGATAAATAAAAGAAACTAAAAGAGTATTTTAAATAATAACAATATATCTAAAAATTGGACTATTTTCATTCAATACATGCTATCATTCTCATGTTTTACTTAATTTAGTTAGCTCTATATTTTATGAGAATGGAAAATTCTTTATTCTTTGACTAATTAAATAGAATCTTAATCTATTGCAAAGCTAATTTTCCGATAAACACATTTTTCGTTTGGTCTTTAATAGGAAGGGAAAAGATAATTGTTTGACTGTGAAATTCTTCCAAAACTTCTATTAAAATTTACTATATTTTTGTATTAAAAAGTAAAAAGTTAACGTCTGTTTCAATTTCAAAGGACTCACAGGAACCAATATGCTTCTCATAGTTGTAGTTTAGGATAAGAGATATGCGGCATAGTTGAAGCGTGAAGGGTCTCAGTGCCATGGCCGGTATCACCACCTTCCCCTTCAAACTCTTCCATACCAGAACCTCACATCTTTTCTCTTCTTCTGACTCTAAATTCTTTGGTCTTCCCCTTACGAATCCCTATTTCCTCAAATCCCACTCTTCTCTCTCTATCTCTCTCTCCCTTCCCGCCTACGTAACCGCCCGCTATGGCGGTGGCTCCCGCCCTTCCGACTCCGGTGAATCCGACGACGACCAAGCTCTCGACCTCTCCACCCTTAGGTACTCGACTCTTACTTTCTCCTTTTTCAATCTCTACTGGAATTTATTGCTCAAGAATGCTTTGGATTTGAAATAGGTCAGATACCGTGAGGCTTATTGATCAGAACCAGGATATGGTTTGTTCCTTTTTTTCCTCTCTCCTATATTTCAACGCTTTTGATTTCGTGTAGTGTAATGTGTGCCGACCTTTAATCTCAACTTTTATTGCTTACCGAGCTGAACCTCCGATTTTAATTGGAAAACAATGCCAAAAGCATATATGATACTTAATCTAAGTTTTGTGGTAATTGAAGAAGCACATGTGAGCAAAGCTACGCTTTTAAGTTTAAACTAATGCAGTGCAACTATTGTAGCCTTTTAAGTTCAAGAACTTCTGCAGCTAGCAGAGGGTGCTAAAGATGTTTTGTTTTTGTAGGTTGGAGTAGTGTCAGTTGATGAAGCTCTTCAAATGGCTGATGATGCCGAACTTGACTTGGTACGATGTCTTTTCCCTGTAATTACTGCAGCTATATTTATCTATTCCATCTATTTGTTGGCTACAATGTCATGATTTTTTCATCCCCCCCCCCCTCCCCTTCTGTGTGTGTAGGTAGGGTGGGATGGAGTTCTGCAGTATAACCTTTAGTTTATCACGTTCCGTCATCAATTTCAGTTCAATTAATATTAGTTATCTACAAAGGATGTGTAGATTTTACTTCTTCAGGGTAGCCATGATTTATTATCTTAATGTCGTACTTATTTTGTTACACTACATTTCATAGTTTGTACATGATGAAAAGGATAATAAATAGAAAGAGGAAAGTTTCCTATAATTTCACTTAGACAGGTATTACAGCTAAAAGTGATTTGTGGTGTTGAAAACCTAATTGTTTCTAGTCAGTTTGCAATAGATTCCGCATACACTTTCTTTTGCATGTATGTTGGAACAAGTGCTACTTGTGACATGAATGCAAAATCTTATTTTCTCTTTTTTTTGACAGGTAATAGTATCCCCAGATGCAGATCCTCCTGTTGTTAGAATAATGGATTACAGGTGTGAACTTTGTATATCCTGAGAAAATCTCTGTATTTTTAGTTCTCTCTTACCTTGATTTTGTTAAATTTATGCTCATTAAATCTAGAGTCAAAATACTAATGGTTGGTAGCTGTTGTGAGTTGTGACTATATCTGTGTCAAGTTTTCTTTTTAGGCATCCATCGATAAATTATGCAGTTAACGACCTGCCTCTATACATGTTTAACAATTTAAGATTAAGTAATTTAAATTGGGTTGATAGACTAATAATAAAAATTGCTATCCATTTTTTCTTGCTTCTGGCCCTATGCAAGTACCTCGAGTTTCAATTTTTATGAGGTAGGGGATAATGGAGGTGAAGGTGTGAGAGTATCATGTGCATTCAATGGTCTATAAATGGAGTGCTTCTAACTTTTTGGGATGGGAAGGTTGTGAAGACTTGGTTAAGCAATGAATAATGGGGAATCAACAAGGAGGTTAACTCACATACCTGTAGTTGTTTCCTGAAAGACATTTGCATTTAACTTTTACTTGACAAAATCAAATGAATCTCCGAGTGAAAGGCCGTGCCTAGCTCTACTTCTGTTTGACATGATTGATTACTTATCTACTTATACTTTGAGAATTGTTGGACCTAGAAATTTAGTAATCCTTATATTTTTCTTCTTTACAGCAAATTTAGATTTGAACAGCAAAAGAAGAAAAGAGGACAGCAGAAAAAAAGTGCTGGTAAGCACTGATATTTTTCTTCTAAATCCTTTACAAAACTCAGAACAAACAATAAATTACTGACCAAGTGATCTTTTCAATGTAGCTAATCGAGTGGATTTGAAAGAGCTCAAAATGGGGTAATGTCCTTTGCTAGTTCTAGTCTCTGGATTTCTTAAGTAGATTTGACTCATTCTTAGTTATGGATAAAATATTACTTATATTAATATTTTCATAAGTAAAGGGTTAGAGATGTGAAGAAGTATATTTTTTTATTGCCATGCAATCTAGTATGTCTTAAGGTTAAGTATGGGTTCTTTTTGAAAGACATCATGCACCTTTTTGAATGTGCTAATTATTTCCATTACTTTCTAGATGGGTTCTCTTGAAAGGCATTATACACATCTTTACCTGTTAATTATTTCCATTACTTTCATTAAACTAGAGGAATAACAACAACAACCACACCTTTTCCTACTAGGTCGGGTTCCCTACATGGATTAAATGATGTTATAATGTTCTGTCCTATGTCTATAGATAAACTATTGTAGTCTAATCTTTCTTAATGATTTTGCCTATATTTGTTATCAGTTTACCTCTGCTTCTATCAGTTGGGCTGCCTTTCATCTAATCTACTCTTCATATGTTCAAACTGCCTAAGGCACTTCTCTACCATTTCCTACAATAGATGCTATTCTAACTTTTTCTTCAATGGATTCATTTCTAATCTTATGTTGTCTAGTATGTCCAACGCAACATTCTCATTGTTGGCTTTTTACTGCCCAACATTCGGTTCCATACAACATCACAAGTCTTATATTGTGCAATGAAAACTTCGTTTAAGCTTCTACCTTTTCTATTACAAATGACACTTGAAGCACTCCATTTCATTGATCTCGCCTGAACCCTATGGTTAACATCTCTCTCTATTCCTGTTATTTGTTATGATGGATCTTAGATATTTAAGTTGTGTGAATTGTGGTGAAGTATGTTTTTTCCAAATCAATAAAAACCATATGTAAATCTTTTTTATTCTTTTGAGTGTTGATATCTTTCCATTAAACTTGGTACCAAATATATGTTAGTAACAGGCCTCCCATTAAGAAAATTTATGTAAGAAAGTGCAGAAAGGAAGAAGACTTAGGCCTAAAAGAATAGAATAGCCCATTAGTGCTTAGGCCCAAAAGATTTGAATGGCCTTAGTAGATTGAGACAGCTGCAATAACTGAATCAGTTACTTGTAATAAGGAGGAGGAAGTTAATAAATAGGAGAAGGGAGGAATAAGGAAGACAGTCAGCAATTGGTATTTGGTTGGGAGACCTCAGGCTCTCAAGCATCTTGCATCTATTCTTGCAATTTCTTCTTTAGCTGGGTGATCCATTCTCAACTGAGGATCTTCAATAAAGATTCATTCTTTCTGTTTCTACTTTTTTGTTCTCCCTGTTCTGAACCAGTTCCTTACAGTATATTATTGCTTTCATGGTGGACCTCCCTCTCGTCATAATCTCCACTCAGTTACCTTTTCACATAACTTCTCAATATGACTCATGAATTTTATCCCCCTATAATTTGCACAAGTTTCGTCTTGCATTTTCTTAGACCTTATAATCTTGTTGAACAACTTTGTGACCCAACTCTTCTATATCTCAATGGGTATACTTTAATGCTTTTTGACCTCCTACTCTCGAATTCCATGATAAAAAGGTATAATTTTGGTTCTCCTTCCTTGTGTTTAGCTTATCTGAAAGCAAAAACGTATTTTTCATTAAATAGCTTGTAAAAGTAATTTCATTTTTATCTTTCCTTACTCACATACTCTAACTTTGCCTTACTCACTTGCATTTTACCAAGATTCTTTTCTTATAGGCTCCCAACTTCTTCATTTCCCAAGAGTCTTTTTTGCTATTTGTCTAACCCCTTCTTCCTTAGCTCTTGAATGGTAGCTCTCGTTTTTTGCCTCTATTACCTCCACTTGGTCTTTGAAATCCTATCTATGCTTTTCCTTCTTACTCTCTTCCCAACTCTACCTTCATGACCAAGACTTTATGTTCGATAGTGAATCTCTCTGGGTACAACATTCCAATCCATGTAAACTTTTCCATCCAACTTCCTTGCAAGAAGAAATCAATTTGAGAACATGCTGCCTCTGTTTTGTAGGTGTTAAGATGCTCCTTCTTCTTTCTAAAACAAGTTTTGGCTATTATAAAATTGGAAGTTAATGAAAATCTTAGAGAAATTTACCCTCTGTGTTTGTATCTCCTAGACCATAACCCTCATGTATATCCTCATATATTTTGAACGTGCTCCCTACATTATCATTTAGAATCCCTTTTATAAAATCTTTTCTCCTAATGGTATTACCTGGGACTAAAGCTTTTAAATCCTCCTAAAATTTTATCTTTTGGTGCTCTTCTAACCCTACCTGAGGTGAATAAGTGCTAATCACATTAAAAATCACCCCTTCCACTACAAATTTTGGAGCTATGATCCTGTCTTCTAACCTTTTTACATCCTCAACCTCAATCTTTCAATAATCTTATCTACAATTGTACCCACCCCATTTCTTGATTTAATTTTGCTTATGTACCACAACTTAAAACCTGATGTGTCTAAGAATGTCAGACATTTTGTCAGGCAAGAAAACAAGCAACATATGTCAGGCATTTTGTCATTAATAGTTTCTTAGGTTGTGAACTTGAGGTCAAGTAAGCCAAAATGCATCAAGAAGAATTTGTTTAGTTATACTTGCTCAAAGATAAAAACAGAGGAAGTTTTATGTGATGCATCATACTATAAAGATATATCCAACTGCCGTTATGGTATCATCTTAATGCATAAAACTTATGCTATGATTTACTTTTTCTTCTATTGATAACATAAACAATTAGAGCAGTTGCAGAGATTGATTTTTATTAGCTATGGTTTAGTTTGACCTGTAGTTATCCTCACTTATTTTTAGTAACATGTGATTGTGCCTTTTTAACTAATTCTTTCTTCTACTTTTTATGTTATTTTATTTTAACAGATATAATATAGATCAGCATGATTATTCTGTGCGTTTGAAAGCTGCACGGAAATTTTTGAAAGATGGTGACAAGGTTATGTGAATTATGTTGTTATTTTGTATTAAAACACACATACATGACAAGATCAATTGATATCCGATGTTAAACCTAACAAAATCACACCTTCAATGATTTTTTACAAATATTAATTTTTATTAATTCAGCTGTTGTGCATACAAAATGTATTGAGATCATTGGAATCAATTCCTGCAGGTTAAAGTCATAGTAAACCTTAAAGGTCGTGAAAATGAATTCAGGAATATTGCTATTGAGCTTATTACACGTTTCCAGAGTGATGTTGGGGAGGTATGTCACGCCACTTTGCTATAATATGATTGAATAATATATTTCTTAATCATTAAAAACCTGAGTATTTTCCAACAAAAAGGAAAAAAGAAACTTTGACTTATAAAAAAAGTAGGTCATGGAATGTTATACTGGTAATTTCTTGTGGGTTATGCTCTCTTGCTCGGCTGAGCTGTGGGCACACTAAAATAATTATCAGCCACCACCTTATTTTTTACTTCTCCGATTTCTGCGCATTGGATTTACTTTCAGTGAATTCTTTTCATAGTCATCTTGTGCCGATATCTGATTTTATGATCATTGGAGACATTTCTTTTCCCTGTTTGAATTGATATCCCAACCACACCTGGGTGATTTGCAGCTCGGAGTAGAGGAGTCTAAAAACTTCCGTGACAGGAATATCTTCATAATTTTGGTTCCAAATAAAGCGGCTGTGCAGAAGATTCAAGAACCACCAAAGAAAAGGGACAAGTTAGCAACAGATGAAGTATCCGTCAGTGTTCAAGCATAACCGAAAACTTCCACGCTAGTTTCTAATTGTAGAATGGATTGTGAATGAGTAACTTATATTGGTCTTGGCTGGAATTTTCTGAGTACTGTATAGCATTTTATAATTCATGTGCAATAATAGTCGTGAATTTTAATCATAGAGGCAACCTTGTCTATTCGAACAAGTTGCAGAAGGGATACCGCTAACCACTTCACAAATCTAATCATAAAAGAACAGTCATACAAGGATAATTTATGCTGATTTAATATATAAATTTGACAGTAATATTTATCTACTACTATTCAATCCAAATATCCAAAGCATGTCAAATTGGTGACCCCTGAAGGTCGAAGGCTCCATACCTTGATCAAGACAAGAAGCACATGGTCCTAAGAAACGCTTTGCAGGAAACCCGTCAATTTTGGGGAATATAACTGCTTGATATGACTGGGGGGAACATGCAGTACCTCTCTCTGGGTGCGGCTTATGTATTACTTGGGCTCAAACGGTGGTTATTCTAACTCAAGATGTAGAGGCTGCAACCTGCAGACCTAACGATTTGAAGGTAGCTTAGTTCTGAAGTGCTTGCGTTCAAAGAATGCTGACATGTTACATGTTTTTTCTTTTTTAATTCGCATGAGTAAACAAAACGTAGTCCTGAAAGCAACACGTTATGTGTACCATATAAATGTATATTTTTTGGTGAATATATGTACCTTATTTTAAATTCTAGTATCATCTGCTTCTTATGATGTGACGGGAAACCTTTTTCGAGTTGGGATGTTGAGTGCACCATTTTTTTGGTTGAATACATTCTTTACGATATATTCATGTAATTTCATATAGAAAACGTTAATAGCTAAGTGCATCATTCTTCGGCATTATTATCAAACAAGCAAAAGCTGCTGAGTTGGACTTGGATTCAAGTAAAATTGCCAATGTTGTAGAAAATGATGTAAGCATTACAGTATAAAAAAGAACTCAGTATTATCTAACATGATTATCTGTGATATGGTGTGCCTTAGAGCTTGATCATATTGCTTGTTGAATGCCTTAAATTTTTTATGAATTTATTATATCTGATTTTGCATGATTAGATATCATCATTTTTAAAACTCCAATAATATTAGGTTACGTTGATTAATAAGGTCAACGAAAGTACATACATTTATTTACCGTAAGCAATATAAAAATTATGTTTTCACATAATTTTTATAAAATCAAATTATTTTTTCTCAGACATTTTCCTGACTTCTTTCAATATTCTTCCATTAATCTTCTTACTTACCATTTAAAGAATATTTCGAAGGTTTTTTTAATACCTTTAATATATAAATTGTCTTTATTTTTTATTCAATCTTAATCGTTTTATAAGAGAATCTTCTAAGAAGATTTAACATCACTCTTATAAAATATAAGCATCAAACGCTTGTAAATAATCAAATTGTCGACAACCTAAAATAAATATACCACAAGAGACAAGGATGGGAGAATCCGATTGCTTCTTTTTTTGTGTTACCTTTAATTTCAGTATTACCTAGTTGACTTCTGCCGTTAGTTATTTGATTAAGGTCAGTTATTTATCCTTCAAATGATAAAATCGAAAGCTAACGCAGAAATTTAATTCGTTGTTTTAATAGTTTCAAATAAAACACCATCTTTCACATCAGTCATGCGATCAATGTTTGGGTGATTTGGTTCTCTGACACTTGCCCACTTGTTACGTTTGCACCATATGATTTTTTGAACAACCGAAAAATAACTACTGCACAAATCAATTTGAAAACAAATATATAAGGGGAATAATATACTGAATCCAACCATGTCTCTTTTCGGAGCGTAGTAAACTTTGGGATTGAACAATAAAAAATATTCTTTTGACATCATATATTTAGCACTTCTTTTATACTCTAATGTTGCAAGATACTATTTTGCAAACCCGAGTGGTTGACACTCTTAGTTTACATCAAAATTAAATTGTGAAGTCATAACAAGATACTTGATAAAAAAGATAAAAGTAGACACACATATCAACTGAGTGTAGAAAAAAAATACAGAAAAAAGCTTATTATTTATATATTACCTTTTTACAACACTTTTTTATTTTATTTTTTAGCACTATCATCTTATTTTATACATTTCCTTTTTTTTTGTCTTTTTTATTATACATAAAATATATAAATTTATCTTACAGATAAAATTTTCAAATGAAAGGAAAAAAAATCACTACTAAAAAAATGGAGTTCAAAGTGAGTGGAAAATAACATGCGAAATATCAAGGTTCTTGAAAAATAAAAAAATAGAAAGAAAGAAAAAAGCAAGGAAGTGCAAGATATACACCTCACCAACGTGTAGTCACTTGTTGGTGATGGCATGAAGGAGAGGGTGGTTGATAAGATAAAAAGGAAGAAGCTTAGCTTCAAGGCAATGGGGACCGTGCAACCAATAGCAGCAGCCCTTATATGGACACATTAATTAGGTGAGGACACCAAACTCTGCAAGCCTCAGTGTTCCTTCATAAAACATAAACTTGTTCTCTCTCTCAACCTCACTACCTCACTTTTCTTGTGTCACTCGCTCCATTGTCCAATTCACCAGTCACCACCAAAATATGGAAGCCAGCGCTGGACTGGTCGCTGGTTCTCACAACCGCAACGAGCTCGTTGTCATTCATGGCCATGAAGAGGTAATCACCATGCACGCATGCATGCATGCATGCCTGCATGAAAGCTACTACAGAATAAATAGTTAACTAATATGTGTTATGTCATTGGTTTTGGTGCAGCACAAGCCTTTGAAGAACTTGGATGGTCAAGTGTGTGAGATATGTGGCGATGATGTGGGACTCACGGTGGATGGTGACTTGTTTGTGGCATGCGATGAGTGTGGTTTTCCTGTGTGCCGACCATGCTATGAGTATGAAAGGAGAGAAGGGAGACAACTTTGCCCACAGTGCAAGACTAGATACAAGCGTCTCAAAGGTAGAAGAAATCATTTAATTAAACAAGTTTCAAAGCCTTTTCTGGCATACATTAGTTTCAATAGATTTAGTTGTTACTTGATGTAGTTTATATGATAAAGTGCTTAGCTAGTTGTGGTATTAGGTCAAGTGTGTTGAATTGAAATGACAAACAAGGAGGGAACTGATGTTTGTTTATTCATTGGGTTTTGATTTTGCTAAGGGAGCCCGCGAGTTGAGGGAGATGATGATGAGGAGGACGTGGATGATATTGAACATGAATTTAATATCGATGACCAAAGGAAAAGGCATAACCATTCTGCTGAGGCTATGCTACATGGGAAAATGAGTTATGGAAGAGGTCCTGAAGATGATGAGAATGCTCAATTCCCAGCTATTATTGCTGGGGGTCGCTCTCGGCCTGTAAGATTTTCACCAATTTCTGTTCACATTATTATATATACTCTATAAAACTTCCAATATTTTCAATAGAACTATAATAAGTTTGCATGCATGCAGGTTAGTGGAGAGTTACCAATAGCGGCTCAATATGGGGAGCAAATTTCTTCACTGCATAATCGAGTGCATCCATATCCAGCTTCTGATCCTCGTAAGATGTAGTTAATAGCCTTGGCTTAGACATTGATGACAGTGATTGAAAGAATTTACCACTCTTCTTTCATAATTTTCATCCTTTTCTTGGTACACTTGCAAAACGGGCAGTGCTGATGTTAGTTTCAGGCTGAAGCCCACAATTAAGCCTTTCGCTAGTTATATAGACTTGAACGTTTGGAACTTGTTTAAGTGAAACTCTTAAAATGTTTTTCTTAGTCTACTTCAACATGGTGAAATTTATTTAGAATATGTGGCATGCTGTGATCAAGCAGGAAATGCAAGATGGGATGAAAACAAAGAGGATAGAATGGATGATTGGAAATTGCAACAAGGCAATTTGGGGCCTGAACCTGATGAAGATCCAGATGCAGCCATGTAAGCTTATAGTGCTACAATTAGGAAACTTTAATGTAGTTTCTGACAATTAACTTTGGTAGCAAAGAGAGGAAGAAATTAAATGATATTTTAGTTTACTGAATACCATGTAAATTGCTGCAGGTTAGATGAAGCAAGACAACCGCTTTCAAGGAAGGTACCAATAGCATCTAGCAAAGTGAATCCATATAGGATGGTGATTGTGGCACGGCTTGTTATTCTTGCCTTCTTCCTCCGATATAGAATTATGAACCCAGTACATGATGCACTGGGGCTATGGCTAACTTCTATTATATGTGAAATCTGGTTTGCTTTTTCATGGATCCTTGATCAGTTTCCCAAATGGTTTCCCATTGACCGAGAGACCTACCTTGATCGTCTTTCAATCAGGTAAAAAGGGACCTTCACTCTTGTTATAGTATCATTGTGCTGTTAACTTTGAAATTCCATAGTTTAACTTATGTATTGCTGACCACAAAGTTGTTTATTAGGTATGAGCGTGAAAATGAACCCAACATGCTTGCTCCTGTAGATGTCTTTGTTAGTACTGTGGATCCCATGAAGGAACCTCCTTTGGTAACAGCAAACACTGTTCTTTCAATCTTGGCCATGGATTACCCAGTTGATAAGATATCATGCTACATTTCTGATGATGGAGCTTCAATGTGCACATTTGAAGCCCTTTCAGAAACTGCAGAGTTTGCTAGGAAGTGGGTACCATTCTGCAAGAAATTTTCCATAGAACCTCGAGCACCAGAGATGTACTTCTGCGAGAAAATTGACTATCTAAAGGACAAAGTTCAACCCACCTTTGTTAAGGAGCGTAGAGCCATGAAGGTTTGTAGCATATCTATCAGAATAGTACTTGAAAGCATTGAGTTTTATGGTTTATTCATTGTTAATTGGGTGTTTGACAGAGAGAATATGAAGAGTTTAAGGTTAGGGTCAATGCACTTGTGGCAAAAGCTCAGAAGGTTCCTCCAGGAGGGTGGATTATGCAGGATGGGACACCATGGCCAGGAAACAATACTAAGGATCATCCTGGTATGATTCAAGTCTTTCTTGGTCACAGTGGAGGTCATGATACTGAAGGAAACGAGCTTCCTCGTCTTGTTTATGTTTCCCGAGAGAAAAGGCCTGGATTCCAACACCACAAGAAAGCTGGTGCTATGAATGCTTTGGTAGAGTTTTTTGAGCAGTTTCTATTGTTCTTATGGTGTCCATTCACCTTTATGAGCCACAATCACTTGACTCTTCCAATAATTGTTGTAATTTCCAGATTCGGGTCTCTGCTGTGCTCACAAATGCTCCTTTCATGCTGAACTTGGATTGTGACCATTATGTCAACAACAGCAAGGCTGCCCGAGAGGCCATGTGCTTCTTAATGGACCCCCAAACTGGGAAGAAGGTTTGCTATGTCCAGTTTCCTCAAAGATTTGATGGCATTGATAGGCATGATCGTTATGCCAATAGGAACACAGTTTTCTTTGATGTAAGTCACCCTAAGAAACTCAGCATCAGCATGACATGACATGGTTATGCCACTAGTGTAAACTAATATATAACTATTTCCTTTTCTTTCTGTCTCTACAGATTAACATGAAGGGTCTAGATGGTATTCAGGGTCCTGTATATGTTGGCACAGGGTGTGTATTCAGGAGGCAAGCTTTATATGGCTATAATCCTCCCAAGGGTCCTAAGCGTCCAAAAATGGTAAGCTGTGACTGCTGCCCATGTTTCGGAAAGCGCAAGAAGCATGCAAAAAATGATGCAACTGGAGAGGCTGCAAGCCTAAGAGGTTCTCATATTTCTAATCATAATGTTGTCGCTAACTTCTATTCAAATTGAATTCACTTACACCTTTTCTAACCCGGGTCACATGTATAAACAGGAATGGATGATGACAAAGAGTTGCTGATGTCCCAGATGAATTTTGAGAAGAAATTTGGGCAGTCATCTATTTTTGTGACATCAACCTTGATGGAAGAGGGTGGTGTACCTCCTTCCTCAAGTCCAGCAAGCCAGCTTAAAGAAGCCATTCATGTAATCAGCTGTGGATATGAAGATAAAACTGAATGGGGAATTGAGGTAACACCAACAATGACAGCCTAGGGACTGCTTGATAGTTACTATCTTACTGCTATGTTTTGTTCAGACCAAGAAAATCAGCTCATTTCATGCTTTATGCTTTCCAAATATGCAGCTAGGTTGGATTTATGGGTCTATCACAGAGGATATTCTAACAGGTTTTAAGATGCATTGCCGTGGTTGGAGGTCCATTTATTGCATGCCGAAGAGAACTGCATTCAAGGGTACTGCTCCTATAAACTTGTCAGATAGGCTTAACCAGGTGCTTCGTTGGGCCCTTGGCTCCATTGAGATCTTCTTCAGTCGTCATTGTCCTTTATGGTATGGCTACAAGGAAGGGAAGCTGAAGTGGCTTGAGCGATTTGCCTATGCAAACACAACTGTCTACCCCTTCACCTCCATACCTCTAGTTGCCTACTGTATTCTTCCTGCTGTCTGTTTACTCACTGATAAATTCATCATGCCACCGGTAACAACATTACTCTATTTTCTTCATGTTACTAAATGAATTAGACATGAAATGCTTATAACATGCCAGATTTTCATGTTGCCTTAGCAGGAATTAAATCCACAATTATAGAATGGATACCAAGTTTTTTGCTTATAAAAATAATTTTTGATTGCTGATGATCCAGATAAGCACTTTTGCTGGTTTGTATTTTGTTGCTCTCTTCTCTTCAATCATTGCAACCGGCCTTCTCGAGTTGAAATGGAGTGGAGTGAGCATTGAGGAATGGTGGAGAAATGAGCAATTTTGGGTCATTGGTGGTGTATCAGCACACCTCTTTGCTGTTATACAAGGTCTTTTGAAGGTTTTGGCTGGTATTGACACCAACTTCACTGTTACATCCAAGGCAGCAGATGATGAGGAATTTGGAGAATTATACACCTTTAAGTGGACTACACTCCTTATCCCTCCTACCACTATCTTAATAATCAATATTGTTGGGGTTGTTGCTGGAATTTCAGACGCAATAAACAATGGGTACCAATCATGGGGTCCTCTATTTGGAAAACTATTCTTTTCTTTTTGGGTGATTGTCCATCTGTATCCATTCCTTAAAGGTTTGATGGGTCGGCAAAACCGCACACCCACCATTGTTGTTATATGGTCAGTGCTATTGGCTTCGATTTTCTCCTTACTCTGGGTAAGAATTGATCCATTCGTGTTAAAAACCAAAGGTCCTGATACAAAGCTATGTGGAATCAACTGTTGAAAGACTGATTTTCCTATAGTATTTGGTGAACAACTTTTGAAGATGTATGTAAATTCTTGGTTTTGCTGTATGATGCGTGAATCTGCAAAGTTTAGATGTACAAGGATGAAAAAGAAAGAGTGAAAATTGGGAAGTGCAAATGCAGTTTTCTCACCTTTGTAAATGTACTGAATGACATATTGATTACCAATAGTTTTGGCTCAAACTGCCCAAGGATTGGAAAGTAAATCAACGTTACAGGTTTATCTATACATTGTTGCAATCAGTATGTTGTTGATGTTTTATTACAGGCATCTAGCCCATTATGTCTAATCCAAAAGCATGTGTAAAAACTGCATATAGAAGAAATTGCAATAAACAAGGAAACGTATTGGGGGGGCGGGGGGGAACAGAATTATGACCAAAACATTGTCATTAGTGGCAGCAACATCAGAAACCCTACAAGGACAACATATTTGATTTAGCAGACTACACAAATTCCAAAGATCAAATTAAGTCGTGATCAGTTGAGGGATGGATCATGTTACATTTACCTGGAATCTTTTTATTTGCAATCCTAGTTTTCTTTGTAGTCTTGATAAACTTACTGAGAAATTAGTTCACACACAGTTCAGTTCAAATTAACAGCAACTAAAAACACGAAAGAAAAAAAAATGAATGATTTAATTTTATATTAACCAGACACCATATCATAATCTGAAGGGAAAATGATGTTAAACAAGGGTAAGTAGAAAAAAAAAAGTTATAGCTTTAAGTGTGAGGTGTATTCTTTATTTTGTTTTATCTTTTGGTGCTTACAATTCGGGCCAGAAGCTTTTACCATTCCAGGGTTAGAACCATTAACATTCGTAGATAAGGTTTGCCAGCTTATTTCAATTCAGACCAACTTGCTTAGGAATATCTTCCATTTAAGCCAAGTTTAGAGGGTTTAAGATTCAAATAAAAAATGAAATTGAGACCTTACCATTACGCATCGTTTGGTTCAAAGGATGGGAGAAAAAAAAATTCCCTCAATATTAGAAGGGAGGCAAAAGTTGAAAGGGAGGAATTTTGTTCCCCTCATTTTCCCTCCCCTTCACCACCCTAAACCAGACAAGGAATTTTCATTAAAAGTCCACAATATTGCACATACCTTTTCATTAAAATATTGTACAGTATTGTTAATCTGAAGAACCAAAAGTCCATATAATAGGCAACATAATGAATTATTGAGCTAGTTCATCACAATCTTGAAAACATCAAGTTAGTTGCGCATCGTGAGTTTAATTGGTATGCCCTGATAATGTAAAAGAATTTCACAAGATATCTATCGATATTTTGACAAATCATTATCTCTTACCAACTCATTCTCTTGGTAAATAGTATGAAGACAACAAATAATGATGTGCCAAAATATTATTGAATGTTTGCACAAGAGTTTTATACTGATCGTCCATACTAACTAAATTCTTGGATTATTTACAATTTACGCAGAAGTATACTGCTAAGAACAATTAAAAGAAAAAAGTACAGATTAACAATATTTCACAGCGAAGCATAAGACCCCTATTATTTATCAGGACGGATGAACGGCGTGCTTAAATTTAATATTATTTGAATTAAGGCCACAGATATTTCTTCACAAACATTCAACGGAATCAACCCCTTAAAACCTGGACAAGAAAGAAGCGCGGAAATGAACTTACTTGGGCAACAAATTGATATCTAATGATCTGAATTTTGCTCTTAAAAGCAGTTTCTTCGGTTCCGATCATTTGAGTCTTGATTTATTGTTTTGTGAATGGGAAAGAGGAATAAACTAGGAAGGGGTGCATATATATGAACTAAAAAATCCACTTTCCTTTATTTCCTCGTGTGCCAGGATATGAAAAGTTAGGAAATTAGGTTAAATAGAAATGCATACCTTGAAGCAGAAGTTTATTTAACTTTGCTATCATGCCAAATTCAACAAAGAAACGGCTGAACTCACCACAATTATGATGGTAACTTATACGGATTGTCTTTTAAGTGAAGAATGGGTATGAAACGTCAAGCTTCTTAGGAAGAACGTCCTGCGTCCATAGTTGTATAAACGTTACGAAACTGAAATTTGAGATGCTTATTCATCCATGTATTTTCACCAGAAGATCATGTCCCCTTTGGAATTTTCTCTGTAATTATGGTATATTTCTTAAACGAGAATACATTATCTTTTATGCCCATGGCATGTACATGTATACAACGAAGTGTGCGGTGACTTGCTTGAACGATGATTTGTAAGCTAATATAAATCACTGATACACCGTATTTCAGGTTAAAAGAATTGGGCTTTTAAAAATTACCTTCTTTGGTTGATTTTTTCTTTTTCGAGTTTGGAATTTTAAGTTATGAAGTCTTTGGGTCAGGAAGCAACCATTTTCTTCTTGCCACATGAAATAATGAAACAAGAAAAAGAGAGATAAAAATGTTTAAGGTTCTTGCTTGTTAAATGTAGAACGTGTTCCATGAAGCGGGCAGGTAAAATTGGATGAAAAGTAAGACTGGAATTGCACCAAGGCAACTGCTGCCTGAACCGATGCCTCAGTTGATCCCGAATAGCCCATGTTTCTAATTGAGAAACTATGTGATACTATTCTCACAACCATGCGTCATCAAACACCAGGAAAATCATAAACTAATTAATGCTTTGTTATTGACATATAAACTGATGCAGGAGCAATGAAACTAGACAGCCACACTAAAGGAAAAAATACAAATACCGTCAGGCGGACCTAGTCCTTATAGAATAATTCTTGTGGTCTAGCTTGCTATTCTCAGAATCTTGCACCCAGTGCTTGATGCAAATGCACTTTGGCTAACATCTGTAATCTGAGAAATCTGGCTTACATTATCCTGGATAATTATCAGCTTCCAATAGATTGCAAGACATATCTTGATCATCTTTCATTCAGGTCTCCTGCATTTCTCTACCAACAATGACCCAAAGACAGTTAATTTTCACATTTGATGTTACTTACAATTACAAGCACGGGAGTTGGCACCAAGGAGCCAATGCAAAATAACTTGTTACTACAATAATTTAGACATCAAATTTATGAAGTGTCACAGATGATATTTTTCGTTGCAATTTAGTTCAATATTGCTTCACATTTATTCAAAAATGCTTTAAATAGCACATGCAGTTAATAGATTGACTGAAATGTAGAGAAGGTAATTCGTACACCATAAGAAGGAAAAGAAAAAAAATACTGAGAGAATTTGATGATTAGATAGAAGGAGAAACTTAACAAAGAAAACATCACTTTCTGCATGATGGATGAAAGAATGTAATCAAAGAGGCCACTTAATTTAAAGTAAACTGGTTTGTAAGATGTTGAGGTGAAGGACAATAGACAAACATACTTCTTATTTAAAGAATGCTAGAATTCAGATATCATTCAGTTAAAAACTTACTTTAAGAAAAGTTCTATTTGACCAGTGCTATGAAATGCTGCGCTTCTCAAGTGGAGGGTCACAGGAGGGTCCAGATTCCAGATTATATTGCTGTATGAATATGAACCAAAAGTTAGGGAAGATGCTTCTGGCCCATATAACTTAACTGGTGAACAATTATTCATTCAGCTTCACCAATAGTCACCACAAGAACAGATCCCATCTTTGAAATGGTGGAATCTGTTAGCATCCCTAACTACAATTACTCTTTCTGTGATCTTTGAAATAAACTTAGTTGCTGTGTGACAATCTAAACAAACCCGAAGATTCTTGATAATCCTGATCTCGGTACCAGGTTCAGTTGTAATAAGACCAAAAGCAATGGCTAACTTCTCACTATGAACATTAAACATGAGCTCCTTTTCTTCTTCTTCTACATCATGCAAAGCAGTGACTGTCTCTGACTGATACCCCATCTCCCTCATCTTGCCTGTTAACTTCTCCAGCTTTGCATAGATAGCTGTTGTTTGTGAATGAGAACGATCACCTGATACAAAGACATGTGGGGCCCCATTAACCTCAATTAGAGTGCACCCTGGAGTCTTTGCCAGTTTTCTTTTCTTAACTACTTCCCGTATTGAAGCAGCCTTTGGGAAGTTTCTCTCTACGGAGTATATATTAGAAAGTAAAACATAGTATCCTACACTACGTGGTTCCAGTTCAAATAGCCTTTCTGAAGCCACGTGGGCAATGTTTGTGTTTTTGTGAATCATGCAAGCACCAAGCAATGTCCCCCATACCGCAGGGCCTGGCTCAACAGGCATTCTCCTTATAAATTCTAGGGCTTTTTCCAACTGTCCAGCTCGTCCCAGGATGTCCACCATGCATGCATAGTGCTCAGCTAGGGGCTCAATTCTGTATTTATTGACCATAGCATGGAAAATTTCATCCCCTTCTCTTACCAAGCCAGCATGACTGCAAGCATATAAGACTGACAGAAAAGTAACACTAGATGGTTGAAACCCTAAATGCAACATCTCATTGAAAAGCTTAAGTGCTTCATGCCCATATCCATGGAGCCCATAACCAAAAATCATAGTATTCCAAGTGACGGTATTCTTTTCACTCATTGAGTCAAATAATTGCTTAGCCTCCGAAATGTTCCCACACTTGGCGTACATGTCAATCAGAGCAGTCGAGACATAAATGTTTGGCTCAAGATTTTTTCTTTTAATTAACTGATGAACCCATTTTCCAAAACTCAGTGCTCCTAGTTGAGCACAAGCTGAAAGGATAGTTGTGATTGTAACAGGATTAGGTGTAAATTCAGTCATCATCATTTCCTGAAAAAGAGAGATAGCTGTCTCCGTTAAACCATTCTGTGTATAACCTGAAATCATAGCATTCCAAGCAGCCACAGTTTTCTCCGCCGATTCATCAAACAGCTGCCGGGCCAAATCTATTTCATTGAGCCTATTGTAAACAGTAGTGAGTGCAGTTGAAACAGACGGATGCAAAATAGTACCAGACTTCACACAAAACCCCTGAATACAGCAAGCCAAATGCAAATGGCCAAACGGAGAAGATACTGGAATCAAGCCAACCATAGTGCTTGAACTGACCCTCTCACCAGAAACAAGTAGTTCTCTGAAAAGCTTCACCGAACATTCAGTCTCACCATTGCCAGTAAACCCAGAAATCATGGCATTATAAGAAATCAAATCCCGCTTACCAATCATCATCTCAAACAATAACCTCGCCGTGTGGACATCCCCACATTTCGAAAACAACGAAATCAAACCAGTCAACACATAACCATCAAAATGAAACCCAAGTTTCAAGGCCAAACACTGAATCCCCATCCCAACTCTCAACTCTTGCATCTCTGCAACCGCAGGAAGCACCGTAGCCATAGTGGTGGAATCCAGGCGCACCCCTTGTGCCACCATATCCCGGAACACTTGAACAGAATCGCCGTAACAAGAATTCTTCACCAAACCAGTAATCATGGTGTTCCACAACACGGTGTCCCTCTCAGGCATTCCATCAAACACCTTCCTGGCATACCCAACACGCGAAAACTTGCAGTACAAGTCAACGAGAGCGGAACCGACGAAGAGGTTGGAGGCGAAGCCGTCGACGACGGAGTGAGCATGCAACAGCATGCCGAGGTTGTCGTCGGGAGAAGCGGCAATGACGAAGGCGTAGGTAAAGTTATCGGGGGCGAGGTTGATGTTTTTGCGCAAATGGGCGTAGAGAGAGAGAGAAAAGGAAGAGGAAGAGGAAGAGGAAAGGGAAGAGAAGCCTTTGATGAGGACGTTGAAGAGGAAGATGTCGGGTTTGGGAATGGAGAA
This sequence comes from Canavalia gladiata, assembly GCA_037954105.1. Taxonomy (NCBI): domain Eukaryota; kingdom Viridiplantae; phylum Streptophyta; class Magnoliopsida; order Fabales; family Fabaceae; genus Canavalia; species Canavalia gladiata. The sequence goes on along the minus strand of CM075662.1, from coordinate 39,284,258 downwards.
GAAGAGGGCACGTGCGTGGTGCGTGGCTCTGACATCGAAGAACTTCTGGGTGAGCTTGGTGACGGTGGCGAGGTCGAATTGGAAACCATTGCCGATGAGTTGGGCGTGGATTTGAGTCAGGTGAGGAAGGGTGCACGCTTTGTTGATGAGGGCGAGGAGCGTGTTGCGACTAATGTCCCGCTGAATCATCTGCATGCAGGACACCCCCTTAGGTGTTGAATTCGGAGTAGTGTTCAAAACAATTTATAATATATAGGGTTGGTGGTTCGTGTACCACCTGCAGGACGCTGGCAACAAAATTACATTTTAGTGTGGTTAACTTGTTATGCATGACAGTTTTTTACTTCATTAAAAATTTACTTTATATTGGTAATTACAAAAGTAATTTTTATAATCATTATTATACTTCATACTTGTGGGATAAATGCAAAATCTGTAAATCTGGAAGGGTTTCAGTAATTTGCTCTTTTGCTTTGCATTTTCTTTTCGTTTGCCTGATTCAAAATTACAAGTGGAAGGCTTGGGTCACCAGTGTTCACTGGAAACGAAAAAGATAATGGAATAATATAAATTCCAACATATTTGAGAAAGGGGGAAAAAAATAAACCTATTACAAAAATTTACAATGGCAAAGAACCTGAAAGAAATTAGATACTAATACTATATCACTTTGGCTGCAGCCGCAGGAGACATCTTGTTAGCTTAGAATAGAAGCAGGTCAGGCTCGTGCATGCGTGTTTGAATTTCCAAGATTGGTTACTTATTTCCTCCCAAAGCTTGCTTGATCTGCATCAGATGCGTCCAAAGACTATATTCCTCAACCTGCTTTGCCAAAATAAAAATGAAGATTAGAAACTGATACAAGGATCGCAATGAAGCACATTCCATTCCACTCATATTTATACATTTTCCTTTTTCACTTCTTCATTCTGATGGAACAAACGAACAGAAGAAATGTTTTACTTGTGGCAATATTCAACTGAAGATCATGACCATAGTTCTCTAATAAAAACATCTATAGATAACGTAACCGCAGCACTTGATTCCACTGACTAAGGCACATTTCTTGGCTGATAACTACACATAAGCCACATATTTTCATTAAGAAATTCATCCAACTGTCGCAAATTTTGCACTTACGCCTCCACACATTCATCAACAAAAACATTTATTAGTTTAATTAACTTTAATAATTTTAATCAAATTAAACCACGGTATAGCAAAGAGCAATAAAACTTCACTTTACATATCAGAAGAAAAAAGTTCCTAGGAAATTATAGCGAAAATAGACAAGGAACAAACTTTAGACCCTCAAACATTTTGACATAATGACATGCTTAAGTTTCCTCAGCAACTAATTCATTACTCCAGTGAATAATAAATGACTATGCATCAAAAACAGGAAAACATCCCCGTAATTTCCATAATCCTTATGCTGCTGGCACCATTCGCACGGCCAGGAAATAAAGATAGACCAAAGAGGAAGGGCGCAGCAAATACATGCATAGGCTGAATAGGATAACTGCACTAGTTTACGATCAACCAAGGTTCTGGTAGATCAAGGGTGCTGGTGATACAATAAGATCTAGCTTACATAAAATGTGATAAAGTGCAAGTGAAATTTATTTCCTACTAATTTATGTTCTTACTCAACATAAAATTGAGAGATTTGGTGTGCATCATTCAAATTCTTAAGCCATATAATGACTCTTACCTGCATAGCTGTTGCAAAAGTCAGCAGTGCTTCACATTCATCAAGCATGGCTTTCTCCTGTGCTGATACAGCAGCAACTTCAGAAATTAAATTATTCATGCCCTCCACCTATTCAGACAAAAAGAATAACCTGGTGTCAGCCTTATTCTTTTAAAGCTTTACCAAAGAGTCCAAAAGAAAAATCAAAAGGAAGAAAACTATCAGCAAAGAAGAAAAAAGGTTTGATACTAAATGTATTAACCTAGAAAATAACAGGATAGACAAGTGCTAGGTAATAATTTGAATCAAACCAGTAGAATTCTTGAACTATTAACTCACCCGTGAGAGCAAAGGGCAGATTGCAGATCCCATTGCTTGCATGACATCAACAGCTGAACTGATAGCAACCTTCAAATGCTCAATATCAGCCTGTAAAAGTGTAAACACAGTAATGATGCTAGTGCCTCGTTGCAGGTACCAAACCAAAATACACAAAAACCATACATACCTTTGCCCCTCCAGTTAGAGGAAGTCGAAGAGTACTGGCCTCTAAGTCTTCTGCAGCCCCGGATAGCGCATCAACATGATCACTTTCAAGTACAGCCCAGTCATCAAGGTAGGCCATCTGCTTCATTAATTGTAAAATTTTAAAAAAAATTATGACCAAGTATTGAAGGAAGGTTAAAACAAGTAAATAAGGAAAGAAATAGCATCACAATAGGGATTGAAATTACAACCTCAACTTTGTATAAGATTTCACACGATATCATTATCTTCTTGATCAAAATGTTTTTTAAGCTGTAATGTAGATAAAAATGGAAACAGCCTCCAAAAACTAGATCAGATATTCTATGCATACCGCCATACCCATTCTTCTGAAATTCCAAGTTGAACAAACATAGTCCTAAGCTTTTATTTTCTTTTACTCAATTATAATCACTTATCTCAACCATTAACATAAGCTATTAATAACATGTTATCATAGACAAACATAACATAACTTCTCAATGTAGGGACAATCCCTTGCTGAGTAAATTTGTTTCACTTATAAATTCCACACTAAATATATCAAGTTAAATTACCCAAAAAACAAATCAAAAGAAAAGTAATTGTAGTGTATCACCAATAATGAAAGATGGCAGATAGAATGATAAATACTTCAGTCAAGAGAGAAGTATCACTTGATCATTCAGAATATAATTCAGCTTCAGCTCCAGCTGCAACCGCTGGAGATTGATCCTCTTCCTAATAATTGATTCCCAAACAGACAAAGTAGTGTGCCATACGTTATATATTGTTTTCTGCACCAAGGAACAAGTTCAAGTAATGAGCAAATGATTTGCTGTAAACCATCTTCTACAATAGTAGAAAAACCACATTAACAAGAGTTGCCAACTTGTCAAAGATAGCAAGTCATACCTCCACAGTTGCATTTTGGATGTAAAATACATCCTCTGCTCTCCCATTGACAAATCTCCATTGTAAGTATCTGTTGTAGAGAAGTCTTAATTGGTGAGCATCCTCTACGAGAGCAGCACCTTTTTTGCCTTTTTTAAAATCAGCAATAAAACTGAGCACTGAAATTGAATTGTTGGATTGGTCGGATGAATTGGTTGGCCTTATTCGAGATGGACTAATCCCTCTAGGAGGAGTTGATGGCCTTGACCGACATGGACTGACACCTCTTGAACTAGAAGGGGATAGCACCGAGGTTTTACTAGGTGATGGGAGCCCTGATCTCGGACTTGCCAGGTACTGAGACCTGGCTCCAGCAATTGCTAATCCTGTTCTATCTGTAGGAGTTACAGAAACAGATTTGAGAGGTCTTAATACGTGGAAGCTGTCATCAACTGATTTCGCCTCGCTTCCTATTCTACCGCTTTCAACAAGCAACAATAGCCTTGCAGTATCACCACTGGAAGTTCTCTGCATGGGCTTACTCGCTTCACCTGGAAAAGACAATCTCCTCAACGAAGACACACCAGTTCCTGGAACAGAAGAGTTCAACATTCTGGTTGTCTTATCATCATGATCAATACCTCTATTCAATGCACTAGAAGACACTTTCCCACCTACCCTACTTGGCCATCGATGCTGATCTATCAATCGAGAATGCGAAGCATCAGCTGGTTTCGAATTCTCAGACTGATCAGAGGCATTCTTCCCCTTAAGAGGACTCCTCTTTCTCTCAGGCGTGGACTTCCGACTATTTGGTGTTTCAACCTGCTTGTGTGCCACGTTTGAAGTGGGCCGAAGAGTTCGATCAGACGCACTGGTCACTGGCTTCTCTTTCTTGCTAACAGGAATGGAAATGGTATCTGACTGAAAAGAAACACTCAAACTTCTCATTGTGGAAGGCCAAAGAGTCTCTGGCAATCGGCTACCAGCTACCCTTCTGGATGATAAATGCACATCTACGGAGGGTGTAGAAGGACTTCGTGGGGAAGGAGGAGTAGCAGGCCTCTTCCTCTCTGCTGATTGAGCTCTCTTGTGTGACAATTTGGATGACGCGGGTGTTGTTCTTGTGAGGTTTGGAGAGGGGCTTCGACGAGTACCAGTTGGGGTCGTCGGAGTAGGTGACTTGTACCGGGAACTAACTTCCCTCGTCGGAGAGTATCTGGAGGGGATTGCATTGTTCTTTTCAGCATGAACCAAGGGTGATCTTGGGGTCTCCACGGTTCTGTGTTTCCGTAATGCTTGCTCTGATTCACATACATCCATCCACTCTATCCCAATTAGACCACATTGATGGAGGCTTTCATAGAACTAAATCAAATTTAGCAGCTTTGGTTATCATGTATCTCAAATTCAGTGGAATAAATGAACAGCACAGATTATCCAGAAAGAAGATCCTTTTCCCTGCAATAAATCTGCCACAAATGAACATAAAGTAAGATACTACAGACTGGGAAACAGAAGAAAAGCAAGGAATAAACCCCCATCAAAAAAGGAAAAGGAAAAATAAGAAAAGCGCACATCTTTACAGAGACTCAGATCTGTTGGAGAAGGAATTTGAGAATCACAGGCAATTAGCGCAAGTGGGTATGTTTTATTCATACAAAAAGGCCAGAATCCAACAAGATCAGGACACAGCAAGAAGAATATGGAGAGGGAAAACAACATTTGGTGTAATGGGTGAGAGAAACTCGCGGAAACTGTCTCAACGTACATTTAACGTTTTGTCATGAAATGTTGGTTAATGGTTACGATTAACTGAAGAAGAAAAGGTTGAATTGCAGAGGGGAAGAGGGGGTCCCCTCGGAAATTGGTGATACTGGGAAACGGAATGGAATAATAGAGGGTGTAGGATAAGAGAGAGGAAGTGCGTAGGTTAAGAGAGGCTTTAATTTTTGCCCTTTTGTCTCTCTCACGGGAATGCCATGCCATGGTCGGGTAGGCTGGCAATGGGTTCACTCCACATAAACCCACTCTGTCCTATAACTCCTTCTCTCTCAAACTCCTTTTCATGAAAGGGAATTCAATGAAAGTGATACCATAACTTGCAGGGCCAAAAAGAAAAAGTATCTCATCTCTCTTACAATACTCTCCCTTTCTTCCCAAACACACACACCCAACAAGTTAAACTTCAGATCAACGTGTAGGTCTAACTAATTACCATACCATATATTAACTGTTTCATGAGTTTCCTCTCTTGAAATTTGCAGACAGAATTTCAATTGAACCTGTAAATTATGTCTTTTGTTTATATGCATATGCTGAGCCCAACATTGTATATTTCCTTAATTTAATTGAAGGTTGAAGTTTGGAACTCGCTGGTGCTATATTTGTTTGGGAGAGATGGGTAAAGACAAGAAGGTCCACGTGCAGGGACGATCCTTGTCCATCCCCATAAAACTATTGTGCAAACCTAACATGATTCAGAGACATCGTTTCCTGCAAAAAATAAAAATAAAAATAAAAAATAACAAATTGATATTTGATGGAGGAGTAGTAGTAATTTCCATTTTGACCACCCTGAATTATTAGTGTGAAGGAATATCGCTGAAAGAAACAAAGAGTTTCGAACAGAGATCCATGACAGATGTCTGCATTGACAGATTCATGTCTCTCTCACTGAAGACACGTTTAAGTGTTTCCCCGTTCATGTAATCGCACAGAAACAAGATAGGTACTAGAGTGCATTGAATGCATCTTATTCCCAAATTCTTCATCGAACGAATTTGAAACTTCTTGAATTTCAAGATTTTCCGGAAAATCCACCCTTAAATAGTTCAAAATTAATAATAATAAATAACTGGCCAGAAAACTTGTTCAGAAACAAAAGTCTAAAGTAATCTCCACATAATGTGACAGTAAATGAAGTAATCAAGATCGAGCCAAGAATTTCAAAGAAAGAAGGAAAGAAATTAAGAAAAAGAAACCTCCCGCATTGGAAATTAGTCAGAACCTAATTGACTCAATTACAACGAATTTCTCACCTTCTATTAGTGATAAATAAGCTCCGATTAGATTAAAGGGACTCGAAACTCAACGCGTCTATAGAACAACGAATCGACTCGAGAGAACTCTATACAAAGAAAAGACGAGAAGATGATTCAGATTCCGGAGACGGAAGGGTTGACGACGGCAGGTCGCCGGAGGTGTGTTTCGCCGGCGATGGCTGTTTCGTGATTTTGAAGCAGAGAGGGAAAGCGAAGAAGCGAACTAAAAGAATGGGAAAAAATCGATGATTTCGTGTTACCGAAAAAGTGTCTAATGAAAAATAAAAATAATATTAAAAAAATTAAAGGGGGAATATAAGAAAACGGTTTCAGTTGGGAAAAAAAGGAGGGAGAGGTAGGGACAGTTGTTTTCGCGCCACCTACTTTTAATTGTTCTTGGTTCCTCATGCAGCAATTATTATTACCATTTTATTATTTAATATTTTTATTTAACTAACCTTTTATTATTTTAATTTTAAAAGTACATACATATTCTATCCAATTGCTTACAATGTTAACCATTGTAGAACATTTGGTCAATTGTTCATTCATCTATATTTCTATTAGAAAATTGACTATTATCTTTAGTACCGAGTCCATTACAATTAGAGTCTAGAAAACTTTTTTTCTTTTTCTTTTTCTTTTTCTTTATATATTTAATTATCAATTTTTTTTTCAAGGCTTGACATCAAGTGCGTGCGTCTTATTTCCTGGATGTAATCAATCTCATGTTACACCTACAACTTTTAAAAAAGGTTCTGCTTTAATTTAAATTGATCACTTAGCTTTCATCGGATACAATGATATTAAATGTTACACCACGACAATAACTTGGTCTGATGGCATGATGTATACAACAACATATTTCGACACGACACCTTACGCCGTTTAGGTATTTTCATACCTCATCTCTTTGAATCTGACTAAAACGTATGTAATATATAATTTGTCATATTGTATTAATTTAATTTATACATTCCTTTATCTCGACGTAACAACGCTATTATTCATTCAGTATAGTTTTTTTTTGTTTGTTTGAGTAGTGACAAAGGATGTAATATATAATTTGTCATATTGTATTAATTTAATTTATACATTTCTCTATCTCAACGTATCAGTGCTATTATCATTCAGTGCAGTATTTTTTTTAGTAACAATTGTCGTTTCTATATATTTATTATCATTTTATATAAAATATAAAATATTTTTATTATTTAATTTGATTAATAAAAATAATTAAATAAAAATAGATCTCTAAAAATAAAAATAGATTTTTTATTTTTTTATATAAAAATATAATTAATGTTATCACCGAATAAAAAGGTCACCTATGTTAGTAATGCAATAGAGGTATTATTATCATTATAAAGCTTCCACTTTTAGTTTTAAAGATTCTTTTAATGAAACTATATGAACAAAAATAAACAAAATTATGTATATCTATTTATATACATTGAAGAAAGATAAATACATATGGTTATATTTAAAAAAAATGTTTTTATTAAATAAAAAATATATAATTAAATATAGGATCTACTAATTGTTTTTTCAGATCATAATTATCTTCCACAAAAGATAATCAGTTACTGTTGAAAACATTCATGATATAATAAAATTTAAAATTTCAACAAAATTTTACTAATTAAATTTCATAAAATTTATATTTTACTTATCTATTTAATATAATTATATTTGTTACTTACGAACAAAAGAGTATCGAGATATTAATTTATAATGCATATATACTTTTTGTGATATTTTTTTAATATTATTTAAAAATATGTAATAAAAGCTTATATACAATAAATTTTTATTAAAAATTATATAATTTGATATATTAATAATATAAATACTATAATTTTAATAAAAATTGATTATTTATTATATATCTTTAAATATACATTAAAAAAATTAATTAAATTTTAAAATTATTTATAGTATTAATGTTCGAATTAATATCATGGATATTTTTTTAATATGAATTTTATGATAAAATAGGGGTATAAAGTAATTTAATAATTAATATAATTGAAAATAAAATTATATTTTTTTATGAAAAAGAACCGAAGCAAGAAACTAGAAAAAAAAAATCAAATTTATTGATTCTGACCTACTTGCTTAATATAATAGACTTAGGTTGCAAGCAAAATAAATCAGTCCTTACAAAAAATGGCAAGTGGTGAATCATTTTATGAATTACAGCTTCATATATGCGCCAATAATTAATACCTGAATGCGAGAGAAAGAAGGTGGCCCCCTTTGAATTTCTCTTTCAATGACTGAGAATATAGGTAATTACCATATTTTGGCACCACGTGACGCCATGTGTCTTCCGCACCCATATAAATCGAGGATATGAATTTGCGGTGTTGATAACCAAACTAAATCGACTAAAAATATTGAAAACCATCAAGTTAATTAATTTTATGATTGTTTAGTTTTTTAAAATTATTAGTTTAGTTTAAAATTTTGTTTGAAATATACTAAGAATGTAAAAATTCTACACTATTATTTATTTCTAAAGTATTGCGTATTTGAATATAGTTAATTTTACAATAATTATTTTAAAAATTATACTCAATATAATTTTTAATTAGTTAACAATAAAAAATCTTTACATTATATCAAAATTAAACGCTTGGAGTTTGATTCTCAATTTAACTTAACTAATCAAACCAAATTAAATGTGTATCTATTCACTCATGCACGTACATATAGATAATTTTATTTATATAAAAATATTTAATTGTTATTGAAATAAAAATATTACTTATTAAATATATTTTTTATACAGTATAAAAAGTGGGAAGGTTTTGAATTCAAAATTTTTATGTAAAATTATTTTAATTTTTAACTTTTTACTACCAGATTAATATTAGTAGCTTATTTATTGAATTTTATTTAAATATTATAATTTAAAAATAAAAATATATAATTTTTGAAATAATTATGTAATAATTATTTAACTTTTAATTATAACAGTTTATATATAATTGTATAGTTAAAATTATTATTTTTACATTTTTAAATAAAAACTGGTTTCCATCATATTATATTAATTTTAATTTAATTATTTAGTATATTATATAATATTAAAAATTATTTTATCATCATTGATTTGATATCAATTTAACAATAATTAAATTAATAAAATATAAACCAACTTCTTAATTGATTCAATAATTAGTACAATCTTAAAAACATTATTTTAGCATAAATCTTAATAATATTATAATAAAATTAGAAAAGAAATTATATTTTTTTTAGATCATCTATATAACAGTGACAATTAGTTCTTGTGAATATATGATCTAGTGTAAAATTGATAAAATTTACAAATTAGGTCTAAAGTTTTAAATGACGAGAGTGACTTTTTCTACGCACCAAAATTTGGAATAAAATAATGAGATATATCTATAATAACATTTCAATATTAAATGAGCAATGAGCATGAATCAAAATATACTCGCATGATATATTTAAAATGACAATAAATTTTATTTATTAAATATTTTTAAATAAAGAATATAAATAGTATACGTTTAACTGATGTTTACTTATATTACAAACACATAAAGTATTTAGTGCATACACAAGTTAGATCAAACTTTTGGAAAAGCTACTTACACATATCTACCATGCTTACATTGTACATTTTTTCTTTTTATAAAAATTATTCAATCAATTTTGACCGTTAATTTAAAAGATGAATACAGTATTTGTATGTTTGTGGTACCACTCCCTTACTATCAATCGATTCAATTACTTAGTTGACAACAATTAAAAAGAGAGATATTCAGGTTTAGATTTAAGATCCAAATTAATCCCAACTAAAAGAGTGTATAATTCATATAAACATTGATATACATATTATATACACATATATATATATATATATATATATATGACACTATCCGCAATAGTGAAATTTCTCCCCCTGCCATCCAAGTTATGCACTCTTGTCATTTCCTTAATGTCCAAACCCATCAACGGAAGTTTCCGGAATAGCCTTGCTAGTTTCTTGTCTGCTTTCTCTGTTTAATTCTTCTAATTGGAAGCAAACGGTTCAATGGGTGGCTTACTAATCGCATCTCCCACGTCCACCTCTCCTACGCCCTCAACTATTTTTAATAATTGATTATTTATTAATATACATATTTGAGTTAGTAATTATTATATATTTTTTATAATCGATTAAAAATTCTAATTAATATTATAAAAAATAATAATTAATTCAATTAATATAATAAATAATAAATTATAAAAATAAATTTTGAAATATTGATGAATAAATTATTGAATTAGCTGCAAAATATTTTTGCTACTTTTAATATAATATTTTGTTCATGATTTCATTCACATCTTCGTTAATAAATTATGATTCTTCATATATAGTACTACTTGAGTACACAAACGATTATTTTAATCATTTGACATCAACCAATTACCCTCTGCCACATCATACAACATTCATTGCTTGTTGAAGTGTGTCAAACTCTAAGTCTATAACTTAGTAGAGTCCGTCTGAATTGTGATGACTCCATTGGAAGAGAATGTGTCCATTCCATGAAACTAGTCAGATCAGATGGAATTTGGCCATCTTTTATTTTGACCCTTTTAAGAGCTTTTTTTGTCGTTTTCAGAGACAATTCCATGCTTGTCTTCTAAGAAAGTTGGAACAATGCATACATTATATGTTTATGTATATCGGTAAACTAAATATCTGATGAACATATTCAAATTAAATGAAACTTCTTAGCTCTCCTAACTCAACCAATATATTGAACTTATTATAAGGGCTTAGCTAGGCTTCTTCCAATGTTTGACTAACAGGCTTTGATTTTTATTTCTGATTTTATAATTTTTGGAAATTTTAAAATCTTCATACAAATATATGGCAAACAAATAATAATTTTTTAAAAATATTTTTTAAATATTTGAGTAATTTTTAATTTAAAATAATCAGTATATTTGGTCCATTCAAGATAATTTTACAATTGATCTAAGATATAATCAATTATTAAAAGCATTATTAGATAATATATTGATACCCGTGTTCAAAATTTAATAATTATAGAACTTAATTTTATTTTTCTAAAAATGATTTAAACACACTTCTTAATTGATTGATTTGATATTTAATAGTAAACAGTATTGATAAATATATGTTAATTAAGTTTGTGTTTTAAATAATACGATTTTTAGTTATTTCATTGAATATTTGTATAACTTTTATCAATAGAATACATTGAAATTTAATATAAATATAAATATAAATATTATTAGCATAAATGTAAAACTAAAATTCTACTAGTATAAGTAAATAAATTTTCATATAATAATATATAAATTACATAAAAAAATGTTTTCAAGCACAAGACAAGGTCAACTAAAATTTTGAAGTGACCAAATTGGGTCATTTCTTGTAAGAAAAAAATATTTTTTGAAAAACATTTAACATGATAAATTTTGTAAAATATGAAACTAGTAGTGTATCACACAGACAATTTATTGAATAAATAAAATTATACTGAAAAATAGAGTAAAATATTCCACAAAAATAATCTTAAAATACCATTCAACATTTTTTTTAAAGAAATAGGTCAAATAGTTTTTTTTTGGAACAAAAATTCGGTTTTTCCTCTTCTTCTCTTCACAGACGACTCTACTTTTAGGATAAAGGCAAAACTGTACCATGTTTTCTTTTTAATTTCTGTTTTGGTCCACACAGTTCAATGTTTTTGGTCGAAATTCATTGTTTATAAATTCATTATTATTTCTTTTGAGTCCAATAAGTTCAACGTATAATATTACCATTTGAGTAAAAACTCTGGGCCGAACCTTAAGGCCTGGCTGTCTCGTTGCAGGGTATCCGAAAATTTTAATGTGCTAGTTTTAGTCCTTTTTTTTTATTGGAAAACTCATTATTATTTATAAATTACTTTTATATAAATATTCCTAGCTTAAAACCTTACATTTCTAAACTATTTAAACAGTTTATCTTTAAATTATTTATGAAAAATTACCCAAATAAATTTTAATAATAAAAAGTGGTTTATAATATGAATATAATGACTTCGGATTTTGGCAAGGAGAGAGTTTAGAAGTGAGTCATGAGAGTTATATAAACTAATCATACAAGGCAAATAATTGCCGATAAACTAAGGTAACGTAGGACACACTTGGCAAGTAATTGCCAAATTGGTTAAAATAAAGTAACATTAAACCCTAAAACAATATTCAACAATATAACAAATCGGATTTTTTTATTTACTAATACTTTATTTCAAGTAATTATGTTCTTATATATTATCAATATTTTGATATTTTTTTCTTAAATTTCCTCCCCTAACCCCTTCTTAAATAAATTAAAATAAAAAACCTATGGTGTTTGCATTTTGTAGAAAACGATAGTTTGTCTTGGAGTAAGGTCACTTAACTAATGAATATTCTATTATATGGGTGAAGCCTACAGAGAGGACACTTGTTTACTCCGATGTGATGCTTCACAGTACTTGTTTTCCAAATTTTGGCAACAAAAAAAGAAATGTTATATTAGAACGTTAAAGGCACATGCGACTTGTGGGGTTTTCTCCCAATTGGTTATGGTCACCACATGCAGCGATGCCGACATGTCATGACACTTATCTTTCATCTCAGCTCATGTTTTTGTTTTTATGCTTATCTCTTCGTATTGTTGGCCTCACAGTCTCAAGATATTTTTATTATTTATAATTATATATCGCTGATGATATTGCATTTGAACCCAGTTGTTAATCATTTGGTGAATATCTATATTTACATGTTAGAAAAGGTCTTTTATAGTATAAGATGTTTTAACTAATACCAGTCTGATTCCAAAATCCAAAATGCGTGGAAAATTAAGTAGATCCTAGAAATGGTTCTGTTTGTAATACATTGACAATTCAAAAGTTATTGATCATATTCCAAATTTTCACATTAATTACATGCTTAATAATTATCTATTTTTCAGGAAGACTAAGGAAGTAGAGGAAATTAAGACCAAATTGAAAATGGTTGGAGAGAAAGTTAAACAAATTTTGCAAAAACAAATTAAGACCAAATTTCTGTGTGTTAACTTATAAAATGTCAAAGGATTCTTCTCCTAAATAATATATGGGACTTTGTTCCTTTACTAACTTAAAGGCAAAGTTGAATTTGATCCTTGATTGCTAACTCCATGGCAATAAACTTTATCAGTTGAGCTTAAGACTAAGATCATGAACAAGACAGCTTATTTTAGTTACTAATTAAAGTCAATGGCTCAGAGAAATTTCAAATAAATCAGCACAGTTATTGATGTTCACATAAATAAATAGGAAACACAATCACAATGCTAAAAGCCCATACATATGCCATGCCCATTCGTTGTCCCAATGTTGTTACTCCAACATGTCAGTCTCCTTAGGTCCTTGTTATCTTTTTCTCTTGCTTTCCAAATTTAGATTTTGTTGGTGTTTAGTTAAACCTCTCAGACTTGTGTGTATCTGTTTTGAGACACTATCATTACATGCCATGAGTCAAATCCATGTGAATATTGTTTGATTAATTATAAACTGTACAATAATTTTGAATGATGGCCATTGTACTCGTCATAATAAAAATTGCATGATTCTAAAACTCTCGCCGATTTTGTTCTTTGTTTTGTTGTAAGAGGATGGTTACATCTACATTGGATACCTTGTCGGTTCCAATTAACAAAGAGAATTGCTACAGTACAATGCATGGAATTGAGGCCCTCTATGAATATTTATAGTATCAACTATCAACCCTGCTATGTACCTTCTATGTGTACAAGTTGTGCTATTATTATTTAAATTTGTTTTACTTGCAAGATGGGGTGTAAATTACCATGTACTCATCAAATAGTATATTTCCCCAAACTTAGCTTCAGACTATAACTAGATATGTCCCTCCAAGATGAGATATGAGTTACCATATCATGGAATCAATTTATTCACTACAATAGCAAAATAGTAACAAATTAGACATTATCATGATGCTTATGTTGTGGAGAGTAGAGGCACCATCATAAGAGAAAAACAAAAAAAAGTTGAAAGGAAAAACTTTAAATGATATAAAATAAAAGCACACAAAAAAAATTCTCTTAATTAAGATAGACTATATTTATATTTTTTAATATTTAATAAAATTTACTTAATATTTTATATAAATATTTCTTAATTTATATAACAATATACATCACCTTATCCTTAGTTTAAATAAGATGCTTTTTATTTTTATTTTTTACACAATTATATAAATAAAAGAGATTAAAATAATGTTAAAAACAGAAAAAATATTAGATAATATTTTATTAAATTTCAAATGATGCAATTATATAATTATTGACTGGCTTGATTTATGTCATTCTCCTATTTTTATTTTTAAATTTATTATTTTCTAATCATAAGTATATTTAAATTCTTTTATAGATTAAACAATTTAATCTTAGATGACTAATAATTTTTAATATGATATCCTAATTATATTGATATTTTTGAAAAAATTGTTTAATTCATAAAATAACTAAAACAAATACTCAGCTAATAAGATAAAAAATATTGCATTTTTGGACTCAACTCGTATATAAGCCTTCGTACTAATACTATGTAGCTGGTGTCATTGTGTCAAGTTCAAAGCGTTTTACCCCAATAGTTATTATGGTTACACAATTGGTAATACATGGTACACAAAGATAACTATAGTTATGGTTATATCTAATTGATTATTTTTGCCAAGTGTTAGATGTAACTTGGTCTCCACCATAGTGGGAGTATTAGAAAAAAGTGGAGAGTTTGATACTCCGAAGATTAGCATGTAGAAGGTAATATGAGCAAATCGTAATATTCCATACCTATTATGATTCTTATGAAAGGATATACAAAAAAGCTTATCAGGTTAGTTTAAGGATCAATCTAAATTCATCTTTAAATTAAAAAATAAAATAAAATAGGGAATCAAACCAAATTCAGAAGTGCATGCTGACAAATGTATTTTATAACTTTAGAAACCGTCAGAGTTATTTTGCCATGCAATAATGTATCATTTCATGTGCCAAAATTCAGCAAATACTCAATGATTCGAGGAAAATATGACTTTTAGCAGCAGCAGCAGGCTTTCTTTTTAATGGCGACTACATTCATTGATTCTTAAGGAAACATTTGGTCTTGTTCATATCAACATTTAAACATCATATACATGCACTCTCCGTTAAGCAATATTCCCACAAAAATCTCACATCCTTCAATATGGACCTTTAGATTGTTAGTGTGAAATCAAAATATGCTGCGCATATAGTGATTTAATGACACAAAAATGTGTTTATTAATATTTTTTAATGAAAAATGTAGATGTTAATTATACTGTTTTTTTATTTTTAAATTATTTATTTATTCATTATTACAAGAAATTAATAATTTTTTAAATTTATTCTTGATATAAATAAGTGAAAGAAAAATAATAATTCTTGATTGTATTAACATAATGAATATTTCAATAAAAAATAATTCAATCAAATACAACATATATTTCTATAGATTTTTCCCTTACCATTGTCATTTATGCTTATCACAAAGATAAACTTTTAAATTAAGAAATTAGATTTCCTAAAAAATTATATTTTAAACAAAACATACAAGACAGTTAATAAGGAAGATTAATCATATATTAAAATGTTTTTCCAAAAGGTCCAAAATGACATTCCCCTAAAATATGTATGCTCCCGATGACCTAAGCCTAGTATATAGTAAGTTCTTTTGGATCATATTTTAGTATCATACTTTAGTATAAGGTTAATAAATTTGATTGACTGTAATAAAATAATCGCTTAGAAAGCCATAGTCTTCTTTTCAATGTTATATGTACAAACAAGTGCATATTGGCCCTACATTAGTACATTTGGTCAATTTGTTAATTAAGATGGTACTCGAGCCACAACGAATTTAACAAGGCACCTTAAATATATATATATATATATATATATATATATATATATATATATATATATATATATATATATATATATATAACCTTAAATATTTCATGTAAACTAGTAATTGTTGTAAGCTGACCTTTGGTGGTGCATGACTTCATCAATTTAACATCATCTAAATTCCATGACTAGCAGAAAAAATTCTAACTATTATATATTTTAATAATATTTTATTTTTATATTATATTTTTTATTCTTATTTCTTTTCCTTCTATCTATTATCATACGTGCAACTATCATTTTATTCTTTGAAATTATTTGATATTTCTTTGTTTTTTCTTTTTATCTTTATCTTCCATTTTTTTTATCTCGTTTCATGTATTTTTATATTATAACAATCACTTTTTTCGGCTAAAATCATTTGATTGGAAAATATTAACCTTTCTCAAACTCATTAAAATCAACATATGGATAAATTTTCATTGTGTTACAGAAGAGCAAAGGTTAAGTAATGCTATCAAAATGAAACTTATTGCACTATGAGATAAAAGAGGAAGATTGGGCAGAAGGGGAGATTAAGAGCATATTAATGACAAATAAATGCAAACAACAAAGGTAATCCCAAAAAATACTCAATCATACTCATATATCTCAGGTGTGTATCTGCACTGCTCAGTTTAAAATGATAAGCTAAAAGATCATATGGGAGATATATCATTTTAAAATTTTCTTTGTTCATGTCATTTGCCACCAAATTCATATTCTCTCAATGTATGAATTTTTACAAGTGCAATTCCACCAAGAATTTTGGAGTCCAATCCATCTCTTGACAAGTGCAGCTCAACAAAATATATACACTCACCCTTTATAATATATGATCTGAGCAAAAAAATATTTGAATTGAAAGGCATAATTTTTGTTGCCTAAATATATATTGAGTCCATCCTACAGTTGGTCTCTTGATAAAATTAAGAAAAATATAGTAACGGTCATTTTTAAAAGGTGAGCTCCCGAGGCACGCGACTTAATAAACATGGAATTATTAAGTATAGAACATAATGGGATATAAACCAATAATGATATAATCAACTCACATCTCAATTTTGGTATGCGATGAAAGTGAATAAGACCGTTCAACAGGAATTTACGTTTTGATTCGTTTAAAGCCTAGTTAAGTTTGGTTCGTTTAATAAATAGATAGGTTCAGACTTATTAAAAAGTCCTTTTAAATAAATAAGTCAGGTCCAGACTTATAAAAAAGTTTTTTTAACTCATTTATGGGCCTATTTATATTTATATATTATATATTTATTTTAATATATTATATTTATATAATATTTATTTTATATTTTATTTACATGATATTAATATATATATATTAGGCATATTTAATGATCTTTTTATTTTGTAGGCTTTAAATTTGTAAGATTTTTTAATTAGTTATATGCTTTAAGTTTATTTATTAATTTTTTTTGTAATGTAGGCTTTAAATCAAGCCAAACTTTTATAAAAAAAAATAAAAATAAAAACCTTTAACAGATAACAGGCTCAGGCCTCAAAATTTTTAAACATATTAGGTTGAACATTCAAAGTCTAACTCGACTCGACCTACTTCCATCCTTATATGTGAGCACCAGAAAAAGAAAAGCACGATTTTCAATTTAAAGGATAATATCTTGTGTTTAGAAAAAAATCAAAAGAGAAAGTGATGTATAAATAGTTAAATACCATCATTATTCTCTTGAACCCCTTCCTTTTTGGTTGTGAAATTAATTTTTTACCTTGTTTATACTAGATTTAGATTAAATTCAATTTTTTTATTAAATAAATTAACTCATTTTTAGATAAACATATTTAATTAAATAATTTAAATTTATTTATTAAATAAGTTAACTCAATTTTTTTTAAAAAAAAATCTATTTAATTTTTTTAGAAAATAGAATTTAATTACATAAATATAAGATCTTGAATTTAAATCTTAAAAATATATATTATATTTGGAACTATTAAAAATTTTAGCAAAATATTTTAATTTTTTTATTAATTAATATGTGAAATCTATCATTTTGAAAACGAAACTCATTTAATTTAGTGAAAGTTAAATTAATATCAATCAATAATAAAGTATGTATTTAAAAATATGATCGAAAATATGTTATTAAGACTTTTTAATCTAAAACTATATTAAATCTAATTTGATTTTTTTAACCTGTTCCTAATAACATGCAATAAAATTTTATGTATAGTAAAATTCAATTAAAAAAATACACCATTCAATGGATTGTTAACATTAACTATTACAAATTTTTAATAAAAACTTAATATTCATTAATTTTTTTATATACTTTTAGTTACACATTAAAACAATCAAATCTAGTTTTATAAATTGGAAGAAGAAAAAACGAAAGGAGATCGTGCAGTGTTTACCCGTTAGGCTTCCACAAAGACAGTGTGCGTAGAGGGCCCATGTGGCCCAGTGGGCCAAAATGGACCTTTTCAGTTATCATTGATGCGGTGGTGGAGAGTAGTTGGGCAGTTGGGAAATGACAATGCATTGCTGCAATGGCAATAGCAATAGCAATAACAATGCAACTAATGCAACACTATCTCTTAGTTCAATCTGGTAATTGGAAAAGGCATCATCATCATCATGGGCAACACATCCTCCATGCTCACTCAATACGACATCGAAGAGGTCCAGCAACACTGCAAACACGCTTGTAAGTAATTTATGATCCTTCATTTTCATTTTCATTTCATTTGTCTTTCATTTCTGTGCGTGTGTTGTCTAGTTACGCAACAGGAGATTGTTTCTCTCTACCATCGCTTCTGTCAGCTCGATCGCAACAACAGCGGTTTCATTTCTTCCGACGAATTCCTCTCCATTCCCGAATTCGCCGTCAATCCTCTCTCTCAGGTCTCTCTCTTTCTCTCTCTCTCTCTCTCTCTCTCTCTCTATATATATATATATATATATATATATATATATATATAATGAATGACTCAACAATTGAGGAGTTAATATCGCACGCAGAGCCTGATGAGAATGCTTGATGGCTTGAACTTCAAGGGGTTTGTGGCCTTCTTGTCTGCATTCAGTCCTCGTGCCTCTCTCCAGCACAAAATCGAATGTAATATTCAAAATGAAGAAATTATTAAATGAATAAATGCTTTTTTTTTCTGCCTCACTTTGCTTGTTCTGTAGTCATTTTCAAGGTATATGATACGGATTGCAATGGAAAAGTAGCCTTCCATGACATGTTGAGGGCTTTAAAGGATTTGAGTGGACCTTTCATGTCTGAACAACAGAGAGAGGTCTCATTTAAATTAATGCTGTTTCTTATTCTGCTTTTGCGATGTAATTTTGCTTTTCTTCTCTGCATTTTGAATCATTTAATGCCTTTTTTTTTGTCTCATGACCTTAAGTATCTGGAACTACATTGGATTTTGACTAATTCAAGTTAAGCCGAATTTACTCATTTATGATCTGTTTGATTAGAGAAAATATTTTCTGTTTTCACTTCATGTTTTCACTAATAATGGCAAAAGTGTTTTTACTTTGGTTCTCATTTTTAACATATATACAGAAAATGAAAATAAAACGAGATGATACTTTAGTAATTATTTATACAAACAAGAAATAAAAATACAAATGTTTTTGTCAAAGTAAAGAGGTTCCTAGCCTTTCATTGTCACCTTCCCAGTTAGCTACCGAACACAATGCACGTGTTCACTTATCATTTTTCCCCATCTAAAGTAACATCAAGGGAAAAAAACTTGAACTCTTACTGCTCACTTTTGTTGCTTTGAAACCAATTTTTGGGATGAATGTTTCAAGCTATCAACAGTGCCAATAATAATAAGACCGGATATAAGAAATGTGCAGGACAATTTATGGCAAACTAAGCAAAAGAAAATACGCAATCTCAAGAGATGAGATAAACCTTTCTTTGAAAGCTAGATCACCTTGATATGGATCTTTATAAGGATCTCAAATTTTAGGTCTAATTGCATCTTTCATGCTTGTAAGACAGAGAGTATTTCCGAGGTTCCATGCTGCATGTCTGTATGTATAACCAGATGAAGACATTCTTCCCTTATCTTTTTCGTTTTATAAAAAAGATATAGGCACAGAAATGTATCCTTTATTAACCGAAAAAATGTGTTCATATGAAGTGTGTTTGTAATTGAAGATGTGAATGATGTTGAGAATGGACATTTTATCGGTGGATATCAGTTTTGTCAATATTGTTACTTCACGTTTCAATTGCCAAATATAATGAAGGATGACGTGACCTGCTTATAACAGCCTCTGATGTATTCTGTTTCCTTTGTACTTACAGGAAGTTCTGACACAGGTCCTTGAGGAGGCTGGCTATACAAAGGATTCTTTATTGGTCTTGAATGACTTCATGAAGGTACTGAAACTAGCATGCTGCACTAGAATACTTAAGTAATTTAGATAAACATTTTAATAGGCAAGTGGCAACTAAGGGATAGGACATAGTCTTTTATTACTCATGTTGTTTCTCCTTCATATCTATTATTAGGATTTTGTCATTTACATCTAAGACATGGAAAACCTTGTCAGAATAGTTGCGTTGCCTAAAACCATTATGCAAGTTGGGGCTTGAACAGAGATTTGAGGAAACAAATTAAGTAACAATACAATGGTTAATAGATAATGTCAAATGGGAGCTCTATTTTGTTGATTTATCCTGTTAATTAGTAGGTAGAGTTGTATATATGATTGCATATATATAGCTTGCAATGGCAAGGTACCTTCACTGCCAACGTGTTAAACCAACTATGATATCATCATTTGGAACATAGGTCATAATTAGCACAAAACTTATGGTTATCTTGGTCTATGGGCACTGCATTTTCACACTCATGACTGTCTGAGGTTCATACAACAGAATTCAAACTCATCATTGTTTGAGGGTCATACATCTTCACACTCATGCTGGTTTTATACCATGTATACTGAACACTGCTGTCTGTTTGATATTTGTTGGTGTGCCATCTTTCATATGAAAAATGCTTGACCATCCCCTTTTGCTGATAGATTCTTGGCAATTCGGGTTTGAAGATGGAAGTAGAGGTTTCAGTGGATTAGAATGAGGATAATATAATTGCCTAAGAGTATAATATACAAAAAGAGAAATTCGTTGTCAAGCTTTCCTGTGAGTTTGACAAAGGAGAGTCCTTAGTCTGGTGTTTAGTTCTTCCTTTTAACGGATGATAGATTATTTGTTGTGCTTAATTACTGCAAAACAAAATTATGGATGATATGATTTTAACAAATGTATTCAGAATTGAATTTCTTTATGAAGTTTGAATGTTCGATAATTTTTACTTGTTTTGAACTATATTTGGAAGCTTTTATTTCATGTAACTGACTTAGGATTTTGAAACAAGTTCCTACATTTATTATTATTATTATTATTATTATTTTATTTTTCGTCAGATTACATTTACGAATATCCAGAGCATTTATCGGGTCTAATTTTTCCATGCAAGTTCCTACATAATTCATTCACTAAAAGCATTCGATAAATTAAGAACATTATTACGAGCCACAACTTTCAATAGCATCAGTATGTTAGCAGGTTAGTTATGTTTACTTCAACATTTAATAAATTCCAAACTTTACTGAAGTATTTAGCCAGTAGGCTTATATTGATTAAACTAAATAAAAAGGTTGATGTATTAAATTCCTTTAAAAATAAATTAAGAAGGAAAAGCCTTCCTAGCCTGTCCCTGTTCAATATATCTATATATTGGTTGAAATTTATTATCAAATAACACAACACAGTGCAACGAAAGTAAATATTAAAGTCATACGATAAGTATTGAAGATAATATAATGAGAATAACACCCATCTTATAATTAAAAAAAGGAAAAAGGAAAAACGCCCATATTTGGTACAAATAGATGATGATTGATGAGTACGCAGGAAATAGAGGAAATTGAGTTTTTGAATTTATTTGTAATAATGGATCAACAATAACTGAAATATCCGAACATGTTTTAAGATGTGAAATAACATTTAAAGAATTTAGTATGAAGCTTCCTATAATCTTGAAAACAGAATAGTATATTTAACAAAACAAATTGATTCACTAGAATTTTACGCGTGTCATCGTTAGTCGTTAGCAAGAATGTATCTTTATCGATATCTTATAAATAGCGATATATATTTATTTAGGATAATAAATAAATAAATAAATATTTATGATGATATTTTAAATGGATATATAATGTATATTATTTTTTAAGCCACTTCTTTATTTATATATACATATATATAAAGATTAACTTATTATAAGAATAATTTGTGATAGAATTATTTCCTTTGATGATATAAATTTATCTGTTAAAATAAAAAATTATTATTTAGATAAAAATTATAAAATTTGAAAGTTATTTATTATATTATTAAATAATATATATCGATTATCAAATTGCAATAATATGAATTTTGAACTTTTTAAAAAGGGGTACACAGTGATCATATTACGAAATAAGTTAGAAAAAAAATAATATGCATATTTTACATTACACAAAAAAAAAAAAAAAACTGAAGAAATTTATCCATATGATTTGGTCTGAAGCATGAGAGGGCATGCGGGTGTTGGAGTTGACTTGACATGATTGATGATGCACTACACTAATATAAATCATCATATGAGGTGGTCATGGCTGTGCCTCATTGTAGCCGTTGGAAAGGATGCTTTGGAGTCGAAGTATAACGACTTTTTAAGAAAAATAAAATAAAATAAAATAAAAAGAATCGAAAAGAAGGGGCTTCCTACAACTACGAGTAAGGAGGCATTGCGGGAAAAGAAAGGGACCTACAAGGAAAGGATTAATCAACGCCTGAGTGAAAGAATTGAATAGAACATAATAATGGCAAGACGGAAAGTCCATAACTGTACAACATAACGAAAGTCACTCTCTGTTCTTTTCCTTGTAATCCGGCTCACCTCAGGCTCCTTCCTCTGCATTCCCAACCCAACACACACCCAAAGGTTTCTTTCATTTCCCTTTTCTTCTTCCTCGTTGTCAACCGTTAACCCTTTCTTTTCCTATGGAAAAATTCAAATTGCATGGCTACATTTGATATGGTTATGCAGCATGTCCCCGTGTAAGCCACCGTTTTCTTACGTGTTTTTCTATTTTTTCTTTCCAACCAAACACCATTCTGCCTCATGATTTCGTCGGAGGCATCTGTGTTTCTTAAAGCGCGACCTCTTTTTGCTTTTAGCCCCAATTTGTTTGTGATTACCAGATATATAACCGCGTTCCCCATCTCCTTCACTCGCATTGTGAAACTCCGTTCCTCTCTGATCAATGTTGTGCATGAAGGTAAACATCAATATTCAATAGACTCTGAAAACTTGATTTTCCTCTCCCATGAACACCTCATGCCCATCTTCGTTGGTAATGTGTATTTAGCTATTTACTTATGTTCACATGCCATTGATCCATCTTGTTCATTTAATAATGAAATTTAACCCATGGTTAGGTAAAAGAAAAGGATTCAATCAAACCATTAGTTCTGTGATACTAGGGTTGTCATAAAATTGTTACCTTCTGTGTTTTCAGGAAGAAGTGATTGCTTGAACATTTAATCAACCGTAGCATCGCATGTTAGAAACCAGCATGGCTGAAAATGACATAACAGCCATGAGGGAGACACTCCGTGCCCAACAGCAACTTCTACAGAAGCTGTATGCTGAGTTGGATCAAGAAAGAGAAGCCTCATCAACTGCAGCCAGTGAAGCTATGGACATGATACTGCGTTTGCAAGGAGAGAAGGCTGCCGTAAAGATGGAGGCGAGTCATTACAAGAGAATGGCAGAGGAGAAGATAGGTCATGCTGAGGCCACTCTTGAAGTTTTTCAAGACCTTGTGTATGAGAAGGAAATGGAGATTGCTTCTCTCGAGTTTCAAGTCCAGGCTTATAAACACAAGCTTATGACATTGGGTTATGATTTCAATGCCAGTGAGTTTGAATTCCCTGAAGATCTGCTGTTGAATAGGGACGAAGAACTTAATGAAGAAAATGGTCAAAGTAGCACGGTAAGAAGGCTAAGTTCATTGCCTCCTATTCAGTTTAAGAATAACTTGAGATCTGTCAGGAAGAGAGAAAGATCACCTAGTCCCATTCCAGTTCCTGATTTGGTTCCTAAAATAGTAGGAAGCAATGACCAAGAATTTACTTCACCAAAGTTGGATTTGCCGAGAAAGTCAGTGGACTATGCCTATGAAACCCTTGATTCATACTGGAACCAGATCAAAAGGTTAGATGAAAAGGTGAAAGTGATTTCAGATTGCAAAGAATCAAGAGGAGAAAAATGTGGCAACCTGAGGAGTAGAAGAGGGAGATCATGTTCAATTTTTTCACAAGCAAACACTAAGATAACGCGTGATCAAACAGATAGTGTAGACCATACTAATTCAGATAAAGTAAATTACCAAAGTACACAACAAGATAGAGAAGCAGTCGCTAGTCCCTCTTGCTCGGTTAATGTCCATGATGTATTTGAAGTCCCACAAACAAGTGAAAAGCATAAAGTTAGTGAACAAGGGAAAAAAAGACTTGAGAGATGGATTTCAGATGCAGATAACAGATTAACAAAACCAGACTCGGCATCTGAGGTCATCGTAGAATCACATGTTAAACTTGATACGGACAAGCTAAAGAGCATGCTTAGTGCACAACGTGAAATCAAGATACCCAGTTCCAAAAGCATTGTTTCTCAGAAAAAAGAAGGGACGGATGTGGATTGTAATGCTCAAGCTGAGTTTCAAAAGTTGCATCGAAGAATCGATCAGCTTGAGAGGGAGAAAATCGGTACAAGGCAAGAGATTATGCATGAGGGGGATAGGGAAGAGCATTTGAGGTTGTTGAAGGACATATACAGCCAACTCAAATTAATGCAAACAGAGATTAGAAGCTGGAAAACCCAAAAAGCTGCACCTGAGGAGAAAATTTCTTTGGGTCCTCTTCAAGAGGTAATGTAAATATGTGATACACTCTGGTGCTTTAGTCTTTTCTTTTGAGAAAAGAATTCAAATTTTCTGCAAATCACACTGAGACTAGTTATTGTTTGATAACATTTTATATTTAATTATAAGAAGATGCATAATTTCGGACGAGCTTTTGTTTCTTGAATTTTGTGTCCTTTACCTTTGAGATAACAAGTTTCAAATTTCTATGAACAGGCAATGGTGTACTTCTGGATTTGATCAAGTAATTACAGAATGACCATCTCAGGCAAAGAATTAACTCAGTGCATCATTTGGTGTGCGTATGTTTTTGTCCTCAAAGAGGATTGTGTGTGGTGTAGGCAGGTAGAACAGATCTTTTAAACCAAATTTTAGTTACTGAAGAATGTATACTTTCTCATAATTCCAGATTTTACAATAGGCACTAGTATGACCATGATTTGGAATTCTTGTGTGGGGGTCTCTTATTTCTTTTTTCCCCAAAATACACACGTGACTTGGTGGATAAACTGGTCTAGTAAAATTGATAGCGTATTGTGTTTCGTTCGACGCTTATAATTGAAGTGAAAGGAAATAAGTTGGTTTCCTGATCTACTCCTTACTTGTGCTTCTAAAAGTGGAACTGCAATACTCATTATCTTTTTTTTTAAAACTTGATAATGATGATTATGTTACTAATATAAGAGAAATTCACACGATTTCTCACTATAGATTCGCCTCCTTTTGCTAATTCTTTGCATGAGAATGTCATATCACTGACTCTTGAATTTGATTTGTGCCATGAATTGATGAAGAAAGTTAGCTTCACGGATGCACAATAAATACACAGATTTAATGGCTATGTCATCAACCTTCTCCAATTAAGACTTAGGTGGAGGTTGGATATTGCCAAGAAATCAACCGAATGTGTTTAATAGAAGAAAAAAAAAACAATTATTGTATTTGGATTCATTCCCAGTTGTCCATGCAAAAGCTGGGTGATTTGAAGGATGCTATTATGTTTCTGTAATATATAAAGGCCTCAGAAGGTCCAATCCAGTTGTGTCTGCAATGCAATCCAAGCCCATTTTCCTTAACGTCCTATGACACGAGTCCAGTTTATGTCATTTGTCAGTAATTTTTCTTTCAGAGAAAATTAAATAAATAACTGATGATAAAATTTAGCATATAAGTCAACCGTTCAACATGTTACATGATGGAAGATAATGTGTCAATTAACCTTTTTTGCATCCTCCCTTGGCTGTTGTGGCCTTGTTATGATAGGAGATAATTTTTTCACATAAATTACATCATGTGCATAGATACCTAACTCAGTCTCTACCAATAAGATTTTCCAGTAGCATAAAAAACAGGAGCTGCTTGGCACTGGTACATGCACCCACCTACCTTTATTTATTTAATTCAATGTGAAACTAAACGGATTCTGCACTATTTTATAAACTATTGCTTTAAAGCACACAATGAAGGAAATTGCAGCATCACACCTCTGTAAAATGAATCAACCTGTCAATGAGGTGAAAGAGAAGACTTACTGTAGCATATTAGGAATATATAAAGCTTCGTGAATTGAATCAATGAATGAGACCTTCTTGAAAAATATCAATGACAATTTCAAACCACTAAAATGGCCTTAGAAGATGCGTGACTCACTTGGATTGGGCAGGAATGGTAAGCATTAAATAAAGTTGCAAAACAATTTATAATGAAGTGTAACACGGGTCTTTCTCAAAAGCCGGTGTGACCTTCTTCACCTGTTGGAGGATAATTGGTAATTTGCCCAATAGAATTATGTAGAAAGATCTGAAGTATCTGTCTACATTCCAAAGGTTGCATACTTTTCAACAATTTCTTTTGTGTAAACTTCTACTTTAATCCATGAAAGCATACTTTTAACTTCAATTTTTCCCGCTTAATGTACGAAATTAGATATAAAATTGGGAGTTAACTGGGATTCAAAATTATAATTATAATATTTTAAAAAATATACAAAATTAGATATAAAATTGGAAGTTAAACTTGGATCCAAAAATTACAATTATGACATTTAAAAAAATAAGATTGAAATTATAATTTTAAGATCTAATTTAGTGAAATTCTACTATAATTAATACTAATATTTATTAATTTCTAATTCTTATTTTTTTTAATTATAATATTAAAGAATTTAGTAAATAGTTTTTATTTTACTATTATTATTTTCATTATTGTCATCTTTATTATTATTATTATTACTATTATCATAATCATTAATTACCTCTTTAAATCTATAATCACCATAAATTGATAATAATCATTTTTTTATTCTAGTTATCATCTTTATTATTATTATTATTATTTATTAATATCATCATTTATGATCATCCTCACATTATTATTTTTAGGTTGTTATTATAAGATTATTTTTACCGATTATGATTCTTTTCTATCAATAGAAAGGTTCATTTCATAAAGAAAAAGATATAAAATATCCGTGTAAAATTTAATATGTAAGTAAACAAAAAAAAAATATAAAAAAATAAAAATAAAGAAAATAAAAAAAAAAGATTAAAAATTTTTTTTATCTCACTCTTACTATTATTTTCATTTACATTGTTACTATCATCATTAATTATTACAATTATCATCTTTACTATCTCTTATTCTATTATAAATTATTTTTTTAAACAAATCCAACATCATCTTATTTGTAATTATCTTTAATTAAAAATATTAAAATAAATTTAAAATTATAATTTTATATTATAATTCTTTACCTAATCCAAATATATAAATTATAATTTAAAATTAATTCCAACTGATAAAATTGAAATTAGAATTACAATTTTGAACTATAATTTCAATCTCAAGGTGAAAGTGAACCCTTACTTAATTTATGACTTTACAAAATGTGAATATTGTTGATTTTAAAATTCCCAATATTCATAAAAATGTAGAGAAAAATAAATAAATAAATACTTTACAATATTTAAAAAATTAGATATTAAAATAAAGAAGTTTTTACAATGTTTTAAAAATTAAAGTAAAAATTTTGTAAAATAAGTAGCTAAAGTGATAAAATCTTACGAGTTTAGAGAACAAAATAGAGAATTACTTCTTTTCTTCCGTGAACTATGTGTGTAAAATTGATTTGCCTTGTGGCAGTATATCAATCTTGGACATTAAAAAGCAACCCGAGTTTGAAGCCGATAATCACATAAGTATACAATTTATTTATATTGCAAATGCACTGTGTCAGCAAGTGGTACTCGTAGGTAAAAGTAAAAACACTGTTTTTCAGCTTACAGATAAATAGATAAATAACCCTTGGATCAGCAATTTTAACTTTGGGCATGGTTCAAAGTTATTCTTTCTGTAGCTTTTGCTCAATTTTAAGGTTTCAGACTTTCGATGCTTTCGATGCTGCGTGCTTGTTATAGATCAAAAGAAAACCAACAGATCTGCTGAACATCTTCATCAAATACTCAAAAAAAAATTGTGATAATGGATGGGTATGACGTAATTGAAGGTTGGAAGGATAGCACAACCTTTCAAGGCCTTGAAGCAGCATGGATATATATATATATATATATATATATATTCCTTTTGAGTACCCTTCCTCAAAGTGGAGTAGTGATTAAACAACAGTCGAGAATTTTTTTTAATTAACATTCTACGCGTCAAAACTTGAGAATTCAGCAACCCTAGTCGATCTTTTTTCCCCTATGATCTCTTGGTAAAGTTAGGGTATCCCCACTTCACACTATTTGGTGTTTTTGTGACTAAAATCCATTTTCACACCATTTTAACCCATCTTTATGCTTTCCTATACAAAGAGTTATATTTCTGTGTTTATATCATTAGGTAACAATATATTAAAAAGAAATCAATAAAATACATTACAAAAAGGAATCAATAAATTTATTCTAAGATAGTTTATTTCATATTTTTTTTAGAACAGTTAAATTTTATTCATAGTTAAATTAATAAATTTTGTTTTATAAATCATGATTACAAAATTTAAAAAAAATTAATATTTTATTATTTTATTTTAATAAATAATATATTTCTTTTAATATATATTAATCTAAATTTATTTAATGAAGTATTAATTTTTTAAAATTTTATAAATATAATCTATATAATAATATCTACTCACTTAACTATTAGATCGATAAAATTTAATATTAAAAAATATTATTCATAGAATAAGTTACTTTTCATAAATAATATATCATATATACTTGTTATTTTCACACTAAATCAATCTTCAATGTTTATTAACTTCGTTTCCTTGTATAAATTATTTTTCTAACAGATACAAAAATTGCATCAGTTAGTTATTATATTTTGGCTTTTTGCTTTAACTATAGAAAGAACCAATTGGCTTTAGAAATTGTTGTGCCAATTGGCTTTATGTTTTTAGTAAGGCTCAGTGACATTAACTGTAATAAAATATCTGACTCAAGCATCTACGGTTCCTTACTTTATGTTAATTTTAGGTTGATATGAAATGATTGCATTCATTATGTAATCTTGCTCCGGATCTGTGTCATGGACAATTTGACCTACCGAAGCAAACAATCATGGTATAGCGGTTTTCTCGTGCTGAATTGATCTATACAATCTGAAAAGGTTTCATATGGGTTTTCTCTATCAATACCAACTCCATAGCTATATAAAAGGTAGGCAGAAAGAGAAATATATGATCAACTTGATCGTCCAAATAAGAGCAGTGATTGACCAATAGAAATATTGACCCGCATGTTTCACCCAGCATTACAACACAATCATGTTAATGCATACTCAATAAAATAAAAATAAATAAATAAATAAAAAAGACTATAATATTTAAGATAGTAAACTGTTATAAATTGACAGTGGAATGTGTAAAACAATTCACATTTACAATGGATGAAAATTCAAAGTCTTGATATACTAAAGAGTGCTACAAGTTAAGAAGCATCTACATAATATTAAATACTTTTAATCAGTGCTTAAAATAGTATAGAGATTAAATAATTTTTGGATTCTGTGTATGACAAAATTTTCTTTTTCAATAAATTCTTTCTACTTTTGTTTCCTTATTCAATGTCCTAAAATCAATTATCTTCATTGTACAAAGAATTAATCTTGGGATTGATTTCAGTAGGGGGCAAGGTTGAAGTAGTGAGGTAGTCCTTCAACCTCCCCATCTCTTGAGCCACATCCAGCATGCTTGGTCTTGTTGAAGGATTTTGCTGTGTGCAGAGTAGTCCCAGCTCAATGAGTTCTAGTATAACATCTTTCCAAATTTTGTTATGATGACTTGGCATGCCACAAGGGGAGCATCTTTGCAGTGATTGTTCTACAATGCTTTCAAGCTTGTTTGGGTGTGTGTATTGTCTCTTAACCCACTCATGCAAGCTTGAGCCTTCATGGATAAGGACATTTGTGGGGCGTCTACCTGTCACAATCTCTAACAGAAGTACTCCAAAACTGTAAACATCACCTTGAGTTGAAGCATGTTTTCCCATTCCATACTCTGTCTTGTACAAGAAAATGCAGTGAAAAAATAGTGAGTTCTACAACACAAATTTGTTTGATAAATAGGAGTTATAACACACAAAAAAGAATGGTTCATTATTCATGTCGTCACTAAATAAAAATGTTCTTATCATCCTTCCCTTTTAGACAAATTCAACTAAGAGTTTACCGGTTAAAACTGATTGTAGAAAGTAGTTCATTCATACACCAAAATTTCTGTAAAATGTCATTATTAAATAACAATCATGACCATAATATAGAAAAATGTTGGAGCATAGTTCATCAAGTACATACCAGGAGCTATATAGCCAACTGAGCCACATAATAAACCATGTGTTGAGCTGAAAGATGTTGAGTTACTTGTGGATGTGCTCTCATCACTTTTTAGAAGCCTTGCAATTCCAAAATCAGTAACCAAAGCTGTCAGATCTTCACCAAGGAGTATATTGCTTGGCTTGAGATCACAGTGCACTACTTTCTCTGGACAGTAATGGTGCAGATAGGACATTCCCTCAGCTACATCACTGCAAATTCTTACTAACTGAACCACATCCAACCTTTGGCATAACTCATGACTTGGATATAGGTGCCTCTCAAGGCTACCATTTGGCATCAAGGGAAAAACAAGAGCCTTAAATTCTGGCTTACTGCAAATTGTGATTATCCTTATTAAATTTCTGTGCCTAATCTTTTTCAAAATTTGGCATTCCCTTCTAAAGCTCCTTGAAATCTCACCAGATGTTGTATCTAACACCTTCACAGCCACTCTTCTATTATCATGGAGCATTCCTTTGTAGACTTGTCCAAACCGGCCCGAACCGATTAGGCTTGAAGCACTGAAGCCTCCAGTGGCTTCTCTAAGTTGCCTATATGAAATTCTTGGGTACTTGAGCTCTTCTGTTTCCTCTTCTTCATCTTCCAAGTCACCCCTGCTAACAAATGCAAATCTCTTTCTCACCTTTGTCTTGATTACCATGAAGTATCTAAAAAACATGCATAGGAGAGGGGTGCCAAATAGTAACGTAGGAATTAACAAGAACACCAAATGATAACTATGCTTCTTATGGCAGTGTTGCATGCCTTTAAACGGGCCGCAGAGAGCATAGTTTCCCAGGAAAGAGTCTATGGTAAGATCTGAAAATGCTCCCTCATTTGAGATATTCCCCGAGAATTTGTTGAAAGAGAAATTAAGTTTCTTGAGAGAGGAAGATAACTGCAAGGACTTTGGTATAACCCCTGTCAATTGATTTGAAGACACATCAAGTGCTCGAATATAGAGCAATTGGCCTAAAGAATAAGGGAGAGGTCCTTCAAAGGAATTACCAGAAAGGTTGAGGTACTCCAATGCTATGCAACTTTCTAGTTGTGGTGGAATGCTGCCAGAGAGATTATTCATAGATACATCAATGGCTAGAACCATGTCCATTTTGCTGAGTTCTAATGGTAAAGGCCCATGCAAGTTATTGTTTGATAAATTCAAGTATAGTTTCAAGCTACTCAAGGCTGCAACTTCAGCAGGAATCAGACCTGTAATCTTGTTGTGTGATAAGTCTAAAATCTCCAGGTTGACACATTTTCCCAAACTTGGTGGGATTGTTCCAGAAAGTTGGTTGTCATAAAGTAAAAGCCTCCTTAACTGAGGGAGATTTGCAAAACTATCTGGTATTGAACCAGAAAGCTTGTTTCTGGACAAATCTAGAAGTCCCAGATGCTGGATGTCACCAAGGGTTGAAGGAATCTCACCAGATAGTGAATTATTTGACAAATAAATTCTCTCTAGTCTGTTCATCTGGCAGAGGGTAGGAGGAATTGATCCATTTATTAGGTTACTGGACAACTTTAAGAAAGTTAGGTTGACAAGATTGGCAATGTGTGGAGGTATAGAACCATATATGAGATTTCCTTCTAGGTGAAGTTGTTGTAATCTAGGAGGAAGGTCACCAATAATATGAGGTAACTTCCCACCAAGGTTGTTTCCAGCCAATTCAAGTTCTTGAAGGTTAGAACAACTCATCAAGGAAGCAAAGAAAGGTTCAAGGTTGGTGTTGCCATCATGGCTAGCAAAATCGTTATATGACAAGTAGAGGAACTGTAATAGTGGCCAATTACGTACAATCTTAGATGGAAGCTCTCCACTCAATATATTTGACTCCAAATCAAGCCATTTAAGCTTGGTAGAATTTGAAAGAGCTAAAGGAACTTGGCCTACAAGATGGTTAGACCAAAGTAAGAGGTACCTAAGCTTTTTAAGGACACACTCATTTTTCAAGGGGATTTGTCCCCCTAAGGAATTATTAGAGAGGTCCACATAACTCAATAGTGTCCCATTGCAGAAAAGTGATGGAGGAATCTCTCCCTCAAGCTGGTTGCTTCCCATGTCAAGGTAGTACAAGTTATGAAATAAACCAAATTCAGATGGAATGTTCCCTTCAAGAAAATTCCCAGACAAACTGAGTTGTCCAAGGTGAACTAAGTAGCCTAGTTCTTTTGGAATTTGACCCACCAAAAAGTTCCCTGAAAGATCAAGAATTTGCAAGGAAGAAAGGTTGGCAAGTGCAGAGGAAATAGTACCCCCCAGGTACCTTCCACTGAGATCAAGCTCTATGATTATGTCACTTGCATTATTGCATTTGACACCTGACCAATCACAAACATGAACACTTGGTGACTTCCAACTCTCCAAAGCATTTTCCGGGTCTGAAACAATACCTGACATGAATGAAATAAGTGAACTTTTTTCATTCACAAGGCCAGCATTTTGTTTCCTGTAAACTCTCGAATGAACAGTATTCAGAAAGAAGAATAGAAGCATTGCTAATCTAAACAATGTCATCATGAATCAATATATATCTTGTCTTCAATCTAAAGGGAAAAATAATGAAGAAAACGTTGAAAACAACTGAAAGATATACAGGAACTCAGATGTCAAATTAGTCTCAACATGTCTCAATAAAAAGAGAAGCACTAAGGATTTGGAGGCTAAGAAGGAAGCATTAGTGATGCAAAAATTCTGAACCTTATGCCTAACTGCCGTTGAAGTAGCAAACGAACGTTTGGTGCCTACGTTGTTTGACTTTAAAAAGTCTAAATAAGTTATTAACTTCTTAAAATATCGCCCTTTTTTGTTTAATTTCTATAACATTTTCATTCAATTTTAGTTTCTACATTTAATAATAATATGATTTTACCTCTTCAACAATGATTAAAACCATGTGCGTTTTATAATTTTTAGAAAATAAAATTGTATATTTTTTTTCATAAAAATTAGAGCAAAAATTCATAATATTTTCGGAATGAATATTTTCTTTAAGCCGACTTTAAAATTAACGTATTCAAACTTATGACACGCTGAGCAACATTCCGGGATGTTTAGCAATAGTGATATACATGTCAGCATAACAAGCCTAACATTCATTTTTTATTACTGAATATTATATCATATGCCAATTTTGCGTTATGCACATTTGTTTCTTAGATTGAGTTCAGGTAGTGGATGATGTGCTGTTAATAAGGATAACATTGGTTAATAGGCACGCCTTGTTGGGGAACTATCATTGTGTGTGACAATGTTCATATTGGTATTTTTGTCGGCTGCATTCATATTGATACATGCTTCAATTTCAACATTATCTATTATTTGTTTATGACAAATGTTAACATCACACCTAGTCAATTTTAAACATTTATAAATAATAATTTTTTATTAAAAATAAGTATTTTTTATTTTTTATAAAAATTATCAATTTTAAATATTTAAAACCAACCTTTAAAATTAATGTTGACATAATCGTTTGGTTATTGATATCAAATGAAAAGTGCATATAATGAATGAAAGGGCACATCATCTTTGTGTCCAATATGGCTGAAAATTACCGTGAATGATTGTTGGTTTTAGGTAATCATGCAAGTTAGTTTATATAGTGAAAAGATGAAGGACTCGGCAGATATTGGAAGAAAAAGAGTCGATTGGCTTGCTTGAGTGCACTCTTTGAAAAGCTATGTGAAGATGATGGTTCGTAAAAAGAGAAGAAAAATACTTAAAGAATACTTATGGTGGGGCGGTTGTAGCCGGTGAAAATATTCATACATACAAATAAGAGAATACATCTTCCTATATCCTTTGTAAGAGACTGTATATGTATGGATATCATTTCTATATTCCAAAATGTATTGATTAAATTTTGTGGTGTCAACAAATACAAGAAGGAACTGCTTTTATGCAAAGATGGAATCTATACATGTAACCTTTCAGGTTTATAGCATTTCTCTTAGTTTCCGAGTTGTGTTTCATAATAACTTGGTAAGTTGAGGGATATAATGCCCTGAAATAGAGCATTAATTATTATAAAGCATATAAAGTCTATACAAAATAAGTAAAGCAGAATTGTAGACCTCAAACATACTTGTCATGAGTCCTCATCTCACCATTTCTATCTTTTTATAATTTTGTATCTAAGTACTAAAACTATGAGTTTAAGTCATAAATGTTACCATATAAACTCATGAATTTCGAAAAAAAATTAACAATAGTAAAAAAAAAAACTTAATGAAGAGTTTATCTATTAATTTTTATTAACAACGAAATTAGAATAATTAAAAAAAATGATATAAGATGTAGTATATGATGAAAAACAGGGCAGATATTGTTTATCACC
This sequence comes from Canavalia gladiata, assembly GCA_037954105.1. NCBI lineage: Eukaryota > Viridiplantae > Streptophyta > Magnoliopsida > Fabales > Fabaceae > Canavalia > Canavalia gladiata. The sequence continues at coordinate 39,248,992 of CM075662.1, read as the reverse complement.
ATAGCTCTCCCTCTTGCTCCACTCCCACACCATCATAGTCATGGCATGATCCTAGAGGATGGTAATTGGATTCTCAAAAATCAAATTTTCATGTCCAATACACTTATCTCTCTCTTCTTCATTTATTTTGAGTATGCATGGTGCACACCTTAGATTAAAAAAATAGAGATAAAAGATAGAAATAAAAATAAAATATGTTAAATAGATGGTAATATTTTTTATGTATAAAAGTTATTATTTTTTTTTTATAGTTTGGGTAGGATAATAAATCTAATAAAATCTAATCTAAAAATTTTAAAGAAGATTTCACTTATCCGTATATATAATAATATTATATATTTATTATATTTTATACTTAAAATTTGTGACATCTTTACATATTTTATAAAATTAAATTACTCATTATCATATTGATATTTTTATTATGTTAAAAGTTTATAATAAATTTTAGTGTTAAAATAATATTTTTATTTTTAAAAGAATAAAAAATATTATAAAAAAAAATTTAACTATACTATAGATAATAAAGCATGGGTGTAGATAGAATAATTTCTTATACATAAATATAAATATTAAAATTATAGTTAGAATATGTTAATATCAAATGTTAAAATTTAATACTTACACTAATTTAATAGTTTTATATAAAATATAAAATTTATTAATCTAATTATCGAATTGTGTTATAATATCTAGTAGATTATATATATAAATTTTTATATAAAATAAAAATTAATTGATGTTTTATTTTGTAACTTTTTTTAACAACTCATATATTATTTAAATGTATGTAAATATTAATAATTAAATAATATATCTGTAAATTTTTAAATTTTTTAAAATTTAATATAAATAATCTATTAAATATTATAATATAATTTAATAATTAAATTAATAAATTTTATTTTTTATAAAATTATTAAATTAATACAAATGCTAAAGTTGATCTGATATAAATATATCTCACTCTTAAAATTATTGTTCGTATAAAAATAGATAATAAATTATATTTTTCTATTAAATATAAATAGGAAAATATAGATACCTAATATTGTAATTTTATTTTTATTAAATCTTATCCATAATTTATCCATTTTCACTCTTATAACTAAAAAAGATTGGATTTATGATTATTGATTCAGCTCAACCTCTTTAAAAAAATATTAATTTTTGGTGAATTTGTTTTTTATTTTACATCATTTTATTTTTATTTTTTTACATTTTTCCTTTTAAAAAAAGATTGATTTCCAAAATTATTTTATGAAAATATATAAAATATACTTTTAAAAATTAATTTTTAACAATTTACTTTATACATTTTCAGAAATTAATTTCTAAAAGTTACTAATGTTGAAAATTTGCTTTGTCTTGCTTCCGAAAGCTACCCATGTTTGCTGTGTATTACCAATAGTTCGTTTTTTTTTTCAAAAATAATGAACTCACATAAATATTATACAAACAAAGTAAATAATATTTCCGAAAATTAAATTTTTAAAATATATTTTATATTATTGAAAATAATGTTTTGAGAATTAATTTTTGGAAGTATATTTTATATATTTAAAATTTCTAAAAATATATTTTATACATATTCAAATAATATTTTTAAAAATTTATTTTCAAAATTTATTTTATACATTTTTTAAAACTAATTTTGGAAAATGTATTTTATATTTTTTTTGGACATAATTTTCTTAAGTATGTATGATTTTTAAAAATAAATTTTATATACTTTCAAAAGGATAATTTTATAAATAAATAAAAAAAGAAAAGAAAGAAAAAGCATGTGCGAATAAAAAAAATGGAGAAGTGAGTTGAAATCTTCCTGTCTTCATCGGAATTTATTCTTGAAGTCTTCGTGCAAGCTGTACCCATTGCCCATTAGGCCATTATCAATTCAATTTTTATTTTTTCTTAAAAAAAATATTGTAATATATATTAAAAATATATTACATTTATTTCTATCTCATTTATACTTATTTGATTTTTTTATATATATTTTTTAAAATACAAATATTTCAACCATTAAATTTATAATATAAATAGGTGTAAGATAATTTTGATACGAAAGAAAATCTTTACTGGTTTGCCAAGATTAGATTAAAGTCTCAAGGAAGGAGCCGAACCGCACTTGCATAAGATAGGAGAGTAACAAACTCCATTTTATATACGGATTTATAGCGGCCCAATAGTAGACAAATAGCCCAGTACGACCAATATTGAGCCTTAATCAAGTGTGACCCCTTGACCCAAAAAAAAAGTATGGCCCACCTACGACCAAAAGTAATCCATTGATTTTGTTATTTTGAAATTAATCATAACATAAAAAAAATTCAAAAATAGTAATAAAAAACTATTTCTAAAATTTTCTTGTTATGACCACAAAAAAAATTTCTGAATAAATTCAATATGAGGCTCATGCAGCGGCTTAAATTAATTAAAAAATTCATGCAATTTACCTAATAATAAAATATAACTTAAAGAAAACATTAAAAAAGTGTCTTCTTATAACTCATTAAATATTCAATAATTTTAAATATACAAAGGATGATTTTTAAAAATAGTCATGATTTTGTAAAAATAATAAATATTTCTTAACATATATTCAAGGATAGTTATAAATAATTTTTTGGTCTCTTAATTAATTATTTTTCTTTTTCATTTTAATTTAACTATTTGGGTATAATTTTTTGAATTTTTTTAAAATAACAATTTAATTAAAACTATAGGTAATTCATGATAATTAAATAGTGTTTTTTGCATTTTATTAAATGCAATTATATCGTACATAAAAAATTGCAAAAGAAATTTACTCGGAAGTACTTTTTTCTAAAGTATAAAGTAGTCCTTCTCTATTTGTCAGCCCATACCCATGCTTGATTTTTTTTCTGCCAAACAATAATCCTCTAAATTAAGAGTGCGCTTAGAGCTAACGAGATTGCTCATTTGGTGGACTTTTTTGTTAATGGCACAAAGTTAGGCTCAAATCCAACAATCCTACATTAGTAAGTAGTTTATAAATTTGCAATAGTTATGCATAAGAACTAATTAAGAAGGTTAGTAGTTTACCTTGACATTTAAATAAAAAGAACCTCCACACATCACAAATTGGATAAATAAAATTGGATTATTTTTTATTTTAAAAAAATGCTTCCAAACACAATAGAAAATCACGTTTAATTGAACCCTTAAAATAAACATAAAATGACAATAGCTATATAGAATTATGTTCATCTCTCCTTTAGAAAACGCCTCATCCTCTTTCAAAATGTAATGAAGATCCTTTAAATGGGTAATTAAGAAGATCGAATATCATAAATCTATAAAGGGAATCTAATCTGAACTTGTCTCACTGTTCATATCCACGAGATTCCATGTCACACAGAGAGCATGTGGGATGTAATAGAATCTATCAAGTTTTCTGCTTACTCTATGATATGCATATATGCATTCATGTGGTGGTCCTTCTCAATCTTCATGTAACTCCTTTTAGGGTGAGACATCACTGTCTTATACGGCAAGTAGATCCACATGTGTTTAACCATAACCTTTGATATATTGATTGTACTAACTCCTTATGCAACCTCCGTGAATGACTCTCTTGGCTTTTTAGTTTTGTCGTGCCATGGAACATCCACAATAAATTCAATTCTTTTTATCTATTTCCTCATCAATTTTCATACACTATCAATTATCACCATTCTTGTTTTTCCTAGTAGAAAACTAACAAGAATAAGTAGAATAATCAAAAACCACATAACTCATGAAACTTGGCTGTAGAAGCGGGTGTCTCAAATATCATTCATTATACTATATATTATACTCTATGTTTGAAAGAAGTAGTTGAAAAAAAAAATCGAAATAACATGTGTTCTCCCATAACATAAATTCATGTTTTCCCCAACTTAAATAAAAAAAAAATTAAACAACAAAAGGAGCCACGTATTTGAAGATAAGCTTCAATAGAAATTAGCAAAATATAATATGGCATCGCTTTGATTAAAAGAGGGATTCTTTTAAGATAACATAAATATAATATACTTATTATATAATTAGAAATGCAGATTGAAGCATTTTTAGTCTAACAAGATATTTGATAGGATGTGCTGATGTAGATACGCACATGATCATATTCATAGATCCTTTTGTTTTCTTTTCTTTTTCTTTTCAATTTTCCCCTCCCTCTAACCATATACTATATACTATATAGTAATTATTCCACAAACGTTGGAATGAGTATCCACTTGGTGCAAATCAACGTTCAAACACTAAGTCGGCAAATTGGACAATTGGTGAACAACTAGGTAGGTTCCTTCTCACAGGACACATGATAGTATACGATCATTGCAATAGGCATTCACAACATATCTTCAATCCACCTAGCTTTATTATTGGTGAGTCCTTGCCTTCTTCATGAAACTCATTTAGTCATGCTTAATTATTGGTGTCACTTTTATTTGTCAAATCAATTAAAATTTATTTTTACGCGACTAAAAAATCAAGACAACTTTGTAAATTTAAACTAATCATATATAAAGGATATTTATTATGTCTATGTTCTACTTCTAAAAGATTTTCAACAGTTTTTCTTTTATATCAATGGTTTTAATTTTTTTGACCTCTTTCAAGTTTAAGAAAATAAAAATCAACACACATGTGTTGTGAATTTAACTCATTATTTTTAAATAAAGGAATATTATATTTTTTTCTCTTCATGACAAATGATTTCATATTTTTTAATACTTGTTTTTATTTTTAAAAATAATTAAATTATTAATTTAAAAAATTATTTTTTCTGCCAATATTTTTCCCTTCAGATTATATTTTTTTTAAAAAAAAATTAATATCAAATATTAGATATTTACACTTTTAAGAATGTTAGATATTTATACTTTTAAGTTATTTTTTAATTTTGCGCTTTTTTGCTTTAAATAGGACGTACTTATATTATTTATTTATTTAAATTTGATATGTATATATGTGTTTATAAAATTTTAAATATTTTCATTTTAATTTATATTTTAAATATTACTTAAATTAAAAAAATATCACAAATACAAAATTATTGCTAATATTATGTAAAGTTCGGCAAAAAAAACAAATCTTGCTATTTAAGTTATATTTAATTGTATGATTTAACTAATTAGTAATTACTATATAGTTAAGCCACGAAGATGGCGTGGCTAATTCTAGGATAAGGGAGAAAGAGACTTCAATTATGTTCCTTCGGTTTTAGCTAGCCTTTATTTCCTATATTTAATATAAAAAAACATAAAGTCAAGTTAGTAAAATATGATAATTACTCTTTCATAATAGAATGTAATCTTGATTGCTATTTATTTTTGATATTGACCTTTCTTCAAACGAAACTCGTTTTATGAATGCTCTTATTAATGTCAAACTTTTCACTTCTGGGGTTGTTTCTTTCAAGCCTTGATCGAAAACAAGGTTGTTGCCAACATTGACTTTTCTCCCCTTGCCCAGAGAAATTGACCTTTCAAAACAATTAACTGTGCCAAACGCTTTTTCATGCATGAAAATTAATTGAAACTCATTAATTATAATATGGCTTATTGAACACGTCACTCTTCTTAGTATTTGTTTCCACAAAAAAAAAGGCATGTGCCGAATATTTGGACAAGAAAAAGAAAAGTTCAAGTGCAACTCTCTGGAAATTGCTTCCTCCCTTCTCCATGCTCTAGTGGTTTCTCATGCTGAGGCATCTGATTCAGATTCATTTGCACAAATGAAAAAGGGTCTTTGAATGTAGCATTTTGCATGTTTTGTACTGAGCGAAGTTTCCTAGAACTTACCATCAAGTTTCATCATAAGTCACAAACAACTCCTACATCAACATAACATCACATTGTTATTATCGGCCTAAGAGAGAGAGAGAGAGAGAGAGAGAGAGAATGTCAGAGATGAAAGTGAGGGGCTTGACAAATATGTTGAGAGAGGCTATACAAAAAATGAAATTATTAAAGGATGCCAAAGTTCTTTTTTAATTGGTAAAAGAAAAATATTAATATATAATTAAAAAAACATCATTGGGGCGCCCTCTACCATCAGCTAACGTACGCCGCCGAAGAGAGGACAAGTTGATTTATAAATTTTGAAGTGTGTGCTAGGAGTACACTAATTTTCTTACGCTCTATCTATCACCACAACAAAGTTTATTCAAAATGAACACGTTGTTAAAATAAGCAAATAATGATATATTTAATCTAAAGTGTATCATAACTTTAGTTCATTGAAATTCAATATATATATCTATATAAAATTAAACTTCCTTTTAAAATATTGATAATAAGATCTCTTTACAATAATCAAGAAAAATACTAAATAATTTGATAAATAGAATAATTTACTAAATTTTTGTATTAATCAATTATATCTTGAGAGAAAAAATTACTAACTAAGAATTGAATTGAAAAAAAGTTCCAATGAAATCTTAAAATGCTAGTACATCTTAAAAAAATAATTACTGTACTAAAATTATTTTGAAATGCAACAAATATATAGCAGAGATTAACTTACAATGATATAAATTATATATTTTTAAATTAAATATGTTTTTTATAAATTTAATTAATAAATTATAATTATATATTACTTTAATTATGTATATATAATTTTAATAAGTTTAAAAACTATATAATTAGGTATATGTTTTATATAGTTAAAAAATACATATAATGTTCATTTTGATATATATATACATATATATATATATTTAATATTTTAAATTATTTTGGATGAATTTAAATTTTTTAGATTTAAATTATATGATAAAAACTTTTAATCAATAATTAGTTTTAGTTGTAACTAACACAGTACTTAATTGGATTATTTTTATGGTAACAAAAAAAAGTATTTTTTAGTTTTAATTATAAGAAATATGAACCAAATTATATATATATATATATATATATTAATTGCTAATTTTTTTTATATTCTTATTTTATTGTAGTAATTATGTTAGTGAGATATTCATTCATTACTTTTTTAGGTCATAATTCAATCATTTAATATCATATATTTTAAAGTAAAAATATATTAGTTAAAATTATTTAATTTAACTATTTTATTAATTTTAGTAAATTAATTATTATGAAAACCAAAATAGTATACAACATTATAAGATGACAATGATACATGAAGCAGCAGCTACTAATTTGTTCCTTAATCCTCAGCTGTGTGCTCTGATCGGTGACTGGCACACGTGGTAATTATAATTTAATAAAGAAAAAGGGTTCAAGTGTTATATTTTTTAAGGTAATTTAATATATCTAAAAATATCTTTATTTCCTTATATTAGGAATTTGTATGAAGACGTTGTTTATGTTTTCATTCCTTGTCAACTTTCTAGTTTGTGCATTTTATGTCTAGTTACATTTCTCCACGTGACTAGTTACGCCGCTTAATTCATTTTACCTCAAATTACATTAAGAACCCATGAGCACATGCAAAGAATATGGCTGTACTTAAGTTTTGATTTATATATATATATATATATAACCATATATTTTTACCGACAAATATATGGTTATATATATATATATATATATATATATATATATATATATATATATATATATATATATATAAGTTTTAAGCTCTTAGGGATACCTGTAAGCAATGGAGTTTTAAATTAATTTGAATAATTATTTTTTAAGAATTTATGAATATATACGGGTCTGTTGTAATGCACATCCTGATTCATATCTCCAAAATATGTTTGTCGCCTTTTATAATTAAAATTTTTTTAAAAAAATGTTGTTTTGAATTTAACTAGATGTTATATATGTTAGTACTCTTTATTTTTGTTAAATTCTCACAACCAATATTTTTTTTTCTTGTACTCGACTATATATGTTTTGGAACATACATAGATGCGAAATCAACTTTAGAATTAAGTGTGGTAATTAAATATATATAATGTCTTTTTGAAAAAGAGATTTTATATTAGATCTCTAATATTATAGCCTTAGTTTGCTTAGAGGGACAATCATTTCTGTTGACAAATTGTTATTGATTAGTTAATCTAAATATTAAAATAACATTATTGTTTTATTAATTTATGAGGAGGCGCGTTAAGAAGAAAAGATATTTTATTTGACTAAAATGTAAATAATGAGAACGGATTCAGATGTATAAACACCCATAAAATATGACAAATATTTAAATGACTTAACGTGAATATGAACTTTATTTTTAAATGTGAATATGATATATATATATATATATATATATATATATATATATATATATATATGCATATATACATGAACTTTAACTGAGATGTTTTTAAATTAATCAAATTTAATATAAATTGTAAAAAGTTGATTGAAAATTAAAAAAAATAAAAAAACATTGTTAGATTTTAAAAACTGGTCTCAATTAATACCTGCCAAATATGTCATGTGTGCACGCATTGTAACACTAATTTTTTTATGTATTATTATCTATTTTATTATGTCTATATTATTGTTATTTTAAAATTTATTCTTGCATGTTATATTTTCTTTATTATATGTTTCATGTGTTTTACATAAAAAAATAATTTTAATAAAATCATGTAAAACGAATAAGTGATATTTATTTATTATTATATAATAAAACAAAAAAATTATTTAATCCTAACTTAAGTTAAATAAGATTCGAATACAAAACAATTCAATAACACTATTAGTAATAATAGTCTAATAATACAACAATAACAATAAAATTATATAAGTACTGAATTAAATTATTTTTCTCATGATTTACACAGACTCCTATGTTCTATTTTTTTAAAGAATGAAATAAGACAAATTCTAATAAAGATCATCCTTGTCTATTATCGTGAATAAAACTTCACAACATGGTTATTATATCTAAACAAATATTTATTATATAAATATATATCAAATTTAATGGATGTTTACAAATTTTCATATGTACTCTTAAATATTTAAAATAATTGAATCATATAAAAAATATAGTTTCATTCGGGTATAAGTTAAAACTTATGTGATTCAGTGATTTTATATATATATATATATTAAAAATTATAAAAAAAATAAAAGTATTTATATATTCAGTTTAATATAAAATTTAACATATTTAATCTAAAAATTATAATTAATAAATAATAATACATATGTATATATGATTAAAATAATAATTCAACTTCATATACCTTGCACATCATAGTTACCTTAATTCTTATGCCATCCATTTATAAACATGTTAGAAAAAAAAATTTATCTATTTTTAAAGAACTATATTTTATATTTACATAATTTATATAATATATTATTTATTTATTTTTTATTATGAAAAATTATTATCAAATTAGCATTTATTGTTTTAAAACTTAAAGTAGTTTTACAATAAATTATATGTATGCATATATTTATAGTGTATGTATTTTTTTTAAAATATATTTAAATAAAAAAGTAGAACAAATTATATTAATATTTTTAAAATTTATCAAAAAATGTCTAATATATTTATGTTTTTTTAACATTTTTTTATCTCATTTATGCAGATAACATTATAGAAAATTAAAGAAGTTTTATGTAATTAAAAAAATATACAGTGTTATATTTTTATATAAATTAAAAATAGTAATATTATATTTTTATATAAAGTTAAAAAATAAATATATAATATTTTTTAATAAAATGTTAATATAATTCTTTAAAAATAAATATTATGAATATAGAATAATCGATCTAAAGCATTTTTAATTACTAAATCAATAAAAAATTAAAAATTTACTTAAATAATAATAAAAAATCTTACTTTTTTATGTGATTTTTTTTTTAATTTTATAGTTAAATTAAATTTAAATAAAATAAATTATAAAGATATTAGAATTATATTATTTTTATATTATATTTTTATAATATAACTTAGAATATATTTTATTAATTATATTCATAATTTTATAAAAATGTATCTTAATTTTTTGTTTATAATTAAAAAGTTATATTTATGATTTACGAGGATATTTAAAATGTAAAACAATTATTTTATTTATTATGCATTTAATTACTTATATATTGATTTTAAAAATATTAATATTTTAGTTAGTATAATTTATTTATTAATAAAAAATAATATTATATCTTAAAATAAAATAAAATAAAATAATTAATTCAATTAAAATAATAAAATTTAAATTAAATCAGTTTTAAATAATTCTTAAAATAATATAAATTAAAATATAAATTATAAAAAATAAAAAATATTTTAAAATTAACAAATTACATATACATTAATATAAACATTTGCACCACTAATATATATATTTAGATGGAATAAAATAAGAAGGAAGAAAAAAAAATTATTTTTTTTATGTGTTTTGTTTTTAATAAAAAAAATATTTTATCTACAGAACCTACAAATTTTTATTCTTATTCTTTCACTGTAAAAAAGAGTTAAAGATAAAAGAAAAAAAAAATTATTTTTATTTTTGTTTTATTTATTTTAAATTATTAAAATTATTTTTTATTTGTTAAAAAATGAAAAATAAAAAATTATATTTATAAAAAATATATAATAATAATAATATTTTAAAAAATTATATTATTATTATATTATTTTATTTATCTAAATAAATTTTTCTCCTTTTATTTTTATTTCTATAAACAATTTTTATTTATTTATTTATTTTTTCTTTCTTTCCTATTTCAGACTAAAAAGGCAGTGGCAAAAACAAATGCAAGTAAGTGCACGTGATACTATTTTAAGATACTATTATATTTGATAGTTAATTGTGGTCATAATTGTCTCTCTCCACCGTTCTAGTTACAATAATAAATGCCGAATCACATCACTGCATACAAACAGATCTTCAGATTTAATATTCATATAATACAGTTCTAGAATGGCTTGCATAATATAGTTTTTTATTCCTATTTTTTATATAATTTATTCTATAGATTTTCCTTTCTTTATTATAAAAAAATTATTAAAATTTTCTCTGAAAAAAACACTTTTTAATAGATTCATATTATCAGTAATAAAAATTTAATGTGTTAAGTTTCTATAGCAATATAGTAAAATTACATATTAACAATACAATATGACCAATGATCATTATAAATTATGTAAAAAATATATATAAATAACCACGTTATTCATTCTCGTATATATACGTCTTATATATTCAACTCTAAATATAATTAAACTGGAGATCATTTAATAAAGAGAAATTATTAACCGTTTAAAGTATGTATTTTAAATAATTATTTCAAAATTTATTACTTTTTGAATTACTAAATTGGCTATTAAATTTGTATATATAAATTTAAAATTAAAAAAATTCAATTGATTAAATAATTAAATCATTTAATCTTTCTTGTAAATTGTAACATACTAGATTGCAAATAAACTTTTATTAATTTTAAAAATTATTCTCACTAAATTGTGGTAGATGAATTATTAATAATATTTATATAGAAATAATATTATTTTTTTACTAGAAACATAATATTCTTCTTTATTTAGTATCAATTTTTTATAAATTATTAATTATTTAAATATATATTATTATTAATTATTAAATATCAAATTTAACATTTATACTTATGTTAATTTATTAATTTAATAAATTTTTATAAAATATAAAATTAATCAATTTAATTGTTAAATTATGTTATAATATATTTATTATATATATCAAATTTAAAAAATTTAAATATTTACATATATATATTATTTAATAATTTAATGATTGATATTTATATATATTTAATATATTAAATGATAAAATAATATTATACAATAAAATATTTATTAAATTTTATTTTATATAAAATTTTATAAATATAAACTATTTAATAAAAAATTTTAATTTAATAATTTAATTAATAAATTTTATAAAAAATATTAAATTTATATAAGTGTTGAAATTTAACATTTAGGATTAACATCATCTTTCATATAATTTAGTTATTATTAGTTTATACTTTTCAAGTTATATATATATATATATATATATAGAAAAAATGGATTAATTTGCTTTAATTCTAATTTTAATTAAAATTATTTTATTTAACAATTTTTATAAATAATTATATTTTATTAATTTAATTGTTAACTTAATAAATTTATTATATAAATTATATTTAAAATATTTATAAAATTTAATCTTTTATTAAATAAATTTAAACTAAAAAATAACATATTTATTCTAATATCCATTAATTTTTAATTTTTAAAATTTAACAAATTTATCTTGTGTCAATTTCTTACTCATTTCTTTTTATTTTATTATCAACAAATTTACAAATTAAATTGATAATTTATCTTTTTATTCAAAATTCATCAACCAAAATATTAAAAAAAATTAAATATTTTTATTTCAAATTTTAATGTCATTCTCTTTTTATAAATAAATTTCAATTCTATATTTTTATAAATTTTTTTTATTTTATTTTATTTTTACATTTTATATCTTAAACTTTTAATTTATTTCATATTTTAATATTATTATAAATTCTTCCAATTTTTTTTAAATTAATAATTTAAGTGTTATAATTCAAAATAAGAAATACCCTGATTTATAGTTTTTGGAATAAAAATTAAAAATATTCAAAAGAAATAAAAAGTTAAACTTACGGATAAATCAAACGGAAAAAAATTGAAAATAAACATTTTTTTATTGATTAAACGGATGAATCTAACATAACATTTAACGTTAAACATAAATTAAAGTTACTAAAGTTACAGTTCCAAAAAAAAAAACGTACTGGTATCCGAGGGATTGATTGCAAGCATGGGAACTTAAATATTATTGCCAGCTTCTGCAAACCTCATTATTGAACTTTATTCAATCACGTAATTTTAAACTTCACAGCAATGCATTGCCAATGTTACTTTTCTTTTAGATTGGTTACTGATGATTACTTATAGTATATAAAATAAGAAAAATAAAAAAGTTCTACATTAAAATATATTATAAATTATAATAAAAACATTTATTTATATTTTTAATAAAATACTTTACTTTTAATACCTTGACTAATAATACTTTTCTTATTAATATAAGGTATCATTTAACTTTGTAAAATTATTTGCAAATGAATATTTTGTCAACTGTGCAGTATGTGGATCAATTGCGTCGTTAGAAATTGTATGGTTTTTCTAATTTAAATATCTCCGAAAAATGTTATAATTAGTATAATAATGAAGGCATATTTTTCATACAACGTCATTGAAAACATGTAACCATTAGCTGACGATGTAGAATAAATATGCCTTGCTGGGTTGAAACTTGTACTTAGTTAATTAACTCGTGCAAGACATGTATTTATAATTTTAATTATTAAACTGTTCTTATATTACTGTTTTAAACTTTATTGTTTGTTGGGATATATAAAGCAACGGTCAATAGATACCTTACCGTAATCGAACTTTGAGGTATTTGGGTAATCAGTAATCGCGTTCCTACGTCAAGTCAAAGCTACTATTGACATAAAAAGAATAAAAGATCCTTTTTAAAAAGATAAATATATTTCATTTGTGTGATGTATGAAAAAAAAAATTGATCTAATAATGAAAAATATAAGTTATGTCCAAAATTTTATTAGCAGTAAAAAATGATTTTTTTTAAACAATTTTAAATACCAGAATTAGAAACTCAAGTTATTTTCTGTATGTGCTAACCGGAGATAAGGTCCTTACTTGAGAAAGATTTTTCTTTGTCAAATTAGCATAATTTAGGTGATTGATTCGGTATGAGTAAATATTATTTTATAATTTGTTGGCTTAGATTGAAATAAGAACTTTTACTGCATTGAATAAATAAAAAGAATAAACTTGCTTTTAGTTCTCTAAAACCAAAAAACCAGGAATATCATGAAAAATTATTTTTATGATGTTATATTTAATTTAACCCTTCAATCGTGAAAACTAGTGCCAAAATTAGCACACTTAAAAATTAAATTTGTATAATAGCTTTTTTAATAATGTGTATTTAAGAACAATGTTTAAGAGCATATAATAAGAAGTCAATAAATAATATTTTTTATTAAAATTTATAGTATTTATTATTTCTACTACTATATTAGATATTATAACTTTTAATAAGAACTTATTCACATGATCTTTATTATAATTAAAGGCTAAAGTAATGACAATTTTTTTTGGTTGCAAAAAAACTTAAAATTAATATAAATTTTAAAATTTTAAGTAATAAAATTCATTTTAAATAGATATTTATTATATTAAAAATATAAAATATAATAATAATTTTTAAAATAAGGCTAAAGTAATTACAATTTTTTTTTTGGTTGCAAAAAAGCTTAAAATTAATCATAATTTTTAAAATTTTAAATAATAATTTTATTTTAAATAGATGTTTTATTATATTAAAAATATAAGATATAATAATTATTTTTAAAATAAAAGGTACTGATTTTAAACAATTGAAAGGAATCCTTAAAGTGAAAGTTAAATATAATTATTCATGAAATAAATAAAATACAACTTACATACATTAATAATAAGGGCGTTTTTAATAAAATTAGTGAATAACTTATTTAAAATTTTAAACTTAATTGTAAATTAAAAATTAAAACTAAAGTCCTAGATAAAAACTTATCAACTAACAATTTAATCAAAAAAATTAGTGAAATAAATGTTGAATTAATTTGTAAGTTTAAATGATAAATAAATATATAATTAAATAATAAATAATTTTTGGAAAATATTGAAATATATGAAAATTTAACTATAAATTTTTATTTATTTAAAATAAAAAATAATTTTCAATATAAATAAATTTCAAATAATAATTTTTTTAAATAAATAAATATTTTTATAATTTTATTTATTAATAAAATAAAATAATACAATAATTAAAATAAATATTATATAATAATAATACAAAATATAATATTTCAAAACAATATAAAAAATAAATATATTAAAATTAGTAACATAATTAAGAAAAATAATTTTATTAAATTTATAAAAAATAAACAAACAAAAGTTTTTTAATTATAAAAATAAATTATAAATAGAAATAAAAATAATTTATTTATAAATTGAAAAATATAAAAATTATACGAGATAAATTATTTAAATATACTAGTGACTAGCATAAAATTATTAATAATTATTAAAAGGTTACTTCATCTAAATAAAACAAAAATAATTTAACAATTTTTTTTAATTAATTATTTTATTTTTAAGGTAACTGAACACTTTAGACATATTTAGACTATATAGCATGTTTATTAAACATAAAACAATAATTTATGAATCTGTTTATTTGAATTTAAAAATATATAAAAATATTTTGTTTTAAATATTTTATTATTTTCAAATAAAAATATTCCATTTTTAAAACAGTTATATTTTTAAATATCTGGAATAACTTTTCAAAATAATCATAAATGTTTTTTTAATTTTTAAAAAATTAAAAAGTCAAAAAAAATAATTTTTAATAAATAATGTTTTTATAAAATAGTTTTATATAAACGGATTCATATTCAAGATAATAGTTAAGGTTAGGATTGTTTCGTTTTTCAGTTTTAAATTTTTAAAAATTAAAGTTAAATTTTTTGAGTTTTAATTGTAAAATTTATTTTTAAATTTTTTACAAAAGTAAATAAAATTATTTTATTATAATAAATAAATAAAAATATTAATTTAATAATAATAATTTTGATAATAATAACAGTGAAATTTTTATATGATAATATTAATGATGTGATATTATAAAAATATTATATAATTATATAAATTTATATATTATATATTATTTAATTATTAATATTTTAAATATTTTTCATATATATTATAATATTATTTTATATAAAAATAATATATATATATATATACTATAAATAAATATGCAATATAAAATAATATTATAAATTTATATATCAAATAATAATTTATTTTTGATAAATAAAAATTAGATTAATAATTTGTATATATATTTTAGATTAATAAAAATAAATTATTATTATTATTATTATTATGGAGATAATATACAAATTATAAGAATTATAGTGATTATAATATAAAATATTATATAATTATATAATTATATAATTATATAGTTTAATATTTTATATATTATTAAATTATTAATATATAGCATTAATAATTTTATTTATTATTATTATAATATTTTTATATTGTTTAGTATTTATTTAATATAAAGTAATATATATTATATTATAAATATTTATATAATAAAATCTTATTATATTATTATAAATTATATATAATTTATATATATAAATAATATTATTTATTTATAAATTTATAAAAAATAAGTAAATAAAATAAATAACAAATTTATTTCAAATAAAAAAATTTATTATTATTTTTATTATTATTATGATGATAGTAAAAATGATAATAATAAAAATAAAATAATATTTTTTAGATAATAATAATTATAATATTAAATTATTATATATATATATTTATTTATACATTATTTTATTATTGATATATAATAATAAACAATTTTATATTATTATAATATTTAATATAATTTATATTAAATAATGTTATTTTATTTTATTTTTAATATATAAAATTTAAATAAATAAAAATTAATTTTTTTAAAATAATAAAAATTTAAAAATATTATTATTAATATTATAGTAATAAAAAATAATAATAATAATAATAATAAATAATTTTGCATTGATCATATGATGTGATGATGATGAATTAATAATTTATCTATGAATAGTAGAATTTAGTAAATTTAAAATAAAAATATTTTAAATTAAAAATAAAAATTTAAAAATATTTTAAATTTAAATTTAAATTATTTTAAAAATATATTAAAATTAATTTAAAATTATTTCTATAAAATAAATTTTATTTTTAAGATTAATTAAGAGCAAAAACTTGAAATGGACCTAAAAAATTATTCTTAACAAGTTAGAAATCACAAATTCACAATAATTACGTTGGTAGTGAGGTTTTTATTTTCAACAAACAAAAAACAGGCAGTTATTTTTTATAGGAAGGTTCAGAACAGAAATATATTTATACGGTTCAGAAGAAGAAAAAAACTTGGGGAATATAAAGTCGGTGCAATATATCTCTATCTCTCTCCTTAACAATCTTAAATGATTAACATCACTAAAGTTAAAAGTTAACAGTTATTAAATGCAGATTACACTTCATAATTCGAGATATAAGAATACCCACCACACTGCCTAGCCTTTTCAATCCTTCCAAACGTTGAGCGAAGAGAGAGAGAGAGAGAGAGGTTCTGGTATCACACAAGGGTTACTTCCCGCAGAAGGTTCTGTGTGGAATCTATAAAACAATTATGGGGAATGAAGAAGAGTAAATACCTAGAAAGAGAGAGAGAGAGAGAGAGGAACAAAAACAACGGTTTTATATTCAGCAGTGGTTTCTAAGAAATCATCAAAGGATAGGGTTGGTTTCGTGACAACTTGTTTTTATGCTTAGCCCAGATTCTGGAAAATCAAAATCCCTCACGTAATCTACTCTAGCCATCTTCTTCTTCTTCTTCTTTTTCTTCTTCACCACTTCGATATTTTCGTCTTACCCTTAAAATTAAAAAAAAAAAGACTGTTGTACCCTTATCAATTTTGTTACCTATGCGCTGTCTCTTGTCGGATTCTTACTTCCCTTGGTTGTGGATGGGGCATAATTCGGGTTTATTCTTCGCCGTCTCTTCTGGGTTTTTATAGTTTCGTCTCTTTTGGGGCATTTTCATTGTCGCCTCTTCATAAAAGGGTGCTTCAGTCTCGTGTTCTCATTGCTGCTCACGGGGGTTGCTTTTAACTAGGATTTTTCAGGGGATCTGAGGTTAAAGTTCGCGTCTTTCCCCCAATATATCTGTTGGGTATGTGCAAAGTTGAGCTATTTTTGCAGCGTTGAATTGATTGATTTTAAATTTTACCTTAAAAGTTTTATTAATTTATTTATTTATTTTTGTTTCCTTCTGCTGATGGCTGGACTCTTCTTCGGATTCAGCAATCTGAGAATTTATTAGCTTCCGAATCGAAAAATTTTCCCCTTTTATTTTTTTATAAATTTTCTAGGGTAAAGTAAAAGCTTGTGTGATTAAAAAAAAAGGTTAGGCTGGATTTGTTTGGTGGTTTGAGCTGGAATTTGGTTTGATTTCAACAGCTTTGTTTGGTCTTGGTTGCTTTCCTTTTTTGGTGGAAGAAGGAGGTTGTGATTGAGGAGGCCTTATTGTGTTGATTAGGAGTTAGTGGTGGATAAGATGAGTTCAAGCGTCACTGGAAGTTTGGTCCATGAGGGTCACTTGCTGGTTCATATAGCTGAAAATGGACACTCTTTCGAGTTGGATTGTGATGAGAACACACTGGTTGGGGCAGTAATGCGGTCTATTGAAACAGCTACCGGCATTAATTTCAGTGATCAGCTTGTTCTTTGTTTGGATATGAAGCTTGAGTCACATCGGCCACTGTCTGCATACAAGCTTCCATCCAATGACAGAGAAGTGTTCATATTCAATAAAGCAAGGCTTCAAAACAATGCGCCACCTCCGCCACCTGAGCAAGTTGATATTCCCAGTCATTTGGAGCCTCCATCACCATCCTCCTCCCATGATCCTCACCCTCTTGATGATGCTTCAGATCCTGCTTTGAAGGCTTTACCTTCTTATGAGCGGCAATTCAGGTACCATTATCATCGGGGGCATGCAATTTATTCTAGTACCATGATGAAATATGAGCATTGTGAGAGGCTTTTGAGAGAACAGATGGTCCAAGAAAGAGCTGTGGAGGTTGCAAGGGGTAATTTGGATCAGTACTATCGAATGATTAACCAAAACTATGGGGACTTCATGAAGCGATATATGCAACAACATAGGATGCACTCTGATCTTTTGGTGAATTTTGGGAGGGATGTTGAGAGACTAAGATCCTTCAAACTTCACCCTGCGTTACAAACTGCCAATCGCAAATGCTTACTGGATTTGGTCAAGGAAGAAAACTTGAGGAAGTCAGTGGAGAATTGCACTGGCTCCCACAAGCAGTTTGAGAATAAGGTGTCACAATTTAAGCAGACTTTTGGGGAAGTGAAACGCCGGGTTGAGGAGTTGTTGTCCAACAAGGCTTTCTTACCCATCAAGAATTTAGAACAAGCAATTAAAGAACACCAGAGATATATAAATGAACAGAAGAGTATCATGCAATCTCTGAGGTTAGCTTTCTTTCAATTTTCAACTATTTTTATTTTATTGTTCTCTCTTTTTTGTTTGATGAAGCATCTAAGTTGATGTTCATCCTGACTTTGCTATGGCATCCTGTTCTTTAACTTTTATTACTTTTTTTGTGAGTTCAATATTCGAATTCTGGTTCTCAACTTCTCATATGTTGTGTTAACAGGCGTGGTTTTAAATAATTATGCACCAACTCTGCGAAGTTCTTGTCCCATTCATGCTGTTTGTGAAACTTATACTGTTGAGACTTCTCTTTTCTAGTTTTTAGGAGCACTTAACAGGTCACTTGAGGAGAATCAACATAGAATAATGCATGATTCTAGATATTATTTGATGCACTTATGATTACTGTAATTCAATTTATATTTATTTTGTCTGTTGAGATGTTTTCACTGCATCAAATGTTATCAGCACAGCTTGTAAATTATATTTTAATGGTATTTCTGCAGCAAAGATGTTAACACCGTAAAGAAACTGGTGGATGACTGTCTATCCTCTCAATTGTCCTCCTCACTTCGTCCTCATGATGCAGTTTCAGCCCTGGGTCCTATGTATGATGTTCATGATAAAATTCACTTGCCTAAAATGCAAGCTTGTGATCGTGCCATTGCAAAGCTACTTGAGTTTTGTAAAGAAAATAAGAATGAAATGAACATCTTTATGCACAATTATATGCAAAACATAACTTATGTTTCTTACCTCATCAAAGATCAGAAGCTACAATTCCCTGCCTTTAAAGAGGCCATGGCTCGTCAGGATGGCTTATTTGTGGATTTAAAGTTATTCCATGGTATTGGTCCTGCATATAGAGCTTGCCTTGCAGAAATAGTGAGACGAAAGGCTTCTATGAAGTTGTACATGGGCATGGCTGGGCAAATTGCTGAAAAGCTTGCTATAAAACGGGAGGGTGAAGTCAGGAGACGGGAAGAGTTTCTGAGAGTGCATGGTTCATGCATTCCTAAAGATGTATTAGCATCTATGGGATTGTTTGATACTCCTAACCAATGTGATGTCAATATAGCTCCTTTTGATAGTGATTTGCTTAATATTGACATATCAGATGTGGATCGTTATGCCCCTGAATATCTAGCAGGAGTAACTTCCAAGCTGGAGAAGCTTGGAAGCTTTAAAAGTTCATCTGGTTTGAGTAGTGATAGCTCTCACTTGGCCGAGGCTGTAGCTATTACTGCTGATTCAATTGACAGAGATGACTTTGATGACCTCCTTGATGGCAGTGAGTTGATAGAAATTGCTGGAACCTGCAAGATGGAAGTTGAAAATGCAAAACTGAAAGCTGAGCTTGCTGCCAGAATAGCTTTAATATGTTCTCTCTGCCCTGAGGTAGAGTATGAATCACTGGATGATGAAAGGGTGGATAATATACTAAAGAATGTCACGAAGAAGACAAAAGAAGCCTTGCATTTAAAAGATGAATATATTAAACACATTCAATCCATGCTTAAGATGAAGCAGATGCAGTGTGTATCATATGAGAAACGTATTCAAGAATTGGAGCAGAAGTTGGCTAATCAGTATGTCCAGGGGCAGAAAATGTCCAGTGTAAATGATGTGGCTGACTTTCCCCTCATTGGTGGGAAGACAGATAATTGCAAGTCAGAATATGCCAGTGGTGAAGCCCACACGCCTTGCATATCTACCACTGAGCCCATGGATGAGGTTTCATGCATCTCAAGTTCCTTGGATGCAAAACTTGGTCTATTCACAGAGCATACTGGTAAAGTGTTAGATGGGGTGGATGAAAACATGTTGGATTCCTCTGGAGTTCAAAACCAACAGTTGGATTTGTCTATGATGGAGCCTCATCGCGAAGAAGCAGAAAGTGCTCATAAAGATAAAAAAGACAAGATAATTGGACAATTGGGCATGTCACTAACAAACAGTTCTACTGGTGAGAGCATGCCTGTGTCACATGATCTTGTACCTTGTGACTCGGTGGTTTGTCCAGAATTGGATTCTAAAGTAAATGATGATAAGTTGTTGGAACTACAAAATGCACTTGCAGAGAAGTCAAATCAATTGAATGAAACTGAAACCGAGCTTGAAGCTGTTAGGGAGGAGTCTGCTGTGCTCAGGAGGGAGCTGGAAGCATGTCGAAAACTACTTGATGAATCTCAGGTAACTCTGGAATTGAATCAGACACATCACTTTAGGGTTGCAGTTAATTTTTCTAAAAATTTGTTGCCTAATTCTCCTAAACTAAAGTATTTTTTCTCTGCCTACTAATTTCTCTTAGTTTAATCCTTTAATGTCATTTTTCAATTGAAAATGATCCACAAACATAACTACCACAATTATATCTATTTACACCCAAAAATTTGAGGTATTAATCAATTACACTAGAATGCGTAATCGATTGCAAAACTGCTTACATAATTAAGTTAACTACCATTTTTTATGGAAATAATCATGATGTTTTTTTGTAATCGATTATACATTTTTTGTAATCAATTAACACTTGTAAATCGAGCGGTAATCGATTACAAAAAAAACTTCATATTTACTTCTATATAAAATGATGGTTAACTTAGTTATGTAAAAGATTTTGTAATCTATTACACACTCTGGTGGAATCGATTAACGCCTCAAATTTTTGGATGTAAATAGGTGTAATTACTGTAGCTGTATAGGAATATCAAAACTGTTTTTCAACCTGTCCCTGCTGTCTCTTACCTCTCTCTTACACAAACTTGCAATCTGCTGGTAATACATCTGAATAAGTGTTCAAATCATTCTCTCTAAAGACCAAAAAAGAAATTAGTCATTTCTGTCTTGCCATAGCCTCTGCCATCAACACCCACATTCTTCAAGTTGCATTTTTGTTCCTAATCCTATAGATCCATCTAAATAATGGTAGATGTATTATTAATTGGTTTTGCTAATCTCAGCCCTTAGTGCTAATTTTAAGCATCCAAAACTTATTGAGAATGAAAGTATTAATTGCACTTCTCTATTTTCAATGTAATATATACTTAATTTTTTCAATAAAAACCTATTATTTTTAAATGTTTAAAATCAATCCTAAAGGCTGAGGTGAACATTTTCTATTATTAATAATTAATTTGCCAAGCATGATTGATTTTGTTACTCAATACAACAACGCCAAGCAGTTTGGTTGGCTCTTGGCAGTTGGAAAGTTTACAGTAGACAGTTTAGGCTCATAAAGACAGTCTTGTGTGGATAGATGTTGAAAATTTGTTTGGTTGAATGACAGGCATCTTTGTTGAAAATGCCAGCCAAATGAAGATTCTTAATTGATTTTTTTATAGTTGGTTGAGCTGTGACATGAAGATGAATTAATATGCTTGATTGAGAATTTGGAATCTAAAACTTGTTTAGAAGGGATCTTGAACTATACATAGTTGAAATTTATTTGCCACTAGGACAATCTTCATTAATTTGCTCATTGTTGGTTCATTATTGTGCTTGCCTTTCATATTCTGATGTATTTTTCCAACTTTCACTGCAGATGAATTGTGCTCACTTGGAGAATTGTCTGCATGAGGCAAGAGAGGAAGCTCAGACTCAGAAAAGTTCTGCTGACAGGAGGGCCTCAGAGTATAGTTTACTCCGTGCATCTGTTATTAAAATGCGCAGCTTTTTCGAAAGACTCAAGACCTGTGTTTATTCTCCTGGTGGTGTGGCTGGTTTTGCAGATTCCCTGCGTAATTTGGCGCAATCTTTGGCCAAGTAATTTACTTATATTAATTACTTACATCTTGAAGATCCTTTTATACAATTGAGTTAACCGTTATTGCTCATGTGTGCCATCTAAGGATAAATAATGCGCAACAAAGCTCCTTGATGTTTGTCATCAAATAGAGCAGATTCTAGGCTATTGTGTTAGACTGATGTGCTTTCTAGTGATATTATATTTATTCTTTATGAATAGTGACCGGAAGGATGATTGAAATTCTTCTCTCTCTTTTCAGTTCTGCTAACGACAGAGATGAGGATGATATTGCTGAGTTCCGAAAATGTATTCGTGTATTGGCCGATAAAGTTGGTTTTTTATCCAGGCACCGTGAAGAGCTGCATGATAAGTACACCAGAATGGAAGCTACTAACGAACAGCTTCGGAAAGAATTGGAGGAGAAAATAGATCAGGTCAAAACGTATTACAATAAGCATCAACTTGAGAAGCAGGTAATTTATTGTCCTTATGTTCTAGGTTTCTCGTTTCTTAATTAACAGAATGTGAGCTGGCTGACTTTCTGAGAGAGAAAGACTAAGATCCCATTTATTTTAAGTTATAAAATCAAAACTTGCACTTTCTAATTAAAGAACACAAGTTTCAATAAAAGAAATATGATTCAGATTAATTTAGGCACACATTTCAGCAATTCTATCCAACTTTAAACCAAACAGGCACCAAATGGCTGATGATTACATAATATAGCTTGAATGGTTTTAGTTGTGAGTGCACAAGATGTGAGTTCTATCCATTTCAAATTCTGGACTGAGTTATGTTTGGCATGTGATTTTGCTACAGGCAAATAAAGAGAAGATTTGTTTTGGTTGTCTAGAAGTTCATGAGATTGCTGCCTTTGTGCTGACTCCAGCTGGGCATTATGAGGCAATTACTAGGAACTGTTCTAACTACTACTTATCAGATGAATCTGTAGCCCTGTTTGTAGACCATCTTCCAAGCAGACCTAACTACATTGTTGGACAAATTGTGCATATTGAACGCCAAATTGTGAAGGCACTGCCTGAGCATGGTAGGACCGATAAATTTACCCCTGACAAGGGTACTGACTGGTTGACCTTGAATTCAGGATCAACTTCAAACCCATATGCTCTCCCTGTTGGCTGTGAATATTTCCTAGTGACAGTAGCCATGTTACCTGATACCACCATTCATTCATCCTCTCCTTCCTGATCCTGCTTCTTCCTGGCAGATTTGACGTGATGGAAGTATTCAATTGTACATAAAATTACATTCAATGTTGAAATGCTCTTTATGGGTGTTGAACCAGTTAACCATTTGTACAGCTGATGAACCAATTCAGTTTTAATCTCTCCCCTTTGTAAATATTTCTTTCCACTACCTTCTATGATATTGTATAAATTGTGAATATTATTTACAACTTGTGTATTTGGACATTCGGTATTTATTTCTCTGGATTCACCTGGCAGTGTGATGGGAATCACACAACTCATAAGCTTCAGTAAGTTAGTTGTCTGAGGTTACAGTTCCCCCACCCAACTTATTGTTGAGAATGAATTGCTAGAATGAGGTTGTTTTAAAAATGTGTTAGGTGGAGTAGTATAAATGTACATCACACGCCAGAAATGGTCAGTCATAAATAAAATAGAGTTGTGTGAGTACGCATAAAGAAAATTTTTAAACGAGGTAGTGATGCACAATGGAAATGAATAACTAGACTTGGCAATGTAAATACTCAATTATGTTCGAGATCTCTAATCGTTAATTAAAAATTTAAAAAGATGTAAAACGGAAAATAGAAAAAACAGAAAGCAGAAAATACAGAAAGCAAAAAATAAAAAATAAAAAAAATAATAAAAATAAAAGAGAAATTAAAAAATAAGTAAAAATGATAAATAAATAGAAAAAAAAATAAAAATAAAAAACAAAAAAGGTAAAAAAAAATGAAAATTGAAAAAAAGAAAAAGCTGAAAAATCAAAATAGAAAATAAAATTTTGAAATCAAAAGGGTTGACTTTTGGCTCCTAGAAAGGGGTGGCTTTTGGCCTTTTGAAAGGACTTGGCCCTTGCTAAGAGAGAGGAGGCTGACTTTTGACTCTTTGAAAGAGCTTCACCCTTGCCAAGAAGGGATGTGTCTATATATACCTACAAACAAGAAAAGAAAAGGGTTTTTTTTTTTTTCTCATTTTTGGAAATTCTTGGGAGGAGGAGAACTTGGAGTCTTAGAAGAGGATTTTCAGAACCTTTGAGGGGAGGACCTAGGAGACTGGCCTTCAATTCAGCCCTTGGCCTCCATAGAATCAGCTCTTCATCACCTTCCAATGGAGGTTAGGTCCGAATTTTATGCCTCTTAAGTTTCTTGCTTCTTCTCGGATTTCCGAGTTCATTCTCGTCTCTGTTTTCGTTTTAATTTTTAATCGGTCAAATGATCTCCGATTTTGGTGATTTTTGTTGCGTTTTGTTCGTCTTTCTCTCTAGTTTCTGGAATGATATTATTTGTCCAATTTGGATCTGAAATGAAATTTTTATCACTTGATTACCGAAGCATGTTCATCCTGGTGCGCGAATTGACCTAGCTTGTTTGATTTGTGTATATCTTGCTCATTTCTGATTGGATTGATGTCAAACTTGTTTTGTTTCATTCTCATGATCCATATATTTCAATTGATCGGTTTTGATTTTTCAGATCTACCAAAAATATTTTCTAAAAATTCTGAGATTCGAATTCAAATTTTGGCGCCAAAAACTTGTGTGTTCTTGAGGCTCATTTTCTTGTCTGTTTTCGTTTTAATTTTTAATCGGTCAAATGATCTCCGATTTTGGTGATTTTTGTTGCGTTTTCTTTGTATTTCTCTCTAGTTTCTAGAATGATATTATTTGTCCAATTTAGATCTGAAATGAAATTTTTATCACTTGATTACCGAAGCATGTTCATCTTAGTGTGCGAATTGACCTAACTTGTTTGATTTGTGCATATCCTGCTCATTTCTGATTGGATTGATGTCAAACTTGTTTTGTTTGATTCCTATGATCCATATCTTTTAATTGATCGGTTTTTATTTTTCAGATCTACCAAAAATATTTTCTAAAAATTCTGAGATTTGAATTCAAATTTTGGCACCAAAAACTTGTGTGTTCTTGAGGTTGATTTTCATCTCTGTTTTTCGTTTTTGTTTTTAGTCAATCAAATGATCTCCGATTTTGATGATTTTTGTTGCGTTTTCTTTGTCTTTCTCTCTAGTTTCCAGAATGATATTATTCATCTAATTTGGACTTGAAATGAAATTTCTATCACTTGATTACTGAAGCATGTTCGCAATTCCTTTCCTTAACTTCAAATCAAGTCAAGTTTATGTTAAATCAAGTCTAATTCAAGTCCAATTCTTTTAATCTCGATCCAATTTTCCTTCACTTGGGTCAAGCTCACTTCTTTTTCTTTAATTCTAAATCATTTCTTTAAAGTTGGATTTTGCTTAATTTGGGTCAAGCCTAATTCTTTTCTTTAATCAATTCTTTGGGTCAAGCCCGATCTTTTTCCTTTTCTTGAAATCAAATTCAATTTTGCCATGGGTCCAGCCCAAGCCCCTCTTTTCACTTAAACTCAATTATTTTCTTCCATTTTCTTTTAAATTGGGTCAAGCCCAATTTTGGTTCTGTAACTATTAAATTAAATCCAATCGTTTTTTTTGAAACATTATCTTCACTAACTCTGTAAAAACATCTGTTTTCAAAACATCTGTCTTGATTTTCTAAAATGTGTGCAATCGGATTTTAACATGAACAGGCAGCCTTCCCTGTTGTTCTGTGTTTTAATTCGTGCGGATTCAAATGCGGCTTACGACGATTTGAATTTTGCAAGCACGTAATTTTAGAAAATCATTGTTCACTAACTCTACTAAAAAAATGTCTATTTCAAAATATCTGTTTTAATTTTCTAAAATGTGTGCAAGCGGATTTTAACACAAACAGGCAGCCTTCTCTGCTGTTCTGTGTTTTAATTCGTGCGGATTCAAATGCGGCTTACGACGATTTGAATTTTGCAAGCACGCAATTTTAGAAAATCACTGTTTACTAACTCCACTAAAAAATGTATTTCAAAATATCTGTTTTAAAATGTGTGCAAGCGGATTTTAACACGAACATGCAGCCTTCTCTGCTGTTCTGTGTTTCAATTCGTGTAGATTCTAAATACGGCTTACGACGATTTGGATTTTGCAAGCATAAATTTTAGAAAATCTCTATTTACTAACTCTGTTAGAAAACGTCTATTTCAAATATCTATTTTAAATCTCTAAGATTCGTACAACGGATTCTAATACGAACAGGCAGCCTTCTCTGCTGTTCCGCGTTATAATTCGTACAAACTCACTCACGGCCTACGACGGTTTGGGTTATGCAAGTACGCAATTTTAGTCTATTCAAAAATCAATCCTATCCTCAAATTACCCCTCTACTTCTTCAAAAGATCAAGTCTCTTAAAACCAGAACTACATAAGCCTTGAATTTCCCATTGCACCGGGGAATACGTAGGAGCAGGATCAAGTTCTGTCAGGCTAACCTCCATCAACCTATTTATTTTCAAATTAATTAAGGGATCAAACTATTTTCAAATAACACACTCAGTTTAAGGGTACTGTTCCTTGGAACAGGCGAGTAGGGTGCCTAACACCTTCCCTACTCGTAACCGACTCCCGAACTTCGAATCTCATCCTTGAGTCAGGGTTTTTCCAAATCTTTTTCCCTTAAACAAAAATTTGGTGGCGACTCCACAATCAAATCATCAAAATCTATTTTCAAACATTTAGCGAGTTCGTCGTCTCGTCGTAATTACGGTTGCGACAGATGGCGACTCCACTGGGGACTTTTAGAGAGTCAAACCCTGTTTCAAATTGAGTGTATAAATGCATGTTGATCCCTTTTCTATTTATTCAAATGTTGTTATTTATTTCTTATATTCATGATAATTCAAGTTTGTATGATTCTCACCCTAGGGTAGAAGACATATCTATTGTGTTTCAAATTGCAGGTTATTCTATACATTCTAGTCCTACATGCATAACATGAGTGGGGCCCTACACCCGGGTCCGAGTGAAAACCTAGGACTAGAGGGGTTTAGTGGTGTCACTTGGGATGCACGTCCCGTTTGACTATCACGAAAACTCCAATTAGAGTGCGTCTTTTTCTTAAGTGCCCTGCAACTGGTAGCCTTCTCTACGGTTGTAGCAAGCACTAGGAATTAGAACTTGGCTCTAGTGACCATCATAACCTCCAGGATTACAAACTACCCTGTGTGATAAACATATATTAGAAAGACCTTAGATCTATGTCACATCACCTCACATGACACAAAAAAAGGGGGCAAAAACATATTTATTTTGGGAAAAAACACAAAATATTAAGATTTGAAATTGATTTAGATTAGAAAAAAAAAGCCAAAGAAAATTGGAAACTAAAAAAAGAAGAAAATAAAC
Source organism: Canavalia gladiata (assembly GCA_037954105.1). NCBI lineage: Eukaryota > Viridiplantae > Streptophyta > Magnoliopsida > Fabales > Fabaceae > Canavalia > Canavalia gladiata. The sequence goes on along the minus strand of CM075662.1, from coordinate 39,220,641 downwards.
AGATTTGACAAATGAAATCATAAAAATAAAGAAAATTCAAAAAATAATTTCTTATACTAATAATTTAAACTGGGGCAAATTTTTGCATAAACCAATTCAAATTAAGATTTTGGAAAATAAACATACAAACCCAAAAGCAGAGGAGAGTTAGAAAATTTGAAAAAGAAATAGAAAATTAAATTACTAAAATAAACAGATTATGGAAAATAAAAAAAAGAAAAAGGGAATTTGAAAAAAAATCAAAAAAATGCTTTTATGTTTGAAAGGAAACTTATGGAAATTTTAGCAAAACCAAAATGTGATTTTTTTTAGCAAAACAAAAAAAAAATAATACCAAAACTACTAAAAATCCAAAAAGAAGCCAAAATAAATAAAGCAACAGATCATTCAAAATGATCAACTTTCAAACCTCTAATTATTTGTGCATCCAACATTGCATTCATCCATTTGTTAAATAAGTTTATTATCGATTTTGAAAAATATCTCCACCTCCCTCATTTTAATATTCATTGAAGCATTAACATTTTTATCATTCATTGATTTTGACATTCACATTGTTTCTCAAAAATTAATTTTTAATTTAACAGAAAGATTAAAAATTGAAGACATACAACTTTCTCAGCATCCTTATAGAACCCGTTCCAAATCAAGAATCATGGATGAGTTGGAGAGACAAAACGAGGAACTGAAAAATGAGGTCAAATCTTTAAAGGAACAGATGGCCAAGCTGATGGAGGCCATCCAATCATCCAAACAAAAAGAGGCAAGGGAATCTCTACCGGGAGAACCAAATGACCCGTCATATCCTCCTGGGTTCACTCCACAAAACCCTTCAGCATTAACCATGCCTCCACCAACCGAAGGGGTTTATTATGGGTTTCCTCACCACCATACACATACACTACCCCAAACACAAGCTCAAACACAAACCCAAACACATAACCTACCGCCAAACACCATTCCACAAGCATACCAAACGGCTGTTGGGGGAACGAATCCTATGTTCACCCAAGGGCCTCACCCTATGTACATACCATTTTCTCAAGCTCACCATATGCTAGAGGAACATCCAAGCCATCCTTCAAATGAGGATACTGAAAAGTGGAGAATCCTAGAAGATAGAATCCGGGCAATCGAGGGAAGCGCTTATGAAGCCAAAAATGCAGCTGATCTGTGCTTGGTTCCAGACGTGGTCATCCCTCCAAAATTTAAGGTTCCTGAATTCGAGAAATATCAAGGAACCAGCTGCCCAAAGAAACACCTGACTATGTACTGCAAGAAGATGTCTGCATGTACCTACGATGAGAAGCTGCTCATCCATTTCTTTCAAGACATCTTAACAGGGGCAGCTGCAAACTGGTACACTCAACTGGAGCGGACATGCATCCGTTCATGGAGAGACCTTGTCGAGGCTTTCATAAAGCAGTATCAGTACAATACGGAGATGGCCCCTGATCGGACTCAGCTCTAGAATATGGCCAAGAAAGAAGAAGAAACCTTCAAGCAGTACGCTCAAAGATGGAGGGAGTTAGCTGCTCAGGTACAACCTCCTTTATCCGAAAAAGAGATGGTTAGCATGTTCGTGGACACACTCCAAAATCCTTTCTATGACAAGATGATTGGAAGTGTGACTTCTAGCTTCTCCGATGTCATCATCATTGGAGAAAGGATTGAAGGTGACATGCACCGTGGAAAGATCATGCAAAGGTCTGCAGGCATAGTCAACGCTTCCAGTGGATCTGGGAAGAAAAAGGCAGGTGAAACCTACAATGTGACTTCTGGTCAAGGCCAATACATTCCTCAAATGGCACAGTATGGTCCAGCTGGCTTTCAACCACCACCATATACACCATACACACCTTACTTACCATATCCTTACATTGCAGCTACATACCAAACACCATACCCTCCTACTTACAACCATCCGACACAAGTTCGACCTTCAACACCATATACGACCCAAACACAAGCCATGAGCCAAAATGCCAACCAAAGCCAGAAAAAGGAGAGGAAGCCCGTCCAATTTGACCATATCCCAATCTCTTACACTGAGCTACTACCTTGGCTGATCCAAAACTCGCTGGTTGCGCCTTATCCTCTGAAACCTCAAGAGCCACCATATCCTAAATGGTACGATGCTAACGCCAGATGTGATTACCATGCAGGGTTCATCGGCCATTCTACAGAGGATTGCCTAGCTTTGAAACAAAAGGTACAAAACCTAATCGATGCGAAATGGCTGGATTTCGGGAGGCTTGCTCCTAATACAAAAAACAATCCGTTGCCAAATCACGAGAGCCCATCAACCAGCTGAAAAGATGGGAGAAGCACGAAAAGTTGCATTGTACAAATGAAGCTATCGAGGATACTCATCCAAAATTGTCGTACTTTTCAAAATCAATCTTTTGTAAACAAATCTCAATGAATAATACAAAAGTTACATTTTCATGTTTCTTGAGCACGTGCTTTACATTTTGACTTTACTTCTAAAATTTATCATCATTTTCATCACTCAACCTATTTCTTATTCCTACACCAAAACAATAAATACCAATTGGTGAGGATGTCAGTGCTGTAATAAGTAATCTTGAACGTCGAATTAATCAAGCTAACAGAGAAAAACCCAATGAGGAAGCAGAATAAACAACCAGGGATTCTACATCGCCACTCAAAGTAAAAATATCCCGCTGGAACCAAGTTTAAATCCAGGAAAAATTAGGGATCCAAGAAAAGATTCGCTGAATTGGAAGCCTTAAATAATCCAGGCAAAATCAAGGTCAAAACATAAAATTCAAGAAGAAGAGAAGCCCGTTGGGTTAAAAGCCAAAAATAATCCAGGCAAAAGTAGGGTTAAAGTCTAAAATAATGATCGACAAATTCATGATCAGAAAAGGTCTTGCTGGGTTCCAAAAGCAATTCAGGCAAAAATCAGGATCATATAAAAGCTCGCTAGGTCAACAATAAAAAACGACCCAGGCAAAAGTTAGGGCACAACCAAAATCAAGAGCCTGCTAGGTCGAAAACCCTCAAAGAAAGGCCTAGGCAAAAGTTAGGGCATAATTAAACAGAAGCCCGCTAGGTCGAAAACCCTCAAAGGGCGGCCTAGGCAAAAGTTAGGGCACAATCAAACGAAGCCCGCTAGGTCAACAATAAAAGACGACCTAGGCAAGAGTTAGAGCATAATCAAACAGAAGCCCGCTAGGTCAACCATCAAAGAAGACCTAGGCAAAATTTAGGGCACAATCAAGCAGAAGGCCCGCTAGGGCGAAAACCCTCAAAGCACGGCCTAGGCAAAAGCTAGGGCACAATCAAGCAGAAGTCCGCTAGGTCGACAACCCTCAAAAACGGCCTAGGCAAAAGTTAGGGCACAATTGAGTAAAAAAGCCCGCTAGGTCGACAATCCTCAAGAACGACCTAGGAAAAAGTTAGGGCACAATCAAGAGCCCGCTAGGTCGAAAACCCGTAAGGGCAACCTAGGAAAAAGTTAGGGCAATACAAAAGACCTGCTGGGTTGAAAACTCAAAAGAACAACCCAGGCAAAAATTAAGGTCAAACTAGGAATTCCAAGACAACATGATATTCTGCACCTTATATCTTCTTAACACTGGGGCAAAATTTTGCCATTTCTCAAAAGTTTGGCTAATTTGACAATCAAGATTATGAAAAGCAGCATTGACATTTTTCATCAAAAGGTGTCATTTGGGCAATCGAACCCACCCATTTCATCATCCTTTTCCTTTCAAGTACACCACCTTAAAACATACAACCTCAAAATTTTCTATCTCCTTCTTCTGACCATCCAGCATCACTTTGCACACCTCAAAATGCATGTGCCACAAGGAAACATGAAAAATGTAAAAATAATTAAAAAGGGATTAATTTTGAAAAGTCATGACAAGTCGGATGAATCCTCGACCGTTGCAACGCGACAGGATTGTTTCCCAAGGATTCATCTTCTTACCAACCAGGATGCCACCAAAGAAGGAGTGTGTCTTACTCAATAATACTGACCACCGCTGAGTTTCAAAAATCCCGGAAAGAAGATTTCAAAATTGACCCATAAGCCAAAAGATTGAGTCGATCCAGCTCGTCTTGATTCTTGATCCCTTTCACACCAACTATGGGGTTGTCGAGGAAGGAGGCATCAGAAAAAACAAAAATCAAGAGAAACAAAAATTTTACACCATTTCATGGTTTGCATTCAATAGCATATGTCTAATCAAATAATTATTTCAAGCATCAAAATAAGAACCCCACATCATTTCTGCATTTATTCAAGCATCATTAACACCGCATTCTTTTCACTCATTCAAACAACACATAAGCATCTTTTTATTCAAGCATTACATGACCCATTTTTCAAAAGTAATTAAGACCTAGGTAAAATTGCCCAAATCAATCATAATTAAAACTGAATCAAGTCCAAACTAGGGCAAACACTTGCCCAAAAACAAAGTTCAATTTGAGGTCATTCTCACATTCTGGATCAAGTCCAAACTGGGGAAAATATTTTTCCAAGAAAGATTTGAATTCAAGAACAAAGTTGGGGCAAGATCCTCAATTTCAAAAATTTCATAACAGAGGGAGACATTCGCCCAGATAATTCAAATCGAGACAGTCGAAAAATTTTGAATCAAGTTCAAACAAGGGCAAACACTGGCCCACCAAATTACAAACTGAGGTCATCCTTAAATTTTCAGTCAAGTTCAAACTGGGGCAAACATTTGCCCAAGAAAATCCAAGTTGAGGCAATCCTCAATTCCTCAACTCCAATCAAGTTCAATAGGGCAAAGTTGCCCAGAAAAACTCAAGTCAAGCTCATCTTCAATCTCATCGAGGCTTAAACTGGGGCAAACACTTGCCTAAACTCCCTTCAAATCAAGACATCCATCAATTATCAAGAATCCTCTAAACTGGGGCAAAATGGTTGCTCAAGTATTTTCAAGAAAATAATTATCAAGTACCTATCTTCATTCCACCCTGTCAACAACAGGACCTCTGCATGATTCTTTCCTGTCTTAACAGGCTCATTTCTGTCCTGTCAACAACAGGGCTTTCCTTCGATACCCATCGTAATAGATTCTTGTCTTTTTTCCTTTGCCTGTATTAACAGGTCATTCATGCTTTGCCTGCCCCAACAGGCCATTCTTTCAAGTTAGTATAGATCACTTTACTTTTCCTTTGCCTGTCTAGCAGACTCGCATCTTTCCTGTCAACAATAGGATCTTTTTGTTTTTGCCTGTCTTAACAGGCTTTTATCTTTCCTTTTGCCTGTCTAGCAGGCTTATTTTTTTTATCAAGAGTCCATCTACATTCATCCTATCTTAACAGGCTTCTTTCATTCCCCTTTGCCTCTCTACTAGGCTTGCATCTTTCCTTTCAACAACAGGATCCTTTCTTTGTTGCCTGCCTGTCAAGCAGACTTGCATCCTCCTGTCAACAACAGGACTTCAAGCATGTTTAATCTTCTGTCACCTGTCAACCAGGTTTGCATTTATCCTAGCAACAGTAGGATGTCATCATTTGCATCTTCCCGGCAACAGCGGGACTTCATTTGCATTCTCTTGTCAACAACAGGACTTCAAGCATGTCTATTTTCCTGTCACCTGTCAAGCAGGTTTGCATTTATCCTGGCAACAGCAGGATGTCATCATTTGCATCTTCCCGGCAACAGCGGGACCCCATGTCTATTTTCCTGTCAACAACAGGACCTCAAGCATGTCTATTTTCCTGTCACCTGTCAAGCAGGTTTGCATTCATCCTGGCAACAGCAGGATGTCATCATTTGCATCTTCCCGACAACAGCGGGACCTCATGTCTATTTTCCTGTCCACAACAGGACCTCAAGCATGTCTATTTTTCTGTCACCTGTTAAGCAGGTTTGCATTTATCCTGGCAACAGCAGGATGTCATCATTTGCATCCTCCCGGCAACAACGGGACCTCATGTCTATTTTCCTGTCAACAACAGGATATCAAGCATGTTTAATTTCTTGCATTTTCCCGGCAACAACGGGATATCAAGCATGTTTAATTTTCCTGCATTTTTCCCGACAACAGCGGGACCCCCTTTTTACATTCCTTCCCGTCAACAACGGGATGCCCTCATATTTACTTTCTGCACCCTGGCCTATTTAGGCCCCAACACGTTTACTTTTCTGCACCATGACCTATTCAAGCCCCAGCACTTTTAGTTTTCTACACCCTGGCTTACTCAGGCCCAAACACATTTACTTTCTGCATCCTGGCCTATTTAGGCCCCAAAACGTTTACTTTTCTGCATCCTGGCCTATTCAGGCCCTCCTCAAGTTTACTTTTCTGCCCTCTGGCCTATTCAGGCCCCTGCACGTTTATTTTTCCGCATCCTAGCCTATTTAGGCCCCAGCACGTTTACTTTTCTGCATCCTGGCCTATTCAGGCCCTCCTCAAGTTTACTTTTCTGCACCTTGGCCTATTCAGGCCCCAGCACGTTTACTTTTTTCCATCCCGACCTATTCAGGCCCTAGCACGTTTACTTTTCTGCACAGTGGCCTATTCAGGCCCCAACACGTTTACTTTTCTGCATCCCGGCCTATTCAGGCCCTAGCACGTTTACTTTTCTGCATAGTGGCCTATTCAGGCCCAAGCGCATTTACTTTCTGCATCCTGGCCTATTTAGGCCCCAACACGTTTACTTTTCTGCATCCCGGCCTATTCAGGCCCTAGCACGTTTACTTTTCTGCATAGTGGCCTATTCAGGCCCAAGCACATTTACTTTCTGCATCCTGGCCTATTTAGGCCCCAACACGTTTACTTTTTTGCATCCTGGCCTATTCAGGCCCTCCTCAAGTTTACTTTTCTGCCCCCTGGCCTATTCAGGCCCCTGCACGTTTATTTTTCTGCACCTTGGCCTATTCAGGCCCTAGCACGTTTACTTTTCTGCACAGTGGCCTATTCAGGCCCAAGCGCATTTACTTTCTGTATCCTGGCCTATTTAGGCCCCAACACGTTTATTTTTCTACATCCTGGCCTATTCAGGCCCTAGCATATTTACTTTTCTGCACCATGGCCTATTCAGGCCCCAACACGTTTACTTTTCTGCATAGTGGCCTATTCAGGCCCAAGCGCATTTACTTTCTGCATCCTGGCCTATTTAGGCCCCAACACGTTTACTTTTCTGCATCCCGGCCTATTCAGGCCCTAGCACGTTTACTTTTCTGCATAGTGGCCTATTCAGGCCCAAGCACATTTACTTTCTGCATCCTGGCCTATTTAGGCCCCAACACGTTTACTTTTTTGCATCCTGGCCTATTCAGGCCCTCCTCAAGTTTACTTTTCTGCCCCCTGGCCTATTCAGGCCCCTGCACGTTTATTTTTCTGCACCTTGGCCTATTCAGGCCCTAACACGTTTACTTTTCTGCACAGTGGCCTATTCAGGCCCAAACGCATTTACTTTCTGCATCCTGGCCTATTTAGGCCCCAACACGTTTATTTTTCTACATCCTGGCCTATTTAGGCCCTAGCATATTTACTTTTCTGCACCATGGCCTATTCAGGCCCCAACACTTTTAGTTTTCTACACCCTGGCCTACTTAGGCCCAAACGCATTCACTTTCTGCATCCTGGCCTATTTAGGCCCATGCACGTTTACTTTTCTGCATCCCGGCCTATTCAGGCCCTAGCACGTTTACTTTTCTGCACCGTGGCCTATTCAGGCCCAAGCACATTTACTTTCTGCATCCTGGCCTATTTAGGCCCCAACACGTTTACTTTTTTGCATCCTGGCCTATTTAGGCCCTCCTCAAGTTTTCTTTTCTACACCTTGACCTATGTTGTCAGGCCTTATCAAGTTTACTTTTCTACATCCTTGGCCTATGTTGTCAGGCCTCCTCAGGTTTACTTTTCTCCTTTTGGACCTACGATGTCAGGTTTCACCAAGTCCGTTTTTCCACAGCTGGGCCTATGATGTCAGGCCTCCAACTTAGATAGATACCTCGGCCTATGTTGTCAGGCCACCTTGTACATATCTTACATTTTAGTTCTTGCATGTTTTCCTGTCTTAAAACAGGTCGTTTTCACTCTACTGAGCCCGTCGTAACAGGCCATTTCTTTTCTGCTTTTCCTGTTTTAACAGGCCATTTTCATTTCATTTTGCTTGTCCTAACAAGCCATCCCATTGAATTCCACGCCAGTCCTAACAGGCATTCATTCATTCCACTTAGCTTAGTTAGGTTATACAGCTAAGTGATAAGCATAGATTTCATAAATAATTATCTCTCACTTTTATCTCATTAAGACTTCTTATATGTTCAATTAAGTGATCTTTGTCATATTTTATGAGTTTGGGTTCATATGAAGTTTAATTGAATTTCTTTGCTTACCCGATTAAAATGACACTATTATAGTATTTTGAGCATAATAGGAGTTGTAGACATCCAAAAATCATGAAATCTATCTTGAATGAAAGCTTAAAGAAGTGTCCATATTTACAAAGCAAGAGAAGATTCTAAATGGGATGTTTAGGACTCCGAAATTATCTCAAAAGATGAGATAGTGTTGCTGACGTGGAATTTGAACAGTGTGCAAAGATCCGGCCATATCTTGAGATATAGAAGTCATATTGAGATGAAATCAACTTTGTTGGACAGCTAAGATCCAGGGCTACAACTTTTGTTCAGAAGGAAAGCTCTAATTCGGACATGTGAACATCCGAAATTGCGGTGCAAGAAAGTCAAAATTGTTGTGCTCATTGGTGGCAAAAATTCAAAAGTGTTTTGCAATTTCAACAAAGCCCATGTGAAAGCAAGAAAAGGGTAGAAAAGTAATATCCTAGTTGGTGACTTTCTGAAGATGATGCCTCAAAAATCCTCTATAAATAGAAGGGTTTGCAAGAGGAGACACACACCATTTTGGAGATTAACTCCAATACCACTTTCTTTCTTTCTTTCTTTCTTTCTTTCTTTCTTCCTTTCTTTCTTTCTTGTTAGTTTTGCCTCCTTCATGGAAGGCTTAGTTTTTCTTTCTTGTTAGTTTGCCTCCTACATGGAAGGCTTAGCTTTTCTTTATTGTTAGTTGCCTCCTACATGGAAGGCTTAGGATTTATTTGTTGTTAGTTGCCTCCTACATGGAAGGCTTTGGATTTATTTGTTGTTAGTTTGCCTCTTTCTTTGTTGCTAGTTTGCCTCCTTCATGGAAGGCTAGGTTTGTAGTTTCAATTCAAGGATTCAAGCTATTTTCATTTTAACTTTGAGGTCTTGATCTTTATTTACGTGCATATTAAGTGGTTTCTACTCTGCTTCACTATATTCTTCAATTTTATTCTTTAATCAAAGTTTGATCGGTTGACGTATTTTGGTTAATGTATAATTGATTTATAATTGGTTTTTGATTGGTAAATCATTTTCCAAAAGTTTGAAGAGTAGAAATTAAGTAATTGAATTGAAGGTTTTCATTTTATTACTTACTTCAACTGAATTCTGATTGTAAAATTGGTTTAGATAAAAGATTAAGTGGTTACTAAATCTTGTTGATCATAATCAATTAAATTCTGAGAGGTTTCTCAGTAGAGAATTCAAGGATCATTGTAGGGGTTCCAGATGATCCTAGGTTGATAAACACAATGCATGATTTTAGTGATCAATGATTAGTTATGAAAATAGCCTCTGAATTCCTTGAGTTGATAATTGTTAAGTGAAATTAATTTCATTCTGTATTTTGTATTTAGCATTTGATATCACATCTTTACAAAAACCCCCTTGTTCTAATTTTCTCCTTATTTGCTTAAGAATCTGAAATGGTCTTTGGGAGATGACCTAGGTTGCACCTTATACTATACCAATAGTTTCGGGGAAATCTAGAAATTATTTTTGCGCGTTTACGACGAGCGTGTCAAAATTTGGCGCCGTTGCCGGGGACCATTTTAATTTCCTAGGCTCATTTAGGAGTTTGTATAAAAATTTTAATCTTTCTAACAATTGTTTTTACTTTAGGTATATCATTCTTGGATTTTCTGTATGAATTCACCTTTTTGTGTATGACCCGATCCAATCCTGAAAATTTATATGCATATGATCCTGAGATTGATAGAACATTCCACCATTTGAAAAGAGCACATAGAAGACATTCATCCAGTAATAACCAAGAAAGTAACAGTAGTGATTTTTCATCTTTAAATTTTGATAGTTTTAAATATTTTGCTAAGAACATGGCTGATAGAACCTTAAAAGAATTAGCTGCACCTGATGTTGCTTATCAACCATTGTGCATTCAATACCCTGATGTTGATGCACCATTTGAACTGAAGTCTGGACTAATACATTTGCTACCTAAGTTTCATGGCCTTGCAGGTGAGGACCCTCATAAACATTTGAAGGAATTTCACATTGTGTGTTCTACAATGCGGCCACAAGGAATTCCTGAAGATCATATCAAGTTGAAGGCATTTCCTTTCTCCTTAAATGATGGAGCCAAGGACTGGTTGTACTATCTACATCCAACATCTGTTACAAGCTGGAATGATATGAAAAGATTATTCTTGGAGAAATTCTTCCCTGCATCCAGAACAGCAGCTATCAGAAAAGAGATTTGCGGCATCAGACAGAACTCCCAAGAAACTCTCTATGAGTATTGGGAGAGATTCAAGAAACTATGCGCCACTTGTCCACACCATCAAATCAGTGATCAATTACTGATTCAGTATTTCTATGAAGGACTCATGCCAATGGACAGAAGCATGGTTGATGCAGCTAGTGGTGGAGCACTTATGGACAAAACTCCTACAGCAGCTCGAGATTTGATTGCTAACATGGCAGAAAATTCTCAGCAATTCAATTCTCGAACTAATTCCTTGTCTAAAGGAGTCCATGAAATGACCACCAAGACAGACCATACACGATTGGAGAACAGAATTGAAGAACTAACCTCCATCGTAAGACAGTTGGCCATCGGACAACAACAGCAACTTAATGTTGTTGACAAAACCAAAACATGTGGCATCTGCACTTCTGCAGATCATCCTACTGATGCATGCCCAACATTGCAAGAAAGTGAGACACCTGAGGCTGCAGTAAATGGTATTTTTGGCACAGGACAACAATACAGGCCTCCTCAACATTATCAGCAACAGAAGTTTGAACCACCTTCTGGAACATACAATCCTAGTTGGAGAAACCATCCTAACTTGAGATATGGCCCTCCACAACAACAAAGGATTCAAACATCTGACTCCCAAAATAAATACCAACCACCGCCATTCAGACAACAACAACAGCATATGCAGCAATCTGTACCCTCTAATGCTTCTGAACCCTCTCTTGATGATTTGATGAAGCAATTAGCAACCAACAATCTTCAATTTCAACAAAATGTAAGTTCTACCATTCAGGATTTACAAACTCAAATTGGGCAGTTGGCTACCACTGTCAACCAATTGAAATCTCAAGGTTCTGGTCAACTACCTTCTCAACCTGTCATAAATCCCAAAAATGTGAATGCCATGACCTTGAGAAGTGGGAAGAAAGTGCAGACAGACCCTACAATTTTAAAGCAACAAAGCTTCAATCAGACTAATCCACACCAAAAAGAAGCATTTATCTCCACACCTGGAGACATCTCTGATGAGCCATCTGAATCAGAGGGAAAGTCTGATGAAAAAAGTACATCAGCCTTCGATAAGACATCGAATGATCAACAAAAAGAAGCTTGCCATAAACGATCTGCACTTGAAGCATCTGATGAGAAGAAAACCCCAAATTGTGCTGATCTGAAGGTATCTTTACCTTTTCCAAATAGAATGGTTCAATCCAAGCCCAATGTTCATGCAGAATTGGATAAGGAGCTTCTAGATACTTTTAGGAAAGTGGAAGTCAACATACCACTTCTAGATGCTATCAAGCAAATTCCCAAATATGCCAAATTTCTAAAGGATTTGTGCACGCATAAGAGAAGACTCAAAGGGGATGAGAAGATCAGTGTGGGACGCAATGTTTCTGCCTTAATTCAACCCAGCCTCCCTCAGAAATGTAAAGATCCAGGAACTTTCACCATTCCTTGCACAATAGGAAACTCTACATTTGGTGATGCATTGCTGGATCTAGGTGCTTCCATTAATGTTATGCCCTCATCAGTTTATAAATCTTTGAATCTGGGAGAACTGAAGCCAACTGGTGTGGTGATTCAATTAGCCAACAGAAGTACAACACATCCAGCTGGAGTACTTGAAGATGTGCTAGTTCAAGTGAATAAGCTAATCTTTCCAGCTGACTTCTACATTTTGGATATGGAAGATGAGTCATCCATCAATAGAGCAACCTTGATCCTAGGGAGACCTTTCCTCAAAACTGCAAAAACAAAGATAGATGTGCATACGGGGACTCTCTCTATGGAATTTGGAGATGATATCATCCAATTCAACATATTTGAAGCCATGAAGCATCCCATAGAGAATCATTCACTCTTTCAACTTGATGCCATAGACCTTCTTACGGATGATTATTCTATTGACAATATACTTTTTAAATTTTTTGATTTTGATTTAGATTACTTAGATAATTTTACTTGCACATGTGATGAATTTGATTCATGTATTGTGTGTTCCAGGATTAATGCTGCAGACCAACCTTCGTTGAAAGATGACATGTTAGATGCAAGTGTTGCAGACATTTCAATCTCAGATAGATCTCTTCCTTCCATAATACAACCACCTCCTTTGGAGTTGAAGCCTTTGCCTGAACATCTAAAGTATGCTTATTTGGGGGAAAATGAGAAGCTTCCTGTCATTGTAGCAAAGAACCTTCTACCACAACAGGAAGAAAGGTTACTGCAAACCTTAAAAATCCATAAACAAGCAATTGGATGGACTTTGGCTGATATTCCAGGTATTAGCCCATCTACTTATATGCATAGGATACTGCTGGAGGAAAACACTAGACCTGTTAGACAACCACAAAGGCGTTTGAATCCAACCATCCTAGATGTGGTAAAGAAGGAAGTAGGTAAGCTTTTGGCAGCTGGTATCATCTATCCCATCTCAGACAGTGATTGGGTAAGCCCGGTGCAAGTAGTTCCTAAGAAGACTGGCATGACTGTAGTCAAAAATCACAATGATGAACTAATCCCTACCAGAATACAAAACAGTTGGAGAGTGTGCATAGATTATAGGAAGCTTAACCAAGCTACTCGCAAGGATCACTTCCCTTTGCCCTTCATAGACCAAATTTTGGAAAGATTAGCAGGAAAATCTCACTATTACTTTCTGGATGGTTTTTCAGGTTATTTTCAAATACATATAGCCCCAGAAGACCAGCATAAGACCACCTTCACTTGTCCTTTTGGTACTTTTGCCTATCGAAGGATGCCCTTTGGTCTATGCAATGCCCCTGGAACCTTTCAAAGATGCATGGTAAGCATTTTCTCTGATCTCTTAGAAAGTTGCATGGAAGTGTTTATGGATGACTTCACTGTATATGGTTCTTCTTTTGATGCATGCTTAGAAAGCCTTTCTAAAGTTTTGGACAGATGCATTGAGACTAACCTGGTTTTGAATTTTGAAAAATGTCATTTCATGGTAACAGAAGGTATAGTCTTAGGACACTTGGTATCTAGCAAAGGTTTAGAGGTTGATAAGGCCAAGATAGACATTATTTCTTCTCTACCTTACCCCACTTCTGTGCGAGAAGTACGTTCTTTACTTGGTCATGCAGGTTTTTACAGAAGATTCATCAAGGATTTTAGCAAGATTGCACAACCTCTTTCTAAACTACTACAAAAAGATACCAAATTTGTGTTTGATCAAGCATGCAAGGATTCATTTGATGAACTAAAGAAGCGGTTGACAAACACTCCCATCATTCAACCACCTAATTGGACGCTTCCATTTGAATTAATGTGTGATGCATCTAATTATGCCCTTGGTGCTGTACTGTCTCAAAGAGTTAGCAAGAGATCTCATGTCATTGCATATGCCTCTCGCACACTTGATGCAACCCAATCAAATTACACAACTACTGAGAAGGAGCTTTTGGCAATTGTGTTTGCATTAGATAAATTTCGCTCCTATTTGCTTGGATCTAAAGTTATTGTCTTCTCTGACCATGCAGCTTTGAAATACTTGCTGAAGAAGACAGATGCTAAGCCAAGACTGATTCGTTGGATGCTTCTGTTGCAAGAATTTGATTTAGAGATTAAAGACAAGAGTGGTGCAGAGAACCTTGTAGCAGATCATTTAAGTCGGATCCAGCAACCTTGTGAAGAAACTTCAATTGCAGATTCATTCCCAGAAGAGCATCTCTATCATTTGCACGGGAAGGATCCTTGGTATGCAGATTTGGTAAACTATCTGGTTGCAAAAGAAATACCCAAACACTTCACCAAATCGCAACTTGCCAAGTTGAAAAGTGATGCCAAACACTACATATGGGATGAACCATACCTTTGGAAGACATGCAGTGATCAAATCATTAGAAGGTGTGTTCCAGATCATGAAGTTCAGTCTGTACTTACCTTTTGCCATTCCCTAGCTTGTGGTGGACACTTTGGGCCACAACGGACAGCTAGAAAAGTACTAGACTCAGGCTTTTATTGGCCTACAATATTTCGTGACGCACACAGATTATGCATAACTTGTGAGCAGTGCCAAAGAATAGGGAGTATTTCGCGCAGAAATGAGATGCCCCAACAACCACTTCTCTTTTGTGAGGTATTTGATGTATGGGGTATAGACTTTATGGGTCCATTCCCTGTCTCTTTTGGCTTTGTTTACATTCTGCTAGCTGTTGATTATGTTTCAAAATGGGTGGAGGCAAAAGCCACCCGTACTGATGATGCTCGAGTTGTTGCAGATTTTATCAGGTCTAACATTTTTAGCAGGTTTGGCATTCCTAGAGCTCTAATTAGCGACCAAGGTACTCATTTTTGCAACCGCACAATGGAAGCCCTACTCCACAAATATGGAGTCATGCATAAAGTCTCCACCCCATATCATCCTCAAACAAATGGTCAAGCTGAAGTTTCTAATCGAGAGATCAAGAAAATCTTAGAGAAAACAGTTCAGCCTAACAGGAAGGATTGGAGCTTGCGCCTTGTTGATGCATTATGGGCATATAGGACAGCTTACAAGTCACCCATTGGCATGTCTCCCTACAGGATTGTCTTTGGTAAAGCATGTCATCTTCCAGTTGAATTAGAGCATAGAGCATTTTGGGCAGTAAAGAAATGCAACATGGATCTAGACCAAGCAGGAATCTATAGGAAGCTTCAATTGCAGGAACTTGAAGAAATTCGATTAGAAGCATACGAAAACTCCAAAATTTACAAAGAAAAGGTCAAAGCTCTTCATGACAAAAAGTTGGCAAGAAAGGAGTTTTCCGTTGGACAAAAAGTTCTCCTTTTCAATTCTCGGCTAAAGCTTATGCCTGGTAAGCTACGCTCTAGATGGTTAGGACCATTTGTAGTTACTAATGTTTTTCCTTATGGTGCAGTTGAAATAAAAAATGAGGTAACTGAAAAAATCTTCAAGGTGAATGGACATCGTCTTAAACCATTTTTCGAAGGTTTTCAAAAGCACACGGTAGAAGAAGTGCATTTGCACAATGCCACATACCTGCAATAAATTCAAGAGAAGTCTCTCTCTCTCTCTCTCTTTCTCTCTTTCTCTCTCTCTCTCTCTTTCTCTCTTTCTCTCTCTCTCTCTCTTTCTCCCTCTCTCACATTCCTCGCTTATAAGTTTCAACTAATCTCTCAACTTCCTTCTTCACCTCTTAAATCATCCCAACTATTACACCACATTGAGCTTGCAGGAATAATAACTTGAGTGTTTTAAGAAAAAAATGGAGAAAGCTCTCACCAGGATCAAAATTTTGTTCCCTACTCTCCCCAGAAATTTTCTTAAAGACATTTACAATTGCAGACTTGAACGATTGAGAGCATTAACACTCTTAGGCCTTCCAGAAGATGTCCGTTGGATCATTGAAGCTAAGGTACGTTTAGCAGGTGAATTTCAAGAATCGTTTGTTAAAAATATGCCAGGTATGGGAAGAAGTTCCTATGCAAAGAAGAGAAGGGCAAAAAGAATTGGAGTTTGCTACAGGTGTGCAAGATGGACCTGTAACACAAGATGCAAGAACCCTGGAATGGTTTCAAGAAATCGAGAGGACAAAATTCAATTCATAAAGGATGGACTGAGTAAGGAGTCATTGGATGATATCATTCAGACTCTTGAGACGCATCCTAGTGGGCATGTACAAGGAGTCCTTCTTGATTTGTTTGAACTGTTCCGTAAGGAAAAAGCACGTTATAGTCTTGGGAATCTGACTTTAAAAGACCCTGTTGTCAGTTTACAAGAAAACTGAATAGGAAGCACATCCTCGACTCTTAGAAGGCGTTTCAGCCGTTACTGGACGTAAAACCAGAGGAAGATGTGAGCCACAATCACAACTACTGTTCATTCTCATGCGTGTATGTTTGTCATTTACATTGTCTTTTCAATTTATTGGGCCACCGTTTTTTTTGAAATTTTCACCCCTGCTTAAAGTCTTTCCCCTCTGACATTCACCTTTTCCTTGAACCCAAAATTCAAACTTTTGCAACCAAAATTCAAACTTTTGCAACAAAAATTCAAACTTTTGCAGCAAAAATTCAAACTTTTGCTACCAAATCCTGATCCCGCACTATTCAAGCGATCTCTTTGTCTGATATTGAGTCCCTATAAATTATCCACCTCTATGACATATTTTTTTCAAAAAAAAAAAAAAAAAGACAGAAACACCGTATATGGATAAGATCAATACTATCTGTGTTTTTGGTGGGTCTAACCTTGGAAAGGATGGAGAATTTCAACATGCAGCTTCTACCCTTGGTAAGGCATTAGCTGCAAGAAAAATCAATCTTGTTTATGGGGGAGGGATTCAGGGTTTAAAAGGATGTGTTGCAGGATCTGCACTCACAAAGGGGTGTAACGTCTTAGGTGTTGGCTTAAAAAATGGGAGCACCTCCTACTTCACCCTGGGTACTGAATTGAAGGTTGCAACCATGCATGACCGTATGAGACACATGTTGGTTAATTCTAATGCATTTATTGCATTACCTGGTGGTCTTGGAACAATGGAAGAAATTTTTACCATTATATTTTGGGCCTATCGGAATTTTCATAAAAAACCTTTGGGCTTATTGAATATTAATGGCTTTTATAATGGTTTGATATCCTTTTTAGATCATGCAGTAAAGCAGGAATTCATGCCACAATCCATGCGCAACATCATAGTATCTGCTTCAACTGTTGAACAGCTACTTGAGATTTTGCAAAATCCTACATCTGAGCTCAGTCAAGCAATGCAGCTGGTGAACCAACCAAATCAGGATGGCAGAGATAAAAGAGAACCAGATACCACTCTTCGGTTATAACTTTTCCTTACTTTGATGGTTTTCTTACATTTCTTTTCCTGTTATATGAAATTTCATCTAAGACATTGGGGACAATGTCTTGGATAGGTTGGGGGGAAGATGGTCCGATATCTAAAATTAAAAAAAAAAAAAACAAAACAAAACCCAAAAAAAAAAAAAAAAAAACAAAAAAAAAAAAAAAAAATTAGGTTAGATTCATAAACTTGCTTTGAGTAAGATGGCTGAGTAAGGAGTTACACTTGACTCTTGATACGCATCTTATGATTTAAAAAAAAAAAAAAAAAAATTTGAATGTGGAAGTATGTTTTTCTTTAGATTTCATAAAATAATTGAAGCAAAATGATTTACATTTCGAGATTAATTAGTTTGGCAACACATATTTGAACTGGATAGATTAGATTTGATAAATATATTACCTGTGAGATTTTGAGCCTTATTATTATTTTCTTTCTTGTGTGATTTTCATCCATGGAATATGTTACTTCAGAACTTGCATTGATTCTTTTTGAAGCTACATTTTCACATGATTTGTACAAAAATGATTGAGGCACTGTTTTTCTTGAACAAACCACTTGGCCAAATAACTAAACCATATAATTTTATCCTTTGATCAGCCCTTTGAGCCGATTAGCCTTTTCTTCTTTTTAGCTCACCACAAATAAAAAAAAAAAAAAAAAACAACTTTGTCTGACCATAGAAGGTGAGGAATACTGGATTTATCATACCATAAGTGTTTCAATAAGTGTGGGGGAGATTATTGTTGTGTTCATCAATATCATGGTTGAAAAAAAAAAAAAAAAAAAAAAACTGAAGCAATAAATTAATAAATAAACTATTATATTGAAAAAAATAAAAATAAAAAAAAATTGAAGAAGTGATATCTGTTTCTCACACTTGCACTTACAATCAATTCTCAATCCTCACCATTTTCATTGGTCTAACATTGTATCTCTTCAATATATCATTTCATCTTTCTAATCCCGTTAGAACCAAAATAAAGACCTCTTGATTTGTGCATTGCATGTGTACATAGTAGTAGAGAAGTAGAAGATATGCAAGCCTATGATAGTTCATCTTTCATGGATTGAATTTGAGAGAAACACTTACCAAATCAAACACTTGAGAGATTCAGAGTATATCATGTGAGGTTTTATCTTTCTCAATCTATGTTTTTCAAATTAAAGTTGCCTTTCTAAGTAATTTCAAAAATGTGATGAAAGAATGCTTCATGAAATTTTGTGAATTCTTGAGAAATCAACTCAAAACTTTGATGTTCTTTCAAAAAAAAAAAAAAAAAAAAAAAAAAAAAGTCACCAATCCTTAACTTAAGTTTGCCCGAGACGTGCAAAAGATAAGTGTGGGGGAATTTGATAAGCATAGATTTCATAAATAATTATCTCTCACTTTTATCTCATTAAGACTTCTTATATGTTCAATTAAGTGATCTTTGTCATATTTTATGAGTTTGGGTTCATATGAAGTTTAATTGAATTTCTTTGCTTACCCGATTAAAATGACACTATTATAGTATTTTGAGCATAATAGGAGTTGTAGACATCCAAAAATCATGAAATCTATCTTGAATGAAAGCTTAAAGAAGTGTCCATATTTACAAAGCAAGAGAAGATTCTAAATGGGATGTTTAGGACTCCGAAATTATCTCAAAAGATGAGATAGTGTTGCTGACGTGGAATTTGAACAGTGTGCAAAGATCCGGCCATATCTTGAGATATAGAAGTCATATTGAGATGAAATCAACTTTGTTGGACAGCTAAGATCCAGGGCTACAACTTTTGTTCAGAAGGAAAGCTCTAATTCGGACATGTGAACATCCGAAATTGCGGTGCAAGAAAGTCAAAATTGTTGTGCTCATTGGTGGCAAAAATTCAAAAGTGTTTTGCAATTTCAACAAAGCCCATGTGAAAGCAAGAAAAGGGTAGAAAAGTAATATCCTAGTTGGTGACTTTCTGAAGATGATGCCTCAAAAATCCTCTATAAATAGAAGGGTTTGCAAGAGGAGACACACACCATTTTGGAGATTAACTCCAATACCACTTTCTTTCTTTCTTTCTTTCTTTCTTTCTTTCTTCCTTTCTTTCTTTCTTGTTAGTTTTGCCTCCTTCATGGAAGGCTTAGTTTTTCTTTCTTGTTAGTTTGCCTCCTACATGGAAGGCTTAGCTTTTCTTTATTGTTAGTTGCCTCCTACATGGAAGGCTTAGGATTTATTTGTTGTTAGTTGCCTCCTACATGGAAGGCTTTGGATTTATTTGTTGTTAGTTTGCCTCTTTCTTTGTTGCTAGTTTGCCTCCTTCATGGAAGGCTAGGTTTGTAGTTTCAATTCAAGGATTCAAGCTATTTTCATTTTAACTTTGAGGTCTTGATCTTTATTTACGTGCATATTAAGTGGTTTCTACTCTGCTTCACTATATTCTTCAATTTTATTCTTTAATCAAAGTTTGATCGGTTGACGTATTTTGGTTAATGTATAATTGATTTATAATTGGTTTTTGATTGGTAAATCATTTTCCAAAAGTTTGAAGAGTAGAAATTAAGTAATTGAATTGAAGGTTTTCATTTTATTACTTACTTCAACTGAATTCTGATTGTAAAATTGGTTTAGATAAAAGATTAAGTGGTTACTAAATCTTGTTGATCATAATCAATTAAATTCTGAGAGGTTTCTCAGTAGAGAATTCAAGGATCATTGTAGGGGTTCCAGATGATCCTAGGTTGATAAACACAATGCATGATTTTAGTGATCAATGATTAGTTATGAAAATAGCCTCTGAATTCCTTGAGTTGATAATTGTTAAGTGAAATTAATTTCATTCTGTATTTTGTATTTAGCATTTGATATCACATCTTTACAAAAACCCCCTTGTTCTAATTTTCTCCTTATTTGCTTAAGAATCTGAAATGGTCTTTGGGAGATGACCTAGGTTGCACCTTATACTATACCAATAGTTTCGGGGAAATCTAGAAATTATTTTTGCGCGTTTACGACGAGCGTGTCACTAAGCCTTGCATATTTAAACCCTATCGATACATGAAGTCGATAAGGTCATTCAATCATACTTCTCCAGACATCCATGAGGTTCAATTTCAAGTTCAAGGCTCCTTCTGTTTGTCGGACTTCTTCAAGGCCTGCCTCAGACATAATGTGTTCACATCTTTACTCATTTCCTATTACGATAATTCAGAGAATCATTTCTCACATTATCTGGTAGAAAAATGAGTAAAGAGGGGCAAACTGTAAACACTCAATTATGTCCGAGGCCCCCAATCATTAAAATTAACCAAAAGTTAAGTTAATTAAAAATTTGAAAAGATGTAAAACAGAAAATAGAAAAAACAGAAAGCAGAAAGCAGAAAATACAGAAAATAGAAAGCAAAAAATAAAAAATAATAAAATAATAAAAATAAAAGGGAAATTAAAGAATAAGTAAAAATAATAAATAAATAGAAAAAAAATAAAAATAACAAACAAAAAAGGTAAAAAAAATGAAAATTGAAAAAAAGAAAAAGCTGAAAAATCAAAATAGGGAACAAAATTTTGAAATAAAAGGGGTTGACTTTTGGCTCCTAGAAAGGGGTGGCTTTTGGCCCTTTGAAAGGACTTGACCCTCGCTAAGAGAGAGGAGGCTGGCTTTTGGCTCTTTGAAAGAGCTTCACCCTTGCCAAGAAGGGATGTGTCTATATATACCTACAAACAAGAAAAGAAAAGGGTTTTTTTTTTCTCATTTTTGGAAATTCTTGGGAGGAGGAGAACTTGGAGTCTTAGAAGGGGATTTTCAGAACCTTTGAGGGGAGGACCTAGGAGACTCTCTGGCCTTCAATTCAGCCCTTGACCTCCATAGAATCAGCTCTTCATCACCTTCCAATGGAGGTTAGGTCCGAATTTTATCCCTCTTAAGTTTCTTGCTTCTTCTCGGATTTCCGAGTTCATTCTCGTCTCTGTTTTCGTTTTAATTTTTAATCGGTCAAATGATCTTCGATTTTGGTGATTTTTGTTGCGTTTTGTTCGTTTTTCTCTCTAGTTTCTGGAATGATATTATTTGTCCAATTTGGATCTGAATGAAATTTTTATCACTTGATTACCGAAGCATGTTCATCCTGGTGCGCGAATTGACCTAGCTTGTTTGATTTGTGTATATCTTGCTCATTTCTGATTGGATTGATGTCAAACTTGTTTTGTTTCATTCTTATGATCCATATCTTTCAATTGATCGGTTTTTATTTTTCAAATCTTCCAAAAATATTTTCTAAAAATTCTGAGATTCGAATTCAAATTTTGGCGCCAAAAACTTGTGTGTTCTTGAGGTTCATTTTCTTGTCTGTTTTCGTTTTAATTTTTAATTGGTCAAATGATCTCCGATTTTGGTGATTTTTGTTGCTTTTTCTTTGTATTTCTCTCTAGTTTCTGGAATAATATTATTTGTCCAATTTAGATCTGAAATGAAATTTTTATCACTTGATTACCGAAGCATGTTCATCTTAGTGCGCGAATTGACCTAGCTTGTTTGATTTGTGCATATCCTGCTCATTTCTGATTGGATTGATGTCAAACTTGTTTTGTTTGATTCCTATGATCCATATCTTTCAATTGATCGGTTTTGATTTTTCAGATCTACCAAAAATATTTTCTAAAAATTCTGAGATTTGAATTCAAATTTTGGCGCCAAAAACTTGTGTTCTTGAGGTTGATTTTCATCTCTGTTTTTCGTTTTTGTTTTTAGTCAATCAAATGATCTCCGATTTTGATGATTTTTGTTGCGTTTTCTTTGTCTTTCTCTCTAGTTTCCAGAATGATATTATTTATCTAATTTGGACTTGAAATGAAATTTCTATCACTTGATTACTGAAGCATGTTCGCAATTCCTTTCCTTAACTTCAAATCAAGTCAAGTTTATGTTAAATCAAGTCTAATTCAAGCCCAATTCTTTTAATCTCGATCCAATTTTCCTTCACTTGGGTCAAGCTCACTTCTTTTTCTTTAATTCTAAATCATTTCTTTAAAGTTAGATTTTGCTTAATTTGGGTCAAGCCTAATTCTTTCCTTTAATCAATTCTTTGGGTCAAGCCCGATCTTTTTCCTTTTCTAGAAATCAAATTCAATTTTGCCATGGGTCCAGCCCAAGCCCCTCTTTTCACTTAAACTCAATTATTTTCTTCCATTTTCTTTTAAATTGGGTCAAGCCCAATTTTGGTTCTGTAACTATTAAATTAAATCCAATCGTTTTTTTTGAAACATTATCTTCACTAACTCTGTAAAAACATCTGTTTTCAAAACATCTGTTTTAATTTTCTAAAATGTGTGCAATCGGATTTTAACATGAACAGACAGTCTTTCCTGCTGTTCTGTGTTTTAATTCGTGCGGATTCAAATGCGGCTTACGACGATTTGAATTTTGCAAGCACGCAATTTTAGAAAATCATTGTTCACTAACTCTACTAAAAAAAATGTCTATTTCAAAATATCTGTTTTAATTTTCTAAAATGTGTGCAAGCGGATTTTAACACAAACAGGCAGCCTTCTCTGTTGTTCTGTGTTTTAATTCGTGCGGATTCAAATGCGGCTTACGACGATTTGAATTTTGCAAGTACGCAATTTTAGAAAATCACTGTTTACTAACTCCACTAAAAAATGTATTTCAAAATATCTGTTTTAAAATGTGTGCAAGCGGATTTTAACACGAACAGGCAGCCTTCTCTGTTGTTCTGTGTTTCAATTCGTGTGGATTCCAAATACGGCTTACGACGATTTGGATTTTGCAAGCATAAATTTTAGAAAATCTCTATTTACTAACTCTGTTAGAAAACATCTATTTCAAATATCTATTTTAAATCTCTAAGATTCGTACAACGGATTCTAATACGAACAGGCAGCCTTCTTTGCTGTTCCGCGTTATAATTCGTGCAAACTCACTCACGGCCTACGACGGTTTGGGTTATGCAAGTACGCAATTTTAGTCTATTCAAAAATCAATCCTATCCTCAAATCACCCCTCTACTTCTTCAAAAGATCAAGTCTCTTAAAACCAGAACTACGTAAGCCTTGAATTTCCCATTGCACCGGGGAATACGTAGGAGCAGGATCAAGTCCTGTCAGGCTAACCTCCATCAATCTATTTATTTTCAAATTAATTAAGGGATCAAACTATTTTCAAATAACACACTCAGTTTAAGGGTACTGTTCCTTGGAACAGACGAGTGGGGTGCCTAACACCTTCCCTACTCGTAACCGACTCCCGAACTTCGAATCTCATCCTTGAGTCAGGGTTTTTCCAAATCTTTTTCCCTTAAACAAAAATTTGGTGGCGACTCCACAATCAAATCATCAAAATCTATTTTCAAACATTTAGCGAGTTCGCCGTCTTGTCGTAATTACGGTTGCGACAGGCAACGTCTAGCATTTTGCACGTTTCATTGTTATTAATATCTTATAAATTTGACCTTTTGACCCCGAAAGTTTGAATTTGAATATTGCATTTGTAATCATTTGTATTTTCTGCATTTGATTTTATTGTCTCTAATTTTATGTTGTTTATATTTGATGAATATATAATTATTTAAAATTATTTTAGTTGATTTTTGATTGGTTAAAAAGATGCTTTTGATATTAAGATGGGGATTCCAATTATAAATTTTACATGTATTAAAGATTAATTAAATTATTATATTTATATGATAAAATATTAGAAATAGATGATAGTCTCTTTTAAAAATAATAAAACATCAATTTAAATTAATAATGAATCAGTTTAAATGAACTTAGATGCAGAATACACATTAAATTCAACAGGATTGCACAACTTTGATATAAACAAAAGAATATTGAAATGGTTACATTGTCCAAAATGGTGGGGCTGCTAGAAGTCAGGGTGTTTGGGTGGGAAGCTAATAGATGAAGTAAATAATAAATAAACTATTGAGTGTAGGAGCATTTTGATATAATCAAGGTTAATATCAAAATAAATTATCCAAATAATGTTAAACTAAATACTTGTTTCAATAGGTATAATATCTACATGGGAGAGGTGCAGTTGTTGGACATGGAACAACTTAGTCTTCTACATGTCAAATAGAATCTACCAGAGAGGGTTACTCCTGGTCAAAGGACGTCACAACTGGTCAATTATATCATGTGTATGGTGTGCCTCCTCTTCCAAGGATGTCACAACTCACATGTTAACATTAGTATTATCTAACTCCTCACCCATCAAGGCCGAGATGGTTTGAAATTCAGGTATTGCTTCTATTGATCATATTAACAAAAGTTAGTCTATCCCTACTATATCCATCAGTTATGCGCCACACCAATAAAAAAGCTAATTCACCCGTTATTTTTAAAGTTTGACATCAAGCAATCATTATCTATGTCATACATACGGATATAACACATTCATAATGTGAGATATCTTATGACACATTTTAGTTATATACCGTACTATGATTACATGTCAGAAACAACTTAATTCTAATAATTAGTTTTCAAAAAATATCATTTTGGTAGATAAATTTTCAATATACAGTATTTTGATCAAAGAAAAGTCAGGAAAATACCTTCGCTTTAATATGTTAGGTACAAGGCTATCCTACATATTTGGCAGAATATTAGAACAGTTCAACCTTGAAGCGATGCTGGCATTAAGAACGCCAGCAAGAAGTCTAGACATAAGAGCGAAATCATATTTCATCTGGTAACATGCCCACCTTTCAAGGCTTAAGGTAGTAAGAACAAAGAAATACTGCAAATCCTGGATTCTTATATCCGCGATAAATTGTGGATCTCGTACTGGTAAACTAACTCTATGCATGTCTTGATACCCATTAAAATTGCCCTTAGGCACATTTCAGAATTTGTAGCTAAAATAAAATGTGGATCCAAATCTATAGTATACATGTAAGGGGTTCCATTTTTAGTTATTATTATTGACTCCTCGGGTTGCTTCCACGCTGCAAGGTCCATGGTTACCAAACAGCAGTCTCGGGAAACCCTAAGAACAATATTTAAAGAATTAGTAACTTGTTAAGAGCAAGGCCTCTCAAGTCTCAACCGAAGCAACGTCTGGTTGCACAGAACAGCCAATTCACCCAAGAAAAAAGTGGCATCCTTAACAAAGCCACAGATGTATCTAAATTCATAAACCCAATATTTTATTAGGTTACACATAATTTACATGCAGGCAATTAATTGTCTACAAGACCGAGCAGGAAAGACCATGTAACAACTTTTTACACCGGCTCCACCAGGATTCTTCATTAAAATATTTTCCAAATCCCAGTGGTTCCCATGGTAAAAAAGGTAAACTTTTTATGGTTATGAAGACATAACATACACCAAGAATAACTATCAGGCATTAACTGTCACTATCGTTTTCTGATATGTTAAACAAGAACTTGGGGAGTGACGCAATGCGAGGAAGGTGAAGAAGCAACTCTCCAAAGGAGTCTTTCCTGGACATGCCTGGTACCTGCTTGCCACCAGAAACATCTTTCAAGCCCTCATCAGCGGGCTTGACATCCATTTTAATTGTGTTGTTCTGCATTGATGCAAGATCATGACAAAGTTGAATATTTTTTCCCCGATGAGGTCCTTCGGCAGTGTTTTCCTTGTCATATGAATTCTGCATGGCCACAGGGTCTTTCTGCAGAAGACAACAGAGAGAATTGACCCTTGACATGAGTGATTTTTCATCAGAAGTTGTTGTAACCTGACTGTCACTAAGCAAATGCTGTGTGATTTCCTCTAGCATTTCCTGAAACTCTGATCTTCCACCAGAAAGGGATGGATTCCCGGAAGTCATTTGATTGGAAAGGCAATTTTCAATGTGGTCAATAAAATCACTCACAGACATAGAAGGGTGGAGTCCAGACAATTTTATCTGCTCCAGATTTCTTGGACCCTTGGAATCAATTTCAGAACATGTACTCCCTTCAATTGCACGACAGTCCGTGACTTTTATGTAAAAGACAAACAAAACAAATTAATACAAAGCACAATACGTGCAGATAAAAGTCAGCTTTAGATATCTAAGGCCACCAACCCCGATTAAATAAGCCATAGAAATGACCGCTTAATTTGTGTATATGTCGATGAAATTCATATCATATCCCACATTAGAATATAAAGGAAAGATAAGACATGGAAAACCTAAATGCAGATTTGCACAGACAGAGGTAGTACTAGGTTCCATTGTTTGAAATGTTTAAAATAGAACAAAATTAAATAAAACCTGATGGAATGCATTTCATTCCATTTTGTCCAAGACTCTAGTTTTCTTTTCTTCTCTCTTTTCTTGGGAGAAAGGGGGGGGGGGGTTATTGATGAATGAAACACAAGAGCCAATGACCAGGGCAATCCAAACAAGAGCAAGTTCTTATGGTACCTGAACTGGGAGAAGGTGCTTCACGAGGTAGACTATCTGAGGTGATGTGAAGAGGATCATTGTGCTCAGTCTTAAATGATGGTGACAAGGATGAATGAGGTGATCCTATGTCTTGCAAACGAGATGAAGTAGATCCTTTACCATTGACTAGAGGCAAATCATGATCTTTGGCTTTGTCAAGGCTCTCAACAGCAGCAGGTCGTGTCTCAAAATGAGGTGAATCCAAAATTATATCTGGTTGTTGGCTTAAGAAATTAAGACGCACGTCACACTGGATCAGCTTCTCAAAATGTTTGGTTAACAAGCCTTGCGGAAATTGCAAAAAATGCTGCCTACAAAGCCACATGATGGAGTTCCCAAACATCACGGCCTAGTAAATATTGGATCATAGGAACTAAACCATATAGTACCAACATAATACAAATAAAAACTAAGAAATTTAACCAAAAAAAAAAACTTTTACAATAAAAACCCACTATTCACAAGAAATGCTTTAAAATGCACATTAAGAGTCTTCTAGAGCATGTTAATACAACATCAAATGCAACTCGACCTCTTTCCCTCAATTATTTCAATAAGCTATCTTGATCTTTTCTGACAACATACTCAGACAAAGCATTTATTGAACTTCCCAGCTTATGATAGATCAGCAAAACCATAATATTTTTCTCTGTACCAAAGCAAAATCGCTGAGCCCACATCCACATATCAAAGACTGAAAAGAATATACCTGTGTTTGCTAGCCTCTCTGTCGGTAAAATCAGATGTTGCCTGCCACAGCGTATGCTTTCTAGGCTGAGGATTAGTCTCCCTGAAGAAAAGAGGCTGTCTAGAAAGCTGAAATACCCAGAAATTCGTCAATAAATTAATGAACACTAAACATTTATCCATGCATGCATGTTTGCAACTTCGCATATAAAAGAACTATTAAAGTAGCTGTATAGAGAGGAAATAAGGGAATAAATTACCACTACAATCAATGAGCTAGGTCCATTATCAGGACAATTTGCCTTAAGTGCCATGATATCTGCCCATTGGATTTCCATTTTGCTCTTTAGTTCCCCTTCAAGAACTTCCCAAACAAGTTTATGTTTAGCAAAGTAACATTTTGCCACTAAGTCGCCCTCATGTTTTGATTTAAACTGCCATAAAGAAAACCTTGAGCTATGTAATATTTGTTGAAAAATACATATTCCCAAAATACTAGTGGCATGTAGGGTATCTTAAAAATACCTCCCATGAACCGATTCTTAAAAGTGAAGCTGGGAAATTTGAAGCCTTAAGCTTCTCAAGAGAACCAGATGCAGCAGCACCCTGAATCTCCTTTTTCACCCCAGAGCTTAAGTTTTCATTTTGTGTATTTGCAACAAGCATACCCCCATGAGAAAGCTTCATTTGTATCAAGTCTAAAAGCGAAGGGCTCTTCCTCAAATGTAAACCCAGAGGACTAGGCTCATCCAGGATATTGTACTGGGAAGGAGAACTGAAAAATGTACCATTTGACGCAATCTAAACAATTTTTGAAACCATGCACAAGGACAAAAGAAAGTTATCAGAGTGAGCATTATTAAACATACAGCTTATTTATAAAAAACAAGGAAAAAAGAAATACAATTAGTTCTTTTTAACTAAGTTTGTGATAAAAAAATGCATTCTCTGTGATCTCAACTGTATATCACTTCTGTCAAAAAAAATGGACCGTAAGGCCAACATCTTTATCATAGAAAAATGGTGTAAGGCATACACTAATAATGTAAAACCATTACACCCCGAGTCTATATGGACTGGGGTATTTGCCCTAATGATCACCACCCATACCATCACGGTTATTCCTGAATTCCCTTCCTAGGTAAGAAAGCTTCGCAAACATATCAGAATAGTGTGATTTAAGTACATTTTGACTCCAAAAAAAAAGGGATTTGCCGATGAGTGGTCTTCTTAAATTGGTAAAGAAATCAAAAGGAGTATAAAACGGAAAGCAAAGCATTTCTTGCATAGCAAACTCAAAAAACATTTAATAAAACCATAAAAAGGTATTATATCCTTCAAGAGTCCAAGGTAGCAAGACCCTTGAAAAGAATCCCAGCACGTAAAAAGCCAAAAAATAATAAACGCAACATTTTCCCCCAATAAAAATTTACTCTGAAACACGAGAAATTCACAAAAAACTACAATGATTATACGAGTTAAGATCACAGGTGAAGATATCATCTTTTCAACTGAACACCCACAGCACATCATTTGACAGACAACGAAAAATAAGACTTAAAGAAAAAGAAAAAAAAAACCTAAGATCACATTCTTCCAAGTCATTCCACTCTTTGAGCACAAAGTGGTTACTTAAATAGCCTAAGCTCACCAAAATTTGCAGCGATTTCAGACTATTCACAACCAATGCAATATTTAAAAAGACGAAAAAGAAACCTCTCGTGAAGCGGATGAAGGTTTGAAGCGCTTGTTAAGAGGAGCATGATCTTCTTCCAGCGGTTCCTCAATCTCTAATTTTACCGGCACCGGTTCGGGCTCTGAACGGAAGTTCCCGGAACCCGTTAACTGAACCATCAAGTTTCACAGTGAAGTAAAAAATGCCAAATCAAATGTTCGGATATCAGAAAAACCCTTAAAAAGTAACAGCAAAGAAGAAGAAGAAGACGAGAGAGAAAGGAGCTTTTGTTTTGGGTAGGCAATTGGCAAAAACAATACAAATTGTTCGATGGTTCCGAGGAGGTGCTCCGCGTGCACGTGATCGAGTGGCGAGCTTGGTTGGGATTTGTCAGCGTGTGAGCTGGCAGACACGTG
The DNA here is from genome assembly GCA_037954105.1 of Canavalia gladiata. Lineage (NCBI taxonomy): Eukaryota > Viridiplantae > Streptophyta > Magnoliopsida > Fabales > Fabaceae > Canavalia > Canavalia gladiata. Next base: position 39,191,078 of record CM075662.1, on the reverse strand, counting down.
TGAAATGATTTCAGGGTATGGATAACGTGGGTCCCTTCTTTTTCTTTTGCTTTTACGTGACGGTAGCTTTTGTCGCCAATGGTTCAACTTTTGACAAGTCAACTCTTCTCATTCAAGGAACATACTAATATGCGGGACCCTTCTATTCACCCATTTTTGCTTTCAACCATTTTTATTTAACTATTACTTTCCTCCTTAATTTTGTAATTTTTTTAATTTTAATCTTTAACTTTGAAATCAAAACATTTTAATCTTTAATTTTGTTAAACATAGGTTAATTTTTGTTGTAAATTTTTATTAGTATCAATTATTTATGTGACCCATTAATTTTTAATTTGTTATATTAAAACTTTATGTTACAAAAAAATAATGTTGTTTAACATTACAGAATAAATGTTACATTTAAATTCATCTCTTCTATAGAAAATTTTAAAATTGTCATTTTTTCCATTTTTTAAATCTCTGTTAACATTTGCGAACTTAATTTTGATGCTTGAATTGAATGATTAATGGTATAATGGATTTTAAATTCTATCATTGCAATAAAAAATAAAAATCAATGAACATATTTTTTAAATATATCAAATGATATTTAAATAGAGGTTGAATAAGATTTTTTCTCTTATATCATTAAAAAAATATAATATAACTTTTTAAAGCAATATCACAGTTGAATACTTCAAGTATTTTTATTTAAATCATTTAGGAGTGTCATGCTTGTAGTAAATTAAAGAATTATTATAATCTAGAACAAATTTTCATTTTTGTATCTATATATTATTTTTTAAAGTTTTTCTATAAATATTATACATAGATTCTACATTGAGAAGTTATCATAACTTCTTATAGAGCAAGTATTAGTTCTTATATAGAATCAATAAAAGAGATTGTTAAATATAACTAATAAAAAAATCATTTTAGCTTCTACAAAATTATATTTTCATTTACTTTAATCTATAAAATCATATTTTTAATTTGGTTCTTGATATAATTAAAATATTTTAATTAAAATTTTTGACCTTCTACCTATTTAAAATTAAAATAGTTATGACATAATCACATCACAAATGAGTTAAACTTAAATTTTCATTTATTTTCACATTAAAAATATAATTATTTTTTCTTTTTATCTAAACTTTCATCAATGAATTAAAGAAGAAAATAATAAAAAAAGGACCATTACTTTTTAAATACGTGATTTTACTTAACCACTTCTTTAATAAATTTAACCTGAATCTAATGTCTCACTTATACTAAATTGATATTATTATTTTTTTCACGTAACAAATTTGTATACATTCAATATTTGGTAGAAAGATAACATGTTAAAATAAAATTTTCATTAAATGATACTAATAGAAGTTGGCATCCAGACTAATATAAAAAGTATTTGACAAAATTAAAGGCTAAACTGTTATAATCTAAAATTAAGAACTAAAATAAAAAATTTAGAAAGTTATGATTAAAATGACAGTTTATTTAGTTTTACTTAATTTTATTCTTTTATGTTTATATTTTTTTCTTTTCCAAGATTAATTTAATAATAAAAATTTTAAATAACTTTATAAAATTTTAGATTTAAATTTTATTATCTTCATTATTCAACACACAAAAAAGAAAAAGTAAATGAATCTTAAACTTATATTCTTAATTTTACATTTTTTTTGTTAATTACACTTTTGAGATTGTTTTGTCAACGTTTTCCTTATTTATTTTAAACACATATACTATAATATGGCTTAAATATCATCAATCTTTAAAATATATTTGTTTGCATTCTATAAAAAAAAAAGTATTCATTTTAATTTCAATATTTTAATAAAATAATGTAATTTTAAATTTTTATTAAAGATTAAAAATACATTTTATAATTTTAAGAATTAAAAATAAATGAAACTTTTATAAAAATTAAAATAAAAAGTATACCATACTATATCCGTGCAATGCTTACAAATTAATTATAAAAAAACTGTATCATGTGGAAATTGAACAATAATTACATATAGTTGCATTTAACCTTTTCTAAACTATCCCATTTTTTTTAAAAGTATCTTCAATAAAAGATTTAAAATGTAATATTATTTGACATAAATATTTTTTTATGAAAACATATTAAAAATATTTTTAAAAGATAAATATAGAAATAAATAAGTGAATAGAAAAAGATAAATACTCTAAACACAATCAAACTAAAGAAATATCATTATGCTTTCATATGTTGTTTCAGAAAATTGTTTCATACCTTTAAGCAATTCTCACATATTGAATTAATTTTAAGATTTAGATATTGTACATAATAAATTTTTTTATCGTATTAACCAACCGGATAACATCTTATATAAAATTGTTAAGATAATTATTATAAAAAATAATGCTTTCAATAATAATCATCTACAGTTAATAATATAAAGATTATTTCCACAATCAATTCTTTCCAAATAAATTCTATATTAATCTTTTCACAGTAAGGAAAGGTACATGAATTGAGCATTACAAAGTTATAGACTGATCTTTTTTAATCAACTATTATCTGCATTTTGTTTTTAAAATTTCATTCCACTTTAGACGATAAATAGAAAAGTAAATCAGGAAAGTATGTCAATAAATGCGATTATTACATGATCCAGGAAGCTGTACTATTTTCTTGAGGTACTGATATCTCGATTAGCAAAAGCTACCTGTATTCATTTAAAAAATACAACTTCTTTCAGACGGTGTAAAGAGAAGATTCGAGATGTCACAAATCACTAGACTAATCGCAGCTAGGCTTATGACTCAGATTTGCAAACACGACATCTAAGTAGCTCGTCTGTTTACTTTCAGATATGGTAAGGCTCCAATTACATTGTCATAGTCACTCCTGCTGACTGGATGCTGTCCATGACAATAAAGAAAAAAAAAAGTTAGACATGAGAAAACCAAACCCATAACTTAATACAATAATAGTTTATATCAAATCTGAGCAAAAACTTTATTCATTCAAAATGCTTTAGAACAGGATAAAAAATTTTCAGACAGGAAGTATTTCCAGAATAAATAACTTCAGGTCAACAAATGCAACATTTCAGCTTAATCCAGCTGCATCATTCTAGATATGGGATGGATGTGGATTTGGTAGAAGCCACCAGTTCAAGATCAGAAGAAACCCAATAACTGGATTTCTCAAATAGGTGTAATATTCATTTTATCTCTTACAAGCAATCAATCAATTTGAATGAACTAAAGTGATATTAGTTCAATTGAGAATTTCAATCACCTTACCAAGTTCCATTCGACTTCACTTTGACGCATGCATTTCAAAGACAGTCGTATTTTAGCTCTTCACAATAACTTATCAGATAAAACTGTAGTAGATATTTGTTGAAATTGCACAAGTCAATTGTGTATGCTTTGTTAAATTAAGATTTTGAAAATGACCATGGAAAATGTGAAACTTGGAAGACACTGCTCAAGGCATTAGTGACATATGAGACAGTCATTTTGGCTGTCCAAGTCCTGATGTACTGATTTGGAGAATATTAACAAATATTGAATGCACGACAGTTTGAATACAGATGCCCCAAAAGGCCCCTCATCACATATCAAATTCAAACCTATGCTTCAATTTCTAAATTAAATTACACAGTATGCAGTAACTCAATAAAATAGCTACTTCTGAATAGAATGGCACCTTATGCAGAGTTTTTTCAACGAGTAAATTTCAGATCCTCACACAATAATTACCCGAGTGAAGAATCCCACAACAAACAAAGTCCCTTTGTAAGAAACAAGAAATGAACTTGAGGAGAAAACTCAATTACATCATAATTGACGTTTCATAGGAGGGGGGGGGGGGGGGGGGGTTTGAACATGTTATAAGACCTTTCTCCTCAAAAACTGATGTCCAAAGCCACCTATTTTTCAGAACATTGGAGCATCTACATTTAAGAGCAATCTACCAGCAAATTGAGAGAGTTGCTTAAATTTTATTTTAATAATTTTTATGTGAATTCTATATATGCATTTTTTTTAAAATTTTTACAATTTAAACAACTCTTCACTTCAATGGAGAAAATCAACAAGAACTTTTAAATGAACCTCAAATTACCTGACATTTATTATTTTAAATTTTCCTTCAACTTAAACATTATTTAATTTTTAATTGGTCCCACTTTTTCTCAAGATCTTGTAGCTTATTTAACCAACTCTAACAAGGCTAAGAACCTATCTTATCTTTCTCCAATAGTAAAAAAATTGTTTAATGAATTTCTTAACTCTTAAGATCTTCATTAGTATCTTGTATTGGAGATGGCCTATGTGCAGATGTTTTAATATCATAATCTTCAACGTGCCCTCGTCTCAAATAAGAGCAGGCCCAGAAGTCACCCCCCACCCCCATTCCTCCAATGAAGAATCCCACTCTTAATACCGAACCCAAAGCAAAGATGCTAACAAAGACATCTAATAATAAAGTAAAAGGTTGTCAAGTTCCTAAATGGAAACAAACAAAATTAACACGCTGCAAACTCCTACAAAACTTCTTGTACAAGAACCTAATCAATCATGGCCGAATATCAGCAGAACAAATACCAGATTGCAAAGGGAATTGTTGGTAATTCATTAAAATTGGCCCACGAACATTTCAAAAAATGGATGAATTAGGTTTAGTACTTAGAAAGCTAGCAAGGTGATAAAAATAAATAAGAAATAATTAATAGTATTATCTAACCATTTTGGAGAGTCGCAATTTGCGCTTGCTATTCTTCTTGTAAAGCAAATGCTGCTTTCCAGCTCTCCGGCGCACTATCTTCCCTCGACCCGTTACCCTAAACCGCTTTGCCGATGCCTGAAGTGAAAACCAACCCAAATACACATTCAAATTGCAATTGCATGAACCTCAATTCACAAAACGGAGAGGGAGAGGGACCTTGTGGGTTTTCATTTTGTAGCCCTTAGCAGATACAATGGTGAGAGTGCGAGGCCTTGGAGGGAGATGAGCAGGAACGGTGGAGAGCTTTTGATGGAGAATTGGAGAAGAAATGCTAACTGACCAACTCAGTTTGAGGGAGTTGCCATTGTTGAATACAGGAAATCGAACTGAACCGTAAGAGAAACGAGTGTAAGAAGATGAAGATGAAGAAGAAGAGCAAGGTAAAAGTCCGACGGCAAAGGACACCGTAGCCATGTTTCAGTGGTGAGATGTTGTGAGGTTCAGGCGAGGTAAGATGTTGAACCAAGAATTGGTGGCTTTGGATAACAGAACAAAGGTCTTCAATCTTCTTCCTTGCTCACATTCCTCTCATTTCACTACGTCACAAATTTTTTAGTTTGGGCCTCACTCACTGGGCCTTAAATTCTGTGGTGCTTATACTCTTAATAATTTTAAATTATATTTGTTGGCTAAATAAGGGTTATATTAAACAATGAAAAGTCTAACATCAGGAGTCAGGATGGCCGAGTGGTCTAAGGCGCCAGACTCAAGTTCTGGTCCTCGTGAGAGGGCGTGGGTTCAAATCCCACTTCTGACATTCTTGCTTTTTTCCCTTACGATACTTTTCTCGGAAATCTGTGTGAATATTTTTTTAAAAAAATAAATATGGTATGGATATTTAATTGAAAACGTTCCATTTTATTTCTACAATCATAAATCAAGTATGCTTTGATCCTAGATTTTAGAAACGGTGTAAATGGATCATTTATCTGTTCACGTTTGCGCCGTAATCTTCCTATCCAAGTTTTTTTCATGAACTAATGGAGAAAGTACAAGTGATCATGCCATGTGTGATTGTCTTTTACCTACCCTTTGATCAACGCATGAAAATTTCTTACCCCTAATCACCCTATGAATACTATTTGAAACCATACTTCTTAGTTTTGCATAAACCCTAGACGCAATGTAATTAATAATTTGTGTGAGTTGACTCTTAGAGCATCTCCAATCATCCATCCAAATTGTCTAACTTTTTATTACATAAGTTCTACCGTAGCATATCATTTCTTTACTTTTATAATTTAAACAACTTTTCTCTTCCATTGTAAAACTCTACAAATTTACTAAATGGATTTAATAAATTACCCAAGTCATAGTCTTACAAAGTTGGATCCACTTTTAATGTATGAAATGTTTGCATAAATAAAAATCATATCAACAGCTGCCTGCCACATCAATGTGTTTCAACCCTGCAACTCTCTCAAGGTACCATACCTTTACTCAAAAAGTAGAGTTAAGCAACCTACTTACAGTGCTGTTGAAGTTGCTCTTATTATTTACTTCCAATTGCCGAGTTACATAACTATATAATATGCATACATACAAAACTTCTATAAAAGGCTCAAGCAACGCAGGAAAGGATGTAGGGCAAAGTTCTTTATGGAATTTGAATGTAGTTTTTCCTTGTGAGTAACGATCGCACAGTAACTACCCTCAAACAATCAAGTGATAAATTATATACAGCGAATTATCTAGCATCTTGCTTACACATTAGGAAAAACCATATTGAATTATCAGAATATGATTATTCAGTTCAAAAATTGAACTACGCAACATTACGATGCTATTAGGTGTAAAAAATAACTTGATAGGTGGATCCTCGTCGATAATTCTCCCAAAAACCAGAGCGAAGATATCTTAGACTTGTAAATCTTAACTAAAATCTGAAGAGACCACTAGCTTGTTTGTTATACCGTTCAACACAGTCCAAAGTCGGACAGAGAGAATTGAATTAAAGTCACTGCTATGCAACCAATGTTCAACTGCCCCAAGATTTGCATAACATGATGCGGGACGGTAATCCAAACAGGCGCTACACCAAACCTTATCCCACTACAGAGCAAGTAATTAGACGATACCGGGAGGGAACGAAAGAGAACCAAAGTCGCATACGGAACAAAATCCCGCAGGAGTGTTGATTCACTTCAATAAAATGCAAACATCTCCGCTTAAACCTCCACCCCACTCCTCCAGAAAAAAAAGACAACAAAAAAATGCTAACCTTGTGGGACCATAAATCATTCTCTTCATGTTCAGCAACAACTTTGTCTATAAGGTTTTTTCAAACTCCTACAATGACAGTTCCTTGAATGCTTATTTACAATTTTTTTTTAAAACGGCAAAACACAGAAGTTAAGACGGTGGGACAGCATGCTTCTTTCCTACTAAAAGAAGGTTACGTTAATAAGAGTCACTAATAGTCAAAGGAATAAAACAAAAAATAATGGGGCGGGCTCCTGAGACAAAAAATACTTTTTAAAGAATCAATCACCATCCAGATATTTGAGGTCTTCGAATTCATCTTAGCTTCTGTCTCCACATATCTGATTCTGATGGATGTGCGTACTGCAGATTGCCTCCTCCTTCTATAGAGTAGAGGAACTAGACACGATGGACGTTTGGAGACAGCATGTTTTTATATATGATGACAAATTGTATTCACACAGAAAAACAGATAGATAAGGGTAAAAGGGGAAGTACATAGAGACCATTGGAGGCATCCTACAACGAAAAACATAAATATTACAGTGATAAATTAACTGAAAACATGACAGCTACAGCATTTCATCTGCAGAGAACTCCTATCTCTAGAGTGCAGTAGGTGATGAAGCTAATTCCTCAGGTGTCACAGGATTATGCAGCTGCAGTCACCAACAAATATCCAGTAAGGTAACCTTAAAAACCTTGGCTGTAAACATTACTTTTCATATTCTAAATTCAAATATCATTTTCGATTGTTTGAATCAAATATCAATGACAAAAAACAAATCCGAATCATTTAGTTACAAGTCTCTTTGATCCCACCAGCATTTTTTTTACTTAAAATTTCTAATGAATTCACTGAAATCACCAGAATTTTTGCCTCCAGTAGTGCATCCTCTAGCCAACAAGAACTGTCATGCACAAGAGACCAAAGGGTAATATAATGGCCACCTTGTATCCCTTCCTCCTATCATGCAAATAGTTGAAGTGTCTAAAGTATAAACCCTAAACAGAGAGGATAAAATTTTTACAATCGGAAATTAAGACGCCAAGATGTGTCTAAACACTGCCTTGAGGCAATCAGGTGAACTAGTTCCTGGTTCAAGCTACCTAGCTCCACGATGACATCCATTCATCCAAGATGCGCAGTTGGGGACAGCTCAACAAGATTAGGTTAACACTAAAAATTTATTTGAGATTAATTGTGCATGCCTGATTGGAGGCAAAATTTTCAACGATAACAAAACTTTTGCAGCACACAACACCTCACAGCATCAACACGTACAATGAAGAGCAAGTTATCCATTAGATGTAATATATGTCGCAGGAAAAATCACTCAGAATGTTTGTATGTATAATGAAGAAAGACAAGACTAACAAATTCATCAAAATGTCTAATCTAAAATAAATAAACCAAATTATGCTACTTACATAGTAATCAAGCATGCAATTTATTTCTCCAAACACGGAGAACCACAACAGAAAATAGATTTCTCTTTGGTTGGGATGAAGGAATTGGTAAATGACTTACAGCTTTTGCAAGAGTAAGCCAATGAGAAGCTCGGAAGAAATCGTCATTGTGGGAAGGAAGGTAGTCATGGTTCCAATAAGTTATGTCATGAAACGTTGCCTTAGTCTCCCAAGAGTGAGAGTTTTCTTCGGAGGTTTTCTTACCCAAGATAAAACCTGCAAAATTCATATGTATCTGAGTGAAGGTTGGACATGAAATCAAAAGTAAACATAGAAATGAAGGTGCAAGAGTAAACATACCACGGTAACCTTGAGGAAGATGGAGAGTGGTGCCTTGGAGTAACCTGCCTCTAAAATGTGCTTGTTGTAATGCCAAACCCTCGTCCCCGACGCCTGATGGAAACAAAACTCATAAATCATACAGTGAGCGAGTGAGTGAGGGAAGAATATTAATAATGATAATTATATTGTTAATAATAATAATTACCGGAGGGCTTGGGTTTGAAATAGTGGGAAACGGAAGCAGGACCGTCATGCTTGATACAACAGGGAAGTTGATGAACGCGCCCGCTCAGATCCTCCTTCCCATCTCCATTCAGATCTATGCTTGCCTTTTCCATTTCTTTCAATCTCTTCTGCTTTTCCAATTCACACTATGGGCTATTCTTCGCTATTATCTAATTTGGAGGGGAGGTCAAAAACTTTGGAGGGAACAATGTTGGCTCTTCACTTTTCCTTTCCCCCCTCAAATTTTGATTAACCAATTATGAGTAATATTATATATGGAGATATGAATAGAGTCGAACTCGAACCAGATACGTGAATTTCAAAGTTTGAGCATAGGAAGTCTCTATTACTATTCCTCACTGTTTATTATCATTTTAAAATTAATTTTATATTTATTCTTTAAGATAGCGTTAATAAAAAATTAGTAAAAATTAAAACAAAATATAAATTAATTAAAAGAAAATAGCACATATTGGGCTTTCCCCCTCCTTTTCATAAAAAATGACAATAGTCATTCCTTTAAACTTACATAACTCATTTATAATTATTTTATAATTAAATTTTATCTATTAACTTAATATTAACACATGCTCTTATGTTAAAAACGAAGTTAAGTAACTATAAAATATAATTTTATATTTATAAAAATAATTTAAGAATGAAGATGAAACTTTTAATGATAAATATGATTTTTTCTAAAAAAAAAAAGTTATGATCACTTATTTAAAATATGATTCTTAAAATTAAACTTAGATAAATAATAATAAAATATAATGATAAATAAAAATATAAATTTTTAAATAAATATAGTTACAACTATCTAATTAAAACACATGCAGATGAGATATTGACGAACTATTAAGTACTAAACTTACATCACTTGAATTTATTAGTTTATTTAAACAGTCTAATTAAATCAATCATTTATTGAATCAAACTTTAATAATTCACGAATAGAATAACTCATTTACATGTATAAAAAAATACAACTAATTTTCACTCTTATTATATAAAAAATGACTTTAAAGGTTAAATAAAAACATTCAATGAACTTTTTATAAAAATAAGTACTAAATATATAAGAAAATACAAAACAAAATAATATAATAACAAAGTTAAAAAATCTACAGCTTTGCGAATATATTGATAGAAAGTAATCTAGTGAATGTATTTAAAAAGAGTCAAAAACTGAAATTACTAAAACTATATTTAAAGTTATTAAACCTTATTAAAATTGCAAAAATGCCTCTGCTTAGGCATACCTTCCACCGTGCGCAAGTTCAATACTATTCCCTACCTCATTTCTTGCACAAAGACCTGGCATTCCTTAACAAGTTCTTATTTCTTTGTCTCTTTAAAAGAAAATCAAACTGGGATTAAAATTACAAACGAAAAACACCGAGTAACCTTACGTTTCAATTATTTATACAGATAATACTTGACTTGGTAGGGCATGTCCATAAATGAATATCAAGGTTGACTACATAAACTAGTCCTGTTTTTGCACAATTTTAAGACATTCTCTACTATACAACAGATTGACTATGGTATTGCAGTATCAACTCTGTGGCTTTATGTGATCGGATTAAATTAGCATAGGAATTAAATAGTTGATAGGGATACAATAACATCCAGGATACAGATCCCACCATCAACACATGCTGTAAGTCACTTTCACACATAACTGCATATTGCACCATCCCCCAAAATCCAATTGCACACAAATTGCTTTACAAAAGGAATAAACATGGCCAAATGCATAAGCATAAATGGTCCGTGAAAAGCTCAACTTCGCTCAGTTACAAAATGCATCCCTTTATGAACTTCCGGTCCCCAAAAGGTTAGAACTCTGAATGTTATTGTCTTGTCAATATGGCTACTGCTTCCCACTCGAAACTACATATCACATCCTGCATGGCAATCGATTAAATCATCAGAAAGGAACCTTCCCCCTTCAACTCACTCCCTCCCCCCCGCCAATTTCTCTTTCTATCATTTTTAATTATTTGTTTTTAATAAATAACCTATTTGATCTTTTCTTTTAAAAAAAAAATCAAAAGTGAAAGAGCTAGAAAACGCCGTCCAATCATTCCCTCATGATCCAAACAATGTTAGCCATCACCACTTACCGATGGATTATGTCGATCAATATCAAAGCAATTGATGGCGCAAGGTTCTGCCAGCAGCTCAATAGGTTCCTCTCCTGTACAATATAAGAATACAACATAGATGCACCAGATCAATCTCACCCTAGCAGTTCAACTAATTTTTTTTGTTTCCATGGACATGGATAAAGATTCCACTTAAACATAAACAACATATAGAAAATCTTACTCATTATGAACTGGAATCTTAGTATGTCAATAATTGCAATGAAAATACATACCTTCCTCAATCACAGCGAGAATTCCATCCTCCGAGCAGATCATGGAAGGTAAGATCCGGGTAGATGAGGTGTTTGATTTTATACAACGATCATACTGAACCTCCCAAACCTCACTTTCAGATATTGACCGGTTGCCAGCTCCAGCACCTGCTCCTATTCCTGAAAGTACAATAGGTTGTTTTGGCGACCGAAGATCCCAAGCAAAAACAGTACCTAAAGAGCCACCAACCTGAGAGTATATAAAATTCCATAAACATCAGAAGCATACAAATAAAAGCACCAAGCATCCGCAAACCACCAATTTCATAACCGACGTCAAAGCAATTTAATTGTTATTGCAGAGGTGAAAAACAGATAACAGCTCCAATGGCCTCAAATTTGATCAAAAATGATTGATAAAGCACATTAACAATATATCATCATATTTTAACAAGTAATCTACAACGGAATGTAAAGAGAATTCAGAAAGAGGACAAGTGGCATAGGCATCTTACAAGGCAAGTGTGCTTTCGTGATGGATGAATATCGATAGAGTGCACCATACCAGCACTCAATTTTTTATCCCTGCAGCATAACAATGCAAGCATTAGAAAATGTTATATACATTTCAAGAAAAGCTTCTTCGGTGTTATTTATATAAACGGTAACAAAAATGTGCATACTCTTAAGTCATAAAATTTTGCTTACCAGTTACCCTTCAACTGGGAAACCGGTCCTCCCGGTGTCAGCTGGTCCCATAATTGAAGACCGAACCCATATCCACCGGTGGCGAACTCCTTCGGCGACGCCCACTTCGCCGCCGTGTAAGACACCAACCCGGCGCTATCAAACAACCGACGATAATTCAAATTAGAATTCCCAACAGTGACCAAGTTCACCCTCCCATCTTCCCCAACGGTGACACACTCCACACCACCGTCCATGAGGTCAACACAAGAAGCTGGCACTGAGTGCAGCGCGCCCTCAGGTACCGAAACCTCCGATTCCAGCGACGCGTCGGTGGAATCGGAGAACAGGAAGTGTAGGGAACCCGAGGAGGTTGAAGCGACGATGATGGTTTTCTGAAGGAACTGCGAGGCCTTGAGAGAGGAAACACGCGAAGGCGAGAGCCACGAAGATTGGGATTCCAAGGAAAGTGAGTTTGGCTTGAAGGAGTGGATTTCGATGGAGGAAGCATCGGAATCAAAGTCGAATGTGGCGAGAACCGCGAATCGATCAAATGCGGATATTAATGGAAGCCAACGAACCGCGTCTACGTATTTGTATTGGGGAAACCTGAGGATTTCTGAACTTGCCGCCGCAGCCATTGCCAGGGTTTTTCCGCAACACCACCACCGCAATGCAATTCGCAAAACAAAAAGGTGGGAATTTATTTTTTATGACCAAAATATCCCTGAACAATAATTCTCTTTAGTACCTCAAATGAAATTACGAGTTTGCCCTTCTCTTTTCTTTTATTGTTATGGTCTGTGGGAAGTGGATAAGAGAAAATGGAATTAGCAGGTGCTTTGAGCTTTACTTGTTGTATACCTGTGAGAAAAATTGGAAGGAGGTTTTGGACAATATCGGCTAGAAAGGAAGAGTTTCAAGATAACAGCAAGAACCAACGGCAATCCTCTTTCCCTATTAGGGTTTCGAAATCGATTATTGCTCGCGCTGCTATTGGACTGTTTGGATTGGGTTTCATTGATGCGGGGTTAGCTTAGCGTGCTTTATTTTCTTTATTGTTGAGTTTATCTCATATTTTATTCACACTGCTTCTTGGAATGTTTCAAACATTCTTTCAGGTACAGTGGAGACTGGTCAAGGATCGGAGTGATAACGCCCCAGAGTGAGGAATTGTTGAAAATTGCTGCTTTTGTTGTGGTTCCTTTATGCGTCTTTCTAATTTTTTCTCTGTCAAATGAACCTACTTCTTGAACTCTTAGCCACTGGGATGTGTAAACTGTGAGTTTGGATATGAACAATTGTTTCAAAATTAACTGGTTACACAGGTCGATCTAAATCCCGAAACATAGTTACCATATGATTAGGTTTTGTAGATGTTTTTGCCAGAATGAAATAAAAATGATTAAAGCCTAGTCAGTATTTTTATAACTTTGATATTTATACATATAAGTGAGGGTAGCTCTATCTTTCTTAATAAAACAACTTTAAATTGATAAAAGAAAAATTAGTTATTTTAATATATTATTCTAAGATTTATATTATTTGGTTAAACGGTGAAATTAGTTGAAAGTTAAAAACTTAAGCTTAAAATTGTTAGTTAAAATTTGATAAACTAGTTTATTAAGTTATTAGTTAATCCTGTTAATAAATGGGAAATAATATAAAAATTATGTTTATATTCTCTTGTGCACGGTCTTTTGTTTTATGAATAAAAATATATTTTTAGATAATTATATCTAGTTTTTTTTAGTTAATATTGAAGTCTTATCATTCTTATGTTACAAACTCTTATATTTTTGTTAAAATTAAATATTTTATTAAAAAATGGTGTAATGATTAAAATAAATAGTATGATAATATTTGAGATAGTAAATGAAAAATTTTATTAAATTATTGAACATTAAAATAAAAATAATAACAAGTAATGAGCTATAGTCTCAAACACTTTTATTATAAGTAACGTATAAAAATACTAATATAAGCTAATGAAATAGGTTCATTTATCAAATATCTTTATTTTAGTCCAACAAAATTATAAATAAGTCAAATAAACTAAAAAAATAACTTAAATAACCTACGAAGTACGGCTTTGTCAACACATTTTTATCATAATTTTTAATTAAAATATTCTATTTATTAATTATTTAACTAGCATCTTCAAACAATCATAACCAAAAAAAAAGATTAATTTCAAATTAATACTTTCTTAATTTATTTTCATCTATATAGAAAGAGAATAAAAAGTTTATTTTCGTTTATCTGTTCACTTAGACATTCAAAAATATTAATTAAATTTTTATATACATCTTTAATAATAAAATAAAAGAAGTTAAAATTATAATAAATGAGAAAATATAAGAGTAACTTTATAAAGAATAATTAGAAAAGTAAATAATAATTTTTAAAAATTAATATTATTAATTATATTCTTTAATATTTATTTATTTATTATTTGGACCGGATAAAAATAGTAGTATTAAAAATTAACATAAAAAACCTTTATTCTAAAACTTAAGAGATTGGTCTTGCTTAAATACATCATTATATTAAGGATTCACCATATACAGACTCCAGTTAATCAATTCTTGAAACAATTATCATGGGAGCTACGTATTTTTGGAATAGCTGGGTAAAAAAAGAAAAATTTCACATGTTTTAAAATAATTTCATTTAAAGAAAATATTTTTAATCTTGATTTGAAAAAGAAATTGATTAAAAAATCGAAACGTTTGTTTTATGCAATAAACTAATATTAACCAAAGTATTAGTGTTAATGCTGCTCTTAATAATATCAAATATACAATATTAGGAATACTAGTAACTCAATATAGCTTAAATGCATTGTTTAAGGGTTCATTTGAAAGGTTGTGATTTTTTAGTGTTTTTTTTTTCAAATACAGATTTTAAAACAACATATCTAGTTATAAGAGAGTTAAAATATTTTTTTTAATTTAGTTTCAAAATGATTTTATCTTAATTTTAAAATTATAAAAATATTATAATTACGATTATCACTTTTAAAAACATTGTGTATCTCTCACCCAATATTATTTACTATCATTCTTTGTCAGCACGGTCCACCATCCTCTTTCAACACCCTCCTCATTGTCAGCGTTCAACATCAACTTACTTGATATCTACTATCTTTAGCACTATGACCCAACAATTTTTATTACCCCTACCTAACATCATTCACCACAGTTGTCCCCATCATATATTCTTCACCACCTCAATCATCCCAGTGTCTTGACTGCATCCGTCATTGTTCAGCAACTTCCACTATTGTTATTGTTATCCAGCACTATCAACAGCTGATGCTGCCATTGAAAAACCTCAACCACCATTGATGCGTCTGTTGTTCAACATCCTCAACCAACAAAACTGACTAGAGAATAAATCATGATTTTTTCGTACAGCTTGACACCTCTTGTGGATAGTAATAATAAAAAAAACGATTCAAGTTTATACCCTGATTTGCAGGTCACCACCAATCATCGCAAGGGTTCGCTGAGTAGCAAATTGCCAACTTGAATTGTGCCTGCTTTTCTTTTTGGGTGTTGCTAGCCTAGCTGCAGAAGAAATATGCACTGATGACTTTGGCAGAGACCATCGTTTAAAAGCCTTTGTGCCTGCTTCTACGACAAAGGCTATGTTTTTTCAGACCTGAAACTTGAAAGTTTATGCGTCTTACTTTTTCCAAGTTATGCGTCTTACTTTTTCCACCTCTCCTTTTTCTTTTTGCATCCCTTAAAGTTTTTTAGATTTTTTATTCCAATTTTACCCTTAACATCACAAGCAACATCCTCCATTAGCTTAGTATCTAATTTCTAATTGATAAGCATTTGGATAGGCTAGATACAGAGTCTTAAATTTGCAGTTCGTTTTTATTGGTTCGTACCGAAGAAAACGATTCATAAGTTAACATTCTGCAAATTAATTTGCGGAATATATCAAATGTATTCCGTAAATTAGATTGCGGAATAAATCTGATCCATTCTACAAACTAATTTGCGGAATGTTAACTTATACAAACCGCAAACTAATTTACAGAATACATCAGATGTATTACTAATTTGCGGAATGTTAACTTATACAAACCGCAAACTAATTTACAGAATACATCAGATGTATTCCGCAAATTAGTTTACGGAATGCATAGAGGTAGGGGAAGAGATGTGTTCCGTAAACTAATTTACGTAATACATCTGGTGCATTCCGTAAATTAGTTTACGAAATACATCTAATGCATTTTGTAAATTAGTCTGCAAACCACAAAAAAAAATATTCCGCAAATTAATCATCTACGAGCATTGTAATATCCACCAAAACGTCTGACTCGTGCTGTCGACTACGCACCCTGGGGTTCTACTCTTTCATAAGCGACCGTCTTTACAAAGCATGTAAATTAGCAAAGCTCTTACGACTTTCACCATAGAGCCCCTATTACTAATCTGGTCTCCATGGTATTTTCTGGTATTACAACGTTTATCCCAATATTCGATTGAGTAAGTTATCAGGAAAAAAAATGTGACTTGTTTAAAACACATTACGACTCTACATGAAGGGCAGATAATTCTAATTACTTCGATGTTTAGAGTTCTAACAAACTGCCAATTGTTAATACACAAGTTGCCGATCACAGTCGGAAATCCTAGTCGTTTCTCACTACAATCATATTGCAATCCAAGCAATAGGAAAACCGACATAATATAATTCTAATTATCTCACTGTTAAGAGTTTTAACAAACTGCTAATTGTTGATTAGCTAATACGTACAAGTTGGCGATCCCAGTCGGAAATCGAATATCACGAGTGTGGCAACACTATGAGCAAGTGCCCCAAGAACAACAAAAACATGAAAAATTTGATGGCTGTGCCCTGCGATATCAAATGCTCCAGGCTTCCATCGCTCTGGTATTCTGGCAACATAAAATCCAGCTCCAGTGGCATATAGAATGGCCATAGCAAGCTCATATCCAATGGCAACAAATATATGGGGCTGGCCCCAATGCAGGGCAACAGCATGAGCGGCGGGAATCACACCTGAAAATCCCATGCAGAGGAATAAGAAAGCTCTGAGCGGTCGGAATCGAGGTGCAGAAAGTGAAGGTGCAAGTAGAGTTATAATGGCAAGGATTCCAAGCACAGATATTGATGCCAAATAGAAAAGCCTTGCGTAAGGATTGCAGAAGAAAGCATAGTAAATTGGAGCAATGAAAGAACAGACAATCATTAGAGAAATGCCGGCATAGTCTAGACGCCAGAAAAATAGGCTAAAGTCTTTGGAGTGGCAGGCGAGAAGATGGGAAAGAGAACTGCAAGCAAGGCAGCCCATTCCTCCAGATAAGAAAACGAACCATGGCCATTGAGGAATTGTTTCTACATCATATCCTCTCATCTCATGAAGGATGGATGGCTCTATAATGCGTCTCAAATGCAAATCCTGACAAAGGAAAGAAAGAAACACAACCAACAATTGATTGAATAGCTAATAAATTCTTTAGTTATCCTATGTTAAAGGCACATACAGTCCATCACAATAATAATGGTGAAGTACAGGCGTATAAAATATGATTAACCATGCTCTATCCATCAAACCAAGATGTATAAACTCACATGATCCTCTCTAATGTAATATACAAATAGAAATCATCTTAGGAGAGGACACCACTTAAAACATTAACTATAGTAATGCTGACAATTCACCTCATAATGGAAGATAACTGCTCATTATAAAAGAAGTTATTGCTGCTATGTTTATGGTATAATCTATGATAACATAATAAATCTTGCCCTTTATAAGAATTTTTTATGTATAAAATATTTTGCCTTTCCTGATATGTTTTTTCCCTTTTAGTCAGAGAAGTAAGAGACACAAATTAGTTTAATTTAATTTATATCAGTATTGTATCAACATCAAACAAACAATGAACTTTGTGACCAAAGAAAAAACAATGAACTTAAATTAAGTTATAATAATCACTATTAATGTATGAATCAATGAATTCAAATTAAATTTTAAAAAGATTACCGAGAAAGTGTCACCGTTCATCTCCATAGTCTTTGCCAACAACCCAAGCGCCATCGATGATCTGGTGGTTTCATCTCAGACTCACACAAAATCAGTTCATTCTCTCTTATACCATGAAACGCAACACAGAAACATCATAAAGACGCAGCTGTCCTGCGTTTACAATACCTGGTTAAATTCCAAAGCAGCGTGGTCATGCTCATCAGCGCCATCGCGGCAAATATGAGAAAGCCTCCTAGATGCCTGCACCAACCGCAAATATCAAACATCAAGCAAGCACGCAAAAAGAGTGAGAGGCAAGGGTTAGAATCATACGTCCAAACATTTAGGGTTTCATTGTGCCATGCGAAGACGCTCCACAATGCTTCCTTCACGGGCCATTCGGAGCGGTAATGGTCCAGGATGAACTCGCTGTCTTTCAGGTAATCTGGTAGCTCCTCAAACTTCACCAATCGCGGTTTGAATCTCTTTGATTTCCTCGGGATGCTTTCACCGCCTTTCTTCATGCCACTTCGGCGATGGCTATTCATCCTCAATCGTCGTTATGATGCGGCCCTGCCGGTGACTCTCCGTTTGTTATGTGGCAGATCTACTTCAATTGAAGTGTGGATGGTGTCATCCATACTTCGATCTCACAATATAAAATTGCGGTAAAGATTTAATTCCTACGGTATTTGTGTATTGGATCACGAAGGTTACCTGTGTGGGTAAGTAAGGTTTGTTGAAAGAAAAAATATATTACATATTAGAAAGTAGCTCAAATAAAATGGAAAAAAATTAAAAAGATAAAAGTGATATAAGAGTTCTTTGGTAAGATATTAAAGTTAAAATTAATTGTTAATTAAAAATTAGATAAAATATTTTATTTTTATTTGATAAGTAATTTTTTAATAGGTAGAAGTATTTTGGAAGTTTCATAAATAAGAAGAAAAAGAAAAACTACAAAAATTAAAGATGTGAATATAAAAGTATATCTGGTAATGCATTGAAGAATTACTAGTTTAAAGATTTTATTAAAATACTTTAACTATATTTAGAAAAATAGCTTTTCTTTAATAAGTACAAGGATTTTGGGAGCAACTACTATAAGAAATTTTTAAACACTACTAAAATATTTATTTTGTTACTACTTTTAATATATTTTTTATAATATCATCGGTTTTTATTTATTTTTTGATTTTTTATAAAATTAATATTATCTAAATTTTCATAATAATATTATTAATTTTGATATGTTAATTTTTATATTATTTTAAAAATATTACATTTTAAATTATTGTTTTAATTTATTATTTATTTTTAAATATTATGTTTTTTGTTTTTAAATAAAATATTAAATTTTTTAATAAAATATTAAAATTATAAAATAATTTTCTTTTTAACTTTTGTTTAAAACTTATTTATGTAAAAATAAAAAATAAATATTTTTTTAGAAATTTAATTTATTTTTTATTAAAAAATTCATCATATTTATCAATTTTTAATTTATTAATTAATTATATATTTATCAGTTAATTTAACCGTTAATTTTATCAAACATATTTATAAAAAGAGATAAAATATAATAAAATGAAAATTAGTGCTGTTACTGTTCATTCTACAAGCACGAACCTTGTAGTGTGTTGCACAGCTCATGCACAAGGAATGAGGTTGCTAGCGCATGTTAAAACTTGATTGGTTGCAAAGCTGGCTTGAGATCTTTGTTTGTTTGAGAAATGGAAATGATTCTAACTCAAAAAGAAAGGGCCTTATTTTAAGAATTATTCTTGAACTTGCTTTGTTTCTACCTGCTTCTTTGCTTGTTGGGCCGCTGCGTTTGATTAGTGGACAAAAATTGTAAAAAAAGAATTAGTACACTAAAAACGTATTTTTATTCTTATATATTTTTGTGGTAAACGTTATCTATGCATGTAATATTCCTAGAAATTATATTGTATTTAATTAGCAATATCAGAAATATGTTGGGAAAAAATATGTAATGATATAGAGAGTGAATAGAAAAATTGTATGGTTAAAAATTTGTAAAATTAATGGGTGAGTAAAGTGTCAAAATGTGCTTGAAAGAGATTGTGATAAAAAAAAAAAAAAAATACAATGACGGTATAGATTAGGAGATTTGGAACTAATAGTGTGCATGGTGCGTACATTATATATTTATATTTTTTTTATATTTATATATAATTAAAGATTTTAATTTTTAATTTTTTATTTAATTTTTTATTTAATTTTTATTTAATTTTTATATTTTATATTTTATATTTTATATTTTTTTTATAAAAATTGTTGATTTTAGTCTCAGTTGTTAAAACTTTAATTTAAATGATAATATTATTTAAATAAATATATAATTTAACTTATAAATAATATATCTTATATATTTTAAATTATAAATATATTTAAAATATTTCATCCTCATCATAAAATGTTTAAAATAGTTTAAAATATTAGATTAAAATTTTTTAAAAAATACATTAATAAAAAAATTAACAAACAATCTCTTGCTTCAAAATGATAATATAATTTGATCTACTGGTAATAAAATAGACGAATAAATTATAATATATATTTCATTATTTTGTTTGCTATCCTCTCTTTTTTATAAACAAAATATATTTTAATATTTAAAATACAAAGATATGTGTCCGAAGAAATTAATATTCATTTATTTTGTCAATCCTATATATAATTAAAAGTAACACCAATTTGGTTACTTCAAGAAATTAATATTCATTTATTTTGTCAATCCTATATATAATTAAAAGTAACACCAATTTGGTTACTTCAAGAAATTGGCATTAATCTATTTCAATAATAATAGAAAATAATATCAATTAAGTCTCTCAATTGTATAACAACTATTAATTTAAATTAACAATAAAAAATATATCAATTTAGTGTTTTAACATCTATTTATTTTCTCAACAATAAAATAAATATCTACAAACTAAATTATGATTTTAGTTTATAAAAGGTATAACACTTTTTCATTTAGTCTTGAAGAAGAAAAAGAAGTAGAAATTGAGAAAGACCAAGAGCTAGATCCAAAATGCAACCTTTCTTGCTTGTAGCATTAATTGCAACAAACAAAGCAATAAAAGCTAAGTCCCTAATAGTAAAAGTCAATTGACTCAGATCAATAAAAGCAATTAACAAAATAGAATATAAGATTACTTAACTTACAATCTTAACTTACAAATTTTTGAATATAGGTATGCTATTTATATTTTAGAATAGGTGGCTGGATGGAGGTTCCAAGCATGTGTTACGGTAGGAGCTGTGTGGAAAGGGGACAACCACAGAGTGTTGTTGCAATCATTATATATTAATGGGCTCGATTCATTTTTATATGACAAAACCATTTTATAACTTTTGAATTAAAAAGTTTGATCACATATCTTATAAAAATTAATTGAAACTAAGAAAACTCTGGATCATCTAAGTATTTTGTATTAGATGATATTTGTGACTTTTATTTTAGAGATAAATTAAACTTTGTTCTAATTATAAACTCTAGAGAGAGAAAAATTGTTCCGTTTTTCTTAACTAAACTTTGTATGTCACTTGCTGTGTGGGTTCATCTCTTTTGTAATATCATTAAAAAATAAATTTTGTAATAACCGTGTTTGAAATATATTTTTTATTAAAATATAATACATTTTATTATAATATTTTAACTAAATAAATAATAATAATAATATAATTTTCTAAAACATAACAAAAATATAAATATGTAAAATCTAAAGATGCAAATTAAGAGTTTAATATTTTTTAATAATAATAAAAAAACAATGGATGATTGTTCTTTTCTTGACCTTTAATGTTTTGCCTTTATTATCACACAAAAGAAAAGTGTGAGAAAAAACATTTTTCAACAGATGTTACAAGGAGTTTAAGCTAAAAGACTAGACAAGATCAGCATGCCAACGCTTAAGATCACAGATCCTCTATCTTTTTTCTTTTATTTTTATTTTTTCTACATTCAACAATTAAAATATTTATAAAAATTAAATATGATGGACAATGATGAAAGTTACCAAATTAAAAAAAAAATATTACTATTTTTTTAAATTATAATTTTTATTTTTTAATATTCTAAATTTTTTAACAAACATCTACTTTCATATAATGTTAATGTATTCCTTTGAAAAAAGTTAAATATCTATTTATTTTTAAACTAAATATAAAAAATAACATCTGATTATTAAAAATTATTATTAATATAAATAGTCTATAATTATAGAAGTATAATTACTTAATTTAGTTTTTAAATTATGAAAATATCAATGAACCTTCTAATTTTATAGTTTATATATTGTATAAAAAATTTTATAAGTATTTATAATATCATATTAATAATTTAATAATTTAATTAATAATTTTATTTAAAATAAAATTGATGTTATTGTTAGTTGAATTGCGATGAAGGCAAGTATATCTTATCGTTTTTAGAATAAAGAGTGAGAAAGAGTATCGTATCCACAGGGGTGTGTACAAAATAACTACAAGTAATGACTTTTGCCAACTAAGATGGAGCGTTGTTCCAGCATGTATAAAACTAATTAAAAGTAAACCTAAAACTCTCCCGTATACAAGTATGAAAAAAATTGATTTACGGAGGATGTTAGGATTAGATTTCACCAAAACTTCTCATATGTAGTATTAGATCATTACGTGCATTCAAGATAAAAATATAATTAAAAATTGAATTCTAAAATATTAATTGAAGATCAATCTCTTAACTCATCAATACTTCATCCGAATTAGTAATACTAATCGCTTAGTAATTCCTAATTGGAACGAGCCCTTATGTTTAAGAATTCATGCAATCTCACAGCTACGAATCTTTATACATAGAGCACTCATATTTATTTATTTAATCTCAATTTCAATTCTAAATCCAATTTCCCAATTGTGAAGAAGAATTCAAATTTAATATGTAAGTGGCTAATTCATAAAAGCATTAAGCGAAGAGAAAAATAATAAATTTTAAGCAAAAACAATCTTGAATGCATATACTATGTCTGGGTTACATAGGTTCAGTAATGAAGTTCTCCTTCCTTAATAGGGTTCTGGTTACATATAATAAGAAAAGAAGAAAACAGAGAAGAGGGTAAAAGTCATTCATATGATGGCTCGCACTGGTTGCCTTTCTTCCAATCTTAGATTCTTTTTTCACCCAGAACAGAACCAACAATCAAGAAGGTCTGGTGTAACAAAATAGATAGAGATGGCTCTGTTCTTTGCGTTGCTACGTTTTTGAGTTAGATGGATTGATGCCCTGTTTCGTTCTGTTTTGAGCCTTTTACACGTGCTGTTCTGTTACGTTGCATGTCCAACACAATTGCGCTTGTGTTGCCAACTCATAAAGTAACAAAATGCTTCATTTGTTTCAGACTTTCATGTGCTGCATTTCTAGTTATGTTATCAACGCGAAATCCTGTGACATATTACATATAGTGAAAACACATCATATTTACAATAATTTATCATCCAAAAAGCTTTAAAATTGCATATTTCATGTTGTGCACGTGTTACTCAGTTTTCTATCGTTTTCTCATGCATTAGTGATTATTTATGCTTCAATTGTTTGTTATTATGTCGAAATATGTACCAAATAAGTATAGTGTTGGACACTTATCAATTATACATAAATAAACAATATAAAATAATAAAAAATAATTAATAAATTTAGATATCTTAAAATATCTATATATTTATAAATTAATCACATTTAAAATATGTATATTAAACGTTAACTATATATAAATATAATATATATATATATATATATATATATATATAACATATGTATGTACAGATTTATAAATAAATTTTGTATGATATTATATAAATTTATCTATATATAAATTAATTATTTTTAATAATATGATAATTTATGATTATACAGAAGTATAAATTTTTTAATTTATAAATGAGAATCTCTTTGTTCTAATTTTTTTTCTTAATTTTTCATTTTTTAATTTTCAATCCATGTTTATGATATATATTTTTTTAATTTTTGGATATTTGGTGCAGTTTGAATGTTTTAAGCCTTTAAACAAGTGAAATTTAACTATCACAATTCAATTAACTAAATCAAAGCTGGAAATGATAACTACACTAGAATACATCGACTAATAATTTTTAGCTTTTATGCTACGATTGTATTATATAAGGTTGGTGAAAAAAATATGTATGATAAAGATTATCTTTGTACTTTTTTTTAATAGTTATGTATTTCATAATTTATGAGACATTTAGAAATATTAAAAAAGAATTAGCTGATTAAAAATATTAAGAATGTGTAGGAAGAAGAGATGTAATAAGATAAAGAAAGAATGGAAAGATTATAAAGTTTGAAACTTATGATGACAATATATGCATGATACATGTATTATACTTTTTTGAATATATTCTTATATTTGTATATAATTAGAGATTATAATCTTTTATTTTATATCTAATTTTAGTTTAATTTTATTATATTTTTTATTTTTCATTTAAAAAAATTATTGATTTTAATATGAATTGTTAAAAATTTAATTTAAATGGTAATATTGTTTTAATAAATATATAATTTAAATTTTTAAAAAATATCTTATATATTTTTAATTCTATATATTTAAAATAGTTCAAAATGATAGATTAAAATTGAAATAAAAAATTAACAAATGAACCTCTTATTTCAAAATTGTAATATAATTTGCTCTACTTCTAACAAAATATATTATTAACGGATGTAAATTATATATTATTAACGGATGTAAATTTATGAAAGATTAAGTTACTTTATAAATAATTTTAGTTAAAATTATTATACATAATAATTCTTATAAATAATTAAATTTTATCAATTTACTATTAAATTAATAAATTATATTATATAAATTATGTTTAAATAATTTTACAAAAGTCGCAATTTATTGTAATAATATTTTTGTCATCAAATTTTTTAAAAATTCAATTTTACATGGAAAAAATAAAATGTGGGATTTTATTTTTTAAGGAATCTCACAAAAAAAATAAAGTGATTGATTTTGTAAAATTTAAAATTAAATCTCAAATATAATGACAAAATTATTGAAAATTTTCACATTTCAAAAATTAAATAAATTATTTGGAATTTCTACCATTAAAAAGTTTTAATAATTTTCAGTTTTAAAAAATAATGTTTGATACAATTATTGTTTTTGAAACGTTTTAATATTTTAAAATAATTTAATTTTTTTTTTACATTATCAATTTATTTAAAATTTTATAAAATATTATTAATTACATATTTTTAAATTTTATAGATTATGTTTTAGTTGAATAAATAGAAAATATTTTGATTATATAAAAAATCATGTTGAGTACTTTTTATACTTAAAACTTCAAATTTTAAAATTGAGCGAAAATGCTTTACCATTTTTCTTTAAGAAAAATGTGATGGTTCTTAGAAATAATTTTTTTATTAAAAATAAGAATATGTATTTAAAATATTCATATATTATAATTTAAATTTTATTTTTAAAATATATAATATTAAATATTTGAGTTTTATTAGATATAAATATTTAAATTAATAATATAAGAAATGGATTAATATTTTTTTAAAATATTTATAATAAAAAATAAAAAAATAATTATTAATTAATATATGAATATAATACATTTTTTATGTTAAAGCAAACAAAATTTGATAGTTGTTTCTTATAAATAGAATCGGAGGAAATAAAAATATGGGTTTATTTATCTTCATGGAGTAAATTAAAGTCTTCATTTTAAAAAATGTTTTGAAGAATTAGTTTATAATTTATTGAATTAAATAACTCTTTATATTAAGTAATTTAAAAAATATTAAATAATAATTTAATTTAAATTTTAAATATTAACACATTTTAAGAAATTTTAAAATATTTTTTAAATAAATAAATTTTAATATTAGTAATCTATAAATATAAATATAATTTTTTTTAATTTTAATATATTATATCAATAAATTTTTTATATTATAAATTTAATAATTTATTTTTAATTTTAAAATTTTATTTTATTCCTTTAATTTTTCTCAATATAATAGTTATTATTAATGATAAATGTATTGATTAATAATAAAATTAAAATTTTATTTTTATTTGTTTTATAATTTTATTTCAATTTTAAAATATGAAAATATCCATATATAATACTGCTAATATACTACGTTATAATTAAGGCGTTTTCCTACAACTGCTGAATACATGAGGTCTTATTTAATTTTTTAGCATTAGATTTATTTTTTACTTTTTTTTCCCTTGGATGCAATGTTAATTTTGTGTAGAATTTCTTGCAGCATGATTGGATAGGAATATTTTGAAATTTTTTTAAAGAAAATATCAAATTATAAGAAAAATAAATAAAATATAAAAAATTATTATATAATTTTTATTTTAAATTAAATTTTTAATTGATGATTATTTTATATTAAATTAACTTTTAGTTATTTTTAATTTTAAATTTTATTCTCTTGTCATATAAACAATGGAAATTTTTAAAAAACAACTGGGCTTATTTCATTTCTTTTCTTTTCTTAAGCTCTATTCATCTAATTCTATATTAAGGGGTCGATCAAAATAAACATGGTTAAATAATATGTAATTTTTTAAAATTGTTGTATGTGTTTAAAAATTTTTAAAATATATATTTTAAAATAATAAAAACTTCCTCCTAATGGTTTTGTACTTTTCATATGAATCAGGATAAAACCTTTAAATAATTATAGAAAATTAGATTTAAATCATTTTTTTAAATAAAATTTTTAGAGACAAAATTTAAATTTTTTAAATAGTTATAAGTTTTTAATTTTTAAATTAAATTTTTTAAAAATATTATTTGAATAAAAATAAATTATATTATTTTAATATATTTTAAAAATATTTTTAACTTAATTAAATAAAAAATTTATAATTATTTTAATTTATAATTTTTTTTATTTTTAATTCTAAAAAATTATCTATTGAAATAAAAATATGATGATTTTACGCTGTACACTATTATATTATTACTATTATAATTATCATTAAACTATTAATTTCACCATTTTACCTCTACAATTAATTTTATTATCAAAATAATATTTAAATTATAAAATCTTCTATTATTACTATAATTATCATAATAAATTAATAAAATATTATTATTTTTTCATCATCATTAGTTTGTTTTTATTTTTTATTATTTTAAAACATTTTATTTTATTTATTTATAAATTAATATTTATTTATTTATTTTAGTAAACATATAATAAAAAGGTAAAATAAAATAAATTATTCATTTTTATAATAATTTTTAAAAGTAAAAATTTAAAATTAAAACTAAATTTAATTTTTAAAAATTAAAAATCAAAAATTAAAAATCATCCCAAAACTTAACTTCAAAAATATTTGATTCAATGATGCTAAAAGATTCAATGATGTTAATTTTTCAAAAGAATTTAGAAATATTGACAAACCTCTAATTTATTTTATTTTTACATATTTCATTTTTTTACTCTATACATGGCATGCAGTCCAAAACTGTCCAAGCCACATGTGCTAATATAGTTGTTTTACAAAGAAAGTAGATTCCAACATAGATGCATATATGTAACAGGTGCCTCAATCCTCTTTTCCTTTGAGAAAGTTCCGGCTTATCTTTTCCCACCATCGCTTCTCTGACTCTTCTAACTCACAATGGCACTTCAAATCTTCCGCAAATCCTTTCTGTATTATAACATTAAGAACTCAGTCATATTGGACTAATTTTAGTTAATAGCTGCTATAAATAATTATGATAAATTCTTGTCTAATAAAAATATATTCTTTTAGTATAGTTATATCATAATACTTAATTGAAAAAGAAAAGTAGTGGAATATAAGATATGATTTGATTGAAAAGTAAATAGTTGAAAGTAAAATAAAAAATTATTATATAATTCGAACTATTGTATTTTTACCATCTCACGCAATTTTCATGTGATTTATAGTCTTTTTTTAAAAAAATTTACTAAAAAAATAAATAAAATTCAATCCCATTTCCTGACCGAAAGATCATAGATATGAGGAAATATTATAGATATGAGATGGTTTCAGATCATGCAATAATTTTAAAAGAAAAAATATATATAAATTTTAATAGTAAAAAAAATAAAATACCAAGACATATTTAACGTTACCTCTATGACATCCATATTGAGAAGGCGATCAATGAGATTAAATAGTATATCTATGGTGTACTCAGGATGACCCTGAATTCCAAGAATATGGTCTGCAATTGCAAACATTTCCACTCCAGTTTTTTCCGACGATGCAATCACTTGTGCACCCACAGGAACCTCATAAACCTCATCTTGGTGCACCTCAACGATAGAAAGGGATGGTGGCATTTCATGGTACTCTAGATAACCATATGGAATTATATCTTTCACGAAATACACTTGCCTTACGCCAATATCCCATCCAGTGTCCGATTTTCTTACCCTTCCACCCAATGCTCTGCTTATAACCTACAAATCCAAGACCATTCACAAAATTATTACCAACATTAATCATATTTCATGATCGTAAGATATAGACTATGACAAGGGTCAAAATTGAGGAGTCAATAAAATAAATAATATTAAAGGTATAGAAAACATACCTGGTGACCAAAGCAGATACCAAGGAGTTTCTTTTCCATGGCATCGAGAGTTTGCACCAAGAAACAGAGTTTGATGACCCAGGAATCATTTCCATAGGCATCGTTGGAGCTACCAGTGATGACAAAGCCATCATATTTATGGAGGTCATTGAAATCTGGGAAATCTTCCTCATTGACTCTAAACAAATCCCAGGTGTCTCCTTCTTCCCCAAAAGCTTCTACATAGACGTTGTAGTATCCACCGTATACTTTCTTTACATAGTCAGAATCTTTAGCTGCTTGCAGCAGAGCATATCTTTTACTTTCACCATCAGCTACCATCTTCAGAATTCAAATAAATTATACCGTGCTAGTTAGTGGAGTAAACCTTTTATAGACCAAAGGAAGGAAGCTTCCATGCGCTTCCCCTGGATGGGACCACATATTAATCCTATCTGGTATGTAAATAACTAAATTAGTCTATGAAAAAATAAATAAAAAATAAACATGTTATTTTCTAATCTTATGTTTAGATGATGGATTTTAAGGGGAAAATATAATTTTTAAAAGAATTTAAAATTTTAAATAATTTGTTTGAATAATTTTTTGTAAAGCATTTAAATTCTAAATTTTTTTAAAAAAAATTAATAAGGTAAAATAAAAAAATTTAAAATTTTATCAGAATAGGTAAAATTTTCAATTTTACTTCCGGATATGTTATTTTAAATATTTTAAAAAACTATTTAAAAAAAATTTATATATAATAAAAGTTATATTACAGAATTTAAACAAAAATTTAAAATTTTAAAAATGTAAAATTTTCTGTCTAAAGAAAAAATTTTAAATTTTTGTAAAATATTAAAATCATTCATCCAAACATAAAATAAAATTATTTATTTATTTTTAAATCATAAATATGAAACATTTCAATCTTTTGTTTATTTTAAATTTTAAATTTTTTTTCATTTGTATGTATATTTTACATAAATAAA
This sequence comes from Canavalia gladiata, assembly GCA_037954105.1. Taxonomy (NCBI): domain Eukaryota; kingdom Viridiplantae; phylum Streptophyta; class Magnoliopsida; order Fabales; family Fabaceae; genus Canavalia; species Canavalia gladiata. The sequence goes on along the minus strand of CM075662.1, from coordinate 39,161,454 downwards.
ATTATTTAAAATTATTATAAGTGAAAAAAAAAAATTAACACATATATATACTTTAAAATTTGAACCTTAGATCAATGATTAAATTGAATCAACTTTTTATTAACTGATTTACGCATTTAGAATATTTTAACCTTTGTATGTTAAAAAAAATGAATAAATTTAATTGAAAATAAATTAAATAAATATTTTTAAAGTTAACTTCTCTTTTTGAGTAATTTTTATTTTTTTTAAATTAAATCTAATTTTAATTTTAATTTTTTAATTTCTAACAAATTATTATAAAAGTGAATCAACTCATTTTATCATATTTTTTTATTATAAATTTTCTAAAAATAAATAAATTATTCTATAATAAAAAATTAAAAATATTTATATTTTTATTATTATTGTTATTTTAATAATGATGATAATATTAATGAAAGGATGATGAATTTTAAGAAATAAATTTAGATTTAATAATAAAAAAATTATAATTAATAAATATTCTTTATTTTAAAATTTTAGTTAAAATTATTTTTAAAATATATTAAAAATAAAATTGAAACTATTTTAACTAAATAGATTTGTTTTTAAATTTAATTTAAAAATTAAAATAAAAAATAAAAAAATCGCAACCATTTTAAAATGGAACCTTAGCTGTGTTATAGGCAGTTTTATCTTACGTGATTTATATTTTAAGAAATTAATCATATGTTTAGAATAAAAAAATTGAAACATTAAAATCTTTCGTGCTAGTAATTTTGAAAAATATTTAACAAAATTTTTTCTTCCAAGACTTTTGGTCCAAACATTTCCTTTTTTCATCAACCCAATAAGGTGTTTACTAATAGGAGTATTTGCTTATAATGTTTTGTTTAAGGTAGAAACGGTATTTTTGAGATATATCTTTTCGATATTATATAATAAAAAATTAACTATTATTAATTGGGAGGTAAATTTTATAAATTTATTGCGAATTTAGACTTAATTACATGTTTAATAATAGTAACAATATCATTATAATTAGTTTATTCTTTGATCAATATATTCGACTTGTAGAATATAATAGAATTCTCAATCTCTATGCTAAATTTGTATTGTATTCTTAAAAGTTACATAACTTTTAGATGTAATTTTATTATCACATAATCGTGCATTTTTTATTTGATTATACATATTTTTGTAACTTTATTATCAAATAAATCCATATTTTTATTCTTTAATTTGTGATTTAATTAAAAAAAAAGTTTTATTTTTAAATTTATTTAATTAATATCTATTGTTATCTATTATACCAGAGGTTGATGGAACTTAGTTAAAAGGTTTAGATTTAAATCTAATTATGTAAGTGTATTCAAAATTTTAAAAAATTTGTTATTTATTATTTATTATTTAAATTTATCATTTTTAAAAATTTAAAATACCTATATAATGCATCCATAACTTGCTAATTTAAAACTAATTTTAAACATATCTTACTATATGTTGTTTTAAATAAAATTAAATTAAAATTTTGTTTTACTCGTTATGCTAATATAGTTTTAATAACTACAGGAAGTATATTATTTAATTATTAAGAATTATATGGTTTATTTATTTACTTTTATATATGATTATTAATATAATTAATATTATTGTTAATGATGGGATAATTGATGGATTTAATAGAATATTTTATAAATTAAAAAAGTAAAGATATATCTTAAATTTAAATATAATTTTTTTTATATTATATATTAAAAATAAATATTTTATATTATCATTATTTTTATAAAATATAAAATAATAATTATTTAAATATTATAAATTATTAAAATAATATTCAATAAAAATATGCAAAATATGTTAGAATTGATTAAAGTAAATAAGGATAAAAGTAGGTTGACTCGAATCATATTTTAGATGTTTAAGTTTAATTTGAACACGTTATCTTTATTTTTTGTCATTGACTTAAAACTTAGAAAGTCTTTAAATTTATTTAAAAGTTTACCATTTAAAATAGTTAATAAATAGACTTAATGTCTATATAAACGATTGAATAGACTTATAAATTATTGATTAACAAAACTTGTAAGTTTAAAGTTTAAAAAATAAAAAAATCATTAAATAAGTTATATATATATATTATGTAAATAAAATATATTAAAATAAATATTATATAAATATAATATATTAAAATAAATAAGCTTCTAAATATATTAAAAAAAATTTATAAATAAATCTGATTATTTATCTAAAATTCTTTTAAAATAAATATAAATTTATTTATTTATTAAATAAATCAAATCAAACTAGATTTTAAACAAATTAAATCATAATTTTTTTTGAATAATCTTGTTTTTTTTTTCTAAAAATAAAAAATGATAATTTTAACATATATTATAAATAATTTAAAACTTATTTACATAAAATGTTAATAATTAATTAAAAATATCATTATACGCAAAAAAAAAATTAAACATTTTATACTCTCATCTCACATTTACATGATACAAAATGATCATTATTTAAATATTTTAAATCATAAAAACGGTACCCAATAAAAACATGTTAGAATCAGCTAATTCAAGAAATGATAATTTTAACATGTATTATAAGTAATTTAAAACTTATTTATAGGAAAATTCTAATAATTAATTAAAAATTTACTTTTAAAGAATTAAAATTTAAGAAATTATATAAAAGGATGTGATGAATATATTTTTATTATGATTTTCAATACATTATTAATATAGTTTTAAAAAAATATTTATTATTTATAATTAATATTTTTAAGATAGTTGTTAATATAAATTTTATTAAGTATTTAAAATTAATTAATAAAATATATTTGTTGTTCCTTAGCATTTTTAAATATAAATATTATTTTTGTAAAAGATAATTATGTTTGAAAAATCTAGAATATTTACAATATAATGAAATTAGTTTTTTTAATAAAAAAAATTATACATAAAACTTAAATTCAAAATCTAATTTTAAAGAAATTAAGTATACATAATTTTAATTAATTTTATTGTTCCTTAACATTATTCATAATGACTAAGGAATAACGTTAATGATACTTCTTTTCTTTTAAGTATTGTACGTTCAAGATGAAAACGAAGAGAAAGAAAATAGCTAGTTCATATTGTGAACGTGTTGATATAATGGCCGAGGATAACAGAAGCCACAAATTATAAGATATGTGTCTTAAGCATATATACAGAAGGATATGATATCTGTGACATGTCCTGTGATTTCAGACGCATCAAGCAATCAAGCATCCAAGCATCCAGTTCTTATTCTTTGATGAATCCTTCTCAACAGTTCGCAATGGCAATAGTATCCCAGGAATCGCTTCTAAATTAAGCGTGTTCAGATGTTCTTTTCAACTTGTTCTCATCATCACATTGTAATGCATTCTCTCTAGTTTACTAGTCTGTACAAATATAATGTCATAATATGCACCATTAGGATTTTTTTAAAAAGAAAATTTCATTGATTATAATAATAATAATAATAATATAAACAGAAAATTTTATTCTTAAACTATTCATCTTTAATTTAAGAGAGGATATTTTGGAGCATCTATCTCTAGAATGATACCCCTACTTTTTTGCTAATGTCCTTAATTTTCTCTAATCAACCCAGAATTCTGATCCTACCCGGTGACAAGTTTATATTGGCCAATGCTAACGAACTCTTTTAAGATATCCCTTAAAAAATTAAAATAGCATCCTGGTGTATCCAGTATCCTATTTTTCCGTGTCAACGAAGTGATAATACCCAGTACCTACCTTGCTTTTGTTTAGCATCTTTAAATAATTAACAATTAATACCATTATTATTCCCTCTATTTCCTATGTTTTATTGTTTTAACTTTTTTTATTTTAAAAGATCTGTTATTTTAACAATACAAGTCTTGTTTGTAACAAAAAAAAATCTAAGATTTGTTTGACCTTTTTTTTACTATTTATACCTTCATTTAATAATTAAAGAAAATTATTTTTTATTATCATCTAATATTTTTATTTATCATATGTTTTAATAACATGGATTACTTGTTGAAAAAGAATAAATTGAATGACATGGATATAAAAAAAATATTTTAGTCATACTATAATAATATGATATATCAATTATTTTTTTTAATATATATGCATAACTTTAAAAAATATAATATAAGGAATGGAAAATAAGTACTTAATTAAAATCTAAATAGATTTAGAAAAGTGTTAACATTAATTATTAGGATTCATTTTAAACAATTAAAAGTTGTAAATTTTATAGGGATATATTCATTTCTTATATTTTTATATTTTTCATATAATAAATATGTTTTTAATAACATTTTACTATTTTATAACCTAAAAATAGTCTTAAACATTAACATTGACAAAACTGATAAGTTTATAAAATATATAATTAATATTAATTACCAATTGTTAAAAGACTAAGATATCGGTTAAGAATTGAAAATAAATTTTGTATTAAAAATATAATTATTATTAATACATATTATTATAATTTTTAATATATTTTATTTATTAATTAATTAATATCCTTAAAATACCGATTAATAATATTATTGTTAAAAATAAAAATATATTCTTACTTAAAGATAAAGGTACTTAAAAGGTTCTAATAATATTTTTATAAATCAACAAATAATATGATTAGTGGATAGACATCAGTATTGGTATCCTTTTAAAAGTGAAGGTATACCAGAAATTTCTTATTCTATTATTCTAGCATTAAACTCGCATACAAGGTTTATAGTCAGGAAAAGGGAAAAAAATAAAAATAAAAATCAAAGTTTAACTTTTCAGTAACCACGTAGGATGAAAATTTGTTAGAGAATTTTCTTTACGTTTTAATTCAAGATTTTTATAAAATAAAAATATCTTAACTATAATTTATTATAATATTTAAAAAAAATTAAACATATCGAATACATAATTATAATATTGATTCTTGATAAATATAATTTAAAAAAAAACATTACTTTTGATAAACATGATTAAGATAAAGCAAAAATATTTATATTCCAAACGATCAAGTGTTAGTTTTAATAGCCCTTAATATATCTTTATTTTTGTTTAGATATATTTACTAAACATATATATCCAAGATCTAATTCCATATTGATGCATACATTTTGCAAACGATAAGTAGTTTTAGTTATTGGTAAGAGAGGAATTAAAAAATAAGAGGTTATAGATGTTGAGACCAAGTTTTGGTGAAAAGGAAGATTATGATATTTGCTTAAGAAAAATTAAAACAAAATATATGAAACACAGTCAATAGTTCAGCAAGGAACGCAATGGTCCTTGCGTAGAGGTAAAAGTTAGAAAATATATTTCACCATATAATCCAATATCAAAATATATGTATGATGCATTGTAAAAGACAACGAAAAAATAGAAAGAAAAGGTATAGACATTTAGAAAGAAATAAATATAATGAGTAATGTAAAAAATAAAAAAAAAATCTAATAAAATAAGGAAATAAGTTGTGATGTAAAAATAAACATATTTGTTTACAAAGTCATACTTGATGAACGTATCGTACAGAGTAGCCAGTTAACATCAACAAGCATAAAGAATTTTACACATGTTACATTAAGAGAGAAAAAAAATACACCTCACTCCGATAATAAATTAGCAATTTGGAAGTTGATAAAAAGGAATCTGATGGATGACAAATCCAATTGGTGAATTGATGGCGTCATTAAGGTGACTTCAACATTGACACCTAATGATAGATTCTGCTCAAACGCATCCACATGGAAAACTCTCCTTCGAATAGGAAAAAAATATCCGAAAAGAATCCACAAATTGTTTAAGCATATTAAAGGCAAATGGCAGGCAAATGGAATGTATTACTCTTTTAAGCTAGTCTATGATTAACATTTAGAATTTTATTAGAACTTCAAAAATTTATTTTGTTACAAGGTATTTAGAATTTTATTAGAACTTCAAAAATTTATTTTGTTACAAGGTTCATGTAAAATTTTCTATTCATTTTTATTATTAAGCATGACAACACGATGGGCTGTAGCGGGTTTTATATTCTTTGTTTTTGTTCTTGGTATCTCGTACCAGTATTTCATGATCTGTTCTTAATATTTTTTATATTTATATTTTTATTTTTTATAATTTATTAAATTTTGTATATTTTTAAATTTTATATAATTTATTACTTTTATAACCTTGTTAATTTTATATAATATTCTAATAATTTTAAAAAAAAACAGATTCCCATGAGGATTGTCAACATAAGGAATAATGCTAACTGTCCACCAAATTAAGCGTTGAACCATTTTGTAGAGCTACATAAAAAAATACCAAATCATCAATTTTTAGTAAAAAAATCTTTATGATGGTCATATATCAGATCTAACCACCAGTAACAAAGAATCACCTCAGAAAGGAATTTCTTTTGTTTCATCATAAAAATTACTTATTTTAAAAAGATAATTTAATTTTTTTTAAGCCAATTTGTTTAATTTATAAAAAAATATTTTAAAAAATGATTTTCAGTCACTTTTGAAAAAATATAATTGTAACTACTCTTAAAAAAAGTGTTTTTTTATAATTATAACCAAATTAAAAATAACTTAAAATATACGTGAAAGAGGTTTCTTATTGTGTGATTATGGATATACAATAAAAAGTAAAAAAATAGAAAGGTTTAATAATTTTGTTAACTTAAAATTGATTTAAAGCTACTAAAGGTGTTGATTTATCATTGTTCGAACATCCAAGGGTCTGAAAAAAACAAATCCCGTTTGTACTTTATAACATTTAATGTTAGCAAATTTATTTGAAAAATTAGTTACTGTATAAAAACATGGAAGGTCATTTAGTTAATGCTTACTTTTTAAAACATTTAATATAGCATATTAATAATTTCACATCATATATCTATAAATATATAATAAAATGTCTTGCATAAAATCTCCAACAAAAAATATTTTACATATTTTATTATTGTTTTTTAAATCCAAAGCAACCATATTCATTTTAGATTTTTTTTTAAAGAATTTTAAACCAAGCTTTTTTCTTATCCCAATCCTACCAAGACAGAATTATAGTAATTTGTATGGATAAATTTTATAGCATGATAATTATATATTATATAATAGATTAAGATTTGTTTGGATAAAAATTTTAATTAAATATTTTAAAATTAAATTTTACGAAAGTAAGATAAAAAAAATTATCCTGATAATGTTGAACTTAATTTGCGGACATGAAGATAGATAGATCGTTCTTTAATCGCCACAGGTGAATTAGTTTATAGGAATCAGCAAAATTCAAGACATGAATGATCTTATTTTCTATTAACAATTGCACTAAGGAAGGGATTCTGATCCTAGATTGTGGGTTACCAATTTACCCCAAAAAATGCTTGGATGGATAACTGTGATTGGGAATATATTAAATTAGTTGAAAATATAACTGAGTAATAAAGTAAAAGTTGATAAAATAGTTGCAAATAAAGTAATAAATGTAATGTAAAAGCTAATGAAAAAAAAAATTGATTTGTGTGGATATGCGTTCGAGATTTTTTTTAAAATATTGAATAATTAACATTTATATGTTTATACAAATAATTTCACGTTTTAAACTTATCGAATACTCTTAACCTTACTAGGTTTACCATCTAGTGATAAAGTGAGGTTTAATCAATAATAATGGTATAAAATGCATCCATGTTAACTGATTTATACATCTATTAATCGATGATAAATATTTTTTTTGTTGTAAAAGTCATCTAACCTTTTAATCATATCCCCATAAGTATGTTGTGATCTTATTCGTTGATTCTCAGTTAAGTCAAACTTAAGTGTAAATTAGAATGTTTGAAACTGGAAATAGTGGTTGATTTTCACTAAAATTATAATTTCTAAAATGTAGGTCATTCTCAATTTTTCTTTATCAATTTCAATTGCATGAGGTCATCCTTTTCTCCGATATTCACACATTTTGGTTACAACAACAATTCTAGCATGTCAAATTAATTGAAATTGTTCCAAGAATACCCCCAAGACAACTACTAGAGAGCCCTTATGCCTTCTATTAATGCTTAATTGTATCATCAATTGATTCATCCTTTAAGCTTCATGGATCTATCTTTACCTAAAATAATCCTTTTCAGTTGTTAGTTGGACTTTTTATCTCAACAAGTATTAGAATTGACTATCGATTGTTAAGTTCAATTTGGCTAACTCAGACTTCAACTATTCCAATTTGAATGTTAATGGATAAATATAACTAGATTTTATAAAAATACAGTAAAAAATTTGTAAAAAAAATTATTTTTATAAATTCAAATAAACCTTTTCAAATACTCTTAAGTTTATATTTTTTATTTTGATGGTCGTGCTTAGTTACTTATAGCATATAATTCTCATGTCCCTCCTTTTATGGCAAAGGAAGAAAAAAAATTAACATTAATATTTTTTAGAAATAAAGAGACTTTAATATAAAAAATTTAAAAACATAATACATGGTTTGGTAGAGAATCAAACCAAACATGATTTTGAAATAAATGTGCAGTAGTTACTAATCTATAGTTACACACATTTAAGTCATATTGATGAAAATAAATAAAATATTATGAATCTTATTAGTTAAAATTTTAATGTCTTAAATAATCTTTATCAAATTTGGATGAATGGAATAGTGCATCATAGTCTTTTGAGCAAACTTCAACAGTATACCAAACAAAAGTTCCACTGCATTGCAAGACACTCACTAATGACTACATCTAATCTGTAATTAAAAAAACTAGCAATTTATCATTTGATTTTTTAATCTTAAGTTATCTTTCTCCGGCTCAACTAGTATCCAAGTTGATAAACAGATTTTTTTCAAGTTCAAATTCTAAAATCAACAAATATCATCTACTAAATTATTTTTCTTAGCATGTGATGATCTTCACTAGTTTTATAGGTTAAAATCCAATGGTCTAATATAATTTATTTGTCTAAAACACTCATTGAAAACAAATATCATTTCGATGTTTTTATAAAGTTCATGGAACCATTATGTACTTTTCTAACCAATTTGTATGAAACTTTTCTTTTTAAATGTGCATCCATAAAAAATAATAATGACCATTAGAAACTTATGCTTAATTAAATAAATTTAAATTCATTAAGAGGTGATATGAAGATTTAATGAAAAATATCATTTTTTTTACCACTTACACATAAACATTCTTAGTGTGATTCCAAGGACTAGGAATGATTTTAATAACGACAGCTTGGTGAAATACAAACTCAATGGATTTACAATTCTATATATAACACAGCGAACAAAACTAAACTATCTACAGTGACATCTATCGAAAGAAAATTTAATGAAATAACTATACAACCTGAATGTGGGCTAAAAATTCTTCCAAATACAAATTTTTTATTCATCAAATAAAATTTTAAATTCAAATTTATATATAAAAAGTTATTTTAAAAAATAATTCTTAAAAAACTTTTATAATATAAAATTATTTCTCATAAAAAATACCTTTATTACGCGTTCTATGGAAAAAATCAAAATATGATTATTTCTCATAAAAAAAACCTTTGCTACACAGTTCATGAAAAAAAAACCAAAATATGGATATGAGAAAAAAAAAAGTTATTTAACTTTTTAAATAATGTTATGCATAGAAAAAATTAGTTACTGAATAACAATTTTTTAAATCTTTATCTCATACTTTACATTTTTTTATTGTGTTGTTTTACAAACATTTTATATTAAAAAATATTAATAATATAATTTTAAAATAATCTTTAATATTTTTTTATAAAATAAATATTATATTTGTCTCCTAAATTAATGGTATTTTAAAAATATTTTTGATTTTTATAAAATAAATAAAATATATTAAATATACTTAAAATATATGACAAATATTTTTATATTATTTCAATTCTTTAAATTTTAACTAGTGAAAATGCACACTCATAGTCAAAGCTTTAAGTAAAGATAAGGTTTATGATAGAATTTTTTATTTTATTTAATTAAATATATTTTACTTTTTAAAATTTTAAGTATTTAAATTTGATATATTTAAAAATTTTAAAATTAAAATATAAATTTTTTTATTGTTATAAATTTTTTTTATCAAAATTTATTATGTTTTAAAATGTACAAAATCTATAAATTTATTTAAAAATTTATCATAAAAAATTAATAAATATATTTAAAATATATTAAAACCTAAATTTTAAATTTAACAAAATAAAAAATTTATTACCTTAACTTTATAATTTTAAAGTATCTATACTAAATATTAATTATATACAAATATAGTAGCATATAAAAAAAATTAACACACGTACATATATATAAATTTATATACATATAATATAAAATATTTATTTTAAAATTAAAATAAAGGAAACAACTTTTATAATAAATATTATAAAATTTTGTAATTATAAAAAAAATTATTTAAATACAAATATTTAATTTTTAATAAAATTAGATAAATATATTAATATTATATAAATATAAATATATAATATAAATAAATAAATAAATTTCTAAATAAATTAAATAAATTTTTTAATAAATTTAAATTAATTTATTTATCTAAATTAAACTTTAAAAACTCAATCATAGTCCCTTTCAGACCTGCGTTTCCACTTGTATCTAATTCGCTTATTTTGTTCACCTGATAGTTAATTTATTTTATATCTAATTCGCCTTTTTCTGTTCGCCTGATAGTTAATCTATTTTACTGGTATAATAAATTAAAATATCTAATCTATTATTGTACCTCGCCATATTTAATTTTGGGAGGGTACCCATGAAATTTTGAACAATTAGCGAACCTTGTCAGCTGAAACTCTTGGCCTATCTGTGGTCCATCAAAGCAGTCTGGACAGTGTGAAAATCCAAAATTTATGGTGTAATAGCCCACACTCATAGGGTTCATGGGCCAGGAGACCATTTTAATGCTAATCTGCAAAATGGGAGAAGACCGTAGAGTCCACTATTAGTGTAATTTACTCAAATGACCAGTTCCATGCTTGTGAGATGCCTGTGATTGTTGAGGAAAATCCGAAAATGGTTTCAGAGTCACCACCTCTACCTTTAGTTTTTTATTTTTTATTCTTTGTTTGGGATCATTCTGTAATAGAACTTTAGAATTAGAAAGTATATAAATGTGTGAAGTGTAGATTATACTTTTTAATATACAATAATTATTTGTATAAACAATTATCTCTTCTTTTTCTTTTTTCATTTAACCCTTCTTTTGCATTGATAAGTTTAACTTTATGCAATTTTCATTGAAGACTCTCTTAGATAAATGTTTGCCATTAATGGAAACTTTTTTTCTGGGTGAGCAACGGGTTAAACGAAAGCAACATACTACAATATTAACTACCGTTAATGACAGTTTTGCTGCAAAGGAAAAGAGCAAATGGTCGACTATAATTGACGCAATCTACTAAAACTAGGCTTGTGAGATATATTTGATTGTTGTCTAAAACAATAACAACCAGTCAATCACTAAAGTGCCACAACCTTTAAGTTGCACTTTTTATTTTTTATTTATGAGCATTGTGCAGTAATAGAATCTGAAACTCTATAAGATAATGTTTGCCTAGCCTTATTTTATAAAAGAATATGTGATGTTGCTAGCTATTAATTAGTCATTTAATACTCAATAATTGTGCATGTTTTCTTTTCTCATGTTTGGATTAATTTTTGTTTTACTATGTTGTTTTTAAAATTTTAAGATAATATTAATTATTAGTTTAGATTTATTTTTTCTACCTATTTTTAAATACATTACAGACTTGGATTATTTCATTTAGTTGAATAATATATTATATGTCATGTTAGAGAGTATTTTATAAAGTGAACAAATAAAAAAAAATAAATACAAAATTAATACATTACATAAAATAAAAATTCTTTTATGATGTGTCTACGCATATATAATAAAAGTGAACAAAAATATTTTTAGTAAAAACTATTTATTGAATAAAAATATATTTGTATTAAACAATTTTATTTAAAATCAAAACTTTACTATGTTAATTTGAAAATTTTGATATGTTTATTTTTAAAGTTCAAGGCTTAGCGTTTACTTTTGAGTTAGAGTTGAGTTTTTTTTTATTATTATTATTAAAGAGTTAGGATTGAACTTTTTTTTAAAAAAAAAAAAAAACACCTATATTATAATGTATGATAGCTATGATCTAACAAAATTGTTTGAAAAGTAATTATTATAATAAGAAAAAAAATGAAAGAGGTTATGAAATTTATGTGTAACGTGTGTTATTTTTTTTGTATGATATTATATTTGTATCGAGATAGTATTTAATATATATATTAAAAAATGTAATTTGTAATAATATGAATTTTTTATATTTATATTATTTTTTATTGGATAATTTTGATTGATTTTTTTATAATAATGTTAGTAAAATCTTGTTTAATAATTTTTATAACTTAAAAAGATATTATAAAAAATATTTTTATAAACGATTTTATGCTTATCAATTTTTTTAATATTTGTATATAACTTACTCATTTTATATGTTAAAAAATTGTTAAATTTTTTATGACATAGATCTTTTTGATATTTTTCTTGATATTTTTTCCATTGTTTATGAGATAATTTTAATTAATTTTTTATATAAATAATATTGGTAAGAACTTATTTTAATACGTTTTATAATTTTAAAAAAATTATAAAATATATTATTAAAAAATTGTTAAATGTATAAACTTTATATATATATATATATATATATATATATATATATATATACGTTAAATTTAAGTTTGTAAATTTTTTAATCAATTATTTAATATCAATTTTAAATCTATTAATTAGTTTTTATAAACGAAAGTAAATACATATGATCCAAGTCATTTACATGCTAATAATACTAATCTAATCATCCTAATATTTCTTTGAATTATCTCTCATGCTATTTCTAGACATACAAGAACCGGTGGAATATATCATTATCAGGAATATTAGGTATATAATATTGACAAAATCCACCCTTTTTCCATCAATCTTGATATTTTGCATTAGTCATTCTTGTATAATTGGTAATTGTAGCATAAAAAATGAAAATTGTTGACTCAAATATTAAAGTCAAGATTAATGTAATTATCAATTCCAACTTTGATCCAATTAATTGGTCTATGATAATAAAATTATACTTGTTTGAAAACTGTTATATCCAAATACACCAAACATACAAAAATTAAAAATTTGGATTGAAAATCGAGAAATAAAAAATTAAGTAAGAAAATAAAAAGAAAACAAATCTGTAACATAGGTTTTCAATGTAGAACCGATCAATAATATTGATAACAAACTTGAATCCAAAATTAGAGTAAAAATCTTTCGCTTGCAAACAATTAATGATCCTATTTCATGTGTAAGCTTTGTTAATCTTGTATAAACTAAATATCTCACCATTAGATTAATTATAATGATTTCAAAAATATATTAAAATATATAAATACGTGAAGTATGAATTATATTTTTAATATAGAATAATTATCTATATAAACAATTCTTCCTTTTTAATTTAACTCTTCTGCATCAATAAGTTTTACCTTGTGCAATTTTCATTAAAGAGTCTCTCAGATAAATGTTTGCCATTAATGACAATTGTTTTCTTGGTGAGAAAGTGGGCTAAGCCCAAAACAGCATACTACATCAGTGAATTGCGGAGAATAGTGACTTCCGTTAATGACAGTTTTGCTGCAAAGGAGAAAAGCCAATGGTCCACTATAATTTACCCAATCCACTAAAACCAGGCTTTGTGAGATATATCTTATTGCTGTATAAAACAATAAAAATCAGTCAATCACTAAAATTACACAACCTTTAAGTTGCACTTTTTATTTTTTATTTATGACCATTATGCAATAATAGAATTGGAAACTCAATAAGATAAATGTTTGTGTAGACTTAATATACAGAAGAATACGTAGATGCTGCTAGCTATTAATTAGTCATTTAATGCTCAATAATTATGCACTTTTCATGTTATTTTTTTTCATTTTTGGAATAAAAATGTTGTTTTTAAAAATTTCAAGATATTATTAATTATTAGTTTAGATATATTTCCTTCTTTTAACTATTTTTTAAATATATTACAGATTTGGATTCTTTCCCGCTGTTGAATAATGTATGATATGCCATGTTAGAGTGAAATATATTTTTTACCAAATTAAATTAATAGGTCCTACAATTCCTACAATCAATCATAGTGAATCACTATTTAAAAAAAATGCATTTTTCTCCAATATGAGCATATCACGCAGTATCCAAATCCATATTTTACATAAATATATATCATAAATAGGAAAAAATAGTTATAATGATTATATAATAAACTTAAAAAATATAAATTGATCGCAATATTAATTATATATTAAATCTATATGTTATTTTATAAAGTGAACAAATAGAAGAAAATAAATACAAAACTAATACATTACATAAAAATACAAACTCTTTTATGGTGTGTCTACGCCTATATAATAAAGTGAAAAATTATATTTTTATTAAAAACAATTTATTGTATAAAAATTCCAAAAATTATTTAAGACCTTTTTAAAAGTAATTTAAAGAATTTAATCAAGTGTATTTAATATTTTAATAACTATATGTTTATGGGTACATAATAGGCAACTAAATATAAAAGTAAAAATTGTTTAAATTCATTTTAAAATAATAAAAAAAATTAATAAAATATGTCAGATATCCCTTAACCATCCCATTCTAATTTTATTGTTTTTTTTTTTTTTAGAGTGAGAGTTAAAGATTCAGAACATCACAACCTTATTTTAAATAGCGTGGATACTGTATAAACCCGAATTCTAATTTTATCAAGGTTGAATGTCGTATTCATATGGCAGAAGAAGAAAATCATGGGATACCACCAATGCTTGTTGGGCTGCTGTATCCGCAGTGTAGTTTTGATGGCCCACTGATTAATTGCTACTTCCACCAATATCTCCAAAGATAAAGAAAAGAGAGGATTGAAGAACAAAAAGCAGGATCCTTCTCTCTACTGGCAGAACTGCATATGCACTTCTGTTTATAATATAAAACATACAAAAGGTTAACATATTATAATATTGCCATGAAGATCAGGCCAAGGTGGAAAAGGAAAGCGATTGATATCTTAGGCCTCACTTCTCTTCATTTGAGCAGACTGAACATTTCCTATATGGCATAGTTTGGGCCTTCCCCATTTCAGAACTTCTTTTGGTAAATTTGGATTTGGAACACCATCCGCACATTCCCAACCTCACTCAAACTTTCTTCTTTGCTTTAAATAAATAAATGTCCTGTGTTCTAAAAGTATTAATTAAAAACAATTTTTTATTAAAAAATCACGATATTGGTACTTGCCAAATATTAAATGTTATACTTTTAATAAAAATATTTTTAATTTCATAATGAGTACTTTAAAAAAGATTTGTTAACATTGTCCAACAAATAAATAATAAGAGTATTATTATAGCACTTTAATTTTACACATTTGTTTTGTCACTTCTCTTTTTCCCTTCTTTATATGTTGATTTTCAAATAAAACTTCTCAAGGCAGAACCGTCTGATCAGATTCCTGTGTTGAACCTTATCTTGGTTTAAGAGCTGCCCTACTTTCTCTTTAGGTCTCTCTCTCTCTCTCTCTCTCTATCTCTCTCTATCTCTCTCTCTCTCTCTCTATCTCTCTCTATCTCTCTCTCTCTCTCGTTTTCTTCACCCTTAGAAAAAGCCATTTTATTTTTCTGGTGTCTGACTTTTCCTCAGACATTCTGTCTCTTGCTGTTCTCTATCTTGATCGTCTCAAGCCAAAACTTTGAGCTCAGCAAAGTCTCATGTCCTGCTAAGTGCATCGTCAATTATGTACTCTTTTCCCCTTGACACACAACGTGGCAATTTTCCATCATTTTCTAGCTAATCAGCTTCCTATCTTGTCATCCCTGGAAAAAACAAAACGGATTTCTGCTCCACAATAAGATTGCACAAACATCCCATACTTTTTGGTATTTCTAATCCTAACATTAGACCAAAATAACAACCCTATTTTTTTTTAGAGGCCATCTTTGAAGATGATTATTGATTAGGTGCACATGAATTTCAACTTGTTATTTTTCTCCCTTTAATTTAATGTAACTGAAATAAATTACTGAATCTATTAACGAAGAGTTTAAACTCAATTCTAATTTACAATGATTTTGAGTAAAAGATCCATCAAATAGAAAAGAAATTGTGGGGGAATATTATTTACACATGATAAACAACATAGGTAAAATATATAGGAGATTGTGAATCTTCTACGCTGGTGAATGAAAAAAAAAATCATGTCAAAAATTAAATTTATATCTAATTCAACTTTTAAAATTATAAAATGAAAACTTTTTATACTTTATATAGATTTAGTTTATCATATTTCTAGTTAACGTAAAATTTTAATTGAATGTAAATGAAGAATATATAAAATTGGTGAAGTTAATTACCAATGTTTGATATAAATTGTTTGAGAAATAATGAGTTACACGTTTGGCTTAGATACATTGTCCAGCCATGCAAGTAAACTGCAGCAACACAAAAAGGGTAATTCCTTCCCACATGTTTGTATGGGAAAGAGGCAGACACTTTTTGTTCTGTTAGTTTAGAAACGTAAAATCCGGGTTCCCTTTATTTGTACCTTTATTAGGATCAAAAGACCAAAGTGCCCTATTGGGCTTCAAATTCTTGTATGGGCCCCCAAAAATGAGGGACAGTAGTAATGTTCAAGTTTGACCAGTACTCAGTAGTACCCACATTGGCTTCAGTTTATTAAACAGAGATTAAAGAAAGGGAACAACATTGCACAAGCACTTTACCATCCCAAGAAAATAGAAATCCCCAAAGGAATGAATGTTAGGTTGAGAACCACATCTTTGTAGTGTTTGGTTGGTCATCTCGATAAATTTAACCTCGGCCTAGGTGCCCGTTTAGTCAGATATAGAAAATGAGCCTTTTAAATTGTTGTTAGAAAACCTAAGCACTATATATTAAAAAATTTGTTAACCAGTATTCCAAATATACTGATTAAAAAAATAAAGATAAATTTTTTATTCAAAATTATAATGTGATACATCGTAATTTTGATAAATATAGTAATAATTTTTATTTTTAGTTTTTCTACTAATATTTTCAAAGAACTTGTTACCATCTTTTATTTTAAAAAATAGTAAGCATACCCAACTCTCGTTGCCCTTGAAAAAACATATTATTTATTAACAACAAATAGGTCTTAAAAGTAAATATTGTAAACTAGAAGTGAAAAATCCTTTGATCAAACTTCAAGTTCAATATCATCAAAATCTAAAGATTAATTTAAATTTTAAACGTTTTTATAAAAAAAATATAGTATTTTTATTAATTCTTTTCATCTTTTTAAGTAATGTTTACAATATAATAATGTTCCTATGATTTGAATAAATTAATGGTAAACTTGAAAGAATTTATCTGGGCTTATGATAATAATATATGATTTTGATTATTTTTTCTTATCCTGTTTCAATAAGTCCTTTTTGGGGAAAGTTTTTAAAATGTATTATTTTTAAACTTGTTTTAATAAACATTATTTTTTATATAATAATTTTTTTTGAATGAGTATTTATTTAAACACAACCTTAATATTAGTTATATTAATTTTTTTACATTTTTATACAATAAAATTTATTTACTTCATCCGTTCTAAAATAAATGTCGTTTTAGAGCGATGTATAATTATTAATGAGATCATATATTCTAAAAAAATGACCGTAGAGTAAATTATCCTTTTCCATAATTTTTTTAAATAATATTTTTTCTCTTTAAGGTGAAATAGTTACTGAGCACTAATATAGAAGAAGATCAACAAGGTTGGAAAGAGATAATAAATAATTTCTTAACAATATATATTTTGAAACAATATTTTTTAAAAATTGAAACTTGTTTTAAAGCTAGCAGAGTAAATAAGTATAAAGTACATTTGTGCTAGACATTTTCATAATGGATTTGTAAAATATTAATTTATTTAAACTGTCATTTTAAAATGAAAAATAAAATAGAGATAGCATGGGAGCTATCGATGTTGTCCTTTGTCTAGCAAAAACTGCTAATTAACATTAAATGCACATCTAATAATATAGTTTTTATATAAAAAAAATACCATTGTTTAAATTTATATAAAACAATGACTTTGAGAGGGAGTTTGTTATGAATAGTCATTTTTTTCGTTTCATTTTTATAGAGGGAAAAGAAATAAAGAAAGTAATTTTGAGAGTATTGCCGTATATTTTCATTTATTTTACGACTTTTTTTTTGTTTTTTTATGAAACCAAATCAAATAACATAAGCATTTAATATCGGTTAATGGTGTAAAAAATGAAGAAGAATATCAAACAAAGACTAGAAGGTTTAGTTGATACAAAAATAATTCATTGAAAGGAAGGCGAAGAAGATAGACGACTTGCTATTATTTTTTCAGTGCATTTATGGTTGAAAGAAAAATTAAAGTGGTGACATTTTTTGGATTCTGCAATTATTTCATAATATTTCACATAAAAATAAATAAAAATAAGTGTTTACTTTTATAACTATAGTTTATTAAATATGCTATTCGCAAGTAACACAATTTATATTTTTAAATTATAATTTACGATGTTCGAACTACATACAAAACATGCATTTAAAAATTATAATATATGTGCTAAAATGAAAATTTAGTCCTCGTAATCGGCACTACTCTTTATTTATTTTTATATAAAAAATATTATTTTAAATCTAAATTACTTGAATCTAAACTCAATTCACCCAAATATCTTTCCTTTAACCACAACAATCAACTTAACAATTGAGCTGGATGCATTTGGAAGACTAATCAATTATGTATGTTCATAATGCATTTAGTATGTTTGCAATACAAAAGGTTCATGCTAACTAATCTCTTTGTTCTAAGTATTGAATGATTAAGAGTTAATTGTTATGCTACATGTCCCACATGATAAAGCTTTTTAATTTAGAGAGTGACCTGTTTATATCCAAATCTTATATAAAAGGATGAAATATCTTTAAAATAATTTGTTAAGAAAAATAATGTCCCCACATACAGCATAGCATATAATATTTAGATGTAATTTAAAAAAAAAATTCTAACTTTCCAATTACATTGAAATAAAATTTACTCGATGCATGTATGTTGTATACATATCAATGCTTTTATTCACTAATTTGTATATTATTTTCTTAAAGTTTCTATTGATTTTAGTATTAGAATACCATCATAGATACTTTTCATCATTCTTTTTAAACATTTTGATAGATTGCAATTTTATTATCAAATCTTCAAACAAATTTGAATTTAATTTATGGACCTCACCAAAATAATATCATATTAGTCCACATTCTTGTTTTTACATTAAAAAATATTCATAAACTGGTCTCCATCATTTTTCAACTTTACAACAGTACTGTATTTAAAAAATAACAAGCATACATTCCAATAATATTTATACCTTAATATCTTTCTTTTTTTTACATTTTTTTCTTATCACACATCACATGTAACATTTTATATTTGTCTATCTATTTATTTTAGTTTAATTTTTTTATCATCTAATATATCTCATTTTAAAATGTATAAATATCATAATTTTTATATTTAAACCTCAGACACAAAAAAAATTTAAAGTTTAGTTCCCATATAAAATAAATTTGTACTTCACTTTGGTATTTATATGAAAGATTTGTCGTTTCAATCCCAGGCCATGATATTATTTTTTTTTCTTTCATTTTAGTCCTTATAGGAAAAGCAATACATTGTTTAACAGATTTTATAATTAATTTTAAAAAATAAAATAAAAATATCAATTTATGAATTAAACAGTTTAACTATTTTAAAAATAACCAATTTAAATAATATGTTAAAAATCATATTTTTTTTAAAAAATTCCTAACATTTCTTATGTTAACAAATAACATTGACTAATTTGAAAAAATATATATGTATATATATATATGTAAAAAAGACGAAAATATAAAATTGTTAGTTATGGAAACAAAATCGGAAAAGAGTGTGGTGGGTAATGACAAAAAATAGAATTTAATAAAAAAAGAAAAAAGAAAGAAAGAAAGGGAAAGGGGAAGTTTAGAAGGACAGAAATGGAATTAAGTTGAATGACAAAGGTGAAGGGAGGAAGGAAAGAAGAGGACAGAGGTTGCTTGCGCAAATCTAGCTAATCTGGGCTTCTGGGGCAAGCAATAGAGAAAGAAAAGGATTGAGATTTGAGGAAGTGGTTTAAGCGAAGCCAAACAAAGCAGAGAAGAAGTATCCCAATGCCCAAACCGTACACAAAAAACCACACCAACCATTCATTTTCTTTTCCCCACATTTACATTTACTACTGCTAGCCCACATTATGTTTTGGACACACAATCTCAGTGCCACACATTCACAGCTTCACGTCCTTAGCTACCTTCCTTCTTCAACAACACCAACCCTTTTTAACAATTCTTTCTTTCTCATCATTCCACATCCAATTTCCTCTCTCTTCTTCTACTCTTTAAACTATCTATCTCATGGTTCCACTTTGGGGGTGCTTTTGCTTTTGGCTTTGGTGGTGGCAGTTCAAGAAGTGCCAACAGTTACAACACCATCCAACTATGGCCACACCTTCTTATGGGATCCAACAACAGCAATGGTTTGTCTTTCACTCAACAATCCTTGTCGGCCTAATCGCTTCTTTCCTTAGCTTATGTGAAACATCGGCTCAACCTCTTCAATTCTTGCCTGTGACTATGTTTTTCTTATGATTTTCATCATGCTTTGGTCGTGATATTGGCTAGATGGCTCAATCTGTTAGCTTAGTGATATTAGCATTGTTATTATTTCTTTAACTTACTTTCTTTATTATATAGTCCATGTTAATATGCAAGGAGTGAATGTTTCAAACCAAATATTGCTTTACCTTACACAGGTTTTTTATTTCTTGTGATCTCAGTTTGCTGACCGGTTTTTGGATTTGGTATTTTATTTTCTTTTTTTAAAAAAATTTATTTGGGCTTTATGCGGTTTGAATTGAAGGCCTGGGAAAGCAAGAAAGGAAGTAGACGTTTCTTCGTTTCAGCTTTGGGTTGCTACATTTTGCAGTAAATGGGGATGCACCTAATCCTGTAGGATTTTAGTCAGTGATGCTTTAAATTTTGGGGGTCCCTTAAGGTACAGACTACAGACCCTTCAACATCCAAACACTCTTTTATTACCGTTTCAAATTTAATGTCAGTCTTTGCTTCTGTCTCTTTTACAAATTTTATTGATTTTTCTTGGGCAGTGTGGGGCTCCGGGATATTAATAAGGGGGTCAAAAAGGAAAACTCGTGTAAAATACATTATTACTACCCTCAATTCTCTTTAAATTTTAAATTAAAATAATCATTATTTGCTCATCTATTTGGGCCTTTCAACTTTGAACATCATCTTCCATAATGAAAACCACTATTCCATAATTTCCATAAAGGTTCATCATCTATCCACCTACCTACGCCTACCCTCTCTCTCTCTTTGAATAAGTATTATTATCTGAATATGTTCATTTGGGTTCTTGATATTGAGGTTTTATTTATATACTGTCCAATCAATGTTAGGGGGTGTGGTTGAGGGTGGGTGAGGTGACAATGCAACAGCACAAGTAGGGTCTTGGGTTGCAAAATACTGAAACTGCCAGTCCAAAGGAGCCTGTGTTGAGCACAATCATAGAGCATTTTCTTTTTCTTTTTCTTGTATAGCGAATTAACAAGGGCTAGAAAATCAAAAACAGAGACAAAGACAAAGAAGGTTGAGCTACGGGTGACGAATGCTTCTTTAGTCTATTTGCAAGTGTCCTATCAATTGTGCTCCCAAACTCCTTTTTTTTCTTCAATCCTTTTAGTTTTAGTATGCACGTGAAAGTGTGGATTGCGCAGGGCACCATTTAAAGGAATAAAGGTTAAAAAATTTAAAGGAATATGATTCTTCCTCGGAAGTGGCCTCTTGTTTTGTTTTCACCACGGATCCTAAGAATTCAATTCAATTAAACCAAATTCCCAATGTTGCCTAACTCAATTTCATAATTTAAAGAAACTTGTTCTTGATGTGAATCAATAACCGAATATGTTTCCTTCAGTTACTTTCTTTAAAGGAAAATATGACCGGGTTGGGTTGTTTGTAAATTGCCTTTTGTGTCACACCTTCAATTATTATAAGCAGTTAATGTGAAACTTAACATCACCTAACCAATTTCTTCCGAATTCCTTAATTTGCATATTTATCATGTGAGGTCTCTATTCTATTTTATTGCAACCCAATATAATACAAAATTACTGTTACTATTGACTAACGCTTTTGATGGAAGAGAATTCAGAAATCGAAGTGAAGTCCGGTAGCCCGTGAATTTACTCAGAATTATGCACTGTAACTCTTTTAATATTTTGCCTAAATAATAAATTAGCATAGTTTGATCGTAAGGAAACAAGTGGGTACGGTCGGTCGCATGATCCTATCAATGATAAATTAAATGTACTTTGTACATTGTCTTCATAATGTTTTCGTCCCTTGCTTCTCTCTTTTTGTTTCCATTTTGGACTTGTAATGAAGATCCATGTTGTCTTAGCAAATTTGAATTTTGGAGTCAGATGAGGCCAAGTGGCTTGATGCCAAAAAAAAATTCCACATTAATTGAAAGTGAGCAGTAACAGTGTTCCAAGTATAGACTATATATGTAAAGTAGTAAACCATCAATTTGTATAGTAGAACATATATGTAAATATAGGACACCATTAAAATTTTCACAGAAATTAGCAGCTCCTTAAAATATAGTGGGGCATCAAAGAATCTGTTGGGAAGAGTGATATTATGCTTGGCAAATCATGCATGCTTTAAGTTTACAAGTTATGCACTTCACCAGTTTTTCTATGTTGCTTAAGCTTTTAGGCTCAGGGGAGGGTAGGAAAAGCAACCCCAGTTACATGTACGGTCTAGCTAACCAGGACACCAGTTAAAAATTTAATAATTTTTTTTTTATTCAAAACTATATTGAGATACATTTAAAAATATAAAAAAAAAGTATATTAATAAAAAACTATTTTTATTTTTAAACAAATATCTTAAAATATTTTTTAACATATGCCTTACTTTTGCTCTCATTGTCTAGCATGCTAGTAACACAATGAGGTACAAATGGACGACGACGCATGCTCAAAGCTGATTTCAATGATATAAAAGGGAAAAACTATTAAAATATAAAAAAAATTCATCATAAATATATAAAATTTTTTTTTCTTTTTTATACGGTTTCTGTTAATAATAAGTTAGATAAATTGAGATAAGTATACTTTTTTCAAAGAAAATCGTCTACAACATAATATAATTCATATTTTATTATTAGCTGAAAGTTATTAATGGTATAAAATCAGATTTTAAAAATGTAAGGCCCGCATGATTTTAAAAATGTTAATATACTCCATCCAATAATACAGATTAAAGAGTGTGCTAGAAGGATTTGAATCTTCGTCAAGATTAATATGGTGCGTTTTTTTCCCTTACGGATGATGCAGCCACATGAGAAAGTGTTGAGGAATATTGGAAAGCATATTGTTTACATGTTTCCTTTTCAAAAGAGGAAGCAGCAAATAATGAATAGATAGGTAAACTAATAAGCACTGCAACAAAAGGGGGGAAAAAAGATAGTGAGACCACCAAGAAGAGTGAAACGATACATGTGCATTTAATATTCGAAAGTATATTGTAAAATTGAACAAACAAAGGGAGAAAAGCATTTTTCTTCACAATATGGCATGCAGGACAGAATTGTGGACATAGCAAATTCTAGAGTACAAAAAGGCTTGACACCAATCAAATGTTTATTCAATCAAACGATTGTGATAAAGAAAAAAAAACTGCAAGGGGGTGCCAGAAGAATTTTAATACCATCAAAGGAAAGAAAAAAACCAAAAGAGTTTTAGCCCACAAAATAAACACGATCTAACCATCTAGGTACTTTGATGAGAGAGAGCCCTTTATTCCCAAAATCCAACCCAGTCTTCTTTCTTTGAGCCGTCTTGATTTTAGAAGTAACACAATACACAATATTAATTTACATACAGCAAACTATGTTCAAGACTCAAGACCCAATCACTAATGCAAAGTGCGTTTACACATATGCAATAATATTACAAACCAATATATGAAATATCCACGTCTGAGCCTAACAGAACAAAATACTGAATGGCCGGTTCTGGAATTTGATCAATTAAAATGTCCTTCGGTACAAATTATTTGAAAACTTCATAATGAAATGCCTTTTTCCTATCCTCATAATTCAACTCCTCTCCAACACATTAATGGTGAATCATTGAATTCAGAAGTAAAAAGCAGAATGCGGAGGAGAATGGATATAAGCGAATCTTAAGAAACAGCAGAGGGAGGACTTCTAAGGACACCTGAAAAGTGTAATGCTGAACCAGAAAATATTTCAGGGGGGAAACAATTTTCAACTACACATAAATTAAAAAGCTAATAAGTAACTGCTACATTATCTACATCTTCAGAAAGATAAGTCTGTATGTATACTTGTTATTATATCTCCAATTTTCCAAAAAGATTTCAGTGTTTCAAAAACTTGAAGAGCAGAAGCACTATAATATGTAGCATAGGCAAAGGTCAAATTACTTATCATATCATATTATGAAGTGTTAATAAATAATTTGTTTAAGGTCAACAATTGATTATATTATTCATCTCGAGGCATTCCCCAAATTGTGATGGTAATAACAATAATAATAAATTTTATTAGACACTAATAATTGACGGTGTTGTATAGTTGAACAAGTGAATCGTACTAGTACAGCTGGTTTATGCAAAGCAATATGAGATTGATCTGCAGCCTATAAAAGCTAAGGTCCAGGGGCAGAGCAGACACCATTTACCCGCAAAATGTAAAAAGAAACAAAAGAATTCAGAAGCTGTTAAAGTACACATGAAGGTGCAGCAGTAGGAGTAAACCAATAGATAATGGTAATATCCACAGTGCTCACACAAGAAATAGATTTGATAAGGGATAAAATCATAGAACTAAACTATAATACCCAGACAAGGATAAAGCACCACCAAGAGTATACAAACTTAGTCCAATACTGAAATTTAATAAATGTTCATCTTCACCATAGTCTTGCCATAATCATCTCAAATAGTGATGGCACCAGCCCTAGGATATTGCTCCTCAGATCTCATCTCAGACAAGCAAGCTGGCACAATCGTCACACCTAACCTAAGTACATTTATATTATTAAAAGAGATTTCCTTTAATTACAAATATATATTTATATATATTTATCAGTCTCCCTAACAATACATGTTAACCCCATTCCACTCACGTTATTAAGGATGTAATAAAGACTTAACCATACTTCATCCATGTTTATATGTACAACTCACAAATATTACTCAAGTATCGTCTTTTCATTTAACAAAAATTCTGTGGAAATTATTTCCTAATTCAAGTGTTAAAAATATTCTTTATTTTACCTACCTCGAAACAGTGTCACCGTCCTATCGAGATTGTAACCGAGATCAAGATTATACACAGGATATGTATAGAAAAAGTCCCTTCCTAGACCCTAGTTATACGATCAAATTCATATCTCTCCTTTCTTTTTGTTCGGATATTTTATTCAAAAACTGTACATTTAATGATAACTGAATTTCAAGAAAAGTGGGTGTAATTTTTAATATAAGAATTTAATTAAAATATATTTATATGTATAACTTTTTATTAAATATAAATTATCATATCATTAAAATTTGTTAACTTTTGTAATAATTTGTTTATATTTTATTTTTCAAAAATTAAAATAACATATTTTTCCTTCCAGAATAACGTTTTCAAAAATTCATAAACTTCGTCCTAATTTGATTCGAATCAATTTAAATGCGACCATTCACGCCATTATCCTGCAGCGTTGCTCTAAATTCCTAGTTTACTATATCAATTCATACCATAAAGAATATGAATATGTGCTTTCTTCTTCTTCTTTTTTTGTCGTTTTTTACGTGAATAGATGCTTTCTTTCGTATCACGTTATTTCTTTTTAATCTATTTTCGTTAATTCATGTTTAAAAAGTGGTTAGAAGATTAGATTCGCCCTCACATTACAATTTGTTATTAAGTATAGCATATTATGCATTATTGATCACGCCCAACCGAGGAGCGTTTTGAGAATACAATAAAATAATAATCTGCACTACAGCACGTACTTACTATTATTAACATATTGTTACCTATTATTAACACATTCCCAAATAACGAGTTTTATGGATAAAAAGTAAATAAGACCTTTTCTTTTAAAAGAGATAAGTTTAGTTTTAAAAACTCTTAAGACATATGACTTCTTAGATTTAAAATATTTTTAAAATTGCTAAAAATTAAGTAAAAATATTTTCTCCTTATAGATGCTTAAATTATATTTTTTCCTTTTTTATTTTAAAATCTTAAAAGATGATCATTAATCCTTTTTCAATGTAACAAAAATTTTAACCGTATTTAATGATAATGAATATTTTTTTATGATATTTTTCCTTTAATTAGTGTCACCTACGACTGATTTTAAATATCCTACTAATGATTTAGAATTTTTGAAGCTATAATGACATTTTAAATACATTTATTATTAATTTTAATTTTAATTAAACATTTTATTTTATGTTCTAAAACCATCAAATTAATATTAAATATTCAAAATTAATTCTTAATCAAGTTAAAAATAGGTACAATAGAAAATATTTGTAACAAGCTTATTAAAATAGACTTAAATACAATATATATATATATATATATATATATATATATATATATATATATATATATATATTCTAAAGAGAATGTATATTTTAAAATTAAAAAAAGATAAAATATAAGCGCATCTTAAGAAACGTTCTAAGCAAAGGGAATATAATGTCCTCTTTTGACGATTTTAAAAAATTCTTAAGTTATTTTATAAATAGATTTGATCTCATTTAAATTTTTTATTTTATCTTTTAAAATTATAAAGTTGATATTAGATATTTAAAATTAGTTGTTAATCAAGTTTAAAATAGCTACAATAGAAAGGATATATAACAAGCTTATTAAAATAGACTTCAATAATAATAATAAGAGAATCTGTATATTTTTAACAATAAAAGGAAGAGATATAATGTAAACGCATCTTAAAAAACGTCTTGAAAAAAGGGAATGTAATTTTCTTTTTTGACTAATAAGCTTTCAAAAAGTCTGAACTTGTTTTATAAATAGGTTTGATCTCATCTAAATTTAATGTTTTAAAAAACGTCTTAAGGAAAATGTAATTTCCTCTTTTAAATAATAAGCTTTCAAAAAATTCTTAAGCCATTTTATAAACAGGTTTTGGTGGTTACAAGGAAAGAATTTTATGAATAGATTTGATCTCATTTAAATTTAACATGAGCTAGATTGTAGATTGATAAACGATGTGACGTTTTTTTTATCCCTGTATATAATGTTTAATGTAATAATATTGTAAATCATTTCTTATTCATGGATTAAATTTATTATTAAATTATATTCTCAATTACCTGTGATAAAAAAATTTCTAAATTTTAATTCATAAATTTAATTTATTATTAAATCTTTTTTATTCATGGATTTGATTTATTATTAAATTATTTCCTCAAGTAATTATTTTTGCCATTTTTTTTTTAATTTAGACTATCAATCTCTTTCATTAGTAGCATTTGTTCAAATTAAAATGATATTTTTTAAAATTTTAATATAACTATTTTTTAATTACAATTAAAGAAGCAAAATTTAATAAGAATCTTGTGTAAAATTATTTTATTTTATTTTACCATGTCCATCCTAATGCCTTAATATAACTATATAATTAAACTTAAATTTACAAGTTGTAATTAAATTGAATCATCCTTCCTAATTAATTTAGGTATTCCACGGTTCGTCATGTTATTTTCCATAACCACAAAATCAATATGATAATATTTTAGACTTTGATGGATTAATTCACCATTCTTTGTTCCCATTAAACTGAATTAAACCCCATAATAGAGTGTCAAAATCATGTGGAAGCCTTATGTATCCAAAAAACCTAGTATAAATCTAAACAGGCAAAGGGATCCATTACATATTTCATTATTACAAAATCATTGTGATATATGAGGAGTCCACAGTCCAAAGAATACATAAAAGCCCCATAGGGTTGAAACGAAAGGATCAAAGGACAGGCACGAAGCAGAGGTTGATGGTTGGAGCAGGGTATGCTTATGCTAACTGCTAAGCAGATGTGACACACGTAGAAACCCAACCTCCTCCATCTCCATGTCCTTCATGATGCCTTTCTGGGACGTGCGTAATGCGCACCCTCTCCCTCTCCCTATAGCCGAATAAGTCCGGTACACAATGCACCCTTTCCCTGGCAGTTCCTGCTTCACCACGTTCTCGCACCAGTATCCCTCCACGTCAGCATTCCGCATGGCCCACCCATCCGCACCTGCGTTGCACGTGACAGCAACAGAGAACTCAGCGGGACCAAAGCACCTCAGCACCCTGCTCACCAGTGCCCCCAAACCAATTGACTCAAGGTCCAACCCCTCCGCTTCATAGCTGGCATAACTGAACCCATCTTCCGGCGTCACGTGCACCGTTGAAAACGCCGCACCCTCGATCCCGTTCATCGAGTACCCGCACGGGTCAAACTCGAAGTCGCATATCACGTGACCAGGAATAATATCCAAAACCCCGGACATTTCGGTCATTTTCCCCTCTCCTCCAAATTCCTTGAAAAACACGCGCGCCTTTTCGCGATTTAATCCCGTCATGCACATCTCAACGGTGCCCACGCCCGTCAACGATGACGTGGCGTCTTCTCTGCAGGCCGAGTAAATGTGCCAGTTGCGATTCGGAGTGGCCGGATCGCCGATGACATATGCCTCAGCGTGGAGATGGGCAAAATAGTCATTTAAGACGGCAACTTCGTCCAAAAAACTCTTGTGAGGGGCATGCTGGTCAATTGGAAAGAGAAAAGTCCCGCGCGAATACTTAACTGCCAGTACGGAGAGTGAGAGTGAGGCTGCAAGGTTGATAATGGGCTTAACAGATTGGAGAAGCCTGGTGGTGCCGCAAGTTTTGAGCACGATTTTGAAAGGGTAAATAAAAAGGCTTGATTCGGAGAGGACGTAAGAGTCCAATTGGGAATTGGAGAGGTGAGCCACCATGGTGCAACACACGGGTTCGAGAATAGAGTTTAGTTGGGCCCGAGTCAGGGCCCGAAGCCCAAGTCCGTGAGGGTCCTTGAAAATTGGTGGCTCGCTGAATGAAATCTCCATGCGCTTCTCGAACCCTTCGAATCCAATTGGAGATGGTTGTTGGTTGGTGATGATGTCAGGGGGAACACACTCGGCCATAGTAGCACGAGAAAAAGGAAAAAATGAAAGGCAAATAAGTATGTCTATGCTCTTGAGGTTTTTTCAGGAGTCAGGATGGCTTCCTTAGGCACTGCAAATAAATAAATAATAAATACAAAAACGAAACTATAAGTTTGGTATACGATTGAAATTGGGTGAATTGGAAAAGGGAAGTTACGTTGGAGTAAGCAGCGGATTGAAACTTGTGAATGTCACCGTTGGGACGAACGTCTTCGATGCTGTAGCCAAGAGGAACTTGATAATGTAAGGAACTAATACTAGTACTGCTGGAATCGTTTGCTTCCGTCTCCATTACAACAACATTCAAGCTTCTGCAACAAACGGATTGTTTTTTAACATCAAACTTTTTATGATACAAACCAGCAACTTATATCCCCGGGATCGTCGCTAAACTATTTTCATGTGACTGACGAGAAAATTATCAGACCTGGACGGGAATTGAACTCTGCAGCAAATTTGGCATTAAAAGAAAATCTAATTAATGATGTACACGGTGCAAAAGGATCATAATTATATTTATACACAATACTGAAACCATTTAATCCCCGGGATGTTTACATTTATTAAGTGCACAAATAAAGGCATAACTTCATGATTAAAGAGCAGTGTTTGCAAGAAAGATGAAAAAGATAGAGAAACCAATCAAATTTAGTAGGCCAAAAAAATTAATTGTATGGTGAAAAGATGGTATGTGAAGATTGATAGATGGCAGGGAATCACAAAAAACGAAGGGAAATAGGAAGAAAAGGGGGGAAAGTGAAGAGAAGGGTATCCCAAGTTACATGCCTTAAAAATGGGCGGAGATGGGTGAGGGAGTGGAACAGTGAGAGAGGGCGCCAAAAGTGTGAAAAAGCATAGCGGGGGATGAGGAATTTATAGTTGCCAAACGGGGCTGAATTGGAATTCTAACATGGCATCACTAAATTATATCTCTTTGTTAGCCCAAGGAAATCATTTTTTTTTAAATATCAGATTTAATTTAAAATTATAGTTTAAATTTAATTTTTTAATTAATATTTTTGGGTTGAGAGATATAAATTTAGATCATTTTATCAACTCTTTTATATTAAATTGAATAATTTTTCTCTGAATGAGACAGTTTTTAATTTTTTTTCTTATTAATGGGAAGTGATTTTTTTTGTTAGATTCGATATTTTTTAAAAATTTCAAAATTAACAACTACACCAAACAAAAATTATAATATATTTAACAAAATTAATTGATAAGTTATTTGAAGTTGAAAGAAAAAAAATTAAAGACTCACAAATTAGTTAAGAGCGGAAAGATATAAGTTAGCAGTTAAATTAAAAATATTTAATAAAATTAACAGTTAAACTATCTAATAAATATAATGAGAAATAAAAATATAATTAATTGATAGATTATAATTTAATAAATATGGTATACTTTTTAAAAATATAATAAAAATTTATTAATTAAAATATTAAAAAAATTGATAATTTAAAAGTGATTATTTTTTTGCTATTTAGGTAATTAGAAAAATTTAATGAAAATAATAAATGCTACAAAATCTTTATCACAGACGGAATCCTTGAAATTTTTCAAGGTTATACGCCTCTCACCGTAGATTTAAGCAATATTAAAGTCAAGTAAAGACATAAATGGCAACCAGCTTGTGGATTAGGGAACATTTCACGAAGGTAATTCATCCCATACACTGCCAAAAGGCCAAAATCATCCTAGGATTTTAATAAATGTTCCTTTGGGGATCCATGCATCATTGCAATAAAGTTTAAATACAGCAACGAATTAATTAAATTATTGTCCTTGAAAAATGCCCCAATCTTTTTTCTTTATTCCTCTCTTTCTTTAAAAAAAATATTTTCATTGAATGTTTTTTACAACATACTTTTTTTGTTTATTTGTTTGATTCTTCAGAATTTCACATATTTTTTATGTAAATCTTAAGCAATCACATCAAAATTTATGTTATCTGTAAAAACAAAAAAATATTTTAAGAGATTAAATAAGAAGTAAAAATTACAAACGAATCATTTGGTAATATATATATATATATTATGAAATATTTGTTTAAAAAAATAAGATATCAAATTAAGAATAGATTTAAATTTTAAATTGTACACCAAAAAAAACTTAAATTAAACGTAAGTAAACGATTACATTATAATTTCAGATGGGTCCATCAAGCCTTTTCTACAAATATTTAAAGTACAGGAGACAAAAAGAAAAGAAGAAAACTCCTTAGTCATCTACAGGAAAATGGAAAAAAAAAAAACATTCCAAGGCCTATTTGTTCAAGTTTATGACCCTTAAATGACTCTTGGTCTTGGGGTTTTTCTATTTAACTCTTTCTATGATTGTTGCAGCACAATTTCTAATTCAAGTGGTTGGACGAGCACATGGCTAAGGCATATTTTGTTTTATGCTGTAAGGGAGTCCAAGCACAAGGAAATGGTGTGCCTAGGCGCTAACTTTTCTTCTAAATAACTTATTTATACATCCAACAAGCTTCCAAAAATCAAATCTCCACTTCTCCAAAAAAGAAAAGAAAAGAAGTGATGAGTGAAATTGCAATCTCCCTTTCTTCCTATTGAGTCAAACTGGTCGGAGAAAGCAGCTCTAATTGTAATTGATCCTTGAAGAACAAATTTTATGATAGGTTTTTTGGGAAAACCTTGTGGTCTAATCTGCATTGACCTCAACAACTTGTTATCCACTTGTTGTCCTTTTAGTCATCGACTCAGCATCCACTTGAAGGATATTTAAGCTAGCTCTTGCTGAGTACAACTTCAAAATAAATAAATAAATAAGAGTACAACACGCCAGAGACAGTTTTTTATGATAATGGACTTTCAATCTCCCGCACTTTCTGAAGGACCAAAGCAAGTGAAAGAGATTGATTCATTTTTTATTATTATTAAGATTAAATATATTTTATTTTTTTTTTATTTTTAAATTTTGATTTTTATCTTTTATTATTATTATTATTATTAAAATGATTAATTTTAAATATTAATAATAATCTATTTTAAAAAAATAATGACTACAACTAATAATTTTAATAATAAAATGTTGAAACTAAAATTTAAAATATATTTAACTATTATTATTATTATTATTGTTGTTAATATTCATCAACAAAAATTGGTTTTGAGTTATAAAGCTTGTCTAAAATGAAGAATGCATTGGCCAACTGATGCATGTGGGTTGAAATGAGACAGAATATAGCATGTGATTTATATTCACATGTAATATATTAAAAGAAAAAACGGGAAAATATTAATTTTTTTATTTTTTAAAATAGGGTAGAATTAAGTGATTTAGAAATTTTATTGGTTATTTTTTATTGATAAAATTATTACTATTTATTAATTAACATATTTTAAATCTCAAATATTTTTGTTTTAGTTATTGTTTCCAATGCTTCAACACTTAAATCTAAAAATGTCAATTTTATATATTTAATATTTTTTAATCATGTGTATTTGTTTAATCGACCTTATATTCTCTCAAATATTTCGATGCCCAAGTTAAAAAAATACAAAATCTATATATATTGGTTATATCTTAATCATATATTAAGTTTATTTAATCAGAATATTTTTTAATTACTTTTGGAGAATTTTAATAATTTATTCTTGGTGTTTTAAGTTGTTTTTTATAATATCAAAACTTGATATATATTTTTAACATAACAATGTTATTGTTGTTATGGAGATGCAAATAATGAATAAGAATTTTAAATTTAATATTTTTAAAAATTATAAAAATAGAATTGTTATTTATTAAAATATAAAAATTTAGAAATAAGTTTTTTTATTTTATGAAGTTAACTATTTTATTTTGTAGAAATAATTGAAATTACGTTCAAATAAATTTCCTGAAATATTCCAACCTTCCACCAACTGGTTATTTTCAAAGGAGTCATGAATAGTATATCCTTTTAAATAAATAATTTATAAGTATAAACATTAAATAGAAGATTTAACAAAATACTAAATAGAATAAAGATGTCCATTCAATTAAACATAATATTCTATTCCATTTAACAAACATTAAATGTAAAGCAGAACATGTGATTTTCTATAACTATGAAACATATATAAGATAATTTATTCTTTTTAATTCTATTTTGTTATACTACATTTTATTTTGTTCAGAATTATTAAACGCTCCCTTAATGAGGTAGAGAATTCCGGGGCTCAATCAAACGGTTGATTGCTTGACATTCTTCATTCTGTTTATTTCTACGTTTGACATAATTGTGTTATAGGGAAGGGAATTTTGACCTTCGCTTTTTGTATATTATCAGCTTTACTTATGCCCTTCACAAATAAAGTAAAGGAAAGGGGTACTGAAAATTGTTTGTCGGATAGAAAATTGTAAAATAAAAATAAAAATTTATAAATAAAAATTAATAACTATTACAAAAATAAAATATAAAATAATCATGAATGATAATTAATAAATAATTAATATAATACAGGATTTTTGAGAAAAAAATTGAATATGTATCATTTAAAAAAAATAATTTGACGCAAATTATTAAAAAATGTTTAGTATTTAAATTTCTTTTTATCATTTAAATACATAAAATTTATAATTTTAAATTATTCTATCCAAAGTTACTGTATTTTTGTACGAAATAAACGTCCCTGTATGCAATATATTAATCTGCCTTTTTTTTATCCTCTTTATTGGAATTGTCTTTGCATTAATCTTGCATTGATCTTCAAACCAGCATTACAGAAGAGAAGAGTGCCACAAAAACCTTCACTTTGACCATTTTACATATGTACACCCATGGATTTGTATACTGTTCCATTGCAAGATCCGAAGTGTCAAAATTAGTATTTTGTTATGTTATAATTGTTGGAGCTTAATTTTAATATACTATGTCTTTCATTTTTTTATCCAGTTCAATGATGTATTTAGTAAAACTATCATATAAATTTGTAAGAAATAAAAAATTAATTAATAGATGAAAGTTAAAAATACTAGTTAAAAATTACTAAGTTACAAGTAAAGTAAGGACCATTTTATAAACAGAATATAATAGAATATGATAAGATACAAGAGTCAAATAAAAAAAGAAAATGAAAATAATATACTATATTGTTATCATAGTCTATTTAACCTTATGTTATTTTATGTTTAATGCACACGTTATGATAATAAATCAGAGAACTTATATTGTATAACGTTTAATACAAATAAATATTAATAAAAATGATACCAATTATGTTAAAATAAAAATTATCTTTTTCAACGAAATTAATATACTTTTAAAATTAATTTTATTTTTCACTAAAATTTATAAATATTAATCTTTATATATAAATAATATTAAAAAAATTCATATCAAAATTATAATGTTTTTTATTAAAGGTTTTTAATTTAAATTTTTTAGTAATAATTATAATTAAAATTACAAAATAAAAGTATATTTTATAAAATAAATATAATATTTTTAATAGATTTTTATTAAAAATTATATAATATATTTTCCTTTTTTTGTAAAATATTAAAATTGGTATAATACATAGGATTAAAAAGGAAATAAGCATGTTATCCTAATGATTTCTAACCCAACCTCTCACGTAGGATAAAATTTTGAACTAAGGAATGAAAATGATAACTTATAATAATTTATCCTATCATGTTAGTTATATAAACATTGAAAATAAAATATGGATAAGTTATTTTATCTTGTCTTTTCATGGTGATTTTCAAACACGTCATAAAAATATTTTAAAAAATTAATTAATAATATGATATGATAAATAAATAGATAAGTAAATAATTCACCAAAATCTAATAAATGTTATCCCTATTTAATAAAAAATGTAGTAAAGTTTAAATAAATTTTTAATTTTCATATAAATAATTTCTAAATAATAGTATAAAAATTAATTATTTTTAAATTTTAATTTATTATAAAAAAAAATAAATATTTTATTTTTTAAAAAAATAACTAGTGCATATTAAAATTGTATAAAATATAATATTTTATGATAATATAAAAATTAATATATTAAAATTAATAAAATTATTATAAAAATGAATAATATTAAATTTAAGAAAAAGATATATCAATAATAAAAAATATATTAAAGATAAAATAAAAATATATATTTTTAATATTATCTAAAAATACTTTTCAGTTAGATACTAAAAACTTAAAAAGTTATTTGAAATAATTATTCTAATAATACTAATAGTTATCCTAAAAATATTAATAATTACTAAAACTTAATTTATCAAGTAAATTTAAAATATTTCAACAATTTTTTTCAACTAATAATATTAGCTTTCAACAAGTTAAAAAATATAATTATATTCTATTTTTGTACACATATTAAAAATGTTAATTAATGTTTTATTTTATATTAAAATTATTATTAATATCTTATAATATTATTAATTTTTATTGAATTGTTTTTTTAATTAATTTAATTGTAAATAATAAACATATAACTGAAAATAATAATAATAATAAATATTATCTTTCATGTTTAAAGTAACAATAAAAAATATTTTTTTAAAAAAATAATAAAAAATAAATTATATAATAATTCATAATTTAAAATAGTATACTTTTTCCTATCACTAATCTATTCTAATTAAGTTGATCATTAAAATAATTGCAATTACAATCTTACAGGGGCACCCAGATAAATATGGAAAGTGGGATATACACCTGGCCAAACCACACTGATATTCACAGGTCTGCATCGTAGCAACGAGTTGTTATTTTAATATTTTGATATCGTTGTCCCTAACATTGCCAAAAAACATTTCCCCATTATAGAATCATATCCGTTCCAATCATTTTGATATTGAAATCAAATGAGGGTGATCAGATACATCACACAGCGGATCAATTTCTCATGCGTGAAACTACTATTGCCTTTTAGCTTTCATTTTGTTGCAAGTCATGTACGACTCACTAACTCGTGCTTATCATTTAACAATTCAACTATGGATATTCCTAACTTATGTTATTTCTAAATTCGATGAACAAAAATCGGGGCATGACAATATTTGATTGCCCCCTTCCCCTCCCAACCCTATTATTCTAACATTTTTTTTAACATTTTAGACTTAAAAAATAAACCGTATGAAGCTTTTCTTATTTCGCCACGTGATGGTTGGTTGGATTGGAACATATGGTGCCATGTCCTCCTGTCTAATTTCACGTCTCTTGGGGGAGTCACTATAGTGCTAAAGGGAACAATTTATATTGTTCTTCTTAACCAAATGTTTTAGATCAGCCTTTAATTAATTTTATAATTATTTCTATTACTTTAATGCTCAACGGCTTCTATCTTTTAGGAGGACTTTTGAGTCTTGATAATTAGTGGCAGGCCAAACCAATATTTTAAAAACGTATTATTTATCAATATTCTAAGCAAGATATTGGTTTTTAGAGTAGCAGATATTCGTCTGGCCAAAGGGCAAATCATATATTCGCTGATTGTTAGCGATGCTGACTGAAAAATATTATTTAATTACATTTTCATATGTCAAAGTAAACGATGCCCCATCTATGAATATAAAATGACCATGGATGGAAAACAAAAAAACAAAAAAACTCAACATCAATAGCAGTACTGGCGGTTTTTAATTATGTATATCTAGACAAAACAAAATTGATACTGAGAAAAGAAGAGAGACCAGAAGAATGTGAGATTGAAGTTTCAACATTTGTATTAGAGAATATTAAATGGAAAATGTTTTTGTAAATCTTAAAAACGAGATTTTTCTAATTTGAGATATATTTCTAATATATGTGTATGTGAAAAAGGTAAAAAAAATATAATAATAAAACCATATATAATACTTCATGCAATAATATTTTTTTATATTCAAATAATGAAAAAAGTGTAGCTCGTGCATGGACGGCTGATTAGCATTAATAACAACAACTTGAAAGGACTAAGATTTTGTGGACCATAATTATTGGAGAAGCGTGACACCAAACCATTGGATCTTAGTTTTATTGTAATGGCTCCCCAAAATGTTTTAAGTATATCACACACTCCAATCTCCAAAAAAGCATGCAAGGGTGAAACGAGGGGGGAAAGGGTTTGACTATTGTGGGTAAGGGCACAGAATATGAAATTTGGAATAAAAAGTGGTATTGTCCACATTTCCATGCCCGTGCTTTGTGGGCTTAAAATGAATATCTAAAAAAAAAAAAAGAGGGTGCGGACCTTAATTTATTGTGGCTTGTCTTTTCCAGCCAGCTGCATCCCATGAATGCACTGGCTCTTGAACTCAATATCTAGTATCAAATTAAGCATTTCAAAGGCTAGAAAAAAATATAAAATAAACCTAAGCATTTCAGAAAGTGGAAGGTTTATCCATGAAATTAGTGTGAACACCACCATACAGGAGCATGCCTACACTTTGTTACATTCATTTGTCCCCACTTCTCCATCTTTGGGACTTTGGCCTTTTAAAGCTTTTTGTCTTTGTTTGTCTGCGACTGCAATCCTGGGAAGCTTTTATTGGTAGGGGGACCCCCTCATGGAAGGTACATATATACGATAATGACTTCCTTATGAATCTTTGCCTTTTCCCTTTGAAGATAGAAATGAATTGTGCCACTTTTTTTTAGCTTATCTCTTTTATTTTTTTCTGTATTTTTTTTTCTAAAAAATTGTATGTTAATTTTTGTGCGCATGGTGTGATATTTCTGTTCATCCTCCTAATTGAATGGTGTGAAAGTGATATAAAGAATATTGAGCCAAATCATCAATAGATTTTTTTTGTCGGGGGGAGGGGGCTAGTATTATAATGCTTAGAATAATGTTATTATTGTAATTTTCGTAATCTGATTATAATTAAATTTCATTTTATTTTCTTTGATTCTGCCACCTCCCCACAAATATGGTAATTCCTAAGAATGTGAATGGACCTTATTTTTGTTTTGCATACACTCGTGACTTGTGTAGATCCGGAAAATATAAATTGAAGTACAAAATAAGCACGTGAGATGAGACTCAAATACTCATGAGAGGGAGGAGAAATTATTGGTTGGTTCTGGAATCATCTAGTAATTTCCCGTGAAATCATGGTGCACATATTTTTTGGGAAAAAATTTAACGATCAAATTTCCGGGATAAATACAAGTATGGACCCATTAATACTTAATATTCAAATAATTCAATTAAAAATGTACTGATTAATTTTCAGTATAATTTTAAAATAAATTTAACTTAATTTTAAAAAATTCAATTATTATTTTTAATTTTAAGTTCATCTCTTAACAGATAAAAATTATAATTTTATTCCAATCGTCGTCGTTATAGTAATAATAATATGTTTTTTAATTTTTATTATTTTAAAATGATTTAATTTTTTATTTTAATTAATAATTTTAAATTTATCTATTTTTTATGAATTTATAGTAACATGATATAATAAAATAAATTAAATCAATTTTATTATAATTTTTAAAATTAAACATTGGAAAATTAAAAGTTAAGAATCATCTGAAGGGAACCTAAATTAAGCATAAATAGATTTCTTCAGTTCTTTTTCTTTGGGAAGGAGGGGCCTCCATGATTTCTTCGTTCTAATTGATATTTTGTTTTTGTCAGAATTCCAATTGACCTTTGAGTTTCGCATGGGCTCATTTCATTGTCACGCCGAACGAGTATCTGGAAACTTTCCAAACTCAAACTTCACATGAGGCCCAACAGAATTTGGATAATAACCTTATGGATTTGGGCTTGTATGAATCCGCTTCAACTTTCAATAACTGTCTATCCCATTATCCACAATAACTATGATCACAAAAAAAAAAAACTAAATAAAAGCAGGACTTGGACACAAGAAAAAGCAGCAGCAATAGCAGGACATGTTATGACAGTATGACCCCAAAAGAGGAAAAAGAAAAAAGGATCCCACATTATTGAAGTTGACAAGGCACTTCAACAAAAAGCCGAAAGTTGATCATGTTGAATGCGAACAAAGAAAGCTATAATGAAATTATCATTGAAACAGTGAGCAAAGATTTAAATAATTATTTCAGTCACCACTTTTGGACGAGAATAATTTTAAAAGTTTTTTTTTTCTTCTTATAGTCATATAACTTTCATTTTATATATATTCTCAAATATTACTGATTAAATTAATTGGTCAAGTGATCAGTTGGTAAAATTATCGCTTTTATTTATTTATTTTCTTATAAAGACATTTTTTATTATATTTATTATTTGTGAAACGTCTATTATCAATTTTTTAAGATACATAATTTTATCATTGTTACATAATAATGATTTTTTTATATTTCAGTTCTATTTAAACTTAAATACTCGTGCAATATTATAAAAAAAATGTTAGTTATGGGAACGTTGCTAGTTAGAGTGTTTTTATGGCACATACCTTATTTTTAAGTAAGGTCATGTTCTATTATTAGAAACTAATGAAGTAGCAGAGAAAGAGTGAAAGGCAGTTGTTTCTACTTTTTTCCTATTACTGATTAAAGGTTAGTTTGATTTATTTTATTAACTCCATTTATACAATTTTTCGGACAAAAATGCTTCGTTTCTTCAAAGTTAAATCTTCTCACTTCCATTGTAACTCAAGTTGAGAGGCTATACAAACGAACTCTAAATTTTATCAGAATAAAAAAAATTAAACCCACAATTTTATATATAATTTACAAATGAGAGAAAACAAGGAAATCAAATTTCGTTGCAGGATAAAACTGCTCTTGTTATTTAAATACAAGCTGGCATATCAAAGTTATATAACCCAATTATAATGATAATATATTAAAAAGTGACCCTGTTAAACCAATTCAGTAAAAATTCATAGTGATTCTCGGTTTCTTACTCCTTTTTCGACCACTTGTCGTAGATGGTCCACCCTAAAACTTAAAGAATAACATCAAATATCATAAAAGAGTGAAAAATGAAAAATTATAAACTATAACTAGCCATTTTTATTATGTTATTTTAATCCAATTTTAATTCGTTATCGTTTACAATTAAATATGTACAAATGTAATTTTTTAGTTTGCATATAAGTAATTTATCATCGTTCACATTATCTTTTTTTTTTCTTTGGTTGGATTGTTTATTATTTTTATTTAATGTGATATGATTTAACCTATCCACGCGTGATGCACCTTTAGAACTGACCTCCGGTTCTGAGATTAGACCCTTCACCGCTAATTGATGATACAAAAGAAAATAAGTGGGTGTACCACCTGGTAAGAAGTGAAGTCTTTTACATTTTTTATGGGATAAAAATAATTTTTTAAATTTAAATTTTATTTATTTATATTTATCTTATATAAAAATAAATTAATTAATTTTAGTTGAGTTGACGAAAATACTCTCATCTTATTATTCATGAAATTAGAGAAGAAAGAATTTTTTAATTTTAAATTATTAAAATTAAT
This sequence comes from Canavalia gladiata, assembly GCA_037954105.1. Taxonomy (NCBI): domain Eukaryota; kingdom Viridiplantae; phylum Streptophyta; class Magnoliopsida; order Fabales; family Fabaceae; genus Canavalia; species Canavalia gladiata. The sequence continues at coordinate 39,120,566 of CM075662.1, read as the reverse complement.
AATTATTTAAAAATAAGAAATTTATACTAATAAAAATATAATAAAAAATCAAATATTTTTAAGTTAAATTTTATTTTATTTTTTTTATATAAATTAAAATTCATATTACTAATAATTTTTTTTATTAACTCATTCAAATAGTCGAAGAGGATTTTTATATTTTTTATTTTTTATTTTAATCAATTCAAATAAATTATTTGTTATCATATTTTTATTTCAGCTTTTTTTCTTCTATTTTTTTTGTTATATAAACAAAACATTATGTTATAATGAGAAACTAAAATTTATATCACCCATGAGTGTGTAGAATTTAAATTGATAACTTTACACAGACTTTTATGCGTGCATAAATTATTAATGTTAAGATTACAATGTTTTTATATGTCTCATTTAAATAATTAAGTTTAATTTTAACTTAAAATTAAACCATCGTTTAATAAATAAAATTTAAATAAATTTTAAATATTTAATTTATTTATATTTTTAAAAACAGTGATAATATAATAATAATTATTATATATTAAAATTTTACTATAATATTTTAAAGTTATATATATATTTAATTTATATATATATATATATATATATATATATATATATATATATATAAGTCTATGATAAGTTTATAGATATATCTATTGGACATAAATTATAAAGACTCAAATCCATTATCTTGCATGCAAATCATACAAATTTAAGTTATTAATTAGTTTATAAATTATTTTTTGATATACGTGAAATGTCTTACAATAAACTATATTTTAAAATAATTTTGAAGACGGATCAACTTTTGAAAAAGTCGGTCAAACATAAAAAGAAAAAAAAATCTATATTAAATAAACAGGATAAAATTATTAACTTAAAACTTAAAAGATGAAAAATAGATCAAACCATATCTTATAAAAGTCTACTCACTCTCAATCAATTTCCACTCTCAAGCCTCATAGAAAATAAATTATAACATCAGGTATGTGTATCATACAACTAAATTATCTGATCAAATATTGCCTACGTATTCATGATTTGGTACTATCATTCTTATAAGAAGTTGAGTAATAATAAATAAACTTTAATAATAAAAGTATTTTTTTTAATGTATTTCGTCTATATAAAAGATAAAATAATTATTTATTTTTTAAAAATATTTTAATAACTGAAAGAAATAAATAATATTTTTTAACGTTACCGTTGTTAACGTTTTAGTTATTACTTAAAAACATTTTACTTTTATCTTTAATGTATTTTAATAATATATTATTTATTTAAAAATATTATTTTTTAATATTATTGTTGAATATTACAATATTTCAACATAGTTATTAAATATTTTAATTAAATTATTTATAATAAAATATTTATTTTTATTAATAAAATTTTAAAAATTGAATAGATACTCTTATGTAAAATTACGATTTAAAATTTATTTATAAAAAATTAAAAAATTTAAATTTTAAACAGAAATGATTTATTTTAAAATTAATCTTATTAAAATTTATATCATAAATAATAAAATAAATAAATTTATCAAACTCTTTCTTTTATAATGTATAACATCCAAATAGCTATAAATTTATTTATATTTTTTAAATAAAAATACATGTAAATAAGAATAAATAAAAAAATATCATCATTATTTTTAATATACTAATTTAATTAAAATAATAAAATATTTAAATTTATATTAATAAAATTATAATACTTAAATTTTAGTTTAATAATTATATATTTATTTATTATTTTATTTTTATCAATTATTTTGACAATCAATTTTATCAAATACTCTTTACTTTAATCGGTAACTTTTTTAACTTTTAATCTTTAGCTAAATTTTATATTTTTGCCTATCTTTTTACCTTGTAATTAGTTTTTTATTTTTTAACGAACTTATGTACTATTTTTATCAAATATATCATAAAATTTAAGGACTCAAAAAAATAATTGTCTAACTTAGCAAGATGAAAATGAAATTAAACATTTTTATTTTAAGCGAATCAATATAATTGTGGTAAAGTGTATTTAAATTTATAACCAAATTTTATTTCATTTTGTCAATTAGCATTCCAAAAATGATATCAAAATTTAATTCTGTTAACTAAGTAAAATAAATAAATAGGTTCAAATTTATATATATATATATATATATATATATATATATATTTATTTATTTTAATTTCATTTTCAGTTAAAAGTATTGGAGCGCTGTTGAATATAGGGGCAAACTTTATACGTTTTGAAAATTTGATTGATAATTGATTTATTTGATAGACCTAAAATTGTCACGAGGATCATGTGAAGTGTCTATACTTTTGCGACGTTGACTGCATAATTTGAAACCCAACATTTAACCCCTCTTACCTGACACTTTTTCAACAAAACAACAATAAAATGAATTTCGTTTTTTATCTTGCATTTGTTCTTTTTAATTAGTATAACGAAAAACGGCTCCATACAATTTTTGTTAAATATAACAACTGACTTTTTTTTTTAATTCTTTACCTGTATGTATGGTATTTGGTTTAATCAATTAATCAACCGTTTTTTTTCATTGTTATTACTAGTCTATACTGATATTATATATTGTTTTCATAAATTATATTTCACTCGATTCAAAATTTTATTGTTTAAGAAAATTATATTTAAGCATTGAAAATTATTGCACGTGGAAAATATAATTTTTGTTGAAAATGAGTGGAGTGGAAGATAGGCCCATCCATAACCGTCCAAGTGATTTCGGCCCAATGCAAGGGTTGCATTGATAAGTATGCAAAAGCAAAATGAATGTTAAAGAGAAGGTTCTGGTGGTAGTGTTCTTCCATAAGCCAAAGTGGTAAAGCTGAGAAAGGGGCATGGCACGGGTGGGTCACTTTTCGCTTTTCCCAATTCAAAGTACTCTGTTAAAGCTTTTGAGTTTTGAACATACAAGAGGGCAAAGAGCAAAAACAAACATGGAATTGTGGTTTGTGGAAGGAAGATAAGGAATCAAATTCCAACACCAACAGCATGGAATGGAAGAAGAATAAACGCACTCCAATGAAGATTTTGTGTCTGTTGGAGTGGAGATTCCCACGTTACCACTTATCACTTTCACACTATTGCCACTGTATCACATTGCACCATCAGTAGACAACAATATAGCTCCTGCTGCTATTGGCTATTAAGTTCAAAATGTCTTCTAACTTCTAAGGAAAGATTTTAACAGTACCTGTGCATTTTGTTGAGTCTTGATTTGACTGGTGAATATGAACATTTTATTTATCTATGCCATTTTTATTGAGTAATTAATACTTCCTTTTCAATGGGTCAATCTTCGTTTCCGAATGGGAAGAAGGTTACCTCATTTTAATATAAAAATCATACATAAATTAACAAATTTTGATTAATATTCCTGTAATCAGCAATTGTAGTTATAGGTATATCGGTTGATTTGCACCTATTCTGCTGATTGATTGTAAATTTGTAATTTATTATTATTATTATTATTTTATTATTATTGACGCATTCCAGCATATAGAAACTTGCTTCCATAGCTACGTACTCGGTATATTTATGTTATGTTTAAATGGGTAGAAATAAGAAAAAAATAAGTAATATAATTTTTTTTGGCATTTCTATGTATATGTAAATAGGTAACAATAAATTACTTTGAAATTTATTTAAAAATTAATACTAAATACAAGTGAAATTGGAAGAAGAAGTTTGATTTTTAATATTAAAATTATTAATTAAAAATTTATTATATTAATAGATAAATAACATAATAAAAATATAAAACTTTTAAGTTAAATTTTAAATTTATTTAATTAATATAAATAAAATAAATATTATTCATTTATTTTTTATTTAAATAATAAAAAACGTTATATCTTTTTTATTTCTATCTATTTAAACATTATTGTTTTTTTATCTTTCTATTTTTATAATCATATTTTTGTATTTTCTACTTTCCTTATATGTTTGCATCGAATATTTGGAAACTTTTATAAGTAGTAAATTCCTACTTCACAATTTACAGAGAAACTTCATACTTTATTGGAAGGAAAGAGAGAATAATGATGGAAGTGAAAATAAAATAAAAAATAAGTTATTTAAATAAAATAAAATATAGAATAAAAAAATTAAATATAATTTTTTATTTATATAAATTTTAAAAAAATAAATTTTAATTTAAAAAAATAAATCTTATTATTATATTTTTTATTGATATGATATTTATTTTTTAACATTTTTAAAAAATTATTTAATAATTTAAAATAAATAAAAAATTAAAAAATTAACTCTTCTTTATTTGAGGGAAGAAATAATTTCTACAAGCTTCACATAAATTAATTTATTTTCTTCATATAAAATAAATGTAAGCAAACAGATGTAAAAAAATAAAATCTATGTAAATTTTGAAAATAAATTTTTTTCTTTCCTAAAATCCTTTTTAACAATCAAAGCACCATGATACAACTTAATCCTTGCACACTATCCTTCAACGGACAATCTTATAAATGATCAGTGTGTCTGGATAAATATTTATAAATTTGTATTTGGATAAATAATTTTGTAAAAATTATTTTATTTTGATATGAGTTAAAAACAATTTAATTCATATTTTGAAAGATTATAAAAAAATAATAAAATAAAATTAAGTTTAAATTATTATACTCATATTTTAAATAATTATTAAACAAATAAGTAGTTGAAACCTACTTTATATAAGGGGTTTGATTAATAAAATTTTGTTATAAGGGGTTTGATTAATAAAATTTTGTTTTTTACTTTTTAATTAATAAAGAGGCTAAAAAATGACTGTAGAAAAAAATATTTATTTTCAAAATTTAAATATTTTTAAAAAAATTACCCTTTTAACCGGATAAATTTTATACAACAAAATTTTAATATGTATTTAAAGATATATAATATTAATTTATATACAGAAAATATTATTAATAATTATAAAATTTATTATATTAATAAAATAAATATTGTAATTTTTATAAAATTTATTATTTATTATTTTTATTACATATCTTTAAATACAAACTAAAAAAATATTTGGATAAAGGGTACAAAAAATTACGGAAAGCGTATAATTCGTACTATTCGTTTGATAAATGTGCTGGTGATTGCTCTAAAAGTAATATTGAAAATTTTCTTCCCCTGCTTAGTTCTTGCGAAGGTCCATTTATGTGAAATTATTTATTCTTAAATTTAAATTAAAGTATTTTATAAACATTGTTCATCTTAAATTATGAATACTCCTTTAATTTTTCCTTTATACTGTTATCTACTTTAGAACAATCAGAGCAAGTCTGTTCTACACCAATTTTGATAGTTTAAATACAGATTATAGTTTTTATTGTAATAATTAATAGTGCTCTCGGATTGAAGCTTACAAACTTAATTTTAGGTAAATATAATTTGAATTTAAATTAATTTTAGTATGAAATAACTTATATTTAAAAGCACTTATTTTAAAATTAATTTTGACCCACTAAAAATTATTTAACAATAATTGTAATCAAATTTAAATATATAATTCTCAAATAGTCATGAGCTTATACATTATTTTTTTAGCTTACTTTAACAAACTTTTTCTTTGTTTATATAATTAGTTTATCTTCTTTTTTTCCTACTGATATTTTCTTTATTTAAAACGGTACAGATAAATGAAGTTAACTTAAATTCTTATAATTCATAAAAAATTAGCTTCAAGTTAACTATTCGATATCAAATAGTTACTTTTTAGTTGACAATTCTAAAAACCTTCAAAATTTGCCTGTTATTACTATTACGTACTATATTTGTTGAATTTTAATGATAATTAGTTTCAGCAATAAAAAACTGTTTTTCTAAACCAAATTACATTTTTCTTTTTATTTTGTGTGTTTCTTTAAAATTTGAAATCTAATATTTTGATTTATGTACAGATTGAAAGCATCATGGGCATTTTTTCTGCCTCTTTTTATTTTCCGACATTTGAGTTTTTTTTTTTTTTTGGTTCTCTTAATTCCCATACGTACGCCTCTGAGCTAGGTACACTCGTCACCTCAATGATGCATTGTAGAATTTATTAAGGGACTTAAATGAAATATATAGTTGTTCATTGCATATAAAGCATGCCTTAGGATATGTATTTAATATGAGAGTATTTATTTTTTTAATAAAAATGAGTGAAATTTTTGTTTGCTGTATAACAATACGTAAATAATGAACATGCATTAAAAATAATTAAAAATCATATAACTATTTAAAATAGTTACATAAATTAAAAAAAATAGATAATTTCTATATTTAACATTGAAAGCTTAAGTAAGATATTTAATAATTAATATTTATTTTATAGAAAGATCCTACTTAATATGTTTTTTCTAGTGCGCTATATCTTAACTATGATAGGATGAGATGGTAGAAACTCATGAATAAATGAAAAACACCTCCGCTATGCTTCAGTCAAAAGTTTATAAGTAAAACCCCGGCAATGCTCACGAACACGCATGCTTTACTAAATATCGTTTACTGTCTTTTTTAAATTAAATACCGTAATCTTGAATTTAAGTGAACTTGGTTCGTTTTAGGATGGTCATATATCCACTAAAAGATTATCAAACACGTGAATTAATCGATAAACATTGATTTAATTAAATAAAAAATTCTGGATTTATGTTAAACGCTCGGAACAATGGAAGAAAATGTTTTATAATATGGAATATTTTTATTCAACGTAAATAGAATTGTTTCTAATTAAAAGTATATGTAGTTTGTATAGAAATGGACCATTAAAACATTATTCATATTGGTTAAAAGACAATTGCAATTCTAAAATCGTTATTATAACAAATATGTGATTTTAATTTCTTAATAAATCTTTGTTCGGAATTAATTTCTTAATTTGTTGTGTATTATAAATAAGTCTCTTCGTTACTTTTTTTTATTGAAAAGTTTTAAATTCTTAATTTATGTTAAAAATTCTCACGGTTTGAATTTATTAAGCAATTTAAAAAATTGTTCACTAAAAAATATCAATTAAGATATCAAATTTCATCTATTTTTTATAATCTTATTCAAATTTTAATTTCGCATCTTGTTTAATTAAATGTTTGTTAACTTGTTCATCAAATGTTTTATTTCTATACTTTCAAAAGTATTTCACATCTTAAATTCAACATAACTTCCTAACTAATTAGATAAAAAAAATTAGATTTTGATGGTTATTAAAAATATTAATTTTAATTTTCACAGCATATTATACCTTTAGCTTTTTTTTTTAATTTTTAGATGGAGAATAATTTTTTTTATTTATCTATTTATCAATTAAAAATTATATTAATCAATTTTTGTGATTATATAATTACACCTGTCCGTAATTAATAAGATAAACAATAATAAATATAATTTATACAAACTTTATAAAAAAGATAACATAAAAGAGAAAATAATAATTTATGAATTTTAAAATATTAATTATATTTTTTAGTATATACATATGTTTTTTTTTACCTGAGTGAATAAATAAAAATAGAAAATTTAATAAATTTCTCTTGTAGAAGTGTTGTTGGTTAAAGTGTTTAATTTTCAATATATTGTTGTCATTATTATAATTTTTTATTTAAAATTTTAAATTTGATGTATATAAACTTTAACCTGTTCGTTTATCTAAAATTAAATTTTAAGTATTCAAACGATTTATTTTTTTTTATAAATCAAACTTTTAAATTGACTCGTAAGTTATATTAAACAATTTAAAAGTTTATGTTAAATCTCAAAATGTAGTGACCAAGACGTATAACTTAAATTAGAAATTTAGGATAAATTCATATATAAAAATTTAACTTCTATCCTTATCGGTGGTTGGGTGAAGATCGATTGTTAAGTATACAATATCTATTAAAAAAATACATTGTAGTATAATGTGGATTCACCCAAATAAAGTTTTAAATTTAATTTGATTAGAAGGAGGCTTGAATTGAATAGAATGGTTATACGTATACATATACACAAGATAAAATATACAATTAATAAATTTATATAAAATATGAAATATAAAAGTAACTTTAAATTGATATAAAATTGATACATTAATTAATTAACTAATTAAGTAATAAATAAGATGTGCCACTTGCTAATAAAAAATGTGACACTAAAATATGATAAAATATAATCTTAGGAGTAAAATTATGAAAATATAATCTCACAGATAGATAATTATATAAATTTAAAAAATTTATTTTTAAATAAAATTATATTAACATAATAAGATGATTTATATTGAATTGTTTGATTATTAAATAAATTTAAAATCCAATCTATTTCGTTAAAAATTGTAGTTTCAATTTTTTGTAAATTTTAATTAATTTAATTTTCAAAATTTTGATTTAGTTTTATAATTTACATTAGATTGAATTGATTTATAAATATCATAATTGACCATGTAACAAAACATTCCCAAGTCACATGACCATTCATACGAGTTGCAGACTTGCTTTAAATAGAAATTTGAAATGTAAAGCAAAGTTAACATGGTTTGTGTTGAAATGCAACATCATTTTTGGGGTGGCACTGCCCTTTCATAATAATAATTTCATTACGCCTCGGACCCATAGTAGAAATTGCGTTTTGGGGGCTGGTGGTTACATCTCTAACTATTTTGACTTTTTCGTCCTCCTGCTGCATATGCAGAAAATAGTTAGTTATTGTAAAAACAAGAATAATTAATTTTAATTATTAAATTTTATAAAAAATTAACATTAAAATATATAATTTTTCAAGATGGTCATTTCAAAATTAACTAATATATATATATATATATAAATATTTACTTACTTATATATATGGAAAGAAATTTATTTATATTAAAATTAAGTTAGTTGATAATTTTTTATAATATATAAATTTAATAAATTCATGGTGCGATATTAATATAATAATTACGTAGATCAATTTTTTAAATTTATGAATATGTAATTTTATAATCAATATTTATTTATATTTTAAAAATTATATTATACGCTAAATTAATATTATCTAATAAAATTTTAAATTGTATAAAATTTAATAAATTTAACTTATATAATAATAAATTTGAATTTAACCGTTGGAATTGTTAATGTAAAAATGAGATTAAAAAAATCAACTATTAAATCTAACTATAAATAACTAAAATTAAAATATCATTTATCCAACATTTAAAAAGTTATTAACCATTTAATGATTTTTAGTTTTGATTGTACATATGTGATAGGCATAATCGTACGAATATATATATATATATATATAATAACTAGTAATAAAGTTTTATTATACAAATAAATAAAGTTTAAATGAAAAACAAAATAAAATAATATAAAATTTTATCATTATTAAAAAAGATATATAAAAGAAGATACATCTATTTTTTATTATGATTATTTTATTTTATTAAACAAAAACGAATGGCAAAATATTTTTTAAAATTAATATAAAATATTAAAAATAAATTATTTGAATCATGAGTTGAGATATATATTTTTTTATTTCTTAGTTTGATATAATATGAAAAAATTTAAATTTAAATTTGATTAACTTTAAATGAAGAAAATGTGAAATACTTGATACAGGAAATACTGCATGATCTATTGAGAATTTAAAAAAAAAATCTCATTTACAAAAAATTAAAAGTTAACGTATAAATATTCATGTTCATAAATGTTAATAAATGCTTTTAATACACATGTTAATAACATACAAAATTAAAAGTATTAAATAAAAAGTAAATTATTTAACATTTGAATACATAAAAAAATATATTTGTATTGGTTATTTAATTATTTAATCAGTATCTTTTTGGTATTCTGGAGTATAAAATGGAATGGGGCCACAAATCTCCCCATTGACAACTCTTGTGATAAACATGTTTAGCCAATTAATTGTATTCAACGACTGGTGTTTGAAAACCAATTAATTAATTTTTTGCTGGAGCCGAGGGAGTTATTCTAATACTGAAATTTTGCAAGCAGAGGCATAACCTACATTCAATGAAGGTACCCATAATTTCCCGATTGTTAGTTCTCTTGATAAACATGTTAAGCGAGTTAATTATAGTCAACGATTAAAATGTGTTCGAAAGCCAAATAATTCTTTGTTGGAGCTGAGAAAGACAAACTATTCGAATATAAACCTTTAGAAACAGGCATAATCGACATCCAATGATAACAATTGTAGACTGGGAAAGGAGACAGGGGGAGAAAGAACTAAAAAAAGAAAGAAAATAATGGTGGAGGTTATTTTATTTTTATTTTATTTTATATGTGAGTGGACTTGTTTGTATAAGTGGCTTTAGAACAATCCTATTTGACAGAAATGGTTTCATACCCAACCACTCACCAACAACAGTCAAATGTGAAAAGTGAGGTTTGTTAGTCGTTTTGCACAAACAATCCCACCAATATATTTTTAGCCGAGTTCTCCTCCTAAAACTAATTGCGGATGAGTAAGTGAAGTCACCGAAAAGAGAGGAGCTATCATTAAATTAAAATATATTTTAGGCTATGAATTTTAAAGGGGGTGAGGATGCTATGAAATTTAGGTTTTTTTACTGTAACAATGTTTTTTTTATAAATGTTTTACAAAAATAATACAATTTAAAAATTTATTACTGATTGAAGACCATTCATATCACCATCAATAAATATAAAATCAATCAAATTAACATTAAACATTAGAAATTGTCATATGGCAGTATCTAAGATGTGGTGTTAGATCATTATATTTCTTTTACCTCTAATTTTGTTGTTACCAATATAGTTATTTAAAGTTTTAAGTTATCATTAAATTAGTTCTTTATTTATTTATTTTTTTCAAATTGTTAACAAAGGGATAAATTTGATGAAAAAATTTGAAGAAATAATATGCTAATAATTTAAATTTTGGAAGAATCTATTTGGTAACACTCTCAATTTAGGAAGATCAAATTAAAAATTTTGTTCAATATTAAATTAATCGTTAAAATTGAATTATTAAAACTAAAATTTAATTAATCAATTAATAATTTAAATCAATTAAAAATAAAAGGATAAATTTTATAAATTAAAATAAATTCAGTTAATATTTAGTTACGTGAAAAACAATTAATAATTCTAAAAGATTATTTACAATACACCGAACTATATTTTAAAAATGTTATTTCATAAAAATAATGAGTCTGTCAACATATTATTTATAAAAAATATTATTTTACATGATAACATTATTTATATTAAACATTATTTTAGAGTATTAGTTTTTTTGTTTTAAAAATATTAAATATGATTTGTTATAAGTTACATATAATATTGCTCAAACAATATTTTACAGTAACGATAATTATTTTGTCAATTAAAATCTCTTATAATTATTATTTTAAATTTTAAAATTGATTAATTATTTATTTTAATAATTTTTTTATGTAATTTGATACCTTTAAAGTCATCATGTCATAATACTTAATGTGTAGCTTCAACTTGATTAACATAATACATATTACTAATAATATAAATAACCCTTTTCCGGTAATTAACTTTTAAACTGTATTATTTCAGTAAATTATTTTGATTATATTATTATGGTAACAAAACCATTAATTCTATCTTGACCAGAAAAAATACCTCCAAATGTCTTTAAATCACGCCTCATCAATTCCTATTTGCAAGACAATTTTATCTAAAATATTCAAATTGAGAAAATATTAGTTATTATATTATATAATTTTTTAAAAAGTTATTATAATATTTTAAGTTTTTATTTAAAGTTAAATTGAAAATTCATATTCATTTTATTATTCAAAATATAAAAATTGTAAAGATTAAATATTAATAAAGATAATTATAAAAATATGAAATACTTTTAAAATTTTATATTATAAAACATCACAAACTAGTTAATAGAATTATAAAAAATGAACGGAGGGCGTAGCATTTAGCCATTTACATAGATAATGAAAGCTAAAATGAGCTTAATATAGTAGCAATAAAATAAATAATGTGGCCTCGTAAAAGGCAACTAACTAAAGCGAAAGAAGAATGATGAGAGTGTGAACCCGAACATATGAAAACAGGGAGGGACCCACTATTCACTCTCATTGGTTTTGCCTATCGGACGGAACAATTGGCTGCGCAGTGCAGGGAGTCTGTGTGTCAAATCAAAACTGCTTTGCATTTGCTTTATCAGTATCAGTACGTCTAATGCCTTTTTCCTTGCCCTTCGTTCCACCTCCACCTCTCAAGTCCCAAATCTCTCAAATCTCAATCCACAAAAGCTTCACCAACAACAATAATTCTGTTAATTAATATACTCAGAATATTATTTTAAAATTTTAAACATAACTTTCCATATCATTATTTATTTATATTAAAATATAAACATAATTATATTTTAATAAGATTAAATCATGTTTGTTAATACTGTTTTTCATGTAAATAATCTACTCTTATTTTCTTAAACACAAATTAAAAATTATTTTAAATAATTTCTAATATTATTAGCAAATTAAAATATATTTTTTATATTAAAAATTAAAATTAGTTCATGAAATAAAATTATAATCTAATTTTAAAATAATATTAATAACATTTAAATTAACATATTTATGAATCTTTAAATATTGGAAGCCAATTAATAAAAATATTACAATTTAATTAAAGAGATGAAATTCAAATCCTATATATGAACTGTATTAAAGATTAAATTTGGATAAGATGTTCGTCTTATCCAGCTGAAAAAACTACTTCTAATAAAGAACTCATGTGATTTTAAAAAAGTATCTTTTTTTATTTATTTTTATAAAACTTGTTTAACAAAATTTTCAGCTTTTTAATATACATCGTTTGCAATAATTGTAAATATTTATTAATTTTTCATGTTTTATTTTTCATTATTTTAATAATTTTAAGACAATAAAAATTAATATAGCAATATAGGAGTTTTACTTTAAATATATGAAAACTTGAAATACTAAACTAATTTTTAAAAAATTAAGTAACATTTTTTTATATTTTTAAAATATATATAATTTGGTAAGGGGGTTCTTAATCAACTAAATTTATCATAATTGATAGATAGTTGTGTTTTTTAAACATGCTGAGAGCAGTTTTAAATTAAAAAAATCTTATTAAAAGAGGTAAAATTTATTTTTATGATTTTATATCTTTAAAAAATTAGTTTTCAACTACTTTTTTGAATACATTTAATACACATGAAAAAAAAGTAAGGAGGTAATTTTAAAAAGTATTCAAGGAAATAATATATTTATGCTTTGTTATTTTAAAAAAGTATTCAAGAAAATAATATATTTATACTTTTAGGGATGATGAGCGAAAAAGTGGAAGAAGTGAATAAAAATAAAAAATAAAAAAATAATAGCATAATAAATTGTTTGAATGATGGATAAAAAATAAGGAAAAAGATTAAAAAAATAAATATAAAAGTTTTTATTTATTTTTGGATGAATAAAAAAATGTAAAATTTATTTGTAATATTTATGACATCTTAAATTTAATAAAAAGTTAATTTTTTTCTACAATGTCTTTCTAATAAAAATTATGCTTAATCACTTCTTTAATTTCATGCAAATAAATAGTTTAATTATACTTTTCTTTTTTAATTCATTCCGAATAAACAAAGGGTTTAATTATTTTTCTTAATTAATGGTTTTAAAATATTAAATTAACATTCTCTTATAATAAAAATATTACTAACAAGTACAAGAACATTGATTAAGGGACTTTAAAACATGTCTGATGAAGGGAGTAATATAAATTATAAAGAATGCGGTTGAAGGAAGTAATATAGAGCAGCCTCCCACTATATCTCCAAATCCGATGCAGCTGATGGACGTTTTGATTCTCGCGGGCTCCTTCACGTTGTTCTGCCTCTAGTCCAGAGGAAAAAGCAAGCAAGGAGAAAAGAGGAAAGAGATAGAAACCAAAAAGAAAAATAAAGGAAAAGAAAAGAAAAGAGGAGAGAGAAAGAGGGAGAGGGGTCATGTTATGTTTACCAGTCTAGTCTAGTCTCATACTAGTACCAACCTCTCTTCTCAATTTCTTTTGATGACGTGCTTTTCTTTCTCAAATACAAATATTATGTTCAATCCGTTTTGTTCCTGTTACATGATCATGGCTCTCCACTGCCTCTTCCTCTTCCTCTCCTTCCTTTCTCTCTGTTCCGCTTCAGAGCCTCGCAACCCCGAAGGTAAGTAAATACGCCTCTATCACGTTCTTCAAGGCTTCGTTAATTTATATTAATTAATTAATATAAATAATAATAATATGAATTGCAGTGGAGGCTTTGATGAGCATAAAGGCATCTCTGAATGACCCTCACGGCGTGTTAAGCAACTGGGATGAATTCTCCGTCGACGCTTGCAGCTGGGCCATGATCACCTGTTCTTCTGATTACCTTGTCATAGGCCTGTTAGTTCTTCCTCCTCTCTCTCTTTTCCTGCATTTCATTTCTCACACCCTCCTCACTTATACTTCATTCTTTCCTTTCTATTTTTTGAACGTGCAGGGGAGCGCCTAGTCAATCACTCTCTGGAACTTTGTCTGCTGCAATTGGAAATCTAACAAATCTTAGACAAGTGTAAGCGCCTTCACATCTTTGCAATCTCACTTTACCTTTTTAACGCTTATTTAGCTAGCTTTAATTTTTTTATTTTACTATTTTCTTTTTCTTGTCTGTAAGACTGTAACTTCCGCGCCCTTCTTCATATCTGGCACAGGAACTCTAAATTTCAGTACAGTTTTCGTTGGAAACGAATTGTTGAAACCTTTTTTTATTGTATTTATTTTGTGGCATGGAGTATTCTAATATCGAGTTTTGGCTGAATGTAGGTTACTGCAGAATAACAATATCTCGGGCAAAATACCACCGGAACTTGGAACCCTTCCAAGGCTACAGACTCTAGATCTTTCCAATAATCGATTCTCTGGGATGATTCCAGCCTCTCTGAGTCAGTTGAATAGTCTCCAATACCTGTGAGTAATTATTGTCTCCTTGATTCTAGTCTTCCATGGAACCGTGCCATGCCTAAGAAAGTGCGGGAAATTATTTAAGCAACAATTGGCCACTATATGCTGTTTAGTTGTTGACTTACTTTACTCTCTTTTGTTTAGGTGTGAAGTTTATTTTATTATTATTATATTTTGAGATGCTGTTGCTACTTTTCTGTTTCAAATCTTCTTATGCAAATTATGTATCGTAATAGTGTAATAATATACACTGTTTCTTTGTCCGCAACGATGGCAGGAGGCTCAACAACAATAGCTTGTCTGGACCCTTTCCCGTGTCCTTGGCCAAAACCCCACAGCTTGCTTTCTTGTGAGTGTAGTTATATCGGTTTCCTCTTCTCACACGTCAGTGTCTTGAAAATCGAAATAACCTGCCACCTGTTGTTGATTTGTTACTATTTGTCAATATTTTTGCTGAAACTCTGATATGCTAAATCTGTGCATTCAGGGACTTGTCTTATAACAATCTCAGTGGACCATTGCCCAAGTTCCCCGCCAGGTCTTTCAAGTATGGTGTCTCTTCGATTCTCTCTCTCTCTCTCTCTCTCTCTCTCTGTGTTTCTTGCGTGGACGCGATGGTGCTCTGTTATTTCAAAGTGTCTACTGTGTTTTTTGTCCTAATTCACTGTTACTTCTGTCTGTAGTATTGTGGGGAACCCGTTAATTTGTGGAAGCAGCTCTACTGAAGGTTGCTCGGGAACAGCAACCCTTATGCCCGTTTCTTTCTCTCAAGCATCATCAGAAGGTACGTCCTTTTTACCTCCAGCTCCTCCGTTCTTCATTTTTCTTCATACAACACCTTTTTAACCTATCTTATATTTCTGTTTATAGGAAAACACAAATCCAAAAAACTAGCAATTGCACTTGGGGTCACTCTTAGTTGTGCTTCTCTTATTCTCCTGTTTTTTGGGCTATTTTGGTATAGAAAGAAACGACAGCATGGAGCCATCCTGTATATCAGTGGTATGAAGCACTGGAGCAGTGGTTCTTAGATTGTGTGTTACCGGATTGGTACTATTATGATGATAGTATTTACGATTTTGGCATTGTTGCAGATTATAAGGAAGAGGGACTTGTTAGCTTGGGAAATCTCAAAAGTTTCACTTTCAGAGAGCTCCAACATGCAACAGAGAATTTCAGCTCTAAGAATATACTTGGTGCTGGAGGCTTTGGCAATGTTTATAGGGGGAAGCTTGGAGATGGCACAATGGTGGCAGTAAAAAGGCTGAAAGATGTAAATGGTAGTGCTGGCGAATCACAGTTCCAAACAGAATTGGAAATGATCAGCTTGGCTGTTCACCGCAATTTACTTCGCCTGATTGGATATTGTGCTACTCCTAACGAAAAACTTTTGGTTTATCCTTATATGTCCAATGGCAGCGTGGCCTCCAGGCTTAGAGGTAAGTATTTGTCTCCATCCTAGTTGTCTTTCTTAGTGAGCTTGTGATCATTTAATGTGATATATTTCATGAAATACAGTGTTACTGACGTTTTCTTATGGCACTTGGACCTGTTTTGATCTTGTGATCTGTATATGTCATGTTCTACTTTTCCGTGTTTTTCATTGTTGAAGGGCCTTGATACTGGTTCCAACTTGCATTCTAATATGGTTTGGGACGGGGGGACATTGTCTAGGATATTTTATATTCTCTTTTCTTTTGCTTTTGAAAATTCGATTGTGGTGTCAAGGCATACTTTTTAATGTTAAAAGGTGTAATCATGCTAATCTTCAATTGGTCAGTAATGTTAGTAATCTTCATGAACTCTGTTAAAAAAATTGCTAAATTGTTGTGCTTCCAAATGATAAGCTGGGAATGGTCTGAGTTATATGTAATAGTTAGGGGTAGTTTGAATGCTAATCTTAACTTGATTAATTTAAACTCTGATTGGATTAGTTCTTGCCTGGTTTTCAAATATTTATCTTAGGCATTGAATCCTTTTTTGTAGTGTGATATATTGATGTTTGTTTCTTTTTGTGGCTACTGGCAAGAGAAGCTATATTATAAAGTCAACGGATTTTGCCTCAATGTTCTGTTTATGCCAAGGCATAATTTAGCTATTGAATCTTGACAATTTCACTTGTGGTTTAATATCATGGGGGTGATATGATAATGATAGGCAAACCAGCTTTAGATTGGAACACAAGAAAAAGAATAGCAATTGGAGCTGCCAGAGGCCTTCTGTATTTGCATGAGCAATGTGACCCAAAGATTATACACAGAGATGTAAAGGCTGCTAATGTGCTTTTGGATGACTATTATGAGGCTGTTGTTGGTGATTTTGGCCTTGCAAAGCTCCTTGACCATGCTGATTCCCATGTCACTACTGCTGTCCGAGGCACTGTTGGGCATATTGCACCAGAGTACCTGTCCACTGGCCAATCATCTGAGAAAACGGATGTTTTTGGATTTGGCATTCTCTTGTTAGAGCTCATAACTGGTATGACAGCGCTTGAGTTTGGGAAAACGGTGAATCAAAAAGGTGCTATGCTGGAGTGGGTAAGTCTATTCTCTGCAACCAAAAAAACCTGTTAATTGAATTCCAAAATATTTGCCTTGATAATCTGGTAGTTAAAGCATGCTTGGTAAACCTTTAATTTTGGTGAAATAATTGCTTATTTTCAAAAGTTCTCTCCATGCTGAAAAAAATATGCTATTATTTCTCCAAACTTAACTCGCCTATCATCCATTATCTTATTCAATATTTGACTCTTCACTCGGAGAATTCCTTAGGCTTGGCTTTTCCGATAACATGATTTTTTATTTTTTGTTCTGATCTCCGCTGGGCTACAGCTTCTACCAAAATGTCTTAAAGTATTATTTACTCATTTGATTGCCATGTATTGAAAAGGGAGAAAGGAAAATTAGAACTGTAATGTTTGATGATTTGTTTTCTAATCTGACATGACAAGCGCTTGTGTTGCAAACAATTGTCTTCACGTCCTTTATGTTGTGTTTTGTATTGATATTAGGCCTGGATGTTTTAACTTAATGACCCCGAAAGAATGGTATGTGACACTGGCTGGTCCAATACCTGATGAAGGATCATACTAGACTAGAATTCGTAAATATTTAATATAAAATTAATAGGATATACAGTGTGTGTATATATATATATATATATTTGGTATCCGTAACTCCCTCACCTCCCCAAAAAAGGTTCCACTGTCGCTGTGTAGTTGTTGAAATAGATATCTGAAGGTTAGTTGAAACTCAAAATTGTTTAAACTTGCGAGACTGGAGATAAATATTCGTCCCTATGTTGTGGCAGGTTAGGAAAGTACAGCATGAAAAGAAGGTTGCAGAGTTGGTGGACAAAGAGCTAGGAAGCAATTATGATAGAATAGAGGTGGGGGAAATGCTGCAAGTGGCTTTACTGTGTACTCAATATTTGACAGCCCACCGCCCTAAAATGTCTGAAGTGGTCCGAATGCTTGAAGGAGATGGACTTGCTGAGAAGTGGGCATTATCGCATAATTATGGTAATCAAGGCTTGAACCCCAGCCACAGCAACAACAGCAATAGTTCATCCCGCCCTACCTCTGCTTCAGAACATGATGATAATGTTCATGATCGTTCCAGCATGTTTGGCACGACAATGGATGATGATGATGAACAGTCTTTGGAATCCTATGCCATGGAACTCTCTGGTCCTAGATAAACAGTATATGGGGAAAAGAAAACAGGAAGATAGAAAAGGAAAAAGGGGTTCTCTTTGTCATAAATCTTTATTAGCTTGGTTATTTTAGGATATATTGGAATGAAATGTATATATTTTCTAAATTTTGTCATATTGGGTGTGCATTGTAAATAATTAGTAGTGAAGTACCAGAGCAGTTGTACCTATGTTTTTGAGTGCCAAAAATATGTATAATGGGGGAAAATGCAATAGGGCGGGTGGGCAGCACGCATGGTAGACTTTGTATTGTATATAGGGTGGATAGGGAACATTATCAGATTCTTTGCTCTTGAGTATGAAGCAGAGGCAAGAGGGTGTTTTTCGCAGAATGATATTTTGACAGTTGACTGCAGATGAAGATGGGCATGAATCGTGCAGGGTCCTCTCAGTTGTCTTTGTTAATGTATGTTCAAGCTTGAAAGTATGAATGATGTGGCAGTCCGTGCTTTGGAGCTGTTAGAGGTCATTTTCGATCTGATGCTTTGCAGGGTCACGCGGTGCCCTTTTTCTTAATTTGGTGTCTTTTCGTATGTTCTTTTTTACCTTTCTGCCTGTCTTACTTATCTTCGTTACTTCAGTCATTTTTTTCTTCCAAATGGTTGATTTTGCCACTTAAAATAGCTTTTACAGAGCATTATTTTCTCTGGAGCACTTAACTGTTACTTACATGGTCCGTAAGTTTTAAGATAAAGTAATTGATCTTATAGAACTAGCTCCGGGGAAGTAAGGAGAATTATAAGGTGAGACTGAAAATTTAACACGTTGATACCAAGTGGTTTAAAATTATAAGATGCATTTATTTAAATTAATGATAGGTACATTTGTATTTTTTACTTTATAATTTTCCTTATTTATAGGAGTTCAATTCATTGATTTTAGCTTGTAATTAACTTGAATGGTTTAGGGTTTGTATGTTTTAAAATTAGAAAGTTAATTTTTGTAATTTTTAATATGAAATACATGTTTTAGTAAAAGTGTATTGTTCAACTTAATTGATATATATATTAAAGTTTTTAAAATCAGATTGGTTAAGCTAACAGTTTAAGATTTAATGGTTAAATTATGATTAAATTAGTATTAGTTAAATATTAATTTTAAAATATAATATATTATATTAAAATTATAATTTTATATAACTAAAAGTTATAAATTATATATATTTTAATTTGTAAATTTAAATTATACAAATGAAATAAAATACAAATTTATTTTAATATTTTAAAAAAATTAAAAGAAAATTATTATATATAGAATTAATTTTTAACTAGTTCAATCAATTTATTATTAATTTATTAAAATAAAATTAAATAATTTTATGGTTTAATTAATTCGAAAAGAAAATCGATTTTCGATACCGGCCGATTTGGTGCGGTTTTCAAAACTATGATATATATACATGAAAAAAAATTTATTAATTTAAAATTAATACTAAACCAAACGGAGGTGTGCCAATTACAATTATTGAGGGATGATTTAAGTTTAAATTTTGGGCGAGCGTAATTATTATTAAGATATTAATTGAGATTAGTTTTATTATTATGCAGATGAAATTCAAACACGGAACCGAGGAACCGAAAACGTAATGATTCATGGTGGCTTTGAAACACGAAATTTGAGCGTAAAAGGAGAGGCAGTGATATATATAAAAGTTTTATAAATTAGATTGAATCTAAAAGAATCTTACGCAATTAAAAATTTAACTAATTTATTAATATTTTAACAAATGATATGTTATTCAAGATGGATAACGAATATTGAATCGATATTAGCAAAAGAAATTAAACTAAAAAATTATTAAAAATATGTTGTGGTGCACAATATAAATTTATTTTAATTTTGATATACTGATAGTGTTAATAATTTTATATTGTCAACCAATTACAATTTATGTTAGATTTAATTTTTAAAATAATTATATAAATCAACAATTATTAATGACATAATAATTTAGGATTACATGATAGTTTAAAACTTATTTACATTATCAGTATATTTCAATTAAATTTTAAAAATTATCATGAAAACAATGTAACAATATTTTATATTAAAATTTTTAATTTTAATTATTTACCATTCTTCTTAAGATTTCGATTAAAATGTATTGATAAAATAGATTTCTTTACACTATCATCTAATCATTAATTATTATATTATTTAAAATATTGATTTTTGTAATAATTAATTCAAAAATCATTCCTATCGTGTTTACTAATCGGTTGATAGTATAAAAGCTCTGGATTAAGTGTCTATCAAAATTAAGCTTTTATCCCTATCCAAACATGTGTATAAAAGATTAATAAAATAACTATTACCTTCTAAAACAAATTGAATGGACTTTAAATGATGTGAATCATCCTTAATTAAAAAATTAATCGTTAACCGTGTTATGAATTGTAATATTTATTTAAGCTAAAAGTTATATTAATATTATTATTACGGTTGGTACTTAAAATTATTATGATTTTATTATTATTTTTATAGTTTTTTATTAATTAATTTTGTTGGATATTTATTTTAAAATAATAATTTTAATAACCATCCAATTCATATTCGATATATTATATTTACGATATTGGTAAGCATCCAAATCATTTCATCATATAAGATTACAACCAATATACAATTTCATTTTTCTCATCATTATGACAAATTTAAAAAATTTAAGTAACTTATTTAACTTTTTTTGAAATTATTAATTTCATATTTTTTCTTCATCTTATATATATATAATTTGATATAAAAAATTATTTTCAAATATTTTATGAGATATATCCCATAATATACAATGTAGGATTAAGAGCTATAATACACTTGTTTTAAATTCACTAACGATGATAAAGTCTCGTTCCCGACGTTAATTACTTCAAACTAAAAAAGTTGGGAGGTTGGCTCCTGAACTCTTCAAAATTTTAATTTATTGATTTCCTAGAATAGAACAACATACAAAATACTCAATCCAGCCAACATAAGTTATTAATTATATGTAAAACGGGTTTTCCAATGGGGTTGAATTACTTACTAACGGACGAAAGAAGTTGGAATATAGGTCTGAGTATCCTGTTGGAAAACTCTTTCAGCATAAAACATAATGGCATCCTTACTTGCAAGAGAAGAAAATGTGGTGGTGGTGCACAATGGTAAAGGGGTTACGATTTTGAATTCTAAAGAAGGGAAAACGATTTTGTTTAAGAAACGAGACCGTAAAAGTAAAAAGAGACTGAGAGAGTCGAAATGTTGTAGTTGCATGTAAACTATGGTGTAGGGAGAGTGGTAGTCTGTTGGTTGCCTAACGGAGAAGAGAAGTGAGAAGAAAACAAAAAGAAAGTGGAGGAAATAATAAAGCGAGGGTGTGACATGAGAGAGAAAGAGAAAAAATGATGAAAGAAAAAAAGAGTAAAGAATAGAAATATATATATATTTCACATTTTTAGAGAAAAGAGATTGAATAAGAGAGATCGGAACCAAACACTTTTCAATTTTTTTTTTTTTAAAAAATCTTTTGTACCAAATCCAAGGAACAAACCAATACAAGTAGTTATACATTTTATTTTGAACTGAAGAGAGACAAAATAAATATAAATATTTTATAAAAAGTTAATAATAACATTTAATATTATTATTCTAAAATAAATATTCAAAAGAACTAATAAATAAACATAACAACGTTAAACAATAATAATTTCAATATAACAACAATAATAATGTTAATTTCAATATTAATATAACTCGTAGCTTAAAAAAATGTTACAAATATTTTATATGAACATTTCGTTAAAAAATTGATAACTATAATTGTATTTTATTCTATGGCGTGCACCAATGCACCCTCCGTTTTAGACCTAAAGGTAGATAAATCTTAATTTTTTACTATTCTATTTCTTAAACCAGAACATACATACTCCTTTAAGGAAAAAAAAAAAAATAAATAAAAAAACGAATCCCTAGAGGCGGGTGGGATAAGATATCCAGCTTTGAATGGTAGTGTTGGTGATCATAGTTACGGAAGCAGATGCAAGTAATCGACCAGTTCAGTCGGAGCAACCTTGAAACTCCGAACCCCAATTCTTAAATGGCTAACCACTCATCTTCGTCCCCTATCCTTTGCGCTTCTTTCAACCAGGATCACAGGTCAATTCTCTTTCAACAAATTTCTTAATTCATTGTTTTCCTCCAAAATCTTAAGTCAAATTCGCTTTTCAAATTGCAGTTGCTTTGCTGTTGGCACCAGGGATGGTTTCAGAATATTTGATACCAATACCGGAAGGCTCTGCTATGAAAGAGGTAAATTCGATTCGTTCAACAACCTTTTCCTTCTTTTTTTTTAATTCTTTCTCTTTCCTTCCTGTAGCTGTTGGAGCTTTCGTTATTGTAGAGATGCTATTTAGTTCTAGTCTTCTTGCTATCGTTGGGGCCGGTGATCAGGTACTATTACTAAACAAACTTTTATACATAGTGTGATTGGGCTTAGGTTTGGGCTTTCTCTCTGATTGTGCATTGTTTTGACTGATCCAGCCATCACTGTCCCCTCGCCGTCTCTGTTTATTCAATACAATCACCGGAGCTGCTCTTAGAGAATTGAACTTTCTAACTTCCATACTTGCTGTTCGCTTGAACAGAGAAAGGTCAAAGCTCGATCTTCAGAATTGTTTTTTTTTTTCACCTATACTGTGTAGCAGATAAGTATGGTCAAATTATTTTATTTATTTATACTGGACATTTGAGCTTGTATGGAATTCATGCTAAACTACAATTTATGGATTCCGCAAAAACTCCTATATTTTAATTTCCTTTTCTTTTCAATAAAAAATCTAGTTAAGCCCTATGGCCTAATCAACATAAATCGTTGACTATTAAGATTAATCTCATCTCTATCTGTTTCTCTATAATGCAGACTCATTGTTATTTTACAAGACAAAGCATATGTATATGAATTAAATAGCCTCACAATCCTTGATACTATAGACACAGTGCCAAATACTAAAGGTGAGATTGGAATGAATGTGTGGTGTGAATTATGATTTCATTCAATCACAATAGTTTAATTATTTAATAAGCTGCGGCTGTTACTTGTTCAATTATTATGCTATTCTCAATTGGATTATAACTAACAGGTCAATTTAAACTTTTAATTATGCCAACCAATTTCTATATTATGCATATACTTTTCTGAGGCAATTTTCCCCACAGGACTTTGTGCTTTTTCCCCTTGTTTGGATGCTTGCTACTTGGCTCTTCCTGCCAGCACTACCAAAGGATCTGCATTGTTGTATAATGTCATGGATCGTCATTTACACTGTGAGGTTATGCATAAATTTCCTTTCTAAATTGTGTTGTATAGTTAAATAAATGCCTTCATTATGATGATATACGTGAATTATTTTGCTTTTGTACCTTCTTTATCTTGCAGCTTCAAACTAGTGAGATGATTAAAAATGATGATATTATTCTTTATGTTTTTGAATTTTTTTTATTATTATTATTATATATTTTTGACTTCATGATTCAGTGTTTCTTGTTCATTTGAATGAAAAATATCTTCACTATATTATGGATTTTCAAAAAGTAATATATTAATTAATTAGATGGACTGTATGCTGTTGGGACATAAAAACTTCCCTTCTTTAGGGAGCATGGTAGGAAAAAGATTTGATTTTAAGTACACATCAGTAATTGATTTATTTAATTATTTTGGCACCTGGCAGTAATATTTTCTTTTTGAGGACGTCTTTTACCTGTTTTTTCTTTATTTCTTAACAGGATTATAATATATGGCTGTTTATATCTTTTACTTATACTCATCGACACATTATTGTCAAACCTGAATTGCAGATTGAGGCTCATCGTTCACCACTGGTTGCAATGGTCCTTTCTTCTAATGGAATGTACATAGCTACAGCATCTGAGCAAGGGACCATAATTAGAGTTCATTTAGTGTCAGATGCGACAGAGGTGAGGAATAAAATTCAATATTTATGAATACTAATAGGGGCTATTAATGATATTATCAATTATTTCTTTCATCCCTCAGTGTATTCTCTCCTTGAAGCTGCAAAATTATGATGTTGGTTACCAAAGATCAGATGATGGTACCATTCTCTGCCATATCCCTTAAAATTTTAGTCAAAACAAAACACACTTACAGGCCCTTTAGCCATAGTGTTGACCTTGAGAGTCCAATCCTGAATATGTTGGTTCAAGTATGTGAATGCTCATATATCAACTAGTGAGGTCCCTAAATTGATTATGGGCCCTGGACAGATATCCTCTATGGCATATTTTGCACTTGTATTCTCCTCATTCTCTGTCTGGTTGTCTTCTATGTTTGATGACTCTTTCTAGAGTACTAATTTTGGTTAGATTGAATCTAGCAAATGCTATTCATAACTTGGGATTTTGAATAATGAAATAAACAACACAGATTGGAAGACCAAAGTCTAGTTATATTATTCTTTTCTAGCCATTATGGACAGTAAATCTGCAAAGTCACTAACATAGGAATTGAACCATGGGGACCAAATATTTTCCTGTAATATAATGTGCTTATATTTTTTATTTTTTTTTCCATCATTATCCTTTGAATTAATTACATTTGATATTTATTGTTGATTATATTACCTTGTAGCGGTTTTTTATGCTTTTAATATTTTGTGTTATAATTTGACTTCAAGTGTTGAACCTGACGAATGTTGTTTCAGCAGTCATATAGCTTTAGAAGGGGGACATATCCATCTACTATATTTTCTCTGTCTTTTGGGCCATCAAAGCAGCTTCCAGATATTCTTGCAGCCTCAAGTTCTTCTGGTTCTATTCATCTTTTCACTCTTGGATTTGCTTCACATCCAAGGTGAGAATTGCAATTTAAAATATTCTTCCCCTCTTTCCTAGTCATTAGACTACTTTGTTGTTGTACACAAGTGACGTGTCCCATAAGTTGAGAGAGGTTAAGCCAACCTGACATAAATTTAAGGCAAACATTAGGTATTGTGTTTGGCTCAGTCAACTCAAATGGACTAGCAAGCAGCATGAGAGAGGCCAAACAATAGAAACTTCGAGTTTGACATCCTTGATTGTTTGGTGACCATTAAGGGCCAAATAAGAAAGGTCACTCTGGATTGAATCTTTCATTTGTATACTGAAAGGAAGATGTGGATGACATATTGGTGATTGCATGGTAAATTTGTACAATCTTTTAATTGCTAATTTTAGTTTTCCGTATAATTTGTACAAGCTTCCTTTGTCCTTGAAAAGTTTCTCTAATTTTTTTTGTTTCCTCAATTATTTTTCTTCCTCTGAAATGATTTTGGGAAGTCATTTTATGGTACTTGATTACTTTAGCAGGAGCAAGAGATCAAGTGGTTTTCTTGGATCAATAATTCCCGATGCTGTAAGTGATGTGCTGGATTCTTCTTATCATCACGTACTTCATAACGCTATTCCTGCAGGGGTCAAAAGGTGAAGTATTTTGGGGGTTATGTAGGTTGAAAATTTTTGCATAATAACTTGTTTAAACCTTGGAACTATTTCTATGATCTTTATTTTCCATAATCAGAAATACCTTCTCTACCTTTTTGAGATTTTATTGCGTTAGCGATTAGACAAACCTTGTTAAGGGTTTCTGGTAATATATTAGTAAGAATATTTACATATTTAAAATTGTTTTGTGATTCTGCTTGTCCTACAGCTATGCAGTAATTCGCAAGGTTGAAAATGTCACCGACACCTCATCAGCTGAACTCCTAGCTTGTCGGTGAGTGTCTCATTATTGATGTTGTTCTCAGTCTGACAGTCATTTGGCTATTCATTGTTTGATGTCCCTCTCTTTCTCATTCACTCATTGTTTGGTTTTGGTTTTTGTCCTCTTAAATTAAGTATCTGTGGATAGGTAAAATAGAGATCCTGCATATAGCTTTTAAACTGGTTACTTATGTTCCATATTCTGTAGCTTCATTTGCCTCCTGAATGTATGAGTGGCCTTTCATGTGGAACTATGGTTTACTGTAACACTTTATCTGACTTCTTGGGACTTTACGTTGCCGAACATGAAGTGAATTTTTTTCATGTTTGTATGTGTATGCATGCATTTTTGCAATTCTACCGTTTTTCAGCTACACAAACAATCAATTAAGCAACCAAGACAAATATGTGGGGATGCATGTTGTAGATGAATAAATTAAAGTTGATATGATGAACATAATAATTGTACTACAGTAGCTTCTCACTCCGAGGGTCTTCCCTATTGCTATTGATCAAATTTTGGAATCTCCTTTTGTGCTTGATACTGGGTTCATAGTGTAATGGTAATTTTGAAAAGGTTCGTTGTCACCTTCAAAATGAGGCTTAGGATGACAATTCAAATCAATGCTTTATGTTTTGATAGATTGAATATTTAGTATTAAGTTTTAGTTTTACTTAGCAAAAACTATGAAGTATATTTCCAATATTATTGATGTTAAAGGTGCAGATATTGGGTATATCTCTTCTTCCCCTCCCTCAGTGTATGGTAATTATATTTGAAATATTTTGGCTCCTTCATGTCCATTGTATTTAATGTCTGTATTTCTGTTTTTCACTTACCGTGTTCTTGTTTGCTGACACTGATGTGTATATCCATGGCACTAATTTTGGACCTAGTAGGCTAGTACTTCCCAATGTTAGGGTCTATTGGTTGCTCAGATTAAGTGAAAACTCTTAATCCAAACAATAATGGGCGGTTTGATAAAAATCAAAGTAATAAAGGTATAGAATTGTCAAAAGTCCAAACAGTTACGAACCAGAGAAGTAGACGGTCCCTTTAAAGCTAGGTCATTGAAGTGTGGTACTTTTTTGAGTTACAAAAAGGGTTTATGACCAGCTCCGTGTAGCCTTAGGAATTTATCATGCATCATCTTTCCAGAAATGACCATCATAATTTACGTCCTTCCCATGTTGCAGAAAATTCTGATATCTATTTGTCTGCTAAAATTTTATACTTTTCAATTTTCCAGGGCCAATATGTGCGCGATAACTTATAACGGCCACTTTCAGGAATACAACTTAAGCATTGATGCCCAGAATGAATTATCTTGGGCTTTAGGGCGTGAGTTCAATCTTTTGACTGTGACCTTGGATAAAGCACCATGAGTGGCAAAATATTGTTTTTAGCGCCTCATCTGCAAATCTTGAGGAATTGCATGCTGCCACTTAAACTTCAAGAGCAACCATTGCTGCCAACATGAAAGTGTTTATTTGGAGGAAATAATGATTCTAAATTCCCTGTAGATATGTATATAAAGGTATTGCAAGAATTTAATTTAACCTTCCCACTCCAGAACGTAATGGGAGGACGTTAAAAGCTTTTCTAATTTGGCTCTCGTAAGAACTAAAGAAATTTAACCACATGATAAAGCGATTAAACCAATAATTTACTTACCATGCTGATCATTTATTTGTATGTAAATTAGTATTATTTGTATTCAAATTCGTGATAATTCGTAATTTTATCCTTTTATATTCAAATTCGTGATTATTTGTATGTAAATTAGTTAGTTTGGTTGATCATATGGTTAAATGTTTTACGCAATCCAAATGAGATTAGTATTAAACATGCTGACTATTTTGGTCATCCCCGAACTATATAATTATCAAAGATTGGGATAAATGATAAGAAAAAATTTGGTGGCAGAGTTTGCAGAATGCGGTTACATTGTAATTCCACAAGAACTATGATGTCCTTTGACTATCTTTAACTTTGATACGATGCTAATTTTTTTGCAACAGTTTTCATACAAATTATGATGAGATTCATAGCTTTTTAGCATTCATTCCTTACATAAGAAATTTTATTTTCACGTATATATAACTTTTTACGACAATCGAAATGAGGAACTGCGAGAATGATACTCTTAGTAGTCGGAAGTACGATAGAAATTTCAAAATTTAGCCATTATATGAATTATTAAGGGCTTTTCTTTGTGATATTTTCTATTGATAGATATTAAGTTTGACGATAATTGTCGATTTTACACGTTGGTTATTTTAATATTAAAAAGTTGATATATATGTTAAATCATAGGCACCGAGTTCCCTTTGTTATTGTTATAACATCTTATCGCATATTTTAATTATTTTGTAAATATCTCCATTTGGAATCAAGGGTTATTTTCTTTTGAGATAGATTTTTATTTTTTATTGGATTAAAGGGCCGATTGCAAATGTTTCACCACTAAAAGAAAAATACCACGAATAATTATTTAAAACCCCTTTAGTTTTTCTCATAAAAGCGAAGGAATTTCCATTTAATATTATATCATAATAAATTAAGAAATGACAAGGGGGAAAGAAAGGGGTAAGAAAAATAAAATAATCAATAGTATTTGCCCTAGAATTACAAGATTCTTATTCAAAGTAGATATAAAAAAGTTTCATTAAAGTTGGGGCATCAATCTCATTTATCAGTCAGTGTTTAAACTCGTCGAAACTGGTACATTTGGTGAAGTTTTAACAAATGGAGTCAGAGTGATTTGGGCTAGTCAGCGAATACCTCAGTTCAACCGATTCAATGTGAAAAGAATTCAGTAACTAACCTTTGGTGTCATGTAAAAGTAGTTGAGTAATACCAATTCTAAACGCGGATTGGATTTCATCTCATGAAAAAGGTGTTTGTTTATACGTTAAGAATCATGCTAATAGTCACCACTCACTAGCTAGTCAAGGCAGGTGCATTTCTTTTACAAAAGGATTTGAAACTTGCTCAAAAAATTGTAATAATGGAAACAGCATTTGTTTCTACACTTGTTTCGTTAGCTTTCTTGTCTCATTTTACCTTAACCACCGCCACCACAACCTCATTTGGTAGCCTGGTGATTAAGCTCATACACTTGGAATCAGCATTATCTTCCTTCAAGAAAGATGCCGTTTGGGATCATTACTTGCAAAAAAAGATGAAGCAAACTTTTAATGATGACTATATGTCCAACCTTGTTCCTAGCCCCAGAAATGTTGTGTTCTTAATGAATTTCTCCATCGGTGAACCACCAGTTCCACAACTTGCAGTGATGGACACTGGGAGCAGCCTTACATGGGTTAAGTGTCTCCCATGCACATCTTGTTCCCAAGAATCTGGTCCAATATTTGACCCCTCAAAATCCTTCACATATGTTAGTTTAACATGCAGTGAATGCAGCAACCAATGTGATGTGAATGGTCAATGCCCGTACAATGTAGAGTATGTTGGGAGTGGTTCATCAGAAGGGATCTATGCCAGGGAACAATTAACTTTTGAGACCCAAGATGAGAGCATAGTTAGAGTGCCTAATTTGATATTTGGCTGTGGTCATAAATTTAGCATCTCATCCAATGGTTACCCCTACCAAGGGATCAATGGGGTGTTTGGACTTGGTGGTGAAAGGTTTTCTTTGGAACCTAGCTTTGGTAAGAAATTCTCATATTGTATTGGCAATTTAAGAAATACTAATTATAGGTTTAACAAATTGGTCTTGGGGGACAAGGCAAATATGCAAGGTGACTCAACCACTTTGAATGTAATCAATGGTTTGTATTATGTTAATCTAGAGGCTATCAGTATAGGAGGGCGAAAGCTTGATATAGATCCTACTGTATTTGAAAGATCAACAAGAGATAATAACAGTGGAGTAATAATTGACACTGGAGCAGACCACACTTGGCTCACAAAATATGGATTTGAAGTGCTCAGCTTTGAAGTTGAGAACCTTCTTGAAGGGGTTTTGGTCCAAAATGAGCACAACCCTTATACGTTGTGCTATAATGGTGAGGTAAAGCAAGATCTAAGTGGCTTTCCAGTGGTGACATTCCATTTTGCTGATGGTGCTGTTTTGGACTTGGACGCAACAAGTATGTTTATCCAAACCTCAGAGAATGAATTTTGCATGGCTATGCTTCCAGGAAACTATTTTGGTGATGATTATGAAAGTTTTTCTTCTATTGGAATGCTGGCTCAGCAGAATTATAATGTGGGTTATGACTTGAATGGTATGCGGCTGTACTTTCAGAGGATTGACTGTGAACTTCTTGATGGGTGAGTGTAAGTGGTCACATTACTGCTAACTCTCTCCACTTTCCTGTTTTCAGATTCTACATTTTCAGTCTTTCAAATTTGTCTTCTTTTTATTTTAATGTTTTGTATGTTTCCTCAAT
This sequence comes from Canavalia gladiata, assembly GCA_037954105.1. NCBI lineage: Eukaryota > Viridiplantae > Streptophyta > Magnoliopsida > Fabales > Fabaceae > Canavalia > Canavalia gladiata. Next base: position 39,089,730 of record CM075662.1, on the reverse strand, counting down.
TATGTTGGTCCTTTGAATTTTGGAATGAGAATTTTATCATACATCCATTCCGATTAAGACTCACAGGACACAGGACACTAACTACTCAACTCCTTGCTAGTACTTCAATTTTTTTTTAAGGTCATTACTTCACTAATCTTACCGGGTTCATAAAAAAGAATACATGTACCATGTACTCAACAAAATAAATAAATCTAAATTTGTGCCTAGCAAAATGCATTTATCCCGAACTAAGTTAACTGATTTTTCCTAGTCTTATCCCGAAATGCTTCTAAACTTTACAACGTCACACTTTACCCTATATGTAGGCAAAATTAAAGCCTGCATTTGAATTAGAGAGGGCACTCGTGCAAGGCAAGAGTGTGGAGGCTGTTCTCTCTTCATTATTGTCCCATTCCTATCCCTGTTCCCTGCTTTGGATTAATCTTCCTCATCATTTTCTGATTCTCCACAAAGTTCTCATCATTATAAAAATATATAACAAACAGTAAAAAAAATTTAAAAATAAAAAACATGAAATTTAAGTATCTTTTAATATATTTAAAGATGAAAAATATAAATTAACATACTAAATTACATTAAATAAAAGATATTTTAATATATTAATTTTTAAGAAAAAGACAAATTATTTATACCTGCACATGCGTCTGTATATATAAAATTAAGGTAATTCCATCATTTTCAATGTATAGAGACTCTCAAAGGACGGAATAAGATTTGGATTCTCATCCCTAAATCTATTTCAAGAGATTTTATATACATATCTTTGTCCCTACAAGAAAACTATCTCCAAATTCTGGGGCCTCAAGCCCTCGACAAAGGTAAGCAGTGGTCTTATCATCCTTCCACAATAATATGATCCAAATATTGTAGGGTTCAACAATAAATAAACAGTGCGTTAACATTTTTTCAGGTGACAAATGAGGTTTCCATATGCAGGCTACCCATGTCATACATAATTCTCATCTTTGGCACCCATGTAGGCTTTCAAACACCAAGGTTGAACTCCATTTGCGTTGTACCACATGTCATTCACTCTTGATATGTTCATTCATGATAAGATGTATCCTATCGTGCTTGACAACTCTTAATTAATCTCAATATCCCATAAAGGTTAGCTTTTCCAAATTCTTTTCTAAAGAGTGTACGCATATATGTTCTTATTTCCTTATTTGTTTCCGTAAATGGAGGGCCTAAAAAAGGAAATTATTTTGTTATACATGAAAATACAACTCAAGACTATGTGCAGTCTGTTCTCGTAATAACTTGGGAAGTTTCAGGAGAACCTCCATCACTCTTGAATATTTGGGTTACATTATCTAACTGGGTACCGTACACTCAAACAAACTATCTAGTTTTTGTCTTGACAAACTTGGGTCTTGATGCCTTCTTCTCCAACTTTTCTCTCTTCTTGCGAGTCTTTTCATCTTCAAATGATTCCTAATTCACAAAAAAAAACAAACGAAATTGAAGTTACTAAAGTTCTTTCTGTGGTCTGAAAGTAAAAATTAATCAAGATGATGAGAATACCTCTGAGCCTTGTGGCAAAAATCCTTTGATGAAGCCAAAAGATTGGTATGCTCCAAAAGCTGGTATCTGACAAATGTCAAGCAAGGAGCAACTGTGTCACTGACTTAATCTGTGATTTATAGTATTTTCTTTTTGAATACTTCAAGGGTTTTCCCTATTTCCTACATTAAACACATCTAGATTTTGATTACAACTGCAACTTCTAGTGGCAAATATATATATATAGAGAGAGAGAGTCAAAATCCATTGATACTAGGTATCAAACTTTAACACTTATACCAACTTAATAACTTTTTATAAAATACAAGATTCATCAATTCAATTGTTTGTTTGAAAGTTTGAATCAAGTAGATATATTTATAAAATTTCATACAAAACAAAAAATAATAAATACTTCATCACATGATTTTATTTTAATATCTAATATGTTATTTAAATATAAATAAATATCCATAGTTGAATAATATTTTTACAAATATCCAAATTATTTAAAATTTTATATATATGATCATAAATATATTATCACATTATTCAACGGTTGGATTGATAAATCTTGTATTTCATAAAAACTTATTAAATTGGTGTAAATATTAAGTTTAACACCTGATATCAACAAATCTTAACTGATGCTGGTGATACATTCTTTTTTAACACACTTTTCAACACACTTCTTGTGAACGCTGAATCTTTCAAAAAGTCAAAGCAATTTTCAAAAAGTCATTATAAATGATTTAACTTTTCAAAAAACTAACCAATCACAAGAAATGCAAAGAGTGTGTTATATGCACTTTTCTCTCGCTCAATATATAAAATCATAATTCAAGAGTGCATTCTTCTGCAATTCAGAAGAACTGTACAGCACACAGTCTAGTTTCAAATCCAACAGCTTATAACCTTTTTTGAACTGAATTTATAATTTTTTTGGTTATGAAGTAAAATAATTTTAAGGATCATTATCGTGTTGAGTCCAACCCCAATCATCACACTTGAATCTGTACAAGAATACCTAATCTAATATAATCCCTAAATGAATGAATTACTATGCTGGCATAACAACAGTCACTTGTGATTAAATGATTTTTTTTTTGGTATGCATCTTCTCAGCTGACAATATGAGACTATCTATTTTGAAACATTGAAATCACTGAAATGAGTCTTGTTTCTCCAAACAAAGCTTTTTCTATACATAACCATGAAACAAACCCTGCCCATCATGTTTAAGAGATTTAACTATCTACCAATTGTGTTGGGCTTTAGTGGTGGATTAAATGATAAATGACAGAGTCTTTTGGTGCCTCATCTCATTAGCATTCCAGTTCCTCCAACTGCAAATTGATTGCTTTCTGGCATATAAAAATACACAACATGCACTCTCTCTCTCTCTCTCTCTCACACACACACACACACTAATAGTACTCATCCCAATGGGAAATAAGCATATGCCTTAACAGTCTAACTACAAAACAAGATGGAACATATATATATACTGCATCAAGTGTGGCATATAATAAATCCTTCTTGACGAATCTAGGACTGCATTCTTTGCAGTGGTTTCAGAGCAAAACTTTAACATTAACAGTTACAAAATCTATATTCTAACAGTATCCCACATTTATGAGCAGCTTATGGACATCTTACCACAAGGTATGTGTACCAGAACTTTCCAGAGATGATGGACATAACTTGCACAAAGCATGTTATGTAGATAACATCATGTAAATAGCTGCAAAAGATGACTGACAGTAAGTGACAAATAAGAATAAACATCATATACAAACTAACAAGATATCCAAAAAATTATGGAAGAAAATGTTATGTTTTTTTTTTTTCATAACTGAGAGGGGCCTAAGCCCAACAACAAACAAACACAGATCTAAGAAGAAACAAGGAGCCTAGCTATCTCAGATACATCAGGCAAATAACAGGGAAACTAGTTGAAGAGGAGACAATAGCTCCTTGATGTTGAAATCTTGATCTAATCAATTTGCTAGCCAGGCAATACAAGCACTGAAGTTAACAGTCCATCTCTTAAGGCATTGAGTACTTCTCTCAAGGAGTTTATGGCTGTAATTGGTCAAGACTCAAGCAAGAATGAATAGCTTTAGAGACAGACAAAATAATGGAAGCAGAATCCCTCTCAACAATAATTCTCCTAAAGTCTACTCCCACACCAATTCCAAGTCAGCCAAAATTCCACAAAGTTAAGCCAAATAAATGGAGCAGAAACCAATTTGAAAGGACAAGCCTTTAATCCAATTACCATCCTCACCTCTTAATTGTCCTCCACATCCTGCATCATCAGGATTTACCCATGATGCTTCGTCAGTATTAAGTATGATCCAACGAATGTCTTGACACGGGCTAATGTTCTACCTTAAAACTTTAGGTAGGGGTGCAGTCTTTAGTGGTTGGGTTCCATTCAATTTGTCTATGGAACAAATTAAAACTACTATTCAGGAATATTATCATTATGTGGCACCTTAATTTTATTTCGTCAAGCTTAGCTATATTCCCTCCATCTTCTTCAAGAATAATTGTGATCATTCTGAATAAAATGGTTGCCGGCAACCAACATGGTTCGGTACTAACTACTTCTGGATCCAAAATTCCGGTTTATTTTCATTTAGTAAAAAAAATATTATTTGCAGAGTAGTGTTCATATCTGAATAGTTAAAGAGCTCCAGCGATTTCAAAGAAAAAATTAGCACTGTATACCAATCTATGCTAGAAAGTGTTTTACAGATTCACAGCCACAGAAAAACAGTAACGGTAAACAAAGACATACACATACCCACAAACTCCACCAGTAGTCATATCAAACCCGCCATCTAAAAGTTCGCCATCTTCAGTGTAAGAAGGAGTTGCCATCTTCGCAAGCTGTTGATAGGGAATGACATACGCCAAAGATGTTAAAATCAACCCAATCCAGTGCTTCCAGGTGAACGTCGAATGGAACACCAACATCCTTAGTAATACATAAATAACCTATTGATTTTATATAAAATATATATATAACTAAGAATTAGGTCATCAATCACTAAAATCGAACACTTAGAATCGAATAGAGCGATAATGTTGCGAAAGAGTACGTTGCAGGCGATGATGATATGGCGGAGTCTAGCCATGTGACGAGCGTTCTCTTCCTTCCGTTTCTTAGCGCCCTGATTCGCCATCTCTCTCTCTCTCTCTCTCTTCTCTCTCTCCTTCCCTCAACAACCAGTCGCCAGCGCTGTTCTTCTGCTTCTGTTTGGTGGAACAGAACACCCGAACATCCACAATGGGCCCGAAGGCCCACCGGCACCGAATTGGGCCCGAAGTCCAATGGACCTGAGGGGGTGTTTTCCCTATCAATTATTTGTGGGGCTTTACTTTTCCGCACCCTTTTTTTTTTCACCCTTTTACAATTTTACCCTTAACATCTCATCATTTCTTTGGCAAAAATTTTTTTTCTTCCGCAAGTATTCCTCTATTCCGCAAATTAGTTTACGGAATGCATTCCATAAATTAATTTGCGGAATGTACTTTTCTGTTTTCCGTAAACTAATTTATGAAAAGTTATATTTTTACGTTCCGTAATCTAATTTGCGGAAATAAAAAAATTACATTCCGCAAATTAATTTACGGAATACAATGATATATTCCGTAAATTAACTTGTGAAAAGTGTTTAAACTTCCGCAAATTAGTTTGTGGAGTGTAAAGTCCGTTCGTTTTCTCTGATGCTCCTCCGACGTTTCTTCGACATTATTTTCTTAGTTTTTCTCCCACCAAAATCAAAACCTAACCTAGATTCGACTAATAAAAAAAAGTATAATAATGGCAAATAGAATAAGAAATGGAAAAGAAAAAGAAAAAATAAAAGAAGAAAGAAGAAAAGAAAAACAAGAAAACAGAAGAAGACGAAGAAAGAAGAAAGGTTAATAAGCAGAAACATTTTTATTACCTATAAGGATGTAAAAAGAAATTTTAAAGATGAAAAAACAATCCCTTATTTATGCTTCTGGATTTAGATCCACCTAAGCGTAACTACTAAGTACGCATTTGACTAAAATAATTAGATGGGTCCATGACAAAACAACAATAATTAAAGATTCCACGTAGCGTGCAAAATTGGTATTTTTTAAAATTTTCAATTAGATGCTCAGGAGAATATATTTCTGACCTGGGATTCCAACTCATGATGCCTGGATATGTGGTTGGAATCTATGAAAAAAGCGCTTTCAAGGTTTGGTTGCTTGGTGGAATTGCTCAATTTGTCATTGCTAGAAAACACGCTATTCACACATTATATTTTTAAAAGTTAAAATGGCACATGAAACGATTTTGTTATCCTGTGCAGATTAAAATAAAGCATCAAGGTGCAGATAAAGTTCTTTTTAAGCACCGAAAATATGGATTTTTTAATTGGCTTACTTTTAAAGCATGTTTTTACTATTAAATATGTAAGCATACAAGTATACTATTGAAAACATGTACAAAATCAGAAATAATAATAAGCTTAAAATCAATATAATGAATATCTAATAACATAAAAATTTATTTTTTAGATTCTTTTTATCTATTAAAAAATATATTATTTATTTATTTTAATTTTTAATAGAATATCAATTTTTATATATATATTTATATCTATCTACTTATCATCAATTATAATAAATTTTTATATTTAATATTTTACTATTATTATATGTAAAAAAGTCAAATTATAATAATAAAAAATAAAAAATTATAAAAAAGTAAATTAAAAAGGATAAATAGTTTATTGTAAAATTAAAAATATTAATTATACTTCATAATATATGTATATTTAACAGATAAAAAAAGTGTCTTTTATTATCTGCAAATTTAATATGACATTATTATTAATGGTGGAAACAAAATCATTGGACAACGTGGAAGTTACCCTTGGGGGAAGTTCTCAAATCCAAAAAGCGATGGCTCTATTACCGTATGAATTAGGGATTCTTTTAATTCGGACAAACCGAAGTGTAACATGGTTCACGGGGTATATTTCGGACAAAAATATTCGCAGATATTCATGAATATATTTATAAAATATATATAAAAAGACATTGTATACTTATAACAACTTTTATATCAAATGCATTTAATATCTTATAATTTTTATTATTATATTAAAAAATATATTTTATATTGTTTTATGTTAATTCTTTATTATATAATATTAATATAGTAGTAGAGAAACTTTTTTTATAACTTTTAAATTCTTAATTTTTCATAAATATTTATAGATATGTATTAATATTGATTAATTCTAATAGTATGAATACGGAGAGTGTAGTATATTTTCAATCCCACCTCATTGATATCTCTTATATTTCAACTAGAGAAGGCAAGAGTGTAGCATCCATTCTTACAGTGTTTTAAAAAATTACGTGTGCCATCTCCATATTTATATAAGTAATAATTTTGAATTTCATCTTTATATTTATTGGATAGCTAAAACTTTTTACCCATTCATTGTACTTAACTAAAACATTATCTTATTTATTTAAAAAAATTTTAAAACTGATAAAATATAAATACTATTACAAAATAAAAAATGTTCATTATAATCACAGGTTTAGATTCATACAATCAAATTTTAAAATATCAAATTACTTTTAAGTTATTTTAATTAGAAAAATAATAATTTTAAAATTTAAATTTAACTATGGATTTATTATTTTAATTATATTTTTATTTTATATATATATAATGCAGATAAATGAGTATGAACATATACTCATACCTATACATATTTACTAATATTTACTTATTGTCATACTCAAAGTCATCAAATAGATATTTATGTTATTTATTGTAAATATTTTTACAAGTTTCCAACAGATATTATATCTATTACCATACTTAATCTCAGCAAAAGACATATTACTAATCACTAGCAAGCATAAAATATAGATGAAGTGTGAATAAAAATACTTAAATATTAATTTAAAAAATAAAAAATATTTTATGACTGATAAAAAATAAAAAATATATTTATTTAGTTAAAATAAAGAAAATAAAATTTTATTAACAAAATAAAAATATAAATTTAACATGATAATATCAAAATATACATCTTATAATACGAGAAAGATAAGTAATTATACAAAAATTATCTCACATTTAAATAAAAAAAATTGAATCTTGTTAGGTGAAGGTAAATATTTTACGTATCAAAATTTCAAAACATTTGAATTTAAAATAAAAATTAGAACATTTAAAAATAAAATTACATGGATAATTGATGTTTAAGTATATTAATTAAAAATAATATATATTGTTCGAACTGTATAGAAAAACATCAAGTTTACCAAATTACTAAAAAGCTCCAGTGAATCTGTTCAATGACTTGTGACCAAGAAGACTATATAAGTAAAAGTAAAATATTTAAGAAAGTGTTTCAAGACAATTTGTTCCATGTAAGTTAAATAATGAATAAATAGAAGGAATCTAAATATAAACCAGACTGAAACATAAACAAGGAGATAAAACAGCAGTGGGGCCTCTAGATTATGGGAAAGGTAGCTGTAGGTATAAGATTAAAATAAAAAAGTGTGTGCAATAAAGAAATGATATTGACGCTGGTGATGCCAAAAACAAAATAAAAAAACGATGCGGACCTTACTTTAACAAAACTGGGGTCCAGCGCATGTGAACATTTCCCATGTTTAATGAACCGAAAATTGCAAGCATTACCTATGTTATTGCAAGGTTTAAGGGAGCATCTCAGAGAGCTTTTCGTTTTTCCAACGTGTGATTTTCCGAGTCAGATATACAACGAAGAAAAACGGGAAGTGGGCTCTGTTATCAATATCATTGTAATCAAGATCTCTCTCTCTCTCTCTCTCTCTCTCTCTCTTCACTCAAGACTTGTTTTTCTTTTTTCCTTTTTTTTATTTTTCTTGTTCCTGATTTGTGGGAGTGTTCTTACATCCTCCATCCAGGTTCGTGTTTTTTCTCAGTTTTTATCCTTATTTTTCCTAATTTAACGCCATTGTATGATTTTCTTTCACTTTTTGTCCCTTTTCCGCATATTTATTTGGTCCTAATAAGGTCTGTTTTTCTTGCATGATGCATGCAGATGACATTTGTTGGGAGATTAAATCTGTTCTTTGTCTGAATTTTCTCACCAAGTTCCGAAATTACATTTTTTTTTCGCTTTTAATTTTAGTAGAAGTCAAAAGACCTTTTAAGTCATGTATCAAGATTTTTGTAATTTAATTTTGGTTTCTTTGTTATTGTGAAATTATTATGACTCAATAGAGTTATTAGTGTCTTCTTGAATTCATGGATTCTTGAGATTTGTTCATTTGTATTTATAATTCTTGGTGAGAGTCAAAGACCTTTTAAATAGCTTATAAAAAAATTTGTTTTTCTTTTAATTAATTTTGGTTTCTTTGATGTAGAGAAATTGTTGTGATTCAAAATAGAGTGATTAGTGTCTCTGATTGCAGGGATTCTTGAAATTTTCTGGGGGGTTTATTAGTCTGAAGCTTGTGGTTCTTGTTGGAGTGATTGAAGATGAGAAACGTGCTTCGTTCTCTACGACAATTGCGGCCAGCCTTTCAGAGGCAAGATTGTGTTTTGTTCAATGATCTTCTTGCAGAAACCCCATACTACTTTGAAAAGAGCTGTCATATTCATAGCTCAGCTTATAGAGTTGTTGATCATGCTGAGATCAACTTTTTCAAAAACCATTCGATTACAACAGCCACCAGAGCTCTCTCGACCGATGCTGCAAAACTCTCAAATGGAGGTTCTCATCTTATTTTACTCTCAATTTTTCTCTGATGCTGCAAAACTTAATTTTCTTATGTAATCTGTATTGGAACGTGTTGTTTCACTTGCAGAAACAAACAAAGCTGGGCCTCTTGTTGAGTATGAACGAAGAATTGCTAGTGGTGAACTTGTAGAAGGTGATAGTTGCCAGGTAGAGTATCTACATTCATTAATGAAATGGATTTTCCTAGATCGTTTCATTGGTTAAATGCCGGTTGGATATTATTATATGGATTTTTTAATGGAACTTTATTGGTAATAATTCCACTTAATCATCTTTTGATCTTTTCCTTTAAGCATTTTTTTCTTTTCTCTTTTTATGAAACAGGTAGACACATTGACAGAACTTCAGAGACTGTATGATGAGCTTGTTGAGTCTGCTGACGTCTGCCAATTGGATCGTAATTCTGAAAAACCTGTAAGGTATGCTTTTCTTTCTTCCCATATTTATCTTGCTTCCTGCTGATATTTCTGCTCTAATCTTAAAGCTTTTTTTTTTCTTTCTGTTTCTGCACCCTGTCTTGCCTTCTGAATTTAGTTTAACTTTCCCTTTTAAGCAGAAGTGGGTGGCTGTGGTCTCGTCTCTTGTCACATTCTTCCTATTCACCTGTAAAAGGTTTATATCTTTATGGTGGAGTGGGTACTGGTAAAACTATGCTGATGGACCTGTTTTTTGATCAATTGTGAGTTTGAAATGAAGTTTTTTTCCATTAATTTTTTTCTTCATTTCATTTGCTGTTGTCTTACATGCCATGGAGTTGTCATACTTTTCAACTCTCAACATAGGAAGAATATAGTATGGAACCGTGTTCTTACAAGGGTTTGTACTCTAACCATCTTCACCACTATCTCTTCTCAGGCCTTCTAATTGGAGGAAAAAGAGGATTCATTTTCATGACTTTATGTTGAATGTACATAGCCTATTACAAGTAAGTTTACTGAACTGGTTAATTACCTCTCAATTGTATTTTTTTTCCTTTTTGGTTGATAACAGGGGGCATGTCTATTTATTTCTAGTACATGGTGCAGTTTGCTCGATTCAGTTACTGTTGATAAAAAATCTAAGTAGGCTACAATTGAATTGTGTTTCTTATGTTTACTTTGTTGGCTGGAAATTGTTACCTTATGTATTTTTTTGAAGGAAGAATCTGTTTAATCTCTAAGTGAAAGTGATACAAAAGAGGCCTTATGCTTTGAGCATTAATCAATAATTAGCAGTATCCAGAATGATGTTATTTTTGTATGTTGGCCTACAGAATAAGAGGAAGCCTATCTCAAATTTACTATTGTGTATCCTTGTAGAAGCATAAGGGGTTGTCAGATCCACTGGATGTGGTTGCAGGGGAGATTTCTGATGAGGCAATTTTACTTTGTCTTGATGAATTTATGGTAAATTATAAGCATAATATTTATATCTTTTGATAATAGATAATACGTAATTTATTTGATGCTAAATCTTGACATTTGTTATTTTATTTTGGATAGGTAACAGATGTAGCTGATGCATTGGTACTAAACCGCTTGTTTAGACACTTGTTTGACAAAGGCATTGTAAGTAATATAGCTGCGTTGTAGCCTTTCTTGGATCTTAATAATTATGGAATTGTTGGCTAATTAATTTCAAAATTCCATTTTTTCAATGTGCTTGGGCACAAGTATAGATTCTAGTAGCCACATCAAATCGTGCTCCAGATAACCTATATGAGGGTGGATTGCAGAGGGATCTCTTTTTGCCCTTCATTGCAGCATTGAAGGTACACATCAAGATGTTTCATTTTTTAGTTGGTAGCAGGGTTAGATAGGATTCAAGTCAATGCTGGCATAAGCCTAAATCTATTTTGCGGAATGTTTTCATCTGCGTTTTGTGGAAGAAAAAAGACCCCACAGCACATATATTCTTTTTTTGTTCTTTTCTGTGTTCTCTTGATCTCTTTGTCATTGCCTAATATATGTATACTGATGTAGGAAAGATGTGTTGTACATGAGATTGGTTCATCAATTGACTATCGCAAAATGACTTCGGTATGACAGATTTACTCTTATATCTGCAGATGTATTGATCTAAAATTATTGATTTTTCAATTTTTAATTTCCTCAAATTTGGACTACAGGGTGAACAAGGATTCTATTTGGTTGGCAGAGATTTGTCTGGTTTCCTTAAGCAAAAGTTTCAACAGTTGATTGGAGAAGGCACTGCTACTCCCCAAGAAGTAGAAGTAGTAATGGGAAGGACACTGCGTGTATGTGCTAAATTTGATATCACAGAGACACATGTGGAACACAGTCACTATTATCATCAATTTTAAGTTGTGTTCATTTTCTTCATCAGGTTCCATTGGGCGCTAATGGATGTGCCTATTTTCCTTTTGAGGAACTTTGTGATAGACCTCTTGGGGCTGCAGACTATTTTGGATTATTCAGTAAGTCATATGTTTGAGTGAATTTTCTTATATATATACATATATCGAAAAGACAAAGGAGACAGTTCTGTTGTTTTCTGGGAATTGAAGATGGGGATGGTGAAAGTAACTTTTGAACATGATAAAAGTCAGATAATAATTTCATTTTGGTTGAAACTTTGCTTATTTCCATTGTAGTAGTTTTGATTTCCTCTTTAAATATTTGTAGTTTTCCATACCTTTCTGCAACTGCCAGTATATAAGAGATCCATTGATCAGTGTCACACAGAATGTCTTGTTTTTTTGTTTTTCGCAGAGAATTTTCATACTCTAGCATTGGAAGGCATTCCAATTTTTGGGCTTCACAATAAATCAGCTGCACATAGGTTTGTCACTTTGATTGATGTAAGTCCCTTTCCATTCTAAGCAGTTTGCTCATGTTTAAACTTTGTCTGCTGTGAGTTTCGTGAATATATTTTATCAAAAGGTTTGCATTTTATTAGGTCATTCTGCTCAAGGTAGCACCTAGCTATAAGCCAGCCACTTGCTTGTTGCCTCTGTAGAGGAATGCTAATTGTGCATCAGAATATTAGCAACACACTACTATTGAGTGGATTTCATTGGAGTCTTACTAAATCATGTGGATCTTACTTGCTATTTAATAGGTCCCACATGAATTTCACTCAATAACAATGTGTTGGAAGTGTATTGAAGAATGTGTTGCTAGCTGTTCTCTTTTACAAATTGCTGTTCTGTTTGTTTTTCTCGATTGTGAGAAGATGCTGATTTTTCCTAAATAGAACTGAAATCTGAGCTTGTCACTGTACACCTTCATATTTATTTGTAGCTGTATGTCGCAGAAAGGATGTTGACTTTCAACTAGAAAAGCCGAAGAATAAAATTGTGTGTCCAAGATATCCAACGACCAAGAATTCTTGTGATTGAAAGTCTCGTACCTGAAGAAATTTTAAACATTTTCTAAGAACCTGAAGCTTAGGCCATTGCAATGAGTTGTTGGGATGAATAACTATATATATATATATATGCACACACAGTACCCTTTATATTTCTTTTTCCTCCACTGCGAGAGTAGGATAAGTATGATGCTTTGTTGCATTCTGATTTCAGGTGATATATGAGAACAGGGCCAGACTATTATGTACAGCTGATGGGAGCCCTCAGGATCTCTTTCAAAAAATATTAACAATATCTGAGGCTAAACATATAGCACCAAGAACCTCTTCAAGATCGAGGAAAAGTGATGAGTCAGACCTTTGTGTGGACAATGAACTGGGGTTTGCAAAAGACCGCACCATTAGTAGGTATGATAAAAAAAAGAAAAACTTATATATTTACTTTTGAGAACAATTTTGTTTTGGTGTTACCAGCTCAACTGACGCAAGTTGGAATCTATCATCTTAATATTATTTATATTGTCAACTTATCTAAAGCATCTAATATCAGGAACAAACTCTAGAGGTCGAGGTACTTCCAATGCAATTGAAACTGCCCCCTCAGTTGTCTTTTATTTCATGAAATAGAGAAGAAAGCTTGGATGCTTAGAGAAATGGATAATGTTTGATGTACAATACTGGGAGCAGATGATTGCTTGATTCATTATAAGTCAAAACACAATACCATGTATCTTTTGTCTTTAGAAAGACGCCACTATTAAATTTTTACCTGAATCCTAGATGTACATCTGATAGCTGGGATTTCATATCAAGGTGTTGGGAGACAGGGATCTTCTTTATTTATGGTTGTACAAATGGCACAGAGAGAGAGGGGTGTATCTGTAATGATACTCCCAACACCTAAGGATGGTATTATATATAATAGGTATGCAGTCAGTTGCAAAGGGGTCTTTAGTGATTGAGGTACGTAGGTTGCAGGCACAGCTTCGAACACGTTATGGCAGATTAATAGGGGTCCAGCAAGTCATGGGATTGGTTAGGTTACTGGGTTGGGTTACCTGCTTAGAAGAACTAGGGACTAAAAGCACCATAAGCTAGGACATATTAATTTATAAGATACCTAGGGAGAACCACCACTTATTCCCCTGTAAATGTTTATGTTGCAATTACTGATTGTGTGACATAAATTTGATGCAGACTGACGGAGATTAACAGCAGGGAATACTTAGAACATCATGCTACTATGTTAGCAGGAAAGAAGGAAAGGGTGGATCAGAATGCCCTTGAAGCTTGAAGAAAGTTTTGAAGCCTTCTACCAATTTGGTTCGTCTACTATTGTTGTAGCATATACAGAGTGAAAATGGCTAAATTGAGTAATGATTATGAACAACCATTGATGTCAAATAAACAAAACACCCATCTGCAGACCGTTAGATTTGGCATGTGGCGCAGGGAGAGGTGTGTTAATATCAATTATTTACCAGCGTTACCCAAAATTATGGTACGATTGAGTGATCTAACACTTTCAACAAATTCAAGTGGAACCTAGGTTTTGCTAATTAAATTTACTGTTCATTAACGTTTTGTAAGAAAAAAAAAAATTCAATTAAGAATGCTAGTCCTGATCATTACATTCTGAGGGTTGATAAATACCCCTTTCGCCAAATCAGTTTGTCTTGACCTATGCTCGATTATACATTTCATACTCAGATCAATTATTCTGCTTCCTTCGAGTGCTTATAGATCATTGAAAGTGCTGATAGAGGTGACTAGACTAGCACCTACTTGTGCCCTTGGTTTGGTCAGATTTAGCTCTGCATAACTTTATATATGTAGCCTTTATTTTGTTTTTCCCTTTATTTAGTAGTCAATTAGGTAGAGTTCTATAGTTCAAGTGTGTAAAAACAAAAATTTAGGATTTGTTTGTTTCTTATTTTTAAAATATTTGTTTTTGAAAATTAAAAAATGAATAGACATTTATCGAGTGAAATTTTTGAAACTGTTTTAAAAATCATATTATTTTCTGTTTTAAAATTAAAAATAAAATACCTTTTTATTTTAGTTTATTATTTTTAATTTTACATTATTCATTTTTTTATGTATTATTCTAGTTTTTTTTTACTTATTTTATTCACTTTTCTTTTAAAAATTATTTTACAAAGTAATTAAAGTTAAAACCAAAACTATCCTTAAACATCCGTTTAGTTCGATTAGAAGATATTTAGTAAAGCATTAATGACTGAAATTTGTTAACGTAGTTTAGTTCTCTTTCGAAAAAATAATTTAAAATAACTTATTTTAATAGATATTAGTATTTTTAAGTAGTTATTAATATTTTTAAAAAGTTATTTTGAGTAATTTTTATGTTTTATAATTTTTTATTAAAATATTTATCTTTTATTATTAATATATTTTTATAATCTTATTTTTTATTTATCTATTTATTTTTATAAGTTTAATATTATTTGATTTTTTCATAATAATATTATTAATTTGGATAGGTTTATATTAATATTATTATAAAATATTATATTTTATTTTATTAAAAATATTGAATGGTTTGATAAAAAATAAAAATAAAAATAAAAATAATTATTTTTTATAAAAAATATTTAAAATTTGTTTATATAAAAATAAAAAATAGTTTTACTTTAAGGATATAAAAATTTATTTAATTAAATTTTAATATATTTTTTAAAAACATATATTATATTTTAATATTAGAATCTATTATTTAACTATATTTTTATTTATAATTTTATATTTATCAATTAATTCAACAGTTAGATTTATTAAATATTTTTAATTCAATTAATAATTTATTAATTTTTAAATTTTATCTAGTTTATAAGTTAATTTTAGCAAATATAATCTTATTTTTATGAAAAATTATTATATTTTAGTTTATACCTGAATAGTTTATAATTTGATTTTTACCGTATGTTGATACTATAACAGTTAGATTTGATCTGTCGGATAATGTTTTTTATTTTAGTCTTTACATATAAAAATTATACTTTACTTTAATTTGGATATATGTATTTTTATATTATTATAAAATATTATATTTTAAATTATTATTTTAATATATATTATTTATTTTATTTTATTTAAAGTATTGAACAGTTTAATAAAAATTAAAATTAAAAAATAACTAATTTTTATAAAAAAATATTTTAAATTTTTATATAAAGATAAAAAATAAATAGTTTTAATTTAAGATAAAAAAATTATTTAATTAAATTTTAATACAATTTTTTTCAAAAAAAAATATCATATTTTCATATTCGATCATATTATTTAACTATATCTTTATTTATAATTTTACATTTATAATTAGTTTAACAATTAGATTTATTAAACACTTTTAATTTAATTTATAAATTATGAACTTTCAAATTTTATCTAATTTTTTAACTTTCAATTAGTTTTATAATTCTTAAATAATTTATCTGCTAATATTAATAAATAAAATTTTATTTTTTATAAAAAATAATTATATTTTAATTTATACCTAAATAATTGATAAATTGATTTTTATCGTATGTTAACTATAACAGTTAGATTTGATGTATATGTTTGATAATGTTTTTTATTTTAATCTTTACACATCAAAACTATACTTCACTTTGATCCTTAAATAATATATATATATATATATATATATATATATATATATATATATATATATTAATCTTTATAATTGATAGTTTTATTTTAAATTTTTTTAAAGGATATTTATTGTTGTTTTATCTTTATATAAAAAAAATCTTTTAACTTAAAAAAACGGGAATTGATTTGTTTTTCAATGGTAGAACGAAAACGTGCACCTTTTCTATTAACAAGTCAATATTTATTATGCAAATTGATGATTTTTAAAAAATTATTTTGATTTTTTAAAAATTAATTAATTATAAAAAAGTTTAAAATGTGTTAAAAGAAATACTTTGTTAACTTTTTATGTTGAAACTAAAAACAAATGATGATATAAATATAAAAATTAAATAAAATGTTGAAACTAAAATAGATGATGGTGATAGATATAAGGATTAAGTAAAATCTTTTTATTCTATTAGAGCCATTATAAGTCTTTTCAACATTATTGAAAATAGGTGTGTTTAATAAAACTAGTAATAAGCTAGCTTAAGCTAGAAATATAGGTAAAAATTTTAAAAATTAATTGAAAGGTAGAACTTAAAAAATTTACTTATAATTAAAGTAAAAAATATTTAATAGAATTAACCGTTAAATTAGTTGATTAAAATAAAATAATAAACAAGAATATAATAATTAAACTAAAATTTAAGTATTATAAAATTTGTATTGATTATAAATTTTAATATTTTTTAAAATTAAATTATTATATTAAAAATAAGAATAATACTTTTAATATATTATTTATATATACATATATATATATATTTTAAAAATATTATATAAAAATAAATTTAATCTTATTTTGATGATTATATATTATAAAAAGGAAAATTGGATGATTTTATTTATTTACTTATTTTATTATTTATGTATCTTTTTAATAAAAAATATATTTTTAAATAAATCCTATTTTTTTAATTTAAAATGACATACTTTTATTTTTATAAATAAAATCAAATATATTTCTATAAAAATAATATTTTATTTTATTTATAAAATCTTTATCAACAAAAATTAAATAGTTTATTATAAATAAATTTTAAAAAATATTTAATTATTAAATTAAATACTATAATATTAAATAGTAATATAATAAATAATATTATTTAAAATATCAAAAATAAAAATAAAAGGATATTTTTCAGCTAAAAATATTAATTATATTATTTAATTATCAAAATAATTGTCATATCAAATATTTAAAATAAAAAAAAATAAATATAAAGGAAAAAAAACATATCCCCACTTTAATTACATCCTTTGGTTTCTTGTTATAAGATATATTCTAGAATTTTTAAAGTTATTTAAAAAAATTATAAAGCATTAAATATATTTTTCAAGCTTACCCTTACCATTTAATCAATTATATTTAAATAATTTACATTTTTCAAATATTTTTTTCTAATAATTATGACTATTCTAATTAATAGATATACTTTAAATGGAAAGAAAATTTATGAAAAAATTACATAATTTTTGAATTATTAATTTTTAATTAATTTTTTTAATATGTACAAGTTAATTGTAAATAGGAATGGTCATCCAAAAAAGAACTTAAGATTTAACTAGTTTAAAGTCCAGTTCGATTTAATTTTTTTAAATAAACAAATCAAATTTAAGCTTATAAAAAAAATTTATTTTACCTATTTAGAATCTATTTATATTTATATAAATACATATTTATATTTATTTTAATATATTATATATATAATATTTATTTTAATATATTTTATTTAAAAAATATATATATATATACTTTAGACCTATTTAATAACTTTTTAATCTTATAAAATTTAAACTTGTAAATTTAAATTTTTTAATCAATTATTTATACTGACTTTAAGTTTATTTGTTAATATTTTTAAAATATAAACTTTTAAACATGTTTGTAAACTTTAAATCAAAACCGACCTTATGAAAAAAAAAAAAACCTCAACTCAATCTACTTTCATTCCTTATTGTAAATAATTATACTAAAATTCAAAGAGAATAACTAATTTTAAATTTTTAAAATTATTTATTTATTATTTAATTTTTAATAAACTATATTTTTTTAATTAACGTGACATTTTTTTATTCACCATCGATTTATTTTTAGAATAAATCGATGCTCCATTATATTTATATTTCATAGATTTAAATAGGCATTGGAAGAATTTTATTCCTTTAATTAGGTAAACTAAATTCAATTTCTCGTGATATTTGAGATCTTAGTCCAAAAAAATATTTATTTGATGAATAGTTACGCTATAAGTTAATTAAAATTTACGTGACTACTTAAAAATCTCATACTGTCAAATCATTTTGGCAATTCCCATTTCGAAGTTCTTACCCCCCACACATATCAATTGGACAATTCCCATTCTTCTGATTTATTTCTTTATAAATAATCAATTGATGCATGCCAGCCAAAGTTGGCAATGATGAAATGAGAAATCAAAACAAAAGAATAAAATTAAATGCACGTTACTGCTGCAATAATTGTGTGCCAGTTGCACTTGAATCGCCATTCATAATTCTTTAAAAGTTAGAACCATGGAACGCCACTGACAGTTCGAATTGTTTCGAGGATTGTTCATCCGGTTCTGAACAAGCTTGACGGAACCTGGAAAAAAAGGATAAATAAAGATAGAAAGAAAAGGCAGAAAGAAGCAGGAAATATGTAATATTATTCATGTTGCATGCAAATCCATCACCATCCAAAATATGAATACCTTGCAAACCATCAAACCACCGAGGTATTAGTCAAAATAAAATACGCTAAAACTATTAACCTACTGAATAGTGGCAGCCAATATATGTAACGGACCAACAAGTTAACAGAATTTAGTCCCCAACAAAGTGGAACACAGTCCATAGTCATGGGATAAGTTAAAATACCTGGAGTAAAAGTTAAAGCAAAATAGAAGTAACTGTAACAACTAGGCAATTCTACATTCATTTTACATCATTCATAACTACATCAGTCAATACTAAATTACAAGGAATGGTTTGTGTTTTCCAATAGCCAAAGTTTCAAGAAAATTAAGTTTATACCTCAATAAATCCATATGATTCTAAAGAAAACAGGAAAGCATGTAATGACAAAGAAGTGGATTTTTCTTTCCAGTTTTTGAAGAGAAAAGAGCATGCTATTTAGTTACATTAACTTCTATGAAGAAATGGATTACCTTCACATGATGAGGCATAATCTTGACATCAAATGGAACATGAAGCCATGCCTCAGGTGAATGCAGAAGAAAATTCTCTGGCTTACTGGTATAAACATCAGCATACTGATGAATGTTATAAGCAAAAGCAGATTCTTGTCCTGTGCTAGTCAGGAATGTCGCTCCAAAAGATCTATTAAACATCATCTTCATCTTGCTGCGTGCATTTTGTCTCTCCTCATTAAGTTCTTCCAGAAGTGAATTGCAAGCTGTAGTTCTCAGACTATTAGCTGCAGTTGCATGCAACTTACCAAGTAGTTCCTGTATTATATGAAACTTTGCCTGCATTGTTCAACAGGATACAATGCATAAAATGAGGCAGCTTTAAAAGTCGTTGAAGAAATCAATTATACTGTTGATAACCAACCAAAACGGAAATTATGAACCTTTCTGTAATAACTAACGATAAAATGTATGACACAAATTCAATAAATCATGATCATGTTTAACATTTAGCAAGGTTTAAAATGGGCTCATAATCATGAAGTTGGCTCAATTTATACAAATCATTAACAGATTATTACTAATCATGCTTTAATTAGGAAAAGTACAGTGACGCAATAATTTGTGTTAATACTCTTTAAGAAAAACAAACAACTAGATGACCATTTAACTCTAGGGAAAATAATAAATGTGTTTATAGTAATTGATAAATTTCTGTATGCAAGACAAATAACAATAATTTCATGAACTATTGTTCCCAGATCCTCCAGAATCATTTACTCCTCGAGCACTTAACATAAGAATAAAGTAGTTTTTAGTTGGCAAGTTTTCAATACAACCACTTAGGGAAAGTAACGCAGGAGACTATCTACAGTATATGCACTATGAAAGAATGACGTTGCACAGGAATAATGTCAACATGAACAAAAATCTGAAGATACCTGCTCAAAGCGGTAGGTCTCTTCATTCTGGACTTGTATTTCGCTCTGTATTATTAAAGAAGACACTCCATATTAGTATGTCAATGCTTCTGATGTTAAGTAGACAAAAGTTCTACATACATCAGTGCCTAAAGAAGAAATATATCAATTTGAAAAAACATTCTGCAAGCATAATTTGAATTAGAAAAATAAAACTGCCTAACATAATTATGTTAATAGTTTAGCAACTGCATAACCAACAGAAACTTTGAAGATTTATATTCATCTTGAGAAACTGTGTAACCAACAGGCACTTATTCAAATTTCAAACTGCTACGGTTCTAAACATTCACCACCATCATTAGCCATACAAAGAACAGTAAGGTCTACTTTTCCTGAGGTCAGCTTTTGTATAAATAACAGAAAATATTGTTTCCAATACACATATGATGTCATTGTCCAAGTTGGCAATATACGAATGATAATAACTGAAGAACAAAAAATACAAAATCATGCAGAGAATCAAGTAACCAACTCCTAAAGCCAGCCTGATAAGAGAGAAGATCTTCACTGCTAAAGAAGCTGTGTCTTACACCTAGCTAACACGGGACACACTCCCACTCAGCATGGACAGGTAAGAAAAAGTTGTTCATACACACTGGCAGTGGATAAGCCAACAATAGTGCCACTTGATGTAAATGAAAAGCCACAGTTAAAAACCAGGGTGATAAGAGGGGAGACCCTTCAATATAAATGAGTCCATATTTCACTTACACCCAACTGATATAAGACTCAGATTTCTGCTTTACAAAGACAGGCAAGTACAAATGAGCCATCGTAAATGCTGTTAAAGGAACCAACCCCATTCAAAGCCTGAGCAAACAAAATGTCTAAAGTTTTCATGCTTGTCTTCCTGGGAGTTATATGAAACCCATAAAAGGAGGAATGCCTACTCTTAACAGAGAGTGACAGGCAAGTGTTTAGATAAAGTGGATTAGAAAGCAGACATGCCTCTAGTTCATGGATGATTGCTGCTGTGCGCCAACCTGCCTTTGAGGGCCCTCTCAAGTCACTAAACAGGTGATCTCCAAAATATATCACCTAATGAAAATGAGAATTTTAGCATTCTAGGGGTTCCATGTGAAATAATATTTATGTCAAATTATGTATTTAATTCATAAATAAAACATTGTAAAATTTATGTTTAGTAAATAGAAATATTACACAGCATGGTTTATCATCAAATAAAGGATACCTCCGGGCCTTTCCACTTGGTTATTTGGAGAAATGATTTGAGGCACCCATGATAATAAATTTTATCTGGAAGAAATTCATCAACCTTGGTAAAAGTTAATGTGTCCTTCTTTGTGTCATAACAACTGCACAGAAGAGCCAATGATACTCAAGCCCTTACCAAAGAATTGAAAATCAAAGAACATAAACTTGAATGGCAGAGATGAGATGACAGTAGAAACTAGAAAGAATTGATAGGTAACAAATGCTTGGCAAAAGAAAATGATCCACATTAGCTTCATGTGAAGAAAAATAATTTGTTTCTAGTAGGAATGAATGAAAATTGGTAGGGTCTAAGTAGGATACTATAGTATCCGTTCCTACGTTCCCATTTTAAAAAATTATCCATACTCATTCTCATCCTCACCTAGATATAACAGCTCCGATCTTTATTCCCATATCAAACTTCTGATCTTTTCTAACACTTTTTTATATAAACTAATAAAAACATAAATATCTTTATAAAATAAAGAACATTTATTAAAATCATAGGTCTAGATTTTCACTATTAAATTTCAAAACATCAATTTGATTTTAAAGTTGTCCTTTTAATTAGAAAAAAATAAAATTTTAATTTTAGTTATATTATTATTTATATATATAGTGCAGTTAAATAGGTAATTATAAAATTTTACAGGTACTTACCATTACCCGTACCCAAACCCATCAAACAGCTATTCATGCTACCAATTGTGGATATGCTTTGCAGGTACCTGGTAGGTATTAGATTCATTGCCATCCCTAGTTTCTAGATCGTACATTCCATTTCCCCTTATTTACTGTAATTCTAAAGAGAACAACATCCAAATGATTAAGACCTGAAGTCAGTTTTATTGTTTTCATAATGATAAAAAAAATGAGAGGAATATAGCACAATCAGACCCCAAATTTCCTTACTAAAATTAATCAGAATATGAACTAAGTTAGGAAATAGAAAACAAGCACCATATCACATAGGATAAAATTAGACATATAGGATACAAACCGGAATGGATGCTCTGATGTATAAAACTGTGGTTTATTGGCCTTAGCAATCACAACATCAAACAGTTCTGTCCAGGAGTCTCTACAATCCATAGAATCCTAATCAACATTTAAGAATAAACTCAAGGAAATTACGTCCAGATATGAAAAGTGCAAAACAATCATGAACCACAAAAATTTCATTTAAAACCAAGTAAGGAAGTTTCAACCAAATAATTAAAAGAGACCTGAACTGCCATTGTCATCGTTACATATCTACATAATAACATGCCCTTCCCTTAAAAGATATATAATATCAGGCTAAGTTTCAAGTAAATTTCATCTTCCCATTAATGCGAACATGAAAAGATCCTATAAGATGATCATTTTAATCCATATCACTGAATGATTATAAGTGATATAACTGAAGTTAGGTCGTAGAGAGAAACCAAGCTATAGTCAATGGCTATAAGTAATGACATCATGGACTAGTAGAGAACTGATGTAGGTGGACTTCACAACTACTTAGAAACATAACTGGTTACACATTTTCTCCTGATAAAGCAGAAATTGATAACACTTAAAATAAAGAAAGAATATATAACAAGGATACAGGATCCTTCTCTGCACTTATACATTTGTCTTAGCATGTGTACACTATCATAGGCTCAGTGGATACAGATGTCTTAAAGTAAAGAATAAAACCATAACTTCCCTTCCCAATTGTCCAGAATTTTCTAATAAAGTCAGATATTCATCTTCACTAGCTGCTAAAATGTAATACTGCATTTAATCAGCAAGAAAACTGAAAACTATGTACAATCAATCTCCACATATTAATTATGATTGATTGCATTCATCTTTCCAGCTAAATGTAAATTAAAATCATCATATTAATTATGATTGATTGCATTCATCTTTCCAGCTATACTCTTGAATCAATTGATCCAATTATGATTTAATTGCATGTAGACAAAAATTGGGTAATATCACTTTCCACATTAAGAAATAATACTAAACTCCAACTGGTATAGAGAAGACCAAAAAACATATCCCATAATAATACATACAAATGCAAGATATGATTTCCTTTTAATCAAATACCTCTAACATAAAATGCATCCCTCCATCCACAAAGTAATAAGGAGAATTAGTCAACAAGAAAAGCTTCTTCCCCTGCTCCCTTAGCATCTTAAGAAAATGTAACGTCTTTCCCTGAAATATTCACCCACAAATGAATAACAACTTCTACCTTGATAATTTTATCTGATGATAAGATAGGCATACAAATACTCAACCAGAGAATAAAATAATTAAATCTGATGATAAGACCACAAAAAGAAACAACGTTTACCTTGATAATAGATAGACACACAAATATAAAATTTAAATGGATTAAGATACTGATACTGAAATATTTTTGTTCATATTTTAGAGCACTTATTGCAGCATCTATTGAACACATTCATGGACAACAGTTAAAGGAAATGTATAAAATGGTTTGAGCTTACATTTTTCACCAAGTATCTATGAGGATCAGAAAGAACTCCTCTATGAACCAGGCCACTGCGGTGGACATGATCAATTGCACGAATAACATCTTCATAAATGTAGGAAGCATCAAATTCTAGTTTAGCATCAACGAAGTATTGCACTATATCCGCAAGGAGGCATGCCTACAGAGTAATTATTCAAACAATCAGTTCTCAAGCTAAGATTTAATTGGTGGAAAGAGACTTCATAAGTCAATAGACAGCCTAAGAAGAGACAAATGAAATTGAAAAAGGAATTTCAACTTTCAATAGAATTTTCAAATTTCAAAGGAATTAACTCTGTTATAGGAGTTTGGCCTTAAAAATTATAATTGAAGTTTTATAATTTTTTTAAAATTGGCAACATGCTCCTCCTGTGGTGCTAGCGGTATAGCTTAACCATGAATAGTCTTAAGAGACCTGCTTATCTGTCCAAAGCAGATCTTGCAATTCAAAGTTTAACGTAAAGGGAACCAACATTTTCACTAGCTTTTATCTATAACAGAGTCAGAGACATTTAAAAGGACCAGAAACTTTGAGTTTAACAGTCAAGAACAAACCAAATGATCAATTAAAGAAGCAAAAGCAATTAAGATTGTATACAGCTGTCAAGTCCCTTTAAGGATGCATCTGGATAAAATTTTGAAGAAAGTACTTGTATGATATAGCTTATTTTAAGAGCTTTGCAGAACCTACTCTTATTAGCTTATAAGAAAAGCACCGAAACCAACTTGGGGGGGGGGGGGATTTGGTTTTATTAAAAAAAATAAAAATTATCTAATCACTGCAAAAAAAAAAAAACTAATCATGGTTTTTTTAATTTAAAGAAAAAACATTTTTTGTAAAAAAAACACAACAAATGTACCATTAAAGGAACAAAGTGTATTCATTTACTTCTATTTAATTTTTATTTCTGTTCTCTTTACATGTTATATACGTACTGCTCTTCGTCAACCAAGATGTTATACCCCTGACTTCTGGTACTATTCCTTGTCTATTGCAAGATAGTAATGAACAGTGATCTAATTCTGTTCCACATCCTATGTCTATCTCTTATGGTATAGTGGGCTTAAAACACAGAAAGATACTGCAGCGAGGCCATTCTGGATAAACACTGAAGGTCATACGTGGATGGCAATCAATTACTTGTCTATATAACTTTATGATACATCTACTCAAGAGAATGATAATCTTCTTTGACATATGAAGAAAATTACAAGACTGTATAAAAGTTCGAAGGGCAAAGCTCCAACACTCCACATTACGAAAGCAGAAATTATTTGAATGGCAGGATAACAGGGAACTAACCTCACTAAAGCAGAAGAAATCCATCAAACCAACAAGTGATCGAGCTTGATCACGACCAATATGCCGTGTGCCATACATGTCACGTATTTCCCTTTGGCTAAGCTGTAAAATTATTTGGAAGAAAGAAATTTATGCAAAAACATTTTCCCTGTGATATTCCAATGCTGTTACAACGGACAAACTACCCTAATATAAGCTTGTCAAATAGTACAGGCATTTAATATGTCCATCATGCAATACATAAATCTCCAACATAGTTCCACCTGTGCATGGATTTTCAGATCCATGGACGAAATTCTGAAAATGTTAAAAACCAAATAACAAAGATAATAGAAGCTAATACTAAGCATATGAGTGCCAAATACCCTGCGTCTGCCAAAGTAGCATCCATCTGGCTCAATTGAAGCAAAGAAATCCAGCTTCATGAGGCACCCTTTCGACTTATCATAGTATAGACCTCTGATGGGGAAAGTTGGATCGTATTTAAAACTGATGCAAATCTCCGGATACCTAAGCTGAAAGAAGCAATGATAGGTAAGAAAAGGAACAACAGTCAGAAAACAAACAGCAAAAGCCTGTTGGTCAAAGCTAACCTCATTAACCATGTACTCCTTGGCAAGGTCATATATCAAAGTTTGCAAATCAGACGAGTAATGTGCCAATGTGTAATCATAGTCGAACCCATAAACTTGCAATTTATCCAGTCTCAAGTTTTTATTCACATATATGCCTAATCCAGTACACGAAAAGAAAGGAAAAAAAATATCAATATTCACAAGCAAGGGCAGTTTCAAAACAAAATGTGGACGAACCCAAGGGACCTTTAGGATTCATTTTCGGCATTTCTCTGAGCGTATCAGGAATCTTGAGAAAACACTGTTTGGCGGCTTCGAATTCGCGACGGAGCACGGCTATCTCCACGTCATCAGATTGCAATGCACTATGTTCCGAGGATTCAACAACGCTGTAGCTTCGAGAGCTTCCCGAAAACCCTAACACCATACAAGGCTTAGCTAAACGGTTTCTCACATAGTTGATAAACGCGATTTATTATTTCTACATGTAACGCTTGTTTGCAGAGGAAAACAAAAAAAAAAAAACAGGTAGAAAGCATTATAATTAACACCGTGAATATTTGAAAAACATTTAAAAAGAGAAAAATAAATAAAGTGATGATTGAAAGAAGAAAAACAAAAACCTTGTTGGAGCGCAGAAGATGAAAGCTGCGTCCCCTGCGATAAAGGAAATAGAAGAATGAGCGTTGAGGAAGCAACACAACATTGGAAGAGTAGAATGAGTGATAGTGAAGCGTGTGAGAAAGAGAGAGAGGAGCACGTGTATAGAGAAACGGAGGGGAAGAAGGGAACGAATACGAAGGGACGCCATTTGATTTTGGATTCAGATTTACGTTCCAAGCTGAAGTGAAAAGCTTTAAAATTGAGGAAGAGGAGTGTTCGTGTTGGGCGAGTCGAGTGCCCTTGCTATTACGCGCCCATTTCCAACGACTTCAGTTTTCGTACAGCACCGGAAAAGAAAAGTACACGGTATGAAACTTACGGGAAGGAATGATCCTAACTCTACTTTCTTGCGTCACGCCCCGCCGTCGCATTTATGCAACGTTCCTCACTGTGTGTTCTAGATTTATTGGAAAATCCTTCTATCTTTTCTTTCTTTAACCAAATCTTTTAGTATACTTTTAAATATCCTAATAACTTATTTTTACTATTCTATTTATTTATTATACAAAGAAAACATTTAATATTTTTATATTCCAACACATTAAATATCTTTGTTTTTGCATTTAATACTTTATTTTAAAAGTATTAAGATGACTATTAAAAAAAATTAATATATGTCTATATTTACATGCACATATTTAGTAAAGTATTTTATCTAAGTGAAAGTTTAAATTATTAACTAAAAAAATTATAAAAATATATTATGTTTACTAATTAAAACTTTATGAAAATATTTTAAGTTTTTTAACACTTTTTATTAAAATATGTATTTTAATAATTATTAATATGTTTGAGACAGTTATTGATATTTTTTTTAAAAAAAAAGTTATTTTGAGTTATTTTTATATTTTAAGTTTCTAACTAAAATTTATTTTTTATTTTTGTTTTAATATATTTTTATAATCTGATTATTTATTTATTTTATAATTTTAATAATATTTTATTCTCTTATGATAATATTATTAATTTTTATAAATTTATTTATATTATTATAAAATATTATTTATTTTATTAAATAATATATTGAGTTGTTTGAAAAAATTAAAATTATTTTTTCAAAATTGAATATTTATGTAAAATTTAAAATAAAATATTTATTTTAAAAAATATTAATTTATTTGATTAAATTTAATATATTTTAAAAACAAATATATCATACTACTTATAAAATATTAGTATATTATTTAATTATATCTTTATTTATCATGTTATATTTATTAATAAACTTATCTACTAATTTTATTAAATAAATATTATTTATTATTTAACTATATTTTTATTTAATATTTTTAACTTCTAATTAATTTTTAAAAAATGTATTTATTAATTTTATCAAACACATCTATAGTAAAAATTAATAAAAAGTAAATTTATAATAAAAGTTATAAAATTTAATGTTATATATTAAATCACGAGACTTTTAATAAAACACTTACATAAGTTTTTAAAGTATGTCGGATGTGTTGTTGAACATACATTAAAAAAAATTTAAAAATACAAAATTATTATTTTTAATTTTTTTAACATATCTAATGATATGTAGTAAAAATTTATAAATAAAATTTAGTATTATCAATATATTAAATTATATAATTTTTAATATAAATTACATATTTTCAATAAAATGCTTCATAAAAAAAATTTAATAATCCTTTTTATTTGATATTTTTTATTTTTATAAAATATATTATTTTTATTATTTGGTATGAATAATTTGAGTTGTTGAAAATATGAATAGAAATGAACAAACTATTCACAAAGATCTATGATTTGTAAAAAAAAAATTGTTAAAAAATCTAAAAAATCAAATTTTAGACTTATAAAAAATTTATTTAATCTATTAAAAAAACTTATTTTTATATATAATATATTTATATAATATTAACATATATATATATATATATTAAATTTATTTAATAATATTTATATTTTATAAATTTTTTTAATCAATCATTTATATAAATTATTAAATTATATATAAATTTTTAATTAACTTCTGATAGATCTTATATCAGATCAAACTTTAATAACAATTAAATTTAAAAAAAATTTAATTTTTGATTAAATTTAAACATTTAAAATTTAATTTGACTTATCTTATTTTCATTTTTAGTTAAAAATCTAAATAAAAGATTAGAACAATTTCAATAATAAAATTAAATGAAAATAAAACTGACAAGTTATAATAATTTTTAAAATATCAATAAAATTAACCAACTTTAACAACTTTTATTGATCTTTATAATTTAGTTTAAAATATTTAATAAAAATAATTAAAAGATTACATATTTAGACCCAAAAAAAATCATTATTTTGTGACCTAAAGACTAAATTTTTATTTTGAAAAAAATTAACATTCTGGTTAAATTTTAAATAAAAAATAATTCAATCAATTTAATTTACAAAAATTTAAAATTTAAACATTGAAAAAAAAATTAACAAAAACCTAGTTGTTAATTTTAAACATTCGGAGACTTAATTGGCTAAAATAAAATTTAAAAAACTAAAATTACATATAATTCAAACTAGTTTGACAAAAAATATAATTAAGTCAAAAAAATTAAATTTGAACATGAAAATAGTTCTTTTTGTCGATTACCTGAAAATAGTTTGGGAAAGGCAAAGTCCATTCTTTATTTTAGCTGTAGCAGCCCCGCGCATAAGTGGGCTTCCTTATTAGAAAGATACAGACAAACTGGATTTTGCATATCGTAAACCAAAAATCCATAAAATGTCGCTGCTGTACACTATGACTTGACTTGACTGTAACCATAAGATGCTTTTCACGAGTTTCAAACTCCTCCATCGCAAGTAAAAATATAAGCACAACCTATCTTTCAAAAGTTCAACTATAGTTTCAGTTCACTTATTTTAATAATTAACGGTGAGACATAGTTGAACAAATTTGATTATGTTGGCAGATGATATTAGATCTCCTGGGGAAATGAAACATTATATGTTGCTTCATGCACGATTACCATTTCTTCTTTTTTTTTAGTGATCCCCTACATCTTGTCACTATTATTACACGTCTACTACCTATGATTAAAAGAACTAAGTTTAAAGGAAGGGGGAAGACCCACATCTATAAACCAGATGCAACTCCCTCCCGCACAAAAGAAATCCTCTCCGAGGCTTTTTTCCTGACAGGGAGATCCATACTGGGGGGGTTTAGTTATTCTTCCTTCTCGATACTATCTCTGAAGCCCAAGCTTTGCCAGTTTCAGTTTGGAACTTCCCTGCAAAAGGATAAGATTTTCTCCAAAACATTATCAACACTAATTAATCATAAAAGGCAGACAATTGATACCTAGTTAACGAGTGAAAAATTCATTCGTCTTCCAACATGGTTAACTCATTTCTCACCCCCCCCCCCCATCATGTCTTCTGTGCTTAACTTTTGCCAGCGGAACAAAATATCGAAAGATCAAATCCTTAGGATCAACCCCCAAATCAAGTAGGCAATTCCGAAAGTTACATTGAAGAATGTCATATGACAATCGATCTCATGATAGGAGCCAGGTACTACTGAGGCAAATTAGCCAGCCATATTGTCCCACAAAATAATAAAGGTAAAAAAATCGGTAATGTGGATTTTCTTTTGATAACAAACACAGTGATATTTAGCCCAGGCTCCATCAGTCAATGCCAGAACACAAACTAACAAATCACACTTTAAAGTGCAGATTTGCATTAAATATGGGCTAATTATGCCCTGGTAATACCTGGCTCCTATCATGAGATGGTTAATTACGCCTCTATAGGTATTAAGTATACACCTAACCAACCAAGAAGCATTATAGAACAAAAAGAGGGCACGTTATAGTATGAATGAGGTAGAAAATCATACCAGCGGTTGACTGGAAAAATTCATCCAAATCCTTCCCCTGCTCTGAAAGAGGTTGAGAGCAAGCATTTCAGAATTTGAAACCGATCCCGTATGGATGGATTATTATCATCCGCAAACAAAAATGACAATCATCAAAATACCTACTAATTCCAATATTTGTAACATACAAGTATTAATTTTAAACTACAAACGCATCATTTCTGGAATATAAAACAATTATGCATGTACTTCTTAGGCAATTTTTGTCTGTCATCGTCTCCAAGAGGATGTATCCCGCATTGTTCTACAAACCACATTTTAATACAACTACATCATTAGAACTTAGAAGTAATCAAACCAAGACATTTCCTCGTATAGGTGGATAGCAGTATAGATTTTATTGAACCTAATGCAAGAGACATATAAGGCTGTTGTTACATCTGCAATTCTACCAAAAAGGCATAACATAACAGAAATTACTAATCGTGCAGTTCTAAGACAGGAATGAAAAATGTGAATCCACAATTAAACTCTAGGTCATTGAAATATAATTTATCACAAAACTCCTAGCTAGAATATTAAATATATTTGTCAATTTGTTGCACAGATTATGAAGCTTACCAGTTATTAAAACCCCTGACCCCTCCCCCCCCCCCCCAAAAAAAAACACCAACATATATGCACCACTTCCTTACTAAAATATATAATAATATTGTAGATAACTATCATTTGAAGATTTACAAATAAAATGAAAAGGTATCAGGAAAAATAAAATTAAAAAATTCTCTCACCATCTTCATATTCCAAAGCTTGGAGTATCATCTCCACCTGTATGGAACAAAATTTAAAAAATCAGAGTAACTGGTGCACATAGCAAGAACCAATGGTATTTGAATTCCAGATCAAAATGCGACATAATCATTGTAAATGAATAAAAATCATCTGCCTGATAGAATATGGACAATAAAGTAGCTACTTGTTATTTTGGTTTTTTCCTCTTAGTTGCAAGTTTAGGTGTCATTTGGTTTGCGAAGTAGTTTTTTATTTTCACTTTTATTTACAAAAAGATCACTTTATTTTTATTTATTCTGTTTTAAAGCTTTCTACAGAAACAGTAAAAACAAGAAAAAAGTAGTTTTCACTATTTCTTGTACAAAACTTTAAAAGTAAAAAACAAAATAAAAACAAGGTAACCTTTTTTTAAATAAAAGTAAAAATAAGAATATTTTGACAAACCAAATGGGCACTTAAATCCACCAAGGCCCAAATGCAAACCTATCCCAACCTCCTTGAAAAAGGAAAGCATACCAAATAATTAGATTTAAATTAAAAATGAGGACAAAAAGATGCATAGAAAAGGGAGAGACTTTGGAGAAACATCATCCATCATCACATTTTACCATCTTTCCCCTTTTAATGAATCTGATACATTAATCTTCATAAACCAATATATAGTTCTTAAGAAGCTTAAATGAAGAAGAGAATGTCATGAAAATCCATGACAAACATCCACTCGTAAACCACAATAACTCATAATTAAAATTAGTCAAAAAGGCCTCGAGCCTAGCTCACTTGGCTGGGACATTCACTTGCAGGTTCGTGCAAGGGGGTTCAATTCCCCCATCCCCATGGAACATCCCTCCGTTCCTCATTCTCCCTGTTTCTCTCCCTCACTCCTTGTGCCCCTAGGGGATCCCTTCATCCATTAGACTTTGTTTCGAAGGAGAGGGTTTTCTAATAATCTATCCATGTTTTGGGAGTCATTAAAAATGAAGGGGATTTTGAAACATCCAAACTAGGAAAGGGTTTACTCTTTTTTTCCCTTGTAAACCTTCCCCTTCCTCCTTTCTCCTTTCTCCTTCCAAACTCCCAAACAAAGCCTTGGGATATATCTGGGAGTTGGATTTCCTCCTCCCAAACAAAGCCTTGGGATATATCTGGAAGTTGGATTCATGGATGGGAAGGGAAGAGAGGGCAATTATTCTGTTTTTAAATTAAGATAGTTATCTAAATGTTTAAAAAAGTAAATAAAATATTAAAACATTAAGTTTATGCTAATCTATCATTTTACTGTATTATGTTAAATTATGAAATCAGAGAATGTTTGATGGATATTAAAAATTTGCTGTCCCACTCACCCACCCATACAAAACCCAACTCCCAAACATACTCTAAGGCAACAATCAAGTGATGGAGCTTCCCCTAGGCCCTAACAAGGTATAGTACCAAACATACATGCGTGCACATATATATAAGTTAAAGGTATAGCCCATATGTGAATTGTTGAAAGACAGAATAGTAAAAAAGCCACAAACCTTGTCAAGGTCCTTGACAAATTTAGCTTCTCGAGAAGAATTTGCTTCATACTCCATCCATAACTCAGCTATTTCCTTTGCTTCAATACGACAATTCAATTAAAAACCAAAAGATGTGTTAGGAACTCAAATGAAAATTGAAAAGAAAAATGAAAGTATAGATCTTTATTACTTTGGAACTGAACACCCGATGAGAGAAACTATCCTCCAGGGGTTTACTCCCTTAAAACAGAGCAATGCTTTGTTACTCTCAATTAGATAAAAAACAGAATCTCCATCTATCAGTGTGAATACCCAATTTTGTCCGAGTATTATCAAAAAATAAAAACAAAATGAAAAAGAAATAGAAAAATGCAAAATCCCACATTGGACAGAATTAAAAGTTTAAAAGTCATTTTGGTAGTCCCACATCGGAAGAGTGAGACTCTTTCAGTCATTCGTCCCACTATATAAGGAGCTGCAAGTCCACATCGGGTAAGGCAGACTTCAGGAGTCTCCCGCTCTCCTCTATAAGGAGACGCCTTTTCCATGAAAAGGGGACACCTGAGCCGCAAAGCTCGTGTTTGGGAGTACGCATTAAAGCGTAAGCCCATCATTTATAAAATTTTATTCCTTCGTGAATAGTTTAATTTTGGAGTATGCAGAAATGCGTAAGCCCATCTAGTCCTCATTTCAAGGAAGGAAGCTTATGGGGGTCATTTTAAGGAGGAAAGCTTACATTTTTTCACATTTATGCTAAAAAAAAATCACATGTTTAGATGCATTTAATTTTTTTCGTTAGTTAGGCTTTTAGAAAATAAAAAAATTTATGCATTTTTCTTTAACATCTAGATAAACAAAAAATAAAAATAACATATTCATGCATTTTTTTCACATTTATACATAAAAGAAATCACAAGTTAGGTACATTCAGCTTTTTTATTTTAATTGGGCTTTTAGAAAAAAAAATTCATATAGATTCATGCATTTTTGAACATTTAGATCAATAAAACACAAAAATAATATGTTCATACATTTTTTTTAAAAAAATTGATTACATTTATAAAAAAAATCACATGTTGATTATATTCAGTTTTTTTGTTTTTATTTTTGTTGGAATTTAAAAAAAATCATATAAGTTCATGTGTTTTTTTGACATTTAAATAAATAAAAATACAAAAATAATATGATTATGCATTTTTTATCACATTGATACATAAAAAATTTATATGATATATTCACTTCTTTGTTTTTTTATTTTTCATACTTTAGTAGGACTTTTAGAAAAATAAAATGTTCATATAAATCCATGCTTTTTTTTACATTTAAATAAACAAAACACAAAAATAACATGTTTATGATTTTTAAAGATAAATAAAATAAAATCACATGTACAATCATTTTTTTAACACATATCTTATGCATTAGCTTGAACTTTTGAAAAAATAATAAAAAATAAATGTTCATATAGGTTGATACTTTTTTTTGCATTAATTACATCTTTAAATAAAAAATAATAATAATACTTTTACATAACAAAAAGTCACAAGCATTTTTTTAACATGTATCATGTGCATTAGCTTGACTTTTTCAGTTAAAAAAATAAAATAAAAAATGTTCATATAGATCTATGTATTTTTTTTCATTAATTAAATAGTTAGATAAATAAAAAATTAAAATAAAAAATAACATGTACATACCTTTGTAAAAAATAAAAAATAAAAAATAAATTCTATACTTTAATTATGCTTGTACAAGAAAAATAAAAAAAATTCACATGCTCTTGTAGGTACAAACATTTTTAGCTGGGTTTTTTTTTTCAACATATATCTCATACATTAATTGGATGTTTAGATAAACAAAAATAAAAATAAAAAATATAAAAGTTTATGCATCTTTTAAGAAGAAAAAAAATAGCACACATTTCATGCATTAACATATTTATGTGGGTTCATACATTTTTTAATATGTATCTCATTCATTCATTTCTTAAATTATGTGAGATTCAAATGGCATATAATAAGCATAATAGTTTGAATTTTTCTTCTCGTTAGCTTTGAAAAAAAATATTTGTAAAAAAAATAAATGATATAACTTCATAGTCATACTATGAATGAAGTGTACTTCATTCTTTTTTCTTTGTACATCTTTATTATTGTCTAACAATAGTCATAATAACATATGAGCATAATATTCCATTTTTTTAAAAATAAAAAATAAAAAATTCTTTCATATTTGTATATACATCCCATGCATTTCTCCATATTTGACACCATGAAGTCATGTTGTACAAAAAATACAATTTTTTTTTACACATTCATGCATTCATCCTTTTAAAATCAGACTCAAATGACATATAGAAAGCATAATAAGTTGAATTTTTTTTTACCATCTGATTGACTTTAAAAAAAAAACATTTCTTGAAGAAAAGAAAGGTTCACATTCATATTAGTAATGCGTTAAAACTAACTTAGACTTTATCTGTTGAGAAATGAATACTCCCTTGGAATAGGTCTCAACCATACTTCCTTCTTGAGATGATTGGTCCTTGTTTGGAGGTGTGGGGTATGTACTCATTAAAAAATGAATTTTTCTCAACAATAGATTATCAACCACACATTATCTAGAAAAAGTTAGGGTACATACCGCATTGCTATTGATAAGACCTTATCTATTGAGAAGCGAATGCTTCCTTGGATTAAGTGTCAACCATATTTTCTTTTTGAGACGATTGGTCCTTAACTGAGAATATGAGGAACCTTTCTAATTTTTAAACACTTGAATAAATATTTCATTTTTTATCAAACAAAATACAAAAAAAAGAGAAAGAAAGAAAAGAGAAAAGCGAAAAAAAATAAAAATAAATGTTTCTTCTATCCTCCTTATAGAAAGTTCTCAAAGATAGATCATGGATGAGATAGGATGATGCAATGAGAAGTTGTCAAGCAGAATTAAAAAATTAATGGTCAAAATCTTCGAGATATTACTTCTCTGGTGATTATAATGTCAACATATACCTGAGTCCACCTCAATCTTGCATAATCATAAGATTTCAACCATTAAAAACATGACACTGTAATCTTTGCATTATAGTGGACCATTGTAACATGCTAATGGTTGTTAATCTATCAAAGAATACCTCACCACACCCTACCCCAACCACCAAACCTAACCTTTAAACACTTATCCCTTAACCTCAACCCACCACATATTTTTTCTTCCCAATTCAATGCTAATAATCTCATGCCACTTGAGACAAACCTACAAGTCATTCCATAACCTCAAACCTAAAAGTCATTCTATAACCTTAAACCTACAAGTCATTCCATAACCTTAAACCTACAAGTTATTCCATAACCTTAAACAATCAACATTTACATCCACAAAAATCCATCAGTCTCTCTCCCTTCCATTTTCATTAAGTTGCAAGGTGTCTTAACCAAACTTCTTGCACCCTTTATAAGGTATCATGAAGGAGACTCAAAGTTTGAACCTAAAAGTTGCTATAGAGGATGGAGTTTCTAAAATAAAGCATCCCAAGTCCGTTTAATATGGTTTTTAAACTAATTCAAAATACATTTGTGATGCAAATCATATCATTATAGGGATTTTGAAAAAAAAGAAAGAAAAAAATAGAAATAACAAAAGAACAAAAATAAAAAGAACAAAAAAAGAACAAAAATTTTGGGCACATATGTTTTCTTTTAATATACTTTACTTGAAATGCATTTTGTAAACAATTTTCCCAATGTTTTAACCCATTTTGACTTGATCTCTTTCATTCTTAATTGTTTCATATTCTAAATAATTCATGTTTGAAAGAAATAGGCTTGACAATGAAGACGATAGTACCATATCAAGTATCTTTGATCACTCTATCAATCAAGCTGATGAAGATATTAGGAATGATTAGCCACTAAAGAGACAATGAAATCTTGGGAGTGGCAAACATACAAAAGATAGTGGAAGATCCTTTTTTAGAAAACAAGATGGAGGAAGTAGAATGAGTTCAATTTGATTTTTGATCAGTCAACTTTCATTGAAAGAGAAATTCTACATAGTCAAAAGTCTCATGATGAAAGGTATTCTTAAAAAAAAAAAAAAAGAGCTCGCTAGATCGAAAACCTCAAAAACGATCTAGGCAAAAGTTAAGGCAATCGAAAAAAAGCCGGTTAGATCAAAAAACGATCTAGGCAAAAGTTGGAGCAATTGAAAAAAAGAGCTCGCTAGATCGAAAACCTCAAAAAACGATCTAGGCAAAAGTTAGAGCAATTGAAAAAAAAGAGCTCGCTAGATCAAAAACATAAAAAACGATCTAGGCAAAAGTTAGGGCAATTTAAAAAAACTCGCTAGATCGAAAATCTCAAAAAACGATCTAGGCAAAAGTTAGAGCAATAAAAATAAATGCTCGCTAGATTGAAAACCTGTAAGGCAATCTAGGCAAAAGTTAGAGCGACCCGCTAGATTGCCGCTAGATTGAAAACTCGAAAAGAGCAATCTAGGCAAAAATTAGGATCAAATAAAGTGATCACTAGACTCAAAACCTGGATAGGCAGTCTAGAAGATGAACGAACACAAAGAATGCGTCAGACTTTACAAACTGGGGCAGTTGAACAGTTACAAACTGGGACAAACGATGCTTTGGAAGTTGTAAACTGTGAAAAATGATATGCTTAAAGTCATAAACTGAGGCAAATGATGTGTTTAAAGTCAAAAATTGGTGCAGATGATATGCTGGAAGTTATAAACTGGGGCAAACGATGTTTTGAAAGTTATAAACTGGGGCAAACGATGCTTTGAAAGTTATAAACTGGGGAAAATGGTGCCTTGGAATTCACAAAAGAATTTCACAGTTGTAAGTGGAGGAAAATGACATCTCTGGTTGTAAAGTGGAGCAAAAAAATGTCTTTGCAGTTATAAACTAAGGTGAACGATGTGCTTAGAAGTTCGAACTGGGACAATTTTATTTCCTTCTAAAGCTTATTGATGGACTTTCAAGGTTACTAGGGTGTGGTACTAGCGTTGTTCATCTAAAAACATGACTCAAATTATAAATTTCTCTACACATGATACCATTTTGTAAATTCTCTCATTCCTTCCAAACATTATTTCATGTACATATCACTCTACACAATATCAAAATCCCTCTATTTTGTAAATTCTCTCATGCCTTCCAAACATTACTTCATGTATATATCATTCTACACAAAATCAAAATCACTCTATTTTGTAAATTCTCTCATTCCTTCCAAACATTATTCTTTGTACATATCATTCCACACAATATCAAAATCACTCTACCTTGTAAATTCTTTCATTCCTTCCAAACATTATTGTTTATACATATCATTCTCTTAAACCTTGTTTGTCTTTGTAGATATGACCTCATCTTCTTTACATAGAATAATTATATTCCCTTCACCAATAATCTCGTCATACATTTCAATAATCATATATGCCGAAAGAAAACATGTGTTACCACTAAAAATAAAAGCATCACAGTTATTTTGATGGTTTAAAAATCATGTTAACTCAACAAGCTCTCAATTGACACAACATGATAAAACAAGAATGTTGCCATTTGTAATTTACCAAGATTCCAACAACCATTGGCAATTTGGTCATACATTCAACAATTGTTCAAGTTGAACAATCAAAACAGACCAACAATTTTTTGCTCATCATTGAAATCTTCAACATGAAACTATAAGGGCTAAGATAGAAAAAAAAAAGAAACACAAAAAACAGAAAAGAAAAAGACAAAAAAGAGAAGAAAAAAAGAAAAAAAAAGGAAAAAATGAAAAGAAAGGATAAAAAAAGAGAGAGAATACAAAAAAAAGAGTCAAAAACAATATACTGCACCAACTTTTTCAAAACATCAATTTTCCTAATCCAAAACATGCATTATACACTTAATATCATGACATTTTGCATCATTACATAATCATTTTCAATTTTATAAATCAGTGCATCATTATTTAATCATCATACTATTACATCATCATAATTTTCTCATGCATTCTTACATTAAAAAGATATTGTGCATTCATACAATTAAATGGGATCTTACTCTAACCTAGATTTGATTAAAAAATATATATATAAAAAAAATCCAACATATATAGTTTACACATCTCATCATCTCTACGTTCTAAGCATCCTCTGCATCTCTACGTTTTAAGCATCTCCTCATCTCTAGGTTCTAAGCATCTCCTCATCTCTAGGTTCCATGCACCCACTGCATTCCAAGGGTCCACGCACCCACTGCATCCCAAAGGTCCACGCACTCATTGCATTCCAAGGGTCCACGCACACACTGCATCCCAAGGGTCCACGCACCCACTGCATCCATAGGGTCCACGCACCCACTGCATTTCAAGGGTCAACGCACCCACTGCATTCCAAGGGTCCACGCACCCATTGCATTCCAAGGGTCCACGCACTCACTTCATTCCATGGATCCACGCACCCACTGCATTCTTCATCCATAGGGTCCACGCACCCACTTCATTCCGTGGGTCCATGCACCCACTGCATCCCAAGGGTCCATGCACCCACTGCATTTCAAAGGTCCACGCACTCATTTCATTCCAAGGGTGCACGCACCCACTGCATCACAAGGGTCCACACACCCACTGCATCCATAGGGTCCACGCACCCACTTCATTCCATAGGTCCACGCACCCACTGCATCCATAGGGTCCACGCACCCACTTCATTCCATAGGTCCACGCACCCACTGCATTCCATGGGTCCACGCTCTCACTGCATCCCAAGGATCCATGCACCCACTGCATCCCAAGGGTCCACGCATCCATTTCATTTCAAGGGTCTACACACCCACTGCATCACAAGGGTTCACGCACCCTCTGCATCACAAGGGTCCACGCACCCACTCTATTCCAAGGGTCCATGCACTCACTGCATTCCAAAGGTCCATGCACCCATTGCATTCCAAGGGTCCACGTACCAACTTCATTCCATGGGTCCACGCACCCACTTCATTCCGTGGGTCCACGCACCCACTGCATCCCAAGGGTCCATGCACCCACTGCATCCCAAGGGTCCATGCACCCACTGCATTTCAAAGGTCCACGCACCTATTTCATTCCAAGGGTGCACGCACCCACTGCATCACAAGGGTCCACGCACCCTCTGCATCACAAGGGTCCACGCACCCACTGCATCCATAGGGTCCACGCACCCACTGCATCCATAAGGTCCACGCACCCACTGCATCCATAGGGTCCACGCACCCACTGCATTCCAAGGGTCCACGCACCCACTGCATTCCAAGGGTCCATGCACCCACTGCATTCCATGGATCCATGCACCCACTACATTCCAAAGGTCCACGCATCTACTGCATCTCAAGGTCCACGCACCCACTGCATTCTTCATCTATAGAGTCCACGCACCCACTTCATCCATAGGGTCCATGCACCCACTTCATTCCATAGGTCCACGCACCCACTGCATTCCATGGGTCCACGCTCCCACTGCATCCCAAGGGTCCACGCATCCATTTCATTTCAAGGGTCTACACACCCACTGCATCACAAGGGTCCACGCACCCTCTGCATCACAAGGGTCCACGCACCCACTCTATTCCAAGGGTCCACGCACCCACTGCATTCCAAGGGTCCACGCACCCATTGCATCCAAAGGATCCACGCACCCACTGCATCCCAAGGGTCCACGCACCCACTGCATTCCAAGGGTCCACGCACCCACTGCATTCCAAGGGTCCACACACCCACTGCATCTCAAGGGTCCACGCACCCACTGCATTCTTCATCCATAGGGTCCACGCACCCACTGCATTTCAAGGGTCCACGCACCCACTGCATTCCATGGGTCCACGCACCAATTGCATTCCAAGGGTCCATGCACTCACTGCATTTCAATGGTCCACGCACCCACTGCATTCCAAGGATCCACGCACCCACTTTATTCCAAGGGTCCACGCACCCATTTTATTCCAAGGGTCCACACACCCACTTCATTCCAAGGGTCCACGTACCCACTGCATTCCAAGGGTCCACGCACCCATTTCATTCCATGGGTCCACACACCTACTGCATTCCAAGGGTCCACGCATCAATTTCATTTAAAGGGTCCACGTACCCATTTCATTCCAAGGGTTCACGTACCCATTTCATTCCAAGGGTTCACGCACCCACTGCATCACAAGGGTCTACGCACCCACTGCATCATAAGGGTCCACGCACCCTCTGCATCACAAGGGTGCACGCATCCTCTGCATCACAAGGGTCCACGCACCCACTCTATTCCAAGGGTCCACGCACCCACCATTACATTCCAAGGGTCCACGCACCCACCACTACATTCCAAGGGTCCACGCACCCACTACATTCCAAGGGTCCACGCACTCACTGCATTCCATGGGTGCCCTCTCCATTCAACGGGTCCATGCACCCTGAGCAAATTCAGAGGTCTTCATTCTAAGTATCCACGTATACTCAGACAAAATTAATTCACTTCTTTACTAATTTCTTATAAAAATAATAAAAATAATGTAATTATTCATATTATTTTAATAAGAAATTTGTAAAGAGGGACAACTGTGAATACCCAATTTTGTCCGAGTATTATCAAAAAATAAAAACAAAATGAAAAAGAAATAGAAAAATGCAAAATCTCACATTGGACAGAATTAAAAGTTTAAAAGTCATTTTGGTAGTCCCACATCGAAAGAGTGAGACTCTTTCAGTCATTCGTCCCACTATATAAGGAGCTGCAAGTCCCACATCGGGTAAGGCAAACTTCAGGAGTCTCCCGCTCTCCTCTATAAGGAGACGCCTTTTCCATGAAAAGGGGGACACCTGAGCTGCAAAACTCGTGTTTGGGAGTATGCATTAAAGCGTAAGCCCATCATTTATAAAATTTTATTCCTTCGTGAATAGTTTAAGTTTGGGAATACGCAGAAATGCGTAAGCCCATCTACTCCTCATTTCAAGGAGGGAAGCTTATGCGGGTCATTTCAAGGAGGAAAGCTTATGGGTCACTTCCTCAACCTTTTTCAGGTAAGTGCAACTAACTTTTCTTTCTTTTTAATATTTATTATTTTATTTTCTTTATTTTTGTTTTTAATATTGTTTTTAGTTTAGATTTTTTTTTTTTCTTATCTTTTTTTTTAAAGAAGAAAATTAAAAAATATATTTTAAGTTTGTGCAATGGCCAAGTGGGATCAATTGAATGGTTGATCCACCCTTGATACTACTTGGAACATAAGAATTTATTGAGTAACCATTTGCTACCTTGAATTCTGTGCAAGAGCAAATTTCTTTCTTCTTAAATTATTTCTTATAAAAAATTTAAAAAATATTTCTCTTCTCAAAAATTATAAATAAAATAAAATAAATAATTTTTTCAAATTCAAATTTTAATATTTTCAAAGTTTCAAGAAATAAAAATCACAAAACTAATTTTCTCTAATTTTTCAAAAATACTTTTCACGAATCTTTTCTAAAAGATCTAAAAACATCATAATCTTTTGCATAAACTTAAATGCATTGAAATTGATTTTGAGAACTACGTATCTTTGATTTCCTCACTATACTTGAGGATACGTAGGAGCGGGAACCGGACCCGTCAAGCCCAAATAAACTTTCCGGATCATTTTTCTCCATTTATTTCATGAGACAAAAATACAAAAAAAAAAAAAACTCTTTAAATAACTAAAAATAATTTTCCGTTGGAGTGAAATAAATATTTTGAAAGTTAATTATAATTTTGCACAATTAATTAGAAAGTAACCGTCTTTTAACGAACGTCGTAGGGTGCTAATACCTTCCTTACGCGTAAACAACTCCCGAATCCAAACTGGTTTCAAAGATCACAATTTCAAGTTTTTTCCAAAATTTTCTTTAATAAATTTTGGTGACGGCTCCTCTGTTTTTTAATTAAAATTTTCTTATTCGTCGTCTCGTCGTGATCCTAGTTACGACAATCAGTTACAAATTTTATTATTTAACAACCTTCTCAAATGGAATAGCTGTAAATTTACTGACAATTTTACAGAACTTACTACTGGGCCATTTCTCCAATATTGGGCCTCTTTTTCTTATGAAAGTAAACCTTCCAAACTCTATTTGTCCTAACAAGATGTGAGCTTTGTTGATTCTCTCATTAACAAACTCATGCACAGAGTAAAAAGGAAATACCTGCAGATCCTCCTCCAAGTACTTTACACATATGATCTAGTGCTGCTTGTTCTCGTCGACTCTTTTCTGTTTTTGAAATTCCATCCATGGGTGATATGTCCCCCACAATTGCTATTAAACAGAGCACCAAAGTAAACAAATTAACTTATAGCTCCAAACTCTGAAGAGAGCGAATGGGAGAGATATTTGATGATATTATAATGCTCATATTAAAGTTCTAGCAATTTGACAAATCCAAAAACTGCTCCTAGAGTAAAACCAAAATAAGGGTAACAAAAGTATTGTGCATTTGTACATAGCAAATCAACAGCTGGAATTATGTAATTCAAATTCATTCATGTGGACATCTAGTCTTTTACACATTTCTCATGTTCTTGCCAAGTGTAACATGGAAACAGCAGAATGGTGGGACATGTATGTTAGTTTCTAGATCAATTTACATCATCAAAACTTATTGTTGTCGAGGTTTCCATCTACAACACCATATGACTCGTAACTAATCTATATTCAAGATTCAAACCTAAACTTGTCCTTCTATTCACCTAGTATCCTCCACTGTTTCAGTTTATTTACACCTCCCCAAATTATTACTTTCCACCTGAATTCGCCAAGCTTGTCCACAATATCATAACATTATTCATAAAGGATATTTTAGGCCTACAGAACCATTCTTACCAGACACAGACAACTAACAGAAAGCAAGCTGCAGATCAGCATACCTTCTGCAATGTCATGAACAATAGCCATTTTTATGCACCTGAAAATTAACAGACAAACAAGTTTCAGAAAAACCTACCTCCCATTATATTGTCATCAGGTGCAGTATAAAAATGGCGGTCAGTAATAAACATATATACATCTCAGGAAAAAGGAAGGTGAATTTACTT
This sequence comes from Canavalia gladiata, assembly GCA_037954105.1. Classification (NCBI taxonomy): domain Eukaryota; kingdom Viridiplantae; phylum Streptophyta; class Magnoliopsida; order Fabales; family Fabaceae; genus Canavalia; species Canavalia gladiata. Next base: position 39,045,841 of record CM075662.1, on the reverse strand, counting down.
GTTTCGGTCTACACCGGGGACATCTGATGCAATCAGAGCCATCAAACCCATTCGATACATATGATCCGCTATAGATTCAGGATTCTTAACATCTTTTCGTACCCACCCTGTTCTCTTTGTTGCCTATTTCAGATCAAACACACACAGAATCCATACAAGTTAGAGGACTACAAGTTAAGTGCGATCGAACACTCGTTACACTCGCATTTCGCTAATCAAACCTATATCACATTCTGTAACCATGCATGGTTTAACACGTACCGACAAGTTTAACAAACAAAAAGAAATTATCGTTGTTTCTTTAATTTCCCCGGCATTTCTGAAAATCTAGGAAGGACATTGCAAAATAAAGACCTCGTTTATGGAGAAGCACCTTGAGGCGGTGACAGATAGAGAGGAAATCAATGGCAGAGGACGCAGAAGGAGCACCGTCGCGAACAGCCGAAGAAGAAGGTGGATGAATGGAATTGACGACGGAGGTGATAGGGGAAGATGGCGAGGATGAAGGTGCGGCGGCCATGCGATAAACCCTAGCAAAAGACGGCGGCGCGGAAGGCGCAACGGATTTGGGTTTAAAGAAGGCGGTAGAGAGAGATGGAACAGGCGCACGCAAAAGAAGTGTGAATCGCATTCCACTAGCAAATTCCTTTGGATTCACTTCTCTCCTGATTCTGTGAGAAGTTGATATTTGGAATAATATTAACGCCCAATTTCTGGGGAAATTTTCACGGTTTTACTCTTCTGGCGAGGACTACCCTCGTTTATATATATCGTAATAAAAAAAACATTAGATTTTTTAAAAAGTTACTTCCCAGAGTTAGCGAGGAGAAATCGGAGAATCAGACCTACACTTCTGCTACAGAGAAATAACAAATTAACACAAAATTTGATCTTTTTTAAGATAATGGATAATACATATTTTTCATTGTTTTTAAAACAATTCTCTCGCATTAAAAATAGTGGCACTGTATTTTTTAATTGTGAGTGAGATCTTCATTTAATTAAATTATTAATCTCAAATCAAAGATAAATTATTGAGCAATGTCTATCCATTCAGTTAATAGTAGATCATGATAGATAATAAGCAATTCCACTTTTATGTTATTTGCAACATTAATAACACTTACAAAGCCACAATTTCAAATATATGTGAAATTTTTTTATTTTACCTCTAAAGTTAGTCATTACAATTGATACTGATGATATCGTGAATACTTACAGCATTATTATCTCAAAATTAAAATATCATCGTAGAATGAATAATATTACAACATAACAATAAATAAATATACTTATAAATAAGTTGCAATATAAACATGAGGAACTTGTAAACGACTAAAATTAAAGATATTTTCACTTGATAGTCTTAAGAGTGTTAATAAACTCACACTCTAACATTACATTACATTCTAATGTGATGTTTGAAGAATTCAAAACAAATAAAAAATAAAAATTAATTCAACGGTTAATATTTAAATATATTTTGATGTAAATTTTTTCTACATATGTAGAAACATCTTTTTCCTAATTCTAATGATTCAAAACCAATCTTAAAAGATTATGTATTAATTTTGAATAAAGTTTTCATATCTTAAAATAGTATATAAGTTATTATCAAAAAATGATATGTAAAAATCAAATAAAAAATGTTTTATTTTTTCTTATTATAGATGAACAAAAGGAAGAATGTGAATTATCTTCCTGATAAGCTGTTAATTTTTTTATAAAAATAAAGTAGTGGAAATTCCTTTATAATTTTGCTCCTTTATTTTTTAAGACAAAACTCGTAATTAAACTTGCTCAATCTTCTAATGTGCAATTGTTATGAATTTCTTTTTCTAATCTTGTTGCATTATACTTTTTTTATCTTCCCATTGTGTTTTGATATATATAAAGACTATTAAAAAGTCATATAGAGATCAAAATAAAAATTGTGCCATATACTGGAACCATAATAAAAAACAAATGTGTAAAATTTACTCATATATAAAAAAAATAATTATTAGTGATGTCAAACTTGCTTCAATAACTTTATAAGGTTGGAAAACGAAAGAAGACGTATCAAAAACATTTTTTATTCAAAAACTTGTTTAAAAATTTTCTTTTATACAAAAATCAAACTTCTTATAAAAAAAACACAGAAGTATTTAAACATATTTGATCACAACATTGCTTCAAGTTAATCAATTTTTTAAACTCAATAACCCTTTCCCTTCCTTTCCCGTGTAACATGAATGAAAGCGGTTACATCTTGTGTAAACTAGCTACTTGAGAATCATATTTCACACTAAGTTTCCTGAATCCAACGTTTAGAGCAACACAAGTTAGGGAAACTTTTACTTATACCAACTTTAAGTATACTGATTTTGATCCCAAATTCAGAAACATAGGGAGAATTGGGATTTGGATTTCAACGCGGAAGGCATTAAGTCTGCTACGAAGGGTAAGATTCCACATAAGAAAATTATGTTAAATAAAGTATATAAGTCATTTTACAACCACATTACTGGAGGCTAGCATTATTTGTACTATAAAGTAATTGGATCGAGTATTCAAATTAAACAAGGTCTAATTAAGTGTATTTACAACTAACTTCAAGGAACGCCAAAGCAATTTTTTCTTAATTTAGTAGTTTTAGAATTTTCTATATACACGCGTATTTTATTTTAGGGAATCCATATTTAAATAAACAAAATTTAGGTGTAGTGTTTTATTTATTTTTATAATATTATTTTTAATTAAATTTTAAGTTTCATTTTAATAATCAACGATAAATTCCAATACCACTGTTTATAAATACTTGTATTATTTAAGTAAAAAGTCTAATTTTAATTAAATAATAATGACAAAAAAAAATTAACATGCTAGACCTAAATTTAGTCCCTTTCAGATTTTTAATACTTCTATAAATACATGCAAAATTAAGTGTCGTTATTAAATATGCAACATTAAAGGACCGAAATTTTTTTCCAAAATTGCGATATCTTCTATGTTAAGGTGCTTTATATTGAAGGCACTTATTCAATACATAAAAAATATAACATATGAACTAAAAAAATCGTTAAGCTTTTAACATATTAAATATTTTAATTTTAATTTTATAACGAGTTCATTAACACATGGTCCTTATCTATCAATCAAATAGTTTTTTACTTGTTTTTCCGATCCTGCAATGATTCGTACCAAACAATCTTTTTAATTTGCCTTCCTTTTTTTACAAAAAAATATACCAATTTCCTTTTTTCTTGATTATTATTGAATTATCCGTAAGGATGAGAGTTAACAAATTAAATATCACTGGACAAAAATAACATAAGCAACCAATCATGTGTATGTTTTGTTAATTTGTTTTTTGATTCAGGGAAAAGATGAGAAATATATGAAAAATAAAGAGAATTTTTTTTCTATTATTTGAATAGAGAAAAAATGAAAGCAAGAAATAATAAATATTCTTTCATTTTACTTGGTTGAAAAAATAAAGGAATAATAAATACATTTATTAGGACCATGGTCCATAGATGAGGTTAACGTTGCTTTCTAATAAAAAGCTATTATCATATACTGGTAACCGCTACAGTTTTAGTTACTAAGATAAAAAATATTTATTTAAATTTTGTTGGAACATTTGTATCGTTCTTATTGAATAGAAAAGAAAAACTAATTTTTTTAGGTAAGAATCCCAAGATTTTCATTCTATCTCTCCGGCCACTTTTATTCTACTATCCTAACAAGATAAAACATTGAAATGTTTTTATTTTCTTTCCTTTTTTCTCTAAACCATATCAAACGTAGCGTGGATGTTGGAGTAAAAATGCACTTTTTGGAAACTGGTTTTCTTGCTTCATTGTCAATATTTTAATCATAATCCCCTAAACTTGTTAGAATTTAATATTGCAAGTTAAATGCTTCTAACTTCGACTTAGGTGATGATTTATTTCATTTGGTAGTTGTGGAGATGACAAATTAAGTGACAAGTGGGGTATCTGTAAAGAAACTCCTGTGTACTTATGTCAAAGTCAAATAGTATACGATAGGCATAGGTTTATCTGAAGATTGTTCATTACCCAAACATCATCGTAGTTTGATAAAGAGTGAGACCATTATCAATGCTTCACAAAAGGCAAACTCTGTCTTACACGTTAAGAAACACTTCTAATACAAGGTCATTTATCTTGATGAGGTAATTCAATTCGTGACGAATTAGTAATAACTTGTTTGGATATGCATTTGTGAGCATTAAAATCTTGCTTTCTGACATGTACACAGTTGTTATACAAAGAAATTCATGTTTAGTTGTTTTCAATCAAACATCACTTTGCTCATTAAAGCATGTTAAACTAAAAAAGATAAAGAAAAATATTGGATGAGAATTTCATTCTATGTTATCTTGCATATTTTTTATTTTTTATTTTAGATGAAAATTCCAAACATTAAAAGCCTAATTGATTACGAGAAAACTTTTTATTTTCACAATTTTAAAAAAATATTATTTTTTATATTTTCATAAATTTGTATACAACATAATAAAGTCTGTATAAAAATTTTTAGAAGTAGAAAATAAATTGAAAACAAAATTAAATTTTATGATTGTAAAAACGAGAAATAAAATAAATTATTTTTTTCAAACCTAACAAATTTTATTCACTCCGCTTTAGATCAGGGGGTGAGAACAAGTGAAATAACTTGTTGGGCCTATAGTACGGTTTACATTAGCACTGATTTAGTTTATTTAGCTAAAATAATATATGATTTTAAGCGTTCAAAAATCCTTTTAAATTTGACAATTTGATCTATTTTAATAGTAAAGATAACAATAGTTATATTATTATTATTATTGTTATATTTTATTTTTTAATCTTAAAATTATATGCTTTTGGGCCCATTTAAATGTTTAGGTCCACCTACTTACATAATATCTTAGGTCCTATCAATCTAATCGAATGTAACCCACTATATATGCTTGTTGGTACTATGAAATAAACTTTTTTTAAAAAAATTAGATTTAAGATTGGATTAAACTTTTAGAAAAGTTAGACAAATTTTAAAAGTTACTTCTCTCAGATAGATAGCCGGTATCTAGACTTAGAACTAAAAAAAGAAAAAGGGTAAACTTATTTACGATAAAGCCTATTTTTTTTTCCTTTACTCTGCACTCATATTTAATTAAAACTAATTTTAAATTAGAAGCATTCAAAATTAAACCTATGAGCCCCCGCCTAAACACATATTGAGAAATGATGGCACACAAGCTAATTGAGCCACCTCCTGGCTCCAGCTTGCAGGCATGCTTGTGTTGAGGAGCGATGTTGGATCCAAGGTCCATATCTAACCCATAACACTAGAATAATTGAAACGCAAAGTGTTTAGGTCATAACTGTTAGTTTAATATTATTAACATCAATTTAAAAGGTTATTTTTCTTATCTAAAAGTTCGAAGATTAATGTTAGATATAAAAAAAAAAGTAATTTTTATTTTTATATAATAAATATTTTTTTTTAATTTTTAATATATATATAAAAGAAGGGATTAAATTATTTTAGAAATAATTTTAATTAAAATTACTTCGCTTAATAATTCTTATAAATAATTAAATTTTATAAATTAATAAATTATATTATATAAATTATTTTTATAAAATTTTAAAATAATTTAATGTTTAAAAAATAAATTTAAATTAACAAATAATATACCTTTTATAATATTTATTAATTTAAATTTATTTAATAAAATATAAAAAATTAATTTTATAATTTTTATAAGAATAATTTATATAATATAATTTATTAATTTAACAGTTATATTAATAAAATTTAATTATTTATAAAATTTATTAAATAAAATTATTTTAATTAAAATCTTATGAAATAATTTAATTCTTCTTTATATGTATATATAATTTTATTATAGATAGTTTTATTTTTATATTACGTGGCTAAGGATTAATGGTAACAAAATATAGACTTGTTTTGTTTCCTCTGTGTTGTTGGGGAGGACAAAACACTCAAAAGGGGAGAAGGGGCAAAAGAACGAGTCAATATAGCTAACAATCGCAATAGAATTTTGAAGATTTATTAAAACTGATATATAAATTGTTTAAACCGTAATTGGAAAGAATTCAACAGCTATACAGTACAAGGAGGAGCACGGACACAGATTTGTCTCAATTTAGCACAGTTCTTAATAAAAAAAAATGAAGTAAAGAAAAACACGAGTCTATTGTAATTTTATTACGTATGGCATTGAATCATCACGATCAGATCATATCTTCTCTCACATTTATCTGCTTTCTTTCTCATGTTTAGTGGAGGACAACAATACAGTACGGATAATGAGCCAGATTTTCTGTTTTCTCCGTTGCACTTGTTTGTTTTCACGTTGAATCGAACTTTAGTGAAAGGAGGACATTCTTCCAGCAAGTAAACGTGCATATGGGAAGGAGAATTATCACCATGAAGGTGGGAAACAGAAAGGTTCTTAATGTATAAAAGATATATAATTTGTTTCTGGGAAATTTCTTTTTATCGATAAATGATAAAAGAAAACTTTAAACTATCATATAAAATATGGGTGTTCATATCTAGCCCAACTTACTAATTTTATCTGATCTGATTTTAATTTTGACGATTTAAATTTTTAAAATAAATTTGATATATTTTAAGGATAGATTTGTGTTATATTTTGAGTTGTTTGAACTTAGTTCACTATCCTATATATATATATATATATATATTAATAATAATATTTTTTATTTAATTAACTTTTATATATAACAAACAAGTTTAAGAAAAATATTTGATATTATTTTTTAAATATATAGTATTAAATATTGAGGTTAAGTCAATTAATTAAAATTATAATAAATATAAATTTTAAAATAATTATTATAAATTAAAAATTTAATAATATAACAATCCATATTTAAATAACAATATAAATTTTTTATATTATCAATATATTTTAATTAAATTTTAAAATATTTTTAAGTTTAAATTTTATAATTTAAGCTATTCAGAATACTAAAACTAAAATATTATATTAATAAATCAAATTAATCCAATCTTATTTACATATTATCGAGTATTAATTAGATTAAATTTAAATCAAATAATTAACTTTATTAAATTTTTAAGGTTAACAAAAATAATCTTGTTTCAATCTTATTATATCAACATCTTTCATCCCATCTTATCACCAACATCTCTAATATAAAATGAATACATCTTTAATATAAAATAATAAACTTTCACTTTGACATCTAAATTTATAAATATCATTCACTGTAATTTGATTTTATAAAATTTACTCTAGTCTTTAATTTTTTTAATAGTAATTTATTTTAACTTCTTTTGCACTTTATCTTTTTTATGATTATTCTGTATAAAAAATATTAAAATAAACGTAGTTTTATATAGTTAGGATTTAAGTAAAAACTTATTAAAAAAAACTTTAAAGTAAAATAACTCACAATATGAAGGATTAAAATAAAAGTTTAATGAATATAAAATCTCTCCCTCACCTTTTATTTTCATCTTTTATTTATATTTTAAAAATAAAAGAAATTTCGTGGTCTCTTTCGTTCTTCATTGTTTTATCCATGTTACAACTTCTTGATAGAAATTTTATTTTAATTAATTAAAATTTTAAATTCAAATTTTGAATACGGAGTTATATTAAAAGTCTTCTAACAAGAAATACTTATAATTTAAACTAAAGAAGAAAAAAAGAGTTTATAGTTTCAACCAACCAACCACACAAGCTGGTCAATCAATCAAAGCTGGCCTACACTTCGTTTGGTCGGTGAATAAAGCGTCGTTTTATTTAACGCTCATCTCTAAGATTTGCTGCTATTACTTAATAGCTATCAATAACTCGATACACTGCACAAGCTGCTCAATGCTGATAAGTGATAACCACATCCTATAACTCCCATGCTTACGTTTTTGTTTTTCTTAATTTTGTTTTATAAATAAAAAAAAAAAAGTAATCTATGCAGCTGGTTAATTGACAAACGGCTTAAATGTTATTTAATGTGTGTAAATATCATTAAATTAAATTTAATTTTTAAACTTATTAATTTTGGTTTACATAAATTTTTAAAAATTAAAATTTTGTAATAATATCAAGTATTCTCTCTGAATTTTTTCTCATAAAATCTTCTTCATCAACTTGTACATATTAAGAAAATATTTAATAAATTAATTACGGTAATAATTTAAAAAAATCAATACAGTATTTATATTTACATAACTATATTATATATCAACTATATTGACTTAAAATTATTAAATATGAAAGAAAATATAAAAATAATAAATTTTTTAAAATTTTTTAAATAAATTATATTAAAAATGATTAAATAATATTTTAAAAAATATTAGAAAAAACGATTAAAGTATTTAAAAAATAATATATTTAAATACGTATTATGTATTTATAAACATAATAACAAAAAATATTTTTAAATTTATAAACATTAAAATTAATTAAAAAATTAAAGATTTACTAACATTTTAAAATTTTATAAACATAATTTTCCAGTGACAAACAAACTCACATGATAATTGGGGCCATGAAGGATGTCGGTGGAAGCGATGTAGAATTGATAATCTAAAACATGAATTAGATTAAGCAAATGGTTTAGCATGCCATTTTAGACAAGATACACTCCAAACATCGAAAATTGCAATGATTAATACGTAAAAGAATTGTCGCTAAAGACTAAGGGCCCCATTTAAAGCAAATTCGCATAACATGGACAAAGCCTATTGGATTCCATTTTTCCCCCATGACACAAAAATTTTAGAAAAACGAGTCACACTCACATTCAGAACAACAACAATGCCAACGGACCCACCAGAAGAGCCGAGACCTATACTGTGTAGTAATTTCCACATCCACCTTAAAATAAAAAATAAAATAAAAATGAAGGCATATCCATCCACGAAGCCTCTTTTCCCCCCTCACTGTCGGCAAGGCGAACTTGTATTTGTATTTTTTGCTGAACACAACAGCACCATTGCACTGCCTTGCTACTACGTAATATACTTTACAGCTGGAGAAATCTATCTAATTCCCCCAAATCCAACGACTAGTACAATATGTTCCACACTCGCCTCCCACTATTATGTGGATCCCATCACAGCCGTATCTCACACATTGCTCCACTTGTCACTGTCATCCTAGCTGTCTCCACCCTTTCAAATCCCTTCATCCAAAATTACTCTATTTTTACTCACTAAAATGCACTTTTATAAACTAATTAATTTCTGTCAAAATCCACAATAAAATCTATTTGTATCGATAAATATTATATTTTTATTGAAAAATTCCTTTCATTTCTTAATTTTTGCACTTAACAATCTCGTTATAAAATACCAATAATCCACTTTCTTTTAGTGTCATTTGTTTGATTGATTAAATTTAAATATGAGCTCAAATTGCTGGATAGTTAAACAATCTATATAAGACTGCGACCATAGAAAATTACTGTGCAACTCATTATCGCTCTAATAAACTTGAGGAGAAAGTAAAATTATACAATAATAATAATAATAATAATAATAATAATAATAATAGAGACAGAGAAGACAAGTCAATCAAACTTGAACTTTCTTTACAGAAAAGAAAATGTAGAAAAAAAAAAAAAACACCAATTAATAACAAAAAAAAGAAAAGAAATCTACCAAGGAACAGCTGTTTTAGCTGGCCTCATAAGTAAAGAATGTATTCTTCTTCTTCGTCTTTTCTCTTTTTTTCAATCTCGTTTCCCTTCTTCTTTCGTTCTTGCCAGGTTCTTCCTTTTCTTTTCGCGTCGATTTTTTTACCGACACATCTGTGATTTAAAAAATCTACCAAACTAAAAAAAGAAAAACCCCTCCCGAAAAAAAAAAGGGAAACAATAAACAAAAAAAATTAATTTACAGGCTTGCCGTGATTGTAGCCGTAATAGGAAAGGTACCACTTCACGAACTTCTTCAACCCGGTTTGCAAATCGGTTGTGGGTTTGTACCCGAGTTCTCTCCGGGCCGAACTTATATTTGCATGGGTGAACGGAACGTCACCGTTTCCGGGCATGTCCACAATATTCCTCTTCGCCTTCACCTTCAAATGACGCTCCAATATACTAACAAGCGTCGGTACAGTAACCGGCGAAGTGTTCCCAAGGTTAAAGATCCGATACGGAGCGGGTCCCCTTTTCTTTCCGCCCGACCCGGTACTCTTCCCGGCGGTATCCAACGACCCGACGCATCCCTTCACAATATCATCAATGTAGGTAAAGTCCCGGGCCAGGTCGACCCGATTCTTGCCCCGATAGACGGTGATGGGTTTTCCCTGAAGAATATTGCGAGTAAACGAGAAATAAGCCATGTCGGGTCGACCCCAGGGCCCGTAAACAGTGAAGAACCTCAAACCGGTGATGGACAAGCCATAAATGTGGTTGTAGGTGTGAGTAATTTCCTCGCCGGCTTTTTTGGTTGCGGCGTAAAGGCTAGCGGGTTGGTCGGTCCGATCCGATTCGGAAAACGGAACCTTATCGTTGAGGCCGTAGACGGAACTGGAAGAGGCCCAGACAATAGCAGGTTGAGGATCCGCGGATTTGCACGTCTCGAGAAGCGTGACGAGGCCCGCGATGTTGCTGTGCACGTATGAATGAGGGTTCTCCATGGCGTACCTAACACCCGCTTGAGCCGCGAGGTGCATCACATGCGTGAAAGCAACGACATCGAAGAGCTTGGATAATAACTTGGCGTCGTTAACGTCTCCTTCAACGATGAAGACGCCGTGAGTGTTGAGAAGCGATCTGCGCGCTTTCTTAAGCGATGGATCGTAGTAGTCGTTGAAGTTGTCGAGGCCAACGACGCCATCTCCTCTTCTTTTTAAGGCGAGGGACACGTGTGACCCGACGAAACCGGCTGCACCAGTAACAAGCACGGACATGCCACCCTGTCGGTGGATCTGAGCGGAGGCGTGAACCTGTTTCTCCCACTGGATCCCGCCCCAGGAGGCGGAGAGGTACCGGCTACCGGAATCGACGAAGCTTTGGAAGCTGAGGTAGGAGGCGGTGAGGGCAATAAGGAATAAGGCCCACAAGAACATGGTGCTGGTGGAAGCGAAGCATCGGTAGACCTGACGATTCATGTTGTGTGCTCGCTCGATCTTGAACTTGCCTGGGGTTGAAGGGAAGAGCTCGTCCTCCAATGACGGCATTTTCTTTCACAAATATAAAATGATGTTCGTTTCCTCTTCAATGGGAAATTCGTTCTTATCCTTTTCACCTGTGAGAGGTGTTGATGAAAAATAAAATGTTTGGAATTTTTTTAATTATTTTGATGCTGGGAATGAATGGGAGGGAGGAGTGGGGTTGATTGCTGATGAGGAAAGGGGAAAGGGGGAGGTACAGATGCAGAGAAAACGAGAGAAGATTAATTTTTCTGCACCTGCAATTAGGCGAATTGGGAGGGTGGTTATATATAGTGGTCACCCACGGAGAAGCGACAAGTATACGCGCGAACGCGTTAAAGAACGGACAGGGTGGAGGTGAGGATGAGAGAGAAGGGCAGAAAAATAGAGGAGCACAGAGACTACACAAACAAGGATTTAGCGGGTTCTCTCTCTATCGACTTTTTTTGGAGAGAGAATAACTGCGTCTGATGACTGGTGAGCAGTTTCAACATGCCAGATAAAAATGGACTCTCATTTTATTTATTCATTACTTTCTTACAAATGTCACCATAAAATGTGCAAATTCTAATGTCCAAACAAAATCAATATTTATTATTTTTTAGCTGCCACATTGAAATTTTTAAACCAGTTAAATTAAAAATCGAGATAATGGAGAAATTATCATTATCATATAAAATCTAATCCAGTAAGGTTGAATTACTGAAGACTGGCCCATAATTTTTCTGATATCCAATATAACTAACTGCATCTGCCTCGCGGTTCTTTAAGTCTCAAAATGGGATGGGACAAACCGCTTTGATCAGGAATAGGAATTGGTCTAGGAATCCATTCATTTCATTCAAAAAAATTAATTGATAAGGTTCCATGTAAAGTCGGTCGAATTAATAATAAAACGGTGAAATTAATAAAAAAAATGGAGACTAAAAACCAATATGATTAAAAAAAATTATTTTTAATTTTATTTACATTCGTCGTAGATTAACATATACAAATTATACACATAGATTAACATTTTGTAAAATATATAAGATGATTTTTTATAAATTTAATTTAATATATTGATAGTGTAGAGATATTTTATTATATTATTTAAATATAAATTTTATATCATTAAAATTTATTAAATTATATTAAAAATTATACTTACTATTATTTTTATTTTTTACCATATATCAATATTAAATTTTTCTTCTTATTTTGTTAAAAATATTTTATAATTTTATATTAACCTATTATTTAATATATTATATAGTATAAATATATTTAATTATCATCAATTTTATTCTAAGCTGAGGATTAAATTAGAAATCAATGTTTTTAATTTGGTCATATTTTAAAATAATGAATTTTAGTTAAATATTAAATAAAATTAATCATTTCAATTTAGTAGGTATTTGATAATCTTAATTAATCAATTTAAATTTAGAGATAATATTAATTATTTAAATGAGTTAAATTAAAATTCTGTAGAAATATTCTCAATAACTTGAAATTATTCTGTATATGTGTGTTAGTTTTTATTATTATATTTGATTTGATGACTATAACTTTTTATTGGTATATTATATTTTTCTTCGAATTTAATTCAAGAAGACTACTTAAATGAATCACTATCAATTTGTTTTTTGAAAATTTATTATCTTTAAAATTCATAATTTTTGTATCCGCTTGATTTAGCATTATATTAGAATTTGATAGAATTGGTCTAAAACGTGAAAGGGAAAAAATTTATTAAAATGTCTAATTTTGATTTTAAAAAAATACTATAATTGAATTTCTAATGATAAATATCAGAGACTTTTTAATTGTTTTTTAACACGAAAGAAATCCTTTATATTTAATTCTGAATCAATTTTGTAAATAAAATATATTTTCTAATTTTTTATTTTATTTTTTATGCAAAGATGGACGCTAAATGTTTTTATTTTCTGCAACTGTATTAGATTACAGTAGAATAAAATTAATTATCAAAGTAATGATTTTCCTTTGTATTAGATTTAAGTCCAAAATTTTATTTTAAATAAGTTAACTCTTAATTTTAAATTCAATTCACCGAAACAAATTATTCGAGATTAAAGTAATATTTTTTTCACAAATCAATCTTAAATCTTAAATTTATCTTTAACTCTTACTTTGTGTTTCCACAGAGTATTTTAATATTTTATAAAATTTAAAATACTTATAAATTTAAATATTTTTATTAAAAAAATATTTTATTTAATAAAAAAATTTATATTTAAAATTATTTATTTAGATAATATATTTTAAATTCATTAAATTTTAAATTATTTATTTAAATTAAAATTTTATTTTTTATTATATAAAAAATTTAATATTTAAATATTGATAGACTCTTATCAATTTTATTTCTATTTTTTTTATTTATAAAAATTTAGATATGTAATTTTTTTATTGTATAATATATTTAAAAAATATATAATTAAAATGATAATAAAATATAATTATATTATTTAATATAAAAAATATTGTATAAGTATAACATATATGAGAAAACAAGAAAGGAGCATAACAAGAAAAAAATAGTAAAATAATAATAATAATAATAAAATAATATAAAAGAGAAAATTATTGTCTATTAAAATGAGTTGAGTAATTTTAAAAAAATTTAAATTTTACCTATTTTACTTGAATTTTAAATTTTTTATTTTAATTTATTAAAATATTTTTTAATAATTTATAAAATTTAAATTTATTTTAAAAATATTAAAATAAAAATATTTTAATATTTAATATTTAAAATTATTTAAAAATTATTTTTCTACTTAAAATAACTTATTTAAATACAAAATTATTAATTTCTATCTAATATTTACACAAGTTGAAAAACATCATATCTAAATTAAATATCTATGGATGAATATTGGTTTAGTCGATAAATATTTAATTCATATTTCAAAGTGATACGAATTTAAATATTATCATTAGTATAAAATTTTTGTTCGTAAATAACTTATAAATGCTACTTTAAATTTAAAATTTTACAAAAAAATATTTTTAATATTAAATATATGATTTAGAATAATTTAAACATATTATCTCATCATATTAATCAATCGAGAATAAATGCTATAAAAAATCAACTCTTCCTTTTACTTTGTTTTCATTTCATTAAAAAATTGAGTTAAATAAATAGGAAAAAGATCCGGATAAACTACTTTGTATATTCATACTCTTGTTTTCATCTGTTACGTCCGTGTGATCCAATCCTTGTTGTGTTTCGTTAATTCTCCAAAACGGTCAAACTTGAAAGAAAAAATTCTTTTTTAGGTTTTCTTACATATATCTATCATTTTAAGATTTAGTAAGAGTTTGAATGGCAAATACTCATATTAAGAAATATGGGATTGGCAAGGACATGAACCCCATAACCACTGGCCGCTGAGGGGAAATAGCAAACCCGTGTACTCTTCCTAACTCCGGTTTTCAGAAGAGCCGACTCAAAGAAAAAAATAGTATTATCAAACGATTTTTTTTTTAGTTGTGTTTGCGACCCACGATAGGAAGAACTGGCATTGATTGTGGAAAATAAACGACTATAAGGTAATGAGTGAGGATAAGAATGCACGAGAGTTCATGCACTCGAAACTTTTGACCGTTCGATGGGTGAAGAAAGTGATGAAACTATTCTGAGATGTGTGATTATTTTAATTTCACGGATGAAAAAAATAATATAAGTAATAGGGACCTGGCAGCTCATGTAATCCAACATTTTATAATACTCTCAAAAATAAAAGAAACAGTAAAATTTAACCAAATAGTAATTTTATTCATGTACTTCCTCTATTTTTATTTATTTAGATAAAAAATAAAAATATTTTATTTAGCTGAATCATTTAAATATTTAAGAAAGTGTTAACTATTTTTTTTCTATATATACCTTTGGTAATAAATGAAAGGAAAATTAAATTATAATTACTAAAAAAGATAAAAATAAATTTAAAACATAAATAATAATTTTTAAAAATTAATTATTAATTATATTTCTTAAAATTTATGTTTTTTATATGAAAAAAATAAAAAATAATGAAATAGATAATTTATTTAATTGAATTGAGTGGTAACAATTTATCTTACATCTTTAATATCATTTCTTACCTTTTTTACTTATTTTACCCTTATCTTTCTTTTATTGTGACATTATTTATTATAATTTTATCCTTTTATATTTTTTTTCTCTCCCTTTTCTTAAGGAGGTGAAAAAATAATTTTGGGTGTCTTACTACCATTTAATTTAATTTTTAATTGAGGGCTTCGCTCGTAGTCAAAGCACGTGCGATGTGCCTACGAGACACGGGTGATCTTATTCTACGAGCCTGGCAGCATTAAACAAATCAGAAAAGCTTCTCCAACATTTTAACACTTAGCTACAGATACAAACTGTCTGATTTGTGTTTTTTTTAACTTCAGCTGTCCGATCACAGATATGGAGAAATAAATGATAATGTGTGAATGTGAAAATATCATCTCTCAACAAATTAACCAACGAAATACACACGGAAATTTTTTCCACTTTGGTTTATGTGCCAATGCGAATACCTACATAGTTATGTGACCATTTAAT
Source organism: Canavalia gladiata (assembly GCA_037954105.1). Taxonomy (NCBI): domain Eukaryota; kingdom Viridiplantae; phylum Streptophyta; class Magnoliopsida; order Fabales; family Fabaceae; genus Canavalia; species Canavalia gladiata. The sequence continues at coordinate 39,030,074 of CM075662.1, read as the reverse complement.
AAGTTTCTATACACAGTTGATATTTTCCGTTATCTCACGCGTTTCATTGTTTTAATACACAATTCATAATTAGAAATGTTTAATTATGTTAATAACTTAAAATTAACTATATTTAACTTTAAACAATAAAACCTCATATTCACCGCTGAGGGAATAGATAATAAAGAAATAAATAAAATAAAAAGTAATATATTATTTGAATAGAAATGAAAAGGAAAAAAATAATTTTATTTGAAAGAGGAGAAAGGTTAATAAAAACAAACCATGAATATATGTACATGTAAAGAACTTTTTACCTTTTGTATAGAGAAGAATAATGAAACAAATAAGGATAAGAAAGATTTTTTCTTAAATGATATTATAGAATTTTTTAATGGATCTCACATAAAATATTTATCCTTTTTCCTAGTTTTTTACCCTATACCAAATGACTACATAGGGAAAGTTTTACTCTATCTTAATCTTCTCTCTTCCTTTTGAAATTCCAGCTCTTAACCCTGGCATGGTTTCAATCACGCGATAGTATTTATAATTTTAAGCATGGATGTAAAAGAACAATAAAGTTAAGAATGTGGAAAAGGCTACGGTAGTGTGTTCCGATTAGCATATTTTGAATGAAACATTCGTCCTAAACACTTGAATAATAGAGAGCCAACACTTAACTTTGTAAGGAGTTGTGGTTGGTTTATTTTTTTTATTATTAGAAACTGTCATATTTTATGATTGCTTGAGCTTATGATATAGATTAACTCATGACTATCTTGACCTTTACAATTATATTGAGAATGTTTGGTGCTTCTTATCATTTTTTTTAATAAAATCATTTTCTTTAAGTACTGAATGGTTGCATTACTCCTATATATTATTCATGTGAAGTTTGTGGTATATAAACGTGTTTGTATACGTTATTTGATTTTGAAGGTTAGTTTTATTTGAAGCCAAGCAGAAAGTTAATTTGAGAATGTGATAAATGTTATCATATTGTGCAATTGTAATTAATTAAATATTAATCTGTGTGATTTAGAATGTTGTAAGATAAAATTTATAAATTTTGGTATTTTGTTTTGGTTTGTATTATGTAAATGTTTGTGATAGTTTGCGATGATTTTTCGTGTAATTGATAATTTTTATGATATGAGAAGTATTTGAAAATGTTAAATTGAGGATTTAGAAGAGATCTTGAGAGTAATAACATTCTTAGTTAATGGAGTGTTGCCAATTGAAGTGTTGCCACATCGGTAATAATAAGAAAATCTGTAAATAGTTAAATTAAATCAAAATGAGATTCCTCTGGCTATTTTTTTTCTACATTTCTCTCCCCCATATGACATTAGGATTGGTGGAGATTTAATATTGAATGATCCATTCGTAGATTCATCAATTCTTAATGTGTGTAAGTAGTTATTTAGGACGGAGGATGATGAATCATAATTTTTTTAAAATATGGATTTTTTTATCTTAATTGCTGATTTTGTCTTTTATTTAATTGCTTACTTTTGAATTTAATGCTTTCATAAATTAATTAATTGTGAATTAATATGTTAGATTATTTTTACCTTTGCAAAGTTAGTTAATAGATTAAATCTTGGAGTATATCATCAAAGTTGTTGATATCTTAAAGATAAGAATTGATAATTATGTGATCTTATAAATTTCTAAATCTAATACTTATTTAAATTATCCTAATCCAATAATTTTAATCTTTCACTGAAGGTCAAAACATAAATTTAGAATTGAAAGAAACTTACCTCACTCCCTTAAGGTTTTAAATTTTATTTATTTTATTGTTCTTTCTACAATCGTCGAGATTAAATTCAAATAATGATAAATAGTTTAATATAAATTGTATATGAATGATATTCATAGATGCCCTGTATTACTTGACATAACTTCGTACATTTGTCATAATTTTTTCTATAAAAAAATTATAAATCACTTTAATAAATCCAAATAAGTCATCTTCCACTCTTAACATGATATAATCCTATATCACAAAAATGAAATTACATTTCTTAGACTCAGATCAATATTTTCCTAATTTTACTTAATTATATTTTTTTCTAACGTTTACTTTTTTAATTAATTATTAAATTTTAGAATCCATTAAAGCAAGAATAAGATGGAATAACCTATCGTATCTTATTTTATTTTCAATGTTTATAGAATAAGGTATGATAACATATTTCTTTAGTTATTGTATCATATTCTAATGGTTTAAAATTGTATATCAAAGAAGTTATTGGGTTAAAAATCATCGGTGATAATTTTTTATTTATTTCTTACCATTTATATTACTATCTTCAATATTTTATTAAAATAATTTAATTATTTATAAAACTAATTTTTATAAAATATTATACAAAAATGTTAATAATAAAATTATAAAAACATTTTACTTATTTTATAAAATAATAATAATTTTTTAATTTTAGAAAAAAAATTAAATTAAAATATTATTTTTTATATAAAACTTTATTAAGAAAAATAATGTGAATACCAATTTATTAATATTATTTATATATAAAATATTAACATTTTTAATGTTTATATAATTCTATTAATAAAAATTTATATTAAAATTTTTGATATTTTTAATTTAATAAATTTATATCCTATTTTATTATTTTTGTTCCTATCCAATATTAAATAGAATAACATCAGGTTGTCTAACTTGTTATTTAATATGCATTATGATAAAAGTTTACCATATTTTTATCTTATTCCATCTTATGCACCAAACTGATCTTTGATAGACTAGAAAAAAATAATTAGATCCACCTTTTGCATAATATAAAAAATATGTTTTTTTATGAACTTTTTTTAATTATATAAATTAATATAAAATATATTATACTTTGATAATTATATCGTTTGAGTTGTTACTAAAAAAATTATAATTTTTTTTATAAATATATTTTTTAAAACAAAAATTAATAAAGAACAAAACTGTCGTTATTTTTATCTTTTAAAACTATACCAAAAAATGACATTTTTTTTAAATAACATATGTCACTTTTTATTTTATTCATTGTTGTATTATAAAATTAAATTTTCATTATTAATTTTTGTATTTTATATTTTTTACATAAAACATCATTTTATAGTATTTTTTAAATGCATTGTTTCTATTAAAATATTATTTTCCTTCTCAATTTTCTGTTTCTCATACCCTGAAATTGATTCATTTTCCTTTAAAAACAAGTACGCTCTTTTCCTTTAAATATTTTTATTTTGATTTATAATTTTAAAATTTTGCTTAAATTTAAATATTCGTGCAATAATATATAGAATACTTAGCAGTCTTTGTTTGAAATTTATGTTGAAATGATTTTTAAATAGAGTGTACCTATTTTTATAATTTTATCTTTTATTTTAATGTACATTTTAAAAGTTTTATCTAAATAATCATACCTAACTATTCATTATTATTTTGGTAAACAACTCATAGTCTGTCATTTCTAATTTATGTTATTAACAAAATAATTTTTTTTATATACTCAATGATTCATAATAAAAAAATTATCTAATAAATTTTATTGGAAATTACAAGATCACATGTATTAATAATGAAGAGAGAAATTTATCTAACATTTATTTATGCCTGCAGACAACTATAACATAAGGTTTTTTATCCTGAGATGATATAACATTTTATTTTCAATTAATAATAAAGTAAATCAATATAACACTTATTGAGCTATTATTACTTTTAATTAAAATTTAATTAATTTTAGTTTTAAAAATATTCCTTCATCTAAACAACAGATATTATAAGTTGTTTGTCAAGTTTATTTATAACTCATTTAACTAATTTGTAAACGTGTTTGATAAAAAATAAAAATATTTGATAAATAAATTTATTTTACTAACTTATATTGTTTTTTAAACGACATTCAAAGTAATACGTGTTTACAACTAATAACTTATTATTGTGTTTTCGTATTTATCTTCAATATTTAATAAAATTTCTCATGCATTGCCTCTATTAATATTATATAATTTAATTTATTACAAAAAAATTTTAAGATTACACTCTGTATCTTATTTAGTACATTATTTATATTGTTTATTTTGAATTTTAAAAAATATTTTATCTTCAAACATCAAAAGATAAAAAGATTATAATTAATAAAAAACTTAAAATTTGGATCAACGAAAATATTTTTATTAAATACTTTTAATTCAATAAATTAACTTAATATCATTTAGCTTTCAACAATAATAAAAAAAAAAAAAAACTTTCAACAAACAGTTTATAGTTAAAAATGTTACCAAAAAAGTTTACTTGTTGATAAATATTTTTTAAGTGTTAACATAACTTTTATTAATATAATTGTGTATAATAAAATCTAAATTATTACTATAAACTCGGAAGATCAATATTAATAGATAATATATTATATTAATATTCAATATATTAATAATATTAATAATTTTGTTGTTAAAACATATTTATTAATATAATATATTTTAATGTTAGTTATTAATATAAATTTATACTGTTTATAGAAAAAATTTAATTTAAAAAAAATTATATTAACAAAGATTAATTAAATATTTAAATATTAATAAATAATTTTTTTATAATAAAATTATATTTTCAACTTTCAACTATCTAATTAATTATTTTGTTAAATATAAATTATATAAATATGTGAATAATATTGTAATTAATAAATATATTTTTAAAAAATAAAATATTATTTTATTATAAAATATGTTAAATAAGTTTTATTATTATATTTATTATATTTAATAATATTTAACAATGTTACAAAAATATAAAAAAAAAATCATTTATTAATTTAATAATATTTTTAAAAAATATTATATCTAATCTATGTTGTAAAACGTTATTAGTAATATTTTTTATAACATTTAATATATGTTATAATATATTACTTTAATAATATTTTTACAATAAATAGTAATATTTGTATAAAATATTAAAAATATTGTTAAATATATTTTAAATAATATTATTAATTTTTAAAAAAATACTACCAAATAGTATCATTAGTAATATTTTAAAAATGTAATTAATGGTTAAAAATAATTTAACTTTTAAATGTTAATTTCTTTTAAATTATACTAATTTTTAATTAAAAAAATTATATGGAATAGAAAGGTAACCATGCATATATAAATGTGAAGTCTCATTATTAAACAATGAATTATCTCTTTAACTCTTAAACTTGGTTCAAAAGTTCATTTTAGTCCATAAGAGATGTAAATTAACATGTTAGTTCTGACTTTATTAGTCGTGTTTCACGTTAGTATTTGGAGGCAATTTCCGTTAACTATGTGCTCACATGTGGTGTTAAATGCTTTAACAATGTCATGTGACGTTAAATGTCAGGCCAAATGTTGGAAGGTCAAATGCTGATGTGTGACGTTAAATGCCATTTTGGAAGGTCAGGTGTCATAAAACCACATCACTTGGTAATTGTATAACAAACTCACTCAGTCTTCTTCCTCCCAAGTGCTCTCAATTCATTCAAATCAATTTTTGAGTTCAGTTGGGGTTGCTTTTCTCATTGGACAGATTCATACAACACCCAACAAATTAGAAAAAAGATCCACCCATTAATAATCTTAGTTTAAGCCAATTTGCTTATTACAAATCAACTAATTACAATTTGTGCATATGTCAACAACCAGATGCATGAATGATACTAATGACAGAGTAATGCATAGAAACACTTGCAATTTTGAACAAAAACAATGGTTAACCTTATGCCAAAAAAAAAAAAAACCAAATTCAGCAATGAATAGAACATGTAATGCAAAGCTTAATCCCGTCTTCCCAACACCAAAACCCTAAAAATCGAATTGCAATGGAACTCCTCAATTTTTCGCAAATCAAACTGAAATTAATTGAATTGAATGGCATATCAAAATCCTAAGTTTGAATCACCAAACTTGGGTTCGAAATACCATAGTTGTTTTAAATAGCTTACAAATGTCAAACCTTACTCACTAGGTTTCAATCTACCAAGGTTTTGCCTTTACTTTTACCACACTGTGTTTTCGAGTATCTAAAAGAAAACAAGAGTGATAAAGATGACGATGATGACAACGACGTGTACATGATCTATTATACATTTATTCAAACGATGCCGTCTTATGATATATGGCTTTAACGTGACATTTAACATCATACATTAGTATTTGACCTTTCAGCGTAACATTTAACGTCACAGAATTAACGTGAAACACAGTTAATAAAATTAGGGACCAACTCTCAAAAACTAAAATGAACTTTTGTAACAAGATCAGTGTACTTTCGTAACAAGATTAAGGATTAAGGTAGTTCACTCCATTATTAAATATTGTAGATCAAACTATATAAAACTATCAATTCTAAAAATATGAAATGAATCAAATAACAAATATAAAGACTCATAAAAAATCAAAATAACAGAAAATTTTGTTTATTCCACAGCATCTCATATCAAATATTCAATATAAAAATTCATGAAAAGATTAAAATAACAGAAAATTTAATCCTTTTCGCAACATCTTATATAAGCATAAATATAAAAATTTATAAAAAACCAAAGTAATAGATTTTAAATTTATAAAGTTCATAATAGATATTAAAAAAATTAAAACATATTACCATGTTTTAAATTTATTATTTAAAATAAATATCATTAAATTGATGGATTTTAAAAGAAACTCTTTTAACTTTGAATTTTTTTTACCCCATAATGAATTACTAAAATATTATAAATTATTTTTTAAAATTAAAATTAAAATAAACTATATGAAATTAAAATAGAAATACTATTACATCTCTATTAATTAGTAATATTTATTTGGTAACATTGATAAGAATGTAATTAATTTATATTTTTTGAAACATTTCTAAAATTAAATGTGACTAAATATTTTTTATATTTTATTTAATAAATATTTTTTATATTTTATTTAATAAATATTTTTTAAATTTATTTTTACTTTTGCTTCAACCTGTTTTCACTAATTCTGTATGTCTTTCGTTTTGTTTTTTGCTTTTGTGCATCTTCTTTCATTCAATCAGCAATATACAATTCTAATATGTAAATTTCCACCTTTCCGTCTTCACTTTCGTGGTTTCATTTTATTTTTCCTTTTTAATTTTCTTTATTCTCTGCATACCTTCCTTTTATGTTTAATCTAAAGTTTTATGTTTAGTTTTTTCTTATTCTACATTTGTTTACATATTTAGTTTGTTCAAAAGCTTGTTTTTGAACATTTGTTTTAGGTAAAAAAAAAATTCATTTTCTTTAATTATATAAATACATGGATGTTGAATTAACTAATTTTGGTGCTGAGAAACATCAAAAGATGAATTATTCATCGAATTTATGTGAACGGTATAAAAGTAGAATCACATTTAATTTGTTATTATTATCTGCTTGTAATTTTTGGTTACACAAACATTGATATCTATAAATCTGTCAGTCCAAAAGGTAATCTTATTATAGTTAAAAATAATTTGATTTTTCAAACTTCATATAGTTTATTTTAGTTTTAATTCTAAAAAATAATTTATAATATTTTAATAATCATCATGGCGTAAAAAACTTTCAAAGTTAAAAAAGTTTTTTTTTAAATCTATCTATTTGATAATATTTATTTTTTTATGATGATATGTTTTATTTTTTTTAATATCCCTTTGGACTGTATAAATTACTTGCTAACTATGCCTAAGAGGTAAACTATTCCAAGCGGACATTTTTTTTTTATCAAACAAATAATTGTACATTTATTATACCTTTAGGTTTTATGTAGTTTTTGATAGTTGTTTCCTTGACAAAAACATAATATTTTTACAGTAGACTATAGATCTGTATTTTTATTGGACTTTTTCTTTAAATGTAAAGTAGGTTTATTATGCATAACAAAATTGTTTTTTAAAATATACATAGATAATAAAAAAATTATATTATTAATTTTTTATCATTAAAATTTATTAATTTCAATCATAACTAGTTAAATTTAATTTTAATACATTGTAACAATTTGTATACTATCAATTAATTGAAAATCATTGTAGATATAATTTTTAATTATAATTAAATGACAGGATATAAATGCTGTTATATGTATTTTAATTAAATTCTAAATGGAAGTATATAAAAAAGCATACTTAAAATATTATTTGTTGTTGATAGTGTAAAACTTTTTATTAATATATCAAAATAAAGTTTTTGTTTTTATATGGAAATATGACAAAATTTTGAAACGACGCCAACTGTTGTATTTCACAACTGTATCTGGCGAATCCAAATCTAATTTCAAGACTTAAGAGTATATATGTTTGGAATTTGATTTTATTTTATAAATTAAGTTTTGTGACTAAAATGTAAAAAAGGTCAACGAAAAATAGTTTGTGAATATCAAAATGAGAGTATAAAATATTGCGTTCTTTAATTTTGGAGTATATTTTTGAAATGCATGTAAAAAAAATTAAAAAATAAGTGAAAGATAAAAATTGTTATGTATAATATTGTATATGGTGTCAATTTTTTTTTATGTTCAAATGATATAATTGGATTTCAAATTATTTAAGTCTAGAATTCTATAGATTTTATTTTGTTTTTATAGTATTGACAAATTTGGTAAGACAACGAGGGAATTAACTGATTTTGAATATAATTATATATGGCATTCTTATCAATTAATTCATTTAGTAAATCAATGGAATTAAATCAATTTAAATGATAAAATCATTTTGTCTATAATAGCTCGAAATATAGAATTCATCTCTCACTTTAAATCAAATCAAATCATTTTTAAACCTGAAGATACTATTTTAAAAATGGTTACATGTATTTTAATTAAATTTTAAATATTTTAAAAATATATTTAAAATGTTACTTGTTGATTGATAGTGCATATTTTTTTACTAGCAACCAAAGTCAAGTTCTCGTTTTTATATTGAAATATAAAAATTCTGAAGATTTCAAAAACATTACGTTCACTACTTTATAAATCTAAAAGAAAAATTTTCGTTAAAAAATGTGGAAATTCTAAACTGAAAAATCTGATATCACCCAGTTTCATAAAAAAAACTTATGTCAAAAAATATAATTTATTTTTCACAAATAGCAGTAACGTATTAGCCAAAGATATTTAATTCCATCAACCAGGACATTATTTTTAATGAAACTTCATGCTACTAAAACGAACCATTTGTAACATTTTTCAAATTAACAGAATAATATTCAATTATAATTATCTAATTAAAATAAACTTAAATGAAAGGAACATGCGTTTCATTGATTTCATTGCTGTTGACTGTTTCCTTATCCTCTTTACGCCAATTGTCTTCAGAGAGAAAAAGGATGATTTTGTGTTAGCCGGTGGATCAGCAGGATAACATATTCTCTCTGTGTGTTTTGTTCTTTGGAATCTTCCATGATGGTTCTTCCACAATTAATTTAATCCAAAATTAAACAAAGATCGAGATCTCTCCGCTTTAATAGTCACTAAGCTTTCTGAGCAAGCTAAATAACATTTATGGCTTAAATGTATACAATGTTATTGCTTGCGAAATCGTCAAAGTACCTTAAATGTGGATTATTATTATTATTATAATTATAATTATAATGAGAGTATTTAGGGAACATTAAGAAATTAAATTTAAAGTTGGTTTACAATCAAATTTAGAAAATTCTAAGATTTAATATATATATTTTTCTTTTTTTAATATTGTACCACTTAGAGCCAAAAGAAGATAGAAATTGAAAATGAGCATGAGTGAAATAAATACATCTGACAAATGTTAAATAATGCCTATATATTATTAAATTTTTTATCAATAAAGATTAATAAAAAGAGTAAATGAAGAATATGAGAGTGGAAGCTTTAAGAGTTTCTGAAATAGATAGGATAAATAAGAAAGTTTAATAAAATAATAAGAATAAAAATAGTTAACAAGTTATAAATTCAAATGCTGTATAAAATAATATTTAAAAAAATCAGTGAAATATTTTTTTAAACCAAATACAATAGTTTTATTTTAGTTAAAATAAAATTTAAAATTAATCAAATAAACTAAAAGTTAATTTATTATAGTATTTCAAAAAATGTATATATATATATATATACTATGATTATTAATATAAAATTATTTACCTAGTAATTTTTATTTATTAAATGATAAAAATTTAATTTTTAAATAGTAAAAATGAATCGTCTGATAGAATTATATAATTTATTTTGTTTAAAATTAAAATTTAGTTTAATTTTTTAATAAATAAATAGATTTAAATTTATTAAAAAATTAAATAAATAAACTAAATTTAGCTGTATAAAAAAATTTATTTAATTTATTCAATAATATATGTATTTTTATATTATGTATTTATATAATATTAATATATTTATAGATTTATTAGAAATATAAAATTTTAATTTTTAAATTTTTTTAATCAATTTTATTCTTATTCTCAAAATATAATTTTCTAATGATATTTTTGTTTAAAATTGAACAGAATACAGTTTAAATAATATATTTCTACTCAACTTCTAATTCTTATAATAATGTTGTATAGAAAATATATATTATATATAATATATCATTTAACATAATATTTCAAAACAAATAATTTAAAAATGTTTTTTATCATCGTAATTATACTATGTTTATTACAAATATAATATAGGTTACTTCATTATTAGTATAAACGTGGAATATTTTATTTTAATTTTTATATTATTATGTGTATCAAAATTTGTTTATATTTTTTATATATTATTTTTTTATATATAATTAATATTTAATATTTTTTTAAATTATTTAATTTTAATGATGATATAGGTTTTTTTTATTGTTTATGAATTTTTTGTGAGATATTTTTGATTAATTAGTTATAAATAGAAAAAATAAAAATATTAATAACATAAATGATATATGAAAAGAGCTTTTATATATAATTTTTTTTAAAATGATGGGTTTGTGAATTTTCAATATAATATTTTTATAAATTTTAAAAATGATTTAGTCTCGCTTGATACAAGTAGTTATATATATATATATATATATATATATATATATATATATATATATATATATATATATTCTGTGCAGTTTTTATTTATTTTCTTAAATGAGCGTGATACAAAATGTTTTTGTTGGCAGACAAATTTATTCTGAAATCATTTCCATAGTAATCTAATCCTAAAAGTCTTATCCAATCAACTGTAATTATGTGATAATTGGTATTCTCTTTGTTTTATGGCAAATGGGACGAAAAGTCCACTAAACAAAAACTAAGGAGAAATGCATCAAGATGGGGCTACACCTATGACATCTTCCCGGGAAATTAATTCAGAGGGGTTACACGCGACTCATGGTGGCCCATGTTAGCCCAATATCCATACAATGGCTTGATTCTCTTTTTAGTTAAACGGTTCTCTTCTCATGCAAGGTAATAACAATCCAATCTCCTTGAATCAAGGGCTTTATCATAATAAAGAAATGAAGGTTAATTTCTTCAATTAATTTTTTTTTAACTACGATGGGCTCTTCCTTTTTTGTTGTATAGGCCTATGTTCTTTTCAATGAATTATCTTCGTGTGGACAAAATTGAAAAATGAATTGCCTTGATCCAAAAAATAAGAACTTTTCTCAAAGACCTTATTTTCGAACAAGAAAGAATGTGATGATGATTTTAAACGAGGAAGAAATTGTTTCATTCATCATTCTATCTGGAGAATTGAATTTTTCAGGAAAATTTTTATACTTAAAATTTATATGTTTCTATGGACAAAAGCATAAATGCATAACTTTTGTTTTTCTTTCCAAAAAATCCCTTATATTTTTATTTTTCCATGATTCCTAACAATACAAGGAAACTTTATATTTCTTAAAAATTCAGTTTAGATGTTTGATTAGATCCTATACTAGTAAGTACATAAAAAAAATCTTTTTTTCTTGAATTATATATATTTTTTATGAGAAGAAATCTTACTTAAGTGAAATGACAATATTTTTTAAAAAAATTTTATATAATTAAATTTTTAGAATTTAAAATCAAAATCTTGAAATATGTTAGATCGTGCAGGAAATAAATTTCAGAAGGGGCAAGAGTGGACCTCAGCCCCTTCTTGCCAAAAATTCATAAAAGTTATATATGTATAATTTTTTAATATAAAATATTAATGATTATATGATCTAATAATATAATCATAGACAAAGACTAATAAAGTTAACAGTGTAATTTTTAATATATTATCTATGAGGTGGATTGTGAATTTTTATATTATATCTATTTTTTTAAAAAATATAATAAAATTATTGATTAATTTACAACCTTAATTGTTACATCAATGGAGAATAACAAAAACAAGCAAGATTTTGTAAATAAAAGAGCTTTTAGGAAAAACAAGAAGATATATGACTTTGAGAGAAAAATATGTTGGAATTTTATTTATTCAATTTCTATGTTGAATAATTTGAAGAAAAAAAAGTAAATTTTTTTTATATATAAAAATTTTGCATGAGTTTTATCATCACAATCATAAATTTAATAATATAGATCTTTAAATTTTTTAATAGTTATGTGTCACTACAACAATATAGTTTTTTTTTATGTAAATTTAGATAATTTTATATCAAAAAATTGTTAAGAAGGTTTCGTAGTTTTTATGAACAAAAATTATAAGTAATAATAAATATTTTTAATATATCACATGTAAATTTGTATATTTTTTCTTAAGTTCACAAAGATGGAAAGGATTTTTTGTTCTTTTATGATACCTTATACTATTCAAGAAAAATTTTATATTTAATTAAAAATATAGTTAATAAATATATATAAAATAAAAATAATTTTTATCCCATAAATTAGCTTTTAAATTTAGTTAAATCTAGATTAAATATAATATTAATAACTTATTATAAACTTATTATTTAAATATTTAAAAATATTTATTTATACAATTTAACCCATCCATAAATATATTTAAAAATACAAGATAGGTTAGAATGTTACATTAAATATAAGATGAGGTATATATATATATATATATATATATATATATATATATATATATATATATATATATATATATATATAATATTTTTATAAAATATATTATATGTCAGACAGATATAATAATTATTTTAAATTTAATTTCTCTTAATCTTCGTGTACTTACAAGACGTTCTTTTTCGATATGCTACATTTAGTTTTTGGATAAATAAAATAAAAGAAGTTTGTTGAAATTTTGGAAATGAAATAAATACGTGGAATCTTGCATTCAAATAAAGGATGATCTGAATTGTTTTATAAACTAAATAATTGAAGAAAAATTAAGTGTAGAAGAATTATAGATTTATTTTATTATTTTTAATTAAAAAAATCAAATTCAATAATTAATATAATCTTTAATACCTGTAAATAATTTTTAGTTTTAAATAAAAATATAACAAAATAATATATAATACTGCATTTAAATTTTATCTTAAATAATTTTATTCAAGATAGAACAATAAAATTAAAATATTATATTAACAATTATATATTTTTATAAAAAATTATTAATATATCTAAAATAAAGTTATTTATTGTATAAAATCATTTAGATAAATTTCTAAAATAAAATATCTTTTTCATTTTACAATGATGAGACGATGTACCGAGATAAGTCAAGAATTTTACATCAAACCACTTTTCCATCTAGGTTTGACTTGTGTATTAAGGTTTGGCGAATTTTGTATTTTATTTTTTATTTATTATTATTATTATTATTATTATTATTATTACGGCATAATTAATATAAATCAGTGACAAAGCAACAGGGGATACATGATTTCATCCAACGCTTAACAGTACAAGGATATATCATTGCATATTGAACATAGCACAGGGAGAACTGTGACTCCTACTTGTATGCAATTCCATGTAATGAACAAAAAAAAACCATGATGGACACACACGTTTAAGGAGACATCAACTTATTTCTGCGAATTACAATATTCTAGTGATGATACTGCATGTTGTTTTGGGCACGCTTACATGCAAGATTTTACCTTCCATTACCACCACCATATGATCCTGACCCAGCATGAGACCCTGCATACGAACCTGCTTCAGAACCCGCTCTAGAGGACCCCGAACCAGCCTCAGACCCAGCATGAGATCCTGCATACGAACCAGCTTCAGAACCCGCTCCAGAAGACCCTGACCCTGATGAAGAAGCCGAACCTGAACTTGAATAAGAGCCAGAGCCAGAGCCAGAGCCAGAGCCAGAGCCAGAGCCTGCACCAGAGCCTGCACCACCCCCACCACCAAGCCCAATTCCAACTCCAGCACCCAGCCCAATTCCCACCCCACCAAGGTCCAAGCCCAGGTCCTTCCTTGCCACTCTACTTTCAGACACTATAGCATTAATTGCAACAACCAAAGCTACAAAAGCAAAGGCCCTCATAGTAGAAGCCATTGACATATGGATCAATGTAAAATCCAATGGCCACACTATTAATAAAACACGGGTATGAAACTGAGTTGATATCAGTGGTTAGAAATTTTTGTAAAGAGGTATATTCAGATGCTTGTTATTTATAGTTGAGAATATAGGTAGGTAAGGAGGTGGGCAAGCATGTGTAAAAGCACAAGGCGTGCCTATTGGGACAATAGGAAGTGGGGGTGTCACTTGCAGCCTTTATCCCAGTGATAATTTCTTTTAAATTGTACATTTTAGAAGAAAAGTTGCTCCATTTCAATATATTGGCTCTTATAGATATAATTTATCAATACAGGATTATAAGAAAAAATCAAATCCTTAATACACTATTTTTTATTATTGAGATGAGGCCATTAATAGCTGCATACATATCCCCACTCACTTAAGCACAATGTATAGTGGGATACATGATTGGCACGAATTCAAATTAAAGAAGGAAAACTGTTGAGGATATGTTTTCCTAATTGCAAGAGCCACTAAAACATGTTCAAGATGATGCAAAGGATAGAGGAGAACAATCTAGAAAAGCTACCTAGCTGTATCTTCACTACGGAAAATTCTATTGAGGTTGAAAACCTTTTTATCGAAGTTTCCATTGTCCACACATCGTTGTTGTACTTCTTGGTCGAGTTGATCGGGGTTAACAAAAATTAAAATAAATCAAATTGAATTAATATTTGCTAAAAAAAAATTCATTTAGCCCAACCTCAATGAATTCATTCAAAATTTGAATTAAACGAAAATTTATTGAAGTGATATATATTAGTTAATTTTATTTTTTTAATAAGGTTTTAATTTTAATTTTATACATTAAAAACATCATACCTAAATTTTTTTTATCATAATATGAATATTTTTAATTTGAGCTTTCTATAAAAATATGTGTGAATGTTGCAAATCAAAAAATTCGAGTTATATTGAGCTAATATTTTTTTTAGCATGTATGTGTATATATATAATTTTTTTATACAACGTAAAAAATATAAAGTTTAAATCTAAAATCTTATATATTTTTTTTTATTTTTTATTATTAGATTAATTTTAGTGGTTTATACGTACATAATAATTAAAAATATGAAACTCTATATTACATATAAATACTTATTTAAATATATTAATAAAAATTAAAATAAACTTAAAAATACAAAAATTTTAAAAATTAATGTGGTGAAATTGTGTTTAGTGAATTTGAAATGCAGAATCTTACTATCTGAATTGGTAATGATCAGGTTGAATTATTTTTAACCTAATTTAACCAAATAAGCTAAAACTTATTTTTGTTTAGATGAGGTTAGGTTGATAGATTGAATTGGATCTACTATTATCCTAGATAAATCCAAATTAATATGTGACCAAAAAAACGAACCAGCATAAATATACTTGCTATTTATGATATATATACATGCATAAAATGCAAACAAAAGCATCACGGGTGAGTAAACACACACATATGGACACGTGAAGAATTAATCTTAATATGAAATAAATGATTAAGACTAGATATAAGAGTAAAACAATCTTTACTATTTACACATAAGATTCAATTTATCATCTCTCGTGTTTAATTAGTATACATTTCACAATATATGCAGCAACGGTCTTTTTTTATTTTTTATTTTTTCAAGTTAGAAACTACAAAGTGGAAAAGATATATTCTCTATCTAGGCATATATATCTTTCATTGTCATCACAAACTCATGGACCGGAAGAACCGAAGAAGCAAAGTATTTGGTGTAGTGTCTTTGTTATGGGGCTTGCTAGTTTCTGCTATATATATTGAGTGCAAACTTAAAGTATCACGTATATATGCTATATGTTTAATTAGTACGTTCCATAATATGTACTGCTTCGACCTTTCTTCAGTTATAAAGTGGAAAAGATAGATTATCCTTCTAGGCCCATATTTTTCATTCTCATTACAAAACTCTCATGGATTGGAAGAACCGAATTAAAAAGCAAGTTTTTTAAGTTTATTGCCTTTTATTTTATGCTTGTTTTAGCAATTAGCGAACCTTTTTTATTGACAAACAAATCAGACTAGCATATATACATGCAAGTTGCTGCTATTTAAATTGAGTGCAATTTAAAGCCTCACTTATATATGCTATGTGTTTAATTGGTACATTAAACCATAATATATGCATCAGCGACCTTTTTTCTTCATGTTACAAAATGGAAAAGATAGATTATTCTTCTAGGCACATATCTTTCATTCTAATCGCAAAAACTCGTGGACAGGAAAAACCCAAAGTGCAAGTTTTTAGTGCATTAATTTATTATAACAAACCTTTTTTTAAATGTATTTTATGAATTATTGTATTACTCCACGAATTGCATATGCATCACATGATCAAATAATGAAAAAAAATATATGATAATTTTACTTAAAAAATGTACAATATACCATTCAACAAAATAAAAAAATATGAAATAAATTTAATAAATGATACAATAAAAAAACATAAAAAATAAGTGTACTGTATCAATTATTAAATATATTTATAATATAAATAATATATTTTTATAAGTAGAATATTTATATTTTTTAACCTAATAAAACCAAGGTTATTCCATGATATTTAGAATTTTTTTATTTAAAAATGTTAACTTTATATATTTACATCAACACATTTGAATCCATCTTATGAATGATAGTGTGATATGATTTTTGGTTTTTAAATTATGATTATTAAATTTAAAATATAAATAATTATAAATTACTATATAAATGAACGATAATCAATTCTTTTTTTATTAAACATTATCACATATCTCATATTTTATAATATAGATACAACATATTTTAAAAATGTTACTAATAATATTTTATTTATAATATAAATTAGATGCATCATTTATTAAAATATTATTAAAATTGATAGATAATATTTTTTATATTTTTGTAACATTTTTTTAAATATTATAAAAGATATAACATGTAGAAGTAAGATATGAAGATGTTATCAAATATATAACTAAATTAAATATTTATATAATAAATTTGATTATAAATTTATTAGAATAAGTAAGATAAATTTATTTTAATAAATTATTAAAAAGAATATTAAAATAAACTAAAAAATTATAAATCATAAATTATTAATTTTCATAAACTATATATATATATATTTATGAAAATTAATAATTTATACCATGGGATCGAGGTGATCACAAATCGAAACAAATTATTAAGGGATTATTTATGGAGGAGATTTGAGTAGACCATAGAGAAATATAGACGGTTAAATTAATCTTCATTCATAAGTCAGTTTTGGAAATACCTGTTCGAACCGCGATGCAGGGAGTGCATTCAAATTTGGAGTGCAACCCAGTGTAACATGCATAATTGCATCAGGTTTATTCGAATATAGTTAGAATTAATTACAAATGACTAAAAGTTGGTCTGGTATAAAAAGAAATCAAGCTAACATTTGTTCTGAATTTAACAAACACATATAATAACAGTGCCAACCTCTTTGACCCATCAACTAAACTTGATCGTGCCATATTACAAGTAGAAATCGGAATCACGATTCACGAATCAGGAAGAGTTATATAGCAAACAGGCTCAAGCTGAAAACCCAACTCATTCTTCTTTTATAAAATACACAGGATGTGGTATCCACATCTCCTACATGTTCATTATTTTGGCATAGAACCATCTACTACTTATTATTTATTACACAAAACACTTATTAAGATCATTTTCTCTCGTTTGAGTAAACCATATTATAAATTAATTCCAGCATCTCCTTAATCATCCCCGCCTTCACCGTAACCCCCACCGTGTCCATAGCCCTGACCATATCCACCACCGTATCCACCGCCTCCGCCACCACCACCACCGCCTCCGCCGCCACCTCCCCTTCCTCGGCCTCTGCCACCTGATCCAGCTCGAGAACCTGCATAGGAACCTGCTTCAGAGCCAGCTCCGGAGCCAGAGCCAGAACTAGATGATGAAGATGCAGAACTTGAGGCAGAGCTAGAACTAGAACCCTAAACCCGAACCGGATCCTGCTCCAGCTCCTGCTCCGGAACCACTACCACCTCCTATGCCCAGGCCCAACCCTGCTCCAACCCCAATCCCTAACCCACCAAGGTCCACACCCAAGTCCTTCCTTGCCACTCTACTTTCTGATGCAATAACAGACATAAAAAGAAGCAGTGCAAGTAAACAACATGACCAAGATGAAGCCATGTTGTTCGTAATGTAGCTTTGAAAAGTAACAAAGCAAAGGTAAATTAAGGAGCTGTGGTATAGAAGAAACTAACTATGCAGAGTATTGTTGTTTATGTCCCCGATGATGCCTAAGGCAAGGGTTCTCCAGTATTTATAACTGCATATAGGGTGGGAACTTGCAGTGTAGAGTGTAGTGTGAATTGATGAATATATTATTTTATCTTTGAAGGTAGGAAGTGGAGATGTTGACGTGGCGTTATTGGATTTTGATGGACAAAACCTTGTGGTTGACACAACTTCAGCGTGTTGCACATCACATGATTAAAGACAAGTGCCAATGCAATACAGACCCATATTCGGCACTCACCCTAGTGGAGGATGAAAGGCTATTTTATTGTTGACTATGCTGTTTTTGCTCATTAAATTTTATTTTTAAATTGTTGAATTTTGTGTAGCCAGCTCATGGCCGATTAGGGGTGAGGTAGTAGGCTTTTGTTCATATCCGAAAGGTCTGCTTTTATTTTGCTATTGATGCCACTCCTAATTTTTGTGTATATGGTAGTGTGGTATCGATCAATTTTTTGTTGTTTGAGGCTTTGGTCGCGTTTATTGTCAAGCTTTTTCTTAGGGGAGGGTTTAAGGATGGTTTTCTTCTCAGAGTGACATAATGGCGGACAAATCAAGGTCCAAATTCTTCTTTCGGATTCATTGCTTAATGGCCATGAATATTTTTTTCTTTCTTTTTTTCGGTGCAATCACATGTCCATATGCTTAGTTTCATTGAAATAGTTGTGATACTTTCTATTTTTATATTTGTGAGTTGAACGAATGGTTGAAGCAATCTTAATATGTTGCCAATAAGAGTAATCATATTTTTGTCTTTCCTATCTATATCAAAGGCAAATGACGGTTTTATATGGATGGTTTAGGTTTAGTTAGAAATTGAGCTTGAACTCCACTAAATGCTAAAAATTAATTGATAAAAAGAGATTAATATTTGTTATCATTTTAATAATAGATATTAAATAAGTTATATTTTATAATATCATGTTATAAATTAAATTTAAATTTAACTAAAAAAAAAGCTTAGCTCATAAAATAAAAGTTGTTTATCTTTTTTCGTTATGTTAATTTAAAGAAAAAATGTTAATATATATATATATATATATATATATATATATAAAATAGGTAGTTTGGAGTAAAAAAATAAATTATATAATTAAAAAAGAGATAAAAAAAAGCGAAACAAACAAGTTTCAATACTTTAATTTAAAACATCTTCATATTTTGTATTGTGAAACAATTCTTATAAAAAAGATTCTCAAGTTTTAGAAACTAAGATTGAAACTTACTTTTGAGAGAACAATCGTTTATATTTAAAAAAAATATCATATCATATTTTATTTTATATTTTTGAATATTTAAATAAAAATTTTATTTTTATATAATTGAAAGTGAAAAATAAGCATAAAATATTTTCATAAATCAAATAACTTTGTAATTCTTATCATGTTTGATTATAGGTGAAACAAGAAAAATAATTTTTTTTATTTAATCTTAGAGAAAAGGAAGGATTTTAAAATAAAATTTATTTTTATTATCTTTATTTTTAAAACATCATTATAAACTTAAAATGATATTTTAGTTAAAAAATATTTTTTGTTCAAAATTTTTATTTTTGGAGGAAGGAAAAATTGTGTTAGAACATAGAGAAAATTTGGATTCCATGATTTTTCTTTTCTTTCTTTCTTTATTCAAAATTTTAGATTAAATAAAAATGGATGATATTTAGTAAAAATATTAATTTATATAAAAATGAGAATGATATATCTAAAATTTTATATTGTTAACTAACTAAAAATTAATAAGCTTCTTGTCTAAAATAATTTATATAAATTGTATGTTTAAATTAAACTACTTATTTAATTTTTAACATGACATATATTTTGTATTCGATTTATATACTTAAAAAGTTTGTAATTAATTTTATTTATTTAAAAATACTTATGATTCAATTCTACCATTATGTTTTATTATAACGGTGATTTCTACCATTATGTTTTATTATAACGGTGATTTGTTTTTTTAGTTGATTCCTATACTTAATAAATTTGTAATTAAATTTATAAATATAAATAAATTATGATTATTCAATTTTATTTTTTATATATAATATTTTTAATTTAATTTTTATATATTAAAATATTTTAAAATTAAAATAAAAAATTACATGTAGAAATTGTTGTAAAAATACATAAAATATAAAAAATAAATTAAAATTTTATAATAAATATATTTAAATAAAAATATATTGTTATTCTTGTTTTCAAAATATAAAAGATATTATAATTTTTATTCTCGTTTTTAATATATAAATGATATTATAATGTATTATAATACGATAATTACATTATAAATTTTTTATATAAAAATTTAATTACAAACTTTTATACATAAAGATCAAATTAAAAATAGATATGACGTGAAATGAATAAATAAATAGTTTAAATTTTCTTATATATTAGATGTTGCATAAATCGTTAAATGACCAAAATAATACGATAATTAAATTATATTTTTTATATAAAAATTTAATTACAAACTTTTATACATAAATATTAAATTAAAAATAGATATAACGTAAAATAAATAAATAAATAGTTTAAATTTTATGATATATTAGATGTTGCACAAATCGTTAAATAACCAAAATAATACGATAATTAAATTATAAATTTTTTATATAAAAATTTAATTATAAACTTTTATACATAAAGATCAAATTAAAAATAGATATGACTGAAATGAATAAAGAAATAGTTTAAATTTTCTGATATATTAGATGTTGCATAAATCGTTAAATGACCAAAATAATACGATAATTAATTTATAATTTTTTATATAAAAATTTAATTACAAACTTTTATATATAATGATCAAATTAAAAATAGATATGACGTGAAATGAATAAATAAATAGTTTAAATTTTCTGATATATTAGATGTTGCACAAATCGTTAAATGACCAAAATAGTACGATAATTAAGTTATAAATTTTTTATATAAAAATTTAATTACAAATTTTTATATATAAAGATCAAATTAAAAATAGATATGACGTGAAATGAATAAATAAATGATTTAAATTTTCTGATATATTAGATGTTGTACAGATCGTTAAATGACTAAAATAATACGATAATTAAATTATAAATTTTTTATATAAAAATTTAATTACAAACTTTTATATATAAACATCAAATTAAAAATAGATATGATGTGAAATGAATAAATAAATAGTTTAAATTTTGTGATATATTAGATGTTGCACAAATTGTTAAATGACTAAAATAATACGATAATTAAATTATAAATTTTTTATATAAAAATTAAATTAAAAATTTTTATATATAAAAATTAAATTAAAAATAGATATAACATGAAATGAATAAATAAATAGTTTAAATTTTTTAATTGATTAGATGTTGCACAAATCGTTAAATGATTAAAATAATATGATAATTAAATTATAAATTTTTTATATAAAATTTTAATTACAAATACATAAAAATCAAATTAAAAATAGATATGACGTGAAATGAATAAATAAATAGTTTAAATTTTTTTATATATTATATGTTGCACAAATGTAAAATGATCAAAATAATACGATAATTAAATTATAAATTTTTTATATAAAAATTTAATTACAAACTTTTATACATAAAAATTAAATTAAAAATGGATTAGATGTGAAATGAATAAATAAATAATTTAAGTTTTCTGATATATTAAATATTGCACAAATGGTTAAAAATGGTTAAAAGAACAAAAATTAACTACCCTTGTCATTGATATACGTTTTTAGCTTTGGTTTAATGCGAAAGCTATTCTGGTGTTGAAGACTTGCCCAGTTGAGTGAAAACTGAAAACGGGAGGCCATTGTCTTCATCGAAGTCACCATGTATGCCAAATAAATACTACCTCTCTACTCCCTTCACCGTAACCCTCTTCTCTCCCTCTTGTTACGATTTCCTTCAACTTCTCTTCCACCCGTCCCCAGTTTTTTTTTTTTCCATTTTAATTAAACCTTGCTTAATTTCCTATTTGTATCATTAACTTTTGGTTTTATGATTTATTTTATTTCAATTTCGCAATGAATTGTTAGTTTCTTCGTTGCTAGGTACACATAGATACGATTAATTGCCGGCGGATATTCCCTTGTCAATTTGATTGGGGTTTTTTTATTTATGTAAAATTAAGCTTCGCTCAATGTAGTTCTGAAATGTTTCTTTAAATCGAGGTCCTACTCTCAATTAACGTTTCTGTATGTTGATGCATAACATTTGATAACTGTCTATTCAGCAAATACATAAATAAAAACCTAAGGAGATGCTAATCAAATCAATGGTTTTAAAAAAGGAGTGAAAAATAATAGCTTTGTTATATTTTGTAATGCTTGCTCTCGGGTTGAGGCTAAATAATATTGCTAATGAAACCATTTTTGGTTATTAAAATGGATGCATGTAATGCGAGAGTTGGGTATTGATGTTTGCATAACTACTAGTTCATACTATGATGAATGGCTGCCAGGGGCAAATTTCCGCCATCTTATGAGGGGCGCCCTGTGCAAGCTCCTGGGATGATGCGGCATGGTCCTTTTCCTGGTTTAAGCTCTGGGGCTTCTCATCGTTCTCTGGAGTCCCTGCCTCCTCTTCAACTGTTGGAGAATAAAATTGCTGCTCAGGAAGCAGAAATAGAGCGATTGGTTGGGGACAACCGTAGATTGGCAAGTGCACATGTGGCCTTAAGAGAGGCACTTGTGGCTGCAGCACAGGATGTGCAGAAGCTGAAGTCACATATTAGAAGCATCCAGACTGAAAGTGACATTCAGATTAGAGTTCTACTAGATAAGATTGCAAAAGGGGAGGTAGATATTAGAGCTGGTGATAGTTTAAAGAAGGACCTACAACAGGCCCATATTGAGGCACAGAGCTTGGCAGCTTCCAGGCAGGAATTGAATGCACAAATTCAACAAGCCACACAAGAACTGAAGAAGGTCCACATTGATGTTAAGAGTATTCCGGATTTGCAGGCTGAACTGGACAGTTTATTGCAGGAGCACCAGAGGCTACGGTGAGTGTTCAAGTTTGTTGCTTGGCTGTTTCCACATGCATGTAGATCAGAACTGATATCCGACTCTTCCAGATATTTAATTAATTTATTATAATGTGGTCTAAATTGCCTTTTACGGGAACTTGGTTTTTGATAGAACCTATATTTGTATTAGTTGATCTGTGTTTGTGGGAAAAGGCTCTTGTTGTTGTTGTTGGTATAATGTGGGAATGGCCATGCAAGTACACGGCATTCTATAAGCCAAAGCTGCATATTTTATGCATACAGTCACTACAAAATAAGAAGATATGAAAAATGAAGAAACAATCAACAAAATTCATTCATGTGGAGTACACTAATAGCAAATTTAGGTCCCATATACTGATGACAAGAACTATTCCTTTCACTGAAATATGTTGAGCGCCTGTTTGGTTTGAGATTCATAATTACAAAAATGTCTCTTTATTTTCATTTTGTTTCCTTTTTCCACTTTCCTTATACAAACATTTAAATATAGAAAACAAAAAGAAAACTAAATAACATTTTTTGTAATTATTTTTATGGGAACAAAGTTGAAAATAAAATGCTTTTTCTCAAGCCAAACAGGCCATAAGCTTGACAGGATCTGATTGCGTTCAAGATATCGCATGTTATCTTTGAAGTGTGTATCATGAATGGAGTAGTAGTTTGAGTCTCCTATTGTATTGTCATGATAAATTTAAGGTGAGACTGCCATATGACGGAATGAAATTTAGTTTAAAACTTGAATGAAGGATTCCTGAATCATTTGAATATGTACTGAAGCTGTTTTCAACATCTAGCAAATCATGCTTTTAATTATTTAATTCAGAGTTTGCTGTATGAATGCTGTTATATGCTTAAAATCTTAAATATTTGTTATTCATATGGATTGTGTTGCATATTTTCTTTGTTGTTGCTCTTTATTATTTAGTTTTTTTCTGGTAACTTCTGTAATTCTTCAAATCTGGTTGTGTAACAGTGCCACATTTGAATATGAAAAGAGCAAAAATATTGAGCTAGTGGACTACATGAAAGGAAAAGAGAAGAATCTAATAGCGATGGCAAGAGAAGTTGAAATGTTACGAGCTGAGATTTCTAATGCTGAGAAAAGAGTAAATGGTAACTTTCTAGCTTCAGTATGCTGTAGCCTCTTCATGTGATATTTTTATACATATGTTTCTGATGCATTCTTACTTTGTAAACAGCACCAAATCTATTTAGGGCTGCTACCCCTGTAGACAGCAGTGGCCCCTTTCTTGATGCTTATGGGAGAGCTCATGGTCCGATGGCTGTTGGCCAAGTAGGAGAGAGTATGGTACCAATTGGTGACAGCAATGGAGTAGCTGCTGTCAGTAGTGCTGGTGCTGGTGGTGCTGTTTGGGCAGGTCCATATGATCCCTCAGTTGGTCGGAGGTGAACTAAACCAGTGACAGTTCATCAGGTGCTGCTCAACTTTGGCTTTTGCCGGTACAATGCATGGGATTGATGGTTTTTTCAATGTAAATCTCATAGATGGCTTTATCTGTTGTTCCTTTCTGTTTAATATAATACAATTTTGTGAATTGTTGAATCAAATATGCAAATTGAAGAAGCCAAAGATCCTTTCCCCAAACAAATACAAAATCCAGGGTAGAATGAATTGAAAGTCTTGTCAAGCAATAGCTTGTGTTACAAACTATGTTATACTGTTTTTTTTAAGATTTTAGCTTAGGGGGTGCAATCCTATTTTTAAGAGTACATATGAAACATGCTCAGGATTGATTTTCCACCCAACATCACGAATACTGTCTGCAAATCACTATTGATACCAGCTTCTGAACTCTAATTATCTTTCCAAATGCTGACACAAAACTGATCTTTTCATGATTTGGTACCCGCCCTTTTGCATAAATACTGGTTTACAAATCGCCGTTCGTAGAGTTCAATTTTCCTTTCATACATGATTGGATATTATCATTCTTTTGTATGGCAAAAAAATAAAATAAAAATTGATAGAATCAAAATGCCGATTATCAGCACTACTCCAAACTACACCTAAGTTATAAGAATAGCCCTCCTTGGAACCCCATTTACAAACGCACTCTAAAAGATCAAATGTCTTCCATCTCAAACTAAGCTAGTTAAACACATCGTGGACAAACAGTTTCCGCATTAGGTATCACTCTAAGTTTTGCCAATTCTGCCTTAGTTGTCAGTCGGTTTAAAACACATTGTGAAGCCAAAAGTTCAACCTTCAAGGGAAAGAGCCTTCACCAAAAACATCTAAAACTGCTAACACATCGTTAGAAACTGCTTAGATATGGTCGCATGTGGACTTCACCGAATATACCCCCAACCTCACGCCTTTTCACCCCATCCATCTTTCTCACCATCCCTTACCACTATCCCATGTAACCTTTTCTCTAATTCCCTTAACTTATTTTCCTCCCATGAGAATAAATTCTCCTAGTTCTAGCTTCATGCTTGGTGAATGTAATTTTGCAAGTTGGATGGTTAATCCATTAGAATGCCTTAAATGATAATTCATAGACTCAGCAGATATTGAAGGAAAGGATATTCTCAGGATGTAATGTTCAGGGATGCTAATTGTACATTTAAGTCTTGGATAAGAGCTCTAAAACACTTTATACTTGGGTTGTAATATGTTGTTTTTAGGTGCTGGTGTTACTGGGTAGGTGAAGTCTGCGCATAGTTGTGTTTAATTAGCTTAGTTTGAGATGGAAGGAATTTGATGTTTTAAAATGAGTTTGTGAATGGGGTTCCTACGGAAGGCTGTGCTTATAACTCACGGTGGTGACGGCAAGCATATAATTTGGAGTAGCACTGGTTGGACAATATCCTTAACCCACCAAAATTTGATTAAGATGATTTTCATAAAACAAGAAAATTACCCAGAGGTCTTCTATTGAAAAAAAGAATGTCACATAAATTCACCGAGTTTAGGGACAAAACGGCCTCATGGGTGGTTTACAATAAATTTATAGTAAATATATAAATTTTAAAAAATGTTATTTGGTTTACATAAATAAGCTTTCAATTGGAAAATGTGTGTGAAATGGTGAACTTGTGAACAAGTCATAGAAGAATTTGAGATTACAAGATTTTGTATCTTTAAATGATAAAAAAAATAATTTTGAAAATATTAGAGACTTTTAAATAATTTGTATTAAATAGAATTTTTTTTAAATAAGTTTTATTTTCAGATTTTTTATTCTATTAGTTTCTTTTTCATTATCATTCAGAAATATTTTTATTTTTTTCTTTTTTAAAATAATTTATTTATTTTTTATTTACAAATATCTAAAATTTTAAAATTATCCAAACTTGAGGTGAGTAGATTATAATGAAAAAAATTCGTGTGGATCATTAAATGCATACGTATAACGTTATTTGCTCGTCAGACTTCTTACTTGAAATGATAAATTAGGGTAGACTTTCTATTCGGTCGAGGTTCCAATCTCTCATGTAGAAGCTATATTTGCAGTAGGCAAAATAGGTAATCACACTTTAATTTTCTCTGGCACCAACACGAAGACGACAACAACATAAGTCTTATCCCAATTCCTATCATATAAGGTTGACTTGACACCAACCCAAAGGCACCATTAAAAATATAAAACTCTTTCACATGTGTTTAAGTAAGACGAAAACAAAATTAATAGAACATTATTGTTATACATTTTTATTATAATTAGTGTTAATTTTTTTTATTTTTATCTATTTTAACAAAACTATTTCTCATTTGTACCTATTATGTATTTTCAAGTTTTTCCCGTGTTACACAAGGTCCCTCAACTTTTCAACACGTAACTTATTTTAAGATAAAAAACATCTTGTATTATAGCTCACGTAAGCATTTTTAACCCCCTCTATGGTACTTACTTTTAGCTCGAATAAAATATAATACAATATGCAAGTAACTTACTTTTGGACTTTTTTCTATAAGAACATAGACGTAGATAATCTTTTTACGATTCCCTCGAGAAGTAATTCTTTATGTAACGGTGTTAAAATTGGCCTTAAATGCTAACTCTTCGTTTTGCTTAAGTTGAGTGGCTCTTACTCTTTCACTTTCATTTTTTACTCTCTTTTTTTTTCCAATCAGAGTCAGATTCTCTTTCTTATTTCTATTTTCTCTCACCGAGCACTTCCTCATCTTCTATACTAATATCAGTATGTCACATGGGTCTTCATTTATGATTGGTATGCCTTGGTTTTTACGGTTCATTTTTAAGCATCATCAGATCATTAGTGCTAAGATTCTTGACTATTATAATCCCCATCTATGCTAACTTCGTTATATTGTTAGTCTTTTCACCTTTTGTACCAATGTTAACATGAAAGTTTAAGTTGTTGGTCGAGCATATATTTGGATACACATTATATATGGCGTCAATTAAAATATATTGAAAAATAAGGGATAGAAAGAGTGGTGTTTCTTGCATTAATTAAAATATGAGACATTATATATAAAATCAATTATAATATGTTACATTACATGCATAAATCATAATAAGCACGTTGATGAAAGGTCAAACAAAAATACTCTTACAATTACTCAATCTCACAATACCAAAAAAGATATACCACAATGAAGAATTACACACATTAATATACAAATTCCTTTACTAGCAACATTCATATTAAAGTTATGCATGTACATAGTAAGACAATAAATTCTTTGAAAAAAATCTTCTAAATTATAAGAATTTGAAGATGTTTAGGAATCTTAAAAAAAAAAACATGACAGATGAAAGAGATAAAGTTAATAATAATTTTATGATAGTTTAATGATAATAAAGTAAAAAAAAATAAGAAATAAAATAACTTGAATTTATTTTTCTTTTATTAGGGTTTATGAAGGTATTGTCATTCTATACAAGTTGTTTAGTAGACAAATAAATAATATTATACATTTACATTTTTATTGGAAAATTTTATGTTACCTATCTTGATTTTTGAGGTATGGTTTAATTGGATAAAACCAGTTGAATCGAGAATTTTTTTTTAAACTAATTGAATTACAAAACTGTTTTAATAAAAAATTGATAAACCGACAAATCGATAAAATTGGTAAAAAATTGATTTATATATAAAATAATTTTATGTTGATATTTTATTAAAGAAAAAGAAAAAATTATTTTATTTTATTTAATTATATATAATTTAAAATTTAAAATTAAAATATATGTAATTTTTAATTTTTAATTATGAAAAATAATAATATTAATGTATTTTATTATTATATATATTTATAATTTTTTAATATAATATATTATAATTATTTAAAAAATAATATTTAATTATTATATATTCAACCATAGTTAAATTATAAAATCTTAAACTAATATACTTTGACCAATTCAATAATTAAATTTTTAAAATTTTTATTTATATATTTTTATTGGATAACTTAACATTAATTTATTTTAAAATAAATTATAATATATTACTATAATCTATATAGATGAGACATATTTAAATCAATTAGTTTTAAGATGAACTATAATACATTTAATGCTTAACATTAGTTTTTTATTAAGTTCACTAATACCAAATTATGAGATGAAAACTTTTGATATAAAAATAACAATAAAATTTGAATTTAGAATCTCAAATTACTTTAATTCAAAACTCGTCACTGCAATTTTAATAGTTTGGTAAAATAGTAAATTTTAAATATATTTTATATATAAAAAACTTTGTACATGCTAAAATAAAATAAGTAACATCTTTTAAAGATTAAACTATTTGTTTGCTCAATTTTTACTTTATTTTTTACATTCATGTGTTAATGCTTTGTTTAAAATTAATTCATTATTTTTTAATTTAATCAATAATTATAAATCCCACATTACTTTTTATTCCCTACATGTGTTATGTTTTAATTTTAATCTCCATTATAGGTTTAACATATCTCAAATTAGGTTAATGGCATAAAAAGATGGGCCGACCTTGAGAGCTGGTTGCCAATATCAATGTTTGTCTGTGGTATCCAACATTGTGGGCCCAACTGAGGAATCGTATTGGTATATTTGTTGTTACGTCTATTAATCAAATTTGTAGGTGGGCCTTATTTGGAGGCCCATGTCACCCACCCGTCAATATTTATTTATCAATGTTGCGCTTTCCTTTCATTTCATTTGTTGAAAGAGTCTCACTAATGGCGGAGGTAAGTTTTCACTTTCTCTGACTCTAATTCTCATCGCTGAATTACAACTCAGTAGTTTCTTTCAATTAATTTCTGTTTTCAATTTTTTTTTGCGTTTTCTTTTTTTCGCCATTCATGGTTACGATTTATTATCTGTAGGTTTTGCATATTCATCTGTTATCAAATTTATATTTATATTCTCTTGCTGATCTATCGAATCATTTTCCCCTTGGATATTTCTCCTTACAATAAGTAAGATAGTGGATTACATTTTTCCCCTCAACGAGAAAAAAAGTAGCATTTCGGATTTTATGGATTGGGGTGCTAGCTGGTTCATGATTCTTATTGGG
Source organism: Canavalia gladiata (assembly GCA_037954105.1). Lineage (NCBI taxonomy): Eukaryota > Viridiplantae > Streptophyta > Magnoliopsida > Fabales > Fabaceae > Canavalia > Canavalia gladiata. Next base: position 38,999,795 of record CM075662.1, on the reverse strand, counting down.
TTCGACCATTCAAATTTGAGGTCGTTGTGTGAGCCAATGATTGAGATTAATTTTAGAAGAAAATAAAGTGAAGATTGGAGGGGGTGAGTGGGAGAAGAGAGGTATATTAACCTTTTTTGATAGATAGTTTTAGGTTATATATATATATATATATAATGTTCAAATACGTCTTTTAAAAATTTGTAATTGGGTTCCTAACCTCCTATTGTTTTAAATATTTTTAGTTGGGTTCCTAGCATAGAACACCGATATAGTCATTTACTGCTAATTGGGATTCAGGGATCCCAATTAAGGGGATCACTTGAAATTTTTAACTGTTTTTCATGTGTTGAAGGGTGCACAATAAGAATTTATATATAGTAAATTTTTAATGCAAATTGTAAGATCCAACGTATGATAATATTGACTACAATTCTTAATAAAATTTACTATTTATTGATTTCGTATCTATGTCTTAGGCATATATTAGAAAAACGAATTTTTAAAACTATAGGTTCCAGTTGCAAGCTTCCAACCTACAAATAATTTAACCATAATTTTATAAGTGTGCTTACTTCACCAGATCAAGCGAAAAGTGTCTAAAAATTACTTGCAAATTACCGTACTTATTGATAGTGTATTGGTATGTGTCTGCTTAAAAGGGATTTTTTTTATTCTAAAAAGAGTATTGGCTTTGTATTGCTAGTTTGTTATTTATGATCGCATTTTTCCTATATCTTAGTTATTATGCCTTTATGCCATCTGGTAATTCAACTGCATATTTTGAGATTCTTATCCTGACGTTTTGGGTTAACTGTCTAAAGCTGGTTTCACTGCAAATGGCAGTTCAAATCCCCCTATAATGCAATTTACATAAGTTTCTGAATCAAGATGCATTTTTAAGTCATACTTTCATTTTATGAAACTAGAGGACCTGATATAAATATGATCTCTAAAATTCTGCTGTAATATAGATTATCCTGTTTTAATTTGAATTTTGCTTCAACAGGTTCAGTATCTTCCTATCTTCGGTAGTTTTTTTTTTCTCCTAACATAATAATTTGTTACTTCCTGCTAGATTGACCTAAAAACTGCACCTGCTGATTTTCGCTTTCCCACAACTAATCAAACCAGACACTGTTTCACTCGCTACATAGAGTTTCATAGGTGGATTTCCTGACATTGGCTGTCTGGTTCAGCAAAATTGGTTTATAGAATTTTTTGCTTAATATTGATTTTAATTACAGATGTTTGGCAGCAAAAGGTGAAAACTCAGGTGAATGTGAGAAATTTGCTAAATATTACCGCTCCCTTTGCCCTGGTGAATGGGTAAGCAACCCTTGTCCTTATTGGTTTACTTGGAACTGACTACATATGTGCCTAAATGTAAAGCTTGATGTCATAGCTAAAGTTAATATGATTTGTGGTTTTCAATAGTTCGTGAGATTGGATAATGAGTCCTTAACATTAGCAAGTTTTAAACAATTAATAACTACAGATTTCCTTTTTTTTTTTTGGGATAGGAATCATTGAAGTCTTAGTGCCTATGTGTCATCTCAGTGTGTACTGCATGGGATACTGGATTCCCCTTTGCTTATTTGCAGCATTACTAATCAATGCAATTTTCCATCAATGTTTTCATGAGCTAAGTTTTATATAGTAATTAAAAATACATATAGATGGCATCCTGGACTTATCAAAAGAAAAAAAAAATGGTACGGAATAATGTTCAAGCCATATTTAGCCTGAAAAGGGGAATTTTGTATTTCATGTCAATGGAAATGGGTGGAACATGTGCTTGAGAATAAATCTTCTTCTGATCTCCAATAAAAGAGTTATTTTGCATTTAGACTCTGTTTCCCTTAACTAATATTTGTGTCTGAAGACTGCCAAGTGATATCTACCCTTTGGGGGGGGGGGGGGTACTTTCATTCAAATCAAGGGTGGATACACTTCTTATTTTACATACTTCGTTACTTTAGAAAAGTCAAATCCAGAGGTCTGGTCTGACGCAATATGCAAAATGAATTTAATGTATTCTGAAGTCTGAACAATCACAATCACATAAAAAGGCTATGAAATAAACAAAGCTAAACAAATATGTACATTTTCAATTATGATGAATGTAAATAATGTTTATCTGGGGGTTTTTATTTGGAGAGTTGGAGCCATAACTTAATTATCAGGAATTCTAAAGAGGTAAGGCTTTCCCAAATGCACAAGTACGAAGGAAAAACATTGTCTTGTCTTTATTTATACTTGAGTAACTCTTTTTAATTCTGTTTGTACCATATAGCCATCCTCCTCCCCTGCTCTTTTTCTCAAGCAAGGATTTTTTTAAGTGCATGACTATGTCTTATGTAGTCAAATTGATTTATATTTGTGTTCAGTGTTGACTAACGAAGTTTTTTTAACATAGTTGCTTAACCTTAATGCTTTGCACCAGCAAGATTCTAGTTAAATAATTTGAATTTGTGAAATTGGTTGAGTGATCATTTTTTTGTTAATATATTTTTTAGAAATACTCTTGTATATTAGTCCTTTGAACCTAGGATATCTTACATTTATTAAGTGTGTTTTTCTGAAATTAACCTTAATGCTTTGCAGAAGCAAGATTTTAGTTATGTAATTTGAATTAGTGAAATTAGTTGAACTTTTTTTAATATATATTTTGAAATATGCTTGTATCTCAGTCCTTTGAACCTATGATACCTTATATTTGTTTGTGTATGTTGTATGTTGGTGTTATGTGTTTTTTGAAACTAATGCTAATGCTTTGCTACAGTAAGATTCTAATTACATAATTTGAATCAGTGAATTTAAAATATATTTTGGAAATATTCTTGTATATCTGTCTTGAGCATATGATACTTACATTTGTTTGTGTATGTAGGTATCTATGCTTTTTGTTAGGATTAGGAAAATGCATTTGTCTGGATACATTGTTTATTCACCAAAATGCTTACCCTGCTAATGAATCTCTAGCATTCATAGAATTGCTAGTATGTTTTGTTCTCGTGCATGGGGCAACTTATATATCAAATTTTGTCACAAATTTGAAAGATTGGTGTTATACCACTTGAAAGTCGTAAATTACCTGAGAGTTATGCCAACCATTTTGCAATACATCACAAAGTCAAAGTATCAAAATGCTACAACTAATTAAATTGAAATTTTGTTTTTAGTTCCAACATTTTCACAAGTTTGTTTTTTAGTCCTAATTTTTTCATGGTTTTGATCTCTATATTTATGTAATGTAGGTGTTTTGGTCCCACTCACTGAGGTGATCACAGAAATAATTGACGTGTGACAGCTCTTTTGTTAGCCACGTCACCATTTAGTAGTTATTAGGGACTAAAAGTATTGATTCTGAAAGAATCGGAAGCTAAAGCCATAAAAATAAGAATAAAAAAAAAATTGGAGAGATTATAATTAAAAACTCCTATATACATTAGGGATAAAAAACATACCTAAACCTATTGTTATTTTTTGGTAACCTCCATAGGCTAGGTTAGCATTTCTCTATTTAAAAATTTATGTTTGGACTAAATTGTGGCAGGTTGAAAGGTGGAATGAGCAGAGGGACAGCGGGACTTTTCCAGGACCTCTTTGAAATCATGTGTGGCTTGGATACTCTTCTTGAGGCATGAGAAATCTTTAACATTCTGTTTGTTTATTTTCTTCAATGAATTTGATGACTTTCCCCAGATCATGGTGGATCAATAAGACAGTTTATAGATATTCATTATTCCTCAAATTGATGAAGCCATTTTGCTTTTGAAGTTGATACAATGGTTCTGGTTCTGGTATTTTCTGTGTTCAGATCTTTAGCCCAATCCCCAAAATCTACCCTACCACGGATTAGGCTCCTCATAAGATCTGTAAAAGAGAGTACGCCTTTATTATTGATTGAAAATAAGTTATTGAAGAATTTTAAAGAGTGAATATATTTTTACTTTATTATTTTATGTACTCTTTCACTTCAGAACAGTCAAATTTACCTATCCAGACCCACTCTATTGATTTAGGAAAAAGATAATTGGAAAATATAAAAAAGGAAACTTCAATGAAAGTTTTCCAAAGCAATATGTAGACACCTTTGATGTGTCTACATCTTGAGAGGTAGAGAATAAAGAGAAAAAGAGGGATAGGAGAGGCTAAATGAATGTTAATGTTTTGGATGTCGAAATTGGTAAAAATTTATCGAGAGCCTGTGAAGAGCATGGGGTTTTCCTTTTTTATTGAGAAGAAATATAGCAGTCGAATTATTGGATGAATATTATACAGTTTCGAATGTGAACGAATTTATTCTTTTACCCGCGATTATTTGTAGCTTAAATGTTGAAATGCTTCATATACTTTAGAGGATGACTATACACATTGTGAATCTTGTGTATAATTCTTTTTCTCTGTTGGATAAGATTAATTTTCCTATGATGTAAATATTTTTTATTTCAACAGAATTGTCTTGTATAAAAAATATTTGTAGTGATTAAAAAATGAGGTTGCATGCATGTTACAAAATTAAAAGAAAAACTAATTCTGGAAACCTATAAACAAGTCTAAGACAATTTTTATTTAAAAGTTCGAAGGTTGTCATTATTAGATTTAAATATATTTTTAATCTTATAAATATAATTAGATTTAGTTTTAATTTTAAAATTATTTCATTAGTTCAAATTTTTATAAATTTAATTTTTTTAAGAAAATCTTTGTTACTGCCTTGCAATTTCAATGTCAGGAGTTTATTTTCATGTGTAACATTGTATCCTTAGATATATATTATGTAATCATTAAATGATAATATAAGTTATTTTAAAAAAAAATAAAATTTATAAAATTTTAAACTAGAGAAAATAAATTATCAAAATTAAATTTAATTATATTTATAAAAATTAAAAACATGTTTTATGTGTTACTAAGTTTATTGTTTTATGTGGTTTTTTCTTTTTCGTGTATATATCATTTCTGTAACTTTCAAATAGCCTGTAAAATTATTCCCAAACCGGACTCAAGTCAACTGTTTGGATGAGACCTTATTTTAAATGGAATTGCTCTGAATTATCTTCTTTATAATTTGCTGCTTGGACAAAGAGATGGGGAATGCAAATGACGATGTAAAGATATTTTGAAAACCAAGTCAGCAAATGTTTTAGGTTAACCCAATATTTGAAAGATGGGTTACTTGAGAGAGACAACACCTGATATTCCTAGCAATGTATAACCGGCAGAGAGTGACTTCTAAGCCGTTCAGGCTCAGTAAAGTCACTGAAAAGCAGAAAAATTAAATAAGAACGAAAATAGATGACGCTAATAAGTTGATCGAGGCAAATGCGATGTGTGTGGCATTTTATGTACTTGTGTTGAGTTGACCTTACTAAACCTGAGTTGGATGAATTATGATTCAGCAATACTTTTTATACATTCAGTTCTTATGTTACTTTATTTTATTCTTTTTATTTCTCTCTTTCTTTTCATTTCATCATTTATCACATCTCTCTTTTTTTCCCTATCCATTTCATTTATATATATTTTAATAGTATGGCAACTCATTTAAAACTTCTTATTTATTTTTAGTTTTTACTTTTTTTTATATCACATCACTCGTTTATCTATTATTTCTTTTTCTTTTATTTCCTTCTCAAAATGTTTAATCCAAAAGATATACAATCTTCATTTTTGCATATGGTCCATAACGTTGACAAATCACAAAGCCCACATTGTTTTAAAAAAACTATATATAAGATCTCATTGGGAGGGTCAAACAAGGCATCCGAAGATTAAAAAAAGAAGTAATTATTTCATTCTCTTTTTATCATTTTTAGAACCGTGTTATTTCTTGTTTATTTGACTCTAATATTTAATAAGGCATTTTTTAAACTTTACCCTTGATGTTAACAATTAAGCAGGAAAATAAAATAATAACGATTTCAAATATGTCTATGAAAGCAATTCGATCAAATGAACTGATTCTCACTTTAAATGTATTTTTAACTTTCATAAGTTTTACAAGATAGTTTTAAAAGAAATGCTTCACTGGACTCGGAATAATCAAAATGTTGAATGTGGTAACTGGATATTAGTACTCGTAGAAAAATGCTTACAAAAAATTTGAATAATAAGTGCATTTAAACTCAGTTATTAACACACTTCCTTAATGCTGAAGAGTTTGAACTTATTGGGAGTAGCAGTTACTTTGAGTAACATCAACAAATGCATAAAATTATCGATGCCGTGCCCAGACCACTTTTGCAAACTAAGTTGGTGAGATATTGATATCTCTCACTAAAACCCGCCGCGTGTAGAAGATATATATATAAAAACAAAACAGTTACTATTTTCTACGATTAGACCTTATATGATTATGGTTCGTTTGTTTTGCAGTTAAATAATTATTTTTTATATTTTTAATATAAAATACATATTATAATAAAATATACGATTTAAAGTAATTGATTGCATTTAATTAATAATTTTAAAATTAATTTTACCCAATTTTAAGTCTAAACATTTAAAATTATTGGCTCAATGGTTTTGTCAATAAGCTAATGGTTTACTTGTACTTTTATTACCTTTAATTTAGATGATGCATTTTAGTTTTTAAAGTTTTTCTTCCAACAAATCAAGTTTTTTATTTTAAATTTAAATTATTAATTTATTATTTAATATTAAAAACATATTTTTAATTCTTTTGACTTAACCAAAATTAAATCAATAGAATTTATGTTTTGATTGTCCGGTGTTACAAACTTCAAATTTTGTACTCCCAAGCATTGTTAAATTATTTTTCTTTAAAAAAATTGAAATATCATATGTTAAATAGTTTTACCTTAATTTATAAATTAATATTCTTCAAACAACACTTGATAGTAAAATCCTTAATTCAAATTAACGGTATTTGCGATTCAACTCAGATTAGGAGAGTTAAAAATAAAGAAAATGGTTGATTCAATAATTGCAAAGGATGAAGTAGCGAAGACGTAACTCGATTAAACAAAATACCAACTTGAAAATTTTGGATAAACTATAGTAGAATTTATCATTAATTTAAAAAAATTATGTTTAAAACCACACTCTAATAATTGCTGAATTTAAACTAAACGATTGTCTAGAATTCGATTAACTTACCAACCAAATCTATTTTAATCAAATTAAAGTTTAAAAATTAATTAAATAAGTTAGTGACTAATTTAAAATGTTACTTCAAAAATTATCAAATATATTTTATAAATATTGATAAAATTATATTAATTTTTTAAAATATTCTTTCTAATTCTTTTTATAAAATATTTTTTAGAAGATTTTGGTCATATTTTTATAAGACACTGTAACTTTTATGATGCATTGACAATATTTTTTTCTAGTTGTCCTTAAAATTGTTCAAAACTTAAATCAAATTCAATAACAATAAATATTAATAATAAGATTAAAGTTAATAATTTTAAATAAAAATAAAATAATAAATTATAATATTTTTTAAAATATATCAAATTTAACTAATTTTTTAATATTTTATTATTTTATAATTTAATTAAAATATCTTATTAAAACAACAAGATGACGCAGTATAAGATTTATCAATTCATCATGAATATAAGTAATTCATTAAGTTAAAAAATCAGACATCCACGTTTAGTGTTAGAAAAAGGTACAGTTATGACGGTTTTAAAATACCACACTTCTTTCTTGATATCCAAAAATATACACCCTCTTTTGACATTTATGACTTCATGTATTTTTTTTTTCAATTTTATTATCTATTCATATAAAAAAATATTTTAAAATTTAATTAATATTAATAGTTTTTTAAAATTATTAATTAATTTTTATTTATTAAAATAAATATATATAAAGTTTTAACATTCTTTTTAATATTTATATAGATAAGTAAAAATAAAATTATTGTTTTAAAAAAATAATTTTTTTTAAAAATTATCATTTAATTTGTTATTAAATATTATTATACTTTTTATTAAATAAAAATATTAAATTTAATATTTTTATAATATAAATTATAAATATGTTTGATAATGTACTTCAATCAAATAAAAAAAATAACAAGTTAATTTTTTAAAAATAATTTTAACTTTATTTAGGAACGTTTATTTATCGGTTAAAGTTATTTTTTATTTTAATATATTTTAATAATTTCTCGTATATTATAAAATATTATATTTTATATTATTATTTAATTTTATAATATTTAATTAATTTATTAAATTATTTATAATAAAATATTTTATTTTTTGTAAAAAATTTAAAAATAAAATAATTATTTTCTTAAAAGTATTATTTAAATTTTATTTATAAAAAAATAAAAATAAATGTTTTAAATTTCAAACAAAAATATTTATTTAAAATATATCATAAATAATAAAACAAATAAATTTATAAAACCATCAATTTTTTATAATAATTATAAAAATAACTATAATTTATTTATATAAATTTATATATATAGATATAAATTAAAATATTATCATTATTTTTAATATATTAATTTAATTTAAATAATAAAAAATAAAATTTGTAAATAATAAAAAATTATAATACTTAAATTTTTATTATAATGATTATATCTTTATTTTTTTTATTTTATCTTTATTAGTTAATTTAATATATAATTTTATCAAACATTTTTTAATCAACAATATTTTTAATTTTCAGCTAATTTTATAAATATCTTTTATTTAATTAGAAAATTTTTTAATAATTAATTTTTCAACTCGTAGTTATATACTAATTTTACCAAATACATATGTATAAAAAATTTAAAATTAATTTAAAGTTATATAATACCGTGTTAAAATTAACGTGATATATACTTTTAAAATATGTAAAAATATTAACTTTTTAATTACATATATAATTGTTTAATTTTAACATAATAATTATAGTAATATATAATTATAATTTAATAAATAATAAATAAAAATTAGATTTTATATAAAATTATTAAAAATATAACCAGGTGATCTAAATTATTCTTACCCAGAGATATTTTCAATCTCCTCTTTCCATACAGAAATAAAATATACGTGTGCAGAAGTAAATTATATGACTCTGAAAAAGAATTGTTTTCACTTTTTCAGCATGGAATTTACCAAATTTGAAAAAATGTAGGCCAGGAAGAACACAGGAAGTAGTTTAAGAAAAGAAAAAAACGCGTTTGAGCTTGCTACTGGAACGGCGATTGGCGTGTAGCTAGCGTGGCGTGTGAAATAAAATCTAAAACAGCTCTAACAGTCACAACAAACACCTCTCCCATATACACACATATATATATATATATACACACACAAATATCCGCAACCTGGTTCACTATAACAATTATTCTCTAAACAGTTCCGTTACATTACCGCCATCATTAGTCATCATCATGGTTAGATTCAGCAACAACTTGATTGGAATATTGAACTTCCTAACCCTTCTCCTCTCAATTCCCATTGTTGTAGCAGGGGTGTGGCTCAGCAAGCAAGGAAGTACCGATTGTGAGCGATGGCTCGAGAGACCTGTAATCGCTCTCGGCGTTTTTCTTATGCTTGTCTCACTTGCCGGCCTCATCGGCGCGTGTTGTCGCGTGTCATGGCTTCTTTGGATCTACCTCTTCGTCATGTTCTTGCTCATTATTCTTCTGTTCGCCTTCACCATCTTTGCTTTTGTTGTCACCAACAAAGGTGCCGGTGAAGCATTGTCTAATAGGGGTTACAAGGAGTATAAGCTTGGGGATTATTCTAATTGGCTGCAGAAGAGGGTCAACAACCCCAACACGTGGAACAGGATCAAGAATTGTTTGCAAGCTGGAAAACTCTGCTCCGATTTCGAATCCAAATTTCTCAACGATACCGTCGATCAGTTCTACCATGAGAATCTCTCTGCGCTTCAGGTTTGTTTCTTTTAGTTTCTCACCTTAATTTCTTATTCTTCAATTTCACTCCCTTTCTGGGTTCGTCACGGATCTGGTTTTCCATTAAAATCCTGTTTTGTTGACCTAAAAGGAAAATGTTAAAACTACGTTTTGTTAATTTGTAAAGTTTGATGGCTTTATTCGTTGAAGTTGGAGGCTTAGCCTTTACTTTTGAGTTATGTATGATTACCCTTTGGTCCACCCCCTTTAATTTTTTGTTTGTCTGCATTCTACTTTGAAATTGAGTTTTGATTCAAATAGATTTCTGGAAAAAAGTGAACATTCAGTCGGATCAATTTTGAGATACTGCAATTTTATATGTTTTCCTGAGTGGTCAAGGTTGTTATCTTTTTGAAAGGTGGTCTTTTAACTTGGATTGGCTTCCATCTGAAAAACCTGTTTTCTTACTTTATTTTCTGATTTCCAATGAATTTTTTGTCGGACTTTTTGGCGTTCTTAATTTTATAATAGGGACTGATGATGGATGCCAGAAGTTGTTCACTTTTTACCTTTTTCAACATTGACATTTTATTACTCCTCAAAAGAAAAAAAGCATTTTGTTGTTTTTGAACCAGCACGATTTAGCGTGCACCTTTATTGCCAATAAATTATCTTCGGTTCCCTATAACATTACGTTGTGAAATGATACAAGAGAGATTTGTACTCGCTCAATCTTCCTCCAAGAGTATTTCCACCTTTGAATTAATTGGGTCTCACAGTGGAGTATTAGTGGCATCACATGGTCAAAATTTCCTTGGAGAAAGAAAAACTGTTCCTTCAAGGGCATCAAAGAAAATTTCTAGAGGAGATATTCTTATAATGTATACAGTTATAAACTGTACAGGATTGGTTTGTTTAATGTATGAGTAAGTGGAAGCTTAACTGCATTTACAATGAAATGTTGTTTTTCCTCAAAAAGCTCATATTGGTCAGATGTTTGCATCTGGCTCACATTTTCAGTTTGTTACATCATATCAATGTGTTGGATTAAAGCCTGCACTGAGAATTTCTAAGCCGGTATTCAGTGATCAGCACTTGGCTGATACAATCAGATCCTTGCATGCAACCACAGTAACTGTGAAAGGCATGACTAGTTCTATCAATCACCCTTTCCTCCACCTGACTTATCAATATCATGACGCTGACTTGTCGGACAACAGCTTCGGACAAATGTTTAAAGCTTAATTTAAACTTCATAGGATACCAAATGATGCTTCACGTAAATGAGTTCAAGCTATTGTGACAACTTCATTTAATGGATGTCTTACAGTTGAATTTCTTTTGAGCTAGACAAGTACTTATGGTTAATTGTGTTATGTTTTGTTATTCACGGGTTTCTGTGTAGTGTTGCTTGATTTGGTCCATGGTTTCTTTTTCTTCCCAACTTCATCATGGAAAGAAAATGACACTAAACAGTAAACATAGATATTATATCTTTTTTGGTGGCATGTATGTACCTTGATTAAAACTTCATTTGTGCTTTTAGGCAAACTTCCTATACATTTGCTAGTTTTCTGTTGATGTGTTCTGAAATTGCTGTTGTCATTTCTTTGTTTCCAGAATTTATTCAAGATTGTTAGATGTATTTATTTATTGTCTGTTTCTAGTTTCACAGGTTTTTGATATCTGACTTTTGTTTTGTGCTGATTTGTTTCCGGATGTTGGATGTTTTGAACAGTCTGGTTGTTGCAAGCCTTCAGATGAGTGCAAATTTACTTATAACAGTCCAACTAATTGGACCAAAACAGGAAATGATAATTACTCCAATCCTGACTGTAATATTTGGGACAATAATTCCAATGAGCTGTGCTTCAATTGTCAATCATGCAAGGCTGGTTTACTGCAAAACATCAAGACTGACTGGAAAAAGGTGGCTGTTGTCAACATTATATTCTTAGTATTCCTCATAATTGTGTATTCCGTCGGTTGCTGCGCATTCAGGAACAACAGGAGGGACAATTGGAAGAGATATTAGGGGTGATTAGATCAGTATTATCAACATGTAGATGGCTTGGTGATATGGTTTATATGCTGGGTTTTTTTTTTTTGAGTTTTATTGTATGCTGGACTTCATACTGTTTTCGGTATAGTTTGTTTTGTAAATTGCTCAACTCTGTTAGCAGTTTCCTAGTATCATCTTTACCTAAATGTTATTTTTCGACACACTGCTGCAATATTCCTTTCTGTACTACACCGCGGAATATTCACCCTCTACGGAACTGATGGTCTAAAAGCATTTTAGATTTTTGCATTACACAATCCAATTATGGGCCTGTTTCTTTAGCCAGGAAACATGTTTAACGGAATTGAAAAGAAAATCTGTCCATTCAGTGTCTCGTATTTTGTGCAAATATGATTTGGACCAGATTTTCACCGTAAAGTATAAGCTACCACTCTATTTGACTGAACGGGTGTATTTCAAGTGTCTGTTTAGCACACAGAATTACACATTAAATTAGGATTATGAAGTGAAATTGAACATTAAAATAATAATTATGTTTAGAAGTGTTTTTAGAATTAGAATCACAATAATTTTATAAAGTTAAAAATTAACATATCTGAAGTCATAATCTCTATAATCTAAATTATATTACTTTTGGACACGCTGCATTTACTTTTATTCCAACACCTTACTTTGTCCAGTCCTGCACATTCACCCTCTACTTAATTGATGCTCTATAATAATAATTTCAGATTTTTTTGTCAGCGGTTGGAATTATGGGTAGGATATGAGCATCGGCTGCCCTTGGATCCCACTAAACAAAAAAAAAAAATCATTCTTTGTCTTACTTTTTGGGGTCGGGTGGGGACTAACTCTGAACCTGGGTGTTGGTGGTGAAACTTGAGAGACATTGTCATTCTATCAGTTTTGATGGTAATATTGAATTATTGATGCCTGGGCTCACTGGCCATCTTTTGGATAAGGAAGATCAGTTTCCCATGGTCCACTATTCATTTCTCTACATTTTCCTCTTAATTGTCACGATAAGGATATATACCTTATTCAAAGAGGCATCATATTCCTAGGTTTAATCAATTTTTTTATTTTTAGTTTTTTTTTATAATTTTAATCTTTTATTATATAAAAGTTAATAACTTCAGTTTATAGTTAAAATTTTTTATGTTTTTTTTTAATTCCTAAAACATTGATATGTGCAACTTGATCTTTAAATATATTTATTTATTCACTTTTCATCGTTTAGAAGATAAATTAATTAAAAAATTATACAATTTGACTCTTAAATATATTAAATTTATTTATATCTTATTTGTATTTTCTGAAAAAATATTAAAAAATAGTATATTTAAGGATTAAATTATACATATTAATATTTTTGAGATTAAAAATACATAAGATATAATTTTTAAAAATTAAACTATATTTTTAATCCAAAAAAAATTATCATTTAAATTAAATTTTTAATAACAATTTAAAATAAATAGCTTTTGTAAAAGAAAAAGACCAAATCCAAAATCATTAAAATATGGCAAAGAATAAGCTAAAATCAAATATAAAACGAAAGAATAAAATCTCTATTAAACCATATTTCTATTATAAGTTTTTACAACATTTTCTAAAGTTCATTACTTTTCTATCTCTTTTCATATATCATTCATGTTATTAATATTTTGATTTACTTCTTTTTCTATGCTTCTCATCTATGAAAAAAATTGCAGAAATTTTTTTTTTTTGTAAGGATCCAGTTTTCCTTATTAAAATTCCTTTTCTTTCTCTGTCATTTACAAAATTGAGGCTGAAGATAGATACATTGGTGTCAGACAGGACTTGGAAGTTGGATCACATGCAAGAGGAACCTCTGCGAGACAAGAGGGTACTTGCAAATAGAATAAGTGTCATTTTGTGGTGGTTGAGTTCGCTTCCACTCTTTTGCCTCTATTTAACGATTAATAATTTGATGAATTGGGATGTGAGTGGGTTGGACCACTTAGAACTGACCTGTTTAAATTTTGATTAATTTAATCTCTATAAAAAATAGATGAGTTTATTATTAAAAGGTTTTTTAAATAAAGAAATAGAAATAGGATTATAAAAAAAATTATTTAGTGTATTAACGACCTATTTAAACATACAAGCTTATTATAATTTTATAATTTATTTAATATATAAAATACAAAATATATAAATATTAATATATAACATATAATTATATATTATTTTTTAATATATTAAATTTATACACATATTTAATCAGTTTTTTAAAATTATAAATTTAAATAAAATTTATAAATATTTTTATTATTTATATATATATAAGTATATTCATTAATTTTTTTTATATTATAAATTTGATAACTATTATAATTAAGTAAGACTTTAACAATAAAAATTATAATAAGTAAAATATCTAGATTTAGATTTTAAAATTTTAAAATAAATTATACATAAATACTTAATGTCTATTTTGATTTAACCTTTTTCCATCTAAATTGATGAATTTTAATAAAATTTAACTAACAATAAAAAAATTAATCAAAATATATTTAAAATTTTTTATACTTTCGTATGATGATAAATTATCATACTATTATAAATTATTAATTTATATAATAATTATTTTAAAAATTATACTTACCGTAGTTTTTAATTAGTTGACAGTCTAAAACTGTAAACAAAATTGAACTTCAAAAGGAATATACTGCCATTATTCTCCTATAATTGCATCTTTTGAATTTAAGTGAATAATTTTCATTTTAAAACTCTTCTTTTAAACAGTGAATCAAAGGATGTTTTTGAGCAGAGATTTGGGTAAATTTTCATAATTATATTTATTTTCATTTATTTATATGAGAGATTTATATAAATTTTCAAAACAAACAAGGCATTTGTAATATAAAATGAAAATAAAATACAAAAATTAATGGAAACAACTTATTGAAAATAAAATTACATGAGGAGCGAACCCTCCTAATTTTCCCAGCATGCCAACGGGTTGTTTGGTAAGAAAATGAGAGGAAGGAAACAAAACTTAATTCTTACTTTTCATAATTAGCATTTGTCCAGGCCATGAGGTTCTCCTCATTAGGAATTGTTTGTTTAAGCTGCCACTTGTTCCCGTTTTCGTTTCTTCATTTCTGGATTATAAATTTCACTAAAACTTCCATTGGAATAGTTATCATGACTCTATCTTGCTAATTGCTACATGTTCTGACTTCTATGACAAAAGCGGTTCTTCCAAATCTATCCTACTACTTATTTCATCTTCCTGCAAACTTGATTTTGGTGCCTCTTGTTTGATCTCATCAAACTCTTTAGCTTTACCCCCAAAGTACAATATATAAACCAATAATCACTCCAACAGCCCCCATCAAAGTGATTGAATTATGCGCATGAGTAGATCATACATATACGAGAGTTGGATTAATATTCTGAATGGAATAAATTTATTAAAAATTAATATTGAATCTATTTATTAGTTTTTAATTATTGGATCTTTTTATTCAAAATTAATATTGAACAATAAAACTCAATCGCTATTTACATAATATTTAAAGTGGAATAAATTTATTTACAAATTCTTTTATTTTAGTCAAATAAAATTACAAATTAATCAAATGAATTACGACTATAATATTAAAAAATCTAAAATTAACTAAGCCTAATTATATATATATATATATTATATAAATTAAATTAACCTAATTCATCATGACTTAATATTAAATAAAATTTAATAATAATTATTATTTAAAAAATATATAATTTATTATATAATAGATTTACTTAATTTTACAAAATAAACCTAAAATTTAAAATATAAATAAAATAAATAATATTTATATTATAATAAAAATAATAAATAATAAATTTTTTATAAAAAAAATTATATACTATACCTATAAACTGAATTTAAATTATAGATAAACTTATTTGTAAAAATAAAATATTTTATATTAAAACTAATTTATATTAATTTAAATAAATAGATGATCAAAATAATATATTTAATAAAAATAAATTAAAATAATATTATTTTATAACTTCTGTGGCTTATTCAATATTTAATATATCAACTCAACACGTTGATATATAGAAATCGATGAAGAAATTCATCTGTAAAATAAATTAGTATATAAATTGAGAAACTAGTAAATAAATTTTAGAAGTAAAATATTAATTTGAAATATTAATAAACAATTGAAGGATTAATTTATCCTTTTACCTGTAAAAAATACTATATAAATTTAAAGTTAAAACATTCATTTAAATGTAAAATTTATATATTTTACTATAAAATATGGTATTATTTGAATTTTATTGTGTGAAATTATAAATTAATATAAAATTATTTAAAAATAAAAAATTAATGATAAATTTAAAAATTATTTAAAATAAAATTTAGTATAATATTTAAATAATATTCGAGCTTATAAATACATGAAGTTTAAGATGATGGTTGAATTTAAATATATTATAATAAATATATTATACATATATATATATATTTAAAATTTTTTTACATAAAATTTAAAAAATAAAATTATTTTTAAAATGTAAAAATAATTTTAAAGAAGATTTATTAGAAAATAGTTATTTTAAAAAAAATTAAAACTATCATCATTATAATATAATATTTTAAATTTACATATATATAAAATTTAAGAGAAACTAAAATGATATTTAAATGTATATAATTCTTTAAATACGACATAATAATATAGTACACGTAGATATTTAAAATCTGTTGCATAAAAATTAGAATTTATTAGAAAAAATTATTTTAAAAACTATTTAACTATAAAATTATAAAATAATCGTAGACTGAATAAAATTAATATCTTAAACATTTACATAAAAATCATCAATCTTCTTCAGGAAAAATAGTCTTGAAAATGAATTAATTTAATTAATTAAACGGTTATAAACAAAAAAGAGATAACAAAAGTATCACTAAATATTAGAATGAACCAAAATTTATAAATTAAAAAATTATAGTACGGTAGATTGACTATCAATTATCGTATTAAAAAAATACACAAAAATGAATAAAAGATTATGTGGCTTAATTGATTAAAATTATTTGATAATAGACTTAATTTGCATGCGAATATGATCTTGAGTAGAATGAATCGACCAGCAAAAGAATATTAATGACCTCTAATAGTAAGTACTTCTGTATATGGATGCATTTGGTTGACGGATTTTTTCTTATCCAACTCGGTGAGTCAACTCAATGAGTGGCTGTTCTTACGTGAATATCTCGTCGAAGAGAGAGAGAGCTTGCTAGAAGTATAGAAAGTGATATTCAGGGACAGAAACTGTTAGAGGTTGTTTACTGTGAGGCGCTTAATTGAGAGTATAGAAAGTGATATTCAGGGACAGAAACTGAGAGAGCTGTTTGCGTGAGGTGAGGTGAGGTGAGGCTCGGAGAAACCGATAGGATAAAGAATATTAAAATAGTATTAGGTCCAACTTTATTTCTTCCCTCCCAACCCACATTTTTTTTCTCAACGATTAAAAAATCGTTATAAAACATCCACTGTCGGGTTTTCACATTAGCATTTGTCCAGGCCATGACGTTCTCTTCATTAGAAATTTTGGGGAAAGAGAAGCCAAGATTGTTTGTTTAAGCTGCCACTTGTTCCCGCTTAGTTTCTTCATTCCTGAATTATAAATTTCACTGTAACTTCCACTGGAATAGTCATCATGACTCCATCTTGCTATCTGCTACATGTTCTGACTTCTACGACAAAAGCGGTTCTTCTAAATCTATCCTACTCTTTATCTCATCTTCCTGCAAGCTTGATTTTGGTGCCTCCTGTTTGATCTCATCAAACTCTTTAGCTTTACCCCAAAATACAATATATAAACCTGTGAATGATCACTCCGATGGATCCTACCAAACTTAGTGAATTATGCTCATGAGTGGATCATCTATATATATATGAGAATTGGATTAATATTCTGAATCCTTTACGAACAAAGCATAACATTAAATATAGAAAATGTGTTATCTTTGCATTGGTCAATATCAGAGGGAGTTTGTAACCCTAGATTAGTTTAGGTGAGTATAGGAGAAAACACCTTTCCAAAATGTATTAAATGGAAAGATATAGAATTTTAAAATAAGAAATATATAATATTTTTATTTAACAATTAATAGAATTTATAAGAATGGAATTTAAATATTTAAAATTAAATTTTTTAGTATATTATTAATATAAAAAAGTTACAATATCAACTAATTAAAAAATTATGATAGATACATTTTTAAAGTAATTATTTTAAAAATTAATAAATTTTAATTAAATGATTATATAATTTTTTTTATTATTTTAATAAAATTCTTGAAAATATTCATATTAAAAAACGAAATAAGTTTTCACCCCTAAACTTTTTTAAGAAAACAAAAATACAAAGTGAGCCAGCCGAAGAAAGACAGAATATCAATGCTGATCTAAAGGATACGTGGAGAATGGGGGTCACGGAAGGATGAACTAGGCCTAACGTTAAAAAGAAATTATAAATTAAAAGAAAAGAAGTTTCTAGTAAGAAATCAATTACTCCACCTAACGTCTGATGATAAATGATTTTATTTTTAAGAATTGACGAACTGAGAATGTCATATCTACGTATAAGTTAGGTGAATATATTGCATATTGGCATATGATGCCAGTGACAAAGTTCAATCAATTTCATTAAGAAGATAGGATGTCCACGCCAGCTCTGGCTAAGTCTAAAATGATTGGCAAGGACAGATCACAATGTCAATCTTTAATTCATATGCATAGGTTTCAAATTCAATTGAATAATTAACTATTTTTTAATTATATTTCGTCATCAGTGTTTGTCTTTTTCTTAACCTGTGCCAGTTTATAGCATACCACTCCGCATCTCGTTAATATTTTGTATTTTGTAGTAAAAAATATATTTTATAAAAATTACAATTAAAGTTAATTTTGATATTATCTTAATTATATTTAACTATTTCAAATTATTTTTAATTAACTTTAGAAGAAATATATTTTCTATCAAATTCAGTTAAAGAGAAAGAAAATTAATAAATAAAATGATGAAGGGATATACTCAGATTGGCTTTGATGTATTATAAGGAAAACCCGATGACTGATGATCCATGAAAGGAATTTACATTGAAGATCCAGTGACTTTAATTGTTATTACTGTTTAGCGCTCACTCTAATTTTAATGATATAGATTTTTTATTTTTTAGATAAATAAAATATATATATAAATTAAGAATATAATTAATGTTATTATCATTTTAAAAATTATTATTCATTTTTAATTTATCTTTTATAAAAAATCATTTTCATTTATTATAATTTTATTTCTTATCTTATTTATTAATAAATATATGTAAAAAAAATTATTGATATTTTTAAATATCTATGTAAACAGATAAAAAAAAATGAAAAAGAGTATATGATTTTGGATACAAGTAGAAGAAACTAAACCCGTATGACACTTGTTGCAAACTTTAATCGGTTGAATCAACAAAAGCTGGATTCAATTTTGAATTTTTAAAATAATGTCTAGATTTATTAAATAGTTTAAGTATTCAAATTTTTAATTTTTTTTACTTAGATCTATATAAAGTTTGGCTATGTTAGATTGTTAAATTCTATATTTCATTCAATGAGTTTGAATTAATCCATTAAACCAGCTTATTTTAACAAACTATAATAATTTGTTTGTTTAATAGAAATTAGAAAAAATACAAAATAAAAAATAAGAACAATAAAAATAGTTTTCATGTTTATTTTATCATAAAAATAGAAATGAAAAAATTGTTTTTATATAAATTTAATCCTTCTCAAAATAAGAAAGTTAAAAGGAAAAAATTATTTTTATTTTATCTTTTAATATTTAAATTATTTGTAAATAAAAAATAAAAAAAATATAATTTAAATTTTTAATTAATAATAATTTTTTATTTATCATTAAAATAGAAATGAAAGAATTATTTCTATATAAATTTTTAATCCTTCTCAATAGAAAAAAAATTAAAGGAAAAGTTTCTTTTTATTTTATCTTTTAATATTTAAATTATTTGAAAAATAAAAAATAAAAATTATATTACTAAAAAATAAAAAATTATATATAATTTAATTTTTTAATTAATACAAAATAAATTATAATTATTTTATTTATTAAAATAATTTACATTTTTATCTTTATTTTATTTTATTTTTAAAAATACTTTTTCCATTATCCAGATAAAATGTTAAATGAAACGTCAAGAATTCCCAGCCTAATGTGTATTCATCTCACATGAGATGTCAGGCAAGAGGACGGTCAAGCCAGTTGTTCACAGGTAAACACTTAGCAAATAGCGCCACAAAAGAATCAAATGCATGCACGTGCCAAATCGTTGTTATCTTGTTGAGTTGCTGCATCAATTAAAGGAATAAAAATTAAAAAGCATTGCAACAGTGTAACTGTAGTACCACACTGGTAGTGATTTTTGCATTATTTTTTTTAGTAAACTATTATTTTAATTTTAAAAGAGTTGGTCTGAATAATATTAATTTTTGAAAAATAAAAAATATTATTTTTTACTTTTAAAAAGTTGTAAAACATTTAATTTAATTCCTTTAATATTAATATTAAAACAATAAATGAAATTATATTTTACCTTTTAAAAATAAAATTAATGATTATATTTTAAAAAAGTAGCGTAATAAATCTCAAATATCTGACAAACAAAAATGAGACTGAAGATAAATACACCAGTGTAAGCAGGACTTGCCCTCACATACAAAAGGAACCACTGAGATAAGAAGGGAAGTGCAAATAGAATACGTGACATTTTGTCATGGCGGACTTGTCTCCCTCATAATTCTATTTCTTCACTGTTCCTCGTTCCTCTTTCCTCTTGCCAAGACTTTTATTGTTATTCTAAACTTCTAAATTAGGAATGAAATTGATCACGGATGGATCACTATAATTTTGTTTTTTTAAGAATAAGCTTCACTCTCTACTTAATGAATTATAATTTGGTGAATTAGTAAACTTTAATTAATTAAAATATATTCTAAAAATATTTACAGCGTAATCATAAATTACTATATTATTAAAAATAGTTAATTTACATAAAAATTATTTTTAAAACTTTATTTATCATAATTCTTAATTAGTTCAGAGTATAAAAAATTTTATTGATCAAAATGGAACTTCAAAAGAAATATACTGCAAGCATTCTCTTATATTTACATCTCTTAAAATTATTTTAATATTTTTTATTATAAATCTTCTTTAAAAACTGAATCAAATGATGTTGTTGAGCAGAAATTTGGATAAATTTCCATCATTAAAATTATTTATTTATACGAGAGATTTATATAAATTTTCAAAACAAACAAGGGATTTGTAATATATAATGAAAATAAAATACAAAAATTGATGGAAACAACTTATTGAAAATAAGATTACATGAAAATACGAGCGAGCCCTCCTAATTTTCCTAGCATGATAACCGATTGTTTGGTAAGAAAATGAGATGGAAGGAAACAAAACTTAATTCTTATATTTTCCGAAGACATAATAACACTTTTCGTAATTACCATTTGTCCAGGCCATGGCGTTCTCTTCATTAGAAATTTTGGGGAAAGATAGGCCAAGTTTGTTTGTTTAAGCCGTCGGTTGTTTCCGTTTTCGTTTCTTCGTTCCTGAATTAAAAATTTCACCAAATCTATCTGCTATCCGTTACATGTTCTGACTTATCTGACAAAAGTGGTTCTTCCAAATCTATCCTACTGCTTATCTCATCTTCCTGCAAGCTTGATTTTGGTGCCTCTTGTTTGATCTCATCAAACTCTTTAGCTTTACCCCAAAGTACAATGTATAAACCCATGATCACTCCAACAGCTCCTACCAAACTGAGTGAATTATGCACATGAGTAGGTCATACATACATATATATATATATATATATATATATATATATATATATATATAGAGAGAGAGAGAGAGAGAGAGAGAGAGAGAGAGAGAGTTCTTCATGAATAAAGCATAACATCAAAAGGAGAAACATAATAATATTACCTTCCAATGTACAGCTCTTCTTTTAGGAACGTTGCACTTATGAAAGCTGTGACGACTGTTGCTAGAGGGTTGAACATTGCACAGTACAGAGGACCTCTTTCTGAGATGCACCAGGACTGAATAAAGAAGCTAACAGCTATTCCGATTCCCTTTGTCATAAAAAATTCAAATTACCGGTTGCTACAATACCGAGGAGATGAATAATTCTATATCTTCGTAATTTTTTAATATAAATTATTTTAATTACTAGATGAAAATTATTGAAAGTATTATTGTATTTTGATTCATAAAGCATGCCCTTTTTCATTTCTTACTTAAGTTATAAAGTAGAAGGAAGATTATGAGAAAGATATGTACGAGGATATAATATAGTGCTATGAGAATTGTACCGCACTACAAATGATTACAAAATAAGCAGTTGCATAGGGGTTTGTGACTTACTGCATATAAACTGCATGATAATTGTAGAGGAGAATTCAAAATCCAGCTCTGAAGATCCTTCTCAGAGAGTAGTGCATATATAGCTGATTGTATGGTTGCAAAGACACACATCCAAAAGGTTGATAATAAATGGTCAGGGCAGCATGAAGCAATTGGTACCTATTGAGTTGAAGCTGAATCAGATCTCCATTGATGCACAAAAGAATCATCCAAGATTCTGGTTTTTTATTTACCTGCATGATTATCCAACATGACCAAAAAACACTACTTGCTAAGAGCAATAGACAACCCAGCAGCCAATCCTCACCTCCAGTAGCAGTGAGATGCTTTGAAGGAATGAACTCCATATGTAATACCTTCTGTCCTTTCACCAATGCCATGGTTAAGGCTCCGGTCACGCAACAAACGGTGCCAAATATTTTGGCAACGCTTCTCCAGCTTCGTAGATCAATTTTCTCAAATCTAAACTCATTCAAAAAGGAGGAATGTTACTCCACATTAAGTAAAGAAAACAAATGTCTCCAAAATTAAATGATTACCGGTCCCATTCACACATTTCCAATCATTTACTGTCATACTGTTCACTGTATTCTCTTTTTGTTAAAAGTGATTTATGATTTAAATCTTCTGTTTGTCATACTTGCAAACTACATATACATATGTATATAATGATGAGAGCCATTACCCAACAATTCCCGCTATTACAAAAGTTAATGCAGGTATCAGATTACTCATAGCAGTAGCTGCAGTAGAGGATGAATAGTATAAACCTCTAAAATATGCGTTCTGATTTGCCGTAACTCTGCAAGCGAAAAATATAATTTTCAGGTAAGTTATTATTATTAGAATTAATAAAATAAGTGTATTATAGTTACAAGTGATTTTGCGAAACTGTACCCAACAAGAGCGGTCACAAACATTAAAGACAAGCCCCTGAATCCCAATGAGTTCTTTAATGATTGTCTCCTGTACCAAAAAAACAAAAATGCATATAACTGAGTGAGTGAATAAGAATGAGAATAAGGTGAAGAGAGGGAGAGGTAACGTAATTATTACCGTTTAGAAGAGAAAAACATAGGTGCCAAAGCCAAAGCGGCTATGCCTTGCCTATACACTACAAAGACCGTGGAACTCAACCCGTCTAACAGTGCAGCCCTTGTGAAGATGGCAAGCGCTGCATAATGAACTTGCAAAACTATCATAATGATTAGAGGAACATTAACATCTAAACCACCCATTTTTTTAGATAGACTCTAATTACACCCTTCATATATATACAATACAATGTGTATATATATATATATATATATATATAAGGAGAGAGGAAGGAGGGGCTGGATCTATTTATCAAATTGTTTTATTCAAAATTAATTATTGGATTGAAAGTTACCAGTTGTTGCCACATATATCATATCTATAAAATATACACCTACGTGGAAGATTACTGCTTCAATTACTGACATTAAATTCTCAATAGGTTTCAGGTTTGTGTCTTATATGTTAAAATTACTTTGTTATATTTTTAATGTTTTTCAAAATAAGTATTAAATGGAAAGGTATATCTATGAATTTATTGTTTTAAAAATATAAAAATATTTAGTATTTTTTATTTAATAATCAGAAGAATTCGTAAGAATAAAAATAAGAATAGTTAAAATTAAAGTTTAATTTTGATATATCATTATAATAATTTTTTATATTATTTTAAAAAAATTCTTAGAATTGTTCATATTAGAAATGAAACAAATTTTGACCGCTAAACTTTTTTGTTTTAAGAAAACAAAACTAAAGAGTCAGCAAGCTGAACAGAAGACAGAACATCAACGTTCGTGAATAGGAATCCAAGATAAGGCTATCCTCTGAAGGATACTCGGAGATTGGGGATCACGGAAGCATGAACTAGGCTTCCTATAGACGTTAAAAAGAAATTATAAACTAAAAGAAAAGAAGCTTCGAGTAAGAAAGCAATTATTCGACGTAACGTCTGATGATAAATGATTTCATTTAGAAAATTGGGGTAAAAGCCAGGTGAATACTGAATATATTGCCAATTGCCATATGATGCAAGCGACAAAATGCAATCAATTTTATTAAGAAGATAGGATGTCCACGGCAGTGCTGGCCAAGTCAAAAATTATTGGCAAGGACAGATCACACAGAGATCTCAAGAATTCATGTTAATCTTTAATTCATATGCATAGGTTTCAATTCAATAATTAACTATCTTTTAATTGTATTTTGTTATCAGTGTTTGTCTTTTCCTTGAACGGTGGCAGTTTTTAGCATATACCACTCAGTATCTCGTTTGATTTACTCCTATAGATTAGTTTTTTCACTTTGTAATAAAAAATATAATTAAAGTTAATTTTGATATCTATCTTAATTATGTTTAACGATTTAAAATTATTTTTAATTAACTTTAGAAGAAATATATCTTCTATCAAATTCAGCGGAAGAGAAAGAAAATTAATAAATAAAAAGATAAAGGGATATACTCAAATTGGCTTTGATGTATTATAAGTAAACCCCCGACGGCTGAAGATCAATGAATGGAAGCCACCTTGAAGATTCCAGTGACTTCGATTGTCATTAATGTTTTAGCGCTCACTCTAATTTGGTGATTTGGATTTTTTATTTTTTGTAAAGAAAATATATACATTAAGAAATATAATCAATTTTATTAATTTTTAAAAAGTAAAATTTTTATAATAATTTAAACCTTTTCTTATTTATTATTAAAAATATATATATAAAGAATTAATTGATACTTTCATAAAATCTATCTAAATAGATTAAAAAACTTGAAAGAAGTATATGATTTTGGATATAAATAAAAACTTGACCCGTCTGAGACGGCTTGCAAACTTTAATCTGTTAAATCAAGAAAGTTTGAACTCAATTTAGATTTTTAAAGCAATATCTATATTCGCTAAAAGTTTAATTTTTTTTAAAATTTTTAAATTTTTTATTTAGATATTTGATTATGTTAGATTATTAAATTTGAATTTGTATTGCAAATTTTATATTTTATTAAATAAGTTTAAACCAATCCAATTAGGTAACATGTTTTAACAAGAAAATCAATATTCGTACCTCAATAATAATTTATATCAATATATATTTTAAATTTAATAATTAAAAATTTTATTAAAAAAAATCGGACGACCCTTAACAAAATATATTCCGATGTCCATTTTAACAAACTCTAGATGGAAAGTTAGAGTCTGAAGCTCAATGTGTCTGGCCACGGATCAAATCCGTAAATTGAGAGGTTCATTGGATAGAGACATACAAAGAAAGTATAAGCGGATCTTAGTATTTATTTAAGAAAAAAATAAAAAGAAAAAATTGAGAAAAAAAAAAAATTATCCAATGTGTTGGTCTGACATTAGATGTCAGACAAGAAGACAGGCACCGTGTTGTTCACGGGTAAAGCTTAGCAACCTGCGCTACAAAAGAATCAAATGCATGCACATGCGAGAGCGTTCTTGTGGTTTGTAGTATGCTAATGCCAGGAGATAGAACTAGAAATTTCTACTGGTCACTGCTGCGTCAAACAAAGGAATAAAAATTAAAAAGCATTGCAACAGTTAGATACCAGTACCACATTGCAGTCATTTCTGCATTGTTTTTTTCAGTAAAATATTATTTTAGTTTCAAAAGGTTTGGTATGAATAATATTAATCTTTGAAAAATAAAAAATATTTTTCCTTTTTTAAATATTTTAACATTTGGTTTTAATTCTTTTAATTAAGTAACGTAATAAATCTCAAATATTTGACAAAATAAAATGTCATTTTACTCTTGTTTTGTTTCAGTGAAGCTTTTTGATATTTTTATGATTCACTATGTTGGCTCAATCAACATTTTCACCTCGCCAATAATTAGAAAGAGTTCTTACATGATTGTTATCTTAATAAATAGTTTAATTGGAATTAAACTGATGCCGTCTTTTTTTAATTATTTTTTATTGTTATAATAAAAAATTTACTTCAAATTTAAAATTTTATGTTAAACTGCTTTAATATTATTTTTATTAATAAACTAATATTGATGATTTAAATAATTCAATTATAGAGTTAACATTATGTTTGTTAGGTTAATCTTTTATTTTTAAAAATAAATTATTAGTATATATACAATAAATTTATCTCCACAATATGATAAATTATATTAATATTTAATATATCAATAATATATTATTTTTTATAATTATAATTTTTATTATTATAATAGATCATATTATTGATATAAATTTAATATATATTAACAGCTTTATTTTCTATCAACAATAATTAATTGAACATCAAGTCATTGATATATTGCAACTTTTTATACTGTATTATTCTCAAAAATAAGATCATAAAATTAGGGTAAATTTATTATGCTAAGTTGCTTGAAAGATATTTATATGTTAGTAATACTAAACTTCTTTTATTTCTTTGATTATACAATAAAGGTTATTTTGCTTGGCTCATATTTGGTGAGCTATTTTGCAAATATATATATATATATATATATATATATATATATTAAATTTGTTGATATTAGATATTAAATTTTAATATTTATACTAATATAATATTTTTATATAAAATATTTTTATTAATTGAACCATTAAATTATGATATAATATTTAATAAATTATGTATATTAATTTTTAAAAATTTTAAAAATCTATAAATATGTTATTCAATTATTAATATTTATATATATAAATAATATACACGTCGTTAAAATAAAATTCTGAGATTAAGTATCTATCAATTTTTATTTTTTGTGAAATTTTATATACATAATCTAATATATATTATACCATGATTCAACGATTAGATTAATAAATTTTGTATTTTATATAAGGTTATTAAGTTGATGGAAGTGCTAAAAATTTTACACCTAACATTAACGAATCTTAATTATATATATATATACACACACAAAAACAAGTGATAGAATTTGTTGATACTATATGCCAATTTTTAACACTTACACAAACTTAACAATCTTATATAAAATAAAAATTTTAAAATTTAACCGTTGAATTGTATTATAATATCTTTACCATTATATATATCAAATTTTAATTAATTTAAAATTTTGTAAATATATCATTTAGTTGTTAATATTTATATATATTTAAATAAGACATGCATTGTATTTAATAAAATTATGAAATAAAATTTTTATCAATTTTTATTTTATATAAAATTTTATATAGCTAATATGTTTGATAAGAATTTTTAAATTAACAGTTAGATTAATAAATTTTATATTTTATTTATAATTATTAAATTTATGTAAGTATTAAAATTATATATATATATGCACGAGAAAGAAGAAAATTTCATTAATATTAAATATTAAATTTAATATTTATATTAATTTAATAACTTTTTTATAAAATTGATCAATCTAATTATTAAATATATTTTAATAATTTTATAAATATATATATAAGTTTTAAAATTTTAATATTATATATATTATTTAATTACTAATATTTATATATATTTAAATAAAAATATTACATGTTAAAATAATATTATATAATAAAATATTTATTAATTTTTATTTTATATAAAATTTTATACGCAAGATCTTATTTGAATTTTTAAGTAATAGTTAAATTGATAAATTTTTTATAAGTAAATATTAAAATTTGATATATCGTATTAATAGGTATTAATTATATATATATATTAAAAAAATTAAAAATAAAAATTTTAATTTAATATATTTTTTTTATAAAACAATCCACTTCATTAAAAAATATCAATTAAGAGATATTTTAAATTTTATAATTATCAAAATTTAATATATTTTATATCAATTTAATAAAATTTATATTAATTTATATAATAATAAAACAATAACTAACTAAAATTTTAGTGATATATATATATATATATTATTTATATTAAAAAAATTATTTGAAGTGTATATAAAAAATTACAACATCAAAATTAATACATAACTTCAATAAATATTTATTATTTATATTAATAATAATATAATAATAATATTTTCATAGTAATTTATTATTATAATGATATATTTTTATCATTTTAACTAAAATTCTAAATAAAGTTAAATTAATAGGGTGGATTACAAATTTAATAAGATTAATTTAAATCCTCTTTTGTTTGTAAATTTTTAAATAAAATTATTTAAAATAAAAAATACTTATAAAATTAGGATGTACTTGATTGTGTTTTTATTTTTTAAAATATTTTTAAAATGAATTTGTTTTTTTTAATGGAAGAAAGTAAATATCAAAAGAAAATAGATTATTAGGAGAAAAATTTTAAATAATTTAAAATTAAAAATGGAATACTTACGTAGCATAAAGATTCTATTTTTTAATTTTAAAAACTTTAAAATATTATTTAAAATTTACTTTTTAAGAACTACACTTGTCAAATGTGAATTTCAAATTTAACTTTATTTTAAAAACAAAAAGTCTTTTTATAAAAATAGATATCAAATGATCTCTTAATTTTTAAAAGAGTTTAGTTTTAATACATTTTCAATGTAAAAATGTTTATATTCTTATCCAAATAAAAATCATTCCAAAAATAATTTTTAAATTTCTTATAGAATTTAATATTTAATTACATGATAATTAATAATTTGATGATAATATAAAAATTATATTATAATATATTTTAATTTATATATTTTTAAAAATATGTATATATGATAATATGTCAAATCTTCGTATATATATATATATATATATATATATATATATATATATTCTCAAATGAATAGGAATATTGAAAGAATGTTAAATGAAAGAAATGTAAACTAAATTTAAGTTGTTATGAAAAATTATATGATAAATAAAAAACAGTTAATATTAAAATATATTTCAAAATCTCCAATTATGTTATATTGTATTATATACATGTATATAAAATAAAAATTATTTCACTAAAATAGTTATATAATTTTGATCTTAATTTTAATTTTCTTATTAATTCAATTATTCTTCATTAACCGTTTATTTATATTACCTTTTTTGCATTTTCAATATTTTAAATTTAAATTTTTATATTTTATTGTTACTTTTGAAAATTTTCCTAAAAATAAAATAAAAACACCATTTTTAAAAAAGTAAAACAAATTAATTTATTTTATATATATCTTAAATATCTTATAATTCTATATTTGTATATACTACAACATAATACCCATTTAATATTTTATATTTAGATATAAATTTATTCTTATAATTTATAGTAAATAACAGTGATAAACTAAATACTTATATATCCTAATAAATACTCATTTTATATTTCATTAAGAGTGCTTCCATTTTATTTACAACATGACATTAGCAAAGATAAATTCAAAATCTTGGAAGATTTAAAATATAATATTTGAATATTTATTTATTTATTTTCCATTTTTATCAGTAATATATTTACTATTTTTTAATCATATGAATATAAATATTTTTTTATGAATACATAGTATCCTAAATAGCTATCTTAGTGTAATATAATATTAAATTTCTTTTACTAGAAATATCATATGATAATTTATTTAAATTTTTTAACTTTATTAATTCAATTAATTTTTGCCAACCTTTCATTTATTTCACCTGTAAGTTTCTTAATCATTTGTATCTTCAATTTTGTATATTTATTTATTTATTTCAATTTTTTCTTATCTATTCAAATAGAGAAAAAATATATTAAATAATATAATTATTATTGTTTATATTTTTAATAATTATTTATTTTATTAATTATCATGTATAATGTTATTCTTATCTTTTCATTTATTATAAATTTAAATTATTTTTTTATTATTAAAAATTTATATAGAAAAAATGAATTAGTACTCTTTAGAATATCTAAATAAATAAAATAAATTTTTTATAACTTTCTGCATTGAATAGATGAAAAGGAATGTACTCATTAGTATTTATTTGCACAAAATAATATAGTGGAAACCCCTTCATTTTGAAAACATTACTTTAAATTTTGTAAAAAAAAAATAAAACTCATTAAATACCTTCATTTTTAACAAATAAAATATAGCCAAATTTAATTAATTTTCCACTCTATTAATATTCGCATTTTACTAGGAGTATGGAAAGATAACAACAAACTCAAATAATTTTAATATCTTGTTATTTTTTTAATATGTATTATAATTTAAAATAAAATGAAAATTTTAAGATGATAATCATTTTAAATGAATGAATAGATTAATTTAAAAATTTATTCTGACTTTTTTTTGGTTTGTTTTGGTCACCAACAAGAGTAATCCCACCATTATGTGTCTTCTTTCCCTTTTTTTTTGTGAACTGTAATACGTTGAAAAAAAAAAAAACAAGAATCCAAAATACAGCTCAGGCCATCTGTTTTATAATATTATTAAAAATTAATTTTTTTTAATAATCAGTGAAATCCGTGGAGTTAATAGAAATTATTTTACATTAAAATATAATATATTTTATCATAACATTTTAACTGAATAAATAATAATAATAATTTATAAAACATAAAAAAAATCATGAATATGTAAAATCTAAAGATGCATATTATGAGTTTAACAATTTTTTTAATAATAAAGAAAATAAATCAACGAGTTAATGGAAAATATTCTACATTAAAATTTATTATATTTTATGATAAAAAATAGTAGACTAAGTTTATTACGTAAGATTATGGACAATTAAATTAGATCTTGACAATTAAATATTTAATCAAAAATCTAAAGAGAAAAAATTATTTTTTGAAATCTGTATTTTATATTTTATGTTTTTATATTTAATTTGTTAAAAAGTTAAGTTATCAAAAATTTAATTGGATAATCCACAACCTTACGTGATTAATTTAATTCACTATAAAATTTATTTATTTTTATATAAAACTTAAAACAAATAAATAATAATAAAATAATTTATAAAAAAAAAAGTTTATCATGCAAAATCTAAAGATACAAATTAAGAATATAGTATTTTTCCACGAAAAAAACAAAACAACTAATAATAACACATAATTAAACAAATTAATACGCTTTAAAGATACGTCAAAGACATAATTATATTTAATATCATTTCAACTAATTCAAAATATTCATATTATTCAACATATAACATTTAATTTTGTTCGACACTGTTTTTATTTGAAAATGTTAAAAAATAAAAATATAATAAAATTAAATGATCTTACTCAAGCCAAATATTTAATCTTGTAATAATATTTTAATTAATTGGCATGTTTTAGAAATTAAACAGAAATTAAATAATATTACCAACAATTTTTTTAATCATTGTACTTATCTAGTATGTTGTGTTTTATGAATTAAAGAAAAAATATATATTAATAGTTTTTTTTAAGTTCTTTAATTATTTGAAATGTTTTTAAAAGTAAGCAAAATTTCAAAAAATATATCTGTAATAATATCTAATCAAATTATTAAATATATAATATTTATACTCCTTTTATATGTTGGTGACCTAATAATCCTAATAATATGAATTTCAAATGAAAAACTAAATAAAAAAATATTGTTAAAATTTCAAAATTTTCTTTCATGTTTTAAAATTTTGGTGATTAAAAAATATATCACCTCTAAATTCGAAGATTCTCCCGTTTCACTCTTATTAAGTTTTTTCTAATAAACTTATCTTACCACTTTGATCATATCAATGATTGACACGCCCACTTTTTTCCTTTTTCTCTCCATGTTCTCGCACAGCATCAAAATACTAACAAATGAATATAGAAGCAAATTCATGCTCACCAATTGATCTCGGAACATATATGTATATATGCAGCAATCATCAACATTTTTTTCATCTTTCTCACGCACAAATCTAACCACTCTTTTTTTTTTTTTTCTCTTTCGGTGCAGACTCTGTAAACACCGCACACTGTCCTGTTTCTCTCTTTGAAAAAGTTCATATACAGTCACCATTTCATAGAAGGAAAGGAAGGCATCACACCTCATCTTTGGGGGTTTCGTTTTTCTCTCTCAAGTTCACTAACAAGCTGCCACCATGTTCCCCAACACACTCACGTGCACCTTCACTCACCCAATAGCACTCACATTTTAACAGGTACGAATCTCCCTCTCTTTCCATTCAGTTAGGTTACCTTTCAATCTCTATCACAACCCCTCATATTTTTTAACAAGCATACAGTGTGTTGTCTTTTTCTAAAATTCGCCCAAGCACTTGTCTATTTTTAAAACTCATCCAAGCACGTGTTTTTGTTTTTTCTCCACTAGACCACTATCTCTTTTCAATTCCTTTTCACAAATACAAGTGCACTGTAACATAGGCATGGACACTCCCACGTTCCAACTCCCCACCCAAATAAATGTTGTTCTTTTATACTAAAATAAAAATAGGAAAAAAAAAAAGAAGAAGAAAGAAATGCAATGTGATAAAAAATTATATAAAAAAACAAAACGAATTGTTATTACGTTTGATAATTATGATTGAATAACACAGGGATTCATTGTCTGTGATTTGTTTTGAAGATAAAACTCCTCCCTCCTTCTCGTTAACACCACTCACGGTCTCGCTCACACCCCTCCAGTTTCCTTCTTACACTCTCTCCATTTATTCCCTACAACTTTTTCATTTAATTTTCTTAGAGCAACTTCCTTTCTCTCTCTCAACGTTTATTTTCTCACCCACCTTCACTTTTCCCTTTTCCTTCATTCAATTCATCGCAACCACACTCTATCTCTCAGCAAAAGAAAAAAGACATCCCTCCACTCCCTCACTGGTAAAGCATGATTTGTTCTTATCTTTCCTCACCCACGGATTCTTTTTCTCATTTTTACTGCACAATATTGGTTTTGCTATCTCACATTTTTCACACAAACAATCTCTCACCACTCTCTTCCACATTCTCTCCAAGACCCAAACAGCAACTCTCTACCTTTCTCTCTCCTTGGTTATCGAGTTGATACTTCTCATGCAATGAAATCATCCCCGTGAAAAGGCTTCTGCGATGTGCGTGGTCTCTCAGATCTTATGTGTGGATTTGCATGAAGGCACCATCCAATTTTGCGGTTTCATTCCCATTCTTTTTTAATTATTACTATTATTATTTATAATTTAATCGCAATTGGTTTTTAGGGTATCTAAGATATAAATCTAATATTTACATGGACCTGAATCTGATTCTTTAATTAAGTACAAATAGAGTAGGAGAAAGAGAGATACTAATAATATAAAAACAAATGGGTGAAATGTGATAATATTAATAATAGTGATTTCAATAATTTACTCATATTTCTTTATTTTTTTTTGTTATTGCAATTTAATTCATTTTTTAATTTTTAATCACTTTTTTATTTTTTATCTATTTATTCATTTATCATGGTAAAATTAAATTTATCTTTTTATAAAAAATTATTATTATTATTATTCTAGACTTTACTTAATGAACCTTAAAGGTTGAAGTCATTATTTTGAAGAGAATTTTAATTCTCTAACTACCATCCTAAGAATATGAATGTCAAATTAAAGTCAATAAAATTATTCATAATACGTTTATTCATTAAGAACCATGCAATTGATTTTAAGAATATCGATGCTAAAGACCATAAAATTATTCCTTATTCATTAAGAAACATCCGATTGATTTTTCAGAAAAATAAATATTTTTAATGGCGCTCATGTGGAGTAAGGTTGATAAAGTTGACTATTTTAAAATAAATCTTTTTGAAACTAAAATATATTTACAGTCCAAAATTGATTAGGCAACGCCCTAACTATTGAATAGATCACAATGGATTTTACGAATTGGAACCAAAAAAAATGGACAAACTTTTACTATGTATACTTTTGAGAAAAGTAACATTTTGGTAAATGAAAGAAAGGATAATATTAGTTGGTTACTAAAAAATAGTTAAAATTTATTTGATTTATTCTTAAAATATAGAAAAATAAGACAACATTACATTCACCTCTTATCTTTACAAGTCTCGTCACCATTTGATCCAACTCACTAGACCCTTTATTTCTAAGACACGCTCCAATTGCTCGTAGTGCTATCAGTAATCATAATTTTCAGTCTTCAGTTTGGTAAAATTAATAGATAAATTAGTTAAAATTTTAAAATTAAAAATATGCTAATTAAAATAAAAATTATTTATTAAATTAATAGATAAAAATAAGATCAAATAATATAAATTTTTATTATAATTTGTATTAATTATTAATTTTAATATTTATATTAGTTAAATTAAAATTATTATAATAATTTTTTAATATTTTTTAATCTATTATTGTTTATATATATTATATTAAAATATTATATAATTTTTTTTAATTATTATGATAGTTATATATTATAAAAAAGAGTTTGATAATTTAATTTATCATTTAAAATATATTTTAAATAAAAATATATTTTTAAATAATATTTATTTCATCTTTATAATTTTTAAAACAAAAATTAAATATTTTATTATAAATGATTTAAATAAAATATTTAATAATTAAATTAAATATTATAATATTAATGAATAATATAAAAATATTTTATAATAAATAAAAATTTATCAAACATACAAAAGATAAAAATAGAATAATTATTTTCAGTTGATAACTAAAATCTTAAAAGCTATTGGAAGGAAAACTATTTATTTTATTTAGTTATCAAAATAGTTAATATGTTAAACAAAGTTGAAGTGATATTAAAAAAAATTAGCTAACTATTTATTTTTTATGTAAATAAAATAACGTATTAAACATATTTTTGATATAAGAGAGTGAAAGAATATGTATTATGATATAGAATGTATTTGATAAATAAGAAAATAAATTATTTGAAAGCTTATAAATTATTAATTAAATATTTAAATAAAATTTTATTTTATAAATAAAAATATTTATTTTTTATTTTTACATAAATAAATTTTAAGTAATTTTATTAAAGTAATTTTTTTTATAATTTTAACTTTTTATTAAATGATTTAATATTTTTAATAAAATAAAATAAATAATACAATAATTAAAATAAATATTCCATATTAAAAATAATTTAAAACATAATATTTTATAATAATATGAAAATAAATTTATTAAAATTAGTGATATTATTATAAAAGAATTAAATAATATTAAATTTATAAAAATAAATAAATAGAAAAATTACATTATAAAGATATATCAAGAATAAAAATAAATAAAATATTTCAGTTAAAAATTAAAAATAATAAAATAATTTAAATAATTTTTAAAAAAAAGTTAGTACTCGTTTAGAAATAGCTGTAGCTACTAAAATAAACTATTTTATCAAACAAATTGAAATGTTTAACAAACTCTTTAATTAATAATTTAAGTTTTTGATTAATTAAAATGTATTATCAAATATATTTATAAAGTAATTGTTATTAAAAAAACATTTATTATTTAATTTAAAAAATAAAAAAACTATAAAATAAAGAGAAAGTGTTTAGTTGCCAAATCCTAGAAATAATTTTTGTGGATTAAAGTGTGTTTGAGTTGTTATTTCAACTAATTTATTCAATTAGCTTATAATATTATTTAATTGAAATATTTATTAAATAATTTTATTTTATTAGTTTATAATATTTTTTATACGTCGTTTAAAGTAGTTTCTAAGTTTATAGTTTCTTTTTTTTTTTTATCTTTAGTATTTAATTAACTTTTTTTTTCTACAATCCTTATTAATTTAAAAAAAAAAAAACCTATCTTCAGCTTCATAATACGCATCTCTGTCTAAGATTACAATATTTATGTTATTTATTTTAATTTTTCATAAAATATTTGATTTTGAAACAAATAATGATAAGAGTTTAAATTTAATTAAGAAAAACTAAATTATAATTACCCAAGAGTATACTTTTGTTTACAAAAAAGATAGAATTTATGTTAAGAAAATATAAACATTTAGATTGATGTTATTTTATATTTACTAGTTAATTTTATTAAAAATTATAATTTAATTTTTATTTAAAGTTAAAATTTCAACTTTTAACTGTAGTTTATCAACTGTTTAGGCCGAACAAACCAGGGCCCCAATTGTGAAATGCATGCATGGATGGGTCCACAACATTATATGAGCGTGAAATTAAAACTAAAGATACGACTTTAGCATTGTCAGAAAACAAAATTCAATTGTTATTTTTAAAAATATTTTTAATTATTTTTTAAGAAGCCCTTTTAAAAAAAAAAACAATTCTTATTTTTTTAATAATATCTAAATATATTTACTAAAAATCAATTTAATAATAAAATATTAAATAATTTATATGAGATGTTAACATATTTATATGAGATGTTAACATATTTATAGTAAAAAAAACCCAAATCTGCTTTCGGATAGGATGAGATTATTTTGTGTGTTAAAAAAAGAAAAAACAGGAAACTAACACAAATGAACAAACCTTAGTGATTTGACAGAGCCCCTGCAATCGACATTACGCGGGCATTACTTATAATATTGAACAAAGATTGGTGGAGATAGAAAAAAAAATGTAATAAATATGATTTAATAATGTGATGTAATGTAAAAAATAAAATAAAAATTGATAATTTAATATTGTTGAATATATAAAATTATAATTGTATCATTAAATTATATGGTCACAGCATCAAGATCATAGCGAATATATGGATTTTCTGTATTCAATATTTTTCATAAATTTTATGATCTCAGCAACAAGATCATAACGATTATATGAATTTTCAGTATTCAATATTTTGTATGTAGATGAGAATGAACTGCATTTAACAATTGAAGATATTATATGGTAATTTTTAAAACATGTTAAATATAGATAATGATAATAATAAAAAATATTAAATGATGATGAAACATGTTTATAATAAAGTAACTGTGTTCATTGAGTGAAAATCATTACATCTGAAGTCGGGGAACAGTCCTAAAAGTTATGATAATCTAGCTTTTATCATGTTCATTGTTCAAGAAGCCAATGCTCAATGAACTCGAAGTTAATATGAATGGTAAATGCGCATGAACATAATTGTGTTAGCGTTTGGCATTCACTTAATCTTAGCTTGCTTACTTCAAGTGTAAGGCTCTCTTTACTCTAGTATCACAGAAGTGTAGTGCCCTAATTATGATTGAAATTGAATAAAGAATCTAATTATGGGAATAACACGTCTCCATTGATTTATTTATTTATTTATTACTTGTCTTTTCTCACCTAACATTTTTTAAAATTTTAAGAATAAATATAAAATTAAATGAATATTAATTTAGGAGTAAATATAAAAGGATGAAATCATAAATTCTATTTATTTAAAAATTTAATTATATATAAAATTACATTAATTTTTAGTGTATAATTATAATTATTTTCAACATATTTCCAATCTTCCCTGTATAATTAAAACTAACTAGATAACCTTTATAATTAGTTTTTTCTTTCTTAACAAATAACAATGAACAAGAATAACGATTTGACAAACTCACGATACCCGTCAACATAATAGCATTAAGTATATGCTTCTCGGGGAGCCCAAAGCGAATCATGGGAACCAAGCGCAGTCTTTCGACTCCAACTTGCCAAAAGATGGTTAGGCTATTAAGCTCTATTCCAATATTTCATAGCGTAGTTAGTTATATATATCAACTTGTTTTAGGGTTATAGTTTATCTTAATCAAAGGTTTAAGAGAATTATTTTCTATAAACAATTTATTGCCGTACTTGCAAATAAAAATAGATTCCGATCGATGAAACGTATTTTTCATCTCAAGATAAGTTATACAGTAAAAGGAGACATGTTTTGGTATCATTGTAGTTTAATTCATTCGATTGAATATAATTAACATTTAATTTATTTTTTTATACAATGAAGATATGATTTAAATCAAACTACCCAATTTCCATCATTTAGGCAGCTCTACTGATTGTTAAAATGCTGTATCAGATTAAAAAGTATTAAATATTCTCATTTTTAAAGTAATCTAATTTTATTTTAGAAAAAATATATATATACCTTTTGACTCAACTAATGCTCTCCTATTTTATTTAATAAAAATATCAGGAAACAGGAATAGAATTAAAATATAATTGTTTCTTGGATACGTTACAAATAATATAATATATGGCATTCAACATATTATTTTTTTAATTATATTTTATTATATGTTTATTTTTACTTGCCAAATTCTTGATCACTACAGTACAAGTAAACAAAATATTTTTGGCTAATAAGCAGGTTGATTACTGCAAGCTTTGTAGATGATATACTTTAAGTATATCACATATGCATATTTCAAAACTACTAAAACAAGCTTTGATCCAAAATTTCAATAAATCTTAAATATATTTTTATATTCAATCTTGCGATTCAACAATGTTAATTCTATCTTATCTTTTGTATTTCCTTAATACTTACGAAATGTGTGTGTAATATAATCTGTGGAGCACATAAACTCATACAACAATTTGATATGAATTCAAATTTTAAAGTACTCTTGATAATTACTTTAAAACATAAGAATAAGTAAGAAAACAAGACTATTCCTTCTTATTAATTATGGCGTTAGACAAGAGTCAGGTTCTCCTTCCACAATGAACTGGTTGGCCTAATTTTGAAAAGTTTGTAATGTTTAATTTAGAGTAATAATTAAGAAAATAGAAATAAGGTAAATTTAGTACTTTAGGAATTTTATTTTATGAAAAATGTTACTCCAGACTTTAAGATTGATACTGACCAAATAAAAATAGTTATATTTTATTTTAAAAAGTATATATATTATATTTTATGTTTTTATGTAATATTTGTTCAATAAAATTTTACAATTTTTATATGCTAAAAATCAACCTCAAAACCCTATATTAACAAAATCGTCAAAATTGATAAATAAATTGCCACAAAATCTGACCTGAATAATCGCCGCAATTGTCAATTGAAAAAAAAATGAAACAAAAAGTTAAAATTAAATGTTAATTTTGTTTAGAAATAACAATATCTAATATTTACTTTTAAGTGATTAAATTATTAAATATAATATATTTATTCTTTTTGCGTCAACAAGGAATGCTTGTTGTGCACCCAATAATTAAATCATCCTTGGTAATTAGGGGAGATTGGAGACAAAATCACAAGTAGGATAAGGAGAAAAATAGATAATTAATAATTTGTGGATAATTAAAAAGCCAAGGAAATTAACACAAACACCCTTTGCTTAGTCCTAGAGTAGAGACTAACGCATACGTGGGTGTGTTGTTCAGTGACAGAATCTAGCACTTGAGTAATGGTAGGGTCGATAACATGTTTTGTTAGCACACGCTAACTCATACTCCATTAAAGCATCTTTCACCAACTTCACTAGGTCATCGCATCATTAGGGGAAAAAATGGTAAACATAACTCAAAGGTCAAAAATCACGTTTAATTATTTTAAATCTCACCGTTTCATTTTCAGTTCTTCAATGTCCCCACCTTCATTTGCTCACAATAATGCATGCTCAAACATTTGTCTTGTATAGTGATTTAAATAAACGAATTTTATTCATATCGATTTAAGGATTGAATTAAAGCAACAAAAGAAAAAAAATTAAAAAATATATGAATTCTTTTTATATCTTATATTTTCAATAAATTGTTTATAGCTATCTCCTAGCCTTAATTTTTAAAATTGACGTTAACAAAATTATTAGAAAAATAATTATAGGTGCTTTTGTTCTTGTTTTATTGTCCTCCATCAGTTCTATTAATTAATAATTCTCTGCTTAATTAAGCCAAAAATATAACAGCAATCACATCTGTGACAGGACAGCATTTTTGGTTTTAGCAGAAGGAGGAAAGACATTTAATTCATCGAACTTGAGTTGCTTCAAACTCTTTGGTAATTATTGTCATTTTAGAATATTCCTTTGGTTTTTTATTTGTATATTTTATTAAAAATAATAGTTTGAAAAAT
The DNA here is from genome assembly GCA_037954105.1 of Canavalia gladiata. Lineage (NCBI taxonomy): Eukaryota > Viridiplantae > Streptophyta > Magnoliopsida > Fabales > Fabaceae > Canavalia > Canavalia gladiata. The sequence continues at coordinate 38,959,541 of CM075662.1, read as the reverse complement.
TTAGAAAAAAATGATAAAACTAGATATTTTTTTAAATTATATATTTTGAATACTTTATCTCTTAAAAATAACAATTTTATAATTATCAAAATTAAAATATTTTAAAAAAACATAAAAGGAGAGGATAATACTGTAAAGTAAAAATTAATAATGTAAACTAAGAAATTGTTAAAATGATAATTATTTTGTAAACAGAGAGAATTTTTTAATTAAAATTAATTATTTTTATCTTATAATTTTTATCATAATAATAATTTAGTTATGAAATGAAAATATTTTTAATATTACAATAGGATATATTATTTTTTTTTCTTTTTTAAGAAAAATGATAAGATTTAAATGACAATCACACGTAAATTATTTCAACATTTTATTTCTATACCAACTTTAAGGGTTTATATTTTTTAAAAAATAGTAATATCTATTTTATATAAATTTTTAATTTAATTTTTTAAATATTATAAAAAAAAGTTTATCAAATGCAAATGAATATAACTATTAAAGAGTAAGTAATACCAAAATTTATTTCAGATGAGACAACCCAGCTGTGAACAAGTTAGTAATTACTTTGATTAAGAAAGAAAGTTAGAAAATCAAACTTTAAAAAAGCTAATAAATATTCTTAGCATACTTATTAAAAATATAAAATAAAAAAATTTAATTTGTTATTATATTATGTGTTATACTTTTAAATACTACATTTTTTTATTCTTTTAAAAATCTTGAAGGAACTAACTAAAAGATCCTTTAACAATATTATTGTCACAATTTCCAAGAAAAATTTTAGTAGAAATCGTAATTTGTAGCAATAAAAAAGAGAATGATCATGGAAATTATTTATATAAACCACAGAGTGTACTTGATTTTAATAAAAACCAAACTTAAATTATATTTAGTTAACATAAAAATATTCATTTTAATATTATGTGAAAATTAAACTTAAAAAACAGTCATTGTTTACGTTTAGATATATAAGCAAACATGTGAAGCAGAAAAAAAATATATGTAATTAAAATTGAGAAGACAAAGAAATAAAAAAAAACTAAAAGTATTAAATAAAACAATCTAAAAATATATGTAATTAAAAAGAAGTACACGTTTTGTTAATATTAGAACATATTGTGAAGATATAGAATTCCTGTATTATTAAACTACATACAATCTTAGGCAAATGGACATAATATTTGGGCTATTAAAGTGAAAATAGAACAGAGTACCTCTTGTTCTCAAGCATTTCAACAAATTTTATTTTGCTTATCCAATTGGTGATTAAAAGTGATATTTTAGTAACACAGTAATACATCATCATTCAGCACCAAAAAAATAAAAATAAAAAAGGGGAACAACAATAATAAAGGATGTGATTGGGGAACAACAATAATAAAGGATGTGATTGGGTAAACTTTAAGGGTACTACACTGATTTATGATGGAGGACGTGAAATGATGGTGAAAAATGTTAGATTGACGGCAATGAATGATGCAAAATAAGAATAGTAATAATAATAAAAAATGTTAGATAATATTAATGATAATGAAAAATATAAAAAATTATAATAATATCAATAAAATATATTATGTAAAATTATTAGTGATGATAAAAAGGTAAAACAATGATAATAAAATAAGTTAATTAAAAGGTTTTAAAAAAATAATGATGTTGTTAGATAAAAGATGTATAATATTTTTAAAATAAATTAATAATAATTTTTTATAATTTAAAAATTAAAATAAAATTATTAACCCACTTTAAATAAATAAATTTTATTTTATAAATTTATATTTAAAAATAAAAAATAAAAATCTCATAATTATTATAATCAAGGTTTAAGATTTTCATTGTAAAATACTTTTCTATTAAATTTTTTAAACTTACTATTTTTTATGTTTTAATGGATGATATTGCTGATGTTTTACTTATTTTCGTAATTAAATAGTATTTGTAATTATTATTATTGTAATAAATTTTTACATCACATGCTTACAATAAAACCATTTTTTAAATATGTTTAAAAATACATAATAAAAATTTATATATATATATATATATATAATATTTTATTAAAAATTATAAAATTTAGTATATTAATAACAATATTAAATATTTATTTTTTAATAAAAATTGTTACTTTTATTAAACATCCTTAGTTATATATATTAAAATTTATTAATATAAATATTAAGTTAATCTTTAAATCATGATAAATTCTTAATATTTTGTTAAATATATTTTTTTTCTTGAAAAACCTAAGCATGTCATTAGGAAAACGTTCTAATCAATTAAGAATGTTAAATTTAGGCCATGAAATATATCATGAATCAAGATCCTAAAAGTTTATGTACACGAGCATAGATCCTCTCGAATAATTGAAATAATTGAAGAGACAAAAAAGACAAAAAAAATTATGTGGGATCCTTACATGCATTTGAAAAAAAAAAAACACGGAGATAGAAATAAAAAAAAAATAATAAAATGGAGAAAAAAAAAACGAAAAGGATGTTTACCTATGCACACTGTACAGTATAGCTAGTTTGAAAATAAATGATGATTACATAGAGCCATTACGTTTCAAGACTAGTAAATGAGAACGTTTATTTTCAACCATGACCAGTTATTGCTCTTGAATATTATTTTAAACTATTGATTGCCTAATTTGTTCTTCTCTTTTATTGAAAAAATGCTAACGAAAGTATCCATGGAGCATTCGTTAAAAAATTATGAATAATTTATTGAATAAATATTATAAATGTATATTTTTAATAAATTTAAATATGTTTCAATATGATTTTTAATAAAAAAAAATATTTTTGAATCCTCTCCAAAAATAACTATATAGATGTTTTCTTAAATGTCTTTATATAATTCATTTTTTAATTAAAAGTATTTTATCTAATACATGCGCTGAAGTATTTTTATGATATAACTAAAGATAAATTTAAATGATTTTTTAAATTAATATATTAATCATTGTTTATAAATATTTTCACTTTCTATTGAGCATCTTTGCAAAATCCCTTTTGAAAAATATAGTAATAATCATTTTCACAATAATGCTTTTAATTGGAAAATTATTAGGTGGAAGATTTTTTTTTCTAAAAAAGGTTATATTCTCCTAATCAAATCGTTTAATTTTTTTATTGGTAAATGCTAGTAAATATCTTAAAATACTAATTAAAAAATAAGAAATATATTTTTTATTAAAAGTATTAATATTTTTATGTAATTTTTATTAAAATTATTATTTAACTAATATTTTTATGAAACTGGTTAATAAAAGGTATTTTATACTTGTTTTAAATAGAAATATTAATTAAGAGGATATAAAACATGGTCACCTACCGATTTGTTTTCATGCACGTGGCAGTTAACTTAGAAGCACAACCACCATGCCCATGTTGAGTCAGAACTCACAAGCAGACATGACCCATAACTCTCCTCTAACATCATTAATAGGCGGCACCGAAGTGTTTCTGAACTCTGAACTAAACGTGGTCCATATTTTTGTGTCAATGACTAGTTGGAAGAGAAAGAGAAAGAGAACAATACACATTTCTCATGCTTTGCCGTTGCCAATACACCATTCCCAAACAACTTGCCCTCCTTTTTCCATCTCTGGTCAACATAATCCCAACCCACATTAATTTCTTCCCTTCCTTGGACGGTTAATTATCTTCAAAAAGTACTAAAGCCACATTCAAACGTCCACATACATCTGTCTTTCTTTTTTATTTTTCAACGATTAAAATATTATAAAATATTAAACATTAACTTTTTATTGTTTATGATGATTAAAATCATTCTAAAAAATTTTAAAAAGTGAATATATATAGATATTTGGCACTTTGTATATGCATATTTATAACGATTCATTACCGTAAGATTACTAAACTCTCTATCTTAAATACATGATAATATTAAAAAAAAAAAAAGGAACTTTTTGAGTAAAAAAATTTATTGAATTGTTCTTATTATTTTATTGTACATGGAGATAATTTGATAAAAGGTTGATCTAACTTAATTAAAAAAAAAACTGGTTCAAATTAAGTATATAACTGTATTAATTTTTTTAAAATTATTACAAATTTAAAGAAATAACTCAATTGTTTACGATGATCCTATGTGATTCTAACAGAATTATCGCTGATGAAGAATACATGTACTTGAAATAAAAATAATATCCTTATTAATTAATCATAACTTGAGAAAATAAATTTTATTCTTTTAAAAATCAGAAACAGAATTGTGAAAAATAATGATTTCTTGAAATTAAAATGACAATCATTCAAAAAAAAAAAACACATTGCTAAAATGATTATTATTTTAAACTGAAGGGAGCATATGTTAGTAATATTAGCGGGTATTTGATTTAATTTAGGTTTAATAAAGTTTTTAATCTCTTATTTATATTTATTATTGTTTCAATATTTGTTATTTTTATGATCTTGCTTTCTTAGTCTATGATAAGTTATTACTTTTGATATTTATTATTAAAATTTTCTATAAAGTAGACGATTTTTTTAATATATATATATATTAGTTTCTAAAATTTACATTATGTGAACTTTTAAGTTTAAATTTTTTTTAGGAGTATGTATAATTTAATATTAACTTGATCATATTTTAATCACTTCTATACTAATACATATATAAGCAAAGTTAACGTATTGATAGACAAAAGTGTATAAATTGACATTGTTCGGATCGAATAATTTTTTAAAAGATTAAAATATGAGTAATAAAAAAATTTCAGAATCAAATTATACATAGATATTTTTTTTAGACTAAAAATATTAAAAAATTCAATGATAGAGACAAGATCAATAACCTATATAAAATGAAGGATTAAAAATTAAAAAAATTAAAAAAAAATTGAATCAAAATCAAAAGATTAAAAAATTAATTAAACCTTTGATTCATTTAAAAATAAAAGAGATTGGTTATTTGGAAAAAAAAACTTCTTAAACGTGTATTTTTAGTAATGTCTGCGATGAGATTTAAAAAAACTAATAGAAACGCATCATTTATTTAATATATAAAATTTCAATCATTTTAATTTTTAAGTCATTTTTATTTTGAATATTTAAAACTGTCACAAGTAGGAATCTACATGAATAATCGGATTATCGTTAAATATTTTTAAAAATTTGTTTGTTTTATAAATAAATAAATTTAAATTTAAATTTATTTTTCATTTGATTGAAAAAATAAATAAAATTATTCTCTTATGTTTGAAATTAAAGATTATAACTAATCTATATTAGGGCTATTCACGATAGATGGTTATGAAAATTTGATAAAACAAATAGAATGTTTAACTTAACTGGGTACTTAATATAAAAAAAAAGCTTATTTGTTTAAGCTTTATCTTGATCCAATCAATATTCCATAAAAATATATAGAATAAGATTAAATTAATTGGGTTGGTTATTATAATATATAATTTTTATATCATCTCTAATTTGATTATAGAATTGATGAATTATATAATAAATTATTTTTTATCTAGAATAAAAAATATTTTTTAAAATTTTTATATGTAAGGAAATTGAAAATGGTATAATTTTATTTTTAAAAAATTAAATAAATGTCACCTAAACTAATTACCAATTGAAAAATTAATGTATATTCTGTTGTAGGTTTAAATATGGTTTTAGTTTCTAAAAATATAATGTTTTGATTTTAATTGTTAAAAACATTTTTTAACCTTTATAAAATTTTATTATTATTTCTCTCATTAAATTGTTGTTGGATATTTGTTCACTTAACTAATAGATATTTAATTAACTTTTACTGTATGTACTAGGAATGAGAAAAACGTCGATATGCTTATTGATATTCGCATTCTCACAAAATAGGCGAAGATAAGAATTATATTACTTATTCCGAAATACTCGTATACTTATAAAATATATATTTCCACAAAATAGGCGAAGATAAGTGAAAATTTTATTTTATATTATTTTATAATAGTTTTTTAATATATTAATTTATAATGATATTATATGATACCAAATTAATTATATAACATAAAAATTAAAAATATATAGAACATTTATTTGAATTATGATAACTCGAATATAATCATCCTTAAAATATGTTGAGTCTAATTTTTATAATTTAAAATTTATCAAAATTGACTTTGAGTTGAGCCAAGCTTCTAAGCTGGGAGAGATATTGAACTTTTTAAGTTTTTGTGTATATAATGATTAAAAAATATTCATTCTAGATGAAAAATATATATACCTAGTTATTTATAACTTTATTCATAAAATTGTTATTAATTTTTTAATATTTAATATTTAATTGTTTCCCCCTCATCTTTTAACATGAAGATATATATATTTATTAAAAAGAAAATTAATATACTTCAAATACTTTTAATAACTGATTTAGTAAAAGAATATGACATAATAAAATTAAAATTTAAAGCTTAAACGCCACATTTCTAGGCAAATCAAACCTAAATTTATAGCTTGGATCGTTTATACAAGTGAGTGATTTTTAACATCATATTTCACAAAGTTGAGCTTCAAGTATTTTACTTGTTTACACTTTTAGTTTTGAAGATACCCGCTAGCATTTTTCTTCATGCTTGAATAATATATGACTTTACGTACAATATTTTTTAATAATAATTTTAGTATCTTACAGAAAAAATAAATATATATTACAAAAAAATTAATTACTAACAATAGTTTTTTTGTCAAATATTAGGAAAGTATTTGTTAATATTCTTTTACCTAAAAAGATTAAAATATTAGTATAAATTAAAAAATTTACAATAATAAATAATATATCATATTAATATTGATTTATTAATGGTATATATAAATATTTTGTACTAATAAAATTATTTAATAGTATAATATATCTTACTAATATATGTTGTTACTAGTATAAACTTATAATGATAATAATAATTTAATTTTCATTAAAAATATATTAATAAAAAATAATATATTATTAATATTAATAAATAAAAACTATGTTATAATTATATTTAATACATTAAAAATATAAACAAATTATTTAATATTAGTTCAAATTAATCGTTGAGATAATTATTAATTGAGCGGATGATATATAGGAGGATTGAGAATTTCAATTTAGTACCAAATTTATGTATTTCAATATCGACAATCAATTTTAAGGCTAAAGGGATTATTTGATATTCGTTCATTTAAATTTTTATTTTTCACTTTAATTTTTAAGATAATTTTAGGATTTTTCATTAATTGAAAATTTTCTAACTCAATTCCTCTAATTTATACAAGGAGCTCACACATATACAAGACATCAATTTTTTTTTTAAAAAATAGAAAATATTTAAATTTAAAATTTTATACGAATTCAACCATTTTATCATTAGATTTAAATGCATCAATTTTAAATTATTCTGTATAGTTAATATATTTAAATAGTAAAATTGGTGAGTGTTAAATTATAGTTAATTAAAAAAATTATATTAACATCGATTTTTAAAATTGATGCTATTAACGTTTCAGATCATATTTAAGGGCAACATGACGAGAAGTAGGTAAAATTAATTAATATGTATAAGTATTTTTAAAATATTAAATAATTTTAAATTTATTTTAATTTAAATTTAAATTCTATCATTGTATTAATTAAAAAATGATATTGATAAATAATAATTATTAAAAAATAATAAATATTTATAGAATTTTAGTAAAATAATTATATTAAAAACCATCAAATAATTTAAATAATTTTTATAAGTAAACCATAAAAGTAGTTTTAAATACTTAAAAGCAATTCTAAAAAGTATCGTTCATATTTTTTTAAAAAAATCAATATAATGAAACTACTTTTTAAATGTTATAATTGGACGATGCTTTTATCGTTTTAGATCATAGTTATGATTACTTTGGACGATTGTGGAAAGTAAAAAATATAGAAGAAAATGAAAAGAAAATAGAAGTATAAGAAATTAAGTAAAAATAAAAAAAATTGAGTTATTTGAATAAATATAAATAAGATAATTTTTTATATGTTATTTAAATAGATAAAAAATTAAAAAAATATTTAATAGTATAAGTTTAAAAATAATATTTAATTTTTAAAAATTTACTATATTTTTTAAATATACAATAATTTCAACAATTTAAAATAAATAAAAAATGATAATATATTTTCTTCTATTTTTACATCTATTTAAATAAAAAATAAAAATATATTTTCTTCCATCTTTACTTATATTTTTATACATAGATAAATAATAAATAATATTTTTATATCTTTTATTTACTTTTTTTATTATGGTAAAATATTAAAGATTAAAAAAATTAAAAAATTGTGGATTGAGCCCATCACATTTCATATCCAGATATTCTACCCAAAAAAAAATGCTAGATGGCAACATTTAATGACCGTTGTCTTGGGCTTCAGCCGAAGCAACAACCAACAGGAAAAAAATCTAGTTAAATATGTTTAAATACGTAAAATACCATCTTCACTGTCATGAATTAATTTAAAATATTTAAAAAATATTTTTATTTATAAAATAAATATATTATATAAAAATATAATAATTTTTAATTAAAATTATTATTTTAAGATGTTTATAATCGATTTTTAAAAAAAATTAAGATTAACAAAACAGTTAAAATAGTTAATTATAAAAAATAATTTTATTATTATTAATTTAAAGGAAGAAAAGTAAATAAGAACAAATTTTAAAATTTAAAACAAAAGAAAATTTTGAAGCAAAAGTTGTAATTCTTTTGATTTTATCTTATATTTGCATGGGCTTTAGAAAAGGAAAGTAATTTATTAAAGAGGGTCTGATGGTTTGACCAATTTCCGCATTTGCCATTGTAACACATGGATGGGGTTCTAATTTTTTTTTTATTTGGAGGGCATTCATCGGATTCTAATGAATATTAACTACATTTTTGTTATCATTATACTGTGCTGATTTGGACCAAACAAAGTATTGCAAATACTGAAATGTATAAAATTTAAATGAATTTATTAAGATAAAGTATTTTAAAAATAAATTCAAGTTACTTTCATATATTTTAAAGTTTTTAAAATATTAATTTTTTTTTATCCAAATATAAGTTAGAAATTTTTGAAAAAACATTTTAATTTTAATAGCATTTTTCTTCTTTAAATTTTTAATACAAGCATATGTTAACAACACAAACGCTACATTACGAGATAAGGTCATATATAAGTAACAAAATATTTATAAAATGTCAAAAAATAAAAAATGAATAATATTCAACGAAAGATTATTTAATAAATTACAACTTCCATTTTACTTTATGTTTTGTTTAACGTAATGCACACATTTCAAGAAAAATATTAAAATTTAATTAAAATATTCTAATAATATAAGAAATATTATTATTAATCGTAAATTATAATATTATTTATAATTATTAAATTGTATAATAATTATTTAAAAATGTATATTTACTATAATTATTGTTTAATTAACAGTATAAAAGTTTATATATTCATATTATATCAAAATTAAACTCAAACACTAAAATAATAACAAATTAGTCTTGTTCGACTGAAATATTTCAATTAAAAGAGTTGAAGTACAGTTATAACTTAATTAAATATTTAAATAACATATCAATAAAAAAGAAATTTCTTGAGAAAAAGTAATTAATATTTTTTAATTTAAGGTTACTTTATAATAATGGTTTTATCATAAATACATCATTTTGATTTTTGAGCAACTCCAAAGTCCAAACCAACCCGTCATCTAAGATCTGAAAGGCACTGTGACACCTGCCAACCACATAAAGCATTTACTACTTCCAGATCTGTGAACTACGGGCTACAGCCTACTGCAGCAGAACGCGTGGTGTGTCACTGTGTCTTGTCATTCACGTAGATTTTTTAATTGTCGAAGTTTCTAATTATAATTACAATGTAATTAGTAAAATATAACAATAATCCAGTACCAGAAATGTATCGTAAGACCGATTGGTTTCTCTAGTGCTCCATTCCATGAGAAGTGAAATGAATTAGAATGATATTGACATGATAACGTTACGATGGTGACGAATATAATTAAGCAGAATTTATTGATGTCTAAATACATATCTCTTTCGTAGCATTTTTTTTTTGGTAAGATTTTGATATCGAGTAAAATACACTAACAAAATATTTTTCTATAATAATCAAATAATTAATAATTTTATATATCTCAATAAGAAGGAGACAAGTGGGAGCCTATCCAACTGTATTGACGTCAAGGGTTGATGTATGATCCAACACGCTTATAAATAGGTGATGGGAAGAGAGAATAAATTTTCAAGCTGTGACTCAAACTCACAGATAGAAGGAGTTATCAACTAAGAAGGGATAAAGGAACAGTTTCATCACAGAAACGGACATCTACGGCCACTGGTTGTTCCTCCTTTCGGATATTCTTCTAGGGTATTGGGATCCTTCCCGGTGCTTCTCTTAGCTCTCATAGATTTTTGGACTCTGTTGTGTTTTAGTAAGTACAAAAAATTAGAGTATAGGTGTGTAGGAGAAAGGTAGTATAGCGTTCAGCATTTACATTTGACAAGGTAAAAGTTAAAACGAACAGCATATAAGATTTTGATTAGATTCATTAGAAGAAGTATTAGAGTTACTATATAGTGCAGAGAAATGGGTGCTCCTTTATCGGCCTGGCCATGGGAGAACTTTGGAATATTCAAGGTACAGAAAATCTTGCTATGTGATGCAGACTAGTGTAGTGCTTCTTTCTTTGATATGATCATTTTATTGGTATTGGCATGGGTTACGTGTGTGATCTTAAATTGTTTTTTCATCAGTATCTATTATATGGGCCATTTGTGGCGAAAGTCCTCTATGGATGGTTCTATGATGAGGAACACTTCAACTACAACCTGAGCTGGTGCCTTCATTTGCTCATACTATGTGGTCTCAGAGGTCTAATTCATGTCCTTTGGGGATCTTATAGTCACATGCTTTTTATTACCAGAAATAAACGGATTCTTCAACAAGGAGTTGATTTCAAGCAGATTGACAAAGAATGGGACTGGTAAACTATTGGCAATTGATTTGTTTCTCGCTTTGTTTATTTATTTTTAATATAAAATTACATTATGCTGAAAATGGTTTCCCTCATAGAAGTATGTGTATGATTAATGTGTCTCCTAATATTTATTTTTCTAACAGGGACAATTTCTTGATTCTCCAAGCACTAGTTGCCTCAATAGCCTGCTATATGATTCCCTTTCTTCAGCATCTTCCTCTGTGGAATGTAAAAGGCCTTATTGTTGCTCTGATGCTCCATGTGGGAGTCTCTGAGCCACTTTATTATTGGGTGCATAGGAGGTTCCATGGAGACTATCTTTTCACCCGTTATCATTCACTTCATCATTCATCTCCAGTACCAGAGTCTTTTACTGGTGAGGATCATAGATACCCTTCTTCATTTAAGCCTCCTTTTATAATTCCAATTTTGGAACTGATTGTTCAAAAGCGAGATTAGTTAATCTTCATAATATCATTATATCCCTGTCAAACTACTTGTTAATCTTATATTAGTGATTGAAAATATGACTTGTTTTGCTGCAGCTGGAAATGCAACGCTTTTGGAGCATCTTATTTTGACAGCAGTCATTGGAATCCCTATCCTTGGAGCTTCTCTGATGGGATATGGATCAACAAGCTTGATTTATAGTTATGCCTTGATTTTTGATTTCCTGAGATGCTTGGGCCATTGCAATGTTGAAATTGTTCCACATCAATTGTTCGAGGCATTCCCATTTCTTAGATATGTGATATACACACCAACGTAAGTTAATTTAGATCTAATGCATCCCAAGTAACAGATATAAATCACAGTCACCGGCATCACATGTTTAATTGTCAGACTTGGCTAAAAGCCCGCATTGATTTTTGTCAGCCTTTTAGGAATACTAGTGAAAAGCATTTACTGTGTGACCAAAATGTAAATGAACCATACCTAAATAGTAGTTGTGACACTTAAGGTTCTTTAGGATGTATTTGGATGTTGGAAGAAAAGGAAAAGGAAAAGGAAACAAGTCTAGGAAAGTGGAGATGGAAAGGAAATGAGGGATAACAATTTCTTTTTTTAATTTTTTTGTGAAAATGATTTCTTCCTTTCATTTGGATATTTACAAAATTTATCTTAGAGGAACTTTAAAAGGAAAAGGGATTTTAGATAATTAGACGAAAATCCTTTTGTCCTTTTCATATTTTTATAAACTTTCAGACATCTGTGATTGCTTAAAGAATAATTTTCTAAATGCTTTTATTTCTCTTCCTCCTCCATAGGAAGGTAAGAAATGGCATGAAGCTAAAAATCTAAGGTTATTTCTTATGAAGAGAGAGCTCAAGTAAACAAGTGGTCCACTAGACTTGAACTTTTGCAAGTTTTAGGCTATAACAAGTTGGAAACTATCAATTTATTCGAGGGTTAAACTATTAAAGATTTTTGTCTTGAAGCTTATCTGCCAAGAAGTGGACATGCGTTGTCTACATAGTGGTCCAGATAAAACTTCATATATGATTCCAAAGTTGCTCTTATTCACGTCCATTTCCCGTGTAGTTATACATATTATTCACTTGCTTTCTATGCTCTATGCAGATATCACAACCTACACCACACGGATAAGGACACTAATTTCTGCCTCTTTATGCCTGTCTTTGATGCAATAGGCAATACACTGAACAAAAAGTCATGGCAATCACATAAAATATTAAGCTCAGGTTCAGGTAATCTGTCCAATGATTTAATTACTTCTTCCAAATAATATTTATTTTCATTATGACTTAAACGCGCTTGATGGCTGCTCAACATCACAAACAGCTCGTCACAAAAGCTACATTGTGTGTTATGCTGTAAAATTTTCCCAATAGTTACACATTCTTATCTTTTGCGTTTAGAGTTGATATTCATCCGTATTTATGATTAACTGTATCCATACAGGAAACGGTGACACGGTACCACATTTTGTTTTCCTGGCCCATATAGTTGATGTGTCATCCAGTATGCATGTGCAATTCGTCCTACGATCCTTTGCTTCGTTGCCATACACAACAAGGCTCTTTTTGGTCCTACTTTGGCCCTCTGCTTGTATAGTTTTATTAGCAATGTGGGTTTGGTCCAAGACCTTTTTGCTTAGTTTCTATTACCTCAGAGGTAGATTGCATCAAACATGGGTGGTGCCTAGATGTGGCTTTCAGGTGGGTCCAATGTATATTCATCAGTCACAAATTTGCATTCATTTTTCTTTTTTGTCTTTTATCCACAGTGCTGAATAACAATAACGATTTAAAGTATTGATTTTTTCCCCACTTCTTGCTCAATATTCTTACAGTATTTCTTGCCATTTGCTGCTGAGGGAATCAATAATCAAATTGAGGAAGCTATCCTCAGGGCAGATAAAATTGGTGTTGAAGTCATTAGCCTGGCTGCATTGAATAAGGTCTGACATTTTGAACTTCTTTTTCTTGCTATTTAATTTGACAAGTGTAATAAAATGAACTTGATATATTAATTAAAATATGGCGTTGTCTGAGCATAGTTGGTGAAGAATTGAATGCCTTGTAAGATAGATCTCATACCTCACCACATCGTAATTGATGCATAGGAATGGTGGGTCACTTTGTAACTTGTGAAACAAATTAAACATGGCCTACCATTTTTACTCTAGCTATACATAACTGATTATTTAACTTTTAATTCCAAATCTTATTATTCACTGAATCCAGAATGAATCTCTAAACGGGGGTGGAAAGCTCTTTGTGGACAAGCATCCAAACCTGAGGGTTCGAGTTGTTCATGGGAATACGTTAACTGCTGCTGTCATACTCAATGAGATCCCTCGTGATGTGAAAGAGGTGTTCCTAACAGGAGCTACTTCCAAGCTTGGAAGAGCAATTGCACTCTATCTTTGCCAAAAAAAAGTCAGAGTTCTGGTAAATTTCTCTCACACTCTCAGCTTAGCTCATAGTCGCAAGTTGCAAACTTAAATGGTACCGAGGGAAGTTTGATTATTGTGTTGCCTATTGATATCAGGAATTGACTTCAAAAAATATATATTTAAAATGAAAATTTTCCTTCCAAGTGCTTGAGTTGAATTAATGAGTAGTCATGGCCGTAGTGGTGCTAGCATAAAACTTGAGAACATAAAAAAATAGGCATCTAATTTGCAAAAGTATTTTTATTTTTAATTACAAAATTGTTATATTGTTTTTATTTTATCATTATTTCAAAAACTTATATAAAAACAGTAAAAATAACTTATTTTATTTTATTATTTCTTGTTAAACTTTTAAAAATAAAAAATAAAATAATGTAAAGATGATACTAAATAAAAAATATTTTCAAAGTGGAGAAAGGACTCAAAAGAAAGAACAGAGTCATCAGAATACCTGGCCACTTTAGTCTCTACTAGGCAGCAGTTTCTTACAGCGCAATGAAATGAAATGAGATTGTAGCGTTGTGAAATGGAACCTTTGATTGTTTGAAGTGTACCCTTTTATTCAATAATGTATATAATTTAATTAGATATAGTGTGCTGTTAATTATATACACACAGTATTCATCCGTTGTTAAAACAAATGCTGATAATGAAAGCGTCATGATTCTTTGGTTTATTTAATTACAACTACTAACGGGCTGAGAGCTACTTTGCAGATGTTAACTCTTTCAACGGATAGATTTCAGAGGATTCAAAAGGAAGCCCCACTTGAATATCAAAGCTATCTTGTCCAAGTAACAAAATATCAAGCAGCGCAAAATTGCAAGGTACTACTATACTGCTGTGCCAATAGTCATCACTAGTTCCTTTATACACGCCTCAAGATGTTAATAGTTCAACTTCTACTTACGTATGCCAATATCCTTCTCCGAGTTTAACAAAATTTCTTATTCATACCCACTTCAAATTAAAAAGAAAAAAAAAACCACATTGTTAGGTCTTATGATTAAGATACTTCATATGTAATAATCACAAAATTTGGAGATGTAATGATGGTTATAATAATTTCGATTTGGAATATTTTGTACCATAAATTTTATAGTACTTAAATGCATGGTGATTACGTGTCTTAATCCAGACCTGGATAGTTGGTAAGTGGATCACGCCAAGACAACAATACTGGGCGCCACGTGGAACCCATTTTCATCAATTTGTGGTCCCACCGATTTTATCATTTAGAAAAGATTGCAGTTATGGTGATCTGGCGGCTATGAGATTACCAGAAGACGTAGAAGGCCTTGGCAGCTGTGAGGTGAGCAAACAACTTCAACAATATCAGTTGATATTATGTTTAAGAGTTGTTTTCTTATTCTCATTAATTCCCAATAATTACATATGTTAATGAATTGTGTGTGGTGCAGTACACAATGGAGAGAGGAGTGGTTCACGCGTGCCATGCTGGAGGAGTGGTACATAGCCTTGAAGGTTGGTCTCATCATGAGGTTGGGGCCATAGATGTTAGCAGAATTGATCTTGTGTGGGAAGCAGCACTCAAACATGGCCTAAGACCAGTTTCAGGATAGTCCATACAGTAAAACAAACTTAAATATTTAGTCAAACTACTTTTCTGATGTTATTTTCTTCTATGTTTTGGTGTATTGCACATCACAGTGGCCATCTAAGTGTGGTTATATTCTTTCAAGTAGCTGTACGACATTACTAATATATATCAAATATGATCACATTTCACAGTGATTCATAGCATTAATTGGGCGAAAGCAAGCTATCCCGTTCGCATCCTTATTTTGCTTTGATATTTTAAATATTTCCTTTAATTTTCACTTATTTATAAATAGGAGATTGCTAACTGGGACATTTGGTTACAAAAAATTAACAAAAAAAAGTACAAATTTTAAGCATTTTATTTGTTTGTTTTTAGAAAAAATATATTTATTTAATTATTTTAAAGTTTAAGACTATCAATTAAACTATTTTAAATTATACTTTTATCTCTACTCAATTCTTAACTTTTTTTATTGTTTTAGTTGAAAAAAAATAAGAGTGAAATCATTAGGAAAGTATTAATATACTTTAAACTTGTATTTTATCATATATATATATATATAAAAAAAAAACAAAATTAATAAGGTTATTAGTAGAATTTACTATGATTTATGATAAAAAAATTATTTAATAATTAGTTTGTTATCGAATATCTACCGATTATGTGGTAGCAAGATTTTACGAAATAAACATTAATAAAAATTACTTAATATATATTGAAAGAGGAACATATGTTTAAATCAATTTTAATATAAATAATTTTTAAAAAAAATTCTATTACCATAATTTTTAACATAATTAACAAGTACGTTTAAAAACTACAATATTAAATAAAAATTTGAAACAAAATGTAATATGGTAGTAAAAATATTTAAAATATTATTATACTTTTTAAAATATTAAAATTAATAATAAAATATTTAAAATTATTTGTTCGTGACACAAATAATTATAAACAAAGATAAAATATTATTAAAAGATATATCATAAGTAAGGATGAAAATAGGTCAAGATAAGATAGACTTTGAGTGTTTATCCCTGTTTAACAATTTTGAGGTCTGATATTAGATTTTAAAAGTTTTTTTTTTTTAAGATCTGACCTGATTTAAAGTCTATAACATCTATAACATGTTTAAAAGCTTACATTACAAAAAAATCAATAAATAGACTTAAAGTCTATATAAATAATTGAATAAAGAGGTTTGCAAATTTAAAGATTACAAGATAAAAAAGTCATTAAATATGCCTAAAATATATATATATATATATATTATGTAAATAAAATATAAAATAAATATTATACAAATATAATATATTAAAATAAATATATAATATATAAATATAAATAGGCTCTTGAATAGGTTAAACAAGCTTGTTTATCTATAAAGACTTTTTAACATGCATGGATCTGTCTATTTATTAAACAAGCTGAGACAAGTTAGGTTTTAAACGAATCAAACCATCAAGTCGTACGCTCCACTCCATCCTTAATTACAAATTGAAAGATTTAATAATATTAAAATAATTAAAGTATATTATTTATTTATTTATTTTTCAAAAAAATAAAACATCTATTTTAAAATAAAAAGAGGATAATGTAATTTAAAATATTATTTAAGGGAAAGAAAAATAATTTATTTTTTAAAATTTCATATATTAATTATATGAATCTTACTTATATGTATGATATCTTAGGGTATTAGTTTAAATTTTAATAATAATATTTTTTTACTAAAAATCATGTTAAAAATATATTTAAAATAATAGAGATATAATAGCATTAATGCTTTGCTTATCAATTCATAATTAGTGCTCTGCTTATGTTAAAAACAAGCATGCGTATTGGCCTAGTTATTTGTAAGTAACATTCAGAAGTTTTATTAATATCAATCAAATAATTGTTAACAAGATTATATTAAAAATGTATATAATAAGATTGTTTTTTATAAACGTGCATGCAGATGAATGTAGGTCACATTTATATGAACTTTGTGTTTATTTTATATATTAATATTTTTATATATAATTAATATTTAATTAATATAATAAATTTTAGTATAGAAGTGAGATAATAGCAATAAATAAAAATAAATTGAATGAATTAAGTTAATTTTTAAATATTTAAATTTGATCTATTTAAAAAATTTGATATATAAATTTAAAATTATTATTTATCATAATTTTTTTTATTGTCAAAGTATTATATGTTTAAAGCTTATAAAATCTAAATGTATGTTCAAAAATTTACAATAAAAAAAGTTAATAAAATTTAAAATTTAAAATTTAAATAAATTAAAAAAATACTTAAACCTTAAAATTGAGAAAATAAAAAATTTAATTATGTATTTTAGAACATGTATACATATATTATATTAAATACTAATTATATAAAAATATAATAACATATAAAAAATATAACACACACGTAGCCTATAAAAATGTGACGCACTCACACACTTAGTTCCTGACATGTAATGCATACACATATTCTACATTGAATAAAAAATAATAAAATTTAGATAAAAACAACATATGATCTTTATTTTGAAAATTAAATCTTAATCATTAATATTTTTTTTATAACATGTGGCTATCTGGTAACATGGAAAATGCTCCATTTCTCAGAGAGATGAAGAGAATTCTCGCTCATTTTAGAGAAAATTTGGTTGAGCTTGGCTATATATTTAGCATTCTTTTTCTTTCTTTAAGTCTTTTCTTCTTTGCGTAATGTGTCTTTTTGTTTTTTAGAATTTTTGAAACATTGTTTTTAGAATACTCATTCCATCTCTTCATCTCCTTGTCTCATACATTACTTTCTCCACATTCTTTGTTCCAACATTATGGTTTGTGTAAGACTAGGAAGTGACGTCATGATGTTTTCAAATTTTGTAACCTTTTTTCTTTCAGTTTTCATTATTGTAATAAGAGTATGACTTTCTAAACAAGCCACCACAAAGATGGCTCGAGAGACCTCTTGTTGCTCTTGGGATCATCCTCATGCTTATCTCTCTCGCAGTCTCCTTAGTGCATGTTATAGACTTTTTTGACTTCTTTGGATCTTTCGCCTTCTTATTTTTTGCCTGATTCTTCTTATCTCAACCTTCACTAATTTTTACTTTGTTATCACTAACAATAGTGTCGGGAAAGCATTCTCAAACAGAGCTTACAAGGAATATAAGCTTGAGGATTACTCTGGTTGATTGCAGAAAAAGGTCGACGACTAGGGTAGGATCAAAAGTTGTTTAAAAGTTAGGAATCTTTGCTTCGACTTTAAATCCAAATTTCTCAAAGACATTGGTGACCAATTCTAAATTGAGAACCTCTTTGATCTTGAGATTTATTTCTTTCTTTATTTTTTATTTTCAATTCAAATTTATGACTTTTTTTTTTTATTCTTTGACTAATTGATGTAGTCTGGATGTTGCAAGCCTAAGAACAGGTTCAATTTTGCCTATCAATCCAACTAATTGGACCAAACCTGGAGATGACAACTACAGTGATTAAAATACTTAAGTCAACGATAGGTGGTTTCTTTGCTACAATTGTTTACCATGCTAGTCTACTACAAAAGTTAAGGACAAATTGGAAGAAAATGTTTATTATAAATATATTTATAATCTTTATCATACTTACACATTTCATAATTCGTTATGCATTTAGAAATATTAAAAAAGATAATTAAAAATATCATATACTCCTGAGTTTGTTTTATTGTATGAAGGATGTACAAAAATAAAATTAAAACACTGATAAATAGAAATAGACCAATCTGAATTAGTTTTTAATAGTTCAAGTTTAACCTGTTTAGAAAAATTGAGATATAAGTCTAGGTTGTTATCTACTATAGACTTTTTTGTTATCAAGGCTTTGCATGTTTAAAGTCTACAATGTCTAGAAATCTGTTCAAAAGCATACATTACAAAAACGCCAACAAATAAATTTGAAGTTTATATAAATAATTGATTAAAAAGATTTAAACCTTAAAATTAATAAAATAAAAAGTTTAAAAATCATAAGCTTAATTGTATATTTTTAGAGCATGTATACTGAATACTAATTATATATAAATACAATAGCATATATAAAAATATAATGCACACACACATGTAACCCACACACACATAACTTATATGCACACATTTTGTATAGAATTAGTTGCGTCAAAAATATAATTTAGATAATAATATTATGTGACTTTTATTTTCATTTATCAAATTTAAAAATTAAATCCCAGACGTTAATATTTTTTATAATTCGTGGATACCTGATAACATGAAGCGCATCCTCGTTCATTTTAAAGTTTAGCTGAGCTTCCCTATATATTCAACATTCTGTCCCCTTTTTTCTGTTCCCTCTCCTCTACGTAATATATCTTTGTTTTTTCAAAACTTTCGAAATATTTTTCTTAGAGCACTCATTCTATCTCTTCATCTCCTTATTTCATAGATTACTCCCTCCGTATTTTTCATTCCATCATTATGGTTCTTGTAAGACTAGGGAGTGATGCTATGATGCTTTTAAATTTTGTAACATTTCTCCTTTTAGTTTCCATCATTGTAATGGGAGTGTGACTTCGCAAACAAGCCCGCAAACAAGCCACCACAACGATGGCCTCATAGATCTCTCGTTTCTTTCGGGATCATCCTTGTGCTTATTTCTCTCGCGGTTTTCTTAATGCATGCTATAGATTCTTTTGACTCGTTTGGATCTCCCACCTTCCTATGTTCTTGGTGATTCTTCTGCTTTTGATCTTCTCTATTTTTGATTTTATTATCACCAACAAGGGTGTTGGAAAAACATTGTCCAACAGAGCTTATTAGGAATACAAACTTGAGGATTACTTTGGTTGGTTGCAGAAGAAGATCAATGATACCAACACATGGGGTAGAATCAAAAGTTGTTTAAAAACTGGAAATTTTAGTTCCGACTTTAAATCCAAATTTTTCAAAGATACTGGTGACTAATTCTAACTGAGAACGTACTTGCTCTTTAGGTTTGTTTGTTTATTTATTTTTTTCTAATTTCTTATTTTTCTTTTGATTTTCAATCAAAATTTCTAATTTTTTTGAAGTTTTGGATGATGTTTGGTATAGTATGAATGTTGGAAGCTTCCAAATAGGTGCAATTTTACTTATCACAATCCAACTAATTGCACCAAGACTGGAGATGTCCAACTGTAATACTTGGGTCAAAGATGAGCAGTTACTTGGATCATGAGCAGTTTCTATGCTAGTTGTTTATCATGCTAGTCTACTACAAATGTTGAAGACTGACTAGAAGAAAGTGTCTCCTATAAACATTATATTTGTAGCCTTTATGAGTACTTTTTATAAGTCGTTGTACATTCAGAAATATTAAAAAAGATAATTAAAAATATGACGAATGTACTTCTAAGTTTATGTTAATGCATGAAGGATTTGCATTTTCGAATTTTTAACATGAAAATAAATTGCTAGTTTGTTATTTATAATTACATTTTGTTTATATCTTTGTTAATATATCTTTATGTGGTAATTTAATTGTATATTTTAAAATTTTTATCCTAACATTTTGGATTAATTATTTAAACTTGGTTTCATTGTGTATGGCAGTTCTAATACGACTATGTGCAATTTATATAAATTTCTAAATCAAAATGCATTTTTAAGGTATACTTTCACTTTATAAAATTAGAAGATATAATATATATATATATATATGATTTTTAAAATTTTTTATAATATAAATTATCTTATTTTAATTTGAATTTTGCTTCAATAGATTGAGTATCATTTTAAATTAATAGTGCAAATTTCCTTTTAATATTTAATATTTTTTTAAATGGTGAAATAGTTTGTGCACAATATATATATATATATATATATATATATATATTTCTTAGTTGTTACTTCTGTACCTTACCATTTTTCTACCAATCAATATGTGACTTTTATTTTTATTTAAAAATTTTGAAAATGAAATCTCATTCATTATTAGTTTTTATAACATTCAAAGATATGAAAAAGATCCCTACTTATTTTACAGAAAGTTTAACTTAGTTTCACTATATATTCAGCATTTCATCTTCCTCCTTTTATCTCTTCTCCTTTGTTCGCTATATATTTAACATTTCCTCTCTTCTTGTTGTATAAATAACATTAATTTACTTAAATTATTTAATTGTGTATAAATAACATTGATTTACTTAAATTATTTAATTATCATTTTATTAATTGATTAATTTTAATAGAATTAGTGGCACCAAAGTCAAAAATAGAATTGAAACAATAACATTAATATAAAAATAGAACAAGTCAAGCTAACTTTTAAATATTTTAATATGGTATGCTTAGAAATTTTAAAAACTAAGCCTATTATCTATCATAAACTTTTTTGTTAAGATCTTTTTTAATTAAAGTCTATCATACCTATAACTTCATTTAAAAGTTTACAATACAAAAAACGTTAATAAACAAACTTAAAGTTTGTCGGTCTATATATATATATATAGACTTAAATTTTAAAAGTCAACAAAATAAAAGGTTAAAAAATTGTAAACTTAATTATAAATTTTTAAAGAATGTATATTAAATACTAATTATATATAAAAATATATATAATACACACATAACTTGCATGTATATATATTTAAATACATATAAAATTTAATATAAAATATAAATTACTTATTTTAAAATTAAAGTAAGATACATAGTTTTTGTAATAAACATTATAAAGTTTTATAAATATAATTTTTTTTAAATTAAAATTTTTAATGTTTAAAAAATTATGTAAATATATTAATTTTATATAAATAAAATATTTAAAAAATATAATAAATATAAAAATATAAAATATAAAAATAAATAATTTTTTAAATAAATTAAATTTTTTTTAATAAATTTATATATAATTTATTTATCTAAATTTTTTTAACAAATTTAAATTTATCTACTTATTAAACAAGTTAAATTAAATTAAATTTTAAACAAATTAAATACAAAAATTTTCTTAAACAATTTTTCTTATTGTATCCCTATTTACATTTTTGAAGATAAACAAGACTTGATTGTTACATCTCCTTTATTCACATGGACCGCAACATTAGATATAATCATGAAAATACAAAGAAAATAGTATTTTATGATGGTTTTTATTTTTGATTTTCAACTTTGTAAACTAAGTTTTCGAAGAGAAAAGTTGAGATTTGTGATGCACGCAATGCATGGCGCTAAAAAGCAGAATTGAGACAATAGTAGATTTCGGACTTTTTTTTTCATTTATCAATTTTAAAAACTAAATCTCAACTGTTGATATTTTTATAACACATGGTTATTTGTTAACGTAGAAAATAGAGATTTTCTTTAGAAAATGATAAGGATAACTAAAAAGGGGAGGGGAGGGTGGAAACGCGTTTAGGTGTGAAAGTGTGGTGCAACTGTTTGAATAAAACACGGCAAACAATAGATTAGTTAAATACATGTAACTTAGCCGATATATAGTTGGTAGCATTTATTTTAAAGCGCTGTATTAATAATAACCCATTCAATTATTGTTTATGGAAAGCTAATGCCAACGCCCAAAGGGTGGTTATTGGTTGGATTCTGAAAAATTCAACCTCAACGACAGAACATACATTTTCAACAATTCACATGATACCACGCTTAATGAAGCTTTCCTACTCCATGTAATTATCAACAACCGTCTCTTTATTTGTTTATTTTTGTTAGATATATTTACAGATTAAAAAATAAAGTAATATCTTGATTTATATTAAAGATATATTTAATGTTTTTATATAACTTTTTGTTATTATTTTGATTAAATTACTTTAATATTTCTTAAAATTTAATAAAATTTTATCCAATGATTTTTTATTAGATTGCATTATTTTAATTTTTTATTTATATAACTGTAAAATAAATAAATAAAATATTATATAATTGATAAAAATATATGATATTATATTATTAATAAATTTTAAAAAATATGTAGGATAAAAAAATAAAATTTAACAAAATTTTATGCCACATCTCTTTTATTTTTTACATAACTTTAACTTGATTTACTCATATAATTCTATAATAAATCGGAAGTAATTTATGGAATTGAAAAGAATATACACTGTTATATTATTATATAAATTAAAAAAAATTATCTAGTATAAAAAAATAATGAAAGTATTAAATGAAAATTAAACTCTATAAGTTGTCCTATTTTTTTTCCTTTTTTATAACACTACACAAAGTTTATTTTACTAAAAATCTAACATTAGATTAACCTTATTTATATGTTTTTATGAAAATAAAAATATTAAAATAGATATCATAAATTTATATTAACAGTAAGATATACTACCTTCATTTTAAAATATTTTTTGTTTTACTTTTTTTACTTTGTTTAAAAAATCCAAGGCTGATTCATTATATGATTTTTTCAACTATACTATACCCTCATTTGATAATTACTTAATTAATTATAATTATTCTATACTTATCACCTCTACTTTTTACATATCATCTTTTTTTCTTCACTCTCTTAACATTTAAGATATGTGAGAAATAAATAGAAATATTTTTAATCAAGATGTAGTAATATCTTACATTAATTAATGACTCCTTAATCTATGTGTATAATCTTAAAAAAAAATATTTTGGAATGAAATTATACTTATAATAAAAAATAATTTTTTAATATAAAATATTAATATATACAACTAATATATCAACTTTTAATATAATGTTTTATTTATTAGTATACATCTTTAAAATATACTAGTAGTTTAATTTTTGTTAGAACAAAAACTATATTAATAAAGATTATCTAAACATTTTTTAATATTTTGTTTGTTAATAAATTGATTTTTTAGTATAACAAACATATAAAATATTTACAAAAGTAAAGTGAGTATAACCTAAAAGATAATAATCAAATAATATACATTAAAAATGTGTTAAAGATCTCAAGGAAAAAATCCATGCATCATCGTATAATTGAAAAACATGACGATGATAATGTGAAGTTATTTTAGGTAATTTTCAATTTTTAATCAAAATTAAAATTAAAACATTTTTTTTGGTTTTATAGTTGAAGATTTTAATTTTGTGTAATTTTTAGTTTTATAAAGTTGTAAAATTATTCATATAATTATATAGGTTAATTTTTTTATTCACCATTATTCATATTTCATATTATTAAATAGTGGTGTTTATAAAATATATTTATATGAATTTTTTAATAAGACTGTTTATTTAAACTCGAATCTCACCCGACTAAAAATTGATAATGTATTGAAAGAGATTAAATCAATTTAATTTATTGATATAATATATAAATTAAATTTTTATAACTAATTTGTATAAATAAATAAGATAAAATTAAAGATTTTGACTTTAATACACTATTAAATACTTACCACGTATAGTTTAAAAAATAAGTATTGAAAAATTAATAATTTTTAATGTTATGATATTTATTATTATATAATGGTTAAAAAATCTTGATAACTATCAGTTTATTTTGGCATTGGTAGAGCGTGATGAATCATGAACATTGGAATATTAATATTTGCCAATGTACTATATAAAACTTATTGAAGCTGTAGCTATTTCATAGTATTTTTTGTCAAAGATAATTTGGGGCCTATAAAATATTCCTAAGGCCCACAGTCAAGAACTGGGGTGAGGCCCAGTAAGCTTCAAATCGACCTGCATGGGCAATGCGCAAAGCAACGAAAGGAAGAAGACACGTGACAGCAGTGGTTCCTATAAATTGGACACGTGTCTCGTTGTCAAAGTTTGCAAACCACAAACATAGTTCCCTACCCCATTCCTCCAACTCCGAAGTTACATTTGGGGTTGCAGAGAAGAAATGGAAAACAGAACGCGCCTTAGAGTTCAAAAGAAGAAGTCCATTAAGCGCAGTGGAAGAAAATTGTTACTGAAAAAAGCTTTTGATTATCTAAAGTCTGATACTTTCATGTATGCCCCTTTACTCTCTCATTATCCCTCACCCAACACCCTCCTTTCCTCTGCTGAAGGTTTGACACCTCCCTTCACTTTTCATCTTTTTACTCTTTGGTTTCAACTACCATGCCTTTTTCGTTCATGATTTCCGTGGTTGTTTATGATCTTTCAGTCGTGGAATTGAAAGAACCCGTACAAGAGAGACAGTGGCTTCGCGAGTATCTTAAATCTGATGTTTATATGTACAATCCCCTTCTTCATCCTCCTCGTTCACCTCAAGGTACTCTTGAAGAAACATGCTCAAATTATGATGGAATATTATGTTTTGTGAATATTAAATGCATAGCGATTTTAAACTGGATGCTAATCTTCAAACACGGTTAGAATTAGAAAGGGGGTGTCAAGAAGTGAACTTTGGGATTTGAATGTTAATATGGTTTTTGATGCGTGATTATGTTTGGTAGCTTATTCGTCACCATATTATTGAGTAAATTGTTAAGTTTATTAATGTTGGAGGGTGGAACATAAACTGGCATATCAATTATAAATGTATTTTTGATTGAATTGGAAGAATGAAAATTAGAAAGGTGGATCCTTGAGTAAGGCTATTCCTGAAAAATAAAGTATGTAGCATTAGTTAGTCAGAGCTGCATGAAGAAGCAAAAAACTCAAGCAAGTTTACTTGCTTGCTCTTGCCCATCATAAATATTGATGCCTTGTCTCACTTCTTGGTGATACTCTAAGATGTCACCCTAGCTTGAGACAAATCATCTTAGAGCATTGACAGGCAAAAGGAAGAAAATGAAATGAGAGGATATGATAATGTTGCTGTCATCTTATTTTACTGGTTAACAATGAACACTGCATCTTTTCTAATGATATATCTTAATTTGATTCAGCCTTGTTTTATTTTCTGTTCTCCTTATCCTTTTCATTTCTTTGGAAAAACAAAATTGTCTTATAAGTTTTATAACTATCTTCCTTTCCTCGTTGATTGCATTATGATTTGTGACTTTTAACAGATTATGTTATTCATTGATTTTTTTTGTTGATCTGCTAAATTGAAGAAGAACCTCTGCGGGACAGTGGAATGAAAAGGATGGATAATTCAACTACAAGGTTGGCAATGAAAGTTAATCAACAAACTGATCATTTAGGACATGCAAACCAAATGTCTGAAATTCATCTTCCTCAAACAGACCTCTCTGGTCAACATACATCCAGGCACAAAGAAACTGTGAAACATACTGTGTACCAAAGTTGTCGCTCAACTTCTGAACCAAGTAAAAGCTTTTGCTGCATAAAACGCATTAGTTTACTAATTTTAAGTCTTTAACTACTTCAACTTTATCAATTATGTTAGTCTATGTTTTGTCAATTTTTGACTAAAATGAGGTTCAGATTAATAGTGGACATTGTTACTGTCCTCCAAATTACCTACATTTCTTCTTTTATTTTTCTTATTAATTATTTGTTATATTATCCCACCTTAATTGTATTAAGGTTCAATTTATTCATTGGACTATGTAGTTAACCACATCTGCACATGCATACATGTATAAACATATACATTACCTTTAATCATACAAGTTTCCACATATTGCGGGAATGTAAATAATCTAGAAAATTACAACACATAGTGAGGTACCAAAATAAGGTGAATACACAAGAAATCACATAGGAACTATCTTAGTCTATCACCGCTATCTTAAGTTCGCTCTCAGAAGCGAGAGATTGCTCCTCATCCTATCAATAACGGGAGTAGTCTGAAGCTTCAGAGGGGTCTTCCTCTACGTCATTCTCATCCTCGCCATCTTCCTCTCCATCCATGTCTACTGCTTCATTGCCATACCTGCTCCTTGAAGGTTCTGGGTGGGTACGGGAAGGACCCAGCTCGCTGTGGTGAAGAGTAATGTGCAGAAGCTGTTATAGGGTTGACTTCCCAGTAGTTTGCCCCGTAAACTGGGTGTACCTGGTAGCAGGAATGGATGACACCGTGCGAACCTCCGAGATGTCCACCGCTGCAGGAGGTGGTCCATGATAAAGAGGAATGTCCCCTCACGACGCAGATGAAGGCAATGGAATCATTATATTTGCCGCAGAATCATTACAGTAACGTTGGCGGACATGACCATCAGAACTCGTGGCTGAGGATGCATCAGGGAAGACGCATCGGTCATCCAGATAGTCGCACTATCTTTGAATGTGCTCCTATAATGAAGTTGACGAGAAGAATGGGGAATGGGTTCGACACCCACCCAACACTGGAGCAACATCGATGCGTCTTTCCTGATCCATCCTCCACTATTAGTTCTGATGGTCATATCTGCTAACGTTACCATATCGATTTCGCGGCAGATATATCGTAGGCGGATGATCTTGTACATCTCGGGGTTCGCACGGTGTCATCCATTCCTGATATCAAGGACATCCGGTTTACAGCAAACATCAAAGAAGTCAACACTATGATAGCTTCCGCACACTGCTTCTCGACACAGTGAGCTGGGTTTTTCTGTACACACCAGACTTTCAGGGAGCATATACGACAATGGAGTAGTAGATGTGGATGGAGAGGATGAGGATGACGTAGAGGAAGATCCTTCTAAGGCCTTAGACTACTCCCGTTATCGATAGGATGAGGAGCAACTTTTCACTGCTAAGGGCGAGCTTAAGATATCGGTGGATGGATTAATGTAGTTTCTATGTGATTTCTTGTGCATTTCCCTTGTTTTGGTATCTCACTATGTCATATTGTAGTTCTCTAGATTATTTATATTTCAGTAGCACGTGAAAATTTGTATGATTAAGGGTAATGTATATGTATATACGGATGTGGTTAATACTTAATTCAATGAGTAAATTGGAACTTGATATAATTATTGTGGAATAATATGTTAATATAACAAATAATTGATAAGTAGAATAAGAAAGAATATACGAAATCTGTAGGGCTGTGACAGACATGATATAATAGATTTATTGGCCTTTTGACGAAGATGAGACCTACTAATTTTACCATTTTGTAGGTTAACGTGATGTACCAAGTTAACTTAGAATAAGGAATCTGAGGATTATTTCTTTAAATTAAGAATTGCTTTGAACAGTTATAACCCTGCTTCATTATATTTATGCCACAGGAATTGTGACCCTCAACTCAGAGCTGAGAGCTCATATTTGACTGAAACTTTTGGATATAGCTGTAAACATAGAAGATAATAACCTACGGGGTTGTACTCTTAGATTTACATATTATAAGTGTGTGTAGAATTTTACTCGTTATCATCTTCTTTGTTTGATAGCATATATGTTGGTGCCATTGTTTGTATTAACTTTGATATGCTTCTGCTCTTCACGCAATGTTTGTGTTATTGCAATGGTAGTTTGTATTGGGGGCCATAGTAACGGAATGGTATCACGCAGCTAAAATAAAAGTTGAAAAATAAAAAATAAGTATTAGCACACAATACTTAAATTGGAAAATCCTCAATGGACAAGGGAAAACCACGGGTAATGGCAAAAAACATATGTTTTTTTAAATGCAAGAAGAGAACAATTACATTCTCCCTTTAAATAATATACTTATTAAGAGAATCTTCTAAGAGAATATTATTAATTTTTTCTTTCTGAATTTTTCTACACTGAAATACTACTTGATTGTGGGGTGGTAAAACAAGTGTAAGGATATTGTATTTAAAAAGGAGAGGTTCTACTTTCGTGTTACAGCACCGAAAGTCATAGGCAAAACTTCGTGCTTCTTAATCACTTGAATTTATAACACTGAAATTTGTATTGTAGATATAACAAAAAAAAGGTATTGCCCAGATTATTGATTCTCAATATTTAACATGAAAATTTCTCAATGGATAAGGGGAAAAATCATATGACAGTAAAAAATATTTTCAATAAGTGAAAGAAATTATAATATATTTTTTTAAATACAGGTTGAGAATAATTACACTTTTTAAAAAATAATAGAATAACTCATTAAGAGAATCTTTGAGGAGAATTCTATATTTTCTTTTTTCTGAATTTTTCTCTTTAATAACGGAATGTTATTTGATTGTGGGATGGTAAAATAAGTGCAATGAAGCTCTATTTATAAAGGAGAAGTTTTACTTCCATGATGTGACACGAAGGCCATGGGTGAAATTTTCTTAAACTTCTTGCATCTCAGCAGCCACTTGAATTTATTGAACTGAAACCTATACTAGGTAAAAAAAAATTATCACCCATGTTTTAGACCTTTATGCCACAAAAGTGACTTTATCATAAGATGCATTCTCACGTTTTAAACGTCCTTACCTACTAATCTTTTGCAGGGGCTGAAATCTAAGCCCATGTTTGGTACGGAATTAGTATTAAAATAACAGTCATTTAATTTTTTTAAATTATCAGAAAGTTCGAATAAATAACTAATTATTTCTTTAAAATAAGTGAAATTGAACATATACTAAATGAGAATATATTACTCTAAACGGGTTGGTGTGTTTGCCCATCAACATGTCTATGAAGATCGCATTTTTCAACTGAACTTTGGCAGCCACAAATTCTCGATGATCTTTTTACCATCAGTTAAATACAAGGATGATTTTTCAGTGGGGATAATAACCGCGCATAAAATTCTTTTTCATCAGTTAAGAATGTTCGGATTGTTTGCTGATTCAATTTTTCAACGATATGTTTTTACTATTAAATTAAAACCAAAAAAAAGCTTTATTTTATTTATTTTGGTTTTCTGATTTTAAAATTTTGTGAAAGAAATAATGTCAGTGTTTTTTTTAAGTGTTAATGAAAATATATTAAAAAAAAAGAGAACAGAAAAGACCAAACACTTCAAATATTTGAAGTAAGCTAGGCAGCATGACCACAGTGATAACTGATACCTACCCGAGTAGTGGTTTTACTGGTAGTGAGTGTAGCCAGTATCTATTTATTAGTCCTGTTTTTGTTCGTTATACCCCGTGCCTAAATCAATTAAAAATTCAGATTAATAAATAGTGTTTCGATGAGGATGATATTTGTTGAAATATCCAATGTCCCACAATCAAAAGGATTTGAAGTTGGTTTTGCTTACTGTTTTAATTTGGATATAATGCTGCGAATTACTAAAAGAATATATATATATTGTTTTCCATTGGTTTTTTCTTAAAAAGCTGATAGAACTTGAATGGTTGATACATGCATTTGCATGTAAGTAAGTGTATTTTCTTGGCTTGGTAGTTCATTGTTTCTTTATTTTTGTACTACTTTTAGGAGGCAGACAATGAAGTTGTCCGTAATGTTACTGTTTTCCGTTCATTGCTGATTTTCTGTTGAGATATTTCTTCTTAACGTGCAAGTCATCTCTAGTGTCACTTTCATTAATAGTTGCCAGTTATGACAAGCCATTTACATAATTCATTGTCGTTAAAAGGCTAATTGAAGTAAGAATTTCAAAGGTTTTTTCATCAAAAATTCAGTTTTGAAAAGTTAAGTTGTACTTCCGAGTCACCGTGCACCAGCTCTTTCTGGCCTACTTTACTCAATGATAAGTTTTATGTCATGGTCTTTCAACTTTAGTTGTTAAGACGTAACATCTGAGTCCCAGTTTTGACTACAGGATTGGAGTATCATGTATTTTACTTTTACCACATGTGGTGATTATCCTATTGGGGTCAGGCCTATTTCCTTCTACCAGGTTTTGAAGAAGACGTGCATGCACACTACATGTACCTCCAATCTCACGCATGCACTAGACTCCTTTTATTTGGTCCCCCTCCAACCCCATCTTTGGTTTATACACCTAGAATGTAACATTTCTAATTAAGATTAATTTAAATACACATTTCATATCTGTTTGATAAATGATAACAGTTTAAAATTATTTTTATTAAAATCAATTATATTCAACTTTTAAACAAATGGACCCTCCCTCCAAATAAGCATTGCTTGTGTGTTGCATTTGTGGAAGAGTGAAGTGAAGTACACATCACATTGATGTGCATAATGAATTTTGTTTTTTCATGGCCGGTATGTTGTGAATATGATTACGAGGCTGTAAAATTAAATCCCAAAGTAAAGATATTACTAGGATTGAAGTGTGAACAAGTTGCAATATTAGATGTATAGCACATGGTATGAGGCGAAGATTAGCATGCGTGAGAGAAATTTTACTGGAGAGGATCGAAATGTCACTTTCATTTTGTGCCAGGAAGCGACTTTATAAGTACAACCCCCGAGGATCTCGTAGTGGTAACTCTACCATATCTGGTCTGCCACTGTCAATTTGATAAATGTTATTGTCCTTAAAGCTCTATATCATGCTCCTCTTGACCACAGCATCCTTATTGATTGAAAACCAATGCATGATTTGCATCCCCTTGTTGCTAGCTGTTATATGAATTTCCAAGCCTAGTGGCATTCTAAATTTCAAGCGCTCCTTCACATTTTTTGCTAATTTTATGGCATTGATGTCCATTTAATCCATTAGTCACAATATCACACAGAAATAATGTTGTACTAGTTTCACTAGCAGATACTGAAAATGAAAGAAGTAATTAGATTAGAAGTTATAATTTAGGTAAAGGTAATTGTGAAATGGATGGAGGGGAAGTGTGTGATATGATTGCTGGAACTTGAAGGCAGAAAATACGGAGGGCACATGCATGTAATTAAAAGACTAGTCTTTTGAACTCCTTATGATTATATGCTGTAGCCTTATCATGAAAGATAAGTTGTGGTAGAAAAAGCCCCCTGACACCTATAAAGGCCCCCTTCAAAGCTATGCACGTGTATGCCTTTAAATTCGCATACCCCCCACCTTAAAATCCAAGTGCCATGGCTATCTGTCCCAAATGCTCCCAAATATATTACTCTCAATCGTTGCATTCCTAGTCCCCAGTAAATGTATAACTACGTACGTACAACAAATGCATCCATGTTTGAGTGATGAAACTTTGTTTTAAAATACTTTGAACATAGCTGAGTTTATGCATAGTCGCAATGATTGAGAGAAGTTGTGTGAATAATTAAATTGCATTTGCACCCAATAACAGACGTGTACTAGAGGTACATGAAACTCTCTGTATGTACTACAAATTAACATTATTTTCAACAATAATAGTGCAGTATCAATCTTTATCTGGGCTAGGCTGGTGTCTTCGCTAGTTTCAGATACTCCCAACTTTAGAAAAAGACGTGTAAGAATTTTTCTTGATAAGATTGGTCTCCATCCTCTTCATATGATCAAATGAATTGACACCCCGTTTGTTGAGTAGTGCATTGTTTTTAACTTTTTCCTTCAGTAAAAACATGTCCTTATCTTTCAAGTCTCTCATCATGAACTTTTATGAATGAAAAATATTTGTTCTAAGTTCTATTCCCAGTTGAAGTATATAAGATTGAATGAAAAAGAGAGATATAAAAAAAAAAGTAAAATATATTAGGATGAAAATATTATAACATATACAATTATCATTAATCTTTATAAATATCATATTATTTTATCCTTACCTTTTTTTAGATTAAAATTTTAGTCTATTTTGTATTCAATTTGTTTAATGTGTTTAAAAATGTATAATAAAAATTTACATAAATTTTTTTTATTAATCATTTATTATTTTTAGATATATATTTAAAAATTTATTTTTTATTTCATAAGCAAACTAAACTTGTCATCTATTAACATAACATATTTAGTTATTTAGAAATAGCTAATGAACTCAATATTGATAAAGAAATTAATAAATAGAAGGTTGTTATTAAAAAGTTATATTAGGAGTCACAGAAAAAAGTATATTAGTAATATTTTCTTATAGAAACATTATTTTTAATTATTTAATCAATATTTTTGTTAATGTTCTCTCATTATTCATCTTCTTATATTTGGGATAGTCTGGAATTTAGGAAGTCTTATTTTTGTGTTTCTCCATAGGTTGATCAGCATCTTTTCTTTGATTGGGGTTGCAGATAAAACCAAACAGGGCAACATGATTTATGTACTTATTTCTCTAATTTCCACCAATCCCTCACAATGTACACGAGGCGACGCACGAGCACAGCTGTGAAAAGGACTGCATGTGTATGCCTTCATTATTGGCCTCCTTCCAAACAAACACATTAAATTTCCAATTCATCTTAGGTTTCAATTCATTTCAATTTTTATGGAATTGGATTTTTTAAATGAAAACTTAATTTTAAAGGAAATTATATTCAAGAATCAATATATCTATAAAAAAAGTATTTTAAACATAATTTTATAAAAACTGATTTTTTTAGAAAATAAAATAAAATTATCTTTAACCAAAAAGTTAAGTATAATTTTGAAAAAAATGTGGATTCATACATAATTTTACTCACTTCAAAAGTTATTTTTTTCACTCATTGTTTAATTATAAAAATAAAAATAAAAAATTTAATAAGCAAGAGAGCGAGAATTTTAATAAAATAAATAACCTATTATCATATTTTAAATTAAAAAAAATCATGCAATTAAAGAAAATTTAATCTGATCTAGTGGTTGAAATTGAAGATTTTACATAAAAATTTTGTATTTAAATTTCATCGTTGATAGGAATTGAAGATTTGGTATAAAAATTCTGTATTCAAATTTCATCATTGTTCTCACTATATTAAAGAAAAAAAAAATTCCTTTTCATTTTGGTTTTATTCAATTTTTTTAACCACCTTAGAAAATATTATAGAAATTCTTCCAAATCCTTCTCCTCCACTTCATTCACTTTCCATCCTTAACATTAGATATTCACTTTCCATGGCTGTACAATTCATTTTTATTCTCACAACTGAGATTCTCTACATATCCTCCCATGGTCTTACCCTAGCTGTACTAGTAATAATACAGTTGTTACTTTGCAGTTAAACTGCTTACCAACTCTGGCAGTTTCTGTCACCACATTTTAATACATTGTGAGTACAAAAAATTTTGGGTTTACTTTCCGCACCCCAGTTTTTTTTATATATTTTTTTTAAATTTAAATATTTTTATTTTATCTTTTTTAATATATATTCCGTAAATTATTTTACAGAATATAAAAAAAATATTTTATAAACTAGTTTGTAGCTCATAAATTAGTTTACTGAATATATTTTTACATTTTGTAAATTAATTTATGAAATATATTTTACGAAATATAAAAATACATTTTACAAATTAATTTACAGAATATATTTATTAAAGGATATAATTAAAAAGTTAAAAAAACGGAGGGAATGCGAAAAGAAAAAACGAAGGTGCAAAAAGTAATTTCCAAAATTTATGTTATTAATAAATTCAAAATAAAAATAGATCTAATTTTAAATTAATTATTATAAAAATTTATAATTTATAATAATATGATAACTTATAATTGGATGATAATGTAAAAAAATTCATTATTAACATATTTTAATTAAATTATTTTTATTTAGAAAAACCCCATAATTGTATTGTAGATACAAAACTTTCTTTTAAAAAAAATGAAAATTACTTTGTAATTGCAAGAGGGATGCGATTGCATACACTAACGTAACTGCAATACTCCAGATTACATCAAGTAATTCAGTCTTCAATTTAAAAACATGTAATAATAATATTTGATTTAGCGAATTTACTGAAATTCATCGTACGCTCAATTTCTGAAGTCATGAATGATTTACGGGTCGTGTGGACTTAAAGGGAGGAGGAAGGGATCCATCATCCATTGAATGGGCTTAATATAAGTATATATAACTATTTGGATATTTTACTAACAACTCTCAAATAAATAAATTCACATTGGATTAAGAAAAATCTTCACCATCATGTTATTTGCGTGCAAGCAAGTAAAACGACTTTTGTTATATGAAAATTAACAGACATATTTTCATCGCATAATAACATATAAATAAATGGTCAATATTAATTATTAAAAATTTATATAATTACTTTTAAAAAAGTGATTGAACATATATACTTTAATTTTGATTGTTAATATATAATTTATGATTTATTTGTTTTATAATTTAAAAATTAATTTTAATTTTTTTTTAATATAAAACATATATTTGAATAAAAACATACAAGTTAAATTAATTAATACACACATTTAATAAAATAACTCTCCACTTATTATATCTCATCTATAACTGCAAGTGTTTGAACTGATAGTGTATGTAGTGATATCTAGCTAGCCACAAATTGGATGCCTTATTAGGAAGTATGAAGGACAGAATGATAGAAGTTGGAAATGAAATTCTGGTCATATGTTGAAAAGACATGATCACGCATTGGGTTTATGTGGAAGCTCTAGTCATAGGGAGTGGGAGTGTGTGAGTATCCACCACAAACTACTGTTGGAAATTGACAGACCTCTAACATTTTCTACCAATGTGAAATTAATTCAATTATTTGTGAGAGAATTCCACACTATTTGCCTATATATGCATCAATCCAAGCCCCTTCAATGCCTATAACTTCTCTTCATCTCCAATTCATTGGCTATAAACCTCTCTTAATTTTTGTGTCCTTGCAACTACTGTTTTTTCTTATATCGTAATTTCTCTCTTCTTTCATTCTTTGTAACAGTGACGCAGGAAAAATGAGCACAAGGCGATCTTCCACATGGCCAAGAGGGGGATTGCATGTAAGGGGAAGGAAGAAAAGGGCGAAACTGTGTTTGGCAAAGAATGCCAATAATGCCCTGAAACCTTCCTTGCAAAAGAAGCTTCGGGAACTTCAGGGGACAGTTCCGGGGAGTAAAGGAATGGAGATGCACACTTTGTTCCAAAGCATTGAAAAGTACATACTTCAACTTGAAGCTAAAGTCACTATCCTAAGGTGTTTATCCAATTTCTATGGAGTATAGAAGGAGATAACTCTCCTAAACTCCTAAGCACTCAACCAATTAAAAATCTCAATGCTTTATCTCTCTACCCTCTAGAGAAAGAAATCGTCCCATTAAAAAGGGTGAAGGTATGGTTAACACTTAACACCATTACTACCGACTTCTTCCTTTCGGGTGTCGAGTAATAAGGTTGTTTTTTATTTTAATTCTGCAATAAAATTTAGGATTGCCTTTTTAAGATTTTTTGTTGCATTTTTATATATCTATTATATGCCTTTTCTATGGAGAGATTGTACCTTTTAGATCAAAACATGCATTAAATATATAGTTAATTTACAATTGCAACTCGCATTCCAATCTGATCAATATTGCTACACCTTAAAACCCAAGTGCTTCATATGTGCTTGCTTGGCCAATTACCTTTGAGAAATTATTTGTATATACATTAACTTTGTACAATTATTTTTATAAATAAGAAAAAGAAAAAAGTTGAAGATAAGAATAATATAATGGAGAGAAATGAAGATGAGAAATAAGTCATTAAAATTATCGTCAAAATTAATACATATCTCTTTCTTGTTATGATAATTGTGTTACTACTCCTAGATGAAACATTTTTGAGTTTAGAAGTATGATTCTGATCATTTTAGGTTTGTGGAAAAGGAAATGCTCATATATGATCGTGTATGCAAAAGTATTCAGCTTGACAGTAAGCTAATACTTGACATCAAAACAATCTATAATATCATATGTAGCGTGCGAGTTCAGATCATAAATGTCATGCTTAACACCCTCGCCCCGGTTCTCTTTTTCCAAGTTTCATTAGCTAAACGCATGCTTGCAAATTCAGTCTTAAAAAAAAAAAGTATTTAAAGTTGCTTTTTTTAAGTGCATTTTATTTTATTGTTTGAATTACGTTTAGACATTATTTCTGAAGCACATAAGAATTACGCTAAATAAAATATTTTAAAAATCAAAATAATTTTTAACGCATATATATTTAGATGTATACTGGAAGGATAAAATTTGTCTAACTAAGCTGAGTTAAAATGGGAAGATAAAAACCTCTTTTTTTCCTCCAATCGGAAAAGAGTAATATCTGAATTAGATTTAAAGTGAAAACCCAGCATGGTCTTTTTAGACTACAAGCCTGCTTGTTTAGTACCAGAATCGATTTTCAAAATAAATTTAACGGTCAAAATCATATTTTTACACAGTCTATAAATTTAATGGTCAAAATCGATTTCCAAAATATTTTGCTTTCTCAAAATCGATTCTAAAGGATAAACAAACAACGACTACATGAGACATATTTTCGTAACATTTGTTACTACTTTTTATGAAAAGAATGGATAGTTGTAGGACAACAATTAAAAAAAAGAAAAAAATAAAGAAACTTTGATATGATGAATAATATCATATAATAGAGAGAGATAAAAAAAATATTATACAAATTAAATATTAATTTATAATATAAATAACATATCTCTTTTATAAAATAACTATTAAAATATGTTTTTAATCAGCCAAAACGAATTAATAAGAGTATAAAAGATACCTACCCTATACACACGGTTCAAATTACACAGTTTCAAGTAAATCAGAAGTTTCTGGTTCAATTTAGAAAGAAAACTGTTGTTTGATTAGATAGAGAAAATGTTTTTTTTTTTTATTTACCAAAAGGCTACTTTTTTATTTTTTTTAAAAAAAATATATTAAAAATAAATAATAACTTTTTTTTTTCATTATTTCATGTACAGAATATTAAAAATAAAAAAATATAAAATATTTTTCTAAATAAAAAAAAACACCTTAACAACTTCTAAATTAGCTCTATACCAATTCCAAAACCAAATCTTTATTCATTCTAATATTCTATGTAAACTACAGCTATTTCCTTTGAATATTATGTGACCATAAAGTCCGAATGGTTACAAAGTAAGTACAACTACGAAGCCTTCATTGCTGTTTTTCCGTATACCCATCTACCATATTGTCTGAAATGTTTATTACTCGTTGCAGGCAAATTGTATATATAAGAAATAAATTGTGTAAATATATTATATATTACCAGCCCTAAATATGTAAACAAAGTCACCAATAATAGTCTGCCAGCAAGATAGTAATCAATCAACAAGGATTAAAAAAATAAAAAAATTTACTTTTTGTAATTTTAAAATAATCTATTCTCTTATGATAGATTTAAAAAAGAAAAAAAGAACTTTTAGTAAAGATTTGGTACTTTAGCATTACTAATTATGGCACCCACTTTAAAGAACCTGACAAACACATACACTTAGAAGTGTAAAATCTTATTAAAAAAGTCCTTGAGTTAAGCTACTTGCATTGACAATATATTGGGATTGCTAATGAATTTCAATGCGAAAAGATTTTACTTATTACATATAGATTGTCTTTTTTTTTTCCACCGTAAATGGTTAATCCCGAGTTATAAGACAAGTTCGGCTGAAGGAAATTTTCATATTTCTTTGACGAAGCGGTTCAAACACTGTTAAATATATGGTTAAAATAAGCATGGCTTATATTATATATATCCAATGCAAAATATGATATATAAGATAGTAGCATAAAAGTAAAGATGGCGGCAGTACTGGAATTCACACAGCTAAGGTCACAAATTGAAAAATATAATGGGCCACTTCCATTGGGCCCACCCATTGCCGGTAGAGTACATGGCTAATTAGTTTCCGGATAAAATGGACCAAAGAAACAAAGTTACTGGTTAAAGTTTTAGAATTTCTTTTGCATTATATACAGTTATATTTATATATACGGTTCTAACTAATTCACACACACACACACACGGTTGAATTTGTAAAATTTATTGGTCATAAAATGATATTACATGAATTTATTAACTAATTAAATAAAATAAATTTTATAAAATTTTATAAAATAAAATAAGTTTGAAAATTTGTAATAATTAAAAAATTATTATTTTAATATCTAATTTTATTATAATATATTATCTATAATTTTAAATATAATAAATAATTATTATTTGATTAACTATCTACTAATATATAAATTATGTATATATATATATATATATATATATATATATATATATATCATATTAATATTCCATCATTCAACATTTAAATTGATAAAATTTGTATAATAAAAATATATTAAAAATATTACTTAATAAATATGATACTCACTATTATTTGACCATTTAAATAAAGTATTATTATTTGATTACATATTAAAATATTAAAATATTAAAATTATATGAATTTTATATACTTGATTATTATGATAATATTACATAATTAATAGTTAAATTGATAAAATTTATTTATAATAAAAATTATTAAAAATATTATTTTATTAAATTTAATTTTATAAACTTGTACTGCAGGTAAACCTTACCAATTCAATTAAAATAAATGAATTTTACAAATTTATATGCATTGCATTTTTTTTGTCAACATATACATTACTAATTAATGAATAATTGATGGCAGTATTTGATTTTAATATATAAAATATTATTAAATATAAATTTTAATATTATATTACATATTTATAAATATTTAAATTATTTATAATATGATTTATATAATAATTAAAATAATATCATACGATTTAATAGTTAACTTAATATTTTTTATAAAAATTATTGAAGGTATTATTTGAAAAGGTTTAATATCTAAGAATATTTATTTTTGAATGCGTTTGTTTTTGACGAATTTTGAATTTTTAGGTTTTGATGAATTTACTGATTTTCAAAAAATTAAAGAAAACAAAATGATTAATCAAATCTAAACTAATTTAAATTATATTAAATTGATATTTTATACCAAATTAATGTGATGATATTTTAAAAAAATAGATTAAATCAATTTTTTAAATATTCAATTCAAATTACAAATACTCTTTCTAAAAAAATTCAATTAAAAAAATAGAAATGTAGTATGAACATTATGCAACAGAAAATAATGAATGTAGTAGTCTCAAATAATCAGTCGGGTGGATCAACAAGGTATATTTTGTAATTAATTAGTCAAAATTTATCGTAAGTAAAAGTTTTGAGCTTCTTTTATGTACGTTAGTACCATTAAACTACAGGTAAAAATGCATTATTATAGCTAAAAGTTTGGGCAATGCATAATTTTTCATAGTTATAAATTCAAAAAATTAACGGAACGAACCAATTGTCCAAAGGTCAATGTCAAATTTATATTTATCTATAAATATTTATTATTTCTTAAAGAATTTTGTCTTTCCCTACATGTACAATTTCCTGTGATGCAAATTTCAGTCGCACTCATCTTAAAATGAGATAATGGTAAATATTTTTTTATTTAAAAGTTT
Source organism: Canavalia gladiata (assembly GCA_037954105.1). Lineage (NCBI taxonomy): Eukaryota > Viridiplantae > Streptophyta > Magnoliopsida > Fabales > Fabaceae > Canavalia > Canavalia gladiata. Next base: position 38,918,942 of record CM075662.1, on the reverse strand, counting down.
TGTGTACTTTAAATTGAAGAATCCTTATCCTAAAACTTTTACAATAAAAAAAAAATAATAGTGTACCCAACATTCATTGCATGTGGAAAGACAAGCCATCGTTACGTGCTGCCATGTTTTAATTTTATGTACAAGTTTTGAAGGAATTTTATGTATATAGAATACAACCGGTAGATGCACTGTTTATGTCTATTATCGTTAATTAAACAATTATATTTTAAGATCTTTGCTTGACCAGTATCTTATAGCTAGGGTGCATTTAGATTAAGTGTCTCAGAAGCGACCAAACCCTTGATTCATGGCCATCATCATTGATTGACCAATTAAAAGACACAAAGATGATGCTGTTAATCAAATGAAACACTTTTAATTGAATTTTTGTCTGTAAAGTTCGCACATTAATAAACAAATTCACACCTGTTTGACCATGTTGTTATGCGCATATATAGTCCTGCCAGATCAGTAACAAATATATGTCGTTTTGTCAAATTGTCAAGAACCCAACACTGATATCCGCCATTATAATTAGTGGCTTATGTTACCATACCATCCACCTTCTTTTGAATTTTACCGCAGGGAAACTTCCTCATTTGGGCATTATGTATTTGATATGATCATGTTGCGTTAATGTAAATATTAAAATTTCTGATTAAAGAATTCGTAATTCCAGCGTCATCCTTTTCCCCTTGCAATGTACTTGATTTTAAAATTGAATTCTACTCGAAGTTTTTAAAAATAAAATAAAATGCTATATTGTTAATCTTTTATTTTATATTTAATTTTAATTTTCAATATTTTTGTTTATAAAATTTATTAATTTTATTCTTTATTATTAAAATTATTTATGTTTTTAGTTTAAAAAATATTAATATATAATTTAATTTTTAAATTTATTTACTCATATTTTAATATTTTAAGAGACTATTTGATTATAAAAGTATTAATTTATATATTTCAATTCTTGAATGTATTTTATTTATATTATTTATATTTTAAAAAATAAATATGATCAAATTAATACTAAACTATACACATGAATACCTTTTAATATTAAAAATATATATAATACAACTTTAAAAAAATTAACATACATATTTATTTAAATAATATCATCATTTAATAGAAATTTTTAATAATAAAAAATAATACCAGTCATTTTTATAAAATAAAATCAAAATTAAAAACTTCGTTAAACCTAAAAAAATTACACATTCTCATTTAGTATGATGATTTAAAATAAGAAAAAAATATTGCCCTTCATCGAAACTCCAAACTATAGATTGTTAAATTGTTAATATCTAAATTTATTCAAACAATTAAAGCATTAACATTTGATAAAAAAAAAATCTCAACAGTTATGAAATTGAAAAGAAATTGATTTAAAATTTTAAAATTAAAAGGTAAAAAATCAGTAATGGAAAGAAGAACTTTAAACAATCAATCTTGAATTGCTAATACAATTTTTATATTTTTATGTATTATTTATTTATTTAAATTGTTTATTTAATAGATGATATTTTAAAAAATTAACAATATAAACCGATATTATACATATTTAAATATTAACAAATATAAATATAATAAATCTATTTATTTATATTTTAATAGTTATTTTAATAATTATTATATAATTGATTAGTTATAATTACTTAATCAGTTATATAATTAACTTAATCATAAGTTTATATAAAAATAATTACGATATTTTTTAATTAATTATATATTTTTACAATCAATATATGTTCTATTAACCACTCAAAATTTTAAGTTAATTATATATTCTATAAACCTCTCAAAATTTTAAATGTAAATAAAGATGCTTTCCGAATTCCAACAGCCAATATGTGGTCAATGATGTGCAGACGCGTTCAACAATGAAACCATTAACATCGGTAATGACTTTTATTTAGTTATTGGTACCATGGGCTGTCAAAAGGCAAAAATTTTCTGATAATTTATAATAAATTTGACATATTAATGTATATTAATAAATTTCAACGATTAAATTTATTATAATAAATATAAATTTAGACCATATATTACTTCAAGCGACTGAACATTATTTCTTTATGGGATACATACATTACTTTTATATATTATAGGTTTATGTGTTTTATTTTAAAAATAATTAAAACAAATAATTATATGAAATGTTTATTTTTATATTTTTGTTAAATAAAACAATAACTAAAAAGTAATCCAATCCATCCGGCTTTAAAATGGATTGATTTTATTACATTCGAATTTAGAATCAAATTGATTAAACAATAAAATAAAAAAAACGAAACAATTAAATGGGATAATTTTTCCAAATTTATTTAATCTAATCTAATCCAATCCGTGAACACATGAAGCTACTTACAGGAACAAAATTTTTCCAATGCTTATTTTTCTCATTCACACACCACAATAAAAATAATAAAAATAATTTTATTGAAATCGGCAATTATTACACCGTCTTGAATTTAGTTTTGGTTATTAAACATTTGGATAATGATTTTTTTATGCTTCTTAACGGTACAATAAAAATAATTAAAGTGATTGTTCTTTAAATCAGCAATCACTACACCATCTTTAGTTTAATTTTGGTCATTAAACTTTGGATAATTATTTTTTTTATGCTTCTTATAACTATGTGTGAGCTGATTGCACAGAGAAAGATGGAAAGGAAAATAAATACTTCTTCGGTTTTTTTATCCTTTTTATTTATTTATAAAATAAATAAAAATTTATTTATTTGGTTATTTTAATTTTTAAAATAATATTAAATATTTTTATATATACATTTATATTTATTAACTATAATAAATTAAGAAAGATAAAAATGAATTTTATATGTAAAAAAATTATGAAAATTTTAAAAAATGAATAATATTAATTATATTTTTAATATTTTTACATTTTTTAACATAAAAATAAAAGGATGAAATAAAAGATAAGCTCTTTATTTTTTCTACCTATTTAAAACTAAGGTAAAAAATTTATTTTTATTTATCTATTTACTTAAGTTTTTAAAAATTTATTAATTCATTTTTCACATATATTATTATGTTTATTTAGTTATTATCAATTATAATAAATAAAAAAGTTAAATATAAAAGATAAATTAAAAAAATATATTTTTAAAAAAATATTAATTATATTTTTAATAGATAAAAAAATATATATATAATAAAATTATATAGAGAGAAAGAGAGAAATAACGAATGTAAAGCATGTAATAAAATAATGTGGATAAAATAAAGTTGTCCTTTTATTGATAGTTTGACCTTAGTTGTAAGTACTTCTAACCTAACAGTGTTTTATATTATAAAATTTAGTATGATAAGTGTATAAAATATGTGATTAAAAATATATTAATTAACACTGTTTTAAATTTTTAATTAAATAAATAAACACATTTTAAAGTTAATTTATAAAAATAAATGGATAAAATATAACATTAAATTATTGTTAATATCTTTTGGAATGCAAGTTTAAATTGATTGTTGATAAAAAAAAAACATTTGACTTAATTTATTTCTCGAAGAGAAAATAAAAGGTTACTAAATAATTTTTTAAAATTATAAATATGAGATGCTTTAATTTTTATTTTTTTTAGTATTTGAAGATTTGAGATTGGATTTATTATTTATTAAAGATTAATTTAATTTAAAATTTAAAAAATTTATAAATTTGTTTAAAAAATTATGTTTATAAAAAATTAATAAATAGATTTAAAATATATATATAAATAATTTATTAAAAAATATTTTTAAATTTAAAAATTATAAGATAAAAAATTATTAAATAGATTTAAAATATATATTATAAATATAATATATTAAAATAAATAAAATAATTATAAATATATAATATATAAATATAAATAAATTTTTAAATAGATTAAATAGATATTTTATAAATTTATGTATGATTTGTTTATTTAAAATTTTTTTAATAAATTTTAATCTATCTATTTGTTTAATAAATTAAATTATAGACTTTGTTAACTAATTTTATTTACTTTTATTGTATGGTAAAATTTTATATTATTATCTAATTAAAATTTATTATTTTTAAAAATTTATATCAGTATTAATTTTTTAATAATTGTCAATATAAAAGTATTTATATTAATAATATATTAAAATTAAACTCTTAATTATTATTAAAATAAATTTATAAAATTAATTGGAATATACTAATTGTATAAATACAACTGTTGACTAATTAAAAACTGTAGTAGGTACGATTTTTTAAATAATTATTGTAAAAATAATAATTTATAAATATATCATAATGTATAAAAGTTTATATTAGTAATATATTTAATCTCATTTTATAATAATTACTTAAAAAATATATTTAAAGTAATTTCTAACAAATAAATAGAATAAAATTTTTACATTAATAAGATATTAAAATTAAACTTAAAAAATTAGAATGGCGCTTTATTGCTATATTAAAAATATATTCAATGATGTTCTTTAGAAATTAAATTAATTCAAATATTTTTTTAATTGAATTGAATATATATGTATATATACTATATTTTTTATATGTTTAGATTTTAAAGAGATATTTGTTAGAAAGATCATGTTTCTTATAAATATTAAAAATTTATTTTTTATATTTGATATAAATATTTTTTAAAATTAGAAATATTTTTCTAGTTATATTTTTAAAATAGAAATCATTTTTATTATTTGTATACAAGTTTTTAAAAATAAAAAATAATGTTTTTGATTAAAAATAAAAATATTTTTGTAAATAAACGATTCCCAAGATTCTATAACTCAATAAAAATTTAAAATATTTTGTATATTAAATATTTAAAATATCCAATGTTCTTTCACATAAAAAATATATATATATTTATTTAAAGAAAACACAGAAAATATGAAGTATGAAGCAATGGAAAGGCATATCTGGTGTGACAACGAGGTCTAGTGTAACAGGCTAGTTATGGACCTACCATAAACGAAAATAGGGAGTGATGGCGAGGACCCATCATTGAAGCTCGCAGGGGTGTAAACCTTTGTTTGGACATAGTGGGCCCCTTCCATGTGTGCACATGCGTGTGTTGGTGCGAGCGTGCGTGCACCAATCACAGCCGTTTTATTGTACTCCTTTTGTAGTTCTTGTTTTATCCGTTTCCTTCTTCATGCCTTTTATCTAACCATATTAGATATGTTATTCATTAAATATATTTATACCATATTTTATATTTCTTATGTTTTATTTGTTGTAAAAAATTAATATAAATTTATTATAAAAATATCATTTCTCTTATCTAATTTGAATTTATTTGTTTGTTTTGTTATAAAAAGCATGTATATATATAAATTATAAATTATTTAAATATATTATAAATGATCTTCCATTAAAATACTTACATGTTCATTTTAAAAAAATGAAATGAAAGGTGATTAAAATATATTAATACACAATAAATCATAAAAACAGATATCCCATTACATGCACTAATCATGAGTAGAAAACAAACATATATACGGGAATTAGTTCCTGGGTATAAGTTATACTAAATTTTATATTGTAATATTTTTTTGTAGATAAATTAATTTATTTTAAAATTAATTATTAGATTAAAATTTTTTATTACAAAATTTATATTTGCCAAATTTTAGATTAATTTAAAAGTATTTAATATTTTGTTAATATATTAAAATTAAAAGAATATTATATATATAATAAATCTTTAATATGTTATTGTAATTATTCAACTTTTACAAAATAAAATATATATATAAATAAGGTAATATATAATTATAATTATAATTAAAGGTTTAGTCAAAAAATTATAACATTAATAATATATAATACAGGCATTGATGTAAAGAATTTATAAAATTCATACTAATGTAAGTTTATTCCTCCCATATAAATTTTGATTACACAATCTTGCATGTAAGATTAAAAATTAAAAATTAACCAGTGATTATATGATTAATTTAAATTATATATATTTTTTAATTTTAATCATTTAAATAAAATATAATATATTTATATTTCTCATATTTTTATAATAAAATTAATTTTTTTTCATAAAATACATTTTATAAATATATATAATTGCTATTTCAACTTATATGTAAATATTATTATCTTTTAATTTATTAATTTAAATTTGAATAATGATACTTTTAAATAATGTTTTTTTATTCACTTAATTAAGTGAAAAAATGTGAACTATAATCAACCCATATGTATCACATTTTCTATACAATGAGTTAGTCTCCATGAGTCCTACTAAATTTTAGAGGATGATTGAAAGATTTTAATCAATGCATGTTTTTATAAAAATTAGTAGATAAGTATTGCAAGTTCCACCTAAAATAAAGAAAATAAAATATAATAAAATAAATATCAATTATGTATATATAATTTAAGAGTATCATTCATCTTATAAGTTAACTTTTAAAATTAAATTAAATTAAATTGATATTTAATTTTTAAAAATAAACTTGATATAAATTAGAAAGATAAGCTAACTAAATAATTTTATATGAAATAGGAAGATACATAAATTAAATTATAGTTTCAAAAAGATAAATTTTTTGTTATTTTGTTGAAAAACTCAACGAGAGACAGGGTGGTGCCCGCTTCCTAACACCTAAATTAGTATGAATTTTAACATAACAACAGTTGTGAAATTTGTGAGTACATTAGTTATCAAGTCATCTTTTTACATAGAGATGTGATATATGAATGAGGAGATATTTGTTGTTTTCTAGCAGGAAGTCTTCAATTGTTTTTAACTATCAAGGGTTCTAAAATTACTTTGACATTATAATCGTGAGTCATGCAGCTCTTCTTTTCTATTGTGAGGGTGCATGAATTTCACTTTATTTCCTAAGTTGGTTGTATCAAACTTTGTCCAATGCGATCCATGATCTTTGTTATAGGATCTCGTTGGAAAAAAAAGGCATATAAATCAGGCTCTGTCCAAAAAATTCAGGATTTAGAACACAAAAAAGTAAAAACAATAAAACTAGTTCAAATTAAGTAGAAAGATAAAATATAAAAAATAAATACTGATAAATTAGTTCTTTAAATTGATAATATTTGATAAAATTAATTATTGAATAAATTAAAATATATAAATAATAAATAAATATATCATTAATTATCAAGCTAGAAGATAGATGTAACAATTTTCTTTCTTTTTTATAAAATAATATTTTAAAATTTAATTTTTTGCATAAATATATTTTAAATAGTATATTTTGTAAAAAAATAAATATTTTTTATTTTTTATAAATGAAAAATTAAATATTTAAAAATAAATTAAATAACATAATATTAAAATAATAATAATAAAAGTTCAATTTAATAACAATAAGAAAACAACAGTACCAAAATTTTAAAATAAATGAATAAATAATAACTTATAATGAAATATCAAACATAAAAATGAAAAGAATACTTTTAACTGTAAAATAAAAAGTTGAAATGCTATCTGAAGTAACATTTTTTAAAATGTTAGCACTTCTTTAAAAAGTTAAAAATTATAGAAAATTACATAGTAAATAATTTTTTCTTAATATTTTTTAACCAATAATTTCTACTTTCAAAACTGTTTAGAATCTCCATCTAGCTAAAAAAATAATATTACTAAATACATTCATAATCATTTTATAGTTTATTATGATAAAGTTTAATATTAAATTTACAATATTAACTCTCGTTTGAAAAATGATTAATAATAAAAAATAAGTAAAGTTAAGCCATATTTTAACATTGTAATCTTGATTTGTTTTTCAAATATAATTTCCAGGTTATCTATTTATAAATATGAACCTTTTGGAATAATATAATATTTCCTTTATCTAACTTAAAGCAAATTTTATATGGTAGTCTTTTAAAATAGAGTAATTGATTTATTTCTAAATAAGTTAACATGCCTAAGTCTTTATATAGTTCAATTAGGGGTATACACGAATCAATTTCAATTAAGCATTTGAAATTTAAGTTAAATTTGTAAAAAAAAAAGTTTGTTTTGTTTATTTAAATATTTAGATTTAAAATTTAAGTTTGATTTAATTAACTTTAAATGAATAACATATCTCTAAATGTTTAAATTATTTAAAATTTAATATGCATTATTATAAAGATATTATTATATAATTTTTATAATTCAAAATTAATAAATTTTATATTTTATAGTAAATTATTAAATAATGTAAACATCTAAATATAACATTTGATAACAATAATTATTCAATATATATATATATATATATATATATATATTCATATCAATTTGAGTATATATTTATTTATCAACTGCCAAAATTAGCAAACAACTAGCAGCCAACTTGATTGATTCCTTTTATTAGACAATTGTTCGAGGAGAAGAGATTCTATTCCTCAGTCTGGGTTCCCAAGATACTCCAAAGTGCTCGGGGAGTCGAAGGTTGAAGAATTTTTATGCTATAGTACTCCTAACTGAACAACGGTAAAAGAAATGGTGTAAACAACCGAACTTTAAATGAAAGCAATAAAGGAAAGCGATAAAGACTTAAAATAAATGTTGAAAAATCAAATAAATAAAAGGCCTGTGTTTCATTATTTTAGGGTCCCTACAAAATGAAGTACAAACTTTATTTATGAGCCTCAAATTTGCCGGTTAATCTACACTAATGCATATTTACTACACACCCGTGAAAGATAGTGGTCGACAACTATAATACTGGTAACTACTACCTTGTCTAATCTGGATTTAAAAATACATCATTCTGCTAAGTCCAATCATTAGACCGAGTCCCACTATGGTTTTAGGTTCAGTTTGACTAAATTAGCTGATACATCCAACTATTCCGCATCAACTGGTTAATTTTGCTGATTATCATCTCATTTAGCAGCAAACATTAACTAATTTGTACAACTGGATCATGCCTATTTTAATTGTTTTATTAAAGTGCATTAGTTGTTCTGATTTGTTCTCATATGCTAACTAGTTCGTTAACTCGATTAACCCATTCTTTCAGTTGTTTGCCTAATCGGTTAGTTGATGTCTCCCAACTATTTGGTCCTTAGTCAACTTATTTTTATAAAAAAATAAAATAAATTAACTTAAACTAGACTTTAAGTATTTAAATTTAGTATATTTAATTATTAAATTTATTATTTATTATAAATTTTTATTATCATTATTTAATATATTTTAAAATTTATAAAATCTATAAATTTATTTAAAAGTTTATAATAAAAAAGTTAAAAATTAAATATATATATATATATATATATAAATGATTAATTACATATACTTATACTTTAAAGTTTTTAATATATAAATTTAACTATATACTTTAAATTTCTTTTAATAAATTATATAAATATAATATATCAAAATAAATAAAATATATATAAATATATAATATAGAAAAATAAATAGATTAAACAAATTTTTCTATAAACTTAAACTTGACTTATTTACTTAAAAATAATTTTTAATAAATATAAATTTATCTATTTATTTATTAAATAAATCAAATTAAATTAAACTTTAAATAAATTAATTAAATAATTCAAATTATAAATTCTAACAAGCTCATCTCATATCAAATTAATAAATATAAAAATAATATTTTTGATATATATTTTATATTTAAATTTTTTTAAAATTAAGAGTCTAATCTCTTAATTTATTTTTATATAAAAACAAATTTTTATTATTTATAATACAAATATTTTTTATTATATTTTAGTTTTTATTAAAATATATGATTTTGTCAAAATCTAAAAAATATATTATATATAATTATTTTAATATTTTATTTAAATTAAAAATTAAAAACTGTGCTACTTATATTTTAAACAAGTTAAAGTCTTAATTTGATCGAATTTCTAAGTTAAGATATATCTTTATAATTTGAATTAATTTAATGATGAATAACGAAAATTAAAATATATTTATAAAAAAAATTTAGATTCAAATTTTATATTTTTTACATTATAAAAAATAATATAAGTTTACGATTAACTTATAGTTAAAAAAAATCTGTTTAATATATATATATATATATATATATATATATATAAAGCATTAATAAGGGACATTTTTAATTAATTATATTTTAGAAGATAAATTATTTAAATACATACAATATTTTGTAATTAATATTCTTAAAAGAATTAACCATTTATTAATCATATTGCTAAATCATATATGCACATATTATTTTATATACATAAATAATTAATGTTAAAATTATTTTTTAATAGTTTTTTAAATAATTAAATTTTATTAATATAATTATAAAATTAAAAATTATATTAAATTTATAAAGTTTAAAAATTAATATTTTATAAAATAATTTCAAATATATATATATTAGCAAAGATATATTATATGTCATATAAAATTATTTAATAAAATATTAAATTTAAAAATTATAAAATTTAATTGTTAGATTGATAAAAATTTATTATTTAAAATATTTATTAAGTATAATAAATTTATATAATTTTTTAAAATAAATTGATTAATTATTTATATTATAAAAAAATATTTAAATATATATAACTTTTTTATAATATTTATTAATTATATTACTAAATTACATAATTACATAATTACATATTATATATATATATATATATATATAATCTAGATGTTAAAGTTTTTCCTATACAACTATTAAATTAATATTTTTTAAATATATGTTAAATTTTATAAAATTTTAAAAGATTAATATTTTATTAAATAAATTTAATTTAAAAATTATTAATTTAATATTTAAATAAATTAACTTTTAGTTATTTAAAAAAATTATTAAATATATAATATTAGCATATATATATATATATATATATATATATATATATATATATATATATATATATATATATATATATATGTTGAAAGAAGGGTCGGCCATCCCTTACCAATTAGGTTGGTAAGTGCTTACGTGAAAAAGTACACCTAAATTTAAAATTAAAGTTAAATATATGGTTTTGCTAAAAACATATAAGTCTGGTCTGAAAAAAAATACAGTATTTAAATTCATCTTGTCAAAAAAATATATAATTCGAGTTTAACTTATTTATAAAATATGTTTTTCCTTATGTTTAATAGTTTAGTTTTAATAGGAATTTTATATTAAAAAATGAAAAAAAAAACTGAAAAGAGAATAAAAATATATGTCAATATAAAAGTATATAATATTAATTTTTTGACAAATTATATTTTATTAAGTATAATTTTAATATATAATCAACATTTTTTAGCATTTTATAAATACATATGCAAATTAATCACAATTTTTAATGTTAAATTTATAAAGTTTGACTTAATTTATTAGTATAACTGATTTGAAAATTAAATTTAAACTGATTTTTGTTAAAAAAAATCAATTAAATATTTTATTGCTCCAGACAATTCAAATATAATTCTCCGTTTGCTTAGATGCCTGGCGGACGCTAATGTTTTTCTTAGCTCATTTAATATTGAGAAATTATGTTTATACTGCAATAAATAATTCGAGAGAAAATGTAATATAAATTTATTATACAAATGGAGAGAAATTAATTTATTTTAAAAATAATTTACATTAGAATTAATTTATTAAAAAAACTTTAGGATGCGTAAGAATCTAACTATCAAATTAGATTTTTATTAAATCAATTTTACAAAATTCAAAATTATTTCATATTCTATTAAATAACATAAATTTAATATATAATATACATTTTAAAATATCAACGTTTTATTATATCTATAATGATACACAATAAAAAATTAATAAATACTAGTTTTGATTAAAAGTATAATATTCAATATTATACATTAAATTATTTGATTTTTAAGAAAAATATATTATATATATCTATGTTCTTAAGTATATAGTAAAAATATAATTAAACATTAATTATATAATTAAATATCTATAAATATTTTTTAAAATTTAATATATATAACTATTATATTAATTAATAATTAATTTTATATATTATAAAATAAAATAATTTTATACAAATTAAACATAAAAAAATTGATAACTTGCCTGATAGATAAGTGAAATAACTCATCTCTTAGCCTATTTCCAAAAACAACTTTAATATATTTTTTAAACAATTTTTTAATTACTTATATAAACAATTTTAATTACATATAAACAATTCTTTAAAAATGGTACACTGCACTGACACCACACTCGCAAGTTGGAAATGCAAATGTATAACCGTAAATCACGGACCCCACTTGAATAACACCGCCACCTTTTTAATCTCCCCCGTAAATTTTGCTCATCAAGTGTCACCACCATGTGATGCGAGTAAATAATTTTGATAGACCTTCTCAACAAAAAACACAAAAAATAATTTTGGAAGTTTTATAATTGAGAATTTTAAGATTTCATATATTTTATTTTGTATGTGAAAATATTAAAAATAAAATTTATTTAAATATATTAAAAATATAATTTTATATTAAGAAAATTATTAAATTTTATTAGCTTTTAGTATAATTATATCTAATTGGATGATATCTAAATAAAACTTTAAAATTTATAAGAAATATTAAAAATTATCATCAAGACTTTTAAAAAATAAAAATATCAAATAAAAATAATTTAATATTTATCTTTCTATGTAATTAAAAATATTTAATAAATTATATTGAATATTATTATGATTATCTCATTTTTTGTATTTATATTCTAATTTGTGAATAATTTTAATTTCTTTCAATTTTTTAATTATTAAAATTAAATTTATTCTTTATTTAACAATCAGTAAAAGGTAATAAAATGTGATTGTTGATTTTCATAAATTAAAAATAAAATAAAAATGTAACAATTTTTTATTTAATTATATTATGTAATTTTCCTTTATAAATTTATATAAATAAATGATATCACACATATATTATATTTTTTTATTATTAGACAAAGGTATGCAATAATTAAAAACTTAATTTGAATAATTGAAAAATTATTAAAATTAAACGTAAATAATCAAATTTTTTGATAGAATATAAAAAACAATGAAATCAAAATTGAATATTCGGAAACTAAAATTATAGTTTAGTCTACTTATTAATTGATATTCTTAAAACATTTGTTAACGTGAGAAAAGCATAAAAACTGTTATGTACCTTAATTGAATACAGAATCCAAAAGATCAACTCAACTGTAACTAATCTGAAATTTTTTTGACAAATTTCCCTGATATAGCTAGGCATATGACTAGGCGCATGAGAATAAATTTACCTAATTACGACTCCGTTTTAAATTGTGGGAGTGAATGTTTAAACAAAAATTAAACGATATAATTAACTCAAAACAATTCACTCGTGAGTTAGCCAAATACTGAATTTTTAGAAGAAAAAAGAGGATAAAGCACAGACAAATCCTTTTCACATTACTGATTCGTCTTCCGTTTTAAAAAATTCATTCAGTAGGATGAAGCATCGATGTAAGAACTCAAAGAAATTCATTTGTATTCGCTGTCAATACAAAAAATGTCATTTAATTATATGTCCACACGTCACTACAATTTTTTATGGATATTTTTTTAATTGTATAAATTAATATTAAATATATTAAGTTTTTTTAATCATTTAAATCGTTATTAAAATATTTATTAACAGATATTTTTTAATAAATATAAATTTATCAAAAAAATTTGTTAAATGTTAAAATTATTATTATTTATCTTTTAAAATTGTTATTAAAATAATTTTTTTAAAACGTCATAAGAAAATTTTGGCTTTCTTAATTGTTATCATATAAAAAAAGTTCACTTAAAATAAATTAAAGTTAAATTCAAATTTTTATTATAATAACAAATTTTACCCTTGTGAAACAATTGAGCCTTAACATATAGAAAAAATAGTTTATTATAAAAAGGATGAGTTGTTATTTGGATTTAATCGATATAAATCTTTAATTCATTTTTTATTTATAATACATTGTTATTTTATTGAATTTATTTTAAAAATATATTAGTAGATAGTTTGTTTGAGTAGTATATATTTAATTTTTTTAAGTAATATTTTATATTCAGATATTGTGTAACGTGTATGATATTTTTTTTTTATCGTTATTAACAGTGTTGTATATCCTTAAATGTTTTTAAATTTTAAATTTATCCTTTAAAACATTTTTCTGGATGAGTTTGAGGAGAGGGAAATTGCCCCATTATAAATGAGTTATCAATTAAAATTACTGACAAAATTTAACTCAAAACATTATTTTGTTGACATCATTAAATCCAAATTTTCTATAAGCGAAGATTTATATTAATAGAATGCAATGATGTTTTAATTCGTATACAAACATAACAAGCTGGGAGTATAGTGAACAGGAGAGTAAAAATAAACTAGATCTATTAGATTTAGCTGAACCAACTCCAGGATCTTACTTTGATGATATCGAACAATCGATTTGTCATTTATACAAATAGTTACGAGTTGAGTGACATTATCAAACATCATTAAATCTTATTAGTTGAGTGAATAATTATTGACACGGCTGTGCACTATCTTATATTATAAATAAAAGAGCGAATTGTCATCTATGCGAATGATATATATTCCCATTTATTGCATTGAATAATTTTTCATTACATTTAACAAATTAAAGACATTAAGAAAGTGATCATTTTAGTTTCATTAGCTGTGACATTAGCCTATATGTTTGAGTAGATTTTCAATGGTACACCTAATTAACACATTAAAGTCCCCCGGTCTTCATCTATGGGTCCTAAAGGGGACTCCTCAACCCCACCCAAGCGGTGAGCTTTCTAGTTCTTCTTTGTTTTTTTAAATTTAAATTTCTTAATTTTTTAAATAGTGATTGAGCATTAAATGATTCATTACATTTATATGAAGGAACGTCAACAAAACTATTTGCTTGCCTGCAGCTTTCAATAGAGGGAAGAAAAACACGCAAAGAGACACTATGATGATTTCACTCATTGAACCTACGACCAAAGAGTGTTCAATAAAGTACTAACTAAACCGGTTTAAAGTTAATCAAAGTCAACAGATAGTTAAGTTTAATTTCTTTATTTCTGATTTATATAAAATAAAGTTGCTACAAATATCTCCGTGTAAGGGTAAAATGAATTTGACTAGGCTAAGGATGTTTAAGAGATCATGGCATGTGCCTGAACTATTTATTAATTCTTGGACGTTTTGGTCCAATTATTTTAAATAAGCCTTTTTAAGCATTTTAACCATTTTAAAAGCTTGTTTTGTATATATTGATCATCAAAGAAGAAAGATTTTTATTTCAGACTAACGGCATTCTGTCCCTTCAAGTTTGTGAAAGTTACATCTTAAATATATGTTTTTAAGTAATGCAAACACCATAATGAAAACGAGGATAATTTCTCTGACTTTGAAGACAACCATGATCAATTAAGATCTAATTTTAACAAGGTTCAAAACTTTGCACAAATCCAGCTGTTTTCCATTGAGTATTAATTCATTTGTACGAAGCCAAATTGATGAAATAACAATCATCCAAGTTTTTCTTAATTTCTATCATTATTATTATTATTATTATAAAAATTTTAAGAATGGCCCTCAAATACGATAAATAATATATATATATATATATATATATATATATATATATATATATATATATATGAAATTATGTATATGAAACTTTGACTGCAACCAAAATTAAATCAACATGCAAGGTATGTATAAAACAAGTTTCCTAAATCCCTATTGATACAAGTCTGAAAGATAAGCTCAATAGAAGGATGCATCACGACAAGATAAGTGCAAGAAGAAAGATATTTTGGTGGTTTCGTGTAATTTTTATATTTACAATAAATTAAAATTATTTCATTTAACTGAAACTGAAGAATATCTGAAATTCCAATTATTGTATTGTTTCCTTACTTGCAATACTAATAAATATATACGGCACAAGATAGTTTAGTTTGCATCAGAATTCAATTTTGGATGGCTTGAATCATATGAATATGAAGTTCCTACATGATTTACCATTTCATAAAATTTTAGTTTTTTAGTTTTTTAAATGAAGATATGAAGGATTATATTAGAAAGAAAACTTAATTATATAGAATCAAAAAATAAAATAAATAAAAAATACTTACAAACATAAGAAGGTAACTTTTATGCATATACATTAAAAAAATTTAATAATAATTATACTGGATAAATAGTGTCAGATTTAATATTTATCAAATCTTTTAATAAATCTATATTTATCATAAATTAATTATAAAAAATATTTTAATAATAATTTAAATAATATAGTTATTAGAATTTAATATAGTTTGTATCAATTTATACAACTATAAAAAATATATTTTTTATACAGAAATAGTTACTGATGTAAAATTTTCATGTTACTAAAAAAATTATGCAACAAATATAATATATGTAATTTTTGGTATTAACTATTTACTAATAGAATTTATTAAAAAAAAATGGTGACAATACAACATAGATTTTCCTAAAAAGCATCAACGACTAATATTAGATCTTTTAAATGTTTGGAAGACCTTGTAAATCTAACAATGCCTTATAAAAATGTTACT
This sequence comes from Canavalia gladiata, assembly GCA_037954105.1. Classification (NCBI taxonomy): domain Eukaryota; kingdom Viridiplantae; phylum Streptophyta; class Magnoliopsida; order Fabales; family Fabaceae; genus Canavalia; species Canavalia gladiata. The sequence continues at coordinate 38,902,412 of CM075662.1, read as the reverse complement.
CTTAGATAAACGAGATCTAAGAGTAAAGTTGAGAGAATTGAAAACCATCAACGTCGCATTGAAATTGAACTAAGTCGAAGCAAAACTTGCAATATTTGTCGTCATTCTTCCACGCATTATCATAAGTGATGGTGAGAGCAGTTGCTTTACATTCAAATCTATTCACCACCAAAACAAGGTCCCTCTTCCTTACATCAATGTCATCCCCTATCATGTAGAGTTGGAAATCGTTGCTGCTCTAACCTCAAACGAAGCCAAGCTGCAGCATCACAGAAACCCTAACCATAAGCTTGCCACCATGCTAACTATGCAAGCCAATATTGTGGTTAGTTTGCAGAGCTGTTAGGGTTTGTTCTCCTGTTCCTTTTTCTTTATGTCGTATGCAACCCCAAACCTACTCCCATTTGAAATGAGAATTGTAAGGATAAAAAAATGAAGAAAACTAAAAAGTCTTAAAATCGATGTCTGCATCATTTACATCAGTTAATTTGAACCAATCTATTTTTTTTTTACATTGGTTTTAATTTTAACTGATTTAAAATATAATTTTTATATCGATTTAATTAATAAACGATCTAGAAATTTAATATCTAAATTTTAAAAATGCCATCACATTTTTTTCTAAAAAAAAAAGTAACCAATTTAAAAATTGGTTATAAAACTACACCAGTGGGATCCTTTATACTAGTTTGAACTTTGAAGAGCGAAAGAGGTCCCACGGAGGGAGGGCCAATATGTGATCGATGGAGAAGCTAAGAGCAGCTAATTTTCCACATATTAAAAAAAGAGTTTGGAGAAAACGTACAATGTCTAAAAAGAAGGGATAGAAGATGGCGACAAATTTTGGGACGCATGCATCCTGTTGCTTCCCTTGATTTTCCTAAGCACACATGAATTTGTAACCTCCGGTCCCATTCCAAGACCTGTCCACAAAACTCCTTCCTCTATGGCTATCCTTTACATATCTCTTTCTTCTTCTTGGACTATGTCAACTTTAATTTTTAAGTTATTTATATATCCTCCTCCAAATTAATAATTACAAAGCAAACCATTTGAAATAGGTAAGCCTGCTCCATATTCTTCTAGCGTGAATTTCTTAGTGGATGATATTAATAAACATTTGTGTCAGTTACTTGGACACAAAATGAGAAAGCGGTAATCACAATTTTGCTTGTGTGGTTTCTTTCGAAGTGAAGATTATTGCGGGGGGAAAAAGTGGGAAAAAAGGATAGGTATAGCTAGGTAAGAAGTAGGAAGTAGGAAGGTAAGGAGGGAGATTTGATTCGGGGAATTAAGATAAAAATTAGAGGTGAGAGAGAGAGAGAGAAAAAGAAGAGAAGAGAATAGAAAGAAGAGGTAGCACACTTTTGAAAGGCCCATGTGGAGAGCATGTGGGGATTGCATTGTGCTCTTTTTTCTTAAGGCAATGCCAAATCCCAAGCGCCCGGGAATTCGAATTCTTGTGGGACCTGACGCACTCGTATCAGCATGTTTTCCGGATCCTGCCAATTTTCTTTTCTTTGCCTCTTCTGTTCCTCCTAAGTCCTAAAATAACTATACCTGCGTCTGCCCATATCTCTCTCTCACACGCTCAACCCCAACGCTAGCTAATACCTTCTCTCCATTCTTTATATAAATCATCATATATACACACACGCATATGATTTAATTGGTTACTTATTGTTGTATTCTACAACCGTATATATACTCTCTACTGATTAATATTCGTATAACATATATACGGTTAGAGTTAAATTAGTCCCAATCAAACCATCTACGTCTATCAAATTTTAATTCAATCAATCACGTATATAAAATTAGTACCGATTGCTACCTATATGGATTTTTATTTTATATATATATTTACTTTAAACGGCATGAGAAAAAAAAATGTTAATTGATGTAGACTTGTGTAGAGTCACTCATAAACAGAATGCTGAGTACCTTGACTGGATAACCTATAAAAGCATATTTACCACATTCCAACTCCAACATTCCAGAAACATAGCAAATCAAATTACTGTGGGGAAAGCTTATTTTACCTTTTTCCCCCCTGGTTGCTAATTTTCATAGCATAATAATTAATTAAAATAACGGCACATGAGATTGTTTTTAATTATGGTTTGAGAACATGCCACATGCATGAGAATTGTATGGTAGCCAAACATTAGTTTGCATGTCAACCAATCCGTAATGAAAAATGCGCATTTCATGCCAACTCCTAAGGCTGTGCTCTTGTTCTTATATTGCTATCTATCAAATCAAATCAATGAAGAAATCATCAATTTTCTTTTTCCTATTTGCCAGTGTACCCATGAAAAAAACGGTTGTGTATCTTGGAACTATTAACGTTATTACAAACAGTATACAAACTTTCTAAAAATGACTATTCATTGTACCTATCAAACAAGCTATACATAACGAGGTGCTATAATATTCTATCTATCCATGCGAGGGTAGGGAAATAAAGCAAATGTTTCGCTTTCTCTATTATTTATGAAACGATAAGTAGAATATAAATTTCAAAAATTTCATCATTTAAATAAAGTTGCATTTTGGCACACCGATATTAGTCAATCTACATTTTAAGCAAGTTGCTTTTAAAGACAGTATAGTGGTATATAGCGCGAAAAGGGGTTCACGCCAAATACGTACTTAAGAAATTAAATACGTGACAAATTGTAAAATTACATAACAAATATGACGATTTCAAAATGCATGATGCAGTGCATCAGACGCGCATGATTATCCTTCAATCCTGATTAACTGCTACGTTCTTTTGAAGATTGTTTGTAAAAAGAAGGGGCTTTTATAGCATTATATGTATATATATAGTCATGATTAAATCATGTTAGATATATTTACCATGATAATTAATGCAGCATCAGAATCATCCACAATTAAAGCATGATCCAAAATTGAATTTTGCAAAGCTCTAAATTATGGGAAAGACCGACCTCATTTAAATGTAATTAAGATTCAAGGTCTATGGATTTAAATTTATATATAAAAAATTTGTTGCAAAAAATAATTTCATCATGCTATAAATATTTTCGGTTGAAGAAATATTCTCTTTTATAAAGAAATACATTTAGTTTATAAAAAAAGTAAAAAAAAAAAAAACCAATTTTAATACAAATTTGAAATTACATATTTTCCACCAATGAATTACTCTACTTAGAACCGAAATCAAGTCCCGACTTTGCAATAGTAAAAGATCGACCAAGTTAGTCAACCCTATTGATAATGTTTATTAATATATTTTGAACATTTTTAAACCACTATTAAAAATATAATCATATCAATCCTGCATTATTATTTATATAATCTAGCATATGTAACAAGTCATGATTAAAGCATGTTAGATATATTTGCTCTATTAGCTATTGCATAAAAAAGGTTCCCACAATATAAGTGACCAAATGGAACTCCGATTGAACGATACGATGAAAAATAAAGCTAATATGTTTTGAGCATATTAAAACATAACATATTGACTGTAAAAAAAAAAAAAAGAACATAACATATTAAAAACGTAAACATTTAAATCTCGTTTTCAGAAATTATTAGGAAAATGGAAAATTGAATATCAGAGTTTTACTGCAAAAATTAATCAAGAGTACAAAATCCAAATCCATCCACTTTCATGATTTAATTACCCTAAAATGAAGGGGACATTTGGAAAGATAAAATGTAAAGTTATAATGATTAATTAAAAATAAATAATAGTGATGATATGATACAATCGTGCTCTCACGGAGTTCCACTCGCGGGCCATAGGCACATTGTTTCGAAGCGAGTCGTATTTAGTGAATTTTGTTTGTATTCAAAACAAAGATACCGATGTTAGGTTTGCATTACATTAAGGTCACCTTTATTCTTCTTTACCACTAATCTAAATACATTGTTTTCTTTATAATGTAACATTATTCTCTATGGTTTGGGTAGTGGGCCAGGGACTCCATGTGCCAGCATGTGCTGTGTCTTTCTCTCAAAGGCCCACCACTCTCTTCTTTAGAGCACATAAATTCCTTCTCTGCACATTCTTCCTCTTCCCAACCTCTCTCTCTCTCTCTCTCTCTCTCTCTCTCAAATCCTCAGATCATATATTACTTTCCTTCCATCTGTAACACTGCCACTTCACTCATCAAAACTCACTCATATTTTTATTTTCTTTTCTTCATCTCTTCTACTCTGTATCTCTCTGTTATCACAACAATTTCATCAAGGTACACCTTAATCCATCATTTCTTCTACTTACACACATAATTAAATTAAATTTCCTCCAGCTATAGAAATTACATAACCCTAGCTTCTTTTGCTGACACTTACACTACATATTCTGAATTATTAATTCCAATATTTTTTTTTTACAGAATGCGAAATCTGAGTTCAGTGAAGCGAGAATTCCTGAAGAAATGGATATGGTGTCTCAGAAAATATAGCTCTCAGAAGAGAAACATGAACCTGTTGGAGAGAAAGAGAGCCATAAAGCTATCTGCAGATTTAGCCATGGCTTCAACCAGAAACCAAACCACTCGGTGGAGCAGAGCTCTTATAGCGAATGCTTCCAGAGACGACAACAACAAGATCCTCACGGAACACGTGTTAGGCTCATCATCGCCACAACAGCAGGTGCAGAGGGTAAAGAGAAGCTTCTCGAATTCTTCTTCGCCGCTTTGCAGCACAAGAAGGATTATTAGAGGCAGAAACATATTGAGAAGAAACATTAGAGTCCACAGAACAAAGGAAAGAGTGGTGGCGAGTTTCATCGCAAAGAGGCTTGTTCAGAAGAGAACACGAAGACTCAAGAGTCTCTTACCAGGTGGTGAATTCATGGACGATATCTCTTTGGTTGAAGAAACCCTAGATTATATACAATCTCTGCGAGCTCAAGTTGAAGTAATGAGATGTTTTGTCACTGCCTCCGAGCTCATCATAAATCCATCGTAAATATATAATATATCATATCTATAGAATTTTAATCTTAATCAATCCATACACTTTAATCAATTAGCTTCTTTATTATTATATATATATATATTTATATTGTCTTAATTTAAAATATATTTCTTTTCTTGTTTTTGTTTTTCTTTTTTAATTTCTCCACTTCACACTTTCTCTTTGCAAAAGCTAGAATTGATGGAGAAAAAGAGGCGCTTCCATATATACGTTAAGGCAATGTACAGAGGTAAAACTTATATGTAGGTTTCAATCAAATTAAGTTTTTGTTTTTATCATGCTGCTGGATCGGAAGATTTATTAATTAGTTTCACATGTGATGTGTATTTGCGTGTTTATCTTCGATTCCTCCACTTTTCTTTTTCTTTCATCCAAGGTTACATGAGTCGGTATATATATATCTGTGTGTGTCATCAAATAACCGATCCATAAGTGAGGAAATTGATAATACATGTCAACCAAATTGATGTTTATATGTGTGGTTACGCCTCAATGATTATATATATAATATCATAACACTAAAAATTAACCCGTTACTATACACCCACGCAATGATCAGGGAAAGAGAGAAAGAGAGGGAACTCCGCGTAGAGGTAAATCAATGTCATATGCCAAGTGGAACATTCATTATCCGGGTTATCGTGGTTTCTATAGCTGATTTTGGTGAAGAAACATAATGCATATTTTACACTATTGAGGTTTATAAGAAATAATTGTTTTGACGTGAACTTATTTAACAAATGCAAGACCAAATTGCACGGAACTTTACCACACCATTATGACCAGGAACAGCTAAAGATTTTATTTTCAGGGGGAGGGGCTTACTACCGTATAGATATGCAGGCTCAGATTATGTTATTGTTAACATGTATTGTGATTTTTAAATCACATCTGCTAATTAAAATTGAAGATATAATATGAAGTAAAATGCTTTCACATATCCTATTTAGATAAAAAAAGAGAGAGAGGAGAAAATGTAATATATAATATGATAAAAAGAAATATATATATATATATATATATATATATATATAAATATTATTAATATGTATAGTAATTAGAATTATAATATAAATATTATCAATTCAGTATAATAGCTAGTCATAGCCGCAAACACCTATTTGGCAAAGCATACAGATAACAAGCATATATTATGAATGGACTCTATCCTTCACAAATGAATTACTATATTTTTAGCTACCTAATGTGCCTTGTGTGTTTTGAACTAAATTCTTTTTTCACCTTAGAGGCAGAAATATATCCAACTAGCGTATCACGCATGGTCGAGAACTTTGTTTTTCTATATTCAATATAAAATATAATATTGGTGTAATATATATTATTTGTAATGGATGTAAAACAAATAAATGAGGATTTTGTAGTATAAATGAAGTTTCTTGCATTTTTTTAACCCAAATATTTTTCAGCTTGCAATATCTCTTAGGTAATTATGAACGTTTTTAGGGATGGGTTATATAAATGGCTAGGAATATAAACGGTGACTTAGAGTATCTCTTATACTCCGATAAATAAATTTTACTTATTAAAAAAATATAAACAACTAAGAGAAACCTCCCCACTCCTTTTTGAGTGCAATAAGTCTGTCCCTCATATTAGCTGTTACACGACCACGCCTTTAATTAGCTAAGAGAATGCCATCGCACTAATTAATTGGTAACCATGAAAACGTGTTGTTAACCATAATGAGCTTTTGGAACTGGATGCAAGAAAAGCACATACAATCCTGTCATGTTCCAAACTTTACTAATTAAAGTTTAATGGGGTATTTATACATATAAATTTTGTAATAAATATGGGTTAATGCGATACTAAGTGAATTGTATTCTTATAAAAAAATCAAAATTCCCTTTTATATATATATATATATATATCATACACGTAAGGTAATTATTATATCTCGTGTGATTAAAAAGTACTTTATGGATTCATATGCTTTTAAATATATCTTAGAATAAAAAAACAAATTATGTTTTTTGTTTCAATGGGCGACGAAATTATAGTTTCTTAATTAGAATCATATATATAATGCAGTAATATTAAAAAAAATGACTTAAATGCTGTAGGTTAATCTTTCTTTTTTCTTTTTTGAAATGTTGTGCGTTAATCTATTATTGAACTCGTTTATTTCAATTTTTTTCATCAGGAATCGTTACCTTATTTCTCGTGATTGTCTGATTGATACTTGCTTAAGTTACAATACCATAGATACAAAGATAAATATGAAATACCGAAATTGTAAAAAACTCTTGTTTTGCATTTGAAAATTTAAAAATAAATATTTAAAAAGAAAATTACAAACTTATACATCTTATCAATTTTAAAAAAATACAAAAATCATAATATTTAGACTTAAATAAATTTTTAATTCTCGTAAATATTATCAAATTTAATTTTAATATTTTTTAAGAATTTTTTGGTTGTAGTTTTTATAAATTTTATATTTTTAAAAATTGCCTATATTTATCATTTAACATACATATATGAATAATAATTTTGAGATAACATATATAACGTAACATATTTACATAAATGCTACATGATAAAGATGGACTATTTTTTAAAATTTTAGATTTATGACAAATATCTATTGACATACAGGTGTTCTTGCTTTCGGAAAACTAATTAAGGAGGTTGATCATTGAAAAATATGAATTAAAGTCGTTAGAGTAGGATAATATTTGTTAGGTAATGTCTTAAATCAATCTTTTTCAGAAAAAAAAAAACAGAACAAAAAACCCATTATATAGTTCCATAAAAATTTGAACAATTAGTCAATTCTTTTCGATTAACAGTATGCATTAAATTATATCTTAAAAATATGAATTATCTCACCACCACACCTGTTCCTCTCAATTTTAATTGTATTATCTATATATTTTGATTAGGACATTCATCTCATAATTAAGCAATAAAGTCTCTTATATAATTATTTTTCTTATATTAAGAATTGGTAACTATTTTGTGTATCGTATATTTTTTTATACATACATTGTGTATCATGTTTTTAAAATGATTTTAAAATATTTAAAGTTTTACATAATTAATTCAGATATATATTAAAAATAAAAAAACAAAAAAATCTAAGAATTATATATATATATATATATTATCTTTTAAACGAAAAGAGATTAATAAATTAAATTATGTTAAATGAAATAAATTTTGTTGATTTAATTGTGGAAAACAAATTAGTACATTTTGATAAGATATTATACCAAATATTTAAAGTGTGGACAGATTGTAATTTTCATCTGTAAGCATAGAACGGGGGTCCGTTGCCTGGAATGACGTGATAGGATGAACTAGCCAGACCGCTTGACTTGCCCCTCTTTTCTCTAACTAAACTCTTGTTGCTTGACAGCTATTTCTGTTCCGTTTGTAATAAATATTAATGATACCATAGTTGTTTTAGTTAGTGTCTATGTTTACTTGCCTTTTTGATACGCACCAATCCAATAAACAAAGTATAATTATCTAACTAATTTTTCATGGTCTCTATCCAAAGAACCAAACAGTGGTTTTAGAAGAATTTGTGATTGGGTGATTTACCAAAGAGCTTGGTGGATTTGAGGGTGTGATTGGTAGATAGATATTTGATATGAGAATGGTAAGGATATGCTTGATTGCACTACTGCAAAGCCTATTTGCGTAGCCCACGACGTGTCAACTTCGGCCTAAAGTGCGGAAACTGACTCTTTAAAGCGTGACATAGGGACTTCAATGGCCCAATTTGTAGCCCAAGACCCGTACGTTTTTTAGATACAGGCTCCTCTCCCATCATCTCTCTTTTAGTACCACCTTTATATTTTTCAATGAAATGAATTTCACCATGCATAATCCTATGATCCTCACACACTTCATTAGCCTTAACATTTAACCAAAATACAAAATAAACGCTCTTACTTATAATGAAATAAAACGCTCAAAGATTATTGTGTGTCCGTGAGAGAGATATATACTCATAAACCTCATAAAAGGCTTCAATAGAAAATAAATATTAAAAAGGAACGTGAAGTCCAGTTCAAAAAGTATACATATATATATATGTGCGATATTTTTTTATTTGTCTATTTTAGAGGATAACAACACACAGATTAAAAAATGTATTTAATATTCTTATTTATATTGAATTTATTTTTAACTTTTTGATATAATATTTTCTATTATTTTTCTCTTATTTTTAATGTGTGTAAAATATTTAAGAATTAATAGGTAAAGATAAAAGTATAATTGAAAAGATAAATAAGTGTATATAGTAACAAGAATAAATTTTTCTTTCAGAAAGAGAAATATATACAAAAAAATTGAATATTGTTTACTTTATGGTTCAAATAATAAAATTCCAATCGTCTTTTTAATATTGTAGCCGGTGATGACATAAGAGAAATTTCACACTAAGACTAACGTGATCAAACTTTTCCCTATCATTTCCTTTTGTATTTTTTTATTTCTTCTTGTAATTTTCTCTTCACATATTATGGAATTTAATCTTTCATTTTTCTGTCTTCTTTCATCAAATACTGTTCAAGCTGGTGGACAAAAATATGATGTTTGTAGAACTATTCGTTGATAAGTATTAATTTGTATTTCTCTTTGTCATCAATATATGAGAACTGATCTTATCGCACCATATTGTTATGAACAATAGTTTTACGCGACAAATTAAATTTGTTTCTTGTTATAAGAAGTTTGAAGATTAGGTTGCTCCTTTTAAGGAATTTATCAATAAGCTTAACCAATATCTTGGTTCAATTAATTAAATATATGATTGAACAGTGGCACGCACCATCCCATTTAGCCTGCTGATAAATAGGTTCATTCGTCAAAGTTCGAGCTTAAAATTTGTGAAGTCTACGTATAAATAACAAAAAATATATAAAAAACAATTAAATTAAAAAGTCTAGCTATTTTTTTTTCTATAAACTACAAATAGAGTCATTTCTAAAGTCTAATATGACAAATTCCACACAATTAATATAAAATAAATATTTTTTATTAATTAATTTAATAAATTATATAATTTATTATGCAGATTAACGGATTGATCCATAAATTTGTAGATCTTACCTGTTTATCTCGTGAGTTATACATTTAAATTTGCATAGGTACATAATTAAAGTGGTTTTTGGTGCATTTAAATGCAGGCTTTGGAAGCTAGCCTTTGGATTAAAGTTATATACTCAACTAGTCTGTCGGTTAAAATTTATATTCCTACCTCTAACTGTATTTGATCCAACTAGTGGCAACCGTCGAACATACAATCTTTTATGAAGAAAAGGTAGCTGGAATATGTTCAACTTTGACATAGGATCTGATATTTGTTTGCTTACTCTTATGTATGTAAAAAAATAAATAGAAAGCTTATCCATTCAAGGTCGACATAGAAGACAACCTTAAATACAAATATTGATGTACATCTTTGGACCAATGAATATAGGAGGAAGAGATATAATATAATTGTAAGGATACATGTTTAAAAGTCCCATAAATTGTAATGTTGACAAATAAATTATTCCATTCACGTTATATTATTTTTATTAAATTATTTATAATTTTATTGATTTAGGTTTGATGTATAAAAAACCATAATATTATTATTATATTATTTTAAATAAAAATTAACAATAATATCAAATATATTTATAATAATTTTTTATATTATATATATATATAATATGTGTATTTATGTTCATTGGTATGTGTGTATGATGTACACACATAACTCGTTGACCAGTTTGGGCAGGACTACAAAGTAAACGAGCATGAATCCTCTCCCGTTAAGAGGTGTATTTGAAAGAGAGAAAAAGATACAGTGTATATATGAGATTCACAATATAATGTATATATGAGATATGGATAATTTTATCTTCAATTAAATATTTTTTCTTGCTATTAAAATTTTTAAAAAATAGAAATATTACAATCAAGATCATCAAAAGATTTAGAAAAAATTACTTGAACATTTTAGTTCCTTTCTATTAAAGATACTAGTAAGTATTAACAAGATGTTTAAGATGATGATATACGAGATTAGTAACTTTTTATCCTAGAATTATTATTATTATTATTTTGGACTTTATTTTGATCATATTTAGGAAGATATTATATTAACTTTATATATATTAGACTAGTTGAATGAGATTGATGATTTTTTACTAAAATTTTATTGTTTTATTTAGCAATAACTAAATAAGAAATTAGTTTAGGATATTTGGTAAATTTACATTCTTGATATTATTGGTTTATGAACATATTTTTTTACAATGAAAAAAATGATAAACTTTAAATTTAGCAAATCATGTAAAATTATTTAATCTTTATCCTTTAACCTTAAATTAATCTTAATAACTTGCATAAATATATTTTAAGTGATGAGTAAATTAAGTATATCTTTTTTAATAAAAAAATTATTAATAAATTTTTTATCATACAATTTTATTTAAAAACTGATTTTAAATAATATTAAATTATATTTACTTAACCATCTTAAATTTACAATTACAAGTATAATCCTATCAAAATGAACTTTCGAAATTTTTTTTTTATTCATATCTCTTTTTTGAATTATTCTAAAATATTAGGTATGCAAATGCATGAGATACTTGGCTTCCTTTTATGATAATATTTTCAAGATTATTAGTATTAAGATGAAACTTAACATCTAATACTCATGATAAATAATAAGAAAATCTAAAATTATTAGATAAAAACTTTATGAATTTAAACAATATATTATATAAGATGTGAAGATAAATATTAATATGAGAAGAAAAATATTCAAGTCAAAATTTTACTTACAAAGAATTTAATACATAATTAAAGACTTGATTGTACTAATGACATCAAAATAATGCTAATAAAAAATAGAAAACTAAAACTAAATATTCAAATCAAAATTTTAATTTTAAAAATACCAGGAATTTATTACATAGTTAGATAGTTATTCCTACTAATAGAATGTCATAAAATAATGATAATAAAAATATAAAAATAAAATAAAAAGAGAAACAAAATAATTATATTATTTCCTTTTAAGAAAAGCATTTATATAAGTGAATAAAAATTAATAAGATTAACTAAAATACTTATGATTATACGATATCTATTTCAGATTTTATATTTTATTAAAAAATTAAATTTATATTAAATTAAATTATATAATCATCCATATATATATATATATATATTCTAATAATTAATAATTATAAAAAAATATTTTTCTTGTCATAAAACAAAAATTATTTAATAAATCTTACCTCTTTTAATAATGTTTTATACACACAATTAAAATTTAAACAATTTTTTTTATTGAAAAAAATTGAACGGCGAACATGTCATTCTTATATGCTGGTAATAAGCCCAATACAATAACCTCTCCTAACTTCGGACAGTGCAGCCCATAAGGCTCTTTCGTTTCGCGTACTCGATACATCACATCACTTGCATATGCAGGAAAGGTTCAATGTATATTTAGTTTTGAAGTTTGAGAGAAGATTTTTTTTTCAAATTATTAAAATGTGCTATTAAAATTATTATAATTTATGCTAAGTTTATCTTTGTAAATTTACTCATTAAATTACTATAAATTATTATCATTAATCTTTGTTAAGGTATTATAGATCTTAATAAGATTTCATTTATTTTTTTAACTTGATTCAATTAAGATTGACAGAGTTAATTCACTAAAAGCTCAAAATATTAAGTTTTTGCCAAACTTGGACATCATTTTAAGAGTTTTAAATTAAATGTGAACTTTTTCTTTTGTTTAACCTGTTATAATCCAAGTCTTTTGGTTACAAGAAGAAAAAGGAAGAGAAAAATTAAAATGATGAAATCCATGCTAAAAAAACCTTCTCCCAATTTGGTAAGAAAGTGAAGGAGGGAGAACATAAACTTTTTTGTTGTTTTAATTTATTTCAATACTAAATAATTTTTATATAATATAAAAATAAAAAAAAATTATTAATAAATATTATTACAATAAAAGAATTTTTTTTTGTTAAATTAACATTATTAATATAAAAAATTATATTATTTACTGATTTTTTTCTCCTCTATTTTTTATCTATCCTAATGGGAAAGAGGTTTTTTTTTTTTTTTTGTATTTTTTAGTTTTACTTAACCAATTATAATACATCTATTTTACTATATTTTTGTTTTATTTTTCACCTTTCTAATTAGCTAATTTCTCCTCATTCCTCTCCTTTTTATTCCATCCCTTATTCAAACAGAATGTGCTAACTTAGTGAGTTGTATTGTCTGGAGTCACAAGGTTCATAATTCAAAACTTTACCTTAAACCTAACTTAGTTCATTGTATCGTGCGGAGCCAAAAGATTCATAATTTAAGCCTTTATCGTAAATCTTTGTAGAAGTTATTGTGACTAGTGTGACCAGCTGAATTACTTGTTCAAATTCTTAGTACAGATGCTTAAACATAAATTATATCCAAATGTTGTTATATGGAACATACCTCTGCATGCAGCATCATATTGTAATACTAAATAGATTTACCTCTTATTTCCTTTAAACCAGTAATAAACAAAATGGGAAATAAACAATCCTACAAACAAAAGTAGAAAACTCAAGAAAGTTGGCCTTTGCATCTCAGGATCACATGTCATGACTTAATTTCAGGCTCATGAACTTTGGTGTTTTTGCTTTCGTTTTTTAACAGCGTATATGGATGATGGAGTAATTTTAATATTTTTTGAGGGATTGATGAGAAATTTATCCGTACATAAAATTATATCTGACTCTTGATTATCTATATTTGACTTAATCAGTTCTTGACCTTATCTAGTTTTCTAGTTGGTAACTTGGAACTCTCCATGTGGGTTGTTGGAAACTGCTATGGTGGTGTTGTTAGGGAATGAGGGGATAATTTATATACCCAGACACTCAATGGTCAAATAAAACAGGATTTTGTGAATAGTGTTGAGGATTGAATTGTGTACCTACCCTTTATTTAGGCTTGTCTCCTTTCTATAGTATAACTATTGACTAAGAATAAGAAATTTGGTTGATTTGTTATTTGAACAAGAGATCCCTGCATTGCATTAGGATGTTAAAATAGAAAGTTAAGCTTTGAAGGATAAAAAGTGTTTATAACCTTCAACGGTGAATGAGATTTTAACAATAAGGTATATTGGATAGTAAATATTAAATTTGAGATATTTGAGTTAGCGGATCCGGGTCGCAGGTCCAGGTAGCAAGTTACGGGTTTGGATTTGGGTAGCGATCCAGAACAAATATCTTGGTTTTAAATGTAACATTCTGTATGTTCCATCATTTCAAATCCCTGACATTTTTTAATAATAAAATAAGTACGAATACATTGATCCTAGACGGTGTCTGGTGTAAGTTATGAAGTACGAATAAGTAACAATGTTATTATCTGTAGCGTATAAAGTGTTTGCTTGTCATATGAACGTAATCAGCACAGCTTGAAGCAAATCCTCAGTGGTGTTTACTTAAATGAAAGATCATTCAATGGAGCATATTTTAGAACATGTAATTATGTGTAATGGCATAGGCTAATCGATTAGCTTTACATGGTCTTTTCAAGATGAACGAAAAGTTAACCTTTATCGTTATTATTTAACAAGTATGGTAATCAAGTGTTTGATTATTGTAATGAAAAATGGTTAACCATAATGATACTAGTTAGCTGCCTTTGATTCATGTTCAATCATACATGTCTAGTTTCTTTCCATCAACAGTGGCCCACAAGCATGCTTGGTTATGATGCCTCCCTACTTTTTCTAGTCTGTTTTTCATATGTGGTGGCCCTGAGGAAAGCTCTGGTCCTCTGCCAATTACTCTTTCATTATTTTATTATCTGAAAATGCATCATGCTTAGCCTTAAGTTTATGGCTTCCGTTTAAAGATGCCCAAAAGAAAGGGGTCCTCTTTGAGTCTTTATACTAATCCCACAATGTTCTATTATGGCTAGCATGTGTTATCTCTCTCATTCGAATCTTGAGGACTTGTTTTCTGTAATCAAAATCTATTAGCAAATTAACCCTTTCAATATCAAGTGGGTCCCTTAATTTCCACATCAGTAAGTAACTTCACAAATAGATAGGTACAATTATCTCAAGTGCAACGGCACTTTCCATCTGTAATATACTATTATCCCATTTGCTCAATATTCCCCTTCCCCATAAACCTTTCAGTATAACGAGATATTGGTTATTGGACTGTAGCAACTTGTGCTCTAAAATATCTCTATGTTATCACTTACTTTGCTTCTGATTCAAAATTTCATCTAAATGATCAATGACAATGAAGCATATGATGCCACTTTCTTTCTGTCCACTTTTGCTATGTCCTTTTTGCTAATTTAATTACATACATTATCATAGAATGTTGAAAATTCAAGCGTGACTGCGTGAGTAACTAAATTCCGCATTAAAATAAGTGATGACCATTTAAGTAAAAACTAAAAAGGTCCATAAACTCTCGTTTTGATTTAAGATGTGAAATCAATCCCAGTGTCGCGGTGTCATGTCCTGTTTAATGGGGGTATTGAGTATACTATACTGTATGTTTAAAAGCCCCTCCTTTTTTTCTTTTTTTGGTGAGAGAAGTAGTGGGGTTTACAAATCATTATATTGTTATCATGGTGATTTAGCATGTATAAATATGCATGCATGTTTGCCTACATATATTCATATTTGAGATTGCGTAGCTGAATCATCATCCTGTTCCACTCATTTCCAATAGAATTTGTGTTCTGAAGTTTCATCACATTACCATGGCCTCCGACTTTAATCTATCTCCTTCAGATGCACATCCCGAGACCATGGATTTCCTTTCACTTGCATGGTGTAACTTTGCTGTGCAAGCTCTGCAACCTGAGGCACAACATGGATCAGTTGTTCTAGTTGATAATAACTCTATGAAGCAATTAGAGCCTGGTAGCCCCAAGCCCCATCCTACGGTGAGTCTCAACTGTTCCAAATTTCTTCCTCCTCTAATATTGTCCTATTAACCTTTCTACTTAATAAATTAAAAATAAATATTAGATCTTTTTAATGTTTGTAAGATATTAAGTGTATGTTTGGATTATCATTATAAGAAAAAAGGTGGATACTTAGATGGGATTTTTTTAAGCAAATAATTGCTTTTTTTTTTAGATTTTTTTGACAAAACTGATCAAAATAAATGATTACTTTTTAAAATAAGTTAAACCAAATATACATTAAATATATTTATATACTTTATAAAATATTAGAAAGATTAATAAAAAAATATCTAATATTATCTATTCCACATTCAATTTCTTCAACCAACTTGTTTGTGCTAAATATTTGTGAAACTTCGAACAAGATGGAAAAGAGTGCTAGAATGGATGGTGCAGAATTCAGGTCTTTGCCACCATGGAGGTCTAATGATGTAAAGGTAAGAAATTACAGCACAGACAGAAGTAACTGATTCCATATTGAGAATCAACCTTTCATGACATTTTTTTTTAAATATTTTTTTTTCAGTCATGGATATGGATGCAACAAGCGATGCATCCTGAATTGAATTACAACAGCTGTTTCCGAAAGAAATGGGTGTGTAATCTTTTCTCTCAATATTTTTCTCTACACGTATTTAATATTAGTACACTTAGCATTAATAGTTTTGTTGAGTTGTGGTTACCATGCAGATGCCATGGAAGCAGATAATACCACTGAAAAGCGTGTCAATAAAGAAATGGTTTAAGGAAATAAAGATGAAGAGGAAAGAAGAACAGAGATTGCAAAGAGCAGAGGTGCATGCAGCAATATCAGTTGCAGGGGTTGCAGCGGCTCTAGCTGCCATTGCAGCTGAAAATTCAAAAAAGGAGTCTAATGAAGACAGAGATGCAGCTGTAGCCTCTGCAGCTGCATTAGTAGCTGCTCAGTGTGCAAAAGTAGCTGAAGCAATGGGGGCAAAGAAGGAGCAACTCAGCAGTGTAATTAGCTCAGCCATGAGTGGGACAAGTGCAAGTGACATCCTAACTCTCACTGCCGCAGCTGCAACATGTAATTTGCTTATTTTCACTTTTCTTTTTAAATAGTTATATTTTATTTGGGGGGAGGGAGGGGTACAGATGCAAGATTTGCTACAGAATTTGGAACTAAAAATCTGATATTGGTATTTGGGGTGGCAAAAGTGTTAAAATTGTTGGCCCAATTAAAATTAGATGGATCTTGACATGTCCCTCTCCCCCAGCATAAAAGACACTTTTTAGGTCTATTTCCTCATTGTTTTTATCATCTATGAAGAAATTTGTATGATAAAGTACCACTTCAGCCAACAAACGAAACAGGTAATTGAGGGAACTGATGGAAACATTACTTGCTTTTTCATATTTTTGATTTCCTTTAGCTTCCATGCACCATACTTTTATGTACCACCCTTTGCTGACCAAAAACTGTTGGCCAACTGCAGCACTAAAAGGAGCAGCCACACTAAAAGTAAGATCAGGATACAATAACAGATTGAATGGGGGAGTCCCCATCTTGCCCATTGAAGACAACAATGATTTAGACTTTGACTTCGAAAAGGGAAGATCGATTCTTGCACAGGGTGCTGAGTTATATGTGGAAACACCAGAAGGTACAATAGTAATGCAATCAATAACCTTGCTTTGCAGTGACATAATTCCCAACTTCTAGCTATTCAAATTACCGCACCACCATCCACTTATTACTATATAGACTAAAGAATAACTATTTAGCATTAAGCAGTATGTGATTTTCTAATTTATGCTTGCTTCAATTATGTCTAAACAGGGAAGTACATGCCGAGATCGGTTTCAGTGATCCTAAACAGTGAAGCCAAGGTAAGGATCAAGGGTAGTTTTTATGTCTATCTACTTTCATTTGGGTCCAATGGGTTCATGAACTGAAAACATCTAGAAAAATTGTAAATGCTACTTTTCATGGACTAACTCAGCTAATCATAATACGCTTGCTAATAAAATAAAGAAGTAAAGAAACCGTAAACTCTAATCATCTGCTCAAGTTAACTTTCAGCGTTTTCAATTATTAAAACTTGCGTGGTAGGTACTTTACCCTTTAAATTTTTTATCTAGTAATTAAGCTTAACTTAGTCATTTTGATTAATTGTAGCATAACTGATTTAGCTATACTTTTTTTGTCTCTGACTCGTGGTGCAATGATCCCCACTCTAAAACTACAGGTTGTACTTATAATGAGGAAGCATAATCTGTTTAAAAGCAAGAAAGAGGGTATGTGCTTTCTTTTGTTTTTCACATCATGTTTTTCTTTTCTTTTCTTTATCATCACTTTAGATTAGAAGGCTTAATGACTCATGGCACTGGCGACAGGTATTGTACTGAATCTGCATGCGGAGCTGTATAAAGGTTCAGAAGCAGAGGATGCGGATACATGCTATTTGATTGTGTTAACGACAAGAGGAGGCACTTTCAAGCTAGACATGGCAGATGATTTTCGTCGTTACAAGACATGGGCCACAACCATAAATCATATGCTGAGGATTTCAGCTTCTTTTGCAAAATATGAGCTGCAGTTTTACTGAAATTGATGTTATCAGCACTTACTTTCTGTACCTGTTTGCAGCTTTGTACCTCATACATTTGTATCTATTGCATAATATCGCCCCTACTATTAAATTCAAAGTATCTATGATCTGTCTTCCAGCGAAAGAAAATAATTTGTACATATGCTATGTACTAGGCAAAGACTATAGACCAATTTTTAAAAAATATATATTCCAGAGTAATGCAAGTTAAAAAGTAATTTCTAAGATAGTGCAAGTCTACATTGAGAAATGAGATTTCTAAAAAAAAAAAACTTTCATTCCGGATAATAGACTTACTATTTTATATAAAGTCTATTATTTTAATATAGATTTTATAATTTTTAATTTTCAAAACTAAGTCTTTTATATCAGTGTAGTCTACTATGTTTAATTATTATTATTTTTTACAAATTTTACAAATAAAGTCTATAGTGTGCTCAATAATTTATTAGGGTTCCAAATATTTTAATTACCAATAAAGTTTACTCTTCTATTTATGATTTTGATTTATATTTTTATATAATAAAACAATAATAATAGACATGGTAATAATATTGTTAATAATAATCCTAATAAAGAATATGTAATTTTGCTATAATTTGAATGTAGACAAGATAATGTTAAAATAGAATGTAGACAAACACATGTAGATAAGTAGTCTTAAATGATTCAATTATAAATAAAAACAAATTAAACTAATTTAGATTTTAAATATTTAAATCTGATTTATTTAAAAAACTTAAAATTTAATCTGAGTTTATTACATGTTATAAATCTGATCAGTTTAAGATCTATTAAATTTAAAAATTTATTTAAAAGTTTATAGTAATATTGTGTATTCCTTTCTTAGTATTCATTTTTAATTATTAAATTAATCATTATATCTAATATTTATGATAAAAATGAAGAAAGAAGAGTAAAAATGGACTTAACAAGAAGAAATATATAAGAGAGAATCTAATTCTTAAATTCTATATAAATAAATGATTAAAAAATCTATAAATATGCTTAAAAATTATAATATAAAATAATCATTAATTAGTTAAATATATATATTATTAAAAAGATTTACAAATTTAATATATTAATATAAATATAATGTATATTATTAATACTAATATACTATGTTATACAAATATATTGTATAAATATAATATATTAAAATAGATTATAAAATTATAATAAATTTATACATGTAGACAGATTTTTTTTACAATTTTAAACTTTACTTGTTTATTTGAATTTTTTTAATTAAATTAAATCTATTTATTTGTTAAATAAATTAAACCAAACTAAATTTTAAATAGATTATAAATCTGTTTTAAATAGACATTAAACTCAACTCATTTTTATGTCTGCTATTAGTCATCTTGAATGAAATAACAATTTTACTGTAAGACACTATATTAAAGTAATTTCTATTTAATTTATCTTTATTTATGTTTTTTTCATACTTCTTTTATTTTCTTTCCAAATCTAATGGATCTAATTTTTTTCTACACTTTGATTTTTATTATATTTTTAAATTTTATCGACTTATACTAATCAAAGTAGAGGTTGTTAAACTTTTAATATGTAAGTCATAGCAACGTATATTTTGTTCCGTTGCATATCGAAAAAATAAAAAAGAAAAAAGAAAAGAAAAACCAAAGTCATAAATGGGAAGGTAAACTTTGGTGGTAATTAAGGCATCCGACTCTCAAATAAGTCATTGATTACATCATGGACTTCATTTTGAAAAAAATACATAAACGTGTATGATTGTAATTAAAAAAAGAAGAAGAAGAAATCATAAAGTCTATACTGGCATGATAAAATTTATATAATCCCAGGATTAATGCATCACACCTCATCAAATTTCATACAAAATAATAAGTTTACAATCCAGAATCAAAACTTTAATTACTTTAAAAGTCTTAATTTCTACTAGGAAAATGATTATCCCACACCCCTACAGTGCATCTTGATCCATTTAGATCCTACTCAAATGACTTTTTCCTTTCCATTATAGACATTATTTTGAGAACTACTTTTTAACTTGCACCATTATGTGTTTTTTCTTTGAAATTGTCGCATTGTAATCTGAAAGCCTATGTACCAGGATATCAAACCAAGAACCCGAATAATAAACAATATATAATGAGCACGAAGAGAATGCCCAAGAGTTCAAATTGCTAGACTTCAAATAGCAAGTATATAATAAAAAATTAATAAATAAAAAGTATTTCTTGAAAATTATAATATTTAGTATTGGATTTTGCCATTTTTAAGAAAAACTAGTGCACAAATTTTTATTATGTACCTTAGATAGCTGTATTAGGAAACATTGGCACTGATTTGTGTAAAACAATCATGTTCTCCTGGCACCTTTTCTAGTGACAGGACCAACCGGCCAACTGGTGTTGTCCTTGTGGGCTTGAGTCTTTCTTTTACCTCAATGCATTTTGTTATGTGAAGCTCTGTAATTGGGACATAAATCAAACAAGATAAGCTTCCTTTTGACTCTTTTTTGGTAGACAAAAAGGTAAGCTAC
This sequence comes from Canavalia gladiata, assembly GCA_037954105.1. NCBI lineage: Eukaryota > Viridiplantae > Streptophyta > Magnoliopsida > Fabales > Fabaceae > Canavalia > Canavalia gladiata. The sequence goes on along the minus strand of CM075662.1, from coordinate 38,881,355 downwards.
ACCAACTGTATGGTCCACCATATAACGATAAAATCAGAGAAACCGAACCCAGAACTTTTGTTGGGTTACTCTTAATAGAAATTCACTTGTGTTGATTTTTGTTTCATTAGTCACTACTTACTAGCTTACATGAATTACATGAATCTGAGGTGTGATATTTTTATAATATATATATGTATATAATAATTTTGAAATTAATTAATATAACTGTTAACTATGAGCATGAATGTATAAATATTTAGAATCTACAAATATATAAATGATAATAAATTTAATGAATATATAAATTTCATTATATTTCCAACATAATTCTAATGATTAAATTTTTCATGTTGATTTAAAAATTCAGCCCAACAGATGTGGCACTGTATTTTTTTTATTCAGATTGAAGAAAAAGTCCATTGTTTACGTAGATATGAAAGAAATTTACGATTTAAATTTGAACATACAAAGAAACATCATACATTTACCATAAATAATTTTTAACATTAAGGAACAGGATAAAATAAAACAAAAGAAAAAATTCACTCAGGACTTATTTATTTTATGTTTATTAAAATAATTTTCTATTTTTGAAAATCTCAAAAACTTGTTTAATAAGTGTAGTTTCTAAAAACTGTTTCAATTTTCAAACTAAAATATTAAAATATTTTTAGGCTATTTTGATTTTTTATTTTCAGTTTTGTTATTCATTTTTTTCATGTGTTATTTTTTCTTCACTTACCTCATTTTACTTCTTTCTAAAAATTATGTTAAAAACTAAAAATACAATCAAACGTTCCCTTAATCCTCTAATTTTGTTTTGTTCAAAGTATATTCTTATCTTTGATTGTTCAAGATCTGGGGCTTCCTTTGGATGTCTCTTTTTTTTACAAATGGAGATTTTATGTATGTTTCTGTGACCTTTTAAAAAAAATTCTGTTCCAATTAAAAAAGTTTAAGTCACCAGAACATATTAGACTTCAAAGAAGGCCTCTTGTTCGGCCCACAGAACAAAAAAAAACAAAGCAAACCAAATTTGGATCGGGTCATATGGGGGAAAGATATGGTAACTACCCGAGTCCACGCTATTGTTTCTGGTACTTCACTTTCTTCTTGGTTGGTAGCGCAGAAGGACACACACACGCGAGTGTAATCTTTGGTGTTTTCTAACGAGAAAGAAAGAGTGAAAAAGATATCACATTCGCAAAAAAAATGAGACGAAGGCACTCCTACGATAATGATGGAGATAAACACAAACCCCAAACCCCAAATTATTCTAAATCAGATTCGGAGCAGTGGTCATTACAAAAACGAGTGTTCGCTCTGTGCTTGGCATTCCGAATGGTGAATTCTGTTCTGGTGCAGACCTATTTCAACCCTGACGAACACTGGCAAGGTCCCGAGGTTGCACATCGCATCGCGTTTGGGTACCGTTCGATCAATTTCCCTCTCATTTCAGCTAAACCCTCTTTTGTTCCTTGATCGATGCCACGTAAGTGCTGATCTGGCAGGTACGGTCACTTAACATGGGAGTGGAAACAGGGTATTCGGAGCTACTTCCATCCCATCATCTTCGCTTTGTTTTACAGGCTCCTCTCCTTAATGCATCTTGATATCCCTTACCTTATGGTAAATATTTTAAACATTAATATATATATATATATATATATATATATATATATATATATATATATATATATATATATATATATATATAACAACTTAATTATTAAATAATTTATGTATTCTGCTTCATTTCCCATGACATGATATGTTAGTTTCCATTATGGTTCTTTTAATTCTATTTTCTGCTTCTTGTGCCTCTTAGATGAGGGCTCCACGGCTGTTGCAGTCTGTGTTCTCTGCGGTTGGTGATTTGTACTTGTACAAACTCTCTGCGGTTCTCTTTGGGGACTCTGTTGCAAAATGGGCAGTATCCTATTATTTTGTTTACTTTTTTTGGCTACAATGAGTTTGTTACGTGCTACAAGTTCTTGCTGCTTTACCTTCTCTCTCGTTGTATATCAAAACTTTAACTCTGTTCTCTCAGCTCTTTTCACAGTTGACCAATTGGTTTATGTTCTATTGTTTCTCTCGTACGCTATCAAATAGCTTGGAGACTGTTCTTACCTTGGTGTCTCTTTACTTCTGGCCCTGCATCAGATCTTCCGGCAAACGCTCCTTCGTTTCAAGGAAGTGGGCTTTAGTTGTGGCAGCAATAGCTTGTGCTGTTCGACCAACAAGTGCAATCACATGGCTGTATGTTGGTATGCTTGAGCTTTTAGAAGCACGGGACAAATTAAAGTTCATTTTTTTGGAGGTGGCTCCAATTGGGTATGTTTTGGGACTGTTTGCACACAATAATTTTAGTTGTCTATAAGGGGTTGGCGGGTGGAGGTTCTATTTATTTCCTGATTTTTTTCTGTTTATATACATAGAAAGCTTAATAACTTTTGGGGAAAGAAGATGTAATGTTGCCTAAACGTTGTGTTGCTTTCCTTTTGTAACGAGGATTTACTTAGGCAATTAGAATGTTTACTATAGCATATAATTATGCCATGAAATTTATTTTATTGCACTTGCTAAAAGCATTAATTTAGCATTTCTGCCTTTGATGTTAATTGGAAAGTTTGCTGACATTTCAATGTCAGAAGATAGCATTTGTTACTCAAAAGTTAGAGTGAATTAAATTTATTAATTCTCAAAATCACAGCTTCTAATTAGTTAAGAAACATGTTTCTATGGAAAAAGAACTCTGTTGCTATTAGACTCGAGCAATTGGCTCCATTCTATGTGTCAGTAGATTCACCTTCTCCACATGAACATTGGACAGCTCCTTTCTATGAAAGTTCACACATTTTACTATTTATCAATACGTAAATACAATTTTATATAGTACTGGTCTTTAAGAGAATCATATATCATCATGTGTGATCTTTTATTTTCTGTTTCCCATCTCCCTGAAGACCATATTTTATTAATACTTTGGCTCACTCTATCAGGATCCTGGTGCTTGGACTTACCTGCTTATTAGATCGTTTCATGTATGGCACATGGATTCTAGTACCACTTAATTTTCTAAAATTCAATTTTCTTTCCTCGGGTGGAGACTATTATGGAACTCACAAGTGGCACTGGTACTTCACTCAGGGATTTCCAGTCATGATCTTCTCTCACTTACCATTTTGTATAGCTGGTGTCATTTATTCCAAACAATGGAAGATTTCTGGCCTTCTTGCATGGGTTTTGGGTTTCTACAGTTTATTAGGTCACAAGGAATTCAGGTATTTCAATTTGAAAAATTTACCTATGCATGTTAACATGTACCTGGTCTATTCGTTTGACTTGACTTTTTATAATAATTACTGTGAGGTACAGGTTTGTCTTGCCAGTTCTTCCCTTAGCTCTGATGTTCTCTGGTTATTCTCTGGCTGTGATAGAAGATTCTGGTTCTGCTGACTATAAAGGAAAAAAATCTTCAGAAAAGCATACCAGATGTCCTCCCAAGATGGGAGTTGCTATCCTATTTTTGCTTGCTACCAATGTTCCTATGGCTTTATATATGAGTCTGATTCATCAGGTATCTCTCTCTCCCTCTCTCTCCCCTACGGGGCAATGCTATTATACAGTTGCAGTTTAGGACAATATTTGCTGGACAAGATTGTTAATTTTTCCTGTTACTGTTTGTTCTTTCAATTTGATATGCTAATTTGTTATATCTGGGCAAAAAAAATCTTCTGTCAAACCCTAGCACGAAATACTTAATATATTCTTAATTTTCTAAACAGAGGGGTCCTGAGGATGTCATGAACCACCTTGCTAGAGAAGCTCTTCATGGGAAAGTGAAGAGCATCCTTTTCCTAACGCCTTGCCATGCCACTCCCTACTATTCCATGCTGCATCATAACCTGCCAATGCAATTTCTGGACTGCACACCAAGGTTTGGAATTTATAATTCTGCAAAAGCTTCGAATCTTAATGGGAACTAAAATAAGTTCATAGTCACGTTAATGTATCATGTTCAGCAGTGAAGAGAAAGGAGTCCCAGATGAGTCTGACCGTTTCTTGATGGACCCTGTTCCTTTTGTGTCTGAATACGCAAAAAATTGGTCGCTGCCCAGCCACATTGTTTTATTTGATTCAGAAGAACAAAAACTGAGGAACCTTTTAGGTTCACTTGATTATAGAGAGGTAATTATTACGAGAATCCTAAGTTAATTACTGTTCAGCTTCTGTTATTGCTCTTCTTAATACCGGCTATTTGTCCTAATTTTTCTAACATTGGGATTTCGACGACAGGAAAAAAGATTTTTTAATGCTCACTTCAAGGTTGATCGTGATCTTCAGGCTACAATTGTTGTGTACGTTCGAATAAGATAGCAATATTCATCTAATCGGTTGCAAATATTGCCGTCGTGTCAGTTCAACGCATCATTTCTTCAAGTGGCTGCTACAAACTTGAACTTCGGTAATTTGATATCTCTGAAATGAATGTGGGTGTTGTCTGTTAATGTATTGCTTAGCAGGGGTTTTGGAGTAGGCATCTTGTAAATGGCCTTCCAATATATTTTTGGAGATGATCTACATTTCATTAAGATAGATGACCTGTTTTGATAACAGCCAAAATCAACTTCCTTCACCACTGTGAACATGCATGCAAATCAGTAATTACGTTCCACGATTCATAATAATTCTACCAAGACCTATAACAAATGGACAAACAATGTTTAGTTGCCCCAAAGTAAACTTGCTTTATATTCCTAAAATCCAGTTCGAGTGGAAGTAAAACTTTTATATTGAAATGAGAATTTTATATTAAATTATATTACAAACTTTTAATGCCAAAAGTTTCGAAACAGAATTTGCTTATTTCAAACTCACTATTAACTAAACAGGTAGGATGGATTAGTCTAATATGAAGAGTTTGAAAATAGTTTCCATGAAATTCTGAATTTAATTCACTATTATTTTTAAAATTGTATATAAAAAATTTCACTACTAACTAAACTTTGTAAAATATAAAATTAATCTAAAATCATGTTTACGCCAAACATCCTCTTTTTTTAAAATCGGATGATTCCTATGTCTAGCTGAATGTATAACGGCAAGACTATTAGTTGAGCCAGTATTTAATATTCAAACTGTATATAGAAACACTTGCACAAATTCATCGTCAAAATTTAGTTACGGATAGTATTTTTAAATTTTCAGATTTAAGGAAGATGAAATGCATGTCAAACTGCCTAGCTTATTCCAAAGTTATTATTAATGTGGGTTAGGGTGGCAACTAAGTAGATGCTAGGATTATTACTAAAATATCCTTGTAATATGCTCCGCCAAATGTTAGTTCAACTGTGAATAAAGTAAAATATACTCAATGAGTGCGGGTTCCGTTATATGTTCTTGAGAATCTTTATTCTACATACCGGAAAAGGCATAATCATAATTCATAGCTACAGCTATGTATGCTTAGTATTTTCGTTTTATAAAATATAATCACCAAGGGAAGCCATTCCATGTCATCAAAAGTGGACCCTCGTCAGCCGGATTTGCTAATATGACACAACACTTTTACATTTGGGTTTTTGGAATGAAGGAAAAAGAACTAATAATAAGAATTATGTAGGAAAACCAAGAGGCAAGGTAGGAATATTCTGAAAATAATAAGGATGGGCAGAAAACCATATTAACACTATCAAATTAGGTCCTTGAAAGACCTGTCCATAGGAGAAGTCTTCGAGGCCGATCTAGAAACCTGGCCTGCCATGCAGGTTCATCACTTTCATACACAAAACCACTCTTTGTATACAATTTCTTTGCAGGTTCGTTGTCAACAGCAACATGGACGTACAAATCTGTTATGCCTGAAAAAAAAAGTCACTTTTGGGATAAAAGCCCAATCTAAACTGTCATGTAGAAATATCAAGTTCTAGTAGTTTAGACTCGGACGAGAAATATAATAATGAAATGAAGAGTAATATAAAGCTATGAAAAACCAATAGAGTGCTTTATAGCACAGGGAATGTACACGGCCCACAACAAGTATATGAAATAATACACTTGTCACAGATTAAGAAAAGTAAGCACAATTGTTTTCCATGAGGTTTGATCCTTGGCATTAAAACATAATAATAAACAAAAAACATCTCATCAACACAGATCAACCAGGGGGAAGTGAAGGGAGTCATGTTTGGCTTTCAAATTGAGTTTGACTCAGCCCCAGATAATATGAATTATGTAAATCAAATCCTCCTACACTAGGCCAAGCGCAGCCAAAACTCAGATTGGACAAGAGTTTTCTAACCCAAAGGACCATAATTTGGAAACATTTTTGAGATAGCTAGAATCTTATTACCGTTGACACTTGGGATCCCATCCATTATATGCAGGACCAAGAGCATATGGAATTTGGTTAATACGCATTACCAACATTACAAGCAGTTGAATAAAAACGGCCATGCCTGTTTAGATCCTTGATGATCTTAACTCATCAAAATATAAACATCACACGCTGTATGTTTCACATGACAACGCATTCAAAATGAGAAACACACATCGAGTACCCATGATACAATTTGATCTGCTAGGATCTATTAGAAAGAAATGCTTTCTTTTCTTATTTACGAGTATGATATATTTTAAATTACTATTTATAAAAGAACTAAGATACTGATTACAATTAAGAAATGTCAGGATTATTCTTTCTTGAATTTTAGCTGCTAAGTCTCTTAATCCTTGAGAAACAAAGAACGGGATAAGTTTACATCATCAATAAGATATTAGTTTGGTAGGGTTCCAAGTGTACCAGTCCAGTATAATAACAAAGAAAATTGGAATTATTTTAGTCTTAAATGCAGTACAATCCAGAATCATCTTCTCAAGACTTTCAAATGAACTTCCCATAGAACAACCAAAATTGGGAAAGCAGGTAAAGAAATTTTAAGTTAAAATTTATTCCTTATAAAACAAATATTACAATTTAGAAAATAAGGGTTCCCTGGTATCTAATCAAGTTTGGCCACAAAGTGCCAAAGCCTTATGAGCAATATATCTACACTTACAGGCATTATTGATTTAATTGGTGATGGCAGAGGCATTTCAAGAAAAGAGTGTACATAAATAGATATTTTTTGAGTTATATTATTCATACAACATTTTTCTATAACCCTATTATTCATACAACTATCCTATCCTACACTTCTCTCTTTTCTCTTCCTATCTCTCCCTCTGTTGTACACATACAATGTCTCCTATTTAAAAGCAGTAAGAATGATAACAACAGCAATTCCATGCAGCAGTTAAGTGCAATGTTGTTTCTTACCCCATTCATAAGCGACTAACTTTGACTTTTCAAGAAGTGCATAACCCAATCCATTTCTGTGCAATTCTTTAGCAACACATACATTAGTGAGGTATGCCCTTGTGATATCAACTCCAATGACCTAACAGTGAAAAAGTTAAACCATTAGACGGAGGCAGCATTGTACAAACTAGTAACCAGAGAGAAGAGTTATCTATGTTCATATCAAAGCTCCAAACCTAGTATCTGAAACAATCTGACACATATACAGACTAGGAAATCAATAAGATGGGAAAAATACCTCCGGCTTGGTCCCAGCAATTTCATCAGGAAGGCTCAAGCACTGATTAAGATCAAGACTGCCAACTACAACACGGTCTTCTCCATTGTCAGAAAACTACAAGTTTAACCAAAAGACAGTTAATTTTGAAGCGCAGCACCAATAAGCAAATCTACACGGACAAAAATACAGAAATATCATCATAAATGGTTGCAATTGGAGCGACATGAATGAATGGAGGAAATAAACAAACCTTACATGAGGAGCATAAATCATCGGAGAGAGTGGAAATATAGGACCAAGGAAGGGAGGCATTTATGCAAGAGACTCTTCTAAAGCCCATTCTTTTCCCGGAAACACGGTCCTTAAGGGCTTCGAACTCACGCTCCGCCAAGTACCTCGTATGATCCTAATAGAACTTGACAAACACGAAACAAGGAGTGCACAGTCTTACGCTACTTTGTAAAAAGCTCACTATTTTATCACAATTCAAGCAGACCCATTTGCGAATTGGAAACCAAAAACGAAGCTTGAAGCCAGATTTGAGATTTCAAAATTAATTAATTTTTTCTTTAAAACTAGAAAATAAAAAAAATGAAGTGGGAGACTGACTTGGACTCCGAAAGTGTCAGGGCGGAATTGGTTGAAGGAACGGACGCGGAGAGAGGCAGCAGCCCAGAACTCATCGTCGTAGAATGACTCGGCGACGGTGAGAAGAGAGGTGTCGATTTTTTGTGTGCAAAGGTTGGTGGAAGAAGAGGATTGGATTTGGGTCCTGAGGTTGGATAAAGCGTAGTAATTGGATGGTAATGGAAACGTTGAGGAAGGGATTGGATGAGAGGAACAAAACGAAGAAAGGAGAGCCATTTTTGTATTATCTCTTTCCTTTTCACTAATTTCTTCTCTGCTTTGGTGGATCGGCCCAGCCAAGTGTAAATAAATTGCTCTACTTCTGCACCTTGTTCGTGTTTTCGATGATTAACAAGCCCAATTCTTAATTAATATACTATTCTATTTTATCTTTCTTTTTAATGTGTATTCAAATATATATATATATATAATAATAATAAACAATAATAAAATTTTACATATATTTTTTAATGCATACATATTAGAAAAAGTTGTTATTTTATAAAGGTTGTCTTTTTTTTTTTTCTTTTTTCTCTCTAATACGAAACAGGGCTGCTTCCTGCTAAATTCAGCGTTTTGACCAAAACAATGTTATTAAATTCAGTGTGTACAATAGCACTCTTAGCTTGTTTGTTGAAGAGTTTATGTTAGTTTAAACTTCGTTTTCTGCACATTAAAAATTAATTGTTGTAGCCTCCTTATAATTCAACCAACGACGTTTCACTTGCAAGACCGACAGCATATTTGGATGATAAGACAATGGAGTTAAATATTAAATGAACAATATAAATTAAACGGAGTTAATTATCATCATACAAACATTGTTTATATTCTAATATACTTCAATTTTTTTTTTATATTTCTCATTTTATTATATTATATATTATAGTTAAATTTTATTTACTTTTTTCTTTTTTTATTACTCGTAACACTTCATAATAGAATAAAAGAATATCAACAAAATTTATAAGATGCATTTAAAGTTATTGATTTTTCTTCTCTTTTTTTCATAGTCAATTTTATAAAATAGACAAGTGTTTATTTAATTTAAACTTGAATAAATTTAATTTTAATAAATTTAATTTTAAACCATTAAACAATTTTAAGATAGTGCATAAAATTATTTAAACTATATAGATTTCTTAAAGCATATAATTTGCATTAGAAAGTGTAAGAAATTGTTTTCTAACTTTAAAAATAAACAAACGTTAAACATGCTCTCAATGGAGCTTTTTAAAGAAGACGTTTTCATTTTTTTTCTATTAATAATTATGATGTTTCTTTTTATTTTTAAATATTTACAAGAATTTTGAAATATACCTTATATAAAGTGTTTAAAAACAAAAATCAAAATTATTTTGATATAAGATATGACATTCCTACATTATTTGATAAATCTGACAAAATCAGGAATTGTTGTACAAAGGGGTTCGGTACCTATAAAAGCATTGTAATATGCTCATGTCAACATGAACACCCCAACAGTGTAATAGGACTTCGGCACGCAAGGCTTTCTTTCGTATGACTTCGGCACAGGTGAGTCACAAATATGGTGGCATAAGATAGTTTTGTGATTTAGATCTACCTCTTCAAGAATTGTGAGAATATCAATAGTGGGGTCTGTCGGAGTATTCCAAAAGCAAACCCTGTGTATGGGTTATGCTGTGAGAACTAATTTGATTGATGAATTATACTTTTAGAAAATTTTTAGAGTAGTTTTTATATTTTAGGAATTAATATGATAGCCATAATTTTAGGACCGGTTTAGTTATTCACTAGAACTAGAAAAAAAAAGAATTGAAATTGATTGTGTTGATTAAAATGTAAGTAAAAGCAGGCCCTCAGATTTACTTCTTCCCGTGAAAAGTCCATATGGTATTTTTTTAAGAAAGGCTCTTCAATGAATATGTCAGGTATTAAGTCAATAAATAATTATTGAAAGATTATTATCAATGATCAATGAATAATGTTTTATTAATTAATAACGTAATGCACACAAATTATCATTTCGTTGAACTTGACCAAAGTCTAGATACACAATCATATTCATGTACACACATGTAGGGCACTTTCTATGTCCGAAGTGTTCCACAATTAACCAAAGGGAGAAAGAGATTAGAAAGTGAAAACTCTTGAGAGATACCCTCTCAAACATTAAGAATATCATTGACGATGGTTATTCACGAAACATACTATGATAGGAGGCTTGCACACTTTGCAAGTGATGACAAAATTTGTTGGGGCGAAATTTCAATTTTATATAATTATGTACACAAATGTTATGATTTATAAAAATTCAAAAATGAATTTGATGCTTTAAGACAAGAAAAAGAAAAGAAAAAAAAAAGGAAAGAAACAAGCTACAATTGCAACATCAAAATACGAATGAGGTAGTCAAAAGTGGTTTGCGAATATGGTAAAGGGTTGCAAACATAGGCAATAGTATGGTGATGTAGTTGAATGCACTCATTAGACCTCCTTCTTACCTAATCCCTATAGTACCACGAATAAGGAAAAAGAAGCAATGAATATCCATTGCAATGTTATGGAGGCTGGAGGAAGAGATGGGTTTAGGAAGAAAGAGTATGTATGGTTACCACTTACACGGAGCATAAACACAAAAACTGATAAGATGCCCTTTGCTTACCCTCACGCAACCATAGCGGTGAATAGGAAGATTTTGGACAAAAATAAATGATACAGGAATAAAGCATTTATTGGTAAGATGGTAATAGCAAAAGGGTGCAGCATGGAGACATGAGGATTGAGGAATGCATCGATCTTAGTTGCATGTTCATATCTTTGTCTTACGTAGGCGGCTGCAACAATTGAAGAAGAAAATTCAAAGAGAAAGGGAAAGGACTCTGAGAGAGAGTTGAAGGAAGTGATGGATTGACCATGTGTTGTCCCATCAGTAGCTATGTTATCATTTTTCATAACATAATTAAATTATTAATGTAAGATCCCACCATATACGCCACTCACACTATTGCCCATTTCATGAATAGAAACAATTATCTGACGGATAGGGCCACACACTTCAATGGAGCATCAAGGTAAGGTAAGGTTAATTTCCCCATAAATACCACATCCACTTACTACTCCAATTATTCCTCCTTTCTCCTCCACAAACGTCTGTTTGGTATAAAAAAAAAGAGAAATGGTAAGAGAGAAAATTTTTAATTTTTAATTGAAGAGAAAATTATAAAATATTCAATATTTTTGTTTATTTTTTCAATAAACATTTAAAGTTTTAAATTTAAACAAAATTAAATTATTAAAATTGATCAATAGTAAAAATTAAATATTAAAATAATTTTATATGAAAATTCTATATTCAAATTTCATAATTTCTTGTATTGTATAAAAAATTAAAAAAAATTATTTTATATAATTAATATATGTATGCTAAGTTTAATCTAAATTTTAAAATTTTATTAAAACATATTATTATTATTATTATTATTATTATTATTATTATTATTATTATATATACTTTAAAACAAATATATACTCACACAGTTGACACGAGTGAAGTTGCACGCAGATATGCAATTAATAAAATTTTCGTATTTTTACCAAGTAATTACTACCAATTAATTAAAAACATAAATCATATATAAATGATTAAATTTAATTTTTTAAATAATATTAACATTAAATTTTAAGATTTATTTCAATTATTAAAAAGTGATAAGTTTTATTAAAAAATGTATTTATTATAATAAAATTTTTTGATAAAAATTAATCACTTTTTAATATTTAAAATATTTCTAAATATTGTTGATAAAAAATAATTTTATATGCAAATATAGTGTAAGTTAACATATTTAATGAATAAATCAATAAATTCTTACCACCTTAACAAGTAATTAACCATAAATGATCATTAGGTAAGCGTTTGAATTAATTTATTTCTAATTTTATTTTTCAAAATGGCTCTTACTCGATAGATGAGAGACTGATCTTTGAAGTATATTTAGACATTATAACAGGAATTTTTGGCAATAATATTTTCTTTATATATATTAGATTCACACTCAAAATCACATATTTAAAATATTCAATTTCTTTTGCTAGACCACATAAGTAGGTCATTTATTTTTTAAAAAACGTAAGCTTTTGTGTACAAAAATTTGGAGTATTTGTTATTATCTTTTTCATCTCAGCCTGGTTGGGATAACAAAAGAGATAGTTATGCAAATATTTTACACAGACACGTATTCACAAAATTAAAATTAATTAATTATAAAATTAGTTCGACTGTTTATTTATTTATTTAAGTAAATTACTTAATCCATCAATAATAAAAAATAATTAATTATTTATTCAATATATTTTTAGTTGCCATAAATTGCACAAAAAAGTTGACAGGACATTATTTTAATTTAATTAAGAATTACGAATTGAAATCCTCAAAAATATTAGTTACATTGCGCTTGGAAATTGCACATCCTTAAATTGGTATTGGAAAGCCCTACGTCTTACACGGCTACACACCTTAACAGGCATGAAACGTGGTTGTATTGGATGGGAAAGAACCAATGGAAAGCTGAAAATAGAAATTCAAATCAACTACAAAAGAAGAGAAAGTCCAGTGCAGGTTTTAGAGTAACCAGCTTTACGTGCAAAGTTGTGTCATGTTTTCTCCTCAACCCATACTGCTGCATGCATCTTCCCAAACATTTATGTACCACAAAGTTATTAATTTTACAACTTTTATTGGTCATTTGATTTTTCTTGAAAATTCTTAAATCATGACTTCAGTAAAAACTAAAATAACTTTTTTACTTCTGAGAGGGAGAACCTGCCATTGTTAAAAATTTGAAGGAAGTTCATAATAGTTCTAATTGATTTTAAAAAAATTCAGTAAACAAATATTTATGATCTTAACAAAAAAATATAACTTTTATTCAAATTATAAGTTTTTGTGAATGTTTATTAACGATTATTTCAAAAAAAAAAAATCTCTGAACATCTGTAGCAGTAATTTTTTAAAAATAAATTAAGCAAACATGTGTTTTATAGCTTGTTAGCTTTAACATTTTTTCACCGCAAACAATTGGCCTTCATGAAATAATTTTTTTCAAATTAAAACATTTAACGTGATTACCCAATACAAATCTGTATTCTTCACTTCAACTTAATAGTATTTTGAGTAGAAGTAAAAGAGGAACTGTATTAAGAATTTAATTGGGATATACTCATTTTTTATATTATTATTTAATAATAATATTATATTTATTGTAAATTTTAATTGGCTGAGAGTATAAAAAATTATTATATAAAAAATAATTTTTTTTAAAAAATTAAAATTTATAGTTATATTTTACCACAGATTGATTTTTCAAAAACATTTTAAATAATAATTAATTTATTCTAAATTTAATTTTACGAAAACAGGAACCGTTCAAAATCAAGTTTATAATTTAATTAAATCACACACCTCAAGTCTATAATTTATGTATGTTATCTTCAATATATTGTCATCTGAACTGGCAACTATTGAACATATAAAAACCACTCACCTCAAGTAGATTACTCTAATGAAAATTTCTCGCACTTACATATGTGTTATCTTCGATAGATTGTCATTAAGAAACTATTGAACATGTTTAGTTAACATTGTATCTATACTTTACAACTTGTTGAAGAGTGATAATTAATAGAAGGTGATCAAATAGTTGAATATACCAAAATTGTTGGTTAAAGATTTGATCAATGAATATGGTGAAAATTACGAATTTGTAGGCAACAGTGTGTAAAACTGTAAATAGTGTTTTTTTCATCTTAATATAAAAAGCTTAAATAATATTTTTTTAACAGAAAAGGTATGAGAATAATTTATTTTATTTGTATTCAATTATTTTATGTTTTGTTTGAATGGAATATGGAAAAGGAGAGAAAAAAAAAAAAGAGAGAGAAATTTGTTTATGTCATTTGCTTTGTTTGTGAAAAAAAAAATATATTTTTGATAAAATCTATAAAATTTGTAGTTCTTCCCTACTAGAAGAGAAAGGTGAGCTATGAGAGTTTTTTTTAATTATTATATATATATATATATATATATTAAAAATTATAATAAAAATATAAATTTTTTTAAGATTAAATTTTATTTTTTAAAATTTATATAAAATAAATTTTATATTACTAATATATTTTTTTATCTATCCAAACAAAAAATTAGTTCTTTTCTTATTTTTTTTTCATTTATCCAAATAATTTTTTTTCTTTCTTTATTTGCAGTGATCCAAACAAAATATTAATATTTGATCCTTTTCTCATATACTAAAAAACTAATTTGAAGAAAACTGATTTTGTTAGATTTGATTTTAAATTGGTAAATGTAATTGAAATGCATATATAAACTAATTTGAATTAATTTTGACGAGTAAAAGTTGGTTAAGTAGGCACTTCTCCTAGAGTGTATTTAATTAACCTTTCCTCAAACAATATACGAAAAGGAGGGGGAAAATAATAAATAAAAAAGGGTTATAATTATTTGATTAAGTGGATGAAGAGGATGTAGTTTTTGTGTTAATTTAGAGTTGTATTATAGATTCCTGAGAGTTGGCACTGGGCCGAGAGATGATTGCAGGCCCCATACTGTTTTGAAGTGGTTTCCCAGTTTCCCTTAGATGGAAATAAGAGTCCGAATTCCCATGCTTGGTTGGTATATACGCTTTTGAATTAACGTGAGTGAGGAGGTAAAAGATTAGAGCAGAGAAGAGAAACATGGTTAAGTCACGTTGCTTGTCTCTCTGCACTGTACTTTATCCTTTCTTCTCTCAAATCAGTCGCCATTTTATCTGATTTATAATCGAGACTTCTCGCTGGAAGGATCAGAATCACAGAGCTAAATAAAGCCTTTCTACATCCATTACTTCACACTTTTTGGGTCCACTAACCTCTTCCTTTTTCTTCATACTTCACTGAAATAACAACATTTTTGGAATGTCAGCACTCCCTTTTTATTTATTTATTTACATTTCTCTTTTCACTATATAAACTCCATCCATCCCCACTGCATGCATCCCCACTTACCCGTTTACATCATATCACAGCCACGCCTATTAACACTATTAACCTGTCTTTATGCTACACTTCTTACAAACTTGTCACTTCTTTCTCAATATGCTCTTCCTCCTAACTGTCCAACAATCTCTCTCAAATGCCATCACCCATCTCCTACTGCTATCTATTCTTCCTATCTCAGTAACAAGATTCCTTCCCCTTCTCTACACCAAAACCATAATGAAGCATGAGGTAGGGTTTTGATGGCGATATCCCATCTGAGCTTTTTTTTTTATATACTTTTTTTTTTTTTTTATCATTTTTTTTCTTGACCTTGCAAGACTTTTTTATTTTTATTCATCCTTTGTAATCATTTTCTATTCTCTTTTTTTATTCGGATTTTTTTCTCATCATGTCAACCACTTCCATTTTAACATATTTTACCTATTCCTCCTGAGCTTGAGCCTTAATTTAGTGATATGGTGTATGATGGCGAATGAAGTTTACGGATAAATTTCTCTTGTACGAACCTTCCTCGATTATGTTAAATTTATAATTGAGAAGAAGTTGCACTATCTGAAGGATTGACATGTCTGATTTCTTGTTGTGTAAATTTTTCCTATTGCTATTAACGTTTATTATTTTGAAGACTGTTCGCTGCTAATCATGTATGATTCATAAGATGTTAAACGCAAAAGAAAAGGATTCTTTTATATTCGGTTTGTGCGGTGAATGAGTCTAGTCTTATTTAAAGACTGAACGGAGAAGAATAGAAACATATAAACGAGTGGATGAAGGCAAGAACTCAAGTGTTTTATTTTTTATTGTAAGCTCTATATTGTTTAGGAGTGCATTTTCTTTAGGTGTGCATTTTCTGGGAAGAAAGGGATCCAGTGGGGTATTAACTACGTGCACGTGGGAGTGTGGTCCAATTGTCCATTAAGCCCAAAGGCTTGCAGGCCCAGAATTAATGTTTTCCTTGAAAACTGCATTAAGGTATCAATGCTGTTTAGGTTAATAGGTTCTGACCTTCTGACTTATCAGCCAACTTCAATGAATTTGTGACGTGTACTTAACATCACTAGCGGTTTTCTCCAAGTGCGTAGAGCACTCCTTGATCCGAGTTTGAAACATCTGCTCTACGTAGAAATATCTAACAAAAACCATCGGATTTTCCTTGGTCTGTCTTAAACCTTGATCTAAGTTTACTGGTTGCTATGTGATAATCATCAAACCATGAATTCCAACATAGAGCAAAATTCCATGTTTGAGATTTGCATACATGTATATATTATATGCACAGAAACATGAGTTGTATAAATAGTGTTGTGAAATTTGTTCCCAAAAAAGAGTACTTGTACCAGCTGAACAATTGAGCTTGGTATTTACAAGCTAGGTTGTCAACGGTGGGTGTGTGTGGAACCATAAGTATAATACTTCTGTTGGTGAGATAATGAAAAGCATGGGGAGACCAAAATGTAATCAGCATCCACTGCCTGTGGAAACAGATTGGTTGAGGGAACAAAACCATGACTTCCTTCTCTCATTGTGAGAAGATGATCGCCTAAAACCAGAACCAGAACATCTTGCCATATGGTTCCTCAAGTTTCTGCTTCCAGTGCAAGGAACCAAGGAAGGGCTAACTTCTGCTCCCAAGCAAAGGCTGGGGTTGATTCTAAATGAAGGGAATCTCTGGCAGCTCATGGAGCGGAATGGCCTTGAAGGGGAAGAATTTTTAGATCCACGGGAAGTATGTTTGCAAAATGGGGTGGTCATGTCACTGGAATCCTCCATCACCTCACTTGAGCACGTGCAGAATGTTAGGGACAAGTTTGTTGTCCTTTGCATTTCCTTCTGTAGAGGCCTTGCATGTGGAAGCTTCACAAATGAGACTATCCCATGCCTGCAGAGAGGGCAAGCAATTGAACCTGGTGGGCCATGTGTGCTTGTTGAGGTTGGGTTTGTAGAACAAAGATACAAGGCACATTGTGTGCAGAACTCGTGATCACAACCTGCATGCATCATATCATCGAATGTGGGAATTTAAGCATAAGACCATATAACCAGTAATTCGAAAGCTATTATTATAAATACAACACTATTAATCAAAAGAAATGGAAAATAAAGTAAATGGGAAAATGAACACAGTTATGAAAATGGAAGATAAACAACACATAATGCCTTGTGAGAAACAATGGCAAAATACCATATGATTCATAATTAGACACATTGTCCATAGAGAAGCATAGTTATATCCTCTCCCTCCCCCTCTTCATGCCATAGGCCGAAGGTGGAGGGTCTTGATCATGACCTTCAATTATGGCTTTGTAAAAAATAATGGCTGCAGTGCAGCACAATTACTGAGGTAACATCCTTAGGGACTAGGGTCATATAGTACATTGTATATAGTATTTTATATAATACCCTACGCAAACTGTAGTAATGAGTTTGGGAGGGTACAGAATGGCAACCCATGGGATGGGGAAGGAAGCGGATCAATATCTATCATTCATTTATGTCTGTCAAAATGAAGAGACTGATATTGTAAAAGAGCATCATATTAATACCATGTTCCAGCATTTATACTAAACAAAGAGCAGATGCCTATTTGTCAATTAGAGATGTATACCTTCTACAGCGACCATACATTTCCTTTCCAAACAAACAGCGCATGGATCTGAGCATGCTGGTGCTATTTCATTCGTCTTCCATCCACATTCTCTGTTAAGGATGATCACGGCAGAAACAAAAAGCAGGAAGGAGCAATATTAGTAACCATTTGAATACCCCAATTTGCGGTAGAGTCAACCGGCTTAATCAAATCAAGTATGGATAAAGTTTATAATAATTTCTTTCAGTATTGTCAAGATGTAGTATTTGGTTTGCTATGGAAAAATGTGGACACAAATATTGGTAGTGTCTGCTTTCATTGGATGAATAACTTGATTATTGCACTAAGCTAATTCATGGTACGAAGTATGAATTTTGGTGGAGCACTTGAGACATAATTTGACCAAATATATCCCTATCTGGAGAAAACTATAGAAAGACCAAAGCACGTTCCCTAGCGATGCCGATGATGCTAGCTATCAAAATGAAATTGATGAATCTGAAAAAGGCTTTGCGTGTATCTGGATAGCAATATAACCACAGCAAACATTCAGTTAAAAAGATAACTCCAACAAGACGTACCTAGCAATCCTGACAATGCTCATAAGTGGAAGAGATATATATGGAGACGGAAGAACTTGTAAAGCTTCTGCTGGAGGTGCTTTTAACATGTCTTCAAGCCAATTTCTATGCCACGAACGAGCAACCATCAAGGGAGTCCATCTTCAAAACAAAATTCATACAAGTTAACTAAAAAATTTTAAACCCGTCAAAGACAATCAAGTGCTTGGGATAGCGTATATCTCAAGTACAGGTAGCTTCATTCAAATGCAACAAAGCATTATAGGCACTGCACCTATACAGGTTCAATCGGTTTTTATTGTAATTAGACAGCAGAGACCAAAAAATGTGGCTAGAAAACACTATTATCCTCCTTTATGCAAAACAGTAATAATAAAAAAAAAAAGAACAAGCACTTGCAGATCCAAGTTATATAGATAATTTTCACAATTATAAGACATGGGAACAGAGAGTTGTTTGGCTCCTCTACAAGAGTAATAAATTTCCTATCAACTATATAGACCGAAATATTTATATCTTTACCATTTCAGACAGTAAATAGGATAAATTCATCATACACCAAAAGTGACAGACATGATACATACCCATTTGCATTCTCAGCAGTCAGGCTGGCACCCTTGGTAATCAAAAGCTGAACCAAACAAATTAACACACAAAAATGAAAAAGGAAAGGAACTTCAATATACTGACAAGAAATATACCCAACAGTAATTTTGCATGTTCATTTGGAAGAATGATATATTTTCAGTTCCAAAGGTACATTTTTCGTCCAAGGGAAAATAGAAACATACTTGACAGCATTGAGCATTTCCACCACATGCAGCATAATGGAGTGGAGTGCTTCCAGAACCTGCACATAGGATACACAACACAGGTCACTAAAGATTAAACTAATTGAATTTGATAAATGAATACTTCACAGCCATGCTGGTGAGGTTTAAAAATATATGCAAGGGAGATATAGCCAGTGAGACACTAATAAGGCTAAACTTGATAGATAAAGATGAAAATAATGTGGACTGTGACGGGAAATAGAGTTCTCCGACCGATCTGTTACAGGTAGCAGACATTTGAGGATCCGATAAAAAAAAAAAACTTGAGATATGTTTGGGACTTGAAAATAACAGGTCATCCTGTGTAACTGCAGGCCTATGTGGGTCGGCCTGTATTACAATTAAAGTTTAAATTTTTTAAAGATTATTAGTTAAAAAAAAAAAGAGCAAGTTATTTTGTACATAGATTATAACATACCGAAAATTAAGCAAATTCTTTAAAAGTATAGAATACATGTAACTCTTGCAAATAAGTCAAACAAAGTTGTTTACATAAAAAAGAAGAAGATCAGTAATCAAATTAAAGTCAATAATATCAATAATAAAAGTTAATAATTAACAATTTTAGAATAAAGAAAAAAATAACATTATTTAGCAATTTTAAAAGAAAAAAAATGCGGATAGTCCAAATCAGCATAAATCAATCCGCACTAAGCCGGTTTGGATAACAGAGCAAAGCAAGTCAGAAAAAAAAATTCAGAATATGTTCGGGCTTTGAAATTGGAAGGACAAATTCTTAAATTTTGCGGATTTTTTTGGTTTAGCCCATTAACCAGCCTATTTTGCAAGTTCTGGAGAGAAAGGTTTTGGTCTTCACTCTACGGTTCTTCTTGCTGAGTAGAGGATAGAAAGCGGGTGCAAAAAATCATTTTCAAGCTGTCGAAGGAGAAATCAACATAGTGCAATTAGAATGTAAATAAGTTACAGTTGAGTTTCAACCCCTCCAAAAAAAATTTGTACCAAACAGTTGTAAAATAATTTTCAGTCTAAAGTTTTCACCTGTTGATTTTCAGTTCAACCAAGTAGATCACATCCTAAAATTCTTCCAGAAAGCAGAAATGACAAATAATTAACAAGAAATAATCAGGCTGTGTAGATTTGATAACAAACATGCAAATTAAGAAGATTAATAAATAATAAAGAAGAGGAACCACAACCACAAGTACGGAAACAATCAACAGATAGTAGAAACTTTAATCTCTGCACATATATAAATGCTGAAATATTTGACCTCACTTTATTACATGAACTAGAAAATGCAAACAATTACCAATTAAATCAATGGTAGTTCCATCCTCTACGGTAACTTCAGACACTGAAGCTCTCAAGTCCAAGAGTAACTGCACACTTTCAACATGCCCATTTAATGCTGCCATATGCAGAGCAGTGATGCCTCCATCAGCAGTTCTGTTAATTATCTCGCAAAGACCACTTTGTACACAACCATTTAAAGACAGAATTAACTCATTGCAACAGTTTATAACAGAAGATTGGAAACAAGACCTTTGACTAAGAGTACCTATGATCAAATTCTGAAATTGATTTATGATCATTTGTCTGTAATAAATTCCAGAAGTTAGGGATGCTAGGTATATAGTCTGCCAGGAGGAGCCGAATACACCTGGTATGGCCATTCAAAGCAGCCAGGTGGAGGGCAGTGCCTCCATTTAGGTAATCTGCTTTATGAATCTGCAATCCAATTTAACAGAAAATGTTTTAGTACTCATTCCATTCACGAATTCATCTCATTGTTATTAAAATATACAAAATTTGTTGGTAGTAATGATCATACATTGGCGTTATATATAATCAAGGTCTGAACCACCTCCCAGTGTCCATGTTGACAAGCTTGCATCAATGCAGTCTGTTAATGGTACAAACTCTGAAGTAAGTAAAAAAGAAATAGCCCTCTATAAATGAATTATAGTGCTATTCATATCTAAAACAGATAGTTTTAAGCACTGAATACTCAAAAGTAAGTGCTAGATTGAAATGTAATTTTTCATGTGAAATGACAAAATAAATATAGTGAATCGAATTTCAGAAAGAGAAAATTCAAACAAAATAATATGGATTACCTGACCACGGTAATTCCTGAGATTGATATCAACTCCGGACTCGACCAAGAGATACACTATCTACACCAATGCAAAACTCAACAGATATTTAGAAAAGAGATTGGAAAACATAATATGAGGGAAGAAGGGGGTGCATTTGAATGAAGTACCTCATGGTGGCCATGAGCTGCAGAGTAATGCAAGGGGGAATTGCGAACTCCGAAGGTAGAATACCTTGCAAGACGGGGGTTATATTCCAACAAGGCCTTGGCTTCTTGAACATCCCCATCTCTTGCTGCAGAAACCAAACGCTCACCAGATGCAGAACATCCAAAAGAGTTTCCCACCAGGCTCAAAAACTTCATGTCCCTCAGAAATCAAGAAAGCAGTTAACTTTGTAGGAAATTGGAAGCAGTGTCCTTTCACAGCCTCACAGAAAGATCAAAGGTTCCCAATTTCTCTTTTGGACAAACACTCCCGACATGAAATCACCAAACCTTAATTAAAGAGAAATTCTGATATAAAGATTTGTTGTTGGACAGATCTTCTTTCCTTTCAAAGGTTCGTTCCATTTACCGAACCAACAACAACTCGATCAAAATTTATCAAGATATCCGAAAAGAAAGAATTTGTTGTAACAGTCAAAGACCACTACCACCACCAATGATTGTTGAGAGAGAGGGAAACAGGTTCGGTAGTTTTGTCCACAAAGCTTCAAGTCTGCGCAACCAATGAATTGCTAACTCTCAAACTGCTCATTTAAATATTAAAAATCAAATTTTTATTTTTTTACGGATTCGTGCAACCCGTCGTGAACTTCGAGAAACCCAACAAAAATACAAAACAATTGCAAAATAGATATATATAAAAAACTGTCTGTACCTTTTCTATCCTATTTCAATTTGCCAAGCGGATACTGTGAACCTGACACCAACTTCCAAATATTCCTTTCAAAGAATGAAACTTGGATGAATAACTAGCTTCCAAATCTCCCCAATGGACAACAAAATTCACAATCAGTATATAACTTAGAAAAAAATGAAAATCCCTCAACCCCAACCTCAAAAACTTCCCTTGGAAGGATCAAAACCCAGAAGGGGAATATGTGGTTTCTGGGAGAAGTTTGATCACATCAAACCTCCTCCATCAGCCCCAACTGATGCAAAAATCATTTAGAACGAGGAAAACGGGAAAGGTATCATCTTTTTTTTCCCTAAACTGGCAAATTGCTAAAAATAAGAATAGAATTAATGAATAATATCCAAAAGGGGTGACAGATGTTATTGGAAAAGGCAACTTGTGAATGCAGCTTCTTGAGGCAACAACAACAGCCAGAGAGCCTCAAACAAAAGGCGTGTCACCATGATTGGATATTATTAAGGAGTCAACTCGGTAGTTGTGTCGTTTCTTTCTTTGTCCCCTCCCTTTGCGGAAGAACAATTCCTTACTTACATCGAACACCGCACACAGATCGAGGTCCTCTAAGTTGTTACCTGACTCATCTCCTTATCCAAGGGTCAAACACCAATGTTTTAATTACATCGAATAATATTATTAGCATCTATGTTTAATTACATGGAATGTTATTAATTTATTACCAACTTTGGTTATGCATAACAAGTACATGAATTAATTGCCTAGTTTAAGGGGGCGAATTTAGTTTGTTCGCTAAATATGGCTACAAGTGGTGATTAAGGAGTTAGGGGCCTTGAAAACACATGCAAAGGTGTAAAAAGTTGACGGCGAGAAGCATTGGGTCCTTTGGAATTTGGATGGTTTTTAGACTCTAATGATAATTATGTCATGCCAACAATCATAATCCCAAGAAAGGCTGTCCTCAATAAAGCGATCCAGAGGCACCAATTTGGTGCTCTGAATGATGGGTACTTAGGGCTGTAATGCGTTGTCTAACCAAATGCTGCAGAGACAGTTCGAATCTTTCATGTTTTATTTTCTTCGCCATCACAGAACTATATATATATATATATATAAATATATACTCAAAATTAAAGTACATATTTTTATAAATTTTTAAAACAAAAAAGGAAAAAAATTATAAAGACTAAAGTAAAAAATGTAATATTTTTAGGGACTACAAATATAATTAAGATAAAAGATTTGATTATACTTTTATTATTTTCAATTTAAAATGTGGGTGTGATTTTGATTTGACAATTTTTTAAAGCTGATTAAATCTGTTAGTTTTAATAATTATGTGACTGACTAATTTCTTCTACCTTTAAACTTTTAAATTATAATTTACACTCTAAATTCTTTGAGTTTATAATATATTTAAGATGTGAAGTAGTTTTAAAAGCTTAGAATAAAAATTTAGTAAAATTTAAATAATTTTATAACATATAACATTAGGAGCTAAAGAAGAAAAAATGAAATTTGTTTATTTTAGCCAAAATTTTCTATTTGATTTAGTTTAAAATATTTTAATAAATTTAATTGATTCAATTTATAAATATTTTGGATAAAAAATAAAAATTTGTATATTTTTAAAATTTAAGAGTCTAAGGTAAAAGAAAGTGAAAAAATAAATTTGCTTAACTTTAAAAATAGAAAAACCTAATTAACGTTAAAATGATTAAGTCTACATTAACTAAATTAATATATATATATATATATATATATATATATCCTATTCATATATTTTGTTTTTTATTTAGTATACTTTACTTCAAAGAATTGAGAAAGTATTTTACAAATTTATTAAAAAGTCATAACCTTTGCTATGCTAAAATAATTGCCTTCCATGTCCCAGAAGAATATATGGTTGAAAATTAACGGTGGAACGCTTTCTCTCTGATTGATTTTATGCGCTATGATTTCAAAAAGAATGTTTCTTTTTCAACTTTAGTATTTAGATATTTAAGAAAATGATAAACTACTTCTTTCAGATTAAAATATTTAATTATTGCTAAAGATTTGGCCCAATATGAAAAACTCAAACTGCTTTGTCACTGACCTTTTTTTTAAAAAAAAAAAAAAAACCTTTCATGTTTTGTTAAATGACAACTTAATAGCACTTTCCTTGGTTGTTGAATTCAAGTAAGCTTTTCTTAAAACAAAAATGAAATAAAAAAAATAAGAAGAAAAAGCTACCCTACCACGTACTTAAACAACAGAAATAATTTCAACAGTGAAATTTATGCTTTAAAATGTTCACATGAGAATCTCAAAGAAAAAATAAATAAATAAAACATTTTTTTCAGGCTCTTCGATGTAATGAAAAGTATTGTAGATATTTAACACATAATTCAAACTTACTCTCCCACGGCCTTCTATCTATTGCCTCATCCCACTTGGTTGGTTGAGTTAAATTAACACCATTCAGCACTTTGTCTTCTTCTTCTTCTTTTCATAAGACACATTTGGTCAGCAACACCCAATGATTGAGTAGTAGTTATAACTCAACATATTACTTTTACACACTCAAGCATGGAAAAATTGTTGCATAGGGATTGAGAGTGTCCACTTGATAAGAACTAGCTAGAAAGAAACAAAATGATTGCGACCTCCATTATCCTCCAAGCGTGAAACCTTTCCAAGCATGACATGTGTCTGCAGTTAACTTATCACTAGCACATAGCAAACTGCATTAGCATCAAGCTCATATACGTGAGTTTTCTTTTCTCCATCTAAGTATCATTAATTATCAACCTACAAAATTGTCTTTGGAAAACTACAAGATTGGAATCTCTAGAATGTTGTATCACTTGTAACCTGGTCTTTGAATTAATGTTTTTTTATCGATTCTGATAAACTTAAGTAGTTTCTTTTATCATAAAAATGTACTTTTACAAACTAGTTATTAGAATGAGATGAAAATGGAATTATTTACTGTTTTTGAGACATTTTTTACCCCTAACAAACTATCTTATTCTTTTATTATAAGATGTTACATGAGTATCGTCCAAACACGGGTCGATACTGTAAATTTTCTAACTAAACAACTTTTTTAGTATTGACGTCATAAAAAAATAATATATTTATTTATATAATGTTATTCATGGGTTGGATGATACTTCTTTTGAAAAAAAAAAAAAGGAAAAATAATAAAGATCAAATATCACCTAAAGGGTGGACAATATTCGAAGAATTTTTGCCATCGACATAACTTTTCTGTCCCTAGCCAGTAATGACATAATTGATAGAAAAAGAAAATAAGAATACTTAATTTTGCTTAGCAGGTGGACAATACTTCAAGAATCACTGCAAAGAAAAAAAATATTAAGTATAAATTAAGTAATATTTTATTGATGAATCCTCGAATAATATTATAAAAGAAAAATAACGCAACTATAAATTAAAAAAATATTAATTAAAAAGAAATTAATAAAATAATGCCGGTTAAAAATATAACAAATTTAACAATATATTTTACTTAAATGAATTTATTTTTTATTCTAGTATATTATTTAAGATTATGTTTTGTGTTTGGATTATCTAATGTTCATTTATGTTTTATACTTTAAATTTATTATTGAAAGGATAGTAATATAAATATAAATATAATAGTATTTTTTTCTAATTTATGGTTGCATTATTTTTTTAATTATCGATAATATAAATTTTTTACAATGTTAATATATAAAAATTAAACTTATATTTTAATTGCTTTCAAATATTATAATGTTACTTCTCAGGTTTAGTTGATATTGAATTAAACATACTTACTTTCATTTAAATTTGACACTTCATATCAGTTTATTTTTGTCTATTTACTAAAATAAATTCATTATTATAAATAAATAAATTTACTATATACTTTATTTTTTAAAGATATATAATAATAATATTTCTTATGTGTTTATATATATATACATTATAAATTATATAATTTTTATTTTTATATTTTATATTTTTTATATTTAAATTTGGAAATATCTCAATAGAATGAGGAAAAATTAGTAATGTTTATACATATATTTAAAATTATTCTTCTTTATCCAAAATTTATTATTCAATTATTTATTTCCAATTAAACACTAAACATTGGTTTATAATTGATTCAAGTAATATATATATATATATATATTTTATTTTAATTAAAAATTATTTCCAATCAAACTCTAACATTAATATATAATTGATTCAAGGAATATATATTTAATTTTTTCAATTGAAATTTCAGATTTAAGTCCTCGGCCAAAAGTTAACTCTCCTCTCCAAGGGTTACTCCTTGAAAAATCCTTCATTTTATCTCAAAGACTAAAAACAAGCAACCAGCCATATAATTTCACCAGACAAATTATCCAAGTGGTTTGCGATTAATGCTAAAAGATAAATCATAAAAAAGGAAAATAATCTAAATATATGATAGTTTTTTAATTTTTTACTGTAGGAAAGCAATTGTAATTTAAAAAAAAAATTCATGTGTAATTGACAATTATAATTCTATTACTTTATATATAAAAAAATTAATTATAATTATGGTATAATTAATTTTTTATTTTAATTTTATATATTTATCTATGAATAAAATATGCATAACAAACAAATAACACTAGCTCAAACATTTTTTTATACATATATAATTTTAAAGTAAAAAAACTTTAAGTTCAATATACATAAAAAAAAAAAAGAATAATTCTTCTACACAAATATTTATCATCCATTTATCTATATTTTTTATTTAATAGATGATAGATTTTTCAAATAAAAAATAAAAAAATTAAATAATATACAAATAGAATTGAATTGATCAATAAAAAAATACATGTGTACAAGTGACGATTGCATCATAGTATATTAATCGTCTAACTAAACTATATTGGTAAGTTGCTAAATTAATTACTTAAGGTTTTATTTGGGTAACTTTTAATTTTTAATTTTAAAATTAAATTTAGTTTTAGTTTTAAATTTTAAAAATTTTACAAACTAATTCTATTCCAGTTTTTAATTATAAATTTATAATAAATAAATAATTTAAACAAATAAAAATATTTTAAAATAATGAATAATAAAATAATAAAATTTTTAAAAAAATTAATAATAATAATATTGATGGATATAACATTGATCGTGATGATTTAACTACAGTAAATAGGTAATAATAATAACAGTTTAATATTGATCATGTGATGATTTAACTACAGTAGATAGGTAATGATAATAACAATTTAATATTGATTATGGTATAACTTCAATAGAGTTACAACTTTTAACTTTTAAAAGATGAATTTAAAAAAAATTAAAATTTAAAATAATAATTGAAGTTTTTATTTTTAAAATTAAATCAAAATTATTTTAAGAATATGATAAAAATTAATTTAGAACTATTATAGTCAAACAAATTTTATTTTAAAATATAATTTATCAATAAAAAAAACTCACGACAGATCCGAGTGACATCTTAGCTAATTTTCTAGTTTTAATACTCTAAGAAAAATGTCCAGAATTCCCAGATTTACAATGAGAGGTTGCGGAATTAAGTTTCTGGTTAACAAATTACTCAACTAAAATGATGAACAACTTGATACGTATTAGTATAGAAATTTGACACATAAAATTTAAAATGTAAACTGTGAGATAGACATACTAGTATAGAAATCTTTTGTTATTCAGTCACATCAATCATTTTAGATCAATCTTATCTTTTAATAGGATTTGTAAAACTTATAAAACTTAAATTAAGTTATATTCATGAATATTAATGGTTAGTCATTATATTTAGAACATAACATCCAGTTATCTTTCGACAAGCATAAACAATTAATTAATAACACTGATGGTTACTTTGGATGAAACAATGGAAATAATAAATAATGACAGAAGAGGAAGTATATGCTGAAGTAATATCGAAAGAGATCTCTCAGAATTTTATTGTTTCTGCCGATCCTCCTTTAATAATGTTTCTTTGGACCTACTTTTTAATAGCAAACAATTATTTTATGCCTGTAAACACCATTCATAATTTAATTCTTGCGTACAACTTTAAAATTATTTTAAAAATTCTACTTAAACTCTCTCATTGAAAGTATTTCTTGATTTTTTTTTCTCTTATTTTTCAAATTTTCCAAGCTCGTCTCCTTATTTGTGTTTATTTTCAAGTTTGATTTCTATGTTATAGTGCAAAAGTATATTGTAATAGTTATTTCATAAAAAATTGAAAAAAAGAGGCAGTTAATTTGAGCTAGACTAGATAATATTATTAGTTTTAAAAGTTTTTGTCAACAATGTATCTATAATTTTATTGATAATTTTAGTTATGTTAGACAATTTAATTTTTTATTCATGATATTTTTATTTATTTACAATCATTTTTAGAACTTTATGCCAGCCATGGAAGACCACCAAGGAACCGGTATGAATTTCAAATCATTTGCTTAAATCATAATAATTCACAGGACACTTGCTAGTGCATGATATTTTGCTTCATTAGGAAGATGTGCAGTGTTAAATATATAAAATATTTTTCAGGTCAGTTAAATTCTTTTACATCAATTTTTTAACTAATATTAAAATAGACGTTATAAATTCTCATTATTTTATGTACGATCGTAAAACCGATGTAAAAGAACTATTATTCTTAATACATTTTCTAATTTATAATTTATCAAAAAAAATTGTACAGTACTGATTAAATAAAATGTGAAATTAAATTTTTTATTATAAATATTTTAATGTGTTTTAAAAATATATATCTTAAAATTCTCAATATAATAAATATTTATTGGAAATCAAAAATTCTAAATCAGAATTAGTTCGAGTTGAGAATATGTGTGATTTAAAGAAAAATATGAACTTCAAATGATTTCTTCATCAAAAGTATTCAATTTAATGATTCACAGCATAACAATATAATAAGTAAAGTTTCCAAATGGAGCCGTAATTTATCTCATTCTATGTATTTTTTTGTGATCTACTTATAAATAAAAAATTTTAATTTTAATTTATATTAGTCTTAAATTAAATGTGTTTGGCGTAGATTAATTTATGGATTAATATATTTAACTTTTTTTATAGATTTTTATTTTGTAGTTTTTTTTAAAATAAAAATTTGAAATTTGAATTTATATAACCTTAAATTCAAATGAATGAATGTGAATAAATTTATTTTATTATATTTTATAATTTTTTTATTTTGTAGCTTATTTAAAAATAAATTTTTAAATCATAATATATGTAATTTTTAAATTAAATAGGATGAATGTGTATTTTTAAAATTTGTTTTCCTTTTCTATTTTTGATATAATTTTTTTTATTAATTTTAATTTTGACTTTTAAATTTTTATTCTATTTAAATAGATAAAAAAAACTTTTTATGCAAAATTTAAAAAAATTAAGAGAGAAAACTTGATACATAAATAAAAAGTAAATTTAAAAAGATAGAAAGAAATTATGAAAAAAGATTAGTTTATAAAAAAAAATTTAATAGAAATTTTAATTTTATTATTACTCTAAAAAATGTATTTACATTAAAATGAACTTAAATATAATATATATTTACCTTTTAAAGGATGAGAGGAAAAAGTGTAATTATAAACATCTTTTCAGGTGAAAAGATAATTTACTGAAACAAGTTGTATATAATTTTTTTATTTAAAAAATGGACTAATATATGAAAACAACAAAATATATTAAAATTTAATTTAAAATTATACATAATTATGATAGAAAAGTACTTTTATCATTTTCATATAATTTATATTCTATTTTTATTAATCATTTACTCTATTTTAAATATAAGATAAGACAACTTAATATTAATAATATAATTTTATTATTGTTATTATTTAATTATAAACTATTATATTTTTAACAATTATTTTAAAAATTGTATACTATAAAATTTATTTGATTAATAATATAAAATTTTACAATTAAAATATAGAAAAATTAAGCTTTTAAAAATAAAGCACATTAATATTTTTAATTTAAATTTAGTGATTAAAATATAGGATAGGATAATATATGTAATAAATTATTAATTTTTTATTTGTTTAATCAATTATTACTATTATTTTTTATTTTTTGCACGTATAATTTTAGATTCTTATCTATCTTCGATTTTGATGATATAAATAATAGAAAGAAAAATAGGTTAAATATATTTTTAATCCTTCTAAAATATTTTAATTTTGGTATTGATCCCTCAAGTTTAAAACCTTTAATTTAGGTCCATCATTTTTTAAAATATATTGATTATAGTTCTTATATTAACTTAGATTATATTAAATTAAAATACATTAATGATGAATAAAGGATCATAATCAAGACATTTCATAAAATGATTAAAATTTTTTTCAATAATAATTTATCTAACTTGATTTAATATAATTTAAATTAATATTAAGGATTATAATCATGATATTTTAGAAAATAAGAAATCTAAAACAAAAATTTTAAAATTGAAGGATCAAAACCAAAATTTAAATATTTTTAAAAAATTAAAAATATATTTAACCCAAGAAAAATAATATAAATGTAAGAAATAGAATAAAAATAAAATAAAAGTAATGAATTATTTAAATAAATAGAAATAGAAATAAAATATTTCTTCTCTCATTTAAATAAATGAAAAAAATAATTTGATAGTCGAAATTTTATTTTACTTAATTAAAAAATTTGTTTTAATTTTTTGATTTTTATTATATGATTTTTTTATTAATATTTTTTAATAAAAAGAATAATTTAAATATAAAATAATCTTCTCCTCTTAATTTTCTTCGATTTGGAAGTATTAAAATTTGGTGATACAAAAAAAATATCATTCTATTCTATTTATGATCTAACTAAGTAAAAAAATATTTTCATCATAGTTAATTTCATTATATGTTCTCTATCTTTCTAATAATTTCTATAGAACAGACAACGGATTAAAGAAAAAAATGACTTGCAAAAATATTAATGTTGCTAGCATTAGATTCGTTCTTCAATGTACAAACAGCTATGTATCCATTTACATATTTTATTTAACTGTTTATCATTTTTAAAATAAAATATATCTAAAAATTTACCGTTAAATATAAATAACTGTATGCGTGTAAAAAGTTTTTATAACATTAGAAAGGGAAGAGTGACTAATTACCACTTTTAACTCAAAGATTAGTATTACAGTTTGGTTTGGCTTATCCACTCGAGAGATGGGTTGACTTCCCTTGGGTTGGGATTGGAGCTGTCTGCTTGTACGTTACCCACAATGGAAGCCTACTTTGCAAAACAAAGCAAAAAGCCCAAACATCATTGGTTGCATCACTACGCATAAATCGCCGGCACACGCGCATCAGCGTTCTCATTCCCCTCTATTTGTAAATTGTAGTTGCATCACATCCTTCAATTATGAATACTACTCATTATTATTATTATATTCCATAGGACGTTGATTAGAGTTCGGGCATGCTAGTGTTCATTTCTTTTCCAAACTTCTTTTTGACAATTTGGTTTTCTTTCCATCCAGTAACCGTGGAAGCCCCTAACATTTGACAAAAACACGCATAGGGACAAACAAGTAGTTAATAATTAGGAGAAAGCTTGACCGGATTAGTTAGTTCAAGGATCTTTTCATCTCTGACTTCAATCCAAATTTTGTGAAGCTTTTTCTTCAACCTTTTTAAACTTTTTCATTTTTAACGACCTACGATACTTGACTTTAATCTTTTCGTCTGATATATCATACATATCTTAGCGAGATGCATAATTTTCTAGCCAAAAATATTGTTGCAGTTGGATTGTGTAACGTGTGTATTGAATGGACGTCATATAGTTAAATCTACGCTACAAGTCAAAACCAGAATCACAAAAGGACTGATCTGTCACATGTCGACCCAACATATTTTATCATCAAATTCGTAATTAACCGAAACATAACCAAATGCGTTGAGCCAACTAGTTCCCATAAGACAAATACCGTACTGTATCGCATGACTCAGCATCCACTTTAATAATAATGCCATAACGAACTAATTAAATTGAAGCGACCGGTGACATTATGAAAATGTTTTGGTTTCACTTGTACATGTTATGCACCATACATTATATATACCTGATTATCGTGTCTTCCTTATTTATACAATCCTAAAAGGCTAAAATATGTCATAAAAACATCTTCATCATCAATCTTTTTCAGTCTTTGTCCAACAAACAAAAGGCAGAGGATTTAGATGAAACGAAAGCTTATCATCAATTGGATAGTTCACATCAATGAAATAAAATAATTGGAACTGTTAGCACTGTCATGGAAACAAGAACAATAATTATTGATCCCAAATACACATTCTTATAATGCATTACACAGCTTTATCTGGACCATCCATGGAGCTGCAAATTGTTTTCGTAGCTTGTCTTCAATATGAAGGACTATCCATACTGTTCAATTTTCTTGCCTTTAATTGATTCTTTAGTAACGCTATACTTACAAATATGACCAATAGCATAATTAAAAACCTCTGCTGTTTATCACTAGCTACTAGCTACGTTGTTAAGCAATGCCATTTGAAAGCTTTGCATACATAGCACGAAATTTCCGCGCTCTGAGTGCACATATTCTGAACTGGGTGAGATTTCAATCGTGCAGCTGAAGCACCTGTATCGATCCTTTATTATTCGTAACAGAAATCTCAACAGTACAAAATATATTTGTGCCATAAGCGCAGAGTAGAAATTTCCTTGAGGGAACAGAACCGATTAATACTATGATTGAGGGGCCAAGTTAGAGAAAAATGTTGCAGGTAAATTTATTTTTGGGAAAAAAGTGGGAACCCCTCTCAACATACACCATTCTCATACACGGCGTGAAGTTGTCAACGACTCTTTAATTTTTTTTCTAATCTTGTTTTGTAAGGTAAATATTAATTTTTTTATCTTTAAGAAAGTAATACTAGTAATTAGAGCAAAAGAAGATTTGAACTTCCTAAAATATATAAAATCTTGGACAGCAACTGAAGTTATTTTAATATTGACTGGCAAATTAAGTAGAGAGGGTTAAAATTAGTATAATTTGTTGTTGTTAAAGTTGTTTTTCTCACCAGCAATAGGAGCATCTATGTGGCATTTTATAGAGCGCGTCACCCAAAAGAATTGTTTAACGCAATTTCATTTATGCAGACATGCAGTATGAGTGTATGATATTGATTTATGAACTTGACTTTCCTAGATATGTGCAGTTTTTGATGTTTTGTCCTTGGCGCTCTCTATACATTTGGGGTAACTGGCTCCTGCTGAAGTCAGTTTTATGAAGGAGATTCCAAAAGCGCAATAAACTTGGGACCATGTGGCTTCACGTCAGCCATGGGGCATTGACGCCAAAGCTAGCTAACTCCTGACCCAAGAGTCAATTGAACTTAAATGTTGCTGCCACTTTCCTGTCTTCATTCCTTAAATATGATGAGAAACTTCGTCCTTGTTCACCCACAACCTCAAGCATATAAAGAGAGGCACACTCCACACATCCAACAAACATGCATGCATCATCCCTAGAAGGACCATCCATTTTCGGTGCCTCTAATTAGTTTAAACAATCCATCATCGCCACATTTGGCTTCTATATTTATAATAGGGAAGGTTAACGATTGTTGTCGTTAAACAAATTTAAATAAAAATAAAAATAAATATGATTTAAATATTTAATAATTAACTATATTCTGCATAAATTTTAAAATATGCTTTATTAAATACTGGTAACACCCATGCATCATCCCTAGAAGGATCATCCACTCGGTGCCTCTAATTTAGTTTTCGTAGATACGCTCATTAGACTCTTTACTATTTTAAAAAATTGTTTATATATAGTGAACGAAATAGCCATGAAGTGAAAAGTAATGAAATAATAATAAAATCATCATCATTATTATAATAATAATTTTATTTTTATTGTATTTAAAATATTTATTTTTTATAATATTTTTAATAAATAATTTTTATTTATTTATTTTTATAAATTTATAATAAAATAAATAATATTATTTGATCTATAAATTATATTTAATTTATAATATTATATATATTATTTTATATAAAATAAATATTAAATAATATAAAAAATATTATAATAATAACATAAATTATTTATCTTATTTATCTATTATCAAATAATATATATAATAAAAAAATTTATAATTATATATATATATATTATATTATAACCATTATAATTACAATTATTATATCATTATTATTTTATCAATATTATTTTTATCATTGTTGATACTGTTATATTTATCATTATTATAATAAAATAATAATAATTTAATTTTTAATTAATATTTATTTATTTTTATAAATTTACATTAAAATAATAGAACAGAATAAATTAATTTACTTTTGCAACAAATTTTTAAACATAAAAATTAAATTTTATTTTATTTTAAAATTAAAATTAAAACTAATTTTAATTTTTAAAAATTAAAAAATTAAAAACTAAAAACTGAAAACATCTAAATTCCATGTTCACGCAACAAAATGGAACTGAAAGCAACGAATTATTTTATGAATAAAATATACTAATTTAATGATTTCAGTTATTGCTTGCGTTCCTTTATTACTGGGTTATTTATAGGTTTTACTGAAAATTTTGACCAACGCATGTGGCATACTGACATGTATTTTATAATTTTAAAAGATGGAGTAAGTTGTTATATCCCTTAAATTTTTATATAAAACATGTCATTTAAAAAGAAAGGCTTTTCTCCAAATGCATGGGGTTCATTTGAGTTGATTTCAATGGACTGCGTTCTCATTAGAAACGTAAAAGGGAAAAGGCTTCTTCTAGATAGGTGTTTAGTTGAACCACTGGCTCCACTTTATGCAGCACGGAAATGGGGTACCAGAATTCCCCCCTAAAGACAAATTGAAAACATAAAATAAAAAGAGGGCACTTTCCCAGATTATGGATTCCAGAAAGCTTCCCCTTTATCTGTTGATTTGTTTATTTACTTTACCGTATCCTATGCTATATACTTGAATTCTTTCCAGATGTCTCGTGCCTGTCCCTGTAGACTTTGTGACACCCACCTTTGTTTTGTTTTATTTAATTCAGCCATGGGACCATGCCCTTGGATTTCAGATTGGAATCGGAATAGAAGAACCCAAAAGAATGTGATCAGGGTGATAACAAACTTTATATTATTGGAAAATGAGGGAAAAAATATATATCATCAGGGTTCACATTTCCAAACCAAACCAAATTATTTTCTTCTGACATTCATTAATTAATTAGGAGTAATATCTTAATTCGGGGACATTAATTGGGCATTGGGGTTGATGCAGGTTAAGGGTTCCTTCCTTATACAAGTCAACTAGCAGGGCTATAGCGTTAACTCTTGACAGAGTTTAGTTCACGGGGCAGGCAAGGGTGAACGCGCCATAGTAATTACAATGTTTTAATATTTGTACCAAGTTATTAAATACTTGCTTAATTTCTATAATTAGTCCACAAATTCGCCGGTTTGATAGTAGTAATTATTAAAGATAGTGTATCAATTCACTAATTATGCTGGAGGGTGGTTTCTCTTCAAAGGTCTAACCTAATCTCATTAAATGTCACACGGTTACAGATTTGTGGGTCATTATCCTTTACTAATTATTTAGCAAGACTTGGAAATCATCATATTATTTTTTTATTTACTAAAACCTTTTAAAGTTTAAATCCCGGCTCCAAGAAACTCATTCTCCTACCTCTCTTTTGACTTACAGGCTAAAATTCCACAGTAAAAACAAAAGTGAGGTTTCCATCAAAAGCGCTTCTGCTGTTATATGGTGCCTTGCCCTGCCACTTCTTATTTTTGCATCCAACCGGAAAAACAGTACCTCATGGCACTTGAAAAAAGTTGGAATCTTTGTTGAGTTAAGGAAAATGGGTAGGAGTTTGGCACAAGTTAGAGGAGATAGGAGCGTGGCTCCATCAGAACAGCCAGCACCATATTTTCTTTCTCAGCCAATTCCACCTTTCCCTCCGACTGTTGTTCGATCTGATAGTTTGAATTTGAATGATAAGGCCTTGAAGGTTAGTCCAAGCATCCTTCTGATAATTATAATTCTAGCTATTGTTTTCTTCATTTCTGGTTTGCTCCACCTGCTGGTTAGATTCCTGTGGAGACCTCAAAGTAGAGAGCCTGATGATTTGGATAATGTCACTGCTCTTCAAGGCCAATTGCAACAACTCTTCCACCTCCATGATGCTGGTGTTGACCAGTCCTTCATTGACACCCTCCCTGTGTTCCTTTACAAAGCCATCATAGGACTCAAGAATCCTTTTGATTGTGCTGTTTGTTTGTGCGAATTTGAGCCAGAAGACAAACTCAGGTTGTTACCAAAATGTAGCCATGCTTTTCACATGGAGTGTATTGACACCTGGCTCTTGTCCCACTCTACTTGTCCTCTTTGTAGAGCCAGCTTGCTCCCTGAATTCTCTGCTAACAACGCATGTTCCCCCATTGTTCTTGTCCTTGAATCCGGGAGTGAGAGTTCAAGAGAGATTCTTCCTGAAAGAGAGGGTGCAGCAGTTGGAAGAACCAGTTCGGTTATTACCACAAATTCTCATATTGGTTGCAATGGAGACAGTGAATTTGGATCCACCCGAATTGATTTGAAATCGGGTGATTTAAGTGATAATCCTGATCCAACAGTGGCAGCAGATGCTTTGGCAAAAGTGGTCACCGTTAAGCTTGGAAAGTTCAGAAGCGTGGATGGTGGAGACGGGGACGGAAGTAGCACCAACAATGTAGATGCTAGAAGGTGTTTTTCTATGGGGTCTTTTGCTTATGTTATGGATGACACTTCCTCGCTGCAAGTACCCATAAGAACCCCAATCAAGAAGCAGTCTAGTAAGAAAAAGTGTGTTTTGCCTTTGACACCAGGACACAAGCCTGCAATGTCAGAATGTGACTGTGAATCCAGAAGGGATTTCAAATTCGCAGGCTTTGATGGAACTATACTTGAGGATGTTAATGCCTTTGCTGCAACTGCAAGTACTGGCTGTAGTGCCAGTGGTGCTGCTATTGGAAGGAGCAGAAAGGAGAGTTTCTCTATATCCAAGATTTGGCTTAGAGGGAAGAAGGATAAGCCAAATGCAGTGGAAGATTCTTCTAGAAGGGCTGTTTCATTTCGCTTCCCCAGTCAGCGTGGTAGTGGTGTTGCTTCTACTGGTGCTACTGCAGATGATTTGAAGGCCAAGAATTTCAAGTTTGATACAAGGAGTACTATTTCTGAGATGGATATTGAGAAATGGGATAATGGAGGAGGTAGTGAGTTTGGTTATGATGAAGAAAACCAGAGTTGTTATAGTATGGATTCTCAAGCTAGAGCCCCATCCTTTGCTAGAAGGACTTTGCTTTGGCTCACGGGAAGACAAAATAAGGTTGTTCACTCTTCGTCTGGTTCCAACTTTTAGTTTCTCTCTTTCTTTATCTCCTTTTTCTAGAACCATTTTTTATTTCCATCTTATAGTTCTGGAATCTAAATTTGTTAAAGTAGAATGTTAGGGGTAGAAAGATGCAAAAGTGATGAGTTGGGAGATATGAATACGGTGTTTTCTGGATTAAGTTTGTTGCTGTTCCATTGAATGTTAGCCCACCTCCGTTGAGGGGGGAAAATGCAGTAAAAGAATTATTCTTTTTGTTTTTCTCCTGGGTGATTTCGCAGTTCAATGGTCATATAAAAATTTCAAACATTCTGCATTTCAGTTTTCATTTGATACTACAATCTTGTAACATTTTTTGTAAATTTTCTCTGCTTCTCATAATCTTGTTACCTGCGGTTATATTCTTGTAATGTGATGAATCCTTCAAACTTAAATTGCTTTTGGGGGATAAAAGGCACTGCACTGGGTGTTGAATTCTTGTCTCAGGACCCAAACCATTTTTAGTGATACATGACTTGATGAGTAACTAAAAAGTCAAACACAAAAATCTCCCAAAAACTGGGATTTTGTACATGACCCAACTGTAAATAACTATACTATATAAATTCATTCAACAATATTTTTTTTGTGGTTCTTTGTTCTGCCTTTCGGAGTTGATTCCAATATTACACTCAAGGATCCATTTCATGGTTTCACATGTTCCGCCAAGATAATTTCAACGAATTAATTGTTAGTAAAATAGGAAACCCTGCGTCACTTAACCCCGAAGAGAATGACGTGGAAAAAAAATGTAACTTTAAGGAAGGCATGAGTGCATCTTTATGTAAAAGGTGAGAAGTGAGAAGCGAGGAGGGGATTGGGTGGTGTATTTAATGCATATCTGGGACCTTAGCCATCAAAAATCATAATGGTGGAAATGAAAGTTCAAATTCAAATTGAAATGGTTCTCTATCCTCAATCCCCAGTGTGTTGTTGATTTAGAAAGGTTAGCGGAAATTGGGAAGCAAGAGAGTGGTGGATGCATGCAGGGATTTGCATTAAATAGAAGCAATATTCAAAAGCTTGGAAAAGGGGCAGTGACTGGGCTAATACATTGATAGCTGATGTTAATAAGGTCACGGAAACGGTTGGATGCAGCTGTCTGCTGTAATTTGTGCACCTAACCCTTTCTTCTCGTACCATCCTCTTTAATAAATAATAATATCAACGGTGCTCAAAGAGGGCAGAAAAAAAAAAACTAGTATTTTGGATAAATTCGCATTTTAGTTTATCACATTTTGAGGACTGATTATTTAAGTCTTTTATTTTTATAAAATTTCCATTTCTCTCTAATTTTTTTAAAAATATTTATTTTATTTTTATCTATTTTTTATTTTATAATAAAATAAAATAAATAATGTTGTTTGATAAAATTAAGAATTAGTGTCCATTTTTGTAAAATTAAAAGTTTTTTAAATATATATTGAATGTTACATAATAAGAACCTATTTAACATTTTTTATGAAAATTACAGATCTAATGCATTGATAATGTTAAATATTATATTTTAATTAAAAATTATTAGTTATTAATTTTTTTATTGAATATTTTTAATTATATTATAAAAATCATTTATTTGATTCTGGCCGTTAATTTGATTCTTAATAATCAATCATTTGTTACTTAAATTTTTTATATGTCATTTAACTTGATCCTTAATTTGATTGAAGATTATCAAAATCAACGAACGAATTAAGAATGGTTGTCAAATTTTTGTACAAATTTATTTGAACCTAAACCATATCCGGATCTTAATATATTTTTGGAATATAATTTATTTATACTTTTTGTACCAAAAAATCCACGCATTAAATTAATTGCTAGATATCAAAATTAGAAATTAAATTTATTTTTATAATATCAAGAGTTAAAGTAATTAATAATATAAATTTTAATATATATTGGAGGATACATAATAATAAATTAATAATTAATTATATATATATTATGTATTTTTATACATATTAAAAAAGTAATAAATATTTAATTGAAAAAAGAACGACAACTTCCTAATACGAATGCAAATGAGTCTTTAAATATTTATAACGTGTCCCGCGACTTGCCCTTTCAATTCTCATGCATGTTTAGGCTGGCCAGAGAAAGAGCCAGTAATAAATATTTTTGTACTGTAATGCTGCATGATTGAGTTTAACTTTAGCCTTAGTAGATAAAGGGACATTATACGAAACTGCAACGTAAATACTTGCAACCACAAACGTTTAAGGGAGGAAGAGATTACTACATAAAAAAAGAGGGGAGCGAGGGTAGATTGGTTAACGAAGCCGATGGTGGCAACAAGTTGAAATGAACCAGTAATTGTCATATCACAAATCGTGTTGTAACCATTACTTTCTCCTCTATCGTTTATTTCATGTTTGAGACTTGAGAGTGGCATTGCGTGGCCAGGAAAATAAGTAAATTTTAAAAAAGAAAAACAATTGGTTGCTTATTTTTTACCTTTTCCCATCCAAGCAGAGTACTCGATCCTGGACGATATTGTCATTAGGTGACGGGATAATTTGTTTAAGTTTTTAAATCAATTTTTATTCATACCAATATGAATCCTCTGCCGTTCGGTTTGATTTAGTTTTTCATAAAAGTGATCCGAATTAAATATATATATATTATTTTGATAGATTCAAATATAATATTAAAAATGAGCTAAATTAATTAATTTTTTCTAATTTAATTTAGATCTACTTGTTATATTTTAAATTTATTTATTTATTATTTTTATATATTTTTAAATTTAGATCATAAATAAATCAGTTGATAAGAATAAAAGTTTAAGTAACCTAGTTCAGTAAACAAATAACAAAAGAGAAACATTAATTATAAGAATAAAATTATGAAAAAAGTAGTATTTGCTAGTAAAAAAGAAAATAATAAAATATATAAAAACATATAAGTGCAGAAAAATGTTCATCACTTTATTTACACCTCTATTAGTTATAATCTGTCACTGTAATGTGGAGGTGAGCAAATTAAGTTGAAACAGTGTAAACTACGCCGTTTATGCATTGATATGGGTGGGTAATTAAGTTGCACCTTGCAATTGGTCTTCATTATATAATGAAACGTGATCCGGGCTCAGTGTGTAGTCCACAATAGATTTGGATGCGAACTTGTACATCTTCAATGGGCTTTGGGCTTGACGGCTTCAGCGCTGGTCAAACAGTACTTGAAACTAATCACAGAGTGCTTAAACCCGCATCACATCGGTTTTATGGAGAGACGAAACCTGGTAGGATAGAAGAACAGTGCATCCATGAACTTTAATTTGGAGTGGGAATACGAGAAATGAAAAAGTGTTTATTGCTACTATCGCGCGCCTATTGCTACTGCCACTTCAGATATTTTTATTTAAGATACTCTTATGACTAATTTGATTAGCAAAAATGATGTTTTTCAGATAAAAATAATTAAAATAAATATGTTAGAGTGATAATACACAGATGATTGTGCTAAGTTGCTGAGTTAATTGGATATTACCATGGGTGGTGCAAGTCGGGTTGATTTCATTGGGTCTTGTGTCAAGTAACCCGTCTAGAACGAAACGCAAGCCAGACTACATTATTGTCACATATTTTAGCATGAATTGCGGACAATAGCTAAACATACAAGAATAGAAGGGAATAAAAACGTTTTAAAGAAGGATATATGATTTGATTTATTTAAAATTTATTTTAATTTAATTTGTTTAATAAATAAATAAATAAATTTATATCAGTTAATTTTTTTAAATAAATAAATTAAATTTTAATTGATAAAAAATTTATTTAATTTATTTATAGATTTATTTATATTTATATATTATATATTTATATTTATTTTAATATATTATATCTGTATACTATTTATTTTATATTTTATTTATATAATATTAATATATATATATATTAGATCTATTTAATAGTTTTTTTTATCTTATAAACTTTAAATTTATTTATTGATATTTTTATAATAAAAATTTTTAAACAGGTAACTTTTATAAACTTTAAATCAGATCAAATTATAAAATTTTTTTTTAATAGATATCAGATTTAGTTTTAGATCTCAAAATTTTTAAATAGATCAAATTTAAAATATTAAAAATTTAATTTAACTTATTTTCATTTTTACCTATATATATATTATTATTATTATTATTATTATTTTCTTGTCTACTAAACTGTTCCTTTCATCACAGAGTATCCAAGTATTAAACACATATGATTCGATATGAAAGGGATCCGTATCATGTATACACTTTATACATTATTCGTAACAATACCATCAATTACAAGTTTTGCACCTTTATTTTTCCTCCTCTCATAGGTTTGACTTCATTTTTATATTTTTCATATTAGACATGTTAAACTTGGTTGGATATGGAACTCTCTTCTTGGAAAAGTTTAAAGATGGAGCTCTTTTTACGTTTTACTTATTTAAGCGAAGAGGATTAGTGAAATGAGAGACAAAGAGAGAAACTCATTCATATACAAACTTAAAATATTAATTTTTTAAGTAACTATTATGGAAATTTTTATTTATTTGTATACCATTGATTTTTATATATTTTTTATTTTAAGTTCTTTTGAGAAAAAAAATAAACATTCAAATTACTGAAAATTTTAATCAGGAATTTGACGTTCCTATATATAAAAAATCTCTTAATAAATTTTTTATTATTATTTAAAATTGTAAGGAAATAATCCAAATAAGCAGTCATATAAATATAATTTATATGGGAAGAATATAAACCGAGCTATTAACGTAAAAAAGGAATAATTGAAAATATTTATACTTTTTAGTCCTATAATATGTTAATTATTAAATATAAAAAGATATAATAAAATTATATAATATTTGATTTAACAGTTATTTTATAAAAAAGAGTAAAAAGATATAAAAAGGTTGATATATAGATGTAGATTGTAGAGCGAGCGACGGAGTTAAAGACGGTGGAGGAAGCAGCGAGCGAAGCAGGTAGACGACAATCCGCACTAGAAGCCGATAACCCATTATCCAAGCAGTGTAGCGCCCATAGAATTACAAGTTAGACGCGCACACATCTCTCTCTTTCTCTCTCTCTCTCTCTCTCTATTTGCCAGTATTAGATCCTATATTCCCATACCTATTCCCCACCCTCTCACCCTCCCTTTCTTCAATCCTTTCCTTTCTTCCTTCATCTATTCAATTCTTATTATTCCCACCTCAAAACAAACCAACCACCATGCCTCTTCCTTCTCTTCACCACCGCCACCATCTCCATGACCATCCCCAATCCCAATCCCAACCGCAACCGAAACCCAACTCCAACCTCCTTTCCCTCTTCCTCAAACCCATCATCATGCTCCTTCTCACCTCTCTCTTCTTCCTCTTCCTTGGCTTCGCTGCTTTCCTCCTCCTCCACCTCTTCCTCCTCGGCGGCGCCTTCCACCGCCTTCGCTCCCGTCCCTCCCCCTCCCCCACTGCCTCCACCGGTTTTCCCCCTCGCGACCTTAACAAACTCCCCCGATTTCGGGTCTCCAACGGATCCGCTCCCGGGCCCGACCTCCATTGCGTAGTTTGTTTGGATGCCTTCCGCAACGGCCAGTGGTGCCGAAAACTCGCCGCCTGCGGTCACGTCTTTCACCGTAGATGCGTTGACACCTGGCTCCTCAAGATGGCCGCATGCCCCACGTGTCGCACTCCTGTTCGTTTGAGTGCCGGATCTCCGGATTCTGTGATAGATGACCATACGGAAGGTTCTAGTCAATTTTTTACATGCACCAGAACTCACACCACCGTGTTATAGCTTGTGAGTTTTCATTTTTTAGCTTTTTCAAAACTATGTAATGTCTTGCTTCTTCTTTTTTTTATTGTTTTCTTTTCTAGGTCTGTATGTATAGTATCTCGTATATGAATTTTAGCAATGTTTTTCCCCTTAGTTACTTCGAATAGGTGAATGCTTTAATATCTTCCCTTTGATATGTTGATTTCTCTATTGTCAAATTATCCTGTTGTTCTGATCATCCTAACATTTGTGACACGCTTGATTCTTCAAACCTGTTGTTTTTTACGGTACATGGTTTTGTGATATTCCTGTGGTTTTTTCATGGAAACTTTTGCCATTGTTAGTGATGAATAACTTGTTCAGCATAGCTAAGTTCTCATCCAATCAACTAAGAATTTGATGGTTGATCGGTTTCTTTATTTACTCTTAATTGATTGGGGATTACTTATCAATATTCAACTTACAAGAGACACACCCAATAATGCAGGCTTAGTATAATTTGGGCCATGGCTTCGGTCTGCCCAATCTATCATCTTCAGTAATTGGCTATAAAATTTGGTGAAGTATATTGTTAAATTCTTGATGGATGGATGCTTTGTTTTTACATGCAAGTTCTGATTTTTCTTCTTTTTACAAGCGATGTAGATATCCTAAAGTAGATTAATTATTTTTTCAGGGTTGGCCTATCTGTTTCATGTTTTATGAAGGTTCTTTCACGGAGGATTAAAAAAGCGATTGACTTTTTAAGAGAAGTTACTTAGAACACACTTTTCCTTTTCCTTATCAACATATTTCAACATAAAAGATAGGTGTGAACGGGAGGAGGAAAACACGGGTAGGATTATCTTCTCCCTGTTGAAATACATCGTGTCCATGCATCATGTGGCCAAGTTGCAAAAATACTTGTATTTCCCAAAACGGGCTTTGCATTGGAGGATGAATGTCAGATAAATATCTCTTTAGGAACTGTAATTTTAATTTATATGCACAGAAGTTCTGGCCATCAAGGTTTTAAACTGTAGACTACAACCGCACTGCGGTTGCAGCATCCGCATTTGCCACAATTGTCTGCATTCAGCAGTATTAAGGTTTCAGAGGTTCCGACAGTGGCAATTTAAAACGATGATTGTCACGTTGTTGTATATTATTGTTGTGATAAACTTGTAAGATCCTTGACCAATCATGCTCGTTAGAGAAATTTTACTTGTAATTCAAATTTATATAATTTTTCTTGTAACACGAGAGATGGCAAGATAAGTGAGAGAAGTGTAGAATAAGATAGGTAATGTAATAAAGAGAAATAGAAAAAGTGAGTTCTCGAAAATATTGTAGAAAAGGGAAGTATGAATAATATAATTCTACTCAATTGTCAATTCTTATATCAGGGTGGAATGTCAAATTTTAGAAATTCTATAACAAGACCTATGTACAGGATGATTATATTATAGATACAAAATTGCATAATTAACGTACTCAAACTTTGCTCTCCAATTTTAAAATGCAC
Organism: Canavalia gladiata; assembly: GCA_037954105.1. Lineage (NCBI taxonomy): Eukaryota > Viridiplantae > Streptophyta > Magnoliopsida > Fabales > Fabaceae > Canavalia > Canavalia gladiata. Next base: position 38,836,457 of record CM075662.1, on the reverse strand, counting down.
GACAACTTGTTCGCTATAAAGTTAAAGAATAATTAACAAGTCAAATAACAAAAGATGCATAAGATCAATAAGGTATAGCACCAGATCCTAAAAGCCTCAAAAGGGTTAAAAAAGAAAAAAAGGATGTCGAAGCACAAATTGCACAGATTAACGAAATTCTTGAAATCTGAGGTAGGAAAAATCTGAGAGTTGCTGCAAAAAGCACAGAAAAGGCATGGGTTGCCAAATCATGGTGAAGAGCAAACCAGAAGAGGCACAACAGATGATTTGGGCCATAATATGAAGATCGAGGTGCAAGGTGTGGCCTGCGCAAGAAGTAAATCAGTTATGCGGAAGCAGAAGAAGCAATCCTCGTCCTTTTACTTTTGATTATCTGACTTGGTCCGCATCATGATATTTTAAATGCTTTCACTTCTCTCTTTCTAACATTATTTGTTTTGAATGCTGGTCATTGATTTGACACAACCCCTCCACTTCATTCAGTATTCACCACCTCATTGCTGTGTAGTATATGTAGAATGTTGCTTGATATATGTTGTCGTATTAGCCTCTAGGCACCACAAGCACTTTTCTTGGCTTCTTTCTGTTAATCCTTGGTGTTAAGGGATGTCCGATTCTATCGTCCAACCAAAGCCAATGTGTGCACTTGTGAGTGCTTAGAATTCTTATGATGAATTGATGGGGGCATGTGATGGAATCGTGATTATGGCAACAATGGCAACCTTATCTGCATAAGGAGATAACGATTGAGGATCATGCAATTGAGAATTGTGGCAGTTTAACTTTAGATTACTACCAGTAATTTTTTATTTTTTTTGCAATCAGGTATCAATTTAGTGATTTGAGTAAAATCGTAACAAATATTGCATATGATCCTTAAATAGAAGTATAATATAATCAATTTTTTGAAATATAACATATGTGCATTATATAATAAGTGTAATAGAAATATAATTTAAAGTTAGTTTTTGAAGAGGTCAAAAATATATATACAATCCAGTATAATCATTAATAACTTTACAAAATGAAAGTCGGAGAATGTTATATATATATATATATATATATATATATGAATTAACTTATTTTAAAAGTAAATTTATCATGATTTATTTTATTTAATATTTTTTAAATAGTTAAATTTTATTAATCTAAATGTTAAATTAATATGTTTTTTTATATAAATTATATTTATAAAATTATATTTTAGCAAGAATTTATTTATAATAAACATGTGTTTAAGACTCAAGTGTATTACAACCTAATTTTCACAAACTTTCAGAAAAACACAAATATTCAATTTATGAAGAAGTCCCTGATTCAAAATCTTTTTTTTCTGTAACATATCCTAGGCTTCACTAACACTATCCACAAGATTTAAAGCCTTACAGTCAGATTCATTATCAATTCAACGTCTAGAATTTTATAGTCAGATCCAATGCACTTTCAAGTAATAATATAATAATATTATTCATACTGATATAATTATATTTCAATAATACTTATTGATGATTATTAAAATATATTTTATACTAAAAATACAAATGTTGGTCCCGTAACTATAAAATAAACATGTCCTACGTGTGATTAGTATTGCAATTGTATTCGAGATATAACTTCAATTGCTATCGATGCCATTTCTTAAAAAATAATTCTTACTAAAGTGTAATTGATTCTTCCGGAGAAAACAACTTTTGACATCCATGCATTGGATGTTTGCATTATTATTATTATTATTATTATTATTATTATTATTATTATTATTATTATTATTATTATTATTATTATTATTATTATTATTATTATTATTATTATTAAGTGAGTTTTATGTAAATCATGTTAAATTGAAAAATGAATCGACTTAATCAGAACTCGTGTCAAATTCACTTAACAATAAAAGATGTATTTAAAATTATCATTTAATTGGAGTAACATTTTTAATTGTATATTTTTATTATATTAAGGGCTAAAATTAATAAAAAAAATTTATAGAATTAGGAACTTGAGTAACAGTTTTATAGAATCCGGAATTTAGGTAATTAGTTCTCAATCCTAGAACCATGTATATAAAAAGGATTTTATTGAGAAAAATTTTACTTACTTTGAGCACAAAAAAAAAAAACAAAAAGATAACTGACACTTATTGCAGATACTGATGTAGAGTTTAACTTAAAAAAGTAATTTTAAATTATTTATATAAATTTTTTAATGACTAAGTAAAAATGAATAAACATTTTTTGTATTTATTTCAAAATAATAAACATATTGTTTATTTAATATTCATTTTATAAAATAAGAGAAGAATTTATAGAAGGATATATCAAAATTAAAACATAACATTACTTGATATTATGTGTAGTAAGAAATGAATTGTTGGAGGTTTTTTTATTATTAATTTTAACTTGTTCGATTTAAATTTGAAGAAAAAAAAGGATAAATAAATGGATCAAAATCCCTCCACTCTTATGATCATTTTTTCTCTTTAAAGTTATAGAAATTTTATAAAAAAAAAAGTGAAAAAAAATAGAATTTATAACTTGTAAACTGCATTGACAAAATTGTTTGGTAAATTTTTTTTTCTCTTTATTAATATATTGGAGAACACAATTAGAATGTGTACATCTGAATATATATGGTAAAATTAGTTTTTTTAAAACATAAACTGTTAGATTATAAATATAAATAAATATATATTTATTATTTATATTTTATTTAAAATATTCACAATATATATTATCCGTATTTTTCTGTTTGTCTCTTGCAACATTTTCCTTCAAGGAACTTTGGTAGAAAAATAATGTAAAAAACATTTAAAATAATACAATTAAGCTAACAATATAATTATAATGTATGTTTTTTACTAATGTAATCTTTTAAAATTATCTTTTGGTTAGTCATTATTAAAAATTTATTTTAATTTTTATTTTATAACGATTTAAAATTAAAAATAACCGCAATAAGTGTTCTTTTAGAAAATAAAAAGTAAGATTTTAAAAATGTCAAAATTAAAATATGTGATCCTTGTAAGAGTAAGATATAGATTTACTGGATTGAAGTGTTGTTTAAAAGAAACTGTTAATGAGGTGCGAATTGGAGATAGTTTTAAATAAGAAGGTAGAAAAGGGGGAAGATAGAATTAGAAAGGTGAATTTGATCGTGGATGATCGGAGAGAGAGAGAGAGAGAATGAGCGAAGGAGGAGGAGGAGGAGGAGGAGGAGGAGGAGGAGGTTCCCCAGTGAAGATGATATTGGAGTCGGTGAAGATCATTGCCTGCAACAAAGTGGCATTCACATCCATAATGCTCCTCACTACCCTCCCTCTCTCCATTCTCACCATCTCCCAATCAATCTCCACTCGCACCCTTATTTCCCAAATCCATCACCTCGAAGCCCTCGCCCACTTCGCTCCCACACGCTTTGAGGCTCGCCACGTGTGGCGCGAATCACGCCACGACGCTCTCTCCCTTCTCCGCATCAAAGTCCTCTTCTCCCTTCCCTCCTATATCCTCTCCCTCGCCGCCGCCCTCTCCTCCGTTCGCTCCACCCTTCTCGCCCTCCACGCTAAACCACCCTCCCTCCATCTCCACTCCTCCCTCACGCGCCTGTTCACCACCACCATCTTTGTCTACGCCATCCTCTTCGCCTTCTCCCCACTCCCACGCGCTCTCCCCTCCCTCGCCCCCTCCTCCACTGCCTCACGCCTCCTCCTCCTCGCCATCGGCTCCGCTCTCGAGGTCTACCTCATGGCCGCCATGAGCCTCAGCCTCGTCGTCTCCGTCGCCGAAGAGAGGTTCGCCTGGGATGCCATTCGGGTCGGATTCGGTTTGATGGAGGGAAATCGGATCTCCGGGTGGGTTCTCTCGGGTCTGTTTGTGTCCGCTTCGGGCTTGATCGGGTCGAAGCTGGAGCGTTTGATGGACGGTCAGGATTCCATTGAGCTTGAGGATAAAGCTAGTGTGATAGTTTGGTACGGGTTGTTGGTGCTGTGGAGTTATGTGATTATGACTGTATTTTACTGTGATTGTAGAAGACGCCATCCAATTAGGGATACACAACCACAACCTGATGAACAACAACAACTCTCTGTAATGTAATTCAACCTCAACAACATCTTCCAATTTTTTAGTGATTTATTATTTTTCTAGTTACTATTTTTTTATTATACTTCTCAAGTTTAAGCTATAAAAATATGTATTTTTATATGCTTATCCTAATCACCTTTTATTCCTCGGTCGGTGTGTGGTAGGTTTATCCGGTTATGTAATCTTTTACTAACATTTTTTCGTATGACATCTTTTTTATCATAAAGATATGTAAAGAGCGATGACGGATATATAATTTTGAATGATATTTCATAAATTTTGATATAATTTCACCTGTTTAATATCTTATACTTTTTATGTTTTTACATGATTTTATCGCTTGAACTGAAGTTCAAAGACGGTCATAATATGTTTGAGTTTTGTTGCTGTGTGTCTTTTACTTAATTATTCCGTTTCTTTGTTGATGCTATCCGGTTTTGACTACTTTGCTTCAAGTAATCTTCAGAAGTACTGATAGAAACAGCTGGTGGAAACAATACTAAACGGAGGAAGTTTCTTCTCGTCTTAATTAAAAGCAAATAAGGATGTGGATTATGACGTTCCTGCAAATTAAATAAAGGAAACGTTCAAACTTGCCAAACTCTTTGGTAGAAAGAATTTTCAGATAGAGTTGAAGGTGCAATCAGTAACAGGTCCAGATACCATTTTGAAAGTGACAAAACGTAGATAACTTTTTTAATTGTTCGTGCTTCTGTGCTATTGTTTTTTAATAGGGCATAATGGAGCCGAATCCAAGCATGATATATATTATTTTTTAGGCACTTCATTTAAAAAATTAAATTAAGGCATAATGCATAATATATATTATTTAATTTACTCTTGCATTATTTGTAAATCTGAGTCGAACAGCATTTATAGGAGATATTATGTTCCTCATTAGGTTATATGATTATTTTGCATTGAATATTTAATTTTATTTTTGTTTATTTTTTTCTTTTCTAATATTATTATTTAAATTTTATTTTAATCTAACTATGAAATATTAAGGTATCATTTTTATAGATTAAATTTTAAAATTATTAGTGTTTTAATTAATCTAAAATTGAATTTGATTTTAAAATATTAAATTTTGACATATCAATAAAAAATATATGTATTAACTCGGGAAATCATTCTTATAATTTTCTCTTTAATTTAAAAATTTATCTATTTATTTTATTCTCATTTATTATAAAAAAATATTTATAAGTAACAATAAAAAAATATATTATTCTTTTTAACTTATTTTTGCTTAAATTTTATTTAAATTTAAACTTTCCAAAACTGAAAATATGGTTCGATGAGAATAAATATGATTTAACTTATGATTTATCGAAGCCATACGTACATAGACTTCTCTAGTCTTGACTCGGACTAAATAAACCTCTGGATTTGCCTGTACTCATATGCAAGATTCCAAACCATGTCCCATACCTCTTGGGTCTGGCTCAAAGCACTCCGAATGGTGCTCCGCTCTCTGATTAGGGAGCAAGAAAGGGTAGTCATGTCTCCAAACTCATCTCTCCACTCCCACTTTTGTAAATTGAGAAAAAATTGAACCCAGTCAAAATTATATTCTTTTTGTCAAAATCAAATTAGGTTGGATGAGTATCCACCTTTGCAGATCTATCATCACATCTAGTAACAAGAGATGAAAATAATAATAAAAATCAATGACACAAATTTTAGGATACTAATTTTTATTTTTCCTTTACATAAAATTGTTTTTAATTAATTTATTGTTAGATTACATTTTTGCTCCTTTCCTTTTTTTCCACAACTTGCCTGTTTATGACCTCTTTTTGTTTTAATTGAGTCTTTTATTGTCCATTGTGACAAAATTTTACTATTGTAAAAACAATTTAGTTATGGTTAAAAATAATTTTTTTGACAATTAAAAATTATCATAATTGATAAAAAGAGTTAAATTGAAAATAAATAAAATTAAAAGAATAGTTAAATTGAAACTCATAATCTTATGTAAATTATCATAATACTTTATTACTAGATTAACAGTAGCGTAAACAAAGAATTTAAATAAAGATGATGGAAAAGAAGGTATAATTTAGCTAACAAGGCATGTATAGAAAAATGTTGATATCACAAATATATGGCAAAATGACATCCATGTCTTTTATCTCTTGAATTTGGATATCTATCATTAAAATGTTATTTATCTCTTATTAGGTTATTAGGATTAGTCGAATAGTAATAAAAGGTTAAACATTAGAGTAAGTTATAATAAGATTTTGATTTGAACTTTATTATTTTTTTACTGTAAAAAAAACTTCCTCTCATATAATTTTAATCCTATGATTCCAATAATTCTAATGACCACATTTAATTTTATGTGTTAACGAGTCCTGGATCATATGTTCTTGGAGTTATTTTTTAACTTGAGAGGATGTGAATGCTTAACTTTTATACATTAGAGCACGGATCTTCTTCATTTTCTTTTTTCTATTTTTTTCTATATTTTTCTTTTTTATATGTAATAGAATTCACACATATTTTTTTTTGTTGTTTGAGGAATTGGACCTCTTCAGTGCAGGAGAGAAATCGTGCTCTACACATTATTATGTTGGAAAACAGAGAGATTTTACTCTAACCAATTTATCATTCCTAGGTATTAAAATGCTGCATTTTGACTTAAAGAAGTCCAATTTTAAAACATTATAAGAAAAAAATGAAGTTTTTTGAACTAATTTGATAATTTCTTCCTTTGTGATTCTTTTTGTCATGCGTGTCAAATTACTTATGTACGTCACGTACTGTAACAATGTGTCGTGAACGGGACTTGTGCAATATTAAAAACAGAATAGAATTATGCAAATGGGCTCATTTATCGGGTTAATCCGCTAAAATAGGATAGGTTGGATTAGACTGTATTGTGTAAGGTTTATCAGCCTACGCACTTATTAAAATCGGGCGAGTTAGGTTGAATTTCTAGTTTAATTAAAAATTTAATAAAAAATATTTATAATCATATTATTAATTTAATTTGATCATTATTATTGGAATGTTTCACTTTTAAATATAGAATATTGATATTTTTTTAATTTAAATTTTATAAATTTATGTTTAATTTATGAATTTTTATTTTTAAAATTACTGAATGAGTTAACATACTCCTTAAATAGTATAGACAGAGGTGAAAATAAATAAGACCGTCCAATTACAACTTGTTTAGCTCATTTAATAAATAGTCAGATTTAGATTTGTTAGTCTTTTTAAATAAATAAGTCAAGTTTAAACTTATAAAAAAGTTTATTTAATATATTTAACGACCTATTTATATTTATATATTTTATATTTATATTTATTTTAATATATTATATTTATATAGTATTTATTTCATATTTTATTTACATAATATTAATATATATGTTTTAGGTCTATTTAATAATTTTTTATCTTGTAAATTTTAAGTTTTCAAACCTTTTTAATTATTTATTTTTATAAGTTTTAAGTTTATTTATTGATTTTTTTAGTAACGTAGGTTTTTAAACAAACTTATAAGCTTTAAACCAAGGCAGGTCTTGATATAAGAAAAAAAATTTTAACAGATAAACCATTCAAGCCTCATAATTTTTAAACAGATATCATATTTAAATTCGGCTCGACATACTATCTGTGTATGAATTAATGTTTTTAGTACACTTAAGACAAGTGGACCAAATATATTTTTTTATAGATTCATGATGAAGTGGAATAAAAAAGATTTTAAATTAATTTTTTTATTAAAATTATTTATTTATTAAATTAACTAAATTATCTTATATTTAAATTTTATCAATTAAAATATTAAATTTCACTTAAAAATAAAAGAAATTTTAAATTATAATATTACATCTTTTTCAGTTTTATTTTTTTTTATCAAATTTATATATTTAAACTTTTAAAACTATTTGATATTTTAATATCATTAGTTTTTTTTAAAAATTCATAAAAATAATTTAAAATATTTAATTTTAAAAAAATAATGAAAGATCAAATTTGCTAAATTTTAAAAAATTAAAATTAAAATAACCAAAAAAAGTTGAGAATTAAATAGATAAAATTATACATAAAAATTACAATCAAACCTTTTATTTTGAACACAATATATATTTTTAATTTGCTAAATACTATTTTAGCCTAGGTAAAAATATGGGAGTGGAGCTTAAGAAAAAATGTTTAAAAACAATTTTTAAAAAAAATAAAAAAACTAGTATATGAAGGGAGTGGGGAAGAGCGAAAAGGAATAGGAAGTGAATAGGATAAAGAGGAGGTGTTTGGTGTTTGTATCTGTGACTGAGCAATGGTAATGGCCTCAACCATTCTTCCACCCTCCAACGCTCACTTTCTGTTCTTTAACACTAACACTCACCACCGTTCTCGCTCTTCTACTTTCGTCAACGTCAAGTAAGTTACCCTCTTCCTTTCCGTTTCAGCTACCCACTTCTTTTACTCATTTTGCTTTCTCGTCAAATTCACTCTCATCTTCAACTTTCTAATTCTAATTTATGCCGCCAATTCGTTGCCTTGACGTTTGGGAATGGAAGCTTCGGGCTTCAGGGAAGAAGTGTCTTGTTTCTAATTATTGATCCATCGCTTATTTCGTAAAAAACAACCATTGTCTATCCCTCTTTTTGTAAGGATGGCAGATTATGAAAATATGTGCTTAATCCAATCAAATTGTTGGAAATTAAGAATTGACTGTTCCAAAATGATTTGCATACATTTCGTATAAAGTATTCGGTTGTAAATGAAACTAAGTCTTTTATTTTGAAGAGTTGTAACGGGATAAATTGCAACTTGCCTTAGGAATTCCATAATGTAATGAGTAGTATTGCATTGATGTAATATGGATAAAAGCTCGTGCAAACGAAGAAAGAAGTGTTCTTAATGTAGGCTGGGGGCATACGAAAGTTCAGTCTGTTGACCTATTCTAATGGATAATCCTTGGATTTTCACCATGCTTTAAGGAGAATCTGCACAACAAACCTGCAGGAAGAACCTTGTTTTGTTATTGCTATTTGATGAAATTATCCTCCTTGTTTTAGGTGGGGATGGAGAAAAGAGCAAGATGCAAGCATGGTTGCCGGTAGAACCCAAGGTCAAACATTTCGAGTCTTGGCAAATCCCAATGTATGCATGAAGTGAAGACTTCCATGTTCTTAGTGTGTTGTTCATTGTTGGATGAAAAGATCTGATCAAATTATTGAGATGAGATGCTTCTTTTTGAACTTCTGAATTTATATAATGTTGTTGGAAACTTTCAAGTCATCTCCTCAAATGGCTATCCACTTGTTTTGCTTTATCTATTTCATACCATCCTAGTTTCTATTATTCTATCTTATGCTCCAAACATGTATTGATGTAAAAATACAAATGCATAGGGGGGAAATAGTAAATTGAAAATTAAGAAAGGATGCCAGGGAATGGAAAAGGTAGAAATTCATTTACTGTGAGGAATGACAATGTTGGAACCTGTGGGAGTTATAGCTATAGAAAGAATTGAAAATAACTAAATAGAGTAGGAAAGCCTAGGTTCCATATACAAAATAATCTATGTTGCTGAATCCAATGTAATAGATTATGGCTTCTTATTATACTGTTTCATGCTAAATACAATTACTTCATGTAAGGGATTGACAATAAAACTTTATTCTTAGGTTGAAAACATTGCTAAGTATTAATATAATAACAACTACATCATGTGACAATATCTGACTTGCTTATAATATGTGTCTCGTTGTTGCTCAACAAAAACCATAATCATCACCAGTTGCATGCGTATAATTGAAATCTGACTTTGTTGCTGATTTCTTGCTTTCTATGAGAAAATAGTGATGCTATCTTTTTGTGGAATAATTTTCTTGAGCTTTATCCTGAACTGTTCATTGTTGAAATTAATCTGTTGTCTAAATTAGTGGCTATATATTAAGGATTTATGCATTTCAGCATATTCTTTTGATTATTTTTTTAATTCAATAACCAATTACCATAAGAGCCAGCTTGTGGAATAAAGCTATTACTGTTGTTGTAGACCAATCATTATAAGTTACAGCCTTTTCTTCCAAACATGTTTCTTCTGAATATTTAACTAATGTTAATGAATCATGTGTTTCCATATTTTCCTGGGTAACATATTCCTTTTTTGCTCCTTTGATGTGTTATTGCCCCTTCTCTTTTTGACATTTCCTTCTCTATCTGTTTAATGAGATCTAAATCTTTTACAATTTATATTAATAATTCTACAGGTATCTTCAGGAAAGGAAGGCTCAAATAATGATGTGGTCATGGTTGATCCTGTGGAAGCCAAGCGATTGGCTGCCAAGCAAATGGCAAGAATTAAAGCAAAAGAGAAACTCAAGGTGCAAGCAGTCTTATGTTTGAATTTGAATCATATATTTGGGCCTTTGGGTTATTGTCATTTATTATAGAAGCATACAAGAAGTTTGGAAGTCATTTTCCTTCCCCTTAAATGTCAGTTAGGACATAAGGAAACTGAGTAGGATGAAACCTTGTTCCTCAATTCTCTAAAATTTTGGCCAACTTGATGTTGTGACTGTAGAGAAGACGCCAAATTGAGGCAATTAATGGAGCATGGGCAATGATTGGTCTCACAGCTGGCCTGGTTATTGAAGGTCAAACTGGAAAAAGTATTCTGACTCAGGTGAAATTTGGAAATGTTTCTTTTTGCTCATTCTTGTGTCATTCACATAAAACTACATGAGCTCAAATAAACCCATGCAGATACATGAGGGCATTCTTGAATGCATATACCAAATGTAAAGGATGAGACCTCTCTAAAGTTTTTCTCTAATGTGAGCTTGGGTGTATCCATCCCATATTCAATTCAAGTGCATTATGATTTTAACCTATGAAAATGCAAGGGCATGTACATTCTTTACTTGCTGAGAGCTTTTTCCAGAGGACAAAACTTAGATCAAATTTCTTATATCCTTGTCATCAAGTCCTCAAATCAAAGAATGACATGTGTAGTGGATTTTTTCCAACCTTAAATGGCCTCCATTAAAATTATGTTTTGGAATTTTAGAAAAATTCTCTCATGTTATTGTTTGATTTCTTAAATTGATGGCAAGGATATATGAAACAAGAAACTTGATTAAGATATATTTCAAATGGGAGATATCTGATATATGGATTACTTTTATTACGTTCATTTCGCTGAACAATTCCTGTTTGCTGTTTTAATGTGTAAACATTTTTGTTTCCTTTCAGCTGCAAGACTACCTTGGTGCAATTTTTAGTTTTTTGGTATGGTAGACTTCTTGCAAGAGGTGCATGGATACACAAAGAATTCCAGATTCTTTCTCACATTCTTTGTAATTATATCTGTTAAAAGTATACCAATGAGAATTTTTCTTCACATGCTAAGCCATACAATTTTCATTACTGAATTTTTGCTACCTGATAATGCAATGTATGCAACAAGATTTTACAAAAGAATTGAGCGGCCAGCTAATTAATGTTATTTGATACAGATGTTTGTCTATGATTGTTTTTCCCTGTTCTGCTAGCATTTATTGTTGAATTCTTCACACATTTTCTTTCCTTACTTTCAAGACTGATTAATACATTAGATGGTTGCTAGTCTTTGTGATGCCATCCATGGTCACAAGATGTTTGTCTATGATTGTTTTTCCCTGTTCTGCTAGCATTTATTGTTGAATTCTTCACACATTTTCTTTCCTTACTTTCAAGACTGATTAATACATTAGATGGTTGCTAGTCTTTGTGATGCCATCCATGGTCACAAGTTTCTTGTCTGATTTCAAAACTAATAAAAGAAAACAGTCAGGTGTTTGCAGTTTTAGTTATGTCAGTTGGTGATCCCATTATATTCTTATACGCTATATGATTGTTGAGGCAGATAATTTATATATACTGGAATTGAGGATTTTCTATTTAAAGGAGAGGATATGACATGCTGTTATAGTCCTTGGCAGAACCATATTATGCTCTAGTGTAGTAGTGCAGAATTTTTTTCTTCGACTTTTACTCATTAATAAGATGAATGAAAATGTGTTATTATTTGAGCTAGCGTGACCGAGATTTTCAAACAAATTGCCAGTTACACAGATCCGGGCAGAACCATTCTACACTGTTTTGAGAAATGTTTTATAGAATATTAGATTTGAAAATATTGGGATGCACATAACTCAAAAGCATACAAGTTTGCCCTATTCAAGTGATGAATTAAAGGGAGAGGGGGAGAGAGAGATAGAGTGTGTATGGTGGAGGAATAAATAGTTATTATGAAGTTTTGTGAAATTTATAGGAGAAAAATTCTGCGCCGACGTTCTTTCCATAGCAGGTACATTGTGGCCCAAAATTTAGCAAATTGCAAATAGATATTGGACAAAGATGGGCATATTTTTGGACCCAAAAAAAACAAAAACAAAAGATGGAAGTTTCAAAACTAATCTTAACCACCTTCACATAGCATTGATACTTAACAAGCACATCCAACCAAAAGCACCGATAAATTTTGTTGCAATAACATTTGTTTGTGAGAGATTTTTAGGTAAACGGTTATCTTCTTATAGAATGTATTGTACAAAGCTTTTAAGTTAACTTTTAGTTTACTTAAGCTTAACTAACTTAAAAGTTTGTTTAATCAAATTAAACTTATTTGGTAAAGGAATTTTAGTAACCTATCACATTCTGGTAGCATGTGACTTGTAAATTATTAGTGTCTTTTTTTTTTATCCCCACCAAGTTATCATAATTTTTTCTTTAATTTAATGCCATTTTGTATTATATTTTTCAAATAGTTCACCAACTAATTTTACTGAATACTGTTAATTCAATAATTAGCTTAAAATTTTTAACCAGCTTATTCGGTAAAACACACCCTTATTGAATTATATCTTTAAGCGCGTCACGTAACGTAGAAATTATGAGACTGTACTCACCGATCAATTCATTACTACTCGGCAAAAGCTGACATCAGTTTACTCAATATATTATGCTTTCTTCAAAATATTAAAGCCATCTTAAAAATAATTTTTATGAATTAATTGATGAATAGCACAGCTTAAAGGGGGTGTTATTATTGGATTTAGCTATCTAAAAATAACAAAAACTATGCTTAGTTAAAAGGAAATTATCGAAACCTATACTGTGTGTACAAGAGTCGAGCCGTTTTCTTTTGTACGTTCAACGGACCTAATACTATTCAACTTTCATCCAATTAAATTCTTCCAACTGAAAAAAACCCATTCAGTCCATGTTATAAAACAATAAAGGATCCCATTCATTCCTGATGTTGGTCCTTCCACAAAGCATTGGTAGCGTTTGAACTAATATATTTTTTTTTATCTTTATTATATTATCATAATTTTTTTATATCATTTTATATTTTTTAAATAATAAAAGATAATTTTATCAAATATTTTTAATTTAATCAGTTAACTTGAAAATTTTAATTGGCTTATTCGGTAGTTTAAAAACACCCATAATGTATTGTATCTTTGAGCGCATCACATAAACTATTTCTATTATCAATCACTTTTCAGTTATGAACAGTGAAAGATAAACGTGACTTCTAAATTTCATCATAGAAATTGTAAGATTGTACTCACCAATCTATTTATTACTACCAGGCAGAACTTAACACTAGTTTACTCAATGCATTATTCCGTCTTCCAAATATTAAATCCTTCTGAAATATAAATTTATGAAAAGCACAAAATTGTGCTGGGTACAATTGGATATTGGATTTAACTTTCTAAAACTAACAAAAAATTTGAGTTAATAAGAAATTATCCAAAATTATAGTGTGTACGGTAGTCGACTTGGGCTTTCTTTTCAACTAAAGCCCATTCATTTCTGATGTTGGTACTTCAATGATCCCATCTTAGAGGTAGCAGACTACTGGGCTGTTAGCATGTTAATCATTGTTAAAGAAATAATAATTGTAAACAATAAGAAAGAGTTCTCGTAAATTTTTTCATGATTGATCTCGTAAATTATTGCAAAATAAAAAAATATTATACCAAAACATTGGTGCTTCTAAAGAATAAGAAATCGCGGCGAAATCAAGATTTTCTTCATCATGTTTGTTCTTTCGAAACCTAGGTGAAAGATCAATGATTTAATTTAAAATTTTGGATGTGGTTGGGGTCCCTTTCGACAAAAATCCGCGTCTTAGATAAGGATGCAATGTCATCATAATAATCTGAACGCCGTGCGTGAGAGAGTATAGCTTGTTTTCGCTGACGGAAACAACGAGGACAAAGTTCCTAATACTGATCTCCAAAGTTTGTCACAGTAAAAAATGGATTTTGAAGTTTCACTGCGGCACTATTCATTACTCATTTTTTGTTTTAATTTTAAACATCAATATTCAAGTTAGTTATAAAATATTTCATAAATTTCATAAATGTTTAAATGAAATTGACAGTCACTGAATTTATTAAGTCATAGAAAATATAATATCCTTGTAGGAACAAGATAAATGAACATCAGATTTTGCGACGACTTCAAAAGAAATAATTAACCTATCTGGGTATTTGTCAAAGGAACAAAACGAATAACAAAGAATTGGAAAAGTAAAATATAGTACGAAAATGATAGAAAAAAGCTAGTCGTAGTCGCAACCCTATCCTTTGGTTCCACCTTCTCGCTGGTAAACGGGGCTGCTTCATGAATAAATTATTAGGGTTTTTTTTAACCCTTAATCAAATTCCGGAACATGTTTTGATGTATTTGGCTCGAGAGAAAAAGAAATATATATATTTATTTTAAATACGTGATCTTGAGTATGACATGTTATATACATGAAAAAATTGTTGTGAAGAGGCATTTTATTTTTGAAGTTGTATCGTAACTAAGATTAATTTTTCATTTCTGTGATGTAAATAGCCTTCAGAAAAAAAATATAAACCGTAACGTGTTGTAAGACATTGACTTGGCGTGTTGAAAGGTGCAGAAGATATCCGAAAACATAACAACTAGCAATAAATTAAGTTGGAATTGGATTGATGAATTTACATGGAAATGGGAACAATTGGAGTCCACCAGTTAGCTTTAACAAGAAGAGTTACGTGAAACAGAATGAATATAAATAGAAAGCCCACTATGGGTCCCTTTTCCAATGGGCCATGGCTGGAGATAATGTTCTGCCTATATCTTTATTTGGACAAACAACCCCACTTGAGTGCTGCCATACAAATTATAAAAAAATGAACTCTTTTAAGGTTTACAGTGACACCAATCACCTTTCCTCCAAATTTTAGCTGCACGACAGACCCACTCCGCATTCCCTCAATAATGATTGATTCTAAATTGAAAAAACAAAATTTTAATATATATTTTTTACAGAATTCATATTTGGTTTTTTTTTTTTTTAAGAAAAAGTGGTATGAAAATAATATAAAGAAAATATCATGTGAACAATATTATTAAAAGTCAAATTGAGCCTTGAAACAACTCTCATATAGCAGGCCGAACTTCATTTTCCTTCTATCTGGTCAATACTGTATAGTATTTGACACCGTATGACAATTTCAGAGTTGAGAAAGACCAAAAAATAGAAAAAAAAAACGTGAAATTAACTTGTTATTTCAGTCTGGTCCCCACCCCAACAGAAGGCCTAAGAGGAACATAAACAAATTTTGGCAACAATTTGGGATTGGATATTCCAATTTAATTTTCCATTGGACTTTTGGAAAATAGGAAAATGTGTATGGCGCCACTCATATCCTGATTATAGTTTTCTAAAGTTGATGATTATGATAGAAATTAGGCAAGATGTGAGTTTTTAGAAGGGGATAGAGTGTTGAGATTTTTGTAATGTTAATTGGAAAGAGTGATGGGAATAAAAAAGAATTATGTGAGGGTAGATAGATAAAGTATGGTTGAAAAATGACAAAAAAGAAGAAGAAGAAGAAGAGGGAGTGAGTGAAAAAAGAAGAAGCGGGAGGGTTGATTGTTGAATGGAGGGGTCAACAAAAGAAGCAGCTTCCTAGGAAAGAGGCATTGCTGAATTAAAACCAACAAAGGATAAGGATAGAGATGGACGCAGGGTAACCACTAACCAATGAGCACCTAAAACTTGGAAAAGGGAAAGTAGTTGCAAGAAAAAGACCCGTTCTTCAATCTTCAATCTTCAATCTTAAATCCTGAATCCTTATGGAACCAAAAACATGTACTTTTCAGTTTTCTCAACCCCGTCCCGTGCAGAACCAACTTCCCCAAAACGTGGCTATTTGCGTCTCCAACTAATTTGTTCTTTCTTCACAGCTTCCACCTTTTCACTTTTTCTAATCCCAATATCTACCAAGAAAATTGTTAGCTAGTGCTTCTTCCCCTATCCGATCTCTTATTAAATCTCGCTGGGCCCCGCTCACATTTTGGACTATTTATTATTATATATCTATTCTCGTGAACCATATTAATTTAATTTAATTAAAATTGACAACTTGTGTGGACCAATTTTGTGAGCCCAAGTCGCCCTGTCACGTGACCTACTTTACATCTTACATGGAAACATGTTATTGGGTGTCACCATTGACCAAAGTTTTTTTGAGTCGATGGATTTGGGAATGAGTTGTTTGTTTCAATTGTTTGCGTGTGTTCGGGTTCCATTTGGGTGAACAATATTCTAAGTTAGCATCTGGGTGTTTTAGGTGCCACCCCATTTGATTTTGGATTGGGAAAAAAGGGAATTAAGAGGCTCCACTGAACAAAATGGCCATATGCATGTGTACAACTAACACAGAATTAGGCATACTAAGCTAATCAAAGACAAATAGACAATTGATGTACAACAACACATGCATTTGTCTAATACGTGTTTCTAATTTAGTGCAAAGCCTTCAAATATGCTTCTGCTTAACCGACATGAAATGAGTTACCTCTGTGAACCTTTGGGGAACATTCAAAGTTTTGTGTTAGGGATGTGATGCCATCCTTCTAACTAACATTATTATTATTATCATATATAGTTTTAATGGATCTCTTCTTGACGTGCCGCCTAGTCCGGAAATGAGTTTTTCCCATGTAACATTTTTATTTTCCCTTTTTCTTTTGGTATTCTTACTCATTTTTTTCAATTTTTAGATTCATTTATTGATTTTTTTTTCTAATATTTGAGAGGACATTATGTAATATTAACAAATTATTTATTTTATAATAACTATAAAAATCAAATAATAACTTCTCTTTTAATTTACTTTCCCTTTTCCTCAATTCGTAATCTGATTGAGCGAATTTCCATATATATTACAAATTTTGAAATATATTGTTATTTATAGAGCTTACTGTAAAATTTAAATTTATATAAATGTTTTTTCAAAATTTTATTTTATTTATTAACAGTAGCATCCACCACGTTAAGTAAAAGTATATTTGTTTAAATAATTTTAAAATTAAATAAAAACATACTTACATTTGTAGGAAAAGAAAATAATTTTTTAAAAAATATTTTTTTTAAAATGTGTCATTAAGATAAAGTTGATAAAACTTAAACTTATTGACTAAAAAATATAAATATTGAATTTATTGAAATTAAAAAAACACATTTATTATTTTAAAATAAGTAGCAATAATTTTTGTTCAATACACATATTTTAAAAAATAAATCAAATTTATAAATGAAAAATTAAAAAATATTTAATATTTTTATTTTGGTGAATATGTTTATTAGTAATAAATATTATATTTTATGAGTAAAACATTAAAGAGATAAAATTTTAAAACTAAAAAATAAATTATTAAAATTGTAATAAAATCTTTATTCATAAATATACAATGTTGAATTTTATTTTAATTAAAAATATTTTAATTCAAGTTAAATAAATTCTAATAATCTAACCCTTGTAGTAAAAGTGCTTTAAAATTAAATCCTTATATAACCATTCTAATTCTAGTAAAAATGTTTCAGAATTTTCCGTATTTTTTAAAAGAAATTAAACATTTTAAAATACTAAAATAATTCTAAAGATTTTTTTATAATATTAATTTAAAATATACAATAAATTATTTATTGATATTACAGATAACAGTTTGGATATTGGATACAATCTCAAAAGTTAAGACATTGGAAAAAATCGTTATTTATTTTTGCCAAATTGTCGTTATGGAAAATATTACTATCGATTCAGAGGTTATTTCACGTGGGAGTAGGAAAAGTGGGTAGAAGTTATATATAATAATAAAAATATAATTAGGTAATATATAAAAGCTTTGAAGTCTAATTAGCTTCAAAGTAAACTAATACTCTTTGATTTGCAATTAGCACCCACTAAAAGCAATGGTGACTATCTAGCAGAGATGCATGGAAATTAACACAAAAGTAAGAGATAAAATTTAGGACAAGAAGAAACTTATAGTATTGCTCTTCTTGTTTGAACCAATTTCGAATATGCTTTCCCTTGCGTTTAAGTTCTAATTCAACTACAGTTCAAACTTTTTTTGAGTTTTTCCGCCCAACACTGACGCTTTTCATCTTTTCCTTTTTCTCTTTCCTTTCCTTTTTTTTTTTCCTCATGTTTTAGCATTTTGTTAAAATATTATAATCAACCAACCCAAAATTCTAAGGCAAATAGTACAATTAATTTATATCATATTGTACTGCACAAAATTTCCTCTTTTCTGAAAGGGGCGAGGCAATAAATTTGTCGTAGATTAGGTTGTCAGAATTCTAGAAAACGATAATGTTCATTTATACTACAAATATCATTCCACGAGGGAAATATTTTTTTAAAAAAAGAAAGGAAAAGCTACCTGCTTGGTCACTAAAAATAAAGAAGAAGAAAAAAAAAGAAAAACCAGACAAATCAACATTCGTGCTTTTCTTCCACGAATGGAATGTACTTGGTAAAATATTTGAGATATTTTTCTTTTTAATTTTTGTTCAGCAACAAAGACAAGTACAAAGAAAGGGTAAGAATATTAGTTATCCATGCAATGTTATTTGAAAGAGCAGATTATGTTGCAGTTCATCACGCTGCTTATTTTAATTCTTTGTTCAACTTAACGATAACTACAAATGATGAAGGTTGTCAATTTGTGTCTTGTTGTTTTGAAATTGCTTAGTCTAGATAAGGCCTAAGTGGCGTGGAAACAGGATTTTGTACATATATCAAAGTCTTTGTCAATTGCCTTATCTACCAAATTCCAAGCGCATGCTATTTTTATCTTCTTCTTTTTTTTTTATCAAAGGGCGAAAAGCTAGCATACAAGCATGTCCAAGGGGAACACGAAGGCTTAAAAGACAAAAAGGAGTAATATATAATATGTTAAAAATCCTCAAGATTAGTTAGTGATAATATTGTTGAGTATAAAATCATAAGAAAAGAGAGAAATAGCTGGAGAGAATGCCTTATACGTTGAATATTCCAGTCTTGCTAATATTCAAAAAGGTGTCTCAATTATCTATGAATACAATTAATTAAACCCGGAATTTGTTAGTACTAGATCGTGAACTTTTCTGCATAAGTTGGAAAGAGACCTTCATTGGTTGGCCTACTCAAAGGAATCAACGTGGTGGAATTTTTTATTTGGCCATATTGAAAAAATGTTAGCAGGCCATCATGTTTGAAACCAATTTGTTTGGTGGGCTATAAAGAACGGTGATTGGAAATAAATAATTGTACTATACAAACTATGCATTGACAAATATGATGGGTTAGCTACTTACATGTCAAAACTCTCACCTTTTATTTTTTCTCTCAAATGTTTTTATCTCCATATCAAGACGTGTTTTAGTTATGTTACGACTATTGCCCCATTAGTCAACTGTTATTATTAGCAACGTTTGCTTGTATTTTTAATTTTTTTAATGTCACAAAATCTGAGAGTTGCCTAAAGTTCGAATTTAGGATACATTGGTTCGGTTGTAAACAAATAATCCACTTGAATAAGATCATATCCCCCCTCTCTCTCAAAAATCTGCTCAAGCTTTTTCTACATTAGAGATTCAATTTGTTATTTTAAAATATTACTCAACCTAATTTGATCGTTAAAAAATCACTAAATAATCTCACAAAATTACATCTATAAGACACGTTAATCTCTTCATTAGTTAAACTCTTTTTGACATGTTAATTAGCTGAAATAGCAGTCCACAATTTTTACCATGTAAAATATTTTTTAAAAACCTTTTTTTATGAGAAATGTCCAAATTTAGTCCCAAATGAAAAACAACACACGGTTCATTTTAAATCCTAAAAAATAAATTTATACGAATGTAATTATATTTTTACTTCAAAATTAATGTGTCATTTTTATACATAAAATTATATTCACGTATATTTATTAATATTATTTACTATTATCAAACTAAATGTTAATAAGTTTATTTAAATATTTAAAAAAGTATTAAATTATAATAATAATTATTAAATCTTAAATGCTTGTCTCTTTATATTATATAATAACACTTAATTATTGATTATATATTAAATGTTATAAATTATCTCGAGTTATAATTGTAGACATTATTAATTATTTTTATTATATGCAAATAATTTTACTTAAAAGTAGTATAACAAAGTATGATTAAGAATGAGTTATAAACATACTTTGTAAAAGTTATAGGATAACGATTACAAATAAATACTTTGAATATTTTAAAATAAATTAGTATATTAAAAAAACATATAACATTTTTATTAAATTATAAATATTTATTTTAAAAGGTATATCAAAATATTATTATAAATAAGTCAGATTAAACGAATTCATATAGTTATTAAGTATAATATACGTTAATTTTAAGTGTTAGAATTGCTTTATAGATAGATATTCTCTAGCTCTTTTATTCAACATGCCTTTGTCACACCATTTACACACTAACATGAAGATAAATATGGTCATACAGTCTACAGAAATTTAATTAGATTGCATTTTTTTCCTTTATCAATCTGTGAAAGTTAATGTTATGTATCCTTTCATTACAGGTTAATATGCTTCTATATTATAAATTTAGGTTTTAATTATATTTTTTATTCCCACCTATTAGTTTAATTCATTCAAGAATTCTTTAGCATTCGCAG
This sequence comes from Canavalia gladiata, assembly GCA_037954105.1. Classification (NCBI taxonomy): domain Eukaryota; kingdom Viridiplantae; phylum Streptophyta; class Magnoliopsida; order Fabales; family Fabaceae; genus Canavalia; species Canavalia gladiata. The sequence goes on along the minus strand of CM075662.1, from coordinate 38,815,363 downwards.
CGAGGCAACTAATTTGTTTTTAAGACATTTCTTAACACTAGTAAAAAATATTTTTTATATTAATCCTAAAATCGATATAGAAGTAATCTGTACAGTTTTTTTTAATATTAATTAAAAAATTGTAAAAAATCTATTTTTTTATATCAATAAAAATGATAACCAATTTAATAGGTAGGAAAAATTATATAAAAAATTTTGTGATGATTTTAACGTCCACAATTTTTATAATATAAAAATAAAAATATATATATACATTTTCCAAAAACAATTATTAAAGACCAATTGATACAGAAAAGGATAAAAAAAATATTTCATAATAATTAAAAAAATTCAAGTTTTAATATGAATAGTGTTATAGATTATTTGTTTCCATAAACATATCCAACACTGATTACAACTTAGAATATCTATTTTAAATATGACACTGTTCCGCACAAATCTTGATAGTTCGATCTACAAAATCCATGTAAAACCATATGTTATTTGGATCAATAACAATTGATCTCATTCATCTCAAGTGACTATTGACGACCTACAAAAAAAAAATCATTCAATTAAAACTATATAAACATATTTGTTAAATTAAGATTTCAACCGTTAAAGGAACGAGTAAACAATAAAATTATTGTATCAAATAGGAGCAAATTAACGAGTCCGGTAATAATTTTTCAATAGCCAATAAGACATGAGAATGAAAGAGCGTGCGATGAGAGAGATGTGTTCTAACATAAACTAATCAAAGTAGGGAAGTTAACTCAGTCCCCTAAGCAAAGTAGAAATTTTAAAATTCACAATTCATTTAGAAAGGCTTCGTAAATGAATTAGGAAATCCCATAAAATATTTGAACCATAATGAATTTCTTCTAAGACCTTTGGTATAAATTGCAAAGCAACCAACTCAAAACACATAACAAATAGACAGGTTTGATTTATTTTTATTTTTATAAAATTGAAAATCCACTTGTCTTATACCTTTTCATATTAATGTAACCGTACATTTTCAATTTTAGTGGAATGACAGAAAACGAATCACTATGCAGTTTGACAACTAAGAGAAGGAAGCTAGCCTACTTCATGATTATGGTATGAATAAGAGTTAATACATTGATATTCAGATTTTTATACAGGGAAGGAGTCATCCCCTAATTTTTATTTTATATATATATATATATATATATTATGAAACTTTTTCAATACAATTAAATTAAAATGATATAAACACGTCAATACAATTAACTTAGCATTCACGAGGATGATGTATTGGCATTTTTTCTATAATAATATTATAAAGGATTGTTTATCTTTATTTTGGTAATTGATTTGCATTTCTCTTTTTCTATGCATAGCTTCTCTAAAACCAACAATGAAAAGGAAAATAAAAAGTATGATATTTTGGTTTGCTAGTTGTTTTAACTTCTTTTCACAGGAAACAAGTGTTGGAGCGGGCTTCTACATTATTATTATTATTGTAGCCCCAAAGCTGCTATATATTTTAAATATTTAAGAGAAAGCTTAGAGAGATAAGTGAGGATTTCAAACTAAAGGAATGGAGGAAGGAGTGGATTAAGCTTACTTATGAATGGGAAAATCAAAGGAATATATTTCTAGTGGAAAGTTGGGAGCTGCTCTAAACACTTGTCGATGGCTCTTAAACAAATACTTGAACTTGATTAATCGTAGAGCAAAGCTTACACCGAAAAAAATGGTAATCCTCTTTAGACATTCTTAGTGAAATTTAAACATTAAAACTTTTAGTGTAAAAAACATGCAGTTGGAAGATTTTGGAGTAATCATGAGTGAAAATATTGTAACCGGTGGATACCCTCATATCCGTCGTGATAATATAGTAATCCACTCCAGCAATTGCAAAACATGATCTAAAACATATTTAACTAAAAAATAAATAAATAATTGAAATTACTCAATTAGAAGAGAGAGTACCTTTGTTGTTATCGTATGGAGACCGATTAGTTTATTTCTTTGTCATGGTGAATGAGAGAAAATAAATATTGGTTCAAAATCCTTGATGACAACCTCGTTGACCGTCATGGCCTCACACTCATTCACCCACGCCATGGCCTCATGCTCATTCATCCATATCTCTCTCCTCTGTTTGTGTTTCCTCACATTTCAATCTCGTTTACTTCTTTCAACCTAAAATCCTACTGATCAAAATTGTTTGAGAAAAATTATAAAATACATTTTTAAAACAAAAGTGTGAAAACAGAACTTTTTACATCCATCGATAAATGAAAAAAATGTAAAAAAATATATATATTTTATATTAATTGTATTTATGAGCAATGTAAAAAGTTTGTCTACATCTATTATAAATACAATTCATGTAATCTATTGAATATTTAATTTTAAAAATATCATCACATCTATTTTTAAATTGATTATTAAATAATTGATGTAATATTTAATTATAAAATTTATTTATTACACGAGTGCGATCAAAACTTTAATCATATTTATAATTACAAAAATTTACTTTGTGCATTCCTACACATAAAATTTATTTCTAAAACTTATGTTATTAGCATCCAAAGTTTTAGATTTATCAATAGTTAAGGATAATATTGTTATATAAGATGTACCACATAAAGTATTTATTGATCTTAACTGTGATTTATTAACATTTATTTTCTATATAAAGAACATTTTCATGTTATATAAATAAACTTTTATTCATATATTATTATTTTATTAAAATTTTCATTAATTTAAGTGTTAAAGTTAAACGTGTTTATAACTTAGCCTAATTTATTAATCCATCTCATCCAAAATACAAATTAATATATTTCAATTTTAGAAACTAGTCCAATATAATTTGAGAATAAATTTAAATTATACTTGAACGTCTTAATCCAACTAGATATCTTAAATTATTTTTTATATTTTTTAATAATTATATATTAAGAATAAAACTTTTTCAGTTAATAATTTTTTTAATATTATATTATATTTATATTTATATTACTATTTTTAAACTATGTATTACAAAATGTATTTTAAATTTCATTTTATACTTATTTAATTTAATAATTTAGTTATATATAATGTTAATATTGATTATTTTGTTAATAACTTAGATCTTGATTAATGAAGATTTGATGTTAAATAACTAATCTTATCAAATTTTAAGATGGGGTAAGGATAAAGATAAATCTACCCAAACTCATCTTCCTATAAGCACGTTTATTCAAATTGTCATTGTAAGTATTGCTACTATTCTATTCAAGATTCCGATTAAAGTAACAACATTCACTATCTTTATTGTTAGACTTTTGGACCTAATTTGTGAAAACCTTGAATTTATATCAAACCAATTCTTAAAGAAAAACGTTTTTAGAAAATTTCCCAACATATTTAAGTTCTCATTAAACCATATAACTTTTCCAACATTGAGTATTTGATTTTATTTTTTATAATTTTATTTTTTAAAATTCTATTTATTAATTTCAAATTTGATATAAATTATAACTTAAATACACTATATCAAATTAAAATATCTTTTTTAAGTTATTACAATCTTAATTAATTATAATTTAAATTCAATTTTTTACACATCATATTTATATCAACATAGATAATATATTTTAATTTTCATAATTTTATATTTTTAATTTAATATAATATTTTTTATCATCGATAAAAATATGTATAATTTATAATTTATTTTTTTTTATAGTTTTTTTAAAATTAAAAAATCCATATAATGCATAAACAATATACTAATTATTAAACGAGATACGAGATAAAAAAAAGTTAACTTTAACAATTAAAATTCTTATGAAATCAAAATGTGAACAATTTTTTCTAAAAAATTAAAATTGCATATAAAATTAAAATATGAATACCATTAATTTCTTTTTTTTAAAAAAAAAAAGTCAGTTAGTGAGGTTGATCTTTCCCCTTTTCTTTTTTTTTTCTTATATGAAAATATCACTCGAAATGTTTTTTTTATGGGAGCTTGGTATATGTTTGGTTTTAAATTTGATAATGTCTTTTAACCAAACCCCTGAGCCTGAGGGAGGGGTCTACACCAACATTTCCACGTATCACAATTTGTACGCAAACCTCTATGACCCGGCAGCAGACTTGGGACTGCTGGAGAAATTAATCTCAATTAGTGCCAACCTCCCAATTGCGACAAAGAAATTAAAGTGAAAATTTTATTTTACTATATAAATACTTAAGCTTAGCTGGTCCACCTAATAATATTTCATTTATACGTATTACCTTACCAATTACTTTCATAAATAACTACTTTAGCGTAGATAATCAGATCATCATCAGCTAATGGCAATCTGATTAACGTAACATTAACTTTTTATGACTTTAGCAGGCACCAACAACCTATAGTAGGTTGGATTAATTTAATGAATCAATCAAGCTGAGGTTCCATATAAAATTCATTCATTCAATTTATAACTTCAATGGTATTAACATTGCAACTAAAATTAGCTGTGGCCCTCAAACTATTTTTAATAAAACATCTTTTAGCTCATGAAATTTTAACAAAATAATGAGCTCGTGTTTTTTTTTTTTTGTTCAAGAATGACGTTTTCATGGCTTCGTTGTTAAAATGCATAGTCTTTTAGAATCATCATATTAAAAAACCTATAAAATGGAATTTAAGGGGGGAAAAAAGGCTTGAAGGATAAGATTTAGATTCCATTCAATCCACGACATTTCCCTATAGAAGATGCTATTGTTGTATTGTGAAACGAGAAATAAAAGAAAAATGCTTTATATATTATTGTTAGATGGAATTTCTTTGTTTATACTTTTATCAATCGGTATGCTTAGTATTATAAGTCTGGTGAAATAAATAGTTTAATGCTCTTTCAAATTTCTTTCGTAATAAATGATCCCAATTAGAAATTACATACTAACCAACTTTTTATGAATTATTTTGACGAATCGTATTAGTCTACTTAAAAAAATGTAAATAATTATATGAATTCATAACGCGTGAGATAATATTAATTGTTCGATCCTCCTAATAGCAATGGCAATTTAATGCATATGTATCATATGCAAGATAATAAACTAACAATTAATCTACAACAAATAAATTCTTGTGAGTTTTCTACAAACTCCCAGAGAATGTGTAGAATCTTTTTCTTTTTATCATCTTTCTCATATTTCATAGTAATGCTGTATGCAAAGCATACCTATTAATAATTAAAAATTAATTATAAATTTTAAAAATATAAAAAATTAAATTTAAAATATAAAAACTAACAATTAATTTAATATATTTTTCAAATATTATTTAATTTATATGTATATAATTTATATTACTTCATTTATAATTAATATTTTCTATCATTTTATCTATCCACATATATATATTTACATCTTTATGAATGTTTGAAATAACTTGTTTGACATCGACATACATTCAATATTATTTGAATGAAAAATTATTTCTTTCAGTTCATCGCTCATACTTAAAAAAATCTAGAAATTAACAAGAAGAAAAGTTATGTTTAGAAAAGAAAAACTTATTGTAAAACTGTTAATTGAATAAAATAGAATTGTTTGATTAAATTGGTACGCGGGGATTATTGTGAAGCGTGGGAATGTTCTTGAATCATTACTCTGCGCCTAAGAAAAAGAATTTAAACAAAGAAAAATATAATAATTAAAAAGTGAAAAAATATAATGGAATATGGTAATAAGCAGAATATGAAGAAGTAACGCACGCAGAGGAATTGGTGGGCCCCAACATTCGAGCCATACAGCATAATTTGCCGGCCACGTGAATGGCTAACTTTTTAAAAAACTAATAATAATAACTTTGTAGATAAAGTGGGGCCATATTAGCCACGTAATCTTTGATGGGCCCCACATAAGTGGGCCCCAATATATCCACATTTTCTTCAAAGTTCTATTTCTATCTTTTGAATTCGCATCGCAGGCGCAGGCGTAGGTCCCGATATTTGATGGAAAAAGCCTTCGAGGATGACTGACATATTCGCTGATGAAATCATCAACAGTATCATCCCTGATCTGACACGTGTCATTCCCTCTATTCACCACGTCACCTTCTTCTATCCAACTCATTTAGCCTAGCCGGGTCGGATAAGCTTCTAGGTATCCCCCAGGCCCCAAGTCAACTCAGAAAACAGGTTACAGATGTGAATTATCCGTTTCCTTCTTATTTTATTTGTTATTACAAACTTTTTTATATAATTAAAAAATTAGTTAATATTTTTTACTTGTATATAAAATAACTTTATACGTTAAAAAATTATCTAACTGTTTATTAATATTTTGTTATTTACTAATTAATTATTTTTATATCATAAAGTACAGAATTTAAATTTAAATTTTAATATAAAATATGATAATATTTTATAATTAAAGTAATCTTAATAATTTTGAATAATTTTTATAATTAAAATTTTAAAATAATATGTTTTTTTTTAAATAATAAAAGATAGAAGGAAAAAAAAATATTTTACCAGTACCAATACCACCGCAAAGTTATCTTACTAGAGTTATCTTCACTTAGTTGTATAACTTTCCCCGTTACTTAATTGTGTCGTTATATTGATGTAAGTTAAGGGGGTAAAGCTTTCATCTCACGACAATGTTTAATATTGGATGACCTTTCATAAAAATCATCTCACATCATAGGTTTCATATATAAATTAGACTTCGAACTTTCAAATTACTCCAAAATTATTTATAACTTTATTAATATAATTAGCATAATATAAAAATTTTAAAGTTTTATGTATGTTTGAATTTTTTAAATACCATAATTTTTTTATTTCATCTCTTAAATTTCTATTTTTCATATTTATTTTCTCTTTCATAATTATTATATAAATTTTTGTTCAAATATAATATTAACGGATTGATTAAATTTAAAATTTGATCAAATTCAAACTCAATAAATTTCAACAAAAAATATGATTGAAAATAGGTTTATATATATTATAATTGAATTGTATCAGCTGTAAATTTTACCAACCAAACTTGATTATAGATTATTGATTCTATTTTTATCTTGCATACATATAATTATATTATGAGACGATTATTAGAATTTTTAAGCACTAATTTAAAATAATTATTTCCTCTATTCATAATGCAACATATTTATCTATAATCATTGCATCAATATCGAATTTTTTACTAGAAGGATGTCAAACAAAAAACGGTGATCAAGGTTTGACCGATAATTTTAATGTCATAATTTAGTGGTTATATTTATTTTTGTGCAAAAGATTTAGATAAACATTAAATCCTGAATTTTAACGTTCAAACAAGTTACTGATTCTTAGATGTCTTTGTCACATGGTAGTGGTATTTTGACTTTTTTTTACATGAAGCTTATATTAATTCTAATGTTCTTAATTTTTCAAGTAATTAGGTTGAAAATGTTTTAAAAAAATCATTGTTAGCTTGGTTCTTGTTTGCAAGTTGAGATAAAGTTTCAATCTCAAACCTATTCCATATATATATAAATGTATAGTTCAATAACTTTGATTTCAATTATTTATTAAAAAGATAATTTTTTATTTTACAAAATATAAGGTGCTTTTACATTGTTTTTATAAAAGAAAAGTTTGAGAATGATGTAAATTATAGAAAAAATATATAAACCATTTTTTTTTAATCATTGTGTAATAGTCATTTCTATGTTTATTGGTTATAAATATGATCGTATTTTAACAATACTTTTATATGCATGCATTGATTAAGACGATGGTTGTTTGTGAGTGATTCATTAGATGTATAGTTTTACACTTAAAAATTGATGAAAAGAATAATAATATGATAAAAAATAAAAACTATAAAAAAATACTTACATAAATAATTTTCTTTTTATCAATAAAGTTAGTTATTATTATTGTTGTGCTAGATGCTTCAAATATATAAGATTACAATAAACTTTCTATAATATAACTAGATGTAAATTGAGTACTTTAATAACATAATTGTTTTATAATAATTTTTAAAAAAATTAAAGATCATCATCAACATTTAATATTTCTTCTGTTAACTAAAATGCACATATAATTACATTTTGATTATTTTTTAAATGTTAAAAAAAAATTATTTACAATTTATAAATAGATAAAAAAATAAATTTTTGTGTATAATGATAAAAGTGACAATATTTAAATTTAGAATCTTATGTAAATTATTTTAACTCCTAACCAATTATTATTAGATAAATTTCAATAAATTTTAAAAAAATTTAAAAACACAATCCATAGATAACTATTCTATAATATGATAACTATTTTTTAAAGGACATATTTGTTTTTATTTTTTTTAATGTAGTACGTCATTTTATTTAATTATTTATCAGGAAGTTTATGGTACATGTGAAAGTAATTAAACTTATAATTCTTTTTGTTGGTGATGTCATTGGAGTTCTTTATATGATTTAGTCTAATTAAGGATAACAAATAAATTTATATCTATGATACCTGTTTTGTTTCGAGTTTCATAGGAACAATTCAAATTAACTAGAATTAAAAATGGGTTCAAGTAAAATCAATTTTTGAAAGTAGAGGTGGGACAAAGATACTCACTTCATCCATATATTAATATATTAAATTATAAATTATTATTATTATTATGATTATTATTATTATATATATATTTTATAAAATTAATTAAGATCAAAGTAGGAATATATATTTAAAATATAATAATTTAATAAATTATTGATAATTAAAATAAAAATATTAGAAAAACAGAAACATATATAGAACAAATTATTCTGATTCCGATCGAAAACAAAAATAAAATTTAATTTTTCAATTCCAATAAAAACAAAAATATATAATATAAAAATTCATCCCCAACTTATCTTATTTTCATATCTAGTTTGAGTTTCATTATTCCAATAAAAAGAGTGTCATAATTAATTTGTTTCAATTTCATTTCTTTCTTTTTTTTAGATAATACTGCATCTTGCAATCAACCATAGTTATTAATCCCAATAATATACTAGCTAACGAAGAAACATATTCTAATGATACGGAAGTATAAGAAAATAAAATAATTTTTATTTAAAAATTATATTTTAAAATATAATAATATTATTATTGTTATAAAACGGATAATGTTTAAAACAAAGCAATGTATTTTTTGTTTTGTTTTTTACCATTATCAAAGATGGTCGTGGCTTGAGTTGGATTAGAGTTAATTGCAAAAGAAAAACTCCCCAAACTAATTAAGGTTGGGATTGATTTGAGTTGAATTTTTTTGATAGATTTATAACATATTTGAATTGGGGATAAAAATTGATACGTTTCGGTTATAGGGAAGTATGCAACTTGATCCTTTTTGCCTCGTCTTGCTGCATATAAGTTCGCAGTTAACTAAGTCAATTTGTCCAGGTGTATATTTCAATGAGTTTATATTTAATATAACATTGGTTTGTGGTTAAATAAGTAAGTTTATGGATTGGTTCATATTTCTTTTTATTTATATGTGTTTATTTATTTTTTACTTTTTTTATTCAAAGTTATATATTTTGTATATTTTAAAAAATATTTTTTTATGAGTTACATGTTAGTATGCAAGGCCAATCTACATAAATTCATAATTAAATAAATAATTTATTTTTCAGCTCAAACTATAAATTTGTGAGCCGTTACGGGTCAACCCCACAGGGCAATTACATATACCTAATTCTTTACGTTATAGCTTCATAATTTTCAATAAATTTTAAACAGTAATAAAAAAACGTGTTAAAAAGGGTACATTATAACTTTTCTTCTCTTAAATGTGTTTGCCTCATATCTCAAATTAATGCAAGGCCAAGTACATTATCACTTTTCAATTAATTCTGAGCCTCGTTTAAAATTGACTAAAATATGCTTACATAGTAAGATGTTTTAAAAGCTCGACAAACCTATTTATAAATAAGTTAATGGTTAAACCTATTTAAGATATTATGAAATATACAATACTATTATTATATCAACTATATTTATTTAAATATTTCAATTTGTTAGATTTGTAAAAAACCAATGATTAAAAGCCTATATTTTTTAATAACAATATTTTTTAAAATAATTATTCTACCTTACTACAAAAACTTAAACAATATTAAGTTTAATGCAAGTTAGGTAATAGATTAATTACTAATAGATTATCTAACTTATTCCCATTCTTTATACAATCAAAACTCAACTAATTAAATTTAAGTTATTGGATTACATGCATATTTACTTTTTAAAAATTGTTAAAATGTAAAAGATTTAATAATTTTTTTACTCATTTTTTTTATTTTAATACTGATAATATTTAGTGATTTTTATTTTTTAAAAATTGGTTATTTTTTTATCTTTATTTTAATTTCCATTAAGTACTGATATTTTTTAAATATATATAAAATTTAGTTCTAAAAAATTTTACTATATACAATTTTATGTTAATTTGGTTATATTTTAATTTTTTCTCAAAAAAATAAATAATATATGAATAAAATATAAATAAGTTTAACATATTTAAAAATTAAAATATATTAATTGATTTTTTTAAACTAGTAATCGTGTAAAAAGCTTAAAAATGTGTAAATAAATAAGTTCAAAAAGTAAACTCTACATATTTACATTTTTATGATTAAAATTATACACGTCAAAATTAAAATTTTTATAAAATAAAGTATCAAAACTATAAAAATATAAAAGATAAAAAAAATATTATTAAACCAAACTAAAATATTCAAAATTTAAGTTTAGTTTAGAATTTATTACCCCAAAACCTAAACAAGTTTTACACTTTTTTCTGTCTTATGTACTCGTTAGACTATTTAAGTGGTAAAATGTATTAAAAAAATTCCAATGCAATAAATAATTTTTCTCTTTATAATAAAAAATATTCTAAATAGTTTAACTTATGCAGTCGAAAAATTTATATACGTTTTTAAAGGGAATCGATCCATGATCAGATCGAACTATTATTTTAATGTTATTATTTCAGCATGAAATAGTTAACATTGTGTATAATTATCTTTATATTTTATTTTACTTTTCAATTTTATACATGGTGATGTAAAAAATATATCCCTTAAAATGAAAAGAGATAACGAAAATGATTGTGTTTGAATTATAATAAATATTTTGCTTATGGTTTTGATACAGCAGAATATATAATGAGCGTGAATTGGGATGGGAGCATTGAGGAGGAGGTAATATGGCATAAAAGGATTAGTCACAATATAAAAGGCGTGTGTGCCAAGTCAGCAGTCAAAAGTTGTCCGTGAGGGTAAGACGACACCCACACGCCACGTTCCTTAGGCACACAACCACGTGGCCACTTTTACAAACTCATTTAACCTTCGCATATCAAAACACCACCACTACCTACACATACCAAAAACAAAAAAAATAAAACTCCCAACCAAATCTTATTTATGCATAGAGAGAGAAACAAAAGTCATACCAGGAAGCTTGCGCCATCCGTGTGAACATGAAATGGGATCCTGTTGGCGACCCAGTAATCCTACTTTTTCTCTTTTAAACGTTTCTGTTTTCCCCACCTGTCCAGGAACCGTGATTTCTATCCACTTTTGGAGTATTCAACACCTTATATATCTAAAATTATTCTCAATATATATATATATACTTAATCCAGGCAATTAATTAATTATTTATTTATTTAAAAATAAATTGTGAATTACATACATAGTTGTTATCTATATAATTTATATATGGAATACATTTTCACCGAGACTTGTCTATATCCTTGCAATTAAAATATTCAGTAGGTAAATAGGTAATGTCATAAATAACGTTATCCTCTTATTAATTTTTTATTGTATTATTTTTTCCCCAGTATTAGAATGTAAGATTTTGATTCTTTTCTGCAATGTTTCATATATACCATTTCCATTAGTCGATAATATTATTTAATTTTCCATAATATGCTGTCGACAATTATATATATATATATATATTACATGAATAAAATAATATGATTATGCGTTAAAAGCAAATATAGGTAATAAGAATTAAAATTTTATTTCTCTTACTAAAGTTGCCGTAAAGACCACGTGATCCTATGAATCGGCATTCAATTCATATTTTCTTTTTCATCCTCCTATGCATAACAGATATCCTTATCCTTTTGGACCGGCTATAGCCGGTAAGCATTCCAAAGATTTGACAGAGAATGAGGGAATAAGTGAAGGATAATGTGATCAGAGGGAGGGGGAAAGAGAGTAGTCGGTTACAGTTAGGAGTGAGTAGAAAGAAGAATGGGGTAGTGAGAAGGTGATGAAAGAGTAAGAAATGTGAACCGTTGGATGAAGTGATTTACGTGGTTCCCATATAAAAGACCGGTTCGGTCTCCTTTGGCTTCGTTCTTATCCGCACCAGTGTCGTAGTTTTCTTGCAGACAAAAACGCCACCCACGCTCTTCCATTATGGAAGGTGCATCAGTATCTTGGATTTCCATTACTCAAAGATTTATCTTTCTCTGCAACACCCATCTATAATACCGTCATCCAATCACAGAAAGACTCTACCTTTCATTCTTTCATCCTTCTACCTTCAAACCCAGCTACCCAAATTAAAAGAAAGAAAGAGAGAAAGAAAAGGTGTCATTTTTTTTTTGTTAATATTTTGTTTTTTCTTTTCATTGTTTTGGACAATGCTCTCAAGATCTTGCTTGGGGCTATTGAATTTGGTATCGGTAGATGATTGTCAAGCGCTGAGTCGCGTTCCGCGGGTGATGACGGTGGGTGGAGACGTGGCGGAGTTAAAGATCTCCGACATGGCGAATTCGGGATCGGAGGAGGTGTTTTCGCCGGTGTCGCGTGAACGGAGGATCGTGGTGGCGAACCAGTTGCCTATACGCGGTATTCGCGAGGGGAAGAAATGGAGGTTCGAGTGGGACAGGGATAGCCTCGTGCTTCAGCTGAAAGACGGGTTTCCTTCGGAGGTGGAAGTGTTGTACGTGGGTTCGTTGAAAGCGGAGATCGAAGCGTGTGAACAAGAAGAAGTGGCTCAAACACTTTTAGAGCGGTTCAGGTGCGTGCCAACGTTCTTGCCGACGGAGGTTTACAACAAGTTCTATCATGGTTTCTGCAAGCATTATCTCTGGCCTCTGTTTCACTACATGCTTCCCATGTCGTCGAGCCAAGGCGCGCGTTTCGACCGTGCGCAGTGGCAAGCCTACGTTCTCGCTAACAAGATCTTCGCCGACAAGGTCACGGAGATTATCAACCCCGATGAGGATTACGTGTGGGTCCACGATTACCATCTCATGATCTTGCCCACTTTCTTGCGGAAGCGTTTCCACCGAGTGAAACTCGGTTTCTTCCTCCACAACACGTTTCCGTCGTCGGAGATATACCGGACTTTACCCGTTCGCGAGGACATTCTCCGCGCTTTCTTGAACTGCGATTTGATTGGGTTCCACACTTTCGATTACGCGCGTCATTTTTTGTCCTGTTGTAGCAGGATGTTGGGTTTGGATTACGAGTCCAAAAGGGGTTACATTGGTTTGGATTACTACGGTCGAACGGTGACCATCAAGATCCTCCCCGCGGGGATTCACATGGGTTTGCTGGAATCCGTGTTGTCGTTGCCGCAAACTGCTTCGAGGGTGAAGGAGTTAAAGGAGCAGTTTGAAGGGAAGGTTGTTATATTGGGGGTGGATGACATGGACTTGTTCAAAGGAATCAGTTTGAAGTTCTTGGCGTTGAAGCAGCTTCTTGAAGTGCACGAAGGGTTAAGGGGTCGTGTTGTATTGGTTCAGATTTTTAACGGGGCAAGGAGCAGAGGAAAGGATATTCAGGACGTGAAGAACGAGAGCGAGGCTATTGCCAAAGAGATCAATGACAAATATGGCAAACCGGGGTATCAGCCAATTGTTTACGTCAATGGCCCCATTTCAACGCAGGAGAAGGCTGCTTATTATTCTATTTCCGAGTGTTGTGTTGTGAATGCTGTGAGGGATGGCTTGAATTTGGTGCCTTATGAGTACACTGTTTGTAGACAGGCAGGTCTTGCTTTGGACAAGGATAATGCACCTGCTGTTGAAGGTGAGGAGGGTCTGAGGCCTAAAAACAGTGTTATCATTGTTTCCGAATTCATAGGCTGTTCCCCCTCCCTCAGTGGAGCCATCAGAGTGAATCCTTGGAATATTGATGAAGTCTCTGAGGCCATGAATTCCGCTATCAGAATGCCTGAGGCTGAGAAGCAGTTGCGTCATGAGAAGCATTATAAGTATATTAGCTCTCATGATGTTGCATATTGGGCCAAGAGTTTTGATCAGGATTTGGAGAGGGCTTGTAGAGAGCATTACTTGAAGAGGTATTGGGGTGTTGGCTTGGGGTTGGGGTTCAGAATCGTTGCTTTGGATCCTACCTTTAGGAAGCTTTCCGTGGATCACATTGCCTCTGCATACAGAGATACTCGCAGTCGCTTGATCCTTTTGGACTATGATGGCACCATGATGCCGCAGGCTTCAATTGACAAGACCCCTAGCTCCCAAGTTATCTCCCTCCTCAATTATTTGTGCAGTGATCCTAAAAATATTGTATTCATTGTGAGTGGAAGGGATAAGGATTGCTTGAGCAGGTGGTTTTCTCCGTGTGAGAGGCTTGGTCTCTCTGCTGAACATGGTTACTTCACCAGGTACATTCAACTTTCATGTTATGGAAAATTTGTAATTGTTGGATTTTGGTGTTTGTGTTGTTGATCCCTTTGTTCTTTGTTCTTTGTTTTCTGGTAGGTGGAGTAAGGATTCTCCTTGGAAGACATGCCGATTGATGAGTGATTTTGAATGGAAAATGATTGCAGAACCTGTGATGGCGCTTTATACCGAAGCAACGGATGGTTCCTTCATTGAACATAAGGAAAGCGCGCTCGTTTGGCACCATCAGGAAGCGGATCCTTATTTTGGATCATGCCAGGCGAAAGAGCTTCTTGATCACCTGGAGAGTGTGCTGGCCAATGAGCCGGTGGTGGTTCATAGGGGACAACATATAGTTGAAGTTAAACCTCAGGTATGACATGAATTAAGGCTTAAGCGTTGAAATGGCAATGTGTTTTTCCTTGATTGGAAAGGAGACCTAAAGATTATTCATTTAAATTGTGACGAAAGTTATTTATCAAGGTGAATTTTGTAATGGTAATTGGGTGAGGTATTTGTTGCATGTTTATGAGATGCAGGGTGTGAGCAAAGGTAAAGTGGTGGAAGATCTTATCTCAACAATGCGAAGTGAGGGGAAGTCACCAGATTTTCTACTGTGCATAGGAGATGATCGCTCTGATGAAGATATGTTTGAAAGCATTGCTCGTTCAGCTTCTAATCCAGCTCTGCCAACCATATCAAGAGTGTTTGCATGCACTGTTGGCCAGAAACCAAGTATGGCTGAATATTATTTGGATGATACCACCGAAGTCATCAACTTGCTTGAAGGACTTGCAACCGGATCAGCTTCAGCATCACCGAAGTCATCCTTTACTTCTCAGGAATTGTGAGGAACGTTATAGAAACTGATACAGAAAACAATCTTGTACAGAATGATACTTTCATAGGTTCATTTTAAACAGTGATCAATACTTAGAAATTTACAGAGTAGTTGATTCATGTTTTTCACATAACTTTGCAGCAAATTTTTTCTTTTTGTATGACAAGGAATATAACTTTCTGCACCGTTCAATCAAAATATGCCTAACAACAATCTTTCAACAATATAATAATAAGGTTTTGTCTAGGAGACAACGAAGTTTCTTGATAATGATCAAAATTGGTAGGTGGATTAGGTCTTGGCCAATGGCTGTCAATTTTGTGAATTAAAATTACCATTACTCTATTATTTTCGTTGACCTCCTGCAGAAGTTTCCTTGGTCTGGTCTCTGGATGAAAAGTGAAACTAGGAGCAATAAGTAATTTACTCTTGGGGTGTGTGTGTGTGTGTTGGAAGGTAGTTGTTGAGACTTGAGGTTGTAAATTACAGAAAAAAAAAATGAAGTTTGGATATTATTAAATTTAGGCACGAGTATCATATGATGAGACTCAGAGCACGCCGTTGGAGTACAGAAAAAGTTGGAGAAGTACTAGCTGTTCCTAACAGACTGGCAAATTTAATTTTGCTTGCAAAGAACTGTCACAGATTCTACAGTGTGTGGAACAGTTAATCGTCTACATTTACCCGGAATAGTGTCTTTGACAATAAAAGTTTACCAATATACAGCATAACAAGAACAAGGAAATAACATTTGAAATTACCACCAGTAATTCAAAACTCTATACCTCATCTTGTGGAACCAGTCTTTGTAGGTTGTGTCCCCTCTCACATGTGGACTTTGGTTCAATTGCTAACTTTTTTAGGTGCTTATACAACTAATTCATCCAATTCCTATGCAAGTAAATAAAAATTATAGCTTATGATATAGGAAGGCTGCTAACTGCTTATACGCATTCTTCTTATGTCACAAGATATAGTAATGAGGTATTTTTTTTTTCTTTATATCATTTTATTAAGTTACCATTGTGGTAAATCACTTCTTCTGGGACAGCATGAATACCACTACGTGTTGACATTGTTTTTTGAAATTTGAGAGGGTCGGCACAAGCTTCAAATGCGGTACCCAACGACTTAGTAAAACTTTTCCATTTTGTTTTGCTAGCTCTCTCCAACTGCAATACCCATTTTCCACCGACTTGGTCATTAACTAAGTCTCTGTACCAGCGGTTTTGATCCCACCTAAAAGCAGTTTTTTTTATTGACTTGGAAGATGAGTAATCAGTTTACAAGGTCCATGAGCTAGCTAGGTTGGATCCAATAACATTTGTCCAGGTATACTAGCATTTTGAACCACGGAGACAAGGACTTAGCTAGCATATTCAATTTATGTACCAAAGTGTTATGAAAGGTTTCAATCATATAAAAAGCTATATCTTAAGCACCTTATGTTAAGTTGACACATGGCACGGAACCAGATGGAGTGATCTTATCCTTGTGAATGTGAACCATACTCGGGTATCACTTGTTTCTTTACAGGGAGCTGAGTCTACAATAATGGACAACCAAAACAAGCTTTCCTTAAACTGGTAGATAAAGTTATCTTAGATTTGAAAAAATACAACCACGGATTGTTCCTTTGGATATCCCAATCCAGTACAGAAATGAGGTCAAATTCACTGAAACGCGTGCGCCAACTTTTCTTCTCTTTGCTTTCCTGAATCTACTACTTGTTATTTGGAATGTGATCAATCAATCTAGCTGTAGTTCATATCAACGCTACATATGGCAAAAGTCTATTTGGCCAACGTGCCATGGTTAGGACTGGTTCACACAATGACAAGTGTTGCCACAAAGGTTCATTTTTTCCAACCCATTCACTAGCTCCAGCCATATTGCGGTGATTCATGATGTCCTTGATTTGTTTTGTCACGCTTCATTAATCCATGTAAGATTATAAAGTTGAAAAGGCATGGCATATTACAAGTGTGAAATATTTTAATTTAAAGTGATTAAATGACTTTGACTAGGGTATTAATTTTTTTGTCTACTCAAATTGTATTCATCCCATTAAATGCCTAGTGATTGGATTAAATAGTTGGGCCATACACTTTTTTTTTTTTCAAAATATACATTTAATAAAACTTGATGAAAATAAGATATGCCAATCAACTCAAGTCAAATTTAAAAGTTATTGATTAGAAACTTAATATGAAGAAATTGAGTTCTGTTTCTTTTTATCAGTTATCCAATCCAATTCAATTTTTAAATTCAACTTCTGTGAATTCATCGGTCCTTTGATGCATGTACATCCTCTGACATGTTACATCAATAAATATTCTTTAGAGATGATAAAATGAGATTGATCTAATTAAATCCATTAAATCATAAGATTTTAACTTTAAAGTTTAGATCCAAATTAATTTTAGATTTTTTAACCGACTAATCTGAGTTGTTCTTTGATTGGATTTGAATTGAATCAGTTTATCTAAAAGCAAGTGAGGATTTGGATCAAATATAAACTTTTATTTTGTGAATATCAAACTTTTTTGTGTAATTTGATAAAGCTCAGAGCTTGGATTGAGATGGGACAACTGTTCTGCTACATCTGACATTCTTGAGCAATTTATTATTAGATAAACTTGTGTTTTGTCTTTATCTTAGGTAAACTATTTTTTGTATATCAGGTACAATTTGAATGTAAATAACTTGATCTTACATTTACTTGCAAAATAATCTACCTCCAAAAAACAGTATAAATGTAGCATAAAACAAGACTTTGCATAATCTCACGTAAATCTACACTACCTCCAAACAAAAAGAAAAACATGCGCGCACACACACAGAACAACTACATTTCTTTATGAAGATATTTTATTCTTGGAACCTTTTTTTTATAATTATTCTAAAAGTAGGATATAAAAAAAAATATAAGATAGATAATATAATTATAAAAAATAAAGAGAAAAATAATTAAGTTATAAACGCTATTTCCAACTTTTTTTCTGATGCATTCATTTATAATCTCATCTCATCTATCCAATGTAATTTTTTTTCTTTGTATTTGTTCCATTGAATTTATTCTTTTGTTAATGTTTAGCGTCTGGCATTTAACTTCATACATAATTGATTTTATAATTGTCTGATAGAATTTTCCTTTAAACTTAAATGATCCCTTTTTTATTTTCACCTGATAACGCCCGAAGTATTGATCCATTGTATCCAACTCACCTGAATGGTTTCCATCACCTCCAAACTATGGGCCAAAATGTATTTGGACTTTGTGAAACATACGTTAGAGTGTGAAAGTGGTTAGCCACAAAGATGGGAAACTTGACCAAAGAAAAAAATGAGGACCCTTCAAACTTCGTTGTTGTTCTCTATATCTGATTTCCAATACTGTTAAACGTTAACGTTAACAGGCTGCAATTTTTTTTATTTTTTATCATTAGAAATAAATATTTTTTAATTCTTTCAAAATTTCATTCAATGCGTTTTTAAAAATGATTTTGATCCCTTAATTTTTTAAAATAAACAGCTTTTAATTTTTAAAACGGTCAATATGTAGCATGTAGCATGTATCTCAATAAAATATTAAAATTAATATATTTTAAAAAATATAATTAATTATTTTAAAATAAAAAATTAAAATCAGAATTCTAAAATTTTAAAAAGACTAAAATATATCTAAAACTAGTCTCATTATTTTACGGCTATCTGTGTGCATATTCTGAAAAGGTTACTTCTTAGACTCAGAACCGAAGTTAAAGCTTAATAAAGTAAGTAGAAAATAGGACAATGACTGAGCAAAGCACCTCATTGTTAACTTGTCAAAGATCCAATACTGTAGTTGTCGTTCATTTAAGAAAAGCTTTTTTCAAAGATGATAACTGGAGTTGAGTCCATGTGTTTGTGAGATAAAGCACAAATAGTCACTGCAAGCCAGTACAAGAGATCGTTAATACAACATGGTTTAATGAACATTTTTTAAGAGAAAAGCTCCTGAAATTATTTTTAACATGGGTGAATAAGATTGTATTCTAGTTTTCAATTTCTGGAGTTAAAATTACGATATATTTCATGTTAAATAAAGGATGAACACGTCCTTACTGTTTATTATAAAAATCAAAATTTAAGTAAAATACCCTGCCAATTTATATTTTGTATGCATATTTTCTTACTTATTTGTGTGTATCTTTTAAAAATATTTTCAGATAAGTGAGCTTTGGAATGTAACATTTTCATGTTTGGTATAAGCTTTAAAAAGAACATTCCTGCATAGTATTGATTCACATGAAAGTAGTTTAACATATTTAAACTATTTTTTATTTCTATGATAAAAGGTGAGAATCTAAGGATTTGTTTGACGTTTATTTTATTTTCATTTCTCATTTTTGGTTTAGTTTACTAAAATGCTATATTTTTTACATTAATTGTTTTCATTTTATAAAATGTTAAAAAATGATATTGTTTTTTAATTAAAACTGAAAATAAAAAATAAAAAATAAAAATAGAAAACATAAATAGAAACCAAAAGGTCCTTATATTCCCATGAGAATGAAAGTTATTTTTCAAAATAACTTTCAATTTATTTTATTGCACTCTTTGTATTTTTTTTCAGTTTTTTAACTTTTAAACTGAGTAAATTTTAAAAATATTCTTAAAAATTTTAAATATTGACCAAACGTATTTAGAAATTTTCTTGGAAATGACATTCCAGGTAATAGGATTTCTAATAATATTGTTCATGGAAAAAATAATGCTATACCTTGAAGCAAACTCCCCTGTGTTAATTTTGAATGGTAAATAAGGAAAAAAAAAAAGTAAAAATGTTCACTCAACTACTTCTGTGATAAAGATGGAAAGGATGGGATGCAAAAGTAATGACTGGTGATTAAGAGGTGGCCTCTAGTAGGGATTTAGGGAAAGAATAAGAATTTTCAGTTTGCTTACAGTTTAAGATAGTTAAAGCATAGCAACCAATGAACCAAAATTCTTTCCTACCGGCTCTGAGCATCAGTTCAATCTGGTTGAGAAATATCCTTCTTTCTCATACATAATCTTATATGAAAACATCCCAATTCTGAAGCACGCATAATTATAATTTCTTCTGTAAGCTGTACAGTTATCAATGTGTTAGGTACAGATACGCAATATATGATAAACAAAATCTCAACTAAAAATAGTATGAGTACCAACCAAGCTGATAAATGTATTTTTTTTTTTCAAGAATATGTCAGTTTTCAATGAATGTTAGGATTCCCCGTCCTCCTCCTCCAAATTTTTTTTATGAACAAAAAGGATAAAAAAAGAAAAAGAAAAAGAAATAGAAAAAGGAAAACATTAAATGAGAATAAATGAATTTTTAAAGTTGAAATAAAAAACAAATGAAAAAACATAATTGTTTGAACGGGCGAAAAAATAGATGAAAAGTTATATATTATTTCGAGATTTAAAAAGATAAATATATTCACGCTGTATTAGTGGAAGGGGGAGAAAAAAAACCCAACATAATATTTATCTACTAGTTTAACATAGTTGAATTGGCAACAGAATGCGTTGAAGGTAGATTTTGGTTTCTCACATTAACATCCTGTGTTCGTCTCCATTTCCATCAGGTTTATGATATTAACATCTCCAATCAAGTTGGAAGAACTTACTCTATACCTGTTTTGATATTTTTTTATATTTTAATTTAATTTAATTTTTTAAAATTATTATATATTTTATTAATTTTATATAATATTTTAAAATAATAAAAATATTTTGATAATTTTAAAAATAAAGTGAATATTGACGTTATCTTGTTCACTTCGTCTCCATTTTTTCATCCAAACCCGTTTCGAATTTTAATCAACTCAAATTTCTCCTGCTAAAAATCAAAACGGGACGGATTCATACAGGACAGATGTGGATATTTTTGCCGTAACCAGTCCTGAGTGTGGCTGATGTAATGTTTGTAAATATGCATCACAGTGGAAAGAACGTATCAATGTTGATACTTCTTATTCATTGACAACCAGAGTAATAAGATCAGCACCAGTTGGGCTAGGCATACAAATTTTCAAGGGCTAAATCTTAAAAATATAGTTAGGTCTCAAATCTCATATGACTTACATTTTCGTCCGACAAATCCACAATATGGCATATGATAAAGAAAAACCAACGATTATTGACTTTGTGTATGGTTGGTTACACGAATTTGTTATTTAGAAAATTTAAAACATTTAAATGGAAACACTTTCTTTGACTTCTTAATATAAAGAAAACTAATTTAGATATGTGTTGAGTTAAATTCTTTTAATTTTGTTATTGACTTACCTTATGCCATTTTACCAAGGTAATTAAATGTTTCTTTGAATTACTTAAAATGTTCATTTTTAATAACTTATTAATTAAATGCCAACTATTTTGTTTTGATATTATGTTTTTTTAATGTAATTAATCATAATAAAAATGAGATATGATTCCAAATCAACAAGAGGAATATTATGGAGTTTGAATTCACATGTCATCATTCTAAACATAACTTTATTTATTCACTATTTTAAATGCACAAGATTTGTCTTACAACTATAATAATAAGGACTTATTTTCTAATCAAATTAATGACAAAATAAATTATTATATCATATCTTAATTTATTGTTTAATGAGCTGATTTAATAGGATAAATTTATTCTATTTATCAATTCAAATGTTATCTTAAATAAAAATTTGAATTAAAAATAAATGTTATTCCATTTTAATTGTTGTTAATATCTCAAAAATTATTATTATTATTTTCACCATATTTTCATTATAATTATGATTACCATTTACTATTATAATTAAAGTTAGTTACATACAGTTTGACTTGGAGATTGACCTAAATTATGTATCACATTTTACTGTGAATTAATGCATGTTGAATTACATAACTTGAGTTAAATGGTTGAGTCTATAGCTTTACAAAACAACTAAGTAGCTTTCTAAAAAGTAATTTTTTAATATATTTTTTTAAAAAAAAATTACTTTAAAGTAAGAATAAAATATAAATAAAAAATATTAACAAATAATTATTTTTAAAAAATATATAAATTAGTTCATAAATTAATCTATTTAACTTGATCTTATTAAAAGTAAGCTTATATATATTTAATCATTTAATTACAAATTTATGTAAGATAAATTTATCCATACTCTGCTATTATTATTATTATTGCTGCTTTATAATGTGAAAATACTTAATATTATTATTATCATGCCACCATCATAATATTATTACTATTACAATTATAACTATCATTCTTGTTACAAGTACTACTATCATCAGTTATAATAAAAAAAATTTTAATATTTACATATAATTAATATGTTATCTATTGGTTATCTTATTTGTACTAAATATAGTATAGAACACGTGTTTATTTGAGTTGTACCATTTTCTAGTCTTGTTTTATTTATTTTATTCTATCTATTTTGATCACTAAGTTCTAAACATCCTAAACGAAATTCCAAAAATTAACATTCATTTGATATACAAATTCAAAATAAGAAAAATAGTTTTACTTCAAGTCCAAAGGGAAAGGCCGTGAGGGCCATTGAGGCTGGGGAGGCACATCACACATTTTGGACTGGCA
Organism: Canavalia gladiata; assembly: GCA_037954105.1. Taxonomy (NCBI): domain Eukaryota; kingdom Viridiplantae; phylum Streptophyta; class Magnoliopsida; order Fabales; family Fabaceae; genus Canavalia; species Canavalia gladiata. The sequence continues at coordinate 38,792,273 of CM075662.1, read as the reverse complement.
TACACTCTAGTCTACTGTTGGACAGTCATGGATTTGGATTAGATGTGTGTAACAGAACGGAAGCAGATATTGGAATTTGGAGGTTCATAACTTAGATTATTGAAGTCCAATTTAAAATTCAATTGGGATAAAAAGACCCAAAACAATTGTGTTTATGGATTAAGGAATTCGGCCCTAACGACCCATTACTCAGCTAAAATTGTGAGAATTTTGTAATTTGTGTCTACGACATCAGAAATCAATGCCCAAAAGAAACATGTTGCACACAAAATGGAGCGCCTCAAACTTCTACATTCAAATAAAAAGGAATTACCCAAAAAAATATTATTAATATATTTTATTATAAATTTTAATATACCTTCAGTGTAGTTTTAAAACAAATTAATATTTATTCATTAATTAATATTTTAAGATATCGAGTTAATAACATCATTATTTAATTCATTTTTTCTAACAGTACATAATAAAAAGTTAAAAAACAGTAAATTTTTATTAAAGGTTATAGTATTTACTGTTATTAATACATTAATTAATATTTTAAGATATATAGTTAATAACATCATTATTTAATTCATTTTTTCTAACAGTACATAATAAAAAGTTAAAAAAACAGTAAATGTTATTAATACATTAAATCATGTAACTTTTAATAAAATATTTACTATATATAGATGTTTATTATATTTTCTTAGATACACATCAGAAAACCGTTCTTTGATATGCAGTTTCCATAACATGCATTAAAAAATTCATTATAAATTAAATGTCACTCAACTGACAGTGGCTCGGATTTTGACTGAATTTAAGGATAATTATTAAATAAAATAAATTTGTAGAAACTATTCATTCATTTAAAAGTTAGTAAATATAGTAAAAAAAACTTGGTTTTTTACATTTTTATTTATTATACATTAATGTTCATAATTATATATCTCGTGTCTGTATTAATAGTGTTGCTTCTTAATTGCCGAAAACAAGGAGGATGTGAATCTCTAATAATCTGTGCAAAAACCATAAGCGTCCTATATCAGAACTGGCCCGTTATCCATCAAAAGTCCAAAAAAATCGCCTTCAAAATTGTTCTGTTCATACAACTATTTTTTTTTGGGTGGTGTTAAATCAAGCAAGTTCTGAAGTGTTTTTTATACACAAATAATGGCCCACAGGAAAAGGGAAAGAAAGCATATAAGAAGACGGGGTCCTATCATAAGGAATATAATATGGGCTTTGATCCAAAAAGCTTTTTCAAACATGAGAAGTCACTAACCAAAACACAGTTATAGCAAAAATTGTTGGCCCAGTGGTAATTAAACATGGGAAAAGGAACACAATAGATTCGGTGAAACACACAGATGGGCTCGCCGCTCACGTATCTATAAATGGAGTGTGCATTAACAGTACGAACCTTGGACCGAAAATTAATTTTATAGGTAACAAAATCTGAATAGATTACAAATTGACATAATGAGATCAAAATTGCCAGCTTGTTCCAGACACTCGACTCTGACACCCATCATCATACAAGATTTCCAGTTCCATTAGATCGTTTCTGTCCCACTGTGCTCATGGGCATGTCCTGTCTTCATTTCTTTTAATTATTTTTATTTTAATAATTACACCTTTTCTTTCTAGAGCATCACTTCTACAATTAGGTGAAATATTAATATCTGATGGTAGGTGGCTATTTCTAAGCAATTTCTTTATATATACATATACATGAATTTTGAATCAGATTTGGAATCATTTGTCAATGGGATTCAAATTTCTTTCATTTTAACACATGCTGTTTTTAATAATTACATCAATAATTTATCAAGTGTAGCTGAAATTTTATTGTTTTAAAAATTAAAATTTATTTTTCGTTGTGTTTTATTACATAAACTCATTAATTACTCCGTCAGACGTGTTAATTTTATTTATTCAATAATATTTTCATTGAAAATTAATATAACTGTTATATATTATTTTTTTATCAAATTAGAGCTTGATGTAGAAAATATAATATTATTCAACAAAAAAATTAAAGTAATATATGAAATTAAGAAGAAGATATGTAATATGGGAGAAGAGGTGGTTGTTACTTTTCGAAATTAATTTCATATCTATCTATAGTGTCAATTTGAACAAGATCTGGAAGTTGCAGTGCGAGAAAGTAGGTGGTAGCTCCTCCTCGTGTCCCCTGCTTGAAATCTGATATTAATGCCAAAATTGAACAAGATATGGTGGATATTTGGTCTTTCATCACACGTGGTTTATTTTCAATTAGATGCGCACATATATCCTTAAAACCTTTTTGGGATGATAAAATATAGTTAGCGGTTTCATTTGGATATGCTCCTATTATGTCAAATAGAAGCAACCTTGAGGATGGTAGTTTACGATGGTGCCCCCTGTGATTCACATGCTATGCTAGAGTACTTTTGTAGTGAGAAAATAATTAAATCTCTAATTATATATAATGGAGTGATGCATATGGAAATGATAAGCATGAGATACCTACCACACAAATGGGTAATTAAAATGTTTAGTCGATGGATGGAGGAGCAGTTTAAATTAGATTAGATTAGAAAAGGGTGGTGGCAATGAAAATGCAAACGTGATGGTGGTGAAGTGAGTGACTTGTACTTGGGGGAATGGGTCCCATTGATGAAGTATGAGGAAAAAGGTGAAGGAAAAAGTTGATTAAAATGTTATTCTAAACAGAGTGATGAGGGAACAGGTAAGCATGGTGGTCTAAAAGCCTGCATATCTACGAAAAGATGAGCAATAGAAAAAGGCATGTTTTGCTTCGTCGGCTACTTGTTCCATCATCCATGCCTCTCTTAACTCTTATCTTACATAATATTTATGTCATTTTAAAAATATCTTTGAGGAGCAATTATTCTATCACCAAGGGAATCCACCCTCTATATTATATTATACTTATACAGTATACATAAATAGATAGAACAGAAGCAGGATCAGATCATATTGGTTGATTAATAAGGAGAAAGGAATATTTGACAACCCTGACTTCCTAACTTTTTATTCTACCAAAATTAAAATATTAATAAGCTACGACTAGCCAAAGCTTCAGATGTCAGCATCTGCTTTTAAAAGGTAACAGAAAAAGTTGATTCATTCGGTATTCCTTCCAAGACAATCCTTTACCTTTTTAAGGGTTTAGGTAAAGAATGAAAAAGATAGAGGTACACATCATTGGAGGAGAGTTATCATGGTTAATTGGATATATATGGGTTGGTTGGTGCGTTCAAGTTTTTTAGTATCGACTTTTATCTTCAACTTTATACAACATTACAAAAGCTTAGCATAATCGAAGCAGGTTAAAAGCATATGCTTAACTAATACTAAGGGCTTTCCATCTTTTTCTGCATTCTTTTGTCTTATCTTCTGTGTGTTCATACTTTACAAAAAATATATTTATATACCATATTTTTTATTCAAACACCACCATTCTACACTATTTCAAAAATAATTAAACTCATCTTCCTTCAATTTAGTACTTGTTAATTATATCTACCACTCTTTTTGTTTTACAATTATAGATGCATCTATTATTATTTTATTATTCTCACAACTTTACACATTTTGATTAAAGTTAAGAATTTAACTAAAATGTATTGTTGGTACATATTTTTTATATCGTATATCAAATTAATTGTGAATTATTATATTATTAAAATATGTTAATTTTTTTATAATAATTAATTCACAATTATATTTATTATTATTACTAGTTAATTAATAATATAAAAATTTGCATTGATAATATTTTAAAATTAAATTTTAAATTTAATGTTACAAAACCTATATTCATTGTCATCAATCATTTATGAATACAATATTTCTCTCATAAAATAATAGATGTAGGTACAGTTTCAAATAAAAAATAGTAACCGTAATAAATGCTAACAAAAAATTGCAAATATACATTTGAGGTGAATTTATTTAATAACTAAAGTAACCATTTTATTTAATAAATTTTGTATTGAAGTTTACCTAAACAAAGTAAAAACAAAAAACTTATAAAAATACCATAAGTCATTTTCATAAATTACCATACAGACTTGCTTTTCAAATTAAGTATTCACACTATAAGATAAGTCCAAACAAGTTGTGGGTAACTCCTTTAAACATCCTTCTTTGGTTCTGTTCTTCTTCAAGGAAAAGAGTATTTATTATCAATCGTTTTTGATATATATGTAAATATTTGTAGTATTTAATATTATTATTTTATTGAATTTTATAATTTTTTAAAAAATCATTGTATATTAATTTTTCTATATACTCTTAAAAATACGTAAAAACCCCGATTTACTATATATGTAGACGGCCGGAGGGGATTGCTAAAAAGTGAAAATACATTTCATTTATATCCAATATTCTCACTTATGTTACTATAACTCGGATATCGTTTTGATACAGAATAACATATGCAAGCTATATATAATTTTTTTTAAAATAGCCTTCTAGCCTAATAACATTTTTCTTAGTCAAAAGCACCGGAATTGGCGACTTCTATGTGTGGAGAGTTCATTTATTGACACCTTTCTCCAATTTCAAACGGAATTATTACCTTAATTAAGGGTAGAAATATACTAATGAGTGATATATTTATGTAATATATTTTTAGATTTAAAATCTATTTAAAGACCTAAATTGTCACAAGACCTTTAAATAAATCAATAAACTTACCCTTAATAAAAACAGTAGATTAAGCTTTACATACTAATAGGCTTTGCATTTTAAATAAGTCAATAATTACAGAGGGGTACCCATGTTTATCATTGTGGTACCCTTCCAATTTCAAAAATTATTTAATATTTACTAGATTATTTATATAAGAGTATACGTAAAAAAGGTAAATAAGCCATCTTCTGATTTGTTATGTAATTATGTTTATCAAAACAACTTATTTTATTAGTTAGTAATACTATTATTTATATTATTTTATTGTAATTTTTTTTATCATTCTTAATTTCACAAATCCTTAGATAAATGTTCTCTTCATCACATTCTTAATTTCTCCACAATATAAATTTATATAAAATATTAACAAAATATATTTATATTATCATTTCATTTAATAAAATTATTTTAAAATGAAAATAAAATTTAAAACTTATATTATGATAACTTTAGAATGATAAATTATTTAAAATAAATTATATATATATATATATATATATTTTTGTCTAAACCATAAGTATTTTATTGACAGCAATCATGTTCGAATCTTATTAAACTAAATGAATTCCTTATCATGTGCTTATTGATAAAATATGAAAGTAATACTTACTTGAAAATATATATGGTTGCCAAATTTTAAATTAAGTAATAAAACATATCCTTATACTTTACAAATATTTTTAATTTCATACTTCTGCTTTTAACTTTCAAAAGTATTGTTTTTTACTTATAATCAACTTATTTGCATACTTTAATCAAATTTAAAATAATAATAATTATAATCACATATTACATGTATATTTGATTAAACAAATTACCTTATCGGCCGGGTTTTTAATTTTTCTGTAACCTAAAATTAAATTTTTAACCATAAATTTTAAAAAAATCACTAAAGTTGACTTAATAATAAGTGATTAAGATAATTTATATAAGATTTTAGGTTAAAATTTTATTATTTTAATTGTATATAAAATTTTTAAAAAATAGTATAATTTATTGAATAAATTGATTTAGATAAAGTAAATAAAGTTTAATGTGAACTAAGTTATGGGCCTCACCGATTCTCCTTTTAGGATGTGTAACTTATCTTTAAAATTGAATGAGAAAAAATAATCCTGGTCAAACACAACACTAAAAAGATTTATATAAAGTAATAAAAATGTGTCAATGTAGAAGTTACGCCACAATCTTTTCCGTCATTTACAATGTAGGAAAAGGTAGGTCATAAATTAAAATTGTGGGCAAATCTGAATAAAGCATAGCTGCTTTAATGGGAAAATTAAACTGATTGACTCCTCCAATGGCCGATGACTCAACGATCTCAACACATAATTCAACACAACTTTTGACAAAAACTCATTCATGCTGGGGACCTCAAGCCTCCAACAGACACACACTTGCATGATTCATAAGCTAAGAAACTACAATCACTCATAACTATCTCGTGAAAAAGCTTCGTGTTGACATTTTAATATTTCATAACAAATTTTATTTTTTACTTTTCTAATTGAAAATTACCGTTTTAACCTTACAAAGAGTTGGTTGAGGAGGGAGAAATTAGGTAAAAGGTAAAGGCGTGTGTATGTGTGACCCTAAGGATACACGAATAATGGCACACTCGTCTTGTTTGTCCAAAATCCTAATAAGGGTTTTGTTCTTTCAAGGACCATTGATTCAGAGCATAGAAATTTCACAATAAAGTTAAGCACCGGCCTTTAGGGCCAACCAACTTTTTAAAAAGTTTAAACAACTAGAGAGAGAGAGAGAGAGAGAGACGGGAGGCGCAGGCACAACGATTCCGATTCCTAAAACCTCAGCAATAAGAAAGACAAAAGAAAAATAAAAGGTGGGTGACCAGTCCAATCAATCAATAATCGCACCCATCACCATAAACCTTCTAAACTTCATGTTTAGTAATGCTATTCTTATTTCATTATACAACTTACTGCAACACTATATCCTTCAACTATTAGAATAACAATTAGTCAACTAACAAACTAAATATATATATATATTTGCTTAAATAATTAAAATATTTAATAAAATATATTAAATATTTTTTGACATCACCCATTTAATACTAATACGGAATCTCCACGTAAAACATTTGCACCAAATAAGTGTCTAATTATCCAGTTATAGTCTAAAATTATCCTAACCCGATATGGTTTTCAATAGAAGATCAACTGTCCAAATCAATTAATGTATTAATTCCAATATTACATCGTCAGCATATATTTTCGGTTAAAATATATTTTTAATTCTAGTAAATACAATAAGACCTTTTTCTAATATTTTAAAATTATTTTTATTGATTCCGATTCTTATAAAATGTAAAATTTTTAAAAATAAATCCAGTCATTATCCAAACATAACATGTGAACAATTATTCTAATATAGTATATCACCTGACAGGATTAGAAATATAACACATTTTTAATATATGGTGATAAAGGTTATTTTAAATATTTAAAATTTATAAAAGATATAACTAATAAAAATATTTTAAAATAAAATAAAATAAAATTTTAACATATAAATGAATTAAAAATATATTTTACCCTATGTTTACTGAACATTTTCCCTTCACATTGTTTATGAGGGAAACAGAAATGTGCGTCTTTAACATTAATCCTGATGATTAAGTCACAATAATTTATTTTCAAAGAGAAGAACGAAGTTTGAGAAATATGAAGTGGAAAACAGCAAGCCCTTTCGTTCTTCACGAAACGCGGTTTTGCAATACCAAAGCTGTGCTGTTGACACACCCGTATTTGATATTGTTTGTTTCTCAGCGAAAAAAAAATCAATTCTCACATTGTTTTTAAATTTAAAATATATAATTTAAATTAATTTATATATATTTAAAAATTTAAAATTAATTTTACTCAAATTTAAACCAAACACCATTTCTTCCAATCCACAGACCTCCTTGAATTTAAGTTATAGTTTTTTGACTTTTGTCTTTCATACGCACAAGACACTCCAGTTTGAAAGGATGAGCATGCATTAAGCTTCACATAAATTGAAATAAATATACCAATTCCCCTCAAATCAAGCAACTAGACGCTTTAATATTCTGACCAAATCAGAGAAGCTAGACTCAACCACATTGCTGTAATTAGCTTGCTTTCAAACAAGTATTTATAATATATATATATATATATATATTACATATTATATTTTTTTAATATATATCATATTGTAATATTTTTTATATTTTTGTAACATTTTTTAAATATTACTAATAATATTTTACGATATGGATAAGATGCAACATTTTTTAAAATAAAATTAATAGATAATATTTTTTATATTTTCATAAAAAAATGTAAATATTATATATATATATATATTAAGAACGATACTACTGAAGAAGAGTCTAGACAATAAAAAATAAAGATAATATTAATTTAAGAATTAGATTAAGATGTGACATATGATTATAGACATTACATATATCGCGTATAATGTATAATTACACAATTTTGCGAATGCGTTGTTATACTATCATGTTGCACTTATAACCTTGAGAGATTAGTTTTTCTTTTCTCCAGTTTTCAACTCATAATACGATTCCCAGGGAATAAAGCACCGCGAGACCTAACTTACATTTACAGACAATAAATCTCAGTGAGTTCTCCTATCACATATCTTTCTTCAGCCAACACAAAAATTTATTAAAGAGTTCAAGGACCAGGCATTCTAACACCTACAATTACAAATGAGTCCAATTATATGAAATTATAATATTTAATAATAATACTAATAACAACAACTTAACTTTATTTACATCACAGAACTTATACACAATTAACTAAAAGATTATAATAGATTAAGTTATCCAATAATACACCATTTAATAAAGTATAATATGCTGAAATAAATAAATTAGTTTTGTACCTCTGGCATATTTCGTCTTTTCTTTTTATATATAAACCGACCATCCGCAAGGTTTTTTTTTCTTTTTTATTTTTTCACATTAATGACAACCTATTATAGGAAATTCTTTAACACTTGATTGTACAATAATGTGGTTAAGAGTGCATTTGAGAATACGTACTTGATAATTTTCATCAGATTAATTAAGTGGCATTATTTAAATAGAATAACTCCTCCATTTATTTATGTGAGTATGATCACAAAATGAACTTTTTCCTGACTTGTAATGATATTTATTCCAATAATATTAGTCATGTCAATAGATCGTAATTTTTGAAAAATATAATGTTGTCATTCACATTACTTTTGAAAAATTGTTATAGAAATTCTCAATATATATATAATTTTACCGATATATTTAATTGATTTGAGTTAACAACATAAAACCAAATTGGTCAAAAACTATATGGTTTTAAAAGTGAACGATGTGATAATTTAATTTTATAAAAGTCAATATGACCGAGGTAATAATTATAAAAGTTATGTGATAATTATTTAAATATGTTTCTAGAAACCGTATAAATTGAAAGTTTATATATGTCCCTTCGAAAACACAATATTTAGTTTTACTTTCTAAAAAGAACAAGTCCTCTTCTTGGTTGTTGCTTTCGAAGAAGGAACAGATTCGTGAATGAGTTGATATAAGAATCAAGGTGGAACCCGCATTGTAAAAAAGAATAAGACCTCGGATTCCGATAATCTTACATGGAGTATGCTCTTTCACGGTGAAAAGTGAAGACAATATATAAAAATAAATAAATAAATATAATAATATTAATGAATCTTTCTGAACTTCTAAGGATAGTTTGCTCCTTTTTGAGGAGGCGTGCGCGATGAACGGATTCAGACAGATAAAGTTGAGGTTCACAAAAAGCAGCCTAACACATTGACATGGCCTTAGCTACTTTTCTTTTTTTCTTTCTTCTTCCACTCCTTCCGACCCAATATATCTAGACATCAAAGTAGCTTTTTTATATATTGACAATCCCATATGGTGCTGTAGATTCTCATGTAAACTTTAATGAAACATCCATCCTTCTCTATCTTTCATCTGTCAAAATTTAGGTTAAATCACAAGCATTATGTGTTGCCTCTATTGAAATTCAATGTAAGGAATATATGAGGAAGGGCTTGGAATTAAATTTCGTTTTCATCACTTTATTATTATTTTTAGGTGTAACGTTTGTCTGGGTATTTATTTTTGAGTGACATGGATGAGAGAATCTTTTTATCCATTTCTTCTTTTTCCTTATTTTTTTTTTATCAAATCAATATATTCATCACTTCTTATTTCAAATAGATGAACACTGTTAATCGTATCCATCAACAGAAATTGATCTAACCTAGTTAAAGATCTTAACTTTAAATTTATAATATCTAGTTGTAGTAAATATTTTTTTAAAATTATTATTCATAATGATCTTACTTAACTTAAGTAGGATTGTTTTTCTTAAAAGATATTTGTGATCTTATAAAAAAAATAATGGAACCGTTATTTGTTGTTGATAATATTGAAAAGAGAGTACCAATAATTACTTCTTACTTATTGTAATTAATCAATCTCTCTATCTATTTAAATATATTTTAAATTTTTAAATATGATTTTTTAATCAATAATTTTTTTTAAAAAGTTATGTTTTTACTCCTTCGTTAAAAGTTATAAATACGTGATTTTTATAATTTTTAAATATTAAAATAGATAAAATTAATTTAAATAGAATTAAAATAAAAAATATCACTTTTTAAGGATTAAAAAGTTTGATTTTTTAAAATTTCATGAGAATTGGGTTCTGCCAGTATCTTTTGTGTCAATTTGTCTGGTTGGTAAACGCACATAATCAATTCTCTCCGCTGCAATGTACGCTTTAATATAAAATTATAATTAAACTTAAATTAGACATTCATCTTAATTACATTTTACCGCTTAAAATTAATTTTATTAAAATAATTCTACCTCAACTTTACAGATTAGTTTACTTTCATTCCATATGCTAATTTGTTTAAACTCTTTCAAGACGGAAGATTCCCTTTTCCACTATGTACATATTTGCCTACTTTTAACACTTGTTTATGTGAAATCACATGATGTCATTACCATAGATTAACAAAAATATAAGAAATTAATCACTATATGATCCTCTTGTCCCAATTTATACATCTTATTGATTTCATAAAAAATAAAAAGTTATTATTTTTACAAAAAAAATCAACTTTTAAAAAAATTATTAAAACTTTAAAAAAAAAAGTAATATATGAAACATTGACTGATATAGATTAGAATTAAACTATGTAAATTTACCTAAAAGAGGTATCCTTTGACCGATAATTTTTAAATAATAAAAAAGAAAAATCTTTGGTAGTTTGCGTCACCAAGTAATTAAATAAATAGAAAGGATATAATTGGTTGATATGAATAGATGAATGGTGTTGAAGGTTGGAAGAAAAATATTATATATATATATATATATATATATATATATATATATATATTATTAAGCTAAGGAAAAATAGAAAGCATAAAAAAGGTTGGAAAGGAGGAAGTGGGGGGAGAAATAAAGACAGTGAGAGTCGTTGGGGACTTGTTTTCATTCTAAAAAACCTGAGAGGCTGAGACGACAAGAGGAACGGACATAAGTATAAAGTTGTAAAGTTGTGTGGGTTGTGAGAATACGACACCACACTGCCTTTTCTCTTTGCCCCATTTTTCTGCATCTTGACAAAACCATTTCTACCTTTCTCTTTCATTAACTATTATTCTCTTTTTGGAAGTGGATCACTACGCCACTCCATAAGCCCTCCCGCAGTGCTCAATTACTTTTTATTTTAATGTAAATTACATATACACTATACTTCTTAATTAATAATTATCAATCATTCCTCTCTCCATTATGTTAGTCACACTTCCATCAAACTTTCTTTTAAAACTAAACTACTTCCCTAATAATCAGGAATAATATTTTTAAAACTGTATAAAGAAAAACAATGTAAACTAAGTCAAATGCTTATTTTAATTATTTTTATTATTTTGAAATTTTTTTATGTAAGAAATTGTCCTTCAATTATAGTAACGAAATTTTTTTTATTAATTTTTTAAGATTTGAATTAAAACAAAAGTTTAGATTGTTTGGATGATGGTTGAATGAACTTATATATGTTAATGATAAATATTATTGCATAGTTCTTTTCTTCGCATAAACATTCATTTTATAATTCGAACTGTGATCCAAAAGATAGTACAATTAAGAAATTAATAAATGAATCACAGATCTCATACGAATGCATAGGAGGATATAGCTTCAAGAATCTTCACTTGTTGAGATTATATGGAATTTACAATAAAGGTAAAAGTCATTCGTTTGGGGACAGAGTCATCTTAATAGACTTATTTTGCTTGCTAAAGCAATCTCATTGTTGATTAAAATTGACTAGTGTACCAATTTCTTTAAGTAATACATAACACAACCTGTAATCATAAAACTGTCCTCTATACCCCAAATATTAGATTAATCTTAGCAACATCATCCACACACATCTTTATACTAATTACAAAACCAACTTATTGGGATAACATTGCAAGAATCAAGATCAATTCTATGTATCCACTCACTACCAAAAAAAATGCAATTTAGTGAGGTAAAAATTCTCTTATTAATCCCAAGTTATATAGAGATGAAATAGAAAGAAAATAGGATCCATAACTAAAAGTTGAAATATGTAATTGATGTTAACTAATAAAAAAGGTTTGGATAATTTTATGTTATTCTTCTCATACATAAACATACATAGTTAGTTAGTTAATATTATTAACATATAAAAAATAGAAAAGATTAATTTATTTTTTTAAAATAATTGATGCTAAAATTATTTTACTTAATAATTATTTTATAATATAAATTTAATTATTAAATAGTGTAATATTAATATAATGATCACACATACAATTTTTTTTAAAAAATCAAAATTTATAGACAAGTAATTCTATAATTGATATTATTTATATTTTAAAAATGTATATTTTATGTTAAATTTAATTTATTTCGACTTAATCTATTAATAAAAAATTCTAATTTTACAGTTAAAATTTTTAAATTTGTATTTTACAAATAAGCTATCAAATTAAATAATTCTAATATAAGTTATTTTTAAAATGAATTAATCTTTTTCCAATTATATATATATATATATATATATATATATATATTCGCTTAATCAATTTACAGGTGAATTTCATAATGCTTAAATGACACTTTCATACATAAATTTTATATTTATCTTTTGTATTAAACTTTAAATTTATTGGGATTATAAAAATTAATGATAAATAAATAAATATAAACTATTACAAATAATATATACACGCACAAGGGTGTTTAGTTTCACGTCCCCCCTCCAACTTTTAAGGTTTTTAAAGCTGTATAATCGTGTTTTCACTCATTTTTTTTTATCATTATATAATTATTTTACGTATGTGTGCATGTGGTCTCAAATGAAGTTTCGACTAGAGCAATCTTGTTGATATAATCATTATTGATTTCCATATAATCAATTTTCTACCATATTAAATGCTTCTGGTGTTTCTAATAAGGATGAATGTTGATCCGACAATTCTTTGTGCTTTTATGCTGCCTAGTCCGATGAAGGACTGTTTATTAAACAAACGAAGTTGAAACTTTTTTACATACATATATTATTATACAAAATTTTTATTTATTAACGATTTAATGTTAGATTATTTTTTATAAATTTTAAAAAAAAAATTATTAGTATAAATATTATATAATTATATTAATAATAGAATATATTATATTAATAAATAATTTTATTAATATTTATTAGTATAATGGTATATTTTTTATTTGTTTTCACAACAATAAAAATATCATCATTGTTGCTATGCTAATTATTATTGTTTATTATATATTAAAAATTATATTTATTGATTTATTTACTGATAGATTTATTAACATAATTTAAAATGTTTTATCATACAATAAACTTGCATGCTGAGACAAAATTTTAAATAAATTATAACTTAAAAAAAATACTATATAAAGTGAATAACTTGGGTGTAAGTTTTATATTTTACAAATTAACTAGTTTATTTAAAGTAAAACATGGTTGGCACCTATTTTTAGTATACTCCTTTAAAGATATCATGTATGAAGGTGTTAGGCTTAGGATTAAATAATTTCTACTATCAAATTTAATACCCATTCCAGATACTTCAGTGATTTGGATTAATTTTAATTATTACTTCAGCGATTTAATTAGTTAAATACTTTATCTCTATAAAACTTGGAAGATTAATAGGTGAATATTATAAGATGATATAATACTGAAATTAAAAAAAAAAGTAAGTACACAATTAAGTGATTTTTATACTTATCATATAGATGTGTTAATATAATTTTTTAATCCTTAACAATAATATCTTTGAAATTACCCAAAGCATTTATAATATAGAATGTTTTTTTTTTGAAAATGAACTTTTTAAGAATTATAATTTTTGAAAAAACTATAAATATATTAGTATGTTTAAAGGATTATTAAAATTATTATTATAAACATGATTAAATTTATTTATTATTATAAAAATTTAAATTTTCACTTTCTTATAAAAATATTTTACTAGAAAACATAATTAAAATATTAAATTATTATAAATATTTTTAAAATTTTAATATAAAATTTTAAATCCTTACCTTAAATTTAAAAAAAAAATAAAAAATCGTCCAACCAAACTTCCCTTAATAACATAGGTCAAAACTTATCACGAGAAAATAGACATTAAATAATCGGGTCATACCATTATTGTCTCCACATGTCTCTCGCATAAGCCTCATTTCATCTTACTACTTTGGATAGACATTAATATGTGATCCACATGCAGACCTTAATTTCAAATTCATAGTCCAAACCCCACTTTTGTTGTCAAACAGGACGTATAGGGACACATGCAACCAAACCCTCCTTAATTTACATGAAAAATTCTCCGTTTACTAATAAAAATGACTTTTTAGGCATTGTTTTCTCTGTGGAAAGTTTATGATGAAGAGAGGTTATCGTCTTAAAGGACATACCAAACTACTAACATTAACGATAATTTAAATAAAATCCCGTGTAATTTCAAATCCTTAAATTCAAGTAATATAATTATTAATACGAAATAGATCAGATCGATGTGTTATCTGCCAACGTCTTTCTCTTTTTTTTGGGTATAAGTAACCCAAAAGTTTAAATTTCAAAATTTTACCTTGACTTTTAAATATAAGAAAAGTACAAAATAGTGATCTTAAATAATTTAAAATGTAAAGTTTTTATTTTTAATGCATTCTCAAAGTTTAAAACAAAATAACAAAATAATTTGAATTAATCATATTTTGAGAGAAAAAATATACTATATTTTCATATAAATTACGAAAAATTTAATTGATATAACGTCTTATCATATTTTAACTCAAATATTTTCAGTTACGTTTTTCTAACTTCCCTGCATTTATAATTATTAATTAAGGATAAAAATAAATAAATTTTGAAAATGTAGAATAACAAATTTTTTGAAACAAAACTAAAAATCAAAACAAAAAAAATGGAAAAAGTGATTGAAAAAAAGGTTAGGAGCAAAACTGAAAAAAAATAATACTTCTAAAATTTTAAAACAGTGATTGAAAAAAAAACATTTTACTGAAATAACGATTATTTTAATACGAACGAAGTAATTTTTTAACTAGTGTCTTAGATATAATTAATTAAAAATTCTATTTAACAAAATGCTTAGTATGATTAATTATATAAGATGTGTTTGGTAAACTAGTAACTTAAATGTAATTAAGAATTCTATTTAACACAATGCTAAATATAATTAATTATGTAGTTTTCCATTGGCACCAGCCACCATATAGGAGAAGCCAATTTTATTTATTTATTACTAAAATGGCTAGTATTAATTTATTTCACCTACTTGCTATTCAATTGTTCGATGCAAATAAGGAAAATCCATCATTTTGGTTTCTTTTGTTTTTCTTTTTCAACGATATTGTGATGTTTTCCTCAACTGAATGCATTGTACGAGTTATCTCATCTATACTTTAAGTCTTTTAACTTTAATCAAATCGATCACATTACGGACAACATATTGACGTTTATTAAAAGTACACTCTTACCCTTTTTTTCATATTGTCAGTTACAGCATGTGGTGGTGACTTAGTTTGAATGTTGTCGGCTTACATTTTGTTTTAGGATGAATAGTTTTGAAGGGGGAGGGGGAGAAAGTAATTTCGTTATTTCAATTAAATATTACCTAATTTAATATTTCTTTAAAATAATAAACTATTCTAAAACCATCCAATTATTATACTTATTAATTTTAAAATATTATATAGCTCTTTAAAATTTTAATTAAAAAATAACACTATTTTTTTCTTCTACAATTTTAACATAAGGCATGCTTTAATATAAAATTTATAGTAAAAAATAGTTTAAACACTTATTCCAATATGAACATTTAAAGGTAAGAATATATATTACTAACATTTGTCTTCTAAAGTCTTAATTAAAACAAACACACACGCCAATCGTGATTAGGAAATAATCTGAATTGCTTACATAACAACTATAATTAGAAAAAAATTATGATTATCATATATTGTAATAATTTATTTTAATATATTTTACTTTATTTATCTATTATATTTTTTCTCGTCCCGATTTGTTTATTTGTTTTTTCATCTGATTCTCCATATTTTAAATGTGAAGGAATACTATTTCATTATGAAAATATGTGTAGGAGCATACAAGGGACAAAGGTGAATAATTTGAAGAAATTGGAGAGAGAGAAGCGTAAGAGAAAAGACGAAACATATAATGGAGTGGGGGGAATGAAAATAAATGAGAACACATGGAAGGTTGAAGTGATGAAGAAGATGGTGGAGTCAACAATGGACAAATATGAATTAAATGAATGTGAAGTATGCAACAAGCATAAGTTGTCTTGTTTTGGTCTCATTTTCATTTTGGTAGGATTGTAGTGGAACCTTCCCAAAACTAGAACAAATAAAGTTATGCATTAATGGCCTTACGTAGCGTTGAAAACAGGGCTTGAGGTTTATTTTCAATACAATTCATGGTTGGCCTTTCCTTCATATATATTTTTTTTCATTCTTTCTTTGTTTCTTGGTTGGTTGGCCTTTTCTTTTGAAACAGAGGAGGCAAAAAATGATCATAATGAGGCATCCACATAACGGTATAGATAGGAACATACATTCTTTACCATTAAGTTTCTTTTTAAGTGATAAGGGAATACGTTAACTGAAAAACATTCATTTGTTTGGTCGGTAGGACTGTCTGTCTGTTTGGTAGTACCCATGCCCTGTTTCTACGTTACCAATAACAATTCCCAGCGTTATTCATCGACTAATGAACATGGTTAGTAACCTATGTAAGTAAGTAAGGATTTATTAGCTTAACATCCTCCCACTGTCTCTTCTTTCTATATCTATTCTATAATCTTCCTTTCCTACTTTCCCTTTTAATATCGCTGAACCAACTGTTTCAAATATATATATATATATATATTATTATGATGAAAAATAATATTATCAATAAAGTGTAAATTAATAGTAAAGGAGACAGATACAACTTTATTTTTAGAACTCATTATTTTGAGCATATAATTTTATATATATGATTAAATTAAAAATTATATGATTATTTTAATATTTAATATTAGTTCTTTATAATTAAATTTAATATTTCCAAGTTAAAATGTTTATATATCAAAATTGAGGGAAAAATTATTATATCAGTTTCATTTTCAAAATATATTTTCTCATGTATGATATCTTATAAAAAAAATTAATATTTTTCACTACTTATTTATATTATAAGTAAAATAATAAAAAATAGAAATTAATAATATAAATAACACATCTCAATAACAATAATATATGAAGTGTCAGGTAGAATCAGGACTTTACTTTCACTTTCTGCGAGACTGAGAAGAACCCGTAACCATTTATGGATGCCGCTGCCTTCAAATCAGTCGTTCCTCAGCAACGACATGGTCAGGATATTCCTTTTATTTTATTCTTTAATTTACTCTCAGCTCGGCGTCCATCATTTTCCATCCTAAAAGTAACCTTTTTCCTTCCTTTTATGTTTCTTTTTATTTATTTACAAATAACTATACAAATACTTTTTTTTCCTTTCTAAAAATCATGAATAAAATGATAGAAAATATGAATTTATTATTTTATATCATTCTATTTATAGATATTAAACATGAGGTAAAAACAAATAATTTTATAATTATTTATAAAATATATAAACTAATAAAAAAACAGAACAAACTGCATTTCTTTCTGTGAGCCTAAACCAAACCCCCCAACAGCTCTGCTGGTCTTCTTATTATTAGCTTTCGTTTCTTTTTATTTATCCAAAAATTATTAGTTTAATATTTTTTATCTGATGTAAATATTAAAAATATAATTAATATAGTTAGTTTTTTAAATAATTTATTAATTTATCATTTATATATATATTTTTTTAATTTATATTTTTCTGAACAGATAAAAAAACCAAAAAAGTAAATATTAAATTTATTAGTATTAAATAATTACTACGTATATAATTTATTAGTATCAGATAAAGAAAGATTATAAAACGTGAGAAAGAATGAAGGGTGAAAAAAAGAGGAATTAATGCTCCATTTTATTAATATAATAATCATTCTGAGTTTAATTAATAAATATACCTATGCTTACAAAAAGAAAAGAGAAAACAATATAAAGTTTATAACGCAAAAATTAATTAATTTTTTTTTCTAAGGGAAAAAAAATGGACACATTCCCAACAACCCTTGTAACGGTTTTTCTTGGTTCTACTAAGGGCCTTTGACTTTGGCCCCGCCAAAGTGGTGTATTTACATTTCTAAGACCAACAAAAACGGATATTAGCATTTCCATCCCTTTGCGTTTGAACTACTATTCCGGCACCACCCTCACACTGGCTGGTAGCCACTCTTGGGGGCTCCGGCGATCGGAGTAGCCATCATCTTCGAGCCTAACAAGCATCAAAGATTGATGATCATGCGTAGTTGAATTAAAATTGTTTTTGAGCTGGTTGAAACTGGGAACCAAAACTCTGTCCATCCATTCATCAATGGTGGTTTGGCCTAACCACACTCCGCTGGTAATCTTGTGAAGAGCCTCCTCCTGAACTTCAATTGATACGCCGCTCCCGACGACGGTGGAGAATCTTTTGGCGATGGATGCGGAGAAATTCCGTCGAATGAGATCAAAATTGAGGGGCTTGAAGACAATGGCATCATCGACGGTATCCAACAGCTCGCGGGGTATTGATGAGAGTGAGGCTCCTCCATCGCGATTGCTGCATTCATTGTCAACCGTGAAATCACTTGAATTGAGGGAACCATCTCCCCTGTCATCTTCCTCCGCATCATCATCCGCAGCTTCATTAAGGTCAAACGATAAACCTGAATTCGCTTCCTTCCGGGGCTTCAACGACCTCTCTTCATCGGATAACCAACTGGGTCTGCGTTTTGATGTTTTTTTAGCCACCGATATGCGTAGTTGCCATCCCCCTCTAGCTAAATCCGCAAGCTTTTCTTCGTCAGGTGGAGATCCATTGGAGAGGTATCTGAGGTCCTCCGGTAACCAATTTGCGGTGAGGATGAACATGACATTTCCGAGACTGATTTCTCTTCCGTGAGAATCGGGGAAGCGCCCCTGTTCCATGGCTCGTTTTATGCTTCCGCGAAGAAGGGTATTGGCTTCATCAATGTCCTCAAGCATGATGACAGAAAGTGGGTTCCTTCTGATGGCCTCCGCTATTCGATCCAGTACGGTTTTCCCACGGAAATGAGGGGCATCGGAGTCTCCTCCATCCACACGGCGTTGCGCCAGAGGTATTATGATTGGGTTGGAGCCGGATACGAGCTCCGAAAGAGCTGCTGCCATTTTCTTCTTCCCAATTCTATCAGGACCCACGAACAGTAACCAAGTGTCACCCTTGGAGCGTCTTTTCCCATTCCCAAGTTTGCACTGAGTGACTGTGGTGGCCACTGCGGATGCTGCATCCTGCTGCCACCACACCTTTTCTGTGAGACCTTTCAGGAGCTTCTTGAAAGAGTCTGCATCATCGGCTGCTAGTTTTTTGCTTTGCAGTTCATCAAACCTGTCTTGGGACTCGGATGATAGGCAGCTGAGGAAGTCATTGATGCGTTCTTTCTGTGTTTCTTCCGGAATGCTATCCCCTCCCTTTGTTTGTCCAAGGACCAGCTCCGTTGTTACCGCACTTTGCCGCTCTGCTGCCTGAATTGATATTGGATTTGAGCTTAATTGCAAAGAGCTTCCAAGGTTTTTATTCGGAGGGATTTTGGGTTGAAATTGGCGCCCCAGCAATGTGACACTGTACAGACCGCTCATTGACAAAGGAGCTGGACTAATTCTCTCCGTGCTCACATTTTGCTGATGAAATTTAGGATGTAGATTCAAGCACGCATCATGCCATTTCTTTTGTATTTCTTGACTCCTCTTCTTCACATTCACCTCTTGGCCGTTGCTCTGTTAAAACACAAAAGGAACATATTACGATTAAAACACATGCATTTTCTAAGTAACCCACTTGCTGACAAATGTAGTAATTGTTTTGATCAAATTCACCTGAGCCTGATCCGTTGCTTTAGTATTATCGCTGTTAGTTCTGGCATTCTGTAACCACTGAGGAAGGGATGGTCGAGCTGCCTCCGATTTGAGTTCGGCATCAGACTTGTCAGTTTCTTTTAACATATCTGCAACCTCCTGGTCGCAGCTCTGCATGCATTGCGGGCAACATATTGATGCTGCAGCAGGATCCAAGTTCTCTGTGGGACGTCTTAGCGGAGTGATTGTTGTGGTTGGCAAGGTCTTTAAGGGGGACAAAGTGTCAAGTGAAGTACCCAGAATACCGTTGCTCCCAAGCCTGGTTACAATACAGGTAGATAAAAATAGTTACCTTAATACCAAATGCTGGGGACACAATAACCACGTTTCGGATCGGAGACTAATCAAGCTAACAGTGCAAAGTAGACAAAATGCTAAATATCCTCCTGTCAACGGAAACAGGAACATCACACGTTCTACATTCAAAATGGAATTCAATACGTAGGAGGAGTAGAAGCAATAACAAAATAGAACAAAGCTAACATACCAAATAAATAAGATTGAGCAACTAGAGTGTTAATTGATTCCATGAAGAATACATTTTAATTCCATTTGATGTTGGAACAGCAGAAGCAAGAAAGTATGGAAAGAGGAATATGTGGAGGCATTGAGGGAGAAGGAAATGAATAAAAAGAAAAAGAAAAAGAAAAAGAAAAAGAAGAATACCTAGGGAAGATAGCAGGGAGAGGAGCTCTGGTGGTAATTGGGAGGGCCTGAAGATCCCAATCATTTTCCATGGAAGGATGATAGACCTGACACCTCAAGTAAGTCTCACAGGTAGCAGTGCCTAACAACCAAAGTCTGCCACCACCACCAAACTTGCTAACCAATCTTGACATCTCCGTAACCGCAGCTCTCCCAACCTCAGCAAGCGTGACCTGCTGCATGTTCCCCAAAGCACCACCACCCATTCCAAATCCCACCGGCTGCTCCACCACCCACTTCAAGTCACCCAGGTCCACAAATACCGCTCCACAACCTGAACTTCCTATCCGGCTCTCGATCAAATCCCCCAACTCCTTCAACCTCGTTGGTATCTGCGCCTTATCAGAAGGAAGCTCCTTCTCCAAATGAATCACGTGAGCATCGCCAAAAGCCCCATCTCCCAATTCCTTGTTCTCAATCTTCTTAATCACCTCCTTGATCGCAGCCTCCGGCTCCGATTCCCCTACCAAGATCGGGTTCCTCTTCTTTGGTCTAAGCAATATATCCACGATTCTTTTAACCTCCTCACCCCTCTGCTGTCCCAATTGGGCAGCACTCCCCTGCTGCTGCAACCGCGGATTCAGATACAGATTCCTCCCGGGAGCGGCGGTCGGAGCCACCGTAGCTGACCGGAATCCCAATCCGATGGGACCGGAATTAACGGCGGAAGGGACTGAATTAAGGGACTGTTCGATGGTGGCTTTAACGGCGGGGCTGGAGAAACTTGCTTCCCTCATGACCCTGCTAACGCTGGGGTCATCGAGAATGGATATGATGAGCTGTTCGAGCTCGACCTTAACGGCGAGAAGAGGTTGCTGCTGCTGTTCCGGATAACCGCGACGCTGGTGAGCCTGGGCACGCTTGAGGGCGGCCATCAGAGCATTGGAGATTGGAGGTTCCATTGAAGAAGTTGTGTTCTGCGAAGTAGGCAAGCGCTCCAGGGCAACGCTGAAGCATAGCTCCAGAGCCCTGCACTGCAGAGGATGAGAGGAATTGGGGTGAGATTTTATACATGCTTGGCGCAGGAACCCGGAAGGGGAAGCGAGAAGCGTGGCCGCCACGTGGAGCGGCGTGGTTTGACCGTGGTTTCTGCGGCCAGCCTCGGCGATGGAGTGGTTGAGAACGCTGGCGGCCTCCGGCGTTAGGGTTTGCTGGATGGTGCTTAGACCGGCTCTCATTTCATCAATTCTATTGGCGATGAGGCTCCAGCTCAAATACCCAGATAGATGAAAAGCCTTAGATGTGCCCTGTGTTTGTGTTTCTTTATTTGAAAGGGAACAGGGGGAAGGGGTTGGAGTTTCAAAGTGGGAATTGGTTTGGTTTGATTTGGTTGGATTGGGTTGGGGATGAATATGAGGGGGAGTGAGAGTGAGAGAGAGAGAGAGAGAGAGAAAGAGAGAGAGAAAGAGAAAGAAAGAGGACGGGGAAGGAAATGAAATCGTGAATGAATCTTATCGGAGGCTGCCTTTCTGGGGTACTTGCTTGACTTTATGGGAGGGAGAAATAAAAAGCAACGAATGTGTGTATGTATGTGTGTGAAACTTACACTTGGGGTTCCAACCCTATAGAGCCCACACAGGAGGGCACAAAACGAAATTAGTGTGTATGTGTGGCGAGATAACAAGATAAGAACACTTCAATATAGACAAATTCACATTTTCAAGCCTCCATGCCTTCCCAATACAATCAAAACTAGCTTTTTACAAACACAAACAAAATCAACTAACTCCTAATACCCCTCCTTTGCTTTTAAGCCTTTTTAACTTTCCTACCCGATCTATCTATCCATCTATCTATCTATCTATCCTTCTCCTTCTTCACCTCCGCTGCGTGTCTCCCAAAAAGCTATTTCTCAATTCAACGCGAAAACGAAATATCGGATCCCCTCATTCGCAAGAATATGAATTCAACACCTTTCTCTCTTTCTCTCTTTCTCTCTCCTCTACTTACTTTCTAGTTTCTACTACCATCTCCCTCCGTGTCATACAATAACCAAATTGTCCCTCGGAATAAATTGGTAAAGATACATGCCAGGGCGGTGAATATAAAGAGAACACCTTTTTAAGAATATTACACGGCGCATGAACTGAGCAAACGTAATTAATTTCAACACATACTATTATTCTATTCTAATTATCGCTGCACCGCAGACGAACCAGATAACATAAAGGAGAAATTGTTTATATATATAAATAAATCCCCTCTTTATTGTGCCAAGAGAAAGACGTAGAAGTGGAGAGAATTTCTAGTAAACGGGGAATTGATGGACGGATGAAAGTACTATCGGTTGCAAGGATTTCTGGAAAAAAAATGCTTTGTCCACACAGCAATCTGCTCTCCTTTTCGTGTCATCTTTTTCCCTTTCTTTATATTTTTTCTTATTATATTAATATGTTGTCATTATTTTATTTAACACTTGCCTTTTCAATTTTTCTTCTCACCATTTTTTTATCATTTAATTTAAAGGCTAATTTGTCTCCACTCAACAGATTAGTTATGATGGGGAAGCAAAACACTTTTTTGCATAGGAAAGAGAATATATTTTCTATTAAGTATTTAAATTATTATTTAATGCTGTAAAAAATATTTAAAATTAAATGCATAACATAAAATTTTACTATGAACAGAAACTGATGATTATAATAAAAATATATATATATATATATATATATATTTGAAATTACAATATTTTTATAAAGGACAGACGTGTCTGGTTAAATGTTACTGGTTGGATAAAGAAATGTAAAACCTAAAAAGAAAGATGATGATGGGAGAGAGATACTCAGGACTGAGGTCTTCGGAGTTTGGATTGACTGCCTTTTTAGTTTTTATCTCTCTCTCACACCAGTTTTGTTTTGTTCCTAGTTTCTTAAAACTGTAACAAAAAGATTAAGGGAAACATCATTCCCACGCGTATAATGGAAGGTTCACAGCACGAGCCAAAATTCACAGGACACATACAGAGGGGGCCCTTACGCGCCTGGGAAGTGTGAAAGTAACTGCTGCTGTCTCACTCCTCAATTTTGCCTTTCAACCAATTTTCTGCTTTTCACACGCAACACCTACAAAAGGTATCTCGCCACTTTCACCTTTTTCATACTTAAATTACTCTCTCTCTCTCTCTCTCTCTCTCTCTCTCTCTTACTTTATCTCAATTCTCAAGTCCAAGGGTACGTGATCGTTTGGCAAGTTACCATTACCACATGAAAAGAGGCACCCATTTCTTAAGCTAATCCTTAATTAATAGACCGTATTAAACAAAACTGTCCCCATCAGTTATTATGTCAAAGTTATTCTACACTATTTTCTATTTCGTTGGGCAGCTGCACAAAATTTTAAATTCAAATTTGAAGTAAAATTATTTCAAAATATATACCAATTAAGTGATATTACATGAGCTTGGATCTTGTCTTCAAGTTCGGAATTAATAAACTCTACTTTGGAATCACGTTGTTGCATGACTTCATGTTTGTTAAAATGAAAACGATAGCCCCATTAGCTTTTGTGATGGACCATATTTATACAATCACTTAGAATTTTACGGGCAATTGCTTACCATATATACATGCCTTTTGGTTTCAACTTGACAACAATGAAATCTCGACCCTTGCTTGCGAGATTTGATTGATTCTTGTTAAACAAAAAACAGGGGGTTGTATCTCGAACAATGATGTCGGGGGCATTGCTTAAGTTTGAGTCATTCAAAAGAAAAATGGTCTTTTCTTGCTCACTTCTTTACAATATATATATATTTATATTTATATTATTCACCCAGATGATGTATATTATTACTTACTTTCATTTATATATTAAAAAATAACATTTGTCAAAAATCATTTTCTGTAATTTGAGCTTAAAAGAGCAAGTGCATTAAATGCATTGAAAATGGTTGTGGCCTAACCTTCCCAGGCCACAGCCGCCCAATAATATCTAGCATTAAATTCAGTGGACAAATTCAACTTGGTTTTATATGGACCGACCTTCATTGAATCCGAAAAATAACAATCTTCTTTAAAGAAGAAAACGACCTCGGTAGAACACCTTCTTTTAATTTTTAACTTACTACATACTTGTGACCAAACTTACTACATATACTTAATATACCAAGGACATGCTAATTTCGAAAGGGGAAAAAAACGAAATTCAGAGAAAGATACAGTGTATACTAAAATAATTGAAGCTAAACGACACACCCTCTTAACTCACACCATTTTCTCAAATTATTATAAATACAAAATATCACAATAAATATTATTTTTTTAGTAAATCTTAAATGAATGAATAGTCTCTTTATAACGTTAATGTATCCAACAACTATAAGTCTTGCAAACATTTGGATGCTTGCAATTAAAATCCTTCAGTTGCATACCATTACTTTAAGGTTTTATATATTCTTTTAGTATCAAATAACGCGTATAATCTGAGTAGAGAAAATGCACACAAAAGTTTTTGGTCAACAATTCACCATTATTAGTTATGTGATTTATTAGCTATACTATACTAAAGAAAATAAATTGTATTTTGAGCAATAATTAATGTACCACAGCAGAATATGCATGTTTGGATATATGTTATTATTTTTTATATATGATACTTTTTAAAAAATTATGACGTTTTAAATTGATACACAATTTAAAAAATCCAATAAATTGAAATGTATATGCATTGTGAGTACATGTGCTTTAAATTTGTTCTTTGTATTTATCTCTATTTAGAAACATCATGTTATGTTATTCCCTCTATTTTATGTTAATTAATCGTAATTTATAATTTTAAATGACTTTAAATTATTTGTCAGTTCAAAATATACTCCTCCTTTTATTCTAAAATAATTTACATTTAATTAAGAAAACATTAAATACTTTATATTTTGAGAAAATATAATCACATTGACTAAACTATTTTTCACTATTTTATTGTTCTAAATTATTTTATTCAGTGGAGATGTTAATGCATAAAACTAACTAAAAAAAAAAACATTTTCAGTAACGAATACTTTAAAGTGGATTACTTCCTCTGTTCCTTTTTTTTGACATTTTTTTTAAATTTTACGTATCATTTTACAATAGGAACAAGCAATTGATTATTTTTAAAAAAATTCATCCATAACAATTAGTTAATGTTTTTTTATTGAGAAAATAATTAATTTGATGTATAAAGTTTATAACAAAAAATTAGTTAAAATTTGTATTAAAAATAAATATTAATTACATTTTTCAATTCTTATATTATGACTTTAAATGATAAATAAAACTAAATAAAGGGGAAAAATTTTAAATAGTAATTGTTCTAAAATAAAATTAAATATATCATATTAATTTGTATAATTTTCTATTAAAAATTAAAGTTGTTAGCACATCTCAAATATAAGTATGGGATCATTAATACTCAGCGTTGTACGAACCGACGGTGTTTGTGTGTTTCCAAAATAGAAAAGGGTATAGTTGACCGTTCATTAAGTTGATTAATTGTAGAAATTAAATATACAAGATCTTGAATCAATAATTGTTCCATTAACATCCTTTAAACACAAGAATCACTTACAAGTTCCATAGGAAATAAAAAAAATATAGAAGTGAGAACTGGAGATAAAAAATGATAAGGAGTGCTTAACACTAATGATAAACACGATTATGCAAGTCTGAGGAAAATATATATATATATATATTGACAATAATAAGAAAAGGTATAATAATATAATAGAGTGTGTACTATATAAAGCTTTTGGGATTCCCAACTTTATATGACAGAGAGTAGCTTAGCCACAGACACACCAAACAACTTTTTAAGAAAAGCTTACAGAAACCCAAAAAATAATGAATCATCATAGTTCCTTTTGGTAACGCACGCCCTCCATCCCCTCCTTTTTCTTTACCTCTCCGTTGCCTTTTTCGCATTTTTCGAGCTCACAACTACTTCTACCTTTATACGCACCCACCCTCACTTCTCTCTCTATTTGTCTCTTTTCCACAGCCTTTGCTTCCTCCGCGGTTCATTCATGTCTCACCACTTTCTACTCATTGCTTAACTTTCATTTCATCTTCACACATCCCGTTACTTATTTTTAAACTCCGTCTGTGTTTCCAATGATAAAATTAACTCCTCATTTATTTCAAATCAATTACATATGTTAATTGAACATAGTTATGCTCCACACAAATTCCATAATTATAACTAATACTTTTTGTTTCAATTTTTAAACCTGAAAATTAAAACTATATTTGATCGAATTTACATAACTATGAATAATAAATTTTTAATTTTTAACAAATTTACATATTTAAATTTCAAATCTTTTTTTATGGATCAAAATAAACTTATTTTGTAAAAAAAAATTAATAATTTGTAACATTTCTAAACGTTGTAAAAAATAGTAAATGAGTTTATATGCTTTTAATTTTACTTTATATTTAATAAAAATAATAATATCTTTAATTTTTAATATGGTAAATTATTTAAATATTTTAAAAATATAATTGATAATTATTTTAAAATATACAATTTAAAAAATTAAAGTATGATTAAATAATTATTTATTATACTATTTATATTAAATAAATATATTTAACTTAATCAGTTAATTTATCTATATTTAACTTTTAAATAAGTGATTTTATCAAATAAGTTCGTAACCAAAGGATTATCATCTGTTTAGGTTTAAGGAAAAATAGACGAAAAAATTTGGTGGATAAAATAAAAGAAATGGTTAAATTAATGTTTTATTTTATCATACATTTAAAACAATGGTGAAAAAACAATGGTTAAATAAGATCATATATATATATATATGAATGTGAAATTTAATATTTATATCAATTTAATAATTTATTATAAAATATAATATTTATTAATTTTACAGTTAAAATATTTAATAATATATTTATAATTATATATTTAATTTTAAATAATTTTTATATTTATATATATATATTTATATTTAATTATTAATATATATATATAAATAATATATTAAATATTAAAATAATTTTTATAATAAAATATCTGTTAACTTTTATTTTATATAATATTTAATAAATATAATTTATTTGATAAAAAATATTAAATTAATAATTAAATCAACGAACGTTATATTTTATTAATAATTATTAAATTATATAAATATTAAAATTTAACACGTATATTAATACGCTTTAATTTACATATATATATATAATTAATGCACACGCATATATATTAAATAATAATAATTTATTTTTAATTTATGAATTTAATTTTTAAATATTATCAACATAGTATTTTCTATTATTAATTAATTAAAAATTATAATAAATGTAGCTTTTAATATATTTTCTGAATCAATTATATAAACAAAACAAAACTTTTAAAATAATTATATTTTTATTTTATGTAAAAAATTAAGATGAAAAACAAAATAAAAATTATAAATTCAATTGATGGGTTAAAATTCACTTTTATTTATCTTTTATTATAATAAAAGTTTAAAAGCATGTAATGTTTTAAAAAAATAATAATATTGCCCCGTCCTTTTTAATTTTACAGTCGACGTACTCTCTAATGATAAGTTCCATGTAATTTCAATATCTCCCAAACACTTTATTCGCCAATTAAATTTTAAATAAACCACTTCAAAACTTTGATGACATAAAAAAATTTACAAAAAAATAAACTTACTAAAATAAACAATCATTATTTGTCGTGAAAATTATCAACGAATATATATATATTGAGTACAAATTTATTAAATTTAAAAATTAAAATAACATTACATCCCCTGTTGTATTCGGCAGAATTTTCAGTGGAAAGACCCTTCTCTAAAACAAAATAAACAGATTATGTTATATTTACACGGAAGGATAGCAATGAATTGATATGGTTAGTGTGTGTTTATAATTATATTTTTTTAATAATTAGTTATATTTATATAATTATTATCATTAGTAGTATTAATAATATTAGTATTATTAAACAAACCAAGTTATATATTTATAATGCCATTATGCCAGATAAAAAAAAACAACTCTAAAATAACTTTTTTATTTGAATTGTATACAAAAATTTGAGACAAAATTTTTACAATAAATATGAAATTATGTATATTATTAATCTACTGGTACTTGAAACTAGTGTCAAAGATTAAAAATAAAATTAAAAACAATTCAATAACTTTTAATCATAATAATTAAAGTTTTTCTAATCTTAATAAATTATTTATGTTATAATTTTTTTTCTCATATAATCAACAAAAATGATGTCATCCAAATACACTTCTGGAAAGTCCTCCAGTAACCTCCAACGAAAAGATTTCAATAGTTTTATCCATTAAACAGGTGTAGCAATAAAATTCGAATTAGTGTATATTCATTTAATCTCGTCCTAATTTGAATGAAAATTTTCGATTTTAATAGGATTTAAATGATTTTATTTATATTTGGTAAAATTAATAGATAAATTAACTTAAAATCAAAACTTTAATTAAAAGTTAAAAAATATATAAAAAATTAAAAACATTTATTAAAATAAATAATGTTTGATAAAATTAATTTTTAAATTAACGAATAAATATAAAATAATAAATAATAATACAATCATTCAATTTAAATTTAAGTATTAAATTTTTTATTAATTGTTAATTTTAATATATATATATATTATTTAAATTAATTATTATAATAAATTAATTTTAATATTTTTAATCTATTTTTGTTTATATATATTTTATTATAAATTATATAAATAAATTTATATTTATTTTAATGATTATATATTATAATTTTTTTGATAAATTTATTTATTTATTTTATTATTTATAATATTTTTAAATAAAGATATATTTTATCAAATATTTATTGTTTATTTATTTATTTTTACCATAAATAATGTTAATTTAAATCAATGAGATAAAAATTATATTTGCATATCATGAAAAAAAAAAAAAACTGAAAGAGCAGCGTTTGGCCAAGAGGAAGACATTGCTTGAGAAGAGACCAAAAGATGTAGCATCTTCGGTGGTCACTGGTCATATGAGTAATGAAAAATAAGAATCGATTCAATTTTCATTGAATATTTATAAAATATATTTATAACGGATAAAGTAAATATTTTTTTAATAGATTTAGATATGAATATAAATAAACATTTATATATAGTTTTTGGTATAGATATAAGTATAGGTATTATAATATTTATAATTATTATCAATATTATATATAAGTAATAAATATATAATTAAAGTAGTATATAATTAAATTTGAAAAAATAATAAAAACTTTAAAATAAATTTAATATATTAAAACTTGTAGTAAAAAATTAGACCTGTATTTCAATTTTTATATTTTATATATTTTATATATTTTACATGTTCATAAAAACATTAGAAAAAGTAAAAAACTAAATTTCAAAAATAATACATACAAGTATGAGAATTTAAATATTCAACAAACATGAAAAAAAAATTGTTATGCACATAAATATAAAAGTGGATAAATAATTTTTTAAAGTATAAATATGGAATCGAATACTATAACACCTCACATAAACTTTACTTACTTGACTAAGAAAGCAAATATACAAGTTTGTTATTTAATATTTACTTAAAATGAATAAGATGAGAATTTAATAAGAAACGTAATAAAGTTGAATTGAAATAGATAAGGATGTTTTAGGAGGAGTATAATTATAATATATATATATATATATATATATATATATATATATATACCGACATAGATATATCTCACAATATTTTTCCGGAATAATAGGGAGGTGGCACTGCTGCAGCTATGGCTGGATGCATTTTTCCAGCTGAATTAGAGATTTTGAATAGGTTGGCCTTGTTTCTCAAAAACCGTGAAACCTAAATGTATTTCTCGCACAAATAGGTTGTGAATCGTCTTATTTTCAAAGAAAAATGTTCAATCAACATTTAATGTTGGAATATGCCTCCGAAAAGCAAAATAATAAAAATAAAATAAATATCAAAATTTTAAAATTTATTAATTATGGTCGTCATCCTCGTTACTGTTGTTATTTTTACGATTTTACTACTTTATCTAGCATTATCACCAATGCCATTTACATCATCGCTCTTTGTCAATAACCATTGATGTTGCTACATGTAAATTAAAATTTTAAATTCGAGCCTAAATAAACTTCACCTTTATCTAACATGCACAACATACAAGTTAATTTCTTTAACATAATCAAAATATGAAAATTATAATTCAAAAGAACTTTCAATTCTTAGAGAATTACAATTAAATTTTGTAACAAGTTTAAAGTTAAATAAAATAAAAAATAAAAAGATTATTTATTATAAAATATAAAGATTTTATTATATTATTTATTATAAAGCTTTTAAAATTGAGAGAAAATATCAAAATAAATATTTAAAAAACACATCATATTATTATATGAAATGTCAAAACTGAAGATTTAAAAATTAAATTAAATTTAGAATTAATTTTAAAAATATTTTTAATTTAATAAATACGAAAAGTTTTAGGGGTACTGTAGTAATTTTTTTATTATTTTATTTTAATTAACCTTTTTTTTTGTTCTTATTGAAAATTTGTGGTTAACTAAATATAATTTTAACCAACAAATATTTAATTAAAATTTACCATATATATACCGACTTACTATGTATGTTACAAAAATCCTGAACAAACAGTAGTAATTTAGATGAATATCTATTACCTAATTCAAAAATTATTTAGCAATGAGTTAATAACAAAAATTAAAAAATTAGAAAAAATGAAAATAGAAACAGTATAAAAAAGAACAATAGAGAGACTAATTAAAAATTATATGTATGCCTTAATATTATATTATATTTAAAATTAATTTTATATAAAAATAAAAATATATTTAATTCAATATATCATGTTAATATTTAATATTAAATTTAAATAAATTAAATTTAATTAATATTATTAAAAATAATGGAAATCATAAATAAAAAATAAAAAAGATTAAAACAAATGAAGTTAACAAATAAGTAAATGACTTCTAAACAAGAGTTCTCAAAAATTAATTAAATTTAAAAAATAAATTCAAATTTTATAGTATATCAAATGGATTTTTAAGGAAAAGTATAATATGTAAAAATTTAAGAACATCTGTAATTTTAATTTTGATATAAAAATTTTGTAATTTTTCTTAATTAGAACTTATGATAGGTATAATTTTAGAAAGTATTTGATATTTAAAACTTTTTCTTTCATAAAAATTATATTTCCCATTAATTATATTTTTAAATTATAATTATTTGAAATATCATAAACATGTTTAGTATGTTTACAATATTAATGAAATTGTTATCATGATTATGGTCAAATCCTTTTTTACTTGTATGAAAATATTGTGTTCATATCTTATTTTATAAAAATATCTTGGTGGAAAAAGTAATTAAAATATTATTTTTGGAAATTAATTTTTAAATATAAAAAACTAATATTATTAAATTATAATATCTCTGGCAGAGATGCTAAGTAAGCCATCCAAGTTAAGCGACTATTACTTATTTAGACATTAATTACTTAATTAGACAGCTGGTTCTAATAAAAAAAACATGGATATAGATAATTTTTAAAATTTATTTTATAATTTTTTCAGAGTTATATTATTGAAAAATTATGCTTCTTTATACAAGATAAGTAAAAAAAAATACGTCACGGTCAAATAGATAAAGGTGAAGGTTTAAGAAAATTTGGTAAAATTGATCATTTAGTGATGCTTATAAGATTTCTGAAAAATTAAAAAATCTACTAAACCAAACTCTTTCTTAAAGTAATTACTGTAAAAGTTAATAAATTTTGTTGATGTGATAATATATAATTAGATGATAATATTAACTTTTACGTTATTGATATATTTTAAATATATTTTTAACTCAAACTAAAGAATTGTTGTTATATTTTAAATATTCTTTTTTAGGGTAAGCAATACTTACTTTTTATAGAATTTCCCTCTTTCACTAGCTATATTTGCCAAAAACAATAGTGCCGCTTACAATTTTGGTGCCCACTATAAAAGTTTATCAATTTTCGGTGATTTTATTATTGTGCTATCTTTGTATTTTTTGTTAAGAGAATTGAATATTAACAGCAAACATATATAGGGCAAAAATCAAAGTTTTCAATTATGAGGCTGTAATAAGGGTAAATTGTTTCTTTTGGATATTCGCAACTTGAAAACTTCATACTATAAAAAATTATTATTATGTGAAGTGTGATGAGTAGGTTGGTATAACATATGAAGGGTATTATTATTGTAGCTTGTTTAACCACTTAAAATGGAGTATTGAAATTACAAAACTGATTAGAAAAGTTGAAAGAAGAATGTTAACATGTATTATATTAGAAATAAACATTATATAATATTTGTAAAATAATGAAAATTTTATTAAAAGTATATATTAAAAATGTAAGTTTCATAATTTTGTGTCATAATTTAAAAGGAAAAAGACAAAAAAGATTGGCGTTTACTTTTAATTATATATTTTTGGTGTCATTAATTTAAAACTACAGTTGTCATTATAGGGAGAAAATGGTTGGGGTTGTTACGTGTGAAATGGTGGAGAGACAAATTAATGAGAAAAAGCTGACGCGTGAAACTTTAGTCCTTTCCTTTTCGGGCGACCCACAAAAAAGTGATACTTTGGATTTAGAATTGATATTGGAAGCAGAGAGTGATGCAGAGACAGTAGGTCTCAACTTTATGCATTTATTACCCTGTTTCACCGCCGAACCATCTTTGTCTTGTCGTTTTATTGCAAAATATTAAGAAAAATACCACTTATTCATTTTTTTATTTATATTTTTTTAATTTCATATTGTTTTATACATATTAAAAAATTAACTACTTTTACACTAAAGTTTATTAACTATTTTTAATTAATTTTATTCTAAAATATAAGTATATAACAAAATACATTATCTTAAACGTTTATAAGGATAAATTTAATTAATTTTATTAAATAATAAATAATAGATAAAGACACTAACACAGTTCTAATATTGAAAGCATATTATTTTCAAATACTCTAATATCAATTTCAAAGAGTAATATTAACAAGATTATCAAATCAATTAAATATTCTGTCGAAGATGAGCGAAAATATACCATTCATTTTATTTAGTATTTTATCTAAATAAAACAAATATTTATTTTTTCATTTAAAAAGAATATCATAAAAATTTAATTTAATTTAAATATATTTTTACTATGCTTTGAGTATATTTAAAAATTATAATTATAATTATAATTTTAAGGATTAATTTTAAATTTTTTAAATAAATTAAAATTACTTTTTTCAAATTTTTCAATTTTATTTATTGATTTATAAAATTAATATTTTACGAGAAATTTATCTAAAAGTGCATTTTTCATTTTTAATATATAAGATATTTTGTTTAATTTTAATGTTTATGTAATATTATTAATTTTTTAAAAAAAAGTAAGATGTTAACCATTTTGATTGTAATATTAAAATTTGATTTTAAGTTGTTTCTTACATAGTTTAGTTGCAGATTTTCAGTTTAGTTATGAAATAATATTTTTGGTATTTGAAAATTAAGTGAGGCGACTGCTAGCTACACTTTTACTCATATGCAGTAGTATCTATCTGAGATTATAACACTTCAATTTTGAATACAATCTTACAAATAAAAAATAAATAAATAAAATTACATCCTAGAGGTACAGTTTCTTACTTTTTTAAAGCAATACTTTTTAGGGTTGTTCTTGATAATATTTTGAACAGTATATAGCTCAACAAAGATAAGTGAATCATTTGACCCCACGGTTGAATCACTGATTGGATGATCCGGCCTTCTCACCCAACTTATAACAATTCCCATCAACATTGTACATCTATAGTTTAATATATTTTCTTATTCATTGACTTTGTTCATGCTTCTTTCAGTACTTGACGCTTTTATTAATTAATTGTTTACTTTTATGTGCCCCTTTATTTTAATTTGTGTTTCGTGACTACCATTTGTATATATATAGGTACACAAATTGTGTTGAATGTTCGGACATTGTTAAAGGTCCTTCAATTTTGCCGTTACTCTTCTTCAACTCTCTGGCCAAAATAACATTTTTTAATGTTAGTTTATACCAGCTACATATGGATAAGACACGTGGCACATATTCGGGAGTACAACCCATTTTTGAAATTATTAATTACGACATTATAGTATAACATGTAAAATCAGTATGAAATCAATACAAGAAAGCAAACCTCTTCTAACAATTAAGTTTTTAGGAAGATTTTAAAAATCAACCTAATTGAACCGTTGAATTTACCTGTTAAAGTTTAATTTAATCCTAGTTAAAATATGGTGAAATTGGTATTAATTAAATATTATTTTTAAAATATGTATAATATATATTATATTAAAAATAAATAATATATAATAATAAAATATATTAAAATTATAATTTTATATAATTAAAAATTAAAAATTATATTATTTTAATTTTTAAATTTAAATTATATAAATAAAATAAAAAATTCTTTTAATATTTTTTAAAAAATATTTTTTTATAAAAAACTGGTTTTAATCAATTTAATTAGTTTATTATTAATTTTTTATTAAAACAATTTTATGATTCAATTAATTGGAAGAAATAACTAGTTTCAGGTGTAATCGTTGGTTTGGTCCAATTTTTAAAATTATGATTTTTAGTATTTACAAGAGTAAAATATAATAAATAGAGTTATAATATTTTTTTATAAATGTAAATATCTTCTACAATGAATAAAGTTTTTTAAAAAAATATTATTTTAAATATTTTTCCTATTTTTTATTTCTTACATAAAAAATTTTATTTTAAAATATACACAATATTTATTCTATTTATGAATTTTCAAACCAAAATCTTCAATCATATTTTTTATACTAAATTGAAAAAAAAAATATTTTTATTAAATATTTTGGTTCATTGCACAAATTTTTTTTATATCTTAAACATCATATAAATTTATTTTATTTAATAACTATAATATAAGTAAAATGTTCTACTAAAAATTTAAATAATTAAATGTTTGAATATAAAAATTCAAAACAAAATTAAAGTATCACAAGAAAATTATTGATAAAACTAATTATAATTTTATATATTCAAAATGATAATCATTATTTTAATTTTATTACAAAGGAAAATTTAAAAATTTAATAACAAACTATTATTATT
This sequence comes from Canavalia gladiata, assembly GCA_037954105.1. Taxonomy (NCBI): domain Eukaryota; kingdom Viridiplantae; phylum Streptophyta; class Magnoliopsida; order Fabales; family Fabaceae; genus Canavalia; species Canavalia gladiata. The sequence goes on along the minus strand of CM075662.1, from coordinate 38,756,034 downwards.
TTTTTAAAACAATTTCAATTTTAAATTTATTAGCTTTTGAAAAATAATTTTAATAAATTACTTTTATTCAATTTCTAGTAATCGAAATGATTAAAATTTTATTAATTATTTATTTCAAAAAAATTATCTAGCTTTATTATTTTTTTGGCATGAACTATCATTTATTTATTATTTTGTTCTTATTTTTTAATGTTATCTTAAAACTTCTATCTTATAAAGTATTTAATAATTTTAGGTATTTATTTATTTTGAATTTCTCATGTCGTTAAAAATAAAAATATTATTTATGTGATGTTTAGCATATAGAAAGAATCTTTAATTATGTGACATGTTAAGATTTATGACAAAAGGAGTTTTATGTGATATGTCAAGATTTATCATAAAAATATAATATGATAAAAACATAAAGGTTTAAAATTTATGTGTAATATATTTATGAAGTCGGAAAAAATTTATATAGGTTTTGAAAATAAAAAATAATTTTTGCATAAAATGAAAAATAAAAAGAAAATTAAAACAATTTACTCTAAAAAAACCATAATTTTAGAAAATAAAATCTATTTATAAGTTCAAATTATACTAATCCTTTAAAGTTTAATAAAATTTTATTTAATATTTTTTTCTTTTATCTTGCACAGATATTTTTTTAATTTATACAACAAAATAATACCGTGTATGTTTTTCGGTAACAAAATATTTTTCATATATTTAAATAAAAAATACTATGATTCATTTTAGATAAAACGGAATATTACCATTTATACTAATATAAAAAAATACAAAGAAAATTATTCGAACAATATAATACAACTTAATGTTTAAAACTAATATGACAATTATTTAATTTTATCTGTTAAATATATCTTTTGATGAATAACTGAAGATTAATTTATTTCAAAATGCAAAGATTATTAAAATGAGCTTAATTTTTAATAATTATTTATATAAATAGTTAGAAATTAAATCCTATTTAAAGATTAAACTATTTATTAATTATGTAAAAATTTGTTGGTAAAATGATAACTATTTTGAATTAAATTAAATTCCTTTACCAATCTCAAATAAATAACTTTATAAACGGACCTAACATAATGGTAGGATGAGATCATAGTTAGAACTAGGAATGGTCAAGAAAGGCATGCACCTTTGTTTTTTGTTTTTTATTTTATTTTACGATACAAATATACAACAACGGGTCTTGTATTGACAATACTATCAGTATGTAAAGAATCCAAAATGGGAGACCTGTTTTAACTCAAGAGAAAGTCATAAAAGCATCAAGCTTTGGTTTGTGTCATTGATTCCATGGCCTCATCAAAACTTAATTTCGCCAAACTCATCATTATGCGGATGGATATACGGAAGACGAGTATACCGTTTGTGACATGTGATGACATTAACTTACTAACCTATAGACATTGAAAACTTTGCTACGTTTTCATTTGCTAACAGCCCACATTTTATTAATTAATAACTATCAAATTGTTTTGATGTACAACTCATATGTAATAATTTTTTTATGTAAATTATCAATTAGGAGTTGTGGTTATTGCCAAAATTGCTTACATATATATACGTATATACGAAGTTGGTATCATGTATTAGAATAGAAATTAAAAAAAAAAAAAAGAGAGGAGTTTTTGCAGAAAAGAGTGAATTGAGTAAGTAGGGAGTTGGGAGGGAGACTAAAAAAAATGTTAAGGGACAACAATAACGTTTGAGAGATTGTACCAAGAATGTTTTCTCCATATTATGCAATTTGGGGACCTTAATGGATTGATTTTGAATGAAAATTTCATTGGGTCAAAATGGGAAGAAGAATACAAAGGGTATGTTGAGGGCAACAATTAATGAAGTATATGCTTTGGCCCGGAACCTTTTTTCCTTTCTCCATTTTTTCTCTATATAAAATTTGGCTGTTTTGTCTCTAGCATATATATCTCATCTTAAGCATGATGCCGTAATTATTTTCTCCATTTGAAAAGACTTTTAGGTGACTTCATCAGCCTAACACGACACTTTTCTCAATCTTTTTGTATCTCTCCTTTCCCTTCCTTATAGCTAAGGCATATCTCTTTTCTTTACCATCATTTTACTTCTTCTCCCTCTCACACACATTCAAAATTCAATCCCTCTCTTTCTTTTTCTATTTCTCTTTCTAAATTATTTACCTCAGTATGATTGTCAAAAGGTGGTGTTGCTTCTTAGTTGGTTTCTTCACAAGAAAAAAAGTTTCCCCACTACACCCTTTCCCCAGCCCCTGGCTTTTCAAATCCATTCCCATCCCCACCAATAATAGAGAAACTATGATGATTCCTAGACGCCCGTTATTTTCCTCTAAGCAAAGAATACCTACAGCTCCCTTTGATTCCATTTCAAGGATCCTTCTGCATATGCTGCCGAACAAAACAAACCCAAAAGTGAAAAAAAAAAAACACAAGAAAAAATTATAATCATTGAACTATAGTGAATTACACACATTATACCTCTCAGAATATCAACGTCCTTTTGATTTTTAACCACTTGTAATATCTTTCTTCTAATTTATAAATAACAATTCTCTCTCTCTCTCTCTCTCTATATATATATATATATATATATATATATAGTTTAATTTATTTCATAATTTTCATGTTTAGGCTGGTACATTATTATGGTTAAAGTAAGTTTATTGAATTTGGAGAGGTCTCATGATTGAAGTACTATATTTAGTTTCTTATTTTATTTAACGTGAAATTGATAAGATTCAAATTAATTATGGAAATTAAGAAGAAAATCACATTTCTCACAAGTTTTAAATTTTGTATGATCAATAGGTGATAGAAAAAAGGTCTCCCACAAAGGCTAATTGATGGAATATAATGAGGCAAAAGGTCCCATGACACTTTTCAATATTGCAAGCCACACCCCACCTTAGCATGCCTTTTTATTATTATTATTATTATTATTATTAAGATATATAAAAAGTAGACGATAATCATGTCATCAAGGTCAAACTTTAAGCAAACACATAGAACAGCGAATCACTCACAACTGGGAAGAAATTAGGGCCATCCCCTCTTAAAAGTTTTTTGGTAGCTTCTTGCACTCAAAGCAAGTAGACTTTCGTGCCTGCCCTCAATCTTCTCTTCCACAGCTATTGCCATCCTTTTCCCCCCTTTTTTCCTTTTTCAAGTTTAGATTAGAATAAAAGAAAGTGGTCTTGCTTTTTGAAGAGACGAAATCAGTCGGCAGAAGAGCACCAATCAAGCTAAAGAAGACCGTTGGTTCCCCCTTTTTGCAGTAGAAGAATTGTACCATCATTTCCTTTTTGAAAAGAAACTATGTAGTAAAAAAAAAATTGCACATGATGTTTTATTGTTAGTACATTATAAGTGCTATTAGGACAATTTTCTTTTTTAAATGGAAGGACGGAAGGTTTGTTTTTATCGCGGGATCAACAAGGTTTGAAAGGTAGATAACTAGAGCTCAGCATATAGGTGTAGGCCCGTATAATTTATGTATTAGGATGAATGAAAATATTAATCATTTAATTATGTGATTTTTTTAAATATAATTCGTTTAATTTGTGGATTAAATAGGCTGAATTTATAGGTTAATAAATTAATTTAAGAGTATTATTTTAAATTTTTTATTTTTAATTTTAAAGAATTTAATATATTTTAATGGTTAAATGTGTTAAATAGGTTAGTTAACAAAGTTGTAAGTTGAAAGGGTTAAATGTAAATTAAATTTTATTTATTTATTTTTTAAATCAACCTCATTCAACCAGTTTAAGAGTGGAGCATTGCAAGTTGAGTTGACCTAGATATTCAACTTTACCAGCAACAAACCATTTAACGTGAGAAGAAAGCTACATTTATATGATGATGGAAAAATAGAATTCTAATAAGTCATTAAATATTTAATATTTTAAAAAATAAATTTATCAAAATTAATTATAAAGATGAAATTTTTCTTAAATCAATAATTCATAATAAGTGATTCAATTTTTGTGAATCTTTATTTTTTAGTTGGATGCTTTGATCGTAAAATTTTTAGAAAAAAAGTATTAGTTTTAATGAAAGAGATATATACAAGAATATAGAAAAAAGTATTAGTTTTAATGAGGGAGATATATACAAGAATATTATAGAGACCAACCAAAGAATTTAAAATGATGAATATAGAAAATAATTTTTTCATGGTCAAGTTGATCATGTATTATGAAAAAAGGTTCTTAGATGATATTTGATCATTACTTGATAGTAAATCATTAGTTGATAGTAAAACCAAATTATTATTATTTTTTATGATTTAGATCGATAAAATCTTGGTTTGAATACAATTCTATTGGTTTAATATATTTTAAATAATATAAGTATATTTTTTGCAATTTCTATAATTATGAAAATGTATGTTAGTGTTGATGCTAATACTTTCGATGATACAAAAGATCACTTTGCTTGTATGTGCATCAAAGTAGATTTAACAAAATTAATTATAGGAAAGATTTGGATAAAACATTTTTGGTATAAAAAAATATATATGAGAGAACCTATCATATTTGTATTTTCTATGGTTGCTATAATGGTCTTTCAATATACTACAAGAGTAATAAGAAAAAATCATAAAAAAAAAAAACCTTATACATGATAGATTTATAAATGTTGACAATGATATACCAATCCATTTAAAAGATGAAAATCTTAGCATGTATTTCCAACAAAATATCATACCACATAAAATAAATAATAATAAATTTTGTAAAAAATAGTTACAATTACTAATGATAAAAAGAATAATTATATAGCAATTGAATGATTGTTAGAAGAAAAATGAAGAATAAAATAAATAAATAAAAATAATATAATTAAAAAAAATAAATAAAAAAACTTTATTATAAAAACTTATTAAAAAACACACATTCTATGCATGTAAATCAATTAAGCATATGAATCTCATAAATGAATGGTTTTTATAAGATTAATGTAAATATAACTCTTTCCGTAATCATGATCCATTTAGATTTGATGATTTAATTAAAACTTTATTAATTATTATATGCCTCGTTTTTTAGATTTCCGTCATTTTGTTTTTTCTTTTCAATCCCTAATGTATAACTATTAGATATCTATAACTTGAAATATTGATTATAATAAGTTGATTTGTGAATCTAATTTTAAAATTTTTATTTTAATAAATTTTATTCAAAAGCTTTTATCTCAGGATTAATTTATATCTTTTATCTATATTCTTAGAGAAAACAACTTCAATGACGGTTGGCTAGCTAAGTGTGAAACCTCTTTAAAGTATATTTTTTCAAATAAGGATCATTGTCCCTTCCAATATTGTTTTATTAGTTTGAAAGATACTATAGGCATTAGTTAACAGCCTTATCATTTTCTTGTTTTTTGTTTGATAAAAAAGTTTACTTTTCTACCATGATATCAAATTATTAAAATACTAATTTAAATAATAATTTATTAATTAATTACTTTAATTGAACTACTATATTTATATAAGTAGATAATAAATATAATAAAAATATATCTACTTATATTTATATGAGTTAAATCAAACGTTACATTATTAATAACTTTTATATAAAATATAAATTTTATTTATCTAACTATTAAATTATGATAATTTTTTACTTTGATTGCCTGTTTTATATCTTATCAAAATTAAAATTATAATAATATAAATAAAAAATTTTATTTTAATATTTTATATTAATTTTTGGATAAATAAATGAAATATTAAATAATTTTAAATTAATTAAAATTTTTATAAATATAATTTATATAATATAAATTTTGAATTTAAGATAAATTATTTAATTTAAATTATTAAATGGTATAATTTTTTATGTAACTTAAATTAATATAAATTATCCTCCCAAAATATAAGATAATGGGGTGATTTGAAAGGGGTCCGGAGGGATGTGTTTTTAAGATTATTTTTTATATAAAATAATTTTTATATTATATTAAAATATAAAATTAATAATTCTTAAAAAAGTATTATATAAAAAATAATTTTTTAATTAATTTATATGTAAAAATTTGTTTGTGTCTAATTACTTTTTATTTCATTCGTAAGTAAATTTTTTTTTATTTTTATCTATCTCAATAATATATATATATATATATATATATATATTTATTTATATTTTATCCTCTATCTTTTTTTCTTTATTTCATTTTTTATTGAAACACACATGTAGTTTCATAGTCAAATTTAATGATTTATAATTAAACCAAACAAGTTATGTACTTCGATATCTCAAGGATTAAGGACTTAAATTAAAAATATTTTTTAATATTTTTTTATTGAATAAAAGATTCATATATATATATATATTAAATATTTATATAAAATCATCAAAATAAAAAAAAATTTATTTTTATAATTTCTATGTATAAATCTTTCAAAATTAAAATAAAGTAAAAAGTAATGTTCTTTGAAATTATTTTAAAATTTTAAAAATATATTATGATCAAATCAACATACATAAAAAAAATTGGAATTTTATAATTTTACATATTTTTTTATAGGCCAGATGTCTCCCAGCTCGTGGTTAGATAATAATTCTTTTTAAGATATGAAAATTGAGGAAGCAAATTTTATCTATTCCAATATAACTGTTTTCATACATATACATGTGGATTAGAAATTAGCAGGTTTGCTTTTGATTCATAAATTATCAACTTCAAAGATTGTTTATTCTTTTACATTATTCAAATTCGTGGTTGAACCGTTCCGGTTGTAAGAATATAACTTTTTATGATATTAAGATAAAATTACTAGGTATTTATCGGTTGTGGGGTATATGCATTATTTAACATAATTGCTCCATATATGACTCATCGATCAAGAAGAAATGATAAAAGGCTAGGTAGCTCCTTATGATGAGAGGAGCACCGCCCCATGTAATAGCTATTATATATATTCCATTTAATTCTTCTATACTTATTCCATTTTCGCTCTATAGGGGATAAGGAGAAGATGCCAAATTCCCACCTCAAAAAGCTTTTGTTTGAATGAGCAAGGCATCTTCTTTACTTTAAACTTTTCGATTACATGGAATCCTTAAAGTGTTACTAACTATAGAAAATCCCACTTAGATGAAGCCAGATGAAAAGTTACTTTTTCTCCACTAACTAATGGTGTTGAAGTTTTGTTCATGCCCTAGCACCACTAATCAATATCTCTCCGATACTTTACACACAAGCTTTTAGCTATCTTTCTAACAAAAAATTTACAAAAAGTCTTCTGACCTGAAATTGAGTCACCTTACCCTTGGCCATGAGTTACATGTTGAAAAGGAAGCATGCTGCCTACGTAATACCCTTTAACCACACCACCTAATCCTTTCAATTCCTGTAGGCCTTAAAAGCCGGGCTTTAAAAATGTGTTTATTAAAGTTGTGACAAATCTTTAAGATACCCATCCCTTCAAGGGACCTACAACAATTCATTCAGTGATAATTACAAGACATTTAACAACACCATGTTAATCTGAATGTAATATATAGTTACCAATACATATGCCAACTTTCAATAGTGCTACTTTTCTTTTTTACTGTCTAAATTATAATTTTCATTATTTTAATCCAACATCGATCAATTGTAAAACCGATCATATACAATCAATGAACTTTCAGTCTATCTTCATTACTATCCATTCTTATCTCTAGTCTTTGAATGATTGCACTTCCATTACATTTAAAACAAATTATAAAACAACCCAACTTGTACTTCCATTGTATTTTAAAAACAAAGATCAGTAAAACATCCAATGTTTTTTTTTTTTACGTCTTTAACTAGCAATCCTCACCAGTTGTGTTGGTGGTTGGATAAACCTTTTTTCAACAGGTGATACTAATAAAATTAAATCTTATATTGCGAACTAAAGATGTAGAATATGTATTCATTTACTAAATCTTTATAGAATATCTTATAAGAAAATGTTAACATCAGCCTCAAAGTTTGACTTTAAAAAGTTAAAAGTAAAGTTTTTATCAAAAAATATTTATTATACTTTAATAATTTTGATGTAATAAATATTTTCATAATTAAAATCTGTCTCTTAAGTACTTCAAATCAGGCCTTAGAGATGTCGTTAATAAAACTATATTTAATTACATGCTTCAAGAAATATGTCCTCGCCTAGCCAAGCTTTAAAATAAATATTTAAATGATTTTTTTAATATCTTTTAAATATGCCTAATTTGCAATTTTCATCCCCAACAATTTTTTTACTTTAATTTAGTTCAATTTTATTAATTGCTACAATCATTTTTTTTCTTCTTTAAATATTTCTCTTTTTTTTTCTACAAAATTTCCATGAACTGTATCAATTAAACTATTTTAAGCCCTTTTCGGTTCAAAATTTTATAAATCAAAACATCATATTTTACCTAATATAAAATCAAAATTGTAATTTTTATGTTTTTAAAATATTAATTAATTTATAGTTAATGATTAGGGGATATCTATGGTATACAAATAATAATAATTTTTTCTCTTTCAAAATTAGGACCTAATAAAATGATTTAATTTTTTAATATCTTCTTCTAAACTATTCAAATTATTTTCTATCCTAAATCCTCAATTATTTTAAATAAAGAAATGATTAAAAAATTTTAAATAAAAATTGAGTAAAGTACTTGATTATAGCAATTATAAAAATCAGAGAACAAAATTAAGATTAAATATGTGTTTAATTTCTGTAAATTTAGTTAAATTTTTTTCTAGTCTGTAAAAACTAAATTTTATTTATTTTGATCCTCATAAATTTTATTTTATTTTTAAATATTCTTGTTATTGATTTGTGACAACATGGCATGTATTTAAGTATATTATGTCAATGATCATTCTAAAATGATTAGATATATATTTAAAGACATATTACATCATTAATAAGGAATATTTTTTAAAATTAAAATATTTAAGTGCAAAATCAATACAAAAATACAATTATATTTAATCATATTTGTAAGGATACAAAAATTATAATATTAAAATAGAAAATAAATAATAGTAGAATGATTAAAAATATAATCAAACAAAGAAAAAAAAAAGCCTCAAGAGAGGGTTAGTTTGAAAATTCAAAAATTAAGATTTTGCATAAAAAAAAGATTCCTCAAGGCAAGTAAGTTTGGCTGTTAGAAACTAATTTAATTACAAGCCTTATAAACAAAATAGCACATGTAACAAATTATACTTGCAAGTTACGTATAAATGGAAATTTTGTTAATTAGTCTCTTTTGTATATTGGATAAATAATGAATAATAATAAAAAAAATTATTTATTATAAATCATGCTAGGACTGTATAAAATCATGATAGAGATATATTAATTACACTTTTTAATAAAAGAATACTTTTAACTCTGTTATGATAACCTTTTCGAATAATTAAAAACATCAACATTCTTCCCAACCTGATCAAGCGATTAGCCAATAAAAAATAATCTAGGTTAATCTTTCAAAAAGTTGAAACCAAATAAAGGTTTTTTCCCACGTTATTTGTTGTAGAGCTGAATGCTTGAACTTGGTTTTAGAAGTTAGTGGCCGGGACATGAAGTAAAATTATGGCCATGCTTATCTAGTGTAGACCCTATTTACATGGGAGCTACTAGCCATATCATTGTCGTTGTCATTCATTTTATAGGACCTACAGATCGAAAATGCATTGAATATAAATTGAGAGCTAAACCACTTTCAACTAAATTCATAATTGCATCTAGGATCATCTGCCCTTAGTTATCTTCATTGTTGAATGCATCTATGGATTTAGGTGGCATATTTAATGACAGATGACCATGAGGCGGACAATAATGAGGGCATTGTTTTGAGTTCATTCCATTAATTGTTAGATGTAGTAACCACAACTTTCCTGTTTTCACGTCTTATTTCTTCAATTTGTGGTCAAACTTTTTTAAACTGTATGTTTTGTGCTAAAAATATATAAAAGAATTTATATATTAAATTTTTATTAAAAATTATATAATTTAATATATTGGTGACATTAAATACTACGGTTTGTCATAAAAACTTACTATTTATTGATATCTTAAATGTCCGTTTAGAACCACATTAAAAAAATTTATGAAAGTTTCTACGGTTTTCTTAATTTGAATTATTTTTAATACAATAAAAGTGAAGATATCTAATTATTCAAATTCACACCATAAAGCTAACTCTGATGGATTTCTTAATCTTAATCTGAATATTTAGAACCTATTATTAATTTTTTTATATATTGGATATTATAAAATTTTCAATTTATTTTTATTTTCCACCATTTTTAAAACACATGTTTTTTTATTGATCATTTAGAAATTCAAGATTTTTTTTTTCTATTGCATCTTTACTCTTTATAATAGTATTAATTGATAATAAGTAAGAGATAAAAAATATATGACAAATTTAAATACGTTTAGGATCTCGTTAATAAATGTTTTAAGGATATTGATTGAGTGAGCATAAAGATTTTTAATAAAAAATTAATAATTTGTTTTTATTAAAAATTGTGGTAAGATTATATGAAAAATTATAGGAGAGTGTGTTTAACATTTCTTTTGGACAAAAAAATGTTTTAACTTTTTAACCATTAACTTAAGAGCACTTATTAACCTTGGTCAAATATTAATATATATATTAACTTATCAATGAACACGAGAATGAGTATCTCTCTTGATTAAAATGTCACCTTCGAGGGAAAGGTGTGAAGATCACTGAGTAAATATGATAATTGATTAATCAATATCCCGTATGTGGATTATATAACGTGGTTGGCGGTCATTGTTAACAATAAATGACATTATAATTATAAGAACTTCATGTTTATATGATTTTAGAGCTGAATGGTTAAGTATAACTGCATGAAATGACGGACGACGACTTGACTCGAAACAACATTAAATTAACTATCTAGAGAGTTCTATAAACATAAAAAATGTTTTTGTTAAAAAAAGCTAATCTAATTTAATATGAATTATAAAAATAAATTTAATATTTAATATTATAAAATAAAAATGAAATATTTAATTTTAAATTCGATTAAGATAATTTTATACATCAAATTTTTAAAATATATCTATCTCAATTTAAATCAAATTTATACATATTTTATATATTTTTGTTATAAAGAAATAATTATCCCTAACTTCTGAATTTTACAATCAATTTTTTTCCACAATTAAATCTTAATTTACAAATTTAATATTGCTCAATCTTATATTGATACATGAGTCTTCCTTTTATTCCTAAAGATTTTTCTTTAATTTACTGAATCTAATACGGTAGTAGTGTCACACTTTTATTAATTTTAAATTCAAATGTTAATTCAGATTGGAGAACCGCGATTTTGATTTGGTAGCTACGTTTGTCCTTGACAAAATCGTTACATCTTTTAAAAAAACTCAATTATATCTATTTCTATCTTTTATAAAAGAAATCTGAATAAAAAAATAGAAATAACAGAAAAATATTTTTTCCTGTGAATAAACAAAAGCTTTTTCTGTACTATATATTACAAATCTAATAAAATTCATAAATACTTTTAGTTTACTAACATAATTTAAACAATTTAAACATAAAAGTTAGATGGTATAATCTAAAAATTAACGGAATTGGAATGACTTTTATCGGAATTTGAAACTGGTGTAATAAGACCTGCAAAGTGCAAACACTTTTCCACTCGTATTTAATTCTTAATTTTTTTACGTGGTACCTTTTTTATTTTTTGCGTGCAGTAAGAATATTCCATCTAACTTGGTGAAACTGTGAAAAAATCACCGAAGTGCATGAACCTCTTCTCTTCCAATAAAGGTTCTTTTCTTTGGCCATTTCAATCTAACACTTTTTTAAAAAATAATAAAAAATAGAAGTTACTATGGTAAGTGAAACTTGCGCATTTATATAATAATTAGTTTGGATGAGGAAGAAAAAAAAAAGACAAAATATATAGAAAACAATACATTTTTTTAATTAGTTAAAAATAATAATAATAATAAAAATAAGATAACTTTTAAAAATTTTGAATTTAATGTTTATTTTTCTTTTCTCCAATCCAAACAAGACGTTGGTGTCAGCATTGTGGCAATACATCCACTTTGAAGCTTAAAGTACATATTCTACCACCTGACATTCTTTGGTAGCTTCTGTGAAATTTCCTCTTAATCATTGTGGTTGTCCTCATGACTGAGGCCATACAATTCGCTGCCCTTGTCGCTCATCACCGATAATCAGAATTTAATTAAACTCTAATCTCACCTAATTGCATGGCCTAATGGAAATTGGGAACCCAATGTTGAAAATCTAAACCCAGCTTTCTTAATTGTATAGATTTACAACTTGCTGTCTGTAGGTACATAGAGTAAACTAATTTTAACGCTGTCCTTTTACCTTTATTAAATTGATTCGCATTTTTCTTTTCTCATGTCCTTCACCCAACATCGAATAGATACAAATCACGCGCGCGTACGCAAATTAAATGGCTTAGCTTTCCCTTTCTCATCTAGTGATGTGTTACATACCTCGTCTTTCATTTTCATATATTACCCACTCTAAAAGATATATTTGCGTTTTGATTTATTATATCTTTATTAATTTTATAATTTAATCAAATATAATTGTAATTTTTAAAATTGGCATTATTCATAGTTTATTTTTATAAATTACTATAAATGTAAAATGTTAGATACTTTAAATATTTTCCCTTAATCCGTTTATATTATCTTAGTTTTAATATTTTAAAACAATCATAATTAATTTATTAAATAAATAATTATTTTAGATTATAAAAAATAGAAAATCAGATATACTATTTCCTCAAGAATAAAAATCATAATTTTAATTCTTAAAAGAAAAATAACCAATTATTTTGATTTGATTATTTAATATATTTTATTTAGAAATCGAAATGATCAAATTTTTAATAGGATCAAAATAATTAACTTTTGATTTTTTTAGAATTAATATGAATGAACTTAAAATTTTTTAAAATTAAAGAGTGGTACATGTTTTAGCGTAATAACTGGAGTACTATAATTCAAGAAAATGGGGATGTCAGTTTAAGGAGGGCAGAGGCAAGAAAAGGAATAAAGAAACTTAGAAAGAAGATAAAAAAAAGCTGAGTGAAGTCAGAAACTAGTGAAAAGCAGGGCAATCATGTTGATTCCTTGAGTCTTGCTGGTGGAAGGGAAAGGAGAAAAAGAGAGACACATGCATACAACAGTTAGTACATTGTAAGGCTTTTTCTTTCCAAAACTATCATAAGTAGTAGAATAGGCTAATGCATTTATGCTACCATATGAGCTCCTGGTACTATGCCCTTGACTTTTTCTTCTCCGTTAATATTAAATAAAATCCAGATTTTTTCTATTTCTGTGGTTGATCCTTTTCTTACATTCTTTTTCATTCAATATCTTTTCCACGTTAAATGAATAGTGGAGTCAAAGTCCACCAATCAAGGAGAGAGAAAAAAGTACGTGGTAGTTAATGCAAAAACGTGAAGTGGGTTGGTGCGAAACGTGAAAAAAAGCAAACGGAAGGAGCCCCTGAAAATTGGCACCGACACTGTGTTTTGGTGGCCGAATTCCATTTGCATGCCGAATTGACGTTGTTTGTAGTTTATGCGTACTATAATGTCTCATGGCTGTCATTTGCTCGCGGATCTTAGAGCCTTCATGTATAAATCTCTTGTTGCGTTCACATTCGGTGAATTTATTTTACTTTAGCTAAACAACAAATCAAACATCAAAAAATTAACTTTGTTTTCTTCTTCTCATTTGAAAGGTTTGTTGACGGATCAGCCACAAAGATATGCTATAATGCTAAGCTTTTAGTTTTTGTAAGTATATGATTATTAGTGTTGCATTAACCTAAAATTCCTAACAGTGAAATTACATATATTTAATCTTACCGTCCCTCTCACATAACCACATGTTCAATTAATTATTCACATAGTTGGAATATTGTCCTTTCGCTAAGAACTGAGTTTTTTTTAATTACATGCAAACGTGAGTTAATAATTATTTTCACGAAAATAAATTCTAAATTAAGGATTGCAATTGTTTGTTGTTATGTTTTTCAGTCGTCTTGTTACATTGAAAATGTAAATTTTGACTTCTTTTTTTTTTTGACAAATGTATGCTTACTTTTAGAGTTTCAATTCAACGGCGTACTAAAAAATACTCCTAAGTTGCACGCAAAGTGTAAATAAATAATATTCATACCCACTTTTTATTTCTCAATATTTCCTCGTTTCTTTATTCTTGAAGCGTTAGATCTCCCTTGTTCTATTGCCAAAGTTTGGCCCACGCTGACCACCACCACTTTTTTTCCCCTTACGAATGTACCTTCAATCAAATGAATTTTCTTTTTTACGTCCTTTTCACTGTGGGCGTTGAATTTTGGGTTCAACTAGGAACTTAGGATTATTTTTTTTCTTGTTTTTATTTGTCCACCATAAATTATTATTCAATTTATAGGTCTAGGCCCATTTATGGTTTCAAAACAAGTCCTTTTATTCTTTTTTCTTTTGGGTCAGCCGAGGCCTTTTATTCATATTGCTGGACTTCATATTAAATATCAAGATTATTTAAATGATTCTTGTCTTAACATAATTCTGGGTAGAGCTGGAAAAATGTAACTGGCCTATATCTAGTCCCATAAAATGTAAGACTTGAATTTTAAATTTTGAATCCGAATTAAACTCAAACCTTATTAATCCGATTTAATCTAATTTAAGTTTAGCTCGCAAAAGTCAGAAAAAATAAAACTTTAATCAAGCTTAAACATTATTTTAGGAGTTTGAATTGAATTGAATTTTTTTTTTTATCGGGCATGTTAAAATCCGCAACTCATTTTAGAGTGGCTTGATACTTTGCCAGCTCTAATTTTGAGGAAGGGATCTTTCTGTCTTATGATCTAATCAAAGTATCAAATAGAATCAAAAGTTACATGACTCAAACATTACAACTTATAAACTCCTGCAAACTTGTGGCGGGGGCACCAAAAACATTAACATTCTTTCAGAGATTGGTTGAAAAACATTGAATCAATTCGGGCCATAGTATTGGTAGTCATTGCGTTATTTATCAGTAACTGCATACATAAAGGACTTGTTGTCTATGCTTCCCTATCTGAAACAAGTTGCTGCCTTGTATCATCTTGGCCTAACAACGACGTGCTGTACAAATAACAATAAGGAAATTGAGGTTAGTCGTATCAAAGAAATGCAACCAGGACACTGCAGAATACGGCCATCCAAAGAAGAAAGAACAACTGCTACCCAAATTTTGAGCGCATACCTTAATTTGTGTCCTATTATATGTATAGGTGACATGTACTCGCCCATCACTAGCTTGGATAACAGCAGGATATGAGAATTCCATTCCCAAGGTATCTTCCAATGTAAGTGCCTCATGCCAGGAATCACCTTCATCCTCAGAGAGGGCAAGTTTAAGCACACCCCTTGAAATTGTATTATAAGCAAGCAATAGACGCCCATCTCTAAGCTTAACCCCATCAATGCCTAATACAATAAAAGAGATTTCTGAGATAAGCTACTGCTGCATGAGGATGTAAAATAAAATACATGTGTAGCACAGAACAAACAAGGAAAACTTGGTCAAAAACTTCAAAAATAAAGCAATTCAAGATCAACTTTGTTCTTGTAACTCCAATTAAATACAACCATGATAACTGCAAGGAAATAATGTAAACAACATAAATAGTTAACCTGAGTTTGGGTTGGGGAGTTGAGTAGGTTTTGCATGCCCCCAAGTTTTGCCACCATCAAAGGATTCTGACATATAAACTCTACTGAGGCCACTAAAGGATCGAAGCAAAACGCGTAGTGTCCCCTTGGCTGTCTGGTATGGTACTGGCTGAATCACACCAAGAGGTTCATTCTTAATGTAAATTGGGCCATACTTTCTCCATGTCTGGCCAAAATCTGTTGTTACCTGTTATCATGCCAAGCAATAGAAGTTAACCAGCTAATCAAGATCAATTGAATTACTAAGATCAGTTATATTATAAACCTCTGCCCACGCTCCCCAGGAGTTCCAGCTTTCAACAGAAGATCCACAAAGTAAGTCACCATTATCCAGCAAGAGAGGCTGAAAAACAGCAACTGAATTTAGTACTAAGAGCATAAATTTTTCCTGACAATGAATTCCAAATCTCAAGCTAAAGACCAAATATTATTTAGTGGTCTTTGTTTCACCTTATTCTTTATAGGTCCTAAAATACCAGGAGGAAGTTGTTCTCTTTCTGTCCAGGTAATCCCTTTATCATATGAGCGTTTCATGAATCCAGTCCATCTGAAAGTAAATAAGCTAACTATTCTCTTATGTTTCAAATTAAGTAGAGTCTCATGCATTTTAGTACAATGACTGCCATTACTGATTAAGATAAAAACATTTTAATCGAAGAAAGCAGAGGTGAAATTCTTTGAGTTGTCATTTAAAATGTATCCTGAACTGATTTCTTCATTTTTTAGACAACTATTGGCTATAAAACCCAGATTTCATGTAAAGATAGTTCCTATTTCTCAATTACAAATTACTAATTAAATTATGGAAGAATAAACACTTTTTGAAGAAAGTTGTCCTATTCTGATGCTGGAAAGATTAACCCTTTGAAAGCTATCTAGATTTTACTAAACAGTAATATTGAGTAACTAAACATGGATCTCAGTTAATGGATTGTTACAGTTGGGAATGTAGATGTTGCATATTGTATGGTGCTATCTCTAGCTGAACCCAACTAAATATTGCAGGGGTTCCACTTTAGGCATTACAATGCAACTTTCTTTTAACTTTTATTGTTTGAATGATAAACCTTCACAGATTCATAACCATAAAAATATACGAAAAACATCCATGAAGACTACAATAATGTTGACGTAGTTCAGAATCGCAGTCCATGCGTTATCTTTAAGTACGAACGTGGAAGTACAATACTACATGTAAGATGCTGCAGAATAATGAAACAGGTGGGAAATGGTCTTATAATTGCATATAACAATGGATGCACTTAAACACAACCTTTTGGCATTTCACTACAGAACTGAGAAAGATTGCTCCCCCTTTACCAAGAAGAGTATTTTAAGGAAATTGAGAACCATCTCTCATTATGCAGGTCATAAGTGCTAGGAAGCACCAAAGTTTTGAAAAAAATGAATAGCATCATTGTTTCATTGACATGTTAAGTGGTAGGCTAGGTTGTTTAGGAACAAGTTTTGTGGTGTATAAAGCAACTACTCCTTCCAATTGTCATGTTACTCCTAATTAATAATTAGGTTCAAAATTGATAATTGCTTTGATCAAAGGAATCTTACTACCATATAAAAGGGAATAGTGGCAAGTATATGCTGCATAATAGATATTCACATACACAAAGGTGGATTGTCAGGTTTGAAGCTTTACTTTTGAACATCTAGGCCTATTCTGTAGAACAGCAGTAACTCATTTGATGGAAGTTTGAACAGTGCAGGATTCCACATAGGAACATTTGGTTCTTCATCAGCAATTACAGGTGATTGCCATCTGCCATTCTGCCAACCAAATTTGCATTCACAAAGTAAAACAAACTGTCAAAATTTCTTAGAGCTAAGCAATATCCTTTCCTTCCAAAATTCCAGAGATAGGAACGAGAAACAAGTATAATACAAGGATGATTGCTGATTTGAAATCATGTTATTCACAATTCACATGTGAGCCACTTTGAAAACTTAAGTGCTTCCAATGCTACATTTTTTAATTGTATTTGGTAAATAAAAAATAAACAAAAATAAAATTATTAATTTCAGTTGTATGGGGAGATGAATTTTCATTGATGAAAATCAATCAGAACCTCCTAATCCGAGAATGTCGCTAATTTGATAGGTGAGAACAAATCCACAAGTGATATCTTGATATCTGTACTCTAGGCAGGCAAAGAAAGAAAACTAAACTAGGAAAATTCTGACAGTAGAATTTGTAAAAACACGAGGTTTAGGTATCAAATTAGACATCAAAATCACCATGACTGCATGAGCGTGCCCAATTTCCTACGAATAGAAAGATGTAATTTAAATTAATGTCTGTAATCTACCTTGTAAGTCTGCAACCATATTTTTACATCAGGAGCCCCCTCCGATGTGCCCCCATAATAGGCAATCAAAAAATGACCCTTCCCAACCTGGTGAAATCAAAATAGATATAAATACTAGAAGACAAAACCCCAATGTTTATTCAAAACAAGGAACAAACCAATAGGTGCTGTAATTTACCACCTCAACAATGGTAGAAGCATGACAAGCATTGAAGGGAGCTGATTTTGCAGGAAAAGTGAATTCCTCCACAACAGGCCTCTTTATGTAGCTGTTGTTTTTATTGCCTAAACTATCTCCATCCGAATTTGTAGAGTTTGGCCTGCACAAGTTTGGAACTTGATTTTAGCTCACCACTAAAAGTTTGAAGAACATTGAGACTCATAAAGGAGTTTAACTGCTTCTCACTTGAGTCTCATTTTAGACCAAACCATTTACTGACAGAAACTTATAGTGTGTTTCGCGAAAGAATCATGTATGAGAACTAGATCATTGGGAAAGAAAGAAATATTTGAAATAGATAAATCAAATAATGGATTGGCAGTGTGAAAAGAAAGGTAAGGGGCGTGCATACCCAGAAAATGAGTAAGAAATACGAATGATACTTGAAACTAAGAATGCCAAAAGGATAAAGGTAGAGAACAGAGACATAGTTCCACACTTCCTCTTTCTTCCGCAAATAAATCATTTACTGTTTTCAGTCAAGGAATTCGCTAAATATCTGCCCTCAGATTTTTCAAATCTCATCGTATGCCCTTCATTTAAACTTGATTTCTTGACATGTTACACCTTCGCCTCCCTCAAACCTTTACCTGATCTATTCTTTTTACTTAGACTTTAATATTCTTCTCCACATGTGTCCAAACAAATTAAGAAAGTATTCGTCGTTTCCTCGCGTATTAAATAAACGTAATATACTTGTTTAAGATTTGTTGACGCAAAGCTAACCAGATTTCAACGTTGTTTTATAAAATAAATTTTAAAAAAAGATATAATTAGAGTAAATTAATCCATCTACACTTATTTTTGTCTGACAATCAATATTAAAATTTAATAATTAATTATAAAAAAATATGATAAATAAAAGTTGTAAAAAATAGAAGTTAACTCAATTATATATTTAATTATTAATTAATTATCATTGTAATCAATTACAACAGTTTATTAATCGATTATCAAACTAACTTTTTATAATAGATACATAATTGAGTTAATTATATTTTTAATAATTAAATATAATTTTTTTAGTAATTAATTATCACATTTTATAATTATTATCAAAACAAATTTTAGATATAAATAAATGAATTTACCGTAAAAATTAAAACTATTTGTCAAAATAGTTTTAAGTTTTTTTTAATAGATGCACGTTTAAAAAAATCTAATACAAACAAGCATTAATGAATTACCTTTTTTATTTTAGAGTATATTTGTATTGGATTATTTATAAGTTAAAAAATTTTATAATTATTTTTTGGTTTATCTTTATAATTACTTTTAAAAATAAAAAAGTAATAATTTTTTAACATAAATTTTTCTTAACATATGCGTTGGAAGAGATTGTTGTATTGACTAACTGAGTAATTACTATATTTAGATGTCTTTTAATAATTTCTTAGGATTTTAAATATAAAAAAAAAATTAAAC
Source organism: Canavalia gladiata (assembly GCA_037954105.1). Classification (NCBI taxonomy): domain Eukaryota; kingdom Viridiplantae; phylum Streptophyta; class Magnoliopsida; order Fabales; family Fabaceae; genus Canavalia; species Canavalia gladiata. The sequence goes on along the minus strand of CM075662.1, from coordinate 38,736,292 downwards.
CGGCCAGTCTTATTGGACTAAGTGATAAGCATGAAGTTAAAACTACTATCTTTTCAACATGAAGATATTGGAGATGAATAAGATTAACAATTCACAAGTTAGAATTAAAGTTTAGAGTAACGTATAAATTTGCACTGTGGAGGATTGGTTTAGGGAGTTAAAGTTCATGCATAAGCTCAAACAGAGAAGGGAAGTAATTCTTCAACTTTCTAATTCCATCTTGATAGAGCTCTTGTGTAAGCAGGAGAAGGTTCCAATCAAAACTTGTTCGATGGATCTTATTTTAGCATTAATAGGGTCTAAATTTTTTATTACCAAGTTAACCATCTCTGCACGATACTTGTTTTAGAACTCATGAAAGTGATTCAACTACTCGCTAAGTTTTTTCAGCATTTTTTTTTCGATTAATTTCCTTTTCTTTTTTTTTTTTTGCTAATTTTTTAAGATTAACCTTTTAAAACAAAAAACTCAACCAAACAAGTATGAACTATCACAGAATCTTTAATAACAATTTGGAAACTAACTTCTTATTTAATAATACAATCTGATGTGAGGATCTAATTTGGTCCGCGACAATATTTATGTGTATGAAAAGAAAATATTACTAGGAAAAGTTCTTGTTTCACGTCTCACTGTATTCTGAACGATTAATTTCTCACCTGTTATGCTGGAGGATATTATGGAAAACTTAAAAAGCATAACATTGAATGGAAAATTATTATAAATTTGTCTCTATGCATATTTATTATGTATTTGCAGCATGTAAGTGATTTTCTTTTCTTGAATTTCTCTCTCCCTCCCTCCCTCCCTGTTTGGTGCCGTATTATCTCAATTCTAATGTTTTGTAATATTAATCCTTGAAACTATTTTTTATTAATATAATTAAACATCACTTGTAAAAAATAATCAATCAAACATGTATGTATATTTCAGATTAAAAAAAATGTAGAAACTTTCGGAAAATAATTAGGAGGCAATGTATTATATATATATATATATATATATATATATATATATATATATATATATATATATTCTCTCTACATATTTTTCATCTTTTAACAAAACGCATATATTTTTTCTGTTTTCATTTTCATTGATTTCTTTTGTATTTTGGGTTGCATTATTTCATTTATCACATTTATACTCTTAATCTTTGAAACTATTTTTCTAAGAAAATGCTTAAACGTCAGTTATAAAAAAGGCATTGTATGTTTAAATTTTCTTTCCCTCGCTCGTGTAAGGCCAACACATTCATATACCTAAGTTCAAGTGACACTGCTGAATAAAAATTACTTTTTGAAAAATAGTAGAATTAACTGTTAGGATTTGAGTAGGTATTTGGCAAAGTACAGAAATGGGTTTGATAGACCTTACATTCTAAATCGACTTCAAACGTTGTGTCAAGAGATGCTGTTCAACAAATCCTAGTTTTCTTTTCGTATTTAAATAAAGAACTGTAAAATGGTTGAAAATAACTTCACACTCGCAAATTGCAACTACTTCCATGTCTAAAACTATCTCTTGAAACCTTGTTCAGCGTAAGCCTGCCTGCAAGGCATATATTTTTTCTTCCGTTCGAAAATATCATTAAAAAATTAAAATAAAACAGAAGGTGTGAACCTTGTGTTTAGCAAATAAATATAGGACCAGATTGTGTGTCTTCTATTTTAAGAAAAGAAGAACTTCTTCAATAAAAAAAAATGTCGGAAAAAATTAAAATAATTAGATAAGCATTTAAAATGGAAAACACATTTAGTACTTTTTTTTCACAAGTTAAAAAGAGTAGTTTCTGAAAAAAAGTATAAAAAACTATATCATAAATGCATTTCAAAAAAATTAAGAAATATGTGATCGCACACAAAATATTCAAAATTGGAAATGGAAGTTAGTAACAAACCAAGAGTACCCATGCTTTTAGTCCTTGCTCATGTGTTTACAACCATTGAGAACAGAAAAGGGCTTCTGATAAGAGACATACAGGATCAGTTGTTTCTGCTTATTTGAAATTGAAATAATTTACTCCACATCACGAAGCCGAAGAATGACATGCTGCCACGGTAAAACAAAAAAAGATAGGGTATTAACATTATAAGGAAATGCATGAAACGAATTGCAGATTAATTCATAAAAGGAAACTCAACTATCCTCAGATAATAACTGAAACCTACAATTTAAATGAACTATCATATAAAAATTTAAGCTTGTACCTTAATTTGCGTCCTATTATATGTATAGGTGATATGTATTCGCCCATCACTATCCTGGATAACAGCAGGATATGAGAATTCCATTCCCAATGTATCCTCCAACGTTAGAGCCTCATGCCAGGAATCACCATCATCCTTAGATAGTGCTACTTTAAGCACACCCCTTGATATAGTATTATAAGTTAGCAATAACCGGCCATCTCTAAGCTTAACCCCATCAATACCTAGGAAACAAGATTAGACAGATGCACCATTAAGACACAAAATAGATAAGTAGCAAAGAATGAAAAAGGATACTTAGGTGCAGTTAAAAACTTCAAAATTTAAGCAATCAACGATCAACTGGGTTCTTTCAGTCCAACTAAGAACACTCATTGTTAACATGCAGCAAAAATTTGCAAGTAATGTAGTTTGTAAAATTGACCTGAATTTGGGTTAGGGAGCTGAGTAGGTTTTGCATATCCCCAAGTGTTGCCACCATCAGATGACTCTGACATACATATTTTACCAATACCCTCAAAGGATCGTAGTAAAACACGTAGTTTCCCATCTGCAGTCTGATAAGGTACTGGCTGAATCACACTCAGAGGTTCATTTTCAATATAAATTGGACCATACTTGCTCCATGACCTACCAAAATCTGCTGTTACCTATTACACACAAAAATTAACAAGCATCAACAGGCTATCATTTCTAAGCATCCCTGAAACAAACCACTCAACAGGGATGTGTTCGGTTCAAACCTCTAACCAGGCGCCCCATGAATTCCAGCTTTCAACAGATGATCCACAGAGTAGTTTACCATTTTCTAGCAAAATGGGCTGAGAAATAGTAATCAAATTCAGAGTTGGTGAAGAACACATTTTATATAGATATAAATTCCAAACCTCTTAACATAGATAAAATACAATAAAATATATTCTATTGTACCTTGTTCTTTATTGGTCCTAATATACCAGGAGGAAGTTGTTCTCTTCCTGTCCAAGTAATCCCTTTATCATATGAGCGTTTCATGAATCCACTCCACCTGAAATAAATAGATCCACTCTTCTCATGCGAAAGGGAGACAAATAATAAACTTAAAATTACCCAAAATCTGTATGTGGGGGAGGGGCAATGAACGACTTCATCCAAGACAAAGCCCTCATTCAAACATTTCAATCTAACGATAGCACTGCAACTCACTAGGAGGTTATAATGAATTAATGAATCGAATCAACACATCCTTCCAATATATTTTTTGTCATGGAAATATTTCCATATTAATTTTCAGTTTTTGTTTCTCTGTACCAGTTAGAATTATTTTATCTGCAAAATTGAACTTTCATGCCAAAACTTTCCGGTAGTCTAGTAATCTATAAATATATCAATCTAACCGCCCAGTTAGTTACCTGGATTTCACTAAGGAGAAGCAATAAGATCAAAGCATGGATTGGCATTACCATAGTACCATATGAAAATGCCGGTGATGTTATATACATCATAGTTTTGTCCGGATTAAAAGCCAATACCATCAATGAATCCTCTTAGGGAGATTACAATGCTTCATAAGGCTTACCAAACTGATTCTAAATTTAAAAATATGTTTTCGTGAAATCTACAATATAGATATAAATAGAAAATGGTCTAAGAAAAATGAATTGCAATAGAAAATCCCAAATAAGCATTTATGATTTAGGTCTATAATACCATGCAGGATAGAGAAATTGGACTGAAAATTTTTCATAGTTGTACGCAAAAGTGAACAGGATAAACCTAGTTGTCTCAACCCCAGCATATATGAAAAACATTGCAGCAAAGAATGCTTGTACAAGAGAAAAATAGATGCAAGAAGACAAAAAGTTATAAACTTTACTTCTGAACTTCTTGACCTATCTTGTAGAACAGAAGTAGCACACCGGACGGAAGTTTGAACAGCACAGGGTTCCACATAGGAACATTTGGGTGTTCATCAGCAATTACAGGTGTTTGCCATATTCCATTCTGTCCACCAAAATTATGTTCAGGAAGTGAATGCAACATTCAAAATTTTAGAGCTCAGCACTCCCCTCCTACAGAAGTGGAAGGTACAAAGGGACATAGTTTATGACACGGATTGGAAATCAAATTGTCTCCACTTTTGAGGCACATTCATAAAACTACTTAATATCTAGCCTGCATTACCATGTTGCACTGTACAGTAAAAATTATTTCAATGGTTGACCGGCCAAATAAAACCTAAACTCCCCCATGTCATGCTGACTTTGCCAGGCAAAAGCAGTCAGTTGGTGACACAATGTGAAACATAGAAAGAAAGTAAAAGAAACCCTTGCCGTAGAATCCAAAGCCCATTTCCCTAAATCAGACACCAAAATTAGTATTACTGTGTGAGAATGTCCAGTTTCCAATGAATTGAAAGACTAGGGGGTACAGCATAGATATTTACTTTGTAAGTCTGCAGCCATATTTTGACATCAGGTGCCCCCTCGTATGAGCCCCCAAAATAGGCAACCAAAAAATTATCCTTATCAACCTGCATAAATCAAACCGCATAGTATTGAGTTCATTTGACCAAAAAAAAAATCCATAATATACTTTTTGATGGGCAAGGATATTTTGTGTTTTGTGACCTCAACTATGGTAGAAGCATGACAACTCTTGAAAGGAGCTGATCCTGCATGAAAAGTGAACTCCTCCGCGAGAGGCCCCTCTATTGGACAATCGTTGGCCATGCCTGAAAGTTGAAAGAACTTTCGGGTTGCTGTGTTTTTGTACTGCTCAAAAATCGAAACAATCTCCTGCAAATTTTTGCTTCTAGTTTTAAAGTCATGCTTGTTTTAGTAATGGAAAATCAAAATGTGAAAAATGACATAATGGGTGTGGGATAGAAATGTTTTGATTTGTAAGTTACAATCATTGTTGCTTGATGGAAAGTCCAGCATCACTCTCAACTCAATTTCCCACAGATCAAAATTGTGGAGTGAGGTGTAAATCAGTTACACTCCACTCCACTTTGATTATTCTTACATATATGCTGTACCAAACAAGCTTGCAGTAATTCCAAAGTTTTCAAGTTCCCAATTTCTACCTACTCAAATAAACATAGCCTCTCAGGTTTTAATTAATTAATAAGTAGAAGATTGGATGAAATTTGATTTTCCAAAAACTAAAACGAGGTTTCGCATTGTTAGAATGCATCAACTTCAAAAATTATACAAAAAGAAAGAAAAGAAAGCGAATAAAATGGAGAAAAGAATAAAAACATGAAAAAGACAAGGAACGATGAAAGTGGATTTGCATTGCAATGGAAACCAAAAAGAGTGAGAATGTACCTGACACACAGAACTTACCTCCTTTAAGAAGCCGAAGCTGACGATGTAGGTTGCAAGATCAAGACATAGATATGATATTTGCTATCGACGAACACTGAAGTTGACCACCCAAACTATTGTTTATTATCGAGAAGCAACACTTGCAGTCTCACACCACTAATCAAAACGGTTGAGCTGGAGTTGGAGTTTCTTTTTTGTTTTTAAAAGAAACATAAAATTAATTAGAAAAATGTTAACTGATGCTTAGATCTCTTACTAAAAAGTTCAAAGTAAAAATATTATTATTAATACATAATTACCGTAATTATAAGACATTATAGCAGTTTTAAATAAAAGAGTTATATTTCCTTTCTTGACTTACTTTTAAGACACTTAACTATCAAGATTAAATTATTTTATACAAGATACAGTATTGTCAAACGTTAATAGAAAGATATAGATAATTAAATAATATTATTTGTATATAAAAAAATTATTACTATTTTTATTATTATGTTTAAATGTTACTTTAAAAAATAAATAATATTATTTGATACATAAATTATATTAAATTTATAATATTATAATATAATTTTATAATATATATTTATTTATAATATATTATTTTATATAAAATAAATACTAATTAATATAAAAATATTATAATAACAAATAAATTATTTATTTTAAATATATAAATTTGTATAATTAAATAATATTTTTATATTATAATTATAATGTCATTATTATCATTTTAAAATAATTTAATTTTTATTAATTTTAATTTTAATTTTTATCATAAAAATAAAAATATTATTTTTTAATTTTTGTTATTTTAAAAAATTTATTTATTTATTAATTATTAAATTATTTTTTATAAATTTATAAATAATAATATTTGATATATAAAAATTATATTTAATTTATAGTATTATAATATAATTTTATAATATAATGTATATTATTTAATATAAGGTAAATATTTAATAATATAAAATTATTATAATAATAATATATAAAATAAAAAATTGTATGATTATCTAATATTTTTTATATTTTGCTAACATTATTTTTATAATTATCATGATTATTATAATAATATATTTTATTATTTTTAAAAAATAAATATTTTAATAAATTTTATTTATTTAATTTTATATATTAAAAATAAATAAATTTTTTAATATATAAATTATATTAAATTTATAATATTATAACATAATTTTATATTATATAATTATATATAATATATTATTTTATATAAGTTAAATATTAAATAATATATAAATAAAATAATAATAACATATAAAATTATTTATTTTAAATATTAATATTAAATAATATATAAAATAAAAATTTTATAATTATATAATATTTTTTATATTATAAAAATAATATATTATCATTATATTACAAACGTTATTTTATTTTAAATATTATCATTAATACTATTAATATCATAATTATTATTATTATTATTATTAAATATAATAATAATAATAATAATAATTTTAAATTTTTTAAATTTTATATTATATTATTTTTTTATAAACTTTATATTTTAAATTAATAATTTTATTTATATGTTTTATTATAAATTTATAATATAACAATATAAAGTGTATTTTTATAATAATTTTTAAAAATTTCAATTAAAAATTAAAATAATAATAATTTAAATTAAAAAATAAATAAATCACGAACATAAATTAATATATTAAAGTGAAAAGATAACCTTCTCCTCTCCTTCCATATTACGTTTAAAGACACCTTAATTTATTTTTAGATTAAGTATATTTTTAGTTTCTTTAAAATGTTTAAAATTTGGTTCCTTAATTTTAAAATTTTTAGTTTAAATTCCTTATTTTTAAAAATTTTATAATTATAATTTTTGATATTAATTTAAATTATATTAAATCAAGTTAGATCAATTATTATTAAAAAAAATTAATCATTTTATAAAATATTTTAATTATAATCCTCTGATCAATGTATTTTAATTAAATATAACTTAAATTAATATAAAAATTATAATTAATATATTTTAAAAAATGAAAGATTTAAATAAAAATTTTAAATTTGAAAAATCAAAACTAAAATTTGAATATTATAAAAAGATTAAAAATATATTTAACTTTTTATTTTTTATTATTATTCTGAAATAACTAAAGTGAAAAATAAAAAGGTGAGGAAAAAGAATATAGAAAGACCGTAGCTTATAAAAGAAGAAGGTAAAAGTTCAACAAATTTCCACTGAGTAAAGGAGAATAAAAGCAAATACCATCTACTAGAACATCAAAGAATTCATAATCATTTTCAAAATATGATTCAAGTTTGAATCAGTAAAATGTGTCATACTGGACATCACACCTTTTCATGATTATTTATTTTTAACATTATTAATCAATATACATTATCTATGATTTGCTCAATTTATTGATTGTAGTGTTAATCAATGACTCAAACATTATCTAGAAAGTTACAGAAAAGATAATGTAAAATAGATTACGCATTTCCTAATTGCATGCGTAAGATATTAATTTATTCATAGGGGTTAAACAATCATAATAGGATAATCCAGGCTTATCACTTAAAATCATTAATTTAAACATTTTTTTTAGTGTCAAGTTAATAAAAATTATACGGAAAGCCGAAGTGTAGGTCTTTAAACTGCAAGAAATGAATTTAAACAATAAAACGATTTTCTCGAAGTGTGCCAAAAGATATATAATAAAAAATAAAAAATTATAGTTATAATATTTAATATTATTAATGTATTAAAATCGATATTTTTTAATAAAAAATTATTATTTATAAATTTTTAATTTGCGATTTCGAAACACACCTAAGAAAACAGGAAATAAAAACCCTTTTTGGATAGAGACCTAACTCAGTCAACTCTGAGTAGGGTAGAACCGGAAGACCGAATATAAAGAAAGAGAAGGAGGTCGTCGGAACTGAACTGGATCATCAGATTAACCGGACACTGCTGGAAGTTGAGTTGAGTGTGATGCGCGGTAGCATTTCAGAAGCGAAATGGTTGACGGTGACAGCATCGGTGAGCATAACTTTAACACTCACCGCCATTTCCATCTCATTCTCAGGTATACTATAAGCTCTATCAATCACTACTCCGTTTTTACTTATTACCATAATCACCACTCTCTTACGGACATCTCTTTCTCCATTTACCAGCATACATATTAAAGAGAAAATGGAATGCTCTCAACTCCAAGATCGACGAGCTAGAGGCATCTCTCAAGTCTTGCTTGGACAAATGCGCTTCTGAGAGGCAAGGTCGAATTAGGGCACAACAGGTTCCATTTCCAACCACTCTTTCGCGCTTATTAATTTATGCATTCCTAATTCTTTCGCTTATTTCAGGCCTTGAGAAACGAATTAACACACTCAAAACCTAAGTCTGAAAATCTAAACCTCACTTGTTATCCCATGACCCCCATTGGTATCGTCCACTCATGCTTCTCTACCAGGTATATGTGTATAATCATAATGTTTATTCGTGCCTGTGTTTCTTTCTGTAATTCGTCTCTCTAATGCCTCGTATGTGGCTCATGAACCGGTGCTTCGCATTTAGTGCAGGAATGGGACGCCAAGGCAACCGTTACTTGTACCACTTGCTAGGGCATGTTTGGTTTTTAACACGAGTCGTGTTCCACCAGCGTCTCTTGAGGGTCTGGCGGAATATTCTCATTGCTGGGTTCTATACGTGTTTCATTTGAATACGGATCTTGAGAAGCTATGGAAGCATCCTTCTAAATCAGGGTTCAAGGCAAAGGTGTGTGTGGCTAGAGCGTCCGTTAATTAATATCTAATCTGTGTGTTATTTTCTTGCCTCAATTTTGGTTTCCTAGAAATGTTTTCATGCGGATAGATGGATGGATAGGTGACGGTCCCAAGACTGAAAGGTGGAAGAATGGGAGTTTTTGCCACACGATCCCCACATCGTCCATGCCCCATTGGACTCACAGTTGCAAAGGTGAGAACGCATATCGGTCCTCTGGATGCTTATGACATGCTCTCACAAATGAAAACCATTTTGTACCATTCTCTTGATTCCAATCATTCTATTTTAATTCATAAGCACCTCAATGTCTCAGGAAATATCACCATATCCTTTATCGTCCATTGACTTTTATATGTTTCCTCTTAATGTCACTGAATTGTCGCAAGCCTATGTCTAATTTATTTCTAATTCAAAAATTTGGAATTTCAGACCCCTGTCAACATTCCAATGCAACTCTATGGCTGAGATGAATTTGTGCACACACCCCAATTACATTAACCGATTCAAAATATATTCTATTAAAATCAATTTTACACAACTTCAAAGCAAACAGGCCTGAATGAAAGAAGTGATTCAGTAATTTTGAATTAATAATTTAGCATTTATGATGCTTATTGCATTAAATTGAACCCAACCCCTCCAATAGTATGGATTCAGCATTTAGGAAATTAGGAATCTCATGAAATGTAAATGATTATTATTAGGGTTAAATTCAATATCCCATCCTATGATATGGTAAATTATTAAGACACTATCCAATTCTTTTCATTGTCCTTTTTTGTTCCAGAAAATTCGTATGATATAAGCATATCCAACAGAAAGTTACATTGTTTTGAGGCAATTCAATGCAAGGTAGTCAAAATCGAGATTTTACCTAACATCGGAAAGGGGATGTAACATCGTAAAATCTAGGATTGTAAACTTGGATCGTAAGATCCTACCTAAAATATAATTTTCTATATATGCATATAAAATTTATTTAAGTGCATGTAAAATAACATATATAAATATTTAAATCATACAAACACTTAATTAAACATACATTCATATAGATAATATCCTTAAAGTCACCATTTGTCTCAAATAACAACTTAAATACAAAATAATATAGATTCTTAATTTCCTAAAATATCATGATAGTTAAATAAATCATCCTCTTGGAGCAACAGCAGGTGCAGCTGCAGCGGAAAATTGCAGAAACGGGTGCAGAATAGGGCGCCAGGAGAGAACTGAGAAGCTGCCCATCTTTTGGTTATTTAAGGGTTTTTTAGAAACTGGGTCGAGTTATGGGTCAGGTTAAAGGTCAGGTTACAGTTTTGGGCAAACCCATTGAATCGTTGGATCATCCCACCTATTTCACAGGCTGGAGGTGTGATTCTACCTGATCCCAACGATTTTCGATTTTACCCATGATTCAACATGGAAACTGGATGCAGGATTGTAAAATTTTACGATTTTACGATTCAGATCGTGATTTTGCCTACCTTGGTTCAATGCCTAACAGCAATATTGATTCATGTAAAAATGTGACTGTCCCATGTTATTTGCCTTAGCAATGGATGAGAAAAAGTGTGGGATGGTTATATAACAAAGGAACAACTCATGGAAAGGTATAGTAATAACTGACAAAGTTCAAATCCCAGGGTGTCACATTCAAATTGGGCTAAACTGCTGGTAGGAAATTGAACTTATTATTGTGATTAGGAAAACCCTTGATGACATTAGCAGTTGCTCGCTGGCCCATTCTGTTCCCAGAGTGAAGGGTACAAATTTGTTTGTAATACTTTTAATATAAATAAAAAATGGTTTGTAAATAACCTGCCTCTTCCCAAAACAAAAATGTTTTTGTATCACAGCTATGCAGAATCTCATTTTAATAAATTATATTTATTTTTTCATGATGTCTCTGTACCCTTTTCCATTAAACCCCTAGATTTTCCAACCTTTTTGTCTTGAAAGAAACGAAAATAAAATGAAAATGATTGACCTAGTTTTCTGACTTTTATTTGATCTAACTGTGTGCTATATAGGTAGAGGCTGTACAGGAAAATATGATTTTGCTCTCTGGTGTGGATCTGGTTGATGGAACTGTAAGTCTCCGTTGTCAATCCCTGCTTCTTGTGCTAACTTTACTGGAATTATGTGCCACTTGTGTTCTTGCTATTTGTTTTATAATGAATTTTATGGTTTTCTGTGAAAACATAATCATGATGTTTCTTAATCTCATCAACAGCCAGTGCTTGATGTCAAGCCATATTTACCATATTGTGACAGCATACAGGGAGCTACTGTGCCAAATTGGTTAATGGTAATGCTTCATTGCTCTTCAGTTATATTTTTTGCTGCCTAAGTTTACTTTTTTTAGTCTCTTAACAGATTTGATCAATTTGGTTCTTCATTGACTACAAATCTATAAGTAACTTCAAGCAACTGTTACCTGAACGTTAAATTTAATCATACCATGTGGGATGAATGCTAGATAATCAACCATCATTACTTTTTACTAGTCACTGAAACTCTTCTATTCTTGTATTCTGATTCTTTGGAAATTCTAAATTATGGTTCACATTTAGAGTCAGCAATGACATATTTTAGTAGTTTTATACTTTCTTACATCTCTTTGTAGAAGTTGAATTATCTTATCCTAAGAAAAACAATTTGTATTTCTTCAGGAGGATAACTTACTTTCAGTAGCTTCTGTTAGCTTTTCGGAGGACTTCACCTCAGCACTTGAAAATTGCTGGATAATGACTGTGAGTTGTTGACTACTTACTTGAATGCATCATGTCCACCGTTCCCCCAACCCAAAGAAACAGAAATAAAGGGGATCTCTTTTTCAACCTACCCATTTGGAACATTAGTGAAGCAAGCTTTTTACTGTTTTATTTGGATAACTAAGTTAATGGTAAGGATCACATTGAAAAGAAATGGTAAATTAAGTGGCTCGGTTGAAAAAACAAACAGAAAATCAGGGAATGAAATGACTTGCCCGAAATATAGGGACTAAATAAACCCCAGAATAGATGCATCCCACCTGTCTTCACTATTTATAATTTTCCTTCCACTTCCAGGATAATTAGAGTTATGACTCTGATTGTCATACTTCCCTTACGAGGCTTTTGATTTATATCTTTTTTTAGCATTAATCTTATATTTTAGTTGGTCCCATATTATATTTAAAAAATTATTGTTGTAGTTTTTTAATTGGCCCGCCTCACATGATTTTTAAAAAATTTTTAAAGGCCTTACAAGTATTGGATGCAATTTATGATATTGTCTAGTCCAAGATTAGTTGCTACATTTTTCTTCTGAACTCCAAGTATGCTACAATTTGACAGCATTTTTTTTTCATCACCTTGTATTGTAAAATGAGGACTTGTGATGGTGCAACAGTAAGGTTGCTGTGTTGTAACCTAAAGGTTACGGGTTAAAGTCCTTGAAACAACTCCATTTGAGGGGTAAGGTTACTCGCATCTATCCTCCCTTGACCTCACTTGGTGAGAGCCTCATGCACTGGGTCACCTTTTTTTACCTTATATTACAAAATGAGCGAGTGCAAAACTATGAGAATACCGGACCCTAATTAGTAATTACAATAGTTGGTCAAGTGGAGGAAATCCTGCTAAAAAAGGGAGGAAGACCAAAATCATGTGTGAGTAAATCTACTAAAAATGATTCAGATCTAATTGGCCTCTTTGAAAAATTGGTTCTTAACAAAAACACAATTATGTAATATAAAACAACCAATCGCATGATGAATTTGTAATTGAACACATGATTTGTATTCTTTTTCTTCAATCACATTTTTTCAATCTTGTTCTTCCAATACTAATCATATGGGTGATGATTCTCCTGTACTGCTTCAGGAAAAGAAGTCACTTTATGCTTCACCAGGTGAGTTCCAAAGCTTGATAAAGCAGGTTCTTTCATGGGATATTCGGTCATTGAGTCAAAGGAATCGACCTCGTGATACTCTCCTGAAAAAGGAAAACGATGAACTATTGGGTAATACTTCTGAGGTAGATGAACAGCAAGATGAAACAACTTTAGTCTATAAAAAAGAGCAGAATGCTTTGAATTCCAATGAAGTTATTTATCACCTGATTTTGGAAGCACTTGATGTCTCTTACAGAATTGATCACAACGGTAATGTCATTGTAGAAAAGGTATCAACTTCTACTGTATTGGACAATAAGCCCAATTCCTGTAATTACTTGACATGGAAAGACAAGCTGCAGTGATTTCTATTATCGTACCCGATTACTTTTAAGACTTATTAATTTTAATTTTTTTCTACAAATACGCTTTTGCGCTTTTAGAATAAACTCCATTAAAGAAGAAATTAAGCTCTGTGGGTGTTTGGTTGTTTTATGTTTTCTTTTTTAATTAATATGTTTTCATTATAATTACAAAAATGTCATTTTTTGTTATTTAGTTTCAAAATTTTATGAAGGAATACCCAACATCCCCTTTAAGTTCTTGCTAGTTCAGGCCTGACACTATGCTATGCTGTGACCTGTGATTAGTTAATCATTGGTATTTGAATGCAAATATTTAGAATAAGCGAAATGGGATGCTGTTGAAGTTGGTAAGTATAACGTGGATAAATTATCTAGAATTTGTAGAGTGATTGGTTCTACTTGCTAGATGGAGATCCAATAATGGGATGCTGTTGAAGTTGGTAAGTATAACGTGGATAAATTATCTAGAATTTGTAGAGTGATTGGTTCTACTTGCTAGATGGAGATCCAATAATGGGATGCTGTTGAAGTTGGTAAGTATAACGTGGATAAATTATCTAGAATTTGTAGAGTGATTGGTTCTACTTGCTAGATGGAGATCCAATTAGAAGCTTGAAAATAGTTTGAAATAAAGATATTCTGAAATTCTAAAATAAAGATATTATGCTGTACATTAATCGTATATTTGGATGACGAGTGAAATAGAAGGAAAGAAATATTCAGGATTGAAATAGAAGAAAAAAAATATTTTGTTTAGATGAATAGAAATAAAAAGAAAGTAGGTGTTTGTTTTTTATTTAGATAAATTGAAAAGAGAATGAAAAAAATTAAATAGATAGAAAAAATGTTATATTAATAAAAATTTAATATAAATTTTAAAAAAAATTGTATTATATATTTTATTAATATTAAAACATTTTTATTTTTAATATAAATTTAAAATTATTTAAGATATAAAAAAAAAACTCCCCTTCACTCCTCCAATTTCACAAGGGAAGGAGATTTTTTCTTTGTATGCAATCCATTTTAAATCATTTTTAAAATTTAAATTTAAATAAATAGCAGAAAAAAATTATCTTATTTTCTTTTTCTATATTTTTCATCCAACCAAGAGCTCAGAATAAATACTTAAAAGTTTCCATGCATGTTTGTGTGTTTGGATGCAGTTATTTTTAATAGTTTAAGTTAGCAGAAATAAAGTTGCCCTTTATATCTTTTGGTACGGACAAAAAAATTATAATTTTTTACTTTTACAAAGAAAACATTTTTTTAAGATAAGCAAAAATTTTAAGTTATGTGATTAAAAGTTATCAGCTTGTGTTTTAGTTAAATTTTTTTATTTTATCTTCTATAATTAATTATTTTAAATATAAAATCAATTATTGTAAATAGTTTATATTTTTTGTTATTTTATTATTAAAAAAATTTGTATGCAATTTAAATAAAGTAAATTGTTTTAAAATTAGTATTTAATAATATGTTTATAAAGTTTTTTGTAAAATAAAGATAAATACATAATTTATTATATGAATTTATTTTAGCATATAATATAAATAAATATTAATTAATAAATAATATATTTAATCTATTATATATATATATGAAAATCAAATAACATTATGAGTTAAATTAGATAAAATAAAATCTTCAATAAATTTCTACTAAGCATGTACTTCAACAATTTATTTATTGATTTATGTCATATTAAAATAAATATTAAATATATAAAATTTTATATAATTTAAATTTTTTTAAATATAAATCTAATAATTATTATTTATTTTTACTTTAATAATATATTATGCTAAAATAAAGTAATTAATTTTAAATTTATGTAATTTTAAAAAAATTGATATATTTTATATAATTTTTAAATTGAATGATTGAATTGTTTAAAAAAATTGACAAAGAAAATTATTAAAAATTTTATTTTACTAATTTTTGTATTTGATGTCATTTGATTCTTATTTTACATATATATATATATATATATATATATGTATATATATATATATATGGCGGATATTAATTTATTGAAGTTATTTTTATTAAATTTTATAAATATTAAATTTTATCAATAAATCATCAATTAAAATTTTTTATATATAATTTAAATTTATAAATATTTTATATTATTTTTAAAAAATTAATATATTATTAAATAAGTTAAAATTAATGTATAATATGAAAATTATTTAATAAAATATTATAATTTTTGTTAAATTTATAAATTTAATTTAAGAAATAAATATTTTAAAAAGTACTTAATATTAAATTTGTACGCTTTCTAGAAGACTCAGTAGTTGGTAACCCAACAGCGCGGTTTCCTTTTAACGGTGACAAGACAAAGAATGCGCATGGGGGCTACATAAATTACCTTTTTCCAGAGGAGAAAGTTTCAAAAGTTTAATTCCCACATATTGACAGGCCTTGCATTGTACTTGGGTCTTGGTATGACTGGTATCAGAATTGTCCCAAGTACCAAAAAGGATTTTCAAGTGTATGGCTGAAATTTAAGTTTGATTACATAACATTTAAATTTGATTATATTGTCAATATATGTTACAATTTAATAGATTGATTATAATCTTTTAACAGTTTAATTTTTTATTGGTATACATTTTTCATTTATTAAATAATTAAATTTATAATATAATTGTAACGTAATTATTAAAGTAAATAATTGTTAACGACATAAAATTTTATAATTTAAATAATTGTATGGCAAATTTTTATATTATCAATAAATTCTAATTTCAATTTAAAAGTAATATTTTTAAAAATAAATTGAAGAAAAATAAAAAATATTAAATTTATATTTGTAGAAGTTAACTTTTCTATTTTGTATTGTTCTAAAATTAAATAACAAAATACATCATTTTTTTATCCAAGTTGTATGTTAGTTTTTAATTTATCTGAATACCTCTGAATAATGGAGAAGACAGAGTAAAAATTATTTGAATAAAAAACCCATTGAAATATATTATTTGATACTAAAGGAGAAAAAAATGTTCTCCCAATATACTTTAGTACATGCAGATTAAATTATACCACTTCTGAAAAAAAATACAAACTTAATCTAAAATTTTAAAATATGACGTGATGTGTTTAATTTAAATATTAAAATTGATTACTTAAACCAATTTTATTCAGATTAATTATTTATCTTTCATGGTAACTATTTAAAATAATTTTATCAAAATACGTCAAATAAAATTTTCAAAATATAATAAAATTAAAAATTAAATTTCAATATAATTATAAATTATTATCAATCTAACAATATATATATATATATATCAACAAACTAAATGATTTCTACATGTAATATAACAACAAAGTTTATAAAAATTTCATATTAAAAAAATTTAAATACATATTTTTTATAAATATGTATAAATCTTAATACAATTTAAATTAAGCACACGATAATTTTTTAATTTGAATATTATTCCAATTTATTTAAAAAATTTTATTTTTGTAAAAAAATAATTTAATTCTTCCGTGCAGTTTACATAATTTAATTAAATTAATTGAGTTAACATGTTTCATAGTTGTACAAGTCTAAATTTTAAGAGTAACAATAGTCATGTATTTATTGCGTATTTTTATTTATATATATTTTTTACTATATTATATATTATATCTATTTTTTATTTTTTTTTCGTTCCGTTTTACTTAGTACATTTCAAATAGATGTAAAAGAAAATTTTTAATTTTTTATCCTAGTCATAACAAACCGAATCAACTGTCACAACCGCGTGGACCTTGCACATTACTCGCTGCCGCCAATAGCCAGCCAGGCGTTCAGAATTTGTGTTTTTCCATAATTACCCTCACGCATTCAACTAAACTACCGTAAGCCCTTTCTTTGCTACAATTTCTTGGATTTTCTCCTATCATCATGGCCCATGCACGTGCGCTAACCTAACTGTGAATCAATAAATTCCAATCATTCAATTCAATTTTTTAATCTCTTTTTATGCTTTGTTGTTGGATGATACGGACAATAAAAATGAAAAAAGTTTCATTAAAAAAACTATCTTACTTTTATTAATAGAAATTTGTTCACTTTACTCTTAATTTTTTAAAATTATTAATAATTTAAGAAAATAAATCAAGTAACTTTTATTTTTAATTTTTTCATTTGGAGACAGTATTTTTATGTGTTCTATCAAAAAGTAATTTATTTTATTTTCTTTTCATTATCAAATAAATATAAAAAATATTTCTACCAATCATATTTTTTTATTTATTTTCCTTCTTATTCTTCTCAGTCAACGAAACAAAAGGGTTAACGTTTTAACTTTTAACGAGCAAATCTCATCTTATGTCACCTCTTGCTTTCTCTACTGAAAATAATATATTAAAAGTCCTCTCACCATCCAATCAACTAACCAATATTTTTTAAACAAGAAAAATAAAAAGAAATAAATGAATGTGTCTCCTCTTGCTATTTATTTGTATGGACTATCATTGTTTGCTTAGTAGGAGAAATGAGGAAATATGTGGTAGTATCTACATCTTAGTGGATAATTCCACACCAATTGAAGGTGGCGAGTCTATAGTCTGACCCAAAGCTCTATGTGAAACAATTGATATTGTGGGAGATATCTGGAATACTCTAGGAGCACCCCCACACAGGTCAGAGTATATATATAGTATATAGCACTTTATTACAGGAACAACGTCATGCAGTTGGAATGGATCTTTTATCTACTTTGGTGTCATAAAGAGTGTAGATATAGTATAAATACCTACTTTAATGTCAATCGTACCTACACCTATAAATAGGGTAAAGAGTATGGATGGCCTAAAGAATGTTGCAACTACGACCCTGATGGTACAACGAATAAAAAATATAAAAATAATATATTCCTACCAAATTTTATTTAAAGAAATTTTAAAAAATACTGTCTTGAAAAACTAGTTTTAAAAAGTTTGTTCAACCTGCCTAAAAATAAAAAATTGTTTCACCAATTACAACTCTCACTTTCCTTGTACTTAACAACATTGATTATTGAATAAAATTGCACTTATTTAATATCTATCAAGGAAAGAAATGTAGATACAAAGTTTATATGTGAGTTTATTGTATGAAATTTAAAGCTGAAAGACAATGGCAGAGCTAAATTATTTTGGTCAGGATGGTCAATGGTTGCTAAACAAGAAAAAGTCATCAAAGAATTGATTAATATTCACCTTTCTTAGAAAGTAATTTATTTTGTTTTAGAAAATGGGATTGAGAAAAAAATTGATGTGCGTGAAGATTTTTTTTCTGTCTTCGAGGTTTTTTTTAAATAAATAATAGAGCTCCAAAAAGTATATATATGAATTTTATGACCTGTGTATGTTTCTAGAAGAACAATTTTATACTCTATGGAAAGTGCACCATGTTTGAAATTTATTTTGCACAAAGTCAATCATATTTCTTGATATTCTCAATCTCAAATAATGGTGGAATGGTAAGTAGCTTTCGTTGAAAGGATTTGAAAGATGGATGCTGGTGCAGAAGAAACCTGAGATGACAATCTGAGGTTAAGCATGCCAGATTACGTTGTTGCTTTCAAATGACAACCCCTCCCCTTCCCCCTTTTTTCGACTTAAACGTAATTCTGTCTCGAGAATATCTCATGTGACTTGATTGGTTGTGGATAAACTTTATATTTATTTATTTATTTTTAAGATTTCACTTATTTAATATTTATTAAAAGAGAGACTTATACTTGATTATATTATATGCAATTTGCACACAAAACTTAAGAGTAATATTTTACTGCTTTTAATGTTATTCTTTAGTTGAAGGTTTATAGTAAAAAGTTAATGGTAGTTATTAAAGTGAAATTTTAATTTTAATTAGAATTTTTTTTATATCTTTTAAGATTATATTGCATGAATAAAAATAATCAATCTATTATTTATATTAATTCTTTTTTTATTGAAGTGACATTTTTGTATAGCTTTGATTCTTATATATGTACAAATAAGATATTTTGTTATGTTTTAATAATACAATTATACAAATAATTAACATGTGATAGCATATTTGACACGCTCGTCGCAAACGCGCAAAAATAATTTCTAAATTTCTTCCAAATTATTGGTATAGTATAAGGTGCAACCTAGGTCATCTCCCAAAGACCATTTCATATTCTTAAGCAAATAAGGAGAAAGTTAGAACAAGGGGATTTTAGAAAGATTTGATATGAAGTTCTAAATGCAAAATACGGAATGAAATTTATTTGACTTAATAATAATCAACTCAAGGAATTCAGAGGCTATTTTCTTAACTAATCATTGATCACTAAAATCATGCATTGTGTTTATCAACCTAGGATCATCTGGAACCCCTAAAATGATCCTTGAATTCTCTACTGAGAAACCTCTCATAATGTAATTGATTATGATCAACAAGATTTAGTAACCACTTAATCTTTTATCTAAACCAATTTCACAATCAGAATTCAGTTGAAGTAAGTAATAAAATGAAAACCTTCAATTAAATTACTTAATTTATACTCTTCAAACTTTTGGAAAATGATTTACCAATCAAAAACCAATTCTAAATCAATTATGCATTAATCAAAATACGTCAACCGATCAAACTTTGATTAAAGAATAAAATTGAAGAATATAGTGAAGTAGAGTAGAAACCACTTAATAAGCATGTAAATAAAGATCAAGACCTCAAAGTTAAAATGAAAATAGCTTGAATCCTTGAATTGAAACTACAAACCTAGCCTTCCATGAAGGAGGAAAACTAACAACAAAGAAAGAGGCAAACTAACAACAAATAAATCCTAAGCCTTCCATGTAGGAGGCAACTAACAGTAAAGAAAAACTAAGCCTTCCATGTAGGAGGCAAACTAACAAGAAAGAAAATCTAAGCCTTCCATGAAGGAGGCAAAACTAACAAGAAAGAAAGAAAGAAAGAAAGAAAATGGTATTGGAGTTAATCTCCAAAAATGGTGTGTTTCTCCTCTTGTAAACCCTTCTATTTATAGAGGATTTTTGAGGCATCATCTTCAGAAAGTCGCCAACTAGGATATTACTTTTCTACCCTTTTATTGCTTTCACATGGGCTTTGTTGAAAATGCAAAACACTTTTGAATTTTTGCCACCAATGAGCACAATAATTTTGACTTTCTTGCACCGCAATTTTGGATGTTCACATGTCCGAATTAGAGCTTGACTTCTGAACAAAAGTTGTAGCCCCGGATCTTAGCTGTCCAACAAATTTGATTTCATCTCAATATGACTTCTATATCTCAAGATATGGCCGGATCTTTGCACACTGTTCAAATTCCACGTCAGCAACACTATCTCATCTTTTGAGATAATTTCGGAGTCCTAAACATCCCATTTAGAGTCTGATCTTGCTTTGTAACTATGGACACTTCTTTAATCTTTCATTCAAGACAGATTTCATGATTTTTGGATGTTTAAAACTCCTATTATGCTCAAAATACTATAATAGTATCATTTTAATCGGGTAAGCAAAGAAATTCAATTAAACTTCATATGAACCCAAACTTATAAAATATGACAAAGACCACTTAATTGAACATATAAGAAGTCTTAATGAGATAAAAGTGAGAGATAATTATTTATGAAATTTATGCTTATCAAATTCCCCCACACTTATCTTTTGCACGTCTCGGGCAAACTTAAGTTAAGGATTGGTGACTATTTTTTTTTTTTGAAAGAACATCAAAGTTTTGAGTTGATTTCTCAAGAATTCACAAAATTTCATGAAGCATTCTTTCATCACATTTTTGAAATTACTTAAAAAGGCAACTTTAATTTGAAAAACATAGATTGAGAAAGATAAAACCTCACATGATATACTCTGAATCTCTCAAGTGTTTGATTTGGTAAGTGTTTCTCTCAAATTCAATCCATGAAAGATGAACTATCATAGGCTTGCATATCTTCTACTTCTCTACTACTATGTACACATGCAATGCACAAATCGAGAGGTCTTTATTTTGGTTATAACGGGATTAGAAATATGAAATGATATATTGAAGAGATACAATGTTAGACCAAGGAAAATGGTGAGGATTAAGAACTGAGTCTAAGTGCAAGTGTGAGAAACAGATATCACTTCTTCATTTTTTTTCTTTTCTTTTTTTCAATATAATAGTTTATTTGTTAATTTATTGCTTCAGTTTTTTTTTTCAACCATGATATTGATGAACACAACAATAATCTCCCCCACACTTATTGAAACACTTACGGTATGATAAATCCAGTATTTCTCACCTTCTATGGTCAGACAAAGTTTTTTTTTTTTGATTTGTGGTGAGCTAAAAAGAAGAAAAGGCTAATCGGCTCAAAGGGCTGATCAAAGGATAAAATTATATGGTTTGGTTATTTGGTCAAGTGGTTTGTTCAAGAAAAAGAGTGCCTCAATCATTTTTGTATAATTCATGTGAAAATGTAGCTTCAAAAAGAATCAATGCAAGTTCTGAAGTAACATATTCCATGAATGAAAATCACACAAGAAAGAAAATAATAATAAGGCTCAAAATCTCACAGGTAATATATTTATCAAATCTAATCTATCCAGTTCAAATATGTGTTGCCAAACTAATTAATCTCGAAATGTAAATCATTTTGCTTCAATTATTTTATGAAATCTAAAGAACAACAAATTTCCACATTCAATTTTTTTTTAATCATAAGATGCGTATCAAGAGTCAAGTGTAACTCCTTACTCAGCCATCTTACTCAAAACAAGTTTATGATTCTAACTTAATTTTTTTGTTTTGGTTTTTTTTTTTAATTTTTCTTTTATATCGGACCATCCTCCCCCCAACCTATCCAAGACATTGTCCCCAATGTCTTAGATGGAATTTCATATAACATGAAAAGAAATGTGAGAAAACCACCCAAGTAAGGAAAAGTTATAACCGAAGAGTGGTATTTGGTTCTCTTTTGTCTCTGCCATCCTGATTTGGTTGGTTCACCAGCTGCATTGCTATATTCTAAAAATGGTGAAAATTTCAAATAAATTGAAAAGACAATGTAAATGACAAACATACACGCATGAGAATGAACAGTAGTTGTGATTGTGGCTCACATCTTCCTCTGGTTTTACGTCCAGTAACGGCTGAAACGCCTTCAAAGAGTTGAGGATGTGCTTCCCATTCAGTTTTCTTGTAAACTGACAAAAGGGTCTTTTAAAGTCAGATTCCCAAGACTATAACGTGCTTTTTCCTTACGGAATAGTTCAAACAAATCAAGAAGGACTCCTTGAACATGCCCACTAGGATGCGTCTCAAGAGTCTGAATGATATCATCCAATGACTCCTTACTCGGTCCATCCTTTAAAATCCAAGAATAGTATGCCTAAAAAAAATTGTTAGAAAGGTTAAAAATTTTATACAAACTCAAAAAATTGTTAGAAAGGTTAAAAATTTTATACAAACTCCTAAATAAGCCTAGGAAACTAAGATGGTCCCCGGCAACGGCGCCAAATTTTTGACACGCTCGTTGCAAACGCGCAAAAATAATTTCTAGATTTCCCCCAAACTATTGGTATAGTATAAGGTGCAACCTAGGTCATCTCACAAAGACCATTTCATATTCTTAAGCAAATAAGGAGAAAATTAGAACAAGGGGATTTTGGAAAGATTTGATATGAAGTTCTAAATGCAAAATACAGAATGAAATTTATTTGACTTAACAATAATCAACTCAAGGAATTCAGAGGCTATTTTCTTAACTAATCATTGATCACTAAAATCATGCATTGTGTTTATCAACCTAGGATCATCTGGAACCCCTAAAATGATCCTTGAATTCTCTACTGAGAAACCTCTCAGAATTTAATTGATTATGATCAACAAGATTTAGTAACCACTTAATCTTTTATCTAAACCAATTTCACAATCAGAATTCAGTTGAAGTAAGTAATAAAATGAAAACCTTCAATTAAATTACTTAATTTATACTCTTCAAACTTTTGGAAAATGATTTACCAATCAAAAACCAATTATAAATCAATTATGCATTAATCAAAATACGTCAACCGATCAAACTTTGATTAAAGAATAAAATTGAAGAATATAGTGAAGTAGAGTAGAAACCACTTAATAAGCATGTAAATAAAGATCAAGACCTCAAAGTTAAAATGAAAATAGCTTGAATCCTTGAATTGAAACCACAAACCTAGTCTTCCATGAAGGAGGCAAACTAACAACAAAGAAAGAGACAAACTAACAACAAATAAATCCTAAGCCTTCCATGTAGGAGGCAACTAACAGTAAAGAAAAACTAAGCCTTCCATGTAGGAGGCAAACTAACAAGAAAGAAAATCTAAGCCTTCCATGAAGGAGGCAAAACTAACAAGAAAGAAAGAAAGAAAGAAAGAAAGAAAATGGTATTGGAGTTAATCTCCAAAAATGGTGTGTTTCTCCTCTTGTAAACCCTTCTATTTATAGAGGATTTTTGAGGCATCATCTTCAGAAAGTCACCAACTAGGATATTACTTTTCTACCCTTTTATTGCTTTCACATGGGCTTTGTTGAAAATGCAAAACACTTTTGAATTTTTGCCACCAATGAGCACAATAATTTTGACTTTCTTGCACCGCAATTTTGGATATTCACATGTCCGAATTAGAGCTTGACTTCTGAACAAAAGTTGTAGCCCCGGATCTTAGCTGTCCAACAAATTTGATTTCATCTCAATATGACTTCTATATCTCAAGATATGGCCGGATCTTTGCACACTGTTCAAATTCCACGTCAGCAACACTATCTCATCTTTTGAGATAATTTCGGAGTCCTAAACATCCCATTTAGAGTCTGATCTTGCTTTGTAACTATGGACACTTCTTTAATCTTTCATTCAAGACAGATTTCATGATTTTTGGATGTTTAAAACTCCTATTATGCTCAAAATACTATAATAGTATCATTTTAATCGGGTAAACAAAGAAATTCAATTAAACTTCATATGAACCCAAACTTATAAAATATGACAAAGACCACTTAATTGAACATATAAGAAGTCTTAATGAGATAAAAGTGAGAGATAATTATTTATGAAATTTATGCTTATCAATATTCATTCGTCACGGCATTATTTATTGGTTCTTAAGAACCAAAAGTGCTAACTTTGAAAAATATTAAAATTAAAATCATAAATAAAAATTTGAATAGGTTAAAATTAAAATTCATAAAAATTTAAAGACTAAATATATATATATATATATATATATGTAAATTAACAAAAAAATTCTTGAAAAATAAAAAATGAAAAATAAAAATAATATAAAAAACTTAAAATACTACATTTAAATTTTGTCCTTTTAAAAATAAGTTAATTTTAGTTTCTGTTATATATCTATTAGACCAAATAACTATGTTGAATCTATACGATAAAATAAATTTTAAAATATGGCCAAGTTTAATACATTTAAATATATAATTATTTATTTATATAGATCAATAAATTATTCATTATTACTGTAAAAATATTTATTAATTATTGCATAGATTTATTCCAAAAAGGTACTCTTTTTAGAATATAATTCCAAAAGTTTTTTAAAAGTAGTTTACTCAAAATTAACCTTGATTACTAGTACTCTTACGTATAAATAGTGTTATCATTTATTTATATTTCCTATTTAATAATTAATAATTAATAATTTAAAAAATAAAAAAATACATCCAACTATCTACAATTATATATAAATAGATAGGGTTAAATATGTTTTCAGTCCCTCTAAAATGTAAATTTTGGTTTTGGTCCCTTATATTTAAAATCTTTAGTTTAAATCCTTTATTTTTTAAAATAAATTGATTATAGTCCCTATATTAACATAAGTTATATTAAATCAAAATATATTAATCATGATTTAAAAATTATAATCAAAACATTCCATATATTATACTGTTTAATATATTTAAATTAAGTATTATATTTGTAATTAATGTTGTCAAAATATAATTAATATAATAAAAACATTCCATATTTTGATATATTTATTTTTAAGAATCTTCTAAAATTATAATTTATAAATTTATTTTTTAATAATTATTATTATCTAAATAATTATTTATAAATTTTAAATGATATCAATTTTAGAATGATTCTTTTAGTATTTTAGTAACAAAAATTTATTCTATTATTTTCATTTAAAATTAACACCATAATATTAATTATATGAGATAAAATTTAAATATTTTAACATTATTGTATAATTAATTTTAGGTTTTTAAATTTTTTAATATTAAATTATGTATATCATAAATTTTAATTAGTGGAAATAATTTTTTATATAAAAACATTACATATTTTCTAAATTCTAATAATTTCCAATTATTTTATGTTAAATTAAATGTTAAAGAAATCAAGAGAATTCATAAAATTATATTATTAGATATTAAATTTAATATATAAAAAATTTTAAGCTTTATTATAAATTTAAATTAGTCAAAATTAAACTGAATTATTAAATTTTATAATCAATTTAAATATAAATTAGCTTTAAAAATAATAAAAACAAATTAATACTAAATTATGTTAGTATTATAAATTAGTTGTATTGCAATTTTTCATATATTTTTTATATAATAAAATAAAGGGTTAAATAAATTTTTAATTCCTTTAAAATATTTAAATTTTGGTTTAATATAATTTAAGTTAATATAAAAATTATAATTAATATATTTTAAAAAATAAAGGACCTAAACTAAATGTTTTAAATTTAAGAAATTAAAATTAAAATTAAAATATTTTAAAGGAACTAAAAATATATTTGACCCCAAATAAATATGTATTAGTAATGGATTTTTTTCCCTCATTTAAAGTGTTCTTTTTCTCTTATCCAGTGTGCGTGTCTCAGTGTGTTTTTAAGTGCTGGTTGTCTATTGCTACTTCGATTGTCAGATTGTTTCATTAATTATGTTCTAAGTTTTTTTGGGAAAGTTAGCTGTACTACTAGAACTTTTCAATAAAAGCTCATAATATACTTGGAAAACGGAAACCTATTTAATAATAGTATATTTTAAGCTTTCCTGTCATGCTTTTTCTTAATTCTATTTATTTAATTGTACCATACATTTAACCATACTACTAGAATCTGTTCTTTTTATGATCAAAATAAAATTAAAATTTTGAAACCAAGTTTAATTACAATAATATAAGTGTTATACCATTAAATAAGATTAGATATATAGATGATTATTAAAAAAAATTTAAAAAAATATTATTTATTATAAAAATTATAATTAATATTTAAAAAAAAAATCTTAACTTTCCACTACTTCTCTATACAAGATTAAAAAAAAACTGTTATTAATTTTTATTAATCTCTTTTTTCACATATCCAAATCATATTAATCGATTTTTTATTATTTTATTTTTTATATATCATGTTAGTATATTTATATAAAATCACTTCATATCTTATATTTTTAGTATGTCTATGCATTTATATTAATATTCTCATCTATATTTTTTATTTTTTAAATTATTTTTTCAAAATCTAACTTTCAATATCATAAAACGGATAGTGAATTGCATAATGATTTGAGTAAACTTTTGTTATCTTTCTTCACTTTAACTATTCAATTTCTATTTTGTTTCTAATATAATTGTTAGTTTCTCTATTCTTTTGTAAAATAGATTCCAAATATTAAAAATGTGAAATTTGTGATATAGTGTTATTTTTAATTTTTACTTCCATATTAATTTCATTTTATTTTTTTTACTAGAATTACATATATCTTTGTCTGGTTCATTAATAAATTAAAAAAATTTAGATTTCAAAATTTTTCTACAAAGTTCAAGTTAAAAATTAACCTCTTCTCTCTAATATTCAATTAGAATTATTTTGTCCACGAATAATATGCATGTAGGAGTAATCTTTTAAATATTTCCGGTAAGCATGACCAATACCAAATTAAACAAACAAAAATTCAAAACCAAATTTTGTTATAAATCTATTTTTATGTAAAATCTTTAACCGTACGTTCTTAAATTCATCCATCCCCAACATTTCTTAACACACTACTGCATGCGTTTTTTTCTCTGTTAGACCAATAAAAATTATATGTAAATCTATTTCTTTACTTTGATATGTTTCCACCAACCTTTATGAAAGATAGATAGTTTTAGTTGAAAATCTTTTTTGCATAAATTTAAACTTGTTTATGTTATATTAGTTTCTTTCTTTAGTTTATATTAATCATTTTCTCATTGTTTCAAATTGTTGCTTATAAGTTTTTTTTCCTTTCATAATTAGCACAATTTTAAATATCTTTCTTGTTATTTTATATGAAAATCAAGATGCTCTTCTTTTCATTCATGTAACATTTTTTTTAGATTTCAAAATCTCTTTATAATTTAACTTAACTAAAATCTACTTTTTTTTAAATATATATATATATATATATATATATGCATTTTTTATTTTAAAAAATGCCAATAATAATGTATTTTTATTAATTAAAAATTATTAGAAACAAGAATTAAATTTTTTTTCTCTTATTTTTCTTTCAATTTAATCCCCTAGTACTCACTTTCCTTCTACTATGTTAAATAATATATCAAATTTCTTTTACCTTTATTGACTTTAACTATTTTCTTTACAAAAATAATCTATGTATGCTCCATTTCTTTCAATATTCTTCGTTTTCCTTCTATTATGCCAAATAAAGTATCAA
The DNA here is from genome assembly GCA_037954105.1 of Canavalia gladiata. Classification (NCBI taxonomy): domain Eukaryota; kingdom Viridiplantae; phylum Streptophyta; class Magnoliopsida; order Fabales; family Fabaceae; genus Canavalia; species Canavalia gladiata. The sequence continues at coordinate 38,708,065 of CM075662.1, read as the reverse complement.
ATAAATAATTGCGAAAATCTTTCTTCACGTTACTTATTTACCTTATTCATTTTATTTAAAAAAAAATGCTTCATTTATTTCCTATTTTTTTAGTCATTTTTCATTTCGAGTTAGATATATTTTAATTCCTCCAAATTTTAAATTTTTATTTTAAATATCTTATTTTTAATATAATTAATTTTAATCTCTTATATTTTAAAATAGACTATTTTTAAATTATAAAATAATCAATATTTAACATGTAACATGCATATATTTTATACAAATCAAAATATTATAATTTAAATTTTATACCAGTATCCAACTCAATTTATACAATAAAATTGAACCAAATAAATTATGGTACAAGTTATTTAAAACATCCTCTGTGAATTTTAATAAAACATAAAAAATATTGAAATATGTTTATAATTTAATTAAGTTAATTTTTCTCATACAAGAAGTATTAAGTGAAAAAGGCTGTAGAAGTAAGTTTCTTAATTTTGTTTTTGAAATGAGATTTTAAGGAGGAAAAAATAATTTATTACAAAATTTAAAATATTTTATTTAAATAATTTTATAGTTATAAATTCTAAAAGTTATAATATAAATTTTTAATACACTAAAATAAATAAATTTTAAATTTTACTTAAATAATAATATTTTATAAATTATTTTACTATTTCAGTCCTTATCTTGTAACATCTATCTTTCAACCCCACTCTCACTTTGCAATTTTAAAATTTGAATTTTATTTAAAATAGATTTAATTATTTTATAAGACATGATTTTAAAACTTTATATAAAATATCTTATAAAATTTATTTTAACTGTAATTTCTTATGAAAACATTTTACTCTTCTATGAAATATAATTTTAAAACTTGAAAAATAATATTTTGAATTATAGTTTATTATGAAAAATGTTTTTAAATTTTAATAATAAAAAATTTAAATATAATTTTAGTATAAAGTTTTTTAATATTGTTTGTATATAAAAATAATTTTTCAATATATTTATTTTTATGATTATTTTATATATTTATATTAAAAAATTAATTTAAAATTAACTTTTCATAAATTATATTTATTATAATAAAAAAATAATTTTTTGTTTAAATATAGTTTATAAATTATTCTATTGTTATTTATTTATTTTAAATGTTAAATATGATAACATAATATTTTATGATTTTATTATCTTTGTGAGTAACATCAAACTAAAATAAAATAATTAAATAAACAAATTTTATACTTTTTAAAATTTTTATCTTATCCTATCTCCATATCCTATTTTTTTATATTTTATGTAAATTCGTAAACTAACTTTAAATTTTTAACATTCAAAATTTTATTTTAATCATACATTCAGGATATTGATATGTAGAATCTATTTTATTTAATTAATTTAACTAAAATACAAAAAAATTGAAATATAAAAATTTAATTTACTCCATTTAAATAAAATAAAAAAAACTAATTTTTCTATTCAAACAGAATTTTTTGAAAATAAAAAAAATCATTTAAATTAATTTAAATTTTTGTATTTAAATTTTTAAAAAATATTAAAATGTATCATAACTAGTCCACTTATTTTTAAATTTATATCACTACCATTGGATATTAACATTAAAGAAGGGTAAAGAATTCATTTTATTAAAATCATTTGTCCTATCTTATTATATTTTTAATATTTTTTAAACATATTAAAATATTTTATCCTAATATTTTAGTTTAAATTTCTACCTTAAAATCTATTAAGTTAAAATTTACTAGAATATAATTTTTTATTTCTTTCTTATTCATAAAATACATCTTCTTTTATAAAAATAGTTTTTAAAAATATTTTACAAAAAAAATTCCATAAAAAACATTTCATAAAAAATATTTTACTCATTTTATAAAACATTTACATTTAAAATTTTCATAATTTTTTTATGTTTTAATTATGTTTTTTACAAAAAAAATATTAAAATTTAATTATAAATTCAAATTATTAACATTTTGATAATAATTTTTTATTTTGAAAAATTTTAAATGTTAATTTTTTACAATTTTAAAATATTTCAATTGAATAGTAAAAAAATAAAATATTTTTTTTAAATTATTTTTATAAATGATGATTTTATCATTTTGAATAATTATATTTTTTTACATCATTATTTGTCTATCTTAATTTTTGAATAGGATAATTAATATTATACTCCTTCTATTCCTTTTTATCTATCTAAATAAAGACAGAAAGTTATTTCTCTTTATCTATTTAGATATTTTTAAAAATATTAAATAATTTTTTGTATATATTTTAATAATAAATTACAATTATAATAAATGATAATTTTTATAAAGGATAAATTAGAAAATAAATAATATGTTTTTTTAAAAACTAATAATATTAATTATATTTTTTATCCTGTTATAAGTATTCAACAAGTTCAAAGTTTGATTGGTTTTTAAATTTATTTTTTCTCTTTATGTATTTATATATATATATATATATATTAAAAAAATCACTTTTCTAATTTATTTTATATTTTTAAAATTTATCACGAAGAGAGTAAAAATAATAAATTCTTATTTTGAATTTTCTTATATAAAAGTTTTAAAATAAAAAATAATAATAAAATTTTATATTTATTCATAAATATTAAAAAAAGTCAGTATTGATCAAATAGTCATAATGTATTTTTGAAAAAAATTATATATAAAAAGTATATATAAAATATGTAAAAAAATATAAAATACCGTGACAGTGAGAAAATTCATATTCAGTCATATTATAGTAGAGACTAGTATTTTATTAAATAATAGTAAATAAACAAACAAATTTCATTTATGATGGACCGACATCAAATTGGTAGATGGAAAATAAATGGCATTTAAATTAAGTATAATTTAAAAGTAAACTGTTATTGCATTAAGTGTGTGGTTTTGTTTGTCACGCATTGGACTAATTAATAGAAAAGGATCATAGCTTTCAATTCTCAATTCATTCATTTAGAGGTGATATTTTAGCCGTTCAAGTAATCAAAAAGCCATTTATTGAATAATATTTTTTCTTTAAGTAATAAATATAAATTTGAAAAACCAGCGAAATATTCTTATTCATTTGTCCATTGAGCGCGTAATTACTGACTAAATTATAAATTGTTAAGTTGGTACTTTAAATATATGTATAACATCTGTATCTGCCTATATATATATATATATATATATATATATATATATATATATTGAAAGATGAGTTAAACTATTAAATATTTTTAGTTTAGGTGTACTGATTATTTTTTTCTGCCTTTTATTTTTAGACCCTATCTATTTTCAGTCCCTTGTTGTCTTAAAAAATAAAATATAACAACAAACAAGATTTTTTTTAAAGGAATACAGTAAACCAGGACTAAAAATAAAAGAAATAAGAACAAAAAATGAAAAGAAAAATTAACTGGAAATTAACGAGTAAAGAATTTTGATTCTTTTGAACAGCTTCGACGTTTCGTAATTTTCAAATAAAAAAATTTAAAAATAGAACACAAAAAAGGGTATGGGCTAGATACGGAAAGCAATAATGACGGGATATGAGTATGGTTGGGTTGGCCGTGTGAGATGGAGAACGAGCACCTTTTTTTCGTAAATAACGGTCACATGGGAGGGCATTTTCCCCTGCCAACGAGAAAAAGCGTTTTTCCACGACGGCATTATAAGACCCTTTTTGAAAGTGAAATAATCGCTCCAATTCCATTTCCTCGTTGGACTTTCGTCTTTGCCTGCGCACTGCGAAAAACGCTGCAGTCAGAGTAAGAGACTCTTCAGAGATACACATTTTTTCATTATTCTTATTCTAATAATAAAATAATAACTAAATATATTGCTCCTTCCGTTTAGAGATTTTGTAAAGCGAAGCCAGGGTGGGTTTTGCTAGCGGAAAGAAAAGAATCGAATCGCAGAGAGGGAAGATGGATTCGCCGTCGATGACCGGCGACACCAACAAGATAGCGGTGAGGTCGTCGTTTGTGGACTCCCTACGCGCTTGCGGCATCTCCGGGATCCGAATTGACAAGGAGGAGTTGAAGAAGCAGCTGACCATGCCTCAGTACCTTCGCTACGCAATGCGCGATTCCATTCGTCTTCAGGACTCTGCCGCCGGCGAGTCCCGCTATTTACGCCGTTCCGAGGGCGAGGACGCCGCCGCTCCATTCTCTCCCATGGTCGTCTTCATCAATCCTCGCAGCGGCGGCCGCCACGGTCCTGTTCTCAAGGAGAGGCTCCAACAACTCATGAGTGAAGAGCAGGTCCTCCTCCTTTTCCCCTCTTCCTCTTCTTCGTTCTTCAATTTGCTCGCGCATGTTTAAAATTTCTGTTGCTTGCTCGTTTTGTACGAATTAATTGTGGCCAAACAGAGGAAATCATAAAATTAATTGGATCTAGTAAAGTTAATCATCCGAGAGATGCTGAAACTACTGAACCGGAGAGGTTAATCATCCAGACTGAAATATGAGAGAGGAAGTATCATTTTGAAGGATTCTACTGACGATAGCCACCGCTATTGCTTTGAGAATCACTATCCGCTGTATACAAATATTTTTTCTTTCAATCTCTCGGATGTATGAGATTCAAGTTATCTAAATAAATTGCTGGATGTGGTTTCGTTGTTCAAATTTTCACTTCTATTATATTTTCTAAACTTAGTTCGTCTTTCCCTGTCATCATTGATGTTTTAGTTTAAATTGCAGGTTTTTGACCTATCAGATGTGAAGCCTCACGAATTTGTACGATATGGATTGGGTTGCCTGGAGATGTTGGCAGGCATTGGTGATTCCTGTGCCAAAGAAACTCGAGAAAGAATCAGGGTTATGGTATGTTGATAGAAGAACTGCAACATGCATTATATTCCATTACACGTGGTAAAACACAATGCTTAATTGCATAGGTTGTTGTGATTCCTGTACGTCATATCATCATCTATAATTGTGATGCCAAACTCAGCTTCTATGTTTGGTTTGTGCATGTCATATTAGATCAATAAAACTGGTTGATTGGACAGGTTGCTGGAGGTGATGGTACAGTTGGTTGGGTACTAGGATGTCTTACAGAACTTCGCGTGCAAGGTCGAGAGCCAGTTCCTCCGGTAGGGATCATACCACTCGGGACAGGGAATGATCTGTCTAGGAGTTTTCGTTGGGTAAGCATCCATATGCTTGGGAATTATTATGGGTAAAATGAATGTTGGGTCTCCTAGGTTAATCTGTCTTTCTGATATGTATTAGGGTGGGTCATTTCCGTATGCTTGGAGAGCAGCTATTAAGAAAAGTCTATACAGGGCCAGTACTGGGCCAGTTCGTTCTCTGGATAGGTACTTTATGCTTCTCTTATAGTTTATATGCTTTTCCTCAACGGAGTTAATTTTTTATGGTGGACGTGAATTCACTGAATCGAATAAGTTTACCTTTCAACTTTTGGCATTATTAATTTAATGGAAAGCATAAGGACAATAGATTGAAAATTCACTTTGCATCTTCCATGTCAACGTGGATGGACTTCTAAGAATATGTAGAATTTGGGTTTTATATGGAGATATGTTTTTATTCAATTCCCTTTGCTATGTGGTTTGTATATATACATATTTGGTATAATTTTGTTTTTAATGCAGTTGGCGAGTTTCACTTTCAATGCCAGAAGGCACACATGTGAAGCTACCACATTGCTTGAAGCATACAGAAGAGTTCACTCTTGATCAGGTTGAGTCTGGTTTCTTATATCACTAACTTGTTATAGCACTGTACACGGATTGCTTAGGGTTCCTTATGCATAGGGTATTTGGTTCCCAAGAGCATATATATACATAGGTAGCAAAGGATTAGGATAGTACTTAGTGGTAAACGCTAATGATGTTTAAAGTTTTTCTTCAAGTCACTACTAATACTTACCAAAATAATGGATATCAAATATAACTTTTTTCTAGTGCACATGTTGAATTAGTGAGGTGTGATTATTCTATAAATTTTAATCAGAATATACTTTTCTAAATGCACATGCCCCTTTATTTGTATTTGAGTTGTGCAAAGAATTAGAGTGGAGAATTATAATTTTCGATTGAATTTGAATTCCATTTTGCAACTTTTAATTAGGGGTAGTCATTGGTGAAGTTACATTGGGTTTAAGTAAAAAAAAAATTATTCACAAAATGACAGTGGTAATGGTGATAATAATAGTGGTAGTGGTGAGGGGAGAGGGTCGTGATGATGATGATGATGCTAATGGTGGTAGGATAGTAGTGTTAATTGATGGTGGCAAAGGTGGTGAAGATGAGCAACAACGGTGGTGGTAACAATGATGGTAATTGTGAGAGAGTGATGGTGGTAGAAGTGACAAAACCAAGGAGAGCAATTGCATAGTGTGAGGGTGAGGTTAGGAATTATGATTCAGAGGGTAGGGGTTAGGGTTTAGGAAAGGTTAATTTCAGTTATATTACAATTTCATGTAACTTGGTCTTAGAATTGTGAATCTAATTCTAAGAGGATTTCCAAAGTGATAATTACAATTCCAAGGTCCAATTTTAGTTCCAGGCCTCAATTCCATGCTCAATTGCGTGGGCCAAATGGAAACTGATATTTATGAAAGTGTAAATGTAAAATATGATAGCTTTCAAACTTAATTTAACGGTCATTTGTGTCTGAGACTCTGAGGTTTCTGTTTAAGAAGTCATGAACTGATCTCTTAGGAATTAACTTTCTGGTATGTTCCTTTGGTACTCATGGAACTGTCAAATTAAGTGCTACTTCAAAAACTTCTGCAAATAAATTAGTGTGAGGCCCTTTACCTGGTTTGTGCAGCATAAATTAACATATTGATGATGAAATAGAATGATATACATCATTTGTTTGTTTATTAAATTTGTGCACATTTCATTTGTACATGAATGGTTGTTTCAAGTAAACTCAACATGCTACGAAGTGTTAAATTTGGAACAAAACTAGGAGTATTTGAGTCAGCATGCAACTTTTACAATTGGTTTTAAATTTTTTCCTAAATTCTTTCCATCCACTGTTAGCATAAGTTTTTTTTTTTTGTTGGGTTGTAATATACAAAGTTTCTTGTGCAAGCTCTTGCAGGACTTGGACATTGAAGGAGAGCTGTCTGAGAAAGTTGCAAGTTATCAAGGCGTGTTCTATAATTACTTCAGCATAGGTACTTCAATTCTGTACATCCATAGTGTCACATTGGTGCCTAAAATGGATATTTGTGAAGTTTGTTTTATCTTGTTTATTTAGATTCTTTGAATTGGATGGTGGTTCAGACCAATCATTGAGATTTGGAGATGAAGTTACTATATGTGAGATAATATGTCAGTCCTGTGACACATTTTAAACCCAAATTACTTGCTCACCATGAAACATTATTTCAATAATGGAATTACAAAATTATCATGCTTGCTGCAGATATTTTTAGTGTCTGAAGTTTGGGTTGTGGGCCTATAACTATTTTGTTCTACAGTTGCTCTGTAAGCTAAAGCAAACTGTGACCATGCCATTGGGATTTCGTTGCTGAGATGAATTGAGAATTCCTTTATACTTGAGTTTTTATGTTGTTTTGGTTTTCTTCACCTGTTTGTGTATAATAAAGAAACATAAAATTCTATAGCTTTCTTGGCGTGGGGTATTGATGTAGGATGGAAATATTTTCTGATGGCTCAATTGAATCTCTAGTCTGTATTACTGAGCATTCTAAGAATATCCTGTTATATTTTACAGGAATGGATGCCCAAGTGGCTTATGGCTTCCATCATCTGCGCAATGAAAAACCTTATGTTGCAAGTGGTCCAATTGCGAATAAGGTATTAAATCTATGGAGCTGTTGAATGTGTTTTATAAATTAAGTTACCTTCCCACTTGCTTCAATTTACTTATTTTGATGTTACATTTTTTAGCAGGTAATGTGTAATTTTTTTTCCTTTTTTCTTTCTTTTCCTCTTTTTTTTTTTTTTTTTTTTTTTTTTTTGCAGCATACTATATTTGCCATTAACATTTTAGCATAGGTGTTAATAGTCTAATAGCTACCATGTGCCCATGTCTCTAAAAAAATAATATAATAGATTTTAGTCAATAATGGATCATGATCAATCCTTTTCTTTTTGGTTACAGATTATATACTCTGGTTACAGTTGCACGCAGGGCTGGTTTTTCACACCATGCACAAGTGATCCAGGTCTAAGGTATAATATGCCAGCTAAAGCAGTTTGTCCTTATGATAATATATGCCTCTTTTTTCTCCTTATGCAAGACATGTGTTGCTCTTAATTACAAAATAAGATTATTTCACTAATGCCACTGGAGTCATCTTATCTTACTGTAAAAGAATTAAAAATATGAGCTGGCAAAAGGTCTTCTGTTTCGTAATGGAGGTCATTTGCAAGATATGTCTCTATTAACTTTTATTATTAAATGTCTCCAAGAGAGAGCTATACACAACTTAATCATGTGAAATATTACACGAGAGAATCCATTCCCCATCTGTTTAACTTGACAAGATTGACCTTTGAGTGCAAGCTGATATTTACATCATAAAGCATGGAACAACGAAGGTGTGATTGTTTGTGTTTTCTTAAGTCCTATGGTAATTCTTATTGAACTGGTTAAAGTAGTCTTTCCTATCCGAATTTAATCACTTAAACTATGACAAGTGTCACAACTGCTGAAAAAATACAGGGAAATTCATGCTGGACTCTAGCTTATGCTTGTCATAAATGCATGATTTTGAATAATTTTAGTTGAGCAGAGCCATTTCTGTGTTTATGGTCAACTTGACTTAGATCTTCTTTTGTGCTCACCATGAACCTTATGTCCGAGTCTGTGACAAAGGAGTAGAATAATGCCTTTGGATTTGTGGTGATCTGGAGCTTCTTTAGATTTCAACATGGCTGGATGTTGATTAAGTTATCACGAGATAAACTTGGATGTTGTTAAAAAGATTTTGCTTTGCTGCTCAATTGATGTGTCACTAATGTGTGTTTGGTTCAGTATATTTTGAAAAACTAATCACTTGTTTTCAGTAACTTCCCGAGAGAATTCTTGAAAAATAAGTGCTTGTTTTTACTGAAAAAAAACTTTCTCAAACATGCTCTCAATCTGAATTTCGATTTGGTTTTCCTAATGGAAACGTTCTAGGTCTCTTGCTATCCTCCTCTGCTTTGTATGAATCCTCTGAAGTATGTTTGTTTGCACTTCTTTTATGTGCATTATGCCTTGCAAAATTTTTTTGCTGTATGGATTAGTTGTGTTTTTTATGACAAAGGAAGATGACTGGCTTATTAACTAATTAGAATATTCTTCATTGCTATATTCTTAAAAATTCTCTTTTGGCATTAGGGGACTTAAAAACATTTTGCGGATGCATATCAAAAAGGTCAATTCCACCGAGTGGGAGCAGGTTTCAATTCCTTCAAGGTACATTTCTTATCCTATAAGATAATTGCTGTGCTTATTAACTGGTAAATAAATTAGTGTTTCCAAAACAGGCATCATTTCCTTTTACCATACTGTAGTTGCTGGCAAGTGCGCATTTCTTCCTTATCACATAGTTTTGAATTCTTGTGTTAGTTACTGGAAATTCTAAATATTTGAAATTTACTGCCTAGTGAAAGGTAGTAGAGTAGCAATCTCTATTGTGAAATTTTTGGTTTGGTCCATTTTGCATGATAATGTTACATATTTCTTTTCAGTGTAAGGGCAATAGTTGCTTTGAATCTTCGTAGCTATGGAAGTGGAAGAAACCCATGGGGTAAACCAAAACCAGAGTACTTGGAAAAGGTATTATATTCATGTTGGCTATAAGATAATATCTCATTAAGGTGATGATATGAAAGCATTCAATCTCATGTTCCCTTTTTTTAAGAAAAAGTTCTAGTAGGAGCACGTTATATTATTAAATATAAGCTACCTTGACGAAATTATTAGTGTTATTCAAATTTAGCTATATTTGACTGAATAAGATTTTTTGTGTACATCCAGAGAGGCTTTGTTGAAGCTGATGTTGCCGATGGGCTCATGGAAATATTTGGTTTAAAGCAAGGATGGCATGCATCATTTGTCATGGTTGAACTGATCTCTGCAAAACACATAGCTCAGGTATCACTATTTATTGTTGATGTTTTTTAGTGAATTGCTACGTCAAAAATGCAAAATTTTGAAAAGATTCCATTACTGCATGTCTTGAAAGGTGGATACATTCTAAATAATTACTTGAAGTGTGCTATTTCTAGTTACCCTTGGCTTGTTAGATTTGAAAACTCTCATACTAGTCTCTGTTTGTGCTGATAATTTTCAGTTTCTTATATATGTGGCTAGTAGAATATGGCAAGATCTAGCAATAGACTATGCACATAAATATAGCAGTCTCTTTCGATTTGAGCACCTCGGTCAAGAAACTTTAATATATAACTATATATTGACCCCCTTAAGCCGAAGTGTTTTCTGCATAAAGGTTGTGTAAAGCCACTGCTTTCACACATAAAAGACTTTGCCACTTCATCGGAAATTTATTTGCTATATATGTCAATGAAACAAAATATCAACTGAAACTGAGCGGTGAAGGATGCCAGCCTTATTTGCAATTTGGCTCGCAATTAGTGTTATTTGAGTTTCACTTTTATTTTAAATTTGATAACGTGAAAACCTTTTCTCTCCCGTCTACCAATATAAGAGGGTGCATTCTCTTCTCTTCTATATGGTACGTGTTAACAAATCTGATATAGCTCACCTCTGTGAATGTGAATAGTCTCCCGTTTCTTTATATGTCATCCACTGGTTTCTCTTGACTTATATCTTTGACTTATATCTTTCTATTATATCTTTCAGGCGTCCGCTATTCGATTGGAAATCTGGGGTGGGGAGTGGAGAAATGCCTATATGCAAATGGATGGAGAACCTTGGAAGCAGCCATTAAGCAAAGATTTCTCCACATTTGTAGAAATAAAGAGGGAGCCTTTCCAGTCATTTGTGATTAGTGGAAAGTGATTTTTAAGTGGGTTGCTGTCCCCTAGGGTGGGATTTATGAAAGGGTTGTGTATTATATGTAATCTAAGGAATTGGCTTTCCTTCCATGGGAAGTTTGATGTTTTCTCCTGTTGTTTTGCGTGAAAATCTAGTTTATGACGAGTGGAGAGTAATTCTTTGATGGTTTCCATAGCTGGTAGTCATGGAAGGAATGTATATTGTATGTAATCTTGGGCATTGTCGCTCCGTTATATTTATATGGAAAAAATGTGGAAAAATATTCTCCTCTCTTTTTAGCTAAGAAAAGTCCTGTTTTTATCAACTTGGGGCGGGCAATGATACCGTCTAAGTTGTTTGAAAATCACACAGTTGAAGGGAATTTACAAGGTAGGGTTATTGACTAAAATATATAAAAATTTGTGTTGCCGCGAGGGTGTGAGCTCAAAATTTTCTCCTAATATGTGCTCATCATCAAATGTAATACCGTCCTTCATGGAAGATTAAAACAGAATAGGGCTGCGATGTCATCCGTAAGCATATGTTTAATACCAGATGCGAATTAAAAGAAGGGGAAATAAGTACAGGCTTAAATAATTTGACAAGAAGAGCTGTATAAGACATAATTAGATCGAATATGTGCAGTCTACCAGAATAGGTGAATACAGAACAAATTTGAATCCTTGTTGTAGATTTCAAAGACGAGTGTGACACATCATTCGATGAAACACAATAGTCGTAAGAAAAAAAGAGAGCCACTGTTGTCTATGAAGTTATAACCTTCAATTAAGTTGTTATTCGTTTGGTCCGAGCTTGATTGTCAATGCTATCAGCGGCCACAGAATGTTCAGGCTCAGCTGTTTCTGGACTTGCTGCTGGGTTTAGTTTGAGAAAAATCAATGGAAAATTAAATTTATTAAATTTTGTAAGTAAAAATTAAATTTATTTTAAAACTAAATTTTCATATAAATTAAATTAGAAGAGTAAAAAGAACAATTAAATCTAAAATAATTTTGATGTTGTTTATCTGACATGGTTTAGGTAAACAAAATCTTTTATTTATATAATTTAAAAAAAAAATAGGTAATTTTTGTTAAATATTTATCATATATTGGGTTAAACATGTTAATTAGCGTAGAATTCAGTAGCCGAAGCAGAACTTACATAAAAAGTTCTCTTTAATTTTTTATTTTTAAGCTAGTAACGAATCTAAAGATAGACGGTAACATAATTCCCGTTACGCCACGCCAGCCCAAATTAAATAGATAAATAAAATATAACTTTACTTCATTCATAGCCAATAGCGATCACTAGGAAGGTGAGACCGCTTTTCAGTTCATTAATTATCAAAAAGAATTTCCTATAACTGGATGCTTGCAACGAGTTGGGGGCACCAGCCATAGATTTTTTACTCGATAACATACCCTAAAATAATATAGTTGTATCTTGAAGACTTCCAAAGATGTGGGAAGTACGTTCAGGTCATCGAACAGCGCTGACTAACTTTCTTAGTAATAGCTGCGTCCCCAAAACACATTACTAGTGTACTTATAAGTTATAACCTGATTGAATAAAATGTAGAACATAAAAAAAAAACTAAAACATTAGAAATTGAAGAAAAATAAATAAATAAAATTGAAACTGAAAAATCTAAATTTTTTTATTGTATTAAATTGAATTATAATCTAGTTTAAAAATTAAATTAGTTTATCTAAACTAAATTTATATGCACTTATATAATTTCAATTATCAAATTATCATATCAATTTGTTATAAGTATTAATTTTTAATTAGTTTAAATTTGTTTTTATATCTTATTTTTTACTAATATATAAAATTATTTTTATATTTAAAAATATTTTTATTAAAAAATATTGTAAAGAAAGAAATAGAATAAATATATTTAAAAAACCACAAAATATACTATGAGTAAATTAGTTCATAACTTAAAAACATTGGCTGTGATATTATGTAAATTCTTTGTCTGTAAAATACTAAGTTGAATTAAAATGATATATATATATATATATATATATATGTGAGTTTAATTATAATAGTTTATTTATGAAATGATATGTTTAAAACTTTGAAATTTGAATAAACTTTTATTATATTTATTTAAAAGTATTTATTAATTTTTGAATTAAAAAATAATTGATTCAATTTAAATTATTTTTTATTAAATTGAACTTGATTAAATCTAAATTTAAAATCAAACTGATTGAATGGTTAAATTGAAAAACTAATAAAGTAATTAGTAAGATTTCAGGTTCAAATATTGTGTGAGGAAAAATTCTTACTACAAAACAAATTCAAGCCTAATTTAAATTGTAAATGTTTTAAATTTAATAAGATTATTTTCAGTGGAGCTCCTTGTGATTTAATTGAAAAAAACTAATTAACTATGCCATTTGGAAAGCTTTATTTCTGCAAACTAATTTTACATTTGCTTTCTATGGGCCGGCTCGTTGAATATGAGAATTTTTATTTTATATTTGAGGCTTAAAAAATTTACTCATTCATTTTAGTTAACAATAATAACAACCTTATCTCATTAATTAAGTGAAGTTGATTACATAAAAATCACATGATATTATTGGGATCGACAAGACTATTTGTTAGTTAATTTCCAAAAATGCTAATTTCAAGATAAATTTGTATATAAAAAATAATCTGTATATTGAATTAAATTTTTGCTTGAAGAGGGAAGTTTTGTTTTCATATTCTTGGTATCCAATTTCTGGGCTCTGCTAGTGTTTATCCTTGGCCCGCTGACCTCTGGCCTTTATTGAATTTGGATCCATTGACACAAAAAAGAGAGAGAATACGAGTATCACTTAAATATTTTGTCCCTGTTTAAAACCCTCAGTTAGGAAATTGCATATTCAGTCACATTGTTCAATCTTTAGGGTTTAGCTCCCACCTGTGGACAACTACGACCCTTTTCGGGCAGATCTTCGCAGCCATGGCGAGCACCAAAGTTCAGAGGGTTATGACCCAGCCCATTGTACGTTTCCCATTCACTCTTTCACTTTCGATTTTATTTTGTTTTAATCTAACATCATTCCTTTTTTCCTCAGAACTTGATTTTCAGATTTCTTCAAAGCGTAAGCCCTCACCCACTCCCACTTCTTTGATAATTCTCTCCGGGCTTCCCCAAATCTGCCTTATTCTTTATCTAACATGGTTTTCTTTACCTAACTGTAACTTACGCAGAAAGCACGCATTCAGATTTGGCTCTTCGAGCAAAAGGATATGAGGATTGAAGGCCGAATCATCGTGAGTCTTTTTTTTTCTCTCTTTTTTATTATGCTTTGTTTGTTACATGCGTGCTCGTCAAATTGTGTTTCTTCGACATCAAAATGTTTTTCAAGGAGATGTAAAGTCTTCATCACGCGGGAAGACGTTGTGATGTTTTTTCAAATTTGTGTGCGGCGATTATCGCTAAACTGGACTGTGAGGGATTTTAGTTTAATGACGGTGTTCTATATTTACTTTAAATTAGGTGCCAGCATTTCTTGCCTATTTTAACGTTGTTTTATTATTATCTTCATGTTTTGATTGGTTGTGCTTGTAAGTACTATGCTCATGCAAAATTACTCATTATGCAATGCAATAAGATCACCTATTCCAGTAGATAATTGTTGGGGTGCTTGATTTTGTTGGCTTGTATGATGCCTATTGTCAGTTATAGTCAATTTTACCCAGTTGGTGAATTGACAAGGGTGAGGACTTCCAAAATTCATTTTATTGCTATACAAGGACTTGAAAAATTGACTATGAATCCAATGATCTGTTTAAAAAATAAAGAGCCTCTTTCTGGTATCACTATTTAAGTATTGGCATTTTGTTGTCCTGAGTCGTCTTCAGCTATCCTAGTGTGAAGAATAATGCAGTCAGGTTTTTGGCAAAATTAACAATAGTTTTGTGCACCGCCACAAGACTCTAGATAGCAGAAACCCTGTTGTGTTTGACTTTTATGTTGCTCCTACATGGCACATGTTGTAAAATTTGCCTATAGATGTGTTGCACATAGCCTGGACAACATTCAAAATGGTAGCAGTAGCTTATAAAATTGCTCCCAGAACAATGGTGAAATAATCTTGTTATATTTCCTATTCATATGGGGCCTAAAATTGAAAGACTTCAGCATTTTGTAGGATGCTCTGAGACCGTGAGACCTCTGACACTCTCTTTCCCCACTTTTCCCCTTTTCTCATTCATTCTCCCGTCAGGATTTTAGCCATTGCTGGTAGAAGATGTCTTTCCAATAGGCTAAACCTACCTGTTTAAAGTCTTTTTGTTTCTTTCTCCCTATGCGTAGCAAGAACTGTATAATGAATTTGTCTATTTTTTATTATTGAATACATAAATCATCGTTAATGGCTTACATGTGTTATTAGTCTTATGATGTGTCTGTTTTGGTTTCCCATTAAGTACTATTGAATTTAGGATTATTTTTGCAGTTGTTATGAGTTAATGGGTTTTTTTTTCCGTATATATCTATATAGATATATAACATCATTAGTTAATATATTGTTGTTTTGTAGGCTGTATTGAATATCTTATAATATATGTACTATAATGTGCAGTGCAGCAATGTTTCCCTGTGCTGAAAATAAAAGTGTGGTAGCCCATGATATCACACACTTTATTCTTGCCTTTAGTTTCTTTGTTCACAAGTATGGATATGGAAAAAATGCCATCTGGTTGTTTGACTTGCACAAGAATACATCCCCTATTTTGGTCACTACAAAATATACCTTTTTTGTACCAATCAGTGGACAAAAAAGTTTGTTTTGCCCATTAACGGCAAAAGGGAAATGTATGTTTACATTATTTAGAGAATCTTGGAAAAAATTGTAAAATTTAGGATGAAATCATCCGATATATTTCTTACGGAAGTTTTACTGTCATACACTTAAAATTGCCCATTGTTATTTATTCCCATGTTGACCATATAGTGTGGATATTCCTCATGCATTGTGTGATATGAGCTCATATCTAAAACAGGGATCTAAAATTTGTTGTCTTGAGGATATATTTTGTGAACATTTTGGTTCTTTGGGGGAGAGGTTGGTGGTAGTTGTAGGCAGCATACCTTCATTAAAAATATTGATAAGCTGAGCTGATATGTAAAGATAATTTGATTTTATTGTTTTTCAAACAGGGTTTTGATGAATACATGAATTTGGTTCTTGATGATGCTGAAGAAGTGAACATCAAGAAGAAGAGCAGAAAGACATTAGGTAGGCCACAATTTCTCAAGTTTTGTTCTATTTGTCTTTGCCACTTGCTCATGCATTTTCTGAAGGATGTTATTTTTTTATTAGGGAGGATACTTCTTAAGGGAGACAATATCACTTTAATGATGAACACGTAAGTGACATTAAATTGTACTTTCATCCTTTTCATGATAAACACTTAATTGACATCAAAACTGTGCTTTTTCCTTTCTCATGCTTTTCTTGTCTTTTTCTTTTAAAAAAAAATAAGTGAAATAAATTTCTCATATAAATTTTCTCTTTAAATTCCAGGGGGAAATGATGAACACTCTGGCATCACTGTAAACTATATTTCCTATCCAACATGGAGGCAGAATTATCTTTCCCTTTTCAGTTTAAGTACTATGTACCTTGTTAAATTTTGCATATGTTGTGTAAGAAATATTAACATGTATGAAAGTGTGAATTTTTTCATGCACTAGATAAATTCTTAGTTGAGCTGCTTAACATCTCAGTTAGTTTGTCCTCTTAATTTTGCCTCTATTATCCCAATTCCAGTTTGGAAGCTGATGATCATGTGATTGAAGAAGTATAGCACCAATATTTTAACCTCTCCCTCAATTATTGGCTTTCTTCTCTTAGCATGTTATATCATTTCTTGTTCAATCATTTATAAGAGTTTATTAGATTGATTTCTTTGGGATGTCTTTTTTGTTGAATTCACTAAGATTTTGCTAAAGGCAAATGCCCATTATCTTGGAAATGAATTAGTGCATGTTGGCATCATTCACTGTATTGATTTGGACTGCTTCCGCAAATTACTATAAGACAAGTTCAAGTATGGGATAATTCTAGTAGCATTTTTGTGGAAGTTGCAGAATTAATATCTTTGAGCAACAGATTTGATGGTGGAACTAATAGGTAGCTCTTTCTTGTGGTAACTATCCTTCAGTTCTCTTATTTGCGTACTCTTATTTTCTCTTGTTTCAATTGATATAAAGGGGATTGGAATTGAGGGGAATGTCATTCTTTGAATTCTTAGAAAGGATAGAACTGGAGGGGTTTCTATTGCATTTTATTCCATTCAATGCCCAAGTTTTCTTCTCTAATTTATGAGGCATTGAAGGATGGAACTAACATGTTGAAATTATGGTGTTTTAGGTATAGAGGAGATTGGAGGGGAATGTCATTGTTTGAATTCTTGAAAAGGATGGATCTGGAGGGGTTTATATTGCATTTAATTGCATTCAATGTCCCAGTTTCTTCTCTAATTTATGAGGATTAAAGGATGGAACTAACGTGTTGAAATTGTGGTGCTTTAGGTATAGAGGTAGAAAGAGATATAGAAGAACCAACTTGTTGATTGAGATGTATTACTATATGATGAGATGTTTTGATGTTTTCTTGTGTAGAGTACTAATATTTGTTTATACCTAATTATAACCTAATTAAGGAAACAAAAAATGTAAGAGAAGAAAATATGATAACTAATCCTCCAAGATAATGAGAAAATAGATAAACTAGTTCTAAAGGATAATCTAAAGATGTAATAAGATATTTTGGATATTTCCAACACAACTTATTTCTTTTTTTGCTTTAATAATTAAAATATGCTCTTGTCCTTAACCATACACAAAGTGGATAATTGATATCCCCATAGTTCGTCGATGCTGGTTCCTTCCTCTTGTGACTTTCTCATTATTCTCTTGCTCTGACTTCTGATTCCTGTTTTTCAGCCTCTTCTTTGGCAAGGTATACGCTCATTCCTTATCTGCTATGTTTTTCAATCCTACTTGATGTTTGCGCATCATTTGTGGATTTGTTTTTTAATTTGTCTCCAAACAAATACACGACTTTCTTGTTTGTGCTTCACTCGTTTTTGTGGCTTTTGCCATATTAACTGTTGTCATTAGATCCTACCAAATTGTTAATTGAAAAAAGTCTGATTTGACAAAATTATGAGGATATCCATAAATTGAAGTATAATTATTTGGGTATCCATAAATTTCTGTAATGATTCCCTTCCCAGTTTTGCATGACATTCACGTTTGGAAGTGAATTCTTGATGCAGTTGTTGCATATTAACTCATGTATTCGGCATGTGGAATTTGTTGTCTCTACCCAATTCACCTTTTGGTCATCCCGTGTGTGATTTGAGTTGGTTTGGTGTTCTTTATAGTATTTTGTGCTTCTCACTAGAATTTAAAACTGGATTTAAAATATTTTTTTGATATTTTCCTGTAGTAATTGCTTCTTTTCAGGATCTTATTTTATTTTATTTTATTTTCTGCGGTGTTGGTAGATGAGCTTTATTTTGTGGGTACGGTGTTACCTTGAAATTGCTTGATGTTTAAGGTTTTATAATGGGTTGGTGAGAGTGGACCTGTTGCAGTTCATTTGGTCTTTATCTTCAATGTGAAGCCTTTTGGTTATATCTGTATAGTTTGATTAATTAGAGCTTCTTTTCAGACTTTCTACTACCTACTAAATTTAACAGACTTCAGGGTTTCAACATCACTAAGATTCTTTTTTTTTTTTCCCGCTACTTGATAGGTTTAATCTCAAGAATTGGAGTAAGTTGCCTGTTCTTTCTCTACTGATTTGTCTGGGAGGGTGCCTTTTTATTTTTTCATGAGTAAAGTTGCTTGCCAAGTCCATAGTTTCCTTGCATGTTCCAAATCCCATAAACAAGATTATGCTGAAAGTGAGAAAAGTATCTTAAGTAGAATTAAACTAAACTGTAATGATATTTATAAAATGGAATATAAGACCGGGTCCCTAGCTGGTATGGATTCTAGCTATAGTTTCCATTCTCTTCATTGATCTAGCACATACTTTATTGTTGTCTTCTGCTTCAATGGCTGCCGTCTGAGTCTTTGTTTTACGATATTCTGATTCGTGCATCATTTTTACTCAAATTTGTAATTGACTAGAAAAAAACAGCTAGGTGGTAAGTACAAATGTTGCAAGTTTCGAGAAGTACAAATGTTTACATTGAGGCCTTCAATGCCAAAGTGAAACAACTATTAGAGCTGGTTATTTTTTGGACATAATGATCCGAATTCGATCTGGGCTTTTTGTTTCGAAAATTCAATTATTTGTCTTGAAATTCATGTCACGTTTCCATTCCATTGTTTTCTTAATTGAAAATCTCAGTTTGAATGCGCATTTATACCTAAGTTCAGCAAATTGCACAGATGCTAAGCGAATTGCAATCAGGCTCCATTGTATTCAATTGGTCAAGATTAAATTAATACCATCGCTTCTCGATTTGGCACGATTAATACTTAATTCTGATAAAATATTATTTAATGAATTTTGTGTAATTCATGAAAATAACTGAAGTCTGTCTTCTCTTATTTCTTGAGTAAATTATTTTCGTATGCTTAAATATCTTTTAAATAAGGATAACACCGGAACCACAAATTCAGATTTTTTATCATTTCATTTATTTATAAAACTATAGATTTGGATTATTCTATTTGTTATTATTCTTGAATTTGAATTATTCTATTTGTTACGACTACCCTGGATGTAATATATATTTTAATTAATTCACTCTGTTAGATTTAGATTTAAATAGTGTTATATTTTATAATTAAAATGTTAAACAATATGTTTTATTGAAATGAGAGTAATGAATTTAGATAACATCTAAGTATTCATAAGGTGCGGGATTAACCACTAAAATTGATACCTATATAAATGCTAATTGGAGATAAATGTTTTTTAAAATTTAAATTGAGACCAATTATAATAATTTTATTCAAATTTCACTGATTGTTATCTTTATTTACTAACGAACGTAGATATTGATTAAAAAAAATAATTATAAATTTGTATAAAAAATTACATTAGTGTGTGGCTGTAACAATGAACTAAAATTAAATTTGTTAAAAACAAAGTGGTATATATTTGATTTAAAGTTTTAAAAAATAATTTAATAAAATTAATGTTAACTATTAAATAATTTTAAAACAGATATATAAATTAATTTAAATGACATATTTTTGTTAAACACTGTAAAAATACTCTTAACTATAAAATAAACAAACCCTTAATATACACAACTCTCTTGGGATAAAAAAGGTTAGCCAGGGGGTATTCCGTATTGCAAAAAGAAAAGGTGAAGGACGATCCAAACAAAGAGGAATAAAAGGATATTTATGTTCATCCTAAGGCTAAGGCCGCAACCAGGAGAGGATGGATTGGAACTATGGAGCTTTCTTTTGATTATGACATACGAGAAATGGTGTGACTAAGACAGCTCCTTAAGGGTCGAATATTATGAGTGCCCAAATCCGTAGGGCACTCCAATTTATATAAATTGGTTTTAGAGGTAGCAATGAAGGGCCCCTAATTGATGCCCTCAATTCACCATTGTCGTCAGCTACCTATTTTTATGTCTTCCTATGACCAAACATGAGTGCTGTTCCTCTTTTGTTATTTTCTTCCCACTACTCATACTGATCATCCAGTCATCTTCCACATAAACTTTGTTTTATTTCCCTTCTGTTGTTTACTATATACTATACTATGTACTACCTTATATTCCTTATCTTGGGTCTTGGGAAATGTTACACATAGGATACGGTAAGATCAGCAAAGGTGGTGCCTAGTGTCCACCAAAACCACACATCATTGGCTAGACGAGATTTGTATTAATTGTGCCATATATGTAATCACGCATTCCCATTTTTCATGCTATCATAATTCCTAGTACAAATCCTCCTGAAGTGACAAGGTTGTGTGAGCTTTTTATATTTTACTGGGATATTATTAATGATATGCACCATTTTTCCTGGTAATGCACAAAGAATTAATATTGCTCTCTTCAGTCTAGTGGATGATGGTACCAGCTCTTTTAACTGCTTACTACTGGTGATGAAATGATTGCAGGGGAAAATGTAATTCAGATGAAGTGATCATCATGGTTGGCCATGAATGGAGGGAGATGGAAACTAGGGAGAGATTAGAGTTAAAAAGAGGTTGTGATGAACTGTTGATGGTGGTTTACCAATTAAGGAATAATTATCTTTATCAAACAAAATTAATTTTTCTACCAAACTCCATGTGAGTATTAATCATTCAAGGGTTTTTACCTTCAATATAAATGAAAATGAAATGATTAAGTACATGACTTACAAAGATATTGTTTGAAGAGAATATATTTGTTTTATAATTTGGCTTGAAACTTTTAATTATTTTTCTTTAGTTAATTCAAACACGTTATCTAAAGGGTAAAAATCATTTTGTTAAGAAATCATAGATGGAAAGAGAAGAGTAACGACTAACCACCGTTCAATATTTAATTTTGTCCCTTCCTATTCTTAATCTGTCTTATCATGTTGACCAGAAAAACGACAATATGTCCTACCACGGTTATTAACAATCTCATGCGGTAGAAGCAAAAAAACTTGGTTGTTTCTGTTTAATATTCTCATGCTTTATTCAGGAGATTTCTAGTTTGCAATAATATCCTATATTCTTTGTGGAACAAGCCAACCACCCGTTGCTCCTAGATTTGGATTAGCCAAGGCAACCAATTGGAGTCTGAAAACTAATAACATGAAATGCTGCAAAGTGAAACATGAAGTTAAATGAATCATGATGCATAACATGATTAGATTTGTGTGCCATTGAAAGAAAAAGATGAAAAAAAAAAAAAAAAAGTAGAGGAGAGCCCTGTGTTTCAATGCCGACACCCCCATTACCTCTAGTCAAATTTGGAATCATAGACGGGGCCAGGATGCCACCAACATAACTTTAGTGCTCTTCAGACTCAGCTTATAACTAAGTAAATGATTCCTTTGATTGGCCCAAATGATCTTTAGCACCAATTTGATCCGCTAATAATTAGAGTTTTGCGTTTTGAACTGATTGGAATTTTTTTGTTTGCAATATGGGTAAACAAACGAGGCAAACATTATGTTATGTGTGGCTAAGCTATTGAACTTGGATCCTTGTTTCGTTCTACAAGTCAATGAGTGTTGGGACTGGGTTAAGTCATGATCTTTTGTATCCTAAAAAATTTTAAATAAATGCAACTACAATTATGTTTGCATTGTGGTTATAAAGACTAAAGGAATTTTGAAATTATGGCCATAATTGTGATGCAGATTACAATTTAAAACACTCAAACTGCTACATAGTGATTAATCTTTGTGTTTAATAGATAAACACCTGCATCACATCAAGTTTTACTGAGCCCCTTGAACATTATTATATGGGTTTAATTTTAATATATTACTGATCTACAACTTTTTATATCAGTAATTATTTAGAAATCAGTTTAAATGTAAAATTTAAAATAATTATTATATAGCATCACATAACCATACGTATTCTTAAATGAGACATAAAATATGCTTAGATGAATTTTAAATGATTAAAAAATTACATAATATATTATTACTCTTTAACGAAATTATTTCAATTCTTTTATCATAAACGTGCCCGCGCCGAGTTTTGGTTCTTTCTCAACGATATTTCCCAAATCGATCGGTTTGATTCCCGAAGTCAGTGGTGCAGGATAAGCTCTGCAGCAGCAACCTATATTTGTTGAAGGGAAATGTTACTCGTCCATACGCCAGATGCGTCTATTTTAATTTATCTTAATTTTTTAACTTAACGGTAGTTTTGAATTTTCATTAAAAATTATAAAAAGTTATAAAATTAAATTTAATAGAAATTTTGATGAAATTGCCATTAAATTCCATTTTATGATAATTTTATTAATTTTTAATGATAATTTAAATTCATTTTTAAATTAAAATTTGAGATAATTCAAAATAAACGTTACTGTACGGACATATAAATATCAAAATTCTTTGAATGAAGTGGCAACAATATTTATAGGCATGTTGGGATTAGAAGCTAAAAACAGTTGCAGACCGCTTAACCCCATTGAATATTCGTTAGTTTACCAAATAAATGACGTGATATTTTAAGTTGAGTTAACAAATTTAGATTGGAGAAAAAAAAAAGATAAAAAAAAAATGGGACAGAAGATTCACATTCCTAATGGCAAATACATCCCTTGTAATTCATTTTTATTTTTTTTTCAAAAAGTTTGTCTCAAGTTGTACTGCGACCATATATTTATAATGTAAAATTGAGAGTAAAGGTCATGTAGTGATAATTAACGAAAATAATTAAGGAAGCATATATTTTATGTTTTTATTTTATCAATCATATATTTTTTGTTTTTATGTTTTTATTTTATCAAAACTTAAACTAACACATAAATTTCTAAAAATTGATAATTTGTTATTTATATGTTTGTATTTCATTAAAATTGAAACCGATAACTTTTTAATTAATAATTAATGTCAAATTTTTATAAAAAAACACACTGCTTAGAGTATCTTAATTATTCCTTTTCTAAAACATTGGTAAAATAAAAAATATTGATAATGTTATTTTTGAAAGAAGAGATACAATACTATAATTCAAAATCCACATAAAAATATAACTATTCAATTTTAAGTTAAAAGCAGATTGTTCTTCATCTCATTTTGTCTATTATGCTAAGAAAATGCCTATATATATACCTTTGAAATAGACGAATTAATCCTCTCGGGAGATATATTGTAGGTTAAAATTAAACTGGACCAGAATGATTTTTTATTAAAAAATTTTAAAATTTTATATTATACCAAAATATTATTTAAAATAAAAAATCCCCGTTGCCGTCCAATTTCTCTTACCTTTTGTTTCTCCTCTTTTTTTATTAATTTTGAAAAAAATTCTTTTTTTTTAAACGGATTCTATCTAAAAATTTTTATCCTCCATCATTTTTATTCAATCTAAAATAAGGATGAGATTTTTTGTATTTTCTTACTTTCACAAATTTTTTGGTCTAAAATTTATTCATTCAAACAAAGAATTAACATGAGAATAAGGATCCTTTCATAATAATTTTAATTAAACTATTATTGAAATAAAGAAGTTTTATATTAAATAAAAATAAATTAGTTGAACGATGTATACAAAATAATAACTCATACATTTAACATCTGAAAATTTTATGCTGAACATAATGTCTAATTTACTTGTATGGTCTTCAATATGTTAAAAAAAAATTAAACAGTTATAATAAAATTTAACTATTTTTTCTTATAAAAAATTTAGATAAGTTAAATTTTAAATATTTAAAGAATACTTACAGATTATCTATGATAAGATTCTAATATTAACAATAAGATTAAATTCATGATCTTATAAGCTATAAATTCAATTATTTTTTACTGATAAATTCATTAATATCTATTGATTTTATTATTCTCTTTCTTTATTATAATATAGGATTATCATATTTTTGAATATCCAAAGAAATTTAACGACAGTTGAAGATTAATCCAAACAAGGCATAATCCAAATAGTAAATAGCTTTGAAGTGTAAGGCTTGCATTGCAATGCACGCTTGGTATGTTCTACTGGGAAATAATCAATCATTGAATTATGCATCGACTTTTACTGTAATAGTCAATAAAGTTTGTAATAAAACATGACAGCGGAACAACTCTTCCATCGCAAAGATGTCGTTAGCACTTTTCAAGTTAGAGCTGCTGAAACGATAATGTGGCAAATGGAGAATGTTAGTTTTATTTTTTAATTTCCCTTATTTTTATCTGTTTTCAGTGGAAATCTAATCCTTTATGCTTTAATAAATTGGTCTATAATTGAAAAAACGAATATACGTGTGGGGTTTGTTCAAAACATCAAATGGATGATAGACCAATCTACACGGAATGTGGATCGCAACACTCGGAATAGCTTCATCTCTATGCTATCTGAGAGTTATGGATCGAAAGTGATTGTCGTTCCACCCAGCATTAAGAAACTATACATGTTCATATATCATGCCACCACCTCAAAGAGTGTAAAACTTGAACACAAATTACTTTTGCATATTATTTTCTATTTTATTTTATTTACACTTTTCATCATATATCAATTATATACTTGTAGTTTTTTATACAATAATTATATTGCTACAAAGTAATGTAAACATTTACATTTATTGTATTGTTGGTATATTTTTTTAGTTTAATTTTAAAATAATCTTAATATAAATTTTTTTAGTCTGTCAACCAATTAGAATATAAGTTTAATTTTGATACATTGTTACTTGAAAAAAGTTATACTATCAATAAATTAAAAACCATGGTAGATATAATTTTTAAAGTATTTATTATTAAAATTAAAAATTTTTAATGATATAATAATCTATGATTAAATAATAATATAATTTTTATATTATCAATATATTTAAATTAAATTCTTAAAACATACTCTAGATATGACTTTTGATATAGTTGTTATAAAATCAATTTTTATTTGTATACTATTTTCACTATTTATGTATTTTTTTAATAACATGTTGATTTATGATTAAAGTGTTTAAGCTTTTTAAATAGTAATCATATGTGCATTTTATTTTTTTTAATAACATATATTGATACATGATTAAAATGTTTACGCTTTTTAAATAGTAAGCATATATAATAGAAATATTTTCTTTTTAAATTTTTATATAAAATTGAGTTAAAAAAATTATAGCATGGGACTATGATGAATGAAATTGGAAGGACATTGATTTTATTGATTCTTTTGGTTCACAATTTTGTGGTGCTACTTTTCATCCCTAGTCATTATCTGTTTCCCTTTTCCTTTTAGTGTTTTAGTCATTCCTTATTAGGTGACATAGTGATGGTGTCGTATACTACTGCTCATATCAGTTTCTACAGTGGAAAACTCTCAAATTTATTTTTGAGAAATTTGGCAACGGTCGTATTAATTGTTGAGAAAGTAAAAAAGTACATATCTTATCAATTAAGAAAAAAAACGTTGGTTATAGTTGTTTTTTTCCTTAAAAATTGAGTATGAGCCTAAAGTCTAAATCAAGAAAGCTTTTTTTATTTATTAATTTTTTAAAATGTTATAGTTTTTATATTCTCAAAATCTAGCGAAATTCTCACCAAGCTTTTTAAAGATGAATATGAATGAAGTTTACAAAAGTTTTTTCATTCTCGCCATCTTATGCAATATGCGGTATTATTGAATACATTTTAATGTAATCATTAAGAGAGAGAGGAATAGTGACTCGGTGGAACATGGCAATGACACACTTGGATTTTAAAATGAGTATTTGTTAGTGGGGATCAGTATCAACAAGTTCCTTCTTATTTGAGCTTGTTCCTTCGCTTCTTTATTATTTGTGCCGTTCTTCAAAACAAGCCAAACCCCCAAAATGACACATACACCTAATCAACTTTTACCTCTCCCATTATTCAAACCAAATAAATTACTATTTGCTTTACAATTATCCTTTTTAGAAAGCGGTCTTATCGAGTGAAATTTCCTTTCACTTTTGAGGTCTTTCGTGGTTTTGCAGCTTTCATTTTCTTTTCTTGTCTTGTCTCATAATTCAATTCTTCAAATTTAAAAAGCCATTGTATACATTCTGTAAGCCACAAATTTTGATTGAAACAATGGAATTTTTCTTCCTTATTCTTAATTATGAACGAAAATTGTACCTGTATTATTCAATTGGATACAAAATAAATTATTAACGATAAAGTATAATAATGTGCACTATGTATTGTAAAAATTAAGGGATACTCCTCATTATTGTAAGATAATTCTCTCCACAGTAATTTAAAATAATTTTGCGGGATCTTGTACTTAAAGAATCAAAATAAAAACTAAAGATTTGATAATATTTTCCCAAAAACCACTTACAATTGTACTGTGCTTTTTTAAAGAACGGCGCTAAAAAATTTCTAAAAGTATTGAACTGAGATTCTTATGGTTTTTGAAGATTTCAATTATAAAAGAATTGGAACGCAGAGGTTTCGGCGCACCTGGCTCTTGGGTCTGAAAAATGATGATTTGAAGAGTGAGTTATTGTGTTCTCTAATCCTTAGTGTTCAACCTCAGATTGGACAGTTTTGTGTTGTGCTTTTTGAAAAAGGTTTTATGGTCAATTAGCAACCGCTAGATGCCGAAGCCATCATATCCTTGGAAATTAACTTTAGCTAGCACATGACATTATCGATATGAAGCTCAGATCTTGAGGTTTTTAGTACTTTCCATGTTAATAAGCAATCGTTTAAAGCCAAAGAAACATAATTAATGAAGTATGTATTTCTCCGTTTATTTTAATTTATTATTTAAAAATATTTTATATATCTTTATAAAGTTAATTAATATTTTTAGTTGAATTAAACTAATATATTTTAATTATTTTTAATCTCTTTTATTATTTTACTTCTATCAATTAATATCTTTACAAAGAATAAATATATAACATAAAAAATAATAAATATTAATAAATTAATATATACCAAATCATCTATTAAAAAGTAGGGCTTATTTTTAATAAATTATTAATATATTTAATCTAATTTAATTTATTTTGTTATAGAATAATTGAGATGAAAATAAAATAAAAGTAAATTGAATTGAAGAGAAAAAAAATATTAATTTATACATAATTTTAATTATTTAGAGTGAGCATGCTATTATTGAGAAAAGCACACTCATATTATTCATTAAAAGATCATTGTAGAAGTTTCTTCGTCTATAAAATTATGTTAACATTCAGCACCATTAAACTTAAATTTAAGGTAAAAAGAAGCACAACCCTATTAAAGTGTATAACAAAATTTCCATTTTCTAATAATTTTTCTAACATTTAAAAGGAATGTTCTCTGAGAAGTTCTCTATATATTATAATGACAATTTTCAATATAATCATATTCAACTTAGTGATGTGTTGATGACAAATAAGAAATTCTCTCTTACCTTATTAAAAAAAATATAACTTTTATTTTTCATATTTTTATTTTAACTATCTTTTAACACGTACCTTTCTACTTTTAATATTTTCTTTGTTATTATTTTATATAATTATTAAAAAATATTAATATTACATAATTATTGAATATTAGTAGAATTTAATAGATAATTGATAATTATATATTATAATTTATAAAAAAATAAAATTTAGATAATCCTAAATGAAGTTTGAATCTTAATTTTTTTAATATAAATATATTTTTTGTATTTAAATGATTATTCTTTCAAGTATGTTTCTTTTTTTTAGTTTTTATTCTAATTTAATTTTAATTCTCATGAGATGAACCCTAATATATATATTTTTGATGAATTCAATATATTTTTTATAATTTTTATAGAATATATGATATTTTAAAATTATTTATTATTTTTGACGGATGTACTTGTTTGAAAATATAAAATTTACATCAATATATATCATTATTTTAAATTTTTAAAATAAAATTTAAAAATAATAACAGATGAAAATAAATAAATAAATAAATATATTTTTATGTAGTCGCCGTTTAATTAGAATTTAGTATGTATTATAAGCATACATGTGTCGTTTCTTCGTGCATATACAGTTTATGCTACTTCATGCATCTAATATATTTGATGTATGAGTGTGTGCGCATTTTCTTTTATTTTTTTTTATAATAATAAAATCCAACGTGTTTAGTTTAATCATCTTCATTGAGATTAACCACATAAACTTAAGAATTCCGATACAACATACTATATATATAGGAGATAACGGGAAAGGCCAAAAGTAAGTGTTTAATTTCTTCCGAGAAGGGAACAAGTACTCTTTGTACCATTTTATTCACGTTTTATGTTGTGATGATAGATTCCAACATTTTCCCACTCCTTTCAGTAGGTATCTCCAGCTTTATTAGTTAGGCTTGCAACACTCATGGCGTCTGATTAGGATGAATTAATTAAAATTTATATAATGTCACAAAGTATATATGCCCCATGCCTAATCGCTTCAGCCCGCGCTTCCACTCAAGTGCCTTATCCATAGTTTATTTTATCATCTACCATAAAAAAAAAAGACACTGTCCATTAGCTAACATAAAAAAACAAAAAAAATAAAGTCGAAATTATTGCCTAATCCCTTTGCTTAAACTATGGGTTTGAAATTTTGGACATTTCAGGTCTATTCTCATTAACTAATTGTTAAAATCAAAGGAAAGATGGGTGACACGAAAGCATCGGGTTTTGGGTATAACCCCACTTCACATACAATATTAATAACCTAGTAATTAATTTGCAACAGCTGCAAATAACGGGGGATTCGTTTTCAAGGTGGTTCATCTGGTGCAATCCCACCATTAAGAAAGTAATTAATTAGCTTCTGACATTTATAGCTAATCTGATAGAAGTGGTTACCAGTGTCTGCGTGCGCTATTTGTTTTTATTATTAATTATCAAAAAACGATAGACGCGCATAGACTTGTGTACATTTGATTTTTTGGCAGTTTCATTTTTTAAATAAAAAATTATAACTCTTACATTGAAATATATTAAAATCAATATTATGTAGGTGTACAGAATATTATTACTCTTAATTATTTTAAAGATAAAAAGTAAGCCTAATAAGAAACCTATTACATTGATACCAAAAAGATTGAAAACTGACAGGTGTGCTACGTGTCCAACTTTAATTTATGAGTAGAAATGGAAATGTAGGCACTATTTCTTTAATGGCAAGGAGAACTAATTTGAAAAAACGACGTCGCTCGATCTCATCCTTACCGGAGAAAAGGAAAGCTGTAAAGCATATGTATCCTTGTCATTTCCATCGTAGAGCCCCTTTCAAGTTTTTGAGTAAGCTTTGACTTGTTTATCTTTTCGTCTATAACCTTCATGACCATGCTATTATTGTGCACAAGTCCATTCCAATTGACAAAATTTGGCTTCATCATTTCAGATTTGAACCTTTGCACGTCTTAAACACCACTTGCCAATTTCAAATATATCTAACTCAATATAATTGCATTTTTTTTATGTTTGAAGTTTGTATCACAGATGATTCAAACTTAATTTATTTTCTAAAGCTAGTTCTACAAAAAATTTTGTCTAACTTTTATAATTAGTATTTTGATTATATTATTAATTAATATAAAATATTTTAACATATTTTTTTACGTAAAAAACTAATTGTTTAAAATTTTTAAAATTAGATATTTAGAAAAAATAATCTAATATTAAGATCAGATAGAGTTCAATATCATATTAAAAATAAATCAAATTTAACTTTTTAAAAAAACTAACTAAAAATAAAAATGATCCAAATTCTGTAAAAAAACATAAACATTCTAGTTATATTTCTACTTCATGCAAAATATTTTAATAATTTATATTAGAAGTTGTGGATAAAGGAACGATATTACAAGCCACCAACTTTGCTCTTCCCTCCCATCATTTCCACTTACGTAAAGGTTGGGTTGATACTATTGTATCTATATTTGTAGAGACATAATGATTGATTGAGCTAATTGGATTGTAGGTTAGTTTTGACAATTTTGAAAAGCAAATTACATCATTTAACTATGCCTAATTTACAATTAACTAGTTGTTGTAATTTTAATTTTATAATTGACCAGCTTATTAAATATTAATATCCACGTGAGTTGTTTAAAATTTTTGTGGTCATGTATAATATATTAATTAAAAGTATACGTGAATTAAAAAAACTTTATTTGATGGATTGTCAATATAGCTTTTTTACTTATCATTCCTAAATTTAGCTATTTTAGAAACTAAATAAAATATCAAATTTTATTAATTAATCTGAAAATTTTGAATATATTATTTATATTGATAGCATAGATCTAAGGAGAAGTATTCATAATTAACTGAAAGAAATAAGAAAAAAAAGTTACAAGTAAATTAAGTTTAAGAAAGAAAATATCATATTTTAAAAAATTAGTTTAAATAAATAGTTGAGATTTGAGATAGGAATAATTAACATAAAAAAAGTAATTAATTTTAGAAAACTAGGTTAAAGAAAAAAAATAGTGTAAAAGAAATTTTCAAAAATAATTAACAAATTAATTAAAAAATAAGAATATTAATAATAGTAAAATTACATTTTATAGAGAGAGAAAATAAAATAAAAACATCTTTATGTTTAATAATTTAAAGTGAAATTTTTTAATAATATAAAATAGAAATAATTTTTTTTTAATATATATATATATATATATATATATATATATATATATATATATATATATATATACCTATGCATCCGATTTTAAGACCATCATATTATAACTAATAAAGAAATTAAAGTTAGGAGGGAAGATAATCCAAGTCAATCTTATGTGAGATGGAATTTTAATTTTTTTTAAATTACAAAAAAAAATTAACAATACATTTTAAGACAAAAAAGAGAAATCAAATAGAGAGGAAAATCCATAACAAGATGAGTGATATAACAAAAAATCTAGTATAAATTGTTATATAAATTTATTTAATGAATATGATACCTATAACTCTTGTTATCATCCAGATAAATTTTAATTTTAATGCTAACTTTAGGTTCCGGTTTGTTTTACAGAAAATAAATAATAATTATGATTGAAGATGACCGCTAATAGAATTTAGATACATATAAGAAATAGTTGTAGATAACAATGATTATAAAAATACTGTAAAAGGAGAGGACAAGCCATTCTAGGAAAGTGACATACGTGTAGGTCACTTAATAATGATTTTATTAATCTAATAAGTGGGATTTGGTTTTGATTTATACGTCAATGTATTCTCAGGTCATCTGTTTCTTTGGCATATTGTTATCTTATTCGTAGTGAGTTGCTAGAATAATGTTAGTGGGAGATGGGTAAGTGAAGATTAAACAGAAATGAAAGGAGAATGTGGATCCTATGCATAAAAATAATGTAGATGATAGAATATTTGAAGATGTGTTTGGAGGAAGTGTCACACATGAGGAAGGAATATCGTAGTATCCCTGTTGTCCTTGGCGTGTACGTTGGGTGGTGGAAGGTGACAACTAAAGAGGCAAGAAATGGTGGGGCCCATATACCTTACACCCTACCTCAGCAGTTTCAGTGTCTACCTCCTTTTGTTCTTTTTTTTTTTTACCTGTTTTGAAATTTGTAATCTGATGTACTATCCTTATTCTCCTTAATTCTTATCACTTGCTTGGGGAATTGGAAATAATGGAAGTTACAAGCATGTGACAAAGATCGATAGATGATGATTAAGCAACCAACTATGGGTTTGAAAATTGCTCTAGCTAGACATATATGATCCACAAATCACAAGACAAACATAGGTGTATGCACAATGAATGGGAAACCTAGTGCAAATGTGTGGCAGGCAAATCAAACATGTAGTGGAGGAGCAGAGTGGAGGGCACTTCAATATTGTTCAGGTTCTCTTTTTTTTTTTTTTCTTTCATGTCCCTCCAAAACAAGAGGTCCATGTCGCCAACCAATTTAGGGTGTATGGTGCTCCTTGTGAAGGACCTTTCATGATCAGAGCTATAATTCTTTGCATTATTTGGAAATTTGAATGCATATAGCTAATTCAACTTAATTGAGTTCTTACATAAGCCACGATTGTTAAAGGGAAATCGTGTCTGATGTCAACTTTCAGTTATGGCTGTGAAATATTCATACATACATTACAAGCACAGTTACGGAGGTCATATAATTTGGAAAAGGTTGTTAACTAAAACTCTGAAACCGGATGTACACAATAAGTATATCCAGCCCAATCCCCAAAAATCACAAGGCTCATTAATTCGGACAGAATGTGCAGAGGAAGAGTAAACTATGCACAGAGATCGCATATACGTCACCAACTCACCAACCAAAATATCTCCACTTCAATTTACCTGTCATTTCAAGTTAATTGAATGAGAATCAAAAAGTATTAATTCTAACAAATATATTAACGTTAATTTTTAATACCTTTTCAAACATACATAAGTAACTACTAATATTTTTTTATTCTTAAATATAAAAATATAGTCTTATTATTTTTTAATGAATCATTATTAAACTTTGTAACCTTATTTTATGGTAAGATTTATATTAACAAACATTTTATGCTATTAATTTAAATATTTAATATTATAAATATTTTAAAATAAATTTAACTTATAATATTTTAATTAATTTTTATAAAATTTTACTTATTTTATAAAAAACTGAAAAAAGTAATAAATATTTTTTAATAAAATAAATATTTCTACTTTTAAATATTTATAATAAATCCAAAAGTTAATATAATAAAATCATAATATATTTTAAATTATCCTTCAATAATCAAACTTCCATTTTAAAAATATTTTATCTTTTTAATTACAAATTATTAATAAATAAAATTAAAAATATTTATATTCCTACTTTTTCTTAAATCCAGATACTTCAAATAATTTTTTAAAAGCATCCATTTTGAGATAAATTTAAATAAATAAATTAACGTGACTTAAATAAACGCCTAATTTGATTGATAAAATTTTTAAATATTTATTTTCTTTATTGAAAATTATGTGACATCAATTTAATTTTTTAATTGTGAAAAATGACATCGACATTAATTTTTTTTTTCACATTATGATATTAAGAAATTAAAGCAATGTACTTTTTATTATATATTTAAAAAAACTTAATATCAGCTTCTTATGATCAAGAGACTAAATTGGTGTGATTAAATTTTTAAGGATTAAATTGATGCGAATAGAGTTGATTCGAAACGTCCAGAAAGCATTAATTGTATACATAAATTAAAAAATTTAAATATCATAAATATAAAATTAAAAAAGCACCTGAGATGTTAAATTTATAAAATAAGTAAATACTTTTTGAAACATATAAATGATTCATAGATGTATTTTCTTTGTTTAAAATAAAATAATTAAATAAAAAATTTAGAATTTTGTATTTAGTTTTAAAATGTCATGGGATGTAACAAAATTCAAAATACAGAACAGTACAAAATTCTATCCTAATAAACCAAGAGACTTTTTATCCCCAAAAAATCATCTACTCTGTGTTTTAGTAATTATATTCTCTTTCTTTTTTTTTATGTATATTATAATCATAAATATACACTATATTTAATTTATAATATTATATTATAATTATATCAATTTATATTAATATATTTTTAAATTTTTTAAAATATAAACTATTTATATCTTTACATTTATTTTTAAATTTTATTTCTAGATTTAATCCTTAAATTTTATTTATTCATATTTTATACTTATACATTTAAATTAATTATATGCATTTTTATAATTTAAATATTTTAAAATTCTATTTTAAATTAAAAGATATCCATACACTATACAAGATATATTGGACTAAATAAGACGCTGGTTGTTGGATCAGCAAGGTTATGTGTTTTCTTTTATATGTTTTTTATACAATACTTTTTACAATTTTTTATTTTTATCTTATATATAAAAAAATATTTATTACTTTAACTCTGTCCATATATTTTTATATTTTATTTTTTATCACATTATTTATTACTTCTCTCAATTTTGTTTTTTAATCTTTGTATTCTTCACATCTCACACATCATCATACGATACAACTAATGTATGATTTGTTCTGGTTTTAAGTCTGCAGCTTTTTGGAAAAATTGAAACGGTTTCAACTTTCTTTCCACCCACTTCATTTATTATTTATTAATATAAAAATGTCCTGAGGCTCACACTAATAAAAGATGGGGAACGAAAGATTCCGTGAGAAAGGAGTATACTGTGGGCGCTGCCGTCACGGCATGCATGCGCTGCCATTTGGGGAGGGATGGTAGTTAAGTTGAATGAATATATCTTTTTGAATCTAACGGCTGAAACGGAATCTCCTCAGAGTAGTGAGTAGTGTAGAGTACACATGATTTATCCCGTGCTCATCAGATGCTCGCACAGTAATGGGCCCCAATGATGTCACATGGTCCTATGTTGCATGGAAGCAAGAGTAAGTGATACGGGCAACCCAGGTAGCATCTCATTGAAATGGTTCAGTAAGTATTATAGAATATGTTGATAAATTAAATCATGCTTTCAAGCATTCTGGTAGGGGGAATCCCCTTTTTTCATACTATTATTCCATGTTAAATTCTTAATTGTCAAG
Source organism: Canavalia gladiata (assembly GCA_037954105.1). Taxonomy (NCBI): domain Eukaryota; kingdom Viridiplantae; phylum Streptophyta; class Magnoliopsida; order Fabales; family Fabaceae; genus Canavalia; species Canavalia gladiata. The sequence continues at coordinate 38,672,906 of CM075662.1, read as the reverse complement.
GAGCAAATCACAAGCTTCCCAACTCCGAATCTCTGTATCCGGATACAATTTACAATTAACATATGCGACTTAAACCAAAGTAAGATCCAAAGCCTTCCCCGCATTTTAGCTTTATACTCATTTACGATTATAAATAATCTTTATAGATTACAATAATCCAATCTCATCAATCATGCATGCATATGTACGTTATTTAGGATTAGAATGAGGTCAGACAGAAACACTTTTTTTTTATTTTTATAAAGGATAAACATTGTAGACGAATTTCGTTAGTGTAATTTTAGATCTAATATATAATCGATACAGGATAAAGGCAACCGCCAGAATCATCAGGTACTCTCGTATAGAACCTATGAAAAAAAAAATTAAAAAGAAAGAAAGAAAGACAAGTATTCTTTTTACATTTAGTGTAATTTATTTATAATATGAAGCATTGTATCTATAATTAATTTATTCGTCTTTGGTGAGAAACAATAATTTGATTCTTAGGGAAAAGATAGAAATGCATGGAGAGGGGTATTTGATTTCATTGAATTTTGTTTGTTTCTTGGCAAACATGCAATAGGATCATATTCTCCTCTTACACTGAAATGATATTGACATGACGAGTACACCCCTGAGTGCGCATTCCTTGCGATAAATGATAATCCTATCCTCTACGGAGAAACCCCATAAAAAAATATAAATAAATAAAAAACAGAAACTCCCAAAACGTATACACCCAGCGGAGAGGGTCCACTGCTCCTTCCTACTCATGAAAAATGACGACATGAATCAAATCTCTCTTTCTCTCTCTCTCTCTCTCTCTCTCTCCCATAATCCAAAACAATGAAAACCCCTCTATAAATACCTTTCCACCCCATCACCCACTCCTCAGCCCAATCTTTCACTAACTTTTCCTTCTCACAAATACAATAATAATTCCCCTTCTCTTCCCTCTTCTTCCTCTCTGTTTTATCATAGAAACAAATTAAAATGGCTGCATACAGAGAACCCATGATGAACGTGAGCGAGAGAGCTCCTGTTTCAGCGCAACAGCCACACTCACCATGGCATTCACCTGTTCCCTACTTGTTTGGTGGGTTAGCGGCCATGCTGGGTCTCATAGCTTTTGCGCTCTTGATCCTTGCCTGTTCCTATTGGAAGCTCTCAGGCTACCTCGAAGGAAACGGAGAATCAGAGCGAGACCTCGAAGCTGGCGAGGGTAAAAATGACCAAGATCACAAACTGCAGACATCATATGAGGAGAAAATTTTGGTGATTATGGCTGGACAAGAGAAACCAACATTCTTAGCTACGCCTAGCATGTCTTCCAGCACCAGCACCAGCAGGTCCTCCTCCTTCGGAGACAACACCAGCACCTGTACCTGCGAACAGAGTCAAAAATCACAGGAAATGGCACACATCGTCAAACAGGAGACCACGGAAACCCTTGACTCCTCGTCGGATCAGAACCCTTAAACCGAGCATCTGAATCTGCACATGTTTCGTGAAAAAAAAAAAAAAGCTCATCATGTGGGGATTCAATTAGAATTAGATCCTTCTTCTCTTTCTCCCTCTTTTTTTTTTCCATGTGTACATTATTTCGGGAATGTAAATTCGTTGAGGTGGAATAGAATGGAATGGAAGACCTTGCTGTTTCACAATTTTGGTTTTGGTTTGGTTTTCTTTCAATCCAATGAAATGAGACTTGTAAGTGGGAATTTTCACTTATAGAAGGGATAGTTTTGGCATATCCATGGAAGAGAGAGAGAGACCAGAGTGAGAGAATTTAAGAAAAATTGACACTCTGTTTTCTGTGATTTGATTGCAAGACGTGGAGAGGTGCCATGTATTGCGGGGTCTCATTAAGAAGAAGGTAACGTGTAAAACTGTATATGCAAGCAGGGTTTGGAGAATCGTTGTATGTGTCATGTGTCTGATGCGGCGAGAAGAAACTGTGAAACGCAGTATCCCCACTGTTCCTCGTGCCACTTTCCTAATTTCCTTACCATTTTTTTATTTCTTCATTCTCTTTTCTTTGCTTTCTTTCTCTCTCTCTCTCTCCCAATTTCTCAATTTCCAATATGAAAAACGGCCTCGGGAAATCCTCAGTTTGATTGTTTAAACTCTGTCATTTTCTTCATGTCTCTAGAATAATGGTTTCCTTGTTTCAACTTTCTTCCAGGCAAACATTATTTATCAGTGTCAAGAGGTTTAAAATAACTTCATCCCTTACCTGCATCTGTTTCTGTTTTGTTGTGTCTAAATGTCTACTAATCATTTTCTTTTTAATAATAAAATAAGTGAAACGCTCATTTCTCTTTCCTTATTATTTTTCTTACATTCATTTAAACACATTATTTCTCTGTTTTTCATTTCTTTGAAGTGTAAATGTGGTACAAATATTTTGGTGCCTAAATTAGGTGTCGTATCGTAAGGTCTAAATTAACTTTTTTATTGGGGTCATTTCATTGATTGATATTCTTTTCAGGCATTGAAGAAGTGGGGTAAGATGATGCTGTTGTGGGTTTAATGTATGTCGATGGTGTGTCGCCAAAATCATGATAAACATCAAACTTGTATTACTTTGGTATTGGTACTTGTGAAGTATAGCAATGCAAAGAGCATAACATAGAAGGTTTCTTTGGCGGTGAGTATAAAGCTTTAGCTGTTATATTGTTAAATTAATTAAATTACGTTCCGAAGGTGAATTTAGATATAGACGAATCCGCAGTTTAAATAACTTGATTTGACTGAGAAACAAATGATAATATCGGGAAATTCACATACTGACAAAAAAATTAAATGAATTTAATAATACCAGAATGGAAACAGGCGTTGTGTTTTAAGACATTATTTATTCATGATTATATATGCTCCATTCCAACGTCCAAAACTTGATTTCTTTTTATCTCTCCCAAAAGAGAAATACTCCATTCTTCTTTATCTCTTTAAAAAGAAAAATATACAGATAAGAAACATGTGTATAAGAAACATATTTAATATTGTTAACTGTTTTTAATTTATTTTTTATTATATCGGATAGATATAAAATTTATATTAAAAGTTAATTAATATTTTTTAAAATTGAAATAAATAGATAGATAAGAATAAATATTTTTTAAAGATAAAAACAGAAAAATAATAAATAAATTACTGTACATCGCTTGTAGTGATTTTTTTTTACATATGCAAATTCATAACTTAGCTTCGATCTAATAATTAATGTATTGATATGGGTAGACTGTTAAAATGAATTGGTTTAATTAGGTTAATTTAATTTTTTCTCATAAGATATAAATTTAGATTTAAATTTTTTAATTTAATTGTAAAAAAATCAATTGATTTTATCGACTTAAGCATATTTTTAAGTATTGAAATTAATTTTTTTATACGGCCCATTAAATTATTTCGCAGCTTGCATGGAACAAATTTAATTCGAATTGGATAACCCGTTTTGTGAAATTTAAATATAGGGAACTGTCACAAAATCATAAGAATACGGGAACGTAGTACTTATATATGTATATATTCTCCCAAAAATTAAAGTTAATGGTAAAGTGTGGGGATAAGTAGGCATGGCACCAAGCTAGACCTAGTCCCCGACTCCCCGCATCCATTTCCACCCATTCCCATCACTGCCTCTTTCATGCGTCCCCATTTATAAATCAACTTCCATCTCTAGTAGTGGATACATTTTTTTCTGTTTTTTTTTTATATAATTTATGAAATTATTATATATTTTTATAATTTTATTAATTTTATATAATATTTATTTAAAAATAATTTTATATATGGAGCGAGGGTTCGGAAAGGAGGATAGGACGAGTATAATGTTTCCATACCATTCTTGTTTTTGAAAATCGGAAGTGAATGGTTCGACCAAAGCAAATAAAGAAAATATAAAGGAATCTTCGTACAATATGCGGAATAGGTGAGTTTGAGTCTATTGTTTTTGCTATTCTTTGGCTTCTTAAGAAAATCTGAAAATACTTGCCAAGTGTATGTGGGGAATTTGTTTGCCTTGCTTTCATTAAAGGAACGCCATAGACAAAAGATTTTTATTTTTTAGTGTTAATTATGTGAGTATCTATAGCAATAGTATTGCAAATCCTTCCTTGGTTGTTTGAATTGAGCTTCTATACTTTTTTAGATAGAAAATGCATCCTCCAATTTGCCTAGTGTTGCGCACCCATGCCTTTCACACCACCTTGATGTATTCGTTCACGAAAAATACTGTTCATCTATAATGTTAATGGTCCAGGTCATGCACTCGTTTCTAAAAAATATATTTTATTGTAAGCGACTAAGTTATCCTTCGTAGCAAAATTAAAAAGAAAAATATTGAGTATACATACATCCAAAAGAAATAGTAAAATAATAAAAAATAATGTGATGCGAAACAAGAGAGATAAAAAAAATATGGGATAGAAAATAAGTATGAATTGAATTAAAACCATTGAACTTCTCCTATGGATCTTTCAGTTTACATTGGCCGCAAGATGTTCAAGAGCTCTACGAAATTGAAATTAAAACCAATACGAATATGCACCAGACGATAATTGAAAATATGTTCCGTGTGAAAATAAATTAGGTTCCACAATTAGAAAACACGCAAAGAAAAGAAATGCTTGATAGTTGACAAATTAATGCTGTGGCCATGTTTTGGTAACCGTATTGCTCTACCAAATAGATTTGAGGAAAGGAAAATGTTAAAGTGATAGAGGGTATAATTTATATAAAAAAAAACTAATCATGAAATTAATATCATAACAATGCTAACAATTTTTTTTTATCATAACAATGCACTTTTTTTTTTATTTTTTATAAGCGCTCAGCCAGAGATCCGTATATATGACTCGTCCAAAAACATAATATTTCCATTACTTGAATCAGGCAAAACTTTCACTGTGACATTTTTATTTTTTCCCGCTTTCCAACTTACAGAATTGAGGGAGTTTTTCAATCATGAAATTTAAAATTATGATATTACGTTTTCCCCTTTCTTCACATTAAGTACTCGGTTAAGAGTGTGTTTGGGTTCACCTTAATATTCAGTAGGATCCACATTTTTTAACATAACTATAATCAACTTGTGGATCACAAACTCATGTTTATCTATTTTTCATGTGGAACCAAAATCCATTAAATTCTTTATAAACTTTGCTTTTACCTTTAAATATATGCTACATCATTGGATTTCTCCTATTTGGGAATGAGGGTAAATTTGTTGCAGATCTTGTTGACTCGGTTTTGCTTAGGTGGCACCCCTCGCCCACCCCTACATTAAAAAATATACGCTTAATTTATTTATTTTTAATTCAGTGGTTGAACTTAGATTGAGAGAGAAGGAAAAAAAATCGGTTTTCCAAAATATATTAATTTTACAAAATACTTTTGAATTGAAGTTGTTTTTAAAAACAAAATTGAGGAAAAAGGTGAAGGTTGATGATGTCTCCCAATAATCAAAGGAAGTAACAAGTTATCTTTTTTCACATGTATGAAGTTGCAATTTGAAGGAAGAATTAGGATGAGAGAAGCAAAAGTTTATAACAGGAAGTAACAACAATTATGAAAATGACTGTGGCAATTTAGTCGGATAAACATGACGGTCCTATACAGTTAGCTGTCTAACTTGTGTCAGATACAAATGGCACAATGCTCATTGTCGTTGTTAAGCTTTTTCTGACATTGATGCAACGAAAATTTGTTTGTATTAAGAAATCCTTGCATTATTAAAAAAAAAAAGCTATATAAGATCAATCTAAAGAAAACAAAAATTGCATATCATAAAAAGAAAGAAAACGAAAATTCAGGAAAATCTTATGCTATATAGAGAAGAAAAAAAATTAGGAAGACATGAATATTGCTATCATATGGTATGCAGACAAGCACCAAGCTTTAATTTTCTGCTCCTCCCTCCCTCCCTCCCTCTCCTTATCTATCATTGATGTCATCATGTAACAACTTCATTTATATTTGTGATTTTATATATCGACATCCATGCATGTATGTAATTGAGCATGATCATTTCATCAATGTTGATTAATTTATGATTGGTCAATAAATGTATGAGAGGGACACCAATTTCCTCTCACAATTCAAGACCTTCCTCAAATGTTTTCACTAGCTGAGAAAAATGTGACAAGAACAACTATATTTGCATACGAGTGAACAGCGCAAAGCACAATGCCATTACAGCAACCTCCATTTGGGTCAGCATCCAACTTCGCTCATTGGGGACCAACTGAGTGTTACTATATATATATATACAATCATGGCGGATCACCTCATCCATTTGATGGCCCATTCAAATTAATCTTTGATCCATCTCCACCTTGCCTTAAAGACATCACATAAACGTACCCCTTTTTAATCTTTGAAGATGTTAAATAATTGAAGTGATATTACTAGCTACTACAGTTATTACATCAACTTTCAAATATATTATAATGAAATTGCTTGGTTATGATGCTGGAGATATTTGTGGGTGACGGTTGTTTGTAAAGAAAATTTTGTGGATTCAACGATGATGAGGTACCAATAATTGTGAGTTGCCCATTAGCTACTTCACGTCAAATCAAAACATTCCAAAATATAATCATGATAGCACTGTAGCCAAGTAATAATTAAGTAACTTTATATTTAATTAAAAATATAATTTTATTTATCATTTTTTATTTATAAATTTTTTTTATATATTGTTAAAATTAAAATGTATTTGATATATAAGTTACTTAAATATATATATACATAAATGAATATGATTCATAAAAAAATAAGATATGAATTAATTATTGCAAATTTATCCAAATTAAACAAGGTTAAATTGAATTTAAATTTTTATACCTATTTTTTAAAATTTTGCACTCAAACTTACTCTAACTCTTCGAATTAAGAATTTTTTGTTGTTGTTGATCTTATTATCCTATCTATTCTTTTTAAGGCATATATATATATATGGTTAAATAATGACCAGGTCAACGAATAGATTAAATAACTAGCACTCTATTTTAAAACTTTTTTGGCTATTCTTTAAAAATGGAAAGCTATAGTCGTTGAAGCTTAGTGCATATAATCATAATTGATCAACATCACATGCAAGTATACTGTTACGCTGTGTGAGAGAGTATCAAATTGTTTTAAGTAGAAAATATATAAGAGTGTGAATATTGCTCTCTCAGGGATAATGTTGTTTCACGCTATTGATCATTATTGAACTTGGACTGAAGGGACTTTAGACCAAGTCAAGGTAAATGACCAAAATAAAAAACCAAGTCAAAGTAAACTTTAACAATGGGATTAATAACTAAACAAAGATTCAGCCAAAGGGATCATATAATTTTTTGGTTTAGATTTTCCTTTGAATGTATGAAAAATATATAGGACATTGATTTTATTTGAATCATTTGCTATATTTATAGCTTTTGGGCTGGGAGTGGATATGGACTTGCTGGTATGATCCGGTAAACTAGATCGATATATATACACACACGCAAGAAAAACTTCCATTTAATTTTGCATATTTCTAATCTTTCAATCTTTTTATAACAAATAACAATTTAAAGTACATTAATTCTTAATGAATCAAAAAAATACATATTTTATTATATAGTGATCTTAACTATAGAAAATAAAACATATTTAATATAATTACTTCTTTAAGTTACTTATAAATTTGATTAAACTGTATTAACAATATCATCATCCAATAATAAATTAATTAATATATTGAAAATAATCAATTTTATAATAATTATTTCAAAAATCATATTTATCATTATTATCAATTGGAATACCTTGTGAAATATTTACATTGTCACATTGATAATGTACTAAAATTAAACTTATTTTATTATCTCTTTTAATGTCATTTTTTCAGGTTCTAATTAAAAAGAATATTTAAATAATATTTACCAAATTTAATTTTTGTATGTTTATTTCATAATATATTTTAAATATTTAATTGAAATTCATTAATAATATAAAAGTTTTTTATATTTTAATTCAATTATAAAATATGATATTATTATTGATTCAGGTTTGGGTATTCCTGCTTTTTCCCTTGTCGAGACATCGGTCTCTCTTTCTTTACCTGCTTGAAAGTTAATTTTTCTAATAATTATTTTAAAATTGTAGCTATCATAGTCTATAATTTGTTGATAATGCAAAAGCCATTACATTGATATTCTACCAAAATTAAACCACATCTTTATTTTATTTATAATGATGATCTTAGTAATGAAATGCAAACATTTGAAAAAAAAAGTTAAACATAAAACCTTATACATTATATGATAAGATAAACTTTTATTTAGCTTTTAAATTTTAAATAAATTGAAACATTTTATTGAATGGAATAATAAATCTTTCGATGAAACAAATAAAAGTAATAAAATCTAGGTATTATAAGTTAATTTAATTAATATTTATGAATATTTAAATTCATCCAACTATATATTTAAAAATAGTTATCCTTAAAATATTAATTAGATATTTAAACAAATCATAAATTGTGTGTTTTCACATTTTTTTATAAAAAATTAACTAGAAAATATTGATAATATAAAATATTTTTATATTATCATCCGATCATAAATTATCATATTACTATATAACTCATTAATTTTTTAATAAAAGATTAGTTTTAATTCATTGTTAGTGTAATTTTTTTTATACTATTAAGTAATTAAATATTATAATAAATATAACTTTGAAGTAATTAGTACAAGTTAATAATTTTTAATAGCATAACAAGTCAGAATTGGATGATGGGGTAAATTTTTTTATTATTACTTGTAATGTATCAAAATTAAACTTTTTTAACCGTTAAAGTGTATAGATATTTGATAAGAAAAGTTACATTGAATGACAAGTTTTTTTATACAAATAAAAAATAATAAAATTTAAGCTGAGGATCTTATTGTGAGTTCTACACATGTCGAAGCTAATAAAAAAAAAGTATTTTAAACTTTACGTATTGTTTTTTTAGAGATTATCTAAGTATTAAATTGATTGATTTTTAACTCTTACGCTTATCAAAACGTTGTAAATTTAAAATAAAAAATTAAAAGTAAGATAATACAAAAATAAGAAAATAAGATAAACATTCAAAGTTATGAATTTGATCATGACAAAATTTAGGATTCATGTTTTACAAGTGATTTTATTCAAATTTATTCTTAAATTTTTCAAAAATTATGTTAAATAATTGTTAATTATTTATTATAATTTTATTATTAATCAATAATTATTTTTTAATTATCATCTTCAATGATTATGTAAAATAATAAAAAATTAATAAATTTTTTAATTAAATAATTAATTAAATATTTAAATTATTTAGGTAAAAAACTTATTGGTATAAATAAAATAAAGGTATAATTGTCTTTTAGTTGATTAACTAAGAGATACTATACTTGCTTAATTTTTAACAATTAAAGAAAAGTAATAGGATCAATATAAGTGTGAAATAGAAAAAATTATTTAAAAAGAAAAATAATATTCAATTAATTACATTATAAAATTTATTAAAACTTTTTTTAAAAAATTGGTTATACATGATAAATAAATAAATAAATAAATAAATAAATAAATAATTTTAAAAAAATCAAAATCTAGAAATAATAAAAATGAATAAACTTATGTTATAATTCACTTCTTTAAATAATTTGTCTAAAAATATCTTATAAAAAAAAGAAGAAAAAGATGAAATAGGTTGAGAAGAAGAATAGATAAGATTATTCAATGATAAAATAAAGGATGTATGAATTTGATGGATTAATGTTTTATTTTTCCTTCCTTTATAGATGACAAAGAAGAATTTTACTTGAATTATATCTTTTTTATAAATAAATTTTTCTATTGATAAAACTTTCTTAAAAAAGAGATCAAATACTTATTTAATTGATACAGTTTTTTTTTTTTTGTATTGATAGCACTTTTTTTTTCAAAATAAATTAAATGTTTCTCTTATTAATAAAGCTTTTTAAAATAAATTTGAATTATAATCCCCCAGTGTGATCTCAATCAAGCTTATTTTTACACGAGATACTACTTTCATGCCCCTTGGATATGCTGATCTCCTATATAGAAATGTTGGTTTACATAGTCGTGTAAGAAGTATACACAATTATGTTAAAAAAGGCATTAACACATTCTCCTTTTTTACTTCTACTGTAATATCTTTACTTCTTTTTCTATAAGTTTGATCGTAGTCTCAAATCTTTTACTCTACATTAACATTTATAAAAAAGTAAAAAAAATTATAAAATTATAAAAATGAAAGCATTAATTATGCAAAAACTGAGTATACTTTTTTTAAAAAAAAATTAGCAGAATAATAATTCATCATATCTTATGTAAATAATCTAAACCCTTCATCACTAAGTTAGTTCTAATGTATTAATAATAAAAAATTCAATCATTATTTATTGTTTCATTCAAAAAATTTCTTACAATAAAAAAATTCAAAAACTTTAAGATAAATAAAGTCTCATATGATGCGTCTAAGAATATATTCCTACTCTTCAATCTTCCATTATTTATTTTTGATCTTATAAAACGTATGCTATCATTCTATTTTGATGATTTGAATTTTTCCTAATTTTATTTTCTATAATTTTATAATAATTTATTACTTAATACATTATAAAATATTTAAAATATAAATTAAATCATTAAATTATGGATTAGTGATTTTACCATTTCAATGACCTGACCATTTTTTTAAAAATATTGGTATAAGCATGATCCTTAATATATAAATTTTATGTAACTGTTATTAAACACTATGGAATAATTTTATATTTTAGAAGAATTCACATAAATTTAGTAAAAATGAAATTTACTAAATATTTTTTTTAAAAAAATATGTTAATTTTCTCAAAATAATAGATCATGGTATTTTTGGGGAGGGGGTCCTAAATTATCACGGTGCTTTTCAACCCATTTTGATAATATTTTTGGTAAAACAACCCATTCTAATATGTGCCTGACAGAAAAGCCCATTCTGGTATGCTAAATGTTCTCTTTTTGTCTTTAGACTTTGCCAATTACTAATGGGCTTTGTGAATATAAAAGGCTTTAGGTTGCTTATTTTGTCATAAAAAGGCTTTGGTATTTGGCAAGAAAAAGGCAACGTTGCTGAGGTCCACTAATTTATAGCCATGGCATGGGCCGGTTCACAGACAGACAAGCCAGGCCTGGGCCTTCATCGAGGATTGAATGAGGGTAATGGGCTTGACTTTTCTCACCCCCTTTTTTCTTTTTGCACCCCCTTTAATTTTTTGGAATTTTTTTATTATCATTTTACCCTTAATACCTTCTCATCTCTTCCGCAAGTATTCGTCTGTTCCGCAAATTAATTTACAGAATGCAAAATGTATTCCGTAAATTAATTTGCGGAATGTAATTTTTTGTTTTCCGTAGATTAATTTACGGAAGGTTACATTTTACATTCCGTAATCTAATTTGCGGAACAAAAAGATTACATTCCGCAAGTTTATTTACGGAATACACTGATGCATTCCGTAAACTAATTTGCGGAAAGCGTTTAACGTTCCGCAAATTAATTTGCGGAATACAAAGTCCGTTCGTCTTCTCCGATGCTCTTTCGACGTTTCTCCGAGGTTTATTTTCTTAGCTTTTTCTCCCACCAAAGCAGAACATATGGATTCAATTAATAAGAAAGAAGATGTAATAATGGGAAACAAAAATAAGAAAGAAAGAAAGAAAAAAAAAAAAAAAAGAGGAGCAGGAGGACGGGAGGACGGGAAGACGGAAGAAAAGAAAAATTTAATAAACAAGGGTATTTTTGTCTTTTCACACATGAGGAGGGTGCAAAAAGAAATTTTGGGGATGCAAAAAGCAATCCCCAAGGGTAATTAATTTTCACACCTCCCATTTTTTTTTTAACCGCACTCCTTTCCTTTTTTAATTTTTTTTGAAATTATCCTTCTCTAAATATTAAAAATATTTTGAAAATTTAAATTTTGAAACATATTATTAGAATTTATTTTAAAAATATTAAAAAATTCAAAATTTAAATTCTGAAAACATATATTATATATTTATGAAAGTATAATTTAAAATAAAAATTCAAAAAAAAAAAAGGAAGATAATAACCTTGAACGAGATCACGCAAGACCATAACAACACCAATATCAATGGCATCATGAAATATTTAAAACAGTTCAAAAGAATAGATTAAATTTGGTAAAATAAAAGAGTAAACCAGAAAAGAAAAACTACAAAAAAAAAAGAGCTTCTTGATTCAAATGATAATAAAATAATTTGCTCAACTGGTAATAAGATCTATTAACCCCCAAAACAAAACAAAAAAAAATGGTGATAGATCCCTGGATAAAAAAGAATTGGGTTTCATACTTTTGAGTGAACTTTAACCGGTGAATGTTTGTAAGGATTAATTTAAGCCCTTAAACTTTTAGTTTGTCATTAGATGACTTGTGGTTCCCTAAAGAAATGAGATGACTTTAATTTTTTAAAGATTTAGAAATTCAACGATAGAGATATAAAAGAAAATCTTCTCCGTAAATATGGAGAACATTAAATTAATCCAATAAAATGCAACCTAACCTATTTTGAATGTCATTTAGCAATTGGGATTGATCATATATGACATTAAATTTCTTCCAAAAAAATAGGTGACTTCAAGTTGACCAACGTTTCAATTTTGTGGTGCACACAGTTTCATATTGAAAAATTCAACATCAACAAGAACATGCAATTCGTCCAATTGGCAAGTTAATAAGTAATAACACGAGTCTGATTTATTTTATTTTCTCCAATTTTTCCGAGAAGAAACTCGATGTCAAATACAAAAAGCTTACAACTTTATACGACCTTAAGCTTCAAAGTTACTTTTCATTTGGGGAAGAAAAAAAAGTTTCTGAAGTTTGCTATTGAATAAGTTAATCAAAAGTATAGGGTTAAAATTTAATCTTTCTATTATCATCCATGTATGATTCTGACTTTTCAAAATTTTCTATTTATTTAATTTGTTACGAATCAAGTTGTCCTGTTATTTTTTTTCCCTATATAATCCCTCAAATCACTTAAATAATTGGGGATATAAAACAAATCTTGGACAGGAAATGGTTTAAAAGATTCAGAAGTCAAAAATTTGAAATTTTATAATATATGACTTTAGGATTTCAAAGAGGGGGAAATTTAGCAATTTCTCATGAATGAAATATGATGTTTTCATTTGGGGAATTTAAAATGATTGACATGATTCAATTTATGGATATTTTGAAAAGAAATGAGAATTTATAAATTTTAAAAAATGAAATTCATATAGAATGGTTTAATTATAATAAATAAAAAATAAGAAATTAAATTTAAACAAAAAAATTTATTGAAAGATTAAAATTACACATTATTTATAAAATTACAATGTAAGAACTACATGGAGGATATAAGAATCTTTTTTGCGATTTGACTGGAGAAATTAACGAACATTTATCAAAAAGGCATTACAAGGTATCTTACATTACACGTGTATTTCTGATAAGATAAAATAATAATGAAAAGAAGGAATATTAAACTTTTAAGAGATTTGGTTCAGTGAAGTTGAATAATATCTCGCATCTCTTAAATCTTAAGTTTATGCCTATATCATCCTTTGAACGTAAAATAATTATAAGTTATTTATAAATTCTTTCTAAAATGAAATAATTTACAAATACTCTGTAAAATAAATTAACTATTAAAATTATTCTTATGATGAGGAATTTAAAATTAGAATAGTGTTTATCTAGATTCAAATATCATTGTTTTCTTCTTTGTAACAAAAAAACAAAAAACTAAATAAATAACTAATAAAAACAGCTGTATTTAAAATGAAGTAGTAAATAAAATTTAGCAAATGAAATTGTAGGTTATTTGCGTGTCCTTGAACTATTTCTATACCTACAACAATGTTTTTTTTTTTTTAAATGTAACAACGTTATTTCTTTACTTTTCATTTTTTTTATACCAACCATTTAAGAATGATTTAGAGAAGGGTTTTTACTGCGTTTAAGTTTAAGCTCGTTAAAGATAATTTTAAAGTGTAAATAATAATTCCTACCAATTTGAGAAACTTGATGGTACGTCTAGGTATTAATTTGAGTCGCAAAACTAATTAGGTTGAGGTATTATTTTGAGTTCACCCCTAATCATCTGGGGGGCTGTAGGATCAATGAATTAGTTTACTGGCTCTATTTTTTAAAAAATAAATAATTTGTTTTTTAAAATTATTTTAAAACTATATCATTAATAATATATATATATATATATATATATATATATTAAAATTAGATTTAAAATCTAACTCAATCATACAAATTAATTTATAAAATAAGATTTGTATTTTATATTAATTGATCTTACCTTTAACCCATAGGACATCCTAATAATATATAATATTTATATATAAATTTTAATTTACTGTCTTATGTTAGTAATATGTATTCTTTCATTAATATATTAAGCTTTAATATTTAATAATTTGTAACTTGGTAAGCTCATTTCAAATATCTTTGACCTTTAATTAAATCTTCATTCTTCAATTTCATTTTTAACATGAAGATTTGATATAATATAAAAATTATTCTAAATAAATAAAGATTCAAATATTATTATTATTATTATTAACAATGTTAATATATAATAAAAAATGGATTAATATGCCAGCCTAGCATGCGACGGTCACTCAATTTTTTTTTTTGAGTTGGATCAAATTAAGAGCAGACTTGAATTTTTAAAGATATATATATATATATATATATATATATATATATATATATATATCACATTATTTGGATTAATTTATTAAGCTTGATTCAATTTAATATTTGATCATTGTAAGTTGCATTGCTTCGACTAACTTTAAAATGCTTAAGAATAATTTTATTTCTTATCTTCTTCGATTGCTGAGAGATATTAAATGAAGTTATGAGCTAATATATAGTATAATCAACGTCATCCCATTCCTACACATTTAAGAAAAAAACCAAACACTTTAATTCATACTTGTATGTATAATAATTTTAATTCACGAACACATTTAATGAATATTTATATATTCATACTTGAACTTAAATTTCAATTAAATAATATATATATATATATATATATATTGTTTATATTGTGTTTCTTTTAAAAAATTGGTAAAATAAGAAAGTCATTTTAATATTAAAATTAATATTAAAATAATTAAAAAATATTAATTAAAATTTAACATCTAACTCAATTGAAAAGTATCCAAAAAAATTCAGATCAGAAATATAAAATATAACGATATGCAATCATATAATCATATTTATTCAATACTTTCAGATTAAAATTTTATAAATAATTTCTTAGATCGAGACCTAATAACCAAATGGGAGTAAAAAAATTATTCATTTAAGATAACTGTTTTAAGTACTCATTGGATCCAATTTCAGTTGTTATTCTATTATCCAACAATAAAAGAAAAAAAATTACCGTCTCTAAAATAAAATAAAAAACTAGGGCATCCACTCTCCATTTAAATTGGATTAAATTTTTAAGATATTTTAATTCAAATCAAGAATAAACATACTCTTACTTTTTTTCACAGTACACAAATCTAAAGAAAAGTTAAAGTCTTAAAATGTATTAATATTAATTACTTCTATCAATAAGAAGTTAATGATAAAGGATAGCCTATCTTATTTTCTTTCAATTTGCTTGATTCTAGTGGAATTTAAAATTTTCAAATAAAATACCATTATTCAATCATTGAAGTGTCATCTTAAAATACCCAACCATGGTTGGCCATGAAAATGAATTGTGATCCCAAGCAAAATTTACCTACAATATTGAAGTTTTGAATCTTGAAATCACCACTTTAAGGAGAATTTTACCAAGTCCTACTCTCTCTCATCTAAGAGTTAATCTTCCAAGAAATAATCTCACAACCATGTTTGTGAATATTCTTAATTAAAGACCCAAAAATGTCATCTTAAATAAAAAATTAACAATTGTGCTCATTCATATAATATATATATATATATATATATATATATATATATATATATATATATATATATATATATATATATATATATATAAGGTATAACATAAGTGTTCCAAACCAAACTCAAACAGATCATAAATCATTTAGTTGACCTTACTTGTATATATGTAAAATAAATTATACATATATAAAAAATACAAACCACGTATTTATAATTTGTTCCTTCAAAGGAAAAAGAAAAGACAAACTGGTGGGGATAGCTCCTTGTGGACAATACATACTTGGAGTCTTGATAAATTCGAGGACAACGGCTGAAGAAGGAATCTTAAGGGCATATTAATATTATCTTACGCTAGAATTACACCTATATCTATATATCTATGATTTAAAAAAGCACCTACTATTTAGTATTATATCTATTCCAACCCCTTTGTTATAGTTATTCAAGCAAACGAGATGTAGAAAATTGAGTTAGCCGGCCAAAGTCGTTCGGCCGGCATTTACAAGTGGGATTTGTGAAGACTAAGGACCAAAACCACTGTAGTATATATTTTTCATTTGAAGACAAACCCCCTTAAGTTTCCAAACACTTCATCCCATAACGTAGTGCCAATTATGGGATCCTCCCTCAGTTGCTGTGGCTCAGAGAAGGTCGAAGAAGTGTATGTAAAATTATGTTTATTCATTTCATTAATGTTGCTTAAATTGATTATTTTCATCAAATTTGTTGCATGATCATCTATCTTATCTTGTCATAAAAAATGTGCATGCCATTTTGTAGGTCACCATCATTTGGTGTAGTTAACACTTCGTGGAAATTATTCACCTACAAGGAGTTGCATGCAGCTACCAACGGATTTAGTGACGATAACAAGCTTGGTGAAGGTGGCTTCGGAAGCGTCTATTGGGGAAGAACCACTGATGGTCTTCAGGTAAAAATAAAAATCATAGGCCTTAGCTTTATTTATCTATGGTAAATTATTTTTCATAAATTTTTCAATACGCGTTTATAAAAGAAAAAAATAAAATAAATAAAACTTCTTCATTAGGTTAAAATCAACTTATGTGTAGCAATTTTTTTTAAAAAAAAATTCTTAAAAAATTATGTTCATAAATTAATTTTATCTTATGAAAATGATTTGATTTATTTTACCTTTCATATTCCTTAGTGGAATGAATGTCAATGAGAGTGCAACACTGAGTCTCAATCCCTTTTCTGTCAATTCTTAATTAATGGGAATTGCAGATAGCGGTGAAGAAACTGAAAGCAATGAACTCAAAGGCAGAGATGGAATTTGCAGTAGAAGTTGAAGTTCTTGGAAGGGTTAGGCACAAAAATTTACTGGGTCTTAGAGGCTACTGTGTTGGGGATGATCAACGGCTTATAGTGTATGATTACATGCCAAATCTCAGCCTCCTTTCTCATCTCCATGGCCAGTTTACAGTCGAAGTGCAACTCAACTGGCAAAGGAGAATGAACATTGCAATTGGCTCTGCCGAAGGCCTTCTGTAAGCTTCCACCTTACTTTCAACAGTTTTTTTTTTCCGATCATAAAACATTCAACTAAATTATACTGACTAGAATAAACTATTCGCGTGTTCAATTTTGTGATTAATTGACATCACTTAAATAATTTATATTATGCCACATGAATTTCTGTGTATAAATGAATATACTTATATTTAATATTTTGCAAGTAGTCACTAAAAAAGTTGTCATACACTAACAAAAAAGAAAATGATAGCCATTAGACTTGCTCTGGGGCATAGATTTGTCTAATAAAAAATAAATAATTAAAATATAAAGTTTGTATGTTCACATTAATAATATATTAATAGTAAGTTTATATATCAACGGAATAATCCATAATTATGATTTATCATAATGTTAATTTAAGCTCAAAATTAATGTGTACCTACCTCTGTTTCAAGTTTTAAAATTGGACTTGCTTCTATTGTGTCGTGTTGTTGGTAGGTACTTGCACCATGAGGTCACACCCCACATCATCCATAGGGACATAAAGGCTAGTAATGTGCTTCTGAATTCAGATTTTGAGCCTCTAGTTGCTGATTTTGGGTTTGCAAAGTTGATCCCAGAAGGAGTTAGCCACATGACTACCCGTGTGAAGGGTACCTTGGGATACTTGGCACCAGAATATGCCATGTGGGGAAAGGTATCTGAAAGTTGTGATGTCTATAGTTTTGGAATTCTTCTGTTAGAGCTTGTAACTGGTAGAAAACCCATAGAAAAGCTCCCAGGTGGGATTAAGAGAACAATAACTGAGTGGGCTGAACCTTTAATAAGCAAAGGAAAGTTCAGGGATATGGTTGATCCAAAGCTCAGAGGGAACTTTGATGAAAATCAAGTCAAACAAGCAATCAATGTGGCTGCTCTTTGTGTGCAAAGTGAGCCTGAGAAACGACCTAATATGAAGCAAGTGGTTAACCTTCTGAAAGGATATGAATCTGATGGCAAAGTCACTGTTATGAGGATAGATAGTATCAAGTATAATGAAGAACTATTGGCACTTGATCAACCTAGTGATGAGGATGATGAGGGAACCTCTAGCTGTGGTGTTTTTAGTGCCATTGAAGTCCAAAAGAAATGATCCTTGCAAGTGGGGGGATAACAGGACAATGGGCTAAATATATATATGTAATCAACTTATTTGTTTTGTGAATCCTTTTTATCTATCTATTACTATTAGTAATTCAATCGACTTCCAGGTATAATTTTTCTGTAATGACTAATGATTTCATCTTATTCTTTTAAGGTTAGCTCTCATTTTATCTATCTACTAAAATTATATTTAGATTGTTTAGCTATATTTGTGTGTGGGCACGCATTGGTTTATAGTTGATAAATATAAGTAAAATAGAAAAATGTATAAGTTTTACAAATATTTGAAGAAAGATTATTTTATTTTTAATAAAAATATAAATTATAAAATAAAGTATAGATATTTAAAGCCTTTAAATTAAAAAATATTTAGAAATAGTTCCAATTATCTTGATACACTTAATGTTTATTTAAGTTTTTTTATTAAAATAATTAAAGAAATTAAAATTTTATTTGATTAGATAATTATGAATTCATTTGATATAAAAGCTATCATAAAATTAGAATGTTACGCACATTTATGACATAAAGATTGATTGATAAATTGTGTTGCAGCGCACTTAGAACTACATCTTTATTTGCCTTCATTGGGTAGAAAGAAAACAAAGTGTCTTTCTTAGGTGGGGACTGGACCAACTTCGTTGGATTTTATGAAATACCAAAAATGACGACAAATTGGTCAAATGTGGCATTCATAAGTAGTAACAAAATAATCAGAAAATGTGTTAAACTTAGTTCAAATTGTAAGACTGCTTGCTCTTTATTTATAATGTCTTATAATTACTCAGTTACAATGAAGTTTTTTCTTTGCCATACTTTATAATTATAAATTCACCCAAAATTCTTACTAATGTCATGATACTCATGCGGAATACGATTTCGAATCGGTGTAACAATGGTAACGGTTGAATTGTTTGGTTTTTTAAATTAAGATGTGTCAACGAACTTGAATCGTATATATATATTTGCTTTAAATTAAGGCATTCTTCATGTCTTTCAATTTTTTGTTTTTGTTTTTTTTCTAAAAAGTAAACAAAGAGTAAGGTGAAATTGTTGGAAATTTCCGGTGTGTGGGGTTTGAAAGATGAATCATCCATGTCTTGGCAGTTCCCTAATCCAAATCCCTCGTCCTCCAAATTATCCATTAGGTGTGGAAGTCCGTTGTCATGTCTTATGCAACATATTTGGATGCTAGCTGAATTGCAAAACTTCTGTCATTTTAGCTTACACTTTATAAAGTTTTGTCAAATCAACAAAAGATGTAAATTTCCTTTCACATTTGGGTTCCACACGTACATTAGTACCACATTGTAGTATCCTTTCAACAAATTCAGCATAGAGTATAGTATATATGGGTGTGAACCTATTTATTCATTCATAAATATTATGACCGATCTAAAATCCAGTTTTCTTTGGCAACCTCGATTATCTCTAGCCAGCAATGGCAGCACGTGCTCCAGTTTTTCTAGTACCTCTGAATTGCAAAATCAGCATAATTATTTAACAAATCTTGAAGTGAAAGTCGCACATGCTGATTCTTATTCAGAAACGGCAATAATTGGATTTAGAATGACCTATCTTTCTTGGGAGGGAGAAAATTATAAAAGGAATTGGATCCATTCTTTCATAGCACACTAGAAGGCCATCTGTTTTGAATTTTTTAAATTATTTATTTTCTTGGTTAATATTTTTATAGTTTTGCTTCATCGATATAAAAGCAAAAGCCTATTTTATGAGCCAGCCCCAATTATTACACCACATTTCTGAATTGTGACGTTTTGGGCACATATTACTATTGCTAAAATTGGTAATATTATTTCTTCATAGCAAGGTACTTTACAGCCCCATTACACGAAATTTTAAACATTAAAATAAGCCAACCTTCTGATGTGGCGGTGCATGACAAAAATAATGAAGCATATGTGCCAACCTTACAAAGTTTGATAGCGAAATAGGGGAAGCAGTTATGCCACATCATCCATCAGAAAAGAGAAGACAGTTAGTGTCCTCTCAAAGTTTCATTGATGATAAAGTGATGAGTGAAGCTCTTTTTTTTTTTTGTCAGTGGCAAATAGCCCAATAGGCTTTCCTACCAAATGGAAGTGAAAAAGAAAAACAAAACAAAAAAGAAGAAAAGGTACTTTGTTTACTAAATTTGAAGGGGAGCTTCACTTTTGACTTACATAGCAAGATAAATCAAATACGTGCCCACCACCTTTGCTTATACCCCAAAGCACCCAACTACAACACTTAATTGTCACCAGAGAGAGAAATAGAGATTAATCAGTTTTCGTATTGCCACTCTTAAAGGCTTTTTATGCTTCTCAAACAAGAATAATAGAATTGGACATGCGGTTGGCCGTTGGCCTCACACCCCTAACTGAATTTAATCATGCTCTTTTCTTACACTACTTATTCTTAACCCCAGAATGCATTCATCTGTGGGTGACAGGAACTAGCAGAGCAAATAATTCCATTTCTCTGCAACTGTGTCTGAACCTGTTGGTCAATTACCATTTGGAAATGGTACTTCCTTCACCATCTAAAATACTAATTGGCCTCTCCTTAGACCCAGATGACAGCAAGGAGCTTCTGTCATGGGCAATCAGAGTTCTAGCTAATCCAAATGACACCATTGTGGCCGTGCATGTTCTTGGTAAGTCACTATTCAAAGTTCAAATTTGCAGTATAACAATCTGCATCTTCACTTATTCTATGGTTTTTCAATGCCACTCACAAAACACAAGACATTGGAAATTCTAACATCAATGATGGATATAGATCAAACCATATGTTCATAATTTGAATGTTTACTGTTGTAATAACCTGAAAGCTTGTTAAATTACAGTTGCTGGGGATAAGAAGAAGCGTGTCTCGGACAGAAGAAGGCAATCACAACTTAGGCAGGCAAAAGCGTATGTTATATCTGTGCTTGCAGAATTCGCACAGACATGTTGGTCTAAGCAGGTAATTCACCAGGATCTCAAATATACGAATATAAATGTGGATGTCCCTATCTATAAACATGGCAATTTTTTTATATATATTTTTATATAACGGGTTGATACTAGAGTCTAGAATCAAATAATGCTCATGAAAACATCGTTATCAGGTTAATTTGGAGGCCAGGGTGGCACTCAATTCCACAATTGGTGGAGGATTATTGGAGGAAGCTAAGTCCATCTCTGCTGATTTTCTTCTTCTTCGTGGCTCAAGAAACCGAACAAATAAGTATGAACTGAATGATGCAACACAGTTACCAATTTTATTTTATTTTTTATAAATATGAGGCATGACATGACATTGACAAATCCATTTGAATTGTTTTATTTCTTTCTTAGAATTGGAACTTGTAAAGGAATTACCAAATATTGCTTTGAGCATGCACCTGAAGGCTGTACCATGGTCTCAGTTGGGAAGCGTACAAAGGCAGATCAAAGTGCCAATTCAAACTCAATACATTTTCAAGGTAATTAAGTTCTCATAAATAATGTAACAAAATGCAAATTACAACGGATAAGAAATCCCTTTTTAAATGGGTTATTATCTATCTTTTCACCAACAGATAATAAACAACCAAGTTCAAGATGGTTAAAGAAGGATAAGAAAGGTGGCAAGACTAGGTCCCCTGTTCTGGAGGATTTTATCTCAGGAACCGAGGCACAGAACCGTTCACCAACAACGGTACTGGATGGAATTGAGGGACAATCCAACAGCACAGAAGATGATACCTTTAGCACTAGGGTCTCAAGCACCACATATACCCCATCTTCCTTGGATTCTAAGATTAAGCACCGATCCAAAATTAGAAAATCACAGTTCCCATTTAGGTTCATAGTCTCGTTCCTTGCTTCACCATTTAGAGGGAAAAGCTTTGGCATATCCAAAAATGAAAAGCGTCAGCCTTTGTTGAAGTGCTTCAGCTATGAACAGATATCCAATGCTACTAAGGGCTTCCACCAAGGTATTATAGCCTTGGAAGCGCTAATTGATGTTATTCTTCTTCTTCTTTTTTTGTTCTTCAATTAAAATTAAAATTTCACTTCAACAATTTATGCCATCTTTAGTGTTAACTTTTATTCTGTGAATTACTTAGGTGAAATTCCAATTTTGTTTAGAGAATAACATGAAAAACACCTATTCTAGTGAATCAGAGTCCTTACTCTTTTTTATTGTTCATTTTTTGAGCAACAGATAATTTGGTTGGAAGAGGCGGGTATTCGGAGGTATATAAAGGTGATCTATCTGATGGACGAACCATTGCTGTGAAGAGGTTGGCGAAGGACAACAAGGATCCTAACAAGGAAAAGGAATTCCTTATGGAATTGGGCGTTATTGGACATGTCTGCCACCCTAATACTGCAACTTTAGTGGGCTGTTGTATTGAAAATGGGCTATATCTGATTTTCAATTACTCTCAAAATGGAAATTTGGCAACTGCATTACATGGTTAGGAAACCTTGTATTCTAATTCCAACTTTTATTTTATATTTTTAGTAAGTACTTTTGTTATGTAATTAGTGATTTAAATGCATTGGAATTATTATCAGGTAAAGCACAAGATTCACTTGACTGGCCAATCAGATACAAAATTGCTATTGGTGTTGCAAGGGGTCTCCATTATCTTCACAAATGTTGCAAACACCGAATAATTCATCGTGACATCAAAGCCTCCAATGTTCTTCTAGGTCCTGATTATGAACCACAGGTAGATATAGAATAGTAATCAAATTCAAACATTTGAAGTTGGGAAAACAGCATTGTTTTCACGTGGTTCAATTCATTCAATTTACACTTACACTTTTTTAACCTCTATTAGATTACCGATTTTGGGCTTGCAAAGTGGCTTCCTAACAAGTGGACCCATCATGCGGTGATCCCGGTAGAGGGCACATTTGGATACTTAGCACCAGAGTACTTCATGCATGGAATTGTGGATGAGAAAACGGATGTTTTTGCATTTGGAGTTTTACTTTTGGAGATTGTAACTGGACGGAGACCTGTTGATACATCAAAGCAAAACCTTCTCCTATGGGTAATCATCATACCTTTCATTCCCTTAAAGCAAGTGTCACATTTCACAAACGATGCTGATTAACAATTTAGGAAGACTAGATACTCAAAATTCATTCCTAAAAGTTTAACGCTATACACATTAGGGCTTAAAAATATAAATAACTTGTATCGGTCCCTAAACATCATAAATGCAGGTTATATTAGTTTTTTTAGGGACTAATGTGTCCCTCCTCTCACTATGACCTATATTTAAGACTTTTAAGGGCCAATATGAGATTTTTATATTATTAGGGAATGTGTCTCACACTAAATTTATCAAGTACAAATTTGGGTATTTATTCCATTTAGGAATTATCACTATCAAACAATAATCCTCTAAAATCTGCCAGCAACAAATTGGCAAAGCAAGGCAGTAATGTGCTTTTGTAACATACAGGCCAAGCCTCTCATGGAATCAGGGAATATTGCTGAGCTAGCTGATCCAAGATTGGAAGGTAAATATGATGCAGAGCAACTTTATAGGGTAGTACTGACAGCTTCATACTGTGTGAGACAAACTGCCACGTGGCGTCCCCCAATGAGCGAGGTGAATGAACAATAATGGTCATGTTTTAAGTTACTCTCAGTCTTAATAATAAGATCACACTTCACCTGAATGGAATTTCCTCCTTTTTTTTTCCTGTTTGGTTTTAAATAGGTGCTAGAGCTACTAACCAATGGCCAAGACAGTGAGGTTGGAAAGAGCTGGAGGATCCCAAAGTTCACTTCTGATGAATTGGATGATTACTCTATGGTTTTCGGATATGATGTCCCCTCTCACATATCTTTGGAGGATTTTTTGTGATTCCATATTTTATGTTTTAGGTTTGTTATAGGAGTGAATTAATAAGCAAGTAGATCAGGAATTGGTTCTTTATTTTTGTAACTTATCATATGACTTCTTTTTATTATTATTTTGTACGCCTTAGTCTAATCTGTCTTGGTTGAGCAAATATAATCAGTATTTTCCTTTCTTGGAGGAGGGGGATGAAGATTTTTACGTTGTGTTTGGAAATATATTTTTATTTTAAAATATTTTGTTTAGATAAATAAATTTAAATTTTTATATTTAAAATTTTTTATTTGAATGATAGATTTTGAATTTATTGAATTTTAAATTTATGTATTTTAAATTTTTTATTTATATTAAGTAATTTAAATTGTAATATATACAAAATTTTACTTTTAAATATTTATAGATTTTTTTTTCTTTTTTTATTCACTACAAAATTTAGATACATAAATAGTTTTTGAAAAATGTTTTGTAAGAATAAAATAATAATCCAGTAAATATATATATATATATAATAAAATGGATAATAAAATATAATTATATTGTCAAACTATAAAAAAAATATTGCATTAAAAATGAGAGAGTAACAAGATAGAAAAAATGATGTTCATAGATATGAATTAGTAAAAGTTTAAGAAATTTTAGATTTCACATATTTTAGAATAATTTTAAATTTTATTTATTTTGAAAAAATTAAATTATTCTATTTTAATCCATTAAAACATCTGAAATTTAATTTTTTTTTAAATCAAAAAATTATTTTTCTCTTTTAAAATGACTCAATCAACCACCCGCTAACAGAATTTTAACTTATTTAAGGCATATACTTTAGATCGTGCTTGAATTGACAATCAAACCTACAAAAAAAAAAAGATTTTTTAACAATAAAAATAATAAAATTATAAATTTATATAAACTACCCTAATCCTTCATCTTTAAATTGTGAATTTTGAAACATTTTAAATTAGAAAAACTGAAAAAAAAAATTGGCAACGAGTACAAAAAAGACTCTTAAAAGATATCACAATTGTTGTTGGCTCGTGTACAATTACAAATTAAAACTATTCTCCCCTTCCACTGCAATTGTAAATTGCAATCTCTTGTGTTTATTTTCAATTTTGGGTCCACGTACATTTTTTATACTTCTGATTCCTATTTGGTGGTTGCTTTCTGCACCACTCTGTTTTAGCTGGCCGAACTTTCCCGTAATTTTTTTAATTGATATTCTACAATTATTTCTTTCTAAATGAGAAGAGTATGTTGTTGTTTTTTTAAGAATTTAAAAAAATTATTTCCAAAAACAGTTAAATACATTTTAAAATTTTGGAAAATATTTAATATATTTCAGAATTTTAATTTTAAAAGAGTGTTGAATCTCTTCCAAAATGTATTAAATACTTATTTGAAAAAAAAAATTTAAAATAATTTACAAATAACTTTCAGACTTATACCGGAATGTTTATGAAATAACAGTTAAAAATGGTTATACAAATAACAAAAAATAGTAAGAAGAATTTCTCTCTCCATGTACATCTTAGATTTGACTCGTCTAAACCAAGGATATACATTTTAAATATTAAGTGGACTTTACAACTATTGATTAAATATTTAAAGTATAATTTTGATATATTATAGAATAAAATAATCAATTAAAAATTATTGTAGGTATCATTTTTAAAATTATTATCAAAAATTTTAATTAATAATCTATAATTGAATGATAGTATAATTTTTTTAATATGATCAATACATTTCAGTTAAATTTAAAGACGCATTATTTAAAATTGTAATAAAAATCAAATACATATATAACAATCTTTGAAAATAGTTACAATTTCAGCGTTATTTTTTTAATCAACAAATTTTGGTATACTTTATAAAGTGTAATCTCTCACTTTAGGAGGAGTCATATCCTTGCATCAAGTGGTCATTGTGTTGGACTCAAACTTGAAAAAAATGAAAGCCCAGAAATAAAACAATAGACGATGTTGCTTCCAAAAATAAAATTGCTTCGGGTTTGCACTTTGAATGTTAAAACAATTAGAAAGCTCATGTTTGTATTTAGAAAGCCCATTATTATCTGTAATGGTAAGGAATCGAAAGTCCATTTCAAAAATTACAAAAACCCAATCCAATCAAATGTTACGCTAACGACCAACCTGCAACCTCACTTGTCTTTTGTCAATTTTTTTTATAATGGCTTTTGTATTTTTATTTGTATGAAATTCTGAACATATATCTGAAAAGTGTTGAATACACATTAAAACTTCTAGATATCTCAAATATTCGATCCTGCTTCATTTTCACATTTATTTTAGTAAGATTACAAAGTATTCTTAGTTTCTCGGACACTTCAAATTTGACAGTTCCTCCTAGAGCTAGACATTTCAACAATTTAGTTTCTGTATACAAATTCATCTTACTTTCATTCAAGACATGTCCACCGGGCAAATATCTTTGGATACACCATAAAACTGATTTTTTTTAGAAATAACAAATTAATTACACCTTTTTTCTTTGTAATTTATCCTATGTTTAATTTTAGTCTCGATATTTTATTTATTAGCATTTAATTTTTATAGTTTCTTAGACTGTGATTGGCATATTTTTTAATTAACTAATAATTAAAAATGATTAGTTAAAGTTTGTTAAAAGATTTTTTTTAGTTGTTACTAATATTTTTCTAAAAAAAATATATTAAGTAGAGTTTAACTTTTCAGCTCCAAACTAAAAGTGTTTTATTTCAATTTTAATAAAAAAATTAAATTTCTTGTTAACCTATTTATTTTCAAGCGTAATATCATTTCATTTTTTTTACAATAATATTATTAATTTATTATAAAAATGTCAAATGATGTGTTTTATTATTGTTATATAATTTTTTGGATCATTATTTTAATAATATGATATTTATTTTGATTATTATACTATATCTTATTTTTAAAATAAATATTTGATCTTTATTGATAAAAATAAAAATATAAAAATAAAATTTTCATAAAACATTATTTTTAAAATATCCATACAATAATTAATAATAATAATATTGTTGAATTTTTTATTTTAATCAAATTTAAATGAATTTTTTTAAAAAATATTTATATTTATCAAGTTCTAATCTAATAATAAATTGTGTTTTTATCAGTTATTTTATATTTATTAGTTAGTTTAATAATTAGTTTTATTAAAATTATGTTTAATAATATATCTTAGTTAAATATAAGATGAAATAATTAGTTAATTTTTTTAAAGATAATTTTAACTTTGTTTGATATGATTATTATTTTGATAAATAGATAAAATAATTAATATTTTTTTATGCTAATATATTAACATTAAATATTTTAGGTATTAGTTCAAAGGTATTTTTCTATTAATATTCTTTGTATATATTGAGAATTTTTTTTATCTGTTGTAAATTTTTTTTTTCTATATTATTGTTTAATGTTATAATAGTTAGTATAATTATTAATTATTAAATATTTTATTTAAATTATTTATAATAAAAAAATTTGTTAATAAAAAATTTAAAAATAACATAAATATTTTTTAATTTTTATTAAAAATACATCATCAATAATCAAATAAAATAAATCAAAAAAATCATCAAACCTTCTTTTTATAATATATAATCATTAAAATAAATATAAATTTATTTATATAATATTTTTTAAATAATATATATATAAAAGAATAAATTAAAAATTATTTTCTTTATTTTTAATATAATAATTTAATTAAAAAATTAAAACATAATTAATAAAAAATATAATACTTAAACTCAATTTTAATAATCATGTTTTTATTTGTTATTATATACTTTTATCATACACTTTCTATTTTAATGAGTAATTTTTGTAGTTTTTAACTTCCAACCACTAGTGGAAAATAAGTTTTTTACATCGGTTGTTATGAACTTTTTACATCGGTTATAAATGCGGTATTGAAGCGGGCGATATAGAAACTTAGACTTTCTACATCAGTTCTACAACCGATGTAGAAAATACACTTTCTACATCGGTTAAAACTTCAACCGATGTAGAAAGTCATACTTTCTACATCGGTTGTGACCATAACCGATGTAGAAAGTCAACTTTCTACATCGGTTGAAGTTTTAACCGATGTAAAAAGTGAACTTTCTACATCGGTTAAACGACAACCGATGTAGAAAGTCTAACTTTTTACATCGGTTATGATCACAACCGAGGTAGAAAGTAACTTTTTACATCGGTTATGGTCACAACCGAGGTAGAAAGTTTATATTTTTTTTTAAATGTTATTTTCGTTTAAGGAAATTGTCATATTATTTATTCACAATACCTGTGTATATAAATAGAATACTAGGCAGACAATACAAAAATTACAGAGTCTATATAATTAAAGTAAATACATCAATGTTTATTATAAAATATAATAAAAACAAACTAAAAATCTAAAAATCCCATGAATTCAACCCAAATTGGCAACCTCAATCAGAAATTCCCTCCAACGTCTCCTGATATCATCAATTTCTTCATCTAACAGAGGCTGAAGATTGTCAAATATCTACAAGATGTTTTTGATTAAAATTAGTGAACATGTCATGTTATGCATTAAAATTAAATAATTAATTGAAGACAATTGTAATTACCTGGTGCCAAGAGTTAACAATAGAAGCCGAGACAATGAGAAACATATGTCTCATCACATAATATCCACACTCGGTTCCTCCGGGTTGTCTTGGACACTTCAAAAAAATAAAAAAAGTATGAAATATAATTAGAGATGTTGATAAAAGAATATAAAATAATTGAATAACTTTTAATAAAGTACTTACCTTTGGAATGATCCATACAGGCTTTTTAATATTTGATGGATGTGTCCCTTTTAACCGAAGTCGAGCATTCATTGCTCTACAGTAAAATAAAAAGCAAATGAATACCTTTGACAATAACAAGTTATATGAATATAAATACCAAAATCATAAAAACTTACAAATTTATAATGTCATTTATGTCTTTCTTTGGTTTTTGTCAAGTAGAGCATAGAAATACAACTACATTCCGCTTGGGACAAATAATGATTAATTGCCAATGGGCCCTACAAAATATGGATGACAATGAACAAAAATTAGGAATTTAATTGAATTCATGAAATAAAGCAATTAAGTATTGACTTACGATTGAAAGTAGAGGGCTAGGTAACAGTCTTTATCAGACTGCAATCTCCTCTGAAGATATCCCTGTATCTCAGCTGTCTTGTTCCCAGTTTTCTGCATATGAACTGGGTCCAGGAATCCATATAGGTGTAAGTTACCTCTTTCAGTGCATATACGATGCAAGCACCTAATATTGCGAATAATTTTCATATGTTAGCTTTTGATAATGAAATAATAATTCAAGTAAGGTTTAGAAATTTACTTACATCAACCATAATTGTAGAACTGTTACACATAGGAGATCGTTACCCACAACCAACTCCAATATATCCTTCTTAGTAATGTAGAAAGGGATAAGTGTGGGTTTCCCTATGATATCCGGTTCCATGGTTATTTGCAAA
Organism: Canavalia gladiata; assembly: GCA_037954105.1. Classification (NCBI taxonomy): domain Eukaryota; kingdom Viridiplantae; phylum Streptophyta; class Magnoliopsida; order Fabales; family Fabaceae; genus Canavalia; species Canavalia gladiata. The sequence goes on along the minus strand of CM075662.1, from coordinate 38,642,912 downwards.
GTTTGGTCGCCCAAGTTCATGGCGATACCAAATAGACGTGTGAGCAAATCAACCTCATATTTCTTTGGAGAAGGCTCAGGAAGATCTGCTTTAGCACTTAAATCAATCTTCTTCCCACGATCTTCCTTATAAACCTACGATAAATTCACAAAATAATAAGAAATATATATATATAGACACACAATATATATATTAAAATATTGGTAAATTCTTCGGTACCCCAGAAAAATGAGGGGGTACCGTACCCCTTCCCCCAAAAACCACTGTATATAGGGTTTAGGGTCTAGGATTTAAGGTTTAGGGTTTAGGGTGTATTTATGTAAAATATTATATAATAATAGGGTTTAGGACAGGTGTCATCATATTAGTGGTGTTTGGGGGGGAAGGGGTACCATACCCCCTTCTTTTCTGGGGTACCGGAGAAAGCACCTAAAAAATTAGTAACATAGGCTAAAATTATCTAATACCTGAGGTTGAACTCGTTGCACAAGTCTCCTCGGCCATATAATGAAATGGTTGGGGGCTTGCCCCACGACATGAACCTCCTGAGTAGGGACAGGAACAGGAGCATCTGCATCTTCAACCCGTTCAACCACCACTCTAACATGATCATCATCAATTTGCTGGTGATGGATGGTTGAACCCAAGGTGTAGACTTTCCCAATTGCTACCAGACGATATGGATCATCAACATATAACTCATAATCGTCTGCCGCTGCATCCACATCCTCTTCTCCCTGTAGTTGGTCCTCCGTCGGAGCACAACTTCCCTTTGTGCTCACGCGCCTAGGAGAAGGTGATGGATGGTGACCTTGTGTCTGTGTTTGGGAAAGTCCCAAAGATGCAAGCTCCTGCCTAAGCTCTTTCCTAAGCTCCTGCCTAAGCTCTTTCCTAAGCTCCTGCCTAAGCTCCTGTCTGAGCTCTTCTCGAAGTTCTTGCCGCAGTGCTTGCCTCATGTCTTCACGCATGGCTTCCAACTCATCTCTAGACACCAAACCTTCTCTGGATGTCTGTCTAGAAGACAATCCAAAGTACTGTCTAAGGCCAACACCTCTGCCAACTGCACGAACACGCCCTGGATGCTCCGGTTGGCCAATAGCAGTACTTAAGATGTCATCCCGGCCAGTTGGAACAAAGACTCCTTGTGAGCTTTGTTCAACCAAAGAATCCTACAAAACAAAAAATGACCGTTATCAGTAATATAAATGTTTGAAGATAATTAAAATGGAAATTTACAAAATTTTGTGATTACTTACAATCTTCTCAGCAACAATGCGAGAAGGCTCTGATGTGTACTCTCCAGTTGCCTTTTGGCGTGCCCTCTTCCATTTCTCATGGCGTGAAGGTGGAGAGGGTGGAGAGAGAAGTGTAGAGGGATCTGCTTCAGATGATTGCTGACGTTCTTTCGATTTCTGGTCCATTAGCCTCTCCTGAAGCAACTCATAACCCCCACGAGATAATCTGTGGGGGTAAAAGTTCTTAGCAGAAATTTGTTGAGCCTTCTTTCTTTTCTCCTGTTATAAGAAAGCAAATCAATTAATCATAATATTGCTTATATTAGTCAATTAAAAAAATAAAATATTAGCAAGATACATACAACGAATGCAGGATCCATTCGAGACTCAACAAATCTCTGCCAAGTGTCTTGATCAAGGAACTGGTACTCCTCACAAGGAGACACATCCTTGAGTGACCCATATATATATATTTGCTGGTGAGATGTGTCTTGAAGCCCCTCCAGCGCTCACCAGCAAATGAAAGCCACTTCCTCTTCAGGAAGTTAGTGTTTGGTACGTCATATGTAAGCTACATAAAAGAAGATGTAATTGGTTAGTGAATGATAAATTTATGGAAAAACTTAAAACTTTAAAGTTAAATACCATGATAGTCTCCCAAATTTGATCCTTGACTCGCATCTCAACATCATCTCAATCCTTCTTCAAAATACTGGCCTTGCTTCGTCCAAGGAGGGCCACATAACTCTTAAACTTTGTCTTGTTTGGCCCTAATGGATTCCCAGTGGCCTGATCAAACTCTATGGGAATCCTCTGCTCACCACTCCGACTAAGGGTTAACTCCCTTAACCGTGTGGCTCGTCTTCCCTTCTTTTGCCGAGAAGAAGGGTTCTCAGACCCACTTTGTGAAGGAGGAACCTCTGAAGGGTCAGTCATGTATCTGTTAAAAGCAGAGAAAACAAATATGAAAAAATTATTAAATAGAAACAATAAATACAATTCATATTTATATTGCAAATTTCAACCTTAACAGAAATAGTAATAAACAGAAACAGGCTAAGGGTACAGGCAAAACAGGCTAAGGCTAAGGCAAAATAGAAACAGGCAAAACAAGCTAAGGCTAAGGCTAAGATTAAGGCAAAATAGAAACAGAAAAAACAAAGACCTAAATAGAAACAGGCTAAGGCTAACAACAACTAATGCAGAAACAGAAACAGAAATAGAGACCTAAACAAGCAAAGGCTAAGGCTATCTACATCATACAAAGTAACAGGCAAAGACTAAGGCTAAGACTAAGGCAAAACAGAATCAGGCAAAACAGAGACCTAAACAGAAACAGGCTAAGGCTAAGGCTATTTACCTCATACAAAGTAACAGGCAAAGGCTAAAACTAATGCAGAAATAGAAACAAGAAACAAAGACCTAAGCTTTGAATACCTAAATCTCCTTCGTTTTTATTGTCTTGTTAACAGATTCTAACTGACCATATTATCTTCATTTTCCCTCCCCAAAAACTCTTGCTCATATACACATCACCTCTAGTAATCTTCTAAACACCACAATAACCAATTGTAGAGACCTAAGTTGAACTAAACTGCCTCAAGCTTCAACTTATGTCATTCCTTGAATTCCAAAGCTCTTAGCACTATCTTTGCAATGTCAAAACAGTAATATAATCTATTCTGGTTTATGCAATATAATGTAATATGTAGAAACAGAGTATTATCTTTGCAATATAATATAATAAAAACAAAAATACATTTTATGCAATTCCAAAACAGAGTAACATGTAGAAACAGATAAGGCAAACGAGTAACATGTAGAAATAGAGAAGGCAAACGATAAGCTAACAGAGCAACATAGTGATTTAACAAAACAGAGAACCTAAGGCTAAGCACTAATGCAGAAACAGGAACAGAGACCCTAAGCAGAGAGCCAGAATGCTACATACTGGTGTAGACGACGACGACGACGTAGACGACGACGACGACGTAGACGACGACGGTTGTTTCAGAGAATGACGGGGCTCTTCGCGTAAACGACGACGGTGCTTTTCGCGACGACGACGACGACGGCGTGCTTAGGTTTACACTTGTGGAGGCTCAACGATGAGTTAGGGCAGGAGCTCGTAAATAGAGTGTTTAACTTATGAGGACGACAACGGTCGCATCAGATAAAGAGGAGGGAAAACAGACTTTCTACGTCGGTTGTTTCAGAGAACCGATGTAAAAAGAACTTTCTACATCGGTTACACTACTCAACCGATGTAGAAAGTCTTACTTTCTACATCGGTTGCTTTATAACCGATGTAGAAAGTTACTTTTTACATCGGTTATAAATCAACCGATGTAGAAAGTGACTTTCTACATCGGTTATAAAGCAACCGATGTAGAAAGTTTAATTTTTTTTACAAAAATGTCACCACCTATTTTTCTACATTGGTTATAAAGCAACCGATGTAGAAAGTGTCAAATTTATTTACAAAAATGCCACCGCCTTTTTTCTACATCGGTTGGCAAATAACCGACGTAAAATCCTGTTATAAAAAGCTATTTTTGCACTAGTGAACTAATTTGTACACTAATTTTATCAAAATGTATAAATTTAATTAGTTAATTTAACCAACTTTCCAGTTATTAATTAAATTTTTTTTATTTATTTTATCAATCACATTTTTATTATTTAATAAATAAAAAAATTAATATATCATTAATTTTGTCAAACACATCTTTTACATATAACCCTTTCCTAATTAATCTAAATCAATGGTACACACAACTTTTGTTACATTTGTATTGGTTATTAGATGGAATTTTAAGATGAAAAATTAAACTAAACAATTGAAAAGGTTGAAAGACTAAATGTAAACAATTAAATGTAAACAAACTAAAATTATATAAATTAAAATATAAAAATATAAATATAATTAAACTTAAAATAAGTGAGTATTTTAATGTAATTCTCTTTACATGTTATGTTAGAGTATAATTTATTTAAAAAATTTAAATTTCATTATTTTTTCCCTTAAAAATGGAATTTGTCATTCTTATTTGTTTCTGTTAGAATTAAAAATATCTTACATATGTTGTGAATATTTTTTAATCTATATTTTAATTTACATCCATATTATATATTTTGAAAGATTTTAAAATACATTTAAGATGTATAAGATATTTATAAACGTACTTATAAAATGAAAATAACTTCTGCCAACTTAAGGCCAAGCGAGGAAATAAATAAATAAAATACAAGAGCATAAAACAAAAGAAGGGACCACAACTAGCATTTCCCTCTAGTTTGGATTTAGTCTTTCACTTCTTCACACGGTAAGATTGGGAACCGAAAGCAGTATGAAATAAGTAACCTGTTAAAGCTTGAAAGGGATGGTGCGGGTGGATCCAAATACAACTTAAAAAAGACCATAGTTTATATCCATTCCCCTCACCGGTGGCAACCTGGTTACATTCCTCACTGGGTCATGGGAAATAAAAGATGAGCATTCTAAATTGAGGAAGGGTAAACAATTAGATGCAAGTTCTATTTTACTTGATTTGTGGAGTCCCGATGGCCAAATATAGATGTGGATGCGTTACATGCTGCTGTCGGGAATTACTTACCATGGCATCTTTATTTTGTTTTACATGTTGTTTTGTGTTACAGTATTGATAAATATGATGAGCACAAGTGTTGTGTTGACCGAGCATACCTTAACATTGTGGGCTCCTCTATAGTGGGGGTGATGATAGACATAACCGGAATGGACCACACAGGACAGTGGTGTTGCAACCAGACAACTGAGCCCACAGGCGATGGCTTCGACGGGTGGCGCACGTGAAGGGGATGTGGGCTGGGCCCACCCTGTAGCCCATTTGACAGTGACCCCACGTGAAACAAGTAACCGACACCTTTTCGTCTTCATGGTTCCATCTCTTATTCAGATAAAACACTGCCACTATCTATCAGTTTTCAGTTTTCTCTAGCACAAGAAATAAATAATTGAATGAATCCCGATAGTAACTAGTTCAACAACAATCAGACATTTTCGTCTTCAATTGGGCATCAACAATGCTAGTCTATAATAAATGTGATTTTAAAATGAATAAATAATATTTTTATTTTTATTTTTATATATATATATATATATATATCCTCGAATGAAATAATATTTTGAATAAAATTTTCATCAATCCTATTATTAGTTTGTGTCACATTATTATGATAATTATATATATATATATAATTTTATATAAGTTTAATATTTTTAGATATGTAATTTAATACTAGCTAAATTTGTATACTTTAAATAATATATTATAACATAATAAATTATTAATTTTTTAAAATTATATAAAATTTTGTTAGATTAATCAATTATCTAAAACCTTTAATTTTAGTTATTAAATTGATAAAATTTTCTCCTAATAAAAATTGTTCAAAATATTATTTCATTAAAATTAATATCTAATATCATTTGATGTTAACTTATATTAGGTTCCATCGCCAAAACATAATATCATTTGATACTAAAACATTTGTTAGTTAAATGGATTTTTCCAATGTTATTAAAAAATCTTATTAAAGGGAGAAACTATATTTATAATAATCATAAATATGATAAAATATTTAATTTTTTTTAATTATTTTATTGATGATAGTACTTTTAAATTTTAATTTTTTAAAAAAATATTATTACGTGTTAATAATGTATTATATATTTAAATATGGTATATCATATATGATTTCAAAACAATTGTAGAAGCCATGTATTTAAATATATAATGCATTATTACTAAATAGTGATAGGAATTATTTTAAAAATTTTAAGATTTAAAAAGATTAAGATCAATAAAAAATAAACTAAATTTTATGATATTTATATAGACTAAAATAACATTTAGGCATATTGTCACCTCCCTTGCGTCGAAAAATGAAAAAAAAATAATTAAAAAAATTAAAAATAAGAAAGAACGTTGGCTTTTATTATCTAAAGGTCATTTTTTAATTAAAATAATAGCTAAAAAAACAAGAAAATGAGATAAGTAATTTGTAATCCTACTAAATATCATTAGCATTTTAAATATAATTAATTTCACACTTCAAGCATATAAAAACACTTAAATAAAAAGAAGTTAAATACACCAATAATATCACACTATTAATATAAATTTATAATATTTATATAATAATTTTCATGTAATTACTAACATTTTTTTCTTTTAGAATGTGATACTGGATGATGTGCGTGTAACATGACAATTGACAAGTGACTTATATTTTGGGTTAACAATAGTTTGTCACTGCATATAGTATCAGTGGTAAACAACTAAATGCGTTAACGACTTAACTTATTGAAGTTTGACATTTTAAGGAAAAAACTTAAAACTAGGGAGTTTACAAACGGTGGTTCCTTTTGCTGAATTTAAGGTCACGAAAGTTTTGGGGCTTTTATTTCCCTTGGTTCAGTTTAACCATTGAATTTGGCCCCAGTCAACTGCTGAGAATCAAAATATTGATGTTCATTGGGTGCATCAGCGAAGGCATATTTTTTGGATTTGTAACTTTTATTAAGAAAACCGTGTAGCATTTGCTTGACCAGAGTCTGAAGATAATGTCGTTAATGTTGCTTTCAAATTTAAGAGACGAGTTCAGAAAATCAAATTATGGATTCAGTAGTTGTTAGACTGATCAATCAACGCCAATTTCATCCTATCTCACAACTACAGGCATGAATCTAGTGGCCGAGCCTAGGACAAAAGTTAGTGGGGACAGCGATTAATGAAAGGACAATTGCAATATATATATATATAATATATATAAATTGCTCCTTTTTTGTTGTGCGGGGTAGTTTTTATACATTATTAAAATAATAAGAGAAATATGTATTATAAATTTAAATGGATGACATTTTATAATAAAAAATTAAAAGAAATATACATAGTAAATATTTGAAATAAAAATAATATACAAATTTACAACTAATTAAAGATAATATTAGAAAGGAAAAATTCTTTAAAAAGTTGACTATACTTGATATTTTACAGTTTTTTAAAAACATTTAAAAGATAATGAAACTGCATAATATAAAAAAATATAATAAAAGATGGATTCGTAATAAAAAAAATAAAGATCTAAATTTATAATATACAAATTAACTTCGATTATGTGAATTTATTCTTATCGTTAACACACTTCAAATCCATAATATAGGGTCGCAAAATAACAATATCATATATGTATTTGATACTCTTTTTAAACAAAACTAAAATAGTCTCTAAATCAACGAAAGGTCTTCGTTTGTAATTATTTATTAAAATAAAATAAATTTTGTTACTATTATATGAAATTTTAAAATAACGTTAATTATTATTTTATTCATTAAAAAATAAAAAATAAAAAACAGTACAATAAAATAAATAAAAAATATATTCAAATTTTATCTAATAATTATACTACAATAACCAATTTTTTATTTATATAATTTATTCTCTTTCTCCGGACATATAAATATATATATATATATATAATAATATTATTTATGATTGATTGACCTGATCTTAGTCTAAGTGCATAAAATTAACGATAACTAAATATGTTTTTTTATATAAATTTATATAGTATATTAAATAAAAAATTATAATAAAAATAAAGTAATATGAAAAATATTTGAATTAAAAAAATATATAACGTTCATAATTTTCTAACAATAATAATCTACTTATAAATAAATCAACTCATAAAAATTATTATTTAAAATGATGTTGTTATTTTTTTTGTATAACATAACATGAAGTTAAAATTTATAATTTTATTTTAAAGTATTCTAATATTAAAATTTTGTTATTAAATGAATTTTAATACTTTTAAATTGATGTTTAACAACTAAATTAAAATATAAGATGATATTTAATTATGTATTAATGTCTTTATTTAATAAAAAAATTATGTCAATAATTAAATAAGATATTAAATTTAGTAAATATTATAATAAAATTATATGTTATTCGTATAAATTTTAATGCGTTTAAACTAAATTTAAAATTAAATAACTCGATCTCATCTTGATTCTTGAGTGCAAGGGATGCATATTTAGCCCCTCTTGTCTTGAAAACACAATTTTAAAATCTCCGTATAACAGTTTCTTAATAATCTTCTTACATCTTGGATAGGGAATGTATTGAATATCCTCTTACATCTTAAAGACATTAAATGTATTTAATTTTTATTTAAAATTATTTTCTAAAATATTAAGAGGATTTTATTGTAGCATTACTGTGAACATTTTTATGTTTTAATTGGATTCTTATAAATTTAAGGTTATTTTAATATTGTTTTATAAAAAAAAGGCAAAAATAATTTGTGATAAAGTATTTGTAAAAGAATCGTGACATAATTAAACTCATGTTTTTTTAATCTTAATTTACAAGCCGGACACACATAAAATTAAAATTATCGATTGAGCTACCCACAATGGCTTACCATTAAGTGATTTATATTTGAGAAAAAAATCATATTCAATTGTAAAATTAAACTATTATTTCTTAACTTATTATGGTTATCTAATGATAAAGGGTTAAAATGACTTAAATACTTCAACTCAATACAACCCAATACTATTTAAGAAGAAGTTGACAAAATGTTCATCTCCGACAGTATATTGAATAAATTTAAAGATATTTTAAGTATTATGTTAAAATTTGCATGATTTGAATTATAATTAAATATTTTAAAATTTTATTTAAGTGGAGACGATAAATTATATTAACAAATTATACTAGTTTTTTCTGTAAACTTGTTTTTTAAAGTAATTATGAATATAAATTACAGCCCATTAAATTCATTTTAAAATAACTTTAATTTTATAAAATTTAATTGATTCAAACTCGGTTTCACAAACATTCATAATTCCACAGAGTATCCTTAATTTTTTCTTTTAAAAAATTCAGAGTATCAAAGAAAAAAGTTCCGAAACTTCAATAGTTGACTAGAAAAGTCTTCAGACGCGATATAATGCCAGCGAAATACACGTTCTTACAGGATATCAGATTCGCATCCTTTTGTTCAAGAGTTTAGCTGGATTTATGTTAAAAGCGGAAATTTGAAAATAATTAATATTAAAAATATTTTAAAGAACAAGTCTGGGATAATTAATTTTATTTAAAAATTAAATAATATTATTTTAAAATATAAAAAAATATATTTTAAAGATAAATGATAAAGTTAATCTACCCATTAAATTAATAAATTATATTATATAAATTATTTTTATAAAATTTTATAAAATTTAAAAAAATATTTAATATTTTATTAAATAAATTTAAATTAATAAATATTATAAGAGATATATTATCTATTAATTTAAATTTATTTTTTAAGATATTAATTATTTTTAAATTTTATAAATTTTATAAAAATAATATATAATATAATTTATTAATTTAACGATCAAATTGATAAAATATAATTATATATAAAAATTATTAAATAAAGTTATTTTTAAAACAATTTTATCCTTCCTTTGTTTTTATTTATATATATATATATTATTTACATGAAAATTAAAAAAAGTTTACTTTCCTTAAAATTAATTATAATTAATATTTTGAAAATTCATAATGTGATTAGGTTTTCTCTTGGAACACTAAATTCATATATTGACCAAAACAACAAAAACTCATCCACCCAATTCTTTGAATCGTAAAAATTCAAGCACACAAGTAACTTGTTAGGAACTTACTAAGAAAGTGTACGTACCATATCCACAGATAAACAATCTTACCCTAAACTATAACATTAAAATTATAAAATTTATATTAAAAAAGTACACCTAAAAATATAACTTTATAAACAAAATTTTGTTAATCCCCAAAACACAAAAAAAACGTGATTCTCCAAGCGGTACTTGAATTGTAAATTAGTAAATTAGTAATACTGTACCATGTCAAGCAAGGTCGGTGATGTTTTTCACCTAAGAATCCTTGGCAAAATTTCAAGGAGTACACAGACTTTTTTCCATCTTATTTACTTATCTTTAATAGTAACATTTTTTATTTTTTAAATCTTTATTAAGAAGTCACCGCAATAAGTTTTAGATAATTTGAATTCAACCAAATAAAACTCAATTAAAGAGAATTAAAAATCTTTTGATTTTTTTATTTTTTCATTTACAAAATTTGAATATGAGATTGTATTTAAAAATAACCATTTTTTAATAATAAATGGTTATTTTTATTTTTTATTTTATTAATATATTTCATTTTTATCATTGATTTAAAAAAATTACATCATTAATCTTTTATTTTATCATTTAAATTTTACATTAGTTTATATGAAAATTTTCATAAATAATATTTTAATTTATGTCATTAAATATTTAAATATATCTAAACAATATCATATAATTTATTAAGAACTTTTTTATCCCGTTTATCTTATTATATTTATTCTCATTTTTATCATTATTCTCATGGTGCAGTTAATTTTTTTTTTCAAATATTCTATTTTTATTATTATAACTTTTTTATGCTTTTTAATTGACTTTAAAATATATCTAAACTAATATAAAATATAAATGATAAAGTAAATAACTAATGATCTAAATTTTTTAAATTAAAAATAAAATTAAAATATATTAATAAAGTAAAAATTAAAAATGTCAGTTTACTTAATTTATTATTATTTAAACTTCCATCTATTTATATTTTTATGAAAACTCTTAGTAACTACAAACTAAATAAGGAATGCCTTAATATTTTATTTTTTATTAAAATATGTAATATATTATTATTTAATATTTTACATTTTTTAAAATTAAATTATTAATTTCTTCATATATAATTGTTATTTCTTCTTAAATCTTAAACTAGTTGGTAACTTTAAAAATTTGTCTAAACATTTCACATTATTTAAAATATTTATTTATTTAAATTATTTTTAAACTAAAAAATAATTGATTGATTTTGAGTTCTTGTGAAATTATAAAGTTGAAAAGATCTAAATTTTTTAAAAATTTGGAAAAATAATACTATTTTTATTTATGTTTAGGAGAAAACGTATATTAAAAAATTTAAAAAGTAATGAAAAAACTTCTTTCTAGCATTATATATGAATGGAAGAAAAGATCTTCTACAATATTTTTCTGTAACTCTATAATATTTTAATTTTTAAGGAAGCATCTATAATAGATGTTAAAACTTACACAAATGATGTTGGGAGATGAAAAATTTAGTATAAATCTAACCAACTAATTAGGTTACAATACTTTTTTTTAGACACTTGAATTTGGAAATACAACCCTTTAATACTTAGTAAGACATTTGAGTTTGAAAACATGATCCTTTAGCAGAATAATTAATTAGTGTAGACATTTTATTATTCTACAGTATACATAGGACCTACAATTGAGGATGCTCCTTTCAAGATTTCTGAATTTAGCTAATGTTATTTACAACAAATGTGTTCATTTGTTAACTCGTACTAAACAAAATATCATCCAAAAATAACCTTACCAAAAATGATATTGTTGAAGTAAGAGTGTGTAGTTTGTACAATTCAACCATAGTTATCACAATATATCTTTCGTGGTTTTCTCAAAGTAACTATGTTACAAAGATTATGTTCAAATTCGATTGGTTGTTATACAACTTTTTAAAATAGAATTGAGTAACATTTTCTACATTTTATAGATTAATATCAAATTTTAAAAAATAAAAACAAATTAATAAATAATTATTAAGTTCTTTATAATTTAATTTTATGATTTGAAAGGAATCATATAATTTTTAATTTATAGATAGAAAATTATAATAAAATTTTGAATTTGATAAAAATAAATTATTTAATGTGAATAAAATAAAAAATAATAATTTTTTATATTTTTTTAGTGTTGGCTGAATAACTTTATAAATTATATTTTATGTTGGTGGTAATTTTTATTTGGATTTAATTTGATTGTTTATTTTTAGTAAAAGTTGAAGAATGTTTTAAGTTTTATTTTGTATTTGTAATTGTAAATTTTTTATCATTCTCTATTCGCATCCATATATAAATTGTTTGTTCTTTATCTTTTAGAATATTTATATAACTCAATAATATATTTAGTTTATTAAAAGAAATATATTTAAAAAATATAAAAATATGTTTTTTATAAATACCTTTTTTAAATATAATATTTTAACCTTGACCAAATATTATAAGATTAGCATCATTAATTCTGTTATTTTTTTAAAATACATATTGATAGAATAAATAGGTAATTTTATAATCATTGATGTGTCAAATTGTAGGAATAAATAAGTAATTGTATAATCATTGTGTCAAATTGTAGGAAATTAGTCGTTAGTTATTGTAAATTACAAAAATTTTATTAATTCATGAAATAAAAGTTGGATTCTGAACACTTAAATTTTTCTAAATATCAAACAAGTGTATTGTTCAAAACTATTGGTTCGTAGAGAATTTGAATATACAATCTCATCATTTATACTTTCTGCAATTTTAAATTTTTACCTGTTAAAACTTGTTTTCTCTTTCTATTTCTTGTTTTTGTAATTATTTAATTATTCTTTTAAATTATTTAAGTTTTTTCTTATCTGTATTTAATATTCTTATTTAACTTTTTTATTTTTTTTATATTTTTTTATTTTGTTGAATTTATACTTTCTTATTAATTTTCATTTTGCTGTTTGAATTTTTTTTACTAAATCTTAAAAAAATTACTTTGAGAATTTGCATTTAGTTTTATATTTTTTAAATATTTTAATTTATCAAAAATCAGGATAAATAGCTAGTAAACTAATAAATTTCAAATTTCTCTTAAGTTATTTTTTATGTTAAATGTTAGTCGCTTATATTTTAAATTAATTTCTTCCAAAATTTCCTTTTTGCATCAAAAGCAATACTTCAAAATTTTCAGTCAGTTCATTCTACTATATTAAATTAAAGTATACTATCTTGAAATAGGAAAAAAGGCTTGATTTGATCGTTTACTCTTTTTCAAAAAATGATACGTTATGTTGACCTTTTTAATTTAAATTTAAATCTTTTACGTCGATTTTATCTACCTTTTCATAATTTTTATTTTAAGATACAAATTTTAAATTTTACTTAAATTAATTATTCAAAAGTCATTAAATTTTTAAATAATTTTTCTTATAACATATTTTTTTTATTATATACTTATAAATATCACTTAAATTCGAAATACATATAGAGTATATGAAATGCTTATTAATTGAATAATGAATTGTTAGTAAACATCTTCAGAGTATCATCTAAGAAAATAAAAAAATGAGTAAATTTTATATTAAATTACATTGAAAAAATATTTAATACTTATTCTTCAAACAGCGAAGACATTTAATAAGGATATTAAGATTTTATTAACTAGCTAAAATCCTTAAATACTCTATCCTCCGTAATAAAACCTATTAAATAAACATAACTTTATTAACTTCTACTAAAATGTTTAAATTTAATTAAAACATGAGCCACCAATGACCACATTGACGAATTAACACAATTTTTTCCGAGAATATATATATATATATATATATATATATATATATATATATATATATATTCCTTCTTCACATCCTCAGAGTTGTAGTGTCTCACATAATATTTTGGAATAAATTATTAGTATTTTATTACAAAGAGAATCATTTTTAAGTTAACAACATTTATAATATAGTGGAGTTAATATAAAAACATTTACAATATATCGCTTAAGTTAATCACTCATTGATAAGTCCATCAATTAATGTGTTAGTTTTATTTTAAAATAATTAAATATTTATTTTATTTATTTATTTATTATTTAAAAAAATGAAAAAAGACATTATGAATTATTGATCATTATATGTTAGAATCTCTGTAAAGTCCAAATAATAACGAATAAAGTGGAAGAATAATTTATTTAATACAGTTGTAGTCTTGGAATTAAAAGCATTTAATATTATTTTTGAAAATATTTACATAAACGATAAAAGGAGAATAACTAACTATTTAGCAACGAATATGAGGGAATCAAAACCCAAAAGCTGGTGTGACCTTCCAATCCCTATAATCCGTTGATAAAACAACCCCTCTCTCTTCATGAAATAAGAAACTGAAATATATAGTTGGGGAGTGGCACCCAATAGGAATGGGGAAAGAGATCCGTGATCCATTTCAATAAAAAAGACACTTTTATACTAAAAAAGACAGCAGGCAGTGAAAAAGAGTTTACAGTACAGATTCTAATTCTACACGAGGTGAATCTGAAGAAGAAGAAGAAGAAGAAAAGCCCTTTAAAGTTCTTTTAAAAAAAGTAAACGGGCTTTTCTAGCGGAGACAAATCTTCAGGTCCATAACACGCTGCGGCATCGTGCTCCGCCGCTACAGCTAAGCATCACATTGGTCCCGATTCATCACCTTTTTTACCCTAATAATCAACGGTTCCCACAGAATCACTGGTCATTATTCTAAGATTTCCCAATACTAGAAGGTGTGGGAGAAAGCGCGAGATTCATGCACCTTCCCCACAACCCCCTCCCTTGTTTATTACTAAAACGATGGTACGACACCGTATGGAGTGTCCAGCATGAGAGCAGCAGCAGCAGCGGTAGGGCTATAGAGGCGGTCCACTTCCGAGTCAATTTCGGTTCGCTTGGCGAACCGGCCTTTGATCCTTGGCCGGGTTTCTGCGTAAGCCTTTCGCGAAGCATATCGAATGGTCTTCTCGAACTTGCGGTTCTTCCTCTTCTCTCTGTATCTCAGCACCCTCGCTTCCCGATCCATCCCGCACAACTGCGTAGCCCCTTGCCCGCTACTACCACCGGAAACAATCCCACTCGAATCAGAACTGTTACGACCGAAAGAGTACGATATGTCCGACACCGTGTTCCCGTCCGGAACCACTCCAACATCAAGCGAAGACGACGAAACCTATCAAAATTAAACATATAACAATCACCACAATATTCAATTTTATAATACAAGTTTTACCTAATTTAATTACTAATTGGTAGTGGTGGTAGTAGCAGTACTCACGCTTTGGCTAAGAGACTGTGATGGGTAGTTAAATGAAGACAGCTTCGATCTGCAAAAATCGATGTCGAAGCAACCTTCTGATTGGTGATTCATCAGCGGAGCCAGAGCGGGGGCGGGTTTGGTTTGAACCGGAACGACGCTGTCGTTTCCGGCGCTGTTGTTGTGGTTGTTATTCTGGAAGGTGTTTGAGTAATCGAAATCGAGAAAAGGATCCATTTCCGAAAAGAACATCTCCTTTGACTTCATATCCGGGGCATCCATGAGCTTCGACCCGAAATTCGGGTTTGGAATGAGCCACGCCGAAGCTTCGGCGTCGTCGGGGCCGAAGCCGTCGGAGGCGACGGTGTCGTCGGTGGGGACGATGAAGCCGAAGGCGGTGGACGCGGAGGCTTTGACGATGGAGTCAGCAGAGTCGAAGAAGGGCTCGACGGGGACCCGCTCGTGGCGACGAGCGAGGGGGTTGGCGGAGTGGATGTCAGAGTCGCACGTAACGCAGAGGGCAGCTGCATCTGCCTTACACGTGACAGCAGCGGGTGCTTGCTCGCACACCTCACACATCCACACGCGCTCGTGGCGCGAAGCCAGCTTATTGGCACAGTGAATCTTGGAATCGCAAGCCATACAGAGAAACGCGGAATCGGGGCGGCAGAAAAGCGCCGCCGAAGCCAGCTTGCAGGAATCGCATGGCTTCGGCGGTACACTCCATCCGCTCCTAAAGCCCTTCAGGCCTCTTCTCTCAATTCCCATCCCACTTAATTTTCAGAAAAAATTAAATTAAAATTAACCACTTTTGAAAAACGCGGCTAATGGTGCTGTTGCTGAAGAGAGGAAGAGAGGAGTTGCTGTGAGGAGTGGAAGGATTAGCAGCTGGAATGTTGGTGCTGTGTGAGTGACTTGATTTCTTTGGGTGCGGTTTTTCTATTATCTATATTAGTGACCGGTCATAGAGAGGAAATCTAGGTGATGACGAATGAATGAGGGACACGTGGTTTCCTCTTGGCCACATAAATGGTTCGCTCAGACCAACAATATTAGAATAGATATGTATTGGGGAGTAGTAGTTGTCATCGTGTTGTGTCTGTGCCGACGTGGGCCCTTCACGGACATTAGATGCAATCACCCCTTTTTTTATATGCTTTTTCCACTTCATTTGCACCATCTTATGTTTAATTGCACATTAGTGAAACCAAAATAAGATTCACTCCTCTTAACAACACTGGATTATAAAGATTAATATATTAATAATTATTAATTAAAATTAACATCAAATATTGTAATTATTTTTATATTATTTATTCTAATTCTTAATTATTACTTTTTACTCTATAATTATAAATACAATTTGTTTTTTAAATTGTATATTTTTATTTTAGAAAAATGGAATCCAAAAAATAAATTATAAAAGATAAATTTTAATGTTTTGTTTTTATAATTATATATATATATTTATAATTTCTTCCCTTCTATCAATCGAAGCCTCCCAGTCATACTCATTGATTGAAATATCAAGAGACACAATTGGGAAGGGGCGACATGTAGGCACGGAGAGCCAACAACTAGCCCACATGGGATAAAATGAAATCTAGCGGAGTGAATGACACAATTTTAAGAAGATGGGGAACATTTTTTATATAGTGTCTAAAGTGTGTTATCATATGACAAATTATTTTCATTAATGCTTTTGCTTAGAATAAACAACTTTTGCTTATGAATAAACAATGTTTTCTAATATTTTTCTCTTAAAATGATCATGATTAACTGCAGGAAAATTTACTTCATAGCACGTACCAGATGAAAAAAATTCTTATCACGTTGAAATTTACCGTCATTCTCCCATAGACATTTACTTCATTTAATTTATATATTTCCTTACTTTATGAAATTTTGAGAGAATTTTACGAGCTAACGCTTATGGAAGCCCGACAGTAGCCAATTACAGATGTAGTCATCTTAATTATGTGGATATTGAACTTGCTTGCCCATATTAGGAATTCAACTCTTGAGCTTTTCGCGCTCTGTAAAGAACCGTGAATTAGTATGATTTATCCAACGAAAGAGCCAAACAATAATGTAAGATACAACCTTTCTTAGCCTGTGTTTTGAATTAGTTTTTGACGAAGTAATGTATGTATATTTTATACTAAAAAATCAAATTAGGATACTTACATTACTTAATAATTTTGCATAGAATATTTATATTTATCAATTTAATAATTAAATTATATAATAATATTTTTGTAATTATATTTTTAATTTTAAAATAATTTAATATAAATATATTATTCAATATATGATATTTACTTATATTGTGATAACTAATAATATATTAAGATAGAAGTTTGTCTTTTATTCATATTATAATATTTTTATAATTATATTATTAAATTTTAAATAATTTAACTATTTATAAATATATTGTTCAATATATAATATTTATTTAGATTTTGATAACTAATAATATATTAAAATAAAGTTTATCTTTTATCCATGTTGGAATTGATTCATTCCAAATTTATGAAACTATGTTAGGTAATCTATTCACCTAAGCTTGATGATCTCATTCAAGATGATAAAATTTTAGTTAGAGGAATCTAGATATCAGTTTTACGATTTAAATAATAGTGATTATAAATTAGCTACTAGTTTACATTTGTTTCAAAACCAGGTTTGGTGAATCAGTACTTTTTTCTTGATTGATTTAACTAAAATTTATTTTTTTAAAAATTAACACATTAAAATAAAATAAAATAATAAAATATTTATTAATTTTTATTTTATATAAAATATTATTTCCCATATAAAAAATTTTAAACTAACAGTTAAATTGATAAATTTTATATTTTATAAAAAAAATCATCGAATAATGTAAATATTCAAATTTTTGATATAATAAATTTCAACTGGACCGTAATAAATTATCAAGTAATAAATATTGGTCGTTAAAATTTTCAGGAACGATCGAGATTAAAACATATAAAATATGTAAAGTTTTTAAACAATTATATAACTTAAAAATATTGTATTCTGTATCATTTATACATATAAATAATTAAATGGTATAAATATCTAAATCTAATATATAATGTTAATTGATTCAAATTAATATATATAATTAAAATATATTTATATTATATTCATATTATTAATGATTTAATAATAAATTATTATATTATTAAAAATTTACATTTTTTATAACTATTTTAAAACATATTTATTATATTTTTAATTACTTATTAATGTAAAAAAAATTATTTTAATCGTATATCAAAATTAAATTCATAACATATTTGAATCGATTTGTTAATTAATTGGTGATATTTGTTTTTTTGGAAATATTTGTTACATAAATACATTTGATGTCACAGTAGTTATTACTGGCAGTGCATTTAAAGAAGTATAATAAAAAATTAATAAATAATAATTTTTATTAAAAGTTATAATATTTTATAAAATGTTATTTATTTATTTTATTATTATATTTTAAATATATTTAAATCATCTTCTTATACATAATTATCTTAACTTTTTAAATTATATTATATTAGTTATCATATTATTTGATTCCTTTTTTTTGAATATATGCTTCCATTCCGTGTACATTGAACATTTTCCTTTATCTGGTTGCAAAAAGAAAATGGCAAGTGTGGTGCACACATTTCCATGTAACATGCTAAATGGAAATATATAAACGTATAGATATAACTCGGAACAGTTACAAATTAAATATGGTATAGTGGGTATCATAATCATTACATCCAAGGCACTATATGGAAAGTCAAACAATGCGAGGAGATTGGAAACGATCTGCTCGTGGGGACCATTTTTATTTTCTTTGCCATTAAAGAAAAAAAATAATGAATTGGAGCTTCAGGCGATGTCAGAATGGAAAATAGCAGAAAGTTGAAAACGAGTTGGATCAATTTGATAATTAGATTTAAAATTGAATCAATTTTATGAATTATGTTTTTCGGTTTAAGTTTGACTCTATTTTAACTTACGGATTGCTTAATTCAGTTAGTGAATTTACAAGTTCAATTTTTTACTTATAAAATATTGTTTATTTTTATAAAAAAATAACAGTAAAAAATAAAAATATATTTTGAAATAAATACATTTTGACAAAGTCAGAGACACGGTGAAAAATTTATAAAATAAAAAGTAAAATGATCAACAGTTTTAATCTTAAGAAAATAAAATTTACTTAAAATAATTTATATAATTCATACCTTTGTATAAAATATTTTGTGAGCTGGTTCTTAAATTAAATGAATCCAACCATAATTATTTTAAATTCAATTTATTTAATTTTGAACTTATTTTTTATTAAGATAAATATTGAGTTAGTCTGATTCCTTGTAAACATTGATCACAGGTCAAAGGCCCACATATTTTTTTATTGCCCACAAAACTTTACTTTTTCTTTTTGATAGTTTCCTTGTAATAGGAAGAGCTTTGAATTACTTGAGAACCTTTTAGAAACAAATTATCGCATCATTCATTGGGCTCTTTATATTATTGGTAAACAAATTACTAGAATATGATGTGTTTATTACGGCTTTAAAGTGATACATCTTAATATTAATATCACTTTTAAACTCGTAAAATCGGATAGAATTGGGTAAACAATTATATTTTATGTATATTAATAATAATTTAAACATAAATACTCAAATTTAATGAACAAAAATAAATAAAATCTAAGACTATTTATTGCATCACTTGATATCGAAACAAGTTTAATTTTAGATAAATCTCAAAAGTTGAAACAATTATTGGCGATGCCCATAATTGAGATATTCCAAAACGTGGACAGTATATGATGAGAGTTTGACTCAATGGGAGAGAGAACTATTATGAAATTTAAATTAAAAATATTATTTTTTAATCAATTAAAAAATACACCAATATTTTTTTTCTTTTCATCCTTATAAAATACTAGTTACTATTATCTTCAACTTAAAAGTTACAACGTAAAAATAACTTTATCTTACATTATCTTAAAGTTAAACATTTTTATAGTAAATTTAAATTTTCTAACTTTCACTCGCGCTTACAAATATTTATTTAGTTTTTTTAACAATTATATCATAACGTAGTTTTTTTTTTCAATTATAAATGTAGCCCGATTTTAGTTCCATACTGTTATATAAACTAAAAAACGAGGAGAGGTCAACCTGTTTTCACCTCATTTAATTATTTTAATTAACAATCATTTTCCAATTAATACCAAGTAATAACAAAATTTTATGAATAATTATTAAAATATTTTTATCATTTTAATATATTTGAAAAAAATCAACGTTTTTCTCTATCTAAAAATGAACTTAAGTCAGCTGATGTAACAAATAATCTTAAACTTATCTTATTCTTATTTATTAAATTTGAATGCTTGCTTTTATTTTTTCAAAATCATATGTGTTTTTTTTTTTTAATTTCAAACTCATTTCAATTAAAGTGTATATTTTTATGTTTGGTCTTAATGTATATTCTTTTTCAAAAGTTATATTCAGCTTTAACATCTTTTAGAAAACAAAAAAGTTTTATTTGAATAAAGTTAGTTTTAGATATTATAATCACGTGTTGTTAATCTTGAGTGTGAATTTGTAAGTAAAAATGTTAGTAAATCCATTAATAAAACACACGCAATTAAAATTTAACGTTTGTAAGATTAATAATTAGGAATAAAATAGATCAAACTACTAGTTGAGGTTTTAGGAATTTATAATTTATCTTATACTCGATCTAAGTTTGTTTAAACTTATTTACTAAATGTATGTAAAGCTAATGGATTTTTTAAAAATCAATTTAATTAAAAAAATTTGGCTTCTGCCAGTACAATTTTTTTAACCTAATAGACTAATTTATTTAAATAAATATAAATGATATAATAATATTATATTATTATATAAATTTGTTATCATTGATGTTATTATTATACTATCTTAATATTATATATATATATATAATATTAATATTATTTAAAATATTAAATCTGCTAATTTATATATAATTCAAATTCAAATTTGATTTATAAAGATAAAATTGAATTTAAAAGATAAAATATCCAAACCATCTTAAATCTGCATTAGCAACTATAATATAGTTAAATAATAATTTTTAATTTTTATATTTTATTAAAAAAATAATTTATTATTAAAATTATATTTTTTAGATTTTAATATATATTTTATACAATTTTTAAAAACAAAATATATTTGATATATGATTTGTTTAAAATATATGCACATAAATGAATATAATTTATAATATAAAATAGAAATAGGCATGAATTATATATAATTTTATTCGAACCTGATATGATCAAATCTTAATTTTTAATATGAGCCTCTTCTAATCTTATCCACACCGTTGATATGTTTAGGTAGGTGAAGAATGATGCCGGTGGTGGAAGAAGGTATCATACGGTGGTGGATATCAAGTTGTTGTGAGAACATTTGACAGTGTTATGTTACGATATTAACAAAAATGCCGAGTAACAATTATAGTAACAACAAATTATGTTAGAGGAGGGTGGAAAACATTTAACAATAGTATTGATGATGGATAAGAACTTGTGTTAGCAAAATTATCAAGCAAGGATGCTAAAATAATTATTATCAATAGCAGAAGTGAAGAGCGTTTGTGTGGTGATTATGATGGTAGAATATGTTAAATAATAATGGTGAAATTATCAACGATAATAAACAATGTTAAATGGATAATGATATTTGATACGATATTATTAATATTTTTAAATTATTTTTTTATAAATTTTAAACTTAAGATAGAATTATTTTAAATTAAATTAAAAAATATTTCAACTTTATATTAGTTAAGTTTGTTTTTTAAAATTTATATTTAAAAATTAAAATGTGAAAACTTATAAATAAATTCCATCTTAAATATTTATTTTTATAAAAAGGAACCGATGAAATAAAAAAAAAGTACAGTATTTTTTATTAAAAAAGAAATAGAAAGTCAAATGTGCCCCCCAACTGAGCTATAGCCGAGAACAAACTATAATGAAGACATTCCGGAACGGAAATTTAGCTACGTTTAGCCAAACTACATGAATTATGTATGGTTGGATAAACATGGAAATTTATATGATTCTGTTTGACAAATCATAATTATAGAATTTAATTTTTTATTAAAATATTAAATTTAAATTTAAATTGTTTAATATTAATCCAACTATCATGTTAATTCAACCGGATAGTGTAGGAAACCGCAGACATCGGCATCCAATAACTATATGACGCGTTATTTAAATGTAAGAAATCGAATTGATCAAAATGAAATAGAGTGAATTGAAATGTAATAGAATAATTTCAGTATTTATATAATGAACAATTCAGAATAAATTAAATATTTATTTGCATATTATCTTTATTTTAAAAATACAACATTATTTCTACTCTTCATTTGTAATAGGCATCCTACAGTAAATTTAATGTAATATTTAGCCATTTCTTCTCTCTTTGAAACATGGACAGCTTGGTGGTTGCAGTACTGGTGGGCAGGTCCCAACCCGGCACTTGTTTCAACTTTTAACTACTCTTTTATCCAGTGTTTTCCAGAAGCTTCATGCACCGAGACATGTCATGGTCTGCATCATCTAAGAGACACGTTATGGAATGATTCACAATTGACGTATTGCCAGTTGAGTTCACGAGATAACAAAATCAACATACATCAGTTTAATATTTAGGCCTCCTTCGCAATTACAGCACCATTGGGAACTTGCAGCTTTACACCAGGTTTTGTGACGATACTGACTTTCCTCATTGTCACCTGCAGACTTATTATAAGATCTGCAAACTCCTTTTCATCTAAGAGTTTGATATACTATCACCATTAAAGATAACTCGCTCACAAGGACATGGCCAAAATAGCTGGTTTATTACCGACTAATTCCTTTAGACGTCCATCGCAAAGACAACACCCTTGATCAGGTTTAGTATATGCCTTTCCAACTACGTACTAATTGTATATTCTCAAACATCATTGGCAATAAATAGTTAATGGGAACATCTTCATTCCACTCATTGCCTCCATTATGGAAAAGGAGTTAACGCATTCTTCTACAATCTCATGAATAATACGGTCGCAAACCTGCTGATTGAAATTAAATGCCATCGTTCCTATTTCCTACCTTCTAAGAGGACTTTTCATGTAGAAGATGAATTCAACCAAGATTAAGATCACCCTCCTGATACCCAATTCTCCCATACCGTTTGGCAAACATCGCCAAATCAATGCATCTTATCTTCCTCGTTCTTTACTAACATATATAATTTTTCACAATTTATTAAATTATTATTTTTCCCATGGGTTTAGTCCCCTAACAAATTTTTTTAATCATTTATCCCCGCTTCTACAGATGGATGGAGTATCTGAAAAAGTAATTGTATTTCTACTTAATTTTTATATATTAATTTTTCACATACAAGAGAAATAAAGAAATTAAAAATATATAATAAAATAGATAATCTGACAAAAAAAATGGTATGCTTAAATTGTTGTAAAAAATTTATACATAAATAATATTATTCTACACATATATAGAAAATATATCAAGTGAGATGACTTTTTAATATGAGAATGAGAGAAAGTCGTGCAATATTTTAAATAATAATTATTTAAAAAAAAAATCCTTCTCTCTTATAAGAGATACAATATAATCAATCCTTTTAGTGGTAATGAACAACATGAATAAGTCTTTAAAGAGGGTTGTTACCCTCTTGCAACTTTTACCCGCAGTATAACAAACTTTGAATATTATATAATTAATTTCATAATTTTATAAGATAATATAATACTTTAATATTAATATATATATATATATATATTGAATTTTAATTTTTTCTTACAATCTTCATTTTATTTTCTAAAACCCAACGTCAATAATAAGAATTGAAAATTAACTATCAGCGATGTAAACGTCAGGAAAATATAAAAGTTCAAAAGAATAAAGTGTAACTCATATTAGTTTTATTTTAAAATAGAAGAAGATAAGGATGACAACAGAAAGTGTCTAAACATATAGGGAATTGAAATATCATGCCCATACTCTCATTTGATAAAAAAAAAAAAAGAAGAAGAAGAAGACACGCACACACGCATGCCAATGCAAATGACATAATTATAAAAAATATCGTATCCATATTTATAAATAAATTGTGTAAAATTTTATGTATAATAATTGCAACAAATCCATTTTAATAAAAACCTTTATATTTATTATTATAATATTTTTAATAAAAATCAGTTTTAAACTATATAAAATATCACTTAAAATAATAATAATAATAATAACGGCCTTCTATTCTCCTTGCTTTTTTATAATTTTTTTTTACTTTCTATTCATCTTAATCTTTTATTTGGATAAATAAATTTCATAAAAAAAATTAAAAATACAAAAATATCAAAAATAGAGTCCTATCCTAGTTTGAGTCGCATATAAATTGTGGAAAATTGATAATTTTTTATGGAGTTTACTTAAAAAAATCTCACCTAAGTTTATGAGAAAAGGAAAAAAAAAACGGATGAAGTTTTTTATTTATAATATAAAAATAAAAAATAATTTTTGTTAAATTAAATTTTTTTATAACTATTTTCAATAGTTTTTATATTATTTATTTAATTCATCAAAATAAATAAAAAATTCATTTTTTCTATTTGTATTTATTAAAATATTTTTCTTATTTCGTCCCTTATCCAAATAAAATATGAGAGATTTTTATTTCAGTAAATCAGATAATTTTCTATTATTTATTATTTCCATGCCATCAAAATATTAAAGAATAAATTTTTATATATATTTTAATTCTTCTGAGGGTTAGAATTTATATATATTATCATTTTATTTTTATTTTTACGGTATTTTAACCTACTTTTGGGTGTAGTGTAATGTTTTTCCTTTCCCTTATTTAAAAATAGAGACAATACGTGATTGATGACCTCATGGGCAGGTGTAGTGAGCTAATTAGTAAATGGGACTGGTCCAGAAATAGATAAATTAATTTATTAGAAAGTCGGTTCTGACCTGCGAACTTAATTCTTAACTTATTCACTTCTAAGTTAAGGATTTATAAATAATAATAAATAAAAAAGTTGAAAATAAAGATGTATGCAGTCCATAACTTTAGGTCACTTTCTTTCTTGGGCGGTGGCAATGTGGCTTGGTGAAAAAAAGAAAATGGCGTACACAACGACAAAGACAGAGGGAGCTGGGTGGCTATGACGCGGGGCTGAATGGGTGATAATGGCCGAAACGTGAAACTCCAAAAGGCAACGTTCGTCTTCTTGTGATTCAGAAGGCTACTTTGATTTCATAAAGTATTGCTCTTCCCTGCCCCAAAGGGCACACCACTCCTTTCGCCAGCATTTGCAAATTAATGATCCTCTGCCAAGTTAACAGCGTTCAATTATTTGATCGTGTTTTAAATTTAACTTCATAACAATCCGTCAATCCCATCACAAAAGTTTTTTTTTTATTTTCTTTGAATAATAATTGCATTTTGCTTTATCGTAGTTTCACGTTTTTTCAATTTATGTCCTTTATTTATTTTTTTGTCAATTAATAAAGTCTTTTATATTTCTTTTTCTTAACGTCATCTAACCAATTAAACCTTTTATGCTATTTTTTATCACTTTATTTCCTATTAATGGATTTGCTGATATAGATAAATGTAGGAAGATAAAGTGAGAAAGCATAAAACTATAAAGAAATATAGTGTAATATATTCAGAAAAGTATTTTAAACTTGAATTGTACAATGTATTTATATCTGTAGAACATAACTCGAAGGTGTAAACAGTCTTTATCATTATCAATTAAATAGTTTATTTATATTTTCGTCCTTTAATACAGTTAATGTGCAATTCTAGTATTGTAACAATTCTTTAGCAGATTTGTTTCTTCATTTTTAAATTTTACAAAGTTTTTATTTTTTTTAATATCTTAAAACTCTTAATTTTTATTTTTTATTAAAAATCATATATTAAATTGATTAAATTTATTTAAATCTAATATCTGAACAATATCATTCAAAATATTATTTTTTACAAAAAGATGATAATATGTTTTACAAACCTTAATCTCACATTATATTAAATTCTTCGAATTATATTAATTTTCACTTATAAATTTTAAAAATCATTTCGTATTTCAGATCTATCATAATTTTTTAACTATTTGAATGAAAATGAGATTTTGATAATATAAAAAAAATTAATGTAGGGATCATATTATTTAATTTTAAAAATAAATATATTTTATTTATTAAAAAAATGGAAAGACTAATTCAATCCAATTTTCATAATCAAGCTCAAACCAATATTTTTAATCAACTTTCATTCATAAAATTTATAATTTACTCACTAGAGGGAAAATAAATCTAATTTAATAATTTTTTGATATTGAGGATTAATTTGATATAAGATAAATTTCCATATATGAATAATAACTTTTTTTTTTACACATGTGTATGAATTGTTGAATCTATTTTACTTATTTTAATTTTTAGATAAATAATATTATTTATATATGTGAGAAAATATTACTATTTGATATACTTGCCTAACTTCCACAACTTAACAATTTACTCATTCATGTATTGTAGACATATATTTTAAATTTTAAGATAAAATATAAAAATAATGAAGAGAGAGTTTTAATTTTTTGAAAATAAACATAATTAAATCTCATAAAATTTAAAATTAAAATATACACAATCAATTTTAAAAAATTAAATTTATTATCTAAAATAAATACATCAAATGCATGTTTTATAAAATAAATAAATCTGTCACTCTGAAAAATATAATCTTATTTTATAAAAGTGAATTATTCCTTTTCAATTTAAGTCATTTCGTACAACAGATCATATGTGAGATATGGACGATGGAAACATTAATTTACACAATAATTGATCCTAAAATTTTCCTTAAAGGTATATAATATAAAAAAAAATCCATATTTATCAATCAAAAAGTTGTCAAATATTAAAATAAATTTTAATAGTATATATATTTTTAATAAAAATGAATCTTTGTTAATATAATTTTAAAAATTTATATTAATAAAGAATAATTTATACTAATATTTAATATATAAATAGCATAGGTAAATATTTTACGATAATAAAATTATTTATTAGTATAATATATTAAAATAAGAGAAATTAATCTGTTAGTATTTTATTTATTTATTTTAAAAATTTTAAGTTTATTTATTTTTTAAATAAGTTTTGAATAGATTTTTTTTGTTAATCCCTCTAATTCTGTTAATCAAGTTCTGATACGTTATTATCGTTAACTTAAGTAATATTATTTAATGTATTTTTTTTTTAAAGAAAGTCATCCTTTCTTTTCTTTCTGTTTCGTCTTCCTTGTTTTTTCTTACCTTCTTTTTCCTATTTTCCTCCTCCCATCTTATTTTCCCTCACCTTTTTCCGTCATTTTTCTGCATTTAGTTCTAACACGCATGCAAATCTCCAAAACCGCCTTATTGGAGTGAAGAAAAACAAGCACAAAGTGCACATTACAACAAAAAAATAAAATTGAAACTTTAATCTTCTTGAACTCATCCACATTAATCCCACCCACATCTGCTCATCGTCACAAATCTATGCACTTTTTTAATCCCTTCTAATCCTATTCATTTTGTAGTCATATGTAAAAAAATTTGTGATCATCCAACATTATGAATATACAGGATTTAATATTATATTATAAAAAATTGAATCTAAATTTAACACAAAAACCAATGACTTACAAAAATGCTTTGATTATATTCTTAATTAATATGAAACATCTTAATAAGAAGAATGAAAATAAAAGAGAAAAATTAAAGATGGAGGAAGAAAAAATAATACTCTTTAAATTATTAATAGAATTATTTAAATTAATAATGATGATATGTCAATGCTTTATTAATAAAGTTATAATCGTTAAAAAAAATGATCTATTTAAAATTTGTTTGAAAAATAAATAGAATATTTAAAACTTTTAAAAATTATAAAATAAAAAAATTAAACAAAATAAATGATTAACAAACTAATTTTGTCATTATAATTTTAACATAAACTTAAAAAATATTCATATTTTAAAAAAATTATTAAAAAACTTATACATTTATTCAAGGTAAAATCATCTGTAAACGAGAATGATATTCAATTTCATCAGGCAAACTATCTTTTCGGCATTGCTATTTTTTACTATAAAATTTTTAAATAGTGTTTCAGTCCCCTACCCTAGTACATGTTGCCTCGCAAAGATGCACATTGTTGAAGGCATATAAGCAGGGCTAGAGCTAGAATAGTACTTTTATTAGATGACTAAATATATAAAATACTTTTGAAAAAAACTTGTTTTGTTTAGTATTATTATAAAATTTTATATGTATTGGTAGTAGCAGTAGTTTATCTGATTAAAGTTCCAGTAGTTATTTTATTGTAAGATTCATACATGAGAACAGGATTATTTAATTTGGATGATTAATTCTAATTTAAACCAATTGTAAATAGTAATAGTACAGTTAATTTTTTTAGTATTTCTCATAGATTAAAAATAACAACTTAACGAAAGCCATTATAATTATATCATAAAAGAGACTTTTATTTTAAAAGATTCTCCAAAGATACCTTTAATGTCAAAAGGTGACAT
Source organism: Canavalia gladiata (assembly GCA_037954105.1). Classification (NCBI taxonomy): domain Eukaryota; kingdom Viridiplantae; phylum Streptophyta; class Magnoliopsida; order Fabales; family Fabaceae; genus Canavalia; species Canavalia gladiata. The sequence goes on along the minus strand of CM075662.1, from coordinate 38,613,979 downwards.
ATCATCATTCATCTACTATATTTAATAGAATTTTACGTTTAGATATATATATATATATATATATATATATATATATATATATATATATATATATATATATAACCTTTTGTTCCGAGGAAAAATTTTAAATTTTAATAATCTAGAAATAAAAATAAATATTTATTAAAAATGAACTAAGTAGAAAAAAAATTATAAATAGTAATTTAAAATTTAAAATAATAAAAATTTTAAAAAAATATTTTTTTAATTGTAATTCATTGAACATAGATATTTTTTTTATTCCTTATAATGATTTTTTAGTGGTATCAAGATGGCATTATGTCAGATATCTTATCCATCTTTTAAAAAAAAATAGATAGTTTTAGAAAATATTTTTAATTCAATTTTTTTCTTCTCCACTTGAATCAAATCACCAATACGATTTATATTTGAAATGTTTTCTAAATAAAAATTATTTTATTTTTATTTTTTTATTATTTAAATATATAAAAACTAATAATTTTAAATTATTATATCTAAACCCAAGGGAACAACAGACTTTCACATTAAAATTATCAAACTAATTAGATTTGCATTTTTTTGGTACTGAAACTAAATTGCCTTAAACGAAACATGCCGATTATATAATTCTTAACTAAAAAGATGTTTGGCCATTCGATTTTAAAAAGTCAAAAGCGCCCACATGATTTTAAGACCTACAAATGGATATAATTTTTTTAATCAACAGAGTTATAGATTGAAAGACCCAAATATTAAGGCCGGAAGACAGCAGATACAGAGCCCAGGCCCATATGGAATATACGGCAGAACAATATGGGCCTTGGCTCATTTGTTGTTCTACCGATGACCATTAAAAGCATTCAACACTAGCTTCCAAGAGGGGATTGCTTTTTGCACCATCCAAAATTTCTTTTTACACCCCCTTACACGTGTAACCTTCTGTAAATTAGTTTACGGAGAATAAAAGAGTACATTCCACAAATTAATTTATAAAATATACTGATGCATTCCGTAAACTAATTTGCGAAAGGAAAAATCTTGTTGCGGAAAAGATGAAGAGTTGTTAAGGATAAAATGGTAATAAAAAAATTTCAAAAAATTTAAGAGGGTGCAAAAAGAAAAAAGCAGATAAGAAAAGTAAAGACCCCAAGAAAATAGGCAGAGCCTAAACACAGGCCCATACTGAAACAAATTGAAACCTATACCACACATTTCTTTGGGTTGCGTGTATTTCATATCCAAATCTTTCATTTTTTTGCCCAACAAATTTTTTATTTTAAATATGTTTTAATTTTTATAAATATAATTAATTTAATTTTTATTTTTATAAATTTTATAAATTTTAAATTATTTGAAAAGGATTTTTATCATTACTCTGATGATATGATATATCATCAATAGGTCTAAAATAATAAATAATGAAGCATATTTAAATTAATTTCATATTATCAAAAAGAAATAGTATAAAATTTTAAATAATTTAAAATTAATGATATTTAAAAGAAACAAAAAAATTAAATGATTAAATCAAATTTATTTATATTTACAAAAATTAAAGATATATATTTTAACCATTTTTTTTTCATGTGACAACTCTTATTTTCTTATTGAACAATCGATTCCATATCCAATAACAATAATAATTAAAATTCTATTCATACAAAATGAGATTAGCAAGATTAGAAAAAACTAACACTGAAGTTTAGTTTTGATAGATTAGCAAAACCTAACACTAAAATTTAGTTTTGATGGATTGATTATGGATGATAAATAAAGTTCAAGCCATCAGATTATCTAGTATGATTCATATTTCAGCAAGACAAATTGAGATATTAGAAACGAGTTAAATCCGTTTGATTAATACTTTCAACATTTTATAACTACAAATTTAAAAAAAAAATCCTATTTACATTTCTTAAATAGGAAAATTTAATAAATAAATAAATAAATTTTAACATCAATAAAATTTGTCATTTCTTTAGTTGAATATATATATATATATATATATATATTGTTTTTATATTTTTAGTTTAATTATACTATTTTCAAAGTTTTAAATTTTAAGGTATCGGCTTATTTTCTAAAATAAGATTTGTTCCATGTAAAATAAAATTTGTTCCATATATAAAATCACAAAGGCTGAATCAACTCATTTTATTATCACTCATTCAATAAGATAAAAATATTCAAAAAATATTTATGTATAAAATTTAAATCTCAACTGATATTAGTAATATTATTGAAAAAAGAAAATATGATTTTTTTAAATTTTTATATAATATAATAATAATAAGATTTAAATCTAAAGTTTCAAGTAAATTGTCCAATATTTTACTAAGCTAATCTAAATGGGTTATAATTTCTTTGATCTGTTAGTATGATTATATATATGGTCAATAAATGTGAAAAAAATAAAATCATAATTGTATATTTTATCATCATACTCTTTTCTATTTATTTATTTTTGGATAATTTTTCAATAATATTTATAATATATTTTAAAAATTTTCCTATTTAACCAAACAAGTAAAAAAAAGAATTTTTTTTTTCTATATTCATCTAAGTAACATAATTTTTTTACCTAATTTTTATTTATATTTCATTCTTTGCAATATCTTTATTTTAATTTTTTTTCTTCATGTTTATTTAAGAATCTAACCAAAGTTATAGTTCTTTTTTAGAATGTCCAAATTCTTTTCAACACATGATTACCATGGAAGCATCAAATTGCAACCCAATCCGCACATTTTATAATGTTATTTCAAAATCTTTCAAATTCTTATTGCAGAAACTATGTAATTATATAATTGTTTGATATTTTGTATTTTTGTTAACCTAATTTTAATAAGTAAAGTTAGTTTTCTAGGTCTATGATCTCTATTTTAGTTTTAGATAAAATGAAGTACTATTTTAATATAATGTTGAGATGAAATTATTTTTTACTTGTTTCTTTAGATCGACAAGATTAATCTTGTAAAAGAAATTATTTTTTTAATTGTTTTTTTAGATTGACAAGGTTAACTATGTAAAAGGCACTCTAATGCTTAAATTGAAGAATAATTTTTTAAAAAAATGTTGCTATTGATTAGATCATATCTGAGTAATATTTTGGTCTGTGAGATAATATGTTGATAGAGTGTAATTTGATCTTTATATGCTTATGTTGAGTTCAAGTATGTTTGTCTCTGAATATTTATAATGATTATATTTTTTTATAACGTGTTAATTTTTTTTTGGTAACATAAAAGTAATTAAAATATTGATGTGTTAATTGCATTAATTTATGTATTTGAAACATTTTATAGAAATGATTTCTATTTGATATGGTAATCTATCTTTTTTTGAGTGTCGACATAATTTTTAGGTTTAAATCATATTCATTTAAGATGATCATGAATGAACAGTTAAAATAATTATAGTTTAAATTAATTTAAACAGTGTTACGTGTTTACTAAACTATCTATATTTGACTCTACAAATTTGTTTTCCAATAAAATAATTTTTAATTTATATCCCTATAATAAAATAAAATAGATTTCAAAATATACTTTAAGCATGTTAATAATGTATTTTTAGCATTATTAGTTCAAATTTTCAAACATATATAACTATAATTAAAACATACTTTAGACACATTTATATTTATTCAAATTTTTTTATCATGTATTTAATCATTTATAATTCAAATTTTTTATCATGTATTTAAAAAATATTGAAAAGATAAACTCATTTTAATAGTTTTATATTTTAAAAGAATTAAATTTTAATTGTTAATTGAAAAATGCCTTTAAAATATGCTAAGAAACACACTTTTCAAATATTTTATCAATGTTAGTTTTATAAGAATTTTTTTTAAAAAAAACTTTAATTAAATTCTTACATGTTTAAAAGTTTAGTTTACTTCAATAGAGATGGATTAGAAATAAAAATATTCAAGAATAAAATATAAAAATAATATATGATTAAATAATTTTTTTTACGCAAGCTTGATCAAATTTTTAATTTCTTATTTTATATTTAATTTTTTTTATGAATTTGATCTTTCATTTTATATAAATTGTTGATTTAGATTTTTATTATTATTATTTTTTATATTTGGATTCTAAAAGTGTCCTTATGAATATGTTTATTTATTTATATTTTAATATTTTCAAAATTAATTGATGATAAAAATATTATTGTATATGATTTAATCCATAAATATATTAATTTTACTCACACTTTTGTAAAAAAATATATTAAGTTATCTATTTTAAGCTTTATAGATACCTAGAAATCAAAAAATTTATTACACCATTTTACATGTATGGAAAAGTAAATCTATCACGTATTGTAAAGAATAAATGTTGTTATACATTTGAGAATAGGTAAAATAAAACATAAGAGAAATAAAAAAAAAAAGTGATGTAATGTGATAGAAAAATTATTAAAATATATAATAATCAGATTATATTTTAAAATAAAATAGTTGTATGTTTACCTCATTCAACGTGTGGAGGTAGTATGACACTATATCCGAAGGTTTCCTCCATAAAGATTTTTACTTGCGGATGGAGTTGAATATCACTTATAAGCATTAAAGATTACAAGGATGTATATATTGATTACAACAATATTTTAATCCCCTGCCTCACTTTCCCTTTTTTGACTACCTCCTTGAGTATGGAGTTAATCATAAAAAATCTTTAGGGATAAAGGATAAGGAACTTCATTTTATATTTAGTATTGTAAACTACATTAGTGCCATACTTCTGGTAATATAATCGCCAGTTATGTACATGTCTTAAGGGGACACCTAAAATTGAATCAAAGGCTCTCAACTTGTGTTATAATTTATATCTGCAGGTTGAGAAGTAGACGATTGTCCCAATGTACATTCGTTAATGACAAAGCAGTAGCAGCAATATGATTTGAACTTAGCCCTGCCACATTAATTTGGTCTGTCTGAGATCCATGGTTTATATATCTGTCAGGCAGTGTCATGGCTCGCCACTGCACCAAATGAAGAAACTATTGGTTAACGCACACTACACAAGGGACTGAGGGAAATTGCAGAAGGATAACAGAAAAAAGTCTCACCTTAAGATTACCATCAAGTAGACCATTTAAGCCTAGAAAATGAGAAACATGAGAACCAAATCCTCCAATAGATCCTTCTTCAACAGTGATAAGAATCTCATGTTCTCTAGCGAGTTGCCTCATCAAAGCTCCATCCAGAGGCTTACAAAATCGTGCATCAGCCACAGTTGTCGAAATGCCATGTGCTTCAAGAACCTTAGCTGCAGCTATACAACTTTGGACCATTGTTCCATAACCAACAAGAGCAACCCTGCTTCCCTCCTTTAACACCCTTCCTTTACCAACCTATATTTCAATTGTCCAATCGAAAAATGTAAGCAGTTTGGAGGAAAATAAAATTTGGAAATTTGAAAGGACAAGGGTTGTTATATATTTAAAAATGGGTGGAATGGGATGGAAAGAAGAGAAAGACAAAAAGAAGGAAAAAATAAAATAAGAGAAAGATGTGATGTAATAAGAAAAGAGATATAGAAAGAAAAATAAAATATATTGAATGGAAACACTATTAAAATGTATGATAATTAGGATCCAAAAATTTGACAGGATTAGTTGGAATAAGCACCTCAAGTGGAGTGCCTTTATTGTTAGGTGGAAGAATGGAGCCTATACCATTCCCTCGTGGGTACCTAAAGCAACTAGGTCTGTCATCTATGGCTGCAGCTGTGGCAACCATATGCATCAGTTCAGTCTCATCTGAGGGAGCCATAACCACCATGTTTGGCAAACAAGCCATGAATGTTGTGTCAAAGGCTCCACAGTGAGTTGGACCATCAGCACCAACCAGGCCAGCTCTATCTAACGCAAATCTCACAGGAAGCTTTTGAAGGTCTACATCATGTGCTACCTAAAAACAGCAATTCACCACCATAAAGCCAAAGTTCTAACATAGAGAAAAAGAAAATGAAAGGATGAATTATCCAAAATTTCGCAAGTTCTTACCTGATCATAACCTCTTTGTAGAAAGGAAGAGTAAATTGCACAAAATGGTTTATAGCCTTCCGTGGCTAGGCCAGCAGCAAAGGTTACAGCATGTTGTTCAGCTATCCCAACATCAAAACATCTTTCGGGAAAGCGCTTCTGAAAAAAGTTAAGGCCAGTACCACCTCCCATTGCAGCATGGATTGCAACAATTCTGTCATCAACCTCTGCCTCTGCTGTCAAAGACTCTGCAAAGTACTGAGTGTATGACCGCGTACTTGTTTTGGTTTTCAACTGCTTCCCTGACTTGGGATCAAATTTCACAACACCTATATTACATGGAATAGAACTCATTAAGCCAATTGCATTATATAAATTTTAGGTACAATTTCTGAAGTGTAAAAGGATAGTGAGTTACCATGCATCTTGTCAGGTGCAACTTCAGCTGGACGATAGCCTTTTCCTTTCTCGGTGATTACATGAATGAGAACAGGTCCAAGCGTTGGCATGGCCTTGATTCTTTTCAGGATGTGGACAACGCTTTCCATATCATGCCCATCTACCGGCCCAATGTAAAAGAGCCCAAGCTCTTCAAATAAACAAGCACCAGAACCACCTGACATCCCTCTAATGTACGAATCCAATTTAGCTGCAAACTCATGTGCTTGGCTTCCAATTTGCTTCGTCAAGCCCTGTTCATTGCTCACCAAATATTAGTTCTACTATAACTATTTCTGCATATATACACCACTGAAAAAACTATTATGTGAGACTGAGAATACCCAAACTAACTACGCAATCATACATAGGATTATTTTTTTTTATTTTTAAATTACATGGTTATTTTAAAACATTGTGTAACCTTTTAAAAAGCTCACATGATTTACTTGTTTTAATTTTGACCATTTATAAGAAGATTTAATGGTCAATATTTATTTTCTCAAGAATTATTTTCAATAATTCAAACGCTCGTTAAGTAAAATTAGCAAGTTGATCTAATGATAAAAAATATTAGGATAATTTACATTATCTTAGGTTAAACATCGTTGCTACTTTCCTTTACAACAGAAAAAAACGCTCACTAAGTACATGTTTAATTTTGTTTTGATGCTGAAAAACGTTTTTGTTACCGGTCTTTTCTTTTTTTGGTCGAGTTTGTGGCACCTTCTCGAGATAAAGCGTGTGTTTTTGTTTGGCGAACCATATAAAGGTCTGAAAAGAAAGAATGGTTACTAAAATGGGCTTGGTCTTGGGCCAGCAAGTGTATAGGTACGATACAGGTAAAATAGGACTGGATATGGAGTTTAAGCTTAAAAATGAGGTGACCCAAATAAAAGTTAAAAGCTCAACTGTATACTAAAAAAACAAAGGGGTTTGTTACCTTTGCGACCTGGCGTAGTTGATGGAACTTAGAACTAGTTTGTAGCCTGGCGAGGGCTTTGCTAAGAGCTCCAACGGGTGGAACTGGGCCATCAATGGTTGCAGTGGGAAGAGAAACTTGTTCATTGTCATTTAAGATGATAATAAGATTGGTATCAAGAAAACCAGCGTTGTTCATTGCCTCGTATGCTTGTCCTCCCGTCATGGCTCCGTCTCCGATCACTGAAATCACATGGTTATCCTTTCCTCCCAAGTCTCTTGCCACTGCCATCCCTGAAAGTCACTTGAAATTTTATTTTTGAATTTTGAGGTGACAATCGCAAAAGGGCCTACTATAATAAAGACACTAATACATTCAGGACCAAGCACATGAATATCTGACCCATAGGATTTAAAATTATTAAGTAATGTCTCATTCACAAAATACGGTTTGTCATTTTAATCATGCATAAATAAAATGGACCCGTGAGGAGTAGTAGTACGGCTGATTTTATTGTAGAGAGAGAAAAGTGTATCTCATTAAATATTAATTTTATATAGTTTTACCTAAGGCAGCTGAAATGCTAGTAGAACTATGACCAACTCCAAAGGCATCATGAACACTCTCATCCCTTTTGGGAAATCCTGCAAGTCCACCAGTCTGTCGAATTGTGTGCATTTTGGATCTTCTTCCAGTTAAAATCTTATGAGCATAGGTCTGTGAATTCATCAAAATTAAGATTTATAGTAAATACTAATTAATTTAATGATTATTGCATATTTATATATTAAAGTGGAAAATTATTTGGTTACCTGGTGACCGACGTCCCAAATGATTTTGTCTTGAGGAGTGTTGAATACATGGTGAAGTGCCACAGTTAAGTCAGCCACACCTAGACTTGAACTTAAATGCCCCCCAGTCTTTGACACCGTATAAACAATCTCTTCACGGAGTTCATCAGCTAGTGCCTCAAGTTCCTGATTAATATAATGTCCAAATCAACGTATTCAATAACAAATCTCAAGCGAATATATATATCTCCCAGCTCCAATATATATACTTCTTTTCTACCTGAATGGATAGATTTTTCATGTGGATTGGGTAGTTAATTGTGTCCAATATTGGGGTGGATGGCTTCTCTCCAGAGAAATTTAGAGATCTCCGAAACTGTTCATTTGGATTATAGTGGCTTTTCACCATTGTGCTCTCCACCTTCTCAGAAACGTTGTCTCCTCCAGCAGCTATCACTCGGTTTATCTGAAAAATGAAATCAGCAAGTGTGTTAACGTTACCATCCTAGACTCCACTAGTTATTTCCTTTTTCTCTATATATATATATATATATATATATATATATAAAGTTGATGATGCATGCTAGAATCATACCCTTTGTGAGTTGGTGGCTGAGATTTTGGGGGTTATGTATGAAATGCTTGTAGAGCAGAAGCACTTATCATGAGAATAGAGCAGAGGAAGGAAACTAGTCCCAAGAACAAAGGAAGCCATTGTTAAGGTGGTTTATCGGTAAAATGTTAGGAGAAATATATTGTGTTTTTGTCATATGAGGAGAGAAAATTAGACACAGTACAATGCACTCTTTGGTCGAATAAGGTGTGGCCAAGGTGCTGTGACCTGCTAGGTTGCCCCGTTGGAGAATTTATAGATAAATCGAAGAAAAAGAAAGAAAAAAGAAATGAAAGAATATAAAAAATATTAAAATAAAAATACCGTTAAATATATATAAAACAAAATGAGCTGTATTGTTTCAAAAAGTTTCAATTTTTTTTGTTGGAGAGAACTTACACATTTTGCACGTGACCTTCTCCTACTTTAATTGTAATTTGTAATCATGCACTCAAACTAGATGATTAAAGGAATCTTTTAGTATGATTAATGACCCTTTTCAATCAATCAAACTTTAAATGTTAGAAATGTTTTAAACGAAGAAAAAGTCATGGTTTCGATCCATTACTTATAATATGCACTTAAATTAGATGCAAAAATTGATCATGGATTCAAATGGAATCTTTTGAGATGATTTAAGAAAATTTTCAATCATCAGTAAGATGTTAGTTCCTTCTAAATAAATAGATAAAATTATTATTGATAAAATCATATTTTTTTTATCATTGAATTTTGTCTCAAATTTTTTTTAGAACATTGGCATTGTAAGTTAAAAATTTAATTAAATATATTAATATTATGGTTTATATTATTAAAATTATAAAATTTGTAATAATTATTTTTAAAATTATATTTAATATAATTTTTCATTGGTTAATAGTGTAACTTTAATTTTAGTAAATTGTAAACAAGTTACCTGTACATTACATTGGTATTTCTAAATATAAAAAATATTATTATATTATACTAAATTTAATATTTTATTAAAAATAAAAAAAATTAATGTTCTATCTATTTTTATGTATTAATTTTTTAAAATTTAGTACAATAAAAAATGATAAAATTCAAATATAAAATCTGATGTAAACTACCTTAATTTAAATAATAATCATAATGATTTTTTATATTTAAATTTGAATCTTATATTTTAAATAAAATCATTTTTAAGAGTTATTCACATTATCATCAAGTCATATGCATATTATATATTAAACATTTAATTTTATTTATTTAAAAAATTTTATTTCTTCCAAATACTAAATTTATTTAAATTTTAAGTAATGATATATCCTAAGAAATTTTAAAATATATTATTTATTTATATAAATTAATTTTACAATTATTATAATATTAATCAGTCTTAATATTTATTTTTTAATACACAATTTTAAATTTAATTTAATTATTTAATGTTTAAAATTTAATATATTATATCAATAAAGATTATATATTATAATTTTAATAACTTATTTTGTTGATTTGATTCTTCTTATTAATATAGTATATTATGACATTCATTAATAATAATAATAATACTTTATTATTGTCTTTCATTTAAATTTAAAACTATTTGTACAATGCACAAAATATACACTAATCTATATTAAATTAAATATATCTTGATATTATTATAATATAATTTATTTAAAGTAATAATTTAATTTAGATATATATTAGAGAATATTTGGTTTGCATTAAAATAAGCATGTGTAATTTTATTTATATGGGATTCATTTGTCTTTTAAATTTATAAATTTATTATTGACTTTCATTTAAAAAAATTTAAATTTAAAACTATTTGTACAATGCATAAAATATACACTAATTTTATATTCAATTGAATATTATGTTATATTAAATTAAAGATGTCTTAATATTATTAGAATATAATTTTTTTAAAGTAAGAATTTAATTTATACATATATATTAGAGAATAATTAGTTTGCATTTTAAATAAGTATTTTTACTTTTGTTTATGGGGATTCATTAATCTTTCTAATTCCTCCCTTTTCTCTTAGTCTAATTAATTACAAAAACTAAAATCACACCTTCTTTCTTGTAAACCCCAATTAATTGGAGTTGGGTTTACTCATTTAAGGGAGTAATATTTTGTTTACCTATTCATACTGAAATTTAATATCTTGAAAAATCAAATACCTTGACAAATCAATTTTTTCCAATAAACTAATAGAATTAATTTAGTAGCAAAAGAAAATATCTTCATTTTCATCATTCAATATAAAAAAAAATCTTATTATATGCATTGGTACTAACATACATGATCATTGTTTGTCAATGGTAATATTTATGCTCCAATTGAATAAAAAATTATTAATAAAATAATGGTTAAATTAATGTTTGTTTTAAAAACTTGTAAACAATCAATAAGATAGATTTATAGTTTATTTATATATGTTTTTAAAACCATCAAACTAATAAAAAATAAATGTAAATTCATATATTTTTTATTTGCTAAAATGTTAAATAAGACAAAATAAATAAAAATCAATACTGTTTAAAATTATATTAAAATTTTAAATCAATAATGAAATGTATTTTTATTTTATTTACATATATCTTAAATAATTAAACGTAGTGTTAATTAGAAGAAATACTGAAATGACAAGTGAATCATGACTTGAATTATTTGTTTCAATTGATACAATTTTCTTTCTTTATTTTGGTCCCAGCAGTCACCAACCGTACCTTTGTACGCATTGGTTTTCAAAATTTTGTTGGGAAACAATCATCAGAAGTTCGTAACACTCAGACTATGACAAAAAGGTGAAAAAATGTTTGGAATTATTGCATGATGGCTCCTTCGCCCACATACCCCATACCTGTCTTTCTTCCATTTCTATCTCCTTTTCTTTGCTCATTTCACACGATGTTACAAAGAAGGATTTTGTGGAAGAACTCAAAAGTTAAAAGGATACATTATTATTGAAAAAGTTTTCTTCCCATATTTAAATATATAAATAATATGGGAGGATAGATTTGTTTTATGATAAATTATTTAATTTTTGTATTTAATATTTATTATATATAAATTTATTTTTTAAAAAAATTTGTACAAAACTTTTCAGTTTCATAAATATATTTTAATTTGTGTTTGGATAGAATGATTTTAAATTAAAAGTAAATGCATTTAGATAATATTAATAAAATTTTAAAAATACTTCAAAATTGTAATTAAATAATTTCTTATTAAATAAAATAATTTCAAATGATATCTATTTTAAAAGAATTTTAAATTTTATTTATGTTTAATTACTTTTAAACTATAATTTACAATCCCTTTTATATTTAACTTTTTTTCAATCATCACTCTTTATTAAGTTGATAATTTTTGAAAATTTTAAATTATACATTTAAATATATCATTATTTTTATTATATTAAAAAAATTATGAATTTTTTTGACATATTATAGTTTTTTAAATGTACAACATTAGACAAACTTTGTTCTATTTTTTAAATATATTATAATTAAATATAATATAAAATTATTAAGTACTTGAATTTAAAAATTAAATATTTTTATTAGATAATATTATTTTAAAATTAAATAATAAATTAAAAATGTCTATCAGGTATATTATGTTTGGAAAACTTTGTGTATATGGTATTTTCATAATTTTCACTTCAATATAAATTGTTGATTTTTTAAATAATCACTAACAAGTTATATCTAAGTATGATTTTTAATTTGTTGACTGAGCATAAAATTTTAGGCTGGCAGTATATAAAAATTAAACTTTCTATATTAATCTAAAATGGGTTTTTATTAATTAAATCAAAATGATTTGATGAATCATTTATTTATATCAAAATTAACATAGTTTATATTCTTAAAAATATAAGTTTAATTTTAACATATTATTGGTATAAAAAATCATTATTTATAATTAAGTATTAGTGTACATATTATTTACTCTGTTAATTTATTTTAATTAAAATTTAAATATATAAAATAATAAACTTTAAATTGTATTTTTATAATTATTTAATTTTTATACAATTTTATATAAATTAATATTATATAATTACAATTTAACAGTTAAATTAATAAAGAAAATATTTAAGTTGTTGAACATGGAAATTTTGAGGTAACTTAAAGTTAATAATCAATAAAGTATATAAATATTATAAATCTGAATTATGTCTGAAAGTAATAATTGTCTAAATGGCCTTTTTGCATGGAAAACGTGACCTTTATCACCTGGTTATCCAAATATACAACTTGGTCTTTTATACTATTATTGAACATTCGATGATGATTGAACTAAAACATAATGAAATAAAATAAAATAAAACAGAATAAATTTATCACTTCACTGTTATGATATTTTTATAATTAAATTAAAAAATATAAAAATTATTTTATCTTTTAATTTAAAAAAAATATTAAACAAAATAGATTATATTTTATTATGACTCGTTCAAATATCTGTTTTTCTGTATAATTTTTGTTGGCGGCCCTTCATAAGCTCATGCTTAAGGGTTCATTCTAGAGACGGATTCACCTGCTTTCAATGCGGATTATGAATAAAAAAATATTTTTATTATCATTAATTTTAATTAATTAAAAATTTATTATTATATTATATAATTTATTATAATAAATTTTTTTATATTTTATTTTTAATTATTTATAAAGACTCTGAAAGTTATTGTTGGCAAAATTCTAAAAAATTAGATAAAAATAACCAATACTAATGAATTAGCAGTAATGTATCCGATTCATACATCTAAAATAAACAAAGATGTTGAAGAACTAGTTGAACTAATCTCAAACAGATTAATTCAGTGGCATAAATCTGGTTTGAATAATTTTTTCCTAAATCTTTATTTTTATTTAATCAAAATTAATTTGAGATAACAATAAACACAATTATAAAGTTCGCACATGAATTTCTATTATTAACACTATCATTAACTTATATCTTGCAATATATAACATGTAGTTCTTTATATTAATTTAAAATTTTACTAAATTTAATTTTTTATAAAATGTTATTAATTTAGTTTAATCAATTAGATTAAAAAAACATATTTTTGAATAAAATATAAGTATTAGAAAAATGGATTATACATCAGTAATTTACCCATTCAATAAGTCATATGTATTTTGAAACATTCAGCACATCATAAAAAAAAAAGTCTCCTTACAAGAGTAAAACAAATTACATGTCATAGTTTGTAACAATTGACATTGTTGAATATTTCAATCAAATGTACTCGTATGTGAATGAATTATAAGTAGATGTAATACTTAAATTTAAATTTATGGATATTTGCATAATTTTAATCAGATTTTGATGAACAAAATATTTTGATTGAATTTAAGAAAATCTGAATTTCATCTGCAACAATAAGGTCGAATTTGAAAATATAAATATTTAACTTGATTTTATTCCGTTCCAATAATTATAATAATATTAAATTTTATACTTTAATATATATATATATATAACTTATTTTATTTAAATTAAATATATTTAATATATAATTTATTTTAAAACGTATACATAAATGAGTATAATTTATAGTAATATTTTTTAAAAAATAGGACATAGGTTCTCTATACATTTATCTAAATCATGTGAAATTGATCTTGAGTTTTGATTTTTTACTTTTGATTCTTTCAAATTTATTCTAATTCTTTTTGTTGACGATGCGAAAAGATAAAATTTATCTTTAATCTGTTCTGTTATCATGTATAATTATGTGGATCAAATCTAAATTTTTTAATAATAAAAGTTAATATTATTATTATAAATATTAACAAATAGTTAATAATAATAATAATTATTATTATTATTATTATTATTATTATACTTATTAATGCTTATGATTAAAAATAAAAATAAACAGTTGAACATAATTAGAAATATTAAATATTAAAAAATACAGTTTATCAGTGCATCGCACCAATATAAATATTAGTTTGTGTATGATTATCTAAAAAATATTTGTTAGAAATATAGCATTTAAATATATTAATTAATTTTTTAAAAAATTATAAAATTTATTTAAAAATTTTAAAAATTATTGTAAGAATAATTATTAATATTTTTAATTTATATAAGTATGAAAATTAATTCTATTTTAATAACGGTTGATTTGAGTATAATAAATATCATTGTTGATAGTTTAGGTAAATGATCTATACATCAAATTAAAATTTTAATAAATTTTATTGTTATTAATAAATAATCGTATAGGTAATTAAAAATCAATCTAAAATTACTAGACCCGATTAGTTTAGGATAATTTTAATGAATGTTAACTTAATAAGATATGTTTATCTAAATATAATTTAACATTTTTATATTAAAATTTTCATATAGTATTTTTTTTATTGTTTAATTGAATTATTTTATTTTAATAAATTTCAATATTTTAACCTTTGAAGATTTTTTATTTTTTAAATTTTTTTAATTAAAGTATATATTAAAAGATTTGATATAAATATTAAAATTTAATATTTATATTAATTTAATAATTTTTAACAAAATAAATTTTTTAATCTAATTATTAATTTTTAAAATTTGTTATCAAACATATTATATTTATGAAATTTAGTATAAAATAAAAATTAATAAATAATTTATTACGTTATTTTATTTTAATATCTAATATATTAGTTAAATATATATAAATATTTATGATTGAATAATATATTTGTCAATATTTAACTTATGTAAAATTTAGTATGCATAGTTATAAAATATATCATAATACATTATTCAACTATGAGATTGATAAATTTTTTATTTTATAATTAATTATTAATTTAACATTTAATATTAATAAATCTTAACTCTCTCATTTTATATATATATATATATATTATATAAAAAAATCAACTTATTTTAAACATAAGTTTATTATAAGTTATTTTGTTTAATATTTTTTTAAAATTATTAAATTTTATCAATTTAACTGTTAAATTAATAAATTTTATTGTTTAGATTATATTTATAAAATTTTACAAAAATTTAAATTAATATATATTAGAATAAATATATTATTTATTAAAATAAAGTAATACAATAAAATATTAATTTTTTAAAAATTTATAAATATAATCTATATAATAAAATATTTTAATTTAATAGCTGAATTAATAAAATTTAATTATTTAAAAAAACAATGCTTGAAATAATTTATAATAAAATTATTGTAAGAGTAAATTAATCTTTGATTTTTCTATATATATATATATATAATAAAATAATTTTTATTATAATTGTTAAAATTATAATATAAAAATCTTATAAAATTTCAAATAATTTATATTTACTATTTTTATTTTTATATAAATTTAACAATCCCACAAGATCCCGTTCTCTTTATACATAAATGTAAATATTATTATTATTTTACTTTTTATGCTATATTTAAATTATTTTTTAACCTTCTGTCGTTACAAATTTCTAAGATATTAAATTAAAAAAGAACTAAAAATTTGAGAAATGAAAAATCATTAAAACATATATGAAACAAATAAAAATAATAAAATAAAGGTAAATAAAATAATAGAATATTTTTTTAAAAAAAATATTTGAATATTTTAATATTGTAAAAATAAATATTAATAAAATTTAATTAAAAGTGACAATTTAAACACATCATCACACAAACACAATTACTAGTTTTGTTATAAAATGCATAAACCCAAGTTGTACGGCTTATTTAAGAAACTTTTAATAAAAAATGGAAAGTGATCGAAGATCCATATAATAATTTAGTTCTACATGTTAAATTATATTTTCTAAAATAAAAATAATTTTATTCTTATTAAATCGCATAATTTTTTATTATATTATATTAAGTATTTAAATTTTTTATTTATAAACTTGTATTTTTTCAAACTATTTAGTTTAATTTTTGAATATAGATACAATATTAAAAATTAAATATATATTTTTGTAGATAAATCAAATATTGAAATTATTATAATATTAATTTAAATTTAAATTTAATATATTATATCAATAAAATTATGTTTGATATTTTATAAGTTTTATTAAATTTTTAAATTTATTTAATACAATAGTTATTACTATAATAAAATATTTTACTATTTTTTATTTTTATAAATTTCATTTAAATTTAAAAATGTCCGCAAGAGATATGGATAATGAACTAATAATAAATATACATATGAAGTTAGTTAAGTTAAGGTTAAAGATCCGTTGACCAAAAGGCTTTCGCCCATTCACATTGGACTCCAGAGTTATCATTTGTTTGGATGGTTGAGAAATAAAAATAAATTAAAGATAAATAAAAACTAAAAAAATAAATTGTTTGAATAAATAAATATATAAAAAGTAAAAATTATTTTTATTTAAATATATGAAATATATATATATATATTAATGATATAAATTTTATTTAATATAAATTTTTTAAAAATAATTTATTATATATTTTTATTAATATAATTTTTGTTATTATTTTAAAAAATATAAATTTTAATAATTAAATATAAATAAAAAAATATTTTCCCTCACTTTTTCATCTAACAGAAATTTTTTTTTTTTTTCATCTATTCTGCGTTCAAACATACCATTTAAACGTCTTAAAGATGTTTAGATATTAGAAAAGAGATAATGAACAAGAAAAGATATTATATAATTTGTTATATTTTTATTTAATTTTTCTTAAAAAGTATATTACTAATTTTTGACCTTTTCCCTAATGCCTGATGGTTGGCAGGTGTTTGGTGTGAGCGTGGAACTTGTGATACACGTGATTTGTTGTACCATTTATGTCATGACACCGAGTTTGGTTACTTATGATAAACGTTGTCCCATCCTCATTTAGCATGTTACATTTTACAGTACACTGTTTCAGTGTGGCGCCCTCAATTTCTGTTATATCCCTATCATAATTAAATTTCATTTTATCTTTTTATTTACCTAAGATACTTCTATGCTGATTATTTAAAATTTTAATTATCAAGTTTATCTTTTAAAGAAATTAACGTTATGTTTTAAACTAAATTTTTTTTTTAAATTAATCTTTACAAGACAAAATAATTGTTAATTTTTCTGTCACGATTTTATTTTTTCCTACAAAATGAATATTGCAATATTTTATTTTTAAATAATTAAATTATAAAAAAATATTAAATAAATTAGTATAATAAGAAATTAATATTTTAAAAAACTAATTAATTTAATAAAAAATCACTGTAATTTTAATCTATAAAAAAAAAGACGAATCAAATAATTTATCTGGTATTACGACGAGTGACGTGACTTTATTAACGTAGTGACGAACACAATTTGAAAATTATTTATGAAAAGGAAAAAAATTATTAATTAAAATATACATCTATTTATCTATTTATTTTTAAATATATTTTATTTTAAAAATTTGTCGTTAAATAAAAATATAAATAAATTAATAGAGTTGATAGATAAAAAAATATATATTAACAGAGTACACAACACCTGGTATGTAAGGGAATAGACGAATAGTTGGGTAATTATTCCATGCTCTCTCTTCCTCGGTCGTTGGCGTGACTCGAATGCATGGTGATCATGATTCGCTGGTTCCATGGTTCTGATTGTTCCACGTGTTCGCAAGGGAGAAGGACTATTTACGAATTCTTTTTCTTAAAAAAGGACAAATTTAAGATTATTAACACTTATTTATCTAATTAGTAGGTTATTCTTCCTTCATTTTAATTATATATATAAAAAATATATAAAAGAGATTAAATTATTTTAGAAATAAATTTACTTAAACTTATTTTATTTAATAATGTTTATAAATAAATATATTTTATTAATTTAATTATTAAATTATATTATATTCATTATTCTAATTTTTTTATAAAATTTTAAAAAAATTATATTTTTTTAAATAAATTTAATAAATAATATATTTTTTATGATATTCATTAACTTAAATTTATTTAATAAAATATTAATTTTTTTAAAAAAATTTTATAATTTTTTTAAATGATCTACATATACAGATAACTATCCATTATCCAAAAAAAAGAATGATGAAGTAATTTTTTTTATAAAAAAATATATTGTTACATATTTAAAAATAGGTAAAATATAATATAATAGAAAAAAATAAAAGAGAATATTATTAAAATATATATTAATCATATATTTTTTCTTTTTGTTACGATCAATTTACTGTAAAAAAGTTAAAAGGTTATTTTAATTGTAAAGATTTTATTGTTTATATTTTTAATTATAAAATTATTCATTTTAAAAAAATTGTATAAAAATAATGAAATTTGTTAAACTTATTTTTCATAGAAATTTTTAACAAATAATATATCTACAATTTTATAATTAAATTTAAAAATAAAAAATATTTTTATAAATCAATTAACTTCATTTTTTTTCAATTATTTTATGTAAAAATAGAAAATAATGGTAAAGTTACAAGCCAAGCTATTTTTATATATTTAGACCAACTTCATTATGACAACTCATTAAATTACGTAAACAATTTTTTAATAATTTTTAATATATAGAGAGAGGATTATTTATAATTTAAGTAATTTTCTACTTTAATAAATTTTGTAAATAATTCCTACAAGTTACTTTATATTTTAATATTTTTCTATCTTGAAATTTATTTTATTATTATTTAAAACGAATAAATATCTAAAAATATAATTTTAAAATTAATAAACAGGTTACATCAATTTAATGTTGTTCATTTTTTTTTTGCTGTTTTTTTTTTTTTACCTTTTTTACATTGAATAATCATTAATTACCATTTTAAATTATTCTTTCTCCTTTTATCTCAATTGGATGCTTCCAGCTGGTTCTCGTTCCATTGATCTGACCTCACCGAGTCTATCTTATGATATCAAATTTTATAATTATCAAAACTTTATCTTATTGTATATCAAACTTCAAAGAGTCTTAAATATACAATTTGTTATAAACCATAATAAACTTGGAGTGGAGACTAAATTGATATATAAGATTTTCACACGAAATTCAATTGGTTTTAGTCATTTGTATTGTTTTGGTCAAACATGATAATATTACAAAAATAATCCTTATGAAATAATATAAAATAAGAAAACTTTTCTCAAATTAAAAATATTGAATAATAAATTTCGAACATTATCGATTTACTGCTTAGAGAACGATGTTATTAATTAGCGGAAAGATAACGTGATAAACCTGTCTAGCTTGTTTGTATAATAATAAATTATTTTGATTATTATATATTTTAACAGTATTTTTTATTTTAATATAATTTTTTTATTATATTCTATTTTTTATCTTCCTTTTTTCTATTTTAGTTCCTATGTTTTCAAAAATATAACAACATTTATTCAATAATTAAATTCCTTGGAAACAATAAGCTTAGTAATCCAATGCAGTGTAATGTTACAAGAAAAATAATACTAAAATGTGAACTAACTGGCAAACAGTTAATTCAGTTTAATCAGATATATTAAATTAAAGTTTTGAATATGTAATTTTATTAAAAAAAATAAAAATCATCATTCATAATAATTTTATCCAGCTTAAATAAAATAGTTTTTAATAAAAAACTTACGATCCATAAAAAATTTATATTTAATAGAAAATAAATATAAAAGTTTAAATTAAAATTTGAATATTTTATTCTATACTATAAATATATATTATTATGATTAAAATATAATGGTGAAAACATGTGAGCAAATACTGGATAAGCAATCGTGATTAGGAAAGTTTTAATGCTGTCAAAGCTTATTAAACAGAAAGATTTCCGTATCTGAAGCACACTTTGGGTTACTCAAAACTTGGAAAGGAAAAAATAAAGACAGAAAGAGATGAGGCAGATTCTAGGAAGTTTACTTGCCAGCTAAACACCTTATCTTAGATAATGTGAATCATCATTGTTGGCTACATTAATTGTTTTGAGTTTGCGACGAATGAGAACATAAAATAAATAAGAGACTGAAGATAAATTTAGACAAAAAAATGTTTATTCAAAGTTATTCAGTAAAAGGGATTTTTTTTTTCTTAACGAATTTCATATTATAAAAAACAGAAACTGTTAATTTTTGTTCAACTGAGATTGATTTACATGAATTAATTAATTGACCTAATTAACTGTTATTAAATAAAATTTTCCTCCTCAGCTACTTTGTATATGTTCAGAACAAAAATATTAATAAATATAATTAATATTGTTAAATTTTTTTAAAAATTATTTATTTTTATATATAAAATTTATATTTATTTATTTATTACAGTTGATAAATATAAAAATATATACATAGAAATAAAATTTATACTCTAATTTTAAAGAAGATAAAAAGAGAAAAAAAAGTTTATAAGAAATTGTTACTTGTTCTTGAGTCAGTGTTAGTTTATATTTCTTATGTTTTATTATATTACATCATTCATCACCTCTTTTATTTTGTTTTCCATATTTTATACTAAATATATGCATAAACCTCATGTTTATATAACAATTTTTCTTAAAGATTGTTTGAGAGAAGATTTATGGAAGGAAAAGATGGAGCGGACAACTTTTGTAGTTTTAAGTTAAAAAGTTATACATTATTTATAATAATAATTTATTAACTAATATATTAAATTTATACTAATCAATCTTTTTATATTTTTACTTTAAAAATATTTATTTAAAATAAAAGTTTGTCATCCCTTTCTTTATCTTTTAAAACCTCTTTTCCCAAACAACTTCTTAAAAATTATATGCGATAATACTGAAACTTTGAATTCTGATCCTTCTCCACTCACATATCTCTTTTATTTTATATATCTAAGTGCTGGCAAGCATTATATTCCACTTTCAATAGTTATAAGAGGCTTTAGCAAAAAATTATAAAGAAATTATATATTGTTTAGAATTCAAACTAAAATCATGAGTTTATTGCGTGTAAAATGTCAATAATGTGAAACAATATTTTAGGAGCATATCTTTGGAAGTGAGAATCTAAACTTCGGCGCCTCTAAAATCTTATTTAGGTCAAGTTTTTCTTGATAAGGTAACCTCTGAATAATGCCAGTCTTTAGATTAAAGTATTAAACAAATGCCATAGCTATCTATAAGTCAAGCGCGAATTGTCTTCTTTCTTTTCCTCAGGCCCTTTGATATTAGATTTGATTTTCGACTGAACCAGTGTATATCATCTTTGATCGGAAATAATTTAAAAAACTAAATGTAATTTTCAAAGCATTTTAAAATGTTTTTGGTTATTTTTTCAACCCAAAACTGTTAAGTTAATTCAAACACACGCCATATTATATACCAAGAAGTAGAAGAGACCATATTAATTAAATAATTATTTCTTTCGTTTAATTATTTATTTTCAAAATTAGAGTTCTGACTCAAAATTAGCTATCAGTCACCTCCAATTTTGGGGCAGAAGTAGTACGTAGGCTCATTCACAGAAATTCAGGCATGGAAAAATCATTTCCGCAGACATTAAATGAATCCTACGAATCTGCTACTGTACAAAATTGACAAACGATTGTCAAGTCAATTTCGTAAACAATGTCTAGCAGTTAATGCTACTCATACATCCTCTTTTAAGAATCTGAATTCTTCGATATTATATTATTAATAATATAATATGGTTATTTTAGATTTAAAAATATTTTTAAATAGGTACCACTGATCATAATTATTATAAGATTTATTATATATGTTTTTAATTTTTAACATAATTATATTATAAGTTTAATTTTAATATGTTGTTAGTGTAAAAATTGTTACACCATTAACCAATTAAATATCAAAGTAGGTATGTTTTTTACAATAATTATTATAAGTTAATAATTTTTACTATGTAATAGTTTGTGAATAAATAATATTGTAAAATGTGTTTTAATTGAATTTTGATTTAATTATATTATTCAATAATATGAAAAGATTTAAATTCTTTTTTTTATGCTATTTTACAAAAGTGTTCAATGTATAAACAATGGGATGAGAAATGTTAGTAACATATTATTTAATGTTTCATTTTGATGTAGTATCATTGTAAAAAAAATTACACATTAACCAATTAAAAATTATGATTTACATTATTAACCAGTTAAAATTATGATATGTATAATTTTTGAAATAATTATTATAAGATTTTAATTAAAATTTACTGACAACGTAAATTTTTTTATATTATCGTCTAATCATGAATTATTCATATAATATAAATTATTATTATTTTTTAATAATTACTTTAAATGTTATTTATACCATGATTTTTAGTTAGTTCACAATATAAAAATTAAAATTAAACTTTTATTATAAATAAAAATTAATTTTTTAATGATATAACAATGAATGATAAAGTAAACATTATTTACAATGTATTATAATTAAATTTACTATCCACTATAATATTGTTTTATTAATTCTCTTATTTATTGGATGAAGAAAGTTTCGAATGGTTCCCCCCTCCTGTTTTTAAGACATTAAATACATTTGTTTTTCATTTAGTATCTTCTTTAAAAGTAATGATAGAATAAATAAAAAATAGAAAAATATAACATTGTCCTATCTATTGAGTAGAGAGAGGGATCCACACCGGCTAATAGAATCCACGTAAATTTCATGAGCACTTTTAATAAGGAAACTGAATGGATTCATTTGAATTCTTAGTCATATTATGTGTAACTTTTTAATCTATCACTCTTTAGTGTTCATAATAGACTACCGGTTGATTTTGTCAAGTATCATAGATTAAAATTCGTTAAGTCTTTTTATTCATCAATTTAGAAAATAAAGGAAAACCTTTCTTTAAGTTCTTCAATTTATAATTTTTTTATCTTAATTTGTACAATCACACATGTAATGATCAAAATTAAATAACGTAGAAAATGTAGAAATAAAACATGAAGAGCAAAAATGATGATATATAAAATGATTATGTCTTTTGATTTTTCATACTTACATTTTTTGTTTGATTTTTTGCATGTATATTCAGAAAAATATATATTTTTTTATTTTAATTCACGTATAAATGCGTGTTTACATAATTGGCAATGCCTTCTCTCATAATTGCACATTATCTTACTGACCATTTTCGTCTTACAACTTCCATAACTTTCGTTGATTACTCTCTTTCTGAGTAACCATATTGTGTATTGTAATATCGAGTCGACTACTATTTGGATGTGGTCAACCTCAATCATGCACCTCTACTTTTGACAGGAACATATGGTGCCTCAGTCATATCTAGCCATGCCTTTCATTCTCTAAGTATAAGATGATTTAAGATGCATTGCTGAGTTCTTATCAAAAGTATCAAGAATTTTATACCTAACACTACCATATCATATGAGTACGGTATGGATATTTTTAAATTAAAACAAAATTTATAAATAAAATAATAATAAATATTTTTACTATTAATATAAATATTATAGATGTTAATAAGAAAGTAAAAGAATAAAATTCTCGAGATTGAAGATGAAATTAAAAAAATAAATCATTAAAATCACAATACATATCTTTATTGATATGATATATTTAAATTTAAATTTAAACTTAAATTAATTGATTAAAATTATAATCATTTTAAGATTTAATTTTTAAAAAATAAAAAATATCTTTATATTTATTATAATGTATCAATATTTAAAATTTAAACTAAATTAGTATTTGTCACTCTTTCCATAAAAGTATAACTACTTCTGATCCACTAACTGTCTTAACTCTTAAGGGTAATATGCTCAGATTTTAAGTTAAAAAATTTAAGCATAATTTCTCCAGAGATTGATTCAATGAAAATCTTGTGCATATTGCAATTTTTGTATCATGAGTAGGACTCATTGTTTTTCACAGTTGTTGTATGGCTATATGTGTGTGTATTTTTTTTATAGTGATTCTTATTGTTCCCAGCCCTAACCATGAGAGATTAAGGTGGTGATTAATTTTTGAAAATATTTTATTTTTTTATTTATAAAAATGGTATATCAATTTATTTTTAAAATTTTATACACAAAAATAATTTTTATTATTTTTTACAAAATTTAAAAAAATAAAAATAAGATAAAATTTTTATAAATAAAAAATAAAAACAAAAAATATTTTCGTAAACAACCAACTATCACTTGAATATTACGAAATCATATTTAACAAATCATCGACATATTGGGAGGAGGGTATTGTCAATTCCAGTTTCGAAGTAGTATTTAAACACCAAATTATTTTAACTATGATAAATCTGATGCCAATGTCATCGGAGTTAGTGGAAAATATTTAATTTGAACCTCATGGTTATTTTTATGTAGAAAAAAATTATAAAAGAAAAATGTTAGAAATTGATAATTATTGATTAAGAGAAAAAAGGTACGTTATTAAATAAAAAATGTTCCATTCCCTCAACGAAAATTTAATATTTTTAATTATTAAAATCTTAATTTTAAAATTATAAAAATATAAAAAATTAATTAAATTTAAATTATAAAAACTTGATAAAAAATTTAGTAAAATTATAAGAATGAAATAATTATTTTAATCTAATTTATATATTCTGTCATCAAATAATACTTGTTGATTGCTAATGTAAAAGTAATGTACTCTTAATAGTATACATCTATAATTTTTTTGAAAATAAATTACCTCATTTACCAGTAAAATCCAGGCTAATCTAAATCTCGAATTAACCCTAATTTGTATGTCTTCCAATACGTTCACTATAGAATAGTTTTGTTTGTTTCCATGTTAGGGAAATCAAAATCGGTTATGAAAACTAAATCAATGACAAATTAATGTTTGGTCCGAGTTACAAGACATGTCCTATGGATGTGATAATATTCCGCTTCCGGGCAAATTGATTCTTCAATTTACTCAAATAAGCACTATGTGAGAACTGTATTCAGGTATTTGTAGAATTTTCGTACAGTGATGGTATGATGAATGATTAATATTTTATCCTTTCATATTAATAAGATCGTTTTAATTAACGTTTAATATTTTAAATATGAATTTTTATATTTTATTTTCATTAGTATTTAACCTTTTTAATTTCTCTGTTTTGATTAATAAATGAAATTAACAAGTCTAAAATAAAATTTATTCTAAATAAAGTTAAATTTAAAATATCGTAGTAATTAATATTTTTGTAATCTTATGTTTAGATGAAAAGGTCCAATAAATAAGAATGTAGGAAGTATAAACCAAGTTTTTAATTTGGGATTTAATGCTTATCTTTTGCCAAAGTATAGCATGTATTATATAGGATTTTTATAGCGTTCAAAGGTGAAGTTGATGAAAGATAAAGGAAAAATAACTTTATCATTTCATTGATAATTTGATACTTCGGAAGAGTGCATTGAATGACGGCAAAATAAACTAAAATATTAAAGACACTACACGAATAATTTTTATCCTTCGCAGAATAATGCAGAAGAACCTAAAGAACATTGCAGATGATTTACTAAAACTCGCGTCCCATGGAGTGAAGCATAGAGGTATCTTTGCTGATTCTTTCGTTATATATTTTTTAAGCTTTCCGCATTATTTAGTAACATAATTATTAATTTTAGTTAGATAATTCTACAACCAATCCTAGCAAGTTCTTAAATCTATCTATCTTTTTCTAACATAATGAAAACCATATTTTTTTAAAATAAATTATATGATATTATTTAATGCTATAAATATTTAAACTACTAAAATCAGAATAATAACGAGTGATTTGATTAATTCACATGAAATTTTGATTCAATTTTTTTTTACTTCGTACATAAAAAGAAAAGGACAGTATATAACCTCCAAAGAAAAAAACAGCATAAAATCTCGAACAAGATATTCTTTGTTTCATTTTTTTTTTGTTTTTTGTTTGAGTTTATCAGACATTTCGATAGTAATGATTTTTCATTAAAAAGTTTTTCCCTTCCTCAAAAACAAAATTTCAAATTTTAATTGTGAAAAAGAAGGCATTAAGTTTTGCTTCTATACAAGTTATTCAATCCGGGTCAAACTGGTCTGAACCTAAAGTACTTCAAGATATCTCATACCGAAAATTCCACCCCCCTCTCCCTTTTCCAAAAAAAAAAAAAAATCACACCGTCTTTAATACATTTTACATTAACTTACTAAAACATGCTATCTTGGTTCACATTGTCAACAGTCATCGGCATGCCACCAAAGAGCTTTTGGAGTTTGCCATCGTCAGCCAGTACATGTCATTAACAAAACTGCCCCGGGAAATGAATACGCCAAGCAAATTACTCACATGTAAACCGATGTAGCCGATTACACAGATTAGAAGAGAAAGAAGAAACTATTCTTTGGAAGCTAGTCAGCCACTACTACTATAGGAGCAAGAAACGGACTTCAAAAATTGAAGGAAAAAAAGACTCAAGAACCAATGACCAACATTCATACCTTTAATCTTGAAACACAAAAACGGAATAAAATACATGTGTACGAGCTTTAATAATCATATTATTATAACATCATTAAGTGATAACAAAATGCGCACGTCAACCTTCTGAGTTCATCAATCCGCCCAACTCATTGAAGCTGACGCTTTTAACCACCTCCAGATTTGAGTGTATTGCTCAACCTATATAACAAACTTACAGATCAATATTGCGCACGATAGTATGTTCGTAAAAAGAAGGCATTAAGTTAGTGCACTCCAAGTAGTCTAAACATCTCAAAAATTATAATCATCATTTGTAAACATCAACCATACACCTCTGAAGATCAACCAGTGACAGCACAATGTATAAGTAAAGTTTCCTAGTAATACTTTTGAGCCCAAGACATATTTTTAAAGAAAGTACGCGCCAAGTTGGCCATATTCTATTGGATAGGGTTCTTTATTAGCAAATCTATGAACTTTCAATCTATTTAGCAGAAAATATTCATAACAACATATTCATTTAGGGGAAATGATACATGTAACTAGGTTACAATCCCGTGCTGCTGGACAGCCAAAATTCATCTATGCACTTTCTTCTATAATTATGAAAGTAAGATATCAACAAAAAAAATGTTTAAATTTTTTGACATAAATTATAAAAGAAAAAGAACGGGGGCATACAGAGGAAAAATATTCTCAAATTATAGCAGAGAAGTGAAAACTAAAAAAATAAGGCTCAATGACGTCTTTAATTCCTCATTTTACATCCAATTTTGTTTTAAATTCCTGTCATTTTTTTATGATTTTGATCCTTTATTTTATTGAAATTGTTGGCTTTGATTCCTACTATTATAATTTTGTATACTTTTAGTCCCAAAAAAAATCAGTGTGGACAATTTGGTTCCTTAATTTGTTTATTTACTCATATTTTAACCTTTTACAGGATTATTTAATTTTTAAAAAATGGCAATTTATAAAGTTTGATCTCTGAAAATGTTAACTTTGTTCATATATTGTTTACATTTTTTGTGAAAAAAGAACCAAAATATGACCAAATTAGTACTAAATTGAGGAATCGAAACCAACAAAAAAAAAGATGTTAAGGACTAAAACAAAAAATCAAAATAAATCGGGGGACTAAAAACATCATTAAGCCAAAAATAATAGATGAAAGCAAACTAATATTTACAAATATTTGAAATCATAATTCCCTTGAAACAGTCTTCAGTTCTGTGTGACTTACCAGTCCAGGCCCTCAAAAAGCCCTTCGCCCTTTATGGCAGAAGTTTTGAAGATAGCCCATTGGCGATTTTTGATCTTGTGTAACTCTAGAGCCTCTGTCACTGCAGCATCATCAATGGCACCAGGAAGGTCCTGTATAGTGAAAAGAGACACATTTCGAACAAATTGATAAATTATTTTTTAAAAAAATTTGCACTTAAGGTATATTACCATAACATGTACATATGCATATAAAGGTACAACTTGAATATATCTTATTGCATTATCTCAGTTAGCAAAGACTTCTATAAAAAATGTCAGCTTATGCTCATTCTTTCCTTCTTATTGCCCTTGGGGGACTATGAGAATCCAACAATATAGATCTAATTCTTACCTGTTTGTTTGCAAAAATGAGAACAACTGCACCTTTCAGTTCTTCCTCCTGAAGTAAAGGTTCAGCGAAAATAATTAGTATTAAGCATTATTTTTAAAAATCTGAAATCACCATCGTTGAAAACAGCAAAACCATTAACCAGTATCAATGGAGAATAGGAAAAAGCAAAGCATCCATTTTTAAAAATACATTAATTCTTATAATAACCTAAAAAACAAAATTGAAAATCAATGAGCTACTTTTATGCAATAAGAGTTATGAAAACCACTTCAGAACCAAATTGCACAAAGTCTTTTCAACTAGTTGCAATTGGCTTACATTTATCAAATGATGCCACAGAAATCAGTGAAAGCCCAATTCCTCAAAGTGGCCATTTAGAACAAAGTCATTAGGCTATCCTCCATCTGATCAGAACTTCTAAGTTCTAATTGGTGCTTCTTTTAGTCTTCTTTTCGCTATCCAAACCATCTTAGTTTCTATCATCTCTACCTAGACGGGTGCAACTTCTACTTTCTCTCCTACATCAGCTCATGATCTTTTCTTGTATCATCACTCGACATTTATCCTGTGCTCTTGTTGGCATTTTATTACTTAATATTCAATGTTATAAATCATCAGCCTTTGTACGGTTATGCAATAAAATATTCCCCAAAGCTCAAGACACCGTTCTATCACAAATAACATCAAAGGCTAAAGCATTCCTTTATTGCATCCTCTTAGCAATGGTGCTGAAGCTTCATGTAACTAATAGAGCTTGATTGATAGTAAGGATAGAATAAATAAGGATAGGATATGAGAGTTGAACAATGACGGACTGGACCAGAGTATAATGGACTCTTATTTATCTTATATTTGATGCTCAGGGCAGTATGTTACATAACATTATATGACTCTATTCAAGGTTTGTAAAATTAGATTGGTCATTAAACCGGTGAAGGTACTAGTTCAAGGTTCTATGGTTGAACCAGTATTAATTAAATATTATTTTTAAAATATTTATAATATATATTAAATTAAAAATATAAAAATATATAATGATAAAATATATTAATATCATCATTTTACATGATTAAAAACTGAAAGATTATATATATTTTAATTTTTTAATTTAAATTATACATACTAACTAAAAAAATATAACAATTTTATTTTTCTTTTTTCTTTAAAAATATCAAAATAATATTTTAACCAGTTTTTTACTGATTCTATTAGTTTGCCACTGGTTTACCGGTTTTTTATCGGTTCCCTACAAGTTTTCTACTAAATCGGTTTTGTGATTCAATTAACTTGGAGTTATTTATCGGTTCCCTACAAGTTTTCTACTAAATCAGTTTTGTGATTCAATTAACTTGAAGAGGGAATCGATTTTTAATTTAACCGGTCAGACTGTTTGAAATAAACAAATAATAATAGAATAAGAAATAAATTATATTAAAATGATATAACTATCTTTTCTATTAAAATTAATTTTTAATTTTCAATAGAAATATATAAAATTTTTTAAATAATTAAAATAATTTTTATAAAATTTGTTTTTGTATATAAATAATATTGAAATATAAATATTACAGCTATAATAATTTTAAAAAAAATTGTTTTCTCAATTAATATTTAAAATATTTTTGTAATAAATTATAAACAAAACTAAAATAAATTAATAAAATTATATTTTATAAAATATTTTTGTAAAAAATGTTTTAAAAATTTAAAAGTCAATATAAATAATTTTCATAAATATTTAAAATAATCAAATTATTTTAATAAAATATTAAAAAAGGTAAGAGGTAAAGATAAGAAAGAAAAGAAAAAAGTTATCATCATGATGCATTTTAACCCAACACCCATTAAGATAAGAATTTTAACCATCGGGATGGGATTTGTCAATAAATATATTATCATTAACTATCCTCTCTTATCATGACCACACAATGGGTCCACAGTTTAGAAATTCTCAGAGCACCTCCCATGATATCTATTACTTATGAGTACAAGAGTGTTTTCAAAAGTAACCAAACCTAGTACTTAGATCAGCTTCAGAATGACTTGTAATGTAAGCGATTTTTACACTCCCTCCGAGCCTAGATTAATACTTGTATAGGTTATTAGTTCTTACTACTGACGTTACCATTCATGTTTTTTGAACTTTTTCTCATTCTATTTCTTAATAAATGATGATTGAAAAAATAATTATATGAATCCATAATGCTTAATTTGGATGATTTGAAAAATTGGATGGATAGAAATAGGAGGATAAGAAATAGAGTGGAAATAGAATGAAAAAATAAGTTGTTTGGATAGATAAAAATAGAAAATTCCTTCTATTGTTTAGATAAGTAAAAAAAGAGTAGAAAGAAATATTAGTAGTATAAATTTTGATTTATATAATTTTTTAAAAATAAAATTTAACTTCAATTTTTTTTACTGCTTTTTATTATAATTTTTATTTTTTGTTTAATAATTTTAACAATTTAAACTAAATAAATAAACAAAAAAAAACTTTGGCCTCCCATTTTCTTGGCTCTTAAGGGGTGAAAAGATTTATGGGAACCTCATGAAATTTAATTTCTTCCTTCCATATAGGAAGGATGCAAGCAAACAAAGATAGAGAAATAAAATCTATGCAAATTCAAAGAACAAATTGTGCCCTCCCTCAATTCCTTGTAACCAAACAATGGGTAAAAGTAATTGGAAGTATAAATACACAAAAGTAAAACAAATCAGGAATGACACATACCTCCAGAATTGCATGGAACTCCTCCTTAGCTATCACAAGCCTGTCAGTGTCACTTGAATCGACAACGTAGATTATTGCTTGAGTATTTGGAAAGTAACACCTCCAATATGGTCTATGCACGAAAAACAAAAAATAATCAAACAAAAGAAAATTGGAGAAATAAATGGAGATTACATATCAATTCCAGTAAAATTCACTTTCCCAGCTTGTGGTATGCATCACTTGGTTTCATTATGCTGGTGGTTTGTTCTGTTATCATTTCACCACCAGATACATTTTTCTCCCTATTTTTAAGGGAAATGTATATGCAAAACGAGGTTGTCATTGAGCGTTTTTAGGTTGCACATGCTTATCTCATGCAAGTTAGGATAACATGGACATAAAAAAACTTAGTTATATATAATTACAAAACAATCACTAAAGGCAAAGTGACAGTTAAAATCTTAAGGTAGCATTTCAGAATTAAGCCAAATTACAAAGAGTGAAACTGAATTTAACCAATAAATAAAACTACATAAGAGAAATTTGTATTTGCTTCCATAAAGCATGACTACTTTATGTTTCTTCTTAGTAACAGGTTTCTTTCCACAATGCGCTGCTACCATAGTTTCAAACATATAGGATTGGTTGGTGATATCAAAGTTTCTATCTAGTTCCTTCCTAGTCATAATAGATAATCAGCAAATGGCCTCATATCATAACCTACCATATCTTGTGAAGTTGTCATGCATCTTTTTTCTTCAAATAATTTTTATTCACTAAGATTTTATATATTACTAGAAGGAAATATATTGATTAACTACATAAAAAATGGTATCTTTATATACTAATACAATGAAACTAGCCTTGTTGGTGTCACATACACATATCAAGGACTTTAACAGCTTCTTATAGATGTAAAGTTGTAAACACCAAATAGCAATATGGGAAAGCTAAAGGGCTAAAAAAATAGCAGAGCATGAAGATTGAAGAGTCTAGTAGCCCAAATTGAAGTAAAATTCCTCCACATGCTAGCCAATGACAATTATAACACATCCTTGTATCAAATAGTCATGATAAAAAAAATACAAATTAGTGCGAAAATGTAACATATCAAAAGGCACATGCTGCTATATGTTAAAAGTATAGAAAAAAAGATTATACATCTTCCATCCGTCAAAAGAAGCAAGAATGAAACCAAAATGCTTACCTGATACTTGTTTGCCCACCTGTGTAAACAAATGTTTGATATCAGAATTAGAAATTGAAATAAGCCCTCCTATGTTAAAACAATTCAGTTTTGTACAATTACAAGTTTATATGATCATATATAGTAAGCTATATTTAAGGTTGAAAAGTCTAAGAATTATCTTTAAAAATACATACAAAGTAGATATATAACAAAGGAAACAGGAAACAGGAAAAAATTGCTTTATTGTCTCGGTTTTTATCTTCACTTGGACTGTATCAAAATTCAAAAAGACCAACAGATAAAAATATCTATGGCCAAAAGAGGATAAATTATGCCACCTCATGTGTTGTATTGCAAACAATACCTAGCATAAAAATTAGGAGAATCAAGTCTAAAACATGGGCCAGTGTATGCTTAGAGAGAAGCAACAAGGGAAAGGGCAATTTTATACAATGATTACATTCCAACCTTTTAAAATCAAGGGACCAAATGAAAAAATGTGATATTTAGAGAATTCAAAAGCATACTTAAATCCTTTAATTTAATAGATGATTATATATATATACACATTTAATCTTATAATATATTTTTTATATTATTAAACACTGTTTTTAGTTAAAATTCATTTAGTATATAGGATTTCAGCCTTGCTCATTGAGTTCAAGAATGGTCATCTCTATTGCTAAACAAGGCAGCAAGAAATATGCCACGAAACATGCTGATATTTAGAGAATTCAAAAACATACCTAAATCCTTTGATTTAATGTATGTTCAGATATATACAAATTTGATCTTACTTTTTATGCTATTTATATTATTAACCACTATTTGACTTAAAATTTATTGAGTGTAGGATTTCGACCTTGCTCATTGAGTTCAAGAATAGTTATCTCTATGGCTCTAGTGTCGATTTCAAATCTCTTCAGTCCAACAAGGGCAGCAAAAACATAGGCCGCAACTTGTGCGTAAAACATACAGAATTTGCATGAATCAAGGCGACTAAGATCATTACCTAAATCCCAGACTTGAAATTTAATGTTGTTATACTGCACGGTTTCAACATTAAACCCAATTGCTGCATCAAATAATAAATTAAATCAATCAGTCAAAATACTGAAGGTAAAGAAGAGCATAGATACCATCCACGCAGCGGAAACATTAACGAGTAGAACGCACATGCATATAGAAGAAAAAAATGCATATAACATAGTATTCAAAATTTAGTCTACATTTTCTACCTTGGAACATACAGAACAACTTGAATAATTTTATACAATGGATACAATTAATTTATATATTAAATAATATATATATAAGCGAGTTCATAAAATTTAACCAGAGACTACGGTACCTAAAGTTCAAAATATGATCGCTCGGTAGCCGGTAACTTCCAAAACCAAAAATGTTTACCAGCCAAACGAACTAAAAACTAAAGAAAATGCAGACGTTAAGATTAAGGTAAATGGAAGAGGAGATCGAGAACCTACTTGGAATGGTGGAGACAACTTCACCCATCTGAAGCCGATCTGAAAAAGAATGTAAATAAATCCAACAAATCAATACCCGAGGCATCAAATTAAATGATGAGGGAGAATCGGATAGGTAGTAACCATACAGAGAATAGTGGTTTTGCCGGCATTGTCGAGGCCGAGAACGAGAATTCGAGCTTCCTTGTTACCAAAAAGGGACGAAAACAATCTCGTAAAAACTATTCCCATCTTCCGATTCGGCAGAGGAACCCCCACGGTGCAATTATAGTTAGTGCATCAATCAGTAACAAATGATTCCAACTTATCCTTTCTGACGAAAGAAACGAATATAAATGAGATCAGATCTCAAAGCAGAAAGCCAGAACCTGACGACGAGGAGTGAATGTGAGTGTGAATCTAGCGGAAGAACGAGGATGAAGAATTTGAAAAGCAGAGAAGAGAGGAGGATCGATTGGGATTGGCGAGGTTTTCTGAAAGAAATACCGAATCGAAAGTGGAAAAAGAAAGAACCACGACAAAGAGAATGAAGATAAATAGCAGATGGTTTCGATTCCCTCGCCCTCCTCCTCTTCACCTTTCGGTTTTGGGATCTCGCACCCAATAGCATCCGCTATACTACTCTCATTTTGCGCA
Organism: Canavalia gladiata; assembly: GCA_037954105.1. NCBI lineage: Eukaryota > Viridiplantae > Streptophyta > Magnoliopsida > Fabales > Fabaceae > Canavalia > Canavalia gladiata. The sequence continues at coordinate 38,579,233 of CM075662.1, read as the reverse complement.
TTTAGCAAGCTACAATGAATTTTGGGCCTGGGCCTTCCGTTTTGTTTCCAAGATTTTCTTTCTGGACTTGGATTGGACTTTTGCAGGTTGTGGTTCATTAATTAACAAAAAATAAATTATGAATTATATTATATATGTACATGCAATTTGTGAAAACGCTGACCAATTAGGGTACCGGTTGGAACCTGATGCTTTCTGCTTCTTGCTCCATCGACCCAAAATGAAAAGATACCAGTTAAAAAATAAAAAAACATTTATTCAAAAATAAATTAATTATATTTAATCTCTCTAATTTGGACCGCATACGATTTTTACCTCCTAATATTTTCTTCATTTAATTAACTCCTTTTATTTTTAAAATCATACAAAATTTACCCCTTAAAATTTTTTATTTATAATAAAAAATTATTATTTATCTAAATACTTGAAAGATTTATATTTAAATTAAGACATAAAATAATTTAAAAAGAAAATAACAGTTTTAAAATTTTGAGTGAAAAAATTAAAGAGACAAATTCATTAAAGACAAGTTTGGATAAATAAAACTAAATTAAATACTCACTTAATTTTATTAAAATGATTTAAAAAAACTATCTTGATAAATTTCTCTACCAAAATATTTAAACAAAGTTGAAAAATAAAACTAATGATAGTATGCTTGGATTAGAAAAGTTATCTCAACCCTTCATATATATATATATATATATATATATATATATATATATATAATTAAATATTGAAATGATATAATTTTTCGTATTTGGATTAACCATAAAAGTGTATCATTTCAATATACATAATCAATTATTGTTATAATTAATTATATAAAATAATTTTTTTAAAATATATTATATAAAAAGTAATTTTAAAATAATCTATAGAAAAATAACCCTTCTAATAGTAAAAATTACAAAAATAGATATAAATTATTTGTAATTTTCCATTTAAAATATTATTTGTTAAAAATAAAATAAACTAATAATTTTTAATCATACATTTTAAAATTTTACTTAGATTAATTTTTATTCTTTATAAAAAATAATCAAAATATTATAAATTTTTTAACACTAATTTCAAAAACATTAACAGTAAACATGCACTTATAAATTAGTTTAATAAATTTAAGTTTGGCAAAATATCTTCCAAACATGCCTTAATATGATTGATATCACAAATATTTTAAAATTTTTATTGATCTCTCTCGGTCACGTAAACTACTTATATGAACCAAATCCATTCCTATACGCTCCTTTGCACTCGGTTGCATTGTCGGTAATTTCAGTATAAACTAGCGGTGATGTTAATAATAATAATGAATAAAACAGACAGAGTGAAACAAATATTACATACAAAGTATAAATTATAAAAAATGAAAAATAGAAAATAAAAATAATTTAAAATATTTAAAAACAATATATAAATATTATTTTTTAAAATAAATTTAAAAAGTCTTACATACCATCGAAAATTTTGGATTTTTAAAAATAAAAAATTATTTTAAAAAAAATCGAAAATTATTTTAAAAACAACTTATTTAAAATAAATAAAATTTTAAAATTTGTTCTCTATTTATAAATTAGTTTTACCTTTAGATTTATATCTATTTTTATAATTTTATTATTATATAAATAATTTTTTTATACAATCCAACAAATTATGTTATTTTAATTTTTATTTAATATATTCAAATATAAAATTTATTTATAATTAATTATAATAATAATTGATATAAACTTATTTTAATAACAATCGATTATGAACAGAATTATTATTATAAATAACTTTTTTAAGCTAATTGAAACGCTCACAAAATAGAGTGGAAATTAAAATTAACTAACTCGGGCATGCCAAGGAAGGTATGCATGCATAATGTTATTTTTTACCTAAGCTAACATGCACTTCCCTGGACTTCACATGAACCGGGCTACCTGGCAGATGTTAGCTCTGACACTTTTATTTTTACAAAGGAAAATTAAGTAATCATAAGTTATCTCAATGTCCTTTTATTAGTAAACCCGATATACCAAACTGTTCCTCAGCAAAAATAAATAAATAAAAACCCAAGAAAAATAGCCACCATATACAGCTAGATTCTGCTTTCTATATAACGGACTGGAAGATCATCTCCGCTAGCTCCTGCAACATACCAAAAAGAACTTTATTAGAATCTATGAAAAAATCATGGTTCGTTGTCAATAAGGATACCAAGAGGACTAAATTGACAACAAGTATAGAATATAACAGCTTGAGCTAAAGCAATTTGATTAGTCAATCAACACGGATATAAGAAGAAATATATCGAATCAGGAAAAAATTTACATTTCGCACGTTCTTATCATCTAATGTTAATACTGAAGAGGGTAAAAAGCATTTTCTGGATCTCGGTTAGCCTCATCGAAACGTCATAAAAAACAGCACCCTTTACTCAAAAAGTTCCTAAATAACTGAGATGATAGGAAAAAAAAAACTTATGGTTGTATTGCAAGAAGAGAACAATTAATTGCTTGATGATTTCTAGAGGATAATAAGTTCATTATTGATGTCTTCTACGTTTGGTGATTAAGATCTGGTTGCATGAGTATCTTTCATGATAATTCAGGATCGTGGAGTTTGCCAGAAATTTTCAAGGTGAATAATCATATTTACAATTGTTCATTATAGATTGGGAAAGCGAAATTTATACTCTTGATAAAACAATTTAATGCATAATGCTTCCGCTTATTTTTACAGAAAGTTGAGTTACCTGTTTCGCAGAAGCAACCTTTGGTTCTCCCCATTCCTTGACCTTTTTCTCAAGCAGTTCAAAGTCAGCTTTACCAGCCTATCGCAACATCCATTCCAATAAAATTAATCACAAAAGGCACCAAATATGAAGGATGAAAAATGTTGGAAGAATGTTACCTCTATTTGAGCCCCAAGTTCAGTGTCAAAACTCTGATATCGCTTGCGGACAAGCTCAGCCAGAGAACCATCCTTTGGTCCAACATAATGAGAAACGTTTGGTAAGATTCTCATGAGATTAAAAGTAAGCTTTCGTTGAATTTACAGTTACATGTCTGAATTATGAGAATATAAATAGGTGTAAGGGAGGATACAGTGTATCACCTCAATTAGCTTCGCAGCATTCCTGAGGCCGCGAGCCAGTGTATCCATTCCAACAACGTGGGCTATGAACAGGTCTTCAACATCTGTACTCTCTCTCCGCCTAAAATGTTGCCCAGTGAAGTCATTGATGAGGAAAAAACGATAAGAGTTACAGGAATACAAGTACAGAAAGATAGCGAAGGACTAACAGTTTTGCATCGAAGTTGAATCCACCTGGTGCAAGTCCTCCCTGGAAAGGCAGAACAAAAACATGAGAAACCCAGTCAGATGAGATAGCATTTCTAATGTATACAGTTTGGCATTTCATGATGCAAGTTCAGAGACAAGCATTTCCTTACATTACGGATCACACTGAGCATAACCATTGTTGCCTCTTGAATATCTACAAGAAACTGATCTGTGTCCCAACCTGCAGTAATAATAACAGTTTCATATTATAACTTCCATCCTTGTGCATATTAACACAAAAGTCCATGTTTCTATGTTAAAAAGAAACATTGTTTATTAAATAAGAGAGAATTCACACATACCAACTTGAGGATCACCAGTGTTTGCATCAATATTACCCAGCAATCCATTGATCCTTGCAGTTTCAAGTTCATGATGACAACTAACATGTTTGACAGATATTGAAAGTACAAAGATCATGTCCAGCTTCAGTTATAAATATCAAATTTAAAATGGAAAGTATGATCAAGGACATTGCATTTAAACATAATGTACAATGATAGATTCACCTGTGACCAGAGAGGGTGGCGTGGTTGCACTCTATGTTGAGTTTGAATTCCCCTAGAAAAGTAGAAGGAATGAGACGGGAGAAATTGTAAAGAGTAGAAACATGGTTCTTAATGAAGGAAATTAGAGAAATATTTCATTATATACAAGTGACGAAGAGACCCATCCTGCTTTTGCTAGTGTTGCTTCAGCTAAATTATTTCAAACAAGGACCATTTGGCCATTAATTTGAGGTAGAAAGAAAATTTATCAACTTGAAGAAGTTAAAAAACAGGGTCACACTGAGGACAAAACTGACACAACACTTACCGATATGCATTTAGAGCAAAGGCAAAGAATATAGCATAAAAAGGAAAGTAACATAACATCTCTACATTTAAGCACAATGAGAAAGTTAAAGTTGTATACAGTTAAAAATCTTAATTATATGCTGCCTAACAGCATAAAACTTTCAATATGGAAAGATATTACATTCAATTTTTAGTTCATGCAGAGTCAACTGCAATGACAAAAGACAAGTGAATATTACCTATAAGTCCATATTTTCGCAAGAAATTGGCTGAGGTTGCAGCATCCCAATCATACCTGGAGGAATATAAGTTTAGGATATGTAACAAGTACTGCAAAATTATTGATTGAGTTGGTAAGAAGTGTACTGGTGTTTTGTAGGTTCTTGTGGCTTTGGTTCAATTAGCAATGTCCCTGAAATCACATAAGGAAGAGAAATTACATAAGATTTCTTCATCAAGGGAAAAAAAAGAAAGAATAGAAAAAAGACTATACAAAATTTTGGTACAGTAACAGAGATTAAAAACCAACATTATAACCATCCAAGCATCTAGCTGTTAAGATGATTAGTGTGCTCTACTCTTCCTATGTTTCATAATTTAATGCTAAAAAATAGCAGAGCAAGTAGGTATTCCAGAGAATGTTACCATTGAATCCAATCTTCTTTTTGTGTGCAACAGCAGCTTCAAGAAACCTAGCCTGTGACCAAGTAAATAAACAGCATTAAATTAAAAATGTATAAGACATTGAAAATAAGAAGACGAGCCCATTTGAACCACAAACTGTCTTTTTGGTGTATGCAATGGATTACCACAAGCTCATGGCATGACTCTCTCATTCTATTAATATGAGAACCACTATGAATGGACAGAAAAATCATGCCATCTAACATAAGCATCAACCAAAGTCAATTTTGTTCCTCAGGCTTAATGCTGTGTCTTGCTTGTGTTTTTTTTTTTTTTTCAGCATCAGCATTGAGAATTGGTTGTTGTTGTACCATGCATATTGAGACTGATATTTCTTTATTTTCAAGGAGATTTCTTATAATTGTTTAGTATAAGAAGAAAGCAAAAAAGGCAGCATAATCAAACAATTACTTAACAGAAAGAATGATTTACGCACCAAATGGTTAAGCTCTCGTTCCATATCCGTGTTCAGAAGAGATTGATAACCCTCACGACCGCCCCAGAAAACATAATTTTCTCCCCCCAAATAATGTGTCACCTGCAATATATTTAAATCAGCAAAATGAACAGTTGTACTAAAAATACAATGTACCTTCTTACTACTAAATGCATACACAAAAGTACCTCCAAGGCTTTCTTCACTTGAGCCGCAGCATATGCATACACTTCTAATTCAGAGCTGTAAAACAATTCATTTTGTGAGTCATGGACCCAACGGGTATAAGGGCCATATTCAGGTTTGTAATTGTCTATATCTACCTAGTTGCAGCACCATGCATGTAACGAGGATGCATAAACAACTGAGCTGTTCCCCACAAAACGCTCTTTTTAGCCTACATTGTAACACAAACAAAAATATTACATGCATTTCGGTTGTTTTCCCCAAGACAAAAATAATATATGTCTGGACCAATATTCTGGCAAAATATTGGATAGACAGGATCACAGCAAGTTTAACACAAATAAATACTTCATGCATTAGAGGGACAAGGGGGGCGGGGAGAGTACATTTGAATGTCCTGATTCCTGAGTCATATCATATTTTACTTCTTTAAAGGAGGGAAAATTTTTGCGCTATCGTCATATTAAAACTACAATTGACTAAACAAATATCAAATTTCTGCAATCCCCTAGATCCAAAACAATTCATATCATTCATACACTTAACTTTAATTACAGGAATTCAGTATTGATTTGACCTTCACATAAGTTGCAAGAGAAGAGTTTTTTTTCATTCTTGAAACAGGTGTATGTGAAAACTAATAACATCAAATGGTTCATTCACGTCAAATTACCTGAGTCTGAAGCTCTTTAGCAAGGGCCACCACTTCATCCAAGTTTGCATTAGATTCCTATGACAAAGACAACATATTGCAATCTAATGACTCAAAAAGCAGACTTATACAAGGTAGCAGTAGAATATTAATCAAGTAAGCACATTCCACCAACTATGATCATAATTGAATATGCCAGATATAAAAAATGAGTAACCATATGGCACTCTCTCACACATTTTGATCCTCGCTAAGAATTGCAATTAAGCATACTGAATAAACTGAGAGAATGACTCACCTCAAGAGTTTTTCCATCAGGAGCTATATCCCTGTCATGGAAGCACCAAAAATCGACACCAAGTTTGCTTATGAATTCAAAGTTTGCTCTCACTGTTAATTAAGAGAAATTCATTTGGTGCAACATACAAATCTCTGAATATGAAGTTTTTCAATTGGAGAATCAAGAAATAACATACTTCTTCTTTTAGCCATGTTTAATGAATTGGTACCATCTTCCCATGGCCAATATTTGGTAGGCGCACCAAATGGATCAGCACCTGTTCCACGGAATGTATGCCAAAATGCAACACTAAATCTGAACCAATCCTAAAGTTATATAGAATAAATTCAAGTCAAAAGCCAATAGGAGTTGGTGGATGAAAAAGCATGTGCGAAAATGTCAACCTCTTGGAATATAAATCAAAACCAACCTTCATTTTTTTCCCAAGAATTTCCTCCTCTGCATTATACCATTTAAATGAAAGTGGATTTTTACTGGACGGGCCCTGGAAATCAAATCCATGCACTAATAAGCATTCACACAACTCAGTTATGGAATACAAGTGAACTTTATTAACAATTCTCAAATAATATGTTTATGCTAGAATCTTGCTCCAAACAAAAATGAAAACTAATCCAGTCGGGGAAGGTTAACTAACCTCTTTCTCCCCCGTTTTCTCATCTTTCCAAAAGGGCAGGCTAATATTTCTTTTGAGTGAAGGAAAATGAGGCGATATCATGTAACCCAAAACTTTCCCGGATTAATTTTTATTTGCAATTTTAAAGTTCCAAAAATTTGGAGGAGTTGGAAGGCTCTTGGACTTTTAAACAAGTTAATATTTCCTTCCCCTTCTTTTCTTTATACTCCGTTGTTTCTTTTCATTTCTATTTAGCACATAACATATATCACTATAGCCCTTGCATGACATAGACAAACTGTGATAAACAAGTCTACCTCATATTTAATTTTGGGAATGCCAGGAAAAAACTCCCCTTCCCATCCATCTGAATCGCCACATTTATCCACATCGTTAGCAGGGCAAGTTCCAGGAGCACCAATCTGCTTTTCATTAAACAAAATAAATTGTAATTCTATATCATGACCCGGAGTCCCAAAAAATAAAAATTAAATGCACACGCATATACATATATACATATATATATATATATATATATATATATATATATATACATAGAGAGAGAGAGAGAGAGAGAGAGAGAGAGACGCACGCACATACACAGAGAGGGGGGAGAAAGAGAAAGAGAGGAGAAAAGGATAGTAGTACCGCTGCATAACAGAGGACTTGCAAACAAAGAAGATGCCGTAATGTTTTCCCCAATTTCATTTTCATGATTAACATAAAAACCTGCACAGTAGAGAGTGAAAACATCGATCCGTAGATCACAAAACGTCACTCGTTAAGTCACGAGAGAACATCTTTGTATTAGAAATTTGGAAGATAATACGAAGAAGCTAAGCATCATAAATAATTAACGAACAGATGTCAGTGTAGCAACTTAAGTTCTGATGAAGAAAAAGGTGCAAACTTTATCCTAAAGACAAATCGCATTGGCATACAAAAACCAAGAGTGTGAAGGCAACGGAGAATGTACCTAGGGAGTTTGAGTTTACAGATTGAAACCTGTTCTTTAGCGATCTCGATCGCCCCGAGGAAGTTGTGAAAGACTAGAAGCTTTTATTCATAGGAACGTGAAATTTCGGATTTCGAGAATTGGGAAATGTTGATAAACTCAGTCTTTGGATAAGGATGCCGTTGAAAACGAAATGGCACGTCAGACGGATTTTGAGGTTAACCGTTTTAACCTTGTTAACATTTTTAAATTTAAATAAAAAATATTAAATGAAAATATATTGCTAAAGATATTTAAAATATGAAAAGATAAGGAAATATTTTATATTTTAATTTTTTAATTTTAATTTTAATTTTTAATCATAAAAAATAATATCTTATTTTGATTTTGTTAATTTTGTACTAAAAAAATAAGAACATAAAATAAAAACAAACATAATTTTTTATATTTTTTCTAAATATTGAAAATAAAAAAAATTAAATAAATACTATCATTTTTAAATCAATTTTAAAAAAAAAATTGACAAAAAATTAGCATAATTTTTAATCTATTTTTAAATAATTTAAATTTAAATTTTAAAAAATATTCATTAAATATTATTTTTAATTTTAAAATAATTTTTTTAAATCTACCGAAGCTTATTATCATTAAACTATCTTTATCATTATTATAATTATTATTTCATTATCATCTTATTATCATCATAATTATCATAATTACAATAATTATTATTATTATTACTAATATTTTTATTATTATTATTATAATAATAATATTTTATATTTTATTATTTAAAAATAATTTAATTTTTATTTATTTAATTTTTATATATTAAAAATAATATTATTATTTAATATATAAATTATATTAAATTTATAATATTATAATATAATTTTATATTATATAATTATTTATCTTAAATATTAATAACTAAATAATATATAAAATAAAATTTTTATATTATAATAATTATTATATTATTATTATCTTAAAAATATTATTTTTATTTTTATTATTACTACTATTATCAGAATAATAATAATAATTATTTTAAATTATTATTATTATTATTTTTAAAAAATATCTATTTTTATAGATTCATAAATAAATAATAATATTTATATATAAAAATTATATTTAATTAATAATAAAAATTTATATTATATAAATTTTTATAATATAATATAAATTATTTTATATAAAATAAAAATATAAAAAATATAGTAATACTGTATACAATTATTTATGATTATTAATTAATATATAAAATATATAATTATATAATATTTTCATATTAATTTTTTAATTAAAATATAAAATATTTTTATAATAAATTACAATTAAAATAAAAAAGTCAAAAATTAAAATTATCTTATAAAAATTGGGTCAAATATTATTTATAACAAAATATTTGTTATGTAGTTTTTACATGATATTTTTTTATAAAATACTAAAATTATATAATCTAAAATAATTAAATTTAGTTTTTAAATTTAAAATGTATACAGATGAGATTGACAAAGAAATCCCGAGGTAAAAATGGGATCAAGAGAATCTTCAAAATCTTATTATTTTAATGGAATATAAATTTTATTTATTTTAGTGTATTAAAAAGATGTTTAAATAAAATATTTTTGAATTTAAATTTTTTTGAGTAATTTACTTTTCTCTCTTTAAATTTTACATCTGAAATTAAAAATAAATAAAAATGTAAAAAAATATATTATATGATTTAAAATAATTTAAATTTAAAATTTAACAGAAAATAAGTCAGAGAGATAATCATCAAGAGAGTGTGTCAAAAGAATGTATAGCATCTTTATATTCAATAAATTATAAAGTAATCTCTCATAATACGGCTGTGTTGAGATAGCAAACCTAATAGCAGGGTTTTTTTCAATCGTGTGAATTATGATATTGAATTCATAACTGTATTTGCAAAGAATCCGAACATCAAACACCTGAATCAACACATGCTTATTATACTCAAAGGTCAAATCACTCTCGCGATAGTGTACTCTATTTTTATCCGAGGATCAGCAACATATTCTGTCACAAACAATTTTAAATTACTACAAACAAATGTCACAACGAATAAAGTTTTCAAAAATAAAGTAAGTTTATATATATTCGATTCTTTGATCAAGAACTTAATGTCCGGAATATGTTAATTATGGATCGTATTCGATGACCATTATTAAAAGTAATAAAAAGTACAAAATACCAAAAAAAATAAACATCAATCTCCCATATAAAAACAATAAAACTGGAATATAAAGGTCATAAGCACACATTAAAAGTAAAAAAAAAATCAATTACGTTAGTTTTTGCAAGTTTTGACCGATAGGCATCTTATTTTACCTGATCCTCTTGTTTATTACTATTTTATTGAAATTCGATGTTGCCAGCCATTCCCCTTTTTACTTCATGTTTTTGCTTACACAAATTTGCCACTATGGCAGGACCCCTTACATAATGGCATGTTTGTATAAGTAATATTAGAATTGGATTTAGAATCAATTAAATTTCAAAACTTAATTAATTAAATAAAGATATTTATATAATTTGATATTCTGAACGTTAGTTTACAGGATTAAATATTTTTAAATTACTTTTTAATGTATCTAAAATAAACAGATTTAAGTTTAATTTAATTTTAAAAATTAGTTTATAAAATAATGATTAAATATATCTAAATAAATTATTAATAAATCTATAATATGTTTTACTATTATTTTAAAAATAAATTTAAATTTAACTTGATCTTAAAAATTAGTTTATAAAATAAAAATTATTTTGCATAAATATATTATGAATGAATTTAAAATAAGTTTTGATATTGTATTAAAAATCAAATTCAAATTTAATTTTAAAAATTAATTTATAGCATAAATTTTTCTTTTAAATTTTATAATTATAGTTAATTTAAGCTTTGAAACTTTCAATAAATAATTTTTTAAAAAATATAAATAATTTAAATGGAAGAAAAATAAAATAAAAAAATGTATTGTTTATTGGAATAGAATTGAAATATTTATTTATTGTTTTTAAATTATTAAAATAAATTATAAATTATAAAAAAATTAGTATATAAATATAAAATTAAAAACCATATTTTCATTATATTAAATTTATTAATATAATTATTTATTTTTAATATAAAAAATTAATTAATAATTTAAATTTAAATAAAGAATATTATTTTTCCTCCAATTTTATGGTTAGGAAGACGAATTTTTGGCTCTTATCTCAGAAATTATTATTTTTAATTGTTAGTTTGCATAAATAATAAAAAAAATATTATTTTTTCTTTATATGATATATTTCATTGTTGGTGAAATAGGGAATAAAAAAATAGAAAAGATTGCAAAAGAAAATATTACAATAATAAATATATTGTTTGAATAAAAAAATATATTATTTATTTATTGTTTGAATAAATAAAATATATTAATAAAGGTTTAATATAAACTTAAAAAATATATTTTTATATTATTTTATTAATACAAATTTATTTATATTTTTTAATCAAAAATTAATTAATAGTTTAACATATGAGAATCATTCTCCCTCCAATTTTGTTGAAAGGAAGATGGATAATTTTTTAAAAAAACTTACATCAGAAGTTTTTTTTTTTCTTAAACTTCTGTTTAAATAAATAATTAAAATATTTGATTTTTACCAATTTATTTATTTTTTCTATCTTATTGTTCCTAAACCAATATAGTATATATGTATGTCATCATATATTATCTAGATTTAGATTCTTTCTAATTATTATTTTCTAATATCCATTCATGTTAATTATAATAGTTAGATTAATGTTAAACGATTGAAATTTTAAATTTTTTAATAATAAAAATCTAAAGAATTATATATATTATAGGATATTTTATTTAATCATTATAATTTATGAAATTAAACAATGAAAAAATCAATTATAGTTTGTTAAAATAGATAATAAAAAAAATCTGTTTCTCACTACTTATCTTATCCTACATTTGTTTTACCATTAAAAAAGCTTGAAACACAATTTACATAAATTGAAGATAATTCAATGATCTAAAGTTTCAAATTTCATGTAATCACAATTTTGATTTTGAAGTATGTAAACTATAATAATTTCAAACATAATATAATATTTTTACTTATAAATAATATTATCCATCTATTTATATTATTTATTTAATAATTAATAATCTTTTTAAAATAATAATAATAAATAAATCTAACAATATATATATAAATAATTGTCCATTCAAATATGCAGTCGAGCTTATGTACTTAGTTAAATGTATTCAGTTAAACCGAACCCTCTTTTATCATATTCCTAACAGTCTGCCTTAGCCCCAACCCCCAGATCGCAAGCCACCATCTTCCTGCATCACCACCTCGCGCATTTCTCGAATCTTCGATCCGTATCTTCTGCAATATCCAGATAAATTAATTATAATTGTTTAATTGATATTAAATAATCTAAATTTTAAATTAATATTTTAATAACAGATAGATCAAATTATCATCTATCATTCTATTTTCTTTTAATATTATGATTTGTTAAACTAAATAATAAATTTAGACTGCACATGATTTATTTTCTCAAACCTTCGTGCGTTAATTACTTCCTAAGCTCAAACCTTGCCAGTAGCTTCCCTGCATTGTAATTTATTTTTGAATTAATCACAATTTTACTCTATTGTTTTATATTTATTTTTGAATTTAATTTTTACCATTTTTTATAATTCTAATATCTTATTTTATGTATTTTATTGGTTTTGATCCTCTTGGCTAAATTGGTTAAAATTTATTTTCAAGAATATAATCATACAATTTAATTTTAAAATTATTTATTTTTCCACATGTTAACTTATTTAATTCTTAGAAATATCAATTTAAATATTTTAATTTTATTCATTTGTTACTTATATTTTATAAAATATTAAAATATAGCTATATTAATATCAAAACATACATATCTATATATTTTTAAGTTAAAAATATATCAGATATATTTTTTAGTAACTAAATTATATATTTAATAAAATAATGCTATTAATTAATACACCTTTGCAATAATAAAAATCAAAGTCAATAATTTCTGTAAAATAAAAAGTATAATACATAAAATAAATAAAAACTAAAATTAAAAATAAATATAGATCCAACTATTAATGATTTCATTAACATTTTGTTTATATTTTTTAAGTATTCTGAAAAAAAAAGTAAATTATTTAAATGTGGTGAAATAAAAGAAAAGAAAAAAAAATTTCATTGTTTAAATATATAAAAAAAAGAAAAAAAAAATTTCATTGTTTAAATATATAAAAAAAAGAAAAAAAATATATTAATAGTATAAAATTTAACTTAAAAAAATATTTTTTTTATTAATATGTTTTTGATATTTTTATAAATATATAATAATTTTAATAATTTAAAACTTTAAAAAATAAAAAATATAAGTTTCTCCCTTTTTTTTCATCAATCTAAAAAAAATTTCAATAAAATTTACAGAAATTTATTCTTTCACTCTTATTTTTATAAATAAATAACAGAATTTTTTTTTATATTTTTTTTTCTTTCATTCTGTTTCACCCATTTAAATAAAGCAAAAGAATCCAACGGACAAGAGAGAGCATTCCAGCTGGATTACAGTAGATCAGAAAACTTACATGCTGAAATGAGATCCGATCAAACCCATCCAATCCAAACTGTGCATTCTGAAAGGATATTCCATTGGAGCGTTTTTTATTCCATTTTAATAATTGATTTTATTCAATTTAATTTCAGTTTACTTTGTTCACAGGGAATCTTGTTTTTACATACGATAGAAAGTGATGAATTTTAAATTTAGTTATGTAAAATTATTTTAATTTTTAACCTTTTATTATTAATCTAATTTTTTATTAACTTATTTGTAAAATAAAATTAAAAAATTAAATGAAACAGTAAAAAAATTGGATTAATTTTTTTAATTAAACTAAATCATATCATAAATACTTTTTATAATTATTGATCACAATAATTTTCTTTTTACTAAAACGGAAGCGCGCACCGCAAAGCCTTCTATTTATTTCCTTACAACAAATGGAGGAAAAAATAATATTATAAAAAACATTAAAATTAATAAAAAAAAATTTAACATATAATAACATAAACATTTTTGTTATATAACATTATTTCCTTACAATAAAAAAAGGAAAAATAATATTATACTGTGATATATTTTTTTATCATTAAAATTAATAAAAAACATTTAACATATAATAACATAAACATTTTTGTTACACAACATTATTTACTTTATTTTCATCATTTTCATTTAAAAAATAAGAAAATAAATATTTGATTTTTTTTTTCATTTTTCCCCTTCTCAATTTAAGCAACTTTGAAATTTATTTATTTTATATTTTTTCTCTTTTTTCAAATTCAAATAAAATTTAAATACTTTAATATCCTTTCATTGAGAAAAAACATTGTTTTTTAAAAATTAGTAATGAACATAAATTATATTAAGTAATATTTTCAGGTTTTATTTGACTTAAGTTCCAAATTTAAAATTTAAACTTTATATGTTTATTTTTTGAGAACTTGATTTAATTTTTAAAAATTGCAATCTATCTTAAAATTTTAGATTAACACGCACTTACTTTGTATAATTTTTTTAAACAAGTCAGATAATCATTTCTAAATAAACTAATGAATATGGATATATATACAAAATTAAAATGTAAATAAAAAAAGAAGAGTGTCATCTCTATATATCATAATAAAAATTTTGTACATTAATATTAGTTTTATTATTATCATTGTATGTATAAATATATACTAATACTATTATTAATATAGTATTTATATTTATTTAAATAATATTGTCCAGTAAACTTGAAAGATTGTTTGACTAATATCTAAAACCTAACTTCTCAACTAAAGAAACTTTAAAAAAATGTTTAAACTTCGCTTGTTTAATAAATATTTCACTTAATTTTTACGAGGTCATATACTCCTAAGAAGCGATTTTGTGTTATTTCCACCCTTAACAATGGCCGTGGATGCAAGTAATCCAGAAGTAGCACAAAATGTTCTGGAGTGATTTATTGTGCATTATAAAACAAAATTTTTAACACCGGGACAATGTAGGTAATTAGGGATGACAATGAGATATACATTTAATAAATGCCTATAAAAATAATCTGCAACGATTAAAGTACTTACTTATCAAATAAGATTGAATTTGAAATAATATAGGTCATTAATCATAAAATGCTGCAGACATGAGCGTGGGTACAATATGATTACCATACTATTAAACTCTATTTATATTCTCATAATTTATGTTAAATTTTATAATTTCAAAATTGGAAATTTTTAATTAAATTAAAAAACATTTATAATATTTTATGATTAGAAATTATATTTTAAAAATATTTTCTTCATTTAAATCACTTAATTTTATTTTAATCAACACATTTTTATTAATTTTTCTATCATTGGTATACTAATATTATAATTGAATTTGTATTTTACCAATTTATTAAATAAATATAATAAAAATAATGTTTAAATTAACTAAAATATGGATAATAAATCTACATTGGAATAGATATCTAGCTAACCAATTGGATTATTGAAAAATGAAAATATTATCATCCATACAGGTATTTTATTTGGGTACACCTTAGTTAAACCTATCCGTTATCGTTCCCATCTGACCTAACCCACTGTTAAGCATACGTAATTGTCACTGCCTGGGATCGATGAGACGATGTTTATGTAGTAGATCTACAGAATCGTGCCAAGTGCCAACATTCCATTAGTTCAGGGCCAGCTAATTTTCAGACAAACGAATTTATTTTTTCAATTATAATATATTTTTTTAAGCATATTCAACATATTAGCCTGCTTTTCTTTATTATAAAATTTATTTAGCTTGTTATCTTTTAAATTAAAATATTTTGATTATTATTATTATTATTATTAATTTAAATTTTTATACACAATAAAAATAACAGGGGTTTAATTTAGACTTTTATAGGAACTATTAATATTTTTCTCATTAGACTGATTTTAATAATTTTTTGAGTTTAAATTTTAAATTTAATTAAAGATTATAGTTTAAAATATCTTTTTTAACTAATACTAAATTTTAATATAAACCTATATATTTTTTTTATATAAAATAAATTTCCTCAAATCAAATATGATTATTACAAACGTTAAAACTTTTTAAAAGTATTTGAATGTAACTGTATATTTAGAATTATTAACTAAACTATATCAATTTTTTATGTACGTGTTGAATCATTAACCAATATTAACTAAAATATTTTTTAGATTTCATGTACAATTTTTTTTTTTTAATAAAGATCCCATTTAATTACAAATTTACTGTTGTCATTACTGGTCAACTTACGCTGACTTGTTTTTGTTAGTAATATAAATTATCACATTTAATATTTATCAAGAATGAGTAAAATGAATAGGATCATTTTATATATTTATAAAACTAAACATAAAGAGTTTAAAAACAATAAGTGTACCTTTAAACGCCCTTGCTCTTAACTTTGTTTCTGATACTTGATTTTTTTTTTCTTCCTTGAATGCCTTTACTTTATTAATTATGTAGAATTTTTCTTTCATTGATATATAAGAATTATATAATTATTTTAAAAAAAAATTTAAACATATGTACACTGTTTGTAAATGAAGTGAAGAGGAGATTTGTTCTTTATAAAGAGTTATGATCATTTATATTATATTTATTAATAAAGAGTTATAATAATTTCACTTATTATAAATCTGATATAATTAAAAGTTAGACTACTTATGTATATTTCATTCGTGACATCTAATATTTATAGTTCAAAAAATTGTTATCTCGAAAATTGAAGTATTCAATCAATTATTTTAACACTAAATAACACATGAAAAATGTTAAGTCTTTTGAATTTGATGAAGAGCAAATGGTGAGAGAAAGAAAAGAGAAAATCGATAAGCATTAAGCGAGGATTCTGTCTTATATGTAGGGATTTGTATAGGTTAAGTTGGGATTATGAATTTATATATTTGTTTCTTTTTATTTTGAAATTTAAATAGGAATAATTATTTGAATACAAACCTAATTGATAAAAATCTAATAATATGTTAGATAGCAATAGGTTAACCTAATTTATTAATAAAATATATTAATTATAATTATTTATTGTTAAATTATACAATTAAATAACAAAAGTTAAAATTAATATATAGGGTGACATTATAATAATAACTTACAAAAAAACATTTATATTAAATAGTTTATAAATAATATTATGATTTTAAATTAGGTTCAAATATTATAAAATCTAATTTAAGCCAATCTATTTCTATCCTAATTACACCGTTCAAGAATTAACATATGAATCCCAAGCTAAAAGATTTTCACGATAATTGCCCTTCTGCTATATCATGATTTTCTTTTAATAAATAGCTACCACATGTTAAATTTTGAAATATTATTTATTTATTTATTAGATTAGATTTCATGTAAATCTCGAGTCATTTGATATTTTTTTAAAATTATATATATTTTATAAGAAGAAATTTTATTTAAATCAAGAATATTTATAATATAATAATATTAATTTTTAACAAAGTTTTTTTCATATACAAAATATAAATTCAAAACCTTATAAACCAACCATCCATTATACCTAAACTATTTTAATTGCCATACTAAATAAACAAAGCGGACATTATCATTTAATTAGATATTATTATATTTTTTTAGTAGAATTATTTATGGTTAGATGAGTATATATGAACATTTCCACAAAGTAATAAGAGTTAACTCCGTTGATATAGATTCAACAGTATTTGTCACCCCCACTTAAAACTCGTAGCACGCTCTTAGATCAAAATTAACCACAAAAATTATATCTGTTCATAATTCATAATAATTATCCCCAAACACTGAAAGAAGAGAGGACACAAATCAACAATGATTCAGGATAATAATATAAACACTTATTTAATATTTTTTCATCTCATCTCTTTTTAGGTACACACACGTGAAAAATATCCACCAAACATTTTTCGACACTGATCGATAACACATAATAACAACATGATCAATAACTCAATACCGGTTCACGTACTCCCTCCATCAAAAAGAAAAGAAAAGAAAAGAAAAAACAAAATATATCAGTGTGAGGCAGTGAGGTAAAATCATATGATTTCCCAGTAATTCGAACGTTGATACCCTACTTTCCAATTTCAGTTTGGAATTTAGAAAGGGAAAATATTGAGCACCTAACTTCCATTCAAGACACGTTCCTTCATCCTTGGTCTTAACAACTAGCCAACCCGCTACCTGCCACTTGACACGCACCGTACCTACCTTCCTTTCTATGAAGAGCATACAACTCAAAAGTGTGCTTTCCATGACCAATCATAGCTACAATATATCTTATTAATTTCCCAATGAAATTCAAACAGGTTGTTATTTTAAGTGGTTGAAAGAAACCAAGCTCGACCGTAATAGAGTTTAACATTAGAAATAAAGACAACAGCCTTCCAAATAAATTGGAATCAGACTTCAGAATCAAAGCAAAAATGATATAGCACATAGCTTGCTACAGAGATCATATTGAGGAATAACAACTTCTTGAAAAGAACCAGTGCAAAAAACTGGACACCAGGAGAGTAATGGGGTTTGAAAAAAATATAGGCAAGTATAGGCTTGACAGGACAATAGGAGAAGGTGCATTCTCGAAGGTTAAGCTTGCTGTCAATAGCAACAATGGTCAAAAGGTTGCGATCAAGGTCATTGATAAGCACATGATCATGGAAAACAATCTTAAGTATCAGGCAAACCCTCATTCTTGTCCTCCTTTTTCCCTTCAACAAGTAGCACTTTGTTTACCTTTATTATTTACTAATCAATGAAAAGGATATGGCATGTTTCAGGTTAAAAGAGAGATCAGCACAATGAAGATTTTGCATCATCCCAATGTAGTTAGAATTCACGAGGTATACCAGCAGGTGTTAGAATTATAGTGAAGTTTAGAAATACAAAATCCCCTGCTCAATACTCCATTTCCAATGAACCTCATTAAACAGGTTATTGGCACAAAAACGAAGATATACATAGTGATGGAATATGTGTCAGGAGGACAGCTATTAGATAAGATGGTGAGAATTAACATTCTCTTCAAATTGGAATATTATGTACTTATTTATAATACTTCAATTGTGATAATTGTTGTGCAGTCCTATGCCAAGAAGTTGAATGAAATTGAGGCAAGAAAACTATTCCAGCAACTTATTGATGCCGTGGATTACTGTCATAACAAAGGAGTTTATCATCGAGATCTCAAGGTAAGTTCAAATCAACCTGCGTTGTGTGTTTGAAAATGAAGTTTTGAAGATTAGCTTGAATCTTGGCATGCCATTATAGCCAGAAAACTTGCTTCTTGACAACAAGGGAAATCTTAAGGTGTCCGATTTTGGATTAAGTGCATTGCAAAAGGTAAGGATTGTTGTTTTGAATCTTATTCAGTTCCATCATAGGTATTTTTTACTGATAGCCAATTTGTGATGCATTGCCAGCCTAATGATGTTTTGAACACGCGGTGTGGATCCCCGTGCTATGTAGCACCAGAGGTAACTTAAAACTGTCTTCAACATAGCATCTAAGTGGGTCTGGTTTATCAAGACAGTTTCCTCTTTCCTGAGAACATCAAAAGATTGGGAATGCAAAAGAATGAAGGACCGACACCTCACCAACACTTAATTAATACGTGTTTGAAACTCCTTAATAAGAATCCAATTAAAAAGTTTTTTGTTGCTTGATACACCTAAGCCACAACCTCAATATGGTCTGGACAATTAAGCCAACACTTAAGTATAAATGGACACACATTAGTATTTTTAAAAAATATTCCTTTTTTAAACCTTTACAAAGTTAGTTTGAAATATGTAAAATATTGACAATAATGCCTCTATTTTGGAAAGGATCTTTATAATAGAGAAAATATAAAGCTTAACATGATGATTTGATCTGAGAAATTGGACATACTTTTTTTGGAAGATATAATTTCATCTTGTTTTGGACATTTTTTGTGAAGAAACTAAGTGCTTACATTGTATATGTATGTATGTATGTGATGTCTAGACATTAGCCGTACATATTTGATGTCCGTGTCAGAGCTCTTGCTTCACTTGAAGAGAGCTAATACCTAAATTTGATTATGGCACACTAGAATCATTGATTTTTACCCCTATACTTTTTCATGTGCAGCTGCTATTGAGCAAAGGGTACGATGGAGCAGCTGCTGATGTTTGGTCATGTGGGGTGATCCTATTTGAATTACTTGCTGGTTATCTACCATTTGAAGACCAGAACTTGATGAGGTTATATGGAAAGGTATACACAAATCTACTATACCTTGTAATAATAATAAAGAAAAAGACCTAGTGTTTGTTACAAATAATTCACATGTTCTGATAACTTTAATGTGCGAAAAGATATGCAAGGCAGAATATAAGTGTCCACCATGGTTTACTCAAAGTCAAAAGAAACTAATTGCCAAAATACTTGAACCACGTCCTGGAAAGGTAGAAATTCGAGAACTACTACCCTATCTACTTAAAGTGTAATATAGATAATAATTTCTTCCACTTCCTATCTCTCTTGTAGCGGATAACAATACCAGATATTGTTGAAGATGAATGGTTCCAAACAGATTACAAGCCTGCTTATGCATTTGAATTTGATCAGAATATTAATTTGGATGACGTTAATGCTACTTTTGATTCAATTGAGGTAATTAGTTAACAACATTAGAAAGCAGTTATAGAAAAACTCACTTGGAGTTGTGGACCAAATTGTCTAATAATCTGTGCTACAGGATAATATCACCGAGTCTTCAATATCCAAGTCCTCAAGGTTCATTAATGCATTCCAGTTAATAGCCATGTCTCAGGACCTTGATCTATCTGGCCTTTTTGAAGAACAGGCAAGTTCACAAATCTGAAAGAGAAATTGACTTATTGGTAGGTGTAATTCATTTATTAAAATGCTAATGTTCTAAGTGAGTTTCTTGTTTAGGATAAAAAAAAGCAGAGAACAAGGATGGGATCCAAACACACAATCGATGAAACCATAGAAAAAATAAAAGCTGCTGCAACGGATGTGAGACTATCAGTAGAAAAAATGAACAACTTTAAGGTATAAATTATGCTACTTTGATTCCAAAATGCATACGCTTTTTTTAATTGGAAATATCACCGATTATTAGAATCTGGTAGCAAATGAATTTTCACTCTTATCAGATAAAAATGCAACCAAAACAGATAATGACTAGATGTGCTAGATCATACCTTGACCTATCAGCCCAGGTAATTTACTAACTTCGTTACATACTCTCCCTAGTTTCCTTTTTTCTATTGTTAAAGAAAGTTCAATTCTTTGCATATATGTATGACAATTATCAGGTGATTGAAGTTGCTCCAACTCATTGTGTTATAGAAATATCAAAATCTGCCGGAGATCTAAGAATGTACAATGAAGTAAGAAAACATCCTCTTAGCTGAATACGTAAGCTCATGAACTTAGTTATTGATTTTAATTTTGATTTTCAGTTCTGTGCAAGTCTATCAAATCTGCTGAAACAAACACCTGGTGTGACATCACAAAGCCAAGATTCTTTAGATCTATGTGTCACTGACTGAAAAAAGCAACATCCTAGATGGTAATTATAAGTCATTGTTAAATTAGTCAATGGTGATGATATTGTTGACTGCCACCATTTGCTTACTGGCTATTTTCAATCATCTATTTCAGCTATGAAGGGCTAAATAGTGAAGGCAGTGAAGGTTTTCTTGGCTATAAATCAGCTTGAAGATAGACTGAATCCATGTTTCCATTCATTTAGTGAAGTTCACATAAGTTTGACCGGGTAAGGATAAAACAAAGTCCAAAAAAATGTACAAAGCAAATTTCTTGCTTTTAAGTATATTTTTTTTTGCTCTTTTTCATCTATCTTCTTGATAGAAGCAATTTTACTCATTCATTCCTCTCCTCATTGTAAAATAATGAGGAACATACACGTCTACAGCAAATCCTGTACAAACTAATAATAAATGCCAATAAAAATTTACATTATTTCAATGAGTAAAAACGCTGTGAGCAATATACTAGCTAGTTAAGTTTGACAAACAAAAAGGTGGACAAAGATTTTGTTGATATTATTTATCATTGATTTTCTGCAAGGTTTGTGTCACCCAACTGAGGTCAATTCAAAACTTCATAAGTCATGAGCTGTCGTTGAAACATCGAAGGATGAAACATGCAACATGCTTTCGTTCAAAAGCCTCAAACTCAAATAACAATATTTGATTCTCCTGTTCATTTGTTCTTTCCAGTTTCTTGGAAGAATTGCAGACGCAGTTTAGGAATTCTTGGCAAAAAGTACTTCCTATTTAAAAACAATTAACCAAACAAGTGGTTCACAATGTTCAGAAACTGGTTAAAGAGTTCGCTATATATTTGACTCAATCAACCACTGGGTTTGGAAACACCTTTGCATCTGCAAAATCACATTGAATGGATGCAAACGTTTTGATTATTGTCCCAACATATTTGGTTGGTTTGAACTAAAATTGATTTTGCTCCTAAATTCATATTTGAGTAGACAAGATAAATTATAACTTTGTCCATTAAGTTGAAAAATTTATACTAAATTTTACTATAAACTTGTTTTTAAGAGAAAAGTTTCAGGCATAAATCACATCTTTTAAAACTCTTTTTAAAACAAAATCAATTCTATAAAATTAAATTTGCAAACCCTCACCCTAACACACTAATTCGATTACTGTGACCAATGTATTCTCTGTTAAGTCTTCCATTTTAATTTGGTGTTAAATTTTCTGCACAAATGCTTTGTTAATATGCTTCAAAGAGCCACACATGCTAGTTTGGTCTTACAAAATGCTTTCAGATAAGTGAGATCAACATAGTAAAGTCACAATTCTGAGAGAATCATGGAAGAGAATTAAATATCCATTGGTAATATATAGAGAGAGCTAGTGTAATGTAACTATGTATTTCAAATGCAGAATTATGTCAATTATAAAGTAGAAAAGTATTACTTGACTGTAATGTCCAATACACAACCAGAAAGTGCATTGACCAATAAACAACTCGGTCATATTCCTCTGCATATTGTATCTCCACTAGGCCATTTGTTTGGATGTCAACCAAAAATAACAAAAAAAAAAAAAACTTTGTATCAACAAATGACAAGTATATCAAGACATTCTGAAGTACACAACACCCTCTAACGCACTGGTATGATGCCCAGTTGGTAGTGCATTGACCATCGAATGCTGCACCCTATTACAATGCAACAGTCAATTAAGCTGCCAACAAGGCATGATTCATCACCAGCATAACTCTTGTTGCACCATAGAATTGGTTACCTAGACATTTAATCTTTGTTTTACCAAATTGGTCAATATAATTTCCACAAACTCTCCCAGCCTTTAGTTACAATGCATGGAAGCCCTTGTGGCATGAGACGTAAGATTTTTTATCAGTTAACAAAGACAGGGTGAGCTCTATCGTTACCGGACATACATATTGATAAAAAACCATGCTCCTTGAATTGTACTAAAAGCACCGAATATTAACCTTTGGGAAATCAAACACTCAAATGGTTTACAGCATCAACGAAAAGGGTGCAACATACTCTCCCAAATGAGAATAAAAACAGATCAAAACACGCGTTGTCACTTTCCTGAAAAACAACAATACTCAAGGATTTTCTTTTTTAAAAAATATTGTAACAAGCACGAGAATGTCACGTTGAACCAAACACACTATAAGATAAGATTTGATTTCGGTACTTTGCATAACTGTATAAAATGATATCTCCTTTCAAATGATTTCACTGTTTTTTTTTTTTTGTATATTATGTACTATTAAATTAATGATTAGCTGTCTAAAGTTTTATAAAATTCAGTTATTCTATTAACATATTCATCAAGGATCACAATCACACATGCAAACTTTATGGACTAGTTTGTGAACTACTAGTTTGTTACACTAGACATGTGAAACTGATTTCACACTTGAGTTGTGACACGTAGTTAATTCTAGAACGTACTATGGACTATGGTGGGCACTAACGTCCCATAATACGGACAAGTAAACTCACGGGCACAACAGAGACCTGACTCACGGGAGAACCTTCAATCATTGATCAAAGAGCATAATCTCTGGTAATGCCATGGACATTTCTCACTCCCACATAACTCACATGCGTTTCCCGGACGCTCAAAATCTCGACAACCTCAATCTTATGCGTTCAGAGGTATTAACAAATATTAAAATATTAGTCATTTACTTATCAACGGGCGATTATTCCTCACAGCACCTAAACCGCAAGTGATCTAAACTCCCTACAACACTAGACACTCTCCAACCACATATTCTTAAACCAAGTTCACATATAAATTAAGGTGCAGCAGACCTAAAAATTTCGTGCCACACACTAGGTAATCCAACACAAGTAAAAAATGAAAGCACATTTGCATTTACTCCCTTTCTTGTTTCTTCTTGTCACCAATACACTCTCAGCCAGTCCTCAATCTAATTCTTCAATTCCAGTATATGAAGAATTGAGTAGCCAACAGAAAAGGCCTGACAATGAGACCATATACAGGGTGTCAAAGCAGCTATGTTGGGGCTGCATTGCAGAGTCATTAGAGTTCTTGTTCAGGCAGAACTTGGTGAGAGCAGCTAAGTGGGAACTTCCATTGGTGTGGGACTTCCAGCTTGAGCAATATGCAAGGTGGTGGGCTGGCCAAAGGAAAGCAGATTGCAAATTGGAACATTCTTTCCCAGAAAATGACTTCAAGTTGGGAGAGAACATATTTTGGGGTAGTGGCTCAGCTTGGACTCCAACGGATGCTGTTAGAGTATGGGCTGATGAAGAGAAATACTACACCTACGCCACTAATACATGTCAACCGGATCAGATGTGTGGCCATTACACTCAAATAGTGTGGAAAAGCACTCGGAGGGTTGGATGTGCACGGGTTGTTTGTGATGATGGTGATGTCTTCATGACTTGTAATTATGATCCCGTCGGTAATTATGTTGGAGAACGACCCTATTAAAATCTTAGAAGCTATGTATGATGTATCTATGTATGTATGCATATGTAGCTGGATTGGATACAAAATTAGTGTTACAAAGTATAGTGCTAGATTATGTGAGTGTGAATTTTGTTTCAGAGTCCATAGCAACAGCTATATTGGTATAAACTGTGCGAATATAATTGTCGGATTGGTTTTAATCATTAATTAATAATTATTACTCGGGGAAGATAAATCTGTGACAAGAAAAGGCAGTAAAAGGGTTTCATTGGTTGGATTCCGTTGCTTGAAGTTAAACGGCTTTGAATCAAGACTTAGATAAAATATTTATCCACCCATGTGAAATGTATCTGATTGTCAACTAAGCCAGCTTGCATTGTATAATATATATGGAGTTACTTGACATGCATTGCCCCACCTTCTTGATAGTTTATTTGGTTAATCTGTCTTATTCTGCGGGTAGTTATAGTTTATTTAGTTAATTTGTGCACAACTGATTATTTATATCCCCAAACTCACTCCAATATTAAATAATATTTTTTTTTACCAAAACTATCTTTTAACCAACAGTAAAAAATAATCCCTTCAAAACATAGTTGCCACTAAAAAGAATTTTATCACTTCCAACAATTGAAAAACTGTTCTTTGCAGAATCTTCCGTATAAATGAACAAAGTTCAGTCACCCAGAATGAGAATAAAAAAACTTTTTTATTTTTTGGTTGTTTTAACTTATGTACTATATATATATATATATATATATATATCAGTTAAATAAGTATTTTGAATTAAACATCATCAGTTGCATGTTTTTTCACCGTATCAAATTCGGTCGAATAAATGAGGGGTATGTGGGACAATCTCAACTTACTTTTTCGGTGCAAATATTGGTCAAAAGTCTTTAATGCTCAACTAACACATTGATATCACATCATTTCATATATACTACTAAACTGTTACAATTTTGATATCCGCTGTTAGCGGCTCAGGCTGAGGCATAAACAAAACCAGTTGTTGAAACCATCCCCTCCCCTCCCACCCAAAAAACAAAGCAGTTGGTTAGATGGTAAATATAATGCTTTTTATTTTAATTTCTTTTTCTTTATTCTTCACTCTCCCTCAGAGACTGCTCAACTCAAGAGGTCTTTGTGTTAGATTCATAATGACTATTTAGCATAGAAAACTCCCATTTACACTTTGGGAACGTCGGTTTGGTTGAAAACTTGAATCATTTATGGGTAAAACGTGAACTGCATTAATTAACTCTAGACGACTTGTTTCTCATTAAAAAAATTGAATTATTTTATCTTTTTTTCCCCACGTTTTATGAAAGATTTTTTTTTTCCTTTTCACATTTAATCCATTAACCATTTTTTACTTCGTTATTTAGTGGAACATATTTTAAAAGTTTCTTTGTATGCACATATATATAAAATTTTATAGGCATTCCAAACAAAAAATGAGCTTACAAATTTAGCAGGTATGTAATTAGACGTAGGAATTTTATTTAGCTGAAATTCTGTTCGGATCAATTATTTGAATCTAAATCTAATCTAATTAAGATTTAATAATATATAGCATAAAAATAATATTATGTTATATAAAATATTTTTTATTAAATTAAAAATCTTAGTATTAATATATAATTATTAAAAAATATAGAATTTGGAAATGAGTTGAAAGCCTAAAGCATAATCCGTCCTTAAAATACATGAATCTATTTATAAAAATTCAAATTCATCAAAATTAACATGAATGAAATTGAAGCAGAATTATAAAGTTGGATCGGGTTTTGAACATTAGCTCCAATTTGAGTTACAATCGAATTTGGGATACACCACTTATAAAATTATAATGACCTGATTGTTGGACAACACAAATCTAGCTAAAAGCTCCAGTCAATGAACCAGGCTTTAAATGCTCCGTGGGATTGGTCGCTTCCTAACATTTACTATTATTCTGATTTCTGAATATTTACCGACCTTTAAAACTAAAGTTGCAAAAAAAAGAAAAAGAAAAAGAAAACATATAATAGCAATATACATTATATTAAGTAAGGAATAAAGACAGTAGCTAGCTGCATGATTTAATGCAAGAGAGTTGATCACATGACAAACACATAATAATGATCTAAAACAATATTATTGAGTCGTGTGATATATAATAATTATTAGTAAGGTCTTTCTCCATAGTAGTTGCCAGGAGGATCATAGTTGCAAGTCATGAAGGTACCCTTTCCACCGGAGCAAACAACGCTGGCGCAACCAACATTCCTGGTAGTGTTCCACACAATCTGAGTATAATGTCCACACATCTGTCCCCCTGCACAAGAATTGTGCCAATAATTGTACCATTGGCGCTCTTCTACCCAAGCGCTAACGGCTTGGGCTGGCTTCCACCCAGTTCCGCTACCCCAAAATATGTTCTCACCGTATGGCCCATTGGAGTGCTCAAGGGCACAATCGCTGCGCCTTTGGTTCGCATACCATTGTGCGTAGTGGACCAGTGTGGCGTTCCACACTAAGGGCCGCAATCTCACCGCGGCCCGAGCGGCATTCTGAGGAATCAAGAATTGTTTTGCAAAACTTCTTTGTCGTTTTTGGGTTGGGATAACCGTCGCATGGATCGTTGTGACCAGCAACAGAAACAAGGCTATTGTTATGGTGATGAAACAACTAAGAGAATACTTCATTTTGATGTGGGGCAAGTGAAGTATATATGAATTATATTACATAGGCGAAGGGATGTGTGTATATATAGGTGGGGACTTTGGGATGAGAATGAGTGAGAGTGCCACATTGTCAACTAACTATCCAGGCCTTGGTGGCATCCATGTTCCGTCATGATTGCCGTTATTACTTTTGTTATTAAAGGAAATGTAGTTAATTGAAACAATTTTACTTATCACTTTTATTCTTTTGCTAAATTTTCATGGCCGCCTATTAATTCGTTTCCATGTTTGTAGGCCAATGAGCCTGAGATTCCCTCCTTTTAGCACATGGAGCTACTTTCCTATTCTCCATGATTCCAAAAAATTATCATCTTACGTACCATGTATACTCAGATTATTTTATTTTTCTATACTTTTTCTGTCATATTATATATTATAATTAATATTTTTCTATTTTTTTTTTCTTTTGTTCTTATCTTCTTTCTTTATCATTCTATATATCCTAATTAGAATGCTAAAAATATCACAACTTTACTATGTGCAAATTCTACTAAAGTTTTCATCAGTTGAGGAAATAAATTATTTGAAGATTTCAAAATTAAAAATTTAATATATTTTATTTAGATATTTTTACAAAATTTTAAATTTTTAAGATTTTTAATAGGATGTTTTAATAAATCAACATAAACGAATTTTAAATTTTACTAAAACAGTTTGAATTTGAAATTTGTCTGATGATATCTTTCTATATTCTGTGTCTTCACTTTCTTTCATTTTTACGTTATATATTTCAATTTTAAAAAATTAAATTTAATTATTGAATATAATTTTAATATTTTATTTTGAAAACTATGTTATTATATTAAAAATGAGAATCATAATTTTTAATTTAATCTTATTTATATATTATTAAAAAAGTTCATGTAAATAAATTTGTAATTATTTTGACGATTATATATTATTAAAAATATAGTTTCATAATTTTATTTATTTATTTATTATATATGATATATTTTTTAATAAACATATATTTTAAAAATAAATTGTTTGTCAATTTTTAGAAATTTTTATAAATAAATTTTAAATAATATTTCTATAAGAAAGAATTTATAAAATTATCTTAAAAATTGTATCAACAAAAAAAACTATTTTATTATAAATAATTTTAAAAATTTTAAATAATTAAATTAAATATTCTAACATTAAATAATAATAAAAAACAATATTTTATAATAAAATAAAATATTAAAATTTATCAAAAATGAAAAAGAAGAAACATAACTTTCAGTTAGTAGCTTAAATCTTGAATCTGGTTGAGATAACATTAAAAAATGTTAATAATTATTAAAATAACTACTATAGTAAATAAAATTAAAATAATTTTTAAAAAATCAACTAATTATTATTATTTATTTAAATAAAATATACGATCAAATACGTTCTTAATCTATTAAATGAAAATATTAATTGATAAGTACGCCTATTCAATATTTGCACGTATAGAATTAGATCATTTCATTTATTAAACAATAAATTTAAAGTGTAACAAGTTTGAAATACAATAAATTTAGATTATTCCATTCAATCAAAGGAATTGAATTTTAAAAAATTACAATAAAAAACAGTTGAAAGTAATTCAAATTGGATGTATTTTAAATTTTTAAAATCTTAAAATTTGTTACCGAAATACCAGATAAAGCTAAAAATAACTAGTAACTAGCTGGACGTGTACTTTTATAATTTAAATATAGCTTGTAAATAAAGATTAAGAAAAATAATAAATATTTTATTATTTAATTAAATGTTCCTTTATATCAAATTAAAAATATCTTAATATTATTATAAGAAATAAAAAAATTTAATTTAAATATAAATATTAAAAAATATAATCTAAATTTAAAATAAATATACTAAAACAAATTCAGTAAAACCAGCCTAATAATGTAAGGTTTGGATAATATTTTCTCTAAAAATTCAAAAGATTATTGGTATAAAAATATCAATATCATTCATAAAACATACTAAAAGAAATAAAAGATTATACCTAAGTCAAAATAATGATATGAAAATAAAGATAATCCTCATAAATAATATTACATGAAAATGTGTTATTTTTATAGGACAAAATTTAGGTATTATTGTTCTGCAATATTCACCTTATTATCATATTAGCCTTTAATGCTGATATTTAATATTTTTATTAAAAACCAATGTTAAAGATTAAAAAAATCAAATTTTGAATGGAAAATAACATCAACAGTAACTATGATTCAGTACATAAAATTTATCCTTATTTATTTATATTGTAAAATTATACAACAATTTATATTATATATATTATTTTATTTTTTCATTTCTCCCAATAACGTTCTGAATTTTTTTTCTTTTTTTATAGTATAAATTATTAGACTATTTCGTAGTAAAGATACAGTTTCTCTATCACAAGGAATGTTTAGCGGGTTGTATGTGTTATGCAACATCATTTGTATTTGCGAACTTCTTGCTCCAGGTCCAAGCGACGTAATTTAAGAAATTAAAAAATAACTAAATATTTAAGAAATGATTAGGAATTATTTGTATTGAAAATTTGAAATAGAGAAGGAGGGGTTTGGTAAAGCTGAGAATTGTCTTGTGTGTTGTTGATGTATGTTAACGCCTTGATCCTCGGAATCTGAATTCCCGCCAGAGTTATCGGACAAAGCATAGCCCGTGCCCAAATCATTGCGTATAATTATGGATGGATCCCCGATTCCCAGGAAATGGAGAGAAAACCGGAGAAGTATGAAATAGAATATGAAAAAGGCCTTATCTCTAACTGTTACTCTTTCTTGTGGGCCTATGAATGAACCTTCTCCAAGTTCTTCAATTGGCCGGGAAAAAGTAGTGTAAGGCACGTTAGCTGACTAACTATCCAAATAAATAAATAACCAAAGGGTACTAACAAAATATTGTATCTCTCCATTTCAACGAAAATTTTGGATCTTTGAAAGTAAAAATACTATACTTTATAAAATAAAATATATTAATAGTTATAATTAAATTAATTTAGATATTAGTATGCATATATTTAATTTTATTATAATTATAATTATTATATTTGTAATTAATAATTATAACTATATTTTACCCTCTAAAAAATGTACCCATTTATTTTAGAAAAATCAGATTCATTCATTCGATGATGCCTTAGAATTAGAAGTGAAGCACCTTTTACCATTATTATGGTCAAATGACCCTAATGTTTGTTGAGCAATAATATTTATTTACAAAAAATATTACTGTATTATTTTATGTTATTTTCTTCAGAAAATAATAAAAATTTTACTCACATTAACGTAACTACAAATAAATTATTTTTATTGATAAAAAATATTTAAATACTTTTATAGTTTTTTATATAATAAATTTTCTAATAAAAATCTTTCACTTTTATTTATTTTAAAAATAAAATTTAGAAGTCTATATATTTTAAAAAATTAATTAAACTCTTTCACGCTAACAATAGCTCAGAGTTGACTTTATTAACTTTATAACATCATATTAAAAAATTTTATAAACAAAAATCATGCTAAAGTTGCTTTTAGAATACGTTTTAAAAATTTAAAATTATATAAAAATGTTACTAATATATTTCGCTATAATTTATAATGAAATTTTTATTTTGAGTTTAAATAAAAAAAAACTATGGATTTTCTAACTAATATCCTTTGCATATTTGTTACCAAATCTTATAAATTATAGTGATCTGTTTGGCAAATAACATTTATTTAAGTAGCTAAGTGTTGTTTAGTATTTTTAGTTTTAGCGTGTGTGTGTGTTTGGATTAACTATAAAAATAAATTATTTTAATAATTAATTATTATTAGAATTAATTATTTAAAATAATTTTATGTTTAAATATGTTAAATAAAATAATATTATAATAAAATATATTAAAAGCAAAAAAATATTTAAAAATTTAAAATTTTAAAAAAATTATTTAAATAAATAAGAATGAGAATGAGAAAATAAATATATTATAATAACAATAATAATAAATATAGTTTAGTCAATATTTTAATTATTTATTTTAATATTTTAAAACTAAGAATTTATTTTTTATTATCTTTTTTAATATTTTTATGCTCCATAAAAATTAGTAAATATTGAAAATAGTTAAAATTTGGTGAAATAATTAACATTTTTTAACACTTTCCCTACTAATTTTTAAAATTAATTATTAGCTGAACGTTTTCATCCGTTTTTTATTGATATATTTGATAATTTTATATTTATTATAATTTTTTTTAATATTACTGTTTAATATTATAATATTAAATTTATTTTTATAATAAAATATATAATCTTTGTTAATAAATAATTTTAAAATAAAATAAATATTTTTTTTATAAAAAATAGAATTTAAAATTTATTTATAAAAATTAAAAATAAATATTTTTAATTTCAAATAAAAATTTATTTATAAATAAATTTTTTATTTAAAATGTATCATAAATAATGAAATAAATAAATAAATAAAATTATCAAACTTCTTTTTATAATATATAATCATCAATTAATTATAAAATTTTTATATAATTTTTTAATAAAAATATATAAATAAAAAAAATAAAAATATTATCTTTATTTATATAATAAATTAATTTAAATAATAAAATTTATAATTAATAAAAATTATAACACTTAAAATTTAGTCCAATAATCATATTTTTATTTATTATTTTATTTTTATCAATTAATTTAACAGTTAGTTTTATCAAATATTTTTTTATTTTAATAAATAAATTTTTTAATTTTTAATGAACTTTTCAACTTTTATCTATTTTTTTTTAATTTTAAACTAATTTATCTACTAATTTTACCAAATACACCTTATATTTAATACATTGTTTCATCTTTCTCACATCTTAAATTTTTATTTTTATTTTTATATTTTTCTCAATTTTTTATTTTTGACATTAGAATTATAAAATTTTTTCAATTTATTTTTTACAATTCAAGCTTAATTTTTTTATATCATATATTTTTATTTATTTATTCCATTTTTCACATTTTATATCACACATTTTTATTTATGTTTATTTATTCTTACCTTTTACATATGTTATATATCATACATTTTATATTATAAGTTAAATTTATGTTTATTTTTAACATTCTATTTATTATATTTTAAAAGGAAATATGATTTAATTTTAGTTTAAAGACAATTATATATATATAATTAAATTCTAAACCTTAAATTAGAATTAAATAAGATTTGTATTAAGTTTGAAGATAATTATATACCGACAATAACAATATTTTAAATTCTAACATGTTTCTTCTAAAACCTCCATTGATTAACAATGTTCGTGGAAAATAATTTAATATGTAGATAAATATTTTATATTTTAATTATAAAAATATATACATACATTTTAATTTGGATTCAAATAAATATAGTGGAGAATGATTGATTTGGATTTAGAATAGACATAATTTAGGAATAAACACATTTTTGATTTATGATATAGAATATGAAAAAATAAGAATAATTAAATAAATATAGATGTGTGATGGAAGATATGTTAAAAATAAAAATAAATAAATAAATAAAGTTATGTGATATAAAGAATGTAAAAAAATAAAGATAAATAAGGGTGGAATATAGGATATGAAAAAAGAGAGATAATTTTAAAATAAATAAATACCAAAAGACTTAAAATGTGTGTTGAAAGCAATAACTTCCTTTTAGAAGTAACAAAATAGGTTCCTAGTTCAATTAATCCCGTTAAAATATTGCTGTTGAACTCTAATTTTTATGTTCATATTAATTTTAAACTTTTAAATGTGACCAATGTCAATTTATTTATTGAATCCGAATAAATTCATTCTATTTAAATATAAAATATAGGTTTAAATTAGACTTCAACTTTTATTTTACGATTTAAATAAAAAAGCGATTTTGTTTCCCTGATCCTATAAAGTCGAAAGTTAGAATCAGGTTTGTCCAAATTGCTTTGGATGATCTATTTTTACACTTGTACAGTTTCCCCTCCGTCGAACAAGAAAATACTCTATTCCTTCAAGAATCATTTCACAGATCTATGATCATCATGTATCTGTGACTTTGACTTTGACCATTCTTTACATAATATTTCATCAAATTTGATTAACTCCTTCTTGCAAATAATTCCCCGCCAACCCTAAATTTGCTTTGTATGTGTTTATAATACATTTAAAGTCTATAAGAATACTGCGTGAAGAGGTGAATTAAAAATCTGATAATTAAATTCTCACTCAATATTAAGTCTTTAAATTTTTAGGCTAGATTTTTCCTGTGAGTCGTCAACCTAGGTATAAACAACTAAGACCATCAAATTAAACATCTTAGAGTGAGCAGAAAATCAAAGTTCATTCTTTTGTTGATTTGCAAGTTCAAAATAAAATCAGGACCTTTTGAAATTCTACCTAGAACGAAATAAATGTATATTCTTTTACCTAGCCTTAGGAAAACAAAACCCAAATAACAAAAAGCGTAAAAGAAGGAGAGATAACTAGCCACCAGATGTTGTTTGATTTCAAATTTATGAGCAAGGTTTTGAATTACAGTAACAAAAAGAATGTCCAAAACATTAATGGTGGTGATGATCATTATGATGATGATCATTATGATGATGATGATGATGCCGACGGTGAAATTTCGCGGATGCGGCCGCAAATGCTCCGGCAATGCGGTGACGGAGGCGACCTCTAAAACCATGATGCGAATGCATGCGGTCACCATCTGAAGCTGTGACAATATGCATCAAAGTGAAAATATTCTTGGTAGAGTCACCTTCAGGTCCCGCTGCTTCCATTGCAGACTCCTTCAGTTCCGCTATCTTTTCTCTCATTATCGTCCCTTTCTCACTTGACATGATGATTTGCAAAGTTTGCAAAATATTTTCTTTAGCGAAAACTCCATTCTCAAGCCCCAAACCAATCCCCCACACATGTTCTATTGTTGCCGTGTTTAACATTTGGTCTCCAAAAAATGGTCTACCAATCATAGGCACACCCCCAACAATGCAATCCAAGATTGAATTCCACCCACCATGTGTTATACACACACCAACCGCTGAATGTTTAAGGATTTGCAATTGTGGTGCCCATCCAACAACCTTCCCTTGCATACTTGTCCTCTCTAAGAACCCCTCTGGCAATTGTTTCTCAGGGTTACCCCTAAATGCCCAAATAAATTTATACTCACTTTCCTCTAAGGCCTCTGCCACTGCAGTTAATTCATTGGATGGTGGTACTATGACACTTCCAAAACTAATATATACTACTGACGCATCCTCTTGTTTGTTCAACCATTCTATGCACCCCTTCTCATCAGGAATAACATATTGTGGCGTTGTCAATGTGAACGGACCAACGTTGAGTAGCATATGAAACTTGGATTCCAGCTCAATCGCTATTGGGGGGTGTACATCAGTGAAAGAGTTTATAACAACAGCGGTTGCACGTGGCAACGCTTGTCCCATTTTGTGTGCCATTATTGTAAAAGGTTGTTCTACATGTTCGGCTATTCCTTCAGGCAAGTCAGAGACCTTTATCCCAGGGAAACCCGTCAGAAAATCCAGTTCTTTGTCATCATTCGCTGCCAAACAAGAAAAATCAAATTGTTATTTAAGTACCCAAATATAAAAAGAGAAAAAAAAAATGTTATATATATGTATATACCTTCTTCGGAGGCCAACTTTTCCCTTATAAAATCGGTGGAAACATGAACAAGGAGAGAGTGAGGCCCTGCGGTCCATAGAGGAATCCACTTGGCATGCATTTCCTCTGCCATATCCGCAGCAAACCAAAAAAAGGCGTCAGTTAACAAACAAGTAATTTTCTTTCCTGTTTTTGCCACCGCCTCATCCATTGCAGTCTTATAGTTCCCTGGCACCGTACTTAAGAACATGGAAATGGGTTCGATCACATGCTCCTGAAACACATGACCCTCCGGTACACCATCATCCACGTCATAAGGCCTTATGTTGAGAAGCTGCTCCTCGTCCAGCCTCGCGAATACGGATTCATTGGAATTCTTTGAGCTGAAGAATGAGAAGGTGACTTCAGGGGCATCTGCTGCAGTTCTACGCACCAGGTTGAGAAGTGGACCCGCGTGTGTACCAAAAGGGAACGCCAAAACTGCCACATGTTTATCATCACACGGGGCTACGCTCATCGTGGATTAGATGCTATGCAGTTTCACCCAAACTTTTGTCTCCTCTCTCACAATTTTGTGCTACGTATTCATAAGCCATGGGGTTGCAATGAAGGTGCGGTCCACAAAGTCAGAAAACAGAGACAAACTTTCATGCATTCTGTTGGAAAATGCCAACGAACTCGATCGTTATGTTGGTGCAAGGAGCGTGTTTATGTTTAATTAGGTGTTTGATCAATTTCCACCTTACTAATTAACCGCTCACAGCTATGTGAGAAAAGAATAAAAAAAAAGTCCGACATCATAACCACCCCATATGCTCCGGCAGAGATTACCTGTTAACAACGAGACAGAAGGAACCTTGTTGATTGATTTTCTTCAGGTGGTTTTGGAGGTTTAATGTCATCAACTACCACCTCGTTTTTCTTAGCGCATGCCTGTGCAGCTTAAAAAATAACATCCTGAATTTGGGCAGAGTTTCCACTCCAAAATAGTAAATGGGGCCTGGAACTATTCTCATTCTCCTGTTAACTGTGAGGATGTGTTTAAATCTTATAACTTCCCAACTATATACGCCACATCTAAGGTTTGAGCATAAATTTAATACATCAGCAGCTGATAATTTTCCCTATATATAGTATTCTATACAATTATTTCTATTTCTCATTTTTTATATTCTATTTTTTATACAAGCATTTCAAAAATATACCCAAAAAAAAAAAAACACCTAAAAATTGTCCCCTGACTTGTTTCAAAAACATTTTTGTTAATACATGGACTACTGAATTCGGACCCTCTCATGTATGATAAGTTGCGTATATAGATTTGAAGATGAAAGAGCTTATTAATTCCCTAATGTCTCCTTTGCTTGTTCAGCCAATCACACAAATCTTGCTCATTCATAACCATCATAATAAGGCTTTCTCTTGTTTTATCTTTTTTTTTTCTTGTCTCTTTTACACTCTTCTAAAGAATAATTATACATTCTCCTCTAATTAATATCTTCTTATTTATTTTCTAATATTAAACGAAAAAAGTGTGCTAAACAAAAATAAATACATTTATATCTTAAAATTAAAATATAACGAAGTATTTAATATTTTTTGTATTAAGAGGATTAGTAGGAAAAAAATTGTAAGATAATTCAAAATTGTTACTTCTAAAAAGATAATTTCTTGCAATTTATCTTCAAAATATCATTTGTCATTCTGTTGGGTATAACATGAATATAAAAGAGTGGCTATATTAAGTGGATGGGGCTTACTCCCCAAAAATTTATCACAGCCACTCTGAAGTGCAGGAAAAATAGGGTTTAGAATTATTGATTTGGGAAATTAACAGCTTCTCAGCGACGGTGAAGCCTTTCCTCTCCTCTGACCTTCAGGAGTGGATAGCAGGTTTAGCACATAATTTGGGTTCTAGTGGTGTGTTAATGGCAAAGCTTTGGTACATTTTGGGTGCTGTTCAAATAGTTTGGCAGAAAGTTATCAAGAAAATTTGGATTGAAGGTGACCACATGTCTGCTATTAATCTTAGAATTCTTAGATGGTGGAGCAAACCAAGTAGAATCATTGAAGATGGTTAGAGAAGGAGAGTAAAGAGAGTAAAACGAATGAACCAAAATGCATAATATGTAAAATTATTATGAAAAATGATTGTGATATAAGAGATGGCAAGTACTTATACTAAAAAGGGTCACAGGCTGGTTAAGCTGAGATTAATCACGTGCAACCCAACCAAACTATAACGGTTATAACAGAATAGGAAAGATATATAGTTATAAGTAACTTAACTATTTTATCTAAATGCATGTGCTACACATAGTGAGTACTATCAATAAATCGTTCTAAGAAGTTCGTGAGATCAAGGCTTCTTGACAAAGGTTGGGAGGCGTTTTTTTATCTCATGCTAGACGAGAGTGTAATATATAGGCACTAGATTTTATGCTAAATTCAATGTTAATGACTTTAGAAGATTTTTTTTTTATTTAATTAGTTTCAACATATTAAAGAGAATAACTTTCTTAGTATCTTTGGTTTAAATAATAACAAAGATGAGAAAAATGATTGTAAATGTTGTAACTATAACAGAACTAAAAAGAATTGAATAAGAACTGATATATATAATAACAATGCTATAATTTTTATACAAAGTAAAAACAATAAATTTAATCCCTCCAATCATGTATAAATAATTAAATTATTAAAATTAATTTAATAATAAAAAATTATAGTAATTTATATGAATTTTTAACTTCAATTTTATTGTATAAAAAATATATAAATGGTTAAAATAGATATAGGGAGAGAGAAGGCTCCGCCTCTGGCGGCAGACAAAGGGGCTTCCCCGGGTCGTGAAGAAACAATGGGCATGTGCTTCCTCCCCCACCATTGCGTTGTAATAGGAAAAATGGGTGGTATACATTCAACAGGTGAATATATCTAACAAAGTTAATAAAATAAAATGTGATATATGATATAATTTAAAATTAAAAAAGGATAAAAGAGAATAAAGTATATAATACTACTCGTTTGAATAATATTCTGTTGTTTCATAGTTATATTGGGGTTTATTTTAAAATTTTTTAATGGCAACCTCGTGTTTCTAACTTTTCTTTAACAAGTCCTTATGTACTAATGGCCGTTAAATTTTGGTGAATTACATGTCAAGTGCCGACTAACTTTATTTTTACTTTAAGTAAGGTTTCAAATACAAATTTTATGAATATGAATAGCTGTGCCTTATGAAAGTTTTGTTCCTTTAAGTAGGTTAACCTACGTAACTCAAATTAATTGGAGTCCAAGTAACTTTCCAATAAGTTCACATGATAGTTTATCCTCTTAACCTATTTGCTCTGATATCTTAAAAAAAATTATCTTAAAAGAGTGTTAGATTATAAATTACTAGAATAAAATATTTTTATTTTTATTTTTTCTTTTATTCTCTTTATATAAAAATCTTGTTTGATTTTTTAATATTTTATACAGGTTATATTGAATTTTTAATGTTTTCTAAAAAATGATTTTTATAAGAATTTTAAATTTTTATAAAATATAATTTTCAATGTTTTAACATTTATTTTAATTTTAAAAAGTAAATTTAAAAAATATTCTAGTTTTAATATTTAATTATTCAGTATTATTTGTACGAAAAATAAACTTTATAAAATAATTTTTATATTTTTTTAATATTTTACCAAGAAGTCAAAAATAAAATTAATTTTAATTTTGATAAAATGACTAGTTTTTTATTTTCATATAATTTATATCCGATTTTATTCTTTATTTTATCATATTATTTTTTCTCTATTTCTATCTTTTTATTGTTTTATATAAGTAAAAATATATTGATAAAAAATAATTAATATAATTTTAATGTGTGTCCAATATCACACAAATTCATATTATACTAATTTTTATTAAAAATCACAAAATTTAACACATTGTTAATATTTTAATGTTATAATTTCTAACAAAAAATTATTATTTATAACTTCTTATTATATATCTTAAGTATATATTAAAAATTATACTTAATATTATCTTATTTTTTTTATATAAATGGTTAAATAAAAATATTTTCTTTTCTTTCTAGACAAATAAGTAAACTAAAAGTGATAGTATAATCTTTCGAAAAACGTCACTTCAAGACATGTAGTTCATAAGAAGATTTTTTATTTTTTTACTGATTTAAGGTAATTCTCCATCAATTTTATCAAATTTTTGAAATTTTTTTTACCAAAATAATGTTATATTTATTGGTACGATTTTTCTTTCTTTTTTTTTATGTAAAAATATTGTGGAGATTTATAACATAATTTATGATCTTTCAAACCGCCACAAAACTTTTGTCGAATGAAAGAATATGAAAAATTACATAAGCCGTAGTAAAAAATTTTAAAATTCACACTAGATTGATAAATTGGAGGAGGAATTACCTAAATTGGTAAAAAGGCCTCTGTTTTCAACTTTTCATAGCTTCAGGGAGTGCTCCTGGCTTCCGGGTTTCGAGACCCAAAGCTATACACAAATAGGATTGTTTCTCCCTCTTAAGGTTTAGCGTCTTTTACGTGTCTTTAGGTTTGACATGTTTTAAAATTTTAGATCTAAATTTAAGTCTGTTGTTATTATATAGATATTTTTTTATTAAATTTCTACCTGTTTTAAGGTTTATATTAAATTCATAAACCTGCTTAAAATATTATAATATATATAGATATAAAATTACAAATTGCAATCTTAAAACTTTTCAATAAAAAAACATTTTTTATAATTTTTAAAATTTTGATATAAATATAATATATAATAAATACAAATTATAAATATAATATATATATATATATAAATAAACAGATTCTTAAAATATTTTATAAATATAAATTATTTATTTAAAAATATATTTTAAGAAGCCTAAATCTTCTTAATAAACAAATTAGATTATACTTAGACTTTAAATAGATGATACCATAAAACATCTGTCCAACCGCCTCTGTTCATAAAGTTTAGCCCTTCAGCTGGAAGTGGTGTTGTGCTGATGCAATGCACGTCTATTGTTTTTTTCCGCACTCTGTTTAGTATCCAAATATATGTCCTATTGAAGGGTTTCCTATTCAGCGAAATTTTAATTTGTTAAAATTAGGTTTTCGAAATTTTTATAAAAAAAGTACAATTATTATAATCTTTCTAGAAAAAAAATAAAAATAAAAAAAATGTGATATTTAAATTTTCTTATAAGAATAAATTGACATTATCTTTGAGTTTTAAATAAACGGAACGGTAGTTAAATTTTGACAAACTCTTCGTTACTCTAATTGTGATTTGTGCATTTCATTACAAATCAGTTTTGTGGAAATAACGTAAAAATAATAGTAGAGTCCATATTTCTTCGCACTGATGTGTGTATATAAAACTATAACTGTAATTTTAATTATATATTTTTCTAAATTTTACAAAATGGAAATCATATTTTTCCAAATTAGAAATACGAATAAACTTACAATATAAAACTATTTTATAATTGACTTGGTAAAAAGCTTGTTAATAGAATAAAAATATTTATGTACCAAAAATATAATGTAGAAATAATGAAAATAAAAATTTGCATGTACCCC
Organism: Canavalia gladiata; assembly: GCA_037954105.1. Lineage (NCBI taxonomy): Eukaryota > Viridiplantae > Streptophyta > Magnoliopsida > Fabales > Fabaceae > Canavalia > Canavalia gladiata. The sequence goes on along the minus strand of CM075662.1, from coordinate 38,538,170 downwards.
AAAAAGTAAAATATATAATTTTATTTAACAATTTTTAAACATATATGTCTAATAAAAATCTATATATAATATAATGTGTATTTATTAAAAATTGATGAATCTAATGCATGAACAACATACAATGTTATAATTTTTAATAACAAATATTACTCTTTCCATTTTTTTATCTATTCAGAACTAGAGTAAAAATTTTATTTTTATTGATCTATTTAATTTAATTTTTTGAAAATTAATATTTTTCATATATACATTTTATATTTATATAACAGTAAAAAATAAATAAAATAAAGATAAATTTATATATAAAAAATAAATAAATAAAAAATTTTAAAAAATTAATAATATTAATTATATTTTTTAATTATTTATGTTTCTTCCCTTTCTCAGTAAATAATAAATAACGTTACAAAGTATTTATTAATTTTTTATTATGTATTCTTAAAAACACATTAAAAAATATCATTTAGTTAATATTATGCAATTTGTGTCCTTTTAACGAGCGAAGAACAGCGGCAAAATCTATCCCCCCAAAGCTCCAAGAGTAGAGCAAAATAAGAAACGACCATGCGTTTCATAGAGCTACGCTACGTAATCAAAACCATATTCCTCTCACAACTGGACAAGGATAAAGTATTTCAACTTAAACAGCATATTCTTGGCCCAAGAAGATCATAGATTCATAGTACACCATAAACATGCAAACTGCAAGAAGGAACAAGCTATCATTATTCATGTATGGAAGAAGGAAAAAAAAAGTTGAGTAACTGAATTTTCATGTCATGAATGCAAAGCTTTATACACATGCATCTTGCTTCTCTTTTGTTTCTACCCACCTATACAGCTCAGAAAAGCCAGCTTTTATTCTTCTTTCTACCAACCCTAAAGCATTTGATATATATTAAATTATTTACCACTGTAGCAAAGCAAGAAGTAAGCTCATGAAATTCTTTTTATAGCTACATATATTTATGAGTAAACCTCCCAGAATCAATTGAATATATATAACTAGGATCAGATACATTTTTTTTTGTCACAACATGTATATATAGGTTTCCCAAATCCCAGTATATATATTGTGTATTGAGGTTCTCTTGAACTTTGTATTCGCAGTCATGTTCTTAAAGGGTGAAATTTAATTCATTATTAGAATCTCAGTCAGCATCAAATTAAGGGAACATTCATTTAACGCTAAAAGATTATATATATCAAGTGCCTAATGGTTATTTTCAGAACAAACTAGTAGTTTCTACATTAATTACTCAAACATTGATTTACATTATTATATATTCACGAAGTTGTTTACAAGATCACCTGTTACTACTCGTTATGCTCTTTGCACATCTTATGAGCAATACAACAAATTAGCATAACCAGAAAGTTAAATCCGTGCGGTCGCTACAGACTATAACCCAGTTCATAATCTTGGAACATCCCTTGTGTTAGAAGAGCTGGAGTAGTTGAAGAATCCCAAGAATTTGAGGATGCTGATTTGGTATCAGAATCATTGGACCACCAAACCAGGTTGTCCTTTGAGCCATTCATCTCTTTGAAACAATCAAATTCAGCCATATGATGGTCTTCCAGTGGCACATAACCGATTGTTCTGTTGTTGAGAATGTCATCTAGTTCAGTTTGCAGTGCACAAAGTTGCTGAATTCCCACATTATTGTTTGTCTGTTCAACAGTCTCATCAGCTCTTGGTGCATGACTTGAGTGCATGATCGGATTATTATTCCCAGAAGAAACAAAGGAAACTTCATTGTTATTCAAAGGAATATTCTCCAAAAGATCAACCTGTGGGCTATTGATCTTTTCTCCATCTTGTTGAGGTTTGTAGAACCCTTCTTTGTGTCCTTGCTCAACATGTGAGGAAGGAAAGGGATTTTGCATCACAGGGTTAGAGCCATCATTCAAAGATTGCAAGTTCTGGATCATCTTTTCTTGGAAAGGATGCAACTTGGGCCACAGTGCAGGGTTATTATAGAAAGATAAAGGGTTTTGAAGGCTTTGAAGTTGCATGTGCAATTGGAGTCTTTCAAGAGCAGAGCTACTTAGTGCATTTGAAGAAGAGTTATTCTCCTCTATTCCATTTGTGTCTTTTGTGTTGAAGTTAGATTGTTTGCGCCTCCCAAGCAATTTCTTCTTCAATCTAGTGTTCCAATAGTTCTTGATGTCGTTATCTGTCCTTCCAGGTAATTGAGCAGCAATAATGGACCACCTATACACATATATATAGATATTAAGTTGAAACAGGTTTAGTTAATTTTTCTAGGAATAACCAACATGGAGCTAGAGAGAGATTCTGGTGACAAAGGAAAGGGACAAACAGTTATGTTGAAAAACTACAGAACAAGCTCGTATATAGAGATAAGAGGTTTTGAGAGAGAGAAAGACCTGCTACCAATGCTAATGTAAAGGCTGCAGATGATGTTGTCTTCTTCTTCAGTAAATCCACCATGTTTGATGTTAGGTCTCAAGTAATTTAACCACCTAAGTCTGCAACTCTTTCCACATCTCTTGAGCCCTGCGAATTATTTGTTTCCATATCAATAAGGTTTTTGCTTAAATCGATGATTATTATAACCAAAGTTCATCTTCCCAAAGCCAATCGAATCAACCACAATAAGAATACACGTAGTCTCAATAAATACTCTTAAGATGATTAAAAAAATGAATGTAATAGAGAGGAGTGTACCAATTTTCTGAGGAAGAGCAATCCAATTGCCACCAGTTCCATTTTTTTCAATGTAGGATTTTAGTGCAGCATCCTCTTCTGGAGACCAAGGTCCTTTCTTCACGTTACCCTTGTCACAGCATGGAGCTCTACCCATCTTTTTGTGTTGTTTTCTCTCTTCTCTTTGTGGTTTGTGTTGAAGCAAATATCAAGAGATTAATTTTGCTAAGATTGTTGGGAAACTACGGCGAAGGAAGGGTATGATTTATAGGTCCAAAGTGTGGCTGATGTGATTCTTAAAAGGACAAAAAGTCTTACACCTCACCCCCTCCCCTCATTCACTAGCTATATTAATTCAACACACATATATTTTTCTTCTAGGGTTTATTGTCTCTCTCTCTCTCTTCCTTTTTGGATTAGTTCGGTCATCCGTTTTTAATTATGCATGCAACTCGACAAACGTAACATAAATTTCTTCTTCTTTTTCATTAAAAAAACACACTGCTTTTTCGTAGGTCCATTAGTTTAATACTTCAACCCGATGCTACAAGTATTTGATCAATAGAAGCCTCCATCCTCTTAGTTTGTCAGCATTATCCTTGAAAATGTTCCATTGTCAAGTCCATCCCAACTATACTTTATGTATCCTTATTGTATTGCTGGAAAATGTACTGCAAGCTGCCTATTGGTTATTAATTCTTAAACTTACCTTTGTGTAATAAATTATTAACTTGAGAATTCTCGTGGAAGATGTACGAAGGAGACACAAATTGCTTTGATACAGTCAATAACATCATAATATAAAAGGTGAGACAAATTATTTTCCTAAGGTCTCTTCATTTCTTACAGTGGATAAAGATCTTTGAAATCCGGTCCTATACGAGGTTTATACACTCGTTAGAAAAAGAATAGATAGAAACAGAAGAAAAATGAAATGATAAATGTGAAAGATAATAATAGATAGAAAGAGATCGTGAATAGAAAGATGTATGATGAATATGAAAACTAATTTTTTAAAAAAAATAAGGTTATATATTCGTTTACAATATCATCATACTCATCCATTTATGATAAAAAAAAAAGGAATGAAATGTTTCATTGAGATTCTGTTCCTCCCCTTTTTACTTTAAAGAATAGTGGGTGCAAGAGAAAAAATAGTATAAAAAATAAGAAGCGTAAAATTATATTTAGTTATTTTTTGATTATTTTCGTAACGTGTGGAATGAATGAAAATGCCCCATGTATATCATATCAAAAAAGGAAACTAAAGAGAAAAAGAAAGAAAGAAATATCGCAAACATTGTTTTTGTGTAACGCAGTTGCATCTAGTCAAAATAAAATGTTGTATTCCACATGTGACCTGCAGATGACACTTGCTTCAAACTTTTTGCTTTTTTCCCTCTTCTCATCAATATTGGGACATTTGCCTTTAAAATGGAAATAATATTACAAAAATTTTGGTTCATAATGGGCTTTTACGGTACTGACATACATTTTTCTTTCTTGAAATGGAAGACATGATAACGTGGGAAAGGTTCTCTGAAATATTTAAGTTCTACATAAATAGCTATGAATATGTTTCTTTCTTAAGATATCAACATATGCATTATAAAATGTTACCGATTGAAATGTTGATCAGAAATATATATATATATATATGTTGACTAGCTGATGATGAAAGTTAGAAAAAATATAGTCAATGTCTTGAAAATGTATCCATCCTTGTTTGCTTTCACCACAAAATCATAACCAACTGATTCTTATTTGAGACCACACACCAATGAAAACAGTAATCTTTTCCGTCATGAAAATATATTTCTCGTTCGAAAGTTCATTCTAATTGACGGACTCTCAAGTGTACGATATCTTCTCTACCGGCCTCTAAAATTGTTGAGATACTAAATTTATTCCTTAACCTTTTTTTTTGGGTGTAATATAAAAATAATGATATTTAAATTTTAAATCTCATAAACTATACTAACTTTTCACTATTAAATTAACTCGCTTAAATTATTCCTTAACATTTATTAAGAGATTTTCCGAGTAAGTTTTTATTAATTATAATGAGTGGTTATATAGGAGTCCGCATCTCCTTTTATCGGATTGAGCTTTATTTAGGAATACTTATGATCGAGTTCAATTATATATCCATTGATGTATTGAGATTTTGTCCATCGTTATAGCAGAAGTACGTCTACGTTTACTAAGCAACTATCATTTTTGAAAACATATTATAATCCTAGTTAAATATATCTTTAGTTCCGGTAAAATTGATAGATTTTGATTTCTAATTACATTTTATTCTTTTGGTATCTATATTTAACCAAAATATATGTAGTATGTTTTTAGTCTCTTATTAAAAATTAAAAGAACATAATAATAACTTTTATATTTTGTAAACACTAAAAATGAATAAATTTTAATTAGAAACCAAAACCAAAATTTATAAAAGAATTGAAAAACATATTTAACCAGTAATCTATAAGTTGGATTCAATTTCTAATTCCTTTAGTTTGGATAACTAAAATATCAAATTTTACTTAAGATACAAAAAAATTTAAAATTCTTCTCATAAAATTTCATCTCATATTTTATAAAATCTTTTAAATTTTAGAAATTTTTAAATAAAGTTATTATTTTAAAATTTTTTATCTTTTCATGTTATTATAAACTCTGCCAAAAATAGATAAAAAATAAAAAAAATTGTGCAAAACTCAAAATAAAAAAAAAATGCATTTAAATATACTCCTTTTTATCCAAACTTGTAGAAATCAAGACGCATTCTAGCTCGATCTAGCAATAGCTTATTATAATTCAAAGAAAGGCTTCTTTACAAGCGTTGGAGCTCGGGACTGATTGTGCAATAATGTAGCTATGAGATTATAAAAGTAGAAATTGAAAAAGTCAAACATTTGTTAAATTAATTTATTTTGCTTTGGTTTTGGTTCTTTTCTGGGCTAGGAATTAGTTGGAATACTATCAACAAAACAAAACCCCATTAAAATTCATTTTATTTTTTATTTCCTTCTTTGTTCGTGTTTGACAAGTTGGGCAGGACACGTTAAAGACAGTAGGAAACTGTATCAAAATGAGAAAAGAAGTAAAAACCAAACAGAAAGGTCATTGCAATTCAATATTTTTCATAAGAAGCACCACTCATTGACCTTGGTTTCCAAATTTAATACTTCACCTAGTGCTTTTTTTAATGAAGAAGTAGGAAAATAAAGGTCCCGAACCGCACTCAGTTACAAATATAACAAGGGGAAACCATCAAATTCAAAAAGCACTTACCTCCCAAATTTATAAACATTAATATCTTTATCATCAAATAGTCTCAGATCTTTGGCACGAAGAAAACATGCTTCTGCTTGTCTTTCTCCTTCACTAAGAATCTTTACATTGTCGCTGTATTTGTTTTTCTTCTTCAAGAAAAAGGTGAAGAGAAATTAATGGGGAAAAAGAACAGTGCTTTTCATCATCAAGAAGACCAATCTAGCGTAATAGTCTGGTGAATATAGTTTTGATGAGAGGATAAACATGGAAGACAAACCAAAAAGTATATTGGTAATATTATTATTGGTGCTGCCTTAATTTAGTAATATATATGTTAAGGATACTACTTATACTTGAATTATACAAGATTAATATTTGATATAAAGCGGGTATTCCTACTATTTAAGTGATTGGTTATTATTATTTGGTTTAAGTGAATTTATAAACAATTGTAAAATTTTCAATTACTTTGATAAGATTTATACAATTAACCTTTTTTTAATATTAAACTATTTTAACTTATTGTTTAAATTATGTTTTAAAAAAATTTGTGATAATAAACTTATCAATAAAGCTGGAGGGAAAAGTAATTAAAAGCATTATGTTGAATAATGCATACGCTCACAAGGGCAATCTTTATTTTTTATATAATAAATGTACAGATGTTATTTATCGCTCTTTTGAGTGTATGGATAGTTTAGTTCATTTTTAAAAGATTATTTTTTTTTTGTAAATTTTATAAATGAATCTTAAAAAGTAAATTATTGTGTTTTTTAAGAAAAACTTATTCAAATATGAACTTAATGTTTACTAATTTCTAGTTAGTAGAAAAATAGTCTAAACATATTTACACAATTATTTTAGTTTATTTGATCGGCACTAAATAATGGGAATAAATTGGTTCGGAACGAATTTTGTTCTTTCGATTTCTGTTGTAGGATAAATTTGGGTGTAGATTTAAAAAAAATAAAAAATCAACCTTAATCTCATCGTATTCGAGTAATTTTATTCTTAATTTTTTTTAAAAATGATATTTACTTATTGTATATTTTTAAATAAATTATATATTTTAATTTAAATAAATAAAAATAAACATAAAAATATTAACAATAAAATTATACTTTTAATAAAATGTACAAATTTAATATTATTATAGTTATTAAGATAAATTCAATCTATTTCTTACAATTTATATTAAATTTTTCTTAAACTTAATCAAAAAAAATTTCCGTTAAGTCAGGATCAAAAGATTACTTACGAATTGGGGTTGAATTCTCATGTACTACATTTTCATGTTGAGCACTTTCGTCAGCAGCAGCTATGGATTTGGCTACGCAAAATCATATGGTTGAAAGAAATCATCAAATTTATGTTATTTGTCAACGATCGAACTCAGTTCATATGGTGCAAACTTTGATCTTTATTGTTGTGGTCTCAAGGTTACAGCTTCTACCTTTTTTACCCACTTTTATTTTTTCCTTAAATTTATAACGTAGAAAGATTCTCTTGAGAAGAAATGAGGAAATGGAATTGAGGGTCGAGTGCTCACCACACAACCATAACTTTTGGTGAACAGAATAAATACCAGCTAAAGCTATATTTCTCAACAGATTTTAAGAACACGATTATATCATACCACCACAAAAAAAAAAAAAATTGCATCGGTTTTAAACCAAATAACTTGGTTTAGCTTTTGGTATATGATTAGCTTTTATGCTGATTAATCAAGGAAATAAGTTTGCTATCATGACACCTGTGATTCACTTTGTTTAATTTACTCTTTTAATTAGTAGAATTAAGATAAGCATGAGGAGACCCAAAAAAAGTGGATTTAGTATAAAATAAGAAGGGATTTCGAAGAAAGATCTCACTCTTGTATATGTCGTCACTAGGGTTGACAGATGCTGTTGGTAGACTTTATGCTAACAGAGTGCATTATCAATTCTTCTTTAAGATCACACTAATCACTAATTGCAGGACTCTAATTAACGAATACGTGTGAATCGAACTTATAAACAATTAATTAAATAATAATCAAATTGTTATGATCTCCGCTTCATGCACTTTTTGTAAAATAATGCCAATACGTATTAAAAACGGACCGAGTTAATTACGTTACGGAGTTCAACATCTAATCGATCCCTTCCTCCAGTCACAACCCAAGAAATGCCAAATGCTACTAACTACTAAGCCCTTTAATAAGTTACTTGTTTCAATAATAGTGGCACCAACCCCCTATATTTGATACCTGGATCATACATCTAAGTTTTCCAAGTAATACACAGAATTATTTTCTTTTAAAAATATAAACTTAATAACTAAATGCAGATATGACTGAGGTTTTAAATTTAAATTTTATTATTATAATAAAATTGGAATTTAATTATAATATAATTTCTATTCTACCTATTACATCCTTAAATTTTTGTTTTATAGTTTTTTCTCAAATTTTTCACAAATTAAATTTTTTAACACAAAACTCACTAATTAAAACATAAAATTCTATAAAAAATTTATTAAAATTCTTAATTTTCAAATCTTTATTTCATGTCTTATAATAAAATAGTTCATATTTTTACTAATTTTTTATCTTTAAACATTTAAAATTATGTAACCCTAAATCCATCATAACCTCTCCCTCCAAATAATTGGATAGAAAATAATATTTTAGATACTTTAAGTGGAAGAAAATCAATAAAAATTTAAATTTGCTTAATTTTAAAAATAGAAAGACCTAATTAATTTTTAAAAATTGGAAAAATAAATTTATATATAATCCAAACCGAGTGAACCCAAAATATAGTCAAGCCAAAAAATAAAATTAAATGACACCATCTATGCAATTGAGTCATACAAAATAAAAATCAATTTACTAAAATTTAATGATAATTATTCGGTAAGTTAAAGTAGTCAAAACTACTTTAGATGTACGAGTCAACGACAATCTCAATTATTCATTATGACAAAAGTTTTTGGGAAAACAATCTGGTTATATGATATTTTCTTATCCAATTTCATATTCAAATAGATGTTGTAACTTGTAACTACTAGAAAGATAGTCGTTTAAGTAATTTTCTTTTTTTGCAAAACGTAAATAACGTGAATGCTTTTGGTGGTGATTCATCATATAGAATATAGACAAGTGTACGAAGTCAGCATACTTTGACTTTTACACAAAAAGTCTACCCCGTGTTTTAGGTACGCAATAGAAGTACTATTAGAGGGCCAAGGGAGTAGATGTTGATTGTGTCACAGAATTTGACTTTCTGGATTTTCTTCTCATTGAGAGTTGTTGATGCTACAGCATCTTCCTTAAAACTTGATTATTAATCATTGGAAAAACCATCAAAATTCCCTAATTTAGACTAATGATATCTACTTTATTTTGATGTAGGATAGGCACATAAAATTTAATGGAGTCAACGAGATGCTAAATTTGCAATTTTGTCATATAACGAAGCTATGATGTGATATTAATTTATCTTGCCAAAATCAATAATCTTCACAATCTTCTTCTTTTCTCTTCTTTTTTCTTTTCATACTGTTTCGTCATTGGGAGTTATGAACATAATCATGCCCACGAGTTCTATTTTATTCTTGAATGCACTCAAATTTCTCCAAATATGATTATTCTAATTATACAACGTGGTAACATCTAATATTTATCACGAGTAACTCAACATTAAAAATAAATTCATTTTACTCCTAAACTTTTAAAATAATTATAGTTTAAAAATAATTTTCATACTTTAAGATTATTTTATATTTTTGTCTGATCTTTTAATTTTTTTTTATTTAATTTAGTCCTTTAAATCATTATTATATGTTTACGTTTTCTTCTAAATTTACTTCATCTTATAGATTTTAATCGCGATATATTGGTATTCAATATGAGCATGAATATATGATAAAAACGGTTAACAATGCAAATATAGAGGTCCAAATTTTGGTCAATAATGAAAGCTTTAAAGTGGTTATCAGATGTCTGAAACAAAAAAAAAAACAAAAAAGACAGACAAAATGAATCAACAAAGATGATTTAAAATGTAAAATATTATTTACCAATTTCATTAACGCTCTTCCATTTCAGGTAATGAAAATTAAAATAATTAATGTAATTTTTAATTTTTAAATTGATAAATAAATTAACTCCTCAATAAAAATAGTTTAAAACAAACTAAAATCCGTGAGAAATATTTAAAAGAATAGTGTTTTGCCTTTGCCATCGTAAGTTGAGGCATTCTTCTTGCTACAATTACCCTTTCCGATATTTGTTTTATTCCATTGTTAAAATCCACGACTCCTAAATATACGAGAATTCATTGTTCAAAATTCTGAGTATATATCAGTGGACCAATATATGATCTTCCAAGACACATGATTGGAACAGAAGCTGCAAAATGACACACGGAACAACGACGTGTTGTCCCCATTGAACAGAACAACGCCTCAAGTGGTATAAAAAAAATTACCTTTATTTATACAGCAGCTTCAAGAGCATGCAGATTCATGCCATTGAAAATATAACATGTCAATTGTCAATATAATAATAAAGCAATTCAAATAAAATATTGATGACAAATTGAATTGTTCCATCTGCAAATGGGAAGGCACAATTCGTCATTATCCTCTCCATATGAGAAAGCACAGGAGACATGTCGTTGGTTAAATTATGTACACATCTCTCCAGAAGGCATGGTTCCTCCTCACTTTATGGATGGTAAAACCACAACTATTGCTACCATCATCCTGATCACGTGCAAAACTGCAAAAAATAAAATTACAATCATTATCAAAACATTAAAAAAAAAAATTATAGGCAGTATTTGAAGCTAAATATTGACAAAATCACTCACACTGTGACATAATGATACTCCACATGTAGCTTTGTTCAGAGCACCATGCTGCTTCCGGGAGAAAATCCATGCTACAGTGCAAGTAACTGCACTAAGGAAAATACCATTAAAGGCAACATTACAAGAGATTTTTTAGATTAAACCAAGGCATGATATTACAATACAAGCTTGGATAAACTTGAATATTCCTTCAAATATTTTTTGTTTTTCCCTTTTTAAGGCTAAGCTTGTTGGAGCCTTGAACTGGAGGAACCATGCTTCACCTTATTTCTCTTCTTTTACCAATTCTAGGCTACATACAACGTAAGAAGGTCAACTGTTTCAAGATCAAGTGACTATTTCACATTCATTGAAGCAGCCATACTCCTCAATTTCTTGGAAATTTCTGAAAATGATGGTCTTTCTGCAGGATCAGAAGCCCAACAACTTTCCATTAGAGACTTCCACTCAGGATCACACCATGTTGGGATTTGAGGACGTAAAGTGTTGTTCACAATTCCTCCTGCCAAACAAAGTAAGATAATAGTGAATATTGATGATCATAGCCTGCTCTTCTAAACATCTGAATATTCAGAAGCAGCACATTTGGAGCCAGATACGTGCAAGATTATGACACTCCATACTCCTGTCCATCAAACAGGCCACTTTTGATTCATTATCCTGTCTACCCATCACCTGCAACTTGGTACCAGTGATACTACTATAAATTATACACAACCTGTTCAGCTGTTCCCATCCCAGTTCTAAAAAATTAAGTTCCTAACCAACGGTAGAATAACATGACTATAGTTCAAGTATGCACTATAGCTCAATAAATATAATCAGAAACTGACCAAAATATAATCAATGGTATCTGAACTTCAGCTTAAACCAATACTATATTGCTATGTTTTCTTGAAGAATTTAAATTCTCCAATCTCAAATTCTACACCCCAACAAGGCTTAATAAATAACCTCATTTCATATAAAGAAGTCAGGTACTCTGATCCTCTCATCTGTCAAGTACCAACCACAGACCTTAACAAAACAATATTGTTGTGAAAGACAGACCACCCAATCCTGCAATACAGAAGCCCGCAGCTAAGTCTGCAATAAGTAACAGACATGGGACAAATTTTGAGAAACCTCACTGTAGCTGCTATGTAGTGGAATGAGATGTGCCTTTCTGGAATTAAGTCACAACTCACTAGCTTGGAAATCACAATATCTTACAGCAGCATCTAGGATGGGATGCTTAGGAAATAACTGAGGTGGGCCAAAATACATGATTATAAACTCAATAGAGAGAGACAGACACAGAAAGTGGGGAAGAGAGAAAGAGAACAAGAACTACAAGTCAAAGAATAAGTGAGACTGCCAAAGACAAAATTGCAATAATTCATGTCAATATTCTCTTGCTAGAATAAATTATAACCCGATTTGCTCCCTACTACATTTGACAAATTACTCCCAGAATTAAGTATAAAACTCAAACTTACAAGCAATAAGTTGGTGACTTCCTGAGCAAAATATAAAAGAAGAGAGTGCCTATACTCTTACAAGCACATCTTTAACAAGAGTATAAAATGGAAGAGTATCATAAGTAACAAGACAAAATGCTCTTTGCATTTCTTTTGTTACTTGGTTCTCACCAATTATTGAAGCACAATGCATATCAGCATATGGTTCATTCCCTGTGAGTAATTCCCACATGACTATCCCGAATGAGTAAACATCAATCTACAGCACAATCAAGAATAGAGGCAAGGAAAGAGCGTCAGAAAATATGAAAGAGGTATTAGATATGTAAATTCAAACAGTTGTGCCAAGAATACCTTCTCAGACACCATATTACTTTTCCCACTAAGAAGTTCAGGTGCCATCCATGGCAAAGTTCCCCGTACCCCTCCAGACACTAGTGTGTGCTGCTTAACCTTTGATAAACCCAAATCACCAATCTGAAAAATTACACAAGCATTTTCAATATCTACTAGCATGTTGCTTTTGTGTGTGCATGTGTATTCTTAAGGGTACCTTGCAGACAGGTCGTTGGGGATCCCTCATATTGACCAATAGATTCTCACATTTCAAATCAAAATGCACAATGTTTTTTCCATGCAAATACTCCATCCCAAATGCAGCATCCATGGCTATAATAAGCCTCTTCCGACGATCTATTGTTCTGTTAAATTGCTCAGAATAAGCAGCATAAGTAATACATCACTAGTCATTGAGAGTTTACAGATGCGAGGGTGCAAATTCCATGTCCTAAAAACATATTAAACATAGATGAAATAAAATTCATGCATGCATCAAATTACCTATCTTTCTTATGCAAGAACTGTTTCAAAGATCCATTAATCATGAATTCTGTGACTGTTGCTAAAGAACCATCAGGGCCATCACGAACAATACCATAAAACGAGACAACATTTGGATGATGCAATGAACTCAGCATCAATGCCTCCTTCCAGAAATCTGCAATCTGGGGCAACAACCAGAATGAAATCACTATATAGAATCAGGAATCTAACAAATATTTCAATATATGCAAAACTACATGTAAGCATTTTTACTTGTAGTATAATTCCTCTGTTCTAGATATCCCTATAATGTGGGAAATTCAGATGTTTATTTAATCCAACACAATGAATGAAATTTTTATGAAAAAACAAAACAGTGACATTAACACTACTTCTTTAACAGGATATCCAATAAACCAACACCTCAATCTGATCTCACATTTCAATCCCAAAAGTAATTCTATGGTATGCATATCTAATACATTCAAATATTTCTTGCAGAACCAATATTTCAGCCTTTTGATCAGCTCACCAATGCTTTGTTTGGATGAATGCGTGAAATAGGAAGAAAAAAAGAGAAGGAAAAAAAAATAGGAAGGTAAAAAATGAAGTGATAGGAAGGAAAAATGAGTTGTCTTGATGGATAGAAATGGAAAGTAAAGAAAAGGAAAAAAATTCTATTCTCTTGTTTGGATGAATGGAAAAAAAATTAACTTAAAAAAATTGATTTTTTACTATTTTTATTAATATAATTTTATTTTATTTTACTTTTTAAAACAGTTAATAATTTAACGATTTAAAATTAATTAATTACAAAAAATCCTCTCCTCCCATTTTCATGCCTATTGAGGAGAGAAAAAAAATTTGTGGACCCTATTGATTTAAGTTCATCCTTCCATGTGAAACAGCTAACCAACCAGAGGCAGAGAACTGAAATCTATCCAAATCCAAGAATCCAAAACCTTTCCCCATCCCTTTACATGCAACCAAACAAAGTGCAAACAACTGAACTCTTTTTTATGACAGTGAAGTCTTTGAGCAAGAGATTTAACATTTGTGACACAGAGAAGATTAGAAAACTTTTATTCTACAAGTTTAAATCTTTAGTTACTTTAATGAAAGGAAAAACTTTCAGACACAAATAATACCAATCTTGCTCTTTCAGACGGCCTTCCAGCAAAACAACTGGCTTTTATCCTCTTAATGGCAACATCAGAACCTTTCCATTTCCCATGATAAACAGCTCCATAAGTTCCAGAACCAAGCTCGCGGATCTCCTCTAAATCATCATTTTTAATAGTCTGAAAAATGATCATCCTACCATCAAACACTAGGAGTGTGGGAAAAGGAAAGCCAGAAAAGACATCAAAACAAAAACTGACAAGAACATAACAGATTTGAGTAAGATGGAAACAAAACCTGCAATCCCCTTGCAATTGCTTCTTCCTCAGCCTTTGTAGGCTCAATTTTAGAAGTATCTACATGATCATTTTCAGATTCCAATTCTATGTCATCATGAGCATTCTACAACACAAATAAACACATACCATAAAATGAGGCAACATAACAACGACAGCTCTTCTCAATAAAAGAAAACAAAATCACTTCATCCTCACCACTGGATCTACTTCATTTGTAGTTTCTTCTTTGGTATTTGAATTGTGCATCTGAGAATTGGCATGCTTATCAGCTGCAGCTTTCACCTCCTCAGCACCTTCTAATGCAACTTTTTTTACAGAAGCAATCAACTCAGGCAAGAAGCTGAATTGATCAACTAAATGCTTTGAATCTTCTGGAAAAGAATGATCCTTATCAGACAATTTCTCAACATGTCTACAGTCTGCTTCAGGTTTTGAATTTGACTTACTAGACTCAATAGGAGCAGCAGCTTCACGTTCACTCTCAGCAATTTTATTTTGATCCAAAATAGATATAGTCTGTGCACCAGAGTTTCCAACCTTGTCCTCATTTTTCGCTTCTATTCCTTTTCCAAGCAAACTTTTAGGTTGAAAACACAATGCTTCAGTCAAATGAGCATCATTTCTTAACAACTCTCTATTCTGAACCAAATTAAAAGATGATTTTGGCTGCACAGGTTCGAAGCAGGCACCAGCATTCATGTCCTGTGGGGAATGAATGGCATCTACAGTAATTGAGAGTTGATTTTCTTGACCAAATGGCTTTGGACTCAACTTTGGAGCATGTGCATAAGGATATTCTGGGATAACCGATCCATCATGTCCTGCTAATTTCTGTGAGGAATCAACCCAATGATTTTGACTATCTGGTCCAATGAAAACTGCTGGACTAGCCTCTCCCCTGATGAATCCAGCATTCATCATACCATTCACTTGCTGAGGTGGAGTAGCTGTCTCATAAGATGGTCCAATATGAACAGGAGTTGGAATGTTTCTCCATAAACCATGCCCAGATGGATGTCCATGAGGCACAGCGTAATTACTATCCACTCCATAAGGAGAAGGTGGAGTTCCATATCGCATACTGCACTCTTCCAAAGGAGGAAGTTTTAGATGTGGTATAGCAGTCCCAGTTTGATCAGGGAACAGTTCAGTCCCCAATTCAGGTCCAGCTCGTTGATGAACATAACTGGAAGACAAGGTATGTCCATCTGTCACACTACCATGTCCAAGAGAGAAATTTACAACAGGAACATCACCCACTCTTCCAGATCCAGAGACATATCCCCTTGATTCCTCAACCCGAGCAGTTGTCTGATGCTGTAAACCCCATCCTCTCTCGTGATTCTGAGTATCAGTATAAACAGACCTATGATCACTAGGTTCATTGGGATAGATCCCAGGATGCAACTTCGTATCAGCATTCGCCATGAAAGTATCCGTGTTTGAGGGGCATTCTGCACTTGGATTAGTAACTTGTGGAAGTCCATTACTAATATTAGAATGCTCCAAATGTGGTTGACCTCTTGGAAAACCCATGCGACACTGCTCACATATACTGTTCCCATCAAGAACATGGGGGCTATGAAGAGTATTGCCTGGAAAAGCTGACTTTTCACCATGTGCTGCTCCAGTTGGCATCCACACAACATTTTCAGAATATTGCGGTTGATTGTCATACACAGGATGATGATTTATGTGATGTCGAGTATACTCTTCTGGCACTCTATCAATGCACTTATCTGGTAACTCAGGAAATGGCATTCGATACCTAGTGCCAGAAGGAGAAGATGGAAAGTCAACCAACGATCGGGAGTCATGGAGACCGTGGTGCCTAGGAGAGTAATAGGGAGGATTCCAAGGAGAATCCATTTCATTATACCTCTGGCCTATACTTTGCTGGTGTTGAACTGGCAAATGATGCAAATTGTACGGTGACATAGATACATCCCCACTTCTATGAATCCCACTATCCACACTAATTGGATTATAGAACTGATCAGCCATATGGATATCCTCAACAGGGCTAATCATAGAAAACTCCCCTTGTTGCAATCTCCTAAAGTCAGAAGCATCATTTAAACTATTCAATGCGTCAACGTACCTTCTTTCAGAATCATCCCCATCCATGAAAGGTGAGGAACAGTCCTGCTCGGATTGCGAAAACAAAAAAATCCTGAGCCTGGTGAATCCATCCCCTGTTCCCAACTTGTCATACTCTTCCATCATGTTGACCACATCATCATCATTGACAACAGAGACGAGAGCATCAAGATCCTCATCAGGCTGCTGATACTTCAACACAGCTGCCCCTTCATACAGCTCTTTCATCTTCCCCATCAATTCCTCATAGCTAATATCTCTTTGAACACTCACAATTCGCGTCTCCCCACCGACGTAACGCAGCTTCCCATCTTGGGGACGGGGCATTATGCTCCCCAGAAAGCTACACAAGAACTTAACACGCCGGCTATCTTCATTGGAACTGGGTGTCGAACCCGAACCGGAACCGACAGCCGGTGATCGAATGGGACTATCCATGAAGAATTGTTGTTGATGATCAATTACACTCTCACACTCGCTCAAGCATTGAAACCCTTTATTACACATGAGCACCACTCACATCACATCATCACAACACACATCATATAACTCCCAAGTTTCACAACCTCCAACAGGAACCGCAGAGCGTTGTCCTGTTGCTGCTACATCCAATAGGTGAGTTTATGATTTCGAACTTCGTTGAACAATAATAGGGAAAGATAAAGAAAAAAATTAAAAGGCCAATCACATTTATGAGAAAAACCACGAGGCGATTACATAAATAGAATCAAAAGAATCGAATCAAAAATAAGAATCCAAAAGCCCCGACCATAGATCCAAATTTAAGCGATACCTGAGACGGCGAACCCGGATGCCAAAATTCGAAATTTCGGAGCGAAAACATGGCCCAATGAAGAAAAATTGATGGGTTTGAACAGCGTCGCTGGCTCTCTCTCACACAACACACTATAGCTTGCGGTTTTTGATGTTTTGAGATTGTGGAAGCAGGTTATTTCCTGACACGTGATCTTAAAGGCGAAAAGGAAAGAGGGAGAGGAGGATGATAGTTGTTTAAAGAAGGATAGTGGAATTATTGAAGAAAATGAAGATGATGATGATGCAGAAGGAGAATGGGAAGGAGAAGAAGCGCCATAGCATTGGCATAGGCGAAAGGGAGAGAGTGGGGGCTGTGGTTGAAGGATGGATGGTTGCAAGATGCGATGCCTGTTTGCCATGTAGAGTCCCACGTGGCACTCTCTCGTAACGGTATTTCTTGGCATATTATTTATCTCCCTCGCATATGCCCTTTCGTCTTACGCTCCTCAGTGCATGTGATCACCACACCACCAATTTTTTTTTTTATTTTCTCCTTCATCAAATCCCCACATCTATGTATAATTTTGACATCTTTCTTCTGTAATCAAAGAATTCAAGAATGGTAAAAGTAGTCCCTGTCCTAACAACAATGATTAATAAATAAAAATTGTAGTATTAATGTATTAATAATAACTATTTATAATAAAAATTTAAGAATAACAATTTATTTTTATTACAAAACATAATAAAATATGATATAAATATGGATATCATATGCATGATAAAGCTCGTTTAAAAAAATATATAAATTGGATAAAAGATTTATTAAAAAAAATTTAAAAAGATAATTAAAATTTAAATAAATATATTTTAAAAAAAAGTCACAAAATCATAATTTTTATATACGTAAATTTATAAATATTTTTATAAAAATTTACAATATTTAAGAATAATATTTAATTAAAATTTATATTAATTTTTAATTAATTTAGTCTTCAATTTATTATAATTAATTTAAATTATTTGATTAAAATTTAATTAAAATTATATTAATTTTAAATCGTATTATAAATATATTTTAGTATGGTTAGTCATAGTTTTTATATATTGAAAATTGAAATATTTTATTATAATTTAGTTATAATTTTTTATACCAACAATTGTAATAATATAATTATAAATAATTTTTTTATAAATAATAAAATAGATATTAAATATCAAAATTTCTATTAAATTTTTTTCTATTGTGATGATCATTTTTTTTTTATAAAATTTTGTCTTGTTAATTGTTTTTTAAGATTAGTAATTTAAATTTAAAAAAATTTCAGTTAGTATCTCAACTCAAATATATTGTTACAAAATTATCTCATATTTATGGATTACATTTTTATAACGTTGATTATTTGTTTGTACGAATCATTAAACTATTAGATTATTTTTTATTTATTATTTAACCTACGATATATAGATCGATCCATCATATCAATTTATATTAGCATATTTTAAAAATTATATTAAAAATTTGTTAGTTGTATTTTATTAAAAATATTACTTCTACTAATATTTTTATTTTTTTTTGTTAATTATTGATCTAATCATAATAGCTAATGCAACTAAAATGATATTATTATTTATCAATTTTATAATAAAATAATTTTATAATTCTTTTCATGTAAATTTATACAATTTGTATTATAATTTAATTATTTTTATTATAATACTATTTATAAAAATACAAAAATCAATAAATCATTAATATTTTAGATTTTTTTTTAATTATTATTATTATTATTACAAAATATTAGTATAAGATGGTAAAACATTATGTGTGATTCTAAATATATAGAATGTTCATTTAAAAAAATATTTCTATTTTTAAAGTATAAATTGTTTAAAATTTTTATAATTGAAACCTTAATTATGCAAAACAATACGGTAATAAAAGTTATCAAATTGTCAAATATAAATTTTGAAGTCTAAGTAATAAATAAAAAGCAAGTAAAAAAAAATAAAATTTAGGTAAGTTTTATAAATTTTTTTGATATTTTTTTAATCAAAATTAAAGTTGTACCTAAATAATTTATATCAATCTTTAATATCTATTAGCTAAAAAGGTATGGTTCCAATTTTGATAAAAAAAAATAGTACAAAAGGAAATTTGATCTAAATTTTATTATGATAGAAACTACAAGTTTATTTAAAATTTAAGGAGAAAGTTGCTTTTTACATTCTCTTTTTTTACTTTTCACATACTCTTTTATTTTTTATAAAATTAAATATTAAAACTGTCTTTCATTTTTATTTTTTAAAATAAAAATTAATAGATTTTAAAAATATTTTTTTGGAATGAATTTAACGAGTCTAGAAATTCATTTCGGACAATTGAACCTTCTCAAGTTGTTTCTTCTTAAGAACTAAAAAGAAGATTTGTGCCAAAATAATAGATGCAAAGAAGAACAAAAGACTTTGGACTGGCCCTAGGATATAATATCAATCACTTCACGTCCATCCGATACATTCACTATAGTTATTTCATATCCTCCTTTTTTTTTCGTAAATAAGTTTTTGAAAATGTTTATTCAAAGAAGAATTAAATCTATTTCAGAAAAGTTTTGAATATATATATTTTTAAAAATTTATCAATTTTATATTCTCACTTATTTCACGCAACATTTTGAACCAACATATCCAAAATTCATTCTAATCATTTTTCAAAAATATACATTCAAAAATTCATATTCTCATTCCAAATATATCTTTTCAAATTTAATAAATATTGTACAATTTGCTTCCTGAACATATATTTTCAAAAAAAAAAAATCTATATCTTCCAAATTACATTTCCAAAAATTATCTATCTATAGAGTAATTTTGTCTGATCATGTAAAATGGAGATGCCAAAAGTAAAATAGAAAATGCAAAAATCAACTCCCATTTAAGGATTTACCAGTTGCATACCATGTCTTCCTAACCTGTGGGACCATGGGCCAGTCAGCGATTAACGCGGTTACTCAAAGCTTGACAGTCGCAGAATTCGTAAGGAAATGAGTGAAGGAGGTTCCAAGAAGTACAAATCTTAAGAACTCATGCGGTACATTTCTTAGACCAAAAATGTTGTCAAAGTATCAACCTAGCTAAATTTGTACAATATACTACCAGATGCCTATTTGATTTTGCAAGTGTGCGTAAGGTGTTCATTAAGGTAAAAAAAATAAGATGCCAGTGAGCCTGTACATAAAACTTCAATAAGAATTTTCACCTGGGCATTGATTTTTTTTTTTTTATATCTTTGAATTTTCAATGTCTAACCTACAACCCTAAAACATAACGTCGAAAACCCATATTCATAAAAAAAAAAAAAAAAAATGCAGGCCATAATTCCCTTCTCCATGCCAATATCTGTCATCCTTGAGGCATGAATATAGAGGCTTTGCAAAGAGCATCTAATTGCAATGGACAGTTTGAGTTCAAACATTCTCCAAAGCTATGCCAAGGCTTGGGCTATCATGGAACGAAAAGAGAGCTGCTGTTCATAAAGGCCGCGGAAAATCTGGTATTTGGCATCATGGTACTTTTTGACCTTTGGATCGTCAGACGGACGAATGACCTGCCAAAATCCATATACTTTATTAGCCGTTCAGGGAAAACTAGCAGCATCAGTTTTATTTCAAACACCGCAGTATAAGGACAATAAGGCATGAGAATGGAAAATCTGGTAATTTACCACAGGCAATTGAAATTTAATAGCGCGCAACTCAAATATTCATCTTTCTGTAACTGTTAATAAGACGCAAATAAATACATCCTCCCACTTCTTGGTGGCACCTCTGCAAGATTACCCAGTATAAGACATCCAATATATCTGTTTTTCTAACTACTCCATTCATTCTCTTTTATCTGTCACTTAAAATTGTTTCACACGTTAAGAAAGTTGATTAATATTCTCATTTGTGTTAAAATTATTATGTCTCCTATTATGTCCTTAATATTTTTTATTGGTTAACTTCTTCCATCAATTAATATGTTGGGAAGGTATAATGGGAAAGAAATATCATTGGACTCGGTCAAATAAAAAAACAATTTATTTTTTTAAAAATAGTAGCAGATAAAAGCTACCAGGGAGTAGCACCTAGGAAGTATCATCCAAACTATTTAATTGGCATTCTTCATTAAAAAAAATTGCAAAACTGATAGTAGTTTCACAAGGGGCTGACTTAGAGATATTGTATGTGCAGAGTCTGTGATAGATGGTTATTTGTTGACTAATTTTTTATACCACGAAGATATATTATAAATTTGAAGGAATACTATGTTATTTGTTCAAATTTGACTACACATATTAGTTCCTAATGCTTCCAACTTAAGTTTAAAATTTCACGAATGTTGATTACACAGCATTAAGAACTATAAGGAATTGGAAAGCATAACATGCATGTTTGGATTAGCTTTTTTGACTGAAATAATAGCTTATTTTTCAAAAGTTCTCTCACAACATTGGGGAAAATAAGCGATTATTTGTTCATAATAAGTCGAACCAAACATGCACCACCACTACATGTAATATAATGAAATTGATCTTGATTTCTAATCTGAAAATAAAAAATTACTTGTACTTTTTGTAAAAAAAATATTTCAAGATAGAAAAAAAAAAGAAGCATCCACACCTGCCCAGCTGCGTTTAGGGCTTTCATGGCCTCGCTAAGGCTATGATATTTCCTTGTAGCAACAGCGCCCAGAATAGCAGCTCCCAAGAGCACAGATTCACTTTCCCTTGGAAGAATTATAGGGCAACCTGGGGAAATTATAAACAAGATTCATTACCATTAAAAAACTATCAGATAAAGCTTCAATGATCATCAACGTCATTTCTGTTCAGGAAGTTCAGTCATTTTTTATCGATGAATTACAACATAAATTTAAATAGCAGAGAATCCAGATCATGGAACAATAACCTAGTTTTTGCAGGTGATTATAAGATCCCAAAAACTTCTGTTACTATCGAAGTTTGTGATTCTGGCAGGGTGTTCAAAATTCTGAATTGGATAGACCAACCAAAGTTCCATGGTTCAGATTCTGACAACACCGTTTGTTTTGATTTGGTTTCCCCCAAAAAAGTATATGGTTTGGTCCATGTTTAAAATATACCATGTAGAGAATAACACATAATTATATATGAACACTAAATTTTACACATATTACACATATGATTGAAGCTCTTGACACGTTATCATGTTTTTCTATTGTTAAATTATGACATTTTTTGTTATTTTAATTTAGTAATCAGTGAACAAGATAAGAGTTTGGAATTAAATTATATATTGCTCCTATTATAATTGTTAATTTTACCTTTTTGGTTTCTAGTGACTTGAAACACCAACAACACGCATTTAGAACAAACCAAAACTTGAACTGTGGATTGGTTTGTAAAATGCATTAAGAGGGAAGTATGACTTGTTTCTAGGTTAACCATCAAACCAAACTAGACTGGATTGAGACTCTCAGCAACCCTAATTATGAACATAATTTTGTTAAAATTTTACTTGATGTCATTCTTTGTTTCTAGGTTCATGTACTCATGCCCCCCACCCCACCCACCCCAAAAAAATCTCCTCGATACATACCAATAATATCAGCATGTTCTTGAATGAAGATGGGATTCTTTGAAAGGCCACCACACGCAAGTAGTGTGTTGATCTGCAAGCAAAGGCAGCACAATTATGATGATAAAATCCATCAACAAACAAGATGACTTGAAAACATAACAGGATCCAACAATTACATATATATTCTTTATTTACTTGTAAGGATACTACTATAACACTGTTAATAACCAGAATATGAAAAATGATTCTTAGATGATGAAAAGCAGACCAATTGTCTCCTGGGCCAAAGGTTTGGAAGCTATGCACAAGAAGGCCCAAGAAAGTGGTTGAGATGGCCTAGTTTCCAGGTATAGTGGAATGAGAATGATAATTTAGGGGAGGCTAGCTAGAAGGGAGAGAGGGTGAATGATGATCATCCAGTTTACCAGTAAGCTGAGGACAGAGGTGTGTTCTAATTAGGAGCTTTGCCCTGGGAAAGTATTAGCAGTAGGCATCTTCTACCTTTCTGTTCTTTTTTTCTTCTTACCCTTTTTGATTTGTAGCATACATAAAATACAACAGAATATCCTTCAGTTTTTACTCTTTATTGTTGGGTTCATACAAATGGCATATACAAAACTTGGCTCCATAGATTAACACCCTTGCCTCCTCCATAATCAGAGCATTATGCCAAAAAATTGTTGTGCTGAGGATTTCTCTCTCGCTTTCCAAAATAGGTTTTTCAAGGGTAAGCTAGAATCAATTCTTAGGCTCTTGCTTAAAAGCTTAAGAATTTCAATCAAGCGTTTCTTTCAAACTAAAGGAATAATTATTAGAATATTAGAACTCAAGCTCCTCAGGAGCTGGTAACACACTTTAGGTAAATCATGATGTGGTTGAATGTTATCAATTCATCCATAGAAATCTGTGTAAGGCAAATTCCTTCTCCAAGTCCTGCAATAGAGTATATCATGACTTGATGACCCAAAGCTTTACCCCCAGAAAACAAAAAATCCTAATCCCCCAATAAACAATAACCACAGCCTCCATACTGCAATAGTTCTGGAACGATGGTGTTGGATATGAGACCACTCAATAAGCACATATGGACAGTGTTCAAGACCCATCATGCACCCCTATAGTTTGGTGCTCTTTACAGTGCACGAACAGAGAATAGGTACACTGGTGCCCAAAGTATCTGACTTATTATAACATGTTCCACAAATCTCTCCTTGCTCCTTGTGACCAATTTTGCCTCAAGTCCCTTAAAACCTTATATGCAACCTGTAGCCTACTTGAGCCAGAGAGAGCCACACTGTGCAGCCACCAGCCCACCACCCTAACCTCTGATGCATGTTCCCAGAAACCTCTCAGCTGCAACCATCAGGGCATCTGCAACGGCTAGACATTGAAATTTTCTGCTGTTGCCAGCACCATGCCATCCATTTGCATACCCTTAACCCAGCCTCGACCCAAGCACCCATGACCTATTGTTCAGTCTCACACAAACCACTGCACGACACCTTCCAAGACCATGCTGGCAACCACCCACAGCACTGACACTCACCATTGCAAGCCTCTCTTACTAGCCATACCAGACATTCAAGTCAGATCCATGAATTGAGCACTTCACCATGCCCCAAAACTCACAACTTGCCTTCTGTGCCTTCTTGCATGACATTGCCACCACCCTCCACCCGTCCATATACCCAACAACACTGGAAAATCTCCTTTGTCCTGTATGGTGTTTGAGAACTCAGCTAGTTGAGACTTGTCTAATTGTGGTGGAGGACAACTGGTGCGGTGTGTGTGGGATAGCAATTTTAGGATAATCTATCAATAGGTTTTCAATTTGAAATCTAACCACCCATTTTTTATTATTATCGTTATATCTAGTGGGTATTTTATGCTTGAGCACTGGTGCACATATTGTTCTTTTATGCATTGTAAGTGCCATTTAAAAACTGTGCAAAAAAATAATAACTAGTTATGTAAAAAATAACTTGGAATCATAATATATTGTAATTTATTGCTTGTTGAATTTCATCATTAGCTTTTATTATTATTCTAATAAGCACATCCTCACTTTAAGGATGAATGATGCTAACAAAAAAACATTATAGCAAGGTGTATCTTAGTGGAAGGGTAAACATGAAACGGATGTTAGTTTTTGGCCAACCCAAAGAACAAGCAATAACCTCTAATATGTCATAGAATTGTACATCCTTACTTTGTGACCATGAGCATTGGAATGCTCAACAATGTGGCGTGTACCATACGCAATGCCCTGCACAGTTGCCAGGTATAGAAGAGCCAACTGTGTGTCACTTGTGTCAAGTGTCAAACCATAGATAACTCCTTTTGCTTTTGGGTCTGCAATGGGAGACCTGGGCCATAATATATAGCAGCCTATTATCTGGAAGGCATGATGATATATGACAGGGAGAAAAGCAGGAATTGATCACCAAATACCTATTCCCATGGAAGTCAGGAAGAACATGCATATCTTTAGTTAAGGCAGCAACAAAGGATTGGTTCTGCTCAATCATCATTGTTTCCAACATCTTATTCATAAACTCAAACACTGAAATTTCTGAAATATTAAAGCATAGAAAATTAGTCAGACATTTGTCAAAATCAGACTTTTTAATATAAATATTTAGTATATTACAAATGAAGAAAAAAACTTACTTTGGGATGCAGCTCGATTTGCAAGGCATGGAGAAGCAGCATGGTTTTCAATTATATGATCCAATAATGCACCCGTAGCACTCTGTCCACCTTCAGTCAGCCAATATTCTGGTACCATTGCTGAATGTTTGGATAAAGAAAAAATGCACAACATAGCAAATGCAAGAGAAGCAATGATAAGTGCTTTAATAAATCTTAAATAAAATAGAATGTGACGAAAATTAAACAGGTTAACCTTCAGGTGATCCTGAATGTAAACTCAAACTTCAGTTACCACTTACTTTTTATGCCAATGTCAATGTTCCACAAAAAGGAACTAATCATAAGTAGCAACACCAACATTTTTACAAAGATACATACACGAACGATGTTAAAGAAAATGCAATCACAAAAGTATAAAATATCAATGTTTAAATGACGCAAACATTCAACCCAAAGGAATACCTTTCAGATCCAGGTTCCAATCAAAGAAAATTTTATTGATGAATTTTCAAGCACAACCAAGCTACTTACAATTATTACCAAAAAAGGAAAATTCCAGTTCTCATTTGAAACAGGAATCTTCAACAATCTTTGTGAGAACAGTGTTTAAACTGCATGCACTGCCATGTTGCCCCAATAGTTAACCAATGGACCATGATTATTTCAAATAGAATTGAGATTTAATTTATAAAGTAGAAAAAATAGTATAGTGTACCTGACCAAAATGGCCCCCAAACCCCTGGAATGAATAATTTACTCCGGGATACAGCCATATGGCATGTAGAAGTTCCACAAACTAACACCATACGGTTGCAAATTGCTTCCTTGTCATGTTCTGAGGATACATATGTTCTTTTAGTTAAGAAATACTACTGCTTTATTTAAAGCTTACAATCACAAGTTTAAAGTTGTCAGGACAACCTTCAGCCTCGGATGGCGGCACACTTTCAATTACCCCCACACCACCAGCATGAGCGTCAATTAGTGATGCCCCAACAGGAATCCCCGCTACCAGACCCAGTTCCTGAAAATTTCAATCCATCAATAATTAAAAATCAGCCACAGCAAAGAAGTTTGTTGCATCAAACTGAATGAAATAAGCTGTGCTCATTCTTCCAACTAAGCAATGCATGTTTGCTTTGTTAATGAACCTCAAGGAAGCATCAGTTCAAACATCAAAATGATGCATAATCTTCAAAACAGTTCTTGCCTTTGCTGCAGTTGGAGTAAGGCCAGAACCCAAAGGATGGCCAGGGAAAGCAACACTGCGTCCTGTTATTATGACTCACTATCAAGTTAAGCAGTGGGAAGACAGAAACAACAATGAATGGCACAAACAGAGATAACTAATTACAAGATTACTCAAAGCTTACCCCTAGTTTTCATCACATCAACAGATCAGGCATGAGAAAATATAAGAACTCTTCAATAAATATCCAATTAACAATGTTCAACTTAATCTTAAATTATCATATTGATCCATAACACTGTTTCTTCTTATTGAACTTCCAAAAGAAAAGAATTGAATTCAATATTAAAGCAAAGGTGGACTGACACAGTTTGTAGTTGCACCAAATTATTCCACAAGATTATTTCCTGGAATTTAAAAATTGCTAGACAAGTAATAAAAAATGATCTAATCCTGACCAAAGAGGTCATTATTTGTACACAAACATCCTATTTAAAATCTTAGGCAGAAAAATTCATTTGCAAATAGGGAATACAAAAGCACATAGCATTTACTCTTTTTCCATTTCAGTCCAAGAGCTAGCCATCCATTAAAATGGTAATTTCACATTTTATGATAAGAATAGCCATGACTCGAACTCTTATAAAATGAGCAACAACAAAAAGAAATTTACACAAAAACATTAGACACTCACGCACAGAGAGGTTGGGGATCCACTTACTCTAGAAATAAGTTTCATTAAACTCACTTCATTTAATGACCTTCCTAGACAATGAATTTCATCAATCCAATTATCAGGTTGAAAGTTCTCATTAAGTAAATCAAATCTACAAAATTTGATAAATTTAAAAACTAAATAATACTTCATCAATCAACATTATTTTAAGTGAATCATTTCCTCTACATTCTCATACGTTTATACCTAACAGCTCAAACTTTTGAGATGGTTCTTGACATAATATCAAAGCCTCCATGACCAAGTGGATATGTTTGAGTCCTCATCTAGCATTAGATCCCCCCTCCCCCAAATCCTTCTAATAAAAAACTTGAATTTCAGCACAACACTAGTAGGCATGTGCATTACCCACACTTCAAGTCCAAAACCAAAAGGCACATGCATGAAGAGGTGTGCTAAAGATGTAATATAAAATCATTTGTGTGCCTTTGCCTAACAGTTTAATCTATTGAGATAGTTGGCTCCTAACAAGGCCAATGTTAATGTTGGAAGTGGAAATATGTAAATAAGATAAGTAGGGTAATTCTAATAATGTTATAATTATAGTAATATTGTAATTAGAGAAATTATATCTTTCCGAATACTCCTATAATTAATCCTTGTACTAATGATCCCTGTTATAAATACATACTCCATTGTGTAATTGAAACACAAATTTCTTTCTATACCTTCTCACTTCTCTCTCTCTCACACAACAGTTAATAAGATGAATACCTATCTTAGCATGATGTCCTTCAACAAGATCACCCAAACCAATTTCCTCCCAAAAGTCATCATCCCACCCACAAGCTTCCATATCTCGGGAGTCTTTCTCATTGATATGTTGCATGTGTGCATGACCAAGATATGTCCATTTACAAACTGTGGTGCATAGACTGCGAGTATCATCTCCAGTAGCCCTAAAAATTAATCCAAGTGAAGTGCCACTAGACTCAAACAACAAACCCATGTTGGACATTGAGAACACATCAGGTAAATAGAGTACCTGTAGGACAACCAATCACTCAAGTCCATCCACCTGAAAACCATGGACCAAGACTCTTGCAAATTTTCTTTAACCCATAGAAGCTGAAAAGTTAGATTGTATTAGTAAAATTTTGATAAAGCCATAATTGAATCAAGAAAAAATTGCATCATATTCAAAATTAAAAATTATAAATGAAATAATAAAATATCATATGAACCAGCTGTATTGAACAGATTGCAGAACCTAACAGTTTAGTAGCTTCAAAAGGTAAATCCTAGGTAATATATTTTTTCATAGATGAGTTTATTTAAACATTATATTCCCCAAGCTGAAACAAGAATACAATGATACATAAAACAAGAGGATCAACAGAACAAAAAATTTAAAGAGCAAAACTTTTTTCCTTGTGAAAGAATATGCAGTTACTAGATAATTCTATAAATCCTATAAATCCTATCAACCGTGTCTTGCTGGTCACCTACTTGGATTAACCATGATGTTCTAAACTTAATCCAGTATGGATGAGAAGGCCTTATCCCAGTTGCAGATGTGTTATTTAACAATTTCAGAGATCATTGCTATCAACAGATATACATCCATTGCCATAAAAAGCTTCAAATTGCCCTAAATTTAAAAATTATTACAACAAAATGGTATATAAGGAGGAGAATGCTTACAATAAAATCCACTAGACAGTATACTATCACTATGTACAGTGACCAGTAGTGAAATAATGAGACTGGTTCAGATACAGTACCTTTGGTGGCTCCATTTCAGGTGAAACACCTCCACCACAGTACTCCAATACAGGTGATTTACAGGAATTGATCCTTTCAGCTTGTTCTACAGCTCTATGATCCATCCATACAATCACATTTCTTCTTGAATCACCAGTCCAGGAAACCGAAACAGGTGAGCCATCAGAATCCACCGCAACTGTTATAATTCATAAGCAATCAGTTTCAGTTACAGTTACTTCATATAAAATTAAATATTTCATGTTGTAAAGGGAGAATAAGCATCAATTTCAAAAATATTGCATACCAAGAGAACAAGTAGCTGCAAAACCGAGACCCTTCACTTCTGTTGGTTCAACTTTAGCTTGAGAGCAAGCTGCTTTTACAGCTGCACAAACTGCAAGCCATATATCTGTAGAGGATTGCTGTTTAGAACAAAAAGATGAATCTACATTATAAGATATAGACAAATCCAACTCAATAGGAGCTGAATCTAAATCAACATAATAGATAAGCAGCTGGTCCAATAGAAAATGAAGCAGAAAGATGATTCAAACTGATTTTAATTTAGAGATACTAGATTCCAACATGAGACTCTAGCCATCCAGAAACTTTAGTATTAGCCTCATAGAGCACCAGACACACAAATTTAGGACTGTTTATACTCTTCCTTGCATATGGCCAGTGTGGTAGACTAGCTTCATTTGCCAATGTGTAGTAATAATAAACGAATTCCTGCTAGGTGAATATGTCATGTTATTTCTTGCAGAGGCTGTAATTGGTTACTATAACACCAGCTTCAGGTAATCATTTTGATCTACTGAAAGTTCATTTACCCAAGTAAAAAAATTACCTCAACACAGGCACCATCTTTCCATATCTGTATCGGGCTGCTAGACGAACCAAGAAGTTTTCCTTTCTCATCAAACAGACCTGTACCAGTATCACCAGTAAAGGAACCAGATGATTTATAACATTTTGTCACGTCTAATAACTTAAAAGTTTATTAGCATATACACATATTCCGCCTGCAGCACAATACTACCTAAGCAAGGGAGTTTAATGAAAGCTACCACTTCTATTCAAATTAAGGATGGTAAATATGTAAAAATAGTAGCTATTTGTATTAAAACAATAGGGGGAAAAGGTAAACGAGAGAAAAAATTATAAAAATATATAAATAAAAGTTGAAGGCTTAAATGAGGATTAGGGTAGTTAATATCAAAACTTCTGAACGAGACTGGTCGAAGAAACAGAATTAGTCTATCTCTTGATTCTTGAATGAAACTCTCCCATTTGAAGGCCAAAAGTGGAAAAGGTTAAAATACATAACCTAAACTATAATTCGCCATACCACAAGTTGGATAAAATTTCGAAGTCAAAGATGTGAACATGTTCGGAAAAGGTCAACAGGACCGGCACTGTTTAAGTGTCCGTTTCTCCTAACGGTAATTTCAGTAGCAAACAATCGCTGCTTATCAACCGAAACAGAGGAACCGCAAGAAAACCGCACATTCGAAAAAGGCACATCGTCAAGCATCCAATGAATAAAAAACAATATAATGTATAATCCATTTCAGCGGATAAATCCAAAAGAAACAAGAACCGGATATGAATGGCGGAAGAGGACCTGCACGGGCGCTGCCGGTGCCGACATCGACGCCGAGGAAGACGGAGCGAGAAGACTCGACGGGAGAGGGAGTGGAGGCCATTTCGAAGGAGAGCGGCTTTCTTCTGCCGGACAATATCAATCTCTTCTTCTTTGTCTGTATCTGTCTT
This sequence comes from Canavalia gladiata, assembly GCA_037954105.1. NCBI lineage: Eukaryota > Viridiplantae > Streptophyta > Magnoliopsida > Fabales > Fabaceae > Canavalia > Canavalia gladiata. The sequence goes on along the minus strand of CM075662.1, from coordinate 38,507,145 downwards.
CGTTTTGATTTACCTTTTCCAATATCAATTCTCCTCATCCATCATTGCCACTTAAACTTGTTTTAATTACGAATAATCTCATCCTTGTGGTAAGATCGCAAAATTGATTATAGGAAAACTTGAGGTCGGATCGCATTCATTGTTCAAATGATCCCATATTATTTCGAATTAAATGCTGCTGACGTTATTTTTTATTTTTTTTCTAGCTACTGAAGTTGTTAGCAACGATTTAATATTATTTATTTCTAAAAAAAAAAGGTGAGAGAAATAATTTTATTTAAATTAAAAAATTTATAATATGCTCCCTCTGTTTTTTATTATAGATATTTTAATATTTTTCATTTTATCGTTATTTTGTAAAATTAATAAAATGATTATTTTTCCAATCTGAATAAGTAGTATATATTTTATTGAATAATATATTTTTTAAATAATTATCTTTAGTTAATATGAGAAAAAGTATAATAAAAAATTATTATAAAAATTAATTTATTAATTATATTTTTAAATTTTTGTGAATAATTTAAATTTTCGAACAATAAAAAATTAAACGAGTATTGAAATAAGAATACATTTTTTATTACATTATTGTATTTTTAACATTCATTTCTTAAGATACCAGTTCCACAATATTTTCCCAAATTTGGAAAAGTTGTATTAAGAGGTTACATTTAGAGAAATTAACTTCTTAAAATGTATTTTTTAAATATATTGAGAAGTTGTCTTTTAAAGTTTGTGTTTTCCTTTTATTTTAATGTTGATTTCTTAAATCCTAATTTTTATCTTATTGATATGATTTTTGTAATTATTTTGATTTTGTTATAAAATTAAAAAAAACTAGTTTTAATTCTTTATTAAATTTAAAATAGATAATACATGTTTTATATACTACATTTCATCAATAAAGGATTTTTTTTATTTTACTAACATATTCGTTTTAATTCATCTACATATTTTTATATTTTACATTTGTAGCATTCATATTTTTACTATCAATTGATAATTTAATATTATATGTTAAACTTATGGATTTATAAGTTTTTCTAACGTACAAATTTAGATAATCTAGTATTTGAAGTAAAAGTATTTAACAATTAAATTAAATTTATTAAATTTTATACAAAATATTTTTATATAAATATTATTTTATTTTATTTTAATATATAATATATTATTAAACTATAAATAAATATTAACAATTACATAAAAGAATCTACAGATATTTATTTTATATAAATTCAATATACATAATTATAAAATTAATACCATATAGTTTAATGGTTGGGTTGACTAATTTATATATAATAAATTATTAAATAATATAAATTTAAAATTTTAGCATTTAATATTAATTAATCTCGTTTTATATATAGAGATAAAGATAAAATTATATGACTTTCTTTAAAAATATAATATTAAAAAATTTATATGATGTATATACATACATGTGTATATTATATATGTATTTTAAATAATTCTAAAAATAATTTATATTTATATTTTTTTATTTAAAAATCAGTTGCTTAATTGGACAATAATTACTTAAATAAGCAATCCTTTTAACTTAGATTAATCAAATATGCCTAACTTGAAAAAAAATAAATTGCAAAAAGCATTCACAACAATAACAAATAATCCTTTCAACTTAGATGGAGCAAATGTGCCTAACTTAAAAAAAATAAAATTGCAAAGAACATTCACAACAACAAATAATCATATTAATTTTTTATATACATTTTTTAACGAGTTTCACAAGAACATCACATAATATAACAGTTTCACATAATGCTTATATACATCTTTTACAAGTTTCACTATTATATGTTATTTATTTTATTTTATATGATTTTAAGCAATTTATCTTTTTAACGAAATAATTTAATAAAATGCATAAAATAATATTATAGTTTATTTCATATATATTATTTTTATTTTTTTAATTATTAAAAAAGTTCATTATTTAAATAAATCTTAATTAATTTTATTTTATGTTGAATAAACGATAAAAAATAAAATATCTATGTATATTATTTATACTCTAAAAAGAAATATAAAAATATATTTTAAATTTTTTTATTAAATTATATTATATATTAATTTTTATTTTATATCATTTAAATATGTATTTTCAATAATGTAATTTTATAAAATTTATTAAATAATTTTTTATAAATTATCTAATCTTATAATTAATTATTTAATTAAGCAATTATTAAGCTCATTATAACATATGACTAAACAAAAGTTAGAGAAGATTTTTAATTGATATATTTTAAAAGCATATTTGATGTGAAATGTTTAATGAAATCTTAAAATTAAATAACGAATGCTTTACAATATGCATTGGATGTGTTAAAAATAATTGAAACATTAGATTGCTTAAATAACAGTGATGCTTATTTAAATTGTCATTACAAAATGAAAAAAATAAATATAGTATAAAAAATAAATATAGTATCAAGCAAGTTGAATGAAAAACATGTGAAGAAAAATATGAAAAATAATCAATATAATTTAGTAAAAAAATGTATGATAAAAAATAACAAAAGACATTGATTATAAAATAAGAGAAAAACACATAAAAGAAGTGGAGGAAAAGAAAAGATATTATAGTGATTATGAAGAAGGGAAATGGTTGTCCAGAATGGTTAGAAACCAACCAAAATATGAAGAAGTGGGCATGGGAGTGACTGAATAGGAAAAATTAAAAGACAATAAGAAAGATGTAATGTGAAAAAAAAAAATAATATATGAAAAGGATTATTGTAAAAACAAGTAAGCAAGTATGAGATGAGTTAAAAGATATGGGATGTTATACGAGCATTAGAAAAAAAGAAAATAAGCAAGGGAGAGAGTATTATGGACACAAATAAATAAAATAAGAATAAGGGTGAGAGTAAATGAGTATAAAATAGATGCATAGAAAAGATGAAGGTAAACAAAAGGTGAAAGCATTATGAAAATAAGCGAGAAATACAACACAATGAAGAAAAATAAATAATGTTGGTAATATTTTAAAAAGGACTAAGTCCCACATTGTTTGACAAAGGTCCTTATTAGACTTTATATATATGGACATACCTTAAATATCTAGACAAGTAAGTAAGAGACATATCCACTCAATTTCAATTTCATGCAAAACTATCTAAAACTTGTAAATCCCATCGTCCAATTTCAATTTACTGTAAGGAATTTTAATAAATACTATTAGTGTACAATACTTTTGTGGGTTTCACATAAATTAATTTATTTATTTTATATAAGATAAATGTAAAAAAATAGAAAAATTTTAAATTTATCAAACTCCAAAAAATAATTTATTTTTCCATTATTTTCTTTCAATCCAAACAATGTATTAAGTTTCATCATTTTCCATCCAAATTAGTTTGAAAAATATTATACTCAATGAAAATCAAATGAGTAAAGGTGAAAGAAGAAATAGGGTGAGGTTCACCTAGAAGGAAGACAAACTTCTTATTTCATATTGCTTAAATATTTCAAAAGATGTAATAATCAAAGTTGATAAAAATAGTTAGTAGTTTTTGTATAATCATTGTCTACCTTTAAAATGTACATGTGAATATTTGCAAATGAAAGATTTTGAACAATTGAAATTATGTTGACAAAAATGTAAATGCCATTATTTAAAAATTCGTTTGATAACAAAGAACGACTCTTAAAACATAGATTATGATAAATATAACACATTACAGCATAGGATGTTATTTATCAAACAAAATTTAGCCAAAATAGATTGCATTTATCAAAAGAATCTCAATGTCACAAAAAAATAATAAATTTGTTTTCAAATAGGATATTGAACAAACATTTAATATGTTTGAATCTTAGTTTGCAGCGATGCATACATTGAAACACATAATATATACATGCATCTTATTGCATGAAATAATTGTTGAAGACAAACTACAACCATATAATACAAATATATATTTATATTATGATTATTTGAAAAATGATATCACAACAAATAAAATATTTAATGTCACTTATTTCAATTTTTAGATTTACTTATTAACACGGACTAAAGAAATATGTTTTAAAATATGATAGTTATTAAAATAATGAATAATGAATGTAATTTTTCAATATGTATATATTTTAGATAATTTTTAATTTAGTGTAATTTTTAAAAAAAATTTTAAATTTTTTTTAGAAATTTTAATTTTATCATAATTTTTATTTTAAAATATATAATTTTAAATATTTTTTAATTAAATTAATAACATAGATATGGAATAATATATAAGATCTATTTAGAATTTTTTATTAAATTATTTTATTAAAGTAAAAAAATTACTTAAATTATAAAGAATAAACAAATTATTATAAAAAAATATAAAAAATTTTAAAGAAGTTAAGAGGAGTGATCGGAGTTGCTCTAAGTTCTTCAAACACGGATACCTTCTTCAAACACCGGATACTTTTACTTTCCCTCCCCTAGCTTCCCTCGTTTCCCACTCAGTGTCTGTGACAGTGACACTGATCATCCTCCCACGCCGTCTACATCGCCCCCTTCCTCTTCGCCAATCAACATGTTCCGCTTCTCCTCCGTCATCCTCCCACGCCGTCTACATCGCCGTAAACTATCTTCCACCCCCTCGCAACAGCTCCACCTACCGCTCTCCCACCCCATCTACCTCATCTGGGCCTCCAATACCGGTGTTGGTAAAACCCTAGTCTCCACAGGAATCGCCGCTTCCTACCTCCTCTCTTCACCCACCCCCTCCCAATTCCACTACCTCAAGCCCCTCCAAACCGGCTTCCCCTCCGACTCCGATTCCCGCTTTGTCTTCAACAAGCTTCGCCAACTCTATCTCCTCCGCAACCCTCGCATTTCCCTTTCCGCTTCTCTCCGCGTCCTCAACGCCTCTCCTGCCGTAATGAACGACAAAATGGAGATGGATTCGTTAGCCAGCGAGGATGGGGTTGGCTCGTCGGGGCTGGTTTGCAAGACGTTGTACGCATGGAAAGAGGCGGTGTCGCCGCATTTGGCGGCGGAGAGGGAAGGGTTGGTTGTGAAGGACTCGGTGGTGCTCGAAACTCTGCATGGATGTTTCAGCGACGTGGTGGAAGGTGGAACTGATAAGGAAAGATTGGAAGTTTTGTGTGTGGTAGAGACTGCGGGTGGAGTTGCTAGTCCAGGTCCTTCCGGGTCACTTCAATGTGACTTGTATAGGTGTGTGTTGCAATCCCATTCAATGTGTGTTGCAATCCCATTCAACTTTGATGGCAATTTTAGGATATGTATTTAAGTGGCTCAAATTTTGTTGGGTTTGGTAAATGCAATTGCAACTGAAGGTCTCTTTTAAATTTCAATGATAACGCTGGTCGGTTGTCTGCTTGTCTATGATTTTCTTTTTCTAACGGTTCATGCACTGTTTGGTCCTTGCTACGCTTTGTAGGAGTGTAGTCGTGAGAAATTGTGGTTAACTGCTAATATCTAGTCTTTTAGGCAAAGGAAGCAGCTATACTATATTTATCACCAGGCGATGATGATAGTAAAACTTAGAGGTGTGGGGGATATATATACTGTATTATTATTCTTATTGTTTTTGTTAAATCCGTCCGTTCCTCTGTTTGCTGTCAGGCCATTCCGTATTCCTGCAATTCTTGTTGGAGATGGGCGGCTAGGAGGTATTTCTGGAACCATATCAGCCTATGAGAGCTTGACGCTTCGAGGTTATGATGTTGTTGCTGTTGTTATTGAAGATCACGGCCTTCTAAATGAGGGCCCACTGATGGCTTATATGCGAAACAAGTAAGCTTGACTACATAAGTTTCCTTTCCTTTTCTGCCTGTGAAATGGAGGACAGAGAATTCTGCATTCTCTCAAAGGACTATTTATGTTCCTTTTTCTCTGCTTGTTTTTGGTGAAATGAAAAAATGGACTGAAATTAGTAGCAATCTAAGGTTAAGTGGTGACTTATTAAGCAAATTAATCTATAACAAAGGTAAAGTGAAATATTGACAGTTAATTTAGTTAGTTAAATAAAGGAAATGATTGCATTTTAGTTGTTAAATAAGGAAAGGGCTAAGGTTTTATGCTGAATGTATTAAATGAGCACAAAAGGTTGGAAATGAGTCGAGTCAAGTCGAGTTAGGTTTAGCTTGACTCAACTCCGACTCAAAACTCAACTTGAGTTCGATATGAATCATTTTTCTTAACTCGATTCAAACTCGTGAATGATTCGCTAGTTTGTTAAGTCAAGTCACATAAACCAAAAATTACAATCGAGAACATTTAAAATTTGCAATTTATTAATATATTTTTGATAAAATGATTGTCTTATTGAAAAAAATAAATATAATTATAGTCTATATAAAATAAATAAATATTTATATTTAAATTATTATAAATAATTAATAAATCAAATAACTAATTTGTATGTTGGATATTTCAAATTTATATGTTGTTACTAATTTTAAAACTTTTTTTTTCTAAATATATAGCTTCTTATAATAATATATATTATGATTATGTTATATATTTTATCTATTTTATACAAAAATTAAAAAAAATGTGAATTTAATTTATATGTATAATGAGCTAATTTATGAACCTAACGAGTCGAGCTATACATAGCCCAAGTTCAGCTTGTATAGTTAACTAGTTTAATTTTCGGCCCAAGTTCGGCTCATTTGGTTCATGAACCAAATTCAACGAGTTAATTGTCGAGGCAAGTCTCGAACTAATTTTGAGTTGGTTTGGTTCATTGCTAGTTCTAAGCACAAGCACGCTGAATAGTTTCAGCAATTTTTATTTATTTATTTTTTATATTTTTAACTTAAAATCCATTTTTGGTAGGTATTTACAGCACCACTAAAATCCTGTTAAGACAATTTGCACAACTTTACTGTTGAGTTGAATACTAGAATGTATTTCAGAAAATTTAATTTTGAACATTTTGGTTTTTGAAGGCCATGTTTCTTGTTTGAGAATAATTATCCCAAAATTGTTTTGTAAAAATGAGTTTTGTTTGAATAATATTGATAAAATTACTTATAAGTGCTAAATTATCAAGATGTGCACATACTCATTTTAAAATTTTGCCTGTTGTTGGTGGGGATAATTTGGTAAAATCAGTGTTCAAAGGACAATATTTGAGAATAATATTTTGGCAAAAGTAGCAAATTGTCACTTGCACCAAGTTCCAATACAGATTCCTTCTCTGTGAATGAGTTGCCAAATATGGGTCTGAAACTTGTAATTTTCAGCTTTGAATTGAACTTTAGGAACAGTCTGGCCTCTCTCTCCCTTGTCTGATCCTCCCTCCCTCTTGTGTTGCATACATCCATCCGAAGTCCTTTATAGTTGTATTTAAGTTTCAACTAATCAGTTATCTTTTTTTATATGATTTTTATGCTATTTTGCAGCATAGTTTCTCTATGTGCTTACATACTATTGTTGCCTTCTTCCTGCAGGGTTCCTGTTCTAGTACTACCACCTATTCCAAAAGATCCATCAAATGACCTAATGGAATGGTTTGAAAGTTCTCATTGCATATTTAGTAATCTGAAGGAAATAATGCTTTCTGCATATTTTGAGAGAATTAAAAAGTTGCATGACATGCCAAGAGAGGCAAGGGATATCATCTGGTGGCCTTTCACTCAACACAAACTTGTACCTGATGGTGGGGTCACAGTAATTGATTCACGCTGTGGTGAGAATTTTGCAGTCTTCAAGGTTTGTTTCTAGTAAAACCTTTATTTATTCGTTTTTTTTTAGAAATTTCCTAAAACTTCACAATATATATCTTAGTGGACCGCACAATGTTAAGCCTACTGCATTTCATGTTTACTTGGGATTAGATTCAGGAGTTTTTCAAAATTACTTCATTTGTACTGTTTTTATATGCTGATATCTAGATGAGACATCCTGTGATTTCTTTTAAAGGTTCAGAAGACAGAAGTCATAGCACCACTATTTGATGCTTGTGCTAGTTGGTGGACTCAAGGACCTGATGCTATATTGCAGGTTGTCCTCATGTTTTTTAAGCTTTTGATTCTGTTATTCAAACTGGTAATAATCACATTGGCTATCTGAGGACACATACTGAAATATGCCATTTTTCCTTTATTTTACTGTTGGATATGATTGTAAAAGTGTGCTCTTTCTCTCTATCCTTTTTTATATCTAATGCCTAACTATTAGTATTAACTAATCTATGTCCTGTTTTTTTGCTAAACCCTACTTAGTTCCAAGCCCAAATAGAAAAGAGGGCTGTGTTAGGCCATCGGTAGTCAATTTAACATTTAACAAATCTTTTGACATGGATCATGGATACATTACAATATATTGTTATTTGATAACCGACATGTTTGGCATATTTAGGCTTGGTTGTATCTGAAGTTTTCCTTTAATGCAATCTTTCCATTTAGGTGATTTCAGACTGAGCTTGCTAGGGAGATGGGATATACTGCTGCAAGATTTGGGCATGTAATGTTCCCTGAGAATGTTCATGAGCCAGCCCTAAATTGTGCTCAGCTTTTGCTTCAAGGTGTGGGGAAAGGTTAGTATGGCTTTTTATTACTTTCACGTTGAAACCATATATATATATATATATATATATATATATATATATATATATTAAATAGGATTTTATGAATGGTTGTTTGCTCTGTATTTAATAAATGATCTGAATTCTGATCTTAGGGCAATTCGATCAATGAATATTTTAGTTAAAAAATATGCATTTCAGTTTAATCCTACTGCTATTTTAAGATGTTTGCCAATGCTCAATGTTATCTGCTCAATGGTGATACATTATTTTATGAGCAGTTTACAGTTTTCACATACTTGCTGACCTATCTGTTGTGCAGGTTGGGCTTCTCGGGCATATTTTTCGGACAATGGATCTACAGCAATTGAAATTGCTCTCAAGATGGCATTTCGTAAATTTTCTGTTGATCATGGACTTATTGCAGATTGTCATGCAGATACATCAAATGAAAGATCCACCGAGCTTATGGTTGGCTCCTTTAGTTCTTTTAATTAATCTATGGTAGTTTTTGCCTCATTGATTATATAGAGGTCACTTTTGACTTATGAGGATGATATTCTATAAAAAGCAATGGTGTAATTTGCAGTTAAAGTGAAAGAAGGGAAATGTTGCCTATTAATATTAGTTAAGTCCTTTTTATGCTTGGGGAGAGCAAAACAACACCTTGAAAACAAAAGTCACAGAGTTGTGTCAGGAATATTTCATTTTTTGGTTGAATATTTTATCCTTATATGTATGAAGTGTTAAAAGTTGAGATAAGAGAGCTGGGATATATAACTTCCATGTAACATGTTTAACATTTTGAATATTCATTTTTATATTAGTATTACATTTTTGTTTTTGGCAGAACTGGAGATTAAGTAATTTGGTTTGTAACTTGGGGATCATATTGTATGAAAATTGTGCAATCAATTGCTGCTATTAAAACATCTTCAAACATGTTTAAAATATGTAAAAAGCATTCCTTTCTTTTGCCACTTATTTCTCAAACTTCTAGTTAGTGGTGTTGATTTCTTTGTCCAATTGGCCTAGCACTAAATCTAGCTGTTCCTATTTTTTGTCATTAACTGCATGGTTTGCAACAATTTTGTCTGAAAAAATAATCCCTTATTTTTTAAAATCTCTCTTAGGAAACTTCAAAAATAAATGATTATTTCTCTAAAATAAGTTGTACTGAACATAAAATTTTTCCTATACAATAACGTTGTCCAGGCTCTATCTCCTCATAACTACATGTTGTTCAGGCCAACATAGCTGCTCATTGTTGTAATGTGTCCTGCTGATATTTCCATTTGTGATATGTTGTTCAGTGTTTTGTTGGCTCTTGGGTTTGTTTTTCCAGTTTGAAGTCATTTCTTCTGATTAGTTTTGGGGCCATGGCAGGGGAATTGAATGCTTTAAGGCAATGTGTGTCTATGCTATTTTACGGTGTATTTGGCTTGAGAAAAATGTGTGTTTTCAAAAACTTTTCTCATTCCCTATATTTGTTATTGGATAAGATTATTTTTATGGTTTTTATTTATTACTTCCATTATCTTGAGTCTGTTCATTCTTTATTTTTGTTTTATGTGTTGCCTTTTTAAGGAGGCTAATATGCATTTATTTTCCCTCTGTTGATTTTTTTCTTTTGTAGAAAATGAAAAGGGAAAAGAATTTTTTGTGAGAACGTTTCTACTTAGGAACAATTAACTATCCAAGTGGTTGATTAAGTTTTTAAGCGGCCACTCTTCATCATTGTTAACTGGTTGGGTGGTCAGCTATTCCTAAACTAGAAACATTTTTACCAAGAATTTGTTTTTTATAATATTCCCTAAGATGAAAGCTTTGTATTATGCTCATGTTAATCTGGCTATATTTTTCATATCTCTCATGTTAGCAAATTTGTCATCTTTAGGGCATCTTTCAAATATTGTAATGATTTAATTGTAAAGTACTTGTGTCTTTAAATTGAGTGAATATTTGTGTATCTTTCTGTGTGGACTTCATTCTGTTCAAATAGTGATGTCCTGCAACATTATCATATTAATCACATTGAATTTTACTTTGAGTAATTGTTTCTGTATATTTTTCACTAGTTCTTCAACATGTAGTTTATATGAAATATATAGCAACATTTTTTTAATTTAATTTTGTCGTTTAAAGTACACAAGTTTGTTAATGCTTCTGGGTTTAATTTAATTCTTACAGGTCCTCGCACTTCAGAGATCTTATCATGGTGACACATTGGGTGCTATGGAAGCACAGGCACCATCATCTTATACAGGCTTCCTGCAGCAACCATGGTAGAGACTTTGCTCTCTAATGCATATTTTTGAAATTGAGTCTTACTGTAGTCATTTTGCACTATATTGTTATCGAAGTAATGTGTGATACATATTGACCAAGAGTACTCCGGGTCAACTAGTAGTTTTGGAATTTGGGATCTAGTTAGCATGAGCGTATATTATCTCTCCAAAATATGAAACATTGTAAAAGGTGTTGGAAGATACACCAAGAATAGGTGTACAGTTTTGGTTAGGAAATTAGTCTTATTGGTTATTGTTTTGTTTAAAAACCTTCATGCTATGTTGTATTTTGTTTGTAAATTTTGATATTGATAGCTTGATACCATAGATCATCATTACCTGAAGCATATTTTTCTTATACTTTCCGCACTGTCTGGGAATTGATTCTAGTTTTCTGATCATATATAGTTCTCAAGAAACTCTTCTTAGTTTCAAGTCTCTATTTCATAGGTACACTGGAAGAGGTCTTTTTCTGGATCCTCCTTCTGTCTTTATGCACGACAATAAATGGAATATTTCCATACCTGAAGGGTATCAGTGTGAAAGTCTGAAAGTTGAAAGTACAAGTAAGTTCAAAATTTCCAATCTCAATTCTTTTGTTGATTGCTGTTTAAAATATCATTGTTTTACTTGTTGACACTTTCACAGCCTTTACCTCACGTGACGAAATATTTCACAAGGAAAGGGATATGTCTAAGCTTGCTACAGTATACTCTTCGTACATATCAAAAGTATTATCTGGATTTAGAGGGTCAAATAATATTGGAGCTTTGATCATCGAACCAGGCAAGATATTTGATGTGACCTGTCTTTTGCAGATTATAAAAAAGGGTCATTTTATTTTCACTATCACCACCCATATTGTAATCCTGTTGATATATTAGTTGAGCACATGAAGTGGAACCCAAAAAAAAAAAATTGCTCACTTTACACACTTCACTACATGATAATGCATCAAACGCCTTATCTAAATTATGCTGGCAGTAATGCAATCACCTGTGTGAAAGATGAATGAAATATTGCATTTGCTGACTCTTGGTCTTTCACACCGCAAAAGTATTTTCTTTTTCTTTTTCTAGATTCCTACAAGATATCTTCTTTCTAAAGTTGTTTCAGTAGCCTTCTAGACATTTTAAGTTAACTTAATATTGCCTTTTCCTGAAATTGATATCTCATCTGGGGCCTGAGCTGTTATGTAGTTATACAAGGTTCTGGTGGAATGCACATGGTTGATCCACTTTTTCAGCGTGTACTTGTTAATCAGTGTCAGCATAAAAAAATTCCAGTTATCTTCGATGAGGTTTTTACTGGGTTTTGGCGATTGGGAGTAGAGGTGATTTCGCGCATTGACTGTATTCTCTTTTCTTATCTTCAAAAACTGTATCTTGTATTCTTCATTTATTTGATTAGCAGTTTATATTTCTTCTCACAGACTGCAGTGGATCTAATCCATTGCGTACCGGATATAGCTTGCTTTGGGAAGCTGTTGACTGGTGGAATCATACCATTGGCTGCCACTTTGGCAACAGATGCTGTGTTTGATTCATTTATTGGAGACTCAAAGGTATAGTGATAAGAACCTGAGAGAACCACACCACATAAGCTAGCTGTTGTAGTTAGAGGCCCAAGGTTTTATAAACTCCACATTAAAATTCCATACTTCCAGTGTGGAACTCAAGTCTCATACTTTGTAATTGGATCCTAACATTCCACTACACTCCGCAACCATGACACTCGCGTGAGTTGCCTATGGAGTAGCCCTTGATTAATCTCAGGCAAACACTGTAATGCTGACATCACCACTGATGCCGTTCATTTGCAGCTAAGAGACATGGTGGAAGGCTTTCATACCAATTAATAAACCTTAAGAGAACCATACTACAAAAACTAATTGTTGTAGTTGGAGAGTTCAAAATCTAATAAACTCCATTGTAAAATATCTTCCAATATGGGCCTCAAGTCCTCTACCTTGCAATTGAATCTAACATATAGCAATTTTTTTAGGAAGATTTTCTTTCTGTGGGTTGACCAGACATGGAAACTGCTGTTTTATTAGGTTTTGGTGCTGATGAAATGGATTGTTTATTATATTGATATCACCAACAACTAATTTACTGCTTCTTATGCTGTACTGGTTGCATTCCATCGTAGCTGTGTATCATCTGATGAAAAGTATTTTATTAATCTCCAACTTCTTGATATCATGTATGATTTTATTGAACTATATAGACTATTGAATTGCATGGAATGATTACTTATTATTCATTTTACATTTCCTGATTTCTCTTGTACAACAGATGTAAATTTACGATGCCTGGAGATGTACTGCATGATTCCTTGTGACAAAGATAGTTATTTTCTTTTATCAAGATGTATGTTTTAAGCAATGGACATGAGTCTCCTTGTCTTTTTGGGTTGTGCTGGCCTTTATTTTCTTTAAGTGTCTCTGGTGTACTAGAAATAGGATGAAGTTAATCATGGTTTTTATGTTTTTTAGTTCCAACTGTATTTGAATATTTGATATACATTTTGGTCCTAATATTTTGTATTCATGCAAGCAAAGTTCCTGAACAGTGTTCTGATGGCCTAATAAAGTGATGTGCTCTCTTGTTTGGTTAGCTTGAGGCCCTTTTGCATGGACATTCTTACTCTGCACATGCTATGGGCTGTGCGGCTGCTGTTAAATCAATCCAATGGTTTAAAGACCCTTGTTCCAACCCTAACATCACCTCTGAAGAAAGATTGCTTAGGGAGGTACGATTACTTCAATTTTTGTTTTCTCTGAACTTCTTATTTTAACTTCGTACTCACATAGTTTACAAAAGCCCAGAAGAGCTTATATTCGATCTAAATTTTATCATAATATTTCTGAAGGGTAAATGACTATGGATGACTGCATCAACCATTTTCCTGATGTATTTCTTGTAATGCATGAAAGGATTTGTTGTTCACTTGTTCTTACCATGTGATCATGTATCATGCATTTCTGTATTTGTGTGTCCTTGTTTCACTATTGTAGTTTGGACCAGCATGTAGTCCTTTCTTTCTAGCCTCTTCACAATATTACTTCTGTTTGCCGCTGTGAGATGAATAAATACTGTTTTTGTATTCAACTTAAAATAAAATTGAAGAAATTAATAAAAGTAAATGTCCTACCTGATGGGAGTCTTTCTTGGAAATTATTTTATCAACCATGGATAATTGTTTTGTTGATTGTTACACCAAAGAATACATTTTCTGCTGATTACTATGAAAAACATCTGTCTACCAAGTTATCTTCCATGAAGCAACTGAAACTTCAATTTGTTCTAGTTTCGATGGTCATTTGACATGGTTTGTGCTAACAATTATGTGATGTGACAAAATTAGCGTTGCATGCATTTCACATTAAACTCTATGTGGCTGCCTTCTGCCTACACAAAGTGTTTTATTGTTCACTATAGAGTATGTTCACTTGAATAATTTTTATCGTGCATTTGCAGTTATGGGATGATAAATTGGTTTGCCAGATTTCGTCACACCCTGCAATTCAAAGAGTTGTTACTTTAGGAACTTTGTGTGCCTTGGAATTAAAAGCAGAAGGCGATAATGCCGGGTATCATTTTATCAACCTTTTCCCTTTCCCCTCCTTTTCAATAATTTTGTGCACCTCATATTCTAGAATTCTTTGTTAGAAAGCTTAATGACCATTATGTATAACTGTGCCATACTGAAGTCAATATGTTTCAAAGGATGTTTGCAAGTGATACTATCAATTAAATATTTGATATTGTTAGAGTCCTACATTGACCAAATATATAGCCAACCATGTATATATGTATGGTGAGGATTAGCTTTTAGAGTTGAGTTAGACCTAAGTCTAATTTTCAACATGGTATCAGAGCTTATGCGCAAATATCCAATCATGGAAACTTAACGTTTTCAACAATATCTATTAGTATGTGTACTGCTTTGCTTGAGGCAACCCCTAATACTGTAGTTTTGATAATTATGATGTCGTATTCCCCTTAAAAAAAGTTATTATAAGAGGTAAAAGGAAGCTCTCGAGAAAAGATGGTTATTTTGATTTTAGCAACCTGAAGATTGACAATATACCTTGGTACTAGATATGCAGACTCAATTGGGGGCTATGAACTAGAAGACATTGTTTATAATCATTGGTCATGATTCCTTCAGTATCTTCAGTTTTTTGTTTTCAAATTCTTGATTGTTATAAAAACAGAACTTTTTATGGGTAAAATGTACAAATAAACCATTAATTTTAATCGTTTTGATGGATCTCTTTGGTTCATGGTAAGAATAAAAAAGGTTGTGTATTTTACTCTTCACGAAGTTTTATTCTAAACAATTAGGTTATACCCAGGTATGGATCATTGTATGCAAGACCTCTTCTCCAGAAGCTTAGGGAAGATGGTGTATACATGAGGCCTCTCGGTAACGTCATTTATCTCTTGTGTGGACCCTGCACATCGCCAGACATCTGCAATCAATTACTCGTCAAACTTTATAGGAGGCTTGAAGAATTTAATGGACGAAAGAATTGAGAATCCTGTGGGTTACCAAGAGGATGAGATATTTCTGCTGTTAATTTTAGCTTAGTTTTTTTTTTTTTTTTGGGGGGTGGGGGTGGTGGTGGTTGTGAGGTTGCAAGTCCAAGTTTGCTATGGGTATGCTTTTTGTTTAATTTTCAATTAATTTATTTTGTTTAGTTACAGAATTTTTTCTTCACATTTTAAAGATGCTATTGAGGGAATAGTAAATCAAATTTCATTTTTATCATTTCCATTGCATATTCTTGAAAATAGCAAAGCGATATTTTTTGTAATTATTAATTAATAAAATGTTAACTGGAACTAAAAATAGAAAAAAATAAGATCACCTAAGTTATTCTTTATTTTCATATATATACTGACATGCACGTTCCATTAAATTATGCTTAATATGACCATTACTGCAGTTAAAGGAAGTCACTGTCTGAGAAAATATTTAAAACTTCAATCTATATATAACCAATTTCTTTTTTATTTGCTTACATATTAACAAATATGATGAAAATCATCATTACATTGGTTTAATAATAAAGAATTAGAATAATAATTTATATAAATTTTTAGGTTAAATTTTGTTATTTTATGACAAAAAAAATATGATAAAAATCATCTTTAATGGAGCAATTTGTTGGGATTGCATTTGCATCTTTATTTTTTTTATGAACTCTATAATGTTAAATCGTTTTTTTTACTTGATGTAACTTATACTATTCTTTATTTCAATAATGCAATTTAAAAAATTTATTAAATGGATTTTATAAATCACTTAACATTTAAGGTGTGTGGATAAAACATTTAATTAAGCACTGATTGAAAATTTTATATAAGAAGTTATGTTATAAATTTGATTATAAATTTATTAAAAATTAAAAATTTATTTTGATAAGTTATGTGAAGGATTTTTTTTTATATAAACAAATATTTTATTAAGGGAGTTTTGTCCAAGATTACACCAGACAGGATATATGATGGAGTTTTTACAATTCAACCATTATTTAGATTGTTGAGAGAATATTTTGCTAAATTTTGGATTACACAATTAACTTTCATGCATAAATCTAATACTTTAAACGTTTTCACTTAATAGTTGACAATCCTAAATCACCAAACAATAATATGACTGTCGCATATTATTATGGAATAAAGAGGTCACCACTTGCAAATGATGTCTTAGTATGGTAATTGAAGAAAGCCATGTTCAGTGTAACTTGCAATGCCAACTTGAGTTTCGATGCCTTCACAATAACTAAAGCCATCCGTTGATTTGCCAAATTAAAGCCGTTGGTGCCTCTCTATACTGGTCTTGAGTAACGGCATCCATACCATACATACAGGACAGGAGTTGCTTTTTACTCGCTCAATTTTTACTTTTGACATCTTTTTTTATTTTTAGTAAAATGAAAATTATTCTTCATTTCTATTATTTGAAATAGATTTAATAAGTTTTTAAAAATAATTTTTCGGAATGAATTAAGTTTCTGAAAATGTTTTTTCGGAATAGATTTATAAAGTTTTCGAAAATACTTATTTGGAAAGTAATTAAATCTGTTTCAAAAAAGATCTTCTGAATATATATTTCTGAAAATTCATTCACTGCATTATGGAAATGTGTTTTCAGAACATCCAAAAATTTATTCACGGACATACAGAAACATATTTTCAAAATATATACTCACACTTCTTTCATGCAATAGACGATTCATATTTTTATTTGTAAATCTAGTAAACACTAGATAATTTACCTTTTGGATACATGTTTCCAAAAAAAGATTCAAATTTTTTAGATTTACATTTCTGAAAACTAAATTTGTAGAAATAATTTTATTTTTTTATATAAAAGAGGTGCAAAAAGTAATATAAGAGGATGTAAAAAGTAACTCTCCATTCTTATCTAGGTAAAGCAATATTTATATTTAACTTGTGGATGGAGGAGTCCATACAACAAAAATGATTCATTGAGCCTCTTTTAAGCTCTTTATGATGATAAAAAAAATACAAATTAAGTTATTTAAAATTTATATTAACTAAATATAAATTTATCAATCACTTTAAATATAAGAATTTCCTTTAATTCAGATCGTAATTAAAACACCATCACATATAACACAAATAATTTCGGATGTGCATTCCGAAAATTCCAAAGTTTGAGAATGTTAGTCATTTTCTTAAAAACACATGCTCAGACGAGACATAAATTATGCTTGACAATCGAAAAATATTAAACGCACGCCTGTACAATACCAAACATTCATGTATATCTATCCCTTCTATTTTTTACTTCAGCCTTAATTGTCGTAAAAAATAAAAAACTCAATTTTTATTTTTTCAACAGAAAAAATTATCATAAAAAATAAAGGGCCTGATATATACAGATATTTGTTACTGTATGGGTGTTCATTTATCAGGACTCTTGACACCTGTAATGTATATTCTACTGTTTCTTTCTGTATTGCAAGCAAATAGGTACTTAAACTTGAGCATTGAACTCCATGGGATTGAAGATTAGACTTTACTAGAAAGATTCTTTTTAAGGGGATTGTTTCCTTCTTTTTTTATTCACTCCAACCCTTTTTTTTTTTCAATTTTACCCCTCTAAATATGTAAAAATGAACTTTTTAGAAGTTTAATTTCAAAATGTATTTTTTAAATTTTAAAATTAAAGTTTTGAAATATATTTTTTACCTTCTAAAATTAAATAAAAAAATACATTCCAAAATTTTAATTTAAAAAAAATTAAAAAAACTAAGAATATAAACGTAATTCTGTAGGAAGGTACAAATTTCTATTCATTTTAAGGGATGAATAAAGCAATACCCCACCTTAAAATGATCTAGGTATGGTGGGCCTCCTTAAAAAGGATGTTTAATTTCCCCATAACAGCCCATGTCCCATGTATATTAGCCCATGACCCATACTTCCACAATTTAATGCAACTGGTAGACATATATTATTGTATAATTTTCATCCATGATAATAATCCAAAAAAATTATCTGACTTGATAAAGTGAGATAGTGGCAATTGAACAATTATTTCTACTTTAAAAGGTAAAAAGATAGAACTGATCACATAAGTTTTCTAATTTTGGAAATCTTGATGAACTAAATCATAAAATAAATAAATGCCTTCTATTTCCAAATTATGGGACCTGACTTTATGAATACTACGATAAGGATGACAATTGTCCTTATTTTCTAAAATTCAAGATTGATAAATGTTTATACGTGTATAACTTGTCCTTTTGCCATCCTATGGAATGTAGAAAGGGGATAAATAAAATATCTTGCCTTTAAGCATTTTGCCATCAAAGATTCAGGAGAGTGATGAACCTACATCTTTATTTAGTTTGTAAAACATCATTAAAAATCCTGGAGTTTATAAGCCCCATCCATCCTTTTTAGGCTTATATTATGTAATATAGTTTATCCAAAAAAATCTATTTTTATGAGAGTCATGAATTATTTTTATAAACACTCCTTAACTTTTTATTTTTTATGAGATTTATTTTCTTTAAACAATAATTATTTAAATAAATAATTAGTTCTTATTACTAAAAGTCAAGTCAAACTCAAATAATGTCATAAAAATTAAGCTATTACTGCTATAACTGTTGAAATTACTTCACAAAATTATTTTTAAAAAAATAAATAACCTTTTAGTAGTGAAATGACATTCTTTTGGTTAATTGCCGAATACATGTGGGCAAATTTACGTTGGCGCCAATCAATAACTTTCAGCTTGGCTGGCCCACTGCAGCTTTCTGACACTCCAAACATTTTCTGATGATCTTTTGTAAATCATCACATTTTTAAACTCTATTTATTTCTGCACCTAATCCAAATGGTAATGGATGACAGTGCGAATATGCTATTGAATCATTAATTTATTTTCTTCTCCTTACGGGTGACTATTAATTAAAAAGTATATGTATCATTTCGATTGTATAAATTATAGATCTTACTAATAAGTGCCTTAGGAATTCTTAAAAACATGATAAAACAATTTAAATATATATTCTTATATAGTTCTTCATTTTTTTTAATTTTTTTCTTATATTTATCGATCACAGAGTAGATGATTCTATGTATTTTTTTATAAAGACACGGTTTTGTTTTTATATATGAACGATATTGCTTTTTCAAAAATTATTAAAAATATTCTCTCACGAAATAAAAATACTCCAAATGATTAAATAATTTTAATTCGATCTTATTTTATAAATAGTTAAAGAAACTTACATTTTTTATTTAAAAACCAGTACGCTTAATAATAATTAAATGATTTTTGGGTAGATTCTGTTAACGACGAAAAAAAACAAGGGATGATGTTAAGAGCTGGTCATCAAATGACGTGATCGGAGAGTACAAGGTGTATGGAGTGACGTGGCAAGTGTTATCTAATCTGATCCGGCAAACATGCGGCTGCGATTGTCCGTTTGGTTCTTCCTCTTAAACAACTAGGACCATACATAATATAAATATAAAATATGAATAAGCCAAAAAAAACACATAAACAAACATGGTACTGGGTCAGATCAGCATTAACAGGTGTAAAATCAGGTGCCGAGGATCAAAACAAGTAAACAACGCAAGAAGGGTATCATCATAATGAAAATTTAATATTATCATAAGTGGCATTAGGTCATCACATCCAGTGGTTAAATATGATAAAGTATATTGTTCTGCGAAGTAGGTGATCATTCCTCTATTAAATTGAGAGTCGCCAGAGTAGACCATAATTATACGAACCAACTGACACTGTAGGACTTCCAATTCTAACTGAGGCAAAGCCCCCATTACATGTATTCGATTTTCTCACTCTTTCTCTCTCTTTCTTTCTTTTTCTGTCTTACCAAACACTCCCTACTTTTCTCTCTCAGGCAGTAGCACCGTAGCATCACCTTGCTTTTCCTGCTTTCGGTTTTCCCTCTGCTCTCTCTTCTTCCAATTTTCAGCTCGACATAAACAATTCTGCTCTTCCTCAGTGTCTTCACTTCGTTTCTCACAGTTTTTTTTCTTCTTCCAAGGAATTTGCTGCTAGAGGTTGCTTATTTGAGATTTCTCACGTTTACAGTTTGAAGGTTTTTTGTGGAATTCGAGTGTGATTTGTTTTGTTATTGTGTTCTAGATCTGCTATGAGTTGCTTCTTGTTGAGTGCTGTAGCTGCTAGGGTTTATTTGTTTGTTTGTTAATTTTTTAAGTTTAGTGGTGACTTTTTCTGGTTTTGGAGTGGTTGCAGATTTGGTTATTAGGGTGTTATTGGCAGAGAGTGTAAATGCAGAGACCAACGGCCGACACAATTAGCATGGGGAAAAGGGCTCTGGAGAGTGGAGAAGATGACCAGCCTGAACGAAAGAGGCCTGCACTTGCCAGGTAATTGTTTCTCGTTTGCAATTGTGTGCTTCTATGAATATGCTTTGTAATCCATCATTTAAGTTTAATTCTTCAATTTTCTTTTCTTTTTCCAGGGGGGAATTTTAGTTTTGATCCTATCACTATTTTGCATCAATTAGTAAACCTAAGCAAATAATAATTTCTTTTTGGGAGGGTGGGGCATGTGCCTTAGCTTGTTCTACTTAATCTGGTAAACCTTTGTTTGTACTGATTCTCAGTTGGAAGGAGTTGGAAGGAATGTTAATGTCACTGTGATTGAAGAGTAGGCTTGCTTCGGAAGATATTTATTGTGCTGGTTATGTCACTATGACTAAACTTTTGCCCCTAACTTAGTTTGCTAGTCAATTTAGACGATTGTGCCTATCTTCCTTAATTGCTGCCTTGGTTGAACTTTTGGTTGTCAATTGTCATTGTTGGAACGGAATGTCACTTGTTACCCGGGTTTGAGACACTCCGCTTCATATTTTCACTGTAGTGGCTCATGTGAAAATATTCTTCTTTATGGTTTTGATTCCATCTTTAGTATCACTGCATCATGTGCTTAAAAGATTCTTTCCGATATTTCCAAATTGTCCTGAAGGTTAAAGCAGTTATTTGAATGACCAAGCAAAGTTAACTAAGGTTGTACTAGTTGATTTGTTTTTCTTGTTTACTCTGGCTGCTGTTTCGTCAACCCTTTTTTTTAAAGGAGAATTTCTTAATATTTGATTGTGTACTTCACTCATTTTCTTTTTTAATATTCCTTCTTATTTAATCAAAATTCTCTTGCAAAATGTTGTAATTCTGAATATAGTAAATATTATATCTTGAGAGATTTTATCTCTTTGCTTGTGATATAAAAAAATGCACCCCCCCCCCTTCAAAAAACAGTTGAAACTTGCTTCCTTGGTAAGGAAGGTTCTAGCCTTGAGAGTATGAAGAGCATAGGTGAGAAGCATCTGTCAGTGCATAATTCACAGTCATTCTATAAAAGTATTTAAAGTTTTACTTCATTTTTACTTGTCTTAAGAGTGTTTTCTATTGTTTCTTAATGACTGTTATTGTTTGTTCTGAAGCACACTAAAAGATTTCCTGAGAGTTATGATTAAATAATCAAATCAGTATTCAGCAACCTGATAACTAACGAAATGTTTCAGTGTCTATTTCAAGTAATCCATTAAATGTACAATGAAAGAAGATTTTATTTCCTATTAGTCTTAATCCATATGCTACTTGGTTCTATTTTTTATTTTTTTATTATTGTTTCTTATAATAAATACACATGTATTTTGCAGTGTAATTGTGGAAGCTCTCAAGGTGGATAGTTTGCAGAAGCTTTGCTCATCTTTAGAACCTATTCTTCGTAGAGTTGTAAGTCAGTTGGTTTCACACTACTTTCTCACTATTTTCTGCTGTATAGTTTTCTTTTTGTTGTGCTTATTTTTAGGTGGGGGCACAGGGACTGTACATTCTACAAAGTTATTTTTCTTTTACTCCAACTAGAAGCCATTTTTGCATATTACATCAATTCTTAAAAGTTATGTCATCTGATATGCTATTTTAGAGTGTTGGAGTATTTTTATTTGAATGTGAACATGCTCCTTCCTATTTGTAGAATGTATTATTCTTTATCAAAGGAACTGAAATAATGTACTAATTCTGCTTGCTTAAGGAGACTTAATGTTCATGGCATGAAATTATATCACACCCACATTTTGCTTTCAATGTTCCATATAACTCCATCCCTTTATTCCTTCTTGGTATGTCATCATTAATTAGATCATTTGCGTGAAAACTTGAGTTTGGCATGTGATCAAGAAAATGAACAATTCTGTATTCATATAAGTAATTATACTGTAGTATGATTTGTTTTGTTACACCTGTAAGTTTCTGCATTTGGTTCTTAATTGGTTCAATAACACTGATCTGAAACAGGTGAGTGAAGAAGTGGAGCGTGCTTTGGCAAAGTTTGGTCCTGCAAGACTTGGTGGAAGGTCTAAGGAATTTTTTTTTATAAATTGTGGAAATTAAATTCAATATTTTTGTAGTTTCCCCTTTCCATGATATCTCTTGAATTATAACTATGCTTTCTCCACATTTTTGACATGTATTTGTCTGTAGACCAAGCAAAGATATAATTGGAATATTGGATAATGTGGAGATAATAACTATTATCTTACCATTTACTTTTCTGTTTGATGCTTTCCTTTTCTAGCAGATTTGCATTTCATATTATAAATCTAGTGGTTTTTAAATGTATAATTTCTTGGATGAAAAGATATCCTCTCTCTGGAAATTATCTTGTGATGGTTGATTGCAGTATCAAGGAATAGGATAATACTGCATATGTAATAATGGTGTGACATGGCTGTGTATGACTCATCCGAAAATTATTTTTGCTTTTAGTTAGTGTTTTAAAGATAAGGAAAATGATTTCTTTCTTTGTTCGGGTAGGATCACAAATGACTGGAAAGGAAAAGAGAATATGAAGTTAGAGGATTAGGAATCCTGTTAAAGGAGGCCAACCAACAATGAAATAAGAAAGCAATGCGATCTCAAAATATGATGGGGCAGGGAGAACCTACTGCTAAAAGTTCTAGTGTTAAGCTCTAATCAAATGCACCACACCCTAGCTTTCTATGTGTACTTCCACAATGCCTTGCCACTTTTTCTTTTACTCCAAAGCCATGAAACTGAATAGGAGGAAACTGATCAAGGAAATTATAATTTTAGCAGAAATCATTTTTTGAGATTTAATTGACTATTCAGGTACTGTTCAATCCACTATAGTGTCGGGAATCAGCTTTCATGCTTTGAATGCACACCAACCATCTATCAGATATTAATATATTTCAGACAGAAACTCTGGGTGTGGTTAATTTATTCCATTTTTGTATAAATGCTCAGGTGCCTTGGATTTGGAGGGTTAGATGGCACAATATTGTAGTCTGATGGTAGTGATTGCATCCATTATGTGAAACTTACATATTTATTTTTGTTTACTGGTTGCCATATCTAGGACTACTATAAGCTTTGAGTTGTACTAAGCATTCTTGAGATATCAAGGTTTTTTATGTGATCCATGTCCATCTGAAACTCAGACAAGGTTTCCCTCCAAGGGATCAGATAGAAATATTGTTAATCAGCTAAAATAGATTCTTGCATGCAAGCATTAATTTGCAAACAGTGGTGTGGGGATATTGCCCAAGTTTCTTCTTAACATAAATAGCCCTTATATCCAACGACTTATGCTACCCCCTTGAGGTAGGCAGGCAGCCCCAAATTGGAGAATGGATACTGTTGCGGTTCTTTGGTGTTTTTCTAAGAATTGAGAAAGTTACTTTATAATTGGGTTTTTTTTCTTCTAATATAATGTCTATCCTTTCAAATATATGTAACTATCACCACTTCAGTGTCACTACAACACCTGTCATATTTAAAATTTAGTACATCAGCGAATCCGGTATTTTCTGCTAAACAATTTTAAAAATTCCAGGTCTCCTCCTAAAATGATTGAAGGCCCTGATGGTAGAAACTTGCAGCTGCAGTTTAGGTCCCGGCTATCTCTTCCTCTATTCACAGGAGGAAAAGTGGAAGGCGAGCGGGGGGCTCCAATTCATGTTGTTCTGATTGATGCCAATAGTGGAAATGTTGTAACATCTGGTCCTGAATCCTGTGTTAAACTTGATGTTGTTGTCCTTGAAGGCGATTTTAACAATGAGGATGATGAAGGTTGGACTCAAGAAGATTTTGAGAGCCACGTGGTGAAAGAACGTGAAGGAAAGAGACCTTTGTTGACTGGAGACCTGCAAGTGACACTCAAGGAAGGAGTTGGAACATTAGGGGAACTGACTTTTACAGATAATTCAAGTTGGATAAGAAGCCGTAAATTCAGACTTGGCCTGAAGATTGCATCAGGTTTTTGTGAGTCCATACGCATTCGTGAAGCTAAGACAGTGGCTTTCACAGTTAAAGATCATAGAGGAGAATGTAGGGTTATGTTTTTTCATCTTTTAGTTTTTCTCTAGCTTCAATGCTCCCTGCTTCTACACTGGATACTCTCTTTTAAAATTTATATTCTTGACCTTTCTACAGTATATAAGAAGCATTATCCTCCTGCATTGAGTGATGAAGTTTGGAGATTGGAGAAGATAGGCAAAGATGGGTCATTTCACAAGAAGCTGAACAATGCAGGAATAGTAACAGTTGAAGACTTTCTTCGGCTCGTGGTTAAAGATCAACAGAGATTGCGGAATGTAAGTTTAGGTTTTGCATCTTGATATTGAAGTTAGGTCTTTCCATCTGTTTTCTTATATCATTCAACTGTAGATCCTTGGGAGTGGGATGTCAAACAAGATGTGGGAGGCTCTTATAGACCATGCAAAGACATGTGTTCTAAGTGGGAAGCTTTATGTTTATTATCCAGAAGATACTAGAAACGTTGGTGTTATTTTTAACAACATTTATGAGCTACGTGGCCTTATATCAGGAGAACAATTCTTTTCTGCTGATTCTCTCACCGACAGCCAGAAGGTTTGTCTGTATCATTTGTTTCTTCCTCTTATATTAATAGATATAGCAATTACTTCAAGTGTTTGATGAGCTTATGTAAGATAGTTTGTGCTCCAGAAGTTGGGCATGCATTTATGTTGCTGACATACTTCAATCTATTACTACCTCTAGTGCTTTTTATAAAGCACCATCTACAAGGTTTTGGTGGTTCTTATTATAAGGCATTTTACAATTGTGATGAAACATTCATTTTTCCCCAATTTGTCATTAATAAATGAAGTTGGTGGAAAATTTAAATTAAATCCAGTAAGGGAAGCAGCAAATTTTCAAAATTAAAATTTGATCATGGGATTAAGTTCAATGATGTTAAATGAGGGTAAAATTGGCATGTTGTAGTATTTTTTTAAAAAATCAAAAAATTAATTAACTTTAATTACTTTTATTGATTTGTATAATTTAGTTAAACTTGCCTTATAAAAGGACCGGATGGAGTAATTTAATTGATGCAGCAATGCTGTCTGTATGTTATTCTCTACCACTTGCAAACATAATTATATTGAACATGAATAAACAAGTGCATGTTATTTTACTGATTAAGAAATCCTAGATAATGAGCTGGACTGTAACATTTAAGACTTGCCAAGGCTTAAAGTTTTGCAGTTTCCTTTTGAAGTTAAAAGTTTTCTGTCGGGAGTAGTGTAAGCTTATGGTGTCTTTAAAATGCTTTTGGCGAGTCCAGGTCTATGTAGATTCATTGGTGAAGAAGGCATATGACAATTGGGATCAGGTTGTGGAGTATGATGGCAAATCACTTGTGAATGCCAACCAAAATAGTAGGTCTGTTGCTGAAAATGAACTTCGTGTTGAGTCAATTGATTATGGTATAGATCATCAACTGCAATTACCAGTCCTCCCAGTGTCTGTTCCTCCTGAACAGCAAATGAATTCAGGGATACCAGTCGGAGGTAAGCATTGCTTTATTCCTTGAACATTGATTTGATGGATTCTCTCTTTTTGTTCCTTTCCCCTTCCTTTTCTTTTGGGCAGGGCTTGTCAGATTTTGAGTTAGCTTTTGTCTCCAAGTATGATTTCTGAATACAGCTTTGTGATGATAATGATAGTTATGTTTATTATAATATTGTTGATAAACAAATTGAAGGTTTAAAATGAATCTTCTTCCCTCCACTCCAAAAGAAAAAGAACTCTTGCTCATACATGAGTAAATTTGTTTGCTTACTACGTTTAGGTGACATTGCTGATTGTGTGTGTGATCTTAAGATGCGAATGTATGCTAATGGAATCCTTTTTCAGGTTATAACGATAATGTGGTAACAAGATATCCTACCCAGTCATTGATTTCAAACAACAACTCCCGGAGTCAGTTTGAGAACTCATTATATCTGTCCAGCGATCAATTAATAAGCAACGCACATGAAACCCAAAACACTAGAAATGATCATGGCTCGGTTGGGTTAGCTCTTGGTCCTCCTCAATCATCAACATCAGGGTTCCATGCTGGTAGCTCTTCTATTCAGCCATCTACTCTGAATCCTTTTGATGACTGGTCACACAACAGGGACAAGGGGGTTGATGAATTCTTTTCAGAAGAAGAAATTCGCATGAGAAGTCATGAGATGCTGGAGAATGAAGATATGCAGCACTTGCTTCGCCTCTTCAGCATGGGTGGTCATCCCTCTATGAATGCTGAGGATGGCTATTCATTCCCACAATTCATGCCATCTCCCATGCCAAACTTTGATGAGGATCGCTCTCGCCCAGGCAGAGCTGTTGTGGGATGGCTGAAGATCAAGGCAGCAATGAGGTGGGGCTTCTTTATCAGGAAGATAGCAGCTGAGAAGCGGGCACAGATAGAGGAGTTAGATGATTAGGTTGTTTGGACTATGATTGCAGGCTTAACCAATAGCCTTAAGATTATACTGATATTCTGCAAATTTAGTGTCTTCGCCGGTGCCAACCAGATTGTGCAGTCCGTGGTATTGACATTTTTGATTTATGCATGTGTATCTGATTTGACAGCGTTTGTCCAGTATCCTGTACAGTATGTTGAAGCTTAGGTAAAACCGTGATTGTCATTTGTTTCACTTTCTTGTTAATGCTCCTCCCCTCTCATTGGCTTTGGGTTTTTAGGGATGATGTGTTTACGGAACACCTGTCATATTTGAGATGATATTTCAAATTTGTCGTCTCATGATGTATATTAATTATGACCTACTTAATTTTCTAGTTGTATTATGAGTTATTTTCTCTTCACCCATGGATTGCTCCTGTACTATTATCTTTTTATATTGGTATCTTAACATGCTGTTGAACATTGACTGCCGGTTATACTTAATTGATTCCAAACCCGAAATATTCTTACCATGTGTTGTGTTAATTTTGCTGGTTTATCATTTCTCTTATGGAATGCTTCGGAATTATAGTTGTAGAATGGAAGAAGTCAGAATATTTATAAAAATAAATAAAAGAATAATATATCAAATTTATTAATTTATTTTTGTATTTTAAACAATTATGACAATGGAGAATAGTTATTAAAATGAAGCTTTTGACTTCTTACGTCTTTGAAATTTAATTTCTATACATACCTACCCGTTTTCAGTGTTTGATAGTGTCCACCTGGTATGAAATAGAAATGGAAGAATTTGAAAAGTTTTTATGCTTTTTATAAGTTTTAAGTTTTAAGTTCTAAGTTTTAATTTCTTTAAACTTTATTTTATGCTTAATTCTGCTTTTTTGAAAAAGAAATTAGCGTTTATCTTTAATACCGAACATGTGGCTAATTGAGATTGTTATATGTTAGATACTTATGTAATTAAGCTATTAAGAACTAAAATGTTTGTTTTACAAATATAAAGATTAAAATTATAAAAGAAGATAAATGAAGAGATTAAAATTTAAAGAGAAATGATATTCTTCCATATCAAAATAATTATTTTACATGCCAAATATAAGGGCTAATCATTTTCTAAATTTAAAAAAAGAAAAAATATAACGGCTAACGGATGTAAGTCAGTATAATTAGAAATATACCATAACCGATCTATAAAGATTGTCTGCCGTGGTGGAACTGAATATAGAAGTACGAAATAATCCCGTTCGAAAGTTCAGGGTCGTATTAACTAATCAGAATCCGTTTGAGTGGGTGGAGAGCAACGTGTGCCATAGACTTACTATAATTGCTTTTGATTTATTTTACCTTTTCTTTTTCTCACCGCGACTTGTAAAAATTGTGAAATAAAAAATGATAGGCAAATGTAATAGAGAAAAGAATCTGTTTTATTATAAAATTGATACATATACCTCTTAAGAATGACCATATTTGTTGACATAGTGGTAACAAAATAGGAAACGAATGAAAGAATTGAACTAGAATAGCTACATGAATAAAGCAATATTGGAGTGGTAATAGGTATGGAAAAATATAACGAATATGTTGGCTTTATTTTGTGTCTAAGAGAAGTTGCATTCTGCAGGAAGACCCTGTGGGAAGCGTTTTGTGTCTGTGCAGTAATTGTATATCATGTAGTTCTTCTGCACCCATTTTAGCCTCTCTTGGCCGGTAGAGTCCAGCTGCTGTGAAAGCCAAGAGCTGGTGGTGGCAGCATTTGATGCAAAATCTGAACCACAAGATGAAGCTCCTGAAGACCATATGCAAGCCTCAGCATTAAAATTTCTGTAAGAAGCTGTGAATGGAGCATGTGTCCAATCTGTCTTGACAAGTCCACCTCTTGTTGCCCAGTCATCAGCATTCCACAAACTAGAATATATCCTCATAGGTTGCTTCTTTGGAAAGGGCACTCCAATGTTCTCTGAGTTCTTGAACTCTCTAATGGGAGTCCCATCAACCGAGAATCTGAATTATTAAGAGCACAGAAAAATTGTTAGTCTGTGCAGGATAAGACATAGTATTGAGAAAAATGAAAATGGATGTGAATGAGGAGGACTTACATTATACTCTGAGGGTTCCAGATGATAGAATAAGTGTGAAAATCAGCAGTTGGGTCAAACCAAAGATAGAATTGTTGTTCCCTATTCCCTTTCCCTTGGCTGAAAACGTTTGTGTGAAGAATGTATGGATCACCGCTCAAATTTCCTAGAAACTCATAGTCTATCTCATCCCAAGTTGACCCTTTTGAAGATAACTGCAAACAAGGGTAAAATGGTTTTTATCAAGCCAAAATCACAATATATATAGAAGGAAAAACAATATTGATAACGTTAAAGAAGTAATTAACTTACATAATAGGCAGTGACGGTGCCAGCAGAGTTTCCAGGGACAAGCTTGAGTTGCATGTCAATCTTCCCAAAGAGATACTCATTCTTTGATTGGAATCCTGACCCGGATGCTTTGTCCAGTGACAGAGTAAGTAACTCTCCATTGTTTTGTATCTTGGCACGACCATCTCCCCAAGTAATGTCAAAGTGTTTGTTTAAGTCAGTAGCAGAGGCTACCATAACTAGAAGGGGAAATAGAATCATGTAAGAGACAGTTGAAGCCATCTCTATTGTGAATTGTTTAAAAGCAGTGGTGGTGGGTGGTGAGTGGTGAGTGATCTTTAACAACTACAAGTGATTAGTGAATGCTTAATGCTATGTGTAGGAACGGAGCTTGGTATTTATAATAAGACGGTTACATGATGATGATCAATATGAGCTATGAGGAAGGGCATGCGAAATTGCGAAGAGGTAAGGAAGCTAAGCTGGACACAGTTGCCTTAAAAAAAGTGTCCAGATGGCAATGGGTATTGTCCAGAAAGAAAGATGTTGTACGCGGTTGTCTCTTTAATGAAAGACATGTTTCTGATTGAGTTTGGAACAGTGCAGTGGTCAACTTGTGTAGTTGTGAAGCAGTGCACACTCAATTTTTACCCTTTGGTGGACACTTGCCAACCAAGCATCAAACTTTTCCAGCTAAACTAATAATTTCCTTTCCTTAGCTTTAAGGACCCTCCTCCACTCACTCATTCCACCGCCAATCCCTCTTTCAAACAATAAGGACAAAACGTCCCTCCTCCACTGTGTAACGCTCACGCGCTATTTTCCTTTTTTAAATCTATATCTAATCAGTGCTTCCATCATTCACTAAAACAAATATCTAATGTTTCCTTTTTTTTATGTAAATATATCTAGTGTTGTACCTAACAATATCTCATGTGTGGACAAATAAATCTTATATG
Organism: Canavalia gladiata; assembly: GCA_037954105.1. Taxonomy (NCBI): domain Eukaryota; kingdom Viridiplantae; phylum Streptophyta; class Magnoliopsida; order Fabales; family Fabaceae; genus Canavalia; species Canavalia gladiata. The sequence goes on along the minus strand of CM075662.1, from coordinate 38,476,708 downwards.
AACTTTTTTAAAATAAAAATGAATTTCGCTTCTTTTGATTAATTTTACTTGTTTTTTAGTCAAACAAAGATATTAAAAATGTGGTACAAAATGTATTACTAATATTTTTTATTCAATAAAATATATTTTTTATTTTATGATTATAATATTTTGATTTATTAATAGGGATTAAATTTTCAATTATCAAAAGAAATTTTAATTTATATGAGTAGTTCTTGTTGATAATATGACATTTTTTTATGTTTATATTATATATTTTTTACTGGAGTTACTTTTATTTAAATCAAGTAATATTGTTATAAATAATATTTTTAAATTTTTATCATAGTTATAATATATCTAAAATTTAAACTTCACATTCCTGATTAAGTTTTATCAACTTTTGCTAATTGATAGTATGATTTTACGAAAATGAATAATAAAATAAAAAATTAAACATGCTGCAAATCAACAAAATTGGGGCTATATATGTAATTTACTAGTTAGTATTATTAATGGATAATTTTGACATCAATTTAAATTATATTCAATTTTTAAAAAAAAAATTATAAATAGTACTTTGTTCAATTACAAAATAGTTAAAAAAAATTAATTAGAAGGAAAAGTTAAGTGATATGTTTTGTGAATAATTTCACAATTACTTATATCATTTTCGTTATTTTTTTTACCTTACACTCATCTAGAAAAAAATTACCCCGAGTTAGTGGTCACTTTTTCCCACTTTAGTTTAGTTACAAAACAGTCATTTATTTTGAAAACGAATATGTTCTCCACTTTTAAAAAATTTAGACAATTTTAATTTTAATTCTTATAATTTTATGATAAAAATATACATTTTGATTTTTTCCTGGCTTATTAAAAAATATACAATTTAAAATTCCGTCAAGTAATGGTTTGATAATGAATTATCTAAGTAACTTAGTTATGTTAGATCATCACTTAATGGAACAGATTAAATGACAAACAGAGAAATATGTACTTTAATAAAATCAAGAATCAAATATTTTTTTTATTAAAGTTAATAATTTTTTTGAGAAACTATATATTAAATCCTTTATTTAATATTCAAGACTGCTTTTCTAGAAACACGGAGAAGTGGACTGACAACGATCAATGTTCCCTTCATGGTAATGAATCTGTCTTCCAGGATGTTCATATTGATAAACGTGATAATTACCTATTTCGCTCGATGCAATTGTTATACGATATTTTTAGGTAATAGTATACTTTATTTTTACGTATTAACAAAGAGAATAAAAAATTTATTTTTATTTATGAGTCTGATTTTTAAAATAATATTAATTATTATTATATATATATTATTATCTATATAATTACTATTAAAAATAATAAATTATTATATTTAATATTTTTATTGTTTTAACATGATAAAAAAATTAAAATCATAATAAAAATATAAAAGTAAAATTTATAAAAAAATAAAATTTTTAAACATTAATAATATTAATTATATTTATCAACATCTGAAAAGATCGCTATTTAATTTTGACAAAAAGTTAGCCAAGACTTCCATGTATTATACATGGTTGGGGTTTGACCGTTCTTTCCTGTCAAGCATTAATAAGCATTTCAAACTCGTTTAAACTTCTAGACAAACTTTGGGCATGTGTAATCTATGGACAAACTTCAAATCCTTTATATTAAAAAATTTAAAATGTGGCTCCTGGATTAGACCGTTATTTTCTTTAATTAATATTCAAAATTTTTAATTAATATTATATAATAAAATATTTATAAATTATTATTAAAATGATTTCTGTGGACTAAATTAATTTGAGCTTTTTCAAAATTATTTTTAAATCTATTTTATATTATTATCATAATAAAAATATTTTTCTATTAGATAAATTAATACTATCTTAAAAAAAATTGTTTAATGTTTTACTTGTATTTATAATCAAATCATGCATTATACAAAATATTTAATAACTATTATTAATTTTATACTTTAGATAAACACTGTCAAATACTTACATGATTAACGTATTTAAATTTACGTGAGTCATTGAAAATATTCTTATTCTTAACTTAAGTGTTTGTCAAAGTAGGGCATATCCACTAGTTTTTACATCCTGTATAACTCAAAGTCAATGGTTTCTTTCATGTTTGACTTAACAATACGTAGTATTTTCATCCACTAGTTTTTGCATCCTATACAACTCAAAGTAAATGATGTCTTTTCATGCTTGACTTAACTATACCTGACATTTTCCTTATCTGAAAAGTTATGCCTATTTCTTTAAAAGAAATCAGTGTAATTTTAATTACATTTTTTTAAAAGAGAGTAAGTACGATAATACCTTAATCTGAATAATTTTTTAGAAAAATGAATGTACTTTTTAAAATAAAAGAATAAAAATTTTAATTTGATCAAATTTTTTTTCCGACTAGAAAATATCTTTAGTATAAATAAAAAAATATTTATTTTTTTTTATAATTTTTTAAACTACTAGTATCTTCTACTAAAAATAATCTTATTTAGATTAAATGGGATTGTTATAGGTGATGATTTTAATTTTCTAACTTTTAAACCACAATATATGTTCATTGATTAATCTATCAAAAGTAATAGAGTTCTGATATTGTAATTTATTAATTAAAATTTTAAAATTAAATCATCATTTAATTAGTGTATAAACGATCATAAAGTCATATAATATAGTTTTATTAAGGCTTTTTAAAAAATCATTTGGATTTAAAATATCAAATTTTAGATTATTTATAAGTCTTTTAAATTATTTTATTTAAATAAATAACAATATTGATATTTATTATAATATTAAATTTATTTTAATATTATATATATATATATTAATATAAACTTATATAAATTATTTTCACCTTACTTTTGTAAGTTTTTATATAATTTATAATAATTTTTTAAAATTTTATAATCAGATTTACAATATATAAAACCATCATATAATAAAAAATTATGAAATCAATGTTTATTAAAATATTTACTCAAAAATATTATGCATATATTAGGATATTCTTATACATATTAATTTTTATTTACAATAATAAAAATAATAACATTTAAATCTAAAGTATCGTATAAACTACTTCATCATTTTAGCATTAGACTATTTAACCGATAGTATTACATCCAATTAACAAAACCATTAGTATACATGTGAATTTTTTTAGAAAACGAGCATTATTTACTCACAATAAATTGAGGAAAAAAAAGAGAGAAACGAGAAAGCGTAATATGATGTAATAAAAATATAAAATATGAAGTAGAAGTAATGGTAAAAATTTATAAATATCATGTTATTTTTATATGGTATACAAGCAAACACATAAGGAATAAAAAATAAAAGAATGACAAATGATATAACACTTTTTTGCTAGAGGGGAACAAATTTTAGAGCAAAGAATCGAAGTAATCTAGGAGCGGGTGCATTCGGTTGGGAGGCCTTGGGGAAATCTTTTCTTGTCATTGCAGTAATTGTAAATCATGTAGTTCTTCTGCACCCATCTCAGCCTCTGTTGACCAGTTGAATCCAGCTCTTGTGATAACCATGCAGATGCAGAGGAAGGTGAATTTGATGTGCATGATGATTTTCCACCATTCCAGACACAAGCATTGGCATTGAAGTTTCTATAGGAAGCAGTAAAAGGTCCTTTGGACCAATCAGTCTTGATGAGTCCACCCCTTGTGGCCCAATCATCAGCGTTCCAAAGGCTTGAGTATATTCTCATTGGCTGGTTCTTAGGAAAAGGAACTCCAATTGATTCCAAATTCTTGAACTCCCTAATGGGGGTGCCATCCACAGAAAAGCTGAATCACACAATAATAACAAATTAGTAAATTTATATAGAACATAGAGAAAAAATATATGATCTAGCTGCAACTTGCAAATTTATATAGAAGATTGAGTGCTTACACAATGCGCTGGGGATTCCAGAGAATTGAATATGTATGGAAATCAGCAGTTGGATCAAACCATAGATAAAATTGCTGCTCTCTGTTGCCCTTGCCTTGGCTGTACACATTGGTGTGTAGTATATAAGGGTCACCACTGAGGTTCCCCAAGAATTCAAAGTCTATCTCATCCCATGTTGATCCCTTTGAGGAAAGCTGATAACAAGGAAAAATTTACATATATATATGTTAAGCCTTACATATCATATGATTTTAACAGTTAATTAATCATGCAATCTTTTTAACAATTTTTGAACTTACATAATAGGCAGTGACAGTGCCAGCTGAGTTTCCAGGAACAAGTTTGAGTTGCATATCTATCTTGCCAAATAAGTATTCATTCTTAGATTGGAAGCCTGATCCTGAGGCCTTGTCGAGGGAGAGAGTGAGAAGATTGTCGTTGTTGAGTATTTTGGCACGACCATCTCCCCATGTGATCTGAAAGTCTTGGTTGAAGTTACTAGCAGCACAGACCACAATGTAAAGGGTCACAAGCAGAGGAATAAGATTCACAAGGCTTGAAGAGGTGATTGAAGCCATGTTATATGTGAAGAGTTAGAATGGTAATGAGTATGGTGTGATGAGATGAAGAGATATGATGAGGGTATATATAGTGGGAGTGAGCGAGCGTGTGATTTGTTACAAGTAGCAGAGGAAAAGGATGGGAAGGTCCCTTGTGAGTTGTGAGCTAAGGTCTAAGCTGGAGAAAGTTGTATGGTAAGAAAGGTGTCAAAAAGCAATCAAATAGCCACAATCAATTTCTTTGTATTGAAATATGTAAAGGTAATATTGGTGGAGGCTGTGACTGGTGGGAAGGAGCAGGAGGTTCTATTTGCGTCGGTTTTAGGAACTTGACACATTCAGTATGGTAAAACAGTCATTAAAAGCTCAAGCAAACGTAAGAACTTCATGACAATTTTTAATGATTTTTTAATATTGGTTAAAGATGAATGATAAAAATTTAATAAATAATAAATTTTTATTAAAAATTATAATATTTAATATTATTAATATATTAAATATTTTAAAATTATTATATTTAAATTTTTACTATATATGTCTTGATACAGATTAAAATTATGAGATTTGGTTGACACAAAATATTAAAATAAAGTTAAAAAAGCAAGAAAAAGTAACATCTTTGCGTTTAGGGTTGTCAAAAGTAACACAAAATTGGCTGTCATCTCTTCCTGTCGCGCAACCAAGAAACCAATCCAACATCTTTACGTATGAAATGGTTTGATTGCATCTTAGGAGTTAGGAGTTAGGACGCGCATTTGGTTTTTAAATGACAAACAAATTTGAAAGGTCTCTAAAATTTATTGGAGATAAAGACCATAACGCGGGCAGCCACTTCCTACCCACCATACTGACCACGCCGACCCACCAGGACATTAGTTACTAAAAACAGGGGATATTATTTTTAAAAATTACCAACCAATATTTTTAAGATATTAATTTTAAAAGTATAGATTAAAAAATTAAAAGTACTGTTACTATATTTTTTAATATTTAGTATAATTCGATATTATTTTTATTAAAAATATTATTTTAAATTTTAATTAGATAATTATTTAGCAAACATTTTTAAAAAATAAAAATTTATACACTAATTTAGATAATATATACGATAAAATAATAAATAATATAACAAAATTATAAAAAATGTAATGGTAAAGGAAAATTAAAAATAAATGTATTAAGAGTTGCGCGGTTTTTTATTTTGTTATTTTGTAAAGAAAATAAACAGGATCGACTTATGGCTAACCTCATATGGTTGTAAAGTGTTTTTTTTTCTAATAATTATAATAATTTAATTAATTTTTTTACAGGATAAACACTTTTTATTATCATTTAATTAAAAATTAACATATTATTCTAAAGTATAAATTATTATTTTATAATATTCTTTAACTAATTAATAATATAAAATATTATATTTTAATTATAAAGCAAAAACAGTAAGTATAAATTGGGCTGAACTAATTTGAACAACTTAGGTTAAATTTTTTAATATGAAACATACATCCTAATAAATATGATTTAGATTAATTGATCCACACATCTTAAAATCATTTAACGGTTTAAAATTAGATTTACTTAACTTTAAACTATACATGTATTTGGTAAAAGTTATTTAAAAACAGACAAGTGATTGTATTTATAACTTGTATGCTATAAAAGAAAGGCTGGAAAAATATTTCTTTTAAGAGAGATGTCTCATTGTTACTAGCAAACTAAAATTGAGGAGTAATTTTTTGAAAAGAAAGTGACATACTTAAGTAATAAAAGGAAAAATATAATCCAAGGCTAGTGTAACATCAATACAAGAAAGAAACATACGGAGTATTGATCTTAAAAATTATAAAAGTAACCATAGAATAACTTTTTAATTATAAAAATAAGGCTATGCAATACAATTTTTTTTACTGATTATATGAATAAATATACTATAAAAAGTTAATGATAAATATGGTGATTGATATTATAAAATATCGATAAATACAATTTAAGCAATAGAAATATGAATTTTGTGAAAATTTAACTATGGATATTTTGAAATATTTATATTGTATTTTTTATATATCAAATTTTATAATTTAAAATTTTATGTTTTAATTTTAATTTTTCTTTAAATTAAATTTTTATGCTGTTTTTATAAGTAATGATTAATAAGAATAAAAATAAACAAGTTTGTAGAATACGGATTTATGATTTGTTTAAAAAATTTAATTTATTTAATAAATAAATAGATTTATTATATTAATTTTTTAAAATAAATAAATTAGATTTAAATTTATAAAAAATTTATTTCTTTTTATATATTATATATTTATATTTATTATATTTATTTTAATATATTATATTTATATAATATTTATTTTAATATATTTTATTTACATAATATTAATATATATATATATACATGTATATATATATATTTAAAATCTATTTAATAATTATTTTATTTTATAAATTTTAAATTTATAAATTTTTAATAAATTATTTACATCAGCTTTAAGCTTATATATTAATTTTTTAAATATAAAATTTTAATTAGATTAAATTTAAAAAAAAAACCTTTAAATTAGACTTAGATTTAAATTTAAAATTTTTTAAATAAAATAAATTTAAACGTTTAACTTGATTAGCTTACTTTTCCTGTAAATAGTGTCATGTAACTTAAAGCGTTCATACACTCCACGCGCTAACTGGATAAAGTAAGGATGTATCATTATTCTGAAACTGTGTCTCCCTATGGTATTAGCTTGCAGTTTAAGGGGGTTATGTCCTCTCAATTACAACAAAAAAGGTCAAACATTAGTCGACCAATAATAATTTAAATTTTTAATAAACTTATCTAATAATTCAAATCTTTAGAAAAGTTATCTACAATCACTTTCATTTTGAATGATCAATTCTATCAAATATTTTGATTTCTGCACATATTAAAAATTTATAATTAATAAACCAATGAAATGTAAAAATTAAGAACAAATTTTAAACCCAGGTGTGTAAAAATAATGTAAAACTTTGACATACTAAAACAGAACCGTTATTTTACAAGCGATATTTTACATGGTATAAAAGCATAAACACCGAACAAACATATATAAAGAATAAAAGAATAATTGAAACACATTGTTGCGAGAGATCATGAATAATGTGAATCAATCAAAGTCGTCTAGGACTGAGTGCATTCGATTGGGAGGCCTTGGGGAAATCTCTTCTTGTCATTGCAGTAATTGTAAATCATGTAGTTCTTCTGCACCCATCTCAGCCTCTGTTGACCCGTTGAATCCAGCTCTTGTGATAGCCATGCAGATGCAGAGGAAGGTGAATTTGATTTACATGAGGATTTTCCACCGTTCCAGACACAAGCATTGGCATTGAAGTTTCTGTAGGAAGCAGTGAAAGGTGCTTTGGACCAATCAGTCTTGATGAGTCCACCCCTTGTGGCCCAATCATCAGCGTTCCACAGGCTCGAGTATATCCTCATAGGCTGGTTCTTAGGAAAAGGAATTCCAATTGATTCCAAATTCTTGAACTCCCTGATAGGGGTGCCATCCACAGAAAAGCTGAAATACACAATAATAACAAATTAGTAACTAATGAACAACAGATATACATAGAGAACAAATATGTGATCTAACCGCAACTTGGAACTTTATATAGAAGATTGAGTGCTTACACAATACGCTGGGGATTCCAGAGAATTGAATATGTATGGAAATCAGCAGTTGGATCAAACCATAGATAGAACTGCTGCTCTCTGTTGCCTTTGCCTTGGCTGTACACATTGGTGTGTAGTATATAAGGGTCACCACTGAGGTTTCCCAAGAATTCAAAGTCTATCTCATCCCATGTTGATCCCTTTGAGGAAAGCTGATAACAAGGAAAAATTTACATATATATATATATATATATGTTAGCCTTATATATCATATGATTTTAACAGTTAATTAATCATGCAATCTTTTTAACAATTTTTGAACTTACATAATAGGCAGTGACAGTGCCAGCTGAGTTTCCAGGAACAAGTTTGAGTTGCATATCAATTTTGCCAAATAAGTATTCATTCTTAGATTGGAAGCCTGAGCCTGAGGCCTTGTCGAGGGAGAGAGTGAGAAGATTGGCGTTGTTGAGTATTTTGGCACGACCATCTCCCCATGTGATCTGAAAGTCTTGGTTGAAGTTGGCAGCAGCACAGACGAGAAGCAGAGGAATAAGAAGCACAAAACTTGTTAAAGAGGCGGTTGAAGCCATGTTATGTGAAGAGTTAGAATGGTAATGAGTGTGGTGTGGTGGCATGAAGAGAGAGCATGAGGGTATATATATAGTGGGAAGATGGGAGGTAGTGAGTGAAGTGAGCGTGTGATTTGGTTCAATGCAAGTAGCAGAGGAAAGGGATGGGAAGGTCTCGTCATCTAAGCTAGCTGTAAAAAGTTGTAATGTAACAAAGCTGTCCAAACTATAATGCTCATTAGATAACGTTGTCGTGTTTAATTAATCATAGATATGCGAAGCCAGGACTCTTTCATAATTAGGGTAAGAGTAATATAAGACACTTTATTTATTTATTTATTTTTAAATAGGTAAAATAAAATAGAAAAGATAAAAAAAAATATGATATGATATATGATGTATGATATTGAAATATTATAAAAAATAAAATATTTTAAGATAAAATATTTTAAAAATAAATGATAATTAATATATTAAATTAATATGATTTCTACTTTATTTTGTTCAATTGTTTTATGTTACTTTTATATTTTAAACAAAGTGTTGGATTAAAAATTATTTAAATAAGATATTTTTTTCCTTATTTTTACCTTGTTTATTTTTTATATTTCTAAAAAAAATTAATTATTTTATATAGTATAATTTTAATACATTTATAAAATATATTACATGAAACTATTTTTATAAAAATATTTTAATTATTTTATAAAATATAATTTTAAATATTAATAACTTATTTTAATTATAATTTATCACAAAATATATTTTAATATTAATTGTTATAGAAATTCTTTTGAAAATTTTATAATTTTAATATTATTTATATGAAAAATTAAAGTTTATAACTTTAGTAATATGAAAATTTTTAAATTTTTTATATATTTTCATCTAAAAAATATCTTTAAAATTAATTTTTAATAAAAAGGGAATTTTATTACTTTAACATAATTTATATAAATTAATTATTATTATTTATTTATATCAAAGAATAGAATGACTCAATGATGTTTTAAATATAAAATAAAATTGTAATTTTTATATTATTTTATGTTTACTTCACTTTTATATTTTATTGTTCTTTATTATATGTTGAATACCAAACGAATCCGTAATATAGGTGGAGGGTGTGGGCGTACGCGGCTTTACATTGGTTTTTGAGAGTTAACGCAATCACTATCGTCAGGTAAGGTGGTAGTAAATAGTAAATAATATAATGAAACATCTGAATGGATAGGCATAGGATAGGGTGAAGGATTAAGCTCACCGACGCCACCTTTGACCCTTGACCCTACCTACCTACCTTAGGCAACTTAAGTGAGGCACTGATTATTTATTTATTTTCATGCTGTTCAGCTTATCCAAAACCCGGATTGTTTCCTTAGGTGCGCACTGCAAATCTCATTTCATTATTATGAATATGTTTTCAGGTAAAAAGAAGATAAAATAGATAGGAAATTTTTTAATATAATTTCAATTTTATTAAATATATTAATTATTTTGATAATTAGATAAAATAAATAAATTTTTTATATTATTTTTGATAATTTTTAAGATTTTAATTATTATTTGAAGATAATTATTGTTATTTATATATTTTATTATTTATTATAAAATATTACTTATAATTAGTAATTAGTAGTATAATATTTAATTTAATTACTAAAATATTTTATTTAAATTGTTTATAATAAAATATTTAATTTTTGTTTTAAAAATTATAAAGATCAAATAAATATTATTTCATAAAAATATCATTTAATATATATATATATATAAATTTAAAATAAATATACTAAATTTCAAATAAAAAATTATTTTTAAAAATATTATAACTAAAAATTAAAAAATTAATAATTTTTTATAAACTATAATCATAAAAATAATTATAAAATTATTTATATCATATTTCTAATAAAATATATAAATAAATATAGATTAAAAATATTAAATTTATTTTTGTTAATAATAATTTTAATTTAAATATTATAAATATTAAAATTAATAATTAATAAAAAATTATCTTTATTTACTAATTTAATAATGAATTTTATTAAACATTTTTTATTTAAACTTAATTTATAATAATTTTTAGTTTCTAATTTTAAAAATTAAATTTTAAATTTTAATTTATTTTATAATTTTTAAAAATTATTATAAAAATAAATTAAATAATTATATTTTATTATTTTATTATAAATTAAAAAATATAAAAAAAATTAATTTAAAATTTTAATTATATTAAAATAATATAAATTTAAAATTTTAAAATAATAAAATTAAATATTATTATTAGGATGATGATAGTTATAATAATAATAATAATAGTAATGATAAAAATAAAAATAATATTTATAAAATAATGATAATGATAATTATAATATAAAACATATTATATAATTATATAAATTTATATTTTATATATTATATATTATTTTATTATCTATTTTTAAGATAAATTATATATATTATTATAATTATATTATTTAGTATTTATTTATATTAAAATAATATATATTATAAATAATGTAATTATATTCTTTAAAAATGTCTCTTGATAGTTCATAAAGATAATAAAGATAAATAAAAATTAATGTTACAATTTTTATGAAAATTAAAAAAAAAAAGTTGTTTGCAAAGAAAAAAAACAGTTGCCATATGAAGGATTAACTTTATATAATGCATTTGTTAACAAACTTAAACATAAATAAAATGCTGTTAAAAATTATTGAAAAGATAAATACATCTACCTATAAACGTGATTTGATAACTCTTCATTTTTTTACTATCATGATTCATTAATTGTTTACTTTACATAGTTTAATTTTTTTTTTCTCTTTGTATTCATTGAGAGTGTGTATGCCTGCATAGACTAATATAAATATATTAAAAATTTAATTTTGAAAAGACCAATAAGAACATTTGAAAATATTTAAATGTATCAGCTTCTTGTAAACAATAGTTTACTTAATAAAAAATTATTTAAAATTTGATTTTGAAAAGACCTTTAAGAATATTTAAAAAATATTTAAATGTGTCAGCTTCTTGTAAACAATAGTTCACTCAATAAAATTTTTAACTAAAAATCAAAAGATTGAATATAATTATTGAATTTTGAGAAAGAACTAAAGTAATGTTTATCTTTCTTTTTCTAACCTTTTTATTTTAAGGATTTATGGAATTGAGATATTAATCATTTTATTTCTTTGATAAATTTATTATTTGCAAAAATTATTTTATCAAAAGATTTCATTGTTTAAGTTAATGTTTAAAAAATTGAATTTAACTTATAATAAATTTTGATCTCCAGCTTATTAATATCTAATAGGATCGAGGGCAAAATTAAATTATTTGAGAAGAGAATAAAGAAAAATTAACCCTAATAACTACTCATCATTTTGATCTAGTTAAGATCTTTGTGACTTGTGTTCTGTATTATATTTTTGTCTTCTTGTTTTGTTTTGGCTTCGAAATCAATCAAACACATTTTCTCTTTCTAATGATCAATTCAAATAATAATAAATTTGTGATTTGGTAATTAAATCTAATTCTGAAAAGAACAATGCTTTCACTTCCTATATTATTTGATAGTAACTGCTGCATTTTGTCCTATATTCTCATAAAAAATGAATTGAAAATAAGATATAAAAACTTAGGTTTGAAAGACACGTGTTATAAATAAAATGTACATTGTTATTAAAAAAAGCTCGAGGAAGCTGTAATATATAAAGATTTTCTTTTTGCTGAGAATAATTTTTTGTCGTTAATTTTATTATAAATAATTAAAATTAAAATATAAAAATTATGTAAGATTTTTAAAAAGTTATATAATTTTTTAAGTGACTATATAACATAAAATATTTAACTGATTATTTTATATATTTTTAAACATTTTAAATTTATTATCTTATTTTTTTTTATAAATTTGATATTTTTATTGTATTTATTTCATATATATATATATATATATCAATAAATTTTAAAAATATATAAAAATTAAAAAATGTATATTGATTATGAATGTATTTCATTCCCTAAATATTAAAAACTATTTACAATTAAATAAAATTAATGTCATGTTTAAATGAGAAAAAAATACAAATACAATGCATTTTTATTATTTAAAAATAAGAACTCTTTTTTCATTTTTCAATTCAAATTTTTATTTTTTTCTCTCATACAAACAATGCAAACAAAGGATAAAAGGCAAGAAACAACAAGGCTTAGTTTTAGCAGAAGAATTTATATTACTGCTTCTTTCCATATCTTGTAATTCAATCAAGAAATAAAGAATAAAAGAATTAACCTAAATGAGCATAAAGTGGAAGCAATTTAACAGGCCTAAGAAGGAAATAATCCACACGCTATAAGATTTTGCTTTAATGGATTATGATGTTTGGCACTCTGGGGGAAGGCCTTGAGGAAATCTTTTGGTGTCGCTGCAATAATTGTAAATCATGTAATTCTTCTGCACCCAACGCAATCTCTCTTGACCTGTTGAATCCAACTCTTGGGAGAACCACGCATTGGATGAGGCAGAGTTGGAAGAACAAGAAGATGTCCCAGAGGGAGAGGAATTCACGCACGCATTGGCATTGAAATTCCTATATGATGCAGTGAAAGGAGCTTGGCTCCAATCTGTCTTTATAAGGCCACCCCTTGTTGCCCAGTCATCAGCATTCCACAGGCTGGAGTAGATCCTCATTGGTTGTTCTTTAGGGAATGGAACTCCTTTTGATTCCATGTTCCTGAATTCTCTGATGGGTGTTCCATCCACAGAGAAGCTGAATATATATGAAGCAATGTGTTGGGTGATGCAATGGAATGACATTATTAATTGAAGGGATGTTTAATGGACAATGCTTACATGATGTGCTGAGGATTCCAAAGAATGGAATAGGTATGGAAATCTGCAGTTGGGTCAAACCACAAATAGAACTGTTGCTCTCTGTTGCCTTTGCCTTGGCTGAACACATTGGTGTGAAGAATGTATGGGTCTCCACTCAGATTCCCCAAGAATTCGAAGTCAATCTCATCCCAGTTTGACCCTTTTGATGACAACTGTATTACATTAAGCCAAATTATAATTAAAATAAAAAAAATTAAGTTTAATAGCATTAGCATTAAGGCAATTAATGCATAAACAATGAACTTTTTGTAACAATGTGTACTTACATAGTAGGCAGTGACGGTGCCTGCAGAATTTCCGGGTACAAGTTTGAGTTGCATATCAATCTTGCCAAACAGATATTCATTCTTGGACTGGAATCCTGAGCCTGAAGCTTTATCAAGGGAAAGAGTAAGAAGATCGCCATTGTTGAGTATTTTGGCACGACCATCTCCCCAAGTGATGTCAAAATCCTGGTAGAAGTTGCCGGCAGAAGCTGTCATTGAAGAAGAGGTCAAGACCAATACACAAAGGATAGCTAAAGTTGAAAAGGTGGAATGAAGAGATGCCATGGTTGATTTGAATTGGTAATTGTAAACACTAGATAGAGGAAGGTGTGGATGAGGTGACTTGGTAGAAGTGAATGAAGGGATGATTGTGGTGGTGAAGTAGGATTGGTATTTATAGATGTGTGTAAAGGAGGAGAAGCAACGGAGGAAAGTGCACTCAGGTTTGTGTTGGGGTGGAGAATTATGGGTCTGAATGTTGGAACAAACATTAAAATATTAGCAATTGGCTGTCATGTCATGTACTCATCTTCATGTATTATAAGAAAATATTTGGGTTACGCGCATTTGCTTTTTCAATGATGAGTGAAATTGCAAAGCTGTTGCCCAATGGGCCTGGGCAGGTGCCACCTACCCAACATACTACACCGCCACCAACAAGTTAATAACTCATTAGGATAATAAGTAAAAACAATTGATAATAACTAAAAACCGCGTTTTTATTTTAATTTATTTTGAGAAAAATTACGTCTCTTGGGAAATTTAAAAAATAACTTCATATATTTAGTAAAAAAGACACAAGTAAGCTAATATAATATATAATATGATGTGATTGAAAAAAGAAATAAAAAATATATAAGGTGACAGAGTGAGAAAAAATGTATTATACAAGTGTATAAATGTGATTCTTGTAAATGTAATGTTAGGGTGAATCTAATTACAGAAGAAACAGACGGTGAGCTGGTCTAAACCACGGGTACGTACATTTGCACTGTTGCTAAACGCGTTAACCATGCAATTACATGAATTGTGCCCATCTTATAAAGAAACAGATCTTAATTATTATACTTCACTATTTATAAGGTTGCGACTTTTCTTTATAAGAGTATTCTTTTAAGGATTTTTTTTTTGTCAAAAACACAGAACCCATATTTCTTTCTTGTAGTTTGCTAATATTTTGTTATAAAATCCTGAATATTTAATCATAAGAATGTAATAATTGAATAAAGTGAATAAATCTTGTTTGATCTGAGCTAAAATATTTTAAAAAATTTATTAGGTTATTGTCTCCTTTGATGTATGCACCTGCGTAAGTTTATTATAAAGAGTGATAAATGCTTTTTTTTTTTACTTTTTAATTAATAAGAGAAGACCGAATAAGTACTTCAATCTAGTGATTAATAATGGGATTTAACTCCTTTTAAAGAAAATATTCATTTTAGAGAATAAAAGTAAATATAAAAAAAATGAAATTTAAACAGGTAAATAATTTATAAATATGAAAGCATTTAACCTAATTTAGTTGTAGAAGTTGGACTGGTCAGTTTAATCAATTGGCCCAAGACGTTATTAGATAATTCATTCAGAAAATCCTGAAATCAACCAACCAAAATTAGATAAATAATTAAAGATTAGTTGGAACTTATATTTTGAACAATATTTTTTATTTTAAAACTTTCATCCAAAAATAATTTTAAAATGGATGAAAACTTATGTAAGAATTGTTGTCATTTAATTATTTATTATAAAGTTTTTACCTAGTATGATATAATAATTTTTATAAATAATTTATTATGAATTTTTTATAATAATTTAGAATTCTGTAAAACTTAATTTTCTTAAAATTATTGTTAGTTTATTATTTATTTTATATAATATTCAAAATATATAATTTATTGCTTGAACTACGATTCAGTTATAGTTGAATTAAAAAATTATAAATTATTAATTTTAGTAATTCAAAAATCAATCTTATTTAAAAACATTAATGAAATCACACTATCAACTATTATTCTCATTAGAGGAGAGCACTAAATTTATGAAGAAGATTCTGCAATAATCCACCTTACCTTTAAAATTTGGAAAGCAATCAATAAAATGACCATGATCTATTTAATAGAACCGTATATGTAACGAGATTTGCCACAAACCAGTATTGCATAGCAACAAGTGCAACAATACAATCGTCTACCAATTACAGTTACTGCAGGAAACTTTATAGTTCATATTCATATACGTCTAAGCTATTGATGATATTCTTCCTAGATAAGCTTTGCCCCGGAAAATTTTATATCCTCAACTGGTAATTGACTTTTTTCATTGACTCTTTATAGCCAAAGTCTTGAAAGAAAATAGAAAGGAAGAAGGAACATTTGAATTGAATCCATATAGTAAATAACTGACTTGTA
Source organism: Canavalia gladiata (assembly GCA_037954105.1). Lineage (NCBI taxonomy): Eukaryota > Viridiplantae > Streptophyta > Magnoliopsida > Fabales > Fabaceae > Canavalia > Canavalia gladiata. The sequence goes on along the minus strand of CM075662.1, from coordinate 38,460,430 downwards.
CAGAGAATCAAAGAATATATCATCATAAAAATTACAAAAAAAAAAAGAAGAAGAAAGAAAGATTGAAAAGACAGTGAAAAATTGGAGCCTGGATCCATAGGAAATTAAAAAATTTGATGTCCCTTAATTAAGGCATCTTGCATTCTGGAGGAAGGCCCTGGGGAAATCTTGTGGTGTCTGTGCAGTAATTGTAAATCATATAATTCTTCTGCACCCACTTGAGCCTCTCCTGACCAGTGGAATCCAACTCTTGCGAGAGCCAAGCATTGGTGGAAGAGGCAGAGTTTGAGGTGCAAGATGAGGTTCCAGAGGACCAAGTGCATGCATTGGCATTGAAATTTCTGTAGGAAGCTGTGAAAGGAGCTTGGGCCCAGTCTGTCTTAACAAGGCCTCCCCTTGTGGCCCAATCATCTGCATTCCAAAGACTTGAGTAGATTCTCATTGCTTGATTTTTGGGGAATGGAACACCAATTGACTCCAAGTTCTTAAACTCCCTAATTGGAGTTCCATCCACGGAGAAGCTGAAATAGAAGCAGAATCAGGCTCATTCAGTTGCTTCCATCACAAGTCAGAATAAAAACATATTGAGCTTATTTTATGTAATATGGAGGATTGTTTAATATATAGATATACTCACACAATGCGTTGGGGGTTCCAGAGGATGGAATAGGTGTGAAAATCTGCAGTTGGGTCAAACCAAAGATAGAATTGTTGCTCCCTATTACCCTTGCCTTGGCTAAACACGTTGGTGTGAAGGATGTATGGGTCACCGCTCAAATTTCCCAAGAATTCAAAGTCAATCTCATCCCATCCTGCGCCTTTTGAAGATAGCTGAAAAAGGAACACAAGAAAATTCCATGACTTTTTGTGACCAAAACTTATAAATTTATGTATGACATAAATGCAAATAGTAAGGTGAAGTATGATTTTGTGCTTACGTAGTAGGCAGTGACGGTGCCAGCAGAATTGCCAGGGACCAGTTTGAGCTGCATATCAATTTTGCCGAAAAGGTATTCGTTCTTGGACTGAAACCCCGAGCCAGAGGTTTTGTCAAGAGACAGAGTGAGAAGGTCGCCATTGTTGAGTATCTTAGCACGCCCATCCCCCCATGTTATATCAAAGTCGTGATAGAAATTGCCGGCATAAGCATGGACGAAGTAGCCAACGATTGAGATCAACAGCACTAAGAAAGCAACTCTTGAAAAAGCCATATAAAACTGTTTTAAAATTCAGATAAAGCTAAAGAATGAAATAGTTCTTGGTTATGGAAGTATTGGTGGTTATGTGTTGGTATTGATATTGCAAAGAATGGTATTTATAGATGAAATAAAAAGTAGATATATATGCGCGGAAAGACATGAAAAAGTGGAAAGTACAGAGAAGGTTCAATGTTTAGTTGTTCACAGCTGGAGGGGAAGGAGGAGTGAGTAAAAAGAGTGGTTGTTATAGATGGACGCCCACGAAATCATTGCACGCGGTTCTGCATGGAATGCATAGAAGAAGAACCACCATACAATGTTGTCGTTGGTGGAGTAGGTCTGAATTGTCCTATTTAAAACTATCACCGCCTTTATTCTGCTTCTGAAATCTTCGTTCCACATTACATGGATTGTAATTAAGGAAAAAGTGGGGAACCTGTCATACTTTCCCTTGAACAGACCTGATCTACATCAATCATAAAATGTTTGAGTTTTATGTATTTATTTGTAATCACCTTATTCTTTTTTAAAAGATTGCTTTTTACACCCCCATTCCCTATCTGTTACATACATAATATTAAATGAGTCAGACAATTTTTCTAGGAGGAATATTTTTTAGGGTATTAAGATTTTATAGTTACAAACTTAAAATTGAATAAGCAATCTTGTATTGCATGTATGTGAAATTTTTAAATTTGAGAAAAAGTAAAAGTAACTTAAGGGGAAAAAAATTAACAAACTCAAAACTCTTTAAATACAAGTATAATTATTAGATATTTGAGACAAAAAAAAATAAAATTAAATGCAACTAAGATTTTAGAACTTAAATTCTTAACTTATAATGAAGTTTTAATTTAAGAAGAAATTTTAATCTAAAAGAAAATTTTTAAAAATTTTGAATTTAAAAAATATAAAAATACTAAATAATTATAAAATTAAATGACATAAAAGGAAATAAAGATATATAAAAAATATCTTTATATTCAATACTAAAAATTTATATTTAAAGTGAGTTAGACTCTACTTCTAGAAAATGCTTAAATTATATTTACCTAAACATTATCTGAAAAATCTTTGCTCTATTCAATATTGTTTTCTATTAAATAGATCATAAACATTTAGATTTTGTTAATCAGTACGTTTAAATTTTAGTTATGAAATATATATATATATATATATATATATCATTTGATAAAATTTAATGTGAAAGTGCATTATAAATCGTAAACAGAATACACATGTTAATAATAATATTACTTTTTAATAAAACACTTTTCATTTTTAATAATTTAGTAAGTATCTTAATACACGTGTTAAACATTTAATTAAGCATTTTAAAAGAATATGTTAAACACAGTCATATAAAAACTAAGCATAATAAAAAAAAAGAAATAAATATTTTGTTTTGCACTATAAAATATAAACTGTGTCAGAACATTATTTCTTTTATAAAATAATCAGTCCTTAGCCACACTTAACAGTACATTTTAGATGGAATCATGTAATTCCTCTGCACCATTTGAGTCTGCAATTTTATTGCATCCGACTCCGGTGTAATAGATGCACCAGGAGACCAAACTCAAGCATTCCACTGCAAGGTGCGGTGCATACATAGTATGGGTGACTGTGTCAGTTGAATTGTTTTGAATAAACTTCACCTTTATGTTGAATGAAAATCAAGAAGGTTTATTTATATGGATATACGACTTAATTTGTTTGATAAATGAATAATTTTTTTAAATAAATAAATTAGATTTAGTTTGTTAAAAAAATTATTTAATTTATTTATTTTTATATGTTATATTTATATTTAATTTAATATATTATATTTATATAATTTATTATAAATTAAAATTTTTAATTTAATTTTTTTTATTTATTAATATTTATAAAAATTATGAATATTATTTTAATTTTAAAATAAATATTTTATATTTTATTTTAGTTTTTATCTATATATATATACATTTATATTTATATGTGTACGTGCAAAATATATATAGTTTAATATATATATATATATATATATTTTAAAATTATATAATTAAGACAAATCTAGTTGATTTTAAAATTTAAATATTTTTATTAATTATTTTTATAAATTTTATTTATCTATTAAATTTTTATATTATAAATTTTTAAATATATTTATAAATTTTAAATAAATCAAATTTTAGTAAAAAAAATTTTTATAATAAATAATAGATTAAAATTTGTAAATGATTATACACTCAAATTTTAGTCCAGATAAATTTTTTATATATCTCATTGTATGTCAATTTTGTAAAAAAACAAAAAAACAAAACTCATTTTTAGATTGAAAGCCAAAGTGAGATGCCCTCTCAAAGGTCTCATAAAGCAGATAAGGCATGTTGAGTATTTGGGCACCACCTTACCTCAAGTGATTTGTTTATTTTATACTTATATATGTTTTATCCTAAATGATTATAGATAGGTTAATTAATTAATTATATATAAAAATATCAACTTTTAATATGAAAGGATCGTAACAAAATAAAATTTTGGTGCAGATCACTAGCATATGCACACAAATTATGGGAGCTACAACAAAAGGAATATTTTAGTTTGAGAACATAAGAAATACATGTTGATTTGACTGTTAAGTGCTGAATGTAAGAAAACATGTTGATGTGTTGCTGAAGAAAGCTTTTTGTCCATTTTGTAGCTGTCACCCTTGGGCGTTGTATTTAAGTGCAAAGCAAACAAAAACTTGAAAAGGATAAAATAAAGGTGCTTTCTCCGGTACCTTTGCAAATCAGGGGTACCGTACCCCTTCTCCCCCAAACACCACTAATATGGTGACACCTGTCCTAAACCTGATTATTATATAATATTTGACATAAATACACCCTAAACCTAAACCCTAAATCCTAAATCCTAAACCCTAAACCCTAAACCCTAAACCCTAAATCCTAAACCCTGACACTAACCCCAAACCTTAAACCCTCAACCCTAGACCCTAAACCCTATATACAGTAGTTTTTGGGGGAAGGGGTACGGTACCCCCTCATTTCTCTGGGGTACCGAAGTAAAAACCTAAAATAAAAGCAAAGGTTTTTAATGCATGTCTAGCGGTTTTAATCTTTTTTGAAATAAATAATTATTTGATCTGCTCATAAAAAAAATATGGTTTAATTTAAATCAATTTATAAATAATATCAAAATCAAACTAATTTAATCCTATTTTTTAGTTTAGATCATATCAGTTATTTATTTTTTATATTTTAAATTTTTTAAGATGCAATAATTTATTTTTATTAATAAATAAGTTTTATTGACTAAAATCTAAATATTTATATAAATATTTAACTATATAATAAATAAATAATCATTTTAAATATTAAAATTTTATCATAAATTATAAAGATAATCTAAATTACATACAAACTAAAAATTAAAATAAATCATTATTTTAAAATTATAAATTTATTTAATAAAATATTTTATATTAGTGTTTAAATAAGAATAAAGTGAAACAATTAACATAAATTTAATATATTTACAGTTTAGTTTTATTTTTTATATAAAAATAAAATTAAAAATTATATAAATTTTTTTGGTTAACAATTTATTTAGTTTCAATTTTTTTTGAAAATTTAACAAGTCAACCTATTTAAATAAATAAATAATAATAAAATTACATACTTATTTTATTAAAATATTTAAACTTAAAAATTTATATTTATATATATAAGTTTATATTTATTAACTTATTTAAAAATAATTTTTTAATCTATTTAAAAGACTATTATTTAAAAATAAATTCATAGGTTTAGTTTGATTTTTAAAAATATTAGATCAGATCTTAAAAAATATATATATAAAATAAATAGATAAAACTGAAATCTTATTTTTAAAAATAAAATTAAACTCAAACTTTACGAAACTAAATTCAAATCTATTATATTTTCATTCCTAAATATGATTTCATTTTAATTGTTTCAGACCTGTTCCAAACCTGGGCGGAAAGCCCAAAAGTAAATGAATTGAGCCTAAAACAGACCCATAAAGCAGACACATGTGGAGCATGAGGGTTTCAGGGTCCGCAAAAATCTGGTGATTGATAACTCTAGCCATGCAGCGCTATATAATGATTAATGATGAATGATGGATGTGTCTTACTCAAACCACTTTAACTGGAGGGATTACGCAGGTACCCTACTGCTTCACTTTGACATCCGTTTGCCTCTGCACAAAGGAAATCACTGCATACCATGATCCAAATGAGCAACTCCAATCTCTCCTCTCAATACCCAACACACCTCTAATGATTTCCCCTAATATTCAGGTTATTCTTCAAGGTCAATTCATGCATTCTTTCTCTTCTATTTTTCTTTTCCAATTAACCACTGAATCTTAAACTTAGAATTACTTTGTTAGAGATACATGTTATAATATTCCTATAATGTCAATACATAAAAGTTAATTTATATGTGTGGAACTCATTTTCATTATCATCTGATTTGTCCGATGAGAAATGCAAAATGAAGGTTGATCCAGGTGAAAATTAGATCCAAGTCCCTTTTTTCCCTCTCCCAACCACCTCCATTTTATTATGATATTTCAATTGATCTAATCAATGGATTGTAGATGAGAAAAACTAGCGGTGTAAAAAGATGTGTGTGTGAAACTGCATTAGGTACCAGAGGGATGTAATAAATATATTTTTATTTTTATTTTTATTAAAATTTTGATCCATGCATTTTATTTCTTCTGTTTTTTTTTATATATATACACTATACCATTTTTTATTTTATTCATTTATGATTGGCATTTTATAAGATCAATAAGTAATTCTTGTTTTTTTATCCTTATCATTAATGTGTATTTTATTGAATATATCTTCAATAATTAACAAGAGAAGAGTAGTAATAAAAAATTAAGCAATAAATCTTCTTGAGAACAAAGATTTCAATTATACTCCTTAATTCATTTATAACCTTAAGCCTCAAATAAAAAAAAAGTAAATCATCGTTTTTAAAATATAAAAAATTAGTTATTTTAAAATATATTTGACAATATATTTCACATAATTAAAATTTTAAATTACTAATTAAAAATTTTATTAAAATATTTAACCTCTATTCTATAAAAAAATTTAATAGCTACTAATATTTTTTAAAATTCAATTCAATTAAAATATTATTTCCACTTTTATCTTAACATATTTATAATCATATATTTTATTTATTAATTTATTTTTATAAATTTAATATCATCTAATTCTTTTAAAATATTATATTAATTTGAATGTATTTATTTTTATATTATGATAATTTATTATATTTATTTTAATTATAATATTATTTATTTTATTTTTAAATAAAAATTTTAAACTTTATGATAAAAATTTTAAATTATAAAGTAATTAATATTTTGAAATTTTATTTACATTTTTATGTGAAAATTAAAAATATTTTCCTTTTAAAGAAATAAAATTTATTTAATTAAAATTTTAAATTTTTTGTTTAAATAAAAATTATATCACAATTATCAAATTTTAATTATTATTTAATTTTTTTATTTATTTTATAATATTTTTAATTTAATTAATAATTGATCAATTTTTAATTTTTAATTAATTTTTTAATCTTCTAATGTTATTTTTTCTAAATATATCTTTAATCTTGCACAATGATTAAAATAAACAATTGATAAATTAACATAATTGATTATTCATATTTTAAAAATTAAAATAATAATTTCAATCTTTCATATAAAATATTATAATCATTCTCAAATTTTGTAAAAATCAAAATAATAATTTACTCAAAAAGTTTCTTAAGTATTTATAATTTTAAAACTATTAAAAGTGCATAAATTTTAACCTACATCAAAATTAAATGTCTTAGTTATTTTAACACTGTAGAAATTTAAAACTAAACTAATAAAATATATCAATTAAAACGAAACTTTAGAAGTTATAAATACTAAGATTTATTTATATTTAAATTATTTACTAAAACTAATATAAGTTACATATATTTAATGGTAAAAATATATATTAAAAATATACAAAAAATGTGCTTTTTTAATATTTCGGTTACGGGAATTACTCTGTTCTCGTAACTTGAAATAATGCATCTTTTGTTTTAAAAGAAAAAAGAAATGGAGAATTATTTTATAAAAAGAGAAGAGCAAAGAAGGATAGAGGGATTTTAACGAAAAAGAGATACATTTTATTTTATTTATAATTAAAGAAAAAAATAAAAAATAAATTTATTATTATACATTTATGATCATATAATATTATTAAATTAATGATAACTTTGTCTGATCAAATAAATTAAATTTATAATTCTCTTTCCTCTAATTTTCTCCTGTGTTAAACACTGTAAAAATAATATACCATTTTTCCCTACACCAAAGCAGATGAAAAATTGAACGAATTGAAGTTCATCATTTCAGATTGTGATAATGATTCTCAAATCTCAATGTATCAAACTAATTTTGTTTTCTGCCTTTTAGTTCTAACATATACTGGCCAAGAAGTTATGAGATAGGTGGAAACTGGAGAATACTTTGTAGAATATGTATGTATGAGAAAGGAAGAAATCATTTTTATGAGCCTGATCTGCAGCTGACGGGGCAATAGGCAAGCCGAAAAGGTCCCATGAAGATGTCAGATCCTAAATTTTAAATGGTCAAGTTGTATTAGCACTTTGGATAAATCCCACCAATTAACAATACCACCACACGGTTACAAGAGCCGAACCCAAACCTACAAGTCATAGCCACTACGCTGTATGTGTGTAGAATAATAACTTTGTGTAAGAGGCACCGCTTAATGGACCACTAAAAACTATGATTATTGTGCTAATGAACTCAAATGCTGTCCAGCTGTTTAGTTCCCACCCTATCCCACCAACCAACTTTTATTATTCAAACACATCCCCAACCCACACACAAACCCCAGAAATTACTATAAATTTAGGAGAAGCCCAATTTGCTTTCCCATCATTTCTGCACGTAATACCAATTCTGTCTCACATACTCACATTCACAACAAATAACTCTTCAGCAAACATATTACAGTAACATTACACTCTGTCCAATGGCTACTTTCTCTTCTGTTCCTTGGGCTAATGCGCTGGTTGCTTTTGTCATAGCGTTTGTTATCTCTATGCCTTCCATGTTTGTCTTTGCTGGCAACCTTTACCAAGATGTTGATGTCACTTGGGGAGATGGCAGAGGTAAGATTCTGAACAATGGTCAGCTTCTTACTCTGTCCCTTGACAGAGCCTCTGGCTCTGGTTTTCAGTCCAAGAATCAGTTTCTCTATGGGAAAATTAACGTGCAAATCAAACTTGTTTCCGGAAATTCTGCTGGCACAGTCACCGCTTATTACGTGAGTTCCCTTAATCAATCTTAATTCATCTTATTCAATAACTATCCAAATTCCAAAGCAGTTCCTCGCTTAGCAGTTAACATTTAACGCACACATACATGCCTAGTCTCTGTTCATGCATGGAGCTTCATCTCTAATATATAATAGGAAGTGATGTAATTACATATGTTACACCGGTATATATCCTTAATCTAATGGTTATAAAAAGTTCTATTTTTTAAAAAAATATAAAAGAGGTGTATCACCAAAATAAAAAGGATAGATATATGTGTAATAGGACAATCATTTTCAATATATAATTTCTACATCATGCAGTTACGGTCACAAGGGTCATCTTGGGATGAGATAGACTTTGAGTTTCTGGGAAATCTGAGTGGTGATCCTTATATAGTTCACACTAATGTGTACACCCAAGGCAAAGGTGGCAGAGAGCAACAATTCTACCTCTGGTTTGATCCAACTGCGGATTTTCACACCTACTCCCTTCTCTGGAATCCTGCACACATTGTGTAAGTTTATAAAAACAGACCATAGATACATAAGCTTGTATTTCAATATTCAAATCAATTATGTTGACTTGCATGGATTGTTTTAAATTTCAGATTCTATGTTGATGGTAGACCAATTAGGGAGTTCAAGAACTTGGAGGGTGCGGGTGTTCCCTACCCAAAGAATCAGACTATGAGGTTGTATTCCAGTTTGTGGAACGCTGATGACTGGGCAACAAGAGGGGGTCTTGTGAAGACAGATTGGAGTCAAGCTCCATTCACTGCATCTTTCAGGAACTTTAGAGCCAAAGGCTGTGTTTGGTCCAATGGGGTTTCTTCGTGCAACTCAAACTCTTCTCATAACGCTTGGCTATATGAACAGCTTGATTCCACTAACCAGAAGAGGCTAAAATGGGTGCAAAAGAATTACATGATTTACAATTACTGCACTGACATTAAACGGTTCCCTCAGGCTCTGCCTCTGGAGTGCACAGTTCGCACCAACTCATAAGAGCAATGAAATAGAACCAATGTTCGTACATGTCTTGTGCATTCTTTTCTTTTTTTTCTACCGCTGTGTTGCTTATTCTTTCCGCAATGCAATTAGAACTGTGTTCAGAGGTACTATATGCTTTAAATATATAGTATATTAATCTTAATTTATATAGATAAGGTATTAAACATTTATAAATTTATTTAAAATTTTATTAATTAATTTATATGATATCTTTTAGTTTAATAATTAATTTTAAAATAAAATTATTTCATAAAAGTTACTAAACAATGTAAAATTAATATAATTTATATTGGTGATTTATATTTTTTTTACCCAATCAATCATTTTAGATAAGTCATTATTATCAATTTTTAATTGTTAAATTGTAATTATGTATTATTCTAATTATTAAAGTTAAATTATAATTATGTATTATTTCAATTATTTGTATTTAGTTTTTTTAAAACTAAATCATTATAAATGTGGTTATAAAATTTATTTATTTTTATTTAAAAATATATAGTATTAATTTAAATATACATGAAAATATTATTTTAATCTACCTGAAAGGTGAATCAATTAAATTTGGATTGTATGGTTGGTCCAATTCGGTCCGATCTGTCATTACTGAACCTTCCAGTAAACCTTTGCAAAAGCTAAGTTTGAAAGGGGAATTACTGAACTAAGCCCTTTCGTTTGTCTTTTTTATTAATAGCGGAAGTTTATCTTTTTTTTTTTATTAATAACGGATGTAACGTCATTTATCATCTGATGACTTCTTTTATATTGTTTGATTGTTTAATAAAGACAAAATACGAAAGAAAAAATAATTGTTTTTATATATTTAATAAGATAAATTTATTTTTTATTTTTCAAAAATAAAAACAGAAAAAGACATAAATTTTTACATTTTTTAAATACATTTTTATAATAAAAAATGCATAACATAAAATATATAATAATTTTAATTATAATTTTTAATAATAATTTTAAATAATAAATAATAATAATTTTCATTTTTATTAGATATTTTTTTATTAAAAATAGTTTAAAGGGTATAATTATTAAAATTTAATATATTTTAATTTAAATAATATAATCATTAGAATATATTAAAATTTATGTTAATTTAATATATTTTGCATAAATTTATATAATTATTATAAAATATTTATTAAAAATATTAATTTTTTAATATAAATAAAAATATTAATTAATTTTTAATATATAAAATATATTTAAATGATAAAAAATAAATAATAATTATTAATAGGATATAATTATTTAATAAAAATATACTTTTCTTTCTTCATTCTTTTTTATATTTTTCTCCTACTAAAGAATCTTTAAAATTTATTATTTTTACTTTATCACTTTTTTTATTTAGATTTATTTCTTTCTACCTTCTTGTTTTGTTTTCTTTCTCAAACTAATCAAAACAACTAAATCAAGGATAGGAGACCAATTAGCCAATGGGCATGGGCATGAAAAAGAGGCTGAATTGAATTTTGAAAAAATTTATTCCTAAATTTAAGATGTGTAAGTTTGATTTACGTATTTGTTATAGGCTAATTTTTAAAATTTAATTTAATTTTTTAAAGATATACTTTATAATAAATTTTTAAATAGATTAAAAATTTACATTTACATTTACATAAATTAGTAGGTTTAAATTTATATATAATAAGCAAATTTAAACATTAAAAGTATTATAAATAATATTACTATATTATTACATTTATTTAATTAAGTAATTAAGTTTGTTAGACTTAAATTATCTTATAACTAATTTTTTTAACTAAACAAATTTTTGAAAAATCTTAATGTGATTTATTTAGTAATTAGGCATAACCTAATGTAGGTTAAACTACACATTTTCATGAATAATCTCGTTCATTTTTATCCATATTAACCAAACAAAATCCTATACAAGTCAAGAGGTGATAAGCATATTGATAGCTTTATTAATGTATTGTCTGCATAGAATAGGTTAGGTTCTTGAGTTGTTATTTATTTTATGATAGGTGACTCTTAAAGCTTTGCATGAATAATGAGTCTTATAACTTCTTGTATTTTTTTTATTTTTTTTTATAAAACTTCTCTTGTAAGCTGTAATGACCAAACAACGCTCTACCTGAACTAGAGAATTAAGCTATTTCACCAATGATAACTTATAACTTGAGGAACAGTGTATCTTTAGTGGATAAAAGTTTTCTACTTTTTTTGCATTTGCTTTCTCTCTCTCTCTCTCTCTCTCTCTCTCTCTCTCTATATATATATATATATATATATATATATATATATATATATATATATATATATATATATATATATTCTAGGTCTTAGAAATACACATTCTATTACTTTCTCTTTCCAAAATATCTCAATATACTAGTCCATCTTCAGTTCACTCAAAGATTTGAATTATATTTGACTGTGACCTAATAAAAATAATTAAATTATTTACCCAACCTATAGGGCTGTATACCCTCAGTCTATCTTACAGTCCGAGTTATATCCAATCAATCTTCCAAGTGAACTAAGATTAATTTGGTCACCTGTATTTAATACTAGATGATTTACATTAAAAACGAATAAAAAAAGTACAAATTTAACTAATAAATTACCTTATGATATTATATGTGAGGTCTTTTAAATGAAGTATTTGTCATTTTAAAATCATAATTTCTGATAACAAAAATCATAGCTTCCATAAATGAGATGTCGTCATGGGAACTAAAGGAGATTTGGAAAGATCATCTTCATCAACTAAAATTTTGTAGATTTCTAGCTTATTAGCTTATAGATAAGCTCTTGCGTGATCGTTAATCGGACCATAAAAAATATGGTGTGATTTATTCACATATATGGTATGTTATTTAGCTATTTGAGCGTGTAGTAAGTATTTAGATTGAGAAAAAGAAACACAAATATAAAATATATATTTATCTTTATAAAAATTTACAAATTATCTGTATTTTATGTTTATATTAAAAAAGTAAAGTTTATCTCATGAAAAAGTAAAGCTTAGATTAGTATTCATCCACCTGAGTTTGTCACCCCTATATTATCACATAATTAGTGTAATTAATAATCACTGACTTGAACATTTAAACATTAGTGTAATTAATAATCACTGACTTGAATATGAAAATATTACTGTAAGCATTCCTTACCAATTTTGCTTGCGATATTAATAAAGTAGAAGTACCATACCTTCATTAATAAATATCTTGAATATGATTCGTGGTTATCTTAGGATTACACCACAGATGAGTAATAATTTGGATTACAAATTGATCCAACCTTTTCCTGACAAGCTCACATGAAGTAGAATCAAATTAAACCGAAATATATATATATATATATATATATATATATATATATATATATATATATTATCTTCTTCTATATTATGTTATAAATCTAAGTCCTCATTTTAAATGCATTCCTTTCAATAATTCTATTTTAATTATAATTATACATTAATTGTATCAATTTGAAGATATTTTCCTTTTTTAGTTAATTTAATTTTAAAATTATTATAATTTTAAATAATCTTAATTTGAATTTAATTTTTAAATTTGGAAACATTATATTAAGATAAAAAAATTTATCTTTATGTTAATAAGTTATTTCTATAAATTCATCTTTAATTTTAAAGTATTATTATTTAATTTAATTCTTTTTAATATAATAAAATGTTTATTATTAATAAAATATGTTATATATTAAACTTTTTATTTTTACTTTATTCAAAAATTAAATATTTATCCGGTACCAAAAATTTACTATTTTTATATTATTGATTCAGTTCACATACTTTGTTAAAATCTAATTTTGATTTACTGTTAATATAAAAATCTCCAATCAACTGATTACATTTTATGATAAAAATAATTTTTAAATGATTATTAATTTTTAATAATATAATAATATATAATTAAATTACAGTTTTAATTTTCTTATATTATTAAATATATTTTAATTATATTATATTTTTCTCGGTTTATTGTGACTAGCCTGCCTATCTGCTTTAACTTATTTTGTCACATCATGGATTCATTCAATTAAATATTTTAATTAAGATCTCATTCAATTAAATATTTTAATTAAGATCACATGTCCCACAGGTTGAATCATCTTAACTTTTCCCCAGACGGCAAGCTAGGTCACTTTCGCTTCATTTTTTCATCGATTGATCTAGCACGCACATGCAGCGTTTAGAGAAAGAGGATCTACGATATAATCTACAACCAAAAAAAAAAAATAGATGACGGGATATACAAATATAAAAATGAGTTGTAAAATTTACTGTAGAACAATTAAGGATATAAATGATATTACTCTTTTACAGATATGCAATCCATTAAAGAAATACAAATTTGTAGATAATGGCAAGTTTTTTTTTGCGTATTATATAGTGTTAGAAGTATATTAGATTGCTTGGGGGCTTGTATCCTAACTTATGTTAAGAATAGAATAAGTTGAACTTAATTATTACATAAATTAAATTATTATTTTTTAAAATATTTTGTTCAAACAGTTAGGTTGTAAGTTATCTATTTTTTTAAATAAGCCGAAAAGGCTATGCCAGTTTATTTAAATATAAATAATATTATTATAGTCACTTTTATTATTATTGTTTTTTCTAGGAATGAACATATTTATTAAACAGAAACAAAAATTGTTCAGGAGTACATAAGCTAATTTTGTCCTCCTTAATAAAAATAGAAGCGACTGGAGGAGTCTCTTTTATCCCCCGCCTAATTATTTAAGATGATTCAATTAAAATGTAAAGGTAGTTAAACAGGACTTACAAATACAATCAAACCATACAAAACGATCCTGCAATACTATAACATAAAAAATATTATAAAACGTATTATTTTGCTTAAAAATTGTCTAAAACAAATGTCAACTTAAAAAAGAAATTTAGACAGACAATCCCATAGCTGCAACGCAACTAATCTTGATTCCAATTTCAAAACACAAAAGTCCCAAACATAATCACCAACATAACTCAGACTACAATAGTTGAACAGTTGAATTCAACCGTTTCAGTCTACTGATAAAAAAAAGGATTATTGCAAACTTGGTCTTCAAGGGTACTGAACTCATGCTGGAACTGAAGCCAATCATGGTCTCTTGGATCTGAATAGCACTGACAAGTATGTCTCATCCCTTTGTTTTCTAGCCCGAGCCTGGATAATAAGATGGTAATGGTCTAATATATATTGGATATTCACAAAAATATTTATAATAGATATAATAAATATTTATTTTATAGATTTAGATATGATATAAATAAATATTTATAAAATTTTATAGGCTTTATAATATATATATATATATATATATATATATATCCGTGTTATATATAAATAATAAATATAAAATTAAAATTCATATTTTATATTTTTAATTAAAACAAAAAGTTTAGAATTAAATTTTTATTACAATTTTTGTTATTATAAGTTTAGATATATTAACATGTTTAATGGTAAAACTTTAACCTATTTAAAAAATTATTGCCAAATAGATTTTGAATAGATTCATTGTCCAGTTAAGCTTTTAAAAAGTTCAATATGACCTTGAAAATTGGCCTATATTAAATAAATACGTTAGAGTTTAACCTTAAATTCAGGATTCAGAAGCTCAAAACCTAGAAAACCTAATATGACGTACCTTGTTTTAGCACTAATTGTATAGATAATTTATTAACTAAAAAATAGTAAATATTTTGATCGTTAATAAGAAAAATTAAAACAAATACAAATAAGTTTTATTAATATGATGAGTCAAAATTTAACATTTAAACCAAATTATAATAATATTAAAATTCTATTTATCTAAAATATATCTTCAACTCAATATATTATATGACAATTTAAATTTCAAAATAAATTTAATTTAATTTTAAGAAAAAATATTTAAAAAAATTAAAAATAATATATAAAAAATTACATGACTTAATAACATAAAACTCAACTTTATATGTTGGCATTTTTTCCGTTCACTGTACAAGCATTTTTAAAATTAAATAAAACTTATAAATAAAAATTTAAGATAATTGTAAATATTTAATATTAATAATAATATTATTTCTAGAGATAAAAAAAAACTTAAAATTGATGATAAAATAAATTACTGAAATTATGACATATTATCTTTACTAATATGATATATCAAAATTTAGAATTTAAAAACTATATTTAAATTAAGATTGATAAAATTATTATACTTTCTGAATTCAAAAATACTTTCACTTAGGAAAGAGAACACAATTTTATAATACAAAGATGGATAGGTTATTCACAAATCATTTTTTAATTTTACAAATTATCCTAATACCTTATTAAAAATATATTAAATATTATTGTCAGTTCTTTCTATAAGATTTTTTCTTAATTGTAAAAAATATAGATTTATTTTCACATATATTAATTTTTAAAATATTTTTATAGCTATATTTTATTATGATGTTTGTGGTAAGGAGACATTATCTATTTTTCATACCACAAATTCAATCATTTAACATTATAAATATTTGTAAAATAAAATCTAAGCTTATAACATATTAATTGATTTAACTGATTTTATTGGTTTTAATGAATTAAGTATTTATTTCTTATAAAAAGGATTAAAGGTAACATTTTTATATTTTTAAGATAATAAATATATATATATATATATATATATATTGATTTTATAAAAATAAAATAAAATGATAAGAAACATAGGTAGAAAGATACAGTAAAATTTATTAAGTTTAGATTTGAATGCAGCAACCAACAATTTATGAAGAGTTGAAATTAGTTGGATCACAGATGCGATGGATAATGAGTAAAGTAGATCGGCTGGGAATAACTGCCTACAATTTAATGCGATTGCCTTCTAAATCTATAGCCTATACTTCTTTAATTTCATCTCACATGCGTATCATCATGTCCATATTAAAAACAAGTTTTATTACAAAAATTAAAATTCACCTCCAACTAACTATTTTTCACAAAAGGAAAGAAAAAATACACTCTTTTCAGTTAAAAACAGATGTGTGGCCACTTTGTAGGAAGTACGAACATGGTAGGGGTAGGGTTTGAGAATAAATCATGGAACTGTGAAAGGAAAGTGAAAAATACAACTTATTTGACATAATTATTAATTACACAAGAAGATAGAGATCCAACCAATTGGGTAGTGATTAGATGCATAATAATAGAGGTTAGTTAATTGTTGAGGTTATTGATATACACACCTTACCCGTGGATACTTCTCGGCCAGTAGTGTAAAGTCAACGATTTAGTAAACATATATAGTACACATCTCCTACAATTCAATAAATAAATAAATAAGCGTCAAGGTGAAGCTAAAATTAAGAACACGGGACAGGATCGATTCATCTGAAAAAATGAAGTTGGGAATGGCGAGAGGGGAAGTTTTTCTTAGGGTCTTAGCAATAGTGGTATTGGTAGTAACAGCTTGTTTAGTTGCTTTTGATACTCAAACCAAGGTTGTCATATTAACTATTGAGAAGACGGCTACCTACAAAGACATGAACGCTCTCAAGTAAGAGCTTCGAGCTCTCCTTTTCTATATATATCTGTTTTCCTTATAGTTGTGGCTTAATATTCCTGAAATTAGAGCTTGGAATTTTATGTTTTTACAGGATCTTGGTGTATATTACATCTGTGGCTGCTGGTTATAACTTTCTTCAATTATGCAAACACTCAACTTGTTCTAAAGGAAACTTCCAAGGGTCTTATATATACATGGCTTGGATTTGTTTCTTGTTGGATCAGGTAAATTACTTCGCCTGGTTATCTACTATCTATGTTTTCGTTAATAGAGTGCGCTTGCATGTGAGCATACTTTGATCTAGATATAATTGTAGCCATCCACTGGAGGAGGGAATAATTAATTAAAGAAGGTTAAGAAGAATCAAATTGTTCAGTACAAAGTCTCGCTTACTAATTAAGTTGTTTTATTTTTACTGAAATTCTAGGAGCTAGCTTTATATATTGCTGCACCACATATCAATTGGGTAACTCATGTTTCTCTCCCAATTAGACTTGGGATCGGTTGTTTATTAAAGGAAAAGTATGGATCTAGCAGGCACAAAATTAAATAGGTCAATACTAAATTGCATGAAATTTCAGTAGAAGTCACCACAAATTTGAGTTATGGTTATGTTTGAATTTGAATTTGTTAGTCATTTGACCAATATTGGTTTATATTAAAATTTGTGAACAGATCGCTGTGTACATAACATTCGCAGCAAATACTGCAGCATTTGGAGCCTCAATGTTGGCAGTAACAGGATCAGAAGCTTTACAGTGGCTGAAGGTATGCGACAAATTCACCAGATTCTGCATCCAAATAGGAGGAGCTTTGCTATGTGGCTATGTTGCATCCATCCTAATGGCTCTAATATCCGCCATCTCAGCCTATAAAGTGTTCAGGATGTATTCGCCAAAGTGGTTCATGCGTTTGAAGAGCATGTGATCGTTGTCTTTCAAAGCATACTTGTATTTTGTGAAGTTTTTAACAGGAAGCAAAACATGAAGAAGATGAAATTATGAAAGAAAGTTCGTCAAGGGATAGTATAGCTTGCCTTTGCTGTCAAATGCTAATAGGTTAATTATTTTCTTCTCTTTTCCTATCTAAAGTACTTAGATTCTGTTTGGGTAAGAAGAGGAATATGAAGGAAAGAAAAAAAATTAAAAATAAAGGAAAAATCAAATAAAACAATGTATAGTTTTGATAAATAATAAATAAATAAATAATAAAAAAATTATTTTATTTATTTAAATGAATAAAAATAAATGAAAATATTATATATAATTAAAGATATATTTACTCTTATAATAAATTTATCTATTTATTTCTACTAAAATAGGTTTTTTCATCCATCTAATAAAACGATTCTGTGGCTTATCGGGCGAGCATGATATCTTGTGTGAGAGAGATATGTTTTCAGGCCTGCATTCACACCACCGTTTTGCTGAACAATAATTGCTGAATGGTATCATTTCCATGCTCGAAAAAAAAAATAATGGATATGACAAATTTGAAATTGAAAAATAAGATATATTATTTAAAAGAAGACAATATATATATATATATATATATATATATATATATATATATATATATATAATGGAATGTGAATGGACAATAATAGAGAGTACATTTTTCCTCTCCCAACATTAAGGCCATAAATCTCTTCTAATATTTTTTTTCCACTTCCAACGTTAAGTACATAAATCTCTTCTAATATGAAGAAAATATTTTTTAAATATAAATAACTTTTTACACATACAATTACTATTATATATTTATTTATATTTAGATATAAATTATTAAATTTATTTTATTTTTAAAATTTATTAATTGTTAAATAAAAAATATAAATAAATGGATAATATTATATATACATATAAAAATTATTATTTATTTTAAATAAATTTTAATACATATTTTTTTTCTTTCTTTCCACGTCAATAATATATATATATATATATATATATATATATATATATATATATATAAATGGTTAATACTAAGAGTCCATTTTTTCTCCAACATTAAGTATATATAAATCTCTTCTATTATTGAGAGATTTTTTGACTGAGTTCCAATACAAATTTCCGTTCATCCCTTTACACAGATTTGTCATTTCTATTCTACAAAGAGCATGTGATCATATTTTAGTGCATATTTAAATTCTCATTAAAATATTATGAAATTATGTTATTTTATTATAATATGATGTTAAAATAATATTTGATTGTTTTCGATAAAAATTAATTTAATTTTCAAAATCATATTTAAACAAACACAATAAACTATTAAATTATAACTTTTACATTAAGTTAAAAAATTTATACTTAATTTTATTACAAACTTATTTTTATGAAAAAAATTCAAGTAAAAATGATATTATTTAAAATTTATTTTGAAGTAAATTAAATTCTATAAAATTAAATTTATTACATTTAAATTTGTAAACATTCATTCAAACATCCTTGTATTGGAAAATTTTAACAGACAACTAGAAATGAAAAAGATGAAACATTATAAGTTCGTCAAGAGCTTTCCTTTCTCGTCAAATGCTAGGTTGATGTATTTTCCTCTCCTTTTCTTGTGTTTCCCCTGCCTAAAAGCACTTTCAATCTGTTTGGTTTAGGAAATAAAAATAGATGAAAGAAATAAAAGAGGGATAAATAGATAAAATAAAAATAAATTCTTTACTAATTTAAATAGATGAAAGAGTGAATAAAAAAAATAAAAAGTAAAAATTATGACATTTGTATCATTACAACTAAAACGATGTTTTTGGTGTTCATTGACTCAAACTATATTAGGTGGTGTAATAACTAACTTTCTCGCAGTTTGGCCAAGTATGATCAATTAGCTTGGTCTATAGCGTGAGATATGCTTTTCAGTCTAATATGGGCCACCGTTTTGTTCAATTATGGTCAGGACCATTTCTACGATTAGGACAGTCGAGGTGTTACTGTCACATTTAAAACTAAAATGAAATATACTAATTAAAATATTTTAGGTGACAAAGACAAAAAGGGAAATAAAAGGACCAAATTGAGGATTTGAATTTGGTGCAGTCATGTTCGGTATAGTTAATTGTACATCGTTTGATTTATTGTGGCTCGTTTTTTATTGTTACATGGTAACTGGGTACACCACAAAATGTACCTAAATTGACTGCACCCAGTCTGAATTTCAAAATTGAGAGCACATCCCTTTGGGGAAAGCATTGCTGAATTTAAGAAAATATTTTGTTTTTATTTTTATTTATAAAAATATGATTTTTTTTATTTTATTTATTTTTCAGTTTTATACAGAAAATAATGAAAATATTTTTTTTCTTTTAATTTTTTTTAATTTTAAAATAAAAATAATATGATATGATATTTTACAAATAAAAACAATTTACAAATTACACAATCAATTTTTTAAACACTTTTAATAGGTCTTTTTATAACTGATTAATTTTGTTAAAAATTAAAATAATTTTTAAAAATATTTAATTCACAGAATAAATATTTTAATAGATCTTTTCAATAGGCTTTTTGCTGAGTAACTTTGAGCCATGGTTTTCCTCTATCATGGGGATACCGATTTGGGCTTGATTTGATACCTTGTTGATTAATTGTATACCTCTATTTTGGCTTTTGTCTTCTTTCTGTTGCGCTCATTTTATAATGTAGAAAAAATATTCCTAAATATATAGTTTGTCGTTTTTGACTTTTGACTTTTTGTTAGTTTTTCCAACACAATTGGGGTTCTTTAATGTCTAGAGTAGTGGAGCTCATCCTAGAACATAGGGTTAGATTCAAATTGTCAATGCCATAGATTGGTTTTATACTTTCTATTGCCTTTCAGTATTCTTAGTCCTTCAATAAGCTTTTGCTTAGTCACTTTAGGCTTTGATTATGGAACTAGCTGCTTGGATTTTTATAAGATCACTTGGAGGTCAATTATTGTCCAATTTTCCATTGCAATAGATGTCCTTTGACACCTAAAGTAGAAGGTGTCATTCTAAAATATAGGATTAAACTTGAATCTGTTAGTCTAATAAGTTGGTTTTATTCTTTTTGCTGTCTTTCAGTCCTCGTCATCCTTTACTCAACTTTCATTAAGTCACTTTAGTCTCTCTTTTTTTCCCCCTTTATAGACTTTGCAATTTGGGATTAATAGAATCACTTGTACATAAGTTATATAATTCAATTTTAACTTTTTTTCTTCTTTCTATTGTGCCTTTTGGACTTGTACCTTTGATTCTATTGATGTAAAGTACGTAGATCACATATTCATTGAATTTAAATAGAATTATATGCTCTCTCTTTATAATTATTTATTTTTCAACAAAAGTTGATTCTACTATTGTTAGTCATAATATGAATAAAGTAAATATCTAGCTGCAGAAATGCAATTATGTTTAGATTTATTTTACTCAAACTAGTTTAAAGTGACACTTAGATATTAAGATTCGTAAAATAAAAGGTAATAATGCAAAATATTTTTAGGAGACTTATTAATAAGTGTTTATTAAGATTTTTATATTTACATTTTAATTTATATTTTTATTCCATTTAAATATTTATTAGAAATTTTTTATTTTATTTTTAAACTTTATAAAATGTTTACTTTACTCTTTAATTTTGTAAAATATTGTTTATTTTAATATATTTTTCACCAACATTTTAACAAATGAATAATATTTTATATAATTATTATAAACACTCAATTATGTCTGAGGCCCCCAATCGTTAAAATTAACCAAAAATTAAGTTAATTAGAAATTTGAAAAGATATAAAACAGAAAGCAGAAAATACAGAAAAGAGAAAGAAAAAAAGAAAAGAATAAAAAAAAGAGAGAAGAGGAAAAAGAAAAAGAGAAAAAAATAAGAAAAGAAAAAAGGAAAAAGGAAAAATTCTCTTATGTGGGAAAAAAGTCCCACATTGGATAAGAAAGGATTCTTCAATCCCTCCTCCTTCTATATAAGGAGAGATCTTTCACCAAAATGAGGCGGGAGGAGCACTTGAGGAGGGAATATTTTTTCAGAATTTTTGAAGGGAGGACCTAGGAGACTCTCTACCTCTGCCTTCAAACCAGTTCTTCATCACCTTCCAATCAAGGTTAGATCCTACTTTTATTCTGCTCAAGTTTCTTGCTTCTTATCGGATTTCCGAGTTTATTTTCGTCTCTGGTTTTCGTTTTCATTTTTGATCGGTCAAATGATCTCCGATTTTGATGATTTTTGTTGCGTTCTCTTCGTCTTTCTCTCTAGTTTCTGGAATGATATTGTATGTCCAATTTGGATCTGAAATGAAATTTTAATCGCCTGATTACCGAAGCATGTTCATCCTGGTGCACAAGTGAACCTAGCTTATTTGATTTGTGCATAACTTGCTCATTTCTGATTGGATTTATGTCAAACTTGTTTTCTTTGACTCATATGATCCATATCTTGCAATTAATCGGTTTTGATTTTTCAGATCTACCAAAAAATATTTTTTTAAAAATTCTGAAATTTGAATTCAAATTTTGGCGTCAAAATCTTGTGTTCTTGAGCTTGATCTTCATCTCTGTTTTTAATTTTTAATTTTAGTCGTCCAAATGATCTCCGATTTCTGTGATTTTTGTTTCTTTTTCTTCGTCTTTCTTTCTAGTTTCTGGAATGATACTATTTGTCCAATTAGGATCTGAAATGAAATTTTAATCGCCTGATTACCGAAGCATGTTCGTCTTGGTGCACAAATTAACGTAGCCTGTTTGATTTGTGCATAACTTGCTCATTTCTGATTGGATTTGTGCCAAAATTGTTTTGCTTGATTCCTATAATCCATATCTTTCAATTTATTGGTTTTTATTTTTCAGATCTACCAAAAAATATTTTTTAAAAATTCTGAGATTTGAATTCAAATTTTGGCACCAAAATCTTGTGTGTTCTTGGGGTTGATCTTCATCTCTGTTTTTCATTTTCGTTTTTAATTGGTCAAATGATCTCTGATTTTGGTGATTTTTTTTCTGTTCTATTTGTATTTCTCTCTAGTTTCTGTAATGATATTATTTATCTAATTTGGATTTGAAATGAAATTTCTATCGCTTGATTACTAAAGCATGTTCGCAATTCTTTTCCTTAATTTCAAATCAAGTCAAGTTTATTTCAAATTAAGCCCAATTCAAGCCCAAAATTCAAATCAAGTTTATTTTATTTTAAATCAAGTCCAATTTTATTTCATTAAATTCAATCAAGTTCATTTTGTTTTAAATCAAGTCCCATTTTGCATTCCTTAATCTCACGCAATGGGCCCTAAAAACGAACTGGTAGTTTTTTCTGCTGTTCGTTATTTAGAGGTTCGTATGGGTCCAAGTGCAGCCGTAGTTGTCTTGGGCCCTGTGCATATGTGGATTGGGGATTGCGTTTCCTTTTTTTTCAATCAAATAAAAATCATTTCGCATTCCTTAATCTCACGCAACAAGCCCTAAAAACGAACTGGTAGCTTTTTCTGTTGTTCGTTGCTTAGAGGTCCGTATGGGTCCAAGTGCAGCCGTAGTTGTCTTGGGCCCTGTGCATATGTGGATTGAGGATTGCCTTTCCTTTTTTTTTTATCAAATAAATGTCGTTTTGCATTCCTTAATCTCACACGACGAACTCTAAAAACGAACTGGTAGCTTTTTCTGTTGTTCGCTGTTTAGAGGTCCGTATGGGTCCAAGTGCAACCGTAGTTGTCTTGGGCCCTGTGCATAGGTGGATTGGGATCGCACCCTTAAAATGTTTTCAAAAAAGGCAAAAATGCATTTTCTTTTAAATTCAAACTCCGAAGGTCAAGCCTTCAACTCACACCAGAACTACGTAAGCCTTGAGTTTCTCATTGCACCGGGGAATACGTAGGAGCAGGATCAAGTCCTGTCAGGCTAACCTCCATCAAGCTATTTATTTTCACGTTAACTAAGGGATCAAACAATTTTCAGAAATCACACACTCGGTTTAAGGGTACCGTTCTTCGGAACGGGCGAGTGGGGTGCCTAACACCTTCCCCACTCGTAACCGACTCCCGAACTTAGAATCTCATCTTCAAGTTAGGGTTTTTCCAAATCTTTTTCCCTTAAATAAAAATTTGGTGGCGACTCCACACATAACCAATAAAATCCATTTCAACAAATTTTAGCGAGTCCGTCGTCTCGTCGGAATTACGGTTGCGACAGATGGCGACTCCACTGGGGACATTAGAGAGTCAAGCCTGTTTAATTGAGTGTGTATTATATTTGATCCCTTATCTGTTTATTTGCACAATCCATTTATCTGTTTATCTGTTTGTTTATTCTTTGTACAAACTTTAGGATAGACGAACATTAAATTACTATATATATATATATATATATATATATATATATATATATATATATATATATATATATATATATATATATATATCTGTACAATTTCCCCAATTGCAGGTATCCCAATTACTTGTGTGCCCTCATACATTACATATGCATTTATCATGAGTGGGACCCTATACCCGGGTCTGAGTGCAACCTAGGAATAGAGGGATCTAGTGGTGTCACTTTGGGACTTACGTCCTGTTTGACTATCACGAAAATCCCGGCTAGAGTGCGTCCTATTTGTAATGCCCCACAACTGGTAGTTTTTTCTGTTGTTGTGGCAAGCATTGCAGACTGGAACTTGGCTCTAGTGACCTCTACACCCCAGGATTACAGACCACCTTTGAGAGGTTCATATAAAAGGCCATAGATCCCTATGACAGATAACCTGCATGAGAAGCAAAGAGGGCACACACACCCCTCTCAAGATACAAGGAAATTGAAGGCTACAATTGGAGAGATACAAAAATCAAATCAAGATAAACATCAAGAAAACCAAAATAGAAGGATAAAATTCCTAGGAAAAATTAGAAAAATATTTTGAAAATATAAAAAAGAAAACTTAAAAAGGATGTTTTAGAAATAGGAAATTAGAAAGATAATCTTTTGAAAATACTGAAAAAATAAAAAGATTCAATAGAGAGAAAATAAAATTTTGAAAACTTAAAAAATTTTTCTAGCAAAACTAAAGAGTTTTTCTAAACAAAACCAAGGGTTTTCTAGCAAAATGAAAATACCAAAAAATACAAAACTACTAAGAATCGAAAAGAGCAACTTTCAATTATTCCAATTTCTAAAATTATTTGCACATAGCATGCGTGCATTTTTCCATTCATAAATTTATCATCAAAAGAAAAGTTTCAAAATCACCTCATACACTTTCTACACATCATACTCATTTGCATTAACATCTTTATCATTCATGATTTTTGCATTCAAATTATTTCTCAAAAAATTAATTTTTAACTTTAACAGAAAAATTAGAGAAAGACAATTTCCTCGACACCCTTATAAGACTCGTGCACAATCAAGAATCATGGATGAGCTGGAGAGACAAAACGAGGAGTTGAGAAGTGAGGTCAAGACTCTAAAAAAGCAGATGGCCAAGCTAATGGAGGTCATGCAACTATCCAAACAAAAAAAGGAAAGGGAATCTCTACCGAGAGAACCAACTGACCCAATACATCCTCCTGGCTTCACCCCACCATTGACCTTACCTCCGCAAACCGAAGGGGTTCATTATGGATTTCCTCATGGGCATACATACACATTAACCCAAACACAAACACAAACTCAAACAAACAACCTACCTCCAAATACCACTTCACAAGCCTACCAAGCAGCCGTTGGGGGAACGCACCCTATGTTCACCCAAAGGCCTCGCCCTATATACATACCATCTTCTTATCCCCACCACATGCCTGAGGAATACCCAAGTCATCCTTCAACTGAGGATACAGAAAAATGGAAGGGTCTAGAGGACAGGATCCGGGCAATTGAGGGAAACGCTTATGAAGCCAAAGATGCATTTGATTTGTGCTTGGTCCCAGATGTGGTCATCCCTCCAAAATTCAAGGTTCCTGAATTCGAGAAATATCAAGGAACCAGCTGTCCAAAGAAACACCTGACTATGTACTGCAGGAAGATGTCTGCATGTACTTACGATGAAAAGCTCCTCATCCATTTCTTTCAAGACAGTTTAACCGGGGCAGCTGCAAACTGGTACACTCAACTTGAGCGAATACACATCCGTTCATGGAGAGACCTTGCTGAGGCTTTCACGAAACAGTATCAGTACAATACAGAGATGGCCCCCGATCGAACTCAGCTTCAAAATATGGCCAAGAAAGAGGAAGAGACCTTCAAGCAGTATGCTCAAAGATGGAAGGAGTTAGCTGCTCAGGTACAACCTCCTTTATCAGAAAAAGAGATGGTCAGCATGTTCATGGACACACTCCAAGATCCTTTCTATGACAAGATGGTCGGCAGTATAACTTCTAGCTTCTCCGATGTCGTCATCATTGGAGAAAAGATCGAAGGTGGCATGCGCCGTGGAAAGATCGTGCAAAAGCCCACGGGCGTAGTCAATGCTTCCAATGGGTCTGGGAAGAAAAAGACAGGAGAGACCTGCAATGTGGCTTCTAATCAAGGCCAATACATTCCTCAAATGGCACAGTATGGTCCAGCTGGCTTCCGACCACCACCATATATACCATACACACCTTACACACCATACCCTTACGTCGCCACCACCTACCAAACACCATACCCTCCTACTTACAATTACCCGACCCAAGTCCGACCACCAGCAACATATACAGCCCAGACACAAGCCATGAGCCAAAATAACAACCAAAGCCAGAAAAAGGAGAAGAAGCCTGTCCAGTTCGACCCTATCCCAATCTCCTACACTGAGTTACTACCACGGCTAATTCAGAACTCGCTGGTCGCTCCTTATCCTCTGAAACCTCAAGAGCCACCATATCCTAAATGGTATGATGCAAACACCAGATGCGATTACCATGCAGGATTCATTGGCTATTCCACAGAGGATTGCCTAGCACTGAAGCATAAAGTACAAAACTTGATTGATGAAAAGTGGCTAGATTTTGGGAGGCTTGCTTCTAACACAGAAAACAATCTGTTGCCAAATCACGAGAGCCCGTCGACCAGCTGAAAAGATGGGAGAAGCACGACATGTTGCATTGTACAAATCAAGCCATCGAGGATACCCATCCAAAATTGTCGTACTTTTCAAAATCAATATTTTGTAAATAAATCTCAATAAATAATGGAAAAGTTACATTTTTCATATTACTTGAGCACGTGCTTTACATTTTGACTTTACTTCTAAAATTTATCATCCTTTTCGTCATTTAGCCCACTTCTTATTCCTATACCAAAAATAATAAATACCAATTGGTGAAGATGCCAGTGTTGTAATAAGTAATCTTGAATGTCAGATTAATCAAACTCAAAAGAGAAAAACTCAATGAGGAAGTAGAATAAACAACCAGGGATTCTAGATCACCATTCAAAGTTAAAATATCCCGCTGGAACCAAGTTTAAATCCAGGCAAAATTAGGGATGGAAGAAAAGATCCGCTGAATTGGAAGCCTTAAATGATCCCGGCAAGATCAATATTCAACTACACAAAATTCAAGAAAAAGGAGAAGACCCGCTGGATTAAAGTAAAAATAATCGAGGCAAAATCAAGGTTGAAACATAAAATTCAAGAAGAAGAGAAGCCCGCTGGATTAAAAGCCAAAAATAATCCAGGCAAAAGTAGGGTTAAAGTTCAAAATAATGAATCGACATAGTCATGATCAGAAAAGGTCTTACCGGTTTCCAACAACAATTCAGGCAAAAATCAGGATCATATAAGAGCCCGCTAGGTCGACAATCATTAAAGAAGACCTAGGCAAAAGTTAGGGCACAATCAAGTAGAAGGCCCGTTAGGTCGAACACCCGTAAGGGCGACCTAGGCAAAAAGGTAGGGCGCAATCAAGCAGAAGGCCCGCTAGGTCGACAATCTTCAAAAAAGACCTAGGCAAAAGTTAGGGCACGATCAAACAAATGTCCGCTAGGTCAGCAATCCTCAAGAATGACCTAGAAAAAAGTTAGGGCGCAATCAAGCAGAAGGCCCGCTAGGTCGACAATCTTCAAAAGAGACTTAGGCAAAAGTTAGGGCATAATCAAACAAAAGTCTGCTAGGTCGAAAACCCGTAAGGGCGACCTAGGCAAAAGTTAGGGCGAAACAAAAGACCTGCTGGGTTGAAAACTCAAAAGAACAACCTAGGCAAAAATTAAGTTCAATCCAGGAATCTCAAGACAACATGACATTTCTGCACCTTATATCTCCCTAGAACTGGGGCAAAATTTTGCCGTTTCTCAAGTTTGTTTAATTTGACAATCAAGATTATGAAAAGCAGTACTGGCATTTTTCATCAAAAGGTGCCATTTGGGCAACAAACCCACACCTTTCGTCTTTTCCTGCTAAACAAAACACCACTTGTTTCTTTCCATCCAAAATCACTTTGCACACCTCAAAAATGCATGTGCCACAGAGAAATATGAAAAATATAAAAAATAAAAATAAAAAGATTAATTTTGAAAAGTCATGCCAAATCGGATGAATCCTCAACAATCGTGACATGACATGATTGTTCCCGAAGGATCATCCTCCTGTCAAACATAACGCCGCTAAGACAAAAGGAGTGTGTCTTCCTCAAATAATAACCGTTGTTGGGTCTCCAGGATCTTGACGAAGAAAACTCCGAAATTGAGTCAATCCAGCTCGTCCTAATTTTTGGTTCCCTTCACACCCACTATGAGGTTGTCGAGAAAGGACATGTTAAAAAAAAAATCAAGAGAAACAAAAGGTTTTAACACCATCTCATGGTTTACATTCATCCCATAGCATCCATTTCATCAAATAATTATTTCAAGCATAAAAAAAGCATTCAATAAGATTAAAACATCACATTCTTTCTATTCAAACACCATAAGCATCGCATCTTTTTCATTCATTCAAACATCGAAATAAGTGTCTTGTCATTCAAGCATCTCATAATTCGTTTTTCGAAGCTAATTAAGACCTGGGTAAAGTTGCTCAAGTCAATCATAATTAAAAATGACTCAAGGTCAAACTGGGGCAAACTCTTGCCCATACAAAAATCCAATTTGAGGTCATCCTCAAATTCTGGATCAAGTCCAAACAGGGGCAAACGCTTTCCCCCAAAAATTTAACTTGAGGTCATCCTCGAATTTTCAAACAAGTTAAAACAGGGGCAAACACTTGCCCCCAAAATTTAATTTGAGGTCATCCCCGAATTCTGAATCAAGATCAAACTGGGGCAAACACTTGCCCACACAAAAATCCAATTTGAGGTCACCCTCAAATTCTAAGTCAAGCTCAAACTAGGGCAAATGCTTGCCCACACAAAAATCCAATTTGAGGTCATCTTCAAATTCTGAGTCAAGCTCAAACTGGGGCAAACGTTTGCCCACAAAAATTCAATTTGAGATCACCCTCAAATTCTGAGTCAAGCTCAAATAGGGGCAAACATTTGCCCACAAAAATTCAATTTGAGGTCACCCTCAAATTCTGAGTCAAGCTCAAACTGGGGCAAATGCTCGCCCACAAAAATTCAATTTGAGGTCACCCACAAATTCTGAATTAAGCTCAAACTGGGGCAAATGTTTGCCCACAAAAATTCAATTTGAGGTCACCCTCAAATTCTGAGTCAAGCTCAAACTGGAGCAAACGTTTTCCCAAGAGAGATTTAAATTCAAAATATCAAAATAAAAATGGGGGCAACTGCCAAAAGATCTTCCAAACTGGGGCAAACACTTGCCCAAAGTTCCTTCTAATCAAGATAGCCCTTAATTATCAAGAATTTTCTAAACTGGGGCAAAATAGTTTCCCAAGTTTCTTCAAGAGAATAATTATCAAGTGCTTAAAAACCTTCAAGTTCAAGGTAGAATAAGATATTTATTTAAATTCAAGAAAAACAAATTTCAAAATAGCTTGTCCAAGGAAGCTGACGACGAAGTCCATGTTCCGCCCTCACAGGACATGTTACACCCCTGCCTTGACAGAACCTGTACATTTTACCTGTCTTAACAGGTTTTCACCTTTTCCTGTCTAGCAGGCTTGCATTCTCCTGTCAACAATAGGAGTCCATCTACATTTATTCTGTCTTAACAGGATAGTTTTCGTCATTTACTTTTCCTGCCTTCACAAGGCTTGCTTTTTTCCTGTCTTCACAGGTCCTTTTCATTTCGCTTTGCCTGTCTTAACAGACGTTTTGCCTCTATCATGTCAATAACAGGACTTTTACATTTTTGCCTGTCTTAACAGGTCATTTTCACTTTCCTTTGCATGTCTAGCAGGCTTGCATCTTTCCTGTCATCAACAGGACTTTTTCTGCATTCCATCTGTCTTAACAGGTCATTTTTCATTTATCCTGTCAAGCAGGATTTCTGTTTAAATTCCCGCATACATCCTGTCAAGCAGGATTTCATTTGCATTTATCCTGTCAAGCAGGATTTCGTTTGCATTTATCCTGTCAAGCAGGATTTCATGTTTAAATTTTCGCATACATCTTTTCAAGTAGGATTTCATATGCATTTATCCTGTCAAGTAGGATTTCATGTGTAAATTTCTGCACATATCCTGTCGAGCAGGATTTCATTTGCATTCATCCTGTCAAACAGAATTTCATGTCTAAATTTTTGCATTCATCCTCTCAAGCAGGATCCCATTTGCATGTTCTTGTCAAACAGGACTTCAAGCATGTTTAATTTTCTGTCCACCTGTCAAGCAGGTTTGCATTTATTCTCGCAACAGCAGGATTTCATCATTTGCATCTTCCCGGCAACAGCGGGATCTCATTTGCATTCTCCTGTCAACAACAGGACTTCAAGCATGTTTAATTTTCTGTCCACCGGTCAAGCAGGTTTTCATTTATCCTGGCAACAACAGGATTTCATCATTTGCATCTATCCCGGCAACAGCGGGATCTCATTTGCATTCTCCTGTCAACAACAGGACTTCAAGCATGTTTAATTTTCTGTCCACCTGTCAAGCAGGTTTTCATTTATCCTGGCAACAGCAGGATTTCATCATTTGCATCTTCCCGGCAACAGCGGGATCTCATTTGCATTCTCCTGTCAACAACAGGACTTCAAGCATGTTTAATTTTCTATCCACCTGTCAAGCAGGTTTGCATTTATCCTGGCAACAGCAGGATTTCATCATTTGCATCTTCCCGGCAACAGCGGGATCTCATTTGCATTCTCCTGTCAACAACAGGACTTTAAGCACGTTCAATTATTTGTCCACTTGTCAAGCAGGTTTGCATTTATCCTGGCAACAGCAGGATTTCATCATTTGCATCTTCCCAGCAACAGCGGGATCTCATTTGCATTCTCCTGTCAACAACAGGACTTCAAGCACGTTTAATTTTCTGTTCACTTGTCAAACAGGTTTGCATTTATCCTGGCAACAGCAGGATTTCATTTGCATTCTTCCCGTCAACAACGGGATTTTCATCAAGTTTACATTTCTGCATTCTTGGCCTATGTTGTCAGGCCTCTTCAAGTTTACATTTCTGCACCTTGGCCTATGTTGTCAGGTCTCCTCAAGTTTACTTTTCTACACCTTGGCCTATGTTATCAGGCCTCATCAAGTTTATTTTTCCGCACCTTGGCCTATGTTGTCAGGCCTCCTCAGGTTTACTTTTTTGCTTCTGGGCCTTCGATGTCAGGCCTCACCAAGTTCGTTTTTCCACAGCTGGGCCTTTGATGTCAGGCCTCCAACTTAGATAGATACCTCGGCCTATGCTGTCAGGCCACCTTGTACATATCTTACATTTTAGTTCTTGCATGCTTTCCTGTCTTAAACAGGTCGCTTTCACTCTACTGAGCCGTCGTAACGGGCCATTTCTCTTCTACTTTGCCTGTTTGTCCTAACACGCCATCCTATTGAATTCCATGCCAGTCCTAACAAGCATTCATTCATTCAACTTAGCCTAGTCAGGCTATACAACTAAGCCTCGCATATTTAAACCCTATCGGTATATAAAGTCGGTAAGGTCATTCAATCGTCCTTCTTCAGGCATCCATGAGGTTCAATTTCAAGTTCAAGGCTCCTCCTGTTCGTCGAACTTCTTCAAGGCCTGCCTCGGACAAAATGTGTTCATATCTTTACTCATTTCCTACTACGATAAATCAGAGAATCATTTCTCACATTATCTGTTAGGAAAATGAGTAAAGAGGGGCAAACTGTAAACACAATTATGTCTGAGGCCCCCAATCGTTAAAATTAACCAAAAATTAAGTTAATTAGAAATTTGAAAAGATATAAAACAGAAAGCAGAAAATACAGAAAAGAGAAAGAAAAAAAGAAAAGAATAAAAAAAAGAGAGAAGAGGAAAAAGAAAAAGAGAAAAAAATAAGAAAAGAAAAAAGGAAAAATTCTCTTATGTGGGAAAGAAGTCCCACATTGGATAAGAAAGGATTCTTCAATCCCTCCTCCTTCTATATAAGGAGAGATCCTTCACCAAAATGAGGCGGGAGGAGCACTTGAGGAGGGAATATTTTTTCAGAATTTTTGAAGGGAGGACCTAGGAGACTCTCTACCTCTGCCTTCAAACCAGTTCTTCATCACCTTCCAATCAAGGTTAGATCCTACTTTTATTCTGCTCAAGTTTCTTGCTTCTTCTCGGATTTCCGAGTTTATTTTCGTCTCTGGTTTTCGTTTTCATTTTTGATCGGTCAAATGATCTCCGATTTTGATGATTTTTGTTGCGTTCTCTTCGTCTTTCTCTCTTGTTTCTGGAATGATATTGTATGTCCAATTTGGATCTGAAATAAAATTTTAATCGCCTGATTACCGAAGCATGTTCATCCTGGTGCACAAGTGAACCTAGCTTATTTGATTTGTGCATAACTTGCTCATTTCTGATTGGATTTATGTCAAACTTGTTTTCTTTGACTCATATGATCCATATCTTGCAATTAATCGGTTTTGATTTTTCAGATCTACCAAAAAATATTTTTTTAAAAATTCTGAAATTTGAATTCAAATTTTGGCGTCAAAATCTTGTGTTCTTGAGCTTGATCTTCATCTCTGTTTTTAATTTTTAATTTTAGTCGTCCAAATGATCTCCGATTTCTGTGATTTTTGTTTCTTTTTCTTCGTCTTTCTTTCTAGTTTCTGGAATGATACTATTTGTCCAATTAGGATCTGAAATGAAATTTTAATCGCCTGATTACCGAAGCATGTTCGTCTTGGTGCACAAATTAACGTAGCCTGTTTGATTTGTGCATAACTTGCTCATTTCTGATTGGATTTGTGCCAAAATTGTTTTGCTTGATTCCTATAATCCATATCTTTCAATTGATTGGTTTTTATTTTTCAGATCTACCAAAAAATATTTTTTAAAAATTCTGAGATTTGAATTCAAATTTTGGCGCCAAAATCTTGTGTATTCTTGGGGTTGATCTTCATCTCTGTTTTTCATTTTCGTTTTTAATTGGTCAAATGATCTCTGATTTTGGTGATTTTTGTTCTGTTCTATTTGTATTTCTCTCTAGTTTCTGTAATGATATTATTTATCTAATTTGGATTTGAAATGAAATTTCTATCGCTTGATTACTAAAGCATGTTCGCAATTCTTTTCCTTAATTTCAAATCAAGTCAAGTTTATTTCAAATTAAGCTCAATTCAAGCCCAAAATTCAAATCAAGTTTATTTTATTTTAAATCAAGTCAAATTTTATTTCATTAAATTCAAATCAAGTTCATTTTGTTTTAAATCAAGTCTCATTTTGCATTCCTTAATCTCTCGCAATGGGCCCTAAAAACGAATTGGTAGCTTTTTCTGCTGTTCGTTATTTAGAGGTTCGTATGGGTCCAAGTGCAGCCGTAGTTGTCTTGGGCCCTGTGCATATGTGGATTGGGGATTGCGTTTCCTTTTTTTTCAATCAAATAAAAATCATTTCGCATTCCTTAATCTCACGCAACAAGCCCTAAAAACGAACTGGTAGCTTTTTCTGCTGTTCGTTGTTTAGAGGTCCGTATAGGTCCAAGTGCAGCCGTAGTTGTCTTGGGCCCTGTGCATATGTGGATTGAGGATTGTCTTTCCTTTTTTTTGATCAAATAAATGTCGTTTTGCATTCCTTAATCTCACGCGACGAACTCTAAAAACGAACTGGTAGCTTTTTCTGTTGTTCGCTGTTTAGAGGTCCGTATGGGTCCAAGTGCAGCCGTAGTTGTCTTGGGCCCTGTGCATAGGTGGATTGGGATCGCACCCTTAAAATATTTTCAAAAAAGTCAAAAATGCATTTTCTTTTAAATTCAAACTCTGAAGGTCAAGCCTTCAACTCACACCAGAACTACGTAAGCCTTGAGTTTCCCATTGCACCGGGGAATACGTAGGAGCAGGATCAAGTCCTGTCAGGCTAACCTCCATCAAGTTATTTATTTTCACGTTAACTAAGGGATCAAATAATTTTCAGAAATCACACACTCGGTTTAAGGGTACCGTTCTTCGGAACGGGCGAGTGGGGTGCCTAACACCTTCCCCACTCGTAACCGACTCCCGAACTTAGAATTTCGTCTTCAAGTTAGGGTTTTTCCAAATCTTTTTCCCTTAAATAAAAATTTGGTGACGACTCCACACATAACCAATAAAATCCATTTCAACAAATTTTAGCGAGTCCATCGTCTCGTCGGAATTACGGTTGCGACAATTATAAACTAAAATAAATAATTAAAGTGATGGAAATTTATAATTTATAAATTAAAACTAAAATTCGTTCAAAATAACACGAAAAGGATTACTCGTAAAAGTGTATACGTTAGTGAAGTAAAATTAAGCATTGCTTTTAAAATCTGTATGTACTAATAAAGTAAATTCAATCGACTAAAATATTACCTTTCTTTAGGTTTAAAAAATCTATTTTTAAACTAAATGACAATAAAGTTAATCTAGATCACAAGTAATTATTATTAACGACAATCCTACTCAAATCTTGTAAAATTATTATATAATAATTTTTTTCTGAACTGTTTATCTAATTACATACCTAAAATTTAAAGATAACCTATAATAACAAAGTTAAATTGAGCTAAATTAACAAGGATAACGTATAATTATTGTTATTTATATATTATAAGCTATTTAAAAGGTGTTTGAAAAGAAATACTTTGCTTAATTAATAAAACGACAGAAAGAGGCAATTAGATGAAGTTTTCATTTGAACATTTTTACACATATTGGGTTAGCAATTATCGTTGTTTGTTTCGGGAAAAGACATTAGCAGTTTACTACATCATAGCTGTGAAAGAGTCCAAAAAGCTACGTCCACGCTTGGCCCAACGATTTTAGAGCTGTGAAATGATCTAACTTATAGGTTGATTCACTTCATCTTAAGTTTTAATTTTATGTTATATAATTTATTTATAAATAAAAAAATTTTAATTTTAATTTATATAACTTTTAAATTAAAAAATTTAGAATAGATTAACTCATAAACCAATCTATCTAATCCTATTTTATTTTATTTTTTTATAATTTATTTAAAAATAAAATTTTTAAATTTTAACAGAAAACAGAAGTAGATCAAATTAAATTAAACCCTAAGGATTTAAGTTTGGTATATTTAAAATTTTTATCAAAGTAGACCAAACTGAGTTAGATGTTGAAGGTTTAAATTTGTCTTATTTAAAAATTTTGAAATCCAAATCTAATTCTGTTAAAGGTTTCTTATTTTTTTTATCAATGTCTAACCTAATTTAAAGTCTAAAAAACTTACAAATCTAATTAAAAGCTTACGTTCCAAAAAATACCAATAAAATTAGCTTAAAATCTATATAAATGATCGATTTAAAATGTTGCAAGTTTAAATATTATAAGATAAAAAAATTATTAAATATGTCTAATATATATATATAATATTAAAATAAATATAATAAATATAAATAGACTTTTAGATAAGCTAAACAATTTTTTTTAAATTTAAGTCTAACTTGTTTGTTTAAAAAAAAAATTTAAACAAGGAGTCTATCTATTTATTAAACAAGTAATAAATCGAGTTAAATTGGGTCGTAAGGTTGATCGACGGTCTTGTTCGCTCTTTCATCCCTAATTCTAACTTATATAATTTTCAAACTAAATGAAATGAATACAAACTAACTCATTCAATACTATTTTTTATTTTTTATTTTATAACTCGTTTAAAAAAAATTATATACCTTAATTCATATAATCATTCAATTAAGTGAAATAAATATAAATTAACTCATTTAACCTTATTTTGTAGCTAAATTAAAAGTATAATTTTAAGATTTAACCTTATTTTGTAGCTAAATAAAAGTATAATTTTAAGTCTTAACCCACGTAACCTTCAAATTAAGTAAAATATGTACAAGCTAACTCATGTATTTGTAACTTGTCTAAAAATAATATTTTTTAAATTTTAACTCGTATAGTTCTTAAATTAAGTAGAATATGTGTAAATTAACTTTTACAATATTATTTTGTATTTAACTTTTTTTTTAAATTTCTTCCTCTCAAATTTTCTCTCTTTTTTTCTTTATAAATTTTATCTTTAATATTTTTATTTTATTATAAAATATTCTTTAATTAATTTATATTTTTTTATATTTTTTTTTCTTAAATATTTTTCATCTGTCTTTAGAATTTGTTCTCTCTCTGATTTTTTCTTTTTCTCTTAAATTTTTTTAACTTTTCACAACTTTTCTATACTTTTATCTTTATTTTTATCTTTATTTTTATTTTTTCTAAATATATTTGTCTCTCTATTTTTAAAATTATTTTTTTTTTCATTTTCTTCATCCTATCTAAATTTTTTTTACTCATTTTAATTTTATTTTGAAAAAGAAAAAAAAAGTAGAGAAAAAAATTTTTATAGAAAAAGATAAAAAAATTAAAATCAGGGATTGAGTCTAACCTTCGAGACTTAATAGATTTTTGGTCCTCTAAACTTTACAATTGTAAACTTTGTGAACTTATGTGCCATTTTAATTTTATCCTACGTAAATTAGAGTTAGATTAAGTTAAATAAATCAAGTTGATAACTATAAACAATTTGGAGAAAACATCCAAACTTACATTTTGCTTGGCCCATATATTTTTGGCAAAGGCTAAAACATTTTATTTTGAAAAAAATGTTCAGTGCCATCTGGTTAAATAAAAAATTTACAATATAAAGCTGGTGAGATGTTCGGTTTTAGTTCACAAGTGAGACCCAACAAAAAAAATGCAAAGTGCAAATCTTAGGCTACAGCTGAATATAAGCATCTGTCCTAATCGTGCTCAATAACAGTTTTTTTTGTTTTTGTCAACAGGTCAATATTGCTTGTTAACATTGCTAAGAAGTTCTATGGGCTGTCATTCATGCCTTATGGGCCTTATATGTTGCTGGCTGCTTGTGCAGTATCTTTTATGGTCCCCTGAAAACAAATGTCCGAGTTTTAATTAGATGACAAATCTTAACCAAAAATAAAAAAGATTGGCTGACAATTTCAGTTTGAAGTCTACCTAAACCCAAATTGGATGGATATCCAACCTTTTGTCATTTTAATTTTAATATGATAACAGTGCCAAAAAGAAACACGATATATATGGAAGTTAATTTTGAAAAAAGATATGCAAATTTTTAAATTTTTTAATGAATCAAATATCCATAAATATAACTGGCAAAAAATAACGAGGAAAATTCTTCCGATATTCGATGATCCACATTATTTCTCTTTTCATAAACCCAGAAAAAACTTTATTGGCAAACGAGACAATATTAGATCATTGTTTTATTATAAATAAAAATAATAGTTTAAATCCATAATTTCATATAAAATTATTCTTAGTCTCCAATCTCTCTATTAGATATATTTTGTCGGGTTAAAAGTTTAATGTGTATAAGTATTTATTCAATTCAACTTTAAAAAAAATAAACCATTTAAATTAAAAAATAATTTGTTTTTTGATGAATCAAATTTTTAAGAGAAGAAACTAATCTCTCAGTTTAAGGTAAAATTTCTAAAATCAACTGTATTTACATTATTCTAAAGAGATAAATAAAATTTTCAATTTTCAATTTAGTAGATACAAGACACTGTCGTACCCTACTAGAGATTAAAATAACTTGTTTTATATGGATCACTTTATTTTAAAAGATACTTCCTTTTTTTTTTTTTAATTTTAAATAAAGTTGTTACTTTTTAATTATTATTTTTAAAAAATAATATAATATTAATTATTTTTTAAAATCTTTAAAATATTATTTATTTTTTTAATATATATGAAACAATATTATACAATAAATAAAAAAACAAAGGAAGTAATTAAATTTAATAAATTAATATTAATTTTTTTATTTGGGTGGTGCAATAAGTTTTTTGTTTGTAATTTTTTGGATTAAATATAATTTTAATTTATATAAAATTCTAAAATTTTATTTTTAAAACGATGGTTTAGTTTTTTATTTTTTAAATAAAATATTTTTAATTTATAAAATAACTAATATTTAACATATAACATATTAATATCTGGAAAATTTAAAAAAATTAAAAATAAAAGATAACTATTTTAAAAAAAAAGACTAAAATTAAAATTTTCAAAACACTAAAAAACATATTTAATTCTTTTTTTTCACAAACCCATATCTAATTTCACATTTTCTCATGATTCAATTAATAGTAAAATTTGTCTAAAAATTCTTAACTAAAGCATAATCAACACATACAAATAATAAATTAACTGAAAATCTTAGACAATAGTGATTTGAAATCTTACAATTTAAAAATAATCGTACGTTTCTCTACTTATTCAGAGACTAATATCTAAAAATGCGATTAGGTACTTATGAGAGGATTTTTTTTAAAAAAATCATGCATATGAATCTTGAACTTATACTTTTTATCGCAATAATTTAAAATATTATTTATACAAGTTATATAGATACATATTATTAATTTCAAATGTTATCATGTGTTAAATTTAATAAGACGACACATGTAATAATTTCGAAAAGAAAATAATTTATATGAAAAATAATATATCTTAGAATTATTTTTTTTACAACTATTTATAAGATATATTTAATAACTTTTGAGGAAGGGTTAACTTACATGAAAAAATAATATATGTTAGAGTTGTTTTTTAAAATTTATTAAATATAAATTTAATCATCAAATTAAAATTTTTTATAATGTAGATCAAATCTATAAAATTTTAAAACTATTTAATACTTTACTAAATAATATGAATTTAACATATAATATAACTTTTAAAATATAAGTGAAAGTTAATTATAAAAATAAATTTCCATAAATTTTAACCTTTTCTATAATTTGATTTGCATCATCATATATTAATATTATATTATTTAATAATTTAATTTTTTAAATTTTCATCATACAATGAATTACTGAATAGATTAATTTTAACATAAATTAATCTTAAAATATGTTAATTATTTTCTATTGTATTTTCTTAATTTTTAAACAATTAAATTGTTAATTCATACCATATTATTATGAGGATCATATATATATAATTTTACATAATTTTACTATTTTTAGATTTACAATCCGATCATGATTAATTTGAAATGATAAAATAAAATGATAAAATATGATTAATTTGAAATGTTTTAAATTTTTTGTATACATAATATATTATACAATATCTTTAAATATTCAATACATAAAAAATATACTTTAAATAAAAGTTATATTTTACTAAATCATTTCATCCCCTCCTCCTCTCTATAAAATTTGATATATTTAATAATTTTTATAAAAAATTTATTAATTCAATTGTTTATGTACATTATATTATTATGATAATATATATATAAATATATAAATATAAATTTAATCTAATTTAACTATTTAAACATATATAATCAAATAATAGTTATTTATATATATATATATATATTTTAAAGAGTATCATATGTTAAAATAAAATAAAATGATAAAATATCATTTAATTTTTGTATAAAATTTTGCAATTTTAATTTATTATATGAGGAATTTAAATTAAATAATTAAATTGGTCAACCTTTCTTTCGATAAAAAGTTACTTAATATTTTATTTTAATAAGTTTGAGATTTATGAGATACAATTCTGACACTTTTATATATATATATATATATATATATATATATATATATATATATATATTTGATATTAACTATTTAAATAACCTCTAATGAATATTGTTTTTATTTTTTACTTATAATTAAGTGTACTCACAAGATTTGTTTAAAGTTCATTTGGTTTTATTCAATATTATAATAAAAATTAAAAGTTGAATTGAACCAAAAAACTATTTAATAAAATAAAAATCCAATATCGATATTGTTAATTGTTTTGAAAAATTTACCATTTTTTATTTAAAATTAATTGTTTTGATATGTTTATGAACAGCCCGAAATGTAAGTGATTATCCAATGCACAATGCAATATGAAGTATCCTTTTAAATCAAAATGTTTAAATCTGATGGAAAGGAAACGAAATCTTCTAAGAAACGGAAGTGAAAAGGTAAAGGGAGAACACAAATTCAGAAAAAGAGGAACACAATCCTGATTATCTTCACATGAAGGAACACGATTCATACAAACTAAACGATCATGACAGACTAATCAAAGTGGAATCACTTTGACATGGGCTTTGTTACTTGTTGGATACAGCTTTCTTTTCTCCAACACCACACTTGTGCAAGGAAAACTTTTAGTGTCCGTTACGTGTCAAATTGTTTTGACGTTGGATGAAGTGAACAGAGTTTAGTAGTTTAGTTCATTTAGAATTCGGTTTAAACGTCTCAAAACAGTGTTGCAAAAATAAAACATTATCACAAGCAAGTTTCCATTATATACGACGGTTAAAATTACCGTCTTGAGTTGGCAGGTGTGATTGTGAGAGAGAGATTATTTTATATACTATTTTTAAAGTTTATAAATACTTGGGCATACACACCAAATTTGGAGAAATAAACTTTCTAATTAAATAGATAAATGCATGACAAATTAAACTATTATCAAATATCTCAGCATCTTCATATGAACGTTGAAAGAGAAATTTTGTGTAGGAAGTGATTTAAAAAGGCTAAAGTCCAGAAGGCACTTGAAGGTGTAGCTTAACTGGAACAAGAAAGACACTGAAATTGTTGCTTCATTTTAGCTAAACCGGTAAAAAAAAGAAATGCATAGCAAGCTGGACCTCTACCTTAAACAATGAAATGATGATAAGTGGTTGATTAAGCAAGTAACAAAGAGTGTGGTCCACAAGAGGACCAAGTCGTGGACGTAAGGACTCATAGTCAAGGATCTATATGGGCCACAACATAGATAATGATGATGGATTATCTCCTCTACTTAGGGGTATGAACTGATGGATTACAACCTTAAAGAGGCACCTAACATGGCCCCTCTCAACTCTATAACTTCAAACTATGGCCGACCGTATCCAACCCACTTAAGAGAGTCTTTAAAAGTACTTCTCAATAATCCCTCTCTCGTTTACAAAATCATCCATCCAACTTCTACATATTCACATTTTAAGCTCTTCCACCGTAATTCCAATTTCT
Source organism: Canavalia gladiata (assembly GCA_037954105.1). NCBI lineage: Eukaryota > Viridiplantae > Streptophyta > Magnoliopsida > Fabales > Fabaceae > Canavalia > Canavalia gladiata. The sequence goes on along the minus strand of CM075662.1, from coordinate 38,418,834 downwards.
TTTACCATTATTATCTCTCCAGTAATTATGACACTGTTGAACCAATTCTTTCCTTTTCTAATACTAATAAACATTATTTCAAAATGTTCTATCTTTAATGCTTTAATGTAGATCCGACAACCAAACTTAGTTTTTTTCTTCTCTAATCCTTTTCATTCTAATAAAAATAAAATTCCTTTTCAAGTGGACCTTATATTCTATCCTCCTCCCATCTGTGTACTTCCATTCACTTTAATTAAAACTGTTTATCTAACAAAAATAAAATTATATATATATATATATATATATATATATATATATATTAATCAATGGTTTGATATTGTATGTAATAACCTCCCTTTAAATAACTTTTATCTATCAAAAATAATAATATTAATATAAATATAGTAAGTCCATATTAACAACGATATAATATATCATATCAAAATATAATTTTACCAGAGTAGCAAATTGATATATTATCAACACATAAAAAAATTATAATATTATATGCATTATTAATATTAGTGTAAAATCTTCTAGTAGATAAAAATTGTATCATCTAAAGCCATTATAAAGTCATACTCTAACGTTTTATTTCCTATTAATAAATAAATTTTATTTTTCAATGTTTTTGCAAATATATATAAAGAGAAAGAGAGAAAAGGTTAAATTATTGGACGAATAGTTTATACTAAAATTATTTTATATAATAATTTATTTAATTATTAAATTAATATTTTTTATTATATAAATTAAATTTATAATATTTCATAAAATTTAAAAGATATTTTATATTTTATTAAATAAATTTAAATTAATGTATGTTAGAAAATTTATATTATACATTAAATTTAAATTATTTAATCAACTATTAAATCTATTTTAAATTTTATAAAATTTATTTATACGATTAAATTTATAAAATTTAATTATTTAATTTTTTAAAATGAAGTAAAGTAATATAAAAAAATTATTTTTAAAGTAAATTAATTCTTTCTTTTATTTTTCTTATATATATATATATATAAAAATAAAAAGAGAAAAATACAAAGTATAAACTTAACATTCATATTAATTTAATAATATTTTTATAAAATATATGATTTATCAATTTAACCAATTATTTTAAAAAAAAATTATCAAATAGATAATACTTAAAAAATATATAAGATAAAAATTAATAAATAATTTGTCACATAATTTTATTTTAATTAACTAATATATTATTTAAATATATATAAATATTAATAGTTAACTATCATATTTTATAAATATTCAAGTTATTTAAAAATTAATATATAATCATAAATATATTATTGTATAATTTAATAATTAAATTGATAAATTTTATATTTTATAAAAAATTATTAAATTAATGTAAATTTTAAATTTAATATATATATATATATATAATTTGAATTCATGCAAGCTAAGGGATAATGTTTCTTCATTTATTTTAATTTTATCCCATTTTAATTTGTTAAAATATGATTAAATTAATTTAAAATTTTAAATATATTTATTTACTAATTATTATTATTTTATATTTTTTTAATTATTCTTGGATGAATCATCTCATTAACTTACATTCAATTTCTTTCTTTAAAATTTTTGGTGGATTAGTTTGCCAACTCACCATTAAATAGGATAAGCTATAATCTTTAGTCTAGTAAATGGGGCTAGATTAACCCATCTTTTGACAAGTTATAATCTGGCCAGGATGACATTGCCGTTTTACAACCTAGAGATAAGGCAATATAGACAAAGTTTAAGTAGTTTTATTACGGTTGGTCTAAATGAGTGAAATGTGAAATATTATTCCACATTTAAATTTAAAATATGATGGAGATCTCAAATTTTTGTCAAACATAGTTTTATTCCCATGGTAAGTTTTATTGCACAAATTAAGCAAACCTCACTCCTCTAAAAGAGAAAGCGGGGTTCCATATCTCTGTTAAATGGAATTTCGCATATATTTTCTTAACAAAGATTTATTTATTTTTATAAAATGATATTTATTATCCCTTTATTTTTTTAAATTTTTATAACAATTTGAGTATTAGATGTGTTTGATTGAGCAGTCAATTTAATTAAATATTTTTTTAATATATTTTTATTATATAAATTTTGATTTTACAAACTTGTCTATAAAATTTACTGAAAAAATTTTAAAAAATATGTTGTAATGAATTATACAAAAAAACTTACTAACCTTAATTAAAAATATATTATGAGATTTATAAGTTATTTTTGTAAATTTTTATAAATTATTTTAATTATTCTCATTTTATATGTGTATGTTTAGAAAAATATAAATATTTATTCTTTATATTTTATTTGAATAAATTAAAAATTAGGAAAAAATAAAAAAAAATAGATGAAATGGTAAGAAATAAAATAAATTAAAAATTAAAAAATAAGCTATTTATATGAATGAAAATATGAGAGAAATTTTTTTTACGTAATTTAGATGAGTGTAAAAAAATATTATTAATATAAATTTTGATTTATATAATTTTTTTAAAATTTAATTTTAAAAATTAATTTTTTTACTATATTTTTTATTAATGTATTATTTTTTAAAAATATGTTTAAAAATTGTAAGAATTTAAAATGAATAAATAATTAAAAAAATTATTTTTCCCCATTTTCACAGCAAGTGAAAGGAGTAATATTTTTTATGGATCTCATAAATTTTAATTTTATATTTTTTATAAGATAAATATAAATAAATAAAAATAAAATTGATTTAATTTTAAAATTTTAATTTTCTATATTTTTTTTTTACCCACCAAAAGGTTACGATTCAATATTTTGTGGGATATAAAAAAATTATTTTAATAATCTTTAAGTTTAACGAATTAGTCTTTAGATATTATTAAAAAATATCTTAATCAAAGATTAATCCCTTTATACGTACAAAGAAATTATATAAAAAATTAATTATAATTATATAAATAAGAATAGAATCTCTTCCAATACATATGCACTCCTTCCCCTCTCTCTCTCCCCCAGTGTATGTTATATAATTATTATATACCATATATCAATTGTAGAATTAAAATCATTATATTTGATCTTTAATTATACCAAATTTTTAAATATATAGAATGATTTCCATTGTAATTTTGTTTTAGGTATCACAAATTTTTATTTTTCGTATTAAATATTACATTAAAGATGCAAATAATTAAACGATAAAGAAGCACATAACATATTGAAGATTAAGGAACCATTAAGCATACGGAACAATTAATATGAATTATTTTAACTTAATTAAACATTTTAAATTCAAATTTAAACTATATAATTATGTTTAAATTTCAAAAAATAAATTGGTACATAAAGTAATCATACTTAACTTAAATAGAAATTACATTTCATGAAGAGTATCACAATTTAGACTAAAAAAATAAATAAAATGTATAAATTTTTTACAATTGAAAATCCCACCATTTAAAGATATGTAAATTTAGGAAATTATAGACACCCGAATATAACTGTTTTAAAAAAGGAATTATTTATAAATTGTTTAAACTTATTAAATATTTTATCAAATTTGTTTGATTTAATATTCCAATAAACTTTTAAACTAAATATGTCAAATTTAAACATTATAAACTTCACATTCAAATCAAGTAAATAACTCGTGTGTGTAAAGAATAAAAAGTTAATTTTCTATATAAAAAAGTGACACTTAATACATTATAATTTTATGAAAAATCACTATTATATAATTTTGTTTAAATATTTTTATTTTATCTTTTAATATCAAAATATCTATTAAATACTAAATTAATAAACATAAAAAATATTTTAAGATGCATTTAACAAATGAAATAAAAAAAATTAAATTACAAATAAGTAATATAGGTTTAATTAATTGAAAATTTTATTATTTTAAAAATCAGACCAAACTGATCAATTGAACTATTTGAGCTGAAAATTGATTTTTTTAACTAATTAAAACATAAAATCATTTAAAAGAAATTATTAGTAAACTAATAAAATTGATTAAAAATTGATAAATCAATATTGAACCGATAAAAACTTAGTTTATATACAAAATAATTTTTTTTAAAAATAAAATAAAATATAATTTAATTTTATATAAAATTAAAATTTTAAAAATTTAAAATATATAATTTTTAATTTTTAATTATATAAAATTATAATATTAATATATTTTACATTTTTAATATAATATATATTATAAATATTTTAAAAATATAATTTAATTAATACTAGTTTAACTATAGTTTAATCACGGTTGAATTATTGAACCTTAAACTAAGTATTTAATTAGTTTAATTTTAAAAAATTTAAATAAATAGATTACTTTCATAATTAATTATTGATATGATTGATTATATAAAATAAATTTTATGTTTAATTATATTAGAAGAAAATATTTTTAAAATAATTTATTTTATATAAATGATATAAAATTATCTATTGTTTATAGTACAATCATAAAAATAAATATAAAATTATTTATAATTCTTGATTTTATAGTTAAAATTTAAAGTAATTAATTATTATAAATGATTAAATATTATAAACTTATTTTCTTATATTTACCTAACAAAATTAATATTATTCATATTTTTTAAATTATCATTTTCAAACATACACTTAAACAAATCAAATCCTGATTTTTAATTTACTTTGCTTTTAAAAAAATCAGTCAAACTTAACATCATTTTATTTTAGTAGTCAATTTTAAACTTTTATTCAGCTTGACTCGAGTAATTTACACCTTATCTAAACACAAAGTAGTACCTAAAGACCGAAAAAGTCCCATTCTCTGTATATTGATTGAAAGTTTTCCAATCATGTGTTTATGTGGACGAAGAAGCTGAAAAAAATGATGAAATTATGAAACGACAGGATATACTGATTGAAACTTTAAATTCTAATTTTAGGAACATAATTAATATTTAACCGGTTAATTTTGTGTCAAATTTCTTAGAATTTTAACGTCAGATTGTCAAAAATATTATATATACTAATTGCAAGGATATTATTAAATTTAAATTATAAAATTTGACATTTCAACTTCCAACTTGTATAAATTATTTAAACATATGGCTCGCCATAAACTTAAAAATAGTTGTTAAGATAAAGTGATAATTGGAAGTTTTTTTTGTCAAATATGATGTATTTTCTTTCAATATGCACATTGTACGCCATCAGCTTCCCATCACAAGTGAATCGAAAGTGATCCAATAATATACTTCTAACAGTTCAACGTGATGTAATGGAAGCACATCCAATGCACACGGTTGAAATTTGTCACACTTGTTGAAGCACGACCTCTGCAACTTTAATTATATCTGTGTACCAAAATACAAATGGTCTCCTTCTTGATCAAGTAAATCATGAATTTGACATCAACAAAGATTTCCCATTTTTTTAAAAAATCTATACAAATTTTCAAATCCGTGACAATAACATTATTTACCATGGTATACTATTAAAACTCTAATTTAACTCCCAAAATAAATATCAATTATTCGTTTATGTTCAACACAAGAAGCCAGTGATAGAGACAGACATAGTCTCGATGAATTGTCCGGTGAATGTCCAGAGACAACGATTATTGTTGAGGTATATTGATCTTATCTCAATAAGACTTTTTTTAAAAAATTATTTCAATAATTAGCTCATTATATATTAGTTTAAGCCCTTCCAGTGATTGGAAAAAATGATACTGAGAAGATCATTGGTCATTTGTTTTTGAGAGTGTGAAGCCAAGAAAAAATGATACGTTTTTGTTTTTCAGGATCAAGAAAGAAGTGCATGTCAGGAACTATAAAAGGCTTTCTGAAGGAGACATTACTTTATGTCAATGATTAAATGCTTATATAGCTTTTAATGAACTTATTTACCACACGCAGGCATCTTTAATTTCCCACCAACAATACCATGTGAAATACTTTCAGAAACTTTATTCATACTGCATGTAAGAATGAAGAGACCGAAGTAAATTAAATGTCACTAGCTGCATAAAATCACAAGGAAACTGAACGTATATGTCTATATATATATAGATGCAGTCAACGACACAACAACATGATTCCATAATTATACCATTATAGGCTCAAGTTTCAAATTGTGCGTATGCTACTCTTTCATGTTATACATATATTAACAAGCAATGTGGCATGGAAATCCCTAAAACTTTGCATGGAATTGTTAGTCTAAGGCAAATCCTAGTGGAATAGCCTGGTTTCTGATAAGAGGTGGTTACACTATTATCTTGTGTGTGGCCCTTGATCAATTTCTTGCTTCATTGCTTCATTTTATATTTTAAATTATCAAACTTACAAATATTGTTCTCTCTTAAAAATGTCTCAGATTTCAATAATAGATATACTGCCATGCTTATAGTACAAAAATCGTACAGAGTAATAAACCATAAAGATAGGCAAATAGTGACCAATATAGTAACCTATGTAACCTGAAATTCAGCTTCCTTTACCTTCTAAAGAAAAAAAGTGGCAGTGGCATGTCTTGATCCTCTAAAAAGTGTCACTTCAAATTGTTACAGCAAGCACGATCGATTTCCTTCCCTCACACCCACCCTAACTAGCTAGCCCCCGTGAGTATAACTGGGGCACTGTTTGTTTCATTAATCATAATAATAAAAAATTAACTCAGAACGGTTCATTATATTTCTCACTCATGGAAACAAGGACGCCTTAGATATTCAGAGTTTTCAACATGAGAATTTCAAAGCCTTAAAGACAAGTCAAGTTGGCTAATATCCTCCTGAACATGTTCAGAAGTACTATAACCCCTTGACCAAGAAGCCACCCCTTCTTTGGAACCATAACTATACTCTTTCCTTCCACCAAGCCTAACGCTTTGTCCTTGGGTATGATCAACAACACCAAGAGCGCGACCAAGATGGTGAGAATGTGAAGCACTCAACTTTGATCGTTGCTCTGGTCCTCCATAAGATTGAATGGTTGAACCTAGTTCTCTGCTCTTCTTAGCAAGCGTCCTTTCCAACTTGTGAGCATTTTGGTGGCCTCCAAGGGCTTGAGAGCTATAAAACTTTCTCTGGCAATAGTTACATGAGAATATTCTTGGCTCAATGGGACTAATAGGTGAAGGTGAAGATGATGAAGAAGAAGAAGGCTCAAGGAGAAGATCTAGATTGAGATGATTAATCTCATCTGGCTGGCTTAGGTGAAGAGAGGTGTTAGGATGGAAACTCATAGTTATGTGTGTATGAAGAGGATGAGAGAAAGAGGTTGTAGAGAAAGAGTAGTGGTAGTAGTGATTTATATTGTAGTACTATGGAGAAGTGTGGAAGAGAATGCAATGGATATAGGGTGCGATCGAAGTGGGGGTGAGAGGATATCTTTATGCAATATAAGAGGCTCAAAGGTTCACTGTTCCTGCAGACACAAATAGTAGTATATTGAGTGAAAAAGAGACGGTATTGAGTGAGATAGAGGGACATATATCTGCAAGATCAATGGAGAATCAAAGAGGTTGTCGCCTTCATTAATGGCAGAGTTTGGATCCTTTGTCGGTCGATGGCCAAAAAATAATGCTATGGGGTACCCCCCTCGTATATGAAAGCCACCATCAAGTTTAATCTAATCAGCTTTAGTTGTATTTTAACTTAGTTTTTTGTCTTTGAAAATATGAGTGGATGTTTGCAAGTTAAGTATATAATCAGAAATTTGTAACCCGCGTTGTTGTGACCCCTTATTAACAACGAGTTCAAACTCAAATCATGCAGTGTTCCTATCAATGTTCCAATTTTGGAATTACAAAATGGGCAAGATAAACCATCTTGACTAGACTAAATAATGAACATGATTGGAGACTATTTTTACAATTTGTCTTAAATCAAGGGCGTACTACACCTATGTTTCACTATCTGTCCATACAGGATTGGACAATGAGCTCGTTTTAAAGAAATCGGCGGCTTAGATTAATTAATTAATAACTAATATTGAAAAAATTATGCTTGTATATTCCAATACATATCTACACTTAGATAGATAGAAAAAGGAAAGTAAGATAACATGATGAGTGATACAACGTCGATTAAAAAAAGAAAAAGAAATATTATATGTATGCAATGAGAAGATATATTTTTATTATATATTTTTTTATTTCTCTTATTTTATATAAACTCTTATTTTGAGAAAATTATGTACAAAGAAGAAAAATTAAATAAATATCTATTTTAGGAGATAAAAAATGAGATGATTTGGTGAGTGATATAATATAAAAAATATAGATAAATAAAAAAAAATAGAACATATTAAGGCATTGTTCTCATAGACCCGTATGAATTTCAGACTATATGTAGAGTAGTCAAGTAGTATAGAAGCCATGTATATCTGTCTGCCTGCGTATGTACATACAAGTACAAAGGATAATCATTGTGGTTGTATTCAGTCAATAATGACAGACCTTCCACTAATCCTTATTTTCCCTTATGTTAATTGAATTTTTGTGATGTGCATTATTACCGTTAGTTATAACTCGACGCAAAGCACGCTATGACTTGCCAATGTCCTAAAATCACTTATTAAAATAGAAAAAATGTTAACAAACATATTAAGATCGTATTGGTTAAAGAATAAAAAAAAACCTTTAATGTAACTTCCTCTGTCAGTATATTCTAATATAGTTCTTAATTAATATTTTAAAAACCTTGGTTAATGTTAATAAGATCCATATATATTATTGTAATTTTAATATTTTGTTTTTCAATCAATGATTACAATTATATTATGCTTTTCACTTTGTATAGATTAAAAAGAATAAAATAAATAAATAAGAGACAGGGTGAGTTGTATACAATTTGTAAATGCGAATGTGCTGGTCCCTTAATTACAAATCCATCTGTGTAGTAGTGTGTGATGCTACGGCACTATTACTTACATTTACAAACCTGGCTACAGGGAAACTGTGTGTTGATGATTTTGCCTTCATTTCATCAAACTATGGTCAGTGCCAGAATGGAGAAACAGATAGTTCTAGCTCTGTACTCTGGCTTTTGCACGATGGCATTATTAATTAGGATCAAACTTGGTTTCTCTCTCTCTCTGATTTTACAAAATTGTTGACTGGAAGAAGCACATGGGAGATAGAAATTAGAATTATAAAATTGTAGCGTAGCAGACAAATTAAATTCGAACCGTCCTCCCGTAGAGGTATTTGTTATATATATGGCACAAAATGGGCATCACGGAATAAGTTAATAGTAAAACATGATTGAGGGATCATAATCTTGTCATCGGCTATCATTGCGGTGAGCTTTGTCTGTGAATCACAGACACAAAATGAACCAAGAAACTACGTCCTGTTGCCGTATGCTCAGTCTCTTAGTCTTAAGATTCCAAAGCTAACGAAACATTAATTCTTGTGCTTAACCAAACAATATCCACTCCGCTCAAATGGGATGTTTCCTTTTGTACTTCAACAAACCTACATTAATCATAACTAGGTTCCATGAATATGAGAGAAAAATAAAATTATAAGGACTTGTCTCGTAAACATGTTACACACCAGCACTAATCTCAGCAACTTCACTTGTTTAAATTAACACACTATACAATCATCGTGATACCAAACCACTGTTATTGTGGTATTATGCAAAAAAAAAAAAAGTGTGATTATGACAAAATTCAAGTTAATCGCATATCTTTTGAAAATGCAAATTAAAAACTAGAACTATGTTTCACAAGAAATTTCATTATAACGTATTTGAATATGTCCCACTAGCATAAAGCATTTTTTTTATACGTTACTTTTAATAATATTTGGATTTATATTTTATTATTTTTACTTTCATTTACTCTTAATACTTTAATGAAATTTCACATTTACCCCTTATTTAATATTATATTATTTTAATAAGATATTTATCTTAAAAAGTAATAATAATTCAAAATTAAAAAATAAATAAAACTTAGTTTGTAATTATTTTGTTTTCTAAAAAATAATTTTCTTACAAAATAAAAAATTTAATTTTATTCTTTTAATTATATCACTTTATATTTATTAGTTAGTTTTGATATCTAATTTTTTTAAATATTTCTAATTTAATCAGCTAGCTTAAAATTTTTTAACTTTCGGTTATAAATTAATTTTTTTAACTTTCAACAAATTTATTAGTTATTTGTGACAAATATAATTTTAAGGATAAATTTTGCTTATAACAAGGGGTGTGATATTATTTTTTTGTACATTTTTATATAGTGATTAATTTCACATTTACAATTCTCTTGAAAGAACATTATAGATTGAAAATTTTCTTCAAAATGAGTTTTTTTAAAAAAAAATAAAATAAGAGTTATCTACACTTAAATACTAGTATGTTAATATCCAAATGTATTAAAAATAAAGTTTTAAGAGAAATGCTGGTTTGGACATGTTCAAGTATAAAATGTTGGTTTGATCATAGTTTTGTTAGCCCAATTCTAAGCTTTCAAAAAAGGTTTTTATTGTTGTCTTGTTGTTATATATGTTTGCTAAACTAACCGAGTGTTAATATGCACGGCCTAAACATGGGGTTTGACAGGATGTGTATACTATTTAATTATGTATTTTGAGAAGGGAATGCTGGTGTAATTGGATTATCAATTGAACAAATTTCTTTTTCTTTTTGCTCCAAAGTGAACTATATATTTTTCTAGTATGTAGAATACCATGCTATGAATTCTCTTCGTCATGAACTAAAGGCTCTCTTGCCTGTCATTTTGCCAGGACAAGCATACAATGTTTGATCTCTGTTGTTTCACCTCCAAAATTTTTAATTTGTAGGCTAAATAAATACTAAAAGGGTTTCTGATCACTTTGGTACGCATGCATTACACCCCCACCACCAAAAAACAAACTCACAATCATTAGATACATAGAGAACGTAAACTTTTTCATAATTAATTGAGAAAGAAAAAAACCTATGATTAGCCGAAGGAATTCAATCATGGACAAGTTGCCAAGCCAAACAAGAACATAAAGGGATCCAAGCTTTCCATTTCGCCAAGTGCTTTTTTCTCTTTGAGAAAAAGGAAAAAAAGACGAAAACACTGTATATTATCGGTTTTTTTAAAAAAATAATGATCATTTCAGAATTAAGTACTATTTCTAACCTTCTGTTTGTTTAATCTAATTTCTTCATAGATGGGGAAAGTAATTAAAATGGATACCGTCCTCTAGAAGTAAGTTTTTCACTTTCTGGTGTGGCTATGGTGTAAACATCTTGCCTTGGTGTTGGACAAACACCTAACATTGGTATCTCACGCATTTTGGCTTTAACGAGGAGAATCATAAGCTGGAGATTGTTACAATTACAAAATTTTCCTTCAATAAACTTGCTGTTCGATCTCCGTATATTTTTTCAGATTTCTAAACCTTAAATCTTAAAATATTAGTGAAGTACTGTTTTGTGTGCGCAATAAGATATTTTGAGCTAGTAGTCTAAGGCCTGTACTCTTTTTCAAGAAGAAAAAGTTCCCGAAACTAAGTATAATCTTTCACAGCTATAAAATATTTTTCATTTTTTGCTTATAACGTACATGTTTAGTGTAAACTGTTCCGAAACAAAGCAACATTTCTTAAACAACTAGTTTTTTGTTCAATTTTTTTTTTAAAAAAAAAACTTTCAGGCCCAACTTGGTAATGATTATAGATTTGAAGTGGGAGAGAGGTAGAGACATGGAAAAACTGCAAAGGCTAGTGAGAACATTGATGAGATGGAAGCAAAGTGTTTTGTCTGGCGTTTAGATATGGAATATATGGAAAAAAAAAAGTAGAGTGTGGTAAGAGATTGGGGACAAGCATATATATGTTTGTGTTTTTTCTGGCTCGTATATAAACTAAATAAGCAAGGTATGTGAATGAGATGATGTGGTCTTTCCTTTTACAATGTTTGGGTATCTTTTCGTGGCAACACGTGGATAATGACCTCTACTGTTCTACAATACTGGAAATGGCTCCTCTCCTTTTGTCGTAGTGATAACATTTCAGTTCTTTTGCCGTACACAGATCAGCTTTAGACTTTAGTTATATGGCTTATAGCTGTGACTTCTTCTGAAATGATCGATCATTAAAGCTCCAAAAATGAATTACATGTCTCATCACTTGCAACTTGCAACCCTTCTTGTCGCTATGCAGTTTCTTTTTCATGCATGCTTCGTTTTATTGCTTTTCTTCTTCCCTGATTATAAGCCCCCCGTAGTACGTATTTCAAAGGATGGAATATTAATTACCTGGAGACTTGGAAATATATTCCATATCTGGTTCCAATAAATATTTTCAATTTGGATCTTGTTTTCCTTTTATCCAAAACACTCATCTCAAGTCCTTTTTTAAAAATTTTGATTTGTTCGTGTATAAAAATAAAGCATGCCCTCAATCAAGATTGATCCATGAATTCCAATCAGTGTGTTTCTCATGCTTAGCTTAAAAGCTTAAGTTAAATCAACTATGAATTCTTTTAAAAATTGTTTGATTAAATTAAAACTTGGTTGATAAATAAAATTATTCAATTTATGGAGTGTTTTAATAGTATTTTTTAAAATATTATTTCATACAATGTTTGCATTTATAAAATTTTATTTTCATTATTTTATCATAATTTTATATTTATCATTTAATTTAAAAGTTAATTTTATCAAATATTTTTAATTTCATTCGTTAACTTATTTATCTGCTTTTCACTTTTAACTTAAGCGAACTTTTTAAATTTTAATTCGTTTATTCACTAACTTTGTCCAACATATCTTATATAAAATTCATGGAAGTGTGTTTGGAAAAATTATTAGATAAGTTACTTAAAGAATTAGATAGAAAATGAAACTAAATTAAAATTATTTTGTAAAAAATTTATTAATATAAAATGACCTAATAGGTTATATTTAATTACTTAACCATAATTAAATATTTTTATTTATATTTATTTTCAATAATTATTATTTTCATATTTTAATTTATTTAAAATAATTTATCATCTTAAATATTAGAATAGTATTTTTAATTTATTCTCATTTTAAATGAATTAAGTAAATACAGTGAGAAAATATAAATAAATTTATATTATAACTTTAATAATTTTATTTTATAAAATGATATTTGATGATTTCTTCAAAAGTATATGAAATTATTGATTTTAGATAAAATAATGGATGTTATAACATTTATTTAGTTTTTGATTTTTTTATGTGTTTTTACCATTTCAACAAAATAAAAATACATTCTAATTTAATCAAATAAACCTACATTTCATAAAAATTAAAAAATTTATTTTTATTTTTAAAAATAAATTAAATAGTATTATTTTAAATAATGAAATAGTGTATTAAGACTTGTGTTTGGGTAAAAACAATATATAATAAAATAATAAGAATAAAATTTTAAAAAACTATAATTTAATAGGTTCAAACATTACTTTAAATACATTTTCAAAAAACGTGAATACTGATAACTAACTTAAAATGTTACAATTTTTTAAAATAAGCTAAATTTATTAAACTGGTCTCATTAAATTAGTTATATAACTAGCTTAAAATACTACGGAAAACCTTATCAAACAAACTCCTAAACTTCAGCTCTAGATGTGTTCGCATAGTTTATGTGGTGCAATTCATTTTTTTAATTAAAAACTAAAAATTTAAAGTAAACAATCATATTGTATTGTCTGATGGTTAAATTAGTCTCTTGATCTTTTATTTTTCTTTTATGATTGGGGTTGATTCTCGGACCTTTTTTTTTTTATTTCAGTTTGTTTTTCTAATTGTATTTTTATTTAATGGTTTAGTCCTGTAACTCTTTGTGTTTTACTTTGATCTTTTAATTTTATTTTTTATTTTATTTAGTTTTGTAATTTTATTTTTTATTTCAATTTAATATTCTGACTGTATTTTTCTTATTTCAGTTTACTCTTTTAAATTTTACATCAAATTAAAACAAACAAATTAAAAATCATAATAAAATTAGATAAACCAAAATAAGTAACAAAATAAAAAAAATAAAGAAACAAAATATTGTTTTATTTTCTATTGTTATAAAATGATTGGTTATTATAATGTTCTACTCAGTTTATAATTTCTCAAATTGCTTCCGTTCTTAACTTGTATATCAAAGCATATAGTTTTAAATTCTTATTAATGTCTTTCTTTTGAACAAAAATTAAAGGAAGTCAGGTTCGATCTTCAATTTATAATCCCTAGGAATGAAGAACTGGTTGGAAAACCATTTTAAATAGCAGAAATGAAAATTTTATTAAGACATTTCAGTTCTGTAATGTAACTTATTTTTAGTAATTATTAATTTATTTTAAATGGTTACTAATAATTTTAAAAAAATTATTTTAAGTAATTTTATGAATTTTAATTTCTAATTAAAATATTTTATTTTTATTTTTAATATATTTTTATAATATAATTTTTTTATTTGATTATTTATATAATTTTAATATTATTTAATTTTTTCATAATAATATTATTAATTTTGATTGATTTATTTGTTATATTATTGTAAAATATTATATTTTAAATTATTATTTTTAATATATTTTATTTAATTATTATTATTATTATATATTACTTACTTTATTTTATTAAAAATATTAATTTGTTGATAAAAAATTATAAAAATTAATTACCTTTTAAAAAAATAATTGAAATTTATAAAAAAAATTAAAATATATTTTTATTTAATTTAATTTTAATATAACTTTTATTAAAAAATATTAAATTTATCATATTTTAATTTATTACTCAACTATATTTTTATTTGTTATTTTATATTTATCTCCTAGTTCAATATCTAGTTTTATTAAATCTTCAAAAAATAAGTTATCAGCTTTCCACTTTTATCTAAATTTTTAATTTTTAATTTTTATTCTCAGCTAATTTTAAATTTTAAATTACCTTATCCACTAATTTTCAGGTATTAACATGAGTATCACGGTTGATGTGAAACTATAAATTTTTTTTATTATACGAGTATCTTTAAATTTACATAAAACATAATTTTTTTAAAAAAATAAAGAAAAAATATTTTTATTTTTTTGATATAATATATTAAAAATTAAAATTAAAATTTAAACTATAATCATTTAAGATTATATAATTTTAAAAATATATTTACATGAAAGTCAAAAACCTTCCATTTGAGATGATATATTAATATTTGAATTTAAATTAACTTAAAATTGTAATTAAATTTAATAAATACTATTTTAAATAAAAAAAATACATAAAAAATAAAATGGTCAATTAAAAGATTACATAGTTTCATGAGTATTATAATAATTTTTTAAATTATTTAATTCAAGAATTAGATCTTAAATTTTGAATATAGGCTTGAATATAAATTTAACTTTTGAAATATGTTTGTAAGTAACAAGGAATCTATTTACTCTGTTTAATAATTTTTTAGATAAAATAAATTTTACTATTAAATTATACACTATTATTTTAGTAATCATATATATCAAATTTATTTAAAACAAATTAAATATTTATAAATACATAATATTATCTTTAATATATATATATATGTATATTATAAATCTAAGTTCTTACTGTCAAATGAAAATGTTTTTAAAACTTTTGTTAGCATATTTAAATTTTTATTAATCTACATAGTTTTTTATATATTAAGTATTTAATTTTATTTATCCTTTTAAATTTTAAATTTATTTCATTTTTATTTAATTTAAATAAAATGAAAATATAAGTTTTAGATAAATTATATTTTAATTAACCTTATTTTAAATTTTAAATTTTGATATATCATATCAACAAATATATGGTTTGTGATCATAATTTTTAAAATTTCATGCGTTTAATATTTTTAGTTATAGTTTTATTTGAATAGAATATTATTAATTAATATAAAAAAATTAATTTATTTTTCAAACTTTTATTTAAATTTAAAATATCTGCGCAGTATACGGTTAACTTTCTAGCTATACAGTAAATTGAAGTTCGGTAATTAAGTATGGATTAATTTTTAAATTATATCAAACTTTATAGACTCAATATTAGATGAAAACCTCTCAATCCAACAATTGAATTTATAAATATCTAAAAAGGATTATTAAGCATAATAAGTTTGATAATACCTACTCCATAAGCAAGTGGTAGAGAGAGATCGAAGAGATTCACGTCCACCGTGCCACACTTTAGACTATGGCACACATGAAGACATAATTTTCGCATAATTCCATTAATGTCAGCAAGGACAATATAAATACATGAAGCTGAGCCCGCATGTTTGCAATAAGGGTACAAATCATATTCCTCAACTGTGCAAACATGCGTGAGTCTGTAGAAGTAACAGGATCCAACTGTTTTTGGAGAGAAACGACAAAGACATGAAACTTTTATTTTATCTTGAGTAATCGTTGAATTAGTGTGACACTATGTAAATTTAAATTTTTATCAACATAAAAGAGTAGTTAGAAATAGCATTGAATATTTATTAGGTGTTGAACAATATAACCAATATTTTAAGTTATAATTTTTTGAAAGATCGATCATCAATCGCATACTTGATTAGTAATATATTGACATTGTCATCATCATGAATCCAGAGGATTAGATAGATACCAGGAAACATCCTTCGAGAAATCCAGTGTGCAAGGATGAATTTGGACTTTGACAAAGCGATGATAACAAGTAAGCAAAAATTTGTTGATCCAAAGTCGTGTTTTCTCATTTTACAATCTTAACAAACCATCTCAATCTTATCTCTAAGTTTGGCACAATCCCTCTCAATGCGGTAAGCCCTTTGCTATCTAAGACTTGAAACTCGTGCAATTCTACAGAATTGGCGTCCATACTATTTGAGATTGGCCCCAACTCAAACTAAACCACCTCCTCGATCACTGAAATGTTAAGCTTTGATGCGAAAGCTATTTGAACAAAAATATGACACTCAACTACGTCCACTAACTTTTTTATTTTATGTCAAAACGTACGTATCTCCTTTAAATGTCTAATATGAGAGCCATTCATTTGTCTCCATTGGTGTTAGTGTTTGATATTTTGAACAGGCTTTATATTTTGGACTTATATGGAAGACTGGGTTATAAGGAGCGGAAGACGGTAGCAAAGTGATTAGAAAGGAGTGTGGAAAAGTCGTGGACCCTATCTATTTGTTTGTGGTATGAGGTAGCTAGCTATTATTAGACTAGGTGAAGTGGACTAATTGGTAGTGGTTGTGGATAGAATTAGAAAGGGATAAGGACAAACATATGATGAAACTAGAGTCTCATAAGCGGGTTGAAAATGGAAATAGCGCTTGTAACCAGAGATAATAGGTGGCAGACACAAGGGGGAAGCTAGTTGACCATAATACACAGAGTCTTCTGGTTGGATATTGGAATATGAGGTGTCACCACTTAACTATTGCCACTCTGTCGTCCTCTCGTCTTCAAGTGGAAGTGGGTATTCAAATTTTATTTGCAAATCCAGGTACATTATGCGGCCTTATGTGCGGGTCTAGGATGCAACACTACCAAACCCAATTGCAATTAATGTACGTAGGGCTTATACAGACAATGTTATGTTTATTCAGAATAGGATCATTTCTTAACACATCCAACTTTGCTGTGTTAGTAATGTTATGATCATGATTCACTCTCTTTTATTTTGATTATTAGGTTTTTTTTTTTTTTTTTAAGAAAACAAGTGAGGAGTATTTAATTAATTAAATTTTGGAAGGTTTTTAAAGTTGTAACAATTTTCATAAGACTAACATTGTATAAATAACTAAAAATAAAAGAAGTTTGTATGTTAACATATTCCCAATGCGTGTTAGATATGACAACAAAATCGATTTTTTAAGTTTTTTCTCTCGTTTGTAATTTTTTATCTTCCTTTATCTCTATCCTAGTTGAAAAATCAAACCTCATCCTTATTTTTAGATGGAAAATCCATCCTACATTTGTTTTTATTTTTTTATATTTATATTTTAATTATTTAATAATTTATTAGATTATTATATATATTTTAAAAAATTTATAAAATATTTTTAAAATAATAAAAATATTTTTTAAATTAATATATTAAAACGGATATCAAAATCTTCATTTTTATTTCATTTCTGCTTCAAAATATCAAGTTTTATCTGGACTTATCTTTAATTCTTCATTTATATTTTTTTTTATTAAAATTAAGATGTGATAAAATAGATACAGATTTATTTATCATATCTAATATGCGTAGGTATTGAAGAAATATAAAATAAATAAAATATATAAATATCATATGATAATAAATATAATTTTTTTTATACTTTTAAAGTTTATGTGTGTGTTAGAGGTTTATAAAGTGAAATAGATAACTTTTATATGAACATAAGATAAATATATAAAATTTATATTGATAATAAATATAAAAAAAAGTTAAATATTTTTAAAATTAGACATTTTTTCCTTTAAATAATTAATTGTTTATATATAATTATATAAATTATTTGGATAGAGGGATAAAATAAAAAAAAAAGAAATTGAAGATGTAAAGGTGAAATATACTAATATTTCATGATGTTCAGATAAATAAAACAATAGAGAATGAAATAAAGAAAGATTAGTAAAAAAAATAAAGAAATTAAATTTGTGAAATATCTAATCCGCTCTCACTACCTTTAGAAGGGTTTCAACCTCCTAAAAAATGGGTAAGTGCACTCGAGTGAAAAAACAGGGAAGCGAAATCTACAACCCAAAAATCAAGTTTAAATGAAAACAAAAAGAATCTCTATTTTGAATAACTTCTAAAGCTTCAACCCATAAATCTACAATAAAACCAGGAGAGTTCCAATATTAATACATAATTTAAGTTGTAGAAAAAACAAAGGATGAAAACAGAGCAAGTGTAGATATATGTCATTCTCTCATCAGAACTGAGTTTTCTTTTCCATAAACAAAAGCATAGTAGCTGGGACGAAGACACCACACTAGCTAGCACTAAAGGGCTTTGAAATGAGATAATTGGTGCACGGTAGAAGGTTCTAATTTGAACAAAAAAAAATGAAAGAGAGGCCCAATACAGTAATTGGAAGGGCACCAATTGGAGGGAGCTCACAAAAAATTAGGAACAGTAAAAAACAAGGGTATTTTTGGAAGGTGGGTCTCTCCTCTCTCTTTGTGTGAAATCTATGGGAAACATAAATGTGAAGCCCATACTAAAAATCAATGCAATTCATCCATGAAATCTACTTAACCAAATGAGGGAGAATTCCCTAATCACTCGGAAATCATTCCGCTTGGTTTCTTTCCCTCACAAATCTATCAATCTAAAAACACGACTAAAGTAAGGTAATATTTATAAGTAATTATAATTTTCTTAGACAAAACATGTGACCTTTCCATTTTGTAACACATGTGAATTTTGAGCTTTTGTATTAATTTAAATTAATACTATTCTTAAATTAAATATTCAAGTGAAATAGATTTTTAATTCCATTAATAAATACTTTAATTTTTAATCAGTAGCATAATGTAATCTTTATACATTATTATTGGAACAATATTCTATAATTAATTTAACTTTTTATACTTTTTTAGATAAAAAGTTTTGAATGTTTATGTTTTTTTAATATTTTATTCATATTTATAAATATACGTATATTGTATTAAACTATTGATTTGAATTAAAACATTTTACAAATTTAAACCAATTCAAATTTACTGAATAAAGTCTCACTTTTCACGTTTTATAGTTCACAATAAAAGAACTAGATTTGAGCTACAAAGGACAACAAGATCAACAGACGTGGTAAAAATGATCAATGAATTAGGCCAACGAGATATGATCAATGGAATAGTTCCTAATAGAGTGGCAATGACTATCAGGATAGCTAAATTGGAAATTACAAAATATTTAATCCAAAGGAAGAAAAAATTCTTAATATATTGTTTGGTTAAAAGAGAGAGGGAGACAAAGAGAGAACATCCCAATTTATTTGGTCTATAAAATAATAGAAGGTGACTAAATTTAATTTTATTAATATACACTGATCATGAATTTTTATTTGTAATAAAATTTGAACCACATAATATTTATCAATTATTCCATTCACCACGAAGACAATAAGGTTCAAATCAAGTCTATTCACATGACATATTGACAAGCATGAAGCTTACCTAATCTAAATATCTAGAACTATGGATACTTAATGGTTCAAAGTTGCTGATCTTCATATAACAACGTAACAACCAACATAAGATCTTTTGAAACACCACCACTTATTGTCACAAGTTTGACTACTATTGCTCAAAATACTACTTCCATAATAAAAAATTTGACTAAATTAAATAGAGATGAAAGGCTGAGTTTGACATCACTTAAAAGTTTTCAAAAGAATATGTTGTAAAAAGTAAGGAGCATGGAGGTTTAATTGGCAGAAAATGCAGAATAATGTTGTTGGGATAAAATAAGAAATTTTAAATTTTTAAATACAATTTAGGATGTTTTCCTATCATAACATGAATATTTTAATTCGGTTTTTTCTTTTCTCCAATTTTCTAATAGTATATTTAAATAATGAGTGAAATAGTGAGAAGAAAATAAAAAATAAAAAATACAAAACACTAAACTGAAAGAAAAATAGAATAAAAATGATGTATTATATATTAATAGAAATAGGAAGAAAATAAATAAAAAAATCTATTTTCTTTATTTAGATGAGTTGAAAATAAAATTAAAATAAATAAATAAATAAAAAGTTTTAAAAAAAAAACCCTTCTTTTCTTTTCAATTTCATGGCTAATGGAAAGTAATTTTTTTACGGTATCTGTAAAATTCATTTCAAAAATTATTTTTTTTCTAAATTTTAGTTCAAATAAATAATAAAAATAATATTTTTTTCTTATTTATTTTCTTTCTCCTTAACAAACAACGCATAAGCAAGACAGAAATAAATGAAAAGATATTTTAAACACTTTTGCTTCCATCTTTGTCCCTCAAACTTTTAAACTAAATAAGAAAAATGTATAAAAATATTCTTTCCTTCTATTTCCTCATTGGTCTCTTCTCTTCTTTCTTCCGGTACTTTTTCGTAGTCCAGGGCAATGAAAGGTTGGGTCGTGGGCTTGAAACCTTACCAACAAATGTAGCACCTTTTTTGGTCAATCTATAAATCTAGCCTATTACGCTAAGGAAGTTTAACGCAATGGTCCATGGGCTTTAGCCCAGCAACGATCGTCCTATAATGATATTGGTCTAGTAAATAAAACAGAATCTAGAATTTTGGTCAGGAGGTTGCTCCTTTCAAATGTCCCTCGACTGTTGACAAAAAGAAGTCTGTCACCACCAGAATTGAAGAGAGATATGCATTTGAAAGCTGCGATCGAATTGAGTCCTTTAAAATATAGAGGTTTACATTTTAAGTTTGAATTAATTTTAGATTTTTTATCCAACTTATCTGAATTTTTCTTAATCAAATTTGACCCAGTTTAATATAATTATGTATAAGTTCACGTTTTACAAGATGATGAACGTCGAAAGCTGAATAAGTCAAATAACCCTGTTTTGCCACCTGAAAAAAATAAATTCCTCCCAACACCACCCTCCACAGGGGAAGAATGAATGAGAACGGACATGTTTTTTTTTTTTTTTTTTTTAATAATTATTTATTATTTTAATATAAATATTTTTTATATAATATAAGAAGTTAAAAAAATTATATTATAATATTTTTTAAAATTTAATATTTTATTCTAAAAAAATATTTAATATTATTTATTTATTTATTTATTCATTTAAATAATTAAAAATATTTTTATTTTTTATTTATAATCATAATAAAATTAGAATAAATTAGGTTAGACTTTAAATATTTAAGTTTGACATATTTTAAAATTTAAAAATCTGAATCTATTCTGATATGTCATAATTTTTTTTATTAAGATCCAACCTATTTTAAAGTTTATTAGATTTATAAATTTGTTTAAAAATTTATAATATAAAAAATTAATAAAAAAATTTAAATTTATATAAATAATTGATTAAAAAATTATTAAATAAATTTTAAGTCTATAAACATATATAAATTATTTAAATAAACAGTTTATGGTTTTATTTTAAGAATAATAAAAAAATTAATTAGGATTTCTTTTATTTAAAATTAATATTTAAAAATGTTAATTTTTAAAAAATTATATCAATGTATTAATATTATATAAATATAAAAATAAATAAAATTTTAAATAAATTAAAGAATTATTTATAAATTAAAAATTTTATTTATATATATATTTTTAAAAAAATATAAATCTATTTATTTATTAAATAGATTGCACACTTTAAACAAATCAAATTATATAATAATTTATTTGTTTGAATTTCTAATTATCATATAAACAAATTATTTTATTTTTTTAATTTTACTCTTTAAAAATAAGGGAATGAGAATGGGCATAGGTTTTTTCTTTTTAATCTTTTATTTTTTAATATTAAATATTTTTATATAATATAAAATGTTAAAAAAATTATTAAAAATTTTATAATTTTTTTAAAATTGATATTTTATTGTAAAAAATATTTTATATTATTTATTTATTTAATTTTTTTATTCATCTAAATAAATAAAAAATATTTTCTATTTATAACCATGTAAACAATTTTTTTATCTTATTTTTATTTAATTTTTAATTTTCTTTATTTCATCTTTCATTTTGCAGAACGTTAGTAATTAGTTTTGGAAAATCAACTTTGTTAAAAAGATTAGTACTTCCTCTATATTTTTTATCTGTTTGAAAGACAGTAAAAAAAAATTATTTATCTATCCATTTTTTAAAAAAAATTAACTATATATATATATTCTTATATCTATCAATTATCATAAATAAAGAAAAATAAAAATAAAATTTATATATTAAATAAAAAATTAAAAAATAAACAAAACTTTTTAAAATTAATAATATTAATTATATTTTTCTGAATTGATAAAAAATAACGTAGAAATTAATATTTTAGTAAGAATCATTAATTAAATATTGCTAAAAATCTTTAAAGGAGTACACAGTTAAACAGCGCGGAGTTATTTTCTTCGTAATATAATTAATTAAATATTTCCAAAAAGATGAGGAACATTTTAGTAAATATAATTAATGAAACAACCCGATAGTACATTACACGAGGAATAAATTCATACAATTATTAAGTATGCGGGGGATATGAAAACAGGGACAAAAACCAAAACACCAACGGCCCCATGGTGCGGTAAGTAAAACAACCAATATGTGCACTTTCTTCACTCACACGGATCTAATTGGCCACCACCAGAAATTCGGAAACTCTTGCAGTTAATTCCTTCCTCAAAATTTTGCCTGAGGCTGCTTTAGGAATAGAGTCCGTGAAGAAAACTTTGTTGATTCTCTTGTAAAATACCACCTGCCACGAACCCATCTCCATCAGTTCCAATAAAACCAATTACAACCAAAAAACTATGAAAAATATTCTTTCTATTTTCTCTTTCTCTTTTATTTGTTTCTATCTTTCTTTATATTTTTTTTCTTATTTTATATATGTACTGAAATTTACATATACATATCAATCTCTTATTTTTTCGAAATAAATTCTTTTATTTACTAGAAAGAATCCGAATTCCAAAAGTATAACATCCAAGCAATCATAGAATTATAAATGAATGATAGTTAATTTACATTACAAGAAGGGTACTGGGATATACCGATATACCATGATTGCAACAGTCCTGAAAGAAAATAAGTAGTACACAAACACAAAGATAACAGGAAGAGCAAAACTCCTCCAAAAGAAATGCATGTGCAACGACAGTCCAAAGGACCATCCCTGTTTACAGTCATTTTAGTCCAACCACATGAATTGCCTCAACAATTCACCCGCTGTTTTTTAATCAATCAATAAGTGCTGTGAAAAGATTAACTTTACTTGCTTAGTGGACTTACGTGTGAAAGATTATTAAATGAATAAAGTTTGCATGTACCTAAATCACTATCTATGACCTTGTAATGAAAAACATATTTTAATTAACTTCACGCATGTTTCCTGTTAATCTGATTTGAGTATATTCTTATATGCGCCCACGAGCATTAAACTAAGCACGTATAAAATTTCCTCTATTTTAAAAAATTAATAATTTATTATCTGCTTTATGATTTTTTTTCGTCGGCAATTACTTTAGATTGATTGTAAACCATAACACGCAGGAATGTCGCAAGTGAAGTGACGGTGATCATAACATAAAAAAGTGGAGACGAAAAAAGCATTTATATACATTTCGAGCAAAAATAAGGATAATACCCTAAAAAAACTAAGGATAATAAACGTCTCACACTAGTTTAGATTTTAGCATTCCCATATAAAGGAATTAATTTATCAAGCTATGATGGAATATGTGACAACAAAAAACATAATATAAATTAAGTTTTATAGAAATATAAAAGTGATCCTTGAAAAGTTTTCATATTCCAACATAGTAAAAAGAAAAGAAACCAATTAGTTTGGTAGAGAACCTGTTGTGAGATGTATTGCTTGATTTCATCCTCGGTAATTTTAGAATCGTTCGATCTTACAACAAATGCAACTGGAACTTCTCCGGCTGCTTCATCTTTCATGCTGAAACCAACGCATTGATATATATTAGTCATTTTCAGAGTTAACTACAAATATTGATTAAGAGGATAAACCAGTTTTTTCTCCAAAAATTAGTGAAATTAAATATTCATGATAAGACCATTTTTAATTAGTGAAACAAATTAAAGTGTCAGAAAACAAAAAACGAAGGTGGGACTATGAAAAAGATTAGGTAACCAACTTACGGTACAACAGCAGCATCAGAAATGTTTGGGTGTGCAATCAACAATGATTCGAGTTCAGCTGGAGCTACTTGAAATCCTTTGTATTTGATCAGTTCCTTTAACCGATCCACAATGAAGAGTTCATCATCATAGTCAATGAAACCAATATCACCGGTGTGTAGCCATCCTTCTTTGTCTATTGTTCTCTCTGTAGCCTCTGGGTCATTAAGATATCCTGACACACCAAAAATTGCACATAGCATCTTTAGGGAAAAAATGTAAAATAATTTTTCATATCATGCTAAAAATGAATAATGGTATTTTTTCTGTAACATGTTACACTTCAAGATTTGGGTTATTTTTAAGTTATGCATCTATTTTTGTTCAATTATACATTTTATAAAAATATAATTTATATTATTAATTTTTATGTTGAAGTGAAGTAAGATTCTTATATTTGGATGGGAATGGAATAAAGAAAAGAAGGAAAGAGGAGATATAAAAAAAATATTCTTTATTTGTTTGCAAAAAAAAAAAAGAAGAGAAAGAAAAATATTTTTTTTAAGATCCAAAATTTCTAATTTTTTCTTATACAAGAAAGGTGAGGGGAGTATTGTTTTTTATTTTTTATTTTAAATTATTAAAATTATTATATATTTTTAAACAATAAAAAATATATTTATAAAAAAATATAGTAAAAAAATTAAATTTTTTTAAGTTAAATTTTATTTTTAAAATTTACATAATACAAAATTTACATTATTAATATATTATTTTTCTCTTTTTTTATCCATCTAAATAAAAGATATTTTATTTTTTTTTGTTCTATTTTTATCTATCCAAATAATTTATTTTTTATTTTTTTTCATTTTCTTCTTTTTTTTTTGGTGGAGGATAAGTAGCTTACTACCTACGGGTCCAATATAATAAAATAATTGGGACCAGTTGGACGCAGATATGACTTATTTATGATAGAAACAAGTGAAATGGGTTAGGTGAGGATGTGGACTTGGTTGAATGATGGATGATCGACTAGAGACTTTCAAGCAATATGGCATGCAGTTCAATTTCAACTTTCATTTGCAAGTTTTCCTCGCCTATCAACTGATTAAGGAAACACCAACAAGTATCCATGTTGAAAGGCTACATTAGGATAATATATAAGCAACAAACATTACCCAATTTCTCACTAGTATTTTGACATTTAATGCGAATTACCTATTACATTTGACGGGTGTTTATTTATTGCAAACTATACAAATATCAACAAGACAACAACTGTCAACGAGGATACAGAGGAAGTTTGTTAGAACGTATAAATCACACCAATCGATGATTTTATCGACTGGATAGGATCCAATTCCATACAGGATGAATTGAGGCAGATATTAGCTTGGTTTAAACTCAATGTGATGTTTTTATAAGACAAATATTGATATTTATTTAAAATTTACATACTATGATATTATCCGTACTGTATAAAATTCGAGATTACAAAACAAAAACAAATAAATTCTTCATAATTATTATTAATTATTTTTAAAAACTCAAAAACCAAAACTATACTATTCTTAAAATGTATTTATTAATTATTTAAAATATTTAAACTTTTAAAAAATTATATGAGCCCAACTAACTCGAAACATAAAATCAAACCCAACCTAACATTCACCAAATTGAATTTTCAAAACTTCAAATCAAAGTAGAATAGTAGAGCGGGAGGAATCTATTCTACGAAGCTACACAAAATATAAGCTGTGACCCTTTTTAATTATTATTTTAGAATTTTTGCAATTGATGTGAATATGATCACATTATCACGTTCTCCTTTAAAGGAGTGGAGGAACCAGAATAATCCTGATAGTGTCTACCTACCGCAAGCGCGGAATACTTTTTATAAAAGAATAAGAACATACTTTTTTCAAAGGTTTTATTCGTCTTTTTATTTAAATTTGAACGCGACTAATTGAAAATTAAAAATTTCCTATATACATTAAAACTAGTATAACAGATAATTATTTGAAACTTTAAACCATAATAAATTAAATAATTAATTTTTAAGATGAATTTTATTGTTACATAATTCGAAACAAGTCAAGCTAAATTTATTCATATATTCTATACATAATAAATTTAACCTTCCCAATATCAATCATTGTCCATGGGTTGGTGGATGTTCAAAGCAGCTTTAGATTTGAGACCGCAGAACTTTCTGCGGACTTCAGACTTTCTTAGTAGAGCATGCGATTTCGGATTAGTGGTGGTCCCCATATCTTAAAAGACATATTTTTTAAGGCATATTTTTTCAGAAAATTTTGGTGATTTTTATAATAATATATCTAATGATTCTTTAAATACTTATTATTTTTTTTATTTTTTTTTAATAACTGAAGTAAGTAGGAATCTATATTAAGATTAATATGAAAAATATATTAGCAGTGAGATTAAGAATATTAAATAAAAATTGATAATTTATAATATTAAAAAATTAACTACGTTTATTACTATGCATAATTTAATTAATTACACCTTATAAAAAATAGAGTGTATAATAAATAAAGAAAATTACAAGTATATATAAAAATAAGTAGATATACTCTAAATAAATAATAAATTAATAAATAATATGAAAAAAGTAAATAAAATATAAAAAATACAAAAATTAAATACTCATAAATGTTGTAAAATTTATATTATCTTCAATCAAACTGATCGCTCCCAATCTCACCAAACTCAACCACCCCACATTGGTTAGTAAAAACAATTTAAAAAAATAAAAGGATAAGTTCTCAATTTTTTTATAAGAAATAAAAATTTTGATCATAGGTATACTAATTTTTAAAGTAAATTTCGCATGATTTTCAAGAATCATAAATACAAATATTAAGCGTTTCATTTTATAAAACTTAATTCATTTAATACTAAAAAGATCAGTATAATCTATATTCATAATTTAAGGGGAGTAGGATAAAATTTAGCATCGTCAAACCTTAAGGTATTACAAATTTCTTAAAGGGTTTGCTCCAAATATGAAAATGACAATCGATTAACATGTTTATTTGACATATGGGATTTTTTAATTAACTATTTTTATTTTTTATTACGTTTTATTTGTGTTAATTTTTTATCTCTTTATATTGGTCATCTCTCTTTTTTTCTCTTTCATCTTATCTCAATCTATAATAATGAGATAAAAAATTAAAAAACACTATTCATTATATTAATGCAAATTTTTTAGATATTAATTGTTATATATTTATTTTATATCTTACTTTATTTTTATTTTTTTTTAATATTTTTTGGATTCATTCTCGTCACGTGAGAGAGAAAACATTCTGACCCATTAATGAAAGTACTATCTCAGCTAATTATTAGAAATAATGTTTTTATAAGATACATTTTAACTATTCTATATTTTAATATATTTATATCCGTTTTTATCTTATTGTATATTATTTTTGCTCTGCTATTTTTTATAATTATTATTGCTTCGGACCTTTCCAGCATAGATTTATTAATCGTCCTAGGTTTTCTTCTTTTTTAAATTTTCTTGTCAAAGTCTTATCTGGATCCATACTTAACAATTAATTTAATAAGTAGCCAACAAAACATAAGTAAAAAAGAGAAGAAAAATTTAGAAAAAGTGGTCATGATAGAAATCTATCATACTAGAGATAAAAATGAGACAGCAGCATATTGTTTTGTGATGACTGATGAGTGCATATAAGGAAAATGCATGCGAGAATACCTTTCATAACCTTTGTGCCTCTTACACAAATTTCGCCGGGTTTGTTTCTTGGAAGGGAAGCACCAGTCTCTGTATCGACGATTTTCAGCTCAGCGTTTCTTACAACGGTTCCGCATGCACCTGATTTTATCTCAAACGGCTCTTTTGCAAACGCCAAGCTAATGGAAACTGGTCCTGCTTCAGTCATTCCATATCCCTGTATGAAAATATTATAAATTATTTGTTCAAAATAAGGAGTCAAAATTCAGTTCCTTATGTATATCCACGGCCTCCCTTAAATGAGAAGATAATAATAATAATAATAATAATAATAATAATAATAATAATAATAATAATATAATTTGATAACTAGAAAAATAAATAAAATGCCAAAAATAATTAAAGAAAACACTTGTTTTTAAAAGTGATGAATTAATGTGATGAGTCTTTTTGTGTATAAAAAAGAATATTCTCGTAAAACTATTACAAAAAAGAAATTAAAGTGTTTTGTAGCTATTATCATAATTCATAAATGAGCGTGCTAAGAATCTGCCAGTGTAACTGTAGCTTACGTCTTTAGAATTTAACCTATTATTAATTGACTCATTAATTTATTTTGTTTGGATTGTATCGAATAATTATTTTTTATAATTAATTTATTTTGTTAATGATATTAAATAAAAATTAATTTAAAATATTAAAATTTAGTGGTAAGAAGTTGATCCAATATATTTTTTACGAAGATTATGGGTTTGAATCTGATCTTTTTCGTATTATAAAAAATTATTTTTAAATTTATTTATATCGTAATTTTATAAATATATCAGTAAGTTATTATAAATTAAATAATTATTTTCAATTTTTTTATTTTATAATTTATATAATCAAAAAATTTATTTATATCATTTATATATTTTTATATTCATATATTATAGAATATTAAAAATATATAGTATTTAAAGAGCTTAAATGTGAAAGAAATCCCTTTTTTAATTATTGGTTCTAATTTTGATTTATTTAGAAAAGGAATTGAAATTAACCTGTGCAAGTATGGCATGTGGCAGCCTAGCCTTCACGGCTTCCTCGAGTTCCATTCCCATGGGTGCGGCTCCAGTGATTACGGCGCGAACAGACGACAGGTCGTATCGATGAGCTTCTCCACTCTTAACCAACGCCAAAACGATAGGTGGGACGAACGACGCAACTGTCACCTTGTACTTCTGGATCAGCTGCAACAGCGTAGTGATCTCAAACTTCTGCACAATCAGCACAGCGGCACCAGCACGAATCCCGCATAGCAAAATCGAATTGAGCGCATAGATGTGAAACATAGGCAGCACACAGAGGAGCACATCCTCGCTGTGAGTATACTGATGCGGGTTCTCACCATCAACCAACTGTGCCACCGTAGTCACCAAGTTTCTATGTGTTAACATCACCCCCTTTGGGAGCCCAGACGTGCCCGAAGAAAAAGGGAGCGCAACGACGTCGTCAGGGTTTATCTTAACAGCAGGGACTTCCGTTTCGTCAGCGTTACTCAACACTGAGAAATGCAGAACGCCCTCCGACACCGGGGAATCAATGCACATCACCATGACGTCGTTGTTCTCCGCAAAGCTCTTGATTTTCTCCACATACGCGCTCTGCGTTATGATGAGTCTGGATTTCGTCGCCGTCACTTGTTTCGCCAGCTCCGACGGCGTGTAGAAGGGATTGGCGGTGGTAATGATGGCGCCGCGGTGGGAGGCGCCGAGGAAGGCGAGTGCGAATTGGGAACAGTTGCGGAGGAGGAGCATGATGACGTCACCCTGACGGATGCCGATGTTGTTGAGACCAGCGGCGATCCTCCGGGCGGTGAGGTCGACTTCGGCATAGGTTAGGGTCTCGCCGGTGTCGCCATTGATGAGGCATGGGCGGTTTCGGAATTGGGAAAGGTTTTGGAAGCAGTAAGAGTGTAGAGGGAGGTGTGTGGGGATGGAAATGTCGGGGAGTTTGGAGCGGAAGATGATGTCTTCTTGTGGAGGAGGTGACATTGTGTTCTCAATCGCAGCTCAGAGACGTATGAAATTACTAGTTTGGTTGAAACTAAATCCATCAAAAGCACGTTATATAGGCATCAGCGGTTGGTGAGACAGGGACACCTGCATTCACACGTTTTTCAATCCACTTTCGTGTGTATATTCCGTTGGGTAAAACTAATCTACCTTTTTTACCCCTTTTTTGCTAAAGACAAAATATTATTGTCAATGAATTTTAAGTTAGCTGGAAACATTATGGTTGGGGATTGAAGCGACAGTAGCCGTTCGATAGGGTTTATAAGGGCACTCATTTATTTTGTTTGCCTTTTTTAATAAATACATAAAATTAAATTTATTTAAAAAAATTAAAATAAATAAATAAATTTAAATTTATAAAAAATTTATTTAATTTATTTAATGATTTATTTATATTTTATATATTATATATTTATATTTATTTTAATATATTATATTTATATAATATTTATTTTATATTTTATTTATATAACATGAATATATATATTTTAAGTCTATTTAATGATCTTTTATTTTGTAGATTTTAAATTTATAATTTTTTTAATTATTTATTTATATAAATTTTAAGTTTATTTATTAATATTTTCTGTAATATACACTTTTATATGTTGTAAACTTTAAATAAAATTAAATTTTAATATATAAAAAAAAACTTTTAAATCCAGTTTCAAAATTTTTAAATACACCAAACTTAAACACTCAAAACTTAATTCAATTTGGCCTACTCCCATTCTTAATTATGTTTTTTTATCCATTACCTTACTATTTGAGTTTTATTTTAATATATTTATTTTTAAATATTCAAAAATTATAATTTGAGTGCTAATTCCATTCATAATTACTCCATATTTTAATAATTATTTATTTATTTTAATTTTAAAAGAATATTAATTTTTTTTAAATATATTTTTATATTTATTAATAATAAATAAAAAATAATAAAAATAAAATTTATATATAAAATTAAAATTAAGGAAGTAAATAATTTAATAATAATAATAATAACATTAATAATATTTTTTAATATTTATATTTTTCCTTTTCGGAGCAAATAGAAAAGAGCATAAAAAATATTAATTAACTAATTATTTATAATTTTAAATTAAAATAAAAATTATTTTTTGACAAGTAATTAATTATAACTTATTCGATATTTAAATTTAATTTATACAATATTAAAAATTATATTCTATTTTAAGAAATATTTATAGTTATAATTGATTTAAATTATAATATTATTTTAAAAATATTATTTTTCATTTTGTTAGTAAAATATTAAATTGGAATCTAAAAAAAATTAATAATTTAAGCTAATAAAAACTTATTCGAATTTACAACCTAGTTAAACATTTACGAATATAACTTACTTATGGTATATACTTTTTTATTAATTTACTTTTTTTTTAACATTTAATTTAACATTAACTAATTTGAATTTATTCAATTTTAAAAATATATAATAATTTTATATAAATAAATTACTATCAACTAATTAAAGCTTCTTTTAGTGGTGTTAAGTTTTTAATTTTTAATTTTTAATTTTTAAATCAATTCTAAAATAAAATATATTCATTAAAAATATTTTGAAATAATTTTTAACAAATTTTTAAAATTATTTTATTATTTAAAAATAAAATATTAGTTTTAAATTTATCTAACTCCACTATAATAATAATTAAAATAATAAATATATTTTTATTATTTTAAACAAATTTTGATTTTCTATTAATTTATAAATAAATAATAAAAAATAATATTTAATATATGAATTATATTAAATTTATAATTATGATTATAATATAACTTTATATTATTATTCATAATATAATTATAATATATATTATTTTTATATAAAATAAATATTAAATAATATAAAAATGTTATCATAATCTATAAACTTATTCATCTTAAATATTAATAATTATATAATATATAAAAATAAAAACATATATAATAATATAATATTTTTATATTATAATATTATATTATTATTATCTTATAAATATTATTTTATTTTAATAATATTATTAATAATATTAAATTTTACTTTTAAAATTTTAATTTTTCATTATTTTAAAAAATTAATTAATTATTAATTATTTATATACTTTTTATAAATGTATAAATAAATAATATTATTAAAATATAAAATTATATTTATTATATAATATTATAATATACTTTTATGTTATATAAATTTTTTAATATAGTCTATATTATATTATATAAAATAAAAATTATGTAATATAAAAAAATAATAATAATCATAATATATAAAATTATTATTTTATATATTAATTATTAAATAATATATAAAATATAAAACTATATAATTATCTAATTATATAATTATATAATATTATTTATTTTATACTTATTATTATAATAATAATAGTAATAATAATTTAGTTTTTATTATTTCAATAAATTATTTATTTTTTGTTAATTTTAATATATTAAAAATAAATTATATGAAATATATAATATTATAATATAATTTTATACTAGATAATTATTTATAATATAATATTTTTTATTTTAAAAAAATATTAAATAATATAAAAATATTATAATAATAATATTTATAATTTTTTATAAATATTAATAATTAAATAAAATATAAATATTTATAATTATATAATATTTTTATATTATAATAACCATATCATTATTATTATTTTATAAATATTATTTTTTTGTTTATTATTATTATTATTATTATTATCATCATAATATAATAAAAATAATAATATTTAATTTTTATATTTTAAAATTTATATTATTATGATATAATTTAATTTTTAAATTAATATTTTTTATAAATTTATAAAAATAATATAATAGAATGATTTAATTTAATTTAATAATATTTTTTTAAAATCAAAAATTAATTTTATTTTTTAAAATTTTAAACTATTCCAAACGTGACTTAAGATTTATGATATATATATATATATATATATATATTTAAAACTTTTAAAATGAATTGTACTATAATATTAAAACATATAAACAAAAATAACAATAAATATTATGTACTTAAATTCATGTATTAAAAAAAATTTTAAAATAATTAATATTTATATGTTTTAAATTTTATTACGAAAAAGTATTGTATTTATATTGTACTATAATTATTAACGTAAATATATATTATTAATATATCAAAACTAAATTATATTAAAGATAAATTCATAACAACCTCCCATTTATCGTTTCTATGAGATTTACGTATAATAACATCTAATGGCATTTTAAATTTTTATAAAACAAAAGCTAAATGTTACATCTAACAGAAAAAAAAAAATCATAATTAAAGTTTGAGTTATTATCTTAATTTCAAAATCTTTAATTTAGTTGATTGGTTTTTGGACATACTTTAATTATAATTTTTAATATTAATTTAAATAAAATTTTAATTAGATTAGATTAATTATTTTTAAAAAATTTAATCATTTTCTAAAACATTTTAATTATATTGAATTAATTTTAATTTAAAATAACTTATATTAGCATTAAGAATATAATTAAAGTATTACGAAGTATAAAAAATTTAAATTAAATTTTTTTAAATTGAGTAAAAAAAAATTAAAATTTAATTATTTTGGAGATATTAAAAACAAATTTAACCAACACAATTGTTTATACTTTTTTAAATACTACAATTCTAATAATAATTTCTTTAAATATTGATTATTGAATTAATTTTACATTTAAAATTATTTTAATATAATTTTTAATAAAAAAAATCATGTATTAATTTTTATTTAATATTTTCAAAAAAATTGTTAACAAAGTTATAGTAACAATTATGAATTTACATTACATAATTTTAAGCTTATCAACTAAGAGGGCTCTTGAAAGAATAGTTGAAGCTTCATCGAAGGTAACTAATCCTTCTTTTTTATGTGATTTTTGTTTGACTAATAAATTTGGTTTCTTTTTTTAAATGGCATTTTAAAAAAGTTTAATTTAAAGATGGTGTTAAAAAAAAATATTTCTTAGAATGGGTAGAAACAGTAAAAAAGACGTATAAATTTATGTGTTTTAGGCTAAAAAGTATAAATTTATGCGTTTGAGGGTAAAAAGTATAAAATTATGCGTTTTGAATTTAATAAAATATATAAATTTATATGTTTTGATAAAGTAAAACACAAAAAATTATACGTTTTAAGGTAAAAAGCATAAATTTATGTTTTTTACCCTAAAAAGCATAAATTTATACATTTTGTAAACCCAAAACGCATAAATTTATGTTTCTGAAGGTAAAAGGCATAAATTTATATTTTTTACCCTAAAAAGCATAAATTTATGCCTTTCCAAATCCAAAACATATAAATTTATTAAATTTTAATTATGTAACGCAATTATTTAAATGCGATAAGAGTGTATAAATAAATGTAAGTTAATTGTATTATTCGAAAAAAAAATTAGTGCGTAAGAGTGAAGTGAAGATAGCTTTCTAGCATTTGTTTTATTTTACGGTGAAGGTAATTTTTTTTCCATACTCGAATAGTTTTTAAATTGTTTTTAAAATTATTTGAAGTTTATATGTATTTTATTTGAATTAAGGATGAAATAATAATTATTATATATTTTAATAAAAAAAATGTTTAAATGTGAGGAAGGTTTAACATTTGAAGGAAAAAAAAAAACCAATTCAGGTTTCAAAAAACATTAGTTTTAATGAATTGAAAGAAAAAAAATTTAAGAAATTAAAATTATCATCTGGGCAAGTTATTTCAAACTTAATAGGAAGATTTTTAATATCATATGAAAAAACTGAGTAAAGAGGTTTTTAAATTAGAGATAATGAAGAGGTAAAATGAATGATAAATGCATTTGAGCAACAACGTGTGATGTTTGTCCTTAAAGTGTATGTCAACATTGATATTATTAATGAAGAGAGTGGATCTGCTGTAAGTGATAAGTAAATGATGGTTTACATTCATCATTTGTGTTGAGTGGATTAATTTTTATTAAATGACATTTTTTATTAATAATTTTTTCAGGTGGTGTAAATGTCTTTGATGATGAAGATGAAAATTATTATGTCTTCGATAGATGAGTTTAGTGATGAATAAAATGATCGTTTAAATGTAATTGAATTGGAATGGGAAAGTTTAGCTCACATCGTTGATGAAGATGATGGCGATAGTGATGATGATAATGTTGATCAACAATTTATGGTGAACTTGCATGGAGGTGTAGGTGGAAGTTCATTTCACATTCCATCTCCAGCATGTAGAACATCTATTGAACAAAGAGATCAATCAAGTAAATAAGTTACAATCAATATTGTTAAGCTTAGTTTTTATATAAATATTTAACTTTATTTTTTATTTAAAAAAAAATTGGCATTTTGGAAAAACAGTTCACACTACAGCAATGTTAATTGGGAATATCTAGATGAAGATCTTAACTTTTTAGCAAATGTTAGACATGAAAAATGGGTGGTTGGTGATGAGTTATATGTTGGGTTACAATTTGAAAGTAAAGAACAAGTACAAACTGTATTGAAACATTATTCTGTGAAAGTATACCAACGTTTTGTTGTTGTTGAATCAAAACCAACATATATTTCTATTTGTTGTCCTAATCATGGAAGTAGTTGTCAATGGCGAATGAGAGCATGTTTATCAAAACAATCTAATAAATGGTCTGTAACAAAATGGGGTGGTCAACATAGTCGCATTAATGCTTCTATATCTCAAGACCATAGAAAGTTGGATTCTGATTTAATTTGTTCATGCATATTGGGTACGTCTTTTCCACTAACTTAATTTTTTTTTCATTATTATATTGCAGTTATTCATTTTTGCATTTATTTTTTATTTTTTATTAGGTATGGTAAATGAAGAACCATCTTTGTCAGTTTCCTTAATCCAAGAAAGAATGCTAAGTCAGTATGGATACAAAGTTTCATACAAGAAAGCATGGATTGCAAAGCAAAAGACAATCGCGTGTGTGTTTGGTGATTGGATTCAGTCTTATGCTTTATTGCCGAAATGGTTACGTAGAATGATTCAACTTGCTCCAGGTTCTAGGTATAAGCTCAAGACAGATGATGTCATTATTGGTAATCAGGTTCAGAATGGAGTGAGAAAATTCTTTCGAGTTTTCTGGTGTTTTAAACAATGTTGTGATGCCTTCAACTTTTGAAAACCACTTATTCAAATTGATGGCACATTTCTTTATGGGAAATATAGAGGTAATTTACTAATAGTCACAACTCAAGATAGAAACAACGATGTGTTGCCTATTGCTTTTGCTATTGTTGAGGGTAAGACATTGGATGCATGGCGTTGGTTTTTATCTTTGTTAAGAAACTATGTAACTCAGAGAAGTGGAATATGCTTGATATCAGATAGAAATCAAAGCATTAAATCAGCAGTGAATAACCCTCACTTGGGTTAGCAACCTCCAAATGCATACCATGTTTATTGCATCAGGAATATTGTTAGCAATTTTAATCATAGATTTAAAAACCAAAAATTGAAACAAGAGTTGCTTAAATTAGGTAAAGTCAATTTAAATTTCATGTGTATATATATATATATATATATATATATATCAGGACTTCATAATTTTTTGGTAGATGGTAGTGTGTTTTTAATTGACTTTACAGGTTACATTACATGTAAAGAAATTTTTTATCACAAGTTAACAAAGTTTTGACAGACTAATGGCAGGTGGATTGATAGCATATCAAAAGAGAAATGAAGTCTTGCGTATGATGAACATGGCAGACGATTTTGCACATGACAACCAATCTAGCGGAGACAGTTAACGAAGTTTTAAAAGATGCACGAAATCTTCCTATTACCACTCTGGTTAAAAGTACCTATAGTCGTTTAGTTGAATATTTTGTGCAAAGGGGTGGAATAGTTAAAGCTGAGATTGCGAGTGGTCAACATTTGTGTAAAAAACGTATGGATATAATTAGAAAAAATCAAGAAGTTGCATGCTCACATCAGGTCAAAAGTTATTATATACAGTCTTCACGATTTGAGGTTGAAGAAGCTTTCAACCCAATAACTCAACGAGTAGGTAACAAATGGTTGGTAAGGTTAACCGATTGCTATTGTCAATGTGGTAAATTTCAATTGTTAAGGTATACTTGCTCCCATGTAATAGTTGTTTGTGCGGTGGTTAGTATTGACTTCTACTAATTTTTTGATGACGTATATTTCCTTGAACACATATTTGGTGCTTACTCATTGGATTGGTGGCCGATTGGGAAATGACAATGATCTTCCTGATGTTAACGATTGGATTCTGATACTAGATGAAAAAAGAATAAGAGGGAAGGGTAGATCCAAATCAACTCGTATAAGAAATGAAATGGATTTGGTTAATTCGCAACCTATAACAAGATGTTGTCTATGTAGGAAAATAGGTCATAATCAGTCTCGATGTTCACAAAGAGATCGAAATTAATTAATAATGATGTTATCATAAATTATGGTTAAGTAAAATGTTTAAATGTGTATGAAATGATTAGCCGTTGTAATATTATAGTTTGAATTATGTTTAACTATTATACGAGTAAATTCAATCAATTGAATTGCAATATTGCATATGTGCTTATTATGTGGTGAAAAATAATAAATGTAGAACATTAACATTCGTGGATAACATGGTATACATATTGAATTAAATGAAATAAGTAATAACGACGCATAAAATAAAGCAGAATAAAACACATAAGCAACATTAAAGGGAAATGTAAAACTTAGATCAATGTCTAAAAATATAACATCTATATAAAAATAAAATATACACAATCCACAAATGAATCAAACACCCTTGCCCCTAGTCGTCCTCCTAGTTTGCCGACGAAGGATCTCATATGCAGGTTATGCAAGCTGATCTAACTGTGCTCGCAAGTGAAATGCAGCCGACAAATCTGCATTTAGATGAAGACATTGTCCATCGAACTGATGAAGAATCTGCTGATCATAGGCATATGCGTGCTTGACACGCTCATCGTAAACGCGCAAAAATAATTTCTAGATTTCCCCCAAACTATTGGTATAGTATAAGGTGCAACCTAGGTTATCAACTCAAGGAATTCAGAGGCTATTTTCTTAACTAATCATTGATCACTAAAATCATGCATTGTATTTATCAACCTAGGATCATCTGGAACCCCTAGAATGATCCTTGAATTCTCTACTGAGAAACCTCTCAGAATTTAATTGATTATAATCAACAAGATTTAGTAACCACTTAATCTTTTATCTAAACCAATTTCACAATCAGAATTCAGTTGAAGTAAGTAATAAAATGAAAACCTTCAATTCAATTACTTAATTTCTACTCTTCAAACTTTCGGAAAATGATTTACCAATCAAAAACCAATTATAAATCAATTATACATTAATCAAAATACGTCAACCGATCAAACTTTGATTAAAAGAATAAAATTGAAGAATATAGTAAAGTAGAGTAGAAATCACTCAATAAGCATGTAAATAAAGATCAAGACCTCAAAGTTAAAATGAAAATAGCTTGAATCCTTGAATTGAAACTACGAACCTAGCCTTCCATGAAGGAGGCAAACTAACAACAAAGAAAGAGGAAAACTAACAACAAATAAATCCTAAGCCTTCCATGTAGGAGGCAACTAATAATAAAGAAAACATAAGCCTTCCATGTAGGAGGCAAACTAACAAGAAAGAAAACATAAGCCTTCCATGAAGGAGGCAAAACTAACAAGAAAGAAAGAAAGAGAGAAAGAAAGAAAATGGTATTGGAGTTAATCTCCAAAATGGTGTGTGTCTCCTCTTGCAAACCCTTCTATTTATAGAGGATTTTTGAGGCATCATCTTCAGAAAGTCACCAACTAGGATATTACTTTTCTACCCTTTTCTTGCTTTCACATGGGCTTTGTTGAAATTGCAAAACACTTTTGAATTTTTGCCACCAATGAGCACAACAATTTTGACTTTCTTGCACCGCAATTTCGGATGTTCACATGTCCGAATTAGAGCTTGACTTCTGAACAAAAGTTGTAGCCCTGGATCTTAGCTGTCCAACAAAGTTGATTTCATCTCAATATGACTTCTATATCTCAAGATATGGTCGGATCTTTGCACACTGTTCAAATTCCACGTCAGCAACACTATCTCATCTTTTGAGATAATTTCGGAGTCCTAAACATCCCATTTAGAGTCTGCTCTTGCTTTGTAACTATGGACACTTCTTTAAGCTTTCATTCAAGACAGATTTCATGATTTTTGGATGTCTACAACTCCTATTATGCTCAAAATACTATAATAGTATCATTTTAATCGGATAAGCAAAGAAATTCAATTAAACTGCATATGAACCCAAACTCATAAAATATGACAAAGATCACTTAATTGAACATATAAGAAGTCTTAATGAGATAAAAGTGAGAGATAATTATTTATGAAATCTATGCTTATCAAATTCCCCCACACTTATCTTTTGCACGTCTCGGGCAAACTTAAGTTAAGGATTGGTGACTATTTTTTTTTTTTTTGAAAGAACATCAAAGTTTTGAGTTGATTTCTCAAGAATTCGCAAAATTTCATGAAGCATTATTTCATCACATTTTTGAAATTACTTAGAAAGGCAACTTTAATTTGAAAAACATAGATTGAGAAAGATAAAACCTCACATGATATACTCTGAATCTCTCAAGTGTTTGATTTGGTAAGTGTTTCTCTCAAATTCAATCCATGAAAGATGAACTATCATAGACTTGCATATCTTCTACTTCTCTACTACTATGTACACATGCAATGCACAAATCAAGAGGTCTTTATTTTGGTTCTAACAGGATTAGAAAGATGAAATGATATATTGAAGAGATACAATGTTAGACCAAGGAAAATGGTGAGGATTGAGAATTGATTGTAAGTGCAAGTGTGAGAAACAGATATCACTTCTTCATTTTTTTTATTATTTTTTTCAATATAATAGTTTATTTATTAATTTATTGCTTCAGTTTTTTTTTCAACCATGATATTGATGAACACAACAATAATCTCCCCCACACTTATTGAAACACTTATGGTATGATAAATCCAGTATTCCTCACCTTCTATGGTCAGACAAAGTTGTTTTTTTTTTTTTTGATTTGTGGTGAGCTAAAAAGACGAAAAGGCTAATCGGCTCAAAGGGCTGATCAAAGGATAAAATTATATGGTTTGGTTATTTGGCCAAGTGGTTTGTTCAAGAAAAACAGTGCCTCAATCATTTTTGTACAAATCATGTGAAAATGTAGCTTCAAAAAGAATCAATGCAAGTTTTGAAGTAACATATTACATGGATGAAAATCACACAAGAAAGAAAATAATAATAAGGCTCAAAATCTCACAGGTAATATATTTATCAAATCTAATCTATCCAGTTCAAATATGTGTTGCCAAACTAATTAATCTCGAAATGTAAATCATTTTGCTTCAATTATTTTATGAAATTTAAAGAACAACAAACTTCCACATTCAAATTTTTTTTTTTTATAAGATGCGTATCAAGAGTCAAGTGTAACTCCTTACTCAGCCATCTTACTCAAAGCAAGTTTATGAATCTAACCTAATTTTTTTTTTTTTTGGGTTTTTTTTTTGGGTTTTTTTTTTTTAATTTTTTTTTTTTATATCGGACCATCCTCCCCCCAACCTATCCAAGACATTGTCCCC
Source organism: Canavalia gladiata (assembly GCA_037954105.1). NCBI lineage: Eukaryota > Viridiplantae > Streptophyta > Magnoliopsida > Fabales > Fabaceae > Canavalia > Canavalia gladiata. The sequence goes on along the minus strand of CM075662.1, from coordinate 38,377,626 downwards.
AATGTCTTAGATAGAATTTCATATAACAGGAAAAGAAATGTAAGAAAACTATCAAAGTAAGGAAAAGTTATAACCGAAGAGTGGTATCTGGTTCTCTTTTATCTCTGCCATCCTGATTTGGTTGGTTCACCAGCTGCATTGCTTGACTGAGCTCAGATGTAGGATTTTGCAAAATCTCAAGTAGCTGTTCAACAGTTGAAGCAGATACTATGATGTTGCGCATGGATTGTGGCATGAACTCCTGCTCTACTGCATGATCCAAAAAGGATATCAAACCATTATAAAAGCCATTAATATTCAATAAGCCCAAAGGTTTTTTATGAAAATTCCGATAGGCCCAAAATATAATGGTAAAAATTTCTTCCATTGTTCCAAGACCACCAGGTAATGCAATAAATGCATTAGAATTAACCAACATGTGTCTCATACGGTCATGCATGGTTGCAACCTTCAATTCAGTACCCAGGGTGAAGTAGGAGGTGCTCCCATTTTTTAAGCCAACACCTAAGACGTTACACCCCTTTGTGAGTGCAGATCCTGCAACACATCCTTTTAAACCCTGAATCCCTCCCCCATAAACAAGATTGATTTTTCTTGCAGCTAATGCCTTACCAAGGGTATAAGTTGCATGTTGAAATTCTCCATCCTTTCCAAGGTTAGACCCACCAAAAACACAGATAGTATTGATCTTATCCATATACAGTGTTTCTATCTTTTTTTGAAAAAATATGTCATAGAGGTTGATAATTTATAGGGACTCAATATCAGACAAGGAGATCGCTTGAATAGTGCGGGATCAGGATTTGGTAGAAAAAGTTTGAATTTTTGTAGTAAAAGTTTGAATTTTTGTTGCAAAAGTTTGAATTTTTGGTTCAAGGAAAATGTGAATGTCAGAGGGGAAAGACTTTAAGCAGGGGTGAAAATTTAAAAAAAAAATAAAAATGGTGGCCCAATAAATTGAAAAGACAATGTAAATGACAAACATACACGCATGAGAATGAACAGTAGTTGTGATTGTGGCTCACATCTTCCTCTGGTTTTACGTCCAGTAACGGCTGAAACGCCTTCTAAGAGTCGAGGATGTGCTTCCCATTCAGTTTTCTTGTAAACTGACAACAGGGTCTTTTAAAGTCAGATTCCCAAGACTATAACGTGCTTTTTCCTTACGGAACAGTTCAAACAAATCAAGAAGGACTCCTTGTACATGCCCACTAGGATGCGTCTCAAGAGTCTGAATGATATCATCCAATGACTCCTTACTCAGTCCATCCTTTATGAATTGAATTTTGTCCTCTCGATTTCTTGAAACCATTCCAGGGTTCTTGCATCTTGTGTTACAGGTCCATCTTGCACACCTGTAGCAAACTCCAATTCTTTTTTCCCTTCTCTTCTTTGCATAGGAACTTCTTCCCATACCTGGCATGTTTTTAACAAATGATTCTTGAAATTCACCTGCTAAACGTACCTTAGCTTCAATGATCCAACGGACATCTTCTGGAAGGCCTAAGAGTGTTAATGCTCTCAATCGTTCAAGTCTGCAATTGTAAATGTCTTTAAGAAAATTTCTGGGGAGAGTAGGGAACAAAATTTTGATCCTGGTGAGAGCTTTCTCCATTTTTTTTCTTAAAACACTCAAGTTATTATTCCTGCAAGCTCAATGTGGTGTAATAGTTGGGATGATTTAAGAGGTGAAGAAGGAAGTTGAGAGATTAGTTGAAACTTATAAGCGAGGAATGTGAGAGAGGGAGAGGGAGAAAGAGAGAGAGAGAGAGAAAGAGAGAAAGAGAGAGAGAGGGAGAGAGAGAGACTTCTCTTGAATTTATTGCAGGTATGTGGCATTGTGCAAATGCACTTCTTCTACCGTGTGCTTTTGAAAACCTTCGAAAAATGGTTTAAGACGATGTCCATTCACCTTGAAGATTTTTTCAGTTACCTCATTTTTTATTTCCACTGCACCATAAGGAAAAACATTAGTAACTACAAATGGTCCTAACCATCTAGAGCGTAGCTTACCAGGCATAAGCTTTAGCCGAGAATTGAAAAGGAGAACTTTTTGTCCAACGGAAAACTCCTTTCTTGCCAACTTTTTGTCATGAAGAGCTTTGACCTTTTCTTTGTAAATTTTGGAGTTTTCGTATGCTTCTAATCGAATTTCTTCAAGTTCCTGCAATTGAAGCTTCCTATGGATTCCTGCTTGGTCTAGATCCATGTTGCATTTCTTTACTGCCCAAAATGCTCTATGCTCTAATTCAACTGGAAGATGACATGCTTTACCAAAGACAATCCTGTAGGGAGACATGCCAATGGGTGACTTGTAAGCTGTCCTATATGCCCATAATGCCTCAACAAGGTGCAAACTCCAATCCTTCCTGTTAGGCTGAACTGTTTTCTCTAAGATTTTCTTGATCTCTCGATTAGAAACTTCAGCTTGACCATTTGTTTGAGGATGATATGGGGTGGAGACTTTATGCATGACTCCATATTTGCAGAGTATGGCTTCCATTGTGCGGTTGCAAAAATGAGTACCTTGGTCACTAATTAGAGCTCTAGGAATGTCAAACCTGCTAAAAATGTTAGACCTGATAAAATCTGCAACAACTCGAGCATCATCAGTACGGGTGGCTTTTGCCTCCACCCATTTTGAAACATAATCAACAGCTAGCAGAATGTAAACAAAGCCAAAAGAGACAGGGAATGGACCCATAAAGTCTATACCCCAAACATCAAATACCTCACAAAAGAGAAGTGGTTGTTGAGGCATCTCATTTCTGCGCGAAATACTCCCTATTCTTTGGCACTGCTCACAAGTTATGCATAATCTATGTGCATCACGAAATATTGTAGGCCAATAAAAGCCTGAGTCTAGTACTTTTCTAGCTGTCCGTTGTGGCCCAAAGTGTCCACCACAAGCTAGGGAATGGCAAAAGGTAAGTACAGACTGAACTTCATGATCTGGAACACACCTTCTAATGATTTGATCACTGCATGTCTTCCAAAGGTATGGTTCATCTCATATGTAGTGTTTGACATCACTTTTCAACTTGGCAATTTGCGATTTGGTGAAGTGTTTGGGTATTTCTTTAGCAACCAGATAGTTTACCAAATCTGCATACCAAGGATCCTTCCCGTGCAAATGATAGAGATGCTCTTCTGGGAATGAATCTGCAATTGAAGTTTCTTCACAAGGTTGCTAGATCCGACTTAAATGATCTGCAACAGAAGCATCCAACGAATCAGTCTTGGCTTAGCATCTGTCTTCTTCAGCAAGTATTTCAAAGCTGCATGGTCAGAGAAGACAATAACTTTAGATCCAAGCAAATAGGAGCGAAATTTATCTAATGCAAACACAATTGCCAAAAGCTCCTTCTCAGTAGTTGTGTAATTTGATTGGGTTGCATCAAGTGTGCGAGAGGCATATGCAATGACATGAGATCTCTTGCTAACTCTTTGAGACAATACAGCACCAAGGGCATAATTAGATGCATCACACATTAATTCAAATGGAAGCGTCCAATTAGGTGGTTGAATGATGGGAGTGGTTGTCAACCGCTTCTTTAGTTCATCAAATGAATCCTTGCATGCTTGATCAAACACAAATTTAGTATCTTTTTGTAGTAGTTTAGAAAGAGGTTGTGCAATCTTGCTAAAATCCTTGATGAATCTTCTGTAAAAACCTGCATGACCAAGTAAAGAACGTACTTCTCGCACAGAAGTGGGGTAAGGTAGAGAAGTAATAATGTCTATCTTGGCCTTATCAACCTCTAAACCTTTGCTAGATACCAAGTGTCCTAAGACTATACCTTCTGTTACCATGAAATGACATTTTTCAAAATTCAAAACCAGGTTAGTCTCAATGCATCTGTCCAAAACTTTAGAAAGGCTTTCTAAGCATGCATGAAAAGAAGAACCATATACAGTGAAGTCATCCATAAACACTTCCATGCAACTTTCTAAGAGATCAGAGAAAATGCTTACCATGCATCTTTGAAAGGTTCCAGGGGCATTGCATAGACCAAAGGACATCCTTCGATAGGCAAAAGTACCAAAAGGACAAGTGAATGTGGTCTTATGCTGGTCTTCTGGGGCTATATGTATTTGAAAATAACCTGAAAAACCATCTAGAAAGCAATAGTGAGATTTTCCTGCTAATCTTTCCAAAATTTGGTCTATGAAGGGCAAAGGGAAGTGATCCTTGCGAGTAGCTTGGTTAAGCTTCCTATAATCTATGCACACTCTCCAACTGTTTTGTATTCTGGTAGGGATTAGTTCATCATTGTGATTTTTAACTACAGTCATGCCAGTCTTCTTAGGAACTACTTGCACCGGGCTTACCCAATCACTGTCTGAGATGGGATAGATGATACCAGCTGCCAAAAGCTTACCTACTTCCTTCTTTACCACATCTAGGATGGTTGGATTCAAACGCCTTTGTGGTTGTCTAACATGTCTGGTGTTTTCCTCCAGCAGTATCCTATGCATACAAATAGATGGGCTAATACCTAGAATATCAGTCAAAGTCCATCCAATTGCTTGTTTATGGCTTTTTAAGGTTTGCAGTAACCTTTCTTCCTGTTGTGGTAGAAGGTTCTTTGCTACGATGACAGGAAGCTTCTCATTTCCCCCAAATAAGCATACTTTAGATGTTCAGGCAAAGGCTTCAATTCTAAAGGAGGTGGTTGTATTATGGAAGGAAGAGATCTATCTGAGATTGAAATGTCTGCAACACTTGCATCTAACATGTCATCTTTCAACGAAGGTTGGTCTGCAGCATTAATCCTGGAACACACAATACATGAATCAAATTCATCACATGTGCAAGTAAAATTATCTAAGTAATCTAAATCAAAATCAAAAAATTTAAAAAGTAGATTGTCAATAGAATAATCATCCGCAAGAAGGTCTATGCCATCAAGTTGAAAGAGTGAATGATTCTCTATGGGATGCTTCATGGCTTCAAATATGTTGAATTGGATGATATCGTCTCCAAATTCCATAGAGAGAGTCCCCGTATGCACATCTATCTTTGTTTTTGCAGTTTTGAGGAAAGGTCTCCCTAGGATCAAAGTTGCTCTATTGATGGATGACTCATCTTCCATATCCAAAATGTAGAAGTCAACTGGAAAGATCAGCTTATTCACTTGAACTAGCACATCTTCAAGTACTCCGGCTGGATGTGCTGTACTTCTGTTGGCTAATTGAATCACCACACCAGTTGGCTTCAGTTCTCCCAGATTCAAAGATTTATAAACTGATGAGGGCATAACATTAATGGAAGCACCTAGATCCAACAATGCATCACCAAATGTAGAGTTTCCTATTGTGCAAGGAATGGTGAAAGTTCCTGGATCTTTACATTTCTGAGGGAGGTTGGGTTGAATTAAGGCAGAAACATTGCGTCCCACACTGATCTTCTCATCCCCTTTGAGTCTTCTCTTATGCGTGCACAGGTCCTTTAGAAATTTGGCATATTTGGGAATTTGCTTGATAGCATCTAGAAGTGGTATGTTGACTTCCACTTTCCTGAAAGTATCTAGAAGCTCCTTATCCAATTCTGCATGAACATTGGGCTTGGATTGAACCATTCTATTTGGAAAAGGTAAAGATACCTTTTGATCAGCACAATTTGGGGTTTTCTTCTCATCAGATGCTTCAAGTGCAGATCGTTTATGGAAAGCTTCTTTTTGTTGATCATTCGATGTCTTATCGAAGGCTGGTGTATTTTTTTCATCAGACTTTCCCTCTGATTCAGATGGCTTATCAGAGATGTCTCCAGGTGTAGAGATAAATGCTTCTTTTTGGTGTGGATTAGTCTGATTGAAGCTTTGTTGCTTTAAAATTGTAGGGTCTGTCTGCACTTTCTTCCCACTTCTCAAGGTCATGGCATTCACACTTTTGGGATTTACGACAGATTGAGAAGGTAGTTGACCAGAACCTTGAGATTTCAATTGGTTGACAGTGGTAGCCAACTGCCCAATTTGAGTTTGTAAATCCTGAATGGTAGAACTTACATTTTGTTGAAACTGAAGATTGTTGGTTGCTAATTGCTTCATCAAATCATCAAGAGAGGGTTCAGAAGCATTAGAGGGTACAGATTGCTGCATATGCTGTTGTTGTTGTCTGAATGGCGGTGGTTGGTATTTATTTTGGGAGTCAGATGTTTGAATCCTTTGTTGTTGTGGAGGACCATATCTCAAGTTAGGATGGTTTCTCCAACTAGGATTGTATGATCCAGAAGGTGGCTCAAACTTCTGTTGCTGATAATGTTGAGGAGGCTTGTATTGTTGTCCTGTGCCAAAAATACCATTTACTGCAGCCTCAAGTGTTTCACTTTCTTGCAATGTTGGGCATGCATCAGTAGGATGATCTGCAGAAGTGCAGATGCCACATGTTTTGGTTTTGTCAACAACATTAAGTTGCTGTTGTTGTCCGATGGCCAACTGTCTTACGATGGAGGTTAGTTCTTCAATTTTGTTCTCCAATCGTGTATGGTCTATCTTGGTGGTCATTTCATGGACTCCTTTAGACAAGGAATTAGTTCGAGAATTGAATTGCTGAGAATTTTCTGCCATGTTGGCAATCAAATCTCGAGCTGCTGTAGGAGTTTTGTCCATAAGTGCTCCACCACTAGCTGCATCAACCATGTTTCTGTCCATTGGCATGAGTCCTTCATAGAAATACTGAATCAGTAATTGATCACTGATTTGATGGTGTGGACAAGTGGCGCATAGTTTCTTGAATCTCTCCCAATACTCATAGAGAGTTTCTTGGGAGTTCTGTCTGATGCCGCAAATCTCTTTTCTGATAGCTGTTGTTCTGGATGCAGGGAAGAATTTCTCCAGAAATAATCTCTTCATATCATTCCAGCTTGTAACAGATGTTGGATGTAGATAGTACAACCAGTCCTTAGCTCCATCATTTAAGGAGAAAGGAAATGCCTTCAACTTGATATGATCTTCTGGAATTCCTTGTGGCCGCATTGTGGAACACACAATGTGAAATTCCTTCAAATATTTATGAGGGTCCTCACCTGCAAGGCCATGAAACTTAGGTAGCAAATGTATTAATCCAGACTTTAGTTCAAATGGTGCATCAACATCAGGGTATTGAATACACAATGGTTGATAAGCAACATCAGGTGCAGCTAATTCTTTTAACGTTCTATCAGCCATGTTCTTAGCAAAATATTTAAAACTATCAAAATTTAAAGATGAAAAATCACTACTGTTACTTTCTTGGTTATTACTGGATGAATGCCTTCTATGTGCTCTTCTCAAATGGTGGAATGTTCTATCAATCTCAGGATCATATGCATATAAATTTTCAGGATTGGATCGGGTCATACACAAAAAGGTGAATTCATACAGAAAATCCAAGAATATATACCTAAAGTAAAAAAAAAATGTTAGAAAGATTAAAACTTTTATACAAACTCCTAAATGAGCCTAGGAAATTAAAATGGTCCCCGGCAACGGCGCCAAATTTTGACACGCTCGTCGTAAACGCGCAAAAATAATTTCTAGATTTCCCCCAAACTATTGGTATAGTATAAGGTGCAACCTGGGTCATCTCCCAAAGACCATTTCAGATTCTTAAGCAAATAAGGAGAAAATTAGAACAAGGGGGGTTTTTGTAAAGATGTGATATCAAATGCTAAATACAAAATACAGAATGAAATTAATTTCACTTAACAATTATCAACTCAAGGAATTCAGAGGCTATTTTCTTAACTAATCATTGATCACTAAAATCATGCATTGTATTTATCAACCTAGGATCATCTGGAACCCCTAGAATGATCCTTGAATTCTCTACTGAGAAACCTCTCAGAATTTAATTGATTATAATCAACAAGATTTAGTAACCACTTAATCTTTTATCTAAACCAATTTCACAATCAGAATTCAGTTGAAGTAAGTAATAAAATGAAAACCTTCAATTCAATTACTTAATTTCTACTCTTCAAACTTTCGGAAAATGATTTACCAATCAAAAACCAATTATAAATCAATTATACATTAATCAAAATACGTCAACCGATCAAACTTTGATTAAAAGAATAAAATTGAAGAATATAGTAAAGTAGAGTAGAAATCACTCAATAAGCATGTAAATAAAGATCAAGACCTCAAAGTTAAAATGAAAATAGCTTGAATCCTTGAATTGAAACTACGAACCTAGCCTTCCATGAAGGAGGCAAACTAACAACAAAGAAAGAGGAAAACTAACAACAAATAAATCCTAAGCCTTCCATGTAGGAGGCAACTAATAATAAAGAAAACATAAGCCTTCCATGTAGGAGGCAAACTAACAAGAAAGAAAACATAAGCCTTCCATGAAGGAGGCAAAACTAACAAGAAAGAAAGAAAGAGAGAAAGAAAGAAAATGGTATTGGAGTTAATCTCCAAAATGGTGTGTGTCTCCTCTTGCAAACCCTTCTATTTATAGAGGATTTTTGAGGCATCATCTTCAGAAAGTCACCAACTAGGATATTACTTTTCTACCCTTTTCTTGCTTTCACATGGGCTTTGTTGAAATTGCAAAACACTTTTGAATTTTTGCCACCAATGAGCACAACAATTTTGACTTTCTTGCACCGCAATTTCGGATGTTCACATGTCCGAATTAGAGCTTGACTTCTGAACAAAAGTTGTAGCCCTGGATCTTAGCTGTCCAACAAAGTTGATTTCATCTCAATATGACTTCTATATCTCAAGATATGGCCGGATCTTTGCACACTGTTCAAATTCCACGTCAACAACACTATCTCATCTTTTGAGATAATTTCGGAGTCCTAAACATCCCATTTAGAGTCTGCTCTTGCTTTGTAACTATGGACACTTCTTTAAGCTTTCATTCAAGACAGATTTCATGATTTTTGGATGTTTACAACTCCTATTATGCTCAAAATACTATAATAGTGTCATTTTAATCGGGTAAGCAAAGAAATTCAATTAAACTTCATATGAACCCAAACTCATAAAATATGACAAAGATCACTTAATTGAACATATAAGAAGTCTTGATGGGTATATGTACACCGAAATCGACAAGGGGGCACATCCTCGGTATACCTAGAGTTATGTGTCGTCGTCGTCGTTGCTGAAAGACCCTGTCGCTCCACACGTGTGGGGTCCATATCAGCCCTAGCATCAGCAAGTGGAGCCTGTTGAGTTGGTTCATCGCTCAACCTTATTCATCAGCATAGTTCTCTTGACGCGTCCTCGGATGATGTCAAAAATTTTGGCTGTTGACATGGTCCCTGATGTAGCAACCTCGGTGCAAAGTAATGTATAATCTCCAACTCATCCGCCTAACATTAAAATAAATAGTAAATCATTATGTAATTTAAAGTTAGTATTTTAAATGATTAAGTAATGGGTCCAAAAAAACTTACCTCGCGCCCATTTATCGCAGCTTCTTGTGTCATCCATCGACGTGTATGTCGGATGTACCATCTCATATAATTCGAGTTATGACCTAGTAACTCGTCTGATGGTACATCGAGGCACACACGTTGATGCCTCTCCTCCCAAATCGCTAAGAAATGGTCAAAAAATCTACGCCAATTTTCGTCGGTCTTCCCCTTTAGCGTCATCCCGTGAACATCCTTTGGCTAAGATGGAGGCTTAGGAATATGTTGTGTCATCCCAAACTGTCTCATACAGTAGTCCGGTTGGTGCCACTCTAATATGTTGAAACATATTAGAGGCACCACAGTTATCCATATATCAGAACCAGCTCTACACGTATCAGGCAAAATGATTTGTTTATGTAAAAAAGTGAGGTTATTTTAAACTTAACAAGTATAAGAAATAATGTAAATATCAATGTTAGTGTAACTTTGAAGAGAACCTGATGTCGATCCATCGAATCAAATACGCGCCTATAGAAACTGATATCATGGTGATGCCATACTTGAGGCATCCTCGAATCCATCTAAAATAAGATTGCAAAAAGTTAACATTAATTTATGTAAAACCCTAAAACGTATAACATATTTATCTACAATGTCTGTTACATACCTCGCTCCTAAAGGAACTGTGTGATCGTCATATGGAAATCGTCCGGGAAAGAGCTTGGGAAAACGTTCTCAATCCCATAGCTGTAGTGAAATGGAAAATCCACACATCTCTTTTTTATCGTAATTTGTGCAATTGCACAATTCATGATCGAGATATGCAAGAACTGTTGCTCCCTAGCTATACTCAGCACAAACATCAAAATCAACAATCAGAGGAAGGAATCGTAGAGGGACTGTGGAGCTCGAGTGATCACAACACATCACACCCCCAGCGAAGCATCACTATGTATGAAAGGTAGCTACGCTACACCCAAGAACCCTGCGCGTCGTAACATGTCAACAATCGCAAGAGGAATCACTAGAACATTGTCTCGTTCATGATGAAACTTCGCCCTCCTTATCTTCAACTCTCGGTTAGCCTCTCCGTTCCATATCTACTCAGAGATATGGACCTCTGAAGCTTAAGGAGAGACGCTTCATCTGGGCCGGGTTGGATGATGCATGATGATTGCAATGGGTGACTGGATGATGCCATGTTATATGAGGCAATTGAAATTTAATAAACCTTACTCAAATTTGTATAATATTTTTTTTATTGATTAAAAAGTGATGTACAAATTTAATGTTTTATAACAAATTATTTCAACTAATCTATGTTTAAATTTTTTTAAAATTTTTCAATATTTAACTATGTAAAAATTTCAATTTATTTGATCACTTTTAAATTCTAACATAAACTTTTAATCCTATTTGTTGTCGAAAATTTTAATGATAAAAATTATAAATTTTATTAAAAAATTATGATTATTAACTTCGTTACCTAACATCAAATTAAATCCTAATTCATAATACAATATTTTAATTATATAAGCTATAAATTTTATGAAAAGGCATGTATTTTATTTTTCATTATTTTAAATTTATCAAATTTTTATTTATGTAAAAATATAATCATATTTACTAACTTTTTTTTAATATGAAATGATTTCTAATTTTTAATATATTTTTATTATTCTACAAATTATCACGTTTATAAATATTTATTTACTTTAAAACCTACTACTTTTAATAAATTCAAAATTTTAATTGGTAATCAATTTTTATTAATGTTTTATTTTCTATCCTAAATTATACCATAAGTATAAAATTAGTTATGCTTTTATTAAATGTTTTCAATTAAATTTTAAATATAATTTATGAAACCTAAAATTTTTTAATTAACTTAAATATAATTTTACACATTAATTATTTATAATAATTTTTTTTCTAATTAATCTATATTCTTTAAACTTTACTTGATATTAAAAATATTACAATTTTATGAATCCTATGTATTCATATTCTATAATAATTAATTACTATCATAAATTTATTAAACAATAAATACATCAATTAAAAAATAAATAACAGTATTAAATAAATAAATAAATCATTTCAGCTAATTAAATAAAAAAATAAACTAAAAGAAAAATTAAAAAAATAAATAAACAACATAAATTTAATTTTTTAAATTCTACTTAATGGTAATTATTCTATACAAAAAATATATCATTACATAAAATAAAACTATTATAAACTCATTTTTAATTACAAAAATATCTACTATCATTTACTTAGTTAAAAATTACTAGTAATGATTTTTTCATTATTTTTTTTTAAATTTCAGTTTTACTATGTTTATTATAATATAAAAATTAATTCTAATAAATTTTTTTTGTAATTTCTATTTTCTTATTTTATACGATTTTTTAAAATTTATTGTTCAAACTCATTTTTTAAATTAATTATTATTTTTTATATTCTAAATTTCAATTTTTTATTAAATTTGAAATACTAATATTAATTAAATTATTTTTTAAAGTTTAAATTTATTATTTTATTAAGTTTTTTTTTCAGCAACTGATTGTAAAAATTATTTTATATTAAATTTCAAATTTTCATTTTGTTTTTTAATTATTATTTAAATATCAATTTGAACAAAATTATTTTTTAAAATATAACTTTATTCAATTTTTACATTTTTTAAAAATTTTGTCAGAAATTTATTTTTCAATTTAACTTTTATTTAATTAGTAAATTTTTATTTTTAAATTTTTATTAAATATCAAATATAAATTTTTATCAATTCTTTTAAAAAAAAAACTCTAGGTTTATTAATTTCTTACATTTTCAAATTTTTTCACAAAGTGGTTTTTTCAATAAATTTTAATAATATTTTCAAATTTAAATTTTCTACTTTTTTAAATTTAAATTTAATCATTCCAAAAACTAATTTTTTATTTAATTATTTAATTAAAAATTTAATTTCTTATAATTTAAATATTTATTTTAATCAATTTTTTTGATAAAGTCAAATTTAATTATATTATTACATTTTTTAATTTCTCCACAAACTGTTTTTTTACATAAATGTTAATAATATTTTTAAATTTAATTTTTATACTTTTATTAATTTTTAAATCCAGTTTTTAATCAAAAGTTTTTTGAAAACCTGATTTTATTATTTTTTTCACATTTTTTTTCAAAAACTCACTTTTCCAAAATTTTTCAGATTATTTTATTTCATTTTTAAACTTTTATTAAAATTTAAATATGATATTTAATGTTTTACAATTTTTTATAATTATTCTGATTTGTTAAAAAAAATTAATACTTTTAAATTTTAATTTATGTGTTGTTTAATTATTATTTATCTTTTTTTAAAATTTCTTTTTTTTTTTAACTTTTTTCTCCTCCTTCTTTTTCATCTTGTTCAAGAACATTTGTAAACTCTAATATCCAATTCCAAATATTAAAATCTCAAATCTTAATCTAAAACTAACTATTTAATTATTTTAATGTTATCTAATCTATCTTAACAATAAATTTTTAAGACTAACCTCTTTTCTTTAATTTATTTTTTCGGTGGTTCCATTAATGCAAAGTCAGTAATCCCAAAAATGCAATAACACAAAATGCAAATGTTGCTGGTCTATAACTTCAAACTAATAAATAAAAGGTTTTACCCTGTTGTTGGAAACCAAACTCACACAAAATGCATATATTTATGCTTCTTAAACGAAATTTGCAAAATATTTATGCTTTTTAAATAAAAATATAAAAATTTATGTGTTTTACTCCATTTTTCTTACATTTGCAAACTATAAAAATATATATTTAGGTTTAAAAAACAAAAAACGTAATGATATTGCAAACTACAAACACGTATATTTGTAGTTACTCAGTACAAAACGTATTAATTAATACGTTTTATATTCCAAAAAATTTCATCAAACGTACGATATTGTACGTATTTGTTTTAATTCTATTCTGAGATTTTTTTTTATTTTTATTTTTTACAACATCATTTTCAGAATTAATTTTTGTTTGTAAAACACCGTTACGAGAAAACTACCAATAAATCTGTACATGCGTTGGGTTCACGAAACACATGGCTTAATGATGATAGTCAATGACGATTTTTGCATCTGCCCAAATGCCCAAACCCGACCAGTTGTCACAGAAGGAGGGAACTTTGTTACTACGGATAATGTGAAATTCACCTTTGATGTACAACGAAGTATTTAGAATAACATTTCAAACAAATGATAGTTAGAATAGCATTTCAAACAACTAATGCCTACGGTGTGAACATCGGAGTAAGTTTGGAGTATTTAGAATATCTCACACCAACATCGCAGCAAGACAATGTTCACGAGACCTGCTTGTTTTATCCCAGAGTCACCATCATGTTTTGTTGGTATGAGATTTGACCAACCTATCCTATACAAATTACGTATGTGAAATCAATCTGATCGCGTACTGACTATTTGGGATACAAGTAGTTTTTGTAAAGTTGACCAGTATGGATAAAATCACTGGTTTTTTTAGTTAACACCTTGAGTTTTCAGTTGTCTACAAATATAAATGATATTGATTTAATTAATATATATAATTTTAAATTTGAATTTTGTATATAAAATATATATTTATAAAAGTTTTGTCCTACAAAAATGATATAATTAAAAAAATTAAAAGAAAATATTTTTAATATATATTTATTATAATTTTAATATATTTTATAATAATTTTAATAAATGTTTTAATTTATTAATATTTTAACTATTTTCTTCAAAATAATTTTTGGCAAACTTTAGATAATTATTTTTATAAAAATATATTATACTTGACAAATTAAAACCACTTGTCATTTTTTCGCTTAATCTAATAATAACATTTTGTGAATTTGTAAAGGAATTGGCTACGTTTAACATTCAATAATATTTCAATAATATTGTATTTACAATAATTTTTTCACATCGCTTTTGATATATTGTTTTTATTTTTGACAGTTGCATCATTTATCTTCTAATTAAATTTTTATTTTAAATTATAAAATATCATTGAAAAACGTGACTTTTTTTACCTAATATATTTATTCATTATGAGAAAAATAAAAAATGTTTAAATAGAAAAAAATATAAAAAAGAATGATTTTTTAACTAATTTTAATATTTATACAATATAAAATTTAAAAAAATAATTTAAAGTATATTATAGTAAAATTTCAATTTTTTGTTAAATCATTTTTTATTCTTGTGAAAAAAAATTATATTATACATTTATTTTACTTTATACTTATAAAAAAATAAATAGAAATATTTTTATTTATTTTTAACTATTTATGTAATATATTTTATTTTTTATCCTTTATTAATTTTTATTTTCTTTTAATGCTTCCCAACATATTTTTTTTTGTGTAATTTTCCGTTTACCTGCATCACATTTTTTAAATTTTTTTTTTTATTAAAAATATTAAAGTTTATTTAAGATTATTAGGAGTGTTCCATTTTTTATTTTTAAGTCAATTTTTCAAACAGATGTTCTGTAAAAATAGTTTTTAATGTGTTTTTAAAACAATTTTAACCAAAATTTCAAAAAAAAAAGTTTTTTAAATATTATTTTTAATTTTAAAATATTTTTATTCTTAAATTTAATTAACTCTATCATCACTAAATAATTATTCAATAGAAATAATAAATAATAATAATAATATATTTTATTATTTTAAAATAATTTAAATTTTTATTTATATAATTTTTATATAATAAAAATAAAATAAATAATACTATTACATATATAAATTATATTAAAATTTTAAATTATATAAATATTTATAATATATTATTTTTATATAAAATAAATACTAAATAATATAAAAAATTAAAAAAAAAATTTATCTTAAATATGAATAATTATATAATATATAAAATAAAAAAATTTATAATTATATAATATTTTTTATATTGTAACCACTGTACCATTATTATTATCTCAAAAACATTACTTATAGTTTTTTCTAGTAGCACCATAATCTTCATAATAATAATAATAAATTTTACTTTCAAAATTTTTATTTTTATTATTTTAAAAATATTAAATTATTTATCTATTTTTATATATTCACAAATAAATAACACTATTTGATATATAAAAATTATATTTAATTTACAAAATTATAATGTAATTTTTTTGTGATATAATTTTTTTTAATATAATATATTATCTTATATAAAATAAATATTAAATAATATATAAAATATAAAATTGTATAATAATAATAATTCATTATTTATTTTTTTACAAAAATATTTTTCATCTAATATTTATATATTAAAAAATAAAAAATATTAATTTATATATAAATTGTATTAAATTTATAATATTCTAATATATTATTATATTATATAACTATTTATAATATATACTATTTTATGTAAATAAATATTAAAAATATAAAAATATACATAAATTCTTTATATTAAACATTAATAATCAAATAATATATAAAATATAAATTTTTATAATTATATAATATTTTATATTATAATTATTACATCATTATTATTCTTTCATAAATATTATTTTTATTTCTATTATTATTACTATTAATATTAATATTGTTATCATAATTATAATTATCATCAATAATAAAAAATATTTAATTTACTATTTTTATAAATTTAAAATATATTATTTTAATATAATTTGATTTGTTAAAAGTTAATATTTTATTTATATGTTTTTTCTAGATTTATAATAAAATAAGTTAATTTATTTTTGAACCACACATTTATATATTTTATTTATATGGAGGGATAACACACATTTATCTGTCACATCATAAAAGTACAATATACCCCGTATTTTGGAAAATAATTTTGTGTTCCTAAAATGAAAATTATTGTTGATATTTATTGTAAAGGTAAAATAAAAAGAATATTTTTTTATTATTTATTGTAAAGGTAAGATGAGTTAAATATTTACGTTTTTAAACTTGTCGCAACTTGGATCACGACGGAATGATACAATCAAATTTTAATAAAAATAGATGAATCGCCACCAAAATTTATTAAAAAAAATTGAAAAACAACTTAAAATTATGGTCATTACAACTGTATGGATTCAAAAACTAGTCAGGTAAAAGTAACACCCTATACTATTCTTTAATGGTTACCTTGTAGTTAACTGTAACACCCTATACTATTCTTTAATGGTTACCTTGTAGTTAACTGTATATGTATACGAATTTAGTTAACTTTCAAATGTTCATTTCACTCAAATAAAATAATAATATTTTTGTTGATCTGTATTGTTGATAGGTAAGTTATTAAAAAAAATTATTTATTTTTTAAAATAAATGAAAAAATATCTAAAAATTTTATTAGAAAAAATTTAGAAAATTATTTTTTCTTTAAAAAAATTTAAAAAACCCATTTTTTTAATTTTGCCTTTTAATCTTTGAAAGGAAATATGCATATGATTTAAGATAGCAAATGACTATTAAATGAATTTTTACCAATCAAAACAATATTAAAGGTGGATCAACTATTCAATTAATACCATTTAATACTCATGTAAAAAAATATAAAATAAAAGAGATCAACAACTTTAATCAAGCAAAAAAAATAAATAAATAAAAATTGCAGGTTAATTTTAAAATGATTGGAATATTGCAAATGGAATTGGAAAAATTGGAACAAAAGAGGATAGATATGACTTGTTTTAAAAGGTTGAGTTTGATTGATTTGCTCATCCGTATCTCTATCATCTTTTCTGAAGTTTTTTTTTTCCTATCAATACGTCTTTTAACTACAATAAATTTATTCATTTAACAAACATAATTATTTTCAAAAAATAAACCTACAAATAAAAATATTTACTCAAAATATAACTTAAAAAAAAGTTAAATTAAATTTTTTAAAAAATTATTAAAAATGATATAAGCTCTGTCATACTTCCAAAATAATCGTACTTTCATGATGTAATAGATAAATATATGTCATCCGTTTATTATGCTATACACACTTATATCATATTTTCATCATACTATACATCTTTAGTCATACGATACACATATTTATATATTTTTTAATCCTATAACACACATTTTTCCATTAAATGTAACAGATTTCTTCGATCTCCAGTAAAAAATTATTTTTTAAATACTCTTATTTTGATAATTATTATTTTAAATAATCCAAAACGGTCAAAAAGTTTATATTATCTGTGACACGGTCAACTCCAATGAATCAAATTGTGGTGTGAATTTGGCATTTGTTTGGATGCTTGCTGTGATTGGTAGGGAGAATTTTTTTATGAATTAATAACAAAATAAAAAGTTATATATTTTTATATTTTATTTTAAAATGTATAAATGATAAAAATAAAAAATATATAATATAATATAATAAAAATAAAAATAAATAAATTATATTTAAATATAATTTATATTTATACTATCATCAATGTTTTCGTTTCCACAAACGTACCAATTTCCAGGAAACCTACTAACCATCACCCACCTATCATCTATCCACCGAACGTCTCATAATCATAACATCTGTCACTTCTTTGTCATGTATATAATTTTATTATTTTCATGTGGGTGGGTCAGATTTTAATATGGGCTTTGCACGGGCTTATAACATAAGATATTAAACATAAAATAAACTTATATTAACTTATAAATATTAATAATTAATACTTTTTCTGATTGGAGTAATTTTAAAGAAAGAAAATAAAATAAAATAAAATAAAAAGAATCTTTGTTTGTTTGTTTAACGTAAATAAGAATAAAAAATTATTTTTTAATGGAATGTATAAAAAAATAATCTCTTAGTAGAAAAGAATTAAAAAGAAAAATTACTTTATATTTTTAATTATCAAGTTTTTTATAAATAAAAAATATTTTTAAAAAATAAGTTTAATTTATTTTATTTTCTATTCATTCAAATAAAAAATATTTTTATTTTTATTTTTATCTATTCAAATAATTTATTTTTTTTATCTTATTTTTAATATATTTTTGACATTCTTATTTTCTATCCTTTTATATATATATATATATATATATATATATATATATATATATATATATATATTCTATATCATTCAAACAATGTTTAAAAAAAAAAAACAATTTATCATGTACCTTTAAGATGAGGGGTGAGCACACGAAGAACATGGAGATCATCTGATCGAACCCCATGTAATTCAAAAATCATTTTAAAAAAAACTATAAAATTAGCGATTTAATACTATTAGTATGGGTTGATATTTCAATATTTGTTAGCTTGTATTCAACCCGGTTGACAATATTCATAAATAATGCTATAATATAATATTTTAAAAATGCTGAACCACAAACTAAGTTGTAAGCGGCTTCAAATTTGCAAATGCAAACAACTTAAGCAAATACTGTATGGGTATTTAGAAAATATTTAACCAATAATATAATTTAAAATTTTAGGAGGTGTTTAATTTCAGAAAATGTTTTTTAATTTTTAATTTTATTATTTTATATAGAAAGTAATGAAAATAAAAAATAGTTATTTCTGTTTTTAATTTTTAATATAAAATAGAATAAAAATAAAAATAAAAATAGAAAATAAAAAAAATATTTTCTAAAAATAAACGACCGTTAGTTTTACCTTCAATTTTTGAATTAAATTAAATTTTAAAATATTTATCCATCAAAAAATTAATTTTAATAATAAATTTAGATAAAATTTAAATTTAAACTATTTAATTACAACATGTTTAATTTTTTTTAAGAAAAAAAATATTTACAAAATAATAAAATTTATGAAATTGAACATAACTTTTTCCCTTTCAATTACGATAACTAATAATTAAATATAATAGTTTATTATGAATTTTAAATACCTATTAGGATAAATTTGATGATAAAATTTATAGTAGTTTATATAAAATTTTATTATTTTTATTATATTAAAAGTTATGAACTTCAAATTAATAGAAAAGTTGAAAGTTCCTCTCCTTGAATTAGCATAGTTAATTAGACATAAGTTGTAAGTGTCCAAATTTAGTATATCCTAACGTAACTATTATTTTTTTTTCTTATTTTTCCTGTAAAATCTGTTTTGAATAATTTCTCATGCCAGATAATAGAAAAGGACATTTTAATACTGTAGAAACTCGTAAAAGAATAGTAATGCTCTTAAATTTACAATTTCTACAATAATAGTTTTATTTAAACATTCTTTTAGTCGAGGTATATTATTATTATCTATATAATAATTTTTATAATATTATTTTTTTATCACATTAATCATATTATTACACTTTTTATTTTATCCTTTCATTATACAAAAAAAAACTATATAAATTAAAGTCAAAGTACAATTGATCTTTACTAATTAGTAATTATAACCTGTTTATATACCAAGCTTGTTAGTGTCTTCATTAAAAGATTGATAGGCATGGCAATTCAACAATGTCAAGGTCAAAAATGAACGTGCCCACTATATTCTTAGTAATTAAAGACTGTAATTTTTTAACAAGTACAGTACATGACTAAGTATTGATTCTATTAGTATATTCTTAAAAATAACATGCGCCGGAAAATTTTTCAAATTAACATATTTTTTATAATCCTTTATTTGAAGGCTATTTCGGGTTAAGATTAATTTAAGTGAAGCTAAGCAAATTTACTTAAGGAATTAAAACTCATATTAAAGTATTTATATTTTATTCATAAAATTTAAGGTAAAAACCTTACTTAAAAAATAGTAAAAATCCTTATCCTCACACACATTTAATTGCCTCTCAATTGTTTCTTTTCACAACTTATTTCTTCGGAATCTTAAGATGATGACTATGGATTTGGATGTAGACCTAACTTCATAAATGAACTGAGATATAGAGAGAGTCAGAGAAGGAGAGAGTATATTTGGTTGTTGGATGCATAAAGACCATATTAAATTATAAAAATCATATTTATGGAATACATATTAATTATCCTTGCAATTAATGTCTCACTATATATATATATCATGTTAGAAATCCCCGATCATACACCTTTATCAACTAACACAAATAAAATGTCCTACTCAGAAGATTTCAATTAAATATGCGAAATAACACGTCCTAATATAATCAATAAATCTAATTCTCAGCCGCTACACTTGTTTATATATACTTATTTATATTCAGATGTAACTTGTTTATATTTTAAAAAAAAATCAGATCATAAATATTAACAGATATATATATATATATATATATATATATATATATTTATATCATCAATAATCATGAGTATCTTTCATTGTCAAAATTACTCGATTTATAAAATGGATCCATTATTTATAATATTAAAAATATATTTAAAAAATTATTTCGACTAACTCAAAATTTAAATTATAGACAAAAAATTTATTAAAATATTTAAGTTCTATTTGATAAATATTTATTTTAATTGTCAATAACCTGTTTTAGACAATTACAAATATTTTAATTAAATTTTATGCATTTCAAATTTTTATTAAAATATTCATCTTTAATATATTTTTATAATATAATTATTATTTATATAAATATATTATTATTTAATTATTTTATAATAATTTTGATTTACTTATATTATATTATTATAAAATATTTCATTTTAAATTATTATTTTAAAATATATTATTTATTCTATTTTATTAAAAATATTAAATAATTTGATAAAAAAAGTTAAATTATAAAAAAATTAATTTTTTTGTGTAAAATTAAAAAACTATTTAATTAAATTTAATATATTTTTATTATAAAATATATATTAAATTTATCATATTTTAATCAATTGTTTAACTTTTTTATTTATATTTTTATATTTTTATATATTTCAACTAATTTTATTAAATATATTTAATTTAATTAATAACTTATCAAAGTTTTATCTATTTTTTTTATTTTTAATTTTTATCTTTAAGTTAACCTTCAAACATCCAACTACCAAACAAACCGTAAACCTCTAACAACAAATCTGCTTATTTAAGGTATGTTCATGGTTTTGGTTTTTAATTTTTATTTTTATTTTTATATTTAAAAATTTATTATAAAAATCATTTAACTTATTTTATTATAAATTTAATTAATTTTTTAAAATAATAATAAAATTATTATTATTATAATATAATAATAAAAATAATGATGATAAAGATACTTTTATTAATAATTATAATTATAATAATTATAATATAAAATATTATATAATTGTATAAAATTTTTATTTTATATTATTTGATAAAAAATAAAATATTTTATATTTTATGATTATAATTTATTATATATAAAATAATATATATTATATTATATTATAAATAATTATATACTATAAATATATTATAATATTAAAGATTAAATATAATATATAATAATATTATTATTTGTTTTTAAGAACTTATAAAATATATGAATAAATATTTATTGATAAAATTAATAAAAGCTAAATTAAAAAACAATTAATAATTTTATTATTATTATTATAAAAATCTTTGTAATGTGCAGTATTTTGAAAATTGGATTGACAGATCGAACCAGAATCCAATTCCCTCTTCGAATTAATTAATTGAATCACATAACTATTTTAGAAAAATCGATAATAAACCAATCAAAAATTAATTTTATATAAAATAATAATATTTTTAATTTTTAAAAATATTAAAATAAATATTTATTTTATTGTATTTATATAATTTTAATTTAAAAATTAGAATGTATGTTATTTTTTTAATTTTTAATTATATTAAATTATAATTTTGATATATTTTATTATCATTATATATATTATATTTTCAATATAATATATATTATACATATTTTTAAAATAATATTTAATTAATATTAATTTGAACACAGTTAAATTATTGAATTTTAAATTAATTTTTAACTAATTTAATTTAAAAAATATTAGCAATGAAAGAATGTATGTTATTTTTAAAATTTTTAATTATATTAAATTATATTTTTGATATATTTTATTATTATTATTATATATATATATATTATATTTTAATATAATATATATATTATACATATTTTAAAATAATATTTAATTAATATTAATTTAAACATAGTTAAATTATTAAATTTTCAATCAATTTTTAACTAATTTAATAGCTGATTTAATTTAAAAAATATTAATAATAAAAATGACAACGAGTGGTATTTTTAATAATAGGATGTTAATAATAATTCTATTTATAATAATGATATGGTTGATATTTGTAATAGGGTAAAAATAATAATGAATAATTGATAATGATAATTATATATGATGTAGTTTAATAAAATTGGTATTGTAAATATTTTAAAATTAAAAATAATAATAGTTTAATATCTTATGAATAGGTTCTATAGTCATTCTTCATTGTTGATTGTATTTTTTAATTAATTAATTTATAATTTTTAACTTTTCTATGAATTTTTAATTCAGCACGTTTAAGAGAAATATAAAATCGGTTGAGAATAAATTATAATAATTAATAAAAATTCGCAATAGACGCACCATACGTTACGAACAAATGCGAAGTTATTTTCATGATTTTATTAGTGCGTGGACAATATAGTTTAGAATTTCAATTCGGTTAAAAGAATAGTTTTCATTGTGAGGCTTGTGCACCCAATGTTAAGATTACATATCAATTAAGCACATGGTCAGAGTATTGTTTATAATAACTGACACAATTATTTTGTCCTCTTCCGTGATGTTTTGAGTTCAAGTTCACTACTCTGTTCAATCTAATGTAGTATTGGAATAAATACAATGTTGAGCTCCTCACCAGTATCTAATTTACACATTATTCATGTTAGTACCGTTATTTTTTTGTTTAAAGTAGTTGTACTATTTCTAGACCTAACAGGCCCAAATCTATACGCTTTCCTGGGCTGGTTTTTAAGCAGATCGATTGAGTTAACATGGCCAACCCTCGACAAAAATAAAGCTAGCAGGATCAATCTCAGTCACATAAATGTCACTAACTCAGTAACTCTCATCTTAGTTTGAAAAAAAAAAAACACTCTAGAGCACTAAAACCGGAACCCAACATGAAGACCAACTTCTAAAATCATAAAGAAAAAAGGTAATAATATCATATAATATATTATATTATTATTACACAATATAAATTACCAACTTTTTTATATTAATGTTTTTTCTCTCTTGTTGGGTGGGGCACCGATTAAGTAGGGAAAATGACTCAATAAAGTTGGGCCCAGTATATTCACAATAAGTGCGGGCCTTGCAATAAAACCTCCAAACTAAACCTAAACGGCAAGATCGGCTACAAGCCTTTCCCTGAGGTCTTTCCGTAAGATCTTTCCAGAGGGTGCCTTTGGAATTGAGCCCACAAAGAAAACCCTGTTGATTCTTTTGTAAAACACAACCTGCCAAAAATACAAAGAGAATGTCGTAGCAGAATTAAATTATACCAAAACAGGGGGCGGGGGTGGAAAAAAGTATAAATGCTGAAGGCTATTTTTTTAAAAAAAAAAAAAAAAAAAACCATTTTTCAGAAGTTTCTAAGTTATTCCAGGGGGGATTTTACAGAAGCGTTTTACAGAACAAATTAAAGTGAAGTACCACATGGCGTATAACTTTTAGTTAAATTCCATGTTGTGGTGTCTTGAATGGGTATCTATATTTATTTTATGAGATATAATAGATAATAAATATATTATTAATAAAATTTAAAAATAGAATAAAATTAATAGCATAATTTATTGCTTATTTTTTTAATTGATAGGTAATTCTTATGATTATTTTATCGTTAAAGTTTTTATTGAATTTAATAATTAAATAATATATGAAATATTATATATATTAAGATCTTATTTATTTCATCATAATTTTTAGGTCATTTATTATTTTGTGTTTCAATTTTTACCAAGTATTCAATTTTACATAAAAATTTATAATTATTATTTGAAATTACTAAATATTTTTTCTCATTACATGATTTTTTTAATCAACCATTTAATTATAAATTTTAAACATTATAATATAATTTTATAATTATTTGAAATTTTTCATCAATGTAGTATTATTTTAATATTTTTAAAATTAAAAATTATTGATATAATAACAAAATATTTCATTATTTTTTAATAAAAAAATTTATAAAAATAATAAAGCTTATATAGATAATAAATATTTTATAATTAAAAATGGTAAAAATTCAAATTTATCTAAATTTTCATTAAAAACATTTTTTCTCGTTATTTTATATAAATAATAACAGTGAATATTAAAATTTTATAATAATTTCAGAAAACTTATAATAGTGGTTATTATTATAATATATTGTGATTCTCATCTAATTTTTAATATATTCCTATGCAACCATGTTTTCTTTATCATAATAAAATCTGGTTATTTATAATTTGTAGGATAATACTTTTTACAAAATATAAAACTTTATAATTGGGAATTTTAAAATAATATTATTTAACTATAATTTTTTTAAAACTTGTTTTACTTTTTTAAAATTGTATAAAATTATTTTATTGTTATTTTTAGATATTTATTATTGGTTTAAATTCAAACTATTTATTGCTCGCATGTCTTGTTTTTAACGGTATAATATTATTTTACATTGTTATAACGTTTTTTTTTTACATGTTTTTACTATTTTAGTTTTTTAAAAAATTTATAATATTGTAAATGATTTTTAATATTTCAATTTAATATATATATATATATATATATATATATATAATTATAGATCTTATGATAAATTAAGAATTACACAGATAACTATATTTTTTGAATATAGATAAATTTATATATAATAAACTCATAAAACAAAATTTATTTATCTAAATTATTATATAAAATATTAATTCAAAAATATATTAGAAATAGCATAATAATATAAATTAATAAATAAAATATAATAAATATTAATTATATCATAAGAAAAAAAAATACTATTTTTTAATTAAATGTGGAGATACTTAGATAGTTATTCAAATTTTATTTTACATTTGATAGTGAAAATTAAGAAAACAAAACAAAATATATATTATATTAAGTTAAATATATTTTATGTAGACATATAACATAACCTAATGTTTAACATGATACATATATTCAATAATAAAAAATTAAAATCAATCTATTTTAAAAATATAAATTAAAATAAATTATTTAAAAATAAATTATTTAAATCAAAATTTTAAATATTAAAAAAAACATATTTAACCTAATTATCTTACATTCGCTTGCCCGGTGCCCAGTGACACTTGCCACTGAGGAGTTTTCAAATTCGTTGATATAGGCACAAGACACAAGTGAGGCATCTCGCGGCAGAACCTGACTTTTGACGGAGTATTGAGCATCATCTGATTTTTAAATTTAAGGTATAAGTTTTATTTGTTTATTTAGTATAAGTTATTATTAAATTTTTAGCTTGATTGTAAATTTATTTTAAAATATTTTTTAATAATTTTTGAATAAAATAATAAGTACTTTATATATAAATTAATATATTTAAGAAAAATATTATATTAATAATATTTATTTATTTAAATAAATATATTTCATATAATTAAACAATTTATAAAATAATTTAAAGTCTAATTTTTCACGTAGAAAAGCCTTTAAGAAAATTAATTTGACACATTTAATAAATCAGCATCTGAGTCTATTATGAACTAGATCTTAAACTACCAAAATTAGGCTAAAGTTACTTTCACCCATAACAATAATGATATATAATTAGTGTGTGTTTGAGTTAACCATGGAAAATATTAATTTAATAATTAATTATATTGGTGGAATATATTTAGATAGATAACTCAATTAAACATTTATTCAACAAAAAATTATCATATAAATTTTTTTTTTTAAGTCTTTCAGAGCTTGCTTGGTGGACGTGGTCATTCTCCGAACCAAAAACCATTTGTTTACATGTAATATAATATTTTCTAAATAAATTACATATTCCTCAGTTCTCTAGATGAAATATTATTTTTTGGTCGGTCAAAGAAATTTTCTTACTCAACTCCTCATCTCCTGGTTTTTAATGGCATGCCAATTACGTTTAAAAAAATCATAATCAAAGAGGGATCAAATCATCCTCTTAATTTATTTTTTTATCTTAATAATAAAAGAAGACGTTATCGTTATCATTTAAAATAGTTTATTTTATTAAAATATTATCACTTAATTAAAAAAAATGCAAATAAAATAACCAAGTTTTCCGCTCGAATGATTAAGAGTTTTTGATTTTTTGTTTTTAAATTAATTTTAAAAATAAAATTTGAACAAAATAGTTTTAATTTAATTTTTAATATTATATAAATTCTTTAAATATATATATATATATATATTAATTTATATTTTATATTTTAAAATATTATATTTTTAATTTTATTAAAATATATCATCACTATCATCATTTCATTATATTAATCATTATTATTACAGTTATTATTATATTAATAAAATTTAATTTTTTATTGTTTAAAAATATTTTTTAAATTTTGAATTATTTTATTTATCTATTTTTATATATTTATAAATAAATAAATAATATTATTTAATATATAAATTATATTTAATTTATAATTTTATATTATATAAAAATTTATAATATAATATTACAGTATATATTATTTTATATAAAATGAATAATAAATATAATAAAAATATATTATAGTATATATTAAATTTATGGAAAATAATTTTAAAAAATAAATATATAAAAAACTGATTAGTTTAACCAAATTTTTATTATTAGAAAGGGAGAGACGGCAACACCATTAAAGGTGCTTATATGTGTGGAAGTTTCAGAAGTCATGTGGTGGAGAAATGTTGTTTCACATCTAAAGACAAGTTGAATGGTTGAATGAGGTAAAAAAAAACAAGAAAAAAAGTAAAAAAAATAAATAAATTATGATATATATAATGTATTAGAAAGAAAAATAAAAAAATTATCATTAAAATGTATGATAAATGTTATGTTGCCGTCACTTTTTCAAACCTGGCTCAATCTTAAATTTATTCTGGTTTGGATGTTGAAAGTCAACGAAATTAATTTACCTGCTTTGAGATGTATTGCTTGATTTCATCCTCGGAGATCTTAGAACCGTTTGATCGCACAACAAATGCCACAGGAACCTCTCCTGCAGCTTCATCTTTCATTCTGAAATTAATGTGGTGAACAGCAAGAATCTGTTCAAAAGGAAGAAAAGAAAAAAGAAAAAAAGATTGATAGGATGAAAATAAATATTTGTTAGCCATAGAACTTACGGCACAACAGCAGCGTCAGAAATGTTTGGGTGAGCAATTAGCATGGCTTCGAGCTCAGCTGGAGCCACTTGAAATCCTTTGTATTTGATCAACTCCTTTAGCCGATCAACGATGAAAAGCTCATCATCATCGTCGATGTAACCAATATCACCCGTGTGCAACCATCCTCCTTTATCTATAGTTCTTTCTGTGGCCTCTTGGTTATTTAGGTAACCTAACCAATTAAAGTAGGTAATTAATTTATATATAATTTTATTTATTGGTGATGGAGACTTGAGAGAGACAAATTAAAGTTTATATACCTTTCATGATCTGGGTGCCTCTGATGCAAATCTCACCTGCTTGGTTCCTTGGAAGCGAAGCACCGGTCTGAGGGTCAACGATCTTCATCTCCGCATTTCTTACGACGGTCCCGCACGCACCTGATTTCACCTGCAGCGGTTCCTTGGCAAACGCTAAGCACATTGAAAGCACGGGTCCTGCCTCTGTCATCCCGTAACCCTGTATGTTTCGTCCAATCATGCACTGTTAACATTTTTTATTAAATTATTTACTTCTTTACCCCTTTCCATCTTCACATTCTCATGCTTCTTTCACTTTTAGTGCCGTCATCGTGAGGGCACTTTCGTACTACTGTTTCCTTCATGTTCTTTTAATGCAAGAAGGGTACCGTACCCAAAATACGCCGAATTTATGGATGCCTATTGCTGTTCATACAATTATGACTGTATTTACTTTTTCTTTTATGATTTCTTCTTTTATTCCTTAAAAGAAACATTGAGCTAGCCTGATGCCTGGAGCATATCAAACTGTTTTGGGTTTCTCTTCAAAACTGTTCTTCCCATTCGTTACATATTATAGACCCATGTTCTCTATATAAGCAACATTGACAATCCTTACCAATTTACCATATGCGCTGATTTTCAACCAATTAATTTATAACATGAAATATTTTGAAAAATAATAAACGTACATCCAACAGTTTTTATATCTTAATGTATTTTATTTATTTATTTATTTTTATTACACCATATATTATATCTTTTTTTAATCCTTTATCTTTTTTTTTTCATTCAATACATCTCAAATAGGATGTATGAGTATCAATTTTTTAAATTATTTTTATATTTCATTTGTGAAAATTTTTGAAGAATAGTAATAATTAAAAATAAAGACCAATAAATCTGTTATAATTTAAAAAAGATAATAACACAACAAGTATTTAAAATTCTTTACTTTACCTAATTATTGTAGATTTTACTAAAAAAGTATTATCATATAAATAACTTTTTGAAAGGAAGTGGAAAGACAAAAATAGGTTGACTTGGAAAAGGATGGATTCGATCTTAGCATCAAACATAAAAGCAAAGATTGTTAGAGTATATATCTTGAAGTATTTGTTGAAGACAGTTTAATACATTTTAGTCAATGCTTTTAATTTTTAATGAACGTGTATCAAACAATTTCGTATATTTAATATTACATATTTTTTACATAGCTTAACAACACTTTGAATCCTCTAGTTTGAGCTGTATACATTAATTTGATCCTACAAATATATTTTAAATATTTTCAATTCCTCTATTTAGAAAATTTAGAAAAATGAATCTTTCATTAATTTTAATTAAATTTAAAAGGTTTTTAATTATTATTTTTTATTGAAATTTTTGAAAAAAGGACTTGTGACCTGTGATACTATTAGAATTAAATTAATTTTAAAGTTTAGATATATATATATATATATATATATAATTTTGATAGAAATAGAATGATTTTAAAAGAAGTGAATTTAATATTTAAAAGGGGAAAACTTTGAAAATTTTAATTTATTTTAAATAAAATTTAATATTTTGATTAATAACTTTTGAAAAGAAAATAATTTAATCAATTTATTTTGAGAAAATTTGAGAACAACAAAATTACAGACTTTTAAGTAAAACAAAATTAATAAAAGACCTAACTTTTAGTAAATTTCGAAAGTGGAACAATAAAATTAGTTTAAAGAATTGAAAAATTACACAAGAATCATATTAAAGTGAAGAAAAATACAATTAAATTCCTTTTACATTGAATGCTTTTTACGTTTATTTCCTTAGTTAATATATATTGAAAGAACACTTGTTTTTACTATTTTCTGCAATAAATATGGAATCGTTAAGAAATACTTTTCATACACTAGTTAAGTAAAAAAAAATATTTATTATATTAAAATTATTTAATACATATATTCTTTTAAGTGATTTTAAATATTTAATAAAATCGACTAATATAAATATAACAAATATATAGTAGTTTTAAGTATTGATTAAAAATAAAACATAAATATTTAATAAAATGTCATTTATTACAGTATAAATAAAAAATATTTCAAAACTTATTTTTTTAAAAATAATTGAATAAACTGTATTATGACGAAGTTAGATTGAAAATCGTAATCAATTCGTAATAATAGTATTTTTTTCATAAAAAAAGTACTTCAACAGTTAATTTTTTAACCAATACTTTGAAGAATATTTTGTTAGTATTTTTAATTAAACATTCCGAGTTAATAATTTTAGAAGAGTTTGTAAGAAATGTGAATATTTATGAAAAAACATTTGAAAGATAATTTCTTTTGGAATGCGTTAAATACTTTCTTTTCATTCATGGTTAGTAATATTATTACACTCTGGGAGGAGTTATGATATTTTTACACTTTATTCTAGTATGAAATGATAAAAAAAAATAATATAAAGTTATATATGATGATAATTTATCCTTTAGAGTGGCTCCAGGAGTGCGACTTAAAACGAAATTGTGGGGAGTGAAATTAATGTGTGTTGGTGGTTAGTAATACAATTCAGGTGTGATTTATCAAAAATAGTAATAATAAATAATTACCTGGCCTAGGGTGGCGTTGGGAAGCTTAGCCCTCACAGAATCCTCAAGTTCCTTTCTCATTGGTGCCGCACCGGACATAATCATCCGAATCGATGACATGTCGTATAGCTCCACATGTGGGCTCTTGGCAATGGCCAAAACGATAGGCGGCACAAAGGGCGCGACGCTCACCTTGTGTTTCTGTACCAATTCCAGCAGCGTAACAATCTCAAATTTCTGCATAATCAAAATGGCAGCCCCAACTCGGAGTCCACATAGCAAAACAGAGCTAAGCGAATAAATGTGAAAAAGTGGCAGCACGCACACCACCACATCTTCGCTCCGAAAATACAGGTTCGGGTTCTCTCCGTCAACCTGTTGCGCCACGCTCGTCACAAGTCCCTGGTGCGTCAGCATCACCCCTTTCGGAAGCCCCGTGGTCCCGGACGAATACGGTAGCGCAACGACGTCGTCTGGGGAAATTTTAACGGCGGGGATTTCTCGCTCGTCAGCCTCCGTTAACTCCGAGAAGTGTAAGTAACCTTCCGGCGCTGAATCAATGCACATGACTCTCACGTCATTCTCGCTCGCGAACGCCTTCACCTTGTCCACGTAGGACGCTTGCGTTATGATTAGTTTCGTGTTCGACGCCTTCGCTTGTTTGGCTACCTCCGCCGGAGTGTAGAAGGGGTTGGCGGGGGTGACGGCGGCGCCGCGGTAGGAGGCACCGAGGAATGCGAAGATGAATTGGGGACAGTTCTGGAGGAGGAGGAGGACGACGTCTCCTTGTTCGATGCCGAGTTTGTTGAGTCCGGCGGCGACTTTTCGGGCGGTGAGTTCGACGACCGCGTAGGTGAAGGTCTGGCCGGTGGTGCCGTTGATGAGGCATGGACGGTCTTTGAATTGGGAGAGGTTTTCGAAGCAGTAGGTGTGGAGAGGAAGGTGCGTTGGGATGTAAATGTCAGGTAGTTTGGAACGGAAAATGAACTCGTTGTGAGGATGTGTAGGTTGTTCCATTTGTTAATTCTGGTTGGTGTTGTTTAGTTGTTGTTGTTGCTGGGAAAAGAGTAAAAGATGGGAGGGTTTTGCAGTTGGAAAGGAAGGTAGGGGGGGTTTTGTTGATGTGTTACGAGGCTTCTGGTTTCTTGCGTGAGAACACTTACTTTTCCTGCTTTTGTAGTAGATTTGGTTCGGTTGGATTTATGCAAATAAATTGCAGCTGGTGAGAGGAAAGTGTTATAGTGGAGCTGGTAGAAAACGACTTGACCGGCATTCACTTTTTTTTTTTTGGCCAACGTTATTTTTTATTTTTATTTCACCTTCATTTTTTATGTTTGTTTTACACTCATTTATTATTCTTCTTGTTTGTATTTCATCATCAATTATATCTGAAGAAATTTTATTTATTTTTTTTTTATACAACAAAGTGTGTAATTAAGGAAGATAAAAAATAATAAAATAATTAATATCATAAAAACATAATATTACATAAAGTATTTTATATAATATATACAAAAATTATTAGAATTGGTATATTGATTAAAATTTAAAAATAGAGAAGTTTAGATAAATCACATCATTTTACACTTTCCAAAGTTGTACCAACAATATACTTATATAACTTTTACGTGTTGTTTTATGATTGACGGATTTTCTAGAAGACAATGGAATCGATGGCTCCCCATTTTTTTCTTTTTAAATTATCTATGTGTGTAATACATAATATCTTATCAATAGTGAAAAAGGAAAATAATGAATAGATATATAAGTAATTCAATTTTTTTATTTGATATATTTATATATATATATATATATTTATCATATTATCATATAAATTAAAGAGTAAAACTTGATGAAAAGTTAAATGATAACACAAAAATGTTGCTTACTATATATATATATATATATATATATATATATATATTATTTTACAAATTTTTATTGTGTGTCTCTTACGTATATTTATCAATATAGTTATTAAAAATTGTCTATATTTTCTAGCAGTAGATTTCTTATAATATTGTCAAATATTTATTCTTCACACGAAGTTTATTTAATTGGAAATCATTTTGTCTATTTATCATTAAATCTGTAAAATATATTTTTTATTCTCATAGTTATTAAAGAATTTTCATCTTCTCATATTTGTTTTATATCTAATTATTAATATGAATTTATAATATATATATATATAGTAAACATTTATTTTTATTAGAAAAATATATATTAATAAAAAGTAATTCGATATTACATTATTATTAACAATTTTTTATTAAAAAATTTAAAAGTTTATTTTAACTAGTTTCACCATTAAATTTATTTAAATGAAAATTTTCAATCGTAAAATATTTTCTACAATGCTTATGTAAATTTATTCTGTCAATTTGAACTTCGGTGTGGTTTGGTGCAAGTAATATTTTTTCACAACTTATTTTTTAAAAGTACTTTGAAGAATGAAAATAGTTAATGATAATGTATTTAATAGTAATAAATAGTAATAATACATTAAATTTAAAATTAAAATATAATTAATGATTATATGATAATTTTAAACACCATACATATTTTTAATATCATTTGAATGAGATGTAAAAGTCTGTATTTACTATTCTTAATCCTTATTATGTCTAGATGTTCTTACAAATATTTTTCCTATTTACTTTTTAAAAATTAATATATTTATAATTAACTAGGTAGTATGAAAATATTTTTTATTTATTCACAAATTAACAGCCCCCTAATATTTTATGTTCAAAATATATCTTTACACGAAAAACTTTTATTTCTTCATTATTTAATCAAGAATGTCAACAACACGTCCTCAAGATATCATTTAATATTTTAAATCAAATTAAAATATTATTCTGTGGATACTTTCGAATTAGTAGTAGTAATCGCAGACGACACAGATCACCTACCGCAACTGCTTTGGCATGTCCTAATCGCGTCGCGTGATTCGGATCCTTCACGTCGTATCTTCTGCTGCACTTCACCTCTCACTATTTTATGCCAAAAGAATTTAGCATAATTGGTTTTATTCAACACATGGAAATTGGAAACCAGAATTTTGAAGAAAATATATTTTAATTTGATAATCTTACTAAGTAAAATATTTTAAATCAATATAAAATACATTGTCTATTTTTTTTTTATCCAAAAATTATTTTTCACACATCTTTAAAATATTTCTATTTAGAAGATTTAAATTTAATACATAAAAATAGGTTCACGGAGGGTTAAGTATAAATGAAATGTGGCTGAAAATATCTCAAAATTTTTATATTTAAATATATTTTTTATTTTTAAAATTTAATTTTTTATTTATTAAAACATTTAATTTTAATTCTTTATTTTTAAAATAGATTATTTTTAATTTCTAAAACAATTTATGTTTGCCACATAATTTATATATCAATAATAAAAAATTAAAAAATAACGGATAAAAACTAACGTTTTAAAAATAAAGAATTAAAATTAAAAAGTTAAAATTAAAAAAAAACGTATTTAATCTATTTTTTAAAATAAATTGTGGAAATTTTACAGATCGAAAAGTTTGTTAACTTAATGCTTAAAATTTTAGATTAAAGTGTGATGTTACACTCATAATGATTTATTGCTTAACTTATTCGATGCAGATTTTCATTGCAATGATATTATTGGGTTCCCCAACCCAACCTGTCATGAAGTCTACATGCAACCACTCCTGCTAAAACAAAAGGCCTTGCATAACAGATAGTTAAAATTGTCGCTGAGAAAATTGAATTTGTGTAAACATTATTCATATAGCATAAGCCAACCAAATCAACCACTAATCAATTACTAAACCTCCGCCGGCATTTTAGTTAAAACTTTTTAAAATGCCTAAATGTCAGTGTCGCGGTGCGTAGAAATAATTGAACCCAAACGGTAGAAGAATCGGCGGTCATTCTAAAACACCCGGTTACGTGGCGTAAGTCTTTCCGCAGAAAAATAACTTAATGTGAGATCTCACCTACCGCGCGCGTCATGCATATTATCATTATCTAAAAAAACTCATATCATTCCTTGGACCCTACCATCTCCCACTGCATATTGGGTCCTATTTATGCGACTGCTGTGTTTGTGTTTGGTGTCTTCACAGCCTTATTTCCTTTTTTGGTTGCCAAGTATCGATTCGGCCAACGTACGAGGTCCAAACAATCCACAAAACCGTGAGTGGCTCCAAAATTTGGGATATATCCATCCTCTTTTATATAAAAAACGCTTCGTGAATATTAAAATAGTATGAGAAATAGTTGTCTCTTTTAATTTCAGGGTATATTTTTAAAATGTCCATATGCGAAAAGAGGTGAAAAGTAAAAAAAATTCACAGGGATAATTAAACATGGTAAACTGGTAATCATATAACTAATATAACAGTTTTTATATTTGATAAAATGACAAAAGGTAAAATAGATTTTGAAAGAATGAAATATTTTTATAAGAAATGAATTAAAGGGCTTCGTGCCCAGATTGGGATTGGTTCAACTGGCCTTAATTTCGACCTCAAGAAAAAGTAAGTTAAATTTTCAAGTTTAGGTCCGATCACAAACTCGCAGTAAACCTGATGTTTGTCTCTTGCAAAATATACTTATAGCTTAGATAAATTAATTCTTTGCATGTAGTAGCAGGTACAAATTTTGTCTTGTTTTGTTGCACGTTTTGTTTGTTTCGCATGGGTAAGAGGTGAAATTCATGTAAGTTGTGACACATGTATTATCTGTACCTTTATCTGTTACACTTATGACACAGGGCAAAACAAATGTAATAAGAAAAATAAAACAATAATATTGTCTAGCACATAATAAAATGAAATACATTTTTAATTTTTTTGAATATATTTAATTTAGTTCTATTTCTCTAATTTTATTTATTTATTTATTTATTTATTTTAATTCTTACAAATTTCAAAATTTTTCAAAATAATTCCTATGATGCCCCTAATCATAGCAATTCAGTATTCATGATAAGATAACATGTGATTTTACATGTTTAGCTGTTTCACACATCATAAAAAAATTCAATTTTATAAGGACTAAAATTAATAATTTTTAATGATTAAAATTAAATTTAACCATAATTATATTAAAAATATATCTAAACCTAATAAAATTTATCCCAAACTAGTAAATAGATTTTCATTTTTGATAAAAAAAATCTTAAAATTTCCTAATTGGTAAAAAAATCGACAATAAAAGTGTTGGTAAAAAAAAAAAGAAGTAGAAATATAATATCATGTCGCAATCTTATAAACTACTAAAAGAAAATGGAAATAGGAAAATGTTTTTGCCAAAGGTCTAATGGTGATAATTAATTATGTTTAACGAGGAAAGTTGGGAAATTGACACCCAATAAAACTACTCGAATAAGAACCTTAGTTTTTTCTTTGCTGAACATGGTCGTATTTTACTTTTGTTTTCGGCCCTAGAAACAATAATAAGAAAAGCAGCCACAGAAAACAACCAGGCCCAATAAGACCCAGTAGCCTGTAGAACATCGTAGTCTGAAGTCTATGAACTTTATGGGCCTGTTTATTTCTCCAACTGAAATGTTACAAATTGACCGAAGGGCCTTACTTTCCGCACCCCTTTTTTTTTTTTACACCTCCACTTAATTTTTTGTAAAATTTTTATTACGAAACTACCCTTAACACCCCCTCCCTTACCCATTAATTTTTCCGCAAAAAAAAACCTATATTCTGCATTTTACTACTCTTCTGCAACCAAGAACAACAGTACATGCTTCACTTCTGCACTCAAGCCAAACGAAACAATCAAAACTCAAAACTTCCACATTCAGGTTAGCACATCTGAACCCTAAACTCATTTGCTATTGTCCATTAGATAGGGTAAATGTAGGTTTTAGGCTACTTCGATGGTTGAATCCTAAAGTAGAAAACGATCTCATGCATTCCGTAAATTAGATTGCGGAATGTATGAGAGACGCATTCCGTAAACTAGTTTACAGAATGCATCAGTTGCATTCCGCAAACTAGTTTATGAAATGCATCAGTTGTGGAATACATAAATGTATTTTATAGATTAATTTGCGGAATGTAATTTTTTACTATTCCGTAAATTAGTTTACGGAAGGCAAAAAAATTACATTTCGCAAACTAATTTCACGAATATAATCTTTTTGCCTTCCGTAAACTAAATTGCGGAGAACAAAATTTACATTTCGCAAACTAATTTACGGAAGGTTTTTAACATTCCGCAAATTAATTTGCGGAACGTAAACTGTAGTTCGATGTTAGCTCACCTTCGTCTTCTCTGACGGTTTTCAGCTCACTTTCTCACCCAACAAAGAACAACAGTTCAACTTACACTCAATTAACAAATTTTCGTTGGAGTTTTATTCATTCAACAAGTGCAAAATGAAGAGGAGAGTTTTATTCATTCAACAAGTGCAAAATGAAGAGGAAAGTGAAACTGTAAAACGAAGAAGAAGGGGATGTTGATAACATAGTCCCAGGAGTATTTTTGACTTTTCACCGGTAGGGGTGCAAAAAGAAATTCAAGGGGTGTAAAAAGCAATGCCCTTGACCGAGTTTAAGTCATTCTTTTTGAAAAAATGATTTTTTTTCATCCTATATTCTACCAATATATCTTCTCTCATTTTTAATTTTTTTTTAAAAATATTTCCATAATTTATTTAAGAGATACAACTTTATACCCATTTTCAGTGACACTTATTTTAATAAATTAAGTAAAAATATATAATTATCATTTAAAAATCTAACCATTAATATCTACATAAGGGTTAATATATTTTTAATTATTATAAAATAATTCAAATTTAATTCTTCTCTCTCAATTTTTAAACTTTTGATTTAAGATATTATTTTTCTTAAATACCTCAAATTTCTTTCTTAATATTAACTTAAATTACATTAAATAAAAATAAATTAACCATAATTAAAAATTTACAAATAATAAATTTTAAAAAATAATCAGAATTTTATATGATTATACTTTAAATTTATTTAGACTAATTTAATTTAATTTTAAAAATCATAATTATGGTATTTCAAAAATTAAATTTTTTTAACTAAATATTTTTAAAATTGAATGAAAAAATAAATTTAATTATTTTAAAATAAATAAAAACATAAAAACTTTTTAAATAATTATATACTTTATTATTGTATATGCGGACATATTTAATTTTTATATTAACCATTGTTTTGTTTTTGTTTTTAGCTGATAATCTAATTTTTGTTAGATAGTTTCTTTTGGAAAAAAATTATCCTTTGTTAGATAAAGTTTATATTGGATAAAAATTATTTTGTATGCTAGTAAATATTTTTTATAATATTATTTATTAAGCTACATATTTTTCTATATTAAATATTCAATTCTGTTTATTTCAAGTATTAGCTTAATTTAAATGTTAAATATTGGTACACGGTTACAAATTTAAAAATATGCAGTTCTACAAAATATATTATGGGATGATATACAAACATACAAATAGTATGTTTGAAATATGCAGTTCTACATATTTTTTTATATTAAATATTAAATTCTGTTCATTGAATCTTTTAAATGAACAGCTGAATATAATTGAAATATTTTTATTTGAAAAATAAAATACAAAAGTTACATTTTGTACGTGTAAACAATTTTTTGTATATTTATTTAGTAAATTATATATATGTACACATACTTAGATTTGTAACAAGATTGAGCTAAAAAAAAAACATATCCACTGGTTGGACGAAACATATTTTAAAAAGATTAGAAATGTGATTAATGTTCTAGTATTTTACTTGACTGAAATTAAGAAAAAGAGAAAATAATTAAAAGAGAAAAAAATAGGAGGATAAAATAATTAAAAAAAGAAAATAAAAAGATAAAAATACAATAATTTTTTTTTATTTAAATATAAATAGCAGAAAAAAATATTAGTAATATAAATTTTTTTAAAATAGATTTTAATTTTAAAAATTTAATTTTGTTATTATATTTTTTGTTGATATAATATTTTTTTATTTTTTTAATAATTTAAAAAATAAGAAATCAAAAAATTAATCCTTCTTTATTTTATTTATTTTAAAAATAAAATAATTTTTACAAAATTTAATTTATTTCTTTTATATAAAACAAATACAAAGTAAATAGAAATAAAAAAATAAAATCCATACAAATTTTTAAAAAATTAATCTTTTTACCAAACAAAACATGAGTACACTACTAAAAAAAAAAAGGTTGGCAAGTTAATGTAGTAAAATAAACAAAAATAATATTAATATTAATATTGTAAGATCTTATCAATAATTTAACTGTAGTATTGATTTGTTGGCAAATTTTACTATTGAGTCGCACGGAACATGATGGGACCCACTGGTAAAATTTCGTGTCAATACAAATGAATAAAAGGTATTTGTTTTTGAAAGGTGCCCAAGGAGTGTTCTTTTTTTATCTTTTTATTACTTTAATTCAATCCTGTCATGTATATGAATGTAAAAAAATAAAAAAAAATAAAGTAGTTTATCATATAACAAATGTTATAAATTAAAAAATATTTTTACATTAATTTTATTTTTTAAATAATATTAGAATTAATCTAAATGTGAGAAGTTAAAAATTAAAATAATTTTATAAAAAAAAATTGAATTTGAACCTTATTATTTTTATATTATAAAAAAATATTTTAATCAAATAACGGCTATCTAACATTTTTTACATTCCTAAAATTAAGAGTATGAGATTA
Source organism: Canavalia gladiata (assembly GCA_037954105.1). Taxonomy (NCBI): domain Eukaryota; kingdom Viridiplantae; phylum Streptophyta; class Magnoliopsida; order Fabales; family Fabaceae; genus Canavalia; species Canavalia gladiata. Next base: position 38,338,429 of record CM075662.1, on the reverse strand, counting down.
AATTTTTTGATTATTTATTACTATTTTTTTATAATAATAACAATAAAATAAAAAATTATTTTGTTATCATATAAATAACAACATAATATATTTTTATTTAGTTTGATCTCATTGCAGTCTATTTTAATACCTTTTATTGTACTTAAAATTTAAACAATAAAATAAACATGATTTTTTTTTTTTACATTCTCTTTATACCTCTTTAAACTTCTCCCTTCCTTTCACGTTAAGTGTATTATTTCTTATATTTATTACTTTCCTTTTGCATTTTCAAACGGTACATAAGTATATCCGAGGGTGTCATTTTACATAGAAAATCGAATACGACAGCTAACGCGAGCCGCCACAAAATCAACCGTGCCCTGTTGACAGCTAAGCTTTACCGTATGGTAGTAAGTAAATTGCCGATGGATTTCGTGTTGACACCTATAATACAGATACAGTGATTGCCGCATACTGTTTCTCGTATATATTAATTTTGACATGATATTTCATGTAGAAATAAGGAGTTAGAATAATTAAAATAAAATTAAAAATCCTGGTTGAAGACTGGGTGGCCAATGCAGGGGTTTAGAAGCAGAATATGAAATAACATAAAACTAATGAATATAGACATGTATTAAATTGTGAGGAAATCCCATTGGAAATTGCCTGCTGGCAACCGAGGTATAACCGAGTCTATGAACAAGCAAAACTTGAATAGAAATGTAAACAGTCAAACTTTTGACCATAAAGGTGCAATTAGATTAAGTTTTTGAAGCCGTAGTTACACGTGTGGCTTACACGTAATCTACCCGAAATGTTAAGTTAAGCACCCTTTTGACGCTTTCTTTCCCCTATGAAGTTATTGCTTCTCAGTTTAATCCACCGGTTCCCCTCCTAATCATTTAAAATTCCAACTCTACTTCATTAATCTCTTCCTATAAATAATACCCTTCATTCACATGCTTCCTCTATCTACGATAACAACTTTTTTTAACATGAGCACGCAAGAGAAGAAGCAGAGAAAGACCCTGTTAAGCCGCCTCAGGATGGCGGTGCAGAAAGTGAGGTTCTTATTAAGCTCCACCATACTCAGCCACACGTGGAATGCTGCCAATATTCTCCGCCGCGCTTCTCTGAGCAAACGCCATCTTAGTTTCAACGATCGAGCTGGGTTGATGATTTGTTCGGAGGAAAATGATTCGGTTTCTCCTTCGCATAGCCTTCAAAGAACCATAAGCTATCCTTCTGATGATGATATTGATATAAGGGCGGAGATGTTCATAACTAAATTCAGACGGCAGCTTCGGATGGAGAGGCAAATCTCGCTGGAGCTACGTTATGGGAGAGAACATGGTTCTCAACTATTGGTATCTCCATGAATATTATTGAGTTTTTCACCTTTTTGGTTTATTTTGGAATTTTAGGTTTGCTTGGTAATGGAGGACTTCTGTTTTTGAGGGGAAGGATTTCCATTTTTGATCAATTCAACGCGGGAGTGATGGTTGGTTTTCTATGAAGACTCTTTGCAATTGGAATTGATCACCGAGAAAACATGCATGGACAAAAATATTGTGAATTTTTTTTGGGTCAATTGAAGGATTTCTTTTTGGATAAAGTTTTGAATTCTTGGGATTGTTTTAATTTTTTGTGACGATTAAAAGAGCCTGGGAGCATTTGGTGTTTTTGTTGGTTGTTCCTTCGCTCCTATGCATTTGTTAATACATATTAAAATATTAAATTACATCAATGGCTGCTCTTCTTCCAAGTTTCAAATATGCACAAACTTAGACACAGATATACCTATTTCAACGGCAGCCTCAACAGTGTGTCACTAGCGCACACACATGTTACTTTCATTATTCGGATAGCTTCGTATTAGGGATAATGTTCATGAATTGAGTTTGTTGGGTTCTGTGTAAAGTAAAATTCAAAATCATCTTATTTAATTCATTTAGTTTAAATAATTTATTTTATTAATCCAAATCAAACCAATTTAATTGAGATTAAGTTGGTTTTATTTGAGTTATCAGGTTAACATAAAAATATATTTTTTAAAAATTTGTCCTTATAAGTTGTTAATTTTATATAAAATCATATATTTTATTAATACAAGATAATTTTTATTTTTTATAATTTTAGATAAAAATTAAACTAGTTATTTATTTAACCAATATTTTTTTTTCTGTAGTTATAACTTATTTTATTAATTTTTTTTTATCTAAAATATAATAACAAAATAATGTAATAAACATAACCAAATATTTTTTCAATTTTTTTATAAATAATTTAAACCAAACATTTACTAAATGTATATCAAAGCAACTATAAGTTAATGTTAAATTTCTTTGGGGATAAAAATTATTTCATATCAAAGTAAAGTATTGTAAATATTTTAAATCGTCTTGTTAACATTTTAAAAAATTTAAAATACTTGAAAATTTAAATATTTTTAATTTTAATATATTTTTTAAATATTTTATTTGAATAAAAAAAGTTTAATTTATTATATTTAATTTTTTTTATTTAGATGGTAGAATTTAAATTTACTAAATTTTTAAATTTTTTATTTAAATTGAATAATTTAATTTTATTATATACAAAATTTTAGATTTAAATATTTATAGATTTATCTTTTTTTTAATTTTTATCATAACATAATTTAGATATATAAGTATTTTTATTATATAAAATATTTAATTAAAAAAATAATTCAATAAATATACATAATTAAAATGATAAAAATATATAATTATATTATTTGATATTAAAAATATTAGGTCTAGATATAAAAGATGAGAAAAATAATATAAAAAAATAAAAAAAATAAAAAAATAGTACATATATAAAATAACAAAAAAAAAGACATACAAATTTTTTTTAAATTTTATTTATTTTGAAATAATTTAAAATTTTTTATTTTAATTAGTTAAAATATCTTCTAAAAAATTTTTTAATTTAAATTTTTTTATAAAATAATAGATAAACAAAATATTTTAATTGTTAAAATTTTAAATTATTTTAAAAATTATTTTTTTTTAAATATCTCATTCAAATATAAGGTTTAAAATAATAATAATTTTATATCAAATTAAAGTATTGTTAATATTTTAAAACGCTCTTTTAAATAAAATTTAATTGGGTAATCTCAAATTTAAAACCAGACAAATAACATCGCTGCTTGTTATTGACTATTGCTGTATTTTAACGGTGACCTTTTTTATAATATTATTTTTTAATGGGTGATTGATTTAAATAGTATATATATATATATATATATATATATATATATATATATATATTCCAAATTAAAGCTTGAGATTCGAACCTTGTTTATAATGAAAAATAATCTTCTTTGAAAAATTGTCGTTGTTATTATTGAGATATTTATGATTTAAATCATTTATGTAATAAATACAATCACCTTTGTCAGTCAGCTGCATCTTATTAAAAATCCTCATGATTTGTGAAGCACATGATAAAGATAACATTTCTGATCGCAGTATGTACCTTTTGGACTGGTGTCCTTGGGATGGTGACCCCATGGCACCATACTTGCTGTATTCCTGTATTATTGGTCAAGTTTTAGCCCTTTATCCGGTCATTTTATGAGTAAATATCCTCTCATTTTTTTCATTTGTATTTTCTTTTTTTTTTTCAATCTCTCATAGATACACAGAATCTCACACACGCTCATTATCTATTTCTCCCATCAAATAGAGTTCTCTATTGACTGAATACGATCCTTAACCTATCTTATGGTCACCCTTCTAGTGTTCATGCTTACTACTTACCTGTATGTCTCATTGTTTCACTTGGATTTGTGGACTTATAATCGTTGGGTTTGGCTCAATGGGCTTCATTAATTTATATAAAAAATATATTTCGTAAACTAATTTGTGAAATATATTTTTTATATTCCGCAAATTAGTTTATGAAATATATTTTTACATTGTATAAATTAATTTGCGGAATATAAATTTTTATAATTTATAAATTAATTTATAAAATATAAATATATATATTTTATAAACTAATTTACGAAATATAAAAATATATTCCGTAAATTAATTTACGAAATGTAAAAAATTTACATTTTATAAATTAATTTATAAAATATAAAAAATTTACATTCCGTAAATTAATTTACAAATATGTATTTGTTAAAGGATATAATTAATTTTTTTTTTTACAAAAAATAAAAGAGATTAAAAAAAAAAATCAAAATGCAAAAAGTTACTCCCTTGATTTTTTACCACAAAAAATGATATGTTTTTATTTTCGTTTTTCTTACTTCTAATTCTAAACCTTTTTCACATGTGTTTAATAATGTTTTAATTTTAAAATATTAAATGTTATTTATTTTTATAAAATATTTTATATGTTTCTTTTTATTTAATAATTTTTTTTACAGAATATTAAGGAATTATTAAGAAAATGTCATAGGAGGACTTTCCTATGATGTCATTGGAAAATATTATACTCATTGTATTTAAAACATGTGGAAAATATGTTCATAATAGAATCATATGCTTGATTTTTTTTTACTGTACAGAACTCTAGTATTGGAAAAATGGTCATTTCTCAGCAGGATCACATAGATTATCAGAATAACTAAAGTTTCTTTTGGTGCGTTTTCTTACATGAAATCATTAAGTCAAAAAAAGCACAAACATACCATATAGGCATACAGAAAATATATTCTTACATACAGTACAGTAATTTAAACAGTCTGATATTTTTTTTAAAATAATTTCCTTGATGAGAGGTGTAGAACTTAGATTCTCTTTTTATGTTTGAGAATTGGGATTCTATATATATATATTCACTCAAGCAGTAAATTGATAGATTTCCTGTTATACTTCCTGTGTAGGAGTATATATTTGAATAACACTGATTCTAGCTGTGGAAGTATTCTATTCCACGAATCTAAATGCCAGTTCAATGCAATTTAAAACTTTTAGTGAATTAGAAAACCGCTACGTGGCCATGATTAATTAAAAAAAAATAAAATACTAGAATGTGTTTCTTTGTATATGGGCAAACTTTTGTTAGACAAGCATGTATTGATACTGCACATAATTTCTTCCTCTACATATACAACTACGATGAATCAACAAACTTCCATAAGATGTCTACCTTAGAATCATATCTCCTAATAGCTCAAGTTGTTGGTTCATCTAACCCTAAAGCATAATTTAGTTTCTTTGCTTTTGGAACAAAGAGGAGTTGGGGACTATCTTCGTCATCATTAACGGATTTGAATGTGTTTCCGATACCTTGTTCTAAGACCCTGACTTGCTTCTCTTTATTCCTTTTCTATTGTATATGTTGTCACATTGAGTTGCTCTACGTATGTTAACTCTGATAGTACTTGGAGACAACAAATGTCAAAGAAAGGAGATATTTTCTCGCATATCTTTATAAATGTGGATGTATAATACCTGAGTTGATATATGCTAATATAAACATGTCATATGTCATATTATATTTAATGCAGTTAATAGCCTATCATTTTTTCTATATTTATTTTTAAGAATTTGTTTAAAATATATTTTGTAAATAAGTCCTTTTTATTATTATTAAACATATAATATTTAAAATTCTTAAATTACATAAATATATTAAAATTCATATTTATTTTATATTAAACATTTTTTACATCAGTAAAAATCGTATTCCCTTTCACATGTAACCCTAATCCCCTATTTGACTTGTAAGAGGGTTGTGACCTAGGTAAAACCCGATCGCAGTGTTGGCTAGGACATTCGTATAGCTAGAGACGAGACAAGACCATTACCGATATCAATTAGCGAGAGGTGGGGAAGCTAACACATTTGGAGTGGTTGGTCCTAAACGTTTTATGAGTGACATCCCAAACAAAACCAGTGAGACTAAGCAATCTGGTCTTCGTCCATTATCTCCTTATCTTCCCCTATATCAGCTCCAGCTTTCTGCAATACTTTCAATTTTCAATAGAATTGCTTGAGCTTTCCTAGCCGCTGTCATTTTGCTTTTTTATACGATATATATGAAAATTGGTTTGATAGCCTCACCTATGATTCTTTCTACCAGTCCACATTTTATTCATCAAGTAAACCCAAGCTCGCTTGATAATGTGAACTATGAAAACGTCGCTGTGCTCGGTTACGAGAGACGAAGTCGTTTGTCAAGGAAGAAAATGAATTTAGGTTCTGAGTGGTAAACCCAAATATACTTTGCTTCTTTTATTTAAAAGTGGGTAATATCAATTGTTACTGTAGTAAATAAAATATTTTTAGAATAATTTTTAACATATTTTTAAATTTTAAAAATAATTTTTTTTAATTAAGTATTTAGTGAAGGAATCTATCAGCAAAATATAAATGTACTAAACATTTATTAACAAACTAAGTAAGGTAAAAAACTTTATTAACCACGTTAAAAACATTATGTCATATTGCACATGTTTATTGAACCACATATACTCCGATCCCGTATCTTCAACTTTATTAAGGTATTGGACAAAAAACCAAGAAAGAATATAAATGAAGGCTACCATTACTTTATTTCTGTGACATATTGTGTAGGATGTTTTATTCCCTATGATCTATGGTATTAATCGATTCATCTGTTTGAAATTTGAATGCCCGAAGAATTTGTTGATGTTGGTACTTGGCACTTGGCAGGAACCAGAGCAGAGGTGAAGAGAATTGTTGAACATTCTGACCTGACTAAAGAGATTTATAAAGATCTAATTTCAATTTATTTTTTTTCAGAGATAATCCCCCGTTGCTTTTACCGTTACTATCACTGCATGCCAGCAAAAATTTGTTAGAAAACATAACAATCCTGTGGTGTGATAATAAGCCTTGAAAAGCAAACATGTAATGCATTTTGATTCTAAAAGGAACTTGCCCCGTGCTTAATCGGTTACACCATTGATCAAGTGGGGGTAACGGATCCCCTACCGTCAAAAAGGGATATCGTTTATTAAGGCAGAAAAAAAGTGACCTTTCATGAATATCACGTGAGGTTAGCACGAGGGAACCAAACTTAAAGCTGGAACTGGCAGAAAATTGATGTATTCTAGCATCAAACTTGTTTTTATATTTTAACCAAGGACCTTAAAAAATAATTTCCTAGTCAATGGCGTTACTTGCTTCATAGTCAAGTATGGCGTGAATGAAGCTGAAGCTGAACCACTGAACCCTCCCTTGTTCATGCAAGTGTGCCTAACTACGAAAAGTTGACCAAACCACTTTACCAAGCAAGCGAGACTCAACATATGAATGCGGCCAACATTCAGGCTCAACTCCACCATCTCAATAGTTCGCTTCCCACGCCAGTGTTCAATTAATTATTCAATCAAGTTGCCCAATACTAGGCACATATTAGGGATTTTTTTATTGAATGACCAAAAAGTCCCTAGTATTGTACCCGTCTCCTGAATCTTTCTCCCAATATATAATTAACGAACCCATGATCATTTTGTAAATATACAAAGAAAAGTGTACAAAAATGTATTAATTTACACTATGATATATTGTAGAAAGTAGAAAGAATTTATTGTAAATGACACTCCTCTTACGAGAGGAGAAGTCAAAAGGGAAAAAGAAATCCAATTAGCACGAAAATGAACACCAACGCGTTACCTCTAAGAAACTTAGAAATTTATTAGTATCATCAACCACATCCCCAAGCTTCCCTACACAAGAAAAATCTCCACCTTTCTTTATTTTGTTCTGTGAAGTCTCAACACAATGATGGTGAAATCCTCGAAGCCAAGCCGTGGGCGTTTCATGCTCTCCTGTTTCACATTCATCTTCTTCCTCTGCGTGTTGGCTTCCATTAACGAAGTTCGATTCCAAGGCTTATTAAGGTTCGGTCGATGCGCTCTCTCAAACGATTCTCTGGCCACGAACTCTTCCTCTTCCAACGAAGAAGACATTCGAATCCTCATCTCCGTTCTCACACTCCCCGACCAATACCTACGGCGACACTTCCTTCGCCTCGTCTACGGCACACAAACCTTAATAGAGGGTGCAAAAGTGGACGTCAAGTTCGTATTCTGCAACCTAACAAAAGAGGACCAAAAGGTTCTTGTTGCGTTGGAGATCATGCGCTACAACGACATCATAATTCTCAACTGCACTGAGAACATGAACAAAGGGAAAACCTCAACGTTCTTCACGAGCCTGCCTGAGATTTTCAACGAAACAAACGGTCCTTACCCTCCTTACCACTACGTGATGAAAGCGGATGATGACACTTACGTGAGACTAAATAGTTTGGTGAGGTCGTTGAAGCCGTTACCAAGGGAGGATTTATATTATGGATTCGTCATACCGTGTGGAAGCATGGACCCTTTCAAACACTACATGTCTGGGATGGGATTTGTGGTGTCTTGGGATATAGTGGAATGGATCCATGGATCTGATATTCCCAAGAAACATATGGAGGGGCCAGAGGATAAGGTGTTTGGAGATTGGATGCGTTGGGCAAAACGTGGAAAGAATAGGTACAATGCTAAGTGGTCTATGTACAACTATCCTGATCCACCCTCCGTTTGCAGCCATGACCTTTGGCCTGATACTATTGCGGTTCATTTGTTGAAAAATCAAGCCAAGTGGATTCGGACTCTTAACTATTTCAATCACACTCATTCTTTGAACCCATCTAAGTTGTATCATATACATTAGCCATTAGGTGATTTTAAGCTTTGCTTTTCACCATTTTGTTTATTTTATTTTATTTTTTTAACATACATGATGATAACAATAATACCATGTCAGGATTTATTTTTTGGGGTCCTAATAAGTTATCTTTTGATGAGGAGAAAAGAGGGAAGAATTAACTTGTAAGGTGCAATTTAATGCTCGATCTTGTAATTGTTTTTATGCAATTTTGAAGTTTGCCTGATCTATAATTGTTGTGGCACGAGAGCTTTCAGGGATGTTGATGGGACCTTACTGAAGAAGGAAATCAATTGAAAAAGGGAAACAGAGCCACAGAGCCGGTGAAGGCAGGGTAGAGGAAACAGAGTATAGTGTTGTGGGAAAGTAGAGATTTCCGGACATTTTCTTTCATTTTCTAACTGACATGGCAAAATAACATGTTAAGGATTTGTCCTATTTACTTGTTCAGAGTTCAGAAATCGTCTTCTTGTTTGGATCTACTCTGTTATTTTCTGCAAAAACTTAATTATTTTATTTTTGGCCCAGAGCAATAATTAATATGAAACTGGGTGAACTCTTCAAAGGCTCAGTGTTTGGAGAAACTTTTTGGGAAATTGCTTTTGCCACCACACGTTTTTTGTTATTTATACTATCACAAAAAAATTTAATAACATTTTTTAAAAATATATTCATATCCTTCCTAGTTCATAATTATGTTTCCGGAAACATGATTCGGGAAATACACAAAAAATATCTTTTTGAGGATAAAATTCCGGAACACAACAACTATACTTTCCGGAAATCAAACACATACTTCCAACAACATTATTCCTGAAAACACAACAAAAATCTCCCTAAAAATGAAATTCCGCAACATACCTGTTAGGATATGGTCAGTTTTGTTAAGATTAATCATTGAATAAATCCCTGTTTTCATGGAAATGTTGCTTATATTTTGGTCTTATCTTTTAAAAGTTCTTTAGCAGTAGATTGCTTATTTTTCTTAAAGTTCAGTTTGTTATGTATGGTATTAGAATGTTACTTACAAAAATATAATCAATTAAATATATATATATATATAAGTTGAACATAATTTATATATTTTTTAACTCATTTTTAAAAATAAATTAAATTTTAATATCATATTGAAACTTATCTAAAATATATTATTAAGATGCTTAAGATATTTAGCTTCTATCATCCTTCTGCATCAGATAGCCATTCTCCCTTTTATTGTGGCTTTTGAGACCAGATAGCTTCAGGAATGGAAATGCATGAACTTGGGCGTCGGTAAGAGATTATATTGCAGAAGTTTATGGCATATATAGAGTGAGATTATGTTAAATTTTAGTATTTATATTAATTTAATAATTTTATATAAAATATAAAATTTATTATATAATTATTAAATTATATTATAAATTTTTATAATTTTATATATTAAATTTTAAAAAATTTAAAAATATATAAATATATTATTCAATTATTGATATTTATATATATTTAAATAATATATAAATTTTTAAAATAAAATTATAAGATAAAATATTTATTAATTTTTATTTTATATACATAATATACTTAATAATAATTTTTAAATTAACAATTAAATTAATAAATTTTATATTTTATATAAAATTATAGTGTAAAGGTGAGTGTTAATATAGATAAAAATTAACGGTATTAAAATTCCGATAATACAGCGGGAGATGATGGGTTGAAGAAATTATGCATATTTTGGAAATAAAATTAACAAAAAAAAGGTGGTGTGGTTAGAAAAATAGGTGGTTTCAAAAGCAATTCCCATGTTTTGGGTGGAATGCATATATAGGATGTGCAGTCCAGAAACGAATGAGACCCAATAAAACATCATTCTATAATAGGGATACTTGAACCGGACGTCTAAAGGGTCAGGCCTGGTTTTTTCTTCTTTTTTTTTGGTTTTCCAGAAACGATCCTTAAATACAAAACTATATTGAGTGAAAACTTTTTATCAGATGTCACCAAATGGTGAAAAAAATATTATTTATTACTGGGTAACCTTAATCCCGCGTTTAAAAAACCGTTGTTAATAAGATGATCATTAATCATTGAATGAGAGTGAAATTAATGTTAACGATGAAAATAAATGCAAATCTTTAAATTATTCATACATTAAATACATAATTTCCATCACCAAAAAATCGGAATTATATGAAAAAGATAGTTAATTTATCGGAGATGAGTGAAAGAGTGGAGTGTGGCCAGGTTAGTGGGTTGATTAGGGATGGAAGATGGTATTTTTATAACAAATTTATACTATAATTTATATAACATATAATTATATATTTTTATTATAGTATATATATTATTGTATTTTTATTATATATAACTATAGTAAGGATAGAAAAAATATTGTTATAGTTATATATTTAAAAATAGATAATAAAAATATTATGATGATAAAATATTAAGCCGTGTTTAATTTACGAAAATATATTTTTTACTTTTATTGATAAAAATGATATACTATTTTAAATTTATTTTACATATAATATTAACAAGAAAAAAAATAAAAATAAGTCGATATTTTTTAAATAAAATGAGAAAAGACGCTATGTGGCTATTTCTCGTTAGGAATTGGCGACAGGCTGGGAAGCAATGAGAGCAGAGCGCACCATATTAGAGCCAACCAAATTGCTACAACCGAGAATGAGGCCATCTTTTTAACTTTGGTAACGAGTGGCGTCACAAACGAGGGCAAGAAGCCTATGGCATGAAAGGCATTTAAGTTAGAAGCAGTGTCAATAAAGTAAATCGATTCTATGGTCTTACCTATCTGACCAATGAGATTCATAGTATTGATATATCTTTTTAACGAAACGGGTCATTCGTCCGTGAATAGGTCTAGGTGTGAATAATAGGCCACGTCATCGTTTGAGCCCGGTTGCGAGTTGAGACACGGGCCTTTGCTTTTTCTTGCGCAGCCCTCACAGACTCTGCTGTCAGCTGTGTGTGTGTGTGAGAGAGAGACAACGACCCTGACGCTTCTACTCCTTCCTTTGGCGGCGGCGTCGTTTTCTCTCCGCTTCACTCATTCATTCATCATCTGTAAGGTTTCTGCATCTTCATGCTCCTTTTTTCACTTTTCTGATTTATTCCACTTATTTATTTATTTTTTAATTTTCTATTGCCGTCTTTACTTTGCGAGTCCTGATTTCTTGTTATTGGCTTTTGATTGTGGTTGTGAACCTCAAAGAGTCGTTTTTCCATTCGGGTATTTTGTCGAGCATCTGGCGCATACGAATCAAAAGATGCGATGTGCATTTGTTTGATAATGTGGTGTTCCGTAGAGTACTAGTGGAGTGTATCTTGGTTTTCTTATGCAGCTTGACTTGTGCGTGAGAACGACGCATTTTTTCAATTCAAATTCCCAACTCCACCCGAGTGCGACAGTTGTTGTGTGTCAAGTTCTGCTGAACTTCACCTTGCCGTTTATGTTTTTGTGAATATCCAAGATTATTTTCAGATCGACTGTATCAATTGGCCTGATTTGTGTCAATAACTGAGCTTGAAATCCATTAGAAAAATACCCTGTGGTTGCAGTTAAGGATTTGAAAATAGCAACGGTCATGGTTGGGGTAGCTTGAAGGAACATAATGCTTTTCCCTGTTGGTATAGAATAAAAAGTAAAATTCCTATGCATTAATGTGGCGAATAAATTCCATAGGCTTCAACTTTGTTATCCTCATGAGTCACCGGTTGTTGCTCAAAACCTTACTTTATCTTTTCCCGAGTCGATTTACCGATTATATTTATGGGTTAGTATGGACATACATGGTACTACCATAGTTCTACTACTACTCCTTCAGTGTCACCGAGGATGACTTGCTGGATGACTTTTTAACTAATTTTTAGCTACAAAGAAAATATTGCATTTCCATGTATGCACCCATTGGTGCGTGGTACCATTATGATGTTTGTTATTCTCCTTTGCTTTTTGGCCTGTTTTGATTTTATCGAATTTTTTTCCTGTGAAATTGACAACTAAAATATGAAATGATAATTCTGTTATCAGAGTTTGGTCCACTTCATTCTGATTCATTATGGCCAATGGTCCAGCGCCATTTTCAGAGATTGGCAAAAGGGCAAAAGGTAAATCTGCCTTTGGAATAGTAATATATCTATTATTGTATGTAATTGCCCAAAGATGCTTTTGTATGCAGTTGAACACAATCATGGTTAATATCTGCTATAGATGCTTTTGTATGCAGTTGAACACAATCATGGTTAATATCTGCTATAGACACATGAACAACTTTCATTGCCAGTTTCTGGATGCAAATAGGTTCCCTCATTAGAATATGGAATAACACATTGATTTGTGTATTATGATTCATTGATCATTCATCCTTCACTTACATATGCATCAAATATGTAGGACATGATATGGTAAATGTCTGTGGTAATTTTGTGATTGCCTAAATGCATTGTATTCTGGCTCAAATCTTTATGGTCTGTTACCCATCTAATTTTCTTATCACTGTCCACTTTTAATGTACTTATGTATTATCAAGACTACTCACCTTTCCAAATATCACAAACAAGCTCAATAGACATTCTTGGTTTACAAGATTGTGCACTTTCTCAATGTGTCACCTGCATTGTAAACCAGTCTGCAGTATGAAAACTATGTTAGTTAACAATGTCTCTAAATTTTACCTTATTTCAAAAGCCCTTTTTGATCTCTACAAGGCATCAATGGCCAAACATCTTGATCATGGGCTTATTTATATTTCCTAGCAAGTCTCATCTAAATTTTTATTAAATACACTTGGGACATTAAATTGTGAATAATCTTGTTCTTATGCAGACCTCTTGTACAAGGATTACAACTTCGATCACAAGTTTAGCGTGTCAATTCCAAATGCCACTGGATTGGTAATACATAACCCACTTTCTGCTACAATCTTTTTCTGTTTTTTAATTATTCTTATTAGATCAGTGTTCGGTTTCTTGTTGCACTTGATGCTTAGTGGATATTAAATCCCTTTTGCTTGAGTATGCTATTGTCTCAAATTCTCAATCACAGTTACACATGTCTTCTGAACATCAGATCATTTAAAGGGCATGAAGATAGTGATTTTTTAATTTTTTTTATATTCTCCACCTTTTGACTAGCCATGGAACAATAACTTCATTCTTCAAATAAATCTGAGGATAAATGCATTGTGTCCTATTACTACTTATATAACGATAGAAGTTTCATTTACATCCATTTTTCTCTCATTCTGTTAGTTTACTATTAAATGAAATAAATGCTAAGAGAGAGAATGGATAGATTTAATATAATGCTTAGTTGATTGATGTCATTAAGTTAATAAAATTGCACACCATAAAATATTAATATTTTAATCACTCATACAGGGTTTATAACTTTAGCAACATCTATCTTTCAGTTCATGGGTTTTTTACATATTCTTGTGTCTGTACCCCTCCCAACTTCCAATGCCAAAAGGCCCTAAATTCGTCTCAAATGATAAGCTACTCTCTCTCTTAATCTCTCCTCTTATTTATTGGCAATCTGCCTTGTTTCTTCTCTATCTCAGCCTAACCATCTAACAGAAATAGACAACACTAACCAACTGCCAACAATACTAACTAACTGCTGTTTAACAAACTTAACTATGTATATCTATTAGAATGTAAAAAGGATGAATGCTCATGGCATTTGGAAACTTGCATTACTTACTGCTTTTTATCAAATAATGTAAGATGAGTGTAACTTTGTCTATTCAATTTGCCTGATCTCAAATTCTATTTTCAATTTTGCAGGGCCTTATAGCTACAGGATTGAAAAAGGATCAAATTTTCATTGGTGATATAAATACACTTTACAAGAGTGGAAATACTACAGTGGATGTGAAAGTTGATACATACTCTAATGTAAGAACTAGAGGTCTTCTTTTAATCAAATATGCTTCCTTTTTTATATAGATAGTGTTCCTACTACTGCAATTCTTAATCTGTCAATGAGTTATGGTAGCAAAAGTTCAAACTTTCTGAAATTGGTTATGTATGTTGATGGAAACCAAAACTGATGATTAGTATGATGCTTCATTGAAGTTTTGACTGACTTGTAAGTATAATGATATTTTCTCTGATTTACCCCTTCAGGTATCTACAAAAGTGACTGTGAATGATATCTTCCATAGTACAAAAGCAGCATTGAGCTTCAATATACCTGATCATAAGTCAGGAAAGGTAAGTATAATCAAGGTTTCTCTTTGTGAGACGTTAGAATGCTTTACAAGACTGAATTTAAGTGATTCAGTGTTTTCATTTGCTCCTGAAAATGTTTTAGATGCTACCTTTATTTCTCTATCTATGAGGATTTCATAGATAAAATGACCCTGTTTGAGGCTAACTGATAATGGCAAAGGAATTGATGATGATGTTTTCAACTAAGGGTTTAGACAACAAAAGGGATTGTGTTCCTTATTATCTTAAGTTATGCTGAAAATCATGTGGTTGGCAATTTGGCATATTGTTGATGATAGTTGATTCACTTGATTGTGATTGGTTACTGGCATATAATCCGAAATCACAAGTTTATAAGCAAATGCACCAAATCATCAAGTTTTAAAAAAGAATGCATTTTATTGTGTGTGGGAGATATGGTAGAGAGCTTTTCTCTTCTCTTGTTGTAATATTCACTTGTAATGATTTAGAAAGGTAACAAGGATAAACTGATTTTATTTGAGCTGTAGCTTAGTAAGTCCCAGAAACAGCCTCTCCATTAATGGGGCTGTGGTTGCTTATATTTGACAGTTTGACACTTCCAGACTCTGCAGTGGTGGGAGCCTCCTACATGGGCCATCTGTTTTTTAATGCTTAGTGATATGTATGCTATGGATTTGTCTGGCATTCTTTCAATGTATCTGACTATGCAATATTACCTCAGCTGGATGTGCAGTACCTTCATCCGCATGCAGCCATTGATTCTAGTATTGGCTTAAATCCATCTCCTCTACTGGAGCTTTCAGCTGCAATTGGCAGCAAAGATCTTTGTCTGGGTGCTGAAGTTGGATTTAATACAACTTCTGCTTCATTCACAAAATATAATGCTGGAGTTGCCTTCAATAAACCGGATTTCTCTGCTGCACTTATGCTGTAAGTGATATTGATGCCATATTTTCCTGGTTCAGTTTTATCTCCTAGTATTTCATTACTATTCATGTTTCAACTTTCAATGACATGCTTTTTTTTAATGTTTTCAACTAGTATGTGACAAGACCTATCAGAAAGGCAACAGCTAGATAAATTTGTGAATCTTATAAGCATATCAAGAAACTGTACTTTGACTTTCTTAATTATATTGTCTGAAAGCATGTTTTGTTGTTTTATTTATTTAATTTTGAAGAAAGGAAAAGGTAAGCTATCACCAAAATCTGAAGCCCAAAAGTTGTAAATGGCTGCAACTCTGTGTAAGATATGAACTAAACTAAGGATCTGTTTGGTAGTTAGAATAAGAGGATATAATAACTTATTACATCTTATTTTTTATTTAGTGTTTGTTGAGCCAACAAGATATGATAGTTTATTATGTTGAATTATCCTATCCTACTAGTTCAAATTTTTATTTTGAGGAGGGTGTTGTATTAAAAATCATCATAATAAGATAATTTTCTTCTTTCCTTTTTTATTCTTTACATCATACCTTTTTCAATATTTTATAAACATAGTTTAATTTTTTATAAAATATAAATTTATTTTTATAACAATATTATATGAATCTTTTTAATAATTTTTTTACTCATTTTAAAATATATTTTAATTTTTTATAGTTTCTTTTTGTTTTACTTATAATTTATTACAAAAAATAATTAAAATTTAATTGTAAAAATAAATTTTAACAAAATCATTATAATATTAATTTAATATCAAAATTTCAATATTATTTATCCATAAAAATAATTTTTTTAATAATTTTAAATATTTATATATATTTTATGGAAAAGTCAGAAAATTAATTTTACAAAATGTATTAATTTTGATAAAAAAAATATTTTTGTTATTTTAATATTATTTATATTTTACTTTATTATTATTTGT
Source organism: Canavalia gladiata (assembly GCA_037954105.1). Classification (NCBI taxonomy): domain Eukaryota; kingdom Viridiplantae; phylum Streptophyta; class Magnoliopsida; order Fabales; family Fabaceae; genus Canavalia; species Canavalia gladiata. Next base: position 38,321,696 of record CM075662.1, on the reverse strand, counting down.
TGTTCCTAAATGTTGAGTTCACATCATGTTGGTGTGTGCATCGAACCTAGGATGAAATAGGATAAAAGTTTATTTTACTCGTATGTTATATCCTTATCCAATTGTCATGGTATTATTTTCTATCGTATTCTGATTATGAAAGGTATGCTACTGTTCTATTTATAAAGAAAATTAACTTTATTTAAATTGATTAAAACCAGCATTGATTGAAGAAAATAGAACTCATGGGAATTATTTGTATTTAAACTCACAAATAATCTTTTGCCTCTAGACTCATAGATGGACAATTGTTTGATTTGCTTGAAATTTTCAATGAACGTGGGCATATTTCAATTAGTTACTGTAAAGTCCATGCATGATATGGGGAGAGGATGCCAGCAGTTAAGATCTTTGAAAATGAGGTGGTTTTTAGTGATTATTTTTTAAAAGCATGGGTGTTTGTGAAATCATTACAATTATGTTTTCTATCTTTTAATTTTTTATTCATTTTCTTTTGAGAGGTGAAGTTATTTCTGGAAAATACATGATTTTTTTAATAACTGGAGACTGTCTACACTACAGAGTATAGAGAAATCGTTTGGCAATGACAAATTAAAAATTGAGTTTTTTTGTCGAAACTTCCGATAGGACACTAGTATAGAAGGTTGACATGTTACTTCAAATGTATAGGAGGGTTATCCAATGATTTATATGTGGAAAGACTATTGTTTTCTTTCCATTTTTTTGGGCTCTTTTGCTTACAGTTAGTGAAAGATTTGTCTGTCTACCAAAGTTGCTGGGTTTGTGTTCATCTTCTTTGATGGGATAAATATCTTTTACATAATATCATTGATTCACTGTGCAGGGCTGATAAAGGACAGACCCTGAAGGCGTCTTACATTCATTACGTTGATCGCCCAGATGGATTAACGGTTGTTGCTGAAATCTCTCACAGGTTTTCCTCTTTTGAGAACAGATTTACCATTGGGAGCTCACAGTCAATAGATCCTAACACAATTTTAAAGACTCGATTCAGTAATGATGGCAAAGCTGCCTTCCAATGCCAACGAGCATGGAGGCCAAATTCACTTATAACCTTGTCTGCTGAATATGATTCCACGAAGATCTTCAGTTCATCCACCAAGCTCGGTCTTGCTCTTACTCTCAAGCCTTAGCTTGTTGGTCTGCCGATTAAATCTTATTTGGTAACTTAAACTTTACCATTCCATCATTTTACATTGTTTCCCAAATCCTTGGTGGGTTGTTTTAAGCCCTGGCATATATCATAAGGCGAACCAAAGGAACTAGTAATGTTTGTGCAATCTTCTAAAGCGGCATGGGGAGAGAGGACCCAGTTTTGAAACTTACATAATGGCTAGTATTATGGCCAGAGTTTTTGTAGCTGATTTATAATTTACAATACTGCAATTCAGCATCTAGCATATGATATTGGGCCAAACTCTACCACTTGATATGGCCGAGTAGATTGTGGATGTCCGATGTCTATCCGATTGGTTTGAAATTACACATTAATTTCAATAAAATTAATTTTAAATTATTGAATATTTTTAAGATCTTTACATAAATTAATTTTAATTCTCTATTTTTTATTAAAATGTTATATTAAAAAATATAAGTTCATTTTCGGAGTATAAAATAAACAAACCTTTAATTCATCTTTTCACGTTATGTCTTCTCATGTGGTTCTAACTTTCGTGTTTTTTTTTTCAGCTCATCATCTATACACCAGGTTTAAGCGAATTTTACGTGTTTTAAATTTGTTTCTTGATTTTCAATTTTTACAAGTTATTACAAATTAAGATGCAAGTTGGTCAATAAGCTCTCACTCCTATGTACTCTATCATAAACTTGTCTAAAACAAGATTAAATTGTAATAATTATAAATATAAGAAAAGGATTTTAAAACAAAAAAGTAAATATATATAATAATAATAATAATGATAATATGAAATCCTGTTAATAAAAGCAATAAAAAATGTATTAAAATAATAATTACATAAAAATAGTATAAAAAAGTATAAGTTAATAAAATTTATAATATAATATAATACAGTGAATGGTAGAGTTAGATATATAGGTTCAAGCCAATGGATTGGTCATTATAATCTTCGAATTAAGTAGGTTACACTAGAGAAATCAAAATAAATTATCTATTGTGCATCGGGTTAGTCCATTTTTGTGTTTTACTTGGGGTAGGCCGAAAAGTTCATCTTTAACCCAAGCTATAGAATTGAAGTCTAATTTCAGTCCAAACAGATATTTTATGCTTAAGCAAGTAAAGTCCGTATGAATCTGTCAAGGAAAATTCAAATATGTCAAGCCCGAAAAGCTGAATTAATTTAGAGCTAAAATTTGAAGTGCGAGCTTTAGTAGGCCAACCCGCACCGTTATTAATGACGAGGAATGCATTTTGGTATGCTATTAATACTTTCCAAGTTCTGCTATATTCTACCCAAACCTAGCTACAGCCTGCAGAATAACTATTAGATGTCAAACGAAAAAAATACAAAGATCAAAGCATATTGTATTTATTTAAATATATCTACCATTTACAAATATTTTTATATTTTTGAAATAAAGAAATAGCAAGGTAAAATCATTCCATTTCTACAAAATCTCCGTAATTTCCAGGCCTCTGCTTTATTAATTCTAGCAAGGATAAGTAAAAATTTAAGCTCTATTGATGTGGACCTTTTTAGGTCTGGACTATTTAAACTAGGAGTTGAATGAGTAGGGCTTATTGGTTAATGAGTCATACCATGAACCAATTTTCTTCTCGAAAAAATATTTAACTTATTGTTGTTTTATTTTTACTATTTTCTCATATATATATATATATATATATATATATATATATATATTAGGTATTTTAATATAATGTTAGTTAAATAGGTCAATTCGTTAATCAACATATCAACTCAATCCAACTCATTTAACAGTGACCCATCATATATTAATATTATGTAGATTAGGTTGGTCTCCACATCCAACCTACAAAATGGTGTAAAAAATACATAATATTTTCATAAACTAAAAAAATTAGAAACTATTTTTTAAATTAGTTAGGTGTTTAAAATTGGATTGAAAATAACTTCAACACTACTTTTGTCAATTTTATGTTTATATTTTAAAATTAAAATCTTACGACCACTTTAAAAATACTTAAAAATTATATAATAGAATGTTTGAACATTCAAATGCTCCTCTTGTGGACCTGTAAATAAACAATTACATGCAAATTTTGAGAGATTAAAACTTGAAAAAAAAATTAAAAAAAAACTAGTATTTACCGCTACAAATCTGTTGAAAAATTAGAAAATTAATGAAGTACAAGAATCTTAGACATATAAAATCATATTATCCTTAAGAATTAAATTGATCAAAACAGAACAACTTCTCAAAATACAACAGATTCTTTCAATCAATTGTTGGTCAAGTGTTATAACTATGAAGAAAAACTGGGCAATGGAGTAGAAACCAAAAACAATGCATATTTAATTTGTATGCGTTGCACCTTATAAAAAGACAGAAAATTATGCACAAATGCGGCGTCCAAACAACTTAAACCGGCAGTTATATAATTAGCAATAAAATATAATAAAAATTATATGTTGCCAATTAAACAAAGGATTCTTACCGATGCAAGTCATTTCTTAATTGAATTGAGATGTCTCTACGTGTTGTTACATTCAAAGAAAAAACGGAATGGTTGATAATTCAATTAGTTAACAGATACGAAAGTAATAAGTTGAATTTTTTAGAAGGAATTAATATATAAAATTTGTTGAAACAATCCATCAATATAATAGATAACTAATTAAATATTATAAATATCACATTAATTATAACTTAAACTAAAGTTTATAAATTAAATATATTATATAAAACATTTGAAATATTTTTACAGCAATTTTTTTAAAATTTAAAATTTATTAACCTTATATTTGAATGATATATTTTAAAGAAAAAAATAATTTTTAAAAAAATTAAGATTTAAAGAATTGAAATATTTTATTGTGATATTTTTTTAAAGAATTTTTAATTATATGAATTTTAAGAATATATTTTAACAAACTAAAATAAAAAAAAATTAATTTTTTTAAAATATGTAAAGTTTAAAAATTATCAAAATTATTTAACTTATTTCCATGAATAATAATTTTTTTTATTGCTTTTTCTTTCATTTTTCATTATTTTTATTCTCACATATTTTTTTAATTTTTGTTTCTAGATATAATATTTTTAATATTAAAAATATAATTATATTTTATTATTATTATTTTAATTATGTATAGTTGTATATCCAAATTTTTAGATGAAAAAAATAGAAATAAAATTTTAAAAAATTATAAATATTTAAATGTAAAATTTTTGTATATAGTAAAAATTAAATTATTTAATTTAAATATAAAATTTAAAATTTATCATTCAAATAAAAATTTGAAATATAAAAAATTAAATTTTTTTATCTAAACAAAATATTTTTTAAAATAAAAATTTTTAATTTAAAACATTCCATCCAAATACAATATTAAAGTAATTAGATCTTAATAAAAAAATTCTTAGACTAAGATTTTAAATGCAATGTCTTAAATTTGATATCTTTTATAACTATGAACTAGCAAGATATAAAAACCAAAACACTTTGGCTTACATCGAAGGTTTATTAATCGCTATCGCTGCACACTTCCATGATGTTCTGCTATTGTCGCTTTGGCTAATAAGTTATGTGTGTCTTGTGTTTATAGGTGGTCTGGTGATTTCATTGTAATCTCATGTAAACAATCCCATTTGATATTTTCGTGGTTAACTTATTAAACTTAGGTTTCATTTTTATACCATCCATAATAAAAATCTTTAAGAGTTTTAAATTTATCCTTTCAATAATTTATTACTTCTCATTATGAAAAATGATAAAATAACGATATGAACTGAATTAATAAAAAATCTTTTTTAATTATATAAATTTTATTTATACAATCTTTAATTATAAAACTTGGATTGCATCTGTGATAATTTTAAATTTTACTTTTTATAATATTTATTTACTAACATTATCAAAATTAATAAAAGATTAATAAAATTTATATTTAATTTTCCATTAACTAAAAGTATAACTTCATCATATTACAAACATTAATTTATATATATATATATATATACATAAATATTATTATTATTATTATTATTATTATCCTTTAAGAATTAAAATAGAAAAGACGTAGTTTTTTTTCTTCATAAATCTAATATCCCCAAATGTATGTCTAATTAAAAGTAAGTTTATAGTAAAGTTCAACGTAACATTTTAACATAATGTAAAAATTATAACTTTTCATTTTTGTTTAAATGTGAGTTTATATAATAACTATTAGAATTTACTTAATAACGAAAATGTAAATAATTTATATAAGATGTAAGTGAAAGTTAAAATTTTAATTGAAAAGTTCATTAAAATATTTTATTTTACTTGATAAAGTAAATTTTTAATAATTTTTAGTATTTTTCGAAAAATTACTAACATTTTTTAAAAAAATATTACATGTAATATATATATATATATATATTTAATATATTCTCATAATTTAATCATTTATCTTTTTATATTCACAAATTTAATATCATTTAATTGTTATAAAATAATATTACTAATTTTGATATATATATTTTTATATTATTATAAATTATATTTTAAATTATTATTTTAATATATATTATTTATTTTATTATCATATCACTTATTTCATTTTATTAAATACAAAGTTAAAAATATAGGAAAAAAATCACAGTTGATATCGAAAATTTATGTATATTAAAAAATAAATAAATTTAAATTTATTTTTATTTAAAATATATCATGTTTATCAAATTTTAATTTATTAATTAATTTATCTATTAATTTTATCAAATATTTTTATTAATTGATAATTTATCAAATTTTTAATTAAACTTTCCGCTAATTTTGTCAAATAGACTCCTAAAATTGATTCAAATTTATGTCAGCCAAACATAAAATTTGTTAAACTCGCGTTTAACAAAAGCAAACAAAAATCTCAAGGAACTCAACATGAAGCTAAGTACATATTAATTAATGCTAAACATACGTGATTTACAAGTTTCCTAGTTTATTTGTTGAGTTTAGATACTAGCAGAACAAAATCGTTTACATATTAGATTTATTTATTTTTACAGAGTTTAAGACATTAAATGTGAATAAATTAATATAAATAGGCATTAAATGCATAATTAGATTCTTTAAAATGGAAAAAGAAAAAGGCAGGAAAATTGATTAAATTAACGCGGTAGCAGAGGTCTGAAATAAGCAGAGGGAAGGGAATTGGCAAGAAATCTTTTTGTTTGTTGATCTTGGTTGGGTGCGTGTGAGTGAGTTTTGGGTGTGAAAATGTCACACAGCGATACCATACCCCTTCACCCATCTTCGCAATCGGATATCGACGAGATCGAGAACCTCATCAATGCCAGCGTTCAATCAGCCCCTCAAACAGTTCCTCCGGCAAGACCTCCCAGTCCCCCACGCGCCTCCATTCCCGTCTCCGTCTCCTCCGCCCCTTCTCCCTTCATCCCCTCCAACCTCCCTCCTCCTCCTCCCAAATCCTCCAATGTCCCTCCTCCCCCTCCTCCTCCCCGACCCGACATCGCTTCGACCGGATTCGGACCCGCCCCCAACACCCTCACGGAACCCGTTTGGGACACCGTGAAACGCGATCTCTCGAGAATCGTCAGCAATCTCAAGCTCGTTGTCTTTCCCAACCCCTATCGCGAGGATCCCGGTAAGGCTCTTAGGGATTGGGATCTGTGGGGTCCCTTCTTCTTCATCGTCTTTCTTGGCCTTACCCTCTCTTGGTCCGCCTCTGTCAAAAAGGTATCCATCTCATTGCTGTTTTTATCTGCTAATTGTTAGGTTTTTCACTTCAGATCGCATATCATGCTTTGTTGATCTGGATTCCTGAGCTGATGTCACAACTGTTATGTTGCTTGATCTACTTCTCTCAGCTGACGAATCTTTTTTAGTGGTTGGTTCAGTTGAAAACATTAGAAAACTTTGATCTAACTCACTCCCAAAACCTGGTTCTCACCATGTTTCCAGGCAATGTGGGATATTTACATGCACCCCCACCCCTCACGCGTAGGATCTGGTGCGTGAAAGTGGACAGGATAAGACATTTGCGGATGACGCAACATTAAGATTGGATAGGCTGTAATATCATATTAGAAAATTCTGTGTATGATTTAGATGGGTCCTGTTAGAAACATCTTTGCTGGTTAAACATCAGGCGTCTTTGAATGAAATAATTGGATAGAGTCCACAAAAATCCACCTGGGAAGGAGATTGTACCTGATCTTGAGCGTTATTGATTGTGAATGTGTGCATAATCATATTTGATCCATTATAGTTTGTTGCGTGATTTCTGTAACTATGAATGATATCCAGGATAGAATCCATCAAACTCCATTTGGGAGGGACATGTGCTTGATCTTGATCTTGAGCATTACTGATTGTGAATGTGTGCTACAATCACTTGGTCCTTCATCAATTGCTGATTTTGATCCATTATAGATTCTTCATTGTAGGTTGTTTCTTTTTATTGCATAATTTCTGCATTGGATTACATAATTGGATGGCGATTTATCCTTCTGAAAATTAATAGATGACTCTGATACCTGTCTTTTGGGTTTGGGTAATCTTTGTTGCTCAATGTTGTAAAATTTGACTTAAAAGTCATGGGACTCTGTATTTTTTATTTTATATTGAGGGATTAGTCACTAATGAAATACTTACTCGTGTTTCTTAGATATAATTCTTCACACATCCTTGCATTTATATGGTGCCCTACTTCAATGTTGCATTAAAGCAGTGGTCATAGCGATACTGGTTTGACATTTTTCAAACCTGCATTTTGTGCTCATTTGTTTGGTGCTGAGGTACAATTTTTGGAGCACCATTTCTATCAAGATTTTTTCTCAAATTGTTCAGCTTCGTGTTTACTGATTTTAAACTGTTAATTATCCTCAATTTTATTGTTTCATATTGAATTGAATTTCTTGCTGGGATTGACTTCAATTTGTAGTTTGGCTTTTGGTTCTTCACATTTTGTCAACACTCAATATATATTGATTCTCTCTCTCAAGTTTTGTAAGTTGACTATTTTAGTTCTTGAAATTTTAAAAACTCTCCCTCTGTCCTTCGCTTTGCAAAAAGTGATTCATTTTACTCCTTCCCCACTTTCTTTTTCATTGTGGTTTTGCACCAAAAAGGACTTAATTGAATGTAGTTTTGCAAAGTCAGGGAGTAGCTGAGGTTCTTAAAATCTTAAGGACTAAATTGTTTGATCCATACAATCTTAAGGATTAATTTGAAAGTTTACTCTTAATAGAGAACTAGAAGCCTTGTTTTTATTTTTTCTTGTCTGCATATATACTGATTTTGATTTTAGTTTAGATTGCATTTGTTTCACAAATATATAACAGTGGTCATATTCTGTTTGACTTTAGATTTTCCCCCCAAATGATTGTTGAGACTTGTGTTTGTAACTCTGGAAGATATTTATCTTCTGTAAAGCTTTGTCTCCCTTTAAATTGCTTCGGGCTTACAAACTCATTTGAACCAAGCATTTTTCCTCTCTTCCGAAGATAGAACTGGATCGATTTGTATGCCATTATCAGGAAGTGCATGTCATTTCTTTTTCTATACTGGCATAAACAATCAACTGCAACTCCTCAGAGTGAGGGTTATTTCTTTGAAGTTCCCTTAATAGCCGAGGTACTCATAGTCATTGCTTTGAATTGATGGGATTTCTGGTGAACATATAGTGTAGAAGCTACCAGTTTAATGACTTGGGGCTGCTTTCTTTTTTAAATCTTCCCTTCTGTTCTTTAAAGTTTATAAAACAGTAGCTGTGATAGATGCAACTAAGAGCTGCTGATAGCTATATACATCTGAACTATATAGACTTTTACTGAAAGGCATCCAACTCTTAGGGCAGTGTGAGTTCAACATGGCAGAGCCCTGCAAGATTTTGGTGGTTTGAATTATGTAATTGTGGTGATACATATATGTTGTATATGGATTTTCTTTTGTTACTTTATCCTTTCTTAGGCTATGTGAAGTTAAATGTCAGTTGGGAAACTGAATTTATTGAGGGGGATGATGTAGTGAACAAGTGATTAGTCCATGGAGCCAATAGTTGTAAACAAGTTTGCCAATTTTCACTCCTACATTGCCATTATAATGTTATATTAATCATGTAGAGAACATAGACCGCTATAAAACTTCAATTTTACTGGGTTCAGTTAACTCTGTAGCAGGGTTTCAAATTTTAGTTCACTCCTTTAGTCCTTTGTAGTTGTCTACACTTTTTTTTTCTGCATTATAGTTTGCATGATGACTGTGAGCCTTGATGCAACAATATGGTTGTTGTCTTATTACCTAGAGGTCAGCAGTTCAATCTTGAAAACAACTTCTCTACTTGTGGATGTAAGGTGGCCTACATTTACCTTACTCAAACCCCACTAAATGGGACCCCCATTTACTAGGCCATTTTATACTTTGCAATTTGCATGATGTCTTGTATAATTTACAAAGTGAATTTGATCAATTTTAGTCATATTCGTTCTGACATCTTTTTATCTGATTGTCTCAGTCTGAGGTTTTTGCTGTTGCATTTGCTTTACTAGCTGCTGGCGCGGTAATTTTGACATTGAATGTACTGCTTCTGGTAATAGCCTCTTTCTCTTTCATCTAATCATATTTTTCGGTGTCAACTTTATTTTTTTTCTGCATCATATTTTTTTCTGATGTTAAAGTGTGGTGAAATAACTGTTTGGATGTGTAAAAAGGAAGATTTAATTTTGCCTAGATGTTGCCCAGTTGAGAGAAAAAAGGGTCGGGGACCTAATGTAATCCCTCTCGGAAAGTATACTTTGTGAGGGAAAATACTTGACTTTGTCTTCATCTCTTCAAAATTTCAGGGTGGACACATTATTTTCTTTCAGAGTCTGAGCCTGCTGGGTTATTGCTTGTTCCCTCTGGACGTTGGTGCATTAATCTGTATGTTAAAGGACAATGTCATAGTGAAAGTGGTTGTGGTATGTGTGACATTGGCTTGGAGCTCTTGGGCTGCATATCCTTTCATGAGTTCTGCTGTCAACCCTAGGAGAAAAGCTCTTGCGCTTTACCCAGTTTTTCTCATGTATGTATCTGTTGGTTTTCTCATCATTGCCATTGACTAAACGCATCAATGCTTCTGATTTCTTTATCCCGATAACCACTTGGAATCTACTTCTAAATAGGAATTTTTGTTTGATGATACCTTTTTCTTTTCAATTCTTTTCTGCCTTTCTTTTGTGCCTGCCCCCCCTTTTTTTCAGTTTAAAATTTGGCAAGATATATTTGGAGACAGACAGACAGTTGTATAATATTTACGTGGAAAGTATACGATGGGATCAAACATGCTGCCAGTCATCTCGTATAAGTATTGTTTTCTCTCCCTGTTATGTGTTATTTTATATGTGGATGAAAACTGATAGGATTGAAGGACCCAAAGAAAGAGGTAATTAAACAAATAGATTATTTTATATTTTGGCTACATTGTGGCAACCTTGCAAAGTATGTTATACCCTTTTAATAGTTTTCATTTGATTATGATTTGGTTCATCTGTTTTTTACACTTTGATTCCGCCACTTAAAAAGCTGTGTGAGATGTAAGCCATTGATAGATGCGTGGGTAGGATTTTCCAACTTTGTGGATACTGTTTAGCTCTGTGGGTTTCAATTTAATATTTCTGCTACATAGGCCGCATGACTGCAAATGCCCTTGTAACGTTTACAAATTCGACGAGTGGCCAAGCTTTGTGCTAAAATGTATATTAAATTTAATTAAATGTTGCCTAATAGTCAACACAATTGTTTTGATTTCTCAATGAAATATGACGAGCAAGTTCACAACTTGTGTCGATTTGACTTGGGTCTTGTATTTTACTAAGGAAAAGTGGGCTTAGAGTTTTAGTAGTCTAAAACGGTGTGCAATTCTTTCAACTATTGTACATAAAATCCAGGAATTTTTGTTAATATTATGATTTTTTAAATCAAGGGTGAATAAATCTTTGCTTGCACACTATGTAGATATAGGTAAACTCGTTCTGAAAGAAGTTTTTCCCCGCTTAAAACTAATGGAATGTAAAATGAAAAAAAATAGAAAAATAAATGAAGATTACCTTATTATAAAACAATTTATGTGCAACATTTTAGGGTTTTTTTGTCTTTTCATTAAAATGAAATTTAAATTTATAAAAATAATGAAGAGATTGCATTTAAATTTTGTTTTTTAGATTGAATAACTTTATTTTAAAAAAAAAAAAGAGTAGGTAGAGAGCTATATGTATTAAGTTTTTATGAACGAATACACTTTTGCTTGCTTATTTTAAAGTTGAACTCGGTCTTAAAGAGTTTATGATTTAAAAAAAAAAAAAGTTTATCTCGAATGAATGATGGCATCCTCCATTAAACTACATTGATCTTATCCACTTTACTCCAAGGTGCAGCCCTTTTTGTGACAACTGTGCGTTTCAATTATTGATTAAACAAAAAGAGTCCACGTGAGGTACTCGGACAAATAGCATTACGCATATCTGTTTTAAGTAACTATGCTAATTGTTAAGTATGTGTGTATTAAAATAATTATGCAATAATATTACTCTATTAACAATGACCGGACAACTGGCATTCCCAAAGTAAATAGGTGAATCCGTTTATTAGGCCAATCATGAATAGGTTTGTTGCTTGGCCAACACACTGTGAGCCAACAGTTTGTTACATGGTTCGTGTTGCTTCTTTCTTGACCTAGCAGTGGTTGCTTTAAAACGAAAAACCCTCGCAACGCAATTTGTTAGTCACATCCAATCCGACAATAATCATATACATGTTGGAATCTCGTAACCGAAAAAGCTCAGAAAAAGCTTCAATAATTAGGATTAGTAGGTTACGATGGAGACATCAGAGCATCCATTGTTTCCCTATATATAGATTGGTGGCGGCGTTTGTATAGACTAGTTGCCCCATCCTTTTAACAGTTATTAATATTCACTCATTTCGCTTTTGATTGTAACTTAGGAATAGTGCGAGGAACACCAAATCATTGTATAGCTATAGCCAGCAAATTTCCTTTCGGAGGAGTTTTCATCTTTGTCGTATATGATAATGGATTAAATTTAAGAGATGATAATGGGTTAATGCTAAGAGACTTTAGTCTATAATGGACGTAAATAAGGTACGGACCGCGCGTGCTTTCTTTCCTCACCAACTAGTCTGTATGTAATATGAGGGATCAAATCAAATCAATATAGGATGAGGATCTGGATCCCTTGTTTAGGATCGCCATCAATTCCTCTTTATTCTATTCCATACTTGGTTCATGGTTGTTTCAATTTCTAATCTCATCTACATATACTCGGTCGTGGACAGAAATTGAACACCGCATAAACCCAATTTCTGATATAACCCTTCCATCCTATATTGTTTATATGTAGGGTCAAATATTAAAAATGTAGCTCCCATGTTGTATAGATTCTTCTTACGGTATCATCATTTCATTAGCTTAACCTAGCTATGTAGCTATACGCATTTTGATAAGACCGAATTTCAACGGATACTAAAGGGAAGAAAAACCAGTGAGGTCACTTTGAATCATAAAACCACTGAGAAAATGTTACATGCCATCACTTACTAACTAAACTACTCATTTAGTTAACTAGAAAAAAATAATAATAACAAGGGATTGCTTAATCCAACCTCAAACGTTTCATCCGTATACCTTTTCATAAATTTTTCAATAATTAATTATTAAAAAAGAAAACAATAAAGTAAAATGAAGAAATTTAGCCAAATTGGACGAAAGTCAAAATTTACGAATCTTCCTTATATAATGTTAAAGATTTCACATATGATATATGTATACACAAACATGTGTGTATTACATATGTATTTTAAATAGGTTCAATAAATTACTCCATACTTATATATTTTTTAATTTAAAAATTGGTTTCATAATTCAACAACCATTGAAATCTTTAACATTATATCTTTCAAAAGAAAGTACCGATATATATATATATATATATATATATATATATATATATATATATATATATATATATTATAGAGTTATTTTGTTTAATTTTTTAAAAGATTATATTTTTATTAAATTTAAAAAATTTTAATATTTTATTATATAACTTTATTTTAAAATATAATATCATTCATAATATATATTAATTTAAATTTATTTAATAAATATTAATTTTTTAAAATTTATAAAGATAATATATAATGAAACTTATTAATATAACAGTTGAATTGATAAAATTTAATAATTTAAAAAATTTATTAAAAAACTAATTTAATTTTCTATTTTATATATATATATATATAATAGTTGAAATTTCACAGGAGTTTATTTCTTTCTTTTTTAGGTTAGTTTATAAATTAAATGCTTGGTCAACATAAGCAAGTGATTCATCACCGTTCAATAAGTTTACTTTTGGACGATATTGGTGGAAAGAAATGGAGCATCTCCGAAGTACCAAAACGGAAGGCAGCCCCAATTTCTCGGTGACTATTCTTCAATAGATAAAAATAAAATAAAAGGAAGAAACAGATAGTATGTTATTCTCTTATCCTGTCTTGTTATTCGTCAATGAGAGGCAATAAAAAAACGAAAATACGAAACTAATAATTTCCATGTTTTGGAGAAAAAGGTTCATTCGAAATCCTTACTGCTATTATTGTACAAATACTTAGCTCTTTATATTTTCACTGTTAATTTTTTTGTGGAAGAATTAAAAAAATTAAAAGTACAGATAATAATATATTTTATTAGTTGGAAAATTTTGAAAATTTGACTTTTACGAAAAAATTAAAATTTTCTTTTAATTTAAATTTTAAAAATTTTCTTCTCCTATTTTCTTTGTTTTCAACCAAACACAGACAAAAATAAGAAAAAAATAGCAACTATCTAGAAGGTGGAGGAGTGAATGACGGGATGGACATACTTGATGGTAGATAATTAAACAGAGATTAGACTTCCTTTAGAATAAGAAATTGTACTTTAAAGGTAAAAAGTATACGCTCCTTAATTTTGAGAGCAAAATCCTTAAATATAACTTTAATGCGTGTCAATTATTTAGAGAAGCGAAACTCGGTACTCAAGAAACTAATAAGTTCAAATGCTTGCCATCAATCTTCTAATCGGAGGCATATGTTGGAAAAACGTATTAATTACTAAATGTTAATTTCTACTTGGTTGTTTTTATCTATGCAAAAAAAAACTATATAATTTGTAATTAATAGTATTATTTTTTAAAAAATATTTATTTTTTAATTTATCTTTTATATATAAATTTTATTTAATTTTTTATTTATTATCGTTGATAAATATAAAAATATACAGATATAAATAAAAATAATTTTATATATTTTTTCTGCATAAATAAAAAATTAAAAAAATCCCCGATTCACGTCACATTTGATTTAATTGATACCACCTTGTTGCATGTGGAAGCACGCAGATGGAGAATTTATACTCTGGCCAGAGAGATAGCAAATTCGTTGAGAGCCATTGGGAGTTATGTTTTATAAATAGCTCATAAAAGATGGTCATAAATGTTCAGTTTGATTCCTCAAGATACAACGTAATCAATCATGATTTTAATGATAAATGTGAATCTGGTTTACTAGAAATTTTGTTTCTAGTCAAGAAAGTCTGGTTGAAAAATAAGTTAACCTATTTGGGAATTTATTCGTACTTTGAAATTAATTCTACTTTATCATTGAAATAAGATGAATTCTTCTAAATTTAATTTTAAAATATCATATTACCAAATGCATTAACTTTTCTAACATTAAAATAGAAAAACAAAGGGATCCAAAAACGTTTAAAACGATTGTTCAATAGTGATATTTTAAATAAAATATAAATATTCAACATTTTAAAAATTAGTAAATTATAGAATATTTTTATTCGAATAATAAAATGTTTCTTAATACTTAAATGCACACATTAACAAAATTTTCAAATTCTCAAGTGATGCTATTTGACATTAAATTAGTTTTAACAAATTAATTTAATGTACCAATCTGATATTAAATATTATTTACACTGTGATTCAATTGAGTTTTTATCATGTCACAAAAAAAAAGGTTTTATCCCTAAAAAATTATAAATTTTATTTAGTTACTATTTTTATTTTATTTTTTGAAAAACAAGTCTTCTTCAAACTATTTTATTTACCAAATAATTTTTTGTTAGTTGTCTATTTTTTTCGATTAAGTTGGCAGTGTTTTTATTATTTTTGTAAAAATCATAATTAATTATTTATTTATTTAAAATAATCATATAAGGTATTTTATAAAAAAGTTAACTAAAGAATTATATGATAAGAAAAAACATTTTATAACAAATTTATTTGAAAAAAATTTTAAAATATAAAAAAAAACCAACCGAAAAAATCCCAAACCTCTGAATTATCAAAACTCAATGTTAATCTAATTTAAGAGATTTTAGTAAATTACATAATCATTGTTTACACGGTTAAAATAAATATTTTCTTATACATTTAGAAATATATGAAATGATATGAATGCGTATAACTTATAAATAAAACAATTTTTTTCGTCTCAAACACTTTTATGCTTTATTTTTCTCTAATTACAATTAATTATTAGAATATTTTGGCATAAATGTTTGTACAATGCTACATTCAAAGAATGCTTACTAATAATAAAATGAAAAGAATGATTATACTAAGTATTAATCATAAAACTGTTTGATTTTGCGTAGGAATGAACAAATTGTACGGTGTACAGAACTGAATAGACAGAGGCACTCATGACTGCGTCACTGTGCTCTCTGTTCTGTAACCATCTTTTGGTTTACGTGACGGTGAAATGGTACGGTAACGCTGAAGCTAAGGACAGAGACAGAGGCAGAGAGAGTTTGCTTTACGTAATGGGTGACCTTTTTTAACTTTACTTGCAGGCTGCAACAGTGCAATGTGCTGCGTTATACATTGCGTTGTGAAGCTCATCCGTGTATACTGTTCACTGTGTACAGTAACCTACCAATAATCAAAGTTGTGTGATGCAAATCTAAAGATTGATGGGTCAGAACTATCGGATAAACAAACCCCAAAATGATTCTCCACCTTCTTCACTCTTCACTTGGTACTCGTGGACTCTCGCCATTCAGAGTGGTCACTTCTCCTCTCTCGACAAAACCAAAGCAAAGTTGACCACTGATTTATGATTGATTCTTAATTCTACATTTAGATAAGTTTTCGAAAACCGTTTATCATGTATTAAAAAAAAAACTATTTCATTTTTAACACCATAGTTATATTTTTTTTCTATTCTTTAAATAATCAAATATTACAAACTTAACTTCGTAGTAATTTTAAATTTTAAATCTTTTAGAATGAAATCTAATTTAATGTTCAATATTTATCTTTAATTTATCATTTTCAAAATTATTAAAAATAAATAACTTATTTTATCATGATTTTTTTAAAAATTAATTAAATAAAAATTTAAAATCTATCAAAACAACAAAATTTTACAATATAATAAAAATAAATTATTATTATTATAACAATTATATTTATAAAATAATAATAAGTTAATAATTATAATGTAAAAAATATTATATAATTTAATATTAAATATTATTTAACAATTAATATATAAAATAAATAATTATATAATATAAAATTATATTATAATATTATTAATTTAATATAATTTATATATTAAATAATATTATTTACTTTATTTAACATATATAAACTAAAAATAAAAATAAAAAATTAAATTTTCTTAAAATTAAAAAATTATTATTATTATTATTATTATATATATTAATGATAATAATAAATAAAATAATAACAATAATAATCTAATAAGTAACGATAGTTATAATATATTTTATATACTATTTTATAATTAATATAAAAAATAATTTTATATATTATTATAATAATATTTTTATATTATTTAATATTTTTTAAATAATATATATTATTTTATTATAAATTTATATAACATTAAATTAAGTTACAGTACTATAAATTAAATATCATATTTATATACTAAATAATATTATTTATTTATTATAAATATAAAAAAATTTTAAAAATAATAAAAATTATATTATTATTATTATTATAATAAAAATGATAATAATGCTAGTTATAATAATAATAAAAATAATATACTATAATAATTATGATGATAAAAAAAATTAAAAATAATAATGATAATCTGATAGAATTAATATTTTTTAAAATTAATAATAAAAATTATTTTTAATTTTGTACTTAAATTATTTTATATTAAAAATATATTTAAAACCAATTTAACTGTTTTTACTCAACACAAATTATTTTTAAAATTGATTAAAATAAAAAAAATAAAAATCACCTACCATTTCAAACAATATTTCATTTTATGAGTCTAAGTTTTGAAAACTATTTTAACCATTCTTTAGTTTTAAATTATTTTAAAGAGTATTTAACTATCATACAATTTTAAAGCATATTTTTATGTAAGATGCTTTTTGGAAAAGTGATGAACAAATTTCAAATGTAAACCACATCAATTTTAGTAAATTTATACAATTTTATTTTATTTAAAATTAAATAAAAATAATAATTTTATACCATTAAATATAGTTAAAATACATATAAAATTAATTTTAACTATATGCCTCTATTTTAATATGTATTTTTATTAAAAATACAAAAAAAAAAAACTAATAATCAAACAAGCAGGCATCTATATTTGTTTGGTTCTATGGGTTATTTTTAATGTATATTGACGTGTTTTATCACATGAAGGAAGACTAAATAATTTGAAATTTTCCGCCAAGAATTCCTAAATAAAAAAGGATTTTTTATATTTTTAATAAAACTAATAAAATACAAATTTTACTTAATATTTTTAACCATATTTTATCTTCGCTCCTTTCTTAAACGCAATACAAATAACATGGTTTAAATTTAAAATTGACGCAAATTACCAAATTTTTCTTTTTTAATACTACGATCAAATAAACAATTTTACGTAAAAGAGAGTACTTTCTGAATCAATAAAAACCCGTTCAATTTTTTAATATTTTAATACAATAAAAATTATCATGTAATATATTTTAAATAACTTTTGAAATCTAATTAACTTTTTTCTGCGTAAGTTTTTACTACAATTATATTATCAAATAATAATTTATAAAACATTTTAATTTTTATTTATAAACTTATTTAAAAATATTTTTTTAATGTTCTATTTCGTTTCTTTTTTATGTTTAATATTAAAATTTGTTTATTGTATTTTATAATTATTTCCCAAATTTTAAATATATATTAAAATACAACAGGATAGTTAATAATAATTAAAAATATATTTTTTAAACATTGATCTTAAGGTTAATAAGTGGAACAAATAAATTATTAATTTTTCATATTTATATAAAATATATTTTAGTTTTATTACCCTAATAAAATCAGCATAACGTGTAAAACATTTTTATATTTTTAGTTAAATTTTATTTTTTTAATTAAATAACTAAAAGCAATAAAAAATTTACACGTTGTAATTAAGATTCTGTGGTTAAGAAATTTTTTTTTTATTTTAAAATTAAAATTAAAAATAAAACTTGTTCATTAAAAATAATTTTTAAAATATTTTTTTAAAAAAAAATTATTATTTTTAATTTTAAATTATTTTAATTCTTCTATATACTAAACCATACCATCCTATCCTAACAAATATTATAAGAATTATCATTTCCACAACCATTATTTTTATTAAAACTACTTTATTATAATAATAATTATTATTATTATATTAATTATTATAATAATAAATAATATTTTTATTTTTATTAAAAAAATTAATTTATTATTAATTTAATTAATAATTATTTATTTGTTTAAAATTATAGTAAATAAATAATATTATTTAATATAAATTCTATACAATTTATATCATTATGATATAATTATTTATAATATAATATTATATAGTATATTTTTTATAAAATAAAATGTAAAAAATATAAATATTATTATAATAATAACATATAAAATTATTTATGATATACATTAATTATTAAATAATATATAAAATAAAAATTATATAATATTTTTATGCTATAACTATCATCATTATTATTTTATAATGCTATTTTTATTTTTATTATTATCATAATTAATACCATAATCATATAATAATAATAATAATAATAATTTTTTACTTTTTAAAATTTATAATAAATTGATAGAATAAGTTGTATTGATTCATTTTTCAACAACTTTTAAATATTGAAAAATAACATTTAAAAACTCAAAATTACAATTAAATTAAATTTTAAAATTTTTAAATAACTACAAACCACTCTTAAACAATACATAAGTTATTGACTTGTATAATCATGGAAATTTAAAAATTAACATCTCTATTAGAGGAAGGCATTGGATAGATTTGGATAGCAAAATCTAAAATTGTAGAAATTTAATGTAAATTATATTATGATCATTTCTACACAGGTGAAATATGAGATAAGTTAGGTATCAATTTTTACAAGTTTCTAAGTAGATTGGATAGGTCAAATTTTCTAAGTATATTGGATAGGTCAACCTGTGTTGAACTTATATTGTGAGTGTCAAATTTGTTGCAAATGTGAAATTATAATTTTGTGGCAATTTTACGTTTTGGTAAACATTTTACAATTTGATTGTTTAAAAATATTCAACCTACAAAGAGATTTTTAATCTAGTATATTTTTAATATTTCATAATCTAATCAAGTGAACAAAGATAAATGTTTCATATTACATAAATTATATCACTATATAATTCAACATCATATAATAAAAGAATAATTTCATAGAAGAAAGACAATAAAAATATAACTAAATCATGAAATAGTATTAAACAAGAGAGATTAAAAATATTTTCAATCAAATATCATAAACTAAAGTGTAATACTATTGAAAAAAGATATTAAGAAAATTCTCAAAGTAAACATCATGTACAACAACATAGTATTATAAAAGAAGAACATTAAAAACAATTCTCAAATCAAACGTTTTATATTAAATTACTACTAGAGAATAAAAAAATTAAAATATTATTAGATTAAATATCATAGACCAGAAAGTATCACAAAAAATTATACATGACATATATGGTATAATATCAAAACTACACAAAAAAAAAAATATGATGTAATTTTAACAACATAACTTGGCTGATACAAGAAAAAAGAAAAAAAAATATTCTAAAATAATTTAATCTTAACTCTCAACAAAAAAAATATTAAAATATTAATAAACATATCATTCAAAAGCATAAATCAACTTCAGTGAAATTATCATCCTCATCATTGTATGATTAGATTAATCAAAATGTATTAATATAAAAATTAGCACATCCTGCTAAAAAAAATTGCAGCAGTAAAGACTTTAACTTTTTAAATTTAATTACTTATAAATTCAGTATTTTCCTACCACTCAAAAAACAAATTCATCTTTAGCAATATATAATACATAAAATTAAAGAAGTTAAAAACATAAATTGTTGAGTATTAAAATAAAATAAAATATAACTTAAAAAGATAAATATAAAAAAAATATAGTTTAGTATTTTTAGAATTAAGTTCTTCACCATCAAATCACATGTAAAATAATTTATAGAAATTAAAAATAGAAAAAAATTAATACCCAAATAGCAATTATGTAATTATTAAATAAAACTAAAATATATATTTAAAGTATATCTTACTCTCTGGATCATTTAACAAAATAAAATATTAAATAAAAAAATATAAATAAATAATTCAAAATAAAAATATATCTTCGCAAAAAAAAATTAAAAATTTTGAATGATTAAATAAAAGAACTCATAATATTAAACTAAGTTAAGTGGATCAAACCTTAAACACAATAAACTGAATAAATTATCATACAAAAAATCTTAAAATTACAATTACAAATTAGTGAAATTAATTTCACAAATTTTTCTCTCCAATCCTCCTAGTGACAACTAGCTACATGCAATATGTATAGGAATAAATAAACCCTAACCCTTAGGGAACGAAGCTTTAGTTTAGGGGAATGTTTTTCACAATAACTTAAGTAATTAAACGAAACAAAGAAAAAAAAAACATGGATATTAGGAGAGAGAAAATGGAAATTTGACCAAATCTTGTGAAAAATTAAGAAAACGAGATAGAGAAATTAAACATTCGATGACATAATAACACACTAGAAATGTAGAAGATAAATATCACACTTGAGAGATAATCCAATCAAAGTAACATTCAAAAAGTTAATACTGGACAAAAATTGATAATCGAAAGACTCAAAGCCTTATAACATAAAGGTGAGAGTAAATAAATGTTACATAATAAAATATACACTCTTTTATATATATATATATATATATATATATATATTTATTTATCAGATTAGTTGGGTTAAATTTGATTAATGAAATCTGAATTTGTCTCTATCAAATATTCTATCTCTAACAACTTAAACTGATATATTTGTTTGAAGATTAAAGATTTACGATCGAATTTTGTAACTTCTAAAATTCAGTCACATTTAGAGATGATTAGTAGTGAGTACGACCGAAAAAATAAATATTTTTATTTAGCCACTAAATTTGAGACCGAAATATCAGTAGCAAAATAATAAACTAAAGGTGGTAGATAAATTCGGTTGCTAAACCTTTTTAAATATATTAACATTTGTTATTTTATTTTGTGACCGTATATACGGTCGCAAGATTTACATTCCCGCTTCTATACTCTCGTTTCTATATTTTTACATACTCTCTTGACTGAGTTTCATGTCCTTTCTGTAAAAAAGTTTTTTCCCTTGCTTGTCTCAGGTTCACAGCCCCTTTAGCGAAATTCTGTCCAACGACAATATAGTTGCTTCGTTGTATCTTCTCCAACTTCTAGTTTCCCTTCTTTGCATCTTCGGTAATTTCAACTCTTCAACGGCAATACTCCCTTTATGTGCTTGCACCTTGAATACATATAAAGCATTCGGGCTACATAGGTTCAATCATGGATTCCTCCTTCCGTAACAGGATCTAGTTACACATAATGATAAAGAAAGGAAACACGAGAGAAGTTGATGAGCATGAAAACTCGCTGCAGTTGCGCTTTTTCCCAACACTAAGGTTCTTCTTTCATGCAGAACAAAACCAGGGACTGGGAAAACGACGGTTCTGTTCTCTACGTCTGTATTCTGGAGATAGATCAAAGGATAGAGTGGTTGATGTCCTGTTTTTGTTCTGTTCTAACCTTTTTATAGATTCTGTTCTACAGCGATGCGTGTACAACGTGACACAACTGAGTTGCAACGCGAACAACATATAACTTATTTTCTTTCACATTAAATCTTCGCTACGCGTAAATTCGGTTGCGTTGTCAACGCAAAACCCCTGTAACATGTTACACTAATTAAAACACATCATATTTGTAAAGTTGTGAGAATTGATCACCTAAAAGGTTTTAAATAGATTTATCTTCGCTACGTGTAAATTCGGTTGCGCTGTCAACGCGAAACCCCTGTAACAGGTTACACGAATTAAAACACATCATATTTGTAGATTTGTGAGAATTCATCACCTAAAAGGTTTAAAATAGATTTGTGAGAATTCATCACCTAAAAAGTTTTAAAACTGTATGTGTTACTCAGTTTTATGTCATTTTCTCTTGTTTTAACAGTGTTTTATGCTTCAATCATTTGTGATTACATCGAATTATATTTCAAACAAATGTCTTATTGAACACTTATCAATTATACACGTATAATATACCTTATAATTTATGAATTATATACATTAAATTTTAAATGATTAAGACGTATTTAAAAAAATATAATTTTAGATATTTAATTATATTTTAAATAAGATGCTAAAATAAATATTAAATAATTTTTAATTTACCATTTTTAAAATTATATATTTATTACAAACTATTAATTTAAAATTAGAATCAATTAGTAGGAAAGGTTAAATTTATAAATTTATATGATTAATAATTGTTATAAAATATAAATTTTGATACTTCAATCCTTAAATTATATAATACTTTTTTATAATTATATATATATATATATATCAAAATTTATGTAATTTAAATATTTATAAAGATATTATTTAATAGCTAATATTTATTTATATTTTAAATAACATATTATGAATTACAATAAAACAATAAAATAAGATATCAATTAGTTTTTAATTTGCATAAATTTTGGTAAGTTTAATTTTCTTTTAATTTTTTTATTTTAATGATTAAATTATCTAAATTCATGTATTAGTTTTTAAAATAATATGGATTTAATACATAATATTAATTAATTCCATCTTATCAATTTAATATTAAATTAAATGAATTAAATGACTATAAAAATTATTAAATTGAAAAACTTGTTCCTTAAGCAAGTAAATCCCCATCATCCACAGGCATGTCCATAGAATAGGATGAATTGATATTATTATCAACCTTAATAAAATAACATTTCAAATATACTTTTTTTCGTAAATATTTTATTAAAATTTATAAAGAAAAATAGATCAAATATACTAAATTAATGATAAAAACAGTTAAACAACTTAAAAACATTCAATTATTAATAAACTATGAATTATTCACATTGTATAAATCTAATTAGTTGAATGTATGCTTTTATTTTCTATTTTTAAATTTAATTAGAATATAAAGTTAATATTTTTTTATATTTTCACTTATTCATAAATTATCACATTTATAAATATTAATCTTTATAATAATTATTTGAAAACGTATATTTACCATAATTTTTAATTAATCAATGATATAAAAAGTTTAATATCAATAATGTATCAAAATTAATTTTTTTTATGAAATCCTTAATTTAATTTCATATTTTGATTACGTTATTAAAAACACATAACTAATAAAACTAACTAAATAATTGCTTTAAACACACTAATTTTATTATCTCGGATTGATTACATCTGACTTGTAGTATCTTATGTTATTATCATGGATTGATTGCATCTAACTTATAGTATTCTATGTCAAAAGTTAGATGAAGGTGGTGATTTTCAAAATTGAAGACGTATATGATTAATTTTAAATAATAATACACTATTTAGTACAACTAAAGTTTAGCCAATTTCCCCTCCACTCCTTCTTTCCCTGTAGTTGTTCTAGACCATGTAACATCAAAATAACTAGATTCCAACATTTTAGGTATAATTTACTAGTAGCAACATTTTAGACATGATTTACGTATCCGAACACGGCTAAGAAATAGAGAAATACAAAAAGACTGTTATGTAAGATTTAGCAAATACATTCGATTGTTCTCCAATCCCATTAGATAAATAAATTGAATGATGGAATTGATCAAAGTATATTCGATTGTTCTTCAATCCCATTAGATAAATAAATAAATAAATTGAATGATGGAATTGATCAAACGTACAAGTCCTCTATCTCAGTGTTTAATTTAGAGCAAGTTTAGATTTATGTTTTATTGTTCATCTTTGAATTGGCGTTAAAATTTACGTACAAACCTCTGTCTCAGTTTTTAACTTAGAGCAAGTTTGGATTTATGTTATGTTGTTCATCTTTAACTTGGTGTTAAAATTTTAGGTGTATATAATGTTTGTAAGTGAAGTTTTATATTGATTAGTTCAATTAAAATAAAAAATATTTTACTTATAAATAGATATTTAATTTTTAAATATTATACATTATCCAGAAAAAAGCTTATATATTAAAAAGTGTATATAATAGTATTAAAGTCATAATTGTTACTTTTATTTATTTTTTAAATTATGAAAGTAAGTTAAAATAATTGAATTATGTTTAATTTTTATTATTTTATTTATGTTTTTTTTGTTATTAGGTATTTTTAATTGATATATTATAGTGTCCAACAATATTCATATTTAATTAAAATTCATAAATTACTCTTATAATATTGAAAAAAAATGAAAATTCGACAAGAAAAAACATAAATCCAATTATATGCTCAGAACATGCATTTTTCCACCCTCTCGACATATTTATCCATATTATATATCAGTATCTCTACCTCAAAATGCAGGATTTTGATCAATATAGTGCAGCATTATAAATGGAAATCATGCTCTTGGCTGCAAGCTTTTTGGTTTGAACTTCCGAACCTCCACGCCCTATTTAAACAAACAAAAAACGTTATGATTTGTATCTCAACCTGTGTTCAGGCAATTTTGGCAAGCTTGGTTGAAGACACGAGTACTTTTACTTTGCATCTATGATTGATTAATTGTTGAACTAGTTTAACTATTAATTATAGTTAATTAAATATTTGTTTAGTTAGATATTCATACTTAACCATATATAAATTATTGTTTAAATCATTATATTGAAATGATAAATTGTATAAGTATATATTTATATTTTTTATCATGTGAAATTAATAAAAATATAAATGAATAAGATTGTTTGATGTATAATTCAACTTATTTAAAATTATTTCAACTTAACTTATTTAATAAATAGATAAATTTAGATTTGTTAATAAGTATTTTTAAATAAATAAGTCTGATTCTGATTTATAAAAAAATCTATTTATTTTATTTAAAAATTTATTTATCTTTATATATTATATATTTATATTTATTATAATTATTTTAATATATTTTATTTATTAAAAATTATTTTTAGATATATATATTTTAGACCTATTTAATAATTTTTTTATTTTATAAATTTTAAATTTATAAGTATTTTTAATAATTATTTATATAAATTTAAAATTTATTTAATAATTTTTTAAAACATAGATTTTAAATCGAGTGAAAGTTTAATAAAAAAAAATTAAATAACATTAAATTAGGTCTTAAAATTTTTAAAGCTTAAACACGAATCTAATTCGTTTCTATTTATTTTTATCTCTACGTAAATTGTAAACTTTTAAATGATATTTTTTATAATTTTTATAAATTTCTTTTTTCAATTTTATCGTTTATTATATGGCACATATTTTTTTACTTCTCCTATTAACTTTTTATTAGTTGTTGAAAAAAGTAATAAAAATAGAATCTGTCTTTTCAAAGACATTTGGCTTTTACACAGTGTATTGAGCCTCTCGTAGCCAATATTTAAAATCGTAATTATTATTAGCTCACCAAATCAATATAGTCCATATTCGAAAATGCAAAGTAAGAAAAATTCTTTCTGAAAACTATTTTATAAAATGGATAAACAAATTTATTTTCTTTTATCTTTATTTTTTCTTTTTTCGTTCACATTAGATTCCATATACACATCCATGATTTCTTTATATTTTCAAATAGAGTAATGGGAAGGATCTTAATCCTGTCAAACACGTTATCATGCATCATGTAAACTAAGATTTGAGGAATAAGAAAGTTAATAGTAAAATAATAAAAATATTATTCATAACTCGATACTATTAGTGATTGTATTTTTTTTAAAAGAAAAAGCAAAAGAAGTGGTTTTGTGTTTGAGGTTGGCAGTTTGGACCCATTGTGAGTTAGACGCTTGTGATAGCATCGGATTAAAATAAACTTCAATTTTATGCTCCCCAAACGGCCTAGAATTCAGGCTAATATTTGATTGTAAGAGAGGTGGCCACCGAATCCCTCCATATTGATCCCCTCAATAAACTACTTTCTCAATCTTTTCTCAACTGACAAGCAACCACATTAACTTGTAGTGACCAAAATCTGAAAAAAGATAATGAAAAGAAATGTTAAAAAAAAAAAGGGAATTAGAAAATTGTGTTTACATGTGAGTAAGAAGGTGGTGGGGTCAGATTACCTTCCAAATTCCAATTAGTTCTTCGGCTAGACAGGGATCCTATATTCCTATGCATCTCAGGTCCTCCTTTGTTAGCGTGGCAATGATAGCATTTATATACTTATAATTACATTAAAACCAACTCACAAGCACACACAGATTGAATGAATTGAAACATAATTCCATACTTTCAGTGTGCATCAATGTGAACCCCGTTTCCACCAAGAGTGACATAATTAAAGTGCAAGGCTTGACCCATTTGCTAAAGAGCGTTATTATACTCCAAATCTAATAGTACATGATTTTCTTGATTCAACTAATAATTAATTCCTGCAAAACTCACATGCATATATGACATATCCCTATCAGCATCAGGTACGTAAGTGTAAGATTTAAAAAAAAAAGGGAAAAGAAACAAGAATAATGTTATTTGTTTTCTAATTATGTGAAATATTTTTAACCGATAAATACTTGTTATAGATGTTGGTCTGCAACCAGCTGTAAATGGTTTGGTTTCCCACTTAGTAGTTGGTTGTCGAATTCCAAAGATCTTGAAAGAGGGTATTCTGATATGATTTCAGATAGATCGTCAGCCATCCGTGGCAGGAAACTTGAAAAAAATTTCCACATTGGTGTAAATGGAAAAAGGAATCCCTTGTAAAGCTGTGTAGCGTATACACCTCGCCTCAAGTCCAGCTCCGAACCCAATAGGCTAGGCCCCATCTCGGATTTCTTCCCAACCCAAAATTCCAAAACTTTTTGTTTGCTTCTTCCTCCCTCTGCTGTTCCTCCTTGTACTTATATCCTCTTCCTTTGGCCCACACCCACTCTCTCACATATCAAACCCCCACCTTTGCCTTCCCTTTATTCCCTTCTCACCCTCACCACTTCCAATCCCCTCATCACTCTCTATAAATACTCCCCAACATCAGTTTCATTAAATTACAGGATTTCCATTTCCATTTTCTTTTTCCTCCCTCATCTTTCCCTCTCTCGCAAACCAATTTTATTTAACCATCTTTTGGAAAAGGGAAAAAATGAAAGAATATTGGACCTCGTTGGCATCACTTCTGGGCGTCTTTGCTTTCTGCCAAACCATCCTCCAGACAGTCTTCCCACCGGAGCTTCGCTTCGCTTCCATCAAACTCTTCAACCGGATCTTCCACTGTTTCTCCTCCTACTGCTTCTTCGACATAACGGAGATCGACGGCGTCAACACCAACGAACTGTACAACGCCGTGCAACTGTACCTGAGCTCGTCCGTGTCCATAACCGGGAACCGGCTGAGCCTAACGCGCGCCGTGAACTCGAGCGGGTTCACCTTCGGGCTTGCGAACAATGACAGCATCGTGGACACGTTCAACGGCGTGAATGTGGTGTGGGAGCACGTGGTGACTCAGAGGCAGGCCCAAACCTTCTCGTGGCGACCTTTACCGGACGAGAAGCGAGGGTTCACGCTTCGGATCAAGAAAAAGGACAAATCTCTGGTTCTAAATTCCTACCTGGATTACATTATGGAGAAAGCCGGTGAGATTCGGAGGAAGAATCAGGATCGGTTACTTTACACAAATTCAAGGGGTGGCTCATTGGACTCAAGGGGTCATCCTTGGGAATCGGTGCCTTTCAAGCACCCTAGCACGTTCGACACATTGGCTATGGACCCTGAGAAGAAGAAAGAGATCATGGAGGATCTGCAGGACTTCGCTAACGGACAGGCCTTTTACCATAAAACTGGAAGGGCTTGGAAAAGGGGTTACCTTCTCTATGGTCCTCCAGGAACTGGTAAATCCAGCATGATTGCTGCTATGGCTAATTACCTTGGCTATGACATCTATGATTTGGAGTTGACCGAGGTGCATAACAATTCCGAACTCAGAAAGCTTCTCATGAAAACCAGCTCCAAATCCATAATCGTCATTGAGGATATTGATTGTTCCATTAATCTCACCAACAGAAAGAACAACAACAACGCTTCCGCTTCTTCTACAAGTTACTATGATTCCGAAATGCGAGGTGGTGGTGGTGCTGGGTGCGGCGAGGATGGTGGCAACTCGATTACTCTCTCCGGATTGTTGAATTTCACGGATGGGTTATGGTCTTGCTGCGGGAGTGAGAGGATATTCGTGTTCACCACCAACCACATTGAGAAGCTTGACCCGGCTCTGTTACGGAGTGGGAGAATGGATATGCACATTTTCATGAATTACTGTTCCTTCCCTGCTTTGAAGATTCTCCTTAATAACTATTTGGGCTGTCAGGAAGGTGACTTGGACGACGCCGTTCTCAACGACTTGGAGGCGGTTGTTAACGTTGCAAGGATGACTCCCGCAGATATTAGCGAGGTTTTGATCAAGAACCGTCGTAAGAAGGAAAAGGCCGTTGGTGAGTTATTGGAAACGTTGAAGCTCAGAGCCGAGTTGAATAAAAAAAGTGGGCTCTTGAGGGTAAAAAATGAGGTTGAGGAGGAAGAGGAAGAGCAGGAGAAGAGGGCTCTGGATAGTGAGAGCCCTAAACACGAGTCCGAGATTGAGGACAATTGCAAGGAGGGAGAAGAGGAAGAGGAGGAGGATGTGGAGGAGAAGATCAAGTGATGGTGTAGTTCTAATAATAATGTTGTTGAACTCAACACTTGTTCCACGCCTGCTACTGAACTGAACAACGGGCGGTGTACACCAATACAATGTAATAATCTCAAGTGTACTTCATCATGGAACTAAAATATTTATGGGGAGGTCAGTGGGATATGACTTGTGAGATACAAGAAGGGAAACAGCAAGAAGCTAGGGCCTCTAATTTTAAACATGTCACATACTTGTGTCTTTTTTAGTTTTCAAT
Organism: Canavalia gladiata; assembly: GCA_037954105.1. Classification (NCBI taxonomy): domain Eukaryota; kingdom Viridiplantae; phylum Streptophyta; class Magnoliopsida; order Fabales; family Fabaceae; genus Canavalia; species Canavalia gladiata. The sequence goes on along the minus strand of CM075662.1, from coordinate 38,291,980 downwards.
AATGGAATCCTTTATTGTTAGATGTTATATGTGGAGGGAGAGTTTATTTGCATCATGATTTGCTCATTTGTTTAGTTTTAAGATTTGTTCCCTTTTGTATATTCTTTTGGCTCTGGTTACTGGTTAGGCCTTTACACCCTGACATACTTGGGGAGCCAGCTGGGATGTTGGTGAACACCTGGGTGCACATGGCATGGCCAAGGTTGCTAACTTGATGGGACGTGTAGGGAATATAGGTAATAAGTAGGGTAGCACCATTACCTAACTACTTCAATTATACAACGAAGTTATGAAGGTGAGGGTGAGACCTATTTTTTGGCTTCTGCCTTCAAACTAGCGTTGTTCTGGAGTCTACGCCACTGTTAGCACTCTTCCCAGTAACTTTATTGGTAACTGATTAATTCATGGATGTTTTTTCTTGTTAAGAAACCTAGTTATAGATGAATTCCACGGTTAAAAAAGTAATTATCCGCATATATTTTTTTTCTTATTTTATTTTATTTACCATATTATTTATTTTTATCTCCTTTATAATTATTTTTTAAACATTTTTGAGGATCCATCTAATTAGGATGAGCATCTAATATTTTTCTGTTAAAAAGGTAGAAAAGTATGGGAAAAAATTTCTTAATTTTATTTTTTATTTTAAAAAGGTGTCAACCCTAATATGAAAGCTACATATGAGTGCCGATAAGAATGAACGTCACGACTCACGAGTAAATAATCCTTTCTTACGGAGGGAATAGTTCATTGTCGGAATTTGGTGTACTCAAATTAAAACTGCATAGAAAGTTAAATGGTTGTACCTAAAAATCAGTTCTAGTTTCGTGCTTTACCAGTGTTGTTAAATTTTATAATTTTTAATGCAAAGTTCACGGTTAAGAAAACATTTTCTCTTATAAAGCTGAAAGGCTACGCAAATCGTACTTACGTGAGAAAACCAATTGATAAAGGGTGATTGTTATAAACATAAAATCATTATAAACGAGATAATGATTGCTAAATAAATGAATGACCAAATTAACAAAAAAGGAAAAACTTTCAGCGTAAGTAAGCAATCTTGTCTTCAAAATCCAATCACTGACTTCTTACTTCTAAGTAAATATTTGATATTTTCTTCTTTTCATTGCTTATATTTTTTTCCCCTTTTCTAGCTTAACTGACTGAGTCCATAATTCATCTACCCTTTATTAAAACCAACCTAACAATTTGTACATCTGTCATAAAGAAGCATATTTAGTGGATGATAGAAGATAACAACTACTTGAAATAGAAAAGAGGGAAGAGGGAAGCAAGGACAAAGGATAAGTGAAGATGGGGAAGAGAAGCATGATTACGGGGAAAAAAATGAAAATGCACGGAAGATTGGGGGAGGCTGAGATAGGAAGGAAACAGAGGGTGAAGGAGGAGGGTGAAGAGATAAAGGGAAACGCTCTTCTTAAGGGGACGGGAGAAAACCATTTAAAGTAGGTAAATAATTCTTCCATATAATGAGAGAATCTCCCTTCCCTCTTCAGGGGAGGACAAAGGAAAATGGCTAGGTTCTAGAAAAATCATGAGGACGGCTAAGACACAGAGAAAGGAAAGGGGGAACGTTAGCACAAACGAGGATTAAGTTATTGAATCTTACTACTCAAAATAGTTAAAATGAGTATCACATGTAAGCAACAGATTCTTATAAAAGGAATAATTGGTTTTCATAATAAAGTGGACTCAAACCGTCTCTTTTATAAAAAAAGAAAGTGGACTTAAATTAAAACCGAACAAAAAGTTATCATGATAAAGTGGACTCAATTAAAATCAAAGAAAAAATGTAACGATTGTATCATAAAGTAGCTTTAATTTTGTACTGTTTTGGTGTTGTTTAATTAATTTTTACATTATTTATTAAAAAAAATACACACCCAATGTAAATTTGTAATCAAAATTAATTTGAATATATATAATTATAATAAAAAATTAAATTATTTTTATTCTAATCAATTTTACTTTACTTTAAAGTAAGTAAATAACTTTAAAACGAATGGATGTTTCAAGTTGAAAATTATATATTTTTGTTTTATCTTCAAAATGCAGATATAAAAAAATTACAATAGCGTAGCTTTTTAATTGAATGGTCAGTCTTTTTTTTCACTTTAGGAAAACAGAGTTTGGAAAACTTCTCTACCCAAAAAAACGGTAAATTTGTTTATGAAAGAAAATAAAATTACGCACGTTGTCGAGAGCAGGTTTCACTCTTTTTTATAAGTTTCATAAAAAAATTAAAATGAAATTTTTTAACTTTTCTTAAATATATAATAAAAATAATAAAATTTAAATCTATCAAATTTAAACTTATAACCTATCATAAATTATCTTAACCCTTTTTATTGGATCAATCTTGTTAACTTGAAAATTTTTAACTATATATTAAACATTTTATTTGAAACTCATTTAAATTAAATTAAATTTATACTAAATTAAATACTCACCTAAGTAAAAATTAAAATCTATGTACGTGTCGTGAGGTAATATCATGTATCATGCCCAACGAAAGTTCAAGAATCGATCAAAAAAGCAGCAAGAAAATTTCACGATAGCACTGTAGTAGTAGTACGGCAAAAATCAATTATAAAAACACTTTATTTGATGGAAATAAGTTTTTCTCTTTCGGAATGCAAACAAAGTACCCGTACCGTTTTCACTATCACAGCAGAAAATTTTGCCCTTTAATTTTTATTTTTCTTTTCTGGTCCGATCTCACGCTGTAAACTTGTGACCGAGATCAGATTCGCAGTAGTTGTCCAGTGAGACGAAGTCTTTCCAAGTAAATCTTATAACATTTTTTATATAATATTAAAAAAGTATAAAATAAAATAAGAATATGAGAGAAAAATAAAGAGAAAAAATGTTATAAAAATTTTATTACATAAGTAACATAATGTAATCGGATTTATTAGAAATATGAGTTCGTCATGTAGGGTGATTGATGGAATGTTGGTGAAAACTCGTTTATTTTTTTAATCCAAGATTGCCTTATGTGTGATTGTGGATACCGTTAACTTTTACTATCAACAATTGGAATTCCTAAAATTACTGTGCGAGTGGATAGGATTACAGAGGGTGTTTTGGGAAGTATGGGCAGAGTTAATCGGTGGAAAACAAGTGAGGAAGACCCAGATTTTGTGTTCGCAAAAGGAGGGTTGAGGCACAAAAGCAACTAGAAAGTCTTCTCATGTAATGAGAAAAAGTTGACAATATTTGGTTGTTGATTTTGATATTGAGTTGTAAAGGCTATCAGGTTGTCAATCTAAAAGTAGTGCTGTGTACTTTAAGAAAAAGGGAATGTACCAAAAATTAAAAAAAGTTTAAAGGTGAGACTTGAGAGTTTGGCTTAGGGTAAGTACCGACAAGTGACAAGCAACCACCTTTAAATTTATTATTCTATGAAATGAAGCCAGACTCACCCAATTATCCATAAAAGAAATATACTGAATACGTTTCAGCTCCAACATTTTCTAATACAGCTAATTTTAAGAATTTTTTATTTTTTAATTTCAAAATCTAAAAATTTATTTTTCAAAATACTTTACGCTACCAAATTATAAATTTATCAAAATTTATTATTAATTTAATTTTATGTATCAAAATATAGTATTGTTAATTATACAGACACACCCTTTTACCTAGCAGCTTAGTAGTTTTTTTCTTCTGAAAACATGTTTTACGTAAATAAGAGATTAATTTCTTTAAATACGGTCAATTATTGAAGATAAAAAACTTCTTAAAAATATCTTTCATACACACAATAAAAGTAAATGTATTTTTGCCTTCTTGAAGATAGTTTTAACTCGTCCATCCATTCTGAACTTCAAAATCATTACGCGCAAAGCATGCTTCTACGAGAAATAGAGGCCCGCTTTTCTCAATTTAATGTATATTTTAATTTGTTAAGTACTTAAATATTTATGTTTGGCCTTTTTATACTTGAATATTTTTATTAAAAAAACCTACTCTCAAACTATTTAATTTATTTCTTAGTTTAAATACAATTACAACAATATGGTTGCAATAATTCATAAATAGTTTGATTATGTGTAGTAACTGTTAATTACATAAAAAAAATTTCAATAATTACAATAATTAAAAATTTATCATTAATGTTCGTTTATACACATGATTATTTTTATTTGACTTTAATTTTGATATATTGTTCTGTAAAAAAAAATTAAATTATTGATTAATTAAAAATGATAATTGATATAATTTTTAACAATAAAAGAATTGAATATTTTTAATAATATAATAATTTCATAAATATGGTCTAATTATTATTATTTGTTTATATATTGCAAATTTTAATGTGTTGATTTATTTTACCGTACGTAGACCGTGTTCAGAACACGTAAAATGCTTAAATGGATTTTCAGTCAAACTCACACTTTCCCTCCTTATTTATTATCCCATTCTTCTCACTTCTTTGAACCTTTTTATAGCACGTGCTAGCATTTTCTCAATTTGTTGAGTGCTTAATTTAATTGGAGTTTCTGCCTTGGATCATTACCCTTGTGGGTTGGTGGAAGCCGAGCACTGAATTAACATGGAAACTGGCATTACGTCTACATATGTTTTTAGTTTTTATAAATATGATAAATTTAGTTTTAATTTTTTTTTTTTGTAGATTTAGGTGTATATAAAAAAATTTAAATATATTCTATTATCATTAAATGAAAATGCGATATATATATATATATATATATAGAGAGAGAGAGAGAGAGATGTGTTATGTTAGTTCTTATAATCTAATATGATATGTAATGCAATATTTTAAATATATGACAGATAAAAATAGGTTAAATTGTTTGTAAATTTATGATCTAATTTATACCAGACTTAAGTTAGGTCAAGTGAATTTATTAAATAGATTAAGTTACAAAATTTTAAAAAACTTATTTAGTTAAAAGAAGTCAAATTTCAGACCGTCTAAATAGTTTACTAGGTCTAATAAATTAATACATATTTAAGTAGATAATAACAACAATTATTATTATTATTATTATTATTTAAAAATTATAAATTTATTTTATTTAAATATTTAAAAAAATTTAATTTATATATACATTTTATTAATCTTAAAATATGTTTGTCGGCCAATTTAAAATAACAAACTCACGTTTTATAAAGTTAATTCAACTTATTTAAATTTCTACGACACGCCAGTATGTCATAACGATGATTATTTTAAAATTTATAATAATAAAAATTAATATAATTTTTAAATATGAAAATAAAATTTTATTATACTTGTAGAAATTAAAATTTATTTTACCTTGATACTAATAATAGGATGTATCTTGTATAAATAAAATTTAATTTTAAATTCTGTATAAAAAATCAAAATATTTAAAGTTTTATAAAGTATGTATAATTGGTTTAAATAAGAAAAAATACAAGTAATTTGGATTTAAATTAAAAAAATAAACTGAAAAAATATTTACGGTAAATGAGATTAGAAATAAAAAACATAAAACTTTAATAATATCATACTACGCCTGCATCATAATATGAGCAATTTTAAAGCTTTTCTACAATAAATGATTTATACAAATTTAATATATGAGAGAAGATCAATTTGAACGTAAAAGAAAATTTTAAATGGGATCAATAATTTAAGAATTTTAAATAACAAAAAAATGAATGTTTCATATTGTCGAAGTCATGCACTGAAAAAATATAAATAATAATAAGAAATGATTTTATATTTAACAAAACACTTGAATTTATGAAATAAGAATGTATTATTAATAATAAATTTTCAAAAAATAGGTAGGGCTCATTTAAAAGAATACAAATTATTATATATATATATATATATATATATATATAAATAACAATCAATTTAACAATTTGAATATATCAAAAACTATATCGTTACTCATTTTTAATGGTGTGTGATTTTTATTAATTTCATTGTTGAATTATGATAACATATATTATCTAAATTATTATATTAAAAATAAAATGTATAATTAAATTTTTTTATAATTTAAAAATATATATTATGTTGATATTATAAACGTAAATCACCTATTGAAATTAATTTTAAAATTTTGCATATATGTGATAAAAATGTTTACTCCAACAAATAAATATATATTTTGTATATTATATATATATATATATATAATTAAATTATTTTAAAAGTAAACCTTAATATATAATTCTTTTATTTAATAATTTAAAAAAAAATCAAATCAAAAATAATTTTAGTTAGAATTTTTTTTTAATAATTTTTATAAATAATTAAATTTTATCAATCTAATCGTTAATTTAATAAACTATATTATATAAATTTTTACTCAAAATTTTATAAAATTTTAAAAAAATTTAATATTTTATTAAATAAATTTAAATTAATAAATATTATAAAATATATATTATCTATTAATTAAAATTTATTTTTTTAAGTATTAAATATTTTAAAAATTTTATAAAAATAATTTATATAATATAATATATTTATTTAAATATTTAATTGATAAAATTTATTTATTTATTAAAATTATTAAATAAAATAATTTTAATTAAAATTATTTTTAAAATAATTTAATCATATATATATATATATATATAATATCGCTGATAAATGTTAAATTTAACTCTTACACAAATTTAATAATTTTTTATAAAATTTAAAATTTTTATATTTATCAATCTGATTGTTTAATTATATAATAATATTTTTATTATTATATACATTAAATTTGAAATAATTTAAATATATATAATTCGACAACATATATATATATAAATAATATATTAAACGTTAAAATAAAAATAAACAACAAAATTATCTATTAAAAATTAATAAATAATATATTTTATAAAATATTATTAAATTAATATAAATATTAATTTTTTTTATATAAGGTAGAAAACGAGAAGGATAGATCTCAATTTTTTTAAAACTAATATAATCTTTTAATTTTTACTATTACATCAATCATAATAATTTAATATAAGTATTGAGTATGAGATATAGTCGGTACTGATTCTTTATTTATGTATATGTGTATAAATATAAATCAATTTATTTTAAAAATAAATTTGATTAAAATTAATATATTTTATTAGTTTTAAAATATTAAATTTTATTAATTTCTCAATCAAACTAAATATTTAATTATATAGATCAAATTTATAAAATCAAATATTTTATTACATATTTTTAATCTAGTATATAATATAATATTCATAATATATGTTGAATTAAAATTATTTAATAAATATTCAATAAAATTATAAAATATTATAATTTTGATTAAATAATAAAAATTTTAATTTAATAATTAAAACTGATAAAATAGTTTTAAATAATTTTGTATAAAAGAATTTTAATCAAAATTACTATCAACATAAGTTAATTTTATTATATATAATATAATATAAAATTAATATTTTAATTTGTTGAATTATATTAATGAAGTAGAATAACAAAAGTAGAATAACAAAAGTATGAAATAGTTAGATTGGACCAATAAAGTTATGGCTTGAAAATCTATCAACCCAATCCTACTGGGACCCTACAATTGCGCATTGTAGATTTGTAGGCTCAGGCGATTGACTCGTTAAGTTGCCTTTTCGTTTTTCTCTTTGAAAAGAATATTTTATAATTGTATCAATAATATAATAATTAATATTTTATGTAAAATCATTAATTTAAAACCATATTTTAACATATATATCAAATTTATTTTTTAATACATTTGATTTTTATTATTTAATAAGGAGAGATAAATTTACTTTAAAAATTTATTTTACTTAATAAAATTTAAGTTTATAAAATTTAATAAAATTTAAAATAAATTGATATTTTATTGAATAATTTTAAATTAATATATATATGAAAAGATATATATATATTTTATCTTAAAATAAAAATATTTATTAAACTTAAATCTATTCCGATTTTATGAAATTTTATAAATTTAATTTACATAATAAATTTTTTAATTTGACATTTGAATTAATAAAATTTATCAATTTAAAAAAGTTGTTTGATTGTAAATATGCTTTTTATTCTTCTACAAATTTATAGTATTTATAACAGTTAATTTTAAAGGCTATTATTAGTTTTAATATTTTTTTAAAAAATTAAATACTCGAAATACCAACTTTGAAACTTTACTCAGAATTTGTATTTATCATTTACAAATTTAGAATTGATAGTGAATATTAAAATAGTTGGACGGTACCAAGAATCATAGCAAGAAGATAAAAAACAAAAGTCCATTTATATTTAACCGAATTAAAATGTAACAGTATTCAATTTTAAAGCGAGAAAAGTGTATTCTTTAAAAATTGAGAAAAAAAAAAGATATAATTAAACATCTTTAACGGGAAGGAGTTTAATTTATCTTTTTTTCCAGCTGGTTAAAATAAAATCCTAGAGAAATTTAAATCTTCATGTGTTTGTATTAAAAAATAACCTCTTTCTGACCATTCAATTTATTCTATGAACAGATAACTTTAATGACTATATGCATATAAATTATTTAAAAATCATAAAAAAAGCATTATTTTTATATGGGAAAGAACCTTTCTAATGTTTGCAGCCTGTGAAAAGAAACCTTTCTAATTTCTAACCTTTGTCACAAACTAAGGTGTATGTGGCGGCGAATTTTCTTTAACCTAACAACATATTATATTCGTTACTTTGGGGAAGAATAAATTGACTTCTTCCCTAGGTCGGGAAATAAATTTAACGGGAGCAATTCAAAGCTGATGAATGTTAATATTGTGACTTTCATATTCAATTTTCAAAGATGAATAAGTTCATTTATGCATGTTTCTACAGTCTGATAAGTTTTCCCGTGATTGAACATGACTGATTGGAATTATTAAGTGCAACTGATGAAGTAATAAGTTCTTCGTTTGAATACAAAGCACGTGCAATAAAAGAAAACACGTCCCACACACATACTCATACAAGTAAAACACATATACAGGCTGCACAATATTTTTGCAGTCAATGGGAGCATGCTAATGAAGCAAATTACAAACAAGGACGCTGCGCTGCGTTAAGTGGTCCTTTTTTATTGCTCTCTCTCTCTCTTTCACAGCGTCTGTGTGTCACTTTCTTGCTTGGAGATCAATGCAAAGATTTTTATTCTAATGGTTTCCCATTGAGGCATATAAGATGCCCCCACCAAAACCAAATAGAATGGATGTGATGTGATTTTGGCTTTTTTGTTAACCCAACAAAATTGTCCTACTATTTTGCCGTACCTTTCTTCCCTTTAATACAAAAAGTCCGAATAATTTCAACGGAGCCAACGTATTTACTAACAGCAATGTTACTTTTGGATGGATTTAAGATTTTAGCCGGATCTTGGACCAAATAATGCACTTCATGAATTTTGAATAAGTTGCTATAATGTTGAATTATTGAACTATTTTATTCTGTTGTACTACAAGATTAAGAAATGAGCAGGGTTCTTATTCTTCATCTAACTTGTTTTCACCGGTATATGCTACATTTTTTGTATTTATTTAGCTTAAAAGAAATGGTGGCCATTAACTCCTTGCAGAAAATTAAGCCAATGTGACAAGAATCAAAATACTTGATTCCATCAAAGTCGACAGAATCAGAACAAGTGAGGGTCCTTACTCTCTTGTTTTACTTTCACACTCTGTGAGAGTGGCATTTTTTTTTTCATGGCCACCGTTGGATATGGATTTATCGCTTTCGTTCCGAGTACAAAGAATCAGATACCCATAATCTACTCTTGGGAAATGGGAACCGTGCATGAATTGAATGGTGAACATTTTGTCAAATGATAAAAAGTATAAAAGAAATTTTGAATGGAAAAAGATACGGCAAATGAGCGATGGTTGGCATTTAGAAATAAAGGTAAGTTGTCAAATAAAGGATTCTTCCGCTAAAAGGACTCGATGTTTTGGCAAATCGAGTATTTCAAAAGTATTGATTATTTGTGTAATTTATTATCATAATTAATTCTATGACATATTTGTATTTGTATATGTTAGATAAAAATAATAAATGTAATTTAAATTATATACAATAAAATTATATTTATGATACAAAACTATAAAAATAGGTATAAAATTATTTATAATAGTTTTTATATTTAAAATAAAATTTAATTAAAAATAAGTTAATAAATTTTAATCTTTAACTTCAAAAATTTTCTTATTATAAATAAATAATTTTTTATAATTATAATATAAAAATAAATATTTCTCATAATTTTTTAAATAATCATTTTCAAAATCACATGTGATTTACTATATTCCTCCAAACTTAATCTAAAGGAGAGATATTGTAATTTAATGTAAATTAATTTATTTTTACAAAATATCAACTAATTTAATTTTAACGATATATTATGATTCGATTTGAAACGGTTGACAATTATTATAGATTAAAATCATTTTTATTAGTTAATGTTTGTAATTGAATTAAATTGAATTATTTTATTTTCTATCTTTAATTTTTAATATTTTTATTAGTTAAAAGAAAATGAATAAATTTTGTATTATTATTTATTCAACAATTTTTTTCATTAAATCTAATTAGATGAAATTTAAATTTATACAATAAAATAAATAAATGACTCATGAACAATTTTAATATAACTTAAAATTAATAAAATTATTAATATTATACACTTAGATATAATTTAGAATTTTTTTAAAAAAAATATTATGATTTTTTTAAAATGTATGGTTATGAAAATATAATTAAAAGGATGTAAATTTCATAATTAAATTATTATATAAAAAAAATTAATTAATTTAGTTTATAAAATTATACAGAATACAAACTGCTTGGTAGCCATATAATTATTTTAAAATATCATATAATTTAATATTTTAATTTTAAATATTCATAATCTAATGATTAAAACTCACTTTTCTTACTCTCATGTTTAAAAAGACTCTCACTTAATATATTCATATCTCTCTCTTTATATATATATATATATATATATATATATATATATTTGTTAAATTACTACTATATGATATTTTAATTACATGTGTCAAATTTTTAAAAAATTAAATAAGAAGAATATAATAAAAAAATTATTATTTCATGTAATTTGAATATATATATATATAGTATATTAATCTTATTGTACATAAATAAGATAACAAATATTTTTAAATTAATTTAATTTACATACATGACATATTTTCCATTTAAAATGAAATAATTTTTAAATTTGATCAAATCTAATGAAAATTGTAATTTTAAGATTTAATTTATTTGATTCTCAATTTTTTAATTCAACTTTTACGATTTACATTGTATATATGGGATGAATTTATAAACATCTCCAATCTAAATATTATATCCATCTTTTCCCCAAGTTCACCGAGTTCAAAAAGTGTCCCAAGATTTGGGAAAGGGAGCCGTAGTATATATGGATTCCAATAGAACCTTTGAATGATTGAAGCACAATTTCTTTTATTCTATGTCGCCCTTGACCCAAGGAAATAACGGCCAAGAATAAACGCAACACTTTAACGAGCTTGTCTGTCAAAGAAGCATGTTCTATAATCCATATGCATGGTATAGAATTTTCGAGGTTGAATCCGATATAAATTATCTTTTCAAACCTTTTATCCTGAGGTATACGCATATAGTCGCTACAATTATTTAGATTTAAAACGTTTTTTTTATAATAAAAATAATAAATTTTAAATTTACAAATTTATATAAATTATCTTAATTCTTTATCATAAAAATTAATTTATTGACTTAGATTTAAAACAAAATTTAAAGTAGGATTTTTTAAAATTAATAAAAATAAATCACTACAAATTATATACTTTTTTAAAAGTTATCTTTTAAACATTTTAAATATAATTTATTTACTAAATTCTTGTAATTAATTTATTTAATGTTTCTAATTACAATAAAACCAAATTAATTTTAACGACCTAATTGATCTTATACATGATTTTATTAATTTTTGTCTGAAGAAATAATTACTAGAATTAATAATACTATACTTTAAACAACATATGTATTTGAATAAAAAAAATAAGGATTTGCTTTAAATTTATGTAAAATAGATTTTGATAAAAAAAAATTACCAATTAAGTATATTTAGGATATGTATCAACTTTTCATCTTAACTATAGATTTTATATTATAACGTGTGGCGTGGTAAAAGGATAAAAGAAATTAATTGTTAGTCAATCAAATTAAGACAGAGTTCTTTTCTTATACAAGTGAATACGTTAATTAGGATTTGCTTAATAAAATTAGTTGATTGGTTAGTTAAAAATTAAAAAGATAATTAAAAATGAAAAAGTAAATATATAATAATAATAATAATAATAATGTATCTACCTTAATATATCTCATTTTATTTTATTTCTTTTTTTTTTCTGTCATATTGTATTTTATCTTTTTGGTTTTTTCTTCCATCTCATCTAATAAAAATAAACATTTAATTTGGATATTATTTATATATAATTTTAACCTTTTATCAAAAAATTATTATGTTATTAAAAATAAATAATTTTTAAATATTAAAATAATAATTTCAAATATAATATATTTATGATAATAAAAAAAATATATTAAAATCAATAATATTATTATAATAGAATCAAATAGTATTAAATTTATAAAAATAAATAAATAAACAGTAGATTGAATTAAAAAAAATATTAGTTAGGAATAACTTGAAAGGAATTTGAAGTTACATTTTAAAAATGTTAGTAAGTAGTTTAAAAATACTATAGTTACTAAAAAAATACTTTATCAAATAACGTTAAAACATTTTGATACTTTTTAAATAGAAAATTTAATTAATTTAAATATATTATTAACACACTCTTGATTTTATTTTTATATTTATATGATTCTTTTTAAAATTTTAAATACTAAAATAATATTTTATAATGAATATCTAATCAATCATTATATTTTAAACAAATTTTTAAACTAAGAGACTTTTAAAAAAAATCTCAATTAGATAAATAAAAAAAATGAAGAGACAAATATTTAATCATCTTTATTAGGTGACTATTATTTATTAGATCACTGTTTGTTTTTTAAAAAATTTTGTTGATAAATAAAAAGGATGGAATTTAAAACAATGACTTTACTCTTAAAGTTAAGTCGAATATATATACACATAATAGATTAGTTCAATTTTATAAGAAATAAAAAAATTTAACGAATCAAAAGTTTGATTTAACTAGCACATTTTAAAACATTTTCTAAATTAATATTTATTATTAGTTAAAATGTATAGGATGTTATGAAACTAAATTTATAACATGTTTATCATCTAATAGAAATGATTTTTTAATAATTAATTATTTTTTTATTTAGATATTACTGGTTATTAATTTATTGGATCACATTATCTCATAATAAATAGTATAACTAATTGATATATAATATATTTAAAATTAAATGTATATAATGGAATAAATTAAATAAAAAATAATAATATAGTAAGAATAAAAAATAATTAAAATTTTTAAAATTAAATAAACAGAATATAATTAAATTGACAATATATATAAAAAGTAGAATCATCTAAAGAAACATAAATTAAAAGTTATGGTGAAAAATATTTTTAACTTTCCATTTTTCGTAGTTAATAACAATCATACTCCTATAATTATTAATTAAAAGAAATTTATGATCTTTCATAGATCATTTTGTAGGTAATTTCTTTTATTACCACCAACTGCATCACTTCCTCCATTTTCATCATCATCCCTACTATCATTTTTTCCAATTACATAAATTTGCTAAGTGCAAGAGGATCATATCTTATCCTAACTCCTAACAATTTAAGGAAAATAGTAGAGGTGCATTTTTTTTAAATTTGCTAATGGTAGAATGTATCATGAGGGATTGATATAGGAAGATCAATCTTCACCTTAGAATCACAATATAAAAATGGAAGTAGAGGATGATAGTTGGATGAATCCAACAACACAAAATAGCACAGTTTATTAAATTATGAAACTATTCAATTGAAAATGAAACAATTGAAGTTTTGTTAAGACTTTGAGCAATGCATGTCATAACAAGACTTACAGTAATAATAGCTGAAAATTTAATTTTAAGCATCATTCATCTCACCTCTAATTAAAATTGTAAAAAAAATTTAGTTTAAAATATTTTTTTATTAAGGATGGAACACTCGTCAAATGTTGCAATTTATTTTTTCTTCCAATTTTAACCACATATGTTAAGGAAGAGGAACGAATCCGATGACATGTACTTGTGAGGTTAGGACAAATTTGTTGATGTGTATATTCAATGTTAATGTCATATCTTATTTGAGGATTATGAATGTTTCTTAAATGATAATTTAGAATATAGTGTGTGAAAGTATCTCACTTGTGGATAAGGACATGTTTGAAGAGCATATCAATTAAGAACATTTTATAAGGAGCTTAACAATTGAATACTAAGGACATAACACTCTTGATGAAATGTTACAACAACAATGACAAATTTTAAAAAATTATATAAAATTAAATTTTTATAAATTGGTACAAAATTTTAGTCTTAATTAACATGCATCAATAAATTGAATTACGTTTTTTCATTATAAAAACATTCTAACACAGTCAATAAAAAGATTTTCTTGGTTGCTTAATCATTTCAATATATATGTTATCAAAATTTTCAAAAATTTGACATTAAAGTCATTCATCACCAAATTTCACATATTTTTGACTTGCAAATTAACATACCAGAGGAATCATACATTAAATATAACTCATAAATAATTTTAAGAAGAAAATACACATCTTATAACTAAGGGTATCTTATTAACTATTTCAATCTCCTTCCTTATCCTTTGGGTGGTATTGTGTAGTGTAAGAGATCAAAGTTTTTTAATCTAGAATTTTGATATTGGGCTTGACCTTATGTTTTGACGCTTGTTCAATATAAACACACGCATGCACACTCAAAATAAATAAATAAAAGTTTTAAAAATAAAGATGGAATGTGACTAAAACTAAAGCGAACTTAAAATGGAAGAGGAGGGATAGGAGATTAAGAAAGAAAAATACCAGAAAAAGTGTTAAGATTAAGATTAAAAAAAATAAGAAAAAAATATAAAATATGAGATTATCATGGTGATAAAAGAAAAATATAAAAAAAAATTGAGGTACCATAAAAAAAAGGCATGTAGAGAAAAAAAGAAAATATTATGAAAAAAAAGAATTAAAAGAAATAAAATAAAATAAAAGAGATTAATGAAAGTTATAGAACATATAATTATTAACTTCAATAATTTTTTTAATCATATGAAAAGATTTACACAACAAACATAACACATAAAAATATTTTTTATAATGAATTAGGATAAAAATAGAATTTTTAAGAAAAATATAAGTATATTATTTTTATATCTCTTTCAACTCCACATAAAAAGAAAGATACACAATTTTCTCTCTTTATGTATAGTTATTTGAGAAAATAATTTAGTAATTTTAATAAATAAAATTTTACTATCATATACTTAAATACTTATATATACTTTAAATTTTAAAATAACAACAAAATAATAATTTTTAACAATAATATAATAGTTCTAACTCACTATTATTATTCTTATTATTATTTTAAATTTATCATCTTTTTTTATATATATTTACATATTATATACATAATCCAAAAATAAAAGTATTACAAGTCTCATCAAAATACATAAAATTTACTATTGTTTTAGTAAAAAATTTAACCAAATAACAAAAAATATGTTTCTAACAATTTCCTACTCTCGTTTTTAGACAAGTTTAGACATGGCTCCGCCAAAGTGCAGTGTCTTCAATTTAAAGGTTAAAACGTGCAAATCTCAACCTTTAATAGAAATTTAAACTATTTCTATTTCGAAGCTACTTAAAATCTTAATAAACACTTTTTTTGTGGATAAATAAATTTTTCAGTCGATAAAATAAACAGTCGTCATGAGCCCAAAGAAGGAGAACAATTGGTGGGTCGGATGTGTTTGGTAAAGTGGGCTATGCAGAATGAGACAGCATAAGGTGGCTTACAAGATAGGCCCATCAGCCCGTGAAGACGAAGTATCAAATGCTTGTTTAATATTATTTTCGTTGATGGGTTGTCTTCCGGTGCAACGGATCTATCTTAAACTACCGTAATCTCACTGATCAAACGATAGGACTTGAAAAAGTGTTCTGGGTGGCACGATAGCATCCGTATTGCCGTTGGATCCAAAACACTCTGAAGACGCGAGGGCAAAGCTCCGAACTGACTGCATTTTGCGCTTCCCTGTCACTGGCTCTTGCTCTTTTTTTGCCGCTCAAAGTCCATGCTACTCGCTTTGTTGGTGGCTTCAGTTGAGAGAGAACCATGAAGCAAACCTTGCACTCTTCTCTGAAGTAATCTTTTGTTGCGGTAACTTCTTGCTTGGATTCTAATCTCAATTCGTGCTTGTTTGGTTGCTGGGCGATTGCAAATTATCAAAGAAAAATCACAACCATTGTATGGTAAGATTCGAACGAATGCATTGCTCGCAAAGTTTACCGAAAGTCATTTTTAATTCCGCTTCTCGCAGATATGAATTTGAATGTGATATACTGATATTCAATTCTTTCTTACTTTCTTCCATTCCAGAGATACGTCAGCATTTTTTTTTTCTTTCTTTTCATTTCTATTGCATTTTTCTTTCCTATTTTAGTATTTTTTGCTCCTATTCAGGTAATCAGGTTCATATGAAATGTTAACAAGTCTAAGACATATAAACGTAATTGTACAAGAATATTTTAGCATGGAAAATAAGTAGAAAGCGTAAGTCTGGATTTCGTATCCTAGCATGTTAATGACAAATCAATGGCAGTGACTTATAAGTGCCAATGAGGAACTTCTTCTTACATTCTGGTACCAAGATTATCACCATTATATTATTGAGTTGTGATTAGTGTCTGACTTCAAATTATTGACGGTAGCTGCAGTTATGGATACCGATGAGGAGTGCTCAATTGTTCTTGAATTATCTGAAACTGATCCTTTCTTTGACAAAAAGAAGGTAAAAATGAGATAACTGAGTTCTTTTAGTGTTGCTGAAGTTTTTGCCCTTTTGTTTTTACTGTTTATAGTTCAATTTTCTTTACTATAAAGATTCCTTAATTACTCATAAAGAAAAAAAGATAAATGCCGGGTTGTTGTGATTATAGAAAAATATATATTTCTAACAAGAAGTTCTATAATATGTTTCTCATTGAGGAGCTTCAAATATGAGTAGTATGATTGAAGTTAAGTGACAAATGGTAGCAAACTACTCCATAGTCCATATTATATTATCACACATGTAAGCTGTAAAATTTAAAGGCAATGTAATTGCTCACTGGTTAAGCTATGCTAATATCTGCCAGTGGGTTATCTTTTCCCAGTCCTAAGTCATTTCTACTTACTAATCTGCATCATTTTATCAGAAATTACTACAAAGTAAGGGTTTTAGTCCGAAAGAACGGATATATCTCAGGAGTTCCTCAAAACCTGGTTGGATGAGTGCTACTGTAGAGGTGTTACTTCAGATTGCACGAATCATACAATTAAATGAGGTTACTTCCTTTCCTGTTCTTTGAAATACTGGGTTACTCGTTATCAATCTAAGGACAGACTAGACTTAAGGGATTATGATAGTGTTGGCATTTCTTACGCATGTGTTAAAATGTTTAAAACTTCTCCTTATACTTTCAGAAAGATGTAATCAGGTTATCTTCTGAATCTGTTTAACAAGGAAAACTTGAATGCATTTCCCTGTGATTTTTTGTTGTATTTTTCTATTCCCTTTTCAATTTTGGGACATTAACAAGTCATGAATAACTAATTTACCAAACTGCAGCTGGAACTTTATTTTGCTGAAGACGATGTATCAGTGGAGTTATACAGTCCCAGGAATGAGTTGGAGGCTCTCAATTCAATTGTTTTGCTCACTGACATATCACTTTCTAGTTGTACACATCTTCAGACAAATATCCTGCTAGGGTTACGCCAAACAATTCTTGATTTAATCTCTAATTTTGGGGACAAATACAGTGTGAAAGGAGTAGTTGAGAAAAACCACCGCTGTGACCAAGAAGAACGCCTGATAGAATGGGGTGAAAGCAATGGTGTAATGACACAATTAAAAATAGCATGTAAGTTTCACTGTGTTTTTGTTTCCTTTTCAGTTGCTTTCTCATTCAGTGGGTTTTAGAGGATGATTTTCTTTCTTTAGCACAGGTATTAGCTTTACTTGAATACATATAATGCAAATGTCTTTCCCCCTTAATATACACAGATATTGAAGAAGCTGGTCGGGGTGCAATAGCAAGGAAAGATCTAAAAGTTGGAGACATTGCTTTAGAAATACCTGTGTCCATTATTATCTCCGAGGAGCTTGTGCATGAAACTGATATGGTATGTTTCCCTGTTGAAAAAAAAAGTGAAAATACTTTATTTGAACCTCTTTAAGAAACCTAAATATACTAAATTTCCATTCATTTCAACAAATATTGAACAATAATAAATTGTCCTTTACCTCCTTTTTCAACATGGTGTCATATTGTTTCAAAGTTGAATTTACCTATTTTATACCTGCACTTCATTTATCTTCTGATTTGGGGAAAGAAGGTCACATAAGATGCTAGTTAACATGACTCCTTAACAAAAGGGAGCACTCCTTATCGTAGTTGGACAGTATTTCTTAAAATAAATAGAAAAGGAGAAATGTCATGTGTTCACAACTCCATTATGTTCTTAATAACTGATAGTTGTCTTTATTCATTTCAGTATGATGTCTTAAAAGAGATGGATGGCATGTCATCTGAGACAATATTGCTATTATGGAGTATGAAAGAGAAGTACAACTTTGATTCAAAATTCAAAATTTACTTTGACACACTCCCAGAAAAATTTAATACAGGTGATCTTACTTTACTATGACATTCTTTATACACATACATAGATATAAATTTTGTACAGATCCCCTAAATTGCATGTCACCATGATGGACAACCTTTATGCTTAAAACACTTACAGGTGCTTTTCTATAGCTTTTAACAGTACCTGAAAACAGTAACTCTAATAATTCAAAGGACGTCCTATTATCTAGGTTTTATAGGGTGATTAATACCTAGCTTATATTTTGAATTTCTCCATTGTCAGGCTCATTATCAAGCAGAGAGAAGTGTTTTGAATAATAACAGAATCTCTCATCCTCTAGATCAATATGGATTTCCTCATACATCACTTTTCTACTTTATCATCTATCATCATTCCTACATGTTATTCAAAGATAGTTAAGCATGAGCATTGGTGAAAGGCAATGGAGGAGGAACTTCATTCCTTAAAGGGCAACCATACTTAAGGTATTGTTCCATGTCTTTAGAATGTTAAAAACCGCAGGTGTAAATAGGTTTACCTGATCAAGCTGTGCTCTTAGGGACTTTAGATAGATACAAGGCCAGTCAGTTGTTCTTGGTAATAGACAAGAGATAGAGTATGACGAGACTTCTGCTTAAATGACCAAAAGGATTGGAGTTTGGAGTATATCACTATTGTTGCTTCCCAAGGTTAGCCACTTCATCATTTGGACATTAAAAATGTTTCTCCATGGTGATCTCAAAAAGAAGTTTACATGGTGCTGCCCCTTGTCCTAAACTCCACCTTTTCCTCAAATGTCTGTAAGTTGAGACCCTCACTTTATAGACTAAAATAGGTTCCACACCAGGTTTGACAAATTTTGCTCTGCTGTGTTTCATTTTTAAATCCAGCAAAGTCAGTATGATTCTTTATTACTTTTTTGCAAGTCTACAGCCGGTGTTCTTCATTACCTCTTCATGTCTTTCTTGATGACATTGTCGTTATTGAGATTAATTCAACATCGGTTAGAAGTCCTCATTTCATATGAAAGATCTCGGTCCACTCATTTTTTCGGGCCACAGGTTCATTCTTATCCATCTGGTGTCTTCCTTCATCGCCATAAATACATACTTGATTTAATTGTGCTAGCTGGTCTTCAAGACTACACAACTATGGATACTCTTTTGGAAGTAAATACCAAGTACTAGAGTGCAAAGGGCGAGCTTCTATTTGATCCAACTATGTTTCGTCATCTGGTGAGCAATTTTAATTATCTACCTATTACTAGGCCGAATATTTCCTTCCCAGTCTCACAGGTTATGCAATTCATGAAAGTCCTTAGGCATTTCCACTTCGCCACTGTTTGTCGTATCATTCACAATCTTCATTAGACACATACTTGGAGATCACTTTTCACTCTTTAGTGTTAAGTCTTCTCTCGTTCTTACTGCTTATAATGATACAAACTGACCGGGATTTCCTAACACCAGGCAAGTCTGTCATAGGTTGGTGCATATTTTTTAATGATTCTCTCATCTTTAGCAAGAGTAAGATACTTGCTCGTGTTTCTAAGTCATCTACTGAATCCAAATGTTGAGCAATGTCTTCGAGCCATGTCTGCTGCTTGTTCAAAGATCATTTGGCTTCTTTGTTTTCTGACTAAACTTGGATTTATTTAATGTAATCCTAGTCTCCTTTATGCTAATAACACTAGTGCTATTAAAATAGCAGCTAATCTGGTTTACTATAAGCATGCAAAGAACATTAAGATGGATGGTCATTCAATTTGAGAGGGCCACAAATACTTGTGTCATCTATCTTCCTTGTATTTCTACTGCCCTCCAGATAGTTGACCTTTTTATGAAGGCCATGATAGACAATGGCATCAATTTCTTGTGGGCAAATCAGCATCAATTTCTTGATGCTTCTTGATCATCCCACATCAATTTGAAGGGGGATATCAGCAGAATATCATCTGATAATATTAGCATAGATGTCAGACTGCAAATTAAACAAATCATAAATTCTTTATTTAGCTTTGCATGGTTGTTGAAATGGTTGTAATTCATCCATTAGTTAGCTTCTTTCTATCTATTTAATCGCAGAACCCCCGTGAGGAAGGGAATCAAATTCTCTTCAATTTTTGTTGGTGTTGTTGTTTTACAAAGAATCTAGACACCATATACATTCCGGAAAACTCTTTTTCTTTTGGTGACAAGATGCTAACATCATTATAAGGTTAAAGAACTTTTAACCAGCAATGATGAACAATTATATTCATCATCTGCAAAATGGAAGAACAATAGATAAAAGTTGAAGCGTATGATGAGTTTAAGATTTGTATTAGATCATGTTATGATGTCTATTAACTAGCCAGTCTTTCTTCTAGGGATCTAATTGTTTGGTA
Source organism: Canavalia gladiata (assembly GCA_037954105.1). Taxonomy (NCBI): domain Eukaryota; kingdom Viridiplantae; phylum Streptophyta; class Magnoliopsida; order Fabales; family Fabaceae; genus Canavalia; species Canavalia gladiata. Next base: position 38,270,705 of record CM075662.1, on the reverse strand, counting down.
TGTTCTTCAAATTAATATTCTGACATTGGTGACATAGTTATTAAATCTGTTCTGAGTAATCCATGTAAAGGTTATCAACCAGTTTTGCGTTGGTTGTTGAGGGCTTAATACAACCCTCCTCCTTTTCCTAAGCTTGGGGCTGGCTATGAGACCATAGGTGGAGTTATTGGTTGCGCAAGAGACTATATCATCAGTGCTTATGCCTCAAGTAGGGTTTGAAGCTCTTGTGAAAAAAAAAAGGATTTTGGGAGGATTTAGAGGGGTTGGTTCAAAGGTTTTCATAGATGAAGATCTGAATGGACATGTTGATAGGGAAGCAAGGCATTTTACATGGGCCCATGGTGGTTTGGGTTGTGGGGGAGTTAAATGAGGAAGGACAAACTATTTTGGATTTTTCTATGACATGTGATCTTTAAAGTTATGAACACTTGTTTTAAGAAGCGAGGGGAACATTTAATCACCTATAAGAGTGGAATCTGAAGGTTACAAATTGATTTCTTTTTGTTAAGGAGTCTAAATAAAAGGGTTTGCAAAGATTGCAAAGTGATATCAGGAGAGAGTCTTACTGCACAACATAGGGTTTTGGTCCTTGATGTTCATTTTAAGAGCTATAAACAGAAAACTCATCAAGTTACAAACCCAAGAATCAAGTGGTGGCAACTCCAGGAAAATAAGCTTTTGACTTTTAAGAAGAAATTACTAGAGGAATGTATTTGGGAAGCACAAGGTAGTGCTAACTTCATTCGGAATGAGATGTCTAAGAAGGTTAGGAGGGTTGTTTAAAAAGTCTTGGACTTTTGGATTGAGAGATAAGGAATCTTAGTGGTGGAATGAAAGTGTGCAAGAAAATGTTAGAAACAACAGGGAGTGTTTTAAGGCTTACACAACTGCAAGGAAAGCAGGGAGTGAGGCTGGATCCAAGACTTTTAAGGAGTTTTACAGAATCTTGGGACAATGAATTGAGAATGGAAGATATATAAGCTTACCAAAAATAGGGAAAGGAAATCAAGAGATTTGGACCAAGTGAGATGTGTTAAAGATGAAGGAAGAGTTTTGGGTACAGATCAAGGTGTTAAAGAGAGATGAGAGAACTATTTCAACAAACTTTTTAATTATGGATAAGGATTGACTTTTGACATGGAATAAGTAGAAATCGAGGAGGATGAATGGAATGTGGATTACTATTGCAAAATTCAAGTTGGAGAGGTAAAAAAAGCTCTTAAGCATATGATAATTGTATGGCAGTGGATCCTGGTATTCCTATTGAAGTTTGGACATTAGTAGGATAGTATGTTATTGGTTGGCTTACTAAGTTGTTTGGTAGGATTTTGAGATCTAAGAAAATGTCCGATGAGTTAAGGAGAAGTGCTTTGGTTCTTATTTCTAAGAACAAGGGATATAATTGAAATTATGGGAACTATTGAGGGATAACACTTGTGAGCCACACTATAAAAATATGGGAAAAGGTAATTGAGGATAGACGGACAAAAGAGATTGGGACAATAGAGAACTAGTTTTGTTTTATGTCAAGAAGGTCTATAATAGAACTACAGAAGCTGTCTATCTTTTATGAAGACTGATGGAAAGGTATTGAAGAAAGAGACCTGCATATGATTCTTATTGACTTGTAAAAGGCATATGATTGTGAAGCAAGAGAAATGTTGTGGAAGGTTATGGAAAAGGAAGGTGTTAGTGTGACTTATATCTGAATTATACTAGACATGTATGATGGGGTAATTACAAGTTTGAAAACTCTTGGAGGTGTGACTAAAGTTTTTCGAATAAAGATAGGTTTAAAAATTAAGGATCAGCCTTGAGTTCTTATTTGTTTAATTTGGTCTTGGATGTGCTAACCAGGGGTATACAAATGATTATCCCTAAATGCATGTTTATGGATGATATAATTCTAATTGAAGAATTGAGGGACTAGGTTTCTGTAAACTTAAGATTTAGAGACAGACTTTAAAATCTATTGAGCAGTAGTAAAACAGAGTATTACAATTTTAATAAAATATAAGATGACGGTCATTTGAAAGTAAAAGTTGGAGATGATATTATACCACATATTCACAGTTTAAGCTTTGGGATCTATTGTACAAAAAGATAAGATACAAGTTGGGTGGTTAAAGTGGAGAAAGGCATCAAGAGTTATTTGTGACTATAAAATACCTACCAAACTCAAAGGAAAATTTTATTAAACCGCTAGACAATTAGTTATCCTATATGGCAGTGAATGAATTTTATTGAACTGCTATACAACCAGCTATTGTATATGGGTAGTGAATGTTGGATTTCAAAGGAACAGCATGGAAGAAAATGAATATGTTAAGATAGATGTATGGATATACTAGAAAGGATCGGTTACGTAACAATTGTATATGAGAAGATATTGGTATGACACTTATTGAGAACTACATAGAAAGGCAGTTAAGGTGGTTTGGGCATGTGCAAAGAAGGTCATTGTAAGCATCGGTGGAAAGGATTGGTAACATGGTTCTTAGTCATGTGAAGAGTGAAGAGGGGCAACAGGAGGCCAAAAAGGACTTGAAAAGAAACTATTAAAAGAGATCTTAAGGCAAATAATATTTCGAAATTTTGGTTTTAGAGTGAACCCAATGATGTTGTATGATCCATGTAGCTGACTTGACCTAGTGGGATAAGACTTATGTTGTTGGTGACAGTTAAATGACCTTGATGAACAAATTGTTAATTTCATTTTTTTAGCTCTATTGTGGTTTTGTGAACCCTGTATTGGATTGTCTTGCAACCATTGAGTGCTCTGAATGATAAGATCAAAAGTAAGGTTGTAACTGGATACCTAAGCTAATTACATGGGCTTAGGTTAAGATGTAACATCAATATATCTAGCATATTTGTACGAAAATAATTGTCCATGGTTTAAGTTATATATTTTCGTTCCCTGTCTTTCCAAATAAATTTGATATTTTACTTTGCAGGATTGAGTTTCAGCATTGAAGCAATTACAATGTTAGATGGAACCTTGGTGTTGGAAGAGATAATGCAGGCAAGACAGGTGATCAGTTGTTCCAAGTTCTTACCTTGCTGTTGATCAGCTTATTTTTAGATTTAAGGTTTTGCCCTCCTTTGTGATTATTAGGATCCAATTGCAAGGTAGGAAACTTGAGTCTCACATTGGAAGTATTTGACTTTAGGGTGAGGTTTATAAGACATTGGGTTCTCCAACTATAATAGTGAGTTTTTGCAGTGCTGTTCTTCCAAGGTTTCTATCAATTGATATCAGAGTCTTCCATCACGTCGCTTAGCAATGCAAGTGGTGACATTGGGATTGTAATGTTCTTCTAAAACTAGTCAATGGACTAGTGCACTGCCAACCTACATGGTTGCTGGAGCTGCTGAGCATGGTAGAATATTAGGATCCAATTATAAGGAATGGGACTTGAATCCCACATTAGAAGTATGAGATTTTAGCATGGGATTTGTAAGATCTTGAGATCTCAACAGCTAAATTGTGTAGTGTGGTTCTTCCAAGGTTTTTATCAGTGGGAAAGGTATTGAACTACACTTATGAGTTCATTAAGGATTTCCATTATTGATCATGTTAATGTTAAGGGGTAATGTGTACCTGCCCCTGCTAAGGGTGATTTTGAAACTCAGAGCAATATGAGTCAGAATTGGAAACTACCCAAAAAATATAGCTTGTTTAAATGAGGGATCATTTAAAGGATTGCCCTGCTGCCTGACTCTTATTGTTGGTACCATATCACTTCACATGCAAAATAATCTCCTTCAATTTCTGTCTTTGTACTTTTTTTCTTCTGTTTTGCTTTTATGGGAGAAGAAAGGTTACTGTAGCTTAAAGCTGCGTTCCTTATTGATCATGTCTTAAAAGTTACTACTATGATCTAAACTGTTATGCATTAGGATTTGTACCAATACAGCTAGCTACCTGCCAAAGGGGATACCCATTTCAATTTCTTTGTATTATACGGACTGGACATTCAACTGCCATTTGTATGTACTATTTAAGGGGCAGGTGAAAAGGGTTTAGAAACATCCAAATATATATGCATGGGTTTAGACAACTTTGCTGAGCAGCTTCCAATCTAAGTCAAGATCTTCTCTAGCAGTCTGTCCTGAGACCTGATGGTTCATGGCTAATGCAACTGCTTTTGGTTTTTGAAAAGCAAATTTTAAAGCTGCCAGGAAGATTATTATCCTTGTAAGAAATATGCAGTATAAAGAGTAGGGTAAGTTACACATCTTCTTCCTTGAGAGATGTTTAAATTACACTAATTTTTCCTCAGTTTTGAAAAATTACACTTTTCTCCCCTAAGAAATGAAAACATGTTATACTTTAGTCCATTTTTGCTATAAACAAGCCTCCCAGGGACATTTTTCCTCTCAATGTGACTTATTGTCATCGCTAGATAATTTTGAATAGCTTTGGAACTTTGTAAAGATGAAATAAAATTTAGAACACCTTTACTATCAGCTTTGGGGCTTCATCCTAAACCTACATTTCATCATCTAAAATTTCAAAGTGTTGATAGTAAGCAGTCACCATTGACGCCAGGAATCATAGAGAGAGAGAGAGAGACTGCTCTTAAGAGCCTAGTCCACATCAAAATTGATCGAGTGTAAGACATCCTAATCTTTCAAGTGATAGGAGAGTAACTTTTTAAAATAGAGGGGTGGGTGGTATCATTTAAGGGAATACTAGCAGTACTTCTATCCATTATTTTTTCATGAAATTTTATTCACCAGGAAATGATATTAATCTCTTGGTGCATATGTTTAGTACTGGTTAACTATTTTATTTGTTCACCGCATACTGCTGATAGTTGCCCGCATGGAAAGAATGACAATTTTCTTTGTTCTTTGTGTCAGCACCTGCATGCCCAATATGATGAGTTGTTCCCTGTTCTTTGCAATAATTTTCCCGATATATTTCCACCAGAGCTGTACACATGGGAGAAATTTTTATGGGCTTGTGAACTCTGGTACTCTAATAGCATGAAGATAATGTATTCTGATGGAAAGCTGAGAACATGCTTGATCCCTATTGCTGGCTTTCTTAATCATTCGGTGGGTAAATTCTCTCTTTATCATGTTTTCTCCCCTCTTCCCTTTAGATAAATATCTATGATCTTCTAATATTTTGCTCTATATCATTAAATTCAATGCGGAAATTAAAGGTTTGTTATAATAGCACATTCTTCTGTAGCAGGTCTAGCAGTGGCTTTTCTTTTAGATTTTAGATTATTACTTTGTGATACCGTTGTTGGTGAGCTCATACATGAATTAGCAGTTCTGTATACCAACCATGATTTTTTCCAATTATTTACTTTCCTCTGGTTCGTAATATTGTAATTTTACACGTTTCACTTTTCTTAAGAAATACCAAGATTTTGCATAGTAGCATGAGACCTATTAACTGTTATTTCTCTTATTTTCTTCTTGGTTCCTTACAACAGCTGTGCCCACATATTATGCACTATGGCAAAGTGGATCCTGCAACAAATTCATTGAAATTTTGTCTATCAAGATCATGCAGATCTGGAGAAGAATGCTGCTTAAGCTACGGGAACTTCTCCAGCTCTCATCTAATTACCTTTTATGGTTTCTTACCTCAGGGAGACAACCCGTATGATGTCATTCCGTTAGGTAATATTATCGCCTCATTCCTTCCTGTCCATAGGTATCTCAAGTGACGTCCCTTCCAGAATTTAATGGCCTATCGCTGTAAGTTCTCTGAGCTAGTGCTCTCTGTCAATGATATTCTATCTAATTATAATTTGCAGACATTGATGGTTCTGATGTTGATTCTACTGAGGACATGCCCGTGTCCAACTGGACGACTCACATGATACGTGGTACTTGGTTCTCCAAGAATCACAGCACATTCTCCTATGGCCTTCCTTCTCCATTATTGGACCATCTTCGGAGATCTCGAAGTCCCCTGCTGCAAACGAAGACTTTTGTACTGTTCTTTCTCCTTCCGATCTTGATCTTATTCTCAAACCTAATTTTACTAAATTTCTTATGCAATGCATGGTTTTGACCTTACTGTACACAAAGAAAACATTACATTCCCCTTTACTCCTTACGCGAACGCATTTCAGGCAATGTTCCTATAATATAACATAGTTTAAAGCATTGCGTTGTTCTACAGATTTTACTGATTCACCTTTTAATGTATAAAATCTTTCTTACAGTTGCAAGGAAACTTGGAAAATGAGCTAGAAGTTCTTGAAAATCTCAAATATATCTTTGATGACATGATGGACAATATGGACGAGATCGATCATGATAACAGGTGAAGGCCTTTATTAGTTATTTGTGGAAAGAAATCATGTTAGTTATTTGCAGAATAAATCTTGAAGTTCTTCCGATGACATGGCACTTTTTGTCCTTCTCAGAGAAAACTGCAGTTGGGATGAAAAATTGGCCATGGATTTTAAATATCTACAAAGACGAATTGCCTATTCGGTTTCAACTTCATGTCACACTGGTATGGACAAGTTGAAGAATGAACTATGCAAGTGCATGGCTGAGGACGTCGAAGGCTAATTGAGCATCTTGAATGAGTGGAGACAATCATTTGGACCCTGTAGTGGAATAGAGCTTTGCTGTCACATTCGCTGTGACTGAGCTTAGTTGCCCCACTCTGACACGGACAGCTCAGAATGTCTTTTCTGGGCGAAATCAAATGTATGGTTCCAGATTTTGTCAAAGAGAAGAAAGCCGTTGCCTGACGTAACTATTGGCGCCACGTGTTCTTTTGATAGTGCTAATGCAAAAACTACCATCTAAAATGCTTAAGAGGAAGATTTGCCTAAATAAAGGCATGCATGCGCATTTGCCTTCCTTTGAATATGCGGTCATTATAAGGTCATAAGAAAATATATTAAATATAAGTATATCTTAATATAAAATATTTATACTAATAACGTTATAATTAAAATTATAATTATCACACGTTAAAAAAATATAACTATTAGCCAGAACCGATGTTGCGTTATTACCCAATAGAACAAATCTTTAGGTATATTCCCGTCACCTTAAGCACTACCAAGATATTTTCTTTTGGGTGCGAAGTACTGTCAAAGATTAGAGCACCTCCTGTTAAGCATTTACTTAGGAATTGTTTAATAATATTTTAATGTTTTTAATTTCGTATATATAATTTATTTCTATTTTTATAGTTTAAACATTTTTTATTTTAATATATAAAATTTATATTAATGTATCATATTTTTAATTTATAATGTATAATAACTTTAAAATATTTTTAAAATGATTTATTAATGTATAATAATTTTTCAAAAATTAAAATATAATTTTCTAAAAATTAAATCTTGGCCCTACCTATTTTCCACACCCACCTCCATTTTCCATTGCTCCACCTCCATCCATCCCATTCCTTTTCCGTCTTCCCATTCGGCCACCCCAATCCCTTATCCCCATCCTCTTCCTATCCCAGTCAGTCTGTTCCTCTCATCCCAATCCCATCAACGTTTTTAGTTGGTCATTTTTGGTCCTTTTACTTGCCGAACAATATCCACATTTTTGTTGGTTTTCCTCTGCTTCAAACAATGCCCTTTCCATTTATGCATGAAGTGGGTTTGTTTTTTCTTTGGTTCGATCTTATCCGCCTTCCACAAATCTGGTCTTCTCTTTTCTTTAGTACATTTTTATGTATTTTTTTCGTTTATGTAGTATTTTTTTCTATTACAATCTATATTTTTTCAGTTGTATTTTTTTTTAATCTGTGTTGGTTATTTTTTATCTTCTCTTATTTTTCTGCTAAATATTTTGTCTTTTTAATTTTTTTTTGTGATAGTTTAAATAAACATCTACGTTTATTTAAGCAACTAGATTAGATGCTTCTATCTCCTTACACGTCATCTTTCTCCAATTAAGTATCTGGTTACTCACACTAAGTGCTTAACTTAATTTTTTAACCGGATATAATACTCAAATTATGCTTTAAATTGAAATATGATTATGTTTTAAAGATAGGAAATTAATTTTTTACTTTTCAATGATACAAATATACACTTTAAATTAATTTAAATGTATAAATAAATTATATTTTGCAGTTTTAAATATTTCTATCAAAATTAATTCAATCAATTTTTAAATTCAATCAATATTCCTATAGTTCTTTTTATAATAATAAAAAATTATTTTTTTTTATAATTTATAATATTTAATGTATAATATTTGCCATATTAATTATGCTTTTAAAAAAAATTATTTAATTGACAGAGATTGTTAATATATATATAAGAGACTTAAAAAATTGTGTCTTATTAATGTTAAAGATAATTTTAAAAAATATAAATTAATAATAAACTTAATATTATTAACTAGATTAGTTAAATTTTTGTAAATTAGTTAAATAAATTTTATATATAAATCTAGAAGTACAACATAAGAAAAAGAGACGACGAAAGAAGTTGAATGTGATATGAAAGAAAAATTATAAATTTTTCAAAAAAAAAAAAAAACTTATAAAACATAACAATCTTCAAGAAAAGAGTGAAGAGAATTACATAGAAGATTTGTAGTGGTCAGCTCCTGTTAGAAGCAAGTCATATAGCATAGAACACACATTCTTTCGCTATCAAAAATTATTCGTCATACACAAATCACATAACAAGTAACTTTTTTATTTGCTTTTTTATAAGATATTCTCTTTCCCATTTTAACTTAGATTGTCTTTCTCATGTAATGCTTGATTATTATTTTTCAAATAAAATAAAAAAAATAACTTTTATATATGAAAAGCTAGCTGGACAAATTTATAACATTTTTTAAGAACACTTAATATCGTCTTAAAATATTTTTTCAATTTGTACATATTTAAATATATAAATATGTATATATATTTTTGTCTTCAATAATATATTTAAAAATAATTAATTATTATTAGTTTATAACTTAATTCCAACAATTGTAATGTCCAATTAAAAAATAATAACATTTTGAAAAAAAAATAAAGTTCAGTTTATGTTTAAAATTGACATTATAGCGTTAAACCAAAAAAAGAAAAACAATTACACTTATATTATATGTATCATTTGATAATACTTAAAAATGTATTTTAATTAATTAAAAATTAAAATTATTAGTTGATGATTTGGTTAATATATTTTTTTAATTTTATTTGATAAAATAATTTTTAATATTTTTTTAGTTACTTGTATTTTTTTAAATGCTATTCTAAATAGTATTTAGATTTTTCAACTTCTAATTAAAATATTTTTTATTTTATTCTTAATACATTTTTTAAATTTAAGCCTTTATTCTTTCGTAATAATTTTACTAATTTTAATATATTACTTATTTTATTATGTAATATTATAATTTATTATTATTATTTAATATTAATTTATTTATTTTAATTATTATATTTTTTATTTTATTTTTATGTAAAATATTTAATTTTTAGTCATAAAAATGAAATATAAAAATTTATTTAATAAAAAATATTATGTAAAAATAAAAATATTTTTACTTTTAGAAAAATACAATTTTATTCAAAATAAATTTTAACATATTTTTATTAAAAAAAATACACCACATTTATTAAGTTTTAGTCTATTAATTAATTTTATCTTATATATCATACATTTGCTAATTAGATTAATTAATAGTTTTACGAAACATTTTTAAGATTTATTTGATGAATATACAGGGATAGAATGAGATATATTAGTTGTACAGAGATTGAATAAAAATGGGATAGAATTTTATCTCAGAGATAATTTATTTTAATTTAATTTATAATTTAAATCAGACGATATGATATTTTTATGTAGAGAATAAAAGTAGATTAAATCAAATTAGGTTTTGAATATTTAAGTCTAGTTTATAGGTCTTAGTCTGTTATCTATTTCAGTTTTTTTAAAATATTTTATCTAATTTAAAGTTTACAAATTTTATGTAAATAATTAAATTTATATAAATAAATAATTAAAAAAATTTACAAATTTAAATCATATAAAATAAAAATATTATTAAATATGTCTAATATATATATATTATATAAATAAAATATATTAAAATAAATACTATATAAATATAATTTATAAACATAAATAAGTTTCTGAATAAACTAAACAAACTTTTTTTTAAATCTTAACCTATCTAAAAATATTTTTTAATAAATTTAAGTTTATTTATTTATTAAATAAGTTGAATTAAATTATATTTTAAAATATTTATGTATATATATATATATATTAATTTTTAATTTTAAAATTTTAATTAAGTTATCTTTTAATTTTGTCAAATACATTTTATTTATATATATATATATATATATATCTTAAAATAATAATAATAAATAAATAAATATATCATGCGTATCTCCTTCATCATTTTATACAAGTATGTTCAAATTTTAACATTAAAAAGATTGATTTTAAAACAAAAATACATCAACAAAATCATCAAATTTTATTTTTTTATAATATAAAATTATCAAAATAATATAAATTTATTTATACTATCACATTTTATTTTAAACTTTTTGAGGTTATAAACATTGGAAAATAAATTAAAACATAAAATTTCATAAATACTTAAATTGATAACAATTTTATTATTATTATTAAGTAGTTTATAAATAATTTTTTAATAAAAGTTATAAAAACATATATTGATAATATTAAATTATATTTTTAATAGAAAATACTTTAAATTAAAAATATCATATGATAAAAATAAATTATATTTAATTATTGAATTCTACATCAACATCATGTGATTATTAAATAATATATAACAAGATAATCAAATTATTTTACTCAGATAATTAAACCCAAAATATATTAAAAAATATGTTGTTACAGAAATATATAATTAACTAAATTTTAAAATATTATATTATTTATTGTGGTTATAATAATAAAATTTATATATATATATATATATAAAAGTTGTTTTTTTAGAATTATTCAGTATAGGATTTGAATGAATAGAATCCTAACATATCTTTCTTTTATTTAAAATTTTACATCATTTTACTTTATTAAAATCTATCAATTAATAAAAAAATTTATTTACACTTAACACAATAATATTTGCTTCAAATATTAGATTATTTCACGTAATATATTTTCTCTCATGAATCTCTCTCAAAAGGTTAATATTAATTAATCATCTTTTATGTATTCTTATTGACAATAAAAAATACCTACAAAATACATGAAAGAATATATAAAATATCTTAAAAATATTTATTGTTATTTAAATTTTTACACTAAGAAAATTGTAAACCAATTTTTACAATTTTAACAAATCTATATTTTTATGGTGACACAATTAATTAAATTTTAAAAATTATATTATTATAGTTGTAACAATAAAATTTATACAAAATTTTTTATTTTTTTTTCTTTTCAAGTAATTTAATATAAAATTTAAATGAATAATATTCTTATAAAAAATAATAATGGTAGAGCAAGATAGATCTTGGGAAGAAGCTCTCACCGTTCTCCTAACTAACAAAATCCTTTTTCATAAGTAACCAATAAAGATGTGACTTTCGCAATTGTGTCTCATAAAAAATCTTTATATAAATATATATATATATATATATATAAATAATTTAATATAAAATTTGAATAAATAATATTTTAATAAAAAGATATGCTTTGAAATGAATATGTCATCATCCTATAATTAAAAAAATATTTACGTAATTTTAAAATTTATTTTCATTTATAATAAATATTAATCTATATACATAGATTTTTATATCTAGTTTTTACAACATCAAATAAAAAGATCTTTATTAAGTCTTTAAAAAAAATCTGTTTCAAAGAAAAATATTTTCTTTGACGTTGGTGTCATAATAATATTATTACTTTTGTTAAACCACGAGTCCAAATGACCATTGGAAATAATATTTTTCGTATGGATATGAAAAATAATGGGAATGTGACACGCTCGTCGCAAACGCGCAAAAATAATTTCTAGATTTTCCCTAAACTATTGGTATAGTATAAGGTGCAACCTAGGTCATCTCCCAAAGACCATTTCATATTCTTAAGCAAATTAGGAGAAACTTAGAAAAGGGGGGTTTTGTAAATATATGATATTAAGTGCTAAATACAAAATATAGAATGAAATTAATTTGACTTAACAATTATCAACTCAAGGAATTCAGAGGCTATTTTCATAACTAATCATTGATCACTAATATCATGCATTGTGTTTATCAACTTAGGATCATCTGGAACCCTACAATGATCCTTGAATTCTCTACTGAGAAACCTCTCAGAATTCAATTGATTATGATCAACAAGATTTAGTAACCACTTAATCTTTCATCTAAACCAATTTTATAATCAGAATTCAGTTGAAGTAAGTAATAAAATGAAAACCTTCAATTAAATTACTTAATTTCTACTCTTCAAAATTTTGGAAAATGATTTACCAATCAAAAATCAATTATAAATCAATTATGCATTAATCAAAATACGTCAACCGATCAAACTTTGATTAAAGAATAAAATTAAAGAATATAATGAAGCAGAGTAGAAACCACTTAATAAGCATGTAAATAAAGATCAAGACCTCAAAGTTAAAATGAAAATAACTTGAATCCTTGAATTGAAACTACAAACCTAGCCTTCCATGAAGGAGGCAAACTAACAACAAAGAAAGAGGCAAACTAACAACAAATAAATCCTAAGCCTTTCATGTAGGAGGCAACTAACAACAAATAAATCCTAAGCCTTCCATGTAGGAGGCAACTAACAATAAAGAAAAATTAAGCCTTCCATGTAGGAGGCAAACTAACAAGAAAGAAAACATAAGTCTTCCATGAAGGAGGCAAAACTAACAAGAAAGAAAGAAAGAAAGAAAGAAAGAAAATGGTATTGGAGTTAATCTCCAAAATAGTATGTTTCTCCTCTTGTAAACCCTTCTATTTATAGAGGATTTTTGAGGCATCATCTTCAGAAAGTCACCAACTAGGATATTACTTTTCTACCCTTTTATTGCTTTCACATGGGTTTTGTTGAAAATGCAAAACACTTTTGAATTTTTGTCACCAATGAGCACAACAATTTTGACTTTCTTGCACCGCAATTTCGGATGTTCACATGTCCGAATTAGAGCTTGACTTCTGAACAAAAGTTGTAGCCCCGGATCTTAGCTGTCCAACAAATTTGATTTCATCTCAATATGACTTCTATATCTCAAGATATGGCCGGATCTTTGCACACTGTTCAAATTCCACGTCAGCAACACTATCTCATCTTTTGAGATAATTTCGGAGTCCTAAACATCCTATTTAGAGTCTGATCTTGCTTTGTAACTATGGACACTTCTTTAAGATTTCATTCAAGACAGATTTCATGATTTTTGGATGTCTAAAACTCCTATTATGCTCAAAATACTATAATAGTGTCATTTTAATCGGGTAAGCAAAGAAATTCAATTAAACTTCATATGAACCCAAACTCATAAAATATGACAAAGATCACTTAATTGAACATATAAGAAGTCTTAATGAGATAAAAGTGAGAGATAATTATTTATGAAATCTATGCTTATCAAATTCCCCCACACTTATCTTTTGCACGTCTCGGGCAAACTTAAGTTAAGGATTGGTGACTATTTTTTTTTTTTTTGAAAGAACATCAATGTTTTGAGTTGATTTCTCAAGAATTCACAAAATTTCATGAAGCATTATTTCATCACATTTTTGAAATTACTTAGAAAGGCAACTTTAATTTGAAAAACATAGATTGAGAAAGATAAAACCTCATATGATATACTCTGAATCTCTCAAGTGTTTGATTTGGTAAGTGTTTCTCTCAAATTCAATCCATGAAAGATGAACTATCATAGGCTTGCATATCTTCTACTTCTCTACTACTATGTACACATGCAATGCACAAATCAAGAGGTCTTTATTTTGGTTATAACGGGATTAGAAAGATGAAATGATATATTGAAGAGGTACAATGTTAAACCAAAGAAAATGGTGAGGATTGAGAACTGAGTCTAAGTGCAAGTGTGAGAAACAGATATCACTTATTCATTCTTTTTTTCTTTTTTTTTCAATATAATAGTTTATTTATTAATTTATTGCTTCAGTTTTTTTTTCAACCATGATATCAATGAACACAACAATAATCTCCCCCACACTTATTGAAACACTTATGGTATGATAAATCCAGTATTCCTCACCTTCTATGGTCAAAGTTGTTTTTTTTTTGTTGTGAGCTAAAAAGAAGAAAAGGCTAATCGGCTCAAAGGGCTGATCAAAGGATAAAATTATATGGTTTGGTTATTTGGCCAAGTGGTTTGTTCAAGAAAAACAGTGCCTCAATCATTTTTGTACAATTTATGTGAAAATGTAGCTTCAAAAAGAATCAATGCAAGTTCTGAAGTAACACATTCCATGGATGAAAATCACACAAGAAAGAAAATAATAATAATAAGGCTCAAAATCTCACAGGTAATATATTTATCAAATCTAATCTATCCAGTTCAAATATGTGTTGCCAAACTAATTAATCTCGAAATGTAAATCATTTTGCTTCAATTATTTTATGAAATCTAAAGAAAAACATACTTCCACATTCAAAATATATTTTTTTTAATCATAAGATGCGTATCAAGAGTCAAGTGTAACTCCTTACTCAGCCATCTTACTCAAAGCAAGTTTATGATTCTAACCTAATTTTTTTTTTGGGTTTTTTTTTTGTTTTTTGTTTTTTGTTTTTTTTATATATCGGACCATCCTCCCCCCCAACCTATCCAAGACATTGTCCCCAATGTCTTAGATGGAATTTCATATGACAGGAAAAGAAATGTGAGAAAACCACCAAAGTAAGGAAAAGTTATAACCGAAGAGTGGTATCTGGTTCTCTTTTGTCTCTGCCATCCTGATTTGGTTGGTTCACCAGCTGCATTGCTTGACTGAGCTCAGATGTAGGATTTTGCAAAATCTCAAGTAGCTGTTCAACAGTTGAAGCAGATACTATGATGTTGCGCATGGATTGTGACATGAACTCCTGCTCTACTGCATGATCTAAAAAGGATATCAAACCATTATAAAAGCCATTAATATTCAATAAGCCCAAAGGTTTTTTATGAAAATTCCGATAGGCCCAAAATATAATGGTAAAAATTTCTTCCATTGTTCCAAGACCACCAGGTAATGCAATAAATGCATTAGAATTAACCAACATGTGTCTCATACGGTCATGCATAGTTGCAACCTTCAATTCAGTACCCAGGGTCAAGTAGGAGGTGCTCCCATTTTTTAAGCCAACACCTAAGACGTTACACCCCTTTGTGAGTGCAGATCCTGCAACACATCCTTTTAAACCCTGAATCCCTCCCCCATAAACAAGATTGATTTTTCTTGCAGCTAATACCTTACCAAGGGTATAAGCTGCATGTTGAAATTCTCCATCCTTTCCAAGGTTAGACCCACCAAAAACACAGATAGTATTGATCCTATCCATATACGGCGTTTCTGTCTTTTTTGAAAAAATATGTCATAGAGGTTGATAATTTATAGGGACTCAATATCAGACAAGGAGATCGCTTGAATAGTGCGGGATCAGGATTTGGTAGCAAAAGTTTGAATTTTTGTTGCAAAGTTTGAATTTTTGTTGCAAAAGTTTGAATTTTTGTTGCAAAAGTTTGAATTTTTTGTTCAAGGAAAAGGTGAATGTCAGAGGGGAAAGACTTTAAGCAGGGGTGAAAATTTCAAAAAAAATGGTGGCCCATTAAATTGAAAAGACAATGTAAATGACCAACACACACGCATGAAAATGAACAGTTGTTGTAATTGTGGCTCACATCTTCCTCTGGTTTTACGTCCAGTAACGGCTGAAACGCCTTCTAAGAGTCGAGGATGTGCTTCCCATTTAGTTTTCTTGTAAACTGACAACATGGTCTTTTAAAGTCAGATTTCCAAGACTATAACGTGCTTTTTCCTTACGGAACAGTTCAAACAAATCAAGAAGGACTCCTTGTACATGCCCACTAGGATGCGTCTCAAGAGTCTGAATGATATCATCCAATGACTCCTTACTCAGTCCATCCTTTATGAATTGAATTTTGTCCTCTCGATTTCTTGAAACCATTCCAGGGTTCTTGCATCTTGTGTTACAGGTCCATCTTGCACACCTGTAGCAAACTCCAATTCTTTTTGCCCTTCTCTTCTTTGCATAGGAACTTCTTCCCATACCTGGCATGTTTTTAACAAATGATTCTTGAAATTCACCTGCTAAACGTACCTTAGCTTCAATGATCCAACGGACATCTTCTGAAGGCTTAAGAGTGTTAATACCCTCAATCGTTCAAGTCTGCAATTGTAAATGTCTTTAAGAAAATTTCTGGGGAGAGTATGGAACAAAATTTTGATCCTGGTGAGAGCTTTCTCCATTTTTTTCTTAAAACACTCAAGTTATTATTCCTGCAAGCTCAATGTAGTGTAATAGTTGGGATGATTTAAGAGGTGAAGAAGGAAGTTAAGAGATTAGTTGAAACTTATAAGTGAGGAATGTGAGAGAGGAAGAGAGAGAGAGAGAGAGAGAGAGAGAGAGAGACTTCTCTTGAATTTATTGCAAGTATGTGGCATTGTGCAAATGCACTTCTTCTACCGTGTGCTTTTGAAAACCTTCGAAAAATGGTTTAAGACGATGTCCATTCACCTTGAAGATTTTTTCAGTTACCTCATTTTTTATTTCCACTGCACCATAAGGAAAAACATTAGTAACTACAAATGGTCCTAACCATCTAGAGCGTAGCTTACAAGGCATAAGTTTTAGCCGAGAATTGAAAAGGAGAACTTTTTGTCCAACGGAAAACTCCTTTCTTACCAACTTTTTGTCATGAAGAGCTTTGACCTTTTCTTTGTAAATTTTGGAGTTTTCGTATGCCTCTAATCGAATTTCTTCAAGTTCCTGCAATTGAAGCTTCCTATGGATTCCTGCTTGGTCTAGATCCATGTTGCATTTCTTTACTGCCCAAAATGTTCTATGCTCTAATTCAACTGGAAGATGACATGCTTTACCAAAGACAATCCTGTAGGGAGACATGCCAATGAGTGACTTGTAGGTTGTCCTATATGCCCATAACGCATCAACAAGGTGCAAGCTCCAATCCTTCCTGTTAGGCTGAACTGTTTTCTCTAAGATTTTCTTGATCTCTCGATTAGAAACTTCAGCTTGACCATTTGTTTAAGGATGATATGGGGTGGAGACTTTATGCATGACTCCATATTTGCGGAGTAGAGCTTCCATTGTGCGGTTGCAAAAATGAGTACCTTGGTCACTAATTAGAGCTCTAGGAATGCCAAACCTGCTAAAAATGTTAGACCTGATAAAATCTGCAACAACTCGAGCATCATCAGTACAAGTGGCTTTTGCCTCCACCCATTTTGAAACATAATCAACAGCTAGCAGAATGTAAACAAAGCCAAAAGAGACAGGGAATGGACTTATAAAGTCTATACCCCATACATCAAATACCTCACAAAAGAGAAGTGGTTGTTGGGGCATCTCATTTTTGCGCAAAATACTCCCTATTCTTTGGCACTGCTCACAAGTTATGCATAATCTGTGTGCATCACGAAATATTGTAGGCCAATAAAAGCCTGAGTTTAGTACTTTTCTAGCTGTCTGTTGTGGCCCAAAGTGTCCACCACAAGCTAGGGAATGGCAAAAGGTAAGTACAGACTGAACATCATGATCTGGAACACATCTTCTAATGATTTGATCACTACATGTCTTCCAAAGGTATGGTTCATCCCATATGTAGTGTTTGGCATCGCTTTTCAACTTAGCAATTTGCGATTTGGTGAAGTGTTTGGGTATTTCTTTAGCAACCAGATAGTTTACCAAATCTGCATACCAAGGATCCTTCCCGTGCAAATGATAGAGATGCTCTTCTGGGAATGAATCTGCAATTGAAGTTTCTTCACAAGGTTGCTGGATCCGACTTAAATGATCTGCTACAAGGTTCTCTGCACCACTCTTGTCTTTAATCTCTAAATCAAATTCTTGCAACAGAAGCATCCAACGAATCAGTCTTGGCTTAGCATCTGCCTTGTTAAGCAAGTATTTCAAAGCTGTATGGTCAGAGAAGACAATAACTTTAGATCCAAGCAAATAAGAGCGAAATTTATCTAATGCAAACACAATTGCCAACAGCTCCTTCTCAGTAGTTGTGTAATTGGATTGGGTTGCATCAAGTGTGCGAGAGGCATATGCAATGACATGAGATTTCTTGCTAACTCTTTGAGATAGTACAGCACCAAGGGCATAATTAGATGCATCACACATTAATTCAAATGGAAGCGTCCAATTAGGTGGTTGAATGATGGGAGTGGTTGTCAACCGCTTCTTTAGTTCATCAAATGAATCCTTGCATGCTTGATCAAACACAAGTAAAGACCTGCATGACCAAGTAAAGAACGTACTTCTCGCACAGAAGTGGGGTAAGGTAGAGAAGTAATAATGTCTATCTTGGCCTTATCAACCTCTAAACCTTTGTTAGATACCAAGTGTCCTAAGACTATACCTTCTGTTACCATGAAATGACATTTTTCAAAATTCAAAACCAGGTTAGTCTCAATGCATCTGTCTAAAACTTTAGAGAGGCTTTCTAAGCATGCATCAAAAGAAGAACCATATACAGTGAAGTCATCCATAAACACTTCCACGCAACTTTCTAAGAGATCAGAGAAAATACTTACCATGCATCTTTGAAAGGTTCCAGGGGCATTGCATAGACCAAAGGGCATCCTTCGATAGGCAAAAGTACCAAAAGGACAAGTGAAGGTGGTCTTATGCTGGTCTTCTGGGGCTATATGTATTTGAAAATAACCTGAAAAACCATCCAAAAAGCAATAGTGAGATTTTCCTGCTAATCTTTCCAAAATTTGGTCTATGAAGGGCAAAGGGAAGTGATCCTTGCGAGTAGCTTGGTTAAGCTTCCTATAATCTATGCATACTCTCCAACTGTTTTGTATTCTGGTAGGGATTAGTTCATCATTGTGATTTTTGACTACAGTCATGACAGTCTTCTTAGGAACTACTTGCACCGGGCTTACCCAATCACTGTTTGAGATGGGATAGATGATACCAGTTGCCAAAAGCTTACCTACTTCCTTCTTTACCACATCTAGGATGGTTGGATTCAAACGCCTTTGTGGTTGTCTAACAGGTCTGGTGTTTTCCTCCAACAATATCCTATGCATACAAGTAGATGGGCTAATACCTGGAATATCAGCCAAAGTCCATCCAATTGCTTGTTTATGGCTTCTTAAGGTTTGCAACAACCTTTCTTCCTGTTGTGGTAGAAGGTTCTTTGCTACAATGACAGGAAGCTTCTCATTTTCCCCCAAATAAGCATACTTTAGATGTTCAGGCAAAGGCTTCAACTCCAAAGGAGATGGTTGTATTATGGAAGGAAGAGATCTATCTGAGATTGAAATGTCTGCAACACTTGCATCTAACATGTCATCTTTCAACGAAGTTTGGTCTGCAGCATTAATCCTGGAACACACAATACATGGATCAAATTCATCACATGTGCAAGTAAAATTATCTAAGTAATCTAAATCAAAATCAAAAAATTCAAAAAGTAGATTGTCAATAGAATAATCATCCGCAAGAAGGTCTATGGCATCAAGTTGAAAGAGTGAATGGTTCTCTATAGGATGCTTCATGGCTTCAAATATGTTGAATTGGATGATATCATCTCCAAATTCCATAGAGAGAGTCCCCATATGCACATCTATCTTTGTTTTTGCAGTTTTGAGGAAAGGTCTCCCTAGGATCAAGGTTGCTCTGTTGATGGATGACTCATCTTCCATATCCAAAATGTAGAAGTCAGCTGGAAAGATCAGCTTATTCACTTGAACTAGCACATCTTCAAGTACTCCGGCTGGATGTGTTGTACTTCTGTTGGCTAATTGAATCACCACACCAGTTGGCTTCAGTTCTCCCAGATTCAAAGATTTATAAACTGATGAGGGTATAACATTAATGGAAGCACCTAGATCCAGCAATGCATCACCAAATGTAGAGTTTCCTATTGTGCAAGGAATGGTGAAAGTTCCTGGATCTTTACATTTCTGAGGGAGGCTAGGTTGAATTAAGGCAGAAACATTGCGTCCCACACTGATCTTCTCATCCCCTTTGAGTCTTCTCTTATGCGTGTACAGGTCCTTTAGAAATTTGGCATATTTGGGAATTTGCTTGATAGCATCTAGAAGTGGTATGTTGACTTCCACTTTCCTGAAAGTATCTAGAAGCTCCTTATCCAATTCTGCATGAACATTGGGCTTGGATTGGACCATTCTATTTGGAAAAGGTAAAGATACCTTCTGATCAGTACAATTTGGGGTTTTCGTCTCATCAGATGCTTCAAGTGCAGATCGTTTATGACAAGCTTCTTTTTGTTGATCATTCGATGTCTTATCGAAGGCTGGTGTACTTTTTTCATCAGACTTTTCCTCTGATTCAGATGGCTTATCAGAGATGTCTCCAGGTGTGGAGATAAATTCTTCTTTTTGGTGTGGATTAGTTTGATTGAAGCTTTGTTGCTTTAAAAATGTAGGGTCTGTCTGCACTTTCTTCCCACTTCTCAAGGTCATGGCATTCACACTTTTGGGATTTATGACAGGTTGAGAAGGTAATTGACCAGAACCTTGAGATTTCAATTGGTTGACAGTGGTAGCCAACTGCCCAATTTGAGTTTGTAAATCCTGAATGGTAGAACTTACATTTTGTTGAAACTGAAGATTGTTGGTTGCTAATTGCTTCATCAAATCATCAAGAGAGGGTTCAGAAGCATTAGAGGGTACAGATTGCTGCATATGCTGTTGTTGTTGTCTGAATGGCGGTGGTTGGTATTTATTTTGGGAGTCAGATGTTTGAATCCTTTGTTGTTGTGGAGGACCATATCTCAAGTTAGGATGGTTTCTCCAACTAGGATTGTATGATCCAGAAGGTGGTTCAAACTTCTGTTGCTGATAATGTTGAGGAGCTCTGTATTGTTGTCCTGTGCCAAAAATACCATTTACTGCAGCCTCAGGTGTCTCATTTTCTTGCAATGTTGGGCATGCATCAGTAGGATGATCTGCAGAAGTGCAGATACCACATGTTTTGGTTTTGTCAACAACATTAAGTTGTTATTGTTGTCCGATGGCCAACTGTCTTACGATGGAGGTTAGTTCTTCAATTCTGTTCTCCAATCGTGTATGGTTTGTCTTGGTGGTCATTTCATGGACTCCTTTAGACAAGGAATTAGTTCGAGAATTGAATTGCTGAGAATTTTCTGCCATGTTGGCAATCAAATCTCGAGCTGCTGTAGGCGTTTTGTCCATAAGTGCTCCATCACTAGCTGCATCAACCATGCTTCTGTCCATTGGCATGAGTCCTTCATAGAAATACTGAATCAGTAATTGATCACTGATTTGATGGTGTGGACAAGTGGCGCATAGTTTCTTGAATCTCTCCCAATACTCATAGAGAGTTTCTTGGGAGTTCTGTCTGATGCCGCAAATCTCTTTTCTGATAGCTGCTGTTCTGGATGCAGGAAAGAATTTCTCCAGGAATAATCTCTTCATATCATTCCAGCTTGTAACAGATGTTGGATGTAAATAGTACAACCAGTCCTTAGCTCCATCATTTAAGGAGAAAGGAAATGCCTTCAACTTGATATGATCTTCAGGAATTCCTTGTGGCCGCATTGTAGAACACACAATGTGAAATTCCTTCAAATGTTTGTGAGGGTCCTCACCTGCAAGGCCATGAAACTTAGGTAGCAAATGTATTAATCCAGACTTCAGTTCAAATGGTGCATCAACATCAGGGTATTGAATACACAACGGTTGATAAGCAACATCAGGTGCAGCTAATTCTTTTAGGGTTCTATTAGCCATGTTCTTAGCAGAATATTTGAAACTATCAAAATTTAAAGATGAAAAATCACTACTGTTACTTTCTTGCTTATTACTGAATGAATGTCTTCTATGTGCTCTTTTCAAATGGTGGAATGTTCTATCAATCTCAGGATCATATGCATATAAATTTTCAGGATTGGATCGGGTCATACACAAAAAGGTGAATTCATACAGAAAATCCAAGAATGATATACCTAAAGTAAAAAAAAAAATTGTTAAAAAGATTAAAATTTTTATACAAACTCCTAAATGAGCCTAGGAAACTAAAATGGTCTCCGGCAACGGCGCCAAATTTTTGACACGCTCGTCGCAAACGCGCAAAAATAATTTCTAGATTTCCCCCAAACTATTGGTATAGTATAAGGTGAAACCTAGGTCATCTCTCAAAGACCATTTCATATTCTTAAGCAAATTAGGAGAAAGTTAGAAAAATGGGGTTTTGTAAATATATGATATTAAGTGTTAAATACAAAATATAGAATGAAATTAATTTGACTTAACAATTATCAACTCAAGGAATTCAGAGGCTATTTTCATAACTAATCATTGATCACTAATATCATGCATTGTGTTTATCAACCTAGGATCATCTGGAACCCCTACAATGATCCTTGAATTCTCTACTGAGAAACCTCTCAGAATTCAATTGATTATGATCAACAAGATTTAGTAACCACTTAATCTTTCATCTAAACCAATTTTATAATCAGAATTCAGTTGAAGTAAGTAATAAAATGAAAACCTTCAATTAAATTACTTAATTTCTACTCTTTAAACTTTTGGAAAATGATTTACCAATCAAAAATCAATTATAAATCAATTATGCATTAATCAAAATACGTCAACCGATCAAACTTTGATTAAAGAATAAAATTGAAGAATATAATGAAGCAGAGTAGAAACCACTTAATAAGCATGTAAATAAAGATCAAGACCTCAAAGTTAAAATGAAAATAACTTGAATCCTTGAATTGAAACTACAAACCTAGCCTTCCATGAAGGAGGCAAACTAACAACAAAGAAAGAGACAAACTAACAACAAATAAATCCTAAGCCTTTCATGTAGGAGGTAACTAACAACAAATAAATCCTAAGCCTTCCATGTAGGAGGCAACTAATAATAAAGAAAAACTAAGCCTTCCATGTAGGAGGCAAACTAACAAGAAAGAAAACCTAAGTCTTCCATGAAGGAGGCAAAACTAACAAGAGAGAAAGAAAGAAAGAAAGAAAGAAAGAAAGAAAGAAAATGGTATTGGAGTTAATCTCCAAAATGGTGTGTTTCTCCTCTTGTAAACCCTTCTATTTATAGAGGATTTTTGAGGCATCATCTTCAGAAAGTCACCAACTAGGATATTACTTTTCTACCCTTTTATTGCTTTCACATGGGCTTTGTTGAAAATGCAAAACACTTTTGAATTTTTGTCACCAATGAGCACAACAATTTTGACTTTCTTGCACCGCAATTTCGGATGTTCACATGTCCGAATTAGAGCTTGACTTCTGAACAAAAGTTGTAGCCCCGGATCTTAGCTGTCCAAAAAATTTGATTTCATCTCAATATGACTTCTATATCTCAAGATATGGCTGGATCTTTGCACACTGTTCAAATTCCACGTCAGCAACACTATCTCATCTTTTGAGATAATTTCGGAGTCCTAAACATCCCATGTAGAGGCTGATCTTGCTTTGTAAATATGGACACTTCTTTAAGCTTTCATTCAAGACAGATTTCATGATTTTTGGATGTCTAAAACTCTTATTATGCTCAAAATACTATAATAGTGTCATTTTAATCGGGTAAGCAAAGAAATTCAATTAAACTTCATATGAACCCAAACTCATAAAATATGACAAAGATCACTTAATTGAACATATAAGAAGTCATAATGAGATAAAAGTGAGAGATAATTATTCATGAAATCTATACTTATCAGAATGCCTCCCTCAGCTTTAACCACTAACATCATGTCGGAAAGGATCCTTTGATGCAGTGCTAGTCGTAGTAAACCATGTTGTGCGAAAATTCTTAAAGGTCTTCGAAATACGTATATCATATGCAGGGAAAGGCATTACGACAAAAAGGCATGTCTTGAGACTTTAGGGATGATATGAAAAAATTTACCGAGTTGTATTCAGCAATAAAGTCTGAATATTGTTTCCATTAATCACCAAATCAAAAAGTTACCACTATATAAATTGAGCATTAGGACGAGAATGTGTATATACAAGGAAACTAATTTTAAAAAAAATACAACAGAAAAATCATAATACAATATGTAATTGACAAATGTCAACGATATTGAAATGAAAACAATGGAATAACAATGGTTAGGGAAATGTTCTTGTTTAATCTTGTTTAAACTCAGTTCAATGTTCACGCTTCCGTTTAAAGATTGAAGCACAATTTAAGGTTAATTTTAAATTTTTACTCCCTTCTCCTAAACTAAAAACCTTGTTTTCTTAAATTATCTAAATTTAAAACAAACATTATGTGCAAGATTTAATAAGTTTGTTCAAGCATCAATTCCTATTCCTAGAATATCAAATTTATTATCTTTTGATCTGAAGAACTAACTATACGTAGTAGAAGAATAAAAACAAAAGAAAATTAAAAAAAAAAAAGTGAAAAGAAACTTCATTAAAGACTGAGCATAAAGATTGAGTTCTTTAAGTCTCAATCCTTCAAACAAACTAATTTAACATGATAAATGACTCTAAAGAATATTATGAGTTTTTAAAGTAAATATTACAAAACATAAACTGATTAAAATATTTATAGTATTTTTCTCTAATTGTTATTATAGTCATGGACCATTTTATATGGCAATACACAGGTTACAATTCTAACAAAAAAACTCATTCTAATAAAATTATATTCCCATGAAATTTAATTAAAATACACATATCTCCATTAACTCTTTGCAGGATCACTGGATAGTTGTAAAACCACAAACATTCATATTGCATCTTCAAAATTCATTTCACCTATTTTAGCCACACAATGACTTCACGCGTCCACATGAACTATCCACACATTATCTCCTTCAAATACCAAGCATTAACCTTTAAAATGACCTTACAATTGATGAGAAAAAAATATTATTTAACCCACAGACAAAGAGGAAAATCATCACAAACGAAAACAAAAATCTACAAAAACATAAACTAAAAAAAATCATAAAAACTCCACAAAACTTCTATAATTTATACTCCTTACGTACTTTAAGGCAAAACAAATCACTCTCTAATTAGTAACAAGCTCGATTTTATACGCTACAATCTATTTATTTATAAATATATTTTTGATAATATTAAAATTTAGAATATATTCATAATAATATCAATGAAATTTTTATTTATGTTACACTATATTATAATGAATAAATAATTATAAATTAATTAAATTAAAAATATTGAATTTTTTATTTAGTATTTTAAAAATTATTTAAAATCAGTTGAAGTATTAAAAAATAATGATATCAAACAAGTTATTAAAATAATATTCAAATAGTTATTATATTGAATTATAAATTCAAAATAAAATTATTTATTTATTTATTGTAATATTTAAAATATTTAATATAAAAATATTTATAAGACAAAATTAATGTATTTTATAGATCATTAAAAAACTAAAATATTAAAATATTAAAATCTAATTCATAGTTTTATTTTTATATATATTTTCATATTATGCAATCTCTCCTTACATATCTTTTTCTATATAAAATGTATAACAAAATAAATTACATTTACCTACTATTGTAGGATAATTAGTATATCAAATTTATAAAAAAAATTAGTTAAAAATATTAAATATAATAAATATATTTATAATCTCAGTTTCATATTTAGAAAATAATAATGATAAAATTTTTAGATAAATATATTATATTTTTATTACAAAAATTTATTTAATTTTTTTTCTATTCACTAATTACTATTACTTATATAATCAAATTTTCTTATAAAATTGAAGTATCTAAAATTTTCAACTCATAACAATACAAATTTTTGGTTTGAAAATTATATTAATTTATTTATTCAATATACAAAATTCTGATAAAAAATTAAACATACAAAATTATAATTATAATTATAATTAATTTAAATTTTTTATTAACATTTGTGATAATAATTTTTTATCTAAATAAATTTTTTTATATTAAATATATTAATATTTGCCTTGTAAAAAATTTGTATTTTTATATTATAAAAAATTTAAAATATAACTATAACAAATAATTATAAATAAAAATAAGTTAAATTAAATTAAGTTTTAAGTGTTCGAGTCAAGTTAATTTAAAAATTTTGAAGACGTGCTTATTATCTATTAAAAAGCTATATTTTCAAAAAGTTAATAAATAAATTTAAAATTTATATAAACAATTAATTAAAAAATTTACAAATTTAAAATTTATAAGATAAAAAAATTATTAAATAAGTATAAAACATATATTATATAAATAAAATATATTAAAATAAATAATATATAAATACAATATATTAAAATAAATAAAAATATATAATATATAAATATAAATAGACATCTAAATAAGTTAAATAAATTTTTTTATAAATTTAAACTTGTTTTATTTATTTAAAAAAAATTTAAACAAATTTAAATCTATTTATTTAGTTAACAAATCAAATGATAGATTTTATCAAATAATCTTCTCCACTTTTATTTCTAGTAATAATTTAGAAACTAAAAAAAATTCTAATATAATTTACTATTCATCTATATTTTTTATTTAATTAATGATAATTTTTAAAATAATAAATTTAATAATTTATATTAGAATGGAAAAACCGTACGGTAGGAAAGGAGATAATTACCGAAAACTAAAATATAAAAGATTAAACATTTATACATATATGAAATATATAAAATTTATTAATAAAAATAAATAACATTTTAAGAATAATTTATATAGATATATTATTAAATAGTATATTTATCAAAATATTTACCAAAACCCTTTCCCGATATGAATATGGATGCCACGTGTAATGATCATTCAGATATTATTTACTCCTCTAATATTTTTATAAATTTTTCTAATCAAATTTAAATTAGTTTTTATATTTTAAAAATTATAATAATTTAATATGTATTTAATTACACATAATAAAAAATTATATTTAATAAATAATACTAAAAATTATAATATTTAATATATTGATATATAAATGTTATAAATTTAATAAAAATTTATTATATATTAATTTATTATTCTGTATCTTTAAATACAAAAAAAATTCGTTAAAAATTATTATAATTTGTAAAATTTTTATTTAATTATTTTGAATTTAATATTGTTAACATTTATATCTATTAATTTTAATTTCAATTTTAACAACCTCAATTATTAAAAATAAGTAAAATAATAATTATAATAAATATTTTATATAAATTATATAATATCTGATAAAAAATTACTAATTTTTTAAAAAATATACCTTATAAAAAGTCAGAAAAAATACATAATTGTCACCTTATAAACAACAAATGAGTTTTGGAAACATCTTTAATTTATTTATTATTTTATACACAACATTTAGAATTTTATCACTATTCATAAAAATTATTTCCATACATATATACTTGGCTTGATTTCCATTTCACATTTTTTCAAAGAACGTTTATACACTCATATGATGTACTATATATCTATATATATCATAAATTTAAAGATTATACTTTTTTTATCTATAAAAACGATCATACGGTGTTTAAATGGAGTGTAATAGGATGAATCCAAAGTGCGTATGTGTCAACCGATACTCCTTCAAACTGTTTACTTGTTTCATTTGTTTCCTATCTTTATTATTTCTAATTTAATGCTGATTTTTATTTTTATTTTGAGCATGATACCATATCTAGTTTTCAATATTCCGAACAAAGAAATAATCTCAATTGTATATATTTTTAAAAAACCCAAAAAACTATAATTAAACAGATCCAAAGACAACAAATTCTTGTATGTGGCCACCAAAAAACTGAAAACGAAAAGGAAGGTTGGTAAGTGAAGTGTGACTGGGATTCATTTTAGGTATAAACTCTATTCAACTTTATATTATATCCTATCTCAAGAAAGAAAAAAAAAAGTTTATTTATCATGTTCATCAGTGACACAATGGAAAATGGAAATAATATTATATTCTAGCCGAATCACGAGCTCAAATGACCTAACTGAAATAATATTTTGATTATTTTCCGTATCAACGATTTAGAAAATAAAACAAAATATAGCAGTAATTGAAATGTGGGGCCGAAGAAAAGAATAGAAATGCTTTGGTTAACCAATGAGGCAACAGCCATAAACACACTGGCCTATTGTCGTTTTCCTTCTCCAACCGCCGACGCCTCTCATCTCCCTTTGGGTGCATCATTCTTTCTCCAGTTCTCCAATCCTCTGCGGACATCCATAATGTCCCCCAATACACATCCAGTAAGCACAGTTTCCAAATTAATAGTCTTACACGTGGCAGATTATTTTTAGTGAAAATTATGCGGTATTGTGGAATTCTCAACACTTGATCATAACCAATCGAAAAAGGAAAACTGGTTGCATACAGATCCCCGAAAAAAAAAAAACCCGGAAGATAAAAAAGAGAGAAGGGTCGCTTAAACGTCTCTCTCTCTCTCTTCGGTCTGAAGGTTGCTTTCTCTCTCTCTCTCTTCACCCTTTTGCTGTGTCGCCATAACTCAGAAGAGAAGAGAGAGAAAGAACCCACGATGATATCCACCTACGCAACTGCTCTCCTTGTTGTTCACAAGACGTAGCTTCGTGTGCGAATTTCCTATCCAGCAGTTTCCTTTTTTCTCTTTTTTGCTTGGGTCGTTTGGTTTTGAGGTTTTGTTGAAGATGTTGGTAGCTAATAGCTTTGATCTATGGCGAAAGGACGCTTTCTTCTCCGCTGCCGAGGAGGTGCAGGAATCAGCTGATATGTACGTTCCTTTATTTCTCTCCTAGATTCACAGCTCCTGATTAAGGACCCTTTTCATTTTTTCTTTTATGATTTGGGTTGTTTCTATTTGATTTAGTTACAAGATTAGGTGAATTTCGTGTTGAATTATGCTCCTCGATTGAGTTGATGCTGGGTATGTATCGATTGCTATGATTCTAGTGTGTGGCTTTTCCATCGTAATATTGATGATTGTGGTGTCTTTCGTTGCTCCTAGTTCTTCTTTGTTCTCTACTCAAGAATACTTTCATGACCATTGAGGGTTGTCGATTTCGGGTTGAACTTCGAGTTACTAACTTATTCAGGAAAAAAAAATGGGAACTATTGCTAAGTTAACATTTCATTGATTTCGTATGAAGATTAACCATGTTGCTCGAGTTATTGTGCATTTAAATGATATGTGCTAACTACAGTAGATGATCTATGCACGATCATGTCCCTCGTTGAGTTATTCTTGATGCAGGAGGGAGTTTGGTCATGTAAACAATGATTGTTGATTCTATAAGTATATTGAAGTATGTACTTTCTGTCTTACATAAATTTCTTTTCTCTTTATCCAGAATGGAATCTGCGTACAGGGCATGGTTGAGAGAGAAGAGAGAAAGGTCAACTCCTGAGGAATTAAATGAACTATGCAGGGAGCTGCAAACTGCTTTAGGCACTGCAAAATGGCAGGTATGTCGATATACTGCTTTTACTTAATTTTGAATTCTACTCTCTACCCTCTATTGAATATGTGTACCAAATATCTTAAGTTTTCTTGTTGTAGATTCTCAGATAAGTCAACTCTCCCCCTTTGTTTCTCGTTTAATGCCCTGAGACTGAATGTTCCTTTTTTGTTAATTGTGTTTTGTACATGCTTGAATAGTTGGAAGAATTTGAGAAAGCTGTCAGGCAGAGCTACCGACATTGTGGCGATGACAGTACAACCACTAGGCACAGGCAGTTTATTACAGTCATTGAAAGCCAAATCTCCCAGGTTGAAGCAGCACTGAGGGAATCTTATATTGAAGACGGCAGGCAGCCCCTTCGGTGGGTAAATCTGGATGAAGAAGAGCGAGATGATCTTGCTGCGTTTCTGACTGGAACCAGTCAAACCACACAAGGCACTAATGATGAATGCATGGAGGTTACTCCTCTGATGAAAAACTCATTTCAGGATAAACAAGTCAACAAAGAAGATAAAAATGTAGGTGTAAATGCTTTCCATAACTGGGATATCTCTACTGATGAAAAGTTATCTAAGGATGTCATTGCTGTTGACAAAGATACAGATTATGTCATAGAAATAAAAACAGATGCTGTTTCTAGAAATAGTGATGATGTAGTTTCTCAAACGGATAGAACAACCAGTACAAGGAAAACGTTGAGTCCACCAAATTATGGTGCTTTAAAAATTGTAATTGCTGATGAAGATGAGCAGAGAAATAATCTTACACGAACTGTTGATGACACTCCTAAAGAGAAAGGATTCAAACATCTCTTCTGGAAACAAAAATGTGAAGAACATCCTCAGGCCATGCGAGCAGTTCATTTCTTCAGTCAGGTGAGATAAATAAATGCAAAAGAAGCATGGAACTTTTTTCTTCTCTTTTCCTTTGCTTACAGTTAATTGTGTGTAATCTGCAGCGTTTTGGCCGCATTGGTAAATGCCAGAGACAGTTTCAAAGTCCCATGCATGTGCGATATGGTTGTTCTGTTCAACTTACTCTTGCTCTTATGTTGTCCATTTTTCTCATTGGTAAGCTTTTGATATTCCTGCTCATATTAAGGTTTCTTAAACCCTGGAAAGTCCACTTATTAAAAGTCCCTTATTCTTATTAACAAAATTAAATTAATGGAGATTTTGGACGATCTTGAAACTTGTTAGTTATCATCTTTGACATGATGGTTAATAAAATCCATATTGGTTGAGATTAAGATTATTATTTTTCTGTATGTATCATTAATTTATAAAGAAATGGATATTTAGATACAAAGTATGCCATTATCTAGGGAAAAATCAATCTACCTGATAGCAGTTTTGGGATCAAGATGATAGTCCTTGAGGCTAGACTTACAGTCTATCACTAATTCATTATGCTATAGCTATCCTTCACCTTTGCAATGCATTGTACCACTATATTTTGTTTTTTGGTTCAATGAGATATGAAGTATTGGTCAACTAATAGTTAATGATCGTTGGGGTTTCACTTTGGCTTTGCTTGTATTTTACCCTGTTTGATCTGATGCAAGATATCAGAGCAGATTCCTATTCTGTAAGACTGTAACTTCTTATGTTTAAATGTTTGGAGACTCTGGACAATTTCTTTCAAGATTCATCTGACTGAACTTTTCTACTTATTCTTCTGTCCTGCCAATCATGTTTTGGCACAAGATTAATGTCTTCTTCTGCTAAACATTTGACCTTCTTGGTTTCTGTATTAAGCATTGCTAATTAAGGATTTTTTCCCTTCTCTGTAGTTCCCTTTGTACTTTATTCAACTTGAGTTAGCCGGCTGCTTCTCCCAATCAGTTCAAGAGGTATTTCTACAACCTTAGAACTTAAGTTTTTATATGCTGTGGTGATTAAAATAATAAAACCTGAATATGGTGCAAGTATGTTTGGGGTGTAAGTTAACAGCCAGATATTTCCTTCTTCCTTAAAACAAGGTTGGAAACAATGGAAGATTGCATTTCCTTTTTCCTCAACATGGTTTATTCTGGACTCTGGTTTTCTTGCAAGATAGTTTATTCACGAATAGGTTTGTCCACACGCAACACATGCAGAGGCAAATAGCATTTTTTTCTTTCATTTTCCTAAAGATAGCGCTTCTTCGGTCAAGGCAAATTTTGACCTTTTGAGGCTGCAAGATGGGGACCTTGGATATAATTTATAGTTGCTCTCATCATCTGTATTTGATGATTATTGAGAGCTGATTATTTCTGTTATCTTATCCAGATTTCTACTGAAATAAAATTTAAGACCTTGGCTTTTATTTGAAGGCAATAAAGTTATCTATTTGTTATTTTTAAGAAAAATATTTTGTCTTTTAAGATTGATTTTAAATTTTTATAAACAATAGTTTTTATTAAAAAATAGTTGTTGATAATTAAAATCGGCTATAAAGACTAATATTATCAAAGCCCTATTGGCGGGTGGCATTATATGAACCAATGTTCGGCTTTTGCAGGGCTCTTATTTGTCCTTATGGATTGCAAGATGATCGCTGGCCATTTAAGATCTCAGCGACTGCCTGTATTGGTGGGACAAGTCCGCTAAAGGGGACAGTCAAGACAATCAGTGTCACCATCCATTTTGTCGTCGCTGAGATTAAGATGAATTTACCTGTGTGTGGATACTGAGAGGATTACCAACCCACATCCTACAAGGATAGGTGTCTATTTTAGTTTGCTGTGGCTGTTAAGTGTACATACATTCATCTAAATATTTAATGTTAGTTCCGCTTTATTTGGTCGCAAGATTGACCTGTCTGAATGCCACCATGAATTGAAAGTTAAATACGATAAGGTATAATGTATATTCATTATTAAAAAATCATGAACACCACCACGTGTTTAGTATTAGACAAATATGTATTTTTTAAAATTTTATTAGTTAACATACATGTACGTTTATAACTTCCGAAAAAAATAGAAATAAATTAGGTTTAATTAGACTTTTTAAGGTTTAGTTTTTGTTTGATTTTTAAATTATTTAAGTTTGATTTGTTTTTTTGTTATGGGTCAATTCTTAAAGATTCGATCTGGTTTTTTTTAAGAGTGATTTAACTCGTGAGTCTATTTTGTAATAATTTTTTTAATTAAATTCAAAGTTTATGTTTAAATAGATTAGTAGATTTGAATTTATATATAAATTGATAACTTTGAATTTTTAAATAAATAAATTATAGTTTTAAAGTATTAAATTAGTTGTAGTAACAATAATAATAATAATAAATATTATTTGTTTAAATAGATTAGTTTAAAAGGTTGTTTGAATGGTGTCAAATTTGTTCTTTTTAATTAAATAATTTTTAAGAAAAACTTGACCTAACATTGAATAAATCGGTTTGATGTGACCTGGATTTGACGTAGGTTTAAGCTGTAACTTTTCGATAAGTGTTTAGTTGTTTGTCTGTAATGATATTAAATTATTGACATGAAAAATGAAAGAGTTTTTCTTTTTTCAATGTATTGAGATTGATTCTTTTGAACATAATTAATTATTATTTTATTATACAAAAAATTGTAAACACTACAATTATATGATTTTTAGATTTTAGTTCTAAAAATAATTTTATTCTTAAATTTTGAATTTTATTTTTATATTTTAAAATTTTTTATGAAAACAAACAAATTAATTTATTATAATTAAAAAAATATAAATAAAAAAATTAAATGTTATCAAAATAAAAATTTTAAATTTTAAAAAATATTGAAAAATTAAAAATTATTATTATTATTATTATTATTATTATACCAATAACAATATTTACAAAATAATCATAATTGTGTGAAGATTATAATATAAAAAATATTATATAATTATATAAATTTTTATTTTATATATTATCAAATAATCAATATACAATTAATAAATTTATATATTATTATTATAATATTATATTATAAAAAATTATATAATAAAAAATTATATTATAAAATTAATATAATTTTATATTAAATAATATTTTTTATTTTATCATTAATATATAAAATTTAAATAAATAAAAGATAATAATAAAATTATTTTAAAATAACAATAATTATTTTTATTATTATAATAATAATAATTATAATATAAATTACATAATTATATAATTTTATATATATATTATTGATAATTAATATATAAGATAAATAATTTTATATTTTATATTATTTAATATTTATTTTATATAAAATAATATATAATATTATATTATAAAAATTTATATAATATAAAATTATATTATAATATTATAAATTAAATATAATTTTTTATATATAAT
Organism: Canavalia gladiata; assembly: GCA_037954105.1. Taxonomy (NCBI): domain Eukaryota; kingdom Viridiplantae; phylum Streptophyta; class Magnoliopsida; order Fabales; family Fabaceae; genus Canavalia; species Canavalia gladiata. Next base: position 38,236,820 of record CM075662.1, on the reverse strand, counting down.
AATATTGTTTATTTTATGATGCAATTATAAAAAATAAAAAATTAATAAATAATAAATAAAAAACAAAAATTATATTATTATTATTATAGTATTTATAATGATCAATTATAAATATAAAGATAATGATTGTAATATTATGATCATGATAATGATGGAAGTAATAATTTAATTAGAGATAATGATGGTGATGAATGTAATAAATGATGGAAGTAATAATTTAGTTAGAGATACTGATGGTGATAAATGTAATAAGGTAATAGTAACTATTTATTATAATGATGTGATTTGATAAAACTAAAAGTAAAATTTTTTAAAATTAGAAATAACAACTAAATTTTTTTTATTTTTAAAATTTAAATTAAAACTATTTTAAAAAATATATATTAAAAATTAATTTAAATTTTTTTTATCAACAAGTTTTGTTTTTAAAATTAATTTTAAAATTAAAAATTAAAAATTTATAATGGATCTAAAATTAAAATCATGAATCAATAATATTTTTATGTATGAAAATATTGACAAATCTAATTATAAATTTAAAAGGTGTGAAGATGAAAAATTAAAATTTATTTTCAATTTTATTGAATTTAGATAAATTTATGCAGAATTATATCTTAATTTTAAATATTTTTATAACTTCTATTTGTTTATACAATTCATCGAATTTATTTTAATTTTAAATTTAAAAAAAATACTAAAAATCAAAATAAAATAAAAAATAAAATAATAAAATTATATATTTAACAAAATATAATAGTTTAATGCTCTTATTTAAATAAATATTATAATTATTATCACAAATTTAAAATAAAACGGAACATATATTTATAGTTTTAAATTCAATCTCATCTTTATAAATTAAATACAAATTTTATATGTAAGATTTTGTTAAACTCAGTAAAAAAAAAATTCCTATCTAGGATAGAATTGGATGGGTATCTACAGGTTCGCATTTTATTTTCATATCTAGAAACATCATTGTTATAAAACAAGCATGTAACAGGTCTAGTACAAAGGAGTTACTATATTTCCCATTCTCATCTATGCCAAATGAATAAAGAGTTTTTACGAAGAAAAGGGAAGCCGAGGAAACAATAACAGGGTTGATATTTCACACTAGAAAATTCATACTTACATTGAAGTTATACCTGCTGCATCTCTACGCCAAAATTATCTTCTTTATCTCAAATTCCCAACATATTTAAGCTAACAGAATTGTTTTTGTGATAAAAAATTCTGAATTCTAATTTTATTGTTTTCAAGTAAAAATAATTCTCTAACGCAAAGCAGACCTTTGAGATTACATAATATGATGTCATGTCATTTTTGCTAAAAATAAATAATAGTCTTTTATATGATCGACATTTCATTAAATAATTGGGGAAAATTTAAATTACAAATAGGCGAAACCAAAAACAATCAAGATCAGTATATTCAAATAAAACTCGCCGATAATAATAGTATTTTCAATAAGCTAAAGCTACAGTTATGGGGCCCGTCTCTGGACTGTTCAGCCCAAAATTTATCGTTAAGGAAAAAAAAAGAAAGGAAAAGAAAGGAAAGGGTTTTGGACACCAAAAAAAAAAAGAGAAAAGAAAAGATTCGACCAATTTTTTTAGAAAAAAAACGAAGAAGAAGAAGAAAAAAAGTTCATGAGAAAGGAGAGCATTGGAGCCAGATTCCGGTAGCGAGCGAGTCCAATCAGTCCTCTGCTACACTCTGATCTTCGAGTCTTTGTTTCGGTTTCTGCTCGTGTTGTGCGTGCCGCTGCGAATGCAATGTTCAATTCCCAATTCGCAATTTTCAAATCTCAGAATTTCAATGTCATGAGTATCTGAGATCTGAACCCAAATCAGATGCGCAAATAACAACCACACCGTCAATTCTCCGTTGCAAGCTGGAACCCTAATCAAACTCAATCTAACGCGATCACAGTCTCCAATGTCTTGTTTAGCGCTTTCTTTGCAACCGGCGAATGGATCCGACATCCTGCTCCAGACGCGGGAGTGGTTCCCTCCATCACGCGCTCTCGGCGCCCTCTCCGCCTTTCGCCAGACTCGCCGCGCCTTCGCCGCCAACAAGAACTCTGCTCTCGACGACGCCTACGCCGCCGAGTCCATCGGCGATGATCCCCTCGCCGCCTCCAGTGGCCAGGTCATCGTCGGCGTCGAGAGCCGCTACCGCGTCGTTTACCGCCTTGTCAATGGCATCTACGTCCTTGGCATCACCGTCGCCGATCACGACAACTCCGTCAACGTTTTCGAGTGCATCCACATCGTCAACCAGGCCGTCAGCGTCGTCGTCACGGCGTGCCGTGGCGTTGACGTCACTCCGGAGAAGCTTGGCCGCAAATACGCCGAGATTTACATGGCCCTTGACATCGTCCTTCGCGGCGTCAGCAACATCCGCCTCGCCGCCATGCTCGCCACCATGCACGGCGAAAGCATCGCGAAGATGGTGCATTCTGCTGTGGACTCCGAGAACAAGATCCGCGGCGCCGAAAACTGGTCCTCCGTCGAGGTGCATTCCGTCGAGCACCAGGCAGGCATCGACGCCTTCTCGAACGTGCGTTTCGAGTTGCCACAGGAGACTCTGGAGGCCGGCGACGAGGTCGCTGCGAGCCTCGCCCCCGCCGCGGCAGAGCAGCAGGAGGAGCTGCAGCAGAAGCAGAAGCAGGAAGAGTCCCAAGTAGAGAAGGACCCATTCGCAGCGAGTGATGCAATTAACAAACCTCAAGAGCTTGTGGAAGGCTTCAAGAAGACAAAGGATCCTTCTGGTACTGATTTGACAACAGCGTTGGAGGGGCTTGATGTTACTACGTTGCCACCCCCTGAGGCTACTCAATCCACGCATATTAATGTTGAGGGCTTTGAAGGGAACTACGGCGGAGTTGAGTTTGGGAATGAGCAGACTTCAATTGGAGAAGCTTTTGAAGGTTTCAATGATGCTTGGGGCGGTGGACTTGATCCCTCTGAGTTTGTGGGTACAACCAAGGCTCCTAAACCGCAAGGCCTCGGTGGAGTTGAATTGTTGCAGACTGGGCCTGATGCTGCTCCTAAAGCAGCCGCAGCTGAAAGTGGTGCAGGAACACCACTTGAGAACTTGTTGGTAAAGAAAACTGAGATGAAGGGTCCTGAGATGTATATCTCGGAGGAGATTAGTGCTGAGTTCCGGGAATCGGTGCTTGCAAGGGTTGGATTGATGGGTGTTGTTTACCTCAAAACTTTGCCACCCAAAACCGCCGGTGATAAGGAAACTGAATTTTCATTCCGAGTTGAGGGAACCAGTTCTGTTAAAAGATTTGCTATGCAAAGTTCTCGTGTTAGTAGCCTTGGTAATGGGATGTTTCATGTGAGGACTGCAGCGTCGGAGGAGCCTATACCGATTATGAAGTATAGTTTGCTTCCTAGGTTGACCCCTTTGCCTTTGAGGGTTCGACTCATAAAACGACATACAGGGAGTTTGCTTTCTGTGATGATACAATATGCTTCAAACCCTGATTTGCTAAGTCCCTTGCATGATGTTACATTCATTCTGAAACTGCCTGTTGACCCAACACTGTTGAAGGTTTCTCCAAAAGCTGTGTTGAATAGGTCGGAAAGAGAAATTAAATGGCTTGTGCCTGAGATTCCATTGAAGGGCACTCCTGGCAGGTTGAGAGTAAGGATGCCTGTAGATTCCAGCGAAGATGATGATGAAGTTGAGATGGTTGGTTACGTGAAATTTTCTGAACAAGTAACTCAGTCATTGTCTGGGGTTTGTCTACGGCCTGCTTCAGAGGGTAAGACAGACTTCTATGAGGTTAGTCACAGATTTGACAGTGGGGTATACATGTGCAACTGATTTTGTAATCATAGATGATCATTAGGGGCTGTACTTTTTTTCATTTTTTGTTCATGAGATTGTATGGTTTGGTTGTGTTTATATCATTCATGGAAATTGATCATGTACCTTGGACTCTGGAGTTATCTGAAAATATTTGTTTGTGTTATGTCTATGAATTTACATCAACAGATTGTGCTTGGTCTTCGCAATATTTTTTTTATCTGCAAAACGAATTTTATTTCTCTAGTACAAGGGTATACTCTACCCGTTTACATTTAGAATACTTCTAGTTTAAGCAAGCCAATGGATTTACACACCAGTCAGAGAAATGATACAGTGTTTCTGTGATATCCTTTGCTTTGACCTAACTCCAACCCTGGACTTCAATTCTATCTTGAAGACCCAAGACATCCCAATTGTCCTCCTTAAATATCATACCATTTCTAGTTATCCATATCTGTCATACTATAGCTATCCAAATGATGAGTAGGAGTTTATTTTTATTGACCTCGTTGAACATTTGACATGCGGTGAGTTGGTGACCATATCTTGTGGATACACCAGTGGTGGGATATTGAGTCAGGTGTGAATTCTCATCCAAAGCTCTCTAACCTTCATGCACTGATGAAATAGGTGGTCCCTAGCCTCTTCCGCCTCTCTACAAATAGGACACGTGACTGGGATTGAAATGTTTCTCTTCCTTAATTCCATTCTAGTGGGTAGCCTATTTAACAATAATTTCCATAGGCTTTGAGCTTTTTTGGTGTGGGACTCTTCCAAATCTCATCGAGCATGGTGATCTGATCATCTGCCAAAGACAATCACTGCGAGATGGTCTTTCTGAGCTCCTTGTTTGCTGATCACACCAAAAACAAGCATGATTTATTGCAGCTCCACACCCACCCATCCATCCTGAGAAGGTTGAAAGCTATATAGCGAGGTGAGTCTTCCTTCAAGTTCTTGTACTAGTTGTTGCTCCCATATGAAAAGATGTCCCCGCCATGCAAAATTCCACTTACCTGATTCCATTTCATCCCTATATGTAGCCACCACACTGTCTTTGTTGATGGCCAGTGAAAATAGCCTTGGGTAGGCCTCCTTCAAGGGTTGATTGTCACACCAAGTGTCGATCCAAAAGTTGTTTGCCGACTATCTTGTGTTTGTCAACGTACCCTCTGATGAAACCAATCTATGCTGTCCTTTCTGGTTACCTGGCTAAGATCTTTCCACCATGTGGAGGATGACTTTGAGTAGGACCCCCACGATGACTCTTTCTGGTGTACACCATACTTGGCTTGTAGAATCTGTGTCCATTGACTCTCTCTTCCCTGTCAGTAACCTCCATTTCCATTTTAGCAGGAGCGCCTGATTAAATAATTGTAGGTTCTTTACTCCTATGCCTCCCTCCTCCGTGGGTCTACATACTTGATCCCGATTAACCCATGCTATCTTTTGCTGGCTTTTGGATCCCGCCCCCCCAAAGGAAGTTTTGTTGGAGTCATGTGAGCTTGATGAGTACCTTTCTTGGAGCCCCGAAAAAGGAAAAGTAATAGAGGTAAACTTGTGAGAACTGCATTGATCAATGTGATACAACTGCCTAGCGGTATGTGCTTGGCCCTCCAGGTTGCTAGCTTCCTTTGGAAAGTGTTCACCACCATCTCCCAGCATGTTAGCTTTCGAGTATTGTGTCCTATAGGGATTCCCAGATACTTAAAAGGAAGGGAGCTGAGTCAGTAGTTCAGAAAAATAGAGGCATTTGACATGAATTTGTCGGACATTGATCCCATAAAGCAAACTCTTAGAGAAGTTCACCCTCAATCCTGACTCCATTTCGAAACTCCTTAAGATTGCCTTCATTGCCCTTAGGTTTTGGAAGCAGCCCCCGCTACAAACACTGTCATCAGCATATTGTAGCAAGAAGATCAAAGCCTGTGGTGTAAAGTAATCTGGTAGGGCTGGTACAGACCTTCTTGGATAGCATTTTGGGTCAGCCCTTGGATTGCCTCTGCAACTTGGAGGAACATAAGTGGAGCAAGGGGATCTCCTTGCTTTAACCCTCTGAACTCCCAGGTCTCCTTGGTCACCCCACCATTCGTTAACACCGACTATTTGCCTACAAAAAATGCACGCCTTCAACCATAATTTCCAACGGTTTGAGAAACCAAATCTATCCCAGAAATACTCTTGGAAAGGTCATGCTACTGAGTCATGGGCCTTTTCGAAATCAACTTTGAAAATTAAGCATGGTTGTCCTGTCTTTGTAGCATGATTGACAGTCTCGTTAAGTGTTATTACGCCATCCATGATGTAATGACCCTTGGTCTTTGCAATATGTTATTTACTAGAAAGTACTTGCACTGTACCTTCTGACATTAACAATAACTAGGATGTATTGATCCTTGAAAAGCTAGGGTGGAGTACTTTTGCTACTTGCTAGTATTACACGGTGCTGTATTTTTATAATTCTTTGATTGAGCATTCATGAGGCATATATGGCAGGCCAAATTAGTTCTTTAATATTTAGATTGGTTCAGAAAGTTTCAAAAACTGTTTATTTTATGTATTACATTAAATGAACTCCTGGCAAGGGTTTTGCTTCCTGCGGATTCAGTAATAAACTTGGACAGTGCCAGGCAAGGCATAGTAAATTTTTAAATTACTCCTCTAAAGTGAATTGTCTATATGAAGTGAGCAAAGGCATATTTACCCTTGAATAGTCGCGGGTTAAAATAGCAGTGTATTTGAAATTTAGATGATAGGTAAATATGCCCTGCTTGCTTGCTTCAGAGACAAATTTGCTTTAAAGGAGTGTTGCCATTTTAGATACTACAATTGCTATGTTGTCGACAGAACTGATCATGTGAATTAGAGGTAACTTGAAAATCAACTACAACCTGCGTGTCCTATATTACTCATCCATGTTATTTTAGATTCTAGAGAGATAATATGTTTCATGAGGTCCATGTTATTTTATAATGTGCTGTGGACAAGACAAAGCAATGTGATGATTTCAAATATTTCTTTGTCCTGTATTACCCATCTCAGATGGTAGAAGTTGAAATACCTCTTTGACTGAAGAAAAATTTCTTTCAAGGACTGCAGTAATGGGACAGGGTTGTTTCTCTCTTTTTTTAAGTGTTATATATATATATATATATATATATATATATATATATATTAGTTAGAATTACATTTTATTTTAGAAGCTGTGCATGGTTTCTGGCCCCTTGGTGTTTGAAAATGTCAATCTGAGTTGGAACAAACCCTTTTCCCAAGTCAATTCAAACAATGCCTTAATTGTAACGTACTTAAACTCTACCTGACTAAAAATAATGTGCCAAAACTCTGCCTGTCTTATCTTCTCCAGAGGAAGTTTCACTACCGTGCCCCAGTTCGTTTGGTGATTGATCTTTGCCCTTAGAAAAAAGATAATGTTTTCTGAACAGTGTTCTATGATATACCTTCGGAGGGTCTGTTATATGGAAGGAGTGGAGGTGAAGCTATTCTGATCAGATGAAATGATAAATGTTTGAATGTGAATTCATGTAGTTTGACGGAACAATGAATGTCATCTCCTACTATTGTCACTATTTAATAACACTTCATATCATTCTATTGCTACATAGAATAATGCTGCTCACACGTGCTTACAATGAAATCTCGTGTGTACAGTTTTTACATTTGATAGTTGATCCCACATTTTTTTTCAATCGGTACATTGATTCTGCCGTGATGTGCTTAGTGCTGATATGCCCCTATCATTCTTTGTTCCATCTGTGTCATATTCTTTCTTTTATACTTTTGATTCATTGTGATCCACTGACCCTTTTTCAATAGCAGAAAATATTGCAAAATTGTCATCAGTTGTCTTATGAAGTATTATCGCCTATAGCTTTTCAAGAAGCATCCACAATGATAGAATGGTATTCTCAGATGTTCTCTTGATATAAAAATACATGAAAATTTACAAGCAACTAAATTGACATTGCCTATGATAATGCATTAAAAGGTGAATTAGGAATTGATACCAAGTGAAGAAGAAAAAATTATGTTCTGTACCTGTAAAATTACCCAAAAAAAATTTAAGAGTTGTTTGGAACTACTCATCATGGTCAAGCTGCTAGTAGATTGATTTCATTTCGTTATACATTAGTAAAGGAGAGGAATGTATGTCGACTGCTATACTTCCGAACAGGTACAAACCGGAGGTTCCAAACTCGGGCCTGATGGCTCAAAGATGCAAGATAACTTGGACTGATTTTTGGGCTTTACTTTTCGTACCCCCCTTAAATTTTTTGGAATTTTTTTATTACCATTTTACCCTTAACACCTCTTCATCTTTTTTGCAACAAAATTTTCTCTTCCGCAGGTATTTCTCTATTCCGTAAATTAGTTTACGGAATGTATCAATGTATTCCGTATACGGAATGTACTTTTTTGTTCTCCGTAAACTAATTTACGGAAGGTTACATTTTTACGTTCCGTAAACTAATTTGCGGAAACAAACAAATTACATTCCGCAAATTAATTTACGGAATACAGTAATGCATTCCGTAAATTAATTTGCGGAAAGTGTTTAAGCCTCCGCAAACTAGTTTGCGGAGTATAAAGTCCGTTCGTCTTCTTCGACGTTATTTTTTCAGTTTTTCTCCCACAAAAATCAAAACCTAACCTAGATTCGATTAACAAGGAAGGAAGTATAATAATTAATAAGGGTAAATACAGGAAGAAACGAGAAAGAAAAAAAGAAGAAGAAGAAGAAGAAAAACGAAACAACAGAAGGAGGTGGAGGAAGAAGAAGAAAGGTTAATAGGCAGGAGTAATTTTGTCTTGTCTTTTTACCTTTAAGGGGATGTAAAAAGAAATTTTGGGGGTGCAAAAAGCAATCCCCTGATTTTTTCTTTCCTAGAAGACCTACTTACTTTTAGGACAATCTTGGTACAAGCTCGATAGTGTAATACAGAAAAAATCAAAATTCATTTGAGGAGATCTTTATATTAGTCTTCAAGATTGTACTGTTCAATCATTCTATCACCAAGATCTTGAAAACCCTCTGCGAGATTCTGAAAAAACCATTCCCTTCAGTTCTTTTTTACTTTATCGTTTATTGTCATTTTGCATCCCAAAGAACAAGAATGAATGAGATATTGTAAAACCAAAGACTAACCGAGTTTTTATAATCTAATGATTAAAATGCTACGATGTCAAGGATTAATTTATAAATTTTTTCAATTTTTTCTTTTACATTTTTGCCCTCTTCTGTGGTAAATCACCCAAGGAATTCCTGCCACCTTACCCACCATCAACGAAATCCTATTCCCTTCCATCCCTGTCGTAGTATACACCCCTTGGCGCATCCAAAATTCCAAATCCTAATACACCTGTTATTAGTGCACATCGTTAAGCATTAAAATACATTGTACGTACTCCCATAACACTTGGAACACCCTCCTGCCCTGGTATGGGTCCCCTCCAAGCCTTGAGTCTAAGAAAACCATTTCTGATAAATTACACAAACCATCAGTTAAATATAGATGATGCTTGAATTATGTATCTTTTACTTTTTGGGGAGACGTATCGTTTTATCGTCCTGTATATCTGTGCTAAAATAATGATCATAACTGATATTATTTATTCGGTAATAATATGCAAGCAAACAAAAAGCAACATCCCTTTATATTCTAAAATTTTTTAGTAATATCAAAAGTTGTAACTAACACTATAAAAAATTGGTGATTATATGATTATTAAAAATTAGTTTGATAATTAATTACCTAATTGTGTTAATTGATTACGTAAAAGATGATAATGGATTAATATATCTAGCTGAATTAATCATTATTTTCTACATTGTTAATAATGATATTTTTTGGATAATTGATTATCAAAATCTAGTAATTGAACGTTAATTTAAATTATAAATGAGTGAATTTATTATAATTATATCAAAAATTAATTTTTTATTTATCTTATTTTTTTAGTTCATTTATAAAAGTTTATCACAAAATCAATCTTAAAACTAACTAAGCATACATATGAGCCTTGTACTTGATTAATCAATAAAATAAAATAATATGGTCAAGCAAAGAAAATCTAATCTAATACTGTTCTTATAATTGAGTTGAGCATGAGAAATTGCTCTTTAAATAAAAAACAATAAAAACTCTAAACTAATAGTAGAGTTAAAAAAATAATGTAAATAAAAAGTTATTAAGTTCGTTGGAATTTATTTCTTTTACTTTTATATAAAAAAAAATTCCTTTCTAGATGCAATTTTTTGTTTGTGAATATGAATATTTTATAAGAAATAACTTAAATAACCAAAAAATTTATGAGTATCTATAACATGGTGGATCGTACTATATTTTGGGAGTAAACCCCACCCGTTCAAGTTTTCAAAATTATAGACTTTAGTCACTTTAATGCTTAATTTTATAAAATAATATTTATTTGTCTTTTATGCACAAAAATTTTAAAAAATAACGTAGAAAAAGGATCAAAATAAAAAACATTTTGTAAAATTAAGAATTAAATTAAAATACTAAAGTGATCAATGCTTGAAATTCTCAAGAATTAAAATGAAAGTTTAATCTATAATTTAGATTTCAGATCCTAAACGAGGAAAGGAATATATGCTTAGAGAAGGAGCCATTTAATTTATATTCAAATTTCTAAAAATAATTTGGTTTATACTTAGCTGGCAGAAGATAGACGGTGTATCAATTATTTTAAGATTGATTACCTTCATTTCAAACAATAATGTGATTAGTGTAGCTGGGAAAGTGAAATCAGGTGACTAAAGTAACAGTGCATAAAAAAGATATATTGCAGAAGAATATTGATTGTGCTACCTCATGGACGCTATCTACTCAAAGTGCAGTGCAGAATTAGATATAAGGTAGCGAACTTTCTTTTCCTGCTCCGTCCATTAAGAAAACAATCAATGTGCATTCCTTCGTTGTAGACACTATAATATTGGTCGTATTATAATAAAGTAACTGTGTTCATTGAGTGAAAATCATTACATCTGAAGTCGGGGAACAGTCCTAAAAGTTATGATAATCTAGCTTTTATCATGTTCATTGTTCAAGAAGCCAATGCTCAATGAACTCGAAGTTAATATGAATGGTAAATGCGCATGAACATAATTGTGTTAGCGTTTGGCATTCACTTAATCTTAGCTTGCTTACTTCAAGTGTAAGGCTCTCTTTACTCTAGTATCACAGAAGTGTAGTGCCCTAATTATGATTGAAATTGAATAAAGAATCTAATTATGGGAATAACACGTCTCCATTGATTTATTTATTTATTTATTACTTGTCTTTTCTCACCTAACATTTTTTAAAATTTTAAGAATAAATATAAAATTAAATGAATATTAATTTAGGAGTAAATATAAAAGGATGAAATCATAAATTCTATTTATTTAAAAATTTAATTATATATAAAATTACATTAATTTTTAGTGTATAATTATAATTATTTTCAACATATTTCCAATCTTCCCTGTATAATTAAAACTAACTAGATAACCTTTATAATTAGTTTTTTCTTTCTTAACAAATAACAATGAACAAGAATAACGATTTGACAAACTCACGATACCCGTCAACATAATAGCATTAAGTATATGCTTCTCGGGGAGCCCAAAGCGAATCATGGGAACCAAGCGCAGTCTTTCGACTCCAACTTGCCAAAAGATGGTTAGGCTATTAAGCTCTATTCCAATATTTCATAGCGTAGTTAGTTATATATATCAACTTGTTTTAGGGTTATAGTTTATCTTAATCAAAGGTTTAAGAGAATTATTTTCTATAAACAATTTATTGCCGTACTTGCAAATAAAAATAGATTCCGATCGATGAAACGTATTTTTCATCTCAAGATAAGTTATACAGTAAAAGGAGACATGTTTTGGTATCATTGTAGTTTAATTCATTCGATTGAATATAATTAACATTTAATTTATTTTTTTATACAATGAAGATATGATTTAAATCAAACTACCCAATTTCCATCATTTAGGCAGCTCTACTGATTGTTAAAATGCTGTATCAGATTAAAAAGTATTAAATATTCTCATTTTTAAAGTAATCTAATTTTATTTTAGAAAAAATATATATACCTTTTGACTCAACTAATGCTCTCCTATTTTATTTAATAAAAATATCAGGAAACAGGAATAGAATTAAAATATAATTGTTTCTTGGATACGTTACAAATAATATAATATATGGCATTCAACATATTATTTTTTTAATTATATTTTATTATATGTTTATTTTTACTTGCCAAATTCTTGATCACTACAGTACAAGTAAACAAAATATTTTTGGCTAATAAGCAGGTTGATTACTGCAAGCTTTGTAGATGATATACTTTAAGTATATCACATATGCATATTTCAAAACTACTAAAACAAGCTTTGATCCAAAATTTCAATAAATCTTAAATATATTTTTATATTCAATCTTGCGATTCAACAATGTTAATTCTATCTTATCTTTTGTATTTCCTTAATACTTACGAAATGTGTGTGTAATATAATCTGTGGAGCACATAAACTCATACAACAATTTGATATGAATTCAAATTTTAAAGTACTCTTGATAATTACTTTAAAACATAAGAATAAGTAAGAAAACAAGACTATTCCTTCTTATTAATTATGGCGTTAGACAAGAGTCAGGTTCTCCTTCCACAATGAACTGGTTGGCCTAATTTTGAAAAGTTTGTAATGTTTAATTTAGAGTAATAATTAAGAAAATAGAAATAAGGTAAATTTAGTACTTTAGGAATTTTATTTTATGAAAAATGTTACTCCAGACTTTAAGATTGATACTGACCAAATAAAAATAGTTATATTTTATTTTAAAAAGTATATATATTATATTTTATGTTTTTATGTAATATTTGTTCAATAAAATTTTACAATTTTTATATGCTAAAAATCAACCTCAAAACCCTATATTAACAAAATCGTCAAAATTGATAAATAAATTGCCACAAAATCTGACCTGAATAATCGCCGCAATTGTCAATTGAAAAAAAAATGAAACAAAAAGTTAAAATTAAATGTTAATTTTGTTTAGAAATAACAATATCTAATATTTACTTTTAAGTGATTAAATTATTAAATATAATATATTTATTCTTTTTGCGTCAACAAGGAATGCTTGTTGTGCACCCAATAATTAAATCATCCTTGGTAATTAGGGGAGATTGGAGACAAAATCACAAGTAGGATAAGGAGAAAAATAGATAATTAATAATTTGTGGATAATTAAAAAGCCAAGGAAATTAACACAAACACCCTTTGCTTAGTCCTAGAGTAGAGACTAACGCATACGTGGGTGTGTTGTTCATCAGTGACAGAATCTAGCACTTGAGTAATGGTAGGGTCGATAACATGTTTTGTTAGCACACGCTAACTCATACTCCATTAAAGCATCTTTCACCAACTTCACTAGGTCATCGCATCATTAGGGGAAAAAATGGTAAACATAACTCAAAGGTCAAAAATCACGTTTAATTATTTTAAATCTCACCGTTTCATTTTCAGTTCTTCAATGTCCCCACCTTCATTTGCTCACAATAATGCATGCTCAAACATTTGTCTTGTATAGTGATTTAAATAAACGAATTTTATTCATATCGATTTAAGGATTGAATTAAAGCAACAAAAGAAAAAAAATTAAAAAATATATGAATTCTTTTTATATCTTATATTTTCAATAAATTGTTTATAGCTATCTCCTAGCCTTAATTTTTAAAATTGACGTTAACAAAATTATTAGAAAAATAATTATAGGTGCTTTTGTTCTTGTTTTATTGTCCTCCATCAGTTCTATTAATTAATAATTCTCTGCTTAATTAAGCCAAAAATATAACAGCAATCACATCTGTGACAGGACAGCATTTTTGGTTTTAGCAGAAGGAGGAAAGACATTTAATTCATCGAACTTGAGTTGCTTCAAACTCTTTGGTAATTATTGTCATTTTAGAATATTCCTTTGGTTTTTTATTTGTATATTTTATTAAAAATAATAGTTTGAAAAATTTAGAAAAAAATGATAAAACTAGATATTTTTTTAAATTATATATTTTGAATACTTTATCTCTTAAAAATAACAATTTTATAATTATCAAAATTAAAATATTTTAAAAAAAACATAAAAGGAGAGGATAATACTGTAAAGTAAAAATTAATAATGTAAACTAAGAAATTGTTAAAATGATAATTATTTTGTAAACAGAGAGAATTTTTTAATTAAAATTAATTATTTTTATCTTATAATTTTTATCATAATAATAATTTAGTTATGAAATGAAAATATTTTTAATATTACAATAGGATATATTATTTTTTTTTCTTTTTTAAGAAAAATGATAAGATTTAAATGACAATCACACGTAAATTATTTCAACATTTTATTTCTATACCAACTTTAAGGGTTTATATTTTTTAAAAAATAGTAATATCTATTTTATATAAATTTTTAATTTAATTTTTTAAATATTATAAAAAAAAGTTTATCAAATGCAAATGAATATAACTATTAAAGAGTAAGTAATACCAAAATTTATTTCAGATGAGACAACCCAGCTGTGAACAAGTTAGTAATTACTTTGATTAAGAAAGAAAGTTAGAAAATCAAACTTTAAAAAAGCTAATAAATATTCTTAGCATACTTATTAAAAATATAAAATAAAAAAATTTAATTTGTTATTATATTATGTGTTATACTTTTAAATACTACATTTTTTTATTCTTTTAAAAATCTTGAAGGAACTAACTAAAAGATCCTTTAACAATATTATTGTCACAACTTCCAAGAAAAATTTTAGTAGAAATCGTAATTTGTAGCAATAAAAAAGAGAATGATCATGGAAATTATTTATATAAACCACAGAGTGTACTTGATTTTAATAAAAACCAAACTTAAATTATATTTAGTTAACATAAAAATATTCATTTTAATATTATGTGAAAATTAAACTTAAAAAACAGTCATTGTTTACGTTTAGATATATAAGCAAACATGTGAAGCAGAAAAAAAATATATGTAATTAAAATTGAGAAGACAAAGAAATAAAAAAAAACTAAAAGTATTAAATAAAACAATCTAAAAATATATGTAATTAAAAAGAAGTACACGTTTTGTTAATATTAGAACATATTGTGAAGATATAGAATTCCTGTATTATTAAACTACATACAATCTTAGGCAAATGGACATAATATTTGGGCTATTAAAGTGAAAACAGAACAGAGTACCTCTTGTTCTCAAGCATTTCAACAAATTTTATTTTGCTTATCCAATTGGTGATTAAAAGTGATATTTTAGTAACACAGTAATACATCATCATTCAGCACCAAAAAAATAAAAATAAAAAAGGAGTGGGGCTAATATATCGAGGCATACAATAGAAGCAGGAGCAGTTATTCTTTGTGTCACTGTCGGATTTCTCGTGAATGTCATTCACTCCTTTAATTAATAGCCACCACCTAACGAACAAAAATAGTATTCAGCAAAAAAAAGAAAAGAAAAATAGTAAAAATAAATAAACAAATCCTTTCATTCATTAGAGGGACTATGATCCTTCATGGATCGCCACTGTACACAATGTACCCTTCTACGTGAAGTCAATATTATATATTCCTCTCGCTCAAGCAACATTCGAATGACAAAAATACCCCAACCATGCACATCACCTTCACCTAAACCACAAGGGCAATCACGTCAATATAACCAAAACTCTCACCATATCCACATCACGTGACTTCAAACCTACGACGCTTGCGGCAACGGAAATGACGTCGTTACGGCGACGCTGCTGTGATCCTTGCAACTCAGTGCCTTCAGTATTCTCCACGACACCTTGCCGGAGTTCCGATTCACGGCCATCTTCCCGGAGGAACCCGTCGCAGGGAACATAGTGGTCGACGGATTCCGGCGAACCTGCCTGTTTTTCATGTCGTTGAGCTCCATCTCCGCCGGAACCTTCATCGTCCCAAACATCAGAGAGTACCAGCGCGGCTTCATTGCCTTCTTCCCCACCGCAGTTTCCGACGTTCCAACGCTCCTGGACGAATAATTCCGATCAACTTCCGGCGCCGATGGCTCATGCAACCTGCTATAATCCAAGGACTTGCTGTTCCTCATCATGAGGCGGCGAGAAGCGGTGCACGTGGTAACACTGTTCGATCGAGTGACGGAAGAGAGGGAATCGGATCTTCGGCGACGCGTGGATGATTTGTTTTCTTCCATGATGAGGTTTTTGAGGGGTTGTTCAACTTTAAAGGGAACAAGTTTGCCGCAGAAAATGATGTCGTCGGCGGGGCACAAATCGGAGCTGCTACTGCTGCTGAAACCGTTGAAAATCTCGCTTTCATCCGGTAATGAAGATGGTCGAAGAATTTTCTTGAACGACATGTCGTCCAAGCTAGGGGTTCTAGAATTGCGGTTAAGTGGAAGGTCACACAGCGAGAGTGCCTCCTCCTCCTCCTCCTCCTCTTCTTCTTCTCCTTCTTCTTGGGATTCACTATAACTGGAGTCTTTCATTATATGGGCTTGCTCATCTTCCATTGTTGAAGAAAAATTGCGAAGGAAACTAGGAGAGGTATTGTTTTATAAAGAGGGAGGAGGGGAAGTTGTTGTTTATATATGTGTGTGCGTTTTGGCTGTGATGAAATTGAGTGAAGAAAAAACAAAGAAGGGTGTAGGGAGATTATTAGTTTCTATCATGGTTCCATTTTTTGTTTGGAGTGTATATAACGATATTCGGCTATTTGCATTTGGAATTTTATTCTCAAGGTGTTTGGCGATGGCTTCTAGAAAATGATAGGGAAAGGGTATCTAGAAAGCCCAAAAGAGAGAAAGGTGAATAGTGGAATGAGAATAGTGCTTTGTCCATTTCAGCGAAAGAATAGTCCACTGCCCATACAATAATTCCAAAAGGGCAGGTAAGAATGATGGCTCCATTTCAAGATATTTTTCAGTGTTACCCTTTACTGGGTGCTTTATTCATTTGGGTATTGTCACTGAAGACAAAAGGCCCACACCTACACTTACCCGAAGCCCTTTTACAAATACAAACACAAACACAACTACTGCTCATTTCTTTGCTAACTCGGATTGCTTGTATAAATTAACCAAAAGAACCCACACTTTGCCGGCCTATTAAAGTTCCCAATTTCAACATTATATATTTATATTAACACCAAAGCGGTCCATTAATTTTTTTTTCTCTTCTCAGGATTGATTATTATTTCTATTACTTATCAATTTTCATGTAGGCACCATACGATTTGCTGCGTGTTTCGTTATCTTAAGTATACCCGCCGTCATATATTCTTTCCCTCCCTTTCCACTCACTCTACCATATATTTTTCAATTGCAAAAATAAAATGTAAATCATTTATAAGTTTGGTAAAGACCGCATCGTGTAGCATAGCGGCACTCAACATTACATAACTTTATCTTTAAAATAGATTAGCATGTGTTTATTGATTGGAATCTAACGCGGTAATGAGGAATTATGATGTCATAGCCCCGTTTAAACTCGGTGGAGTATTTGGGATCCAACAGAAGACATTATGCCTTGAGGAAAACAGTTCAGCCTACTTGGATTAAATTAAAGAATGAGAAATGTTTCTGATTAAAAATTTATTAATAATCTAACAAATTCGCAGAATTTAGTTACATTTTTAGTTCTTTTCATTTTAAATTTAATATTTTTTAAGTAATATTACTTTTTTATTTTTAAAATTTAATAAATATTATATTTCTTCAAATTAAAATTCTCATTATTTATATTCAAATTTTCAGAAGAATTTATACTATCATTCAACATGAAATTAATATTTTTAAAATAAAATTTTTGTATAGATATGATAAAATTTTAAAAAGATTATCATAGATTAAAATTATAAGATCTTAAGTACAAAAAATTAACAATAAAATTGTTAAATTTTAAAAGTAAAACATAAGTGAATAAAAAATACTTTGAAAGATTAAAATTACACAAATATCAAACTAAAAATACCAACAATATAACTAAATTTTTGCTAGAAATATCATAAACACACCTTCCTTCATAATTTTTAATATATCTGGACATCATTTCTAAAAAAATAATATTAAGGTTCCATTAAATAATACAGCATAAAACTTGTACGTGACAAAATACTTGGGAAAGAAAAAAAGGGAGTTAAAATAAGATTAAAATACATAAACAAAAATAAGAGAAAAAATTCTTTTATTTTTGGATAAATGAAAAAAGAATAAAAAATATTAGTAATATAAATTTTAAAAACAAACTTAACTTCAAAAATAATAATTTTTTACTACTATTATTTTTTTAAAATATTTAATCTTTTCAATAGTTTAAAATAATAAAAATTACTCCCCTCTTTCTCTGCTGACGAGGGGTTAAAATATTGTCACAAACCAAAAAAAACAATCAAAAGAAAATTCATTTTCCCCCTCACAATCGGTTAAGAATTTCTGTGATGCTGTTCTCTATGTTTGATAAAATAATGCAAAATAAAACTTGTTAACTCCTCGCTCCTGAGACAAAATAACAGAATATATTTTGTAAATTCAAAACTATTATTACCATTCTTTACTCTAAAGAATATAAAGTGCGATATATAGTGGATATTTCTCCATTTTTTGTAATTTATTATACTTCAACCTAAATTAAACAATTAAATTTTACTCACAGCAACTCTCTGCGGTGGAAAAAATATGAATCTACTTAATTTCTTGTCAATTTGAAGAAACGAAAATGAACAATTCTAAGTGACACGTTACCGACTCAACCCTCGAGGCATCAGCTCTCTATTCAATGATTAAATTTTAACGATTGCGGCAAATAAACATTCAATTAAATTATATGAATCCCATGCCCTCACTCCAGACCATGTTTCCAAATCACGATTCTAATAGAACGATTATACCTCAATTCAACATAAGCTCGGTGCACTAACATCGTTGATAATATTAATTTAGCAGCAGCAAAATATTGAGAATTCATAAATTCACAACGCATTTCACCATTCCTACATTTTAAAAGTTGTCAAATTAATCAGAATAACAGATTAAAATCTTAGATACAAAAGCCCATAAACCAAACAATAAGCATTGTTAAAGCTAAAGCTAAAGTTCAAGAGCTATTGCACAATATCAACAGCGAAACGGATACTATAAGAAACCCTAATTCACATCGTAATGCAGAAATACCCCAATTCTCTAACCACCGAAACCATAAAGGGTCCTCCCCTGCCTCTTAAGAGCGTAGACAACGTCCATGGCAGTAACAGTCTTGCGCCGAGCGTGCTCAGTGTAGGTGACAGCGTCACGAATTACGTTCTCGAGAAAGATCTTGAGGACACCGCGAGTTTCTTCGTAGATGAGACCACTGATACGTTTAACACCTCCACGCCTCGCGAGACGACGAATTGCAGGCTTGGTTATCCCCTGAATGTTATCCCTCAGAACCTTACGATGTCGTTTCGCTCCTCCCTTTCCAAGACCCTTCCCACCCTTTCCTCTTCCAGACATGGTTGACGATGTTTTCCTCTCTGAGATTCACCCTGCAACGGAAACCGAATGTGCAAGCAAATGACTTCAACGTTGAACGTGGAGAATGTAGAGATTATATAGGATATGGTAATAGATCTTAGGCCGTTGGATCGGATGGTTATCCGCGTGAATGGATACTGAGACCGTTGATTTAAAATAGTTGATTTGGATTGGCGGAAAGTGTGTGAAGCGGATCGCGGGCTTTCAAATTTTTGAGTTTGGGAATGGTGGGTTTTTTTTTCGTCGGGAATTGTGTCTGTGAGAAAACACATTTTTTGTCACGTGAGAGGGGAAATGTGTGGCGCCAAGTGAAAGTCGACCGCTATTGATTTCATTTCATAGGAATTTCAAATGAAAACATTTAGTGCTCCATATGGTTTTCGTACTTTGTGATTTGGCTTTGCAAAATTGTTTGTAACGGCGACCGAGCTAGAAAATCATGACATAAATTCGGAATTGGGAATGGCGGTAAGAGTAAATTTGTCGAAAGTTATATTTATAAAATTTTAAATTGTTTTTACTTGTCAAATTTGTGATGCAATGAATAGATAAATTGCTTCAAAATGATGGCAATTTGGTTGTAAATTGAACAATTTTTATAAGCATATCTGAGATGTCTTCAAACAATTTTAAAATTACCTTTACTACATAAAAATTAAAATATTTACAATTGCATATCCATAGATTACATAAAATTAAATATTTAACTAAAGTTATAGAAAAACACTAATAGCATATATTTTATTATTACTTAAAATTCGTACGGATGTTACTGTATTATGGGATTTCAATTTTAAAGTGATAGTATTCAATTTTAAAATGGTAAAATTTATATAAAATTTAATCAATAATAAAAAATATTTTAAAATGTTAATATTATCCAAAATTTGACGTATACTCTTACCAATCCCTAAATCATTCTTTCCCAATACATAATTGAGTTTGCAATCTATGACAATTTAGTTTAAGATCATGTTTTATCGGCTACCATGTTGTAAGTGATTTTAAAAAAATTATTGATATTCATATATTTATATAATATTTTATCTTTATATATATTTCAAATTTAATAGTTAATTTTAAAAAAAATTCAATGGCCATTCACGAAGGGGATCTAAGTGTAAAGGTCATTCACGAAGTGAATTCAAATATAAAGTTTTATGCATATATAAACTTAACATTTCCGTTAAATAAAACCATTTAGTTTTTAAGATAATTTTTTGAAAAAACTAAAATAGTTATATAAAATTATATTGTTAACACTTATAATTTAAGATCAAAGCTTAATCTAAATTAAAATAACCATATTTTATTAATACAAACAATTGCGTTATCATTCAGTGATACATTATCATATAATTTGGAATTCTACTTGTATTTATTATTTCATAACTTATGCCTACATTATCAAATTGATTGAATAATATAAACTTATTCAATAAACAATGTCTTCATGTACTATCAAATAGTAATATTGATCTTTCTAAATAATGACAACTAATCCCAATCGTGCCCACAAACTTAACGTAGTTTAGTTTAAAATTCTAATAATCCAAAAATTGAAAATGGATTTAGATATTACATATCATTAAAGCAATGTTATTATATCTTTAAAAAACAGAATTAGAATAATATTAATTAAAACATACATTTCAAGTTTTAAAAAAATAAAATAAAAAATGCGTAATAAATTAAAAATAAAAACTAATAAAGATAGTATAAAATTTTGGAATTAAAATATCAGCAATACCACGTTCGTACTAAAGATACTACGTTTTCAAACTATCCACCGATCGCACCGTGTAGAACGCCCTTAAAAACCTAAACTGCTACCAATCAAACAAAAAACGATTAACAAAATGATTTCGCCTGAATTTTCAATTTACATAGAGCAAACGTGGTTTAACGATCTTAAGGCCATTTTTGGTTAAGCACTTGCAATATAACTTTAAAAATATAAAAAAGATCATTCGAAAGTTTTTATTTAATCTTTAAAAATAATTGAATTTTTAAATAACTAAAACAACTATAAAACTATATTTTAAAAATAGCAGTAATTAATTTATTATCCAATAATCTTCAACAGGCATTACAAGATACCCCATTTTCAAGTCACTTCTGTCCATTGAACCACGGGATTTCAATTGAACAGCTTAATTTCACTTGCAAAAAAACAAAGCGAGTTGATAAACAGATATGTACGTGCAATCAAAGCCAGCGGATAAGAGAACTACAAGAACAATTATCCATTGCCAAAAACAAGAAGCGTTACATTGTTAAGATTCAACAAGCTATGATTTGATATTGACAAAAGAAGTGATACATTGAGCAAAAATTAACCCTAATCATCTAGCCGCCGAAACCATAAAGGGTCCTGCCCTGCCTCTTGAGGGCGTAAACAACATCCATGGCGGTGACAGTCTTACGGCGAGCGTGCTCAGTGTAGGTAACAGCATCACGAATCACATTCTCGAGGAAGATCTTAAGGACACCACGGGTTTCCTCATAGATGAGACCACTGATACGCTTCACACCACCACGCCTTGCAAGACGACGAATCGCAGGCTTAGTGATTCCCTGAATATTATCCCTTAGAACCTTACGGTGACGCTTCGCTCCTCCCTTTCCGAGGCCTTTTCCTCCCTTTCCTCTTCCAGACATGGTTGCCTTGGTTGTTGTTGATACCGAACAATTTCAGAGAAGAAGATGTTGAACTTGATGGAATTTGATGTAAGGCCTCGGGGGCTTATATGGAATAAGAAGATAGATCTCTCGCCGTTGGTTTGAGTAGCTATCCGCGTGAACATGTTATTTGAAGATATAAGCCGTTGGATTATAAATGAATGGGTGTTACGCGGGGATTGCCTCGAGTTTAAATTTTCAAGTGGCACTACGCTAACGAATATTTTTTGGCGGAGGATTTCATTTTTGAATACATGTCCAAGTTGGGATTTTCATTCCCAAATCACTCTGTCTTTAGCATTAGGTAAAATTTATAAAAATATATATACATATATCAATTAAATAAATAATAATTTTTTAAAATTAATGGTTAAATTATTAACATAAATTAAGCAATTTATTGATATAATGTATTAAAAAATTATATTTTAAAAAATGAATAAATAAATATATTTAAGATTGTGTACAATAATCTTAAAAAATTATATTATTTAAGAATATATATTTTTTCAATTTAATATAATACAATATAATTATTATTAAAAATAATGTTAAATAATCATACTTGAAATATATATATATATATTATAAAAAAATCACTTAATTTAGTGGTAAAAATAATAGTTCGTGTTTTTTTATTATTATTAACAAGTGAAACCTGACATTTGTATTATCAATAAGGATGTATAGGTTGATTCCAAAAGAAATATTTAGGACATTTTAATCTTTAGGAAATATATATATATACACACTTGGCCTTTTAATATTATAAATGTGCGATATATTTTAAACATTTTATTTATTCAAGTTAACATTTTAATGTTGCTCTGGGTTATCAACATCAATTTCTAAAATAAATAACTTCAAAAAACTGCAACTAAAAAATTGATGCATAGTTGACAAAAGTACTAACTGTTTCTTATGGAATCGAAAAAATATATCATCCATCAAAAAATGATTTTGATTTTTTGATAAATATAATCTACTGATTAACATTAAGTTTGACCGATCAAAAAAATAGTTAAAACAGTAGAACGAAAATGTTAAACTAAAGTAAATAAAATATTAAGAACACAATCATGAAACATAAAATGTTACGTACAAATAGAGTTGTGAAAATATTTTAGAAGATCGATTTTACGATTTTTCTTAATTGTTTCTATCCTCAATAATTAATATGAGAAGTTCATTTACCCAGTGAGTCGATTAAAATTCAATTACCTCTTATATTTTTCGGTGAGCAACTCTTTATCAAATCTTAGTTTTTATTTTCCTGACAAATTAAAGTACTTAATAAAAACTTGAAGTACCTCAATATTATACAATTAAACATGCCTTGATTTGGAAAGGATAGAATCTAATCTATTATACTTTAAAACATAAGTAACTCCTGATTTTTCAATTGTAAGACATTTAAATAATACTTATCCATCAAGCAAACATGAAAAATAGAAGAACATAAACAAACAATTTAAACATTGTATTAAATAAGTTATTAAAATTATTTTAGTAATAAAAGGTTTAGAATTAAAGTAGCTTAACATTAAAATTTAGAATTTAATTCTCATATTTTTTTATATTTAAAGAAAATTACTATATCAAATTCTATTATTTAATATGTCATGAATGAAGAAAAATAGAAGACTTCCAACGATGAGTATGACCTTGTAAATGATACCCTACGACATTGCTCTAGATTATTAATCTAACATGCTTAAATAAAATTTTCAGTATTTTTTTTTTCTATCATGCCGAACTTAAGTGGTTGTCAAAATTTATATAAGTATGATAACTTAAAAAAATAAAATTATCAAATAATCTAAAAATTTTAATAAAATAAAAAAATTTAATTTCTTAAAACTGTATATTATCTACCTAAGTTGCACTTTTAAATTAATCTATAAGATGTTCTCAAATAAAGATTAGTAAAAAATAACTTAAAAAAATTAAAATTTACCTACTAACATTTCTCTAAGAAAGAACAAATTTTATAATTCAAAATTAAGTTCTAAACTATCTTTCATCAACCAATCTATATATTTTATTTTTCTAAAAGATATGTTGAGTGAATAGGTATAAACTTTTATCATAATATAATGTTTTAGCACGAAAAAAAAAAAGATTAAACCATGTCATATATAACTTATCTAGTGATGAATGATGGAAAATTAAAATAATTTATATGAGACACTATGTTTAAATTTTATTATTATTTTAATTGTACCAAAAAAATCAAATCATTAATTATTTCAGTCAATATTTTTTAAAGTTTTATATAAAAAATTAAAAAAATACTATTTAAATTAAGTTAATAAAATATAAAAAAGCATTTCATTTAATAATAATCATGATTGTACTGGTAAAAATTATTTTATAATAATATATTACTTAATCTATTGTTATATTTACAATTTAATTATTTATTTGAATATAATAAAATTATTGATTAAATTTAAAGATTTAACATGACAATAGATATCATAATAATAAAATATATAATTATTATAATTTAATCTAATTTATTTACAATCGTTTGATTATTAAAAATAAACATTAATAATTAATATAGAATAATATATATAATAATTTTTACTGGATAAAAATTCATAAATTTTATTTATCAGCTTATACATATAAGTGGTGCATATAAAAGTATGACCACTGATCTAACTTAATTGAAATTATATAATCGTTATACATATTGTAATTTTGTTTATATTATATTCTTATAAATAATGTATTTTTAAAGTTTTATTTGATCCAAAACTATTATAATAATTGATAAAATTATTTATTATATTTTAATTTTAGATATATAATATATTGATTGAATAATATTTTGTATAATTGATTAAAATTAATGGATTGATTAAAAAGAAATTTATCAATTTTTATAATAAATAAGTTTTATGACTATAATAATTAAATTAAAATATTGATCAAAGATATTAAAAAATAAATAATAAACTTTAGTTTAATTGTTTATGAGACGGCTAATAATAATTAAATGAAGTTTGATAAATTTTTATAATTTTTAAAAGTAAAATATACTATTTCATGATAGTTAGCTATTAAAAAATATTATTAGACGTAAATTTTAATTAATAAATCAGTATAATTAAATTTCTATAAAATGATTGAATTTATTAGATTATACACTAAGTGAGTATTCTAATAGTTATTAGATTAAAAATTTTAATTTACATGAAATGTTAATATTTAAAATAAATAATATGTGATCATATTAAAAAAAATAATTCTATTTTAAACAAAATAAACAAATTTAAATAAAAACATGATACTATTATATGATAACTTGAACACATTAATATTAATAAATTAAAATTAGATATATTAATAAATTAAAATTGGATAAATCTTATGATTTGTATAAATGCATGTAATAAATTCCCTAAACAACATAAAATAAATAAGATAAATATAAAACAATAATTTTTTATTATATCTATAAAAATTTAATGCAATAGGATGAGACGCACAACTCTCATTCGGTATTTTTTCTTTTGCGAATTTCAACCTTCATTTGAAATATTTGAAATATTTCTTCTATCTGCATAGGTTCTTTGTCTTTGCAACCTCTAAAAGCATGGTTTTTAATTTACTCCAACGTATTCCAGACATCCAACTATCTTAATTGAATAAAATTTTAAATATATGACAGGTGAATAAAATGATTATTCCTTCTGCTACAATGTATTAAACACATTCAACTAACAAATTGTAAAATAACAATTTATTTTATTATTAAAGTGTTAATGTTAGGGGACACACTAAACTAACAATAACCATTTATATATTCATACAATGATTTTTTTATTTTAAAAAAATATTCCATCTGTATACTCAATTGTATTGTTTTCAATATACATTTGTAGTTTGAAATACTATTGAGAAGTTAAGAAATAAAATAAAACAAATAAAAATTATCTTATTTAATATCTTTTAACACATACAAAATATATTCATTATATATTTTTATTTGTTTATATTTATTTTATATAAAAATAAAATAAAGTTTTGTAAATTTTATGAAAAATATTTTTATTTTCTTTAACAGTAAAAGTGAAAAAATATTTTTTCTTCTATTTATTTATTTTTAATTGTTAAAATTATTAAATATTTACAAAAAAAAAATTAGATTAATATAAATAAATAAATTTATTTAAAGTTTAATTAAATTTTATATAAATTATATTTATCCTATCAATATTTTTTCTATCTATGTAAACAATATAATTTTTTTCTTTCATCTTTATATCTATCTAATAATTTATTTATTTATTTATTTTCATTTTCTTATCCTTTTCACATCCCTCGTTTCTATTTTCCACATTTTCCGCAGAAAGCATAAAGGAAAGATTGCATAGAAGGGAAATTTGGGTAGCGTGAAACAGCCACAAAGTAGGGGCGCCTGAAATCTTCAGGTGTGGATCGGACACTGGGCAGAAAGCACAGAGCTGTGTAGAGTCTCATTGTTCCTTCAACCTCATCGCGTAATGGCCACTCCATCTGTTAAACGGCCAATCACCCACGTCGTTTTTGACATGGACGGTCTCTTGCTCGGTATTTCATCTTTCTGTAACTTCTCCAAGTTTGCCGTATCACATTGCCACCTCTCCTCTTAGCTTTCTGCCATGTCTTTACATATCCTGCCTTTATAAACATCAAATTTGAAACCCCATTTGCATACCTATTTCCTAGCAACTTTCTCGTCTAAGTCAAGGTCTGCATTCTACAAGGCTAACAATTTGAACACAATATCTCTCGATCTTATGTGACCCTTTTGGATGTTTATGGAATGCATGAAACATTGCAATTTTTTTTATGCATCATGTGATTGTTTTACGGAGTAATATTTCTGCTGAAGGACGACTATTGGTTTAGGAATTTGATATATGGGCTTGCTTCTTCTGTTGCAGACACTGAGAAGTTCTATACTGAAGTTCAGGAAATCATACTTGCCAGATACAATAAAACCTTTGATTGGACCTTGAAGGCAAAAATGATGGGAAAGAAAGCAATAGAAGCTGCTAGGATCTTTGTTGAAGAGACTGGAATTAGTGATTCTCTTAGTGCTGAGCAATTTCTTGTAGAAAGAGAGGAGATGCTGCAGAAATTGTTTCCTACCAGCGACTTGATGCCAGGTATGTGGCTTAATGGAGATTGGAGACCTTTATCTAGTTAACTTAAGATTAAAGAATTATGTTGTTTTTAACTATGGTCCTATGGAAATTGTAGCTGATATTCCAGACATGTGATGAGAGAATCTTTAAACAGGCACAGGAAATTGAAAGCGTTAACAGTAGTGCATGACACAAAAAGAGCGGATGAATTGACATGTTATATATGTTACCTGCATGTACTTGATTTGTTCTGAACATGTATTCTCAACAGAAGTGGCAACCTGTTTATTTAAGGTTACTGAATTTTTTATTTTGTTTATATAAATTGGCACGAATTACTAACCAGAAGTTTGAAAATTTCTGAAAATATCCTGTTGTCATCATCTATTCCCCAATATGTTTGTGCTTAAATGGACGGATTTGAATGTCTTAATGCCTTTCACAAAGTGTTTTGAAAACAACTAATGTATGTGGATCTTATTGATAGAAGATTTCATCCCATTGCCTTTATGGGTGGTAAAACTTGTTCAAATCTGCAGACTCCACTAATAGCTGCTCATTCTTGTCTTTGTCCCCACTCTCAAATCTGCCATGCTTATCTGTTATCCCTTCTTTAACTTCCTTTGCCAAAGTATAAGGATATCTCTACTCTTCTTGATACTTCACCTTACCTTAATTTCACCATCCATTTTTTCAGATGATCTTTTACTTCTTTCTTGAGTAAATTTGGAAAGATTCTCAGTTGGTTCTTTCTCAATCTTTCACCCTCTCAGTTTTGTTAATTTACTTCTCTTTGTTTAGTCTCCGATTCCCTCTCAACTAAGCTATTCTAATGTATAAAGGTTTATGATTGGTCATCACTTTGCAGAGTTTAACCTCTTTACTCCTGACCGGTCCTTCTTTAACGTCTGCATCTTTTAAATTATTTTTTTTTGCTAACCTAAGATTTAATCTAAACAAGCCTGAAACAATACATCGGACATCTTCCATCTTTCTCTGATAAAAATTTGAAAAGCTTCATCTCTTTATGGATCTACCAGGGATGAGAGGAAATACATTGACACATATTCAGCATAGTGATATATGTGAAACATAAGACTTTGTCATGTATGTAATATAGTTATGAACTTTGAATTCATGAAATCTTATTGAACATCTCTACTATGATTTTGTAGCTAGATACTTCTGTATAACACTGATATAGTGGCAAATTTGAACACGTATGTTTGACATGAAATTATCTTTTTCTTGCTTTTAAGTTGCTTCAAGTACATTTATTTTAAAACACTTGTGGCAGTTTAGTTGGTATGCTATTGAAAAACTGCTTGTTAAGGATAGGGGTGTGGAATTCCTTCCTTGTATGGAATTTTTGCAACATTAAGTTGCCATACCTCAAAAAACTTTGCATAGAAATAATTTTTACTCATAAGCTGTGCGTCACTTTTCAGTGGGAAATGTACATGTTTGTTCATATAAAAGCCTTCCTACTATTCAAAATTCAATCTACTTGCAATGCATGTAGAATCTAAGTTTTTTTTTTTAAATACTTTATGTTCAAAGGCTGCTGTTATCTAAACTAGTTATTCTGTGGTGCAAACCTTGATCTGTACCTTTGTCACCCAATAGTATCGAATAGTTTGTAGTGTATATAATTAGCTTGTCAAACTCAAGACATAGTAGCTATATAAATACTTCAATGTACTGATGTCCTTTGGTGCCGTTTTTTCATCTATCATAGGTGCTAGCCGTTTACTCAGGCATCTTCATGCAAAAGGCATTCCAATGGGCCTGGCAACTGGGTACACTTCATCTGTCTTATGTTTATCTAATTTTATTTTTGTATGTTTTTTACCTTATTTGGGTAAAAAATAAGATTTATTTCCTGCCCTGTATCTGTTTTCGAGAATTTGTTGTGCAAAGTTGTTTTGACAATTTTCCCCACAGTTCTCATAGGCGACATTTTGAATTGAAAACTCAAAGACATCGTGAAATGTTTTCTTTGATGCATCATATTGTTCTTGGTGATGACCCTGAAGTTAAACAAGGCAAACCTTCCCCAGATGGATTTCTTGCAGCAGCCAGGAGATTTGAGGTATACCAATTTATAAATATTGTACACTTGTTGACAAATTTGTCTGCAGATTATGTATGGGATTGAGTTCACTTTATGAGTTATTATATTTCCAACTTTGTCAAGTTTTATTCATACATGGTGATGTTATTGTTAATGATGAACTGAATTGATGGTCAACAGGGTGGACCGGTAGATCCTTGTAACATTCTGGTTTTTGAAGATGCACCCTCAGGAGTTCTTGCAGCTAAGAATGCTGGAATGTAAGTGAATTGAGGCATTGAATGATATTTTTTATTTTCATTTTTTAAGTTTTAATGCCACAGATTATTGTTTCCAAGACTAGCCAGCATTTAGTAGAACGGGTAGGTAATTTAGTGCTGGATCTAACAGTCTCAGATTCTACGTTGTTACTTGCACAGTGTGTAGCGTACAAATATCTGCATTAGCAATATATATCACTGATCTGTAACCAATGAATTCTGTACTTCATATACTCCACAAATTCTTCAGTCTAATTGTTGTCACAGATTGCATCTTTGTAACGTATGTATGCTCACTGGGTTCTTTCCATTCTCTCTCTCTCTCTCTCATGTATGGAATGCATGAATTTGTTGATACACAATAATCTGTTTATTACCTGCATGTCTGAGTTGTTAAAAACTATGGCATATGTATATCGGAAGCTGGGTAATACATTCCACTGGTGTATGTTCTTGCCATGGCTAACTTTGAATGCCAACTAATTTTGAGTGGCAGTTGATAATGTTTTATCAGCCAGATAATCTCTGAAAGGACTGTGTGGAGTCTAATTACTTGTCACAAGAAGATTCCTGTGACTTGTCTTAACCTCTAAGTTCACATACACACACACTATGGCCAATTTTATGGGACCATCTTTAAAGGTTTGAGGTAGCTACCTGCTATAACACAATTGTTGGAGTTTCAAGGTCTTTTTCCTCCAAGAAAATTCTTTTACACTAATTAGTTTACTGATGGTTAGAAGGCGAAGAGATTGTTAGACAGCTGAAAACTAGAACTAATTGCTGAGTTGGTTGTAGGACTGTTAACTTTCTTCACAATGATGGGTGGTTATAAGATTGAGTCTAAATGCTATGCAACTAAATATAATTTCAAAGGAGTAGAGCATTTAGTGACCAAACCCTATCTAGGTAATTTGAAATGGATACAATGATTTATCCAGTCTTGATGTGAGAGGCTACGAAGGCATTTAGCATGGTCCCTCATAACACCCAGTCATGATGATGGGTATTCGGTCCTTTCATACGGCTTATTTCTTACCAATCAGTTGCATGTTATTTTGATTGAACATGAATAGATTGTGCAATTGGAGGTAGTATTTTCTTGTTCAAATTGTTATTAATCTTTTCTGGTTACATGTCATGTCATGTCATACAGGTCTGTTGTTATGGTTCCTGATCCAAGGCTGGACAAATCTTTTCATGATACAGCTGACCAAGTTTTGAACTCACTGCTAGATTTCAACCCCAGCGAGTGGGGTTTACCTCCATTTGAAGATAATGGAAGCTGAACTTAGATTTCTATTGCTGTCGTACCTTTTTACTGCGGACAGAAAATTTTGCTTATCTTTTGTACCACCAATCGATCATTAATTAATCCGCTTCCGTAGATTATCAGTCACATTATTTGACCTTTATATGCTTGTCCTTGGTAATAATATTACTGCAATCAATATCGGCTTAGGATTTTAAGAGACTTGATATATTGTTTACATATCTCTCTCGTGGCTTCAAGTGTGATTAGTTTGGTTTATTTAAATCGAATCTTTTCATTATGGTTTGGATCAGATTGATAATCAAATTTTTAGAAATCAGTTAAAACACGATTAAATTAATCGGTTCATACGGCCGAATCCGTTAACTATTTATATTTTCTTTAAAAAATATTTTTACACATCTTATTACGGTTTAAATATTTTGTTGGTTCTTTCATTTTAGTTTTTTTTATTTCGATCTTTATCAGGTTTTTTTTATAATTTGTCCTATATATTTTTTTTAAAAAAAATTGCATATTCTAGTTTTTGTCCGAAGCTTTGCTAAGGAATAATGTGGTTAATGGAATTGTAAGTCATTACCTGTCACCTGTTCATAGTTAATGCTACATGAATTGACTATTAATATCTTTGGTATTTACGTTTATTCAATTTTTTTTAGTTCCAATAATTAACTTAAATATTTGTTTTTATCTTTACATTATGCAATTTTTCGGTTTTAGTCATCTAATGTTTTTTTACACTATATTAATCAATGAAAAATTCTTAATTTATGTCTATAATTATTTTATTGTAAAATAAAGAAAAATTTATTCATCAATATGATTTTTAAGGAAAATGATGAAAAACTAAGGATCTTATTTGAGTATTTCAAAATTTTCTAGTTCTTTATAAAAAAAGGAGAAAATTCACATTATTTTAATTTTTATCAAAAAAAATTGGAAAAAAAATACACACTAATCTCTGTTTTTTTTGTCAGGAAATAGAAAAAAGAAACCATTGATTAATGTGATTTTATGTATGAAATTGTAAAAAAAATATATATTCAAATATTTCAAAGTTTCCTG
Source organism: Canavalia gladiata (assembly GCA_037954105.1). Taxonomy (NCBI): domain Eukaryota; kingdom Viridiplantae; phylum Streptophyta; class Magnoliopsida; order Fabales; family Fabaceae; genus Canavalia; species Canavalia gladiata. The sequence goes on along the minus strand of CM075662.1, from coordinate 38,204,907 downwards.
CTGTTTTCCTAAAAATTGGAAAAAAAAAATGATTGATCAATATGATTTTTATTTGTAATTAGAGAAAATTTACTAATTAATACGATTTCATATCTAAGAAGTAAAAACACTAATTAATATGTTTTTTTTGTCAAAAAAAATGGAAAAAATTCAGTACTCTGTTCGAGTATCTCAAATTTCTTATTTTGTAGTAAAAAAATTGAGAACATTTTACTAATAATTTTGTTTTTTATTTGAAAATATAAAATAGCATTAATTATATATTTTTTGTTAGGGAACAATTTTTTTTATTCAATATTGTTTTTTTTGTTAGAAATTCAAGAAAAATAAAGTAATTTTTGGTCAAAAATTTATAAAATTTTCACCAATCAATATATTTTTTGTATGAAAAAAAAAATTACTGGAAGATTAAAAAAATGCATAAAGGTAGAAACCTAAAAATTATTTAAGTTAATTACAGGAACTAAAAAGTTAAGTAAATATAAAATAAAAATATCAATTGTTAATTCTCATTGGATGAACATGGGTAAATGATGATTGCTAACTTAGAATTTTCTTACACATTATAATTTAACAAAACTTCGTTAACGGTAAATACTAAAACATGTAACAATGGAAAAAAGGGACATGAATAAACAAAATATTAATAAGGATCAAAACTTAAAAAACCTTAAAATAATATAGACACTGAAATGCTATTCAAAACTTTTATTAATGTTTATATACATTTATATTAATGGATATGAATTATCCTTATTACTCGATCAATTGGTTAACTGGTTGAGAATTTAATTTGATTAAGCTTAAATTGATATCTGGTTTGTGGTTTGGATTTAGCAGGATTGAATATACTAATTTTTTAAGTATCCTATTCATATTGATAAATGGGCAAAATAATTGAGTTTTATAGTTTATTATTTATTATAGAATATGGAACGTGGTCATACTAAAAAAAAAAGTATTAAAGAGTGGCATTCAAACACGCTGACTATTTCGGCTTTTGGCAAAAATATAGAGCACGTTTATTTACTATCAGAAAATCGAAAGGGACTAGGTTTGAATTCTGAAATTTATATAAATTATTTTATTATTATATTATTAAATTAATCTTAGTAACTTGATTAGGTTGTGTATATATATTTTTAAATATAAAGTACTTTTTTAATGAAAAAAATGATTTTTAAAGCTGTTTGTTTATGCTTTTGAAAATATAAAAAAAATTTATAAGATTAATTATTATTTTTAAGAAATTATTTTGAATAAATTTTAAAAAAAGTATATATCTATTTAATTTAGAATAAAAATAGTTTTATATTTGTAAAAAAATAAAAAATAACTTGTACTTTTTATAAATTTTCTAAAATATAAATCACCTTTTAATACGCTATTTGCTTTTTTTAAAAGCTCAAACAAACTGGCTCATAATGTGAATTTTTTTAATTAGATGCATGTTACGTTCAACTAATTTCGAATAAATAACTACTTATTTTTATTAGTTTTGTGAGAAATTTTTAAAACAATAATTTGCTTAAAAAAACTATGCACCAAGTTTGTTATTTTTGTTTCCCCACAAGCTATTGGTCATCAAGAAAATCTATGCTCTACGATTTATCTAGAAATAAATAGTTATTTTAATTTTTAAAAGATTATAAATTAATTATATTATTCTTATTATGAATCAGTGATATTAGTTGTTAAAAGATAAAAATAATCATTTAATATTTAAAAGATAAATAATCAATCAATTTAATTTATAATTTTTTTTAACAAAAATAAAGAGAATGAATCATAAAATAATTAAAAAATTGTAACAAAAGAAGATAATATAATTATTTTAAAAATATGTTATTATAATGAACACGCTAATGTTATAAATGGAAAATATATTTATTTCAATTATAAATGATACATTTTAATACATTTCAAAAATTGGTTAAAGATTATGTGAAAGTAGATTATTATTTATTATAATAATGAGGATGAGGTACTTCAATTTTTTTTAAAAAAATTATATTGATACTACTTTGATTGTAAAGTTAGAGTAAAAATATATTTAATTAATGGGAGATTTTTAAAATTAATTATAATATAATTTTTTTAATAAAAAGTTCAAATTTCAAATGAAATATACATAAATAATATAAATAAAATAAAAAGGAACAAGATTTTAAAAAAGTATTGACAAAATATGTATACTTATTTAAAAGAAATTAACTTTAAAATTAAAATAGTAAAACATGTTATTTTGTAATAAAAAAATACACTAGAAATTACAGCGCCTTTAACTATAGGTCACATGCAGGACTAAATTAAGACTATTAGTACAAATAAAAATAATAATCTTAAAATAATTTAAAATATGATAAATTATTTTTGAATATTTTTATACATAGAATATGCTATAATTTTTTATTTAATTTTCACCATTTAATATATTTATTAATGAATTGTTAATATATTATTATCTATTCATTAATAAGGTGACACCTTCTGGTTCACGTCGATAGTGGATCGATTGTATTTAAATTCATTGCAAAAATAGTCTTTCTTATTTATTCTGTTTTATAGTTTTAATGTATTCTTTGTTATTTATCCTGTTTTAAGTTTTAACGTGACATTACTTCCTCTGTTATTTTTTTTTCCATGTTAAACTTTTTTTCTGTAACTGATATAAAACTAAAAAACTAAAACAAATTTGAGGTCTCAATTTTTTTTAAGAGGTTTGTTATGTTATTTATTTTTAATTATAATCAAAAAGTGTTTTAAGGTTTCTAATTCTACTTCGGATCTGTTTGCTTTAAACTTAAATAGAATTAATTTCAGATTATTAAATATAATTAAAATATATATCTAAATTAATTTTAACTATACATAAATTTACATTAAAACATGCAAAAATTAAATTTTCAACGGCAAACTAAATATGTACGTAAAAAGTCTACTCTAACTGTTTAAACTAAGGAAGGTGATAAGTTTTATTCTTTCACATTAATTTTAAATCTCTGATTTCTCATGCTTCTGACTGTTTTAATTTCGATCAGTTTTTCAGTTTTTACTTTTGTCACTGTTGCCAGTGGTCCTTTACATTTATCTTAGTGTGGTCCATATCGATTTTAATTAGGGGAAGGTTGAGCCCCTTAAATTCGAAGGTTGAAGCTAATTCAGAGGCTCCATATTTAAATTGGTGGTTCAATTACTAGTCGTCAGAAACAACCAGATCTCAAAAGGTGAGATTTGTAAAAAGATAAACAAGATCTCTATTTATTGTTAGCATGCCACTGTGCCTATGTTATGCACGAAGTAGAAAGGAAACATGAGGGGAATATATGCTTATACGGGAAATTATAATTGCACAGATAAAATAGTTACATTATGAGAAAAAAAAGTTAAAGTATATATATAAAAGGAAAGTTAAGTAATTGTAGAAGTAATTTTGTTTAAATTTATTGTATTTAATAATTTTTATAAATAATTAAATTTTATCAATTTCACTGTTAAATTAATAAATTATATTATATAGATATTGTTAAAAAATATAAATATTAAAATATTCTAGAATCAAATATTTTTAATTTTTAATTTTTAAGTTTTCAAAACTGAAAAAAGAAATATATATTGTTTTTAAATAAATTTCAGAAAATTATGCTTATCAAATATATTTTTTTTAATTTTAAAATTTTAAAATTTTAAAAAACCAAATCTACGTTTTAAAATAAGAAACTACTAACTATGAGGGGCTACCAATACACTTCAAGTTTTATTTTTTCTTTTCTTTCTACTCAACTCAATATGTAAGGAATGCTTAGAATTTGCTCTTTTTTAAGAAACTAAAATTTTAGAAAGAGGAGATGATGTCTATTCTAAAATAATAAAAGCTTTCAAATATTAAAAGTAGTGACCAAAGACTTATGTTTATGTTTTGCTCTACTTAACCAATCTCTTGAAATTGAGTAGGTTTTACTTTGAATAATACTATTTCTACTTTATATTCTTACACCATTCATTTTTTTTTTCAATATTTTTTGTCTCTATGTCTCTACACCAATTGATTTTATCCACACTTTTCTCTCTCATTTCTATCTTTTTATTGTAGAAATTATTATTGTGAAAATAAGGAATAGAAATAGCATTACTCTTTTACTTTTATGCAACTAACAATGTCAAAGTTTTTTCTTTTTCTTTTTCGGATCAACTAACAATGTCAACGTTTACACTAGTCCAATCGCACATGAACATGATAAATAAGCAATGAAGGAGAATAAAAGAAAAGATCGTCCTTGCACCCGGCATTAAAGTTCATTTCAACTCAAGGGTGGAGGGTTGGTAAGTGCAAAAAAACCCCCTTGAAAATACAAGAGTTGGTGATGATTTGCATAATTAAGCACGAAGAAATTTTTTAGGGAGGCCAAAGAGAACAAGTTTGGGTGGTCGATCTATTATTTTTTATTTCTTCAAATAATACATGGAAAGATAATAGTACAATAATTTTTGCTCAAAGATAAAAGGAAGCACTCGTTTACTTGTGTGTATTTGGGTGAATCTTTATATATTTGAGGTTAAAAATTTAATTTTATAAAATTATGTTTGTTTAAAAGGAATATAAGTTATATAATTTATACTTGGAAAAGTTTCTCTTAAAATAAGTTTGAAACAGATTTAATATAATTTTTAACATAACATAAAAACTACAATTTATCATGTTTATTCAAATGTAAGTTTTAAAAAAATTAATTTAGTTTATAGCAACTAAACATTAAAAAATTGCAAAAATCACGTTTAAAAAAATCAAACTTGAGTTTGGAGGAACTCAACTTGAGTGCAAACAGGCTATTATTATTAAAGTCGGGTAATATATACGTTGATAGAGACATGAAAACAGGAACACAAATTATTGAGAGGATGACGATTGATGAAGGATGTTGGAAGAGAAACATGGTAACCAACAGCTCGTACGTCCAAGTGGTAACCGATAGAAAATGAAAAGGCAAAGCAATTAAGCAAGATAAATAGATGATGGCATGATGCAATTATTTCTTTGTAGAATAATGACTGTGAATGGGAAATAATTAAGGTAAATAAGAGCATGAGAGCAAATATTCAGGAACCCCTTTAGCTACCATTTATGTACCCTCAAAATCTTAATTGCCTATTGCATTCTCTCTCCTTTTTTTATTACTATTCAATTACTAAATGAAAGGTTGAAATATTGGCTGGACAGATGAATATTACAAAATGGTAAAAGTATTAAGAGTAGTCTATATTGCATGACTATATTGGTGTCATTTCATACTAAAAACAGTTTGTTTTGATTTTTTTTATTATATAAAATTCCATTCAAAACGCATTCTGCATTATTTTTTAAAACATCCTTAATTGAATAAAAATAGATTACTAAGTGGAGATATATAATTAATTAGGTAAGGAGATTTTTTTTTTCAATTCTTTAAGTAATAATTCTATTTTGCTTTTAAAAAATGTTAATATTTTTTTTAAAAATTACATAAATTAATGACAAATTGAATGTTATTAATTAAATTAAATAATTTTTAAATTATTGTGAATTTGCTAAATATATCTTATATATAAGACCTGAGAAAAATTAAACTTCGAAAGTAAAATGCAAAGGATCATCCTTGTTAGCAAAATTAAAGTCCGAAAGTAAAATGCGAAGGATTATCCTTGTTAGAAAAATTAACGGTTTATTTTGTTGTTGTTTTAATTAAGATGCAAGCACTTGATTAACAAAAGTGTTTCTAGTATTGCCACAACACGGAAAAAATGATAAGAAATTGCGTTCAAAATGTTCTTCATATATAGGCAAATATGAATGGAATTAGTAAATATCAAACTTTAACGACTACTTGTATAATACTAAAATTTTTATCTTGAATATTTTATTAAAAATATTTTAGTAATATTAACGACTAATCACACTAAAAAATCATTTACTAACAAAAGAAAAAGTAAGACATTAGAATTTCTGTCATTCACATAACTTTTATGTAATAAAAATTCAATTATTAATATAAATATTATAAAATTATATTAATAATATAATATATTATACTAATATTTAATATCTTAATGCATACTAACTTTCTATATCAATAATATTATTTATTAATGTGATGTATCATACTATTCGTGTAGTTCTATAATATTTATATCACGGTCAGGACTGAGACAAATCAACAGTTATGTAAAAAGAATTCAGCTTTTAGGATGGATGCCCCTAATTTTATTTTACGAAAACAAGACTGTTAAGAAGAACCATGTTTGAAGGTCCAATTATGCATAAATATTAAAGTTGAAAGCTTGAATACATATTTGCTAATATATACACTCACCTAAAGCAGTTATTCTAAATTAAGTTTAATGAAAAATTCAAATTGGTAAGAAATATTTATAAAAAATAGAAAAGAATCCCGAAACCAAAAGAGTAAAAGTAAATTATGAAAAATTAATTTTATTTCGATGAATATCTTCTAGTGCAATAAAAAACAATTTAAAAATTAATTATGAGTTAGACGAATTTTATATTATTTCTTCTTATTTTATAATTTTATCAGAGTCGAGTAAACAAATTTTAATATTTTTTATTTTAAAAACTAATAGTAAAAAAATTCTAATCTATCAAATTAATAAAGAAAAACAAGTAATGAACAAAAGCAAAGGAAAAAGATATCAGAAACTAAGCACAAAGATCAGAAAGTCTTGACACGTCATGAACACTTAAGAACGGCGTAGCTATGTGGCTGTAGTTTTTCCAGAAAGAGAGGTTTGAGAGAGTAGAATTTTTTCTGATGTGAGACTTTAATAAAACACCTGTTTTTCTCTCTCGTTTGTGTTTTGTTTTTCTTCTATCTTTAATTCTTTTTAGGAAAAGAAAAATTAACCTATTTTATTAATTTGTACAAACTATTTCAATATCCTTCTATTTTTTTGGCTATGTTTTGTTTTTCTTTTTTCTTTTCATTCATTTTTTATTCAACTCAAAAAATGAAGAGTATTGTTTTTTTTTTCTTTGCTTTTGGTTTGTATATTTCTAAAATTAACGATGACGATAATATTTTTTATTTTCTTATAATCAATTTTTTTAAATAAATGACTCGATTAAAATTGAATTTTCACAATCTATATTAATAATTTAATTTCTATTAAATAAAGATTATATCATAAAGGCTAATCCAACTCTAAATCAATAGCATATGCCATTTTTTATAATGTGATTACTATCTAATTGTTTCAAACTTTTCATCAAATTGTAATATATACTTGAACTTATTAAGCGGAGTTTGATATTTAAAATCAACAGTTTGTTGTTTTGTATATTTAGAAAATAAAATTAATGTGAAAAATAAAGAGTGATATTGTTTTCATAACAACTTACAGCTCTAAAGGTAACTTTAAAGTAATAGTTTATATAAGTTCATCTTCGTGCAGTGATGGATTGTAAAACAAAAGGCTTATAACATCCAGAGAAGATTTAGACGCAATAGAATACTGTAGGGTGAATAACTTTTCTATGAATATTGAAATGCATAAATGTCAAAGCCTAAATCATCCATTGGGAGCACTGAAAATAGCAAGAGGAGCACATATAAGGAAGTACCATACAACATTTTTACTTTAATGACATGCACATTGGACCATTATATGAGTTAGCAAACACCACTTGTTAGACGGGAAAATGGGCTTAATCAGCATCACCCAACGTGTCTTTGTGGGTATCCACAGGGAGGAGCATTTATATTATATTAAGGACATCATCAACTAGTTTGAGTGTCATTTTGACCGGTTTCGATTCATTGAAAATAAGTGTATGTTTGAAAATGCTTAAATTTCTCAAGAAATATATAATCTTTTATTTTTAAAAAGTAAAAAAAAATTATTTTTTGAAAATAAGTTTGTACTAAATTTATATCCAATCTTGGTTAGTTCTTACTTGCTATATATTGTTTCTTCTTTTAAGCAAAAAGATGAAACTTCTCTAAAAATTTGCTCCTACTGCTTTAGGCTTCAATTAATTCATGAACATCTTCATATGGCTAGCTTGGTGTCTAAGGTTGGTCCTTGCCTCACCAACTGTTTCATTAAATAAGTTGAACTATAACAAATCTGTTTTGTAAAGATAATTAAATAAAAGCAAGGTATTCTAATTATAATTAATTTATTAAGGTGAATGGTTAGACCGTTTTGTTGGCATTAAGAAGATCTCAAAGCTCAGCCGCCATTTTCTCTTTCGAATTGCAAGTTACTTTAGCACCTTTTGTGGGTACAATTGGAACAACAAAGTCACACAATAAACGGCTTGGATAGATATACGTTAATTATAAGCTACACAAAGTATGAAAGAACAAACTTAGAATAGTGTCAACAATAACATGCACACATGTCCTTGCTTGGGAAATCATTCATATAAATCTTAGTTATCCGGCCGGTTACTTTCGAGTCTTGTGGCACGCAACTATTTCTAGAAATTAGAGAATGGAACGAAGTGAATGTACACACATATTCTTAGGTTAACTGAATAATTGTGTGTTTGGTGTGCATTTCCCGCACCTAAAATCACGTTTCGAGCTTGTCAACCGAAATTTGTCATTTGTACTTGTTTGAAAGAAAAAAAAATGTTAGGCGTGTGTTTCAAACGGAAAAATGTGGTTAAATGTGATTCTAACTTAAACATCTTTATACTGGGCTGAGAATTTCATACCAAATCTTACTGAAAAATTTCTCAGTGATAACAGTTTTTTAAATATGAATAATTTCATTACAAACTCAATTTTATTCAAAGGAAATTTTACGATATTATTAATCCAAATACACGTTACCTCTATTATTTAATAGAAGAACTATAGGTCAATTTCATTAAAGATTTTAATAAGTTTTGAACTATCTGTAACCCAATTCACTTGTTTGATAATTTTGTAAATGGTAAAGCATGCCCACAGAATCGTATTATGAAACCAACAGAGATGCAACTGCACCAATTTGTGAGACAAACCAAATTCTTTTTCCTCAGTAGTAAAAAAATAAAATAAAAAAGTAGTAATAATCAAAGATATATACCATGAATTGGTAACTAGGAAAACGCCCTTTTATTGATACAAACACAAAAAAGGCTTTACATGTACTTCCACAATTGGGTTAACTCGTAACCAGCATTTGTTGCTAACGTTATCACTCATTCTGGACCATCTCAAACACATTTTCCACCCACTCTTCAATTTATTTGATTAGTTTCTACTTTTCCTTCATGCACAAAACATGCCCATAATTACGATTAACCATAATCTGCATCTGATTGATCATCGCTTATACCCCTCTTGTTGTGGCTTTCCTTGAGTTCCCCTTGGCGGGAAGTATCCGAATTCTTTTTGCCACACGTACAAAATCCCTAATTAATAAACAAATGCAAATAGAAAACCACCAAAATTAGCCACAGTCTTTATAGAGTTAAATAAAATATTCATTTTCCTATCCTGCATAATTAATAATGATGAAAGCTAATTTCTCATGAGCAAACAAATAAATAAAAGAGAAATGAAGTGGTTAATTACTTCCAACTAAGGTCACCAGCTAGAAGAAGATCATTCTCCATGTCTTCGTAGGCAATAATATAACCAGGAATGGCATTGGAGAGGTCAAGATCATGATTACTATTATCTCCAGCATCATCAGAAGCATCCACAAACATTTGGTGAAGTGCCTTGGCCAGGCTTTGGTAACTAGCGTGGTTATGGAGGCTGATGCGTTGGCAGATAGAACGGCCCTCCAACACTACTGTCACTGCAGGAACTACATTGGAGACAAGATCATCATCTTCAAGCACAGGAAACCCTTTGAATTTATTGCTATACTTGTTGTTATTACCATAGAAAGCCAAAGAATTAGAAGAAGTTGAAGGTGCACCCATCATCTGTCTTCTATCTTGCCATCTCTGTTTCAACAAGTCCTGTCTTTGAGGGTCAAAACTGTTCATTCTAGCACAAACTCAACACTTTTAAATTTATGAAAAAGAAAAGATATATATAAATATTTGTATACACAAAAAAAGGGCTTTTTTTGGGGGGTTAATGCAGCATGGGAAGGAGATTGGAGAAAGGACTCAAAGGAATGGTTAAGGTCTGAATTTGATAAAAATGGATGAAAACTAAAGAAAAAGGTTAACTTAAATGGAGTTTGGTAAAATTTCAGATGACAAAGAGATGGTGATGAAAATGTGAGAGGTTGTGGGGTTGCTGGGGCACTATGTTTGATGATGCATGTATTTGATGAAGTATTGTTGAAAAATGAAATAGATATAGGAGTAGAGATGTATGTGTGAGAGAGAGAGAGAGCACAAATGTGGGGAGAGGTGAGATAGGTGTCTAGAACCCACCCCAGCCTCGTGGCTTAGTTTTCCTTTTTCAAGACCATTTAATGGACTTCCCCTAACTCTTAATTTCTCCCTCTTAAAATATCTCACTCACTTTTCATCTCTCTGTTCCTTAAATTCACAATCCCCCACCACCACTTTCCCCCCTCTTTAATTAACTCTTATCTTCACCTTTTAATTTCTCTCCTTTATTTTTCAATTTTTAACCCCTCTTAAGTGAGGGAGGGAGAGAGAGAGAACTTAGTTAGGCAAATGGGTAGGAGTTGGAGGGAACGTACAAGATGGAAGAGGGTGGGGATGTTTGCTTGTGATTGCAAAAGATGGTGAGTTCCATAGATAAATAAATATTTAAACTATAATTTAATTATTGTAAACAGTTTAGGAATATTAAAATATTAGAGTTGTATTTTAAGTTTCTGCTAGGTCTTCTTGTCAAGATCAATTATAATAATATAAAATTTTCATGGGGATGGCCATATAAATTAAATTAATGGATCAACAAAAAGCGAGCTTTGCTATGCACACGAGATTACACTAAAGAAACGTTAAAACAATCTTGAAAATTGCAGTGTGCATGAGCAGTAGAGACGACCGCGCTGCGGTCGCCGAACGGTTTGCTACGTTTGAGGAATCCAAGTACTAGTACTATATATTCACTTTAATTCCTCCATCACTCAAAACTTTCGGTTTTAATGTATTTTAAAACATGTTATTCAAATCTATTTATAATCATTTTTTATTGAAAATTAGAGAATTTAATTTATTGATAGTATTAAATAATAATTATATATGGAAAAACCGTTATAATGCTAAATTACTGCAATACCTGCCTCATCGCTTGACTATCTATATACTTCTATAATTAATATATCTGCTTCTCTTTTTGAATAATTTGATTTAACATATTATATTTTAATTTCCTGGTGCATGTATCAAAGTATAATAATGTTTGCAATTGCCTGTATATAGAGCGTGCACATTGATGAAATGGCAGAATTTGTGATCTAAACTCAACTATATCTAATTCATTTTTAGTTGTCATGCTATAGCTTCAATAACAAAGCACTTGCATAATTCTCTACCAACTAGATATGATATTATGTATGCAGGGTCAGCCGAATGTAAAAATTGATTTGAGACAAATGTATAAACTATCAGATGATAATATTTTAAAAAAAAATGAAGAGAGATTTATTCTTTAGACCAAATAATTGTAACAAAATAAAAAAAATCCATTTTTTTAAAATTATTTACTATCAATCGACTAATAACTTTTTTAGATTTAATATAAAAAGATTATTAATCTACTACTTTTAACTACGTTATATGTATAATATTTAAATAAAATTTGAGATCTTGTGGAAGGAGAAATCTGAACCACATACTTTAATTGCCTCCCCTTTAGATTGACAATTATGAGAATATTAACGACATGTATAATTTTGTAATAATACAATAATTTATACCTGGTTCTATACGGTTTTGACGGCTCCCCTAAACTTTTCTAGAAAAACCCAATTTGTGCATGAGATGTGCAATATTTGTACAATTAACTATAATTATTCAACTGTGACTATAACAATTGCATTGGTATCAATATTCTTTTCCGAAGGCCAGTTTTTGCTTAACTGGTTCACATATGGGTGCATGGCTTCATGAGAACACACAGTCACTATTTCAAGATGAAAATAGGCAAGGCCTAGTTTCAAGGATAAGTTGGATTTTGTTGACCTTAATTACTGTTAAAACATGAGAGTCCGATTTCATTGACTAAATTTTAAATTACTATTTCTTTAGCTTTTTAGCAAAACAAGGAGAGCATCACCTTCAAACTTCACTGCTACGCGTATAGCTAACAAAGTTAGGCACGAGTTTATGGAAATAATTCGATAAATAACATCAATTCAACGCATTTAACATAACAGCTTGACAATTTTTAATTTTTTTTTTTATAAGTTACAAATTATAGCTCACTAACTGTCTTGTGACATGTCCCAATGAAAAAACCATCAAACACTAATCACAAATGAAGGATACAAGGCAAGGCTTAGCTAGATTGATAATTTCCACAGTGAGTGATTTGGCATTCAAAATTTATTGCCGGATTAGTCGGTTTACGTAGATCACAAGGCCACCAATTAGTTTGTTGTTAAATAACAAGAAGCTTCAAATTGAAGCACACACCACGAAAACACAAAGTAGCCCAAGTTTCGATTTGCAGGTGACAATTGGCTTTATCAACAACGCAAGCAACCTCTTGTGCTGCAACTTGGGATCATAAATTCCTCACTTTGGGATTCGATTTTATGTGGAGTTTGTGTCATTTGTCTCTACAGAGACATTACATTATATTAGGGTTGTGTGAGACCCAAGTGTTCATACACAATCCCTAGTGGGAATATGGTTTTTAAAAGCACCTTTTTCATTGCAGTTTTACAAAATAAGTTAAATTAAAAAAATGTTAACCTTAATTTTTATGATTAATTTTAAATATTTTAAAATAATATTTTGTATTAAAAATAAATATTTATTATACAAAAATAAAATATTAATGAAAATGAATTTTTCAAATAAAATTTCATTTTTTATGTTTAAAAACTAACCTAAAGATTAAAGTTACTAGAACCGTTAAATTAATAAATAAAAGTGTTCTGGCATATGAATTTCATACCTGATTTCATCATGTGAGTAGAAGACTAATACAAATTCAGCAAAGAAAAGTTTTTCGCATGAAAAATGTTTTAATAAAATGTAAAAAAAAAAAAATTACTTCAATTTTGATAGAATGCAACAAAGTTTCTGGTATAAATTATTGAGATAAACCTTGATCTACACAGCAATATTTTTTTTTGAAATATATTGAGCTTTTAACTTGAAGAATGGTATCATTTTCCTTTAAATATTATGATATTGTAGTTTAAATTTAAATTTAGGATTTCTTGATCTCAATGGACAGAATTAAATTTAGATTTTTAAATTTAAGTGTGTGCTTTATTTTTTATTGTGAATAAAAATAATGGATGTTAGGTCATATATTTTTTAGTTTAATCAAATTTTTAGTTTCTTATTTTATATTTAATTTTGATTTTAATCTTTATTATATTTTTATCTATCATTTTATCAAATTTATTGGTTTTGGTTATCGTTATTAATTTTTTTTTATAATTTTAATTTAAAAATATCGATATGTACAATTTAGTCTTAATTTTGGAAGCCCGGGCAAGGCCCAAAGAAACAAGCCAGAGTGGCATTACAGAGATGTGAAATAAGCCATACGCAGACCCAAAATACAAGACATGGATGGAGAACATGGCCGCTGGCTTCAAGCCCAAAAGGGCAATACATCGGTAAAAGACAGAAAAAGGATTCATATGTCGAAGCAAAAAGATAAGGAGACAGAAAAGTCATAATATCTTTTTTTTTTCTAATGAGAAATATAGTCGTATATCTTATTTGGGAGGTAAAAACAAACAGAAAAAAGAAAAAAAAATCAGATGTAATATATGATATAATAAAAGTATTAAAAAAATAAAATATATTAAAATGTAAATACCGTTAGAATATATGTTTATCATTTATTTTTTTGGTCAAGGTTGTATACACGGCAGCGAATTTATGGTTCAAAAGTGAACCCCAACTGCACCAATCTATCTATTGTTATTACTAACTGGATGAGCTAATGTTGTCGGCATGAGTTTTTCATCTTTTGGGCTTGAAGGAATCTCTCGGCCATAATACTAACAGCTTTGCGAAGTGGGCCTAACGGCCCATTTAGTTACCCAAAAAATCCCGAATCCACTTCCTATTTCCCTTTTCCCCTTCACCTTCGGGTTCGAAACCCTAATTCCCGCTTCAAGCTCTCTCAGCCTCCATAGTTTCAGGTTTCTGCGATTACGATCTACAATGGCTGTGAGTACCCCCGTCTTGACCATCTCCTATGCTTTTACTACATTTAACCCACGCACTTAGAACTGAGCGATTTCAATGCTCGCGTTTGCCTCTGGCGCGAAGTCTAAGTTCTTTATGTTTAAATGCATTGTGCTGCTTCATTGAGTGTGGAGGGTCGTCCAGTGTGATTAAGCATGCCTTATATGTTAATTTTGTTTTGTTCCTTATCTTTTGCAGACTATACCAGTTAATCCCAAGCCCTTCTTGAACAATTTGACTGGGAAGCCTGTTATTGTGAAACTAAAGTGGGGAATGGAGTACAAGGGTATGGTTTTTTAGTATTGGCCTGTTTTTCTCCTGTTATTTATCTGTTTCATGTTTAGCTGTAGCGTTTCTTCCTTAGATAGTCAAATACTTCATGTATTTTTGTTATCATCTATTAATTGCGTTTTTTATTTTATTTTTCAGGTTATCTTGTTTCAGTCGATTCCTACATGAACTTACAGGTGCATTTATAAATTAACTCTTAAGTGTTTGCTCCCTTATTATAATTATTGAGTTGAGCTCATTGCTTAGTTGCTATTTCTTTTTTTTTTATCTGCGAATATCTCTGTAGCTGGCCAACACTGAAGAGTACATTGAGGGACAGTTTACTGGAAATTTAGGAGAGATTTTGATCAGGTAACTTGCATGTCTACTATCTTGTGTGGTAATCATGTTTTGGTAGTGCATATATGTAAATTTTTAATATGGTTTTCTATGTTTTCAAGTTGAAGTTGAACGGTGTTTTTAATTATATTGATCAAGTGATCTCAACCTAGATGTTTTATATTGCCCAAAAATACTTTTTACTTTTCTTTCTAAGCTTCTCACGTGATGCGAGAGCATGAGTGCAGTTTAGAGTTGATCATTCAATCTTACATAAATGATCAAATTGGTTTTACTTAAATCTACTATTGATTATTCATACTCAATTGAGTGGTGATGATTTCCTTCTCTCACATGTCATCCCCAAATTGCTAACCTAAATATTACTGGCAGTGCGGATTCATCTGTTCACTGTCATCCTTGTCCTGGGTTCATGTCATACTCTGAAAAAATTCTTTACTAAAAAGCAGCGGCACTCTGTATTTTGTTTTTTCTGACTATGGTCAAAATGTCTGACACTGACATTAGAGAGCAAATATATGCATATCCTCCTTTGAGCCAATTTTGTATGATTTTTTTCCTCTTATAAGATTATTTCTCCTGGTCACTCTGACCTCTTTTTGGAGTGTCATTTCTTAAATACAATAATTGAGTCTTATTGCATTGTTTGAATTTCTAGATGTAACAATGTTCTCTACCTCCGTGGAGTACCAGAGGATGAAGAAATTGAAGATGCTGCTGAAGACTAGAATGATACCTACTGATTGGTATTTGTTATAACATAAATAGAACTCCAAATTCTACTGTCTTTTTTGTATCTTTACTTAAATATAGATTTGTAGTTGTGTGTACTGATCTGGATCAATGATGCAATTCTTGTGGATAGGGTGCCTAGGTTTAAGTTCTTCGTATTACTTAGGATGATTATGCATAAATCTAATGCTGCGCAATGGTCATGATGATTCAAAATGGGGGAGAATGAGCATAGCTTTCTAGAATATGCGTGCTGCTCCATATGTTTGCTAGTTAAAAATTGACTTTTCGTTGAATGGTTTACGACAATTATGTAATTGATATTCCATTCGAGGCAACTCAAAATTGATGCTGTTGAAAGAAATATTTGTGGGCAAGAATATCACTGGCATGCAAGAACCACATTTGGTGCATGAACTGATTATAATTGCTGCTATATTTCTTTGGTTTTGAACTCCTCACAATTGCTGAATCATGCCCGAGGAGGGAGAATATATCATTTTATTTTTAGGTGTGCGTTTGATTGTGACGGATGCTTACTATTCCAGAATTGGTGAGAATTTTTAGTGTAATTAGAATAGAATTCGAGCTTTTGCTTGATGAGTTGTAGGTGACAGCAAAATCAGCGTGGAAATGGATAAAAACTGACCCAGTGTACCCATTTCGTTTCGTATTTTACATGTGTAATCTGTTGAGATAATGGACACTTTCTTGATGGTTTTCATTTTAGGAACAGCTTTCCTTGAAAAATAGGTAAAAATAGACTGGCACAAAACCTGCGGTGATATTTTTAGTGGTTATCTTCGTTTTAAGTTTTGTAAATAAAAAAAAAGAATGAGTTTTCAAAATGAAGATTTTGGTTCCATCTTTTTGTGATTTTTATTTTTCAATTTCAAGGTACACCAATGTCTATTTCATTCTTCGATTGGTGGTAGCAACGGTTGATTGATAATGGTAACAACGAATATGGATTATGGTGATAGCAACTTCGCTAGTAATAGTGGTGATACTGGTAAATCTACTATACTAACAGGGAAAAGACAGATGATGAATGGAATGATTTTTATTTTTAACAATTATAAATTAGAAGTATTTTGTTTTCAAAATTGAACTAAAAGCATTTTAAAATTAATTTAATTTCAATTCTCTTGAATATTTTTATTTTAAATGTATGTTTATAAATAAATTATTGTAAACTTGCAACCAACTTTGAATGTACAGTTTAGCAAGGTAGGCAATTTCATAAATTTAAAGATTAATAAAATTTTGACAAAAAGCAATGTAAGAACATCAGGTTTGATAGTTTTTTTCTTAAAAAAAAATCAGTTTCCAAGTCTCAAAATCATGGGTTAAATTCAAGTCTGTTTGGTGCTTTTACCTTGCAAGCAAAGTTTAGTATCATGATTTTAGAACTTTAATTTTAATGTATTATCAATGTAAAACATTTTACGGTCAAATAATTAAAAATAATGTAGGATACAGTTTTTGAAATAGTTATTATAAGATTTAACTAGCAATTTTTATTTTAAAAATCAACCAATTGGCTAATTTGACTGTAGGATTGGGAACCGATCAAATCGTTGGTTTGGAAACCCAGAAAATTGCTGGTGTAAACCAATTTTCACCAAAAAAAGCAGTATTTTTTAAATTTTTTCTTAGAATTTTTAATTTTAACCTTTTTTAAATAAACGAAGTCTCATATGAGACGTATATAAAGATCGCTATTCTTGGATAATTTTTTATATTGTATTAAAATTTTACTTATTTTAATTTTTTAGAATTTTATATTAATATTTTATTTAATATAACTTATAATAATAAAAAATATATTTCACAATTAAACTATTAAATAGTGAATGAATCACCAGTACACGGTCCTTTCGTACAATTAGACAACTTTGTTCTCGTTAATTATATAATTTACACACACATATATATATATATTAACTTTTATAATAATTATATTATAAGTTATACTTAAGATCATGTTTAATTGATTATTAATGTAAAAAATATTTATTAGTAAGTATGTAGATCAACTGACCAGGAGTGATTTAGTTTAATTATAAATTTTATATTCAAGTATTGAATAATAGCTGTTTTAAAAATATTTATATTGACAATGTGTAAAAATTAAACGCATAAAAATATAAAAAAAATTATTAACAATTATTTATTAAACTTTCACTCTCACTTTTTAAAGATATTTGTACATGTTCATATAAATTTATTTTCACAAAACATTTTTAATATAAATTAGTTTTTAAAAATAAATTTTTATATGGATCATAAATATCCTGCATAGAATTTGATTTTGGTTAAGTTAAAAATAGAAGATTATTCTATATTCAAATATTTTTTTCATACACAAATTTCTAACTAAGATCTTATGAAAAAAAATTTATATATCACTTGCACTAGGTACTCATTGATTAAACAATACATATTTTACTAAAATAATTCAACACTATTATGATAAAATAAACTTTTTACTTTTTTGTATACATGTATATTTTATTAAAAATAGTTTTGCTTGAGTTGAGAGCATTCACATCATGATATGACTAACATTTCCTCTTTTGTAAAATATTTTCTCCATATAAACATCTATCACTTAAATTAACCCTTATTAATAAAGTTCTTATTTTATATTTTTTAATCATATGTTCTTCCATTTTTTAATGATGGATGATTTCATCACTATTAAAGGATGATTATATTTTCAAAAAATCTCAAATTCTTAATTGGTTTAAATTTTTATTCTTCATGTCAACATTTTATATTTTTCTTCAAATACCAACTTTCTCAAAATAAATACTTTTAAAATTTTTGTTTATATTATTTTTTTTATTTGAAATTTGTTTACTTATAGTTTTGAATTAATTCATCTTTCAGAAAGGTTTTTCTAAAATTTGAGTTACTCATTATTTTATATTAGTTATGTGTATATATATACTTATACTTTTCAATTTTTACTTTAAATAATTTATTTTAATTTATGTTTTAATATTTTATAAATAATAGTTCGAAAAAAATATTCTTTAACAAAGTAAAATGATATTATATGATTCATACAACCCATCTCATATTCACCTTATGCAATAAATTAACGTTGTCTATAATTTAAAATTTTACCTAAATTGAAAAAAAATCCGTAAATTGTACGCATTATTTACAAGTTTTACGTAGAGGTTTTTATGTGAAAAATTAATGGAAATGAATCGAAAAGCAGGGAAGAATCTTTCTTCAAAGAAACTAACTATGGTTAGGTAAGGATTAAAACTGATCGCAAGTCTCTAATAATATAATATGGGTTTAAGGTGTGCAAAATGTTATGGCCAGAAACTCCGTATGTTGCTCAAACAAGAGGAAGGGACCCACATTTTCTTTTTCTGAGGCTGAAATTTGTTGGCATGTGCGCTCAAGTGGTTCAACTGTATTAACTCTCAATAATGTTGGTGAGAAAGTTTGGTGACTTTGTGCTCATAGAATTCTCTAGCAACTTCTACAGCTTTCGATATGATCGTTGATTTGTTGACAATTTACGGTACGATGGCTTGAGGGAAAATTAAAATTTATAGTTAGAAAAAATAGACTAATTGAACATATAAGTAAGTTAGTATGAAAATTTATCTATTCTAATTACTAAAAGATTCCCATTAAATTATAACAGGTATATTCTTTTATAGCCTCAATCTCGGTGACCCCCACTTGAATTTTGTTTGGTTCTTTTAACAAATTGATTTTGCTATCTTAATACTTGAAAATATAATTTTTCCACCGTCGGTTCCAAAGTAATTAGTCGGCAATTTGGGTGGTGGCACTATGAAGTCCCCACCCGACCAATAACAACACAAGAGAGATTGCCTTCTTACCTGTTTTGATATTGAAACATCATTTTTATATATTTAAAAAAATATACATTTTAATATAAAACTATGATTTAAATTACGTTAAATATATTTCAACCATATTAATTTACAGTTTAAAAGTAAGTCTACTTAATATTTTTGTTGCAATTCAGCTTATCTTTAAATAAACAAGTTATTAACCAGTTTTCCCAAAATGGAATATATAAAATATTGCTCCATATATAATAAATAACGTTTTGCCATTCAGGTTTGCAACTACTTGGAGAAAAGAAAAGAAACTCACTGATTCAATTCAATTTAATAGTTTCTTAATTTCAAAATAAAGATTTTCTATCAAAATGATTGACTTTGTTTACTAAACATTTTGTATCATGGATTCATAATAATCAGGGTTGAACTAAATTATAGTTGATTGCCAATGCTCGATCACGGCATCAACTCCCCCACCAATAATTGTCATAATCACAGCTGTGGAATAAAATGATTAAGGTATTAGCTCATAACACAATAGCTCCAACTTGATGAATCACGACTTCATTCTAAATTTTTTTGTTTTTATAATAAAATGTGAAAAAAGTTGTAGAAAAAATATTTTAAAATCTAATATTAAACATACTTTATTTTTTATACTATTTAGTCAGTATCCTTAAAATAAAATAAATCAAGGCATGCAAATGAGAATTATGACCGGCCGCGTTGGAGAACGAGAGGAAAGATGTTTTATATAGCATGTCATTTTTGTTGGTTTAATTATTGAATTATAAATGTATTTTACATTATTTGTTTATATTAAATCTTATAAAATTTAACAAATAAAAATATAATTAAGAATTGTTACATTTTAAAAGTATGTATCATACTAATTATGATATATATATATATATATATATTAAAATATTAAAGAATTTTAAATTAATGAAATATTTTGTAAATATAATTTATATCATAAAAATTTGAATTTAACAATAAGTTTAATAATAAAACTATTTAATAAAAATTAATAATATTAGAATAATTTTTATTTATAAAGATATAAATTGTTCTCTCACATGCACGTATGTAAGGAGTTTTCCTTTTCTCACTAGGAAACTTTCCTATCATAAGTTTTTTTTTTTTTCTGATTGAATGAGATAAGAGAAAACAAAATAAACTGCAAAGAAACAAAAAGGAAAAAAATTAATGACGAGGGCACAGTTGTTTAAATAGACTTTTGTCTGTTAGGTATGAAAATAGATGCGTTTTTATATAATATAATATATTCGATTTGAGTATATTAAATTAATATAAAGTGTTAATTAAAAAGGGTTGTATAAAATTATATACATTAGGTTATTTTTAAGTAAGATTTTAGATTTAAATTGTTTATAAAAAACTCTATTAAAAAAGCTTCTAATATTAATATTTTGAATTTAAATACAATTATCTTTTATAAAATATTAGTTATTCAAAGAAAAAAAAACTATTATATCGTCATATATAGATGAACAATTTTTTAATTAGATTCTTGATGTATCGCTATGTCATTAAATTAGTGAATCCAAATATAATAAAATTATATATAATTTTTTATATTTATATTGAACAATGAGATCAAATTAAAATGCATTAATTGAGGTATCAAAATACTGAAAATATGAGAAAGGGAGTTACACTTCATGGGTGAAAATAAATTAGACTATTAATAAAGTTTTATTAAATTGATAAGGATTGTATTTGTATTTTAGGAGGTTACATGTTAAAATCTGTATGAAAACATCTTTAGTAGATAATTTATAATTTTCTTCAAAAGCGTTCTTTAAATTTAAAGGTTTCTTTGATCCCGATATATCTTTCAACTTATCTAAACTTTCAATAACAAAAATAGTTTAAAATATTATTTCTGAATGGACTTTTATCCAAATCATGTCTAAGTTAGGTTAGATCTACTTGCTAAATAAGATAATTAGAACATTTTAAAATTTCACAGTTAAAAAAATCAGACTTTATATTATACAAAAAGCTCTTTAAAGTAAATTTATCAATTATTTAAATAAATAATTTTTTTATTATATAAAATTTTAGTAATATTCTGATATGATATATTTATTTTATTTAAAATTTAAATACGTTGACCAATATATAAATTTAGAATCATCAATTTATTTAGAAGTAATTTTTAATCTATTTAAAATGTCTAATTATAAAATAGACTTTAACCAGATAAAATTTTAAAAATCTTAAACTTAAGTTTAAAATTTGATAATAAAACCAAATTTAAATCTTATAAAAGGTAATGTAAGTTTAATTCAACCTATTTCTATCCTTTTAATTATAAACGAACAATTATAGTATCATTCTTATAGTTGTAGATGTGATGAATTGAGAAAAAAAAATATAAAACAAGTAACTATTCAAACTAAAACATAAAAAAATAAAGTTTTCTTAAATTTTTTATAAGAAAAAATAAAAATACTATTTTATCTTAATTAAAAGAAATATAAATTTATCATTAAATGTATTTATTAAAATTTTATGCTATCTAAAAATATTGTCAACCAAATATAAAGTTAGATTCAAATTTAAATTTTATCAATATTAATTGTTAATTTTTTATACTTGTTTTATTTTAAAATTTAAGTTGATAAAAAAATTATTCATTCTCTATACTTCAATTTAATCATTTATACTTATGTATGGGAAAGATTGTTGCATTTTGGGACATTTAAATCTAGTAACAATAACAATGTTTGCAGAAAGTTGCAGTAAATATTTTTTTATAGTCCATACAGTACAAGGAATGTCTCCGAACCTTTCTTTCTGGTTCATACAATACAAGAGAGCCAAAGTAAATAGTTTTATAGTCTAGGTATAAACAGTATATAAATTACACGAACAAAAAAGAATCCATTGGAAAATATAGTGAAAAAGAATGATAGGATATGTTGCCTTGATGGCAACAGGCACCCTCTCTCTTTGAGGGCACTAATGGAAGCCGACGCAAATAAGGCCCTTCCAATATCTTCTACTCACAACTCATATGTTTACGCGTTTTTTATTATCTTCATCACCCCGCGGCTTGCATTCAGATATCATCACCATACATCCCGCAAATACCTGCCAGTCATTTGTAGATTCTTTACCATGCTCTCAGCCTTGGAACTATCGAGAGAACCCTGATATTCACGAACAAAGGAACTTGGTTAGCCGCAGTCTCAAAATATATTCAAAAATTCACTAAACCAATTAGCAAGCAATAGATCCCATGGAGAATATCAGACAGGGGAGACATCAAACGATGCTAATGACCTCCCAGAAGATACAACACAATCTCTACAAAATAGACACTTTGTCCATATGCTCTAGTACGTAAACAAAGATATATCTTTTGGTATTAATATGTTAACCACAAATCTGGGATCAAAAGTCGCTGTAGTCAGCAACCAATTATACAAGGCAACAAATTCGTAATAGGCCAAGATATCAATTTAAGGCAGTTCAAGATTTATCACTTTAAAAAATATACCTGCTCTTGCAAAATTGTGTGCAGAGTGCGGTGTACATCCCTAGCCATGCCCTTGGCATCACCACACACATAAATGTAAGCTCCCTGAGATATCATGCTCCAAATATCTGAAGCCTGGCATATTGAAGTGTTGTTGATTAAGAGAAGGCTCAAATCGTTAATCGGTGATTAAATGTATCTAAGAAAGCGTAGGTACCTTCTCCATCATTTTATGTTGCACATATTCCTTGGTGGGTCCCTCCCGTGAGAAGGCAACGATGAGCTCCGAAAGTGCACCGGTATTGACAAAGTTGTTCAACTCGTCTTCATAGATGTAGTCCTTTAATAAAAATTATATCAAAAAAATATTGGTAAGCCGATGTAAAATATATTAAACCTTGCTCTCTCTCTCTCTCGCACAACCCTACGACTTATTCTAAAAGTTATAAATTTACATGGAGGATAGATAACTCACCATTTGGCGGTTCCTGCATCCAAAGAATAAAACGGAGGGGCCAAGTTCAGCTCCCCCTTCTTTCAGAGCCAATCTTTCCTGAAATGCAAATAAAAAATGTAAATAATGGGCATAGGTAGATGGATGGAAGAAAGAATCAGGAGATTAAATATCAAGTCTATTGGTTAAAACCTGCAAGAAACCCCTGAAAGGAGCCAATCCAGTACCAGGACCAATCATGATTATAGGCACTTCATTATCGGCAGGGAGTTTAAAATTTGACTGCCTAACAAAGATAGGAGCCCAACTGCAGTCCTGGCTTTTCTCCAATGGCACAGAATTCTGAACATCAAACCAAATGGTAAGTTTTGTTTCCAAAAATGGAGGAATAAACAGTTCAGTTTAATCACTGAAAGAACTCAGAGAAGATGATAGATGTTTAAAATAATGAGGTGTTACCGGGTGGCCAGAATTGAGAGTAAAAATAATATTCAACCATTGGATGGATTTCCTTTACCAAAGTTAAGTGGATACTTGAACTTAAAGCCTATCTTTTTAACATGATTATACCTTGCCAATCTAAAAACGTTTTAAGTAACCATAATCTAGGAAACAAATTTAAGTACCTTCATCCACGTTGAACACACTCCTTTGTGAATCCTTCCCGTGGGCATCTTATCATTTACTAATGCACAGGTAACATGAATTCTGTTTGGTGCCATTCTGTTAGCAATTACAGCAAACAGCAAACAGTAAGTACAACAACATAAACATATTTGATGCACAGACTCAAGAAATAAAGAGTCACAAAGCAATATTTCCTGTTTTGAGATCATTGAAAACATGCTCATACTTAAGACTGTAAGGAAAGTTTTGGGATTAAACGGGTTGGCTAAGAAATGTGTTCATATGACTTTGGAAATCAGAACACCTCAGTATTGCAAACTTGCTTGCCAAATTTGCTGACAGGTATGCAATAATTCTTTTTCTTACTGCATGGTTAAAGAAAAGTAACAAAGATCTATAATTCTCCAACTCGGTCTTCATCTACTAGTCTCTCCCTAGCCATTACATGGCCACCCAATGCCACATGTACAAACAATAATGCACAGGCAACGAACAGATATTAACCTTGGAGATGATGAAATTGAATAATATCTTGGCTGCAGGCGAGGAGCAACAGCAGCAAAAAAGACACCAATTGGAGGTTTGGCTGATGGAAATTCAGCCATGACCTCAAGAAGACTTCTCTGAGAGGCAATCACCCACTCTGAATATTCATCCTGCACAGGCAGATCAGAGTAGCATGCAAATGAGAAACATAAGTAAAAATGGTGGTTATTTTAGACCCCCATAGTATAAAATAATAAAAATATTACAACCTTTCCAGCAGGTGAGGCAAGATGTCTTAGTCGATCAGCTTCAGATGGATCAGAGGCATGAGCAGCTAAGGCAAGCAAGGCAGACTGGAAAATATATTCAAAGAATTATTAATTGTTCACATAAAGTGAATACCTTGAGACAATAAAAGGCTAAAGGATTAAAGGATGAAATTAAGGGTGTATCAAACTCAAAACAAACACCTTTTTGGGTGAACTCAGAACATCGGCATATCGTGCAAGGGCTGTTCTTAAAGTGCAGGGTGGGAATGGAGGTGGCAAGGAACCTCCACTAAGTGGTTTTCCATCTTCACTATCAGTATGGATTGAGAAATAGGTATCTGGTGACAACCCTAGTAACTCTACTGCCTCTTCCACAGTTTCAGATAAATTCTCACAGGAAACACCGACATGGTCCCCTGTTTCATATCTGTGAAATAAACCAGGCATAAGAACAAGGAAACTGTAGGAACATTAGATAAACAAGTGTATTTCCACAAGCATACTTACACAACTCCGGTGCCTGAAATGTCAAATTCTAAATGAGTGCAAGATCGATCTGATGCAGGAGCATGAAGCTCCTTTCGCACAGCCACATTTGCCCTGCCAGGTAGTAAGTATCCATGTAAGATTACAGTATGGCATAACTCATTTGTAAACATGAATAGCCTGTTCTAGTGTACCTGACTGGATGTTGAGCATCCACAATGGCATGACCATTTACATTATGCCACTTCTTTTCATCAACAGTTGCATCTAATGGATCATGAACAACAACCCGGTACTCCAAAACGGCAGCAGTATAAGGCGTAGATACAGTTGTATCATCCTCATCTCTAAGCAATTGATCCAGTGATGGCCACAGTTCTTCTTTCCTGAAGTAACAGAGTTAGGGAAAGAGAAATAGTTTGAAATGCCAGTATAAAAATAGAGTCCTGCATCAACTATTCAAGTCAACTTAAACATTTCAATACCATGCAGTAAAATCGTCCTCAATGCACTGATCATCATCTCCAAGACCCACTATTACAAGACGCTTCCCCCCTGAAATTGCAGAAGACCAGTCAGATTAGATTCATGGCTTAAAAGAAATAAAGCAAATTTGAGAACTATAATTAAGCTTTGCAATGCATGAACTTGCAGCCAAAAGCATTTATATGCACCATGTCAAAAGACAACCCTTGCAGAAATCAACTTCACTAAAAAATTACCTGCTTAAGTTATGAACTTCATTTTGTGGGTCTTTTAATTATAATAGAATCCAGAGAATAAAAAAAATTAGTTGTGAGTAACAACCAACAAAATTTAATTATTTGCAGGTTCTTATGAAGTATAAAGATTTGGGATTTGAATCCTCTCATGTGAGGGTCATGTGAAGAGAAAAAATAGACAGAATAAAGTTGTGTTAGGATTGTGGGGCCCAATGCAAGGATTATGATTGTGAGCAAAAGAAAATCTTTTGCATCTGAATCTCTATAGAAAAATAACCCATCGGTGAGACCTTCATGTGAGATCCAGATCCAAAGAATTGAAATACTTACCTAGAAGGTTGCATAGGGCAAAGACATGAGTGCCTCATGCATATACAGTGTTAACTACTAAGAGTTTCAACCTTCGGAACATGTATTAACGTATCATTCAACCCCCAGCATTATACGTAAGAGTGGCAAAAAATCAAAGAATGCAGAGTGAGAGATACGAGTTGGTTAAAAGAAATGTTTAACCATCAAAACTTTCTATTATTTAAAATGTTGATTGCCTGCAAGCCTAGTGTTAAAAGCAATTTAGATTGTACAACTAAATTTAAATCTGCCAATTCCCATGGAAATGCATGAAGAACTGAATGAGATCAAGAGGAATACCTTGCTCAGTAAGCATCTCATCGACTACCTTTGCCACCTGCATCAATTGACATAGGCATGAGACACAATATAGCAACTGGCAATTCCACTCCACCATTAAAGTCAAAGCTTAGAAAGCCTCAAGAATGTAAGAATTCAAAGCAAACCTTGTTAAAATGCTCATACTGCCTGTTCCCGAGGCCAAACACACCATACTGAAGATTATTAAGCCATCCTTCTCCTCTCTCATTCCCCTAAAATCACAATCGCACACAAAGTCAACATATAATGCAATAATTTCAGTGCTCTCAACACTAAGCGCCAGAGTCAAACTTACCTCCGTAAACCATTTATAAAATCTTGCCGCATTATCAGTTGGCTCACCATCACCATATCTGCATCCACCCCACGACAAATTAAATCCCCGAAAAATAGCATATAGTCACACGCACACGCCCATTCAAATTTCAAATATGAATAGAAACAAACGAAAAATATAATAAAATAAAAAGAAATGCCGGAAAACACTTACGTAGCTAAAAAGAAAAGAGCGAGAGTCTCCTTCTTCAACTTTTCCTCGTATTCATCGTCATCGGCCGCATAATCATCCTGCTTGCAAAATCCCAAAGCTTAAGCATAAAATCCAAGTAATAAACGAAGCAATAATCAGAGAAAGGCCGTTACAGGAGCATTACCAAATCGATTATTCTAAACTTGGCCTTATCGTATCGCGCCTTAGCCTCTTCCGCTATCGCCTGTTGGAAACGCGAAATTCAAGCGAAGTTCAAAAGGAGTAACACATAGAATTGAATTTTGGCGAGGTTGTGGGATTAGAATACTGATATTCACCTTGGCGAATCCTTCAGCGGTGCCGGTTTGGGTACCAAAGAAGATGGTGACCTTTTTGGTGCCGTCATCGACCTCAATCTCGGGGAGCTTCTCGATCAAGCGTCTGGGAGGCTCGAGAGGTTTGGACTTGGGGGAATTGGATCTCCGCCAAATGAAAACGACGACGCAACCGATGAGAACGGCGATGGAAGTGGTTAAGACCATGACGAATTCGCGGTTCTCGAGTAAGACGGAGGCAGCGGCGTCGGAGGATATGTTAGAGGGGTCTAAGTTGCCTTTGATCATGGCAGACATGAGATCAAGAGGGGAAATCTTCATGGAGCTTGATTCTTGCATGGTTGAGAAGAATTGAATGAAGAAAGAGTCTCTCGTCTCGGAAGTTGGTTGGTACAATGCAAAGTAGTTGGGAGTAGAGAGAGAGACTCTGAAGGAAGAAACGCGTAGGGGTGGGGGGTTATATTGTTGGGAGGGAAACCACGCTTCACAGAACCAACGCCCACCAACCCAGACCAGTCAAATTCACCTACCACCCCTTCTTAACCCTGGTTGGTTAATGCTCCCTATGCTTCATTTTTATTTTTATTTTCTTTTTCCCTTTTCGTCATAATAATCTCATCTCCTACGTATTATTTTGATTTTTGAGATTATTAATTAATACCGCTACCTCCTAATCACCATCTGAAATTCCTTTCAACATTGGTTTTATAAATTTCGGTCCATCAAATACGACTTCCGGTCAGTTTTCTGTCAGTTATGGGTTACTCGTTGATCCGTTGCTTGTTTTCTCTCCTCCGTTCTTTCCTATTTTTATTCATTCCTGGAAAGGCAAATCCACGTTCATGTTTCCGATTCATTAGCTATTATATATTAATAAATGTAATTAATGCTTTCGATTTTTAAAATTACTATTTACTTTTATATTTTTCTTATTTATTATAATTTCATTTTTCTCATTTATTATTATAGATATATAAAAAAAAATTAAAATTAATCTTAAATATTTAAATAAGTCAATAAAATATGAATAGTTCTTTTACTTTCTAGCTACATAGATAAAAAATTTAAAAACATATCATAATAGAACAAATATTCAATAAAAATAACATTTAAGTTAAATTAATTTATAAATTTTATTTATTAATAATTAAAATAAATTCAATCAAAAACATAAATGCTTGAAACTTTTAATTTTAAAGAATTCAAAAATAAATTTCTTGATAAGTATATTTTTATTTGTAATTTGCACTCGTCTTGTTATGTCGAGTATTTTTGGAGAATTAATTAATAATATTAAACAGAGTAAAAAATATATTATGAGTGTAAAAAAATGTTTTTTTTTTAAATTGCATTAGGTAAATCAAGGACGAAAATCTTTTACAATACTCATACGGATAGGAAGAGATCACCATGTTAAGTTAATTTAATATTAATGTTTAAAATACATGTGTGACGATTAAAAAAATCTTATAAATGAAATTATATATAATTATTTTATTTAAAAAATGAAAATTTAAATTTTTTACATAAATATATTTAACTTAAAAATATTAAATAATTTATTTTGGTACTTATGTATTGAAATAAGAATGAATTTATCAAAATTGATAAATAATTTTCCTAAAAACTGAAAAAAAAAATAGTTTCCCGTTAAAAGATAATAGTTTAAAGATGAAAATCGATAAAATTAAATTTAAAATATTCAATAAAATTAATGATAAAATTTGTTGATAAAAAAAATAAAAATAAAAATATTTAACAAATAGACAAAAATTGAGAAGTGTAATTTTTATTTAAAATATATTAAAATTTAATTAAATATAATTTTATTTAAATAACTATTAATTTTCTATTTTTTACATAAACAATTTTAAATAATGAAAAAACTGTAATTTAAAATTAAATAATGTAATAATAAATATAAATAGTATTATAAAAATAATGATTTAAAATATAATATATTATATGCTAAAAATATTATTATTATTATGAAATAATAAAGTTATATTAGTATAAAAAGTTATAAAATCAAAGATATTAAAATTATAAAAATAAATAAATAAATAAAAATAAAGTATGAAATATATTAAAGGCAAAAAAATACAATTAGAAACTGGAAAATTTAAACATATGTTAAATTACTTTTTCAAAGAATATTAATAATTATTCAAAAACAAAAATCCTTCTTTCATTCTCTTTTATATATTTAAAAAATTGAAATCTTATTTATCTTTATATTAATTGTTTTTTATATATTTATATTTATTTAGTTATTATTATTGTAATAAATAAAAAGATATAAAATAAAATTTATATATAAAAATAAATTAAAAAGAGTAAATAATTTTAAAAAAATAATATTATTAATTATATTTTTTATTTTTTTAACGTAAAAAAGAATAAAACAAATAATTATTATTAAAATAAATACTTTATCAAATAGAGCTACAAAATTTATAAAATTTTCAGCTAATAGTATTATTTTTTAGCTAACAAAAAATTATATTATTAAAAACGCTCATTTTGCATTAATTTATTTTAAGTTAAGTTGAACGAAAATCCACTAAATTCTTAAGGAAAACTTTTAAAAAAATATTTCCATATTTTAGCCGAATTAAATATCAGGTTACTATTTTTTACCTTATTAAAAATACATTTCAATATTAGTTTTTTATCTTGAAAATTCAAATTCACTTTAAAATAATAATTTAAATAATTTTATATTTATAATTTATAAATTATATATATTTAAGCTTATTTAAAATTTTACTTAAACTAGTAATACAATAATTTTTATATAATTTTTTAAAAATATTAATTATACTTTCAAAATTATTAACTTTCTTAAAATTAATACCGTATCATTTTGGTATAAGTCATCAAAAATCTTTATTAAAGATAATTGTGTTTAAGTAAATTAGGATCGTTACAAAAAAATTATATATTGATAAAATATACGAAGTAATTATTTATATATTGCGAAAAAGATTACTTTATTATGTCTGGATTATTAAATGAAGATGTTAAATTAATTTTTTGCAACAAACTAGATCATAGAAAGACATTATGAATTATGTTTAGAGATAATAATAAAAATAACAATAGACGAAATGAAGTATGCTTTCCTTCACAGCAATTATTTATAATACATCAGATTAATCTCTAAAATTTTGAGATTAAGTTAATTTAATTTTTAAAATAATAAAAAATATTATAGCTCATGAAATTATCAAACAATAATGGTTTTTAAAAAAAATTATAAATGACATTCTTTTTTATTTTCTTGAAATGACAATATAAAAATTAAAATTTATATTTAATATTTTTTCAAACTGAAATGATATTTTATAATTTTAAAAATTAAATTGATTGATATCTATAATTTTAAAATAGCCATACTATTTAGTACGAATATAGCAAGCACAATCAGACTACGAATCCACGTTTTTTGTTTTTCTTTGTTGAATATTAAAAAGATAAAATTAATGAACAGTAACTCAGTAAAGTAAAGGAGATCATGCTGTCCTATTTGTAAAACGATTTTATATTTTTCGTAGTTAAATAATTCGTATTATTTATCAAAATTGATTTATTTTTAATATTAATTTGGTGTGTTGCTCTTTTTAAATATAAGAAATAATAAATTGCCCACGTGTCTTGCGCTTCCGTTTCTTTTTATTTTTCTATTGTTTGGTGTAGCCTTGCGCCTTTGCCTCATTCCATCGGTGGAAATGTGAACACGTATAATATCAAGCACCACTAACCATGCAAACACGTGTGCAACCAATGATTCAACGGACGAAAGGAATGCCTAAAAAAAACTTGTTATTGAAGTGCAAACACAAAACTGCGTAAAAATTAACAAATTGTTATGTGCTAAAACTGCGTAAAAATTAACAAATTGTTATGTGCTAAACATAGTAAAAGGTATTACAGATATATCTTGGTTTATATACGAGTTAAAAGAGTAAAATAAGAAGAGATAAGAAACTTAAAAAATGAGAAATGTAAAGAGTGCGACGAGAGAGAAGATGAAACTGGTACCGCCTATTTTTTTAATTGCCTTTTTTTAATTTTAATTTTTAAAAATTAACTATACAAAAAAAATTTATATTTAAACAAAAAAATGTACTCCTGTTAAATAAATTTTACAAAAAGAGATTAACAATTTGTTTGAGCTTTTTTTTTTAATTTTTTTTCAATAAATTGCTTTTAAGTTTTTTATTAACTTATTTAAGTATTTAAAAATTCAAAAATTTGATTATTTTAAAATTTATTTTGAGTAAATTTTCAAAAATAAAAATTATATTTTACTTTTGAAATAAAATTACTTGTATGGTTATAAATAAATAAAATGTTTTTATTTTTTATGATGTTTCTAAAAAATAAATCACTTGATACATTTTTAAATTTACTTTCTTTACTGTGTGTTTAGATAAATCATTTTAAGAGGGGAATATAATTTTTTTAAGAATTTAGAATTTTAAAATTTAAAATAATTTGTTTGGATAAATTTTTAATAAAATATTTAAAATTTTAAAAATATTTTAAAAAAAATTAATAAAAAATTTAAAATTCTTTCAAAATAAATAGAATTTTAAATTCCATCTTCCAACAACAGCCCAAGCACCAACAGCACCTTTATAGTTTCCGTGGTATTCTAGGCAACAGCACGCGATTTTTTTATTTTTTCTGTTTGTACAATAATGCTATTATTAAAAAAATTAATTTTTTTTATTCAAACAAAATATTTAAAAAATGAAAGTATTTTAATTTTTAAATATTTTATATCTTTTGAAATATTGAGTTACTTCGTTCAAACATAAGGTTATAGATTTAAACAAACAAAATCATTGATATAATGTAGCGTCTATTGTTGATTTGAAAAATCAACTGTGTAGAAACTTCACGGTTAAATTTATTTTTTATGCATTAAAAATAATGGAATATAGATGAAAAAAGTTTAAACCATATAATTACTTTTACCTTTTTGTCGGAAGCAAATTCCTATAAAATGGGCATAAAAAACGACGTGTGAAAAAAAAAAATCAAAGTTAAAAGAAACAAAATAAAGATGAAGGATAACAATACAAACAATAACACATTGTTTTACATATATTTTATTATTAAATAAAATTTATGTATTTTATATTAAATGAAAAATAAATTATGTATGATTGGTTTAAAGTGTAATAAAATTAGGTATTTCAAATAAAAATTAAATCAAAGAATAATTGATATGAGTCGTATATGATTTTTTTAAATATGATTTTAGATTTAAACAAATATATGTATAGGAAAAATGTTTCTTACAAAAACTATCTTATCATAACATGTATATTTTTAACTCAAAACAAATTTATTTTTAATAAAAAAAAAATATCTGCAATTTAAATAATAAAAAAAAGGTTTAACAATGATCCCATTTTTTTGGCAATATAAATTAAAAAAAAATGAAATTAAAGATGAAATTATAAAAAATTATGTGATCCTGTACTTTCTGCATTTCTTGTTTTGATAAGTTAAATTTTAGATTGAGAGCGATAAAACTTAATTATTAATATTTTAAATAAAAAAATTAAAAATAAATATGAAATATTTGATTTAAGGAAAGTTGTGTTTTATTGAGAATGGGAGAAGAATATAAGAGATTCATACATTTGACCATGGAGGGTCAAGTTTGGTATATAGGGATTTGTGTGCGTTTTAGTATATTTTTGTGTTTAGAAGAAAATAAGTTAGTAAATTAAATCTTTAAATTTAAAATTCTAATTAAAGATTGAAGGATATTAGGTTAGAAATTAAAAATATTTTTTATATAAAAATATTATCAATATATTTTATCATTATGATTTTTTATACATTTTATCATGATTTTCAATAAAAAAAATATATTAGATTATTAATGAACTATTTTCCATTATTTATTAAAAAAATCCTTGTTAAAATATTCATAAAGATTATAGGTAAAACAATAAAGCATTAAATTAACCTGATTATATCCACTAAATTAAAGGATCTATATCTTAATTTTAGGTGTCAACCAATTTTAGACTATTGCTTACTTTATTTATTTTAGTTAAGTTTGATTTAATCCAGCCAGATTAAATGCAAGTACAAGTTTATATTCCAATTAAACATTTCTTATGTGATTTGAGTGCTTTTATATATTCTAAATTTAATATTGAATTATGTCCTAAATTAAGTTGAACAGTCCATTTTGTTGCTTATGTGAAAAATGTAACTTACTAGCATACTTTTTTTAAAAATTAAAAAATATATGTAATTTACTAGCATACTTTTTTAAAAAAGTAAAAAATAAAAGTATGTTAACAAAATGTTAACGTAATTACATTTACATATAAATATATATTGAAAATAAAAAATAATTATTAATCATTTGGATAGTGGCTTACACTTTGAGAATATATATATATATATATATATATATATATATATATAATTGTTTATTTTTTATTTTTTTAATTGTTTGATGTAGATAAAAAGTACAAAATAAGTGTAAGAATATCATCCTTCAATATTCATCGATCCTAAAGTCGTTGTTACAATACGTTTAAAATTTATGTAATCATTAATATTTTAATCTTTTCTATCATTAGTTTGTACCTATAACCTGTATTACAATATGTATGGCATATGTGTACTTTTTATTATTTAATTTAAATTATTATAATTTATTATTTATCCGGTAAATTAATTTGTATAAACAGTAAGATTAATTTACTCTTCGAATATATAAGATAGTTGATGCTAGAGTCAAAACAATCAGACCCATTAGCTTAAATAACATAGTTGATGGTAAAAAAATAGAAAAAAGTTGTAATTGCAAAAGACGGACATTACACATCGAAGGAAAATGATATTTAATTTTGTATTGCTGCCAATGCATAATATTTGTTATTAAAAGGTCTCCTAAACATTCTACATTCATACAATCTTTAAACATTATGCACTTTTATATAACAGGTTCCTTAGGAAGGTTCATAACATATTTGTATTGATATCACACATCAGTATAACTTACCAATATTTTTTATATTGGTTGCTTAATATTATTTTTTACCCATATTTTTTATATTGATTGCTTAATATTATTTTTTTCATATTTATATCAGATACATTCATTAATTAATCTAAACTATTATCATTACATTCTAAATCATCCTTACTAATAAATTTACAGAGTAAAGTTATCAATTATTATTTTATTGTAACCAACATCAATTTTCTGAATTTTATATTTATTTTTGTAAGATTATTTTTTATCTATAAATTTCTAGAAAGAAATGGGTTGGACTTAATAGACCAAGATTATTTAAGAAAAAAAAAATAAAGCCATAGATTTATCAATATTTTTAATTTTGAATAAAGTTGTTTCGTACAAAATGGTCGATAATATAATTTACCAAATCTTATTTTTTTAAAATAAATTAAAACATAGATGTCTACGGATTTATTTATTGCTATTTCTTTTGCAACAAAATCATAGTCGGAATACTAACAAATTTTTAGTGCAAATTTATTTTTGAATTTATTTTCCAACTATATAATGAATTAGTAAAACTAGATTTAACCTTTACTACACATACTGTGACTTTAAAATGGAAAAATTACACAATAATTATACGTAAGAAAAGTTGAAAAAAGGGGATAAATTAGTATATGAAGCTATTAGTTTTTGAGATATACAGAATTCGTGCTCTTTCCATATGCAATCAATAGTCTACTTCCTTAGTAGCCAACAATCTCAAAATTAATACCACA
This sequence comes from Canavalia gladiata, assembly GCA_037954105.1. Lineage (NCBI taxonomy): Eukaryota > Viridiplantae > Streptophyta > Magnoliopsida > Fabales > Fabaceae > Canavalia > Canavalia gladiata. Next base: position 38,169,582 of record CM075662.1, on the reverse strand, counting down.
ACAAAATAAAATAATGAAAAACATGTGGCCATTCTAAAGTAAATAAAGTGCTTAAATATGTTCTCTAATGTTAAAGTTTATAAAATAGGTTTTTAAAAGGTAAATGTAGATTTAAAATGTAAAATATTATTAATTTTAATGACGTTTAAAGTTCAATGCGCATCTATGTATTTCGATCAGCTAATAATATCAAATTCTAATTCATTCCTTCAGGATAATTAATGGATAAAAAGATATAAAATATCAAAAGGATTATGATTTGAGTTATATGAAACTTAAGAGAATTAATAATTTGGATACTTGTATTTGCTAATTATTTATTTAATAATATGTTACTAATAACTTTGTAAGTGATATAATAGTTTATGCAAATGAGAATTATCTTATATTTAAATATTATTATCAAAAAGTTAAATTAATATATAATAAAGTGATGCAATAACTTCTATCTAAAAACAATTATCCTTATTACATGTATGGTGACTTTAAAATAAAAAAACTACACAATAATTATAAATTAAAATTATTTTTATATTACATTGATACTTATATAAATGTTTTAAAAAAATCATCTAAATCATTTATAATTAAATATCTTTTACTATCTTACTCATATATTTATTTACATAAATAAAAATATTAAGAGTATAAAAAATATTTTACATAATACAATTATAAATAATTTTTGATTTTAAATTTATATTAAATTTATATAAAAAATATTGACTATAAATACATTTTATGGGTTAGAATAATATCACAAAAAAAATTAAACATCTCTTTAAAAACATTATTATCCCACATCATAAAGATAGAAATTTAATTCATAAGAATGATCAATAATTTAGTTTAATAAATAATTAAATATCTATTTTTTTTTCAGGTTTAAGGTTTATCTTATGTTAATTAATATATAATTATTTTTTTAATTAATTTATTAATAAAATATTTTTTCACTTTTTTATATATTTAAAAAAATTATATTACTTTTACTCACTTGTAAAACAACGTCATGTTTAATATATATATATATATATATATATATATATATATATATATATATATATATATATATATATATATATATATTAATGGTAAACATTTGTTATAACAATTTGTAAAATAAAATGAATTGATGCTACAGGTAATAGTGTTACTCATTAAGATATATTTATCAACAGACTTCTTCTCTATTTTACATTTTGACTACTAACATAATAAGAACAATAAGTTTAGTATTTATGGTATATCTATTCTACATTTTGACTACTAGCATAACAAGAACAATAAGTTTAGTATTTATGGTATATCATATCGTATAAGTACAAGTTATTGATATTAAAAAAATAACATATGAAGACATATTCACAACGATAAACTAGATAAAGTAGTGAACTTGTTTTTTTAATGTTAGAAATGATTAAAATAAAGTGGTACTTGATTTTAGAAAATAAATTTTTTATTTTTAATATTTTATGTTGAAAAAAATGAAAATAGAATACAGTTATTTTGTACTTTTATTTTTTATTTTTATTGTTTCTGGTATAAAAATTTTAAAAAATAAATAAAATAAGTAATATTTTTTATAAATAAAAAATATATTCTAAATCAAACATTATCTAATTTTTGAAAAAGATAAAAATAAAAAAATACATTTAATTTTGTATAATGGTTCAGTTCCACAACCTATGTATGCTTGAGTTAGTTAGCCATCTCACATTTTAATTTATTATTTAATATAATTAATAGAATAAAAAAACACAAATTAACGAGTAACATGCATATATTCAAGCTCTAAATTTTAAAGCATATTATTTATATTATAATTTATATAGCATTTTTTTCTTTTTTTTTCTATCATGTTATTTATTATATCTAACAATTTTTTCTTTTAATTATATCCGTAACAGTATAAACAAGTATTATAAATATTTTTTTTAGTATTGAGATCAAAACTTCTCATTAAATATAAATTTTAGCAACTTTTATAAATTATAAATTAAGTTTATTTTCACATATTATTAATATAAAATTTTGATTCGTTAATAAAAATTATGACAAATATAATTTTTAAAATAAATTTTATAAAATTAATATTTTTAATATAATAATTAATAATTAAATATAAATGTAAAAATTATATTTTTAATGTATGTAAATTAAATGCTAATAAATTTTATTAACCAAACTTTTGTATCATGTAATTAATTTGATAGAAATCTTGTTAATAGATCACTTCAAAACATACATCCATAATTATTATTGTCACGTCAATATTAAAACCTTTCGCTTTATAAATTTATATTTAATTAATTTAATTTAATACATAGCTTATATTTTTACATTAAATTAAAATTTTTAATTTTGAGAATGGTTATTTTTAAACCTGCTTCTTAAGAAAACATGTATTCTCACTTTTTAAATGAATAATTTTTAAATTGATTTTTTTAAGTCCATTATTTATATTTTTATAATTTAATTTTTCTTACTTAATAAATTTTGAACCTTATTTGAATGAATCATGTGTATCTTCTTAATATTTTTTATTTATTAAGTTTTCAAAATTTATTTTCTTATTTAAAAATAATCATTGATACGCAAGGTATTTGTTAATGTTTTTTTATTTATAAGGTTTTTTTTCTTAAAATTCGGCAAGTGCAGCGCGATGTTTAATACACCGATAATAACACTGGGTCTCTATGCCCTTGATTTAGTATTAATAACAATAAATAAATAAATAAAAATCGAAGAGTTGCAAAGATTGCAACCATAAGAATTGAAGAGTTGCAACCCCTCACCGCCTCTTTTCGGGTTACGTTCAAATTCTGTTGTGTACATACGTGCGAAATTAGTGTTATAGAATATAAAATTTAGATAAAGCTTTTATATTTGTCAATAAGCTTTTAAATTAAATTATAACAAATTTATTTGAATATATACTATAAATGGACATTTTATAATGTTAAAAAACATTTTTTTGCTTTTTTATTACAAAATAATAAAATCTGAATCTAATATCTTATATAAATTATCATAATCATTTGATTCGGTATCTGTATCCTGTGGTCAAGAGAGATGGAAGTGCTCATAATTAGCATACAAAAAAGGAGGCAGAAGGCGGTGACGGGTTGGCGTTGTGCAATAACTCAACTGTTCTTATAGCAATTTATTTTAAGTATCAATTCTTTAAAAAAATATTTGAACTACTTAAATTTTTTAAAAATATCGATGATTTAATTCAAACTCGATTCTCAACCATTCATTACCAGATAATTATAATAATTTTATTTAAATTTTTAATCAAACTCGATTCTCAACCATTCATTACCAGATAATTATAATAATTTTATTTAAATTTTTAAATTTTACTTTATTTGATTAACCTTTAAACCACAAGTATTATTCAATACATTTTTTAAATCCAAAATTGAATAATTGATAGAGAAACAATTCTAACCGTTTGATTTAGGTTTTTGATCATAATACTTTATCTATTTATTATTATCAAACCACTATTTCAAATTAATAAAAATGATATAAAAATATGAGAATCTTTTTAATATACTTAATCCAATTATTTTATTTTATTTTTACATTTTTTATTATTTCAAATAGCTACTACGTTTTTTTAATTTTTTTATATTTCTATCTTTGATTAAATGTATGTACATACTTGATGTATAATAATTTTTTCCAAAATAAAACGTCAAATTGTAACCTATCCTTTGCAATGTAAACAATTAGAAATATTTAATATTAATATTTTTAATAAGAATAAAATTTATAATTGTTTATTTTAAATAAAACTCAACATTTTAATTGATAAATTTTAAAAAAAATTATTTTGTAAAAATTATACGCACAATTTATTTAAAATTCTGGAAAAAACTTAATTATTATATTAAAAATTAATTTTAATTAATTTTTAAAACTAGTTTTATAAGAAGTTATCTGATAATTTTCTAATTAACATATACCAGTTTAACATAAGATAAAATCTCTTAAAAAAATTACAAAAATAAAATCACACCTTAAATATAATAAATGCATTAAAAGTACAATTATTTTTTTATTTAATATTTTTTTTAAGTTCAAATCTAAACATACAGTTATGTGTTTATAAGTATTGGTTTTAGCATTGGTGTTAAACATATGGATGCAAAGGTCTAGGTTAGTCCTGCTGCTAATTTTCAGGTCTCAATCTCAAACTTATTCCTTCTTTTTGCTTTAAAAATTACCCACTACAAAAGTAGGGCTAATTTTCATTCACTCACGACAACTTTCGCTTTGCAAATTACATATGGGGTTAAATAGAAAGTGGACAATATAATAATACGTTCAAGATTTGAAAATGGATTGGTCAAAGTAACTGCAATTATTTTGATTGAGATCCATAAATAGCCAAAAAAAAAAAAAGAAGACTTGAATGCATCTTTCAAGGTCAGCTCCATTTCAGCGCGTGCCACCATCTACCCTGGTTGCCGCTTCTTAAAATAGTCACCTTCTTCTTGGACAATGTCAGCACTCCATAAAAAAGTCCAGATCTACATGCATGTTGCGGTGACCACCATTGTCCTGGATATTTTTTATATACTTTAAATATTATATTAATGCACATTTTTTAAGGTGATTTTGTTTTATAGTTTTTTTTTTCAGAAGTTTTAAGAGATTCTTTAGAGTAAAATATTTTTTTTCTTAAAATAAACTGTTATCAAACATGCTATAAACGGTGCAGACAATCTCAAATAATGGTTTATATTTAATTATTTTATTCCAGATCATAGTTTATGTTATCAGAGTATAATGCAACGGTTTCAAATTTTAAAATCATATAAAAGTTTTCCTGCTTTCAGTTACATACTTTTTTTTTTCTATGTTGAATTATGGACAAGGACAGTTAATGTCTTTTCATTTTTGTATGCACTGAATAAAAAAAATAATTTCCCCCCTCTGTTAATATGCTCAGAAGACAAAAGTTGGTCGTTTCAATAATTAAGAAATTATGGGATATCAAATTGAAAAAACAAACGAGGACTTATAAGTTATAATAATATTGTGAGTGACGTTAAAAAATAACAAGAATCAAACTCATACGTTAGTGTTTGATGTTTGATCAAATATAATTCATAACATTTTTCTTTGTTTAATTTGATGTTTGACCGGGCAAACACTCCAGTTCTCCATAGTGATACTAATAAGCTTTGCATCAACAAAATTTTAATTTCCAGGATGAGGTAACCCTTATTAATAATAACGATCTAACTTTGTTTGCGCATTCAACGGCCTTGAATCTTCCCACCAAAGGTCAAACATTTGAATTGAGAAGAAAGACAAAAGTACGACATTTTCAGCAAATAATAAATAAATCACTTAACTATCTTTTTATTTCTTTTAGTTTATATTATATGTGATTTTAATATTTCAATATTTTTAATCGATTAACTTTATATATTTTTTAAATTAATCAAATTTATTTTTTTTATGATTTCTGACAGGCTCGTCGCAAATGCGTAAAAATAATTTATAGATTTTCCCCAAACTATTGATATAGTATAAGGTGCAACCTAGGTCATCTCCGAAAGACCATTTCAAGTTTTTAAGCAAATAAGGAGAAAATTAGAATAAATGAATTTTGTAAAGATTTGATATTGAGTTCTAAATACAAAATATAGAATGAAATTAATTTTCACTTAACAATTATCAACTCAAGGAATTCAGAGGCTATTTTCATAACTAATCATTGATCACTAAAATCATGCATTGTGTTTATCAACCTAGGATCATTTGGAACCCCTAAAATGATCCTTGAATTCTCTACTGAGAAACCTCTCAGAATTTAATTGATTATGATCAACAAGATTTAGTAACCACTTAATCTTTTATCTAAACCAATTTCACAATCAGAATTCAATTGAAGTAAGTAATAAAATGAAAACTTTCAATTCAATTACTTAATTTCTACTGTTCAAACTTTTGGAAAATGATTTACCAATCAAAAACCAATTATAAATCAATTATGCATTAATCAAAATACGTCAACCGATCAAACTTTGGTTAAAGAATAAAATTGAAGAATATAGTGAAGCAGAGTAGAAACCACTTAATAAGCATGTAAATAAAGATCAAGACCTCAAAGTTAAAATGAAAATAGCTTGAATCCTTGAATTGAAACTACAAACCTAGCCTTCCATGAAGGAGGCAAACTAACAACAAAGAAAGAGGCAAACTAACAACAAAGAAAGAGGCAAACTAACAACAAAGAAAAACTAAGCCTTCCATGTAGGAGACAAACTAACAATAAAGAAAAACTAAGCCTTCCATGTAGGAGACAAACTAACAACAAATAAAACCTAAGCCTTCCATGAAGGAGGGAAACTAACAACAAATAAAACCTAAGCCTTCCATGAAGGAGGCAAACTAACAACAAATAAAACCTAAGCCTTCCATGAAGGAGGCAAACTAACAACAAATAAAACCTAAGTCTTCCATGAAGTAGGCAAACTAACAAGAAAGAAAGAAAGATGGAAAATGGTATTGGAGTTAATCTCCAAATGGTGTGTGTTTCTCCTCTTGTAAACCCTTCTATTTATAGAGGATTTGTGAGGCATCATCTTCAGAAAGTCACCAACTAGGATATTACTTTTCCACCCTTTTATTACTTTCACATGGGCTTTGTTGAAAATGCAAAACACTTTTGAATTTTTGTCACCAATTAGCACAACAATTTTGACTTTCTTGCACCGCAATTTCGGATGTTCACATGTCCGAATTAGAGTTTAACTTCTGAACAAAAGTTGTAGCCCCAGATCTTAGCTGTCCAACAGATTTGATTTCATATCAATATGACTTCTGTATCTCAAGATATGACCGGATCTTTGCACACTGTTCAAATTCCACGTCAGCAACACTATCTCATCTTTTGAGATAATTTCGGAGTCCTAAACATCCCATTTAGAGTCTGCTCTTACTTTGTAACTGTGGACACTTCTTTAAGATTTCATTCAAGACAGATTTCATGATTTTTGGATGTCTAAAACTCCTATTATGCTCAAAATACTATAATAGTGTCATTTTAATCGGGTAAACAAAGAAATTCAATTAAACTTCATATGAACCCAAACTCATAAAATATGACAAAGACCACTTAATTGAACATATAAGAAGTCTTAATGAGATAAAAGTGAGAAATAATTATTTATGAAATTTATGCTTATCAATTTCTTCTATTTAAAATTTTAAAATTTTTATTTTTTACTTAATTTTTTTCTATTCCAAACTCTGTTTTGAAATCAGTTTGAAATGAAGATTTCGGATTTGTGAATTTAATGAAATATGACAACACAAACCAGATCCATTACCTGTGACCTTAATTCGGGTAGAACAGGCAAGCATGAGACGAGACTATTTGGAAGGGATGAGTTGTGGAGAGACGTATAACGTGCGTTTAGTGTGTTCCTGTATTGCTGTTACTGTTATTAGAAGTAAGGATTTCAGCAGATTTTTGATGCAATCAAAAGTTAAAATTATCCTTTAAGTTTAACACAAAATGTGTCAGATTTATGTACTCTAGGTTAATTATGTCGGAGTCCCGTAATCATGTATCCATGAAGAAGGAGAAAAAAAAGAAAAAGAAAAGAAAAGGAAGTAGTGGATGTAACAAAAGTATGTCTTTAAATTTTATTATTATTTATTATGACACATAGTATTAATTTTATAAAAATATGTTTCACAGTGACTAATTCTAGCATTAGCCTAGTCATAAACATGATTAAACACTCATAAAAACATATTCCCAAATCCCAATTGACAATAATTAAAACATAAATAACTGGTAATTTCTAAAACCATTGCATACAACAAACAAAAGTTTAGTTGTATAGATGAAATTTAAAAAGATATTTGACTTGACTTGCCATTACTTCTATTCTTTTTCTTTTTTTCTACATGTATGATGTGCATGAAGATAAGATTATTAATCATCATAATATAAATAGAAAAAAAATTCTTACACATACCAAAAGAAACATATATTTATTTATATTTGAATGCAGATTTTTAAATTTATTTTTGTTATTATTTTTTTGAAATAAAAAAATCTATTAACAGTTACTTGAAAAATATAGATAAATAGATAAGACTATTTATATATAAAAAAAATTATTAATATGAATAGGACTCCTCTACCGCACGACAGAGTTATAGCCATTCTAACATGTGTTTGGCTAATTGTGTTGCCCTTGTTTCTAGGCGTTGCTATCCTTAAACTAATATGGAAAGATGAGTAAGGTTCATTCCCTAATTCTAAATGCAAGATCTATTTAGAAGTAAATTGAAGTTTTTCAACATTGACACATGCATGCTGTCATGAATTAACCTATTCTTTTGTTTCTCTTTTCTTTGCATAGACCCATACTCCTTCTGTTACTCTATTTGAGGTGCATTCTACCCAAAGTGTTATCGACCACAAAAAACCGCTTTAAGTTCTCACACCTTATCCAACTGATGCCTCTTTCTTAAGCTGTCATCTCATCGTTCTAGTTAATGTTTGCAATGTTTAAAATCATGTCTCAAAATTAGCTTTCCCTACATTTACCAATCAAATATAAAAAATTCGTTCAAGATAAATAATAATCTCAAAAATTTCTTATTCAATTTCTAATATCACATCCCACAAAGTTATTTAAATTTTAAATATTACACATCTCAAATTCATCATAAAATCTCTAAATATAAATATTAAAATTAAAAACAAACAAAAAAGGAAAAGTTTAAAAACTAAATTTACTTAACTTTAAAATTAATAACTTATTTGAAAAAAATTAAGATGACATATAATTTAAATTGAAAAAAAAAGGTGCAGTTAAGTTCAAGTAAACAAACATTTATATAAAATCTCAATAAATTGAGAGTTAACCTAAAATGGGTTTATCGAAAGAAAATCTCTGTTTCAAATAAACAAAACGTATATAAATTCCATAAAACTGAAAGTTAACCTAACTTGGATTTATTAAAATAAAATCTTCATTTATTGTTGAATTGAAAATTGAACTTTCTATGTATTTGGATGGAAAATTCTAGAATTCTGATGGATATGAAATTAATAATAAGAGATAACTGAAAAGAGATATAGATATGAAAGAAGTTATGAATGGTATTAAAAAATGTTAAATATAACAGAAGAATTTTTATTTTTATTTTTTAAATATGTCATTGAAATTTTTTATATGATTATAAATTTTTAGTATTTTTTAACTTTTTTTTTATATCTTCTAAACATAACAAATAAGCATATTTAAAAAATATAAATATTAAAATGGCAGTATCATTATTAGTGTTTATATTATTATAAAAATTATCATAGTCATTATTATTATTATTATTATTAATTTTTTAATGTTTCCACCTTATATTTTATTTGAACCTATTTAGTATCCCTATAAACTAGGTTTTTAAATCGTGCAGGGCAAGGTGTTGAAAACGACTTGATATTATCAAAATCCGATATTATACAAGGCACAATGCGATGATAATTTATTTTTTATATATGAAATTTTGGTGAGGGGGTGGTGCTCCTACATCGTAGAGCTAAAATTATTGCACGGGTTTAAACCTCCTACATTAATTGATCTATGCTATTTTGGGTTTGAAATTCGTTATTTTTAAAACATTGTTACCCAATTTGGGTATTGGACAAAGTATTTTTTTGTTGTAGGGGTTTAGGCTTGGTTCTCGATTAGCACGAGTTGGGCTTCCGTTCAGCTTTTGAGTTCTTTTTTTTAGGCCCTTGGGCCATTCTTCTTTGATCCCCTTTCATGCAAACCTTCCTCTTCCAAACCCTAGGCTATTGTGCATACTTCCCGTCGTTCAAGCTGCCATTAGTGTTTATAATCACCACAAGATATACATTTGGCATATTAAATGGTGATTCTGACTATGCTTTTATTAAGTGATGTGATTTAACCCATCAGAATGAATAAAAATATAAAAATATTATTTTTAAAATATTTTAAAAAGATAATAGAACAAATAAATATAACACAAATTGTAATTTTACCAAAGAATATTGAAATTATAAAAAGAAATATAATACTTAATGTGATGTGTAAAAAAACAACAATGTTATCAAGGATAAGATTTGTCCAACAACTAAAAGAAATCACATTACAAACTGTAACCTACCACAAAACAGCATAATATTAAAGACAAACATAATATTTACTATGATTAAAAAAATGATCTATTAAATAATACATAAATTAATAAAGATAAATATGATCTTAATATAATTTTCTAAATTACCCTTAATATTTATTCTTTCAAAACAATGGTCATATTCATACTTGATAACTTTTATGTTTTAACTTGCATGTTGTAATATTTTTTACAATATATATTAGGTTTCTCTTGACTACTGACAAAACATATCTTGATCACAGTTATGTTATGATCCAAAAGCAAAATTTTCATATTTCAACTCATTTCGCAAAAGTGTGAATTATTAAATATTTAATTACGACAATTTTGTATGCTGCATTTTCATCATGAATTTTTAATTGTTTAAATTTGTATAAATAACATCAAATACTTTATTTATTTATTTTTAAATTTTATTTTATTTGATCAAAATTATATATAAAAAAACTTTAAATGAATTAATTAAATCTCTATCAATCAAGTGTCAGTAAAAAAAATTATATTACATGAATTTATTTTAAATAAACTATTATTATTAAAATTTTTCTAATTGTTGTCGATGTTTCAAATATTAAGAATTTTTGTTTTTTTAAAATATTATTATTTTTAGTTAATATTTTTTATAAATTATTGTAAAAAATATAAAGATGATATTCCAAAACGTTTCTTTAATTCAACTATCAATTGTGTTAAAAATATTTTTAAAACTTTAAAAAATAGTAAATATTAGTCTGGTTCGAAATTATCTGGAAACAATAACTGAGTAGATGACATTGATTTTTTATTTTAATATAAAAATTTAATCAAAGGACCATCTCAAAACAAGATTATTAACTGATTAAATTAATATTCCAATAATTCTCTAGCATAAAAATAAATACATTTAATTTTTTATCCTACATACTTTCTTGAAATTTTCATTTAGAAATTATGAGAGAAATTGGCGAAAAAATTATGATTAGTCACATTAGTTTATGAACAATGAAGGTCATTGTTTTCATTTCCAAAGACAAAAATATTAATTGATGCAACTAAAATTTTTAAAAAATATTAACTATTATTTTTAAAAATCTTTCAAAAAGTTAATAAAAATAGGTAATGTTTTTCTAAATAAGTAGAAATAAATAAAGTTTTTTAACAAAGTAGATCGATGTAAAAATAAATAATTGATTGATTTTTTATAATATTTATACAATACTTATATTTTTTCATTTATCTAATGTGAGTGATTGAATGAAATTTTTTATTTTTAATGATTAAAACATATTATATATATAAAAAAAATGATAGCATAAATAATTATGAACCCATACGTACGCAATCAGCATCCCGGCTTTTGCATAATGGTGGCAAGGATTCATGAGAACCACTTATTGGCGATTGTGTTGTTTTTTGTCCTTATTGACATGGCACGTGGCTTTTATTTTTTATTTTTACTTTTTAGTGATCGTACACGGCATGTGGCTTTAGATCGTGTTATTGTGCATATGTTATGTTAATCAATAAAAGGACACTCAGTACCCAACCAGGATTTTTCTTGCACAGATATGATGGATTTGATATCAGTATTTTATATGAACAACTGTTTATTATTTGAAAGGATAAAAAATACACAGCACATCATTTAATTTTGACTATAAAAAGATTTATATTTCGATGAATTTTAAGCATAATTTAATTGAAAAATATATCACCTAATCCCATGTTGTCATTTTCTTTGAAGCAAACCATGTTCTTAAATAAATAAATTTTGCAAAAAGACAAACTATAAACCAATTCATGAAGGCGAATGCACTAAAAAAACGTTCAAAGACTAGCCAATAAGAATAATTATTGTATTTATTTTTTTATTCTAAATGTTAAATAGGCTTTAAAAGTTGAGGTTAACATCTTTAAGTTCTGTAAAGCTTTGCCATCGCTTATCACAACACAATGTATGTAACATAACAACTCTTAAGATCAAAATAGCTAAGCACCTTTCGGTTTATACAAATGATTGACATTAATGGATCCAACGATATAATTTCCTTCTCTCTAAAGGAAAATTTTTAGCCTCAAGGTAAGCACGTAAACCCAATTTGATCCTAAATTGTTTTTGTGTTGATTATGAAATTATGATCTTACGAAGGAATCCCAAAATAAAGACAAGTCGTTGGAGTAGAAAAGTGCGTTGGGACAGCAGAAAACAATCCACATTGATAACGAGATGAGAAGAGCATTATAACCAGAGAGATATAGCATAAACATTGATTACGAGATGAGAGTTGCATCCCAACCAGAAAAAATAGAACCCTGCACGTCTAATTCAAGGGATGTTTGTTTGCTTTCACTTCATTTCATTTCATCCCCAACCCCCAAACCAAAAAATCCTGTCAGCGAGTCAAAAAGGATTCTCGGGTTACGCGTGTAAGCCGAGGGACCCTGCCTGGCGCCATAAAATCACAACCAAAGTGTAGCCACACTGCACCTTACTAACGAATCATAAACCGCCACGTGGAAAATCATCAAAGTCAAGTACATCCGAAGCCAGCTGTACGTCTCCGGTTGGAGGGTACAAAAACAAATATCCAGATCCGAGTGCAGAGTATTATTGGAAGACATAATTCAAGTAATTCACCCCCCACAACAACAACACCCGTTTCATTTATTCCTCTTTCAAATTTGGGCACCGCTTAACACCTGACTTTTAGATCTAAAAACTAAAACTGCACAACCAGAGTCACACAACTCACGAAGAACCCAGACCCGAACCTCTCTATTAACAATGCCTCCTACTGACGAAGACATGGATCTTAGGGTAAAACTCCATGGAACCCCTATTCATTTTCTTCTTCCTCTATATTTCTCTAACTTCCTCTTTTTCTCTTCGTTCTTTTCTTTGCAGTCATCTTCTCAGTCTGCCTTTACAATCGGGTTAGATAGTTAACCCTATCGTCTTTCAATTCTCTCTTTCTTCACTTTTATTCCATTCATAGGGTTTTCGTTTTCTCGTGTTTGTTTCAGAGAGTACACGTTCGCCGATGTGGGGAATTTGGAGCATTGCGCCAAGTATTTGAACCAATCGCTCGTCACATTTGGCTTCCCGGCTTCCCTTGATCTCTTCGCCAATGACCCTGTCAGAATCGTTCTTCTTCCATTTCTCTTTCGTGCATATTAGTTTTGCGCCAATGTATAATGTGTACGTATGTTATGTGAATGATGTTGTTTTCGAAAATGTGGTTCAGGTTTCCATTGCACGGACTTGCAATTGCATTTACTTCTTGCTTCAGCAGAGGCAGCGTGACGTTGAATTTAGAGAGTCTGCTAGTGAACAAAGACAACGGTTGTTGCTCCATACAAACATTCGTTAATGTTATTCTCTAACTGTTATACATTGTATCTGTCTGACTTCAAGGTTTTTTTTTTTTTCTACTTTTGATGTCATAGATTGTTGTCTGACATATCGAGATTGGAGGCTAAAGTCGAGAGGCTTGAAGGTCAACTCCAAGTCAAAGACAGGGAGATAGCAACAATTACTAGAACGGTGAGGAGATGCTTAGAAACCTGGTTTTGGCAAACGTAAAGCATGTTATTATCTTACTTAAAGGAAAAGATCAAAAGTGTGTCTATTATGCAAGCCTTCAACAGTTTTCTTTTTTACGAAGTGATGTTACTAGGTTTGATTTATTTATTTATTAATTCATTGGGGTTGAATTCCTGTGGTAATTTTTGTTCTACAGGAAGCTAAAAACACAGCAGCTCTGAAGGCCCAAATTGAGAAGCTGCAACAGGAGAGGGATGAATTCCAGAGAATGGTTATTGGTAATCAGGTTAGAAGCTGGTTCTACTGTGTTTGTGGTGGCATCTTGTTTGGTTGTCCCTACTTCAAATTGGATAATCTCTGACTCTTATCAATGTGACTATGTGAATGGTGCCATAGCAAGTAAAGACTCAACAAATGCATGAGATGAAGAAGAAGGAAAAGGAATACATGAAGTTGCAGGTAGGATATCTTTGATTTTTCTTATTGAAATGAGAATGGTATTTAGGTGATTGATGCTCTTACATTATAGGAACTTTATCAATGAAGTATTGCACAAGTCCACAAGTTATTAGATTTGGAAATGAAGGGGTGGTATTGTATTTGCAGGAGAGGCTAAACCAAGTGTTGAATGAGAAGAAGAAAGAATCCAGGTCAGGCATGGAGATAATGAATTTGCTTCAGGTATCAGCTATCCATGTAGTTTGGACTTTGCTCAGAAGATATTCAGTTTTGTAATAATTTGGTATTTGTGATGTGTGTCAACAGAAGGAAGGGAGGCAACGTGGTACATGGAATGGGAAGAAAGCTGACAATGATTTTTATAAAAAGATTGTATGTAGTTTGATAAGCTTTCACCCTGTCATTATAGCTGTTTGTATTCTGGACACATCTTCATCTCTTTCAATTTATTTCTAAATGTTGAAAGGTTGATGCTTATGAGGCAAAAAATCAAGAACTGATGGCAGAGAATGCTGATTTAAGAGCATTATTAAGATCAATGCAGGTAGGTTCCTGATACTTAATTATTGTTACTTGCTGAATTTATACTTGAGGATAAGTTTATTTGCACCATGTGTTTCTTTTGCCCACATTTCATTCCTTCTCCTTGATGTGATTTTGGATCTTCCATCAACTTGTTTTGTTATCATTCGATTATTGTATGCTGCTTTTTTAATTTTTCATCATGCCCTCAATTTTTCAAGATCTCTCTCTCTCTCTCTCTCTCTCTCTCTCTCTCTCTCTCTCTCCTTCTCTTCCCATATTAATAATATCTGTGTGAGTGTGCATGGGTAAACGCTCTGTGCAGGAATGGTTGGTTTTGCCACTTCCATTCTGTTAACTTTTTCATTATTAAAAATTTTATGCTTTGGGTTTGGACATGCAGTCAACAATATATGGATTTAGATGTATTATGGGAATTAAATATTTCGTGAAGCAAAGTGTAAATGATGGATGTTCATAGTAACTAAATGGGGACTGGAAAAATGAACATTAACTCAGCAGTCAATTTAGCGGTATTGGTGGTTTTCAGCATATTTCTTTTTTGTTTTTCGTCTAGGTTCCTGATTTGTCTGTCACCTAGGGTCTGTACTTACTTCTATATAAAGGCCTTTAATTCTGCAATGCCCTTCCTTCTAAAGCAGGTTCATTGACCTAGATTATGAGATTTGTGAATGTACTAATTCCAGGTGGATATGCGTGATTTCTTAAATGCTCCTAATGGACTACCAAAGCAATCTCTTACTGGAAATGAAAGAGTTGAAAGCGATCCTTCACAATCTCCTTTGGTTGGGAGAACGGTATGGAAGGTTATTACTAGTTTTTCATACTTTGTTCCCAGCGTCAATCTGCCTTAAGAAATTAATGAGTTTGTTACTTGCAGGATGTATTTGACCTTCCTTTTCACATGGCCAGAGATCAAATAGAAGAAAGTCTTCGAACCAAGATGGCTTCTATAAAGGTAAATTACTTATAGTTATCACTTATCAGTATCACTTTCCAATTTCCATCTTTACGTATTTGCATATATGAATTGTTTGTATTTATTTTTCAATGGCTTGGTTGTTAAAATATGAAGGAGCGCATGGTTCAATTGCAAGATGCACAAAAAGGAGCAGAAGTTACTTCAGAGGCTACTGAGAGGGAACTTGAGCTTGAAGCTCAACTTGTTGAAGCACGAAGCATCATACAAGAGCAGGTAATGTCCTGTATTATTGCAATTGCAGTTACAAGTTAAGTCCAAGGCATTTAGAGCCTGTTTGATTGTGATGTAAAATCAACAAAAGCAGCTTTAGTTAGAGAGGCTCTTCTTTTGATGTTTCATGGCGTATGCCAAAAGTACAGAAATGCTTTACAATGACAGCTGTTGGGGGGGGGGGGGATGCTTTTAAAAAGAATCAGGAATCGGTCCATCTCTTAGGAAGCAAAAGTGAAATTTCTCAGCACGGTAAAGCTGATACTTATCCAGGAAATGGAGGGAAAATAGAAAAGAATGGCAGTAGTGCTGTCTTATGTCTTTTTATCTATCTATGCTAGGTTAATTGAAATTTCCTTTCCAGGTACTCTATGTGGTGTTTACTTTGCGGATTCTCTTCTCAACATTTTGTAGGTGGAACAGTGAAAACAAAAAAAAATATTGTTTTCTGTTTTCACTATTTTCAATATAAAAATGAAAATAGAAAACAAAAAATATTTTCGCAAACCAAACACTACCTAAATTTTCAATTGTGTTTATATGACTGTACATGTGGACTTGTGTAATGTGTATCTTAATTAAAATAGTTCTCTCTTTCAACAAATCCAAGGGTTTTTTCTTAATCATGTTTTTCAATCTAATTGTCTGGAAGTAGTTTGACTAGCGCTGGTTTGTGTTAATTTGACTTTGTATTTCAAATTTAAATGAGACAATAATGTGATAATGTGTTGTATTGCAGGCATCAATAATGTCTAAACATCTAGCAAAATCTGACAGGCCAAGGTACTCAGTGTACTTTAGATTTCTGAGAACCGTCTAATTATGTATGGATGCAATAACATGAATTTTTTTTTTCAATTTACAGGGAATCTATCATTTCAACACCAGCTGAGGTATGTATTTGTGTATGTTTGCCCGTTTCTTGTTTCGGGCGAGTATTATGTTATGTAAATTTAGTAATCAACCTAATTTTCGTATAATTGAGATTCTGAAGGTTTTTTGTAGTGTGAATTTGTGGTGGTTGGTTGATAAGTAGCTTTGGAGACTTATTTATAGTGAGGTATACTTTATTTTGTAAAGTGATTAGGGCCTCAAACTAACTTGTGGAGTTTCTCTTTGCGTGGAAAACCCAATCCCTGATTGTTTCTTAAGTTCGTAATTGAGATAATCTTTGTTGTTTTTAAGTAGGGCATAGCATCTGATATTTTATGTATCCTTTGACTTTTTTGTGCATGCAACTGGTAAGTTAGGAGTTATCCAGTGGTTCTCAGTCTTGAATAAAATTTCCACCATTAGGTATGTTGATTGAGGTCGTATAACTAATCAATTCAGTTTGTAAGAGCACAACATACCAAGGAAGAAGAATATTTGTCAATAGCTCTTAAGTTCATACAATTTAATTGACATGATCGGATCAGATGAAATTCATGTTAGTTTTTTTTCTCTATTTTTGGGTTTAGTTGATTATTTTTCCTTTTGTCTCTGCATATGTAATAAGCTATTAATGCTTTGTGATTCTGAAAATATCTTTGAAGTGTGAGTGTGCTTAAAACCCGCTGGTTTTTCCCTTTTGAGGGAGTTAACTCATTCAGCACCTTCAGAGACATCTGGTTTTGAAGATAAAACTGATCAATCACCTAAAATTCTGAAGCTAAGTTGTTAGTACTGAGATTTATAGAAAGGGGAAGGACAATAGAAAAGGATTTCTATCATACTTATTCATCTACTGGCTGCAGAGGAGATCAAAATATTAATGTTGGCATGGTCTACTTGTCTTTGTGATGTTGATAGTGGCAGCAAGTGTTGGTGTAGAAAGGGAGGTGGTGATGATCAGATAATGGTGTTTAGTATTAACCGTCTGTGTATCTGATGTTTAGCATTAACCGTTTGTGTGGTCTACGTTTCTGATCTTGTATTTGGTTGATACTTTCATTCTCTGCAATTGAAATGTCGATTAACGTATGATTTTGAGATTCAATCATGAAGTTGAAATCTTGATCGTGTATAATCATGTTGGTAAAAATATAGTCATCATTATGGCTTCAGCTTTAGATTTATTATTACTTGCTTCTCGACATTGACGGTGCCTGCGTTGTGATATTTGTGCTTTCTTGATTTACAGGCTGTATGTAATTAACAAAGCTGAGGAGGGTTCTCACATTTGATGCTTGGCATGATTAATAGAGTTGGCTCTGTAGTGTAAATTGCAAGGACAGCATGTTTTTGGCCTTTGTTGCTAATCCTGCTTGTCCATCCTACACTGCCCTAGCTTACGTTAACAGCCCCGAGTATGGGCGGATGTCATTGTAATTAGTATGATGTTGTAATTAGTGTTATTGCACCCTTGGAACTGCTTCTAGAAGGAAAAATAGATACTATTTATCTCACAAGGACTGTTCAAACTACATAGCATTTGAGATTGACAGCTAGAAAGATTTTATAACAGCACTCTGCTCCTCCAAAATTCATCTCATTAATAAGGTGGGAAACATGCAGGTCATGAATTTACACTAGGTTGTAGTTTTCAAAATGAAATGCAGAGGAATTACTCGGGGCATAGTGTTCTATAAAGCCATAAGATGACAAGGGTATCCATCTTCAGCTCTTTATGGATTGTTTGGTTGGGGGAAGGTGGAAGGAACGAAAGAGAATGTGGGAAAATGTTTTCTCTTATTTATTTGCGTATGGAAAGCGGAGGAAAGAAGTATTGACTTCAAATAGGAGAAAGTAGAGTGGGAAGAGATTTTTTCTTTAATTTTAAATTATTAAAAAATATAAAAATAAATATTATATTAATAAAAAATAGTAAAAAAAATAAAATTTTAAAGTTAAATTTATTTTTTTTAATTTATATAAAATAAAATTTATATTATTAATATATATATATATTTATATAAAAAGGAAAAGAGATTTTTTCTTTCTATTTTTATCTATTTAATCAGCTCATTTTTCTTCATTTATTTATGTATGAAACTTTGAGCGAAGGAAATATCGATTTTGAAGTCTATGTCAAATTTAATTTTCAAATAGGGGGAAAATGGAGGGAAAGAGTTTTGTTTTTTTCGTTTTAAACTGTTAAAATTATTAATTTTTTTAAAATATAAAAATAAATATTATATTAATAAAATAAAAACAATAAATTCAATTTTAAAAAAAATTATTTTATTAATTTTTTTATCTATTAAATAAAAAAAGATAATTTTTTTTATTCATCTAATCAACTCAATTTTTTTTAATTTAATTGTCTTTTTCTTTTTTTTTTCCCCGTTTTTCATGTTATCACGAGGCTACTAAAGTTTCCACCTTCGGCTATTTACTTTAGTACCCCTCCCCACAGGGGATAGTGGAGAGAATTAGAAGCTATTGGAATTTTAAAGAGAAATCCTAGATCATACGAGTCGTACTTTGATGAAAACTGTACAATAATACCAGGGCTTGGAGGAGTTGATATTAAAGTTTTATAGTTAACTTAACAGCCTGGAATTCTGAGTTAGTCGATGCCTTTACTTGAAAAATAAACTATATACCATTTAATGAGTAATACTGAGGTTTTTATTTTTTTAATACATGTACATATTTAAAATTGAAACATTATAATGAATTTATATCCGTATGAGTTTATTTATTCTAATGGATTTGGATAAATGACTACGATGCACTTCATAAATAGTTTTCATATATTTCTCTGCATGAACTTATTGATTCCTGGGGGCTTCCAATGCCATTAGACGTACTTCATTAGATCAAATATGTAAATTAACCTGTAGAAGGTGATTTAATTTAAATCAGTGATTAAGTTTGACTTTTGAAGATATAACTGCGTTAAATATTTGGAGAGTTTTGGTGTTTGTAATAGTTGTATCTATCTTAAGCAGGATGATCTCTTGTAGAATTATATTCCAAAAAAAAACATCCATTTTAATAGACTTGTCCAGCGTTTTTCCCGGCATGTAGGCCCGAAGTATTTTAAATACGTCGTAGGGCATGAACTACCGTTTAATAACTATAAAAAGTGACTTGTTTCTGAAGAGTGATGAGGAGGTTGATGGGTTGCAGGTGATAGTAACAACTGGGCCTACTAATGCTTACCAAGACACATTTGTCTATCTCATCAATATTACTTTTCCGAATAGATTGCCTTTGTTTTGGTCCAGGGGAGGGGGATGTGGAAAAGATTGGGTGCCTTGTGAGAAATTGAATTGGTTTTATTCTTACGAACGTATAATGCTTCATAAAAATGGCCACAATGAATGTTTCCCCAACAGTGGTTTGGAAGCATATATAATGACAATTAGACTAAGATTTAATGAATATTTACAGAAAAATAGACATTTAGTAAAATGAGTATGCGTTCAGATATGAATATTTACCTACATAAATTTATGGAAACGAGTGCAGTATGATATTTTATCACCCGACTCACCTCATGACTTCACATACTTAATACATTAATTTTAAAATAAAAACCAATATTACAGTTATATGCTTACAATTTTTTGGCATAACTAACAAATCGTAATTTTAGTCACTTAATTTTTTTATCTTAAAATTGAAAATAACTTCTTACTGTCATCATCTAATATCTCCATCTTCCTCATCATGTTGCAATGCTAATGTGATGTCATTCTTCAAACTTGTTGGTTGGGAGCATTATTGATATGTTGTTCAGTAACTTCCTCTTTCTAATTAGGATCTGAAGAAACACTTTTGTTAACAAAAGTGTAGATAATGGATCTATTCATGAGTATTTAGAGATCCAAATCTATCGGATATGGGAATGGATAATTAAGTGATTATCCGTGCAGATATGATTACAAGAACGAGTATTTCTTCAAAACAAAGATATATATAAAGACAATTATTGTAATACCTTATCCAAAACCATATGGATACCATTCCTATGTTTGTTTTCCTCGAGCTCATGCGATTTCACAAAAGAAAAAAAAATGTTTTACCGCCGTAATTACTATAATTAAGATTAATCTTAAAAGCCCATTTTATAAAAAAACGATAAAATACAGCTTCCGTATTACGTTAGAAATTTTATATTAAGCTTTAATACAAATTTTCTTTTAAGATAATAAATTTAAATAAAAACTATTTCATTTGATTTTCTAATGTAATTCCAACTAAAATTAATTTTATAAAATCGAGATCATTGAAATTAAATCAGGCCAATTTCACCTAAATGTATACTTCGTGCACCAGTTTCAAATATTTTGTGTGGGGCTTAGCCAAGGATAGCAACCTGTGATCTTTTTTGTTGGGGGAAGGGAGGGAGGGGGAGGTAGTTAAGTGGTTATCGAATTGCACGCTTCTGTAACTTTATACGTTAATGGACAATTTGGTTAGACAAATGATCATAAGTCATAACTACCAAAATAATATCCCTTTCTCTTTTGATTTATAACTGCCCATATTTAGCATCATATATCTATGTAACTGCTATATTACGGTTTCCATCCGATACTACACCATATTTGTAAGCTAAAATATGCAATCGGGATTTATGCAAATCACAATAAAAATCGAAAGCCAGTTAATTATCTTCCCATATACAGAGCGAATTGTTTGCATGCACGTGATAATGTAAAGAATAATGACTGTTACACATAGTTGCAATCTCGTATCTTCCACGGCAGCGATAAAATTAGAGTGCAGAGAAGCTCTGAATAAATTAACTATGATTAATTAGACGATGATATTTTTACAAAAGAAAAATAATGTGTGGAGTGTGTGCGAATACAATTCTAATGTAAATGCAAAAAGCAGAAGCGATTGCATATAATATTATTTTATTTTTTTCAATCACGCCTTGCAATTGAAACGAGAAGTCTGCTAATATGCAAGGGTAAGCAACCTAAGGTGAAGGGCCTTCCATATACTTGTCCAGTAGGAGTAGGACTCTTGATGGATGACATAGACGACAGAGAAGAAAAACTTGAACCACGAGGGGAAGCAATAGACTCAGAGTCAGAGCTGCAATCCAGTGTTGATAACACATCCAAATCCGCAACATCTTGATGAAAACAATATTGGGCCTTGTTGGTTTTTCCAAATTTTACCTTTTTCTTCCAAAACAGAAGCCATGAGCGGTTTGAAGGCTTGGGTTCTGGAATGCATGGCTTGGGTAGCCCCAGGCTGAGAAGTGCTGGTGGGGGAGTGAGTGGAGGGAGCTCTTCTTCTGGTTGTTCCTTTGCAATCCCTGGCTGCATTTCCCATTTGAATGGAACCCCTTCCCCACTCCTATAGTAAGAGATACGAGAGGAGCATTCCATAGAGGATCTCCTTGAAAGAATCTTGCTCCATGACATGTCCTTTTCATATTCAAAATCCATCATAGCTTTTGGACGAGGGTGTAAAACTATCTATGGGCTACATGGTATACATTTCTTTATATATACCCTTATCAGTATTAATTCTTGTTACTTCTATTTTGAGTGATTTCAAGTCTTTTTTGATTGAAAAGCAAAATGGAAATGTAGTGACGTAGTTTCTAAGGCTATCTCATATTGTAAATAGGTCGGCTTCTAATGCATGTGCCATGACCAAACCCGTAAGACTTGCCCTTCATCTTACCTTCTAAAACCACATATGTATGTTATTACATTATTTTATATGAATTAAGCGCCTGTGATCATTAACATAGACCATATTATCCCTGTGCTAAATGTGAGGCAGGGGGCCACTCAGGCCACACATATTAGGGTTACAATTGTCACCAAGCCAAGGCTTTTTCTGTCGAATTGGTATTTTATATATATCATGACAACTCTAGTCCATCTACTTGTCTCCATAACGTATTGAGCGCAACTTTGATTGGAAAATTTGATAACTTTTCTCAATTGCGAAGAAAGTAAAGTTCATTTCATTACTTTGGACATCACCTAAGCTTTCGTTCATTGAATTTGAACGTATGCAAACGCTACTAGCTACTACTTCATAATTAAAATAATAAAGTGGACTTTTGACGATTAGTTATTAAAACTTCTTATTGAGTATGATCTGGGAACAGTTGACCTAACTGTGGAAGATATAGCTCATTTTTTCTATATACTGGTAGTTCAAGTATTCCGTGCTTACCTTAAGAAACGAGGCCACTTTTTGTTCTCAGTTCTCACCGACTTCAAGAAAATTCTTTGTTACGATTAGTTAGGCTTCGGTAATGCATTGGCTGTGTGCGATTACTTCATATTTTCATTATTTTGTAGGCATATGAATAAGACATTTAACATGCAACCTTGTTTTTAAACATTAAACATTCCACAGAGTACGGTTAGTTAAGTGTTGCCTTTGGCGGACATTCTAGTATTTAATAGACGGCACAAAGCAGAGAAAATGTATTTTTACGTTCTTCTCAAGCTAGTCGGAAATTGAGTATCATCTAAATTTTTGGACGGTTCAAGTCGTCAAAATACCTAAATTTTCGTGGAAATTACAATTTTTAATTTTATGAACAACGTGTGATTTTCAAAATTGAAGTTTGAATTAAAATATCTCTTACATTCTTCGTCTTTTTTTTAATAAAAAAATGGAGGTGTTGTCTCCTTGGACCTCCTTACACATGTGATCAGATATATGACCATTTCAAAACATTATTATACTCCTAAGATAATATTGAATGGTTCTTCCCTGTGCCATATGTTATTTCCTAGCCTTTTTTTTTTAGAATCCACATTATATTAACATAGTTAGATTTATAATATATGTGATGTACGCTATGTATAGATAAATATTTGAAATAATTAAATTAATAATTTGAATAATTTATCTTTACTTAATAATTTTATTTTTATCTATTGATTATTTACTTTATCCAAATTGGTAGTTTTTATTATTTTTAATTCTATCTCTTATATTTTAATTATTTATTTTTTAAAATTAATTTCTTTTATAAGTTAACTTTATTTATTATCTTTTAGAATTAGGAAGGAAGATATAAAATTTGAAAATATTAAATAATATTTATTTAATCTCTTGTATTTATTTATTTAGTAAAAATTATCTAAATATTATAAGATCATATATTTTTACAATTTCTTGTTAAATTTTTTTCTATCTTTTAGATAAAATCATAAAAAAAAAATGAGAACAAGTGAACACATAATTACTTAATCTTGATAAAAAAATAGAAATATTAATAAATAAAATTTTAATTTATTTTTTTAGTAAAACGAAAAAAAAAGGACGTTTAAATTGAGTGAGGATCAACATTTTCTAACACCCTCAATATATAACAACATCAAAAGCTATATGCTTTGTTGAGAAAATGTGCCATCAACAAGTAGTAGAATGGACATTTGAGATCCAAAACATTATTTCACACCAACTATTTGATAATTACTAAAATTGATTATGTAGAAAATATTTGAGAGAAATAAAAGTTTAAATAAGAATAAAAAACATAAAAAATAGAGAACAGAAATCAATAACATAAACCAACAATTCAATTATAAAAAAATTATAATATATACTTAAATTCATTTATGTAGTCACTAATGTTATCCAATTGTTTAATAATTTAGATTTGTTTTTTTTTCTAATTGTCAATCATGTACTTTTAATCTATTATCCATCACTGATGATGCAATACTGCTATTTTTTTTTTCTCTAAAATATTATACAATATAATAGCTTTGAAAACATGAAGTCTCAATAAAATTTTAATTTAATAATGAATTGAAATTGAAAGAATTAAGATTGTTCCTCCCAGTTCCCTGACTTGGTTTATTTTAAAATTTCATTAACTGAAGTACAGTTGTTAGTCAACTAATTAATTAAAATTATATTGATTGTAGTTAATTCTCATCGTATCGTTCATAATAATATAAAAAAATCAATAAAGAACGATGAATATAAATATATTATATTAAATTATAAATATATAGTTCAAAATATAAGATCCAGTATAAAGTTATTTAATCAATAGAATGAAGAAATATCAAGTTCAGTGTTATTAAAATTAAAAGAATATGAGTATATTTTGTCACTTTTATGTTAAGAAAATGTTAGGTTTTAAAATAGTGGAAAAAGAAAATTTATAATTTATAAGAATTTGTTAAGTTTAATTTTAATATTTTATTAATATATAATTTTACATTATTAATCAATTAGAAATTATTTTAGATATACATTTTAACACAATTACTATGAAAGTTAATTTTTAGTTATATAAAAATTTATGATTGAATAATAGTATAGGAAAATTTAAACTGTTAGTGCATTTCAATTTTTAAAAAATTTAATAATAATTATTTAAAAAATAAAAAAAATATGATTAAAAATCCATCTAATACAATACTTAAATTAATTATCACGATGATAAGATGTAGAAATGGTCTTCAATTTTGAAATATAAGCAAAGAGAATATTTCAATTATCCGAATTACTCAGTTTAATGGCTGTTATATAAATTTTAATGTGTTGAACTAACTAAATTAAAAAATGATTTAATTTTGTATAACAAAAAAAATCCATTTTATTTTTATTGATTAATATATTTTGGATCTTATTAAAAATAAAACAGTTTAATCTCGTTTCATTTATTTCTCTTGTATATGGTAAAATAAAGGAATGGCTATGCTAACCTCTTTTGAAGTTAGTGATAAATACCCTTGAACCTTTATTTATTCGAAAATTACACTTAACTTCTCTATATTATTGAGATATGTTATCCTTAGACTACTTATCATTTTTTATTTATGAAAAAAGGCAAAATAAATATTATTAATAAGAAAATGGGAGCACACATGATACTCCTCGATTCAAGATTAAGAAAGGAAAGAAAAATGTATAATCTAACCGAATTGACATTAACGCAAAACTCTTGTAGACACTTTTTGTCATTAACTAAATACAAATAATATTAGCATTCATGTGATTCAAAGTTCAGTAAAGACAATACTCTCGATTACAAAAGGAAGAAAAATGTACAATTTAACTAAATCATGTTGGCTGCAGAATATTTGTAGGCACTTGATTGATTCCCTACGTTCTTTAACATTAACTAAATACAAAGAATATTAGCAACCATTTTTAATTTAAGATTGAGTAAAAATAATAATTTTCGATTCATGATTACAAAAGGAAGATAAATGTACAATCTAACAGAGTCAACGTTGATAACAGAACACAATTAAGCACTTGCTTCCTTATATCTTTATCATTAACTGAATACAAATAGCATTAGCATTGAATATTTTTAGATGTTTACATAACTAGTAGTAGCATTGAATTAATTCTCAGTAAATAAAACAAATAAAAGTTTAGTCTCCTTAATTAATATGAGTTGTTAAATGATCCATATATCCTTTTCATTATGTCCCTCTTTTGTAGAACCTTTAGCCGTTTTCTCTTCATATTTACAATTCTTCGTGTGGAACAAGTGAAAGTTGTCCTCCAAAATCTGATCCCATTCTTTCCGGACAATCTTTGAGCTCCTAATTCTTATATAGTCATTGGCTACAAAGTTACAAACATTACCACTTGACGGTAACAGTGCATTTTATCCTCACACAACTTGATCCACAACATCATACATCATATGTATATATATAGTATAAAAAATTTAGAATTAGAATTCCATACAAATTATTATAATTTTGTAATATTAGACTGATTCATATAGGTTGTAAGAGCAGAATTAAATGATTTTTATTCATATAACCAAATAAATTATTTTAAAAATAGTTTATTAAAAAATAAGTTTAATTATATTTTATTCTTCTAAAATGATTAATATCAATTTTTATGTCATACTAATTTATCCAACAATTTTTAATTTATACAAAAAAGTTCTCCTACTAATTTGTTCTGTACAAAATATCACATTCATGTTTTTTTTATTCATATAATTGAGAATTTATGACATGTTTAATATAAAAATAATTTAAAAAGGTTCCAAACATAGACTCTTGAATGATTTTATAAAACAAAATTAAGATTTTAAAGAGTAAATATTTAAAACTTTTTAAATTTTGGATAAAACATGACACTTTAATTGATGAATTTTAAAGAAAAAAGTGTTTTATATATTTTAATTTATGATAATTTAAGAAGAGAATAAGAAGTTGAAAATTCTTTTTTTTAGAGAGGGAGATAAACTAAAAAAAATATATTATAATAATTAAAATTAATATTAACTTTTAACGAATAAATGTTTAGAATCCAAAATCATAATTAATTATAACACAAAAAATAAAAGTGTAATAACATTTAAAAATATTATGTTATATACACATACACACTAGTCGTATACCCATGTGATATACGGGGATGGAATAATAATGTATGTTCTTTTCTAATCACATTTCATATGTTAAAACTCAGAGTATTATATATATATATATATATATATGGGCATATGTCTTTTAAATGGTTAGCATTTACTTAATTACAATGGTTAGAGGTGCAATGTATTTCAACAATATAAGAAAATTGTGTGTGAATATTAAATAAAAAATATCTAGATGTGTTTATCGGCAACCTTTAAAAAGGTAAAACAATATATTTTTTTGAAAATTAATCCTACCATGTTTATTAGATTCATAATCATAAACAGTTTAAATTAAGCTATATAATTCAAAAAATAAAATTATTACCTATTTTTCAACATCCCAATCACACAATTTAATTTATAATTTTTTGTTCAATTTCCAATCAAAGTCTATGAAATGCTGATAGTTATCAAATGTAATTTATTAATTACTGACCATTTTATATAAATAATATTAGCAATTTCTGAAAGTAAGAAACAGAGCATGAACATTTTATTTCGAACCCGTTATGTTTTTGTTCCTTCAATTTACGGAGATAGAAGCTAAATATATTTTTTACAAACAAAAACAAAAAGGACAATCGTTAAAATAAAAATCAGACAGAATGGCGGGAAACTAATTTCTATCATTTTCATCCACTGGGAGGGAAAAGAAACATATGTATTCAGTTACAGCGAGCACACCCAAATTGTGAAATTTCAAATTTGTTATCACTCTCTGCATTTCGATTTTACAACTGAAGAAGAAGAAGAAGCAGCAGCAGCAGCATGTATTCGAGTGCAAGCCAGTTCGACGGCAACGCAGCCTTCTCCGGCGGCGGATTCATGCCTACTCAGACCACTCAGGGCCCCGACTCTTCCTTCTTCCCCTCCAAGGTCCCTTCTCCTTTTTCCTTTTTATCATAATCACAACCACTTTCAACCTAAAATTACCTAACACCAACGTATTTATGCTCTAGGGTTTAGGGTTTTGGACTCTCACTTGCTCTTTTTTTAATAGCCAGTGTTTTGAGAAAATAGAATGGAATCAGTATGTGGTTTTATGCTCTATTTGTTTTGTAGAATCGCGATGCTCAGTCCTTGCTTCCTCTGACAGTCAAGCAGATAAACGATGCGTTTCAGTCAAGTGATGATAAAACCAATTTGATTATCGATGGTGTGGATGTTAACAATGTATGTTCCTTGAATCTTAGCTCGTGATTTGGTTATGGTTTGCGCGTTCTCTTGTTCTGACAATTTGTGTCCAGATTACTCTTGTAGGAAGGATATGCAACAAAGCTGGGCGAATTACTGATGTTACTTTTGTGCTCGATGATGGCACTGGGAGGATTGATTGTAACAAATGGTGATTATTGTTAAATTTGTCTTATCTTATCTTTTATATATATATATATATATATATATATATATATATATATATATATATATATATATATATATATATATATATATATAAATTTTTGTGTCATTTTTTGTCTATTACCCTTTCCTTTTGTGAGTGATGAGTTTTTGTTTATGTGCAGGCTGCAGGAAGCTGCTGATACAAATGAAGCGGAGGGTATCATGTATGCTATTATATTGCATTTCCTACTGCATAGATTTTTCATTGCATTTAAAACTATATTTATCTGTAGATATAAAGAAGAATGGCTAGACATATTACTCATTTTAATCACCTTTTCCTCTTTTTTCATCACATTCTTCTTCTTAATACTATAAGTTTTTACTGGGTTTATTGAGAAAGGAAATGAAATGTTTCAAATTACATGTTATCGCTGAAATATAATTTTTTCATAGAAGAAAAAGGAAACAAAAATATGACATGGTAACCATTCTTTCTTTGCATTTTTCTATCGTTTTTTTTTATTTCCTGCAGGAAAATACACACACTAACACACACACAGCTGATCATTTTGCATTGAGGTGGTTTGTAGGGTTGTTATTCACTTGTTCCCACCTCTGTATTTTTTTAATTTTTTTTTCACACAGTTTATTTCATACATGTACTGATATTATTGTTTCATTATTAGGGATGGAATGTATGTGAGGCTCCATGGACACTTGAAAGGTTTTCAGGGTAAAAGGACCTTAAATGTTTTCTCTTTCAGGTATAGTATGAAGTTTACCTTTCACTTTGTATTTTAACATTTCAATGTTTTAAATTGTCTTGGATATCTATCATTCCGAGGCCAGTTATCCTGTTGTCTTAGTGATTATTCTATGATGGGGGAAGACCTGTTATTTTGCTTACAGTTTTATATTTTACTTCATTTTCAGGCCTGTGACCGACTTTAACGAGATTGCCAGCCATTTTATTGATTGCATATATGTCCATCTCTATAATTCCAGGTTACGGGTATTGGTTATGAACTTGCAAATTTTATGTTTGACTTCAATGTGATATGATGTGCATATATCTTTATGAATTTTAGCAAGTCCATACCATACGTGTGTCTGTGTGTATATTCTAATGTTTCATGTGGTAATATCTTCAGATTGGTGTCCCTAATCAGCAATATGTTACTAATTCTGCACCAATTACTCCCACAAAAGGCTATCAAGCCCAAGCTGTTCCTCCAAATCAAGTAAGAAAGTCAACCATTTTTTTCTGTTTTTTCACTTCATTTTTATTCAATATCCTCACAGGTTTTTCCTTGTAGTTCTCTGGTCAACATATCAATGGTCAAAAAAGTGTGGAAGATATGGTCTTAGATGTTTTGCATCTTCCCACAAACAGGTGCTTTTTTTTAAGTGATTTTGCTACTCTTATTTATTTGGCTCTTGTTGAACATGTAACTTACTCCCTTCTTGGTGCCTTTGTTTTTCCCTGATGTTTGTTTATTCTTGTGATTTTGTAAGTTACATGCCTGCTATGTCTGTAGAAGTAGAATAAGGATATTTAGTGAAAGGTTGGAAACAGATTTTAATTAAAGGGCATGTTAAGGAATGGTCCATCTCTAGTGATTATACATGGCTGATGGTACACAAGTTGGTAAACTGCCATCTGGAGCCTATGATGTGAACGAGCAGAGTTAATTTCGTGGCATGATTTGTGTTGATATCCATGAGTTTCAATAGGAGTTTAAAAATGTATCCTATATATATTTTTTCTTGTTATGACAGAAAAATAAAAAGAATCTCAAGAATGTTGGGTCTTCTACGTTAATTTTATTACTGAATAGAATCTTTCATGAGTCTACTAGAAAACTTTTACAATTGCTCATATCCTCAGAATTAAATAGTGAAACAACTAATATTCAGCATTCCTTGATGATATATTCCAAAGTTAATTCAATCGTACAAATCATCTCGCGGGCCTACTTATAATAGAGTTTGCACTTATTTGCTTTTTGGATACGTGTGTTGAATATTGTCTGGTATTCTAAATTTAATCTGATATTGATGTTTCAGGACAAGGGATGAGGGAGTCCCTCGTGATCTTATTGCACAACATATTGGAATTTCTCTGGATAAGCTCATGTCTCTATTTCCTCTCCCCCCTCTCCTCTCTCTTTCATGCTATCCAAATTTTGTTGACTCTGATTCTGTTTCTGCAGGCTGGCTATTAAAAATCTTATTGAGGAAGGTGCCATTTATGAAGCCATAGCTGATCACTATAAATCAATCATCAATGGTTGACATATTGTTGGACAACGACATCAATTCTGCCAGAGTATACTCAACTCTGCGTAACTTTGTATGCATTCTAGTGATACATATAAGCAAAGCAGCGGTTCTGCTAGATTTTGATCTACTTGTTTTTCTTTTCACATGATAATATGAACTGCTAAGTGGTAACAAATATAACATGTAATGTATCTATGTGCAAAGGTTTTTTGTCAGACGGATGAAGATTAACCACTTTTTTAGGGGTTTAACATAATTGTATTCAACAGTGGCATGTAGTTATCTTGAAATAAGGACTTTTTTGGTCATACTTGGGATGCTCTTGAGTGGAGCTAATGGGCTTCGTAGCAAAATGGTACTCTAGAACATTTTTTTAAGATCCGTATCTGGGCCATGTATTGGGCCCTTGATGATGCGAAAACGGTTCTCCAATAAATTTGACTTGCTTATTACCAAATAGGTGACAATCTCAGGATAGGATGTATTCAGCCCAGTAGCTTAGATACATGCACACTTATGAAAAATATATTGATACTTAAGGTCATGGACGCGTATGATCAATAAAAAGGGTCATATACACGCAACACGTAACTGTTTCAACTCGCTTCATAGATATACTTCTATTTTGAAGTCTATAAAATAAGAGTAAACACAGAATGTAGAGGACACTGGTTGTGGGTGGAGTGGTATACGATGTTCAAAGATTCTACAAGGCATAGTACTCTAGTAATTATGCCATATCAAGAAGTAAAGTAATAAAAGTACAATAATGGAACATATAATATTAAACTGAATCCATATAAAGTAAGAAACTGTAGAACTTGTGATTGTAAATCATTATTATAGAAGGGTGCAAATTAGAAAGTGCAAGTGGAAAGGTTACAATCGCACTAGCATCACGTGTATTTTTCACTCCAGCAGACCAGCACCACTTCCACCGCCCTCTTCGTCTTGTGCCTGAGATGGCACGTGGAAACAGAGTCTTTGTTGCCAAGTCACGTGCTGTGGTGGTGGATCATTTTTCCCTAACGGTAGACCTCAAGACGCCACGTGCGATCTTGTTTCTAAGTTTGACCCCTCATGTGGATGCACCGTTTTCGCTCTACCTCTTTAATTATAACTTTTATTTTTTATTTAGTATGGAAAAAATTGTCTAAATACATATACCCATGCTGAATCCAAGTATATGTACCACATTGTTAATCAGTTAGCAAATATAATAACTTCTAGAATAAAGTTAGAGAAACGCCAAAGTTGCCCTATAAAAAATGGGGGGCTAACAACCCTCTGATACCCTTCTGAGGGCTCTTCTTTTGTAATAGAATCATAATCAAGACCACACGTATTGTGAATCCGAGTTGGACCCACATTTATTTATGTCTCAAATCATATAGGATCAGACAGGACCTTTCTCTAAACCAAGAATGTAAGAAGAATAATTTAAACTAACACAACTAAAATAAAAGAGAATTGGGAAACTAGAATACAAGAGATGATCAAGAAGTAATAATTATAAAAATAAAATACAAATTAAGATATGGGCAGCGAACGTGAGGAATGATTCGTTTCTCTGACCACAAACTACCCTTTGCAATGGCTTTCTGAAACAAAGTTTGACCGTTTTGGCAAAGCATTTGTCTTGAATTAAAGAAAAGGGTTTTTAGTAGCCAGCTGCCCTCATTGCTTACTTTTTGTTGCAAAATCTGTAAGTTAGTGGGTGTTTTTTTAAGTCCACAATTATTAGTTTAAGTTTTAAACTAATCCTTTTTCTTTTTACTGCAGATTTGAAGGGAATCAACTCTCAAATGCGAACACACTTCCGCCGAACTCTCTACCAATCTCCAACCCTTTACTTTTTCTTTATTCTTTACAAATAACTTCAGCATTATGCAACCTTTGGTGTTTGTGTCTTTAGCCATTTTTCCTTTCTGTATTCCGATTGCTTAGTGTAAAAGCATTTTTAACTCTTATCCGGGTTTTGGGGACTTTCCTGTCTGCTGCCCACATTTTTAGTAAATTCAATTGTTTTCCACCACCTAATCTCTAATCCAATGTCCCTCTCTCTATCTCTTTTGTCTCTCTCACATGTGCAATGTGAACGTGGGCTTTGCTTGGCTTGCAATTTGGATTGGTGATTGGTGCTGTAGTTGAGTCACTATATGACACATTTTTCTGTCAACCATCAAGACAAGTGTCCGCATGCTCCGGGGTCAATGTGTCCTTTCGGGAGCGAGCCACCATATTTCTTGCCTAATCCTGCTTCATTTATTCTATAATTGTGATCAATCCATATCATTTTCCACACTATATTTTAATCCTTTCTTTCAAAAGGGATCTGAATATCGACATTGCTATCTTAGTCTCAATTTTAACTCATCCCTTGATGATGTTGAAGTGGCTTTTACTGAAATGATTCTTCTATATAAATAGTATTATTTATACTTTTTATTTTATAATTAATTTTTTAAAAAATAAAAAATAAAATCAATTTAACAATTTACCGTTAGAAATAAATGAATACATTTTTCTATTTATATGTAAATAAATATATGCTTTTATTTGTATGTGTAAGAAATTTTTTTCTTTATTTTATCATTAAATGCATGTCAAGTTAGTCATATGTAACAATATGCTGGAAGGTGATTTGCTTTAGTTTTGTTTAGTTATTTGATAATTATATGCACCTGAGTCTCCTATCTCTAAATCCCAGTTCTAATATATTTTCATTATTTTATTAGAGCAATTTTATCACAGGTTATTTATCTCACTTTTTGTCATAAAAAAATGTGCTTATGTAGTCAGGATTTCTTATAGAAGCAAAGTCTCTTGCTTGAAAAAATGAGTCTCACAAAATAATTTTTTCCTTTTAATACAATTTAAAAGTACAGATAAAGAAAAACTGCTGTTGCATCAATGTATATGATCTTGTAGTAATATTTTTTTGTCTTTACCTAGAATTAACCCTCAAATTAGGGATGGTGATTAAGCAAAGCTCTCCAAAACGACAATTCCTAGATTTGAACTCCTGATTTTGCAGATAAAATTTACCTGATTCACTCAGTAATTTGGTTCTATTTCTACTTCAGCAAATAAAAATTCCAAAATTATGATTAGGATAATTTATTGTATAATCTGGTTAATTTCATCGTCGACAAGTAATTTATTATCAAAACCTTGGGTTGTTAATAAGATAATAAACTTTAACAATATACTTCTTAACATATTTCTTCAATACAGTGTTTATCATAAAGTGAAATCCATGTATATTTTATTAAATAATGTCTATTTCACTTTATTTTCACTTAGTTTAACCAGTACCACGTAAATTTCATGCAACAATAAAAAATGACTCAGATAATTTATTGTTAGCTGTCGTAGAAAGACCAAAATCACTTATATCAATCTGATTTCAATAGTTTCCAATTACTCATTAAAAAGTTATTTATACATTTAGTTTTTCTTCTTTTGCGGAACACATTTCGGAAGGTTATTTACCTACTGTTAAAACGACTCTTTTAAATTGGACCACGGAGCATTGATTTCATGGCATGGCCGGTGCACTGGTGCTAAGCACTTCATACTTACCATCAAACTTGCAGCACTTATATGTAGGCACTGTTCAAATTATTTCATGGTTTTGTATAAGAAAAAAGTAAACGAGTTACTTGTTCCAACTGTATTGAAGTTTAGACGCTGTACAAGTGGTGTACTAGAACTCGTCTGAGGAGGATTTTCTTTCTTTTTACCTTTTTAAACATAGAGCAAAGGTAAGAAATTGAACTTATATAAATTACTTAAATCTTTAACCATCCTTTCCTATCAAATTTTAAGAAAAGAATTTTTTTAATTTATTTAGTATAATCCTAATGAGGTCAACAAAATGAAGATAAATGATATTACTTGCTAGAAAGCTGAGCAGTGAAGGTGGAATATGTATAATGACATTCCAATACTTAAATTAATGGGTAAATGACGTTCCAATACTTAAAGTAATGTTTGTATGTTTTTATATAGAGCTTGAATATAAGTGAGTTATCGTTAAAGTTAAGAAGCATTTTCACCAGATACATTATTTAGCATAATAGTGAAGTTTCTACGATTGAATATTTTTAACCATGAGTGTCAACAACATAAGCATTGAGTGATAATTCCATGTGTTGAGAGCATATGAAGAATATTGTGGTAAGAGAGGATTATTAGACCTCAACTGGAGGAGATCAAGTGGTTTAGTTGACTGTTGTAGTCACAGGAAAAAATATTTGGGGGAGAATTGAGCTACCTCAAGAAAGGGTAACAATGAGTAAGATCTCGACTGGGTATCCATCTACATATCCTCATCTTAAAAAATTACTTGTCTACTTGCATGAATAACAGCTATAATCTTCATCCTTATACATGCTAGCTAGTTATTCATAATTTAATTAATTAAAATACGATCTTCTCACATTTTTTTTCTGCAAACTTATAATAAAGCATTAATATTGTTATAAAATAAAGAACATTTATGAAAAATATGTTAAATATGAAATAAAATTATAATAAGTACTACAAATACAAATATGATGCAAACTTTTCAACATTAAGGTACCACAGTGAACAATATGAATCACAGTACCATTCAATTAAATTAAGCTAATTAATAGGGTATCAAAAACATTACGTTAAAATATTAAAACAAACTTCAAACAAAACTAATTCATTCAGTTAAAAGTCTTGTGTTAGCACTTTCTAGGGTTTGTTACAAAAATGGATAGAAGTAAGGACAAAGAAAAAAATATGGACAAGGAAGAAATGGAGAGCTGCTAATCAAGAAGATGTGAGGTTGAGGAGGTTCGTCACTATGAAAAAGAAATGAGTTGCAATTATCAAGAGTTAAAAAGAAATGCTTTTGAGTGATGGATCTTTTAGATTAAAAACATGTAAGCTTAGTTAAAGAAGTAAAAGAAAAATCGAAAAGTTTATAATTTTTATTTTATACACAAATATAAATGTAAATGATTATATATAATATACAGGTAGATGGATATGAGAATTATAATTATTGTATTCATACCTATACAATTTTGTGAGTATTTATCCAAATTTGTTGAACAAGTATTTATTTAGGTATATCCATTTCACTCCTAGATGATCTGGATCCAAAACAATTTCTTATTATTTCTTTCTTAATCCAAACAATTAAAAGAGAACATTTTTTTTTTTGCTTCATTCTTTTATTATTTTCTGCCCAAGTCCTAACCAAGAATAACTGTACTGTAATTTAGAATTTGTGCTACCATCAATGCGGGTTCGAAGTTAAATAAAATTAATTTTAAATTTTATTAAATAATTTTAAACATTAATAAATTAATCTGTATCATATATATTTTTTAATAGAACAATTTTGTAACGTTAAAACAAATATACTCTTACTCGATGATGTCTATCTGATTCTTGTTACATTTTTATAATCAATTCATCACTTGTGCCTTATAAAATATAAAATAGTCATGAAAAGGTTACCTCCTGTTATTTATATTATAGTGTCATTTTCTTAAACCGCAACGAAGAAAAATCTTGTATAGAATTAGAAAGATCATCTAATAAGATACATAATAAACTAATAGTAGAATTTGTTAAGTGATTATATCACTTCATAATTTTTGTCAACTTTACAATGGCACCTTGACAAGCATCTCCAAGAAGATCCACTTCCAGCATGATCCTGTCGGTACATATCGGAGTTTTCTGTTGTGTTCTCTTCACTTGTTTGATGTCTTTCTTGTCATTTGTTTGCTTGTTTGTTAGCGGAGAGAATTATTGTCTACACAACTGAGGAATATCTTTACGTAGAGAAGCTTTTCACGTAATTTTGATTTGGCAATAATGTCGTTAACTATGAGAAATCACGCATCCAATAATGGAAATTCTATCCCTCAATTTATCCAATAATGATATAGACGGTGTGTCTCAGCACGTGCAATTTGTTGCCATTTGTGACTAATAATTTGTATGTCCAATAGATCAAGGATTTCATGAATTGAAAACCAAAGTGATAAGCGAATTAGGCTATTAAGAGATTGTAAAAAAGAAGGCTGAAAAATAATTTATATGTTCAATGCACTGCGTGCATACAACACAAAAGGACTTTCATGACTTAAAAACGGATGGGGAATTTTTACTTTTTATTTTTTATTTTTAGGAGGGGAAGAACAATGGTTAGGATGCGGATAAAAGCAATTGAAATTTATTCTGAAAATCAAACATATTTGGAAACAAATAGAAGGTTATCATTTGAATTATGTCTCTCAAACTTATTTATCTTCCATTTTATTTTAATGTAATATTTATATTATTGCGAACTTGTTATGTGAAATCAGAGGAAAAAGACAAACCTATTGTGGTGCCCGTCTTTCGTGATCTCTGTCTTCTTTTGTTTATTATCTTCTACTATTTATGTCATTTATTACTCATGTGTATTTAATTTTTAAATTTTATTTAAGAAGTATTTTTTTTATAAGTTTGAGTTGTTAAATCACTCATGAAATTAATTTCGTTCAACTGCTAAGCACAGGATTATACAATTTTTTCTAAAATGTTATTTTTCTTATATAAAAAATTAATAAAATTAGTTGAAACAATTAAAAAATATATATGAAATAAAGAACATGGGACAAATTAAGTTTCAAAACTATGTCAAATAAAGTAAATATATATCAATTGTGACAAATTTAGCCTTTGCACAAAATAAATGATGAGGACAATATACTCCTGAACCTGTTAGTTTTTTTAGTTATAAGAATAAGCTTTATCAAAAGTTTTAAACTTCAATTTCACTATGAGATGTAATTCCATTATGCCAACTAAAAGTGATATTTCACGTCTAATGACACAGAACATAGAAAGAACATAGAAAGGCTGGAGGATGTAAATAGCTCGACCATTAGGGAGAGGAACAGGTATACTTAAAAAAAGGAGGATTCACTTATTTATTATTAACCAAGTTTAAAATTTCTTATAATAGTGGTGATAAATATTATTTATGCGATTGTTATAAAAAAAAAGAAGAAAGAGGGATTCTATAATAGTATTTTCCAAAACCATTATTTTAAGTGGAAAGCGATCTTTAGTTTAAGGAAAATCGTAGTCTACCTACAATAATTAACAATTCTTAATTGAATCATTACCGCAGGCTTTTTTAATGGCCCAGGAAAGGAGCAATGCAAGCATCAAATTAGACTAATCATTACAAATTAAAAATCTACATACAGAAATGACACTATACAAATTACAAAATAACAAATCTTAATACAAATTTAAAGATTTTGAAAAAACATAAAATAATCCGAAATATTTATCCACCAATGCATTACACCTATAAAAATCTCACTTTCTTTTAAACTCATGACACAAGAAACAAATAATATTATTACATATCATATATTTTGTAACATATATTAATTAAAATATTTTTTAAAAATATTACTAAAATTAATATATAATATTTTTTATTTTTATAA
This sequence comes from Canavalia gladiata, assembly GCA_037954105.1. Lineage (NCBI taxonomy): Eukaryota > Viridiplantae > Streptophyta > Magnoliopsida > Fabales > Fabaceae > Canavalia > Canavalia gladiata. Next base: position 38,131,270 of record CM075662.1, on the reverse strand, counting down.
TATTTTTAAAATATTATTAATAATATTTTGTAACATAAATCAGATACCACACTACTAAAAATATCATTAAAATTAATAGATAATATTTTTAATATTTTTATAATATTTTTTTGAATGTTAAAAAAAAGTGTAATATAACATATTCTAAAGGATTTGAAACCAACCACCACAAAATGTCAATGAATTGGACCATAACCAGTGACAAGGAGTGTAAATTGCCACAGTCCCCAAACCAAATCACCAAACTCTGAAGATCTGGAGTTGTCCTTTTCAAAACTAAAACCCGGACCTTAGTGACCTTCTCAAAATGTGTCTCACCAAATATAACTCTATGACCGTTGTTGTGAGCACTAGAGATTAACTAGTACTGTACACGTCCACATGACAACTAGTTAGCACTGATCTGTGGCTTGTTATTGGGAGGCCTAATAAGTATCGATGTGTTTAAAAAATACAACAAGAGAAAGAGTAGAATTTAGAAAGAAAGTGAATAAACGTTCACTAAAAGCCACTTTGTAATGTAGAAGAAGACACTCTGCATTTACTAGCTTGATGAATATGACTAAATTATGACTATTGATCTAATAGTAATAAATGGTGTGTTCTAGTGTTTCTTGTAGAACCGCAATTAATCGGGGCACCATTTCTTTTTAAATTACCCTTTAATAGTAGTTTTTTATTTTATTACAAAATTACAATTAATTTTCTTTACAAAAACTAGTTCAAAAGAAAATGATTATTCAAAATTTATAAAGAGCATTCCAATCATATTTCAAATTACTATTTAATTTTTAATATATTTCTTTCATGTTCAAAATTCGATATTTGATTGAATTTTATAAAGTTGAACATTTATAAGTGATCTAACGTTAAATTTAAATAAAACTAATATAATATTAAAAATTTGAACTTAATGCAGACATAAAAAATTAGCTTAAAAAAAACTATCCAAATTTTATAATGAATGTTTTGGTTATATTCATAATTAATATGGAACTTCTTAACAAATTCCATACATGCATACTATTTAAATGTATTGTTATATTTAAAAAAAAAAATCACACTTTAAGATCGATATTGTAACAACTATTATAAATGATTTTAAAATTTATTTTTATTATATTTTAATAGTGTTTATTTTTAAATTTTTATATTAAAGGTGAATCCTTCAATAATTTTTTTTTAAAAAAGGTGTATATAGGAGTCTGATTGATTCAATTTTAAAGAAAAATAAATCTAAAACAATCAAATTAATTAGTTCGATTTAATTTAGATTTGCAAAAAAAATTATAAACTCAAACCTATTCATTCGACCATAATAAGCATAAGGAGTTATCAACTAAGAAAAATAAAAGAAAAGGATAAAGTAGTGGATGTGGATTGAATTTGAAATTCAAAACATAAACCATAAAAAACCATTGTTGGAAGTCAAAAACATCATGACAATGAATGTTAGAAGTGGCAATGGATGAGTGGTGGTTAACATCTCAACAATGAATAAGCAACCATATCCAACATGACACTGTCACTGGCGGTGAACTTTTGGTTCAGTTGCATAACATGATGCAAAGATCATTTGATTTGGCCAAGTGAACGTCATTGCTAGCTAGCGGTTGTCTGGCCTTCATAGTTCATTTCACAACGATTTTCTAAACAGTTGATTCTGTAAAGACGCTATATACAAAGTCAAATATTGCAACACATTGTTACCATTCAATTTTGATTGTATGTCACTTAGTCAATATCAAATATTTTATATTGCTTCATCCTTCAATTCTTTCCCCGCCTCAGTTCAATACAGTTCTAGAATATTTTATCATTTCCTTATTTGTTAACCTCAATTTTCAAAACTGCTTTTAAAATGATGATTTTTATTAGAAATAAATATTTATTATATTATTATATAATAAACATTTTTTAATAGTTTTTTTTTTCACGTTTAAATGGTCAAAATCAACTCCAAAAATTTAGATTAACAAAAACTCTTTATTAGTATTATCAACATTTCGGGTCAACTAGTATTGATCCAATCATTGAGCTATAATAAGTTCGGATTCATATTCACAAAACTAGTCCCATCAACTTATCGGACACATTAATTACCTCCTTTATAGCACATTTTGCATTAACACTTAATTTGATATAATTTAATAATTATATTATTATTAAGTAACATTTCATATTGATCCGAGAGCTGAAAGTAACCTGGACTTGCTTCAATGAATTATAAGCATAAAAAATTTTCTTGATGATATGAATGATGTATTACAGATCCAGATATCAATTAATACTGTGTTTTAAGTTTACACAAACAATTTCATGTGGCAAGTACTCTTCATTTTCTTATTCTGATGTATGGTTCAGGAACAATAAAAGATCCAGAAAACATGTTCTCCCATATTAATTTTGATACACATAGCATTAAATATTTAATGGCAATAAAGGGGGAATTAATTGTCCTAGGTCCATGGGTGCAGTAATGAAATATGAATGCCACTGGTGGCCATACCTTAGAGATGGCGGGGCAGGATTGCCTCTGTCACTACCAGCCATCCATATGACAATCATATATCCTTCTCTTCCCATCTCCCTATTCCTTCTTTATCATCTATTATCAAGTAACCTTTGTTCGTTTTCAAGGAAAAAGAAATTAACAAATTTTAAATTAAAACAAAATAATTTTTTAAATGTGAAATTTTTATACCAATAAAAATATATAATTATATGTTTTTATTTTATTTTAGAGAGTGTGCCCATAGTACATAAAATAAACAAAGACTGTTTGTTTTATTTAGATTATTAAAAATTTAAAAATATTATTATATATTATTTTATTTAAATAATCATATAACTATTAATTTAATTTAGTTTTTAATTATTTATATATAATTATATATTATAATTTTAAAAAATTAATGTTAACTATCTGTAATATAATTATATCATATATACTGATATACAATTTAAATTTATTATTTTCAATACTAAATCTATATATGGTTAAAATTAATTTTTACTATATGTTTATAAATATAAATATAAATTATTTAATTATATATAGATATTAAAAATAAATTAATAAAAACAACATAATTATTTAGTAATTATATACATTTTTTTAATCGTAACATGATTTGCATTTATTGTTTTTATTCTATTATAATTAAATATTATATATATGTATAATGTGACATGACATGCTGAGATTCTTTTGACACGTGTCGTAATTTATTTAACCTAAACATTAAAGTATTGCGTACGTGTGTCCTTAGAATTACATGCACGCTCGGTGATGCCGTTGAACCATATCCGGTGCTCTCCCTTAAGATTCAAAATAAGAAAAATTTATGGCTGTGTTTCCAGCATCGTCCTCGTCAGTGCTTCGATTTAAGTTTATAGAAAAAAAAATTATATTTTTAACAAAATTAATAAGAAATAAATAAAATATTTTTTTTAAAAAAAATTAAGTACCTTATACATTTATTTGATCACAATAGTGTTTATCTTTGTCTTTTAAATTTAAAGATTTAAAATTAAGTTAAACTGTTTTTTTAATTTTAAATTTTTAGCCTAGAAGTAAAATTATTGAATAATATGCTACTTGATTTTTGAATATGGAATATAGATTGAGAAGGAAAATTTCTTAATTAAAATTAGTTCTTTGCATATCTTCATCTCGAGTTCTCCTTTAAAAAGATGGAAAACTCAAACAAATAATAAAATTGAAATACTTTTATAATAAAAATAAATCTAACTTATTGTATTTTTAAATGTTGTTTGAAATAATACGCATTAGCCAATACATTATATTCCATTTTTTTATTATCAATATTTTATCATGAAATAATAAATAGTGTAATAGTTAGAAATTAGAATATTGATGAGGTTGGATGTCGTGCAGCAGTGGTAGAGAATTTGGAATTGCGACTTGCGAGGCTGATGGTGAAGACTTTTCCTAATTAAGGAATGGATCACTCGGTAAATACATTACAATCAATTGTTTTTCATAAAGCACTAATTTTTTTTTACAGATAATTTTTTATTATAGAATAAATTAATATAAAATATATTGAAAAGTATAAAATATATTACATTTTAACGGTTTTTAATTGTTATTAAAATATTTTAAATTTATCATAATTTTTTTATAAAATTAAAATCATAATTATTATCTTTTTAAAATTATTATTAAAAAATTATGTGAAAAATATATATTATTCCAAACTTAACATTAATTATTACATTATGTAGTTTGTATTTGATTTAAAATTTGGTATATTTAACATTAATAAAATTAATTTTAAATAATTAAGATATTTTTGAATTAATCCAAATTATATATTTATATTTGACATGGTTTTATATTAAAAAGTACGATAGTTGATTTTAAAATTTTAAAACAAACAACAACTTATTAATTTTATACAAAATATAAATTTTTATTATTGTAACTGTCGACAAAAATTATTTATTATATATAAAATATTACAAAAAATAAATAGTTATAAAAGATATTTTTATGTTTTAAAAATATATATGTTAATAAATTATTAAATAAAATAAAAATTTTATAATATATAATGTACATAATAGAAGATTTTAATTCCATGATGAGTTTCACCATAAAATTATCTGCTAAAATTTTATTTAATTGTGTAGAAGTATTTTTAACTTATACGTGTGTAAATCAACTCTTTTTTTACAATAATTATTTTATATAAATAATTTATATATTATATATTTTAAGCAACAACTAATTTTAATTATTTAAAAACAGTTAAATAAACTATGTTAAATTGTTATTTTAAATTTTATTTGTGTACAGAATTTAAGTTACTGGGTTGATTTAAGCTATACATACTTGGTTTTTCTAAAATAATATTTTGAATTCAAGTCTTATGTGTAGAAAAATCTTTATTAAAAAAATTAACCTTATTATGATATGAATTTTTTTAGTTCAAACATTATTGTTTTTAGAAAAAATACATGCAATTTAAAAAATAAAAGTATGAAAATAACGTGAGTTGCAAATATTTAATCATGGTTAGAGAAGGAATAAAGCAAGCTTAATAATTAAACTAGTAATTAATAAAATTAATAAGATTATCATCAAATTATATTATATGTTAAATTTAATAACGTAATAATTTTAATAATTTTTAATTAAAATTAAATTTTATCAAATCAACTATTAATTTATATAATATTATCATAATTGTTATATATATAATATAATTTTACATAATTTAAATATTCATAAATATATAATTTAATATTTATTATTTACATATATTTTAAATAATATATTATACATTAAAATAAAGCATGATAATAGAATATTAAAAAAAAATCAATTATGTAAAAAATTAAATATTTATTTCATTATATAAAGACTTTAAATTTAATAGTTAATTAATGATTTTCAATTTTAAAAATATCATTTTAGTAATTTAATATATATATATATATTAAATCATATTTTACAAGTCGTTTCACGGAAATTCATTCATATAATTATATTTTACTAAACTTTTAACTTTGTATATGTTACGTACTCTTTTATATTTTTCTGAGTATTAATTGTACTTCTTTAAATGCATTTGTTTTGTTGGCAGATATTTTGAAAAAGCTTTTATATATGTTTGTATTCTTTAGCTTTGTTCTTTGAATTGTATTTAACGATCGTCTAAATTAGAGAAAAAAATAAATTTGTTAATCCAAAATAAAAAGAGATGAAAAGTAAAAGGGGTTTGAGGGTAGTATGGAAAAGATATGGCGCCAAGAGGCCATTTTGAAGGAATCAATTTTAATTCAAAGGAGGAGGTGGTGCCAGTGTGCTTTAAAACTCATACAAGATAAAGGTAAATAAAGAAAGAAAGAAACTCACGATTATATGAATCATATGCAATGGAAAAATGTGACCATAGATGCCGTGATTCAAACAGTTTATCTTTCTACAAATCATAGCCACCATTTTTAATCATTTGTCTTAATTAACACACAGCTCGCTAGTCTTGTAACTGGCTTCGGTTATGATACAAGATTTTGGATAAAATGACAACTTTACTCTCTACTTTACGATTTTCAAAAGGAAATTTGTAGTGATGTGTAATTTTTTTTTTGACTCTAATAAATGAATAAAGTGAGCAACATGTTGATATTTGTTTGTGTGACTAAAATGTTTAGCACTTACCCCCGTTATGGGTGATGGGTCACCGTGTTCCCCCTTCTTCCCTCTTGCTTCCCTACAATCATACACCACAATATGTATTAGGAAATGCGTCATCATATGATATACACATGTTAAAATACCTTCATACAATATTCATTTATTTTATATGTAATGAATCAATTAGTTGATTGTTTACTATGACCTGTCTTTATATCCTAAATTAATTGACCCATAAATACCTCACACACCCATACTTGCATTGCGTATTTGCTTGACATGGAAGCCTCTCTCTATCTCTATCCTAAAATAATGCTTTCTAATATTGGGCAAAGATACAGTGCAACCGCCCATTCTTCCTATAAAAAGCTTCCACTTTGCAATCCAATATCCTAATCTTTTCTTTCTTCCCTCCCTTCTTTCCAACACAATCAATCAAATCTCTAATAAATAACATTAAAATTCATGAACTACACATCAATAATAAAAATTAGCCAAAATATTTTTCTTGAAAAATATTAAATATTAACAAACAGTTACAATATTATAATTAATTTAATGTCAAAAAATAATTTTTATAAAAATATTTGGTATATATTTATTAGCATGTAAAAATGTTTTATCAGATCTTCTTATAAAAAAGTTTCTATTTTTAGTACATTAATTATTAAAAATTAATAAATAAAATTATTTTATTTCAAATCATAATAAAGGTTAATTAAAAATACAAAGAAATGTTTCATAAGTTTTTTTTAGAAATATCATAACATGTGAATACTTATAAATATGCCACTTACTGTAATTATTACCATCAAATACATGTGACGTACAGTAGCAATATAGCTAGAAAAGTTTGAATAAGGGCTAAATATTTGTCGGTTACAGGACCTAAGATTATTTTATGGATACATTAGAAGAGATATACACATGCATGGAAGGCATGGGCATTCTGCAGTCATATATATATATATATATATATATATGATACAAAAATGAGAGTATTTATTTATACACTTAAATCTGTATTTCCTTTTATACTTGTATATCTTTGATACATAAAATAAAAAAGAAAAGAATAGTTTTATTATATTCTCGAAATCTTTGTTTTTGTTTTATAATCTATAGATATAGAAAATATAAAAGTGGAATAAATGAATAAATGAATAAAATTAGAAGTAGCATAGAAATGTCACTGTTGTGTGGGATATTTACAGCGATCCTAAGAGAAAGAAAGACCTCGTTTTTGGTGCAACCCTAAGAAGGAGGTGAAGTGAGTTGAGTTGAGTCTTTTTCTGTTTTCTTATAGACGAGACCACCTCTATATCTGTGTCATAATCTTACCCTCTCCTTCTTCAACCTCACTCTCTCTCTCTCTCTCAAATAGAATCTATAAGATCGCAGTTTCCAAAGAAGTGAACTCAAAGTTCAACTTCATAATCTCTCTTTCACGTTCATCCACAACACATAAATCATAAAAACATAAAACAAACAACACCATGGACTCTTCTTCATCACCGCCCAACAACAACAACAGCAACAACAACCTCGCTTTCTCTCTTTCCAATCACTTTCCCAACCCTTCCTCTTCACACTCTTCCCCTCACCTCTCCCTTTTCAACTCCTTCACTTTTCCTTCTCTTACTCTCACAGGTCTTTCCCTCTAATCCTTAATATATATATATCTTCTATTATTGCTTTCTTTTTTCTTTTTTGTTTTCTCTCACTAAAATATTATTTATATATTTCTTCCAGGCAGTACCACAGTCGACGCGTCGCCGGAGGCAACCGACGGGACCGGTGGTGGAACCACCAACCTCTCCATGTTCACCGCTGGACCAAAGTTCGAGGACTTTCTTGGCGGCTCGGCGGCAACAGCCACCCCCACCGCGACCACGTGTGCACCGCCACAGATTCCGCAGTTCTCCGCCGACAACAACATATACGATTCAGAACTGAAGACAACAATCGCCGCCTGCTTCCCTCGCGGCTTCGCCGCCGAACCAACCACCGGAGAACCGCAAAAACCTTCCCCGAAGAAAACGGTCGACACCTTCGGCCAACGCACCTCCATCTACCGCGGCGTCACCCGGTATATTTATATATCACTTTTTTATTATCATTTTTTAAAATTTCAGAATTATATTATATATATTTTGTTTATTATTTTCAGACATAGATGGACGGGAAGATATGAAGCTCATCTATGGGATAATAGTTGCAGAAGGGAAGGACAAAGTAGAAAAGGAAGACAAGGTAATATTAATATTAATATATTATTATTATTTTCTCTACTTTTTTGGGGGGTGAAGGAGGGGTAGTATCTAACGTGCGCCGGGGGTCCACGAGATCTGGGAGTGAAGAGAAGGATGGAGTGAATGTGAGCGGAATAAATGGGAGTAAAAGAATGTGCCTCGTTGTTTCAAATCCCAATGTAAAAACCATTCTCAATGGTTCAGATTGGTGTCTCTGCCACTAACATTAGATTCATTGCTGTGCATATTTTTTTGGCGTCTTCCTAGTTTAATTTCCTATTACTGTTTCTGCGTTTGTGTGTAGTGTCATGTCTATAGCTTCTAGGATGATATAGTGCAACACTGCCACACTGCGTGCGTTAATTAATTTCTTTATTCATTATTATTATTAATATTATTATTATAATTGTTGTGTGTGATGTGTTGATACTGAAGATTCTGACCGTGGTTGCTTTTGTTTCTTTGCGTGGCTTTTGTACCTGGCGAATGATTACTCACCCGTGGGATCTTTTGCTCATTATGTGGTTTCAGTTTACTTGGGTGAGTTTGTTTACTTTGCAAATAGCATCGTTTGGTTTAGTAGGCATTGACCTTATCATCATTTTGTTTTACCATCACAAACACAAAGCATATTCTCTTCCCCAACTCCTTCTTCTTCTGTTCATTAATGATCATCAATTTGATTGTGTTTCCTAGATTCAGATTCTTCTCTCAAGGATAATAAAATAATCATTTTCCTCAAAAATCACTCTTTTGTTTCTTCTTCCTTATAGGTGGTTATGACAAGGAAGAGAAGGCAGCCAGAGCTTATGATCTCGCAGCTCTCAAGTACTGGGGTCCAACCACCACCACCAACTTTCCTGTAAGTAGTGGAACCATATTACTTTCATTTCAATACTTCTTTATTATTTTCAAATACATACTATGCATTACATGCAACTCTCATCTCTACCTTTATTCAACGCTTTCGCTTCATTATCTATAATTAATGAATATATTTTAATTATTGTGTTTCACAGATTTCCAACTATGACAAGGAACTAGAGGAGATGAAGAACATGACCCGCCAAGAGTTTGTTGCTTCTCTACGAAGGTAAAGTAAAAACAATATAAATATTTACGTTTTATTAATATAGATATGGTTTTACTAATAATCATGGGCATTATAGTATGTGAAAATATAGATTTATGGGGCATGTTTAATTTGTTTTACCTTATCTTGGTCCATGTTATAGGAAGAGCAGTGGTTTCTCTAGAGGGGCCTCTATATACAGAGGAGTGACGAGGTATATGTCTATCTTGTACTTTTATGTTTTAACGTTTTTGTGGCCTCATTTTCAATTTGGCTGTTAGCGGATATTTTTGATTCCGAATGAATAAAATAAATTATATTTCAGGCACCACCAGCATGGCCGATGGCAGGCGAGAATAGGCAGAGTTGCCGGAAACAAAGACCTCTACCTTGGCACTTTCAGTGAGTCATCCATATCTTCCATATTTTGACATCAATAATTATTGTTTTCTTGTTTGCTTTCTATTCCTCCTTACATGTGCTTTCTTGAAAAGGAAATAAGTTGCTCATTTTTTATACACACACAAAATATAATCTATCCCAATGATGACCTTTTTTTTTTTGTACAATAGTTTGAAAAGGAAATAAGTTGCTTACTTTTTTATATACACAAATAATATAATCTATCCATATGATGACCCTTTTTTTGTTTGTACAATAGTGAGAGTGAGATTTGTATTCCCAACCTATTGTAAATTACTCAAATCTCTTGTCATGCAGTACTGCCCCTATTTTTGATTGTTTATGAATTCATAATATTTATTTATTTATTCATAATAAACTTAGTGATTTCTTTGTTGTTATTTTAATAATTAGGTACACAAGAAGAAGCTGCAGAGGCCTACGACATTGCAGCCATCAAATTCAGGGGACTAAATGCGGTCACAAACTTTGACATGAGTCGTTACGATGTAAAGAGCATTGCAAATAGCACACTTCCCATTGGGGGCTTATCAAGCAAGAACAAAAATTCTTCAGATTCTCTATCAGAGAGCAAAAGCCACGAGGGGAACCGATCAGACGAACGTGATCCACCGTCTGCAGCTTCATCCGTGACTTTTGCATCACAGCAACCTTCAAGCTCCACCTTGAGCTTTGCCATACCCATAAAGCAAGACCCTTCAGATTACTGGTCCATCTTGGGGTACCATAACCCTCCCCTTGACAATAGTGGGGTCAGAAACACTACTAGTGTTGTTACTACAACTTGTTTTCCATCTTCCAACAATGGGACTGCCAGTACCACACCCTTCCAGATGGACTTTTCCAATGTTCCCTCGAATACAAGCAATGATAACAATGCCGCATTTTTCAGTGGAGGCATCTTTGTTCAGCAACAACAAAGTGGTGGTGGAAGCAGTGGATGTTGTTCCTCTTCTTCATCTTCAGGGTGTTCAATCCCATTCGCCACGCCAATATTTTCTTTAAATAGTAATAGTAGTTATGAGAGTGGTTCTGGATATGGAAACTGGATTGGACCCAGCCTGCACACATTCCAAACTCATGCAAAAACGAGTCTCTTTCAAACACCAATATTTGGAATGGAATGAGCTCATGCACGAGGGTGGGATGAGAATCTGTGCATATAATGATGAAAGGGGAAGGACAGTGTTGATGGGGTTTTAGCATGCAATGCAAGGCAAAGAAGGAAGAGAAGGACTAGTCTTTTAGTATATGAATGAGTTGGACTGACAGTCATAATTTCATGAGAACGTAGCTGACACTGCACTAACTCAAATTTCCTTTGTTAAGTCTTTTGATCAATTTCCTTTTTCTTTCTTTTTTTTTTCATTTTCGCCTTTAGCCTTTTTCTTCTTGTTAATATAATATACTGACATCAATTTTATCAGTATAATGGGAAACAGATCCTTTTGTCATCCCTTTCTTTTCATTTTTGTTAGTATCAACTTCCCCTCTATGTGAAAGGCATTTATTGCCCTATACTTTTCCTGTACTATGCCTTGTATCTTAACTTATTTAGGTAAATTCGCATCAAATTATGTCACTGCATCGTTGGAGTAGTTTTTCTTCGTTTCTAAAATATTATTAAATTCACTTTAAGTGTACGAATTAATTAGCTTTATGGTTTTTATCATTTTGAATTTGACTCTCTCAATTTGTCTTCCTATTTATTTTCTCTATAATTTTGACCTGATCGATGACACCTATATATGTGTAGAGCTTCCAAGTGTTTAATATAATGTGACGGAGCAAAGGGACACATATTTTAACCCGTTGCAATGTTTTTTTGCCCAAACCGGTGTGTGTGACGGAAAAAGCTGAAATTATATTCGTTGAGTGTGGATGAGTAGCCTCGGGAGAATTTGAACTCTGGCGTTTATTGTGAGTGCGCATCTCTTTCTCTTTCGGCTGCTGGACTTGTTTCACATGCAAGCACACCTCTCTCTCTCTCTCTCTCTCTCTCTCTCTCTCTCTACTTTATAGACTCACCCTCATATGCTTTTACTTTTCACCGGGAATCAAAATTTAATCAAAATACTTTCTTATTACAGTACTGCATATTTCTTTTTTATAAAATTTTATTTTTTAGTTAAAGTTTGATTTTAAATAATCATAATATATTTCTATATACAAACAACATAAGTTACTTTCATGCCATTAATTTGTAATTTTGATATTTCAACATTGTTCTTAATTTAGTATACAGAAATTAAGAATATAATGGTGCATATGCTACTGTTTTTAAGTTTTTAGTTTAAACCGTGTATAAAAAATGATTTTGCTAAAAAAGTTAAATGTGTATGTTTTTAATTTGAATAGTATCTTTTATGAATGATATTTATGATCTATATCAAATAATGGTGTACATGGTTGTATATTTTGTATTTATTTTAAATAAATATTTCAGTTTAATTTCATAACACTATTTTTGACTTAATATCAAAGACATGAATGAATCGGTTTAATATCAAAGTCCGGTTTAATAAGTGTTTTCGAATTCAAATTTTAAATATGTAGTTATCGTAAATATTTAGAGTAAGAGTTTTGTTACTTATGATGATTTTATTCTATTTGAATAAGATTGTCTTCTATAGAAAAAATATATTTTTTGACAATCATAAAATTTTTATTGATGGATTACTAGGTGTACTCAGACCTTTTACACATCAAGGTAATGAACTAGAAATGCAAACTATAGAAAATATATATGATTTTGTAAAAAAAAAGAAAAAAAAATTGAAACTATTGCTTAAAAAGTTCATCAAAGATAACTTATATACCTCTTAGGCAATATAGTCACAGTTCATTAACAAAAAACAGAGTCCAAATTCTCTTTAGTAAATAAAGAGGTCCCGTGTATGAGATAAAGATATAAAAAGGTGTGAGATCTAAAATATTTCTAAGAGAGATATATATGGGAAGAAATAAAGAAAAAGAAAGTAAAAATGAGAGAAGTACTAAAAAAACGCATAGTTTTAAGCTGAAATAACAACATACATATATTATTTTTATATTGCCTTTTCAAAATTAGTGGGGTAATGAAATAGAAACTACACTTTTTACTTCTTTATTATTGTAAACCAAAAAAATAAAATATATAAGAACTAAGATATAAATAATTCATGTACGACTCAAGCTCTTAAGTCTAATGGGTAAATCCTACACAATTCTAAAACAAATTTAGCCGTAGTTCATAAAACCTGATAACGTCAGATTAAATATATATAGTTTTTAGTGGGTTTTCTCTGCCGCTCTCTTTTTTGTTCTACAATAAGTACACATCAATTTATTGTAATTAACTATTCTATCTTTCCCACTTTGACGACCCTAATGGCCAATCTCCAAATTCAGTGATGCATATACAAACTCAAAATCTCGAGGAGGACTGTAATAATTGGTCTTATATGCTTCAGTACTATTTACATTAGAAAGGTAACTAGGGGGCCACTAATTATGAGGGAGCACCATTTTGACCAAAAGTTGGATAATCGAAATTCAAAAGTGAAAAAAATAAAGTGTAACTAGCTAGATCATGATACACATAGGACAGAAACAAAAACCATAATATTGTTAGTGTTGTTGTGAACTTTTTTGAATGGGTCCCTTCCTTTTAGACTAGTTACAACTGGACTTTAGTTTAGAGCCATAGTTCAAAAATTCAAAGAAAAATGGAATGAAAAAAAAGAGGAGGGAATAGAAGGGTTCGGCAAAAAATGTGTCTTTTCTTGTCTCTTATTTAACCCTTAAAAGGATGATGACTGTCCTTTGTACCTTTCGGCGCTTATTAGATCCTTCCCCACCATGCCCTCATCTTTGACCATTGCGTCTTTTGTTTGAATCAATTTGTACTGAAAATAGAAGTTATAGCACGAATACGATATGTTGAGTTACTCCTCGATATCTCCAACATTAACTCCAACCCCTTCATATCTGAGCATATCTTCTATTTTTTTGCCGCAAAATATAACCACAATAGACGAGAATATTCCAATATTTGGGTTTTATGAATGAAAAAAAGGTGTCACGGAAACTGCTACCATGATCCATGCATGAGGATATCCTAATACCAACCCTGGGTTAAACACAAGTGCACACTCCAATTAACTAAATAGTAAAAAGAATTTATTTTAACTTTAATGATGGATAGATCACTGAGATCGTGTGGTTAGCTTCCATAATTATTTGCTATCATGCATCTTTTTAACTATCATATCAAATACTCGCATATTATCTCATTGCTGCTGCCGATAGGGTACCCATTATTTCAATCAATTACTGAGTTGGATTAATTAATCATGCTGGTTTTCATGGAACAAATTAACCCAAACCTATCTGTTTAATCAACGGATAAAACTTAGATATAGTTCTATAACTAATATTATTGGTTAGCGATATAAAACTTTAATTTTATTTGGATAATAATATAAAAAAAATCTATAATTTGTACTAAAGTTTTACTTTAATCAACAGCTTTTTATAAATTGAACAAAATTATTAGTTTTTTTTTAAATGGTTTCACCCTTCATTTTCTACGATTTCGAAACTTTTCTTTTGAAAAGCAAAATAAATTTATTTAAAATAAAATTTGGAAACACCCAGACATCATAACTTAAAAAGCTCCTATAAAAACAAATTAACAAAAACACCAACGCTAAGCTAGTATACTTAAAAAAGGCTCTAGCCCTCCACCCAAAAAAATAAGAATAAAAAAAAAAGATAAAACATCTTTAAAACAGTTAGCATAAGACTAATAGCTAAATACAAAAAAGTCAGATGTTGATCTAAAAAAGAAGAACCCAAGGCGGATGTGAGACGTTGATTGAAATTGGAACATATAACAAAGGTGGCTTTGAAGGCAAAATATAAAATTATCTAAAATTATTATTGTTAAAAAATATTAAAATTTATACCGATATAAATTATTTCCTTTTTTATTTTCTTTATATTGATATATATATATATATATAAAAGATTTTTTAAAAATAAAATATTTGATATTATTTTGATAATTATATATAAAATTTAAAATAAATTAAAGTATTAATTAATTTTTAAATTATATTAAATTTTGTATAATTGATATTCTCAAACAATGGTTCAACTATTGAAATTTAATGTTTATAAAAAAATATTAAATAAAATTTGGCAAAATTTTCTTAGAATGAGAGAAAAATCATAGTACATGTGGTGATTACACAACTTAGCCTTATAAAGTAAAAGTTGCATATATCTTATTTGCTACTCAAAGAATGCTGGGCTAGTGAGTTGCATGCATGAATTATATGAGATAGTTAAAAGATTAGCAACACTATAGCTAGCTCGAGCCTTATTAGCTATCAGCATTTTTTAGGGAGAATTTTATCCATTAATATTCATATTTGCAATTGTTTAATTTGCTGGTACGAATCTCTTTAGACTGGCCATTGATTTTACATTTCCTTCTAAAAAAAGTTACTTCCAAATTGCATTATTGGAAGAACTTGATAGGTACTGGTAGCTAGGAGTTATACAAGTGTGAAGGTCCCAAACATGTGTTGCCCAAAATAATTAAGGTCTTGCATATGTTCGTTCACCTAATGCAGTCTTTGTCTGCTCAAAAGCCTTAATAAATTTTTTTTAGAAAAGTTTCAGCCAATGAAAGAACCACATGTGGTATTATCAACAATAAATAAAGAAATATATCATCACAGTTATTCTCCAGCGTAGAAACCCTTGTAATATCACCGTTAAAGATTAGCATTATATATAGACAGTGTGAATCAATGGTCCTCCATGTCCTTCAAAGAAGAAGGTTCCGAGTTTAAATTTATTAAACCATGGCGATGATTTATACATGAAAGTCCAGTACAACTGGTTTAAAATAATGTAAGAAGGGTAATTAATATTTACAACACAAAATAAGTTCTCTAATTATATATAAAGTAAATTGAGAAAAATGGGGGAGGATGGATTAATTTTCACCTAACTATTTGATAATTAGCTGGTATTTGTACTTTATATGTGAATCTAGTTTATTAAAATTATGCGTTCAAACCAAGTTGACAGGCACATGCAATATCTTAAAAAGGCTAAACTTTAAAATGGAACAAAATGATAGTCAAATATTGTAAAACTGCAAAAAGCTCCTCCTTTTTTTTTTCTTTAATTTGTGAGTAGGGGACCTCTTTTCTGTTTTCTTTGTTTGTGATGCTTTCGTTGGGGTGAGTTAAGTCACAATCTATGTTCCCCATATGTTTTGCCTACAAATAAGTAATGTCGGCCATAGGATAATACAAACACCCAACTTATTAACTTTGTTCATTTATTAATTACATGTCATCTTTTTGGGTCTTAATTTCTCGATGAGTACCTTTGACTGAGGCCTACAATTAGCTAGCAACCAAACACACTATTTGTTTGTTTGATTGTTTTACTTTTTATGTTAATATAATGATGAAGGAACTTTGCCTTTTGGGATGTGAACAAAGTCATGGATCAAGGACACACCATAACAAATCGTGCTTATCTATCCATCTAAGTTTCTCCGACACTTCTTTTTAAATTACTACTGTCTACATGGAATTATTATAATCATTTGTTAATATTATGATAATCATGCTTCGATGAAACCTCACGTGCCTTTCTGACTACAGTGCTCCGGCGAAGCGTGCGGTTGAACGTCAGAATTAGATTGCCAAGATCTTCTTTCTCTCACTACACCCTTTGCTTACTTTATCTTATATATATATATATACTTCCAACCTCTCTCCCTTACCTGAAACGATTTTTATTCCTGTAATTAAACAACATTTTTATATCACTTTCTCACTTAAAATATGTGTATGGATCCTATTTTATAACATGTAATAAATTAAAGTTGCTTGTACAAAGTTTTTTTCCCGTAAGCTCTGTTCAATACAACTCTCTCTCTCTCTCTCACTCACTCACACACACACACACACATTAACAATTTTAATTTTGCAATTCAGTATGCAACATTTGTTTATTTTCAAGGAAATCATTATACTTGTTTTGAGATCTCTCTTCAATGTTTTTTTTTTTCATTTGAGATTCATTAGTATGTGGTTTTTTTTTATTATTTGAAAGGAAAATATTCTTTTGTTAAAAGGATTAAATAATTCAAATAAATAGAATTTATTGCTAAATTCAACTCAAGGTTGGGATTATTGTTTCTTATGTATTTTGACAAAAGTCAAAAAGTGGTTGGTTGTAGTAATAATAAATTGCCACCTTATGTGTAAATTTTTCTTAAACGTCGAGCTCATAAAGTTGGAACTTCAGTAATGACTTAACCTAATCAACAAATTAAATTTAGAACTTCATAAGTAAAATAGCTTACAGAATTTATTCATAGAGCTTAATGAAAATAAATCACAATTTCAAACAAATAGTTCTTATAATATTAGGTAAAATTTGTTTCATGGTATAAGATTGCACTCTCATATGACATTCTCAAGAGTATTACAACCAAGGATGCTATTTTTGATCAATTTAAAATACATTTAGTTAGATTATAATATTCCTAAAAATAATTTTAAAATTTAAATGTTAAAAAAATAAAAGTAGAGTTAGTGGAAGTTGTTATTGGGTTAGAATATGATTTCTCATGTTATCATGGAAATATAATTTTCTCACCCTATACCGTATGTATGAAAATTAAGTAAACCATGAAAATACTATATTTACTGTATGTTTATAAATAAATTTGTAATTTTTGAAACAAAACTGTGTTTTAAATCTTGACTTAATAGAAATTTAATTGTTATTTGTGATTTAAGATTTTATAATTTATAAATAAAAGAAAATATTTCATATTAAAAAAATTGATTTAATGATAATTTTAAAAACTAAATAATGATAATTTTAATTTTTATTAGATTTTTTTTTACAAATTTATTTATAAAAATTATTCGTTGAAAGATATTTTAATGATGGTTCAAATGGTATAACTGTTAAAATTTAATATATTTTTATGTTAATTTAATATATTTTATATTAAATTAAAAAAATATTTATAAAAAATATTTTTTTATAATGTGAATTATTTTATGTCTAGAAACGTAATATAATTTCAAGCACCATATAGAAATTTGACTAATTTAGTTTAAGTCAGTATAACTATTGCAAATCATAGGACTCTATTAAATTATAACGCAAATGTTTTTAGGAACTCAAATTAAACTACTAATTAAATTATAATAATTAATATTGTGTTAGCTGATTTACATGGTCTTAGTAGTCTTAGTCTCTACATTTTGACAAATCTAGCAAATATCTTATCCCGTTAAATTCAATGCCCCGGTGAAAGCAAGGCCGTATATTCAACACAAAAAGAAGTGCGTTAAGAGGGAAAAATCAAAGTTCCTTTAAAACAAATTGATCTCTAAAATGAACAAACATTGTATGAATCCTTAAATTTTAATGAGTTGAATTGTTATAATTATAATTTCAAAATAAATCAAAGATGTATAAATTATCATTTTAAAGACAAATTCATTTTAGAGGAGTATTATTCACTTTAAGAACTTAACGGATCAAATACAAAACATTAATGAAATACCACATTCTTCAACTTAATTGATACGTCGTAACGACAGCATATTGGAGGAGAGAAAAGCTTTTGCATGTACTTTTACAGAAAGAGATCCTGCAACAAATAACAATCCAATATAAAATTAACATATATATTACAAGGTATCTCTACCGACAATCTTCCAATGTTAGAATAGAAAAAAATTAATTGAGCCGAATTGCCGTAAATCGTAGATCAGATTGTTAATTACCACTGTTAATTTTTATAAAATTACGGTTATTATTTGTTTACAATTAGCTTTAAAATTTATCATTGATTAGTATTAAGAATATTTTTAAAGCTTTTTCTAAAAGCAATAATGTTATTTTGTTGGTACAATGCTAAAATTTTTATGTAAAATTATTCTAATCCTAAAACTCTTGATACTAGATAATATAATGGTTAAAACAATAATATTATTTGAAACGAGTATTCTGTGCACAAATCTTACAAAATTTGAAGGTGGATTGTTATTGAAAAAAAAGAAGAATAAAAAATGAAAAAAAAAAGATAATAAATGATGGTAATGAAATTCTATCTTCTTAAAAAAATTTCATAAGAACAACATTTTTGTTTCAATAATTGGAAAAAAAAAAAGACAGTAAAAATTTGCTGTAATAAAAGAAGTATATAGAAGAGCAATTCATGAATGACTTAATGAAAGGCCCATTGAACATATAGGGAGAAGGAATAAAATGGTCCAAGTCTGAATGTTCACAATGCAAATTTGACAACCCCCACCAAAAAAACTAGTTTGCCTTGTTCACAAAGGGCTGTGGCCCGTGACCGTGATTTAGTTCAAAACATGTATCTTCTAAAGTTTTTAAGGTGTTCACAAAAACAAAACTATTTAGTAATTGATAGGTAGTTGAACTGGTTTTCGAAGACAATACTACAATTGGTTCTATATAGCTTGCATGTAATTGAAAGCTACTCTTTGAATGAATATTCCATAATTTGATGGCGCTTCGGAACTATCTTGCTAGATTATTGTTATTGTTATTACTATTACTACTATATATGTGAATACAGGAGATTTCAATTAATATTAGTCATCTTTTCTGCTTGTTTTCAGTTCAAGCTTTATGCACGAGCCTTTTTCGTAATTTAAAAAAGATAGTTCTTGACAATTTTTTGGTCAAGTAGTTGTTGAATCCCAAAACACAAAAGTTTAAATAAAGCTTAATCACAAGCTCATCTTAAATAATTAAAGATGGACATTTAGATAAATACGTATAATAAAAATATAGATTACAATAAAAATTTAAAAATATTTTCCAAAAAAAGAGAAAAGGGGTAAATTGAAGCGTTAAAATTTTGATCACCAGTGTTAATTCTTTCTATACTAGCTAACTTTTGATCATGACTACTACGTTTCATTAGTACTTGAGATTGAAAAGACATAGGCAACAATAAAAAGTTTACAATGAGAACTACAAAGTTACGGGTACAATTTTATATTTTTTACAATTTAATCAAATAATGACGATATTTTCGTAAAACATAATTCTGATCAAATGAGAGAATTTGCTCATTCTCTTTCTAATAGTGATTAATGATGGAAACGCGTAGCAACATCATTAAAATAATTTCACACTATAATTGTTTAATGGGTCAAACAAAATTTTTATCGTTGACATAGGTCAAATTCTTTAAGTGATACATGTGCAACACATTTCAGAAATTACACGAATATACATTTTTGGGTCAATTACACTTCTTTTTTTATCAACAAATACACAAACATTTAAATATTATTATGGCTATGCCCCGGTTGGGTTGGATAAAATACTACAGACTTACGCCCAAACTTAAACACGGGCCAATATCCATTGAGTCAATACCCAGACTTGGGTCTAAAGTCCAAACAATAGAACAAATAATATTGTGGGCAATCATAGAGGTATCACCAATTGGACCAGGTAAATATATATAGAGATGTGTTAGTATATATACTATAAAATTATATTATAATTTATACAATATTTTTTATGATACTATTTATTTATTTATTTATATTTATTGTACAAATATGACTTCTCATATATATATATATATATATGGGGGACAAGAGCCGATCTCTCATTTGTACACGGCAGTGTTTTGTAGCGGAATGGAAAAGGGGATGAAGATTTGTTTTTTAGGAAAGTGAAAGTTGTAGAAACGTTGAAATTTGTAAAATGAATAAAAAAGAAGCATGTGGGGAAATTGAAGTTTGAATAACGAATTGAAAGGCTTGTAAGTGTATAATACTAATTAACTTATTTGAACGGGTTAATGGTACTAATTATCCATATTTGACGCTAATAGTGTAAAATATGAGACAGGAGGTGGAAACAGTTTGTAGATGATATTTGTGCAATTGTGGTGATGTTATGGGACTAAAAAGATAAGGAAAAGGGAAACGGTAAATTGATAATGACAATACTAGAAGCAATGAGGAGGAGGAGTATATATAATATATCATGTGGAAAAGGCAACTTCACGTGAAAACGTGATTGTGTGGTTGGCATCAAGAAACTTGACTCAAATGTCATGATCTTATACTTTTTGGCTCTATTCTACTTGTAGCAATGGTATCTCAAGGCGCACTTTCTAGCTAGTAAATATGGCGTTTGCCTTTGGACACTGAATCTGATCCTAATTTCACTAACCCACTAGTGGGGAATCAAACCCCCCATATTCATTTTTATGGAGATCGAAGGTTGTGCACTAATTCACACGTCAAAGAACAATTCACCAATTCCCTTCAAACTAGTTTCAAACAAGATATCTATGTGTATTCTCTGCTTGAGCTTAAATTTATGGCCATCAAAGTGGATTTTTTTTTCATTTTATTTTCCTTCAAGGAAATGGACAGGAATTTGAGTAATTGAAAAGTAAAAGGTATATTTAGTTCGTAAATATCTTTTCTTTTTTTTTTTAAAAAAAAATTCTAATAATTATAAAAATACCACATTATATTAAAGTTATATGCCTCATCATATTAATCCTTTTAAAATTTTGGATCAAGTCATAGTTGTTTATAATGATTTTATACATGATTGAAGTAGTTTTTTAAAGTTTCTCTTGTCACCAATTTAGTTGTCCACAAAATGAATACGACAACATTGTGGATCATTTAGTGGTTAATTTGGTAACAGTAAATTAAAAGTTTGAGAGATTAATTTGATAACAAAATATTTAAAAGACTAAAGGAATGATAATTTCTTTTTTGAAATATTAAATTGACGACCAAAAATTTTAAAAGATTAACATGATAAAAAATAACTTTGGTAGATTAAATTGAGGATTTTTAATTTTTACTTTATTTTATTTTGAAAGATGTATTTTTTTGTACCAATAATCATATTTAAAAATAATAAAATATTTATAATTATAATATAATTTGAAAAAACTATTTTCTTAGCTTAATTTATGTTCTTACGGGTATAAAATATAACGATCTACGAGTTGAATTCAGTGGATTAGGTCTAATTAACGAGTTTATATATGAGGCAATTTTGTATTCACAATCTATATCGTCATCAAAACTTTGATCTGTTTAATTTATTTATTTATTTTAATCCTGGTTTACTTTTATCTATTACATGATGTTGGTTGTGGATACTTTTTCTTACTCGTTTCCATGCTTGGTTCTGTCCTTGCAAGAAAGAAATAAAAGGTGAGTACCATGGTTTTCAACGAAAAACAAAAAGCATTATGGACTTTTTCTTATGAATATTTTACTAAAAAGTGATCATCATCAAGTTGCTATTTTATTTAGAAACAGCACAATTGCAATCGAAGTCATTGGCCAGACAGACAGAAGTATTCTAGCACTCCTTCATCATCAATGTTGTTATAGTAAGAGGAAGATTCCAAGTTCCAATTGGTTGTGGTATAGTATAGTTAATGGATTAATACGTAATTCAGTGCTAAAATATATTTTTTTTAAGTTTAATTTTAAGAGGCTCTCAATGTGCTTGTTTGTTTTATAATTAGAAATATCTAAATTTTTATTTCACGCATTTCTAGACTTGTTAGATAAACAATTTTATTTCAATTTTTAAAATTTGATTTAAATTTTTTTCAATAATTATAAAATAAATAGAGGCTATTTTAGACATGATAATAAAATTTACACTAGCTTAACCTTGTTGCAACTTTGAAAGAAAAATTTGTTTTAACTAGATTTAAAAATAATCTCTATATCCATATTTGATTTGTTTAAAATAATTTTTATTCATACCAAAAATATATTATACCAACTTTTATCTCATTTATGATTTTGCAACATTCTTTTATATTTTTATAAAAATTAAAAAATTATTAGCTATTAAAATTAAAATATAGTTAGATGTAAAATAATTTTAATATGTAAATTAATTATTATTCTTAATTTATAAAAATATAGATAGATTTAAAGATGTAAATACCCACTCTGATTTTATTAAACTCGTCATAATAATTATAATAACAATTAAGAGTTTAGTTTGTTAAAAATATGGTTTTTATCTTTATTTTATTTATATTCTTAATTTATATTTTATATATTATCTAAATTTAAAATATATTTAATATATTATTTATTAAAAATTATATAAAAATATGTTAAGAAATTTTAAAAAATAAGATATGAGTTTCTATCCAAACTCAATAGGATTAAATTTTAATTTTTTTTTATCCTCGTTTGTTTTAAATCCACACTTGAACCCACCCCATTCTTTCATTAGATGGGAAGCAAGTAGAGTAAAATTCACCTTCAAATAATAATAATAATATTTAAACTTAAAATCTTATGAAAACTATTCAAATTTTTCGTTAGATGAATCATAACAATTAAAAATAACCTTAATTAATTAATAATATAAAAACAAAACATTTTTTTTTTTTTATAAATCTGCGAATCGCATGGATTCAAACTCTAGTTACGTTACTGTTATTAATGGATTGTGTGGAATTGACAGAGAATGGTGTCATTACAACAGCTCCCATATTGGAAAGATATTATTTTTTAATATTTTTTTTGAAAAAAAAATAATTGATAACTGTATTTTATCTATAATTTTTTAATTTTTTGCCGCCTTATATAATTAATTGCATAACAAATAATAAATAAGATACTGTCATGTCTAACGCATTAAATATGAAAAGTATAAAATTTTATACAATATATATAATAATTTATACCATACTATCCAACTACACATAATTTATGCAATAAATACAGTTTGATAGTACGGTATAAATTATACATAGTTGATACATTTTATGTAATGGTATATAGGTATTAAATATGGAGTTAACAGTAATTGGATGGATTATCAAGTTGTTAATAAAGATTTAATTTTTGATGGGATGATTGCAATTGGCACTGTGTGTGTCCCCATACCCCACTTTATTTCGGTGCTCCTAAACTTGGCTGCTTCTTACTCTCCTGTTGTCCTGCATACATAGGGAATTGGCTGTGTTTCTTTGTGCCTGCATTATTGTGAAATCAGAATATTTTAATAATCATATGCTGGTGTAACACTTGCAACACTGTGATGAAGTAACCTTTGATGTTGATTTTGTACGAAAAGTTAATTTAAATTATATTGTAATTGGTAAAGCACCCCTATCAATTCTTTTACTATCATGCACATTCACTTATTCACTAGCTAAACGATTCAATTAATCTCAATCTATTATTTTTGGCTGCGTTGTGTGCAATTAGCCATTACACACGTCTTGCCTTGGAGGGAGAAAAAAAGTATGTGGAGACAAAAATGGGTAGCTGGAATTGACCTAATTTTTATTATAGTTGGACTTTTCTCACAACACAACTGCATGTTAACACAAATGCACCAACAAAAAGGTATCACTAGATTGGAATTGTTCTCTACATGTGTTTGGTTTTATATTATTTTACAACAAATTATATGCACATGTTAGACAAAGCCATAGAAAATAACTTGCCGGCAATTTAAGATTTGGGCTTATTTTACTTTCAAAAACTAGTTTAAGAAAAAAAATGTTTAAACCTTATAAAAAATATTTTCATCATGTTTCTAATGAATGTATAGGATATTTTAACAGTCACATATCCAAAGACATTATGTGCCTGCAAAATTGTTTGATGTGTGTACATCTCTAAAAAGCCCATATTAGTGTTAAATTTTAACCGTTGAATTATAATTGCATGTCATTTTTGTTTGAAATTTTATAAAAATTAAACAAGATTATATAAATTGATCGGTCATATATATAACGATGATGGATGAAACATATATAGCTTTCAATAACCCTGAGTACATAATTCTAAAATTGTTAAAAAAAATATAATAACAATGCATTAATGAGAGCTTAGATTTTCTCCTGCCTCTTCAGCAATGAATTTTTCTACAGCCAAAATCTTAACAATATATTATATTTTTCTCCTTTTTTCATTTTTGTGGAATCATTAATCCAATGACCGAGATTTGATCTAGGAGAGTTGCTGGACAAAACTTTGCTAGTGAAGATGCAAAGTGCATCAAATATTAATGTAAGCACTTAGTAACGAGAGTTCTTGTCTTATTGATACCGGGTACTTTAAATGCTTTAATTTTTTTTTCATTTTTTTATATTGTTGAAGCTTGAAAGACTAACAGCATGATTATATATTAATTTTTATCACTTTCTATTTTTATTAGTTTTTAGTATGACAATTAATATTACACATATTTGCATAATATTTACAGCACAAAAAATAAAAAGAAGAATTCCTGTGTTGATGGAGTGCAAGAGATTCTAGACTCTGTTTCATGATTATAGATGAAGAAAAAGTCGCGTAGCGGAGACAGATTGTTTGGAACTCATGATTGACAATGAATATGTTAAGAGAGAGGTAATGTGGATAACCAATATGGGTCTCTCTGAACACCATGGACCCTTTAAATTTAAAGTCCAACTTGAACTATCCAACAAAATAACTAAAATTATTTTTTCTTAAAAAAATGCAAAAGTTTGAATAGACACAAGGGGTACCCTTTTTACTGTAATCTTTATCCAACCTTTGATTTTGCTGGCACCTTTGCTGCTTTCACACACAAAGAGAAAATTCGCTTTCTATAGTTTCCTCATCGTTACACTTGTAATTCCATGCATCATTTCAAGCATCATACTTTCTTTTTGTTCACTTTGATTACTAATTAAACTAAAAGAAAACAAAACACGACGAATTAAATTATTTTTTTAATGCATTAATTAATACTAATGTGTATTAATTTTCTACTTCCATATTTTTTTTCTTAAATGCAGCTATAATAAATTTTGTAAGTAACCCCTACCTGTGTACCAAACTCTGGCGTTTAATTTCACCATATTTGCTATCTTAAGAGGCTTTGGTTTTTGTGTTTTTTTTTTTGGAAAGTGGAGAGTCATCAACCATGATCGATTTGGCCTCACTTTCATGCATATTCTTTTGGTTCTTTTTGAATCTTGCACTTTATAGAAAACATATATAAAATATGAATAATTTCCCTTTTAATTTTAAAATATTATCTTTACCTTAAGGTCACTTATAGTTATACTAATAGGTGAGACTGTGAGGAAACTCTATCAGCCTTTTCTTTTTCTCGTTGGGAGTTTCCTCTTCAAACGCACTTTTACACTCATTCCCCTTAATTGAGCAATTTTGTACATCTTCTATTTTACGTGAAATATACTATATCATAACACAAACAAGTGCTTTCTGTATGTGCCAAATATCACCCAAAGTAGGCACCAGTGTAGGAAGTGGTGCTACAACCAAAATGGTTTTCTTTTCCTTTTTTTTTATCTTTAATTTAATTCCTCAATAATATTTAATTTAACTTTTAGGTTCTATAATCAATCCATGGCTTTTATGGTAGGAAAATAACAATCCTATAAATTCTTCAGCTTTTAAATTATTTCCAACTTCAGCTTATAAAACTTCTTTTAGTTTTATGGTAGAGCAATATCAGTTTAAATTGAAAAGTTGAAATGTTGAAGTGTCAAGATGTTGTTTATTTTTTCTTTACATTTATAAGCGCACAAACACACCCCTCAACCACCACGTAGAAAGTGATTTGTGATCCTTAATGAACAACTAGCTTTTACTTTAATATCAATACTTATAATCTAGAACCATCTTGACTTGACTATTCGGCGTTTATTTTTGTTTTCTATCTTGTCTACCAACTCTTGGTTAGTTGAATATATATTACATTTTCTTTACATTGTGTCCTTTTATGTAAAACATTCAACAAAAGTTCATCATTCGGTAAGAATTGAATGTATATTTTATTCATATAAAAAATTTGTTGATAAATAACATGTAAATACTCTTTAATTTTTGAAAAATGCTTAGATTCAATGAGTTTTTGAGACTTAACTTACCTAAAAATTTTAATATGCTTTGATTGAATAAGTGTAGATTGGTGAAACACAAGACATATACCTAAATTGTAAGAGCCATGGAGGCATTATTTTCTCATTACAAGTCATATAATTTGAATTTATTAATTGGAGGCAAATACTATTGTAATTAAAGTGATTGGTGCAACAGAACCATGTCCAAAAATAAATCCAACATAAATAGAAAAACAGGGAAGATAAAGTTGGTGGAGGATTGGAGGCATATATAAGGTTTGAAGTCAAAGTTTGGTCCTTACTATTGTTTGTGTTTCACCTGGAGTATTGTAGTAATCATAATTGTTTGGAGTTGAGAATTACCTTCACATAGTAACAGTAACTCTTTCTTTTGGGGCTAATTATTTCACTTAGTGATTTGGACAAGTAATCGCGTTTATAGATAGGAAGAAAACTTATAAGGGTAGAAGGGATGCAATGATTTTCATGTCATCATTGATATGAAGAAGGACCACCCCAAAAAAATATGAATGAAACAAGAAGGACCACAAAGAAGATAATAATTGTTGGTGAACGATGGCCACTAAAAGAAAATTCTTTATGGAACAGCCAAACCAATAATAGTGATAATTAATTGCAAAATCACTAATAATGATTCCCAGTCCTACGTATAAAATGTATTCAAATCTTTAACTAGCTATATAAACAAGATATATTCCTTTCATATTTTTAAGTGATCGAGATGCGCACACATTATATACAATTGCTTCTTTCATATCTACTCCCAACACTAGTTTTTGTTTCTTATTTTTTTTTTCACCAAGTTTGTTTGAAATGCATGGCACCAGCCAGCTGGAATAACCTAACTTTGCTTTATAAAAGTCTAAAGCTTAAGCTTGTTTCTGAAGGGATTACATTATATATATCGGTCTTCTTTACTTCAATTTTTAGAATTCATTTTAAATATCCAAAAATAATACAATTTTATTAGAATAGAAAGTATTTGTTATATTTTTATAATCAAAATTTATCATGTTTATATGGTTATAATAGTTACAAAAGTTTATATATAAAGAGTGAAGAGTAATTTGTTTTAAAA
This sequence comes from Canavalia gladiata, assembly GCA_037954105.1. Lineage (NCBI taxonomy): Eukaryota > Viridiplantae > Streptophyta > Magnoliopsida > Fabales > Fabaceae > Canavalia > Canavalia gladiata. Next base: position 38,103,307 of record CM075662.1, on the reverse strand, counting down.
ATAATTCATGTTAAAGTTATTTTTGTTAATTATTTTAAATAATTAAATTTTATCAATTTAACGGTTAAATTAATAATTTTTTATATATTAAATTTATAAAATTAAAAAATATACTTTATTAAATTATTTTAAATTATTTTAAATTTATGTATATTATAAAAAATATTATATATTAACTTAAAATTATTTAATCAACTATCAAATAAAAAATACTAATATAAAATTTAATTATTTTATAATCTAGTGTTTTAAAGAATTGATTAGCAAAATCCTTATATTATTTAAACAATAATTGACAACTCTTACACACATTTTTTAATGATCTGTCTCCACAACAGTAATCTGTCAGATTCAACGCTTTTATCCGTATTAGTTGTATATAAATCAAATGAGTTTCAGTAAAATACATCAACAATATAATTTTTTATAGTGTAATACAACTATAGATAATTCATTTACCTTTATAATAATTATTGTAAAAATTATATATAAAATTTTCAATTAATTTAACATATAAAAAATTAATAATAACATCATATTAAAATTAAACTCAAATTAAATTACATTGCACTTAAAAAAGTACACTCAAGCCATGGTAATACTAGCATACCAAACTAATTAAACATTGGTTTATGGAAAATAAATAAATAAATAAACTGTTGTCTTTTAGTTTAATTTATAATGTTTCTTTGGGTTTTACTCTTGGGGGTTGGGGTTGTAAGCACATGGGGTATGGGGCACATTTATGATACCTTTGGCTTGTTGGTTTCTTGGGAGTAACTTCTTTGTACATTTACAGAGGCCATAATAAGTGATAACAAGTATAAACCACCAAACAAAGAAATTAAAACCCGGATCTGGAAACGTATAGCATCCCTAGAATGAGTTTTTAATTATTATCTCAATCACATGCATCATACGTTTTTAAATTTAGAGTAATAATTGTTTATTTTTCAATTATTAAATTGCTAAAAGTAAATTATTTTTTTAACTAAGTTGAGCTAAATATTTACTTAATATGTTAATTCAATGAGGAAAGTCCTATTTATACGTTAATATGTAATTAGGATATTTTCATTTTGTTGTGTTCTGATCTCTCATATCTTAATTCTGATCTTTTTGTGCGTCTTGAGATCAAAGTTTGAGTAAACTTACTTTCTATATTTAGCCAATATTTGAAAGAGTTTCTTAAATTTATTTGAATTTAAGCAAAAGGTATTATTTTTATATATTATTTTAATTTTTGTAAAAGATTATGTAAAAATAATATTAATTATATAATTAATATTAAATCATACATATAACTAAGATGTATATTAAATTTAATCTTAATTATAAATTTTTATTAATATATATTTAAAAATTAGGATTAATTTTCAAGCGGTAAACTAAATAAACATTAATTTCACTTAAATAATTCACTCTTGTCTCATTTTATATTTCTTAATGAGTTGGTAAAAAAAAATTGATCAGTATATAATAATATTATATATATATATATAAATTTATTCTATTTAATATTATTTTAAATAATTAAATTTTATCTATTTAATTATTAAATAAATATATTTATTAAATTATATAAAATTTTATATTAAAAATAATAAAAATAATTATTTTTATAAAAACAAAAAATAAAAAATATTTTTAGAAATTAAATATAAAAATCTAAAAAAAAAAAAGAAGGATTGCAACCCTTCCATCCCATCATGATTTGTAAGGGTTTGTATCATAATTTTGATTTCGTCGGCGGCATCTGCCGCACCTCCTTATCTCTTCTATTGTTTAATTTAGGCAAATGTCATTTTCATTTCAACTATAATCTTCTTTATCTTTTCGTTTTCTTCCATTTCCTTTCCACCATTCATATTGCTCCACGCCAATAAATATTAATCATATAGTCTGTTATTCGGTTGGAATCTTGCACGTTACATTGCGCGCTATTTTTATTAAATTCTATCTTATTCCTCAAATCTATTTTCTTATTTTATCTATCTTTATATATTCAACATCAATGCAATTAAAAGTAAAATACAAAAATACTTTTTTTTAGAAAACAGCTTGAGCGTGATTTTTTTTAATAAAACAATAATTATAAAAAAAAAGGACAGGGTGAAAAATACTTGTTATTATTTTTCTCGTTTGAGAACCATAAATTTTCTTAAAGCAGTAATATCTTTAAGTACAGTACCATATATGGAAGAAAACCAATAACTAAAAAACATGTTGATCATCTAATTTTTACCTTTTTAAAGAGTAGAAGAAAGAAAGCATTATTAATATGTCGGGTGTGCAATATAAGCTGAACCCATTACAAATGTGATGGGAAAGGGATCAACCAGCACTATCATTGCACAAATAAAATGTGAACAAACTTCTCTCTCTTTAAGAAAAAATAAAAAAGTGAACAAACATCAGAAAATTTCATGCATGTATAAACCCGCACTCTCTTTTGTGCCAAAAAAGAAAAAATTCCACTTTCTTCTTATGCGGCAGTAATTTGTGAGACAACTGATGTCAATTGACCATATTACCCTCATCCCCTTTTTTTCTCTGATCACACATGTGCATACCTCTGCCTCACTGCCATACCAACAAAATTTAACACTTTCTATTATCCAATAGTGAGCCCTTACTATATGGATAATTTTGTCCCTTTCTATCCCTGGAAAAATCTATCTATACAAAATTAATTATTATTTCAAAAAATTATAAAATACTTCAAAATAGTATTATTAAAATTATTAACAAATTACTCCTAACTAATTCTTTACATTTTTACCTTTTCTAGATAAACATATTAACATAAGCATTGGAATTTAATATCTAATGTTCAATCCAATTATCAATTAAAAAAAATATTGTTATGTATCCAATAAGTAAGAATTATTAATTTTTATATTATGAATTTGAATTTTAGCGTTTAATAAAGAATTTTTTTAAAATGATTTTATCTTTATTAAGTTATGTGACTTGTTTTAAATTAATTAATTAATTAATTTAAAATTTAAAATATATGTTATTTTAGATAACCTAAACTTTAATATTATTATAATTTTAATATAACTTAATTTAAATTAAATATTTTAAATTTTAAATTTTAATATAGCATATCAATAAAATAAATTGTTTCAATAACTTTTACCTTAATTTTAAAAGTCTTACTTTTTATTTTATTGTAATATAATGTTTATTATTAATAATAAAAATTTATATTTTTCTCGGTGCAATGCATATTCAACTAGCTAGCCAGTAAAATTTGTATGAACCTTGTTAATTCACTACATTTTTATATCTAAATTATACTTTTTATACTTAAAAAATACAATTCTTGTATGTAACAATGTACTGATAGTATATATGAAAATTTACCTATAAAAGTTTGTACAATTGGTAGATAGACGGTGTTTTTTAAGTATGTTGATAAAAAATTAAATTTTGATTATACATATGAAAGATAATTTGTTGAAATGAAACCCATTTTAAAGGAATTAGTCTCTAACTAAAAAATATCTTGGATATACATCAAAAGACATATGAAGAGAATTTTGAAAAAAAAAAAATAGACATCATATACTAAAAAGTTTAATTACAATTTTAGTATCTCTAATTTGAATTATCAGTAATTTTGATTCTTTAAGTTTTTTTAGTAAATTAAATTTTCTATCTTTTAAAATTAAATTTCTATTTTTTAAATTAAAAAATCTCAGTCCTTCACTGTTTTTTTAAATTAAATTTCTTAAATTATTAATTTTTTATCCTTATGTTTAGAAGAATGTAATGTTGACACTGAAATATAAAATAATTTTAAAAGTTTAGAAGTAATTTTTTTTAAAAATATAATAATTTAAAAATTTTCATAATATATGTTATTAGAGTTTAAATAAGGAAAAAATTGGAATTGGTAAAGTAGGTTTTGGTTTCTTCACCAATCCAATTCAGCTGTGGATTGGGTTGCAAAATTTTAAATTCACGTGAGTATTGAGATTTTAGATTCCATTCACTTAATTTATTAGTTATAATGGGATGTTTACTAATAAGTCGAGTCACCTAACTAGAACCACATTTTTTTTAGACAATAATAAATTAGTACATGTGATAAATAAAAAATTAAAAAAAAATTTCTAAATTTTGTTTTTAAAATCATTTGAGACCTAGAATAAAATTTAGAAACATACATAATAAAGCAAATCTTACATACACAACATGTTTACTTCACCATTGGTGTTGAGAGATTTGAAGTCTCAAACTCCATAGTTACCAACATTGAAAGTTAGGATCTAGCTTCATCATCATCCTTAGGTTTGATTTGTTCAATTGTTAATTGTAATTGACTTCACATTCTAATTTTGAGCTGCTTCCTTGACACTTGTTTTAGTCTTTGCCAACAAACTTTTGCAACCTTATCTTTCTTGTTTTGTTGTAATAAGTTTTTGCAATCTCATATTCTTTATATTTATTTTCGTTTGATTTAAGTTATGATCTCATATATTTTATTTTAGTTATTATTTTTTGGATTACATTTTGTTAATTTAAGCATTCATCTCCTTAATCAACTCACTAAATTAGATAAATTAAATTGGATTGATATTTTATTGAGTCATTCAAAAGTGAGATTAATTTGATTCACTTTTAAACTCAACTCAAATAGTTTGAGATCTTTGTTTTATTTAGATGAAATTTTATATTTTTTAGTTGATAAAATTTAAATAAAAAATAATTTAATTTGTCATATTTTAAATATAAAATATAAAAGATAAATTTTAAGTAAAAAAATTAAATTTGCTAAATTTTTATAATAAAAAGTTTAAATTTCTCAATATTTTAATATTATATATATATTAAATTAAAAAAATAAAAAATAGAATTAAGATATGTTAAAATAATATGATGCAATGGCATGTCAAAGCAGACAGTCCTGTGATATATGAATTTATGGTGGATGGGATATGGTGTATGTAGATAGTACAATAACTAGGACACACCAAAAAATAAATGCAGGGACATTTTTGTAAAATTACAAGTTGGACTATTCCAATTTCCAACCGAACCAAAGCTGAAATGTAAAATTGTTGTTGAGTGAGTGAGTATCGCAATATCAATAGCAACAGCAATAGCATGCAGCATACCCTTTTTTTTTTATTTTTTTTATTTTATTTGTTATTTATTATTCATTCATTTTTATCTAACAAACAACGCAAACGCCTCTTCCTCTTTCTCTCTCTATACAACTTGGATGGAAGCTTTCTCTCTCTAAAGCAAGGTCCTCCACCTCCATCCCCAATCTCCTTCTTTTACACACACAGAGACTGTGTGTGACACCAATTTTCTGTTAATGGATTCGTCCTCTCTTCTAGAATTTCAAGCATCTTTTCTTGGTATTTGTTATTTCATTCTCTCTCTCTCTTTCTCTCTCTTGGGTCATGATATTTTTTCTTAAATTTATGATTTTTGGGTTTGTAAACAACGACCCATGATGCCGATTGGATTTTGTGTTGTTTAGGTTCGAAGAAGTTTTGAGCTTTTTGGTGGTAATGTGGTGGCATGAGTGATTCCTTCTTGTTGTATAGCTATGGCTACTGATTCGTCTGTTGAGGGTAACACCTCCCTAACTTGCTTATTTTTTCATGTATACGCCACTGTTGAAACTGGGGTCATTGAATTCTGCGAAGGATTCGGTCTTATCTGCGCTAGGCGCGGCCTCCTCGGATTTAATTTACCATATAGTTTAACGATCCATCTGTTAATAATTCTGTATCATGTTCTAGCATTGTGATGTATCTGATTGCTCTGGGCTTCAATTTAATTTGTTGTGATCTATTCCTGTGTGCCTTTTCTGAATTTATGTTTTGTTCTGCGTTTTTTATTTTTTGTTTTTCATGAAAAAGGTGTTTCTTTTATTATTATTATTATTATTATTATTATTATTATTATTATTATTATTTTGCTTAATTTCTATATATATTTTTTATTTTCTTTTGTGATTCTGCATTTGGGGTCATACGGTTTACGAACTGAGCGGTCTAAAATCTTTATTGATGCATTATAAGGGAGGAAGGAGGGTTGATTGAAGTAAGCTTGTAATTTGGTACACGATGTGCCAACTACTAAATTAGCGGGTCTATGGGTTCGTTCTCTATTGGAAGAGTCTCCAATAATGGTCAAAGGAGGTTAAGTCCAACTTCCTAATTGTTTTACTTGATTAGTCCATTGCACGAGGTCTCCTATTTTTTATTTTTAATTTTAATTTTTTAACTGTATTTCAAGTGGTTGGGATGTCCTTGTGATGCAAAGTCAACCACCAGTTCCAGTTATGTACGTGTTACTGTGTTGCTTCTTCTAGCCTTCTTGGCAATATTTTTGAAGTTGTCAATACTTTAGACTATTATCAAAATTGGGTCCTTAACTTGCTAGATAACTTACTTGACTGATTTATTACGTATTTAGAAGGATAACTGCATTTTAGTTCCATGTTTCTGCTTGGACAATAAAAACTTTCCAATTTCCTGATGATGACATGTCTAGCATGAATACAAGTTGTAGCTGGAGTCTTTGTAGAACTAGTCTTAGCTCATTTTCTATGTGGAACTGCAGAAGTTTTAAAGTTGGAACATCCTCATGTATCTAATCTACTGATATATATATATTTTCTTTTTCCTTATTCCTAGGCCTTGCACTTGATTCTTCTAAGTCTGGTAAATTGAGTATGGAGGAAAAAAGAGAACTTGTGTATGAAATATCTAACTGGTCTCATGGTGCATCCGAGGCACTACAGTCATGGAGCCGTCAAGAGATTTTGCAAATATTGTGTGCAGAGATGGGAAAAGAAAGAAAGTACACTGGGCTGACAAAGTTGAAAATTATAGAAAACCTTCTAAAAATTGTTTCTGAAAAGAAATCAGGGGGGCATGAAATTGCAGCAGATCCTGAATTACATTCTTCTCCTGCACATGGTCAGAAGCTGGCTAAAAGGCAGAGAAAAACTGAGAATCCTTCTAGAGTGCCTGTTCCTGCAAGCAGTATTTCAGTCAATAGTGGTGGTGATGTGGTTAATACTACATACTGCAAAAACTCAGCTTGCAAAGCTACCCTAAATCAAGCAGATGCTTTTTGCAAAAGATGTTCATGCTGCATTTGTCATCAATATGATGACAACAAAGACCCTAGCCTGTGGTTAATATGTAGTTCTGAGATTCCATTTCCTGGTGTTTCTTGTGGCTTCTCATGCCACCTTGAATGTGCTTTAAAACATGATGGTTCTGGAATTGGCAAAGATGAGGAGCATCCCAAGTTTGATGGAGGCTTCTACTGTGTCTCTTGTGGGAAAGTAAATGATTTACTCGGGTAATCATACTGATGGTTTAATGTTTTTTAGATGACATTGTGTATCCATCTAAAAATTTGTGTTTCTCCTTTCCCTGTCTTTCTCTGTCTTGAAGTGTCTTCTACACAATAACACAGGCAAGATTAATATCTATGAGGATCCCGGAAGATTGTATTTAGCCATTTGTTGCTTACAAAACACATTCTAAGAGTTTCCAAATAGACAATGTGGGGGGGGGGGGGGGGGGAGGCAACCGAGTCTTTCTTAGAACTCTTTTCTAGCTAAAGTTAAAATCTTATCTTTCATACTAAAGTCTTAGGATTCTCATTACCAATAATGTCTGTAAGCAGAATTAGCTGGTTTAACTAAATGAAATTAGTCAACAATATAATTGGAAATCTGTCTACTTTTTTTTGTCCGAGCTCAACAAGGCTTTAGGCTGTGTATAATAGCGAATTGGGCCAAGGCTTTATTTAGTTCATAAATTGCTTTAAAAATGCATAGGACTGTAATTTTAAGATGAATCTTAGGCATGATCAGTTTTGTGAAAGAGAGAGAGGGAGATTGATTAATGTTGAATATTATCTTTCATGGCTTAGCTATAGAGAATACTGAACTCTACCCAACACTATGACGAAGATATTCCAATTTTCAAGCAAAAGATGGTAAAGTTGTTCCTTTAATGTGTGGTTATGTGCTGTATTTCTTTTAGGATGAAATTTTGGAAATATGTTGGGTAAGATCAATCTCATCTGGGTTTATTTCTTAAAATGTATTAGATGCTGGAGAAAACAACTGATGGTAGCAAAGGATACAAGACGTGTAGATATACTCTGTTATCGTGTCTCCTTAAGCCAAAGACTTTTACAAGGGACTGAAATGTATCTAGAACTTTATAAAATTGTTGATGAAGCAGTGAAGAAACTTGAACCTGAAGTGGGTCCACTGACTGGCTCACCAGTGAAGATTGGTAGGGGGATTGTGAACAGGCTTTCATCGGGACCTGAGGTTCAGAAACTCTGTGGTTTAGCTCTGGAATTACTTGATTCATTGCTTTCAAAAAGGATCTTGCCTTCGTCTCCCAATCTAACGATTCAAGGTGATCACTCCTTTTCTTTTTCTCTCAATTTCCCTTGTAGATCTATATCATTACAATGAAGTGCAAATTCAGTGCAAATTGATCTTTGTTTATACATGCATAACATTTTCAGATGCACATTTGCTGGCTCCAAATACGGTGAGGTTTGAAGATGTCACTTCCACTTCCCTCACTGTTATTTTGGGTTCTGATGATCCTTCTGGAGAAAATATTGCTGGTTACACCCTGTGGCATCGTAAAGCGGATGATGTGGATTATCCCGTGGACCCGACGTGCACTTCGCTCCTAACAAATATAAGGTTCAGTGTTGGGGGTCTTATTCCAGGTACAGAATACAGTTTCAAAGTGGTTTCCAATGATTCAAGGGAGCCAGGCATGTGTGAAGTTCAAATCTCAACAGAGCATAGTGAGGATGAAGTCCCTAATTGCTCAGCAACAGAAAGAAGTCAGAGTCCAGTAACCAACTGTAGCAGCCTTTCCAATCCGTCATCCGTGGAAGATGAAACTAATAACTGTAATCCATACTGTGACCAGACTGATAACCGATCAGACAATTATCGTTCCTATCACAAGGATAGCAACCAGCTTGCTTCTGGAAATTTATCTAATGATGCAATTAACTGTTCAAATATAGGCGGAGCAGGACTTCCCACCGATGCAGATTCCTTGTCAGACAAGCAGCATGCTGGAGGAATGACTGTTTCCATACCTAGTTCTGATGTGCTGAAGCTTGAAAACAAGCATTCACCAGAGGAACAAGTCACCGAGGACATGAGCACCGATGATGGGTTGAATTCCCCCGTTCTTCCGGGGAGAGAATGTGTGGCATTGATATGTAGCTCAGAAGGAGGCTTGCCTATCACTCCCTGCAAGATGGAAATACTCAAGGATGGACCAGGAAGAAATGGCAGATCCAAATCCGGTGGCAAAGATCAAGAAAATGGATCTGGGAAAAGGGAGGGGCCCCAAGATGGAAGCACATCCAAGAAGAGAAGTGGAGAAAGACAAGATGAGGGCCATGCAGTAAATGGTTTTTCAGACCGGAACTTCGAGTATTATGTGAAGGTGATTAGATGGTTAGAGTGTGAAGGACACATAGAAAAGAACTTCAGGCAGAAATTTCTGACTTGGTACAGTTTAAGAGCAACCCCTCAAGAAGTAAGGATTGTGAAAATATACATTGACACATTTCTTGAAGATCCAGCATCTCTTGCAGAGCAACTTGTGGACACCTTCTCAGAATGTATATCCAGCAAGAGAACTTCAGTGGTGCCAGCAGGGTTCTGCATGAAGCTTTGGCATTGACCACCTACTGGCCTGAAGTTTGAAGCCCCTCCAGGGTTGTGATGCAGTAATTCTTTAGATTTCTAATATTCTTCATTTAGAAAGTTAAAAATATATTTATTTCAGCATTATCATTCATATGATGATGTAAGTATGTTAGATTTACTTTTATTATACAGTTACTATTTCAAATTGATAATTTTTTTCAATTTGGAACAAGGTTCGCACTATATTATTGTTACACTTTGTAATGGATAACATTGAAGGATTTATGTTAGGAATTATGCTAATTTGAGTCATCTCCAGTTTTGGCCAAAGGTGACAATAGTGTCCTTTTGATACTCTCAGCTTTATCTAAAATAAAAAATGCAAATGGAAATTTGTTAATGTGTTTTGTTGAGCTTATATGAAAGATGCACATGCACATGGTCTTTTAAGGCCTCCAATCTGTTGGAAGTTTTATGAGCTATAGTTAACAATACTTAAAGCAAACAGATGAAGCAATAATTAATTTATGTTAATGGGTTTGTCTAGAAGAATTCCCCTTGCAAATGCTTGATCTTTTAAGGCGCTAGTCAAAGCATGTGTTGCGTGAGTACTTACATTCAGATGGTGTAGTTAGGAATTTATCATTTGTGTTTATTTGAGTTAAGATTTGTCAACCATGGAGCAGTACAAGTTAATTGTTGCGTATCTGACGAAAAGATCGTGCTACATTATCATTTATGCTTTGTTGGACCACCCTCGTTCGTCATTATTGCAGTAATGGGTGGGTTAACGAAGCACGCCATTGGATTTATTTGATTTTATTATAAAAAATATCTTCAATTAATTCATTTTGACGTGGAGAAATATGTTTCAACTTGACGTTAACATTTTCCTTTTCTAACACACGATCAGCATGTATGCTTATTCTTGATGTTAATTCCTCAAAAGGAATTATGTTTGCTACAGGGCAATGGTACGTATGTGTGTGCGCGCGCTTGAATTGAACGAGGAAATAAGCTTTTTTCCCTGAGTTGAAGAATCGTACAAATGTGAAGCCCGAGAAATCTCTTAGCCATAGTGACTGTTGTCAGCTGAAGGTGCATTTGGACAAAGTTAAAAAGTAAAAATGGATTTTCTCGCATGTTGACGCAAATGGCTTTGAATTTTAACGTTTGAGATCCGTACCTCTTTGATTGAAATCCATGCAAAATACACATGTTAATACTAGAAGTGTTATGAACATATTCATAGGTTTTCGTATCTGTTGTAAGAACAAGATGGCCCAAGGTTGTACTCAAACCGAATGCAGTGACTTTCAGTGTAGTTTCAACTGCTTGCAATTACAAATATCGATTAAGCCAAGTTTGGCACACACACACATATATATATCTATATATATATATATATGTGTGTGTGTGTGTGTGTGTGTTGCATGGCATCCAAGCATTGATTGAGCACTATAGTTGCATGGCAGATATTTTGGGTCGAGGGGACAGATCAAAGACGCTGATACGTTCATTAACAGTATGCTATTGATATGGGGGTCTTTACTCAATGGGTATATATGATGGTGCGAGTTGGGTCAAGAAATGGGAAATATTTGATGGGATCGCAGCCTCAAACATAGTGGAAGATACGCCCTTATGTCATTATAGGTAATTGCTTGGAACTCCTTAGAAATTGATCAAATCGTCCACAACTTGTTGATGATGAAGAAGCTAGTTTAAGTTCAGGAGAAGTCTATGCTGTTTTAAGTGACTAGGAAAAAGAACACAAGGATTTCACTCAATAGAATATGATGCATTTTTTATCTATTTAAAGCAGTACAATTTCTTAATTATAGACTTCATTGCATATGTACCTATGAGACACGTTGAGGAGAAGCACCAGGGTTCTGTATGTCGGTTTTGCTAGTGTAACTTGAAGTAGTCATTCTTAATTTGGCGAGCGGAGAAGGTTGTTGGGATTCCTACAATGTCCACATCCAGCCAAACTTGTTTTTTGTGCAATAGAAAAGCCAAATGAAAAAGGGGAGGGAATCGTTTGTTTATTTTATTAGATGGTTAAACTGTGTCTTCAACTTGATGGCAAAAGTTCCTCAGCACAAAGAATTGGTGGGTCCCTACCTTCACTCCGAGCATTAACAAAATAGTGCAAAGACAGGGAATTGTACTATTTGACTGCTTATGAAATCAAAGGTTTGTAGCCCAATTAAACTCTTCCTTTTCTTGTGCCCACCGTCTACTTATACATCATTTCAGGATCACCAAAGCCTATTTCTTTCATCCTTTTGTCTAACTATTCTCCCTCCTTCAAAGATCAAACATTAGTTTGAGTCATTTATAGAATCATAGTTGCATGGCCCCTGCGCTCTCTTTTTCAATCAACCTTCCTTTCAACTCTCACATGAGTATAATGTCTGCTGGAACTCTTGCAACTCCGGTTGCTGGGTCTACCTTTGTTGGCTTGAAGTCCAACTTGTCAAATCTTTGTTTCAGTACAGGGTCCATTGAATGGAAAAGGAAGCCTGTGTCCAGTGGTTCTAAAATTCGCTGCATGAAGGTGAGGTGATAGAATGAATTATTGTCAATTTGATAAGTTGGTTACATGTTTTAGTAGTACCTAAAACCTATTCCTTTTCTTTTCTTTTCTTTTGTGAATTTGTCCAACATGTTTTAATGTATGATGTGTTTGGACTTCAAACAGACATGGAATCCTATCAATAATAGGAAGTTCGAAACACTGTCCTACCTACCACCCCTTTCAGATGAATCCATTGCAAAGGAGATTGACTACATGCTCAACAAGGGATGGATCCCTTGCCTTGAATTTGATGAGGTTAGTTTATAATAGTTTTGGTTTATATTGTAGATAAAATTTTCTTTCTCCCTTTGAAAAAACAATTATAGACACATCACAGCTGTTTATAATGATTCATCTGAAATCCATATGAAACCTGGCAATTTTCTTGCCATCATATGCTCCAATAAAACTTTTGGAATCCTTTGGTTTAAGAAAATATTTTTATTTTTTATTTTTAATTACAATAATATCATTTTATTTTTATTTTGTTCAAAAATTTATATAAGAATCAATGAAAATAATTTTTTTGTAATTAATGTTTATTATTGTTATGAGATTTGTTCTCTGGAAGTAGGTTGATTCTATGTCTCTGCATCAGAGAGAAATAGATATTTATGTTTTTTCGTTGATACTTCGGTCTTCTAAGGATCCTTGTATATTTTAGTAACGTAGAACTGTATGTTGTTTGGAACATGGAAGTTGGGCTATATTCGTAGAGATAACAGTCATATGCCAGGCTACTATGATGGGAGGTATTGGACATTGTGGAAGCTACCAATGTTTGGTTGCACCGACTCTTCCCAAGTGCTGAATGAGATCCATGAATGCAAAAATGCATATCCAAATGCATATATACGCTGCATAGCATTTGACAACCAGCGCCACATGCAGTCCATGGCTTTTATCATTCAGAAACCTGCTACCACTTCTTGAGGCATTTTGCTCTTATCTCTTCAAATCCTCGTTAAAATTCTCAATCTTTTTTCCGTTGTTTTCCCCCTCTTTCTATTTTTCATAATGTAATATAAAGTTTACTGTTTACTCATCTAGCGGTGTCAATAAGGCGGATTTGGTAAGTTACAGCCGTTTGTTTTGAGCAGTGGCAAACATGGTTTTGGTTTGATTTTCTACCGTACATTTAATGCGATTAACTTACATCATGGTATTTTTGTTAAATTAAAAATATACCGAGTTGCATACTTTAAACAAAAGTTTATTTTTTTAAAGGAGTTTGCTTTTATCAAAACCATTGATTATGTTAGGCAAAAATGATCCGGCCTCTGCACTGGTCCCACACAAATGATGGATTCCGTGTACAAGGATTGAGGGATTTGTAATCCTTGCGGCAGAAGCAGCCCATAAACACATCACTGTGGCAAAACCAGCCAATAGGTTTCAGCATGCATCCCTTTGATTTCACGGGAGATGCAAAATAGTGTTAAGATGAGTGAATAAATGATTGAGGATCACAAACAAGAACATTTCGCATAAGCACTCGAGTCAGTGGGTTAGGGAGCGGGGGATCATCAATTTGACCTCTAGGCCCCTAGTTTCGTAGGAAGTGAAGCGTGAAAGTGATCCTCGATGGACAGTTGGAGGCAAGTTGAAAATATAATGAGTAAATCAACATTAAACAATCAATTTAATATTAAAGCTTCTTAGTGCCAACTGCCTACGTCAAATCACCTAAGCATCTCCTTTCAACATATCTTATTTCTAAGCGACAGTTGAATAACATGTACCACGTTAGAAGCTGACGAGAGAGTAAGCGTTATTTTGGTAAATAGTCACTTTTTATTTTTAAAAAAAAGTAGGTCTAACAATTTTAGATACAGTTTACGTGAGAAAAATAAATAGCTCAACCTGTTACAGGAATAAAAGTGTTCTAAGGGAAGCAACTCATACAAGGGAGGCCATCTCCCGGTGTCCCTCTCCCCCTCCACCTTCCATTTTTCTTGACAAAAATAAAATAGTGAAGCACAAATATAAAATAATTCATGCACTTCTATTTTTTTAAAAAAAAAATATAAGGATAAACAACTTTCCCACGATTCTAAGAGTAATACCTAACAAATTTGATGTGAAATCTTCTATTATTCATAAAAAGGCACAAATAAATTGTAAAGCTACATTCTTTAGCAGAACCAAAATTTTTGTCCAAGGTTCTCCACTGTTTAGTGCCCGAACCTTCTAATATCGTTAAATTTGAAGTCAGAGGTCGACAACAGGGGGGGGGGGGGGGAACTGGTGCTATGTTACAAGAAATCACGACGAGGAAAGTCATAAAACAGTAATGCTCAATCGTTCACATTAAAACTCGTTCCAAAATGACAGCAAAGATTAAGGATGAATTTGAAGAAGGGACCAGAATGAGGGGTGGGATTTTGGGATGGCAGGTTTCGAACCCATGCCCCTTTTGCAGCACATTCAGCTAGCTCTCCACTGAGGGCAATATTGGTTTAAGAGTTAATAAACTTCCACATCCATTGGTCATGATATTTAAGTTCAGATACCTCCATAATCCAAACTCGTGGATCTCAATCTCATTACTCATGGTATAAGGCCTGCCACCAGTATCAGTTTGGGGAATTCTTAGGTGCTCATCAAAAGATTACTCGACGTTCACACATTAAATGTGTATCAGCATAGGTATAGCATTAAAACTCTAATAGTTTAGGACGAAGTGTTAACAACCCCACATCCATTGGTCATGATATTGAAATCCACAACCACCTGACTCCTAAATCAAAGCACACGCATCCCAAGGTGCAAGGCATGCAGTTAAATCTACATACCGCATGAAAATTTGGCATGTTCTTTGAATGCTACTAGACAATTAGATAGATTAAAAATAAAACATGCCTAACACCAATTACACCGGATGCTGAGCCGAAGGTAGCACAGGATATTAAATGAAAGACACAAATAACTTGAGGAACTCGTACAAGTTTTCATTTCAGGTCCCACCAGGGGTTTCTGGCTCCATTTTTCGAGTGAACTCATCTGCAATGAACAATGGCAATACTTGATTAAACAAAGGAAAATGCTTAATATTAATAGTATGAAATACATTTCATGAAATGCACACCAACAAGTATAGGAGGAAGACTGCATTTACATATTTGAGGGAAAATGAAAAAAAAAATGGCCGACTCATTCATAAGCCTCACCTGATTGGTTATTTGAATGTCAAACAAACAAACTAATTTTTTATAAATCAATTCGAACAAAATCACACTACTCTTAAGCAAAACAAGCAGCTACATAGACAGACAATTTCCTGTAACTTTTTTCATTTGTTACAGCTAAAAAGACAAGCAACCAGCACTAGTGTAAACAAGGAAAAATATGAATGCAGGGAAATTCACCTTTGCAAAGTATGTTTCACAGTTTAGGAACACCAATTGTACAAATGAAGAACTTAATAGAATATTTTAGCAAAACAGGGGAGACATTTTAATGCCAAGAGATGGTTTTTTCAAAATAGGGATTTCTTAACAGTTATTGTACATAGCTATTATCCTTATAGCCAATCATGTTGTTTCTAAGTTACATTGACACAGCATATCCCTTTGAAAAGCTAACATTCTAACATAGTATCTTTCTGTTCAACAAAAATAACATAAACAAAATAAATGCACTTTGGCAGTGAGGCCAATTATGTAATATCAGCTTTATCAGCAAAATTTATAGTTATTGTTGTTATTGCCATTATATGTTATCACAATTGACACCTCATGTTCAACAATCTAACTGCTTGCAGTTGTAATTTCTCCCCAGTCTCCAATCGTAAACAAGACTTCAAAAAATGATAAGTTTATTCCACAATGAGCAATAATTCATAAATAACAAATACTTTACATTCCCTAGGGTTCAAAATTCACAAATTATCTCCAACATGCCTGTCAATTCTTTGATCAATAGTTTGTCTTAGCAACCTGCATTAACAAATGGATTGATTGTGAACAACCCAAGTAGCAATTGAGCCTAGGTCAATGTTTGGAAATGTGTATATAAAGGAGAAAGAAGTGTTTGGCTATTGGCCTGTTAAAAAAATCCACTAAACTCAATTTGAACCTTAAACAATATGGCTCATTACTCTTTAAATCTATTTTACTGGATTTAGTTTTTTATAAACAAACCATTTCTGCTATTCTATTCAAATCTGGTGAACCCTTTCTGATAATCGATTTAAAAGTTGAAAAACCAAAAACTACACCACTCATTCTCTCACTCAAGTCACACACAGTCTCCCTGGACCCCCCTTGCCTGCCCAGTTCCATTCAATCTCTCTCTTCATTATCTTCTTCAATTGTTTCAGAGAAATATATTCTGAAAACAATACAAATTATTGTTGTAAACAAAACATAAACTTTTTAAAGAAGTCCTAAAATCAAGTTTCCAGCCTGATTAAGCCCATGTGATGATACTAATAATCACGTTAAGGACAAATCAAACCCTGTATGACATTTAAAATTTATATTTATAAAGCCAAATATGAGACAAAACCACCCTCTCCCAGATGCATTATGTCAAATAATTACAAAACCAAAACAAAAGATACTAAATTGAGATCCATTATGGCAAATATTTGAAACTGTTTTGGAAAAGAAAAAATAAAACAATTTTGAAAACAAAAATCAAAACCAGATTTAGGTTAAAAAAACTGTTTAAAATGAGTTTTGAGGTTCAGAATCAGTTTCCAAATCAGTTTAAGGTTCCTAACTGGTTTTAAAACCAACTTAATGCCAGTTTGGTTTAAAGTTGAGTAGAATTGATTTTGATAATATTAATTTTAAATCGTTGAACATTTTAGAGATATGTGAATCAATTATCTGAACCGTATATTTTTCTTGGAACGTGTTTTGCATTGGAAAATGCAAGAATTGACTTTCTAACACCAACACAAAGAGGTCCTTAGAAACCGGTTTCAAACTAGTTCAAATAAATTCCAAACTGGTTGATTGTGTAGAAAATATTGCTTAGTTTTTAAAAATTGAGCTATTTTAATGGTTTGTTTTTGTTTTCTCAAAAATTAAACAATGCCCATCCCGATTTGGCTCAAAGAAGGGAGAGAAGCATGTGAAGTTGTGGAAGAGTGCTAGTCAATAAGACATGCAGAAGAGAGAATTCAGGTGAGAAGGTATACTGGGACAAAACTGTTAGGGGAAAGGTATTGACGAATTCTGTTAGTAATTGAGACTTGGGGTTAATTTTCATCTCTTAAGGGTCATCCACTATCTCTTTTCCACATTTATTTACTGCTAATGTGAGTGGAAGGGACGGAGTGTGCCGAAGTCCCCCATATTGCATGTCCAAGTACAAGGTAGACAAGAATGTGCGGCCTATCTAAAGCATCCATGGAGCTTGCTTCCATACTGCATGACTTAGCAGCATAGAAGCTTGGAATAAAATACTCATACTATCAAGAGAATAGGATTTATACAATGATGTTAAAGAATTATGAGTTTTGTGACTACCACTAATGTGACTTGGAACATAGAAGAATAAAATACAATGGTAATCAATTTAATTTGCCACTCCTCGCCTATCATGTCAGAATCTTCTATTTGTAGTTTGTACCAATGTCTAGTGTCTACAACTAGGAACAGAAACATGGGCACCAAATCACCATCCAGCCTAACTTCTAACAACTAATCAATTCCAGGTGAGTTGGACAAGAATTTAAAAGAAACTAAAAGACAAATTCTGCGTTAAACACAAAACTACAACAATGTAATTAGCACAATCATTAAAAACCATAACATCATGATATTACTGTAAAACTGCAAAGACTCTAAATTAATCTAAAAATTTTCCACTAACTTAAATTCCAATCATACGCTGAACTAAGTTAAATCCAAACCTAATCTTAAGCCGCGACCATGTAATTGGAATTAAACCCTTATCCACGATTATTTGATAGAAAGGAAGAAGAATTGAACAAACCTGAGAAAACCTTAGCGATTCCTCTCAGCAGGCAATGGGCGATTAAAGCCACCACGGCGGTTCATGTACTGCCTGGGTTGGCGCTTGGTGACAGCTCTGACACCACTGACGTCAGCACCAGGCACGGGCTTCCCTTTGGTGGAGTCAAATCCTGTAGGAATCCCTAGCATCTTCATCATCTCCAACTCGTCCTCGTTCATCTCACCTTCTCCTCCTCCTCCTCCATTCTCTTTTTGCTTCTGCTGCTGTTCCTTCACGATGCCATCCACGAAGTCCGACACCGCTTTTTTCGTCTCCTTATGCTCGTCCTCCGCGGAGTCTCTCCGGTGACGCTTCCTCGGAGGCTCGGGGGAAGGAGTCCGGTGGTGGCGTCGGCGATGAGAGCGTTCGCCGGGAGAGCGTGAACGTTCAGGGGAGCGCGCGTGGCGAGAGCGGCCACGGTCTGGTGAACGTGAACGGGATCTCTTGCTGCGCGTTCGGTCACGGTCACGGTCTTCCTTGTCTCGTCTACGTTCTCTTTCTCTGTCGCGAGTTCGGTCTCGGTCACGGTCTCGGTCTCGGTCTCGGTCTCGATCGGTCATGGTGGTGAGGCGGGGTTTAGGTTCATGGGTGGCTTCAGCTAAGCCCTATAATAAACAACAGCCTATTGAGGCAGTGTAGGGTGCTGCGACTCACTGCGCTGCTGGGGATTACTGCTCTCCAAGATTAAGATCTTTTTTTTTATTATTTTTTTAAATATACAAAAACAATAAATTTCCACAGTAACAAATAAAACAACAAAACTTGCATACACTTGTCCTGTTTAGATCAAGTTCCACTGTAACCTAACCTTGCTTTGGTCTTTAGCCCATTTGGGAACCATTTTTTAAAAATTACTTTGCCCCATATTTTCTTAATTTTTTTTAGTTAAATATATTTTCAGTTCTTCTAATTTTAAAAAAAATTATTTTAAATTTTACGTTATTAAATATATATATATATATATCACGTATCAAACATTTTACATATTAAATATGAGTTATTTTTAAATTAAAATCAATCTATTTTAAAATTTAAAAAATTAAAATTTAAAATTTTAAAATATATATATATATATAACCATTTTTATTTCATTAATCTTTATTTTAGTTGTAATTAAATATGCAATTGATAGGTTTTCCTTATGAATTTAAATGAGGTTAATAGGAAGTTTTCACCGTTTAATCTTTTCAAGTAAATTAAGTGAATATAATTATTTTTATTTAGAAATGAAAGATTAATTTTTTTTTAAGAATTTGTAATATACTTATATTAGGTTTAAACTGGATGAAATTTACTCGTTAAATAAGTCTGGTTAAAAATTATAAAAATATATTTAATTAACAAAATAAGGTTTAAAGCTAATGAAAAGGCATAATAAGTTAGTATATTTAAATAAATGAAAGTAATATGATGATGATAATAAAGTTTTGAGATTATATGTTTATTAATTTATTTTAAATTTATGAAATTCGTATAAGTATAGGTTTATTAACTTAATTAAATTTATGTTTTAATATTGTTTAATAACCTTCATTATGAAATAAAATTTTAAGTTAGATCAAGTTTTAAAATAAAAACATATCAATTAAAAAAATAAATTTGATATTTAATTTATGGAGTAGACCAAACTTATGAAGTGTAGTTAGGTTTCGTTCTCATTTTTATCTCATCCTAATTTAGTTATTGGGGAGGCTTAAGCGAATAACTTTATTATAATATGATTAGTATAATCATTAATAGGTTTCGTAAATATATAATTATTTTTAAATTTAGAAATAAAAAAAAATATCAAGAAACAAATGATATTATTATTTAATAATAATAAATACTCTATTCTATCTGACTAAAAAAAATTAAAAGATAATTTTTTTTAAAATTAAAAAAGATATCAACACAGATTATTTAAGCAAAAAATTATTAATTTAATATTTATTAATTAAACATAGTGTGCCAAAATAAAAATTGGAATTAGATATCACGAAAATGATTTTAAAATTTTCTACTAAGTTTAGATAGATTATTTTTATATTTTAAAAAATTTAATTTTTTAATTTAAATACTTTTATTCTTAAAATATTTTATTTGGATAAAAGAATTTAAATATTATATTTAATTTTTTTATTTAAATAATAAATGTTAATTATATTTTAAAATTTTTATTTAAATTAAATAATTTAATTTTTATTATATACAAAATTTTATATTAAATATTTATAAATTATTCTTAATTTTATTTTTTTACCAATAAATTAAGATATACAACTATTTTTATTAAATAATATATTTAAATAAAATAATAATTTGACAAACGTATATAATTAAATTAAAAAGATAGTAAAATATAATTATATTATTTAATATTAAAAATTATATTCAAAGAAAAATAATAAAAAAATTGTTTCTCACAAAAGTAAATTAAAAAATTTTAAAATTTCATCTATTTAATTTTTTTAATTTGTTAAAAATAATATTTTTAAGTTTATAAATTTTAAAATTATTTAAAAAATCTAAACAAAATATTTTAATTTAAAAAATTTTAAATTTGTTTAAAAAATATTTTTTTTTCTAAATACCTTATCCAAACACAAAATTAAATATAAAATAACTTAATATTTTTAATTTAATATGATGTGTTAAGAATTGAAATTTAAAAATTTAATTAAATTTATTAAATAAGTTTAAGCAATACTATCTAAGAAGAATAAAAAACATAAAATAAAATGTTTAGGTCAGAAGAATTCATATGACTTACCCCAAAAATTAAAAATTATTATCTTTGTAAAATAAAATTTTGATTTATAATTTAAAGATAACTTGATATTTTTTGGTAATTACTCCTAGTTCTAATATTCAACATGAGGTACGAATTTTTATTAGAAGTGTTACTGTATTTAAATTTTGTGGTCTATGTATTGATGAATGATATGGGCCCAAGTACCAAAATTAATTTTTTATGTTGGGTTTAACAAGCCACTTTAAAAGTTGGGTTGGGTTAAACAAAACAATACCATGCAACGCAGATGGATCAATGGCAACATGATCGAGCACGTTACTAACACAATTTTTAATCCAAGACAATCATCGAATCTTTTAATCAATGGAACGTAATGAAACTTCGTCATTGATGATTACGAGTTAAATTACAACTTCCAGCATAAGTTAAATTATTGAATATTTCATTTTATTGTTATTTTCATGTTTATCTTGATAAAAGTAAACTTATTTATCATTAGATAATTGAGTTAAATGATATATATACTCGATTCTTTTTAGATAGGATTTTATATTTGAGATTTATGTGTACAAAAATTGTAAAAGAATCAGTTTTATTATACTATATATATTTATAAATTGAACAATATTATTTATGAAAAAATAATTTTCTCTTTAATATTATGCTGTTAATTAAATATAATTAAGATGGTTTTATTGATAAGACTCTATGAGAATGTTAGATTACATAAATTAGAATCACAAGTAATTGAGACAACCACTAACATAATAAGATAATTTCCAATGCTTTATCCTTTCGAGATATTAATAGTTTTTTTTTTTGAAAAACCGAAGTCCCACTTTAAGATTGTGTTATCTACGTGTCGTATTGCAGAGAAAAAAGTCGTATCGTGATTTAATAAAGAAAATTTTTAATTTTGTCTTCTCCTTCATCTTTTCTTATGAAACTCAAGGAATAATGTTTTTGTTGTATTGTTCTTCTTTCCTTCTTTTCTATTTGGGGAAACCAAAGGTACACTGTGTCTGCAGGTATAACGTGTTATTAGCACTTTCTTTGCTACCATGGCTTGAACATCGTAGCTTTTTTCTCCTTCAATAATTTCATAAAGAGCAAGGATGACACCTATATATACCATGCTCTCAATAATCTTTATCCTTTCTTCCTCATCTTCTTAACCTTTTGTCTATATTTCATCTCTATATATGTTTTCCTTTCCCTAAGCTATATAAACTAATCTTTCATCTTTTTATTACAAAGTATTAGATCATTAATGTATCTTTATAATAATTGTTAGATTGTTATTTCTATTACAGTTAGTTAGTTAGTTTCATATTTTCTTGTATATAAATCCTTTTCTGTACCCTGTTCAATACACAATACAATATTCTTTTCCCCATATCTCTCTCCCTCTACCTTAATACAAAGCTCCTTTTCTAATATAAATTTAATACAAATTAGACTTTATTGATATCTATCTAAAAAAAATATTAATATAAATATTGCAGGATTATATACTAATTAACAGTATGGTATATCATAGTAACATGTAAATTTTGTTGATACAGTAAATTAATGCACATTATTGATATATCAAATATATGTATCTAGATCCCCAATATTTATTATAATATTTTAATTCTGGTAGTTAATTATAATATCAATTGCTGTGTTGCGTATGAATGTCTTAGGTCAATTACGCAAAGGTGAGAATATGGTCACATACGTATTTTCATTTGTATTTGTAATTTTGTATACATTGCTACGAATTGCGTGCACACTCACACATGGCATGCACTATGATAAGGATGGCATTAGCCATGCAAGTTACTAGAAGTTTATTGAGTCCTGCACTCAATTTGTTTGAATTCAAAGCTTATCAAGTAGTTTTAATATCATTTTCTATTAACATGCTGTCCTTTTACTTTTATTTGTGATAAAGTACGTATTATTATATGTGAGAAAACGACCAAATTATTTTTTGAATTAAATTTTTAATTATTTTATAGCATATTTTACTTAAAATTGATGGCTACAAAATATAAGTAAATCAGCCCAATGAATAAAACAGTACTACGAGAAACCACCTACAAATAAATTAGTTTTGACCAATTCATATTGATTATTCGATTTTTTATTATGATAGTGTAAAGGATACATCCAGGGAATTAAAAAATAAGTAATGTAAAACATATATGGAAAAGTCGTGATGGAGACGGCTCCTCTTTTTTAAAATTATTTTCTTAAAATTGTTCATACTTTTTTTTTTAATTAAAGAGCAATTCTACTCTCACACATTTCAGTTACAGCTAAACCTTATCCCTCTTTTATCTTTATCATTTCCTTAAAATTGTGTTTATACTTAATTTTTTTATGGGTATACAAGAACAATTTAAGAGAGATACGGGAGAAAAAAGAAAAATTATAGAATAAGATGAATATTGTAATGAAGAGAGATAAAAATAAATAAATTATAAAAGTGTTTTAAAGAATATTTTAAACATAACATTACTTTTTGTTTTAATGAAAATTTGAAGTGTTTAATGGTTTTTCTAAAAATTATTAAATTGCGTACATTTGTATATATATAAAAGGACTCGAGTTTTTATTTCAAAAACTGATAAAGAGAATGAAATCAAAGTCTTTGGAATGAATTCTTTTGATTCTTACTAACCAATCCACTCCATCCGGTGCAAATAATTAATAGGAAAGTACGCGGACTTGATTGGATCAAATTGAAAGAAAAAAAATCAGTAGAATTTAATTTGTATTTTTTTAATATTATATGGTCAATTTAGTTTTATTAATAAATTTAATTTGATTCAGTCAATTTTATTTTAAATCAATTTGTTTTGTTATACTTTTTTTTATAGATATCTAATTTCATCAAAATATATCAAATAAAGTCTAGATTACTTTATCACATTATACAAAAAAACAAATAAACTCATCCAAATATACAAACATATAAATATAAATTTCAGATATAATTCTACAATAATAGTGACTCCAATATTATATGTCGAAATAAAACGAGGAAAATTAAATTTAACTTGATGTATGATAGGAATGTTCACAAACGAGTATAAGCAATATAGCAAAATATTATTTTAAAAATAAGTATAAAATTAATTCAATTAAATGAATTAAATTCTATGTTTAGATATAAAAAATCAAGTCAATTCAATTAATTATTCATTTTTTACCTTTTTATTTCATAATTCTTAATTTTAATCAAATTAGATAGATTTTGAAAACTGCAAGTACTAAGATCCAATTCAAGAATTTTAATTAAATTAGTTGGTCTTCTTTTTATGGCACTCATAGGTAGTATCTCTTATACTATATGTATGTTTTGTGATCAACCATCAAGAATTGGTAACTTTTTGCAAAGGCCACTTTCAAAGGTGAGTTAGGCTGAAGCTTAACGGTGCCTAAGATTTGGCGTGTTGGGTATAGTGTTCAACTCTTCAAGACACAAAATTGAATTCAGCAGCGGATTCAGATACACTTGAGAAAGTCAAGTTGACCAACAAAAGAAGAGTGATAAAGAAAAACAAAACTAGTAGGCAGGGATCATATAAAAACATTGAACAAAGAAGACACTTGTAAAATAACAGACAAAACTTCCTTATTTTCTTAGAATTATTTCATTTTCATTTAGTCTGAATAAACGTGTGGTATACATATACTATCTTTGCTTGTAGAATATTATGAGTTTATCAACAATTAAACGATACAATTCCCCCCTCTTAAATCTGTCATTTTCACCTAGTGTAAATGTATAATACATGCATATGAAGTACACTTGCAGAAATTAAACTATAAGCACACTTGTGGTAATGATTTTAGACGAGTACAATACTGATTTAAAGTTCATTTTATAGTCCCCTATTTATCAAACTAAATGAATAAGGTATTGGAAGAATATATAAAAATTTATTTAAATTTATAGAAATATTTATTGTTTTTCATATTTTTAACTTATTATAGTAACTTTTTATGTAATATATAAAAAAATAAAATTTATTTTAATTAAATGTTTATTTAAATCTATCCTAAGTCTTAAAATCAAAATGGTAGATTATCTTATGCCTGCAAAACAAATGCATCTTGTAATGATGGATTTTGATGAATTTGAATCCCTGTTTGTAGTCATGGGCTAAAAATAAAAAAGGTTTGAATTTGGTCTTCGTCTAAAAAAGTGTACACAGTGCATGCATTGAATTGATTCGTTGTTAAGAAGCATTTCTTGCACGCGTAAATCAGTCTTTGATCTTTGTTGGTTGTTACCACATTGATGAACACAACGAACCCAAATTTTGGAGAACAACAAAGTTTAAAGCTGGTAACCCATATTTATCCATCCAACGCCTCAGTGAAATTACTTTATTATTTTTTTTCTACTATTTATTTTTAACCAACGATCTTTTTGACCAAGCATCAAAACCTATATGGTATAAATGTAAAGAAAGAAATGAAAGACAAAAATGAGATTTTTCCAATTCAATGAAATAGTGCATTGATTTCATTCTAGTTTGTTACTATTATTCTCTACCAATCCTCATTGAAGGGAGAGAAAAGATACCTCATTAAAAGAGAGCGTGATTGATTAGTTATTTTCCAAATTTCGGGCCTATCAAAAGTTTGTTCCTTTGGGATTAAAAATACACGAAGCCACCTACCTATAAGGAGGTATATATGTGAAGCTCGTGAAAACAGAAAAGAAGAAGAAGCAAATATATAAATATATATATATATATATATATATATCTGAGCAAGGGTTGCAGTTCCTTGGAGATTGCTCATGTGCTCGTAACTGAACAACTTTAATGACCAAAGGTGACCACACACGCATGTTAACTTGTAAGTAGCTGGCTAGAAAGGGACTTTGTCGCTTCCAAGATTATGGTAAATATCACCACCATATGGTTTCAATACCGGTTCCATTTCATATGCACATATATATATATATATATATATATATATATATATATATATATATATATATATTTACACCTACACTGAAAATAAAGTTTTTTTTTTAAGTTTTGGAAAGTAGATTTGTTAAATCTCGTGACTGTATTGATTTTGAATTAAATATCACTGACAATTGAAAATAGCAAAAAGTTTTTGTATTACTAATTTGTTCAAATAAAAATGCAAATATGAAAAAGTGACAAAAAGAGTAGCAGCACAACTTTGTGAATTATGGATATTAATTATTGAAAAAAAATATGGAGATTGAATTACAAGTAAAAAGTATATCTTTCTTTAGACATTGCCAGCGAAAATCACGTTACAACTAATTTCAGCAACTTTACTTCAAATTTAAAGAAACCAAGCTTGAAAAAGAGGGGGAAAAAATATTATAAGCACGCACGTTAATCTCGTTTGTAGCCTTTGGATGTTAATGTGTTCTGTTTCATGTACCTTCACCTGCGTGTAACTGCCTCATGACAAAACTTTCTATGTCATTGTTTTAAGAAGATTAACTGGAAGAAATGATTAAGGAAAAATAGCACTGTCACAAATATATATATATATATATATATATATATATATATATATATATATATATCATGTGCCAAAACCACCAAATCCTATTCAGTCGTCCACAGAATTTTTCATAATGTATACATTCTCCTTATAATATTAAATTTAATTCATGACAGGTTCAAATAATTAATTTTATAGATTTTGCATGTTACAAATTATCATCATCATCAAGAGTGTAGATTACCTAATGGATGAAATCAACTTTTGTTTGTTTGTTTGTTTTTTATTATGCCAGGTCTTTTCTTTTGGCTAATGATAAACGGATGACATGTTCTTTGATGGTTGAAATGAACACATGAGTTGCATACAACATACCGAACCAGCAAAAATTGATTACATTTGAAGTTGATCTTTACCTGCTGTTGTTATTACCCAGTGGTGGTGTGAGATTAATTTGATTATTCCGTAACATTACTGTGCCTAAGGGAAGAAATAAATATTTCAAATTTAACTACTTTGCAAAAAAAAACAAGGGTTAGGTCTTTTATTCCTCCACTGTTCAAATACAGCCAATGGAATCAAATTTTCTGATTTATTTATATTTTTTTAAGTGTCTTTCCCATTTTAATATTTTCCCTCTTTCACTTTATGAAGATGGTTTAATATCTACCAAAGGGTAAGGGTCCTTTATCGGAAAAAAATATGACACAGCTTCTTCAAAGTAGCATTAATTTGGTTTTTGGATTATCAAATTGGCACATGCTCTTAAGTCCCACCTAATTATGGACTGTGGCACATGGAACTGTTGCTTGGTAAGCATAAGTTTTTCACCTTTGAAAAAGAGCAAAACACATCCAAATCCAAATAATAATGAACTTCATTCTCAATTTTACCACCAAGAGATCATAAAAAATAATCAGGTGCTGGGTAACTACATAAGTTTTTTTTTGGGGGGGGGGGGGGGGATATAAGAGAATGACAAGTGATGATGATATAACAGAGCATTTTCATGCAGGACTTCATTACATTTTTAATTGTAACAACAAAAGAGTCAATCTCACAATTTCATAAACTTCTAATTGTTAGATGGGCCACCTGACATCATTTTTTTAGCGTATAAAAATTTATTACAATAAATTTTGCTTAAAATTTTTTAATCATTTTAACCGTTTGAATTGATCTCATTATGGCTCCCAACATCCAAGAGACAATTGATATAATGGAGAGCGTTGATACTGCATATTTAACTTTTAACATGAACTAGGTCTTTGGTCTGAAAATAATTTGAAAGTAATAGAAGCTACTTTTTCATTAAAGCTCATTTTCCCATCATAAATGCAAAGTAGTTTACCGGAACCATTACCTTAGTTGGATATGGCTATATCCACCAAGACCGATAGTAGCACACTCATAAACTGACACATGGAGTGATGTTTCCCTCCAATCTTTCCTTTCCATCTAAAAACATGGATTTATTTGAACATGAACATTATTTTAAAAATAATGAGAAAAAGAAATAAAATAAAACAAAACAAAAATATTAGCAAAATATAGTATTTTATTACATCTCTAATTGAAGAAGTAGTGATGGAACACGCATGTCTTACTAGTAGAGAGAATTAAGAATAAGAAAACTTTTTATTAGTATTATTACATTTGTGACAAACATGGGTCACCGATGACAATTAAATAGGTGAATTAACAAAATTGAAAGGGAAATACTAAATAGAGAGGATAATAATAGGGTCACCCCTATCCAACCCGCACGAAATTGCAACCCATAGGCACGCAAGTTTCAAGTTTTCTTGCTATTTGTAAATTGAAAAGCATGGGTATACGAGACAAAGCATTTAAGCTCCTCTAACGGTCCCTCCACATGGCTCTTCTTCACGCCACACCTTCAAACTAAGAAAGCCTTAACCTTTGTGTGTGTCTATGTTTGGGAGACTCTGTTATCTTACTTTTCCTCTGTTTTGGAGTGTTGTGCTCTGCATGAAACAGAGTCCCCTGTTTGGTTATTTGTTGCAATGAGATATATTCGGAGCAACAGCTTGAAGAGGCTCTTCTCCTTGAGAAGACGCAGTTCAGGGGAACAAATTTTGAGTCCTAACGGTTCCATTGGTGAAGAAAACGATGAGCATGAAGAAGCTTCTCGAAGACCCACTTGGAAATGTTTCTCTTATGAAGAGTTGTTTGTTGCAACAAATGGCTTCAGCTCAGGTGGTTAAGCCTATTTTATTTGCTCCTTGTTTTGATGGACAATTGAAAGTTAACATTTTTTGTTTTCCTTGTGTTAGAAAATTTGGTTGGAAAAGGAGGGTATGCAGAGGTTTACAAGGGAAGACTGAAGGAGGGTGAGGAAATTGCTGTGAAGAGGCTAACAAGAACTTCAAGGGATGAGAGAAAGGAGAAAGAGTTTTTGACAGAGATTGGTACAATTGGTCATGTTCATCATTCCAATGTCTTGCCTCTTCTTGGCTGTTGTATTGACAATGGACTTTACCTTGTTTTTGAACTATCTTCCAGAGGCTCCGTTGCTTCTCTTCTTCATGGTACATGAATTAATATAAGCCAAAACAAATTTATCCTTTTGCAATCTCTTCTTAGTTTGGTTTGTAGAGATTAAAAAAGGGTCTTAATTATATATGAATGTTGTTTGTAGATGAAAAATTGTCTCCTTTGGATTGGAAAACAAGACATAAAATAGCTATTGGAACTGCAAGAGGCCTCCACTACTTGCATAAAGGCTGCAAGAGGAGGATTATCCACCGGGACATTAAGGCATCAAACATTTTATTGACAGAAGATTTTGAACCGCAGGTCTTTTTAGTCTCCACTTCTTTTACCTATTTTAGCTGAATTAATATTTCAATTAAGGTGTGCGTTTGATGGGTTTATTTATTATTTATTACGAAAGTCTTTGTTTTCATTGTGGCAGATATCTGATTTTGGACTAGCAAAATGGCTTCCATCTCAATGGACTCATCATTCAATTGCCCCAATAGAAGGGACATTTGGGTACTCTTCCTTTCCAGGATCCTTCAGTGATAGCTACCTATTAATGTAGTATAAATATACATATATGTATATATATATATTTTAAAAAATAAAAAATTGATTTAAAAATGGGAATTCTCTTTCTTTTTATTTTTTGCAGACATTTGGCCCCAGAGTACTACTTGCATGGAGTTGTGGATGAGAAGACAGATGTATTTGCCTTTGGTGTTTTCTTGCTAGAAGTAATCTCTGGAAGGAAACCGGTTGATGGGTCTCACCAAAGCTTACATAGCTGGGTAAGTAGTTTCCTCTTTTTATTAACTTGACGTATTCTCTTGGAAATGCCTTTATGGTTTCTTCTAGTATTTGGCTACACTAATAATGGTTGAGTTTTTACATTGATTAAGTTATTGATTAGATATTTTCTGAATGAATAGGCTAAGCCAATTTTGAACAAAGGTGAGATAGAAGAGTTGGTAGATCCAAGGCTTGAAGGGGCTTATGATGTGACACAGTTAAAAAGACTTGCCTTTGCTGCTTCTCTCTGCATCCGGGCTTCTTCAACTTGGCGACCTACCATCAACCAGGTACCTTCTTCTTCTTTCTTTTCTTTGGATTCTTTTGTTTGCCTTCTTTATAAATTAAACTATATTTTTTTTATTAAAAAATATTTAAATAGTTTATAATAGCTATTTAATTTTTATTAAAAAATAAACAAAAACTTTTGACAAAGTCATCTTAATGTTTTCTCATAAGTTGGAAACAATAGCTCTGAAAAAATAAAATTTATCTTAAAAAATACTTTTAAATTTAAAATTAAATGACTTGTAAATCATTTCTTTAAATAATCTATTTATTATTTTTATTTATTTGGTTTAGTACACTCTGTTGGCATAGTGAAAGCCGCCAAGCAAGTAGGGATTCAAATTCAACCCTAGGCTCTTGTGCTCTACTTCTACTCATGATGGGAATAATTAGATCTTAAATATTGGTCTCTTATTGTCTAATAACTTTGCATTTGGAAAAATATGAATCAGTTTAGTGTAATGTAAGAAAATGTTTTTTTGTTAACAATTAAAAAATGTCACCTTGTTTATTATTCCCATTTTCAATAATTTGTATAGTAACTTTAAAACAAATTATAGTGGTATTTTTACATTTTTTATGAATTTTTAAAATTAAAAAATAAAGCGAACACTAATGATCATAGGAAAATTGATGAATGGTGAATGAAATTAAATGAATTGATATGGAGTGAAAAATGAAGTGAAGTAAAACGAAATTATTATTGTATTTTATTTGAGTATTTTTATGATAGAATGGAAAAATAATAGTTTTATCCCTTTAGCTCTAAATTGGACAGGAAGAGAGGTACGAGATGTAATAATATGAAATGCATTTTAATCAAACTCAGCTGTATTTGATTTTGTTCTCTTCCATTACTCCTAACATAATTTAAGAGTACCAGTAAAAAAAAAAAATACACGAAATTGGATGATTGCAATTACTTAAAAAATGAAATAATTTTAGTATAATAAATATTTATTCTATTTATTTTTGAATGAAAACTGAAATGTTTGGCCTAGGGATGAAGTACTTAGTCATCCAATTCTTTCTCACAATTTATTTCTTCACAAGGAAATGAATGATCGACTTTGTTTTATTAATTAAGATAATATTTGGTTATACTTGACTGGTATAACCACCAAGATATTGCACAAGTAACACACATTTGATGTTAGGAAATTATATTCTGCCAATTGATAGATACGTAGAACAGATTGCGACTCGTCCACTTGCCATTTTTATAACCTAGCAAAGTTTTATTTAGACTTGATCTCTAAAACCCCATGCTAGCGATGCTTTCAACTATAAATATTTCTAAACAAAACAAAAAACATAACTGCTTTCTATGTATGTAATTTCGTGAAAATAATTTCCTAATTAGCCATATTTATGTTGTTGGCGTGTCCAAAGTTGTTATTATTATTATTATTATTATTATTATTATTATTATTATTATTATTATTATCGGCATGAATGAATTTGTGAATGGAAACATTTTGTTTTTGTGGGCTGGGTTCACATTCGTAAGCTTTGTCAATTTGTGATATCATCTATTATTAGCATGTGTAGCGTGTGTTCACTGATCCAATTATTGCCTTTTAGTCGGTAGTCAAGTTACTAATAAACTATACCTATTAAGATCAGTTTCCTGGCTTCAAAGTTCTTAAATATAATACCATATTGTCAACTATCATTTTATTTAATTATATGATGCCTTTGCTCATCAGTTTCAGCGGTCAAAAATCTGATGCACCAATATATTCATCCTCATTTTTTCCAACAACAAAACTTATTTCCATTACATCCACTATTATATATTCATTTTATCTGATTCTCTAATCAAAATAAATAATTTAATTTAACAAATTTAAAGAGTAATATCAATTATCAAGATAAATTTATAACTTTTAACAAAAAATAAAACAAAATAAACCCATAATACTTATCTAATCTTTCTCCCATTCTCAATGCAATGGCGGCACTTTTTGCTGGGCCAAATTTATTATTTACTTGATGTTCTGTCCTACCTAATTTTAACCCTTTATGCAAGCAGGACATAATGTATATATATATATATATATATATGTAGATGGCGGTCTCATATATTTAATATTTGATAGATATGATTTAAATAAATAAATAAAAAACAGACAAGTTAAATACGTAGGTTCTATTCAGTTACATGTCACACTTATATCAACACAGGAAAGACATGGAATTGAGGGCCTTTTTTGTTATTGTTGTGAATCACACAAAAAAGCAATAATGGTTCACACTATGCACATAATGGCCAGAAAACTCTAAGCATAGAGATAGATAGTTAGTTAGTTAGTCTTTAAATGTTAATATAATAATTAATTAATTTGTAATTTACAGGTATTAGAGATAATGGAGGAGGGAGAGATGGATACAGAGAAGTGGAAAATGCCAGAGGAGGAAGAAGAGGAAGAGGAAGAGTTCTGGGGTTTTGAGGATCTGGAATATGAATATGACAGTTCCTTTTCCATGTCTTTACTTGACTCCATTGAAAGTACTTAGGATAAAGGAGTTGAGTTAGGTGCCGCTTTCAATTGCTGTATATACATACGTTTCATAGATAAAGTTTAAGAGAAGGTTCTTGTGGCTATGCTCCTTCTATCTCATCAAAACTCTATTAACAATTTATTTTTTTCTGTGGATGTGAAATATTTGTTGTAATTGGACTCCATTATGTCGGCAACTAAAGAGGAAAACGACACAGTAAGGTTGTTTTCGTGCACTATCCAATTCACTGATAATCTATATGGTTATGTGAAACAGGACAAAGATAATTGGCTCCTAAAGGTCCACTCATTGCAATTTTTCTACACGATGTGACTAACAATAATATGGGATTTATCAAGTTTGGATAAAGACATTTCAAATATTTTCAAGCTCATTTTGCGTATTTCTGGTTAATATTAGGATAGAAAATATTTAATTTAGTCTTTACATAAGAAAAAGAAAATATATATATATATATATATATATATATATATATATATATGACAAGTCCATTGGAATCTTAATATAAGGCTTTCCCAGCCTAATACAACGATGATGTGGGAAATAACCATTAGGCCGAGTCATCCTATGCAAATGTAATTAAAGGAAACAGAATAATATATCTAGGTGTTAAAGTATCACATTCAGCTTTTGGCAATTCCATCTTGATATGATTAATATTAATTAACTATATTATTTTTCTTTCACCGCTTATGTATTGTTATCTTTTAACAAGCGAAATACAGTTTCTATCTTTTTTTAAAAAAAATTACAGTAGAAATATATATAATATGATAAAATAATAACCTTTTGATCATTTTTATTCGTATATAAAATTTGAATTTCAAACTTTATTTTTTAAAAAATTAAATATATTTCATATGAATTAATTATCTATTGATAGCCACATAATTTAATATTGATATTTTTTTGGTTTACTTAATAATAATGAATGTTGATGGAATAAACTTTGAAGTCATAAACTCCAACGAGCTTAGTTTTCACAGTAAAGATATACTTCCTCTGTTAACATTTTTATTCTGTTTACTTTTGATTATTATTTTGTAAAATTAAAAAACTAATATTTTTCAATTTTATCTTTAAATTAATATGTGCCCTAGTAAACAATGTGTTAAATAATTACTGAGATAAAAATAATAATAAAATATTAAAGAATAATTTTTCTTAAAAATTTATATATCAATCATCTTTCTTAACTTTTATATTTTTGTATATAACGTTAAATTAAAAAGAGGAAAATATCTTCTTGAAAATTAATGTATTTTTAGGATTGATTTTCTATCATACACTTAAAGGTACATGATAAGAAATTAATAAATTTATTAAAAATAATAGTATTCAATAAGAAAAACTTAATATAAGCATAGTAGAGCATAAGAATCAGTGAATAAGTAACTAATACTATAGAAGAAGGTTGATGGATTTATTGGCTGTCACGCAAGTTGCCATATGCGGTATTGACATTATCCACCATTTGGAAATTGTAAGGCCCATTAGAGCTGTCATGTACTTCTGAATGCATATGATGTTCATTATTATAGTAAATATCGATATCAATTGGGGGTTCACAAGAAGTCATTTGCATGCATATATTCAGAACCAAATCCATAGACAGAGACAGAGGTGGCAGAGTTTGATATAATATTATTCAGGTTGAAGGGCCCCTTTTAATTTCGTTGCATTTCTTGTGTGTTTTTTTTTTGTGTGGAGGAAAAAAATATATATTGAGGGTGCGGGAAAAATACTTCTGATAGTTGTTAGTCAAGGTAATTAATTTAGACTGGGGATGGGCTTCTTTGTTTCTATAGGCCGGTGAAAACTTGTGTAGGTTTTTTTTTTGGTTAATAGGGGTATACTTGTCTTTGTGTTCTTTAATATATATTTTCATTTGATATTTTTATGT
This sequence comes from Canavalia gladiata, assembly GCA_037954105.1. Taxonomy (NCBI): domain Eukaryota; kingdom Viridiplantae; phylum Streptophyta; class Magnoliopsida; order Fabales; family Fabaceae; genus Canavalia; species Canavalia gladiata. The sequence continues at coordinate 38,068,818 of CM075662.1, read as the reverse complement.
TTCTACTAAGTTACAAAAAGAAGAAAATGATCTTTATTTTTTTTATAATTTTTTTAAAAATAAAAATATGTAATGTTCAATATTAAAAATATATTGACTGAAAATAATGATAAAAAAAGTGCAATTGGGCAATGATTAGTATTAAATACATAAAACTTCTCTGGGGAAAATTAACCCATCCAAATATCAATGTATTTTTAGGAACATACATTTCGTTCTAAACTATATTTCTGGTTCTCACAATATAATATGGTATTATCTCTTTTTTAAAAAATATATTATCTTCGATTAAACTCCTAAACTCCTAAAATGTGTCAATGGTCTGGGACTTGAATAACTTTGCATGAGATCATAAGTTTGAACTTCCCCATATCTCCAATGCACCAAAACTAATTGTATATATATGATGTATTCATCATTAGAACGTCATACACCACATTTTTATTTGTACATACCCAAAAAAAGAAAAGGATAAAATTGGCTCTAGATCCTCCTCCCCAGGTCAAAAACATGAACTAAAATAAAATATGCATCATACAAGCAAATAACAATCATGATTAATGAGCAGAAGTTGACGATGAAATGGGGTAGACTGTTCGGACGGCAAATGTACTGTTTCAAAGTTAATTCACTTAATCAAAAGATTGAATTTATGGCATGTGTTAGTTGAACGTAGCCACAAAACAGCCTCAAAAGTGGTTAGGCAAGGAGGAGAATGAATCCTAAACAGATTACAATCAAATATCTTTTAATAATTCTCAAAACAATCGAGGTTAAGGTTGTTTAACTTACAAGAGACTAGGAGGAATTTGTGGTGCAATAACAAAGATAATGCAACCAAGGATAAATATTAAAAAAATAATATTGCTTAACATGATATGTTATTTTATTATCTTCATGGTAGTTGAAATTGGAGGAAAAATTTATTTACGAGATGGAAGTATGTGGTTGTCAAAACTGAAGGCCAGAAGCTACGTATTTTATTCCAGAATTTCTAACTTAGTAGTATTATGGACAAGGTTGTCTAAGCAAGATTTTAGAATTCCAAACAGAAACACATAGAAGGATTTTGTGATTTAAGAAAGCAATAAATCATGTAATGCCAAAGTATAAGTGTTTCCAGAGTTTAGAGTTTAACATGTCTTTCTACGACCACTGGCTCTTTCAGAAATTTCGAAGTTAGCTAAGAGCATCCTTGGCCAATAAATGAAAAATTAATATATAAAATAGGGTTGAACACTAAAGAGGTGAAGACAGAGACTCCTCTCAATAATAAACATGAATTTAATCGAAGGCACCTCTCTCACTTTGCGGCAGTTTATCTACTACCTAAATGATCAAATAGTTCCCTAACAAATCAATGCTATAACTTGCACCGTATGAACAAACTGGGCTCGAGGAAGTAAGCCAGCTACTCAAGAAACAATCTACAAGGACATTCTTCTTAAAGACAATATTATATTATATTATATTATATATATATATATATATATATTAAGTGTTAAAGATTAAAATACCTACACCAACTTAATCATTTTATATAAAATATAAAATTTATTATTAATTTAAAAATTATTATCAAGTAAATTATGTAAAATTTTATACAAAATAAAAATTAATAAATATTTTATTTTGTAACTATATTTTAACAGGTTATATATTATTTAAATATATATATAAATATTAATGATTGAATAATATATTTTAAAAATTTTAAATTTTTTAAAATTTAATATATATAATCTTAAAAATATTATAATATAATTTAACAATTAAATTAATAAATTTTATATTTTATATAAAATTTTTAAATATATAAAGAGAAGAAGAATTAAATTTTTTAAAAAAATAATTTTAATTAAAGTTAGTCTATTTAATAATTTTTATAAATAATTAGATTTTATCGATTCAATCATTATATTATTATATTTTATAACATAGATAATGTTTATAAAATTATATAAAATTTTAAAAAAATTAATATTTTATTAAATAAAATTAATTTAAAAAATATTAAAATATATATATATTAAAAAATATTTATTAAAGCTGTATTGGTGATGAAAACAGGCAACCGGATTGGTGCGCACATTGATTGAATCAAATTTCTGACATGTTTTCCCTAACCGCACAGTTGCCCCCATCAACTGAATTAAAGCAATGTCTTCATGTTTCTTGACATTAATATGTTGCATTAAATCCCACCTCAGTTACGTGGTGCAGCAATGAAATATAAGTTTTCATTTTATCGAGGAAATTGCCAGCGTCTGACATAGATTAAGAAAAATAATGAAAATATTTGCATTATTGAAAACACAAAATATTTAATTTATGTAATTAAAAATATTAGATAATGCGTATTAAATCCTTAATCGAAAATTAGGTTAGTCATTAAAAGAAATATCTTATTAATACCCACCCCAGCTGTGAGACTAGTAATATAAATAGAATTTGAAAGGTTCTCAACTGACCAACAAAAGGGAAAAATAAACGGAAATCAGGTAAAAATGAATTGAATTGTAGGATGAAAAATAAGATGACAGTTCAGAATACCGTTACATATGGACTGTAACATGGAAATCAAGTAAAAATGAAATGAATTGTAGGAGGGAAAAAAACAATTAACTATATATTTAAGATGACAATTCACAACTACTGTTACACATGAACTGTGACTTCCATAGCATTAACTACTGTACTACCGAGACTCATTCACATTGATTACAAGCCTACAAATTCGTTACATTACAAACTTGTCATAATTCCAAACTGTCAAAATTTTCCGGTTCATCCAAGAACTGGTAACTAAAAAATATATAACTAATCAAGGCAAAATCGGATGTTGGGGAGGGGAAACCTCCCATGTATACTAAACCATGTTGATTAACCACTTACAGGTGAAATCATTTGTCCGATCTTTTCCTGCATCAGCGAATTTTACGAACAGTTCCCGTCATATGTGAAAGTGCATAACTGCTGACGCCAGACCATACAAATAGAAGTTAAAGTTTACATCAGTCGTGGAGAGAACTTCAAGCCCGATCCTTATGCCTCTTGAGCTCTGCTGACAGGAAGTGGTATCAAAGAAACAGAAATCATCCCTTGAACAGAGCATATATGTAGTGCCTCATTCTACAGTTGCTGTTCTCCTCTCCAGAAGGGACTCCAAAAATTCCGAACACAATTTGGTAAGGGGTGGTAGCATATGCGATGATCCACTGAATATGGTCTCCCAAGGCCTTTCAGATACAGCAGATAAAATTGATGAAGGCTTGTTTCTTTTCAAATCAAATTTGGGTAGCTCTCCATAAATTGACGTATATCCAAATTGTCCTGAAATAACCGAGAAAAGAAAAAAAAAACTAAAATCATTAAGCAAGTACAAGCCACCAAAAAGGTGGAGGTATTTAACTGACTCAACCTATTTCAACCTTGACTTCTTCCATAGAACAGTATAAAACCTGAACAGAACACAACAGATGAACTAAAATTATCTCACCTGTTTCTTCGAGTGCAACAAGATCATCATGCTTGGTCATAATATGCTCACAGGCTTCTTTGCCATACGGATCGAAGAGGACATATTCACGATCTCCATTTATATATGCAAGCCATGTCGGCAGTGGTTTCCCATCAACAACTTCTCGTTGAGATGGATCTCTTTTGACAAAAGCAAGCCCCCCTCCCATAGCCTGAATTAAAAGAGAGAAGAAACAAACCAAACACTATATATCATACAAATGAATTCAGCCAAGCACTAAACAGGCTAAAAATTAAATTAAAAAACAATCTTGGAAGATATTTTTTGATGCAACTCTCAAACAATCTGAATCACCATGTCTTTCTATTGTTTTTGAGGTTATCATACATACCTGAATGTTGCCAACAGCAAAGGAAAAATAGAATTGAAATTTAGTTTAGTTCCTATCTAAAAGGCAATGTGCAAAACTAGTTAGCACTCATTTCTATATTACTATCAGCAATTAACACAAGATATTTAAAAAGTTCCTCTCCAACAATCTTCTCCAGTAACTTTCTTTTGGCACTCTCTATATTCCAACTTGGACTGAAGAGAGGATTAAGTGTGAAGACTACCAATCTATGTGACTCAAACTACTTTGTACATATGGAACATTAACTTAGGTCGGTAACATTTACCTACGGATAAACACTTCAAGAAAAGAGTCATCTACCTTTGTAAAACATGATGCAACACGTTGAAAAGCATGTGAAAAGTTTATACTCTTCGGTGTCATATGTGTCATGTAATGTGTATTTTTGGTCTCTCTAGTTGAATTATGTGCAATTTTAGACCCCTACGTTTACTAGAAGTAATTGAGTCCCTTTACTTTAAAAACTATGCAAACTTGGTCCCCGTTGTCTGTTGATTTTTCTTCTACTTAAAATACCTAAATTATTATTTTCTATCTAAAATTTTGGAAGGTTTATAATGGAATTGTAACATTAAATAAATTTAAAACTTTAGAAGTAAGAAATTTAATAAAATTTGAAGGATTTTATAAGATGTGAGATAAAAATTTGAAAAGGTAAAATTTTGAGATTTTTTTTAAAAAAATTGGGTGAATTTTGGGTGGGTTTTATGTAAAAGACAACTTAATCAATTCAGTTTGAAATAGAGTACAAATTGAGAATTTGGGTGTTAAGTAGAAGAAAATCAAAATAAGACCAAATTTGTTAAATTTTAAAAGTAGAGACTTAACTCGCTCAAAAAAATTTGAGGGACAAAATTGCATATAATTCAAACTAGAGGGATCAAAAGTACAAATAAACCTTTAATATGTTAGTACAAGGATAAAATAAAATGCAATAGTAGAGTTAAAATACGATATCTTCATTAAGTAGAGATGCATGATAAAAGGTATCTAGAGACCATTCTCAATGTTGACAGTTGACAAGTCAACCGGTCGCCTATAGTCAATTTTCAGAGACATCAAGGAACCTGTACCTTAGTTACAGACCAGGAAGCCACAGGAACAGGATCTGTTACATTAAATAATAAGATTATCCCATCATCTTTAAATGTATGTTCATTCGACTCAGGAAGGAGAGCAAGAATAGCAAAATATGATAAATCTACTGCACAAGAGACACCTGCAGGAATATACATCAAAATTAGCTCAGATCAACATTATTCCCGCTATGTAGTCATAGGTTTAGATACAAGAAACAGCTTCTTCTGATATACGACGAATAAAAGTGAAAAATATAAACCAAGAATTTAGACATTTGCTAATGGTTGCAAGACAAACAGGGTAAAGATTTGAATGATACATGATTTCCAAAATGAAGTAAAATCACAGTCAGTATATAACAGGGAAATAAATAAAATCTTCAAACCTTCTATTTGAAGCCTGTATGACCAAGATGCAGTTAACTTCGACATACTCCAAACAGACAACTGTGGTTTTGAACCACGTGATACAGACAAAAGATAGTCGGACTTCCCAGCAAAGGCAAGACTCACAATAGGCTGAGGAAAAAATACAAGAAAATTTGAGATAAGGAGGGAACAGTACATGTACTAATTAATGAATCCTAAAATATAGGATGCTAAAGCAACAGCATATAGGCAACACACTCAAATACAACAAAAGGCAATTATTTTCTAGTGTTTTTTCTTCCTTTTCTTTTCTTACTCTTATTGTCCTGTATTTGATGCATGCTGCTAGGTAAAGACCCAATAACTTACAAGCTTTTCTTCATCCAATAGTACCCCCTAAATCTTCATACAGACAAACCAATCACTCAAGTGCTACCAAATAGTCAAATACACTTCACCATAGGCATCAGGATGAGCTGTTTAGCATGTCTTATTTATTAAAATGTAATGCATATAAAATAAAGTGTTTTAGCATGAAGCACAGATGGTACATAGTTGTGCTCAAGGTACTGTGAAGAAGACATTCAAATAATAATAATAGAGATGAGTAGGATTCAAGAAAATCACCGTTGGAGTCTCTCCTACAACAGCAACAAGCACATTTGTATCAGGGTCCCACAATGTAATAACAGTATCTGCTGCAACTGCAAGCACAGAACCATCAGCTGAAAAAGCAGCAGCTGTCATGGCTTTATTTCTGCAAAAAGAACATGTACCCACAGAAACAATGAGCAGTTAAATCATTTTTTGCTCATTCTGCTGAAGAATAAAATTACATTCTTCATTTTGCAAATAAGTAATCTTACTAAAGTGCTGCTAAGGGGCCAAATTACAATAAAATACAATACTCCAAGTGCAACATGAGTAAACAAAATAATAAAGGAAATATATAAATAGCTGCAGCAAATTAAGAGGGTTCAGCAAGGGATCTCTGAAAACTCTAAAGAAGAAAATTTCAAGCCACCACAAATTCTTTCCTTTATTAAAAAAGAAATTTAGCAGAAAGACTTTGTTCTTATCTGATATCCACAATCTGTTCCCCTCTCAATGTTTAAATGACAACAACCTTGTTCAATTATGTTATCCACTTCATTATAACCCATCAGTTAAGGGGTGACTTGGGGTTTGCATATTCAAGGCAAAGCTTAAATGGTAAAGTTTTGGTTGGTTTTTTCTTCAACATCTATAGCCTACACAAGCAAATATAAGTTAGTTCTAGCAAGTATAGTAGAATTATATACTTGTATGACCCAACAGCATGACACATCCAACCAGAATTCTGAAGCATCTGGCCTTTCTGCTGAATTTCTTCCTTGCAAACCCATATCTGAAAAATGTAAAACCAATATAAATAACTGTCACCAGAAACAAATCCTAAGCATCAATATCAATTCACCCAAAATTACCTTGAAATCACCACCATAAGATGAGCTGACAGCCATATGACGGGTTGGATGGAAAGCAACAGCGGAAATATGAGCATCCCTATCAATCAATAATAAGTAAATACATGTAAACTTCACTTTCTAATATATCTAAAGGCACTACAAACCTAAAATTCAACTTGACAAGGAAGAAATGTGATTCTGGAAGAGTTGTAGAACAGCAAAAGAATCAACCACAACACTGAACAAATGAATAAATCATGGCATTCTATTAAGTTACTGCTATATCTACATTATGTAGGCAAACTTAATAACCATGAAAAGCTTCAAGATTTTTAAATTTTCTTGATAAAACAAACTGTGGGCACACCTGTGAGGTTCATAAATAAGAGTGGATACTGAAAATCTTCTGTTATCATCCAAATCCCAAAATTTCAAACAAACAAGACCTCCTATTCCTTCTTCAGGAAGCTTGACTTCAACAGTACCCATCATAGATCCATCAACAGACAGATTCACCAAGGTCACTACCACCTGTAACCACATCATTCCATTAAACAGATTAATCATCAATCAAATGCATTATAAGCTGAGACAAGATGTGAGAATACTAATAAGCAAGATAGTTAATATATCAAATTAGAAGAAATTATATTTAGCTTTGACATACCGTGACTTCATCAACTGGTTGATGGTTTCTTTCACATACTTGAACCTGCAAAACATAAAATTTCAACATCATACATTCCATGTGCTTAATTGTAATGCTTCCATCATACCATAAAAGTAATAATAAATAAAGCTAGAAATACAAGATCAAACACCAAATAACGTAAATTAAAAAACAGAATGAAAATTAAAACACAGGTATATGTTGGGATATTGGTATAAATAAACTCAAACCTTATCATACCATTTTTTTGGATTGGAGGGGGGGCGAAGGAGAAAACAACTAGAAACAGATATTTCAATACAACCAAAAAACTGTGTACCTCAATCATGCCCCAAATATATAGAGGTAAATGTAGTGATCATTGATAACTGCCCTTAGAGAAATATAAAAGCCTTTTTGTGTGTGTGTGTGTGTGTATGTCGGCCGGGGGGGAACATTCAAGCTATTTCACAAAGTTCAAAAAGAAACTCAAACCAAAAGTTATTACCTCATAAAGTCCACGATTACCAAACAAGCTGTAGAATTGGATGCCATAGTTCTCTGTTTGTACAGCTACTAAACCAGAAGAGCAGTCAAAGGCAGCTCGGCTGGAAAGACTTTCACATATATCTTGAGAAGACAAAGGGGGCTGGAAAAAAATGTAAAGGTTATATCAATTTCTACTGTTCCAGCAAATGCAAACTTTTATGCAAGCAACTGGGAAAATATATTAGAATATCTATTGATATAAAATGGATAAAAAATAAAATCATTTTTTCATGAAAAATATAGACACTTTAGTATAAAAGTTCTTCTACTTTTCAAGAATCGTCTCATCAAAGTTAAACATTGTCTTTAAAATGGCCATGGTGTATGTTAAGAAGAGAATTATAGTGATGATCAATAGTTTAATTTTCCAAAGAATAAAATAATTCTCAAAATGTAGTCAGATAATCAACATCAGAGGGTTTTCAGTGCATTAGGAAGTATATGAGGACGTACTGAGCCAAGAAGTGAGAAAACAAAGAGTTCAAACATGGGAACTAACCTTGATCCCAGAAATAGACCTTACTATTTCCATCGATGGCATCTTCAATATGTGAATTTGATTATCTGCACAGGATATCTGCAGGATCCTTAATTAGTTAAACAGTATAAAATGAGCTAGTTGTCAGGACAGGTGCAGAGACTTCAAATCATGTCCAACTACACTCTAGTAATCCATACCGAAGAAAGTGATAGATCTGGAGAATCTACAAAATACAGCAGTGGAGATCCAATTCTTGGTAAAAATTTCTTCTTTCCTGTGTCTAACTGCCAAAGCACAAGAACTCCTTCCTTCCCACCTGTTATCAAATGAAGCCATAAAAACAATAACTTATATTGTTCAACAAAATCCAAGAGAGATTGACTGTCATATATACATGCATGTATACACACATTCACCAATTCAATAATTTCTATTATTTATTTCAGGTACCATGATTTACCTGAATACAGGTAGGCTCCATCAGAAGAGAAAGATAGAAGCCCCACTCCAGCAGAGTGCCAATGCCATGTGGAACATGATTCAGCATCATCATTTTCCCTTACCCCAGGCTTATCTTCCCCATCATTTATTGATCCTCCATTCACTACTCCACTACTGTCCAGGAACTTCTGAGCACCAAATCCTCTCCAAATTAAAATTCTTCCAGTAACATCACCTGCAGCCACCATTCTCTCTGTTGGATGGAATGCAAGAATTGTAAAGGTCTTTGTATGATGCAGGGTAATCTTCTTAGACACAGCAGAATCAGAGTCCATTTTAGGAACTCTCCATATATGAAGTTTGCGCTTGTCCTTTATACCCAAAAATTTTCCTGAGGGGCTAATGGTTAAAGATTCTGGTCGTTCCGTCTGCCAAATGGGAGAGAACATGCATGCACTTAAGCAATACTATCAGGTAAAAATTTAATTACATACTCCTATATGTTGACTGACAACATATGAGGATGAATAGAAACCAAATCATTCGGGTTAGAAGATATAGAAATACAAGCAGGCATTGCTTTGCAAACCAAGTCTCTAGGGGCTTTCTAATTATTAGGTTCTGAATAAAATAAAATAAAACATGCAGCCCAAATGACAAAAGGCTTGACTGTTGCTCTTTCTCACTCGACTGCTCCTCCCTCCCCCATTTCTATCTTTGAATATTTATACTTAAACAAAAATGTTCTAGATTATAGTCAGTTGTGTTTTGCTCTAAACAGAGGCAACAGAACCAAATATTCTATAACTCAACAAACTAAACTGCACAATTAGCAAATACATGAGACCCGTGATTGATTCAAACCTGTTAAACAAATGTGCTCATTGAGTTTGAATTTTGCATAGTTCAACCGTCTGATCAATATCAATAACATGCAAGAAGCTGACATAATCATGGTGTACATGGAATAATCCAGAATCCATGAAGAAGTTGCAAAATGATCAGCAATCACAATCATTGAGAAGCAAAGAGTGGGTTGAAACAATGCTTAGCAATGTTAGCAGATACAGGTTTTCAAACCATTCTTCCTAACAAGAATGAGACTATAGACCCTTACATTGTTGCACAATTCTCAAGACGATACACAATTCCCAACCGTAAGAGTTTTCTCGAAAATTTACCTCTTTCAATATTAGGTTGCCAACAATTTGATAGTTTGTCAAATTACACTTTCTGATCTGTCCACAGCGAGAGCGAGGTTTAGATAGATTGGGCGGTGCATTTCTAGCTTCAACGGACACATAAGCAAAAACATTAGCCGACTTTGCACTGTTTTCTTCAGACGCGGATAATAAGGTCGGTATTACCTAAATGAGACGAGACATTTCGAATTTAGAGTTAGTAAAACAGAAGTCAATAATACTCATTGCTCTAAAGGAATGAATGATGAGCATGTTACCATGGAGAAAATGGGAGAGTGAAGATGAAGAATTTTGATGCATTCGGGAACAGAGTAATCCCAATAGCGAATAGTGCCGTCGAGAGAAGCTGTCCAACAGTAGCATAAGAAGGTGGTGGAAGAGGGAACGAGGATGAGAGAGGTGACGGGGGCAGTGTGGCCTTCCAACGAGGAAACGATGAAACCGGTGGCTGTGCTGAAGACTGAGACGGTAGAAGCGCTGCAAACGAGAAGACGTTTGCCGTCGTTTGAAAACGCGGGAGCGCAAGAAACGTAGTTTTGGCCTCCCCTTATCATGGCGTGAAACGCAGCTGAAACTCCGAACGCAGAAAAAAGAAAGGAAAGAAAGAAAGGAGGCCAAGACTGCTTTACGAAGAAACGGATATGAGGTTCGACACCGCATAAACCCCTCTCATTCTCCTACTAGGGTTTGGGTCATTATTTTCATTTTAAAAGCCAGGTCCGGTCGTTTCCCAATGTCATTTATGGAGTTAAAAAAAAACAAAGTCTAATACCTAATAACTGATTTAAAATATTTGAAAATCTAAAAAATTTTATAAAAAATATGAAAATTTAATAAATATTTTATCTAATAAAATTATAGATAATGGAAAAGTAATTTCTTTTGAAAAAAGTAAAGTAGTGAATTCTATTTCTATCATGTTCTTCTATTATTTTTTAAATTAAAAAATTCAGTTGATTATAATTTTTATAAAATTTAAATTTTGGTTGATTTATTTATGCAAATATTTTGAATAATTTTAAATATTTTCTTATAATTGATGTTTTTAAAATTTTATTTAATTTAAAATACTTGATGAATAACTTTTTAATTTATAATGCTTGATCATTACTTTTTATGTCTCTAAAGTCATAAGAGTAAAATATTTTTTTACCGTATTATACTATTTAAGATTTAATTAATAATAGAATACATTATTAATTCAACTAATGTATACATCAATAAAAAAATTAAAAATAAAATAAAGATGAATTAAAAATTATAAATGAAGCATATATATAATATTTTTAATAAAAAAATTTGAACTTTTATTTTTTTATAAGATGTATTGAAAGCATTACTTTGTATTTTTCTAACTATTTTAATATATGAAAAAATTAAAAATATAAGTTTAGATAATAATTATCATTCGATTATACACACATTAATCAATTATAAAAAATATATAATCAATTAAAAAAATAACATGTTTAATTCTGATTAATCGACTAAGGTAAAATTTGAAATGTACACAAATACTCCTCTTTCTTTTCAAGATTGGCAATCTTTTATTTATTTCTTTAAATCTGAATTCAAAAACACCTTTTTTCATGAGTTTAATATTTTTTTTCTATCCACTCATTACTCATTGATGAGTGTGTTGTTTTTTTGTGTAATTTTATTCTCTTTTCAAATTAGTATTCGGCAAATCTGTTTGATAAATATCCATGATATTGGCTATAATAATTAAGTTTCTATTCCTAATCTCATATTGCTATTCTTCAATTTCACGAATTCACACTGGCAAATAAAATGCTAAGAAGGTAAGCCTCTCATCATAAGAAGGCAACTGTCATTTTTTCTTCTTAACCAAGTACAAATACAAAAACAGCTCTGAGATTCAGACGCCCAAAAGCATGACTGAAACTACAATACAAGAACAAAAACATTTGCCCCAGAAAATAACGAGATAATTAGATTACAGAACAGACTGTCGAATAATCAGACTTGACTGCAGGAGTTGGAAAATAGCCATTGAATCAGATCGATCCAGATAGAATAACTCTTTGACATATCAGACGCATTTGTTCTACTCCACATGTAAATACGAAAGGTATAAATATACTCAAAGCAAGAGTCTTCACATCTCACTTTGGATTAATCCTGCATATTGATACCAATCGCCAAGTTAAGTGGGCCCCTTATACAATTCAATGATAACAAATATTCCAAAACAGAAGTAGTATTACCACCAACTCTAGGCAAGTCAAACACTTTGTGCTTTGCTTGATATTTCTTTCACTTTAATGTCTCCTTTTTCCTACAATCAATAAGCATCAAACTTTTAGAAGTGAAAACACACACACGTACCAAAATATATGCTACATCACCTGTCATTGTGTAATTCAAGTCTCAGAATTCAAATATGCTACTGAAGAAGAGAGTATATATCATATCTATAATAGTTTATTAAAAGAAATTGGATTCTTGTACAGTGCAAATTTTGGGGGAGGGGCTGATAATGGGCACCAGATAGCAACATGTTTAGTAGAAAAATAAGAATCCTAAGCATGTAAGGCACTATACTCTATCAATTATCAGAAAGGTCAAGATCCTCCATTGCTGTCATAATTATTCAACACCATAGAGTTGCAAATGCACATTGTCAAGTTCAGGGATAACAGAGGTAGGTCAAAAGTTAATAACAGAATCCTTAATAATTTGGCACCATAAATGGCCACACAGTTGAGAAGTAACCACAAAAGGAGAGCATATCATGTCCTACAAACTCCTCTTCTCTATAGAAACTTTCAACCAACCCCAAATTGTAAGTTTGTAACACATCCATTCAAGTTTTACAAGACTGAAATTGTGCATTCACATATCAATTAGCCAATTAAAATGATAATGATAATAATAATAATCAAAAACTTAATTTTAAAGAACCAGGGCAAAGTCACTGACTCTTCAGTTAACATGTTTATTTTAGATTCAACTAGTAGCTTTTACAGTGACCTGCGCATAAAGCACATGACCAAAAGGCAGATTTGACATAAAATGTTATTTATCGTTGACAAAATCAAACCAAAGTTCAATCTCAATTATGCCTCACCCAAATAGCACGCATGCATTACCCCCACAAGAAAGTCACAATTTTATGTAATATAAATCCGACAATGTTGAGAACCCAAGCAAAATCTTATGAATACTTTTATTGTGACATCATAAAAGTAAAGATTTTTTCCCCAGATACAAATGTGGTAGGAAGGGGATGGCACCCCAATCCTATTGGCAACATGCCACCGACAAGTAGGGGATACTAGCAGTGACTCAACCCAGAAGATTACTACAGCACAGGCCTGCAAGCAGTTTTATATAATCACAACTACTCAATTAGCACCGAGGTACCAAGGGATCTCCTCTGGAGGAATGTACCCCTAGGTGGATACTCTTCAAGCGAATTCAAACCCGCAAAAAATAGATACTCCAAGAAATATGCTCAACAACAAAAGATGCTCTTGTTAAGTTAAATTTGATGCAACTCTAAACAAATATTAAAAAAACTACCATAATCATCTTTCTCATCAGCAAGCCAATGCAAAACCTATAATGCAAATGGTTTTTAATGCTAAACACAACTCAACTCCATAATCATCTAACTTTAATGGTCAGGTGAAATTTTAATGTTTATTGAGAACAAAGAAAATTTTCCATCCACTTTTAAGCCATTTAAACAGTTGCTCTGAAATGAGACTGTACAACTGTTTAAGCATTGGTGCATAGTGCATGGTGCATGGTGCATGGTGCATTCAAATAGTTTAAAAGCAGGAGGCATGACATACGGCTAGCAAACCACATGTACTCACGATATCAGAACTCCATAGAGAGGTTTTTATTGAAACAAAAATTCATTAAAAAAATATAAACTAATAATCCAACACAATACTGAAGTAGCATATCAAAATATCTGTTAAAAACAAACTATCAAAGGAAATTTCAAAACAAGTGAAAGAATATCCATATAAACACTAATCTTGCAATAATTAGAACCAATCAATTGCTTACCATTCCTTTGCTCTCATAATAATCATCAAGAGCCCACTGATACTTTGACTGATTCAATCCAAACCAACGTGCCAAATGATCATCCAAATTTGAGTGGGCTGTAAAAGGAAAGGCAATGGACATGTGAGAAAAACTAGAAGAATAAACAACATAATCAAAAACCTTGAACAAAGACCTGCTGGTGTTATAGGAACCAAATCAAAATAAAGAGGGTAATATATGCTTATTCATAGATTTTTGTGAAATCCAAGACCGCAGAAATAGACAGGCTCGGATCCATTTATTTCCTTTACTAGAACCGGAAAAAATAATATGCAGTGTTATGATAAAACGTCCAGCCACAGTTTCCAAAGTGTGGGTTTTATTTTTTGTTTGTTACATTTCAAAGAAAGAACAGAAGTCGAGTTTAAAAAGTGTTAAGTGTTACTTCCACTAAAAAGAGTGAGTCCAAGTGAATAGGACAAGACAGAACAAAATGTGAGTGCAACAAACACTGCCCTAATATCATATATTCAGTACTTTAACACAAAAAAAAAAAAAAAAACTGTTCCAACCCAACCATCTATCGCCATGTTTGAGACTTACCTTCTTGCCAGCACGTAAAGAGAAGGGAGCATATAATACTATACTATACTTCAGCAAACTAGAACCAAATTCTTTTTAATTTTATAAAAAGAAAAAAAAAACTGCGTTTTGCCCAAAAGAGCAAACACTAACAAGAGTCCTAGTAGCCAAAAAATAAAAAAGAATCCCACATGACTGAGTCATACAGTATGATAATTCTGGAGTCATATATATATATATATATATTTTCTAAAAATAGATAGCAGCGGTCAAGTATTTTAAGAACAATGACAGCACAACCTCCATCTACGTTGTCTCCACAGTGACACTTTTCAACAACTAAATTCAAATTCAAACAATCTGAATGACTCAGGTGTCAGTTACTTATTCTTATTTTTTTTCCAATTGTGACACATTTAGGAACCTAACCTAACCTAACTTAACCTAAGAGAGTGGTATTGGAGAAAAGAGTAAAATAGGTGCATACCGGTTTGGACCTTAGTAACAGCGTTCCTGAAGAAGCCGGAAAGGGAGGGATCGGAGAGTGATTTGGGGGAAGAAACGGTTTTCGGAATCTGCGGCGGCGGAGGGGCGATCTTGTTGGGAAGGGGAGTGGGGTGGAGGTCGGAGGAAGGTTTGGGGGTAGAAGGAGGGGTCATGAAAACGGTGTAAGGACCAATTTTGCCGATCAAAGGAGGCGGTGTAGATTCGGTGTTGATCGGCATTGTTGGTGAGAGAGTGAAGAGTGAAGTGTTTGTTGGAGTGAGAAACTGAGATGTTGCCTTATTAGATCTTTTGTCTTTCTATCTTCCTATCCTATGTCTTGTTTCTCATTCTTTTCTTTCTCCCAACTCTAAGTTTATTTTATTTTATTTTATTTTATTTTATTTATTTATTTATTATTAATTCCTGCGTTACATTAAAGCAATTAACTTTTTTTGTGATAAAGGCAATTGCAAACGAGTAAATGCAAAAACTTTAACACTTTTCAGCTATAAATAAACCTTTATGGGATGAGATGGTGATGCCCTATGGTCATGAAACATGAATCACCCCCTCCACAAACCACACTGGTTTTGAGCTGAATTCTAGACAATTTCTTCAAGGAGTCTTTCTTCCCCTTTCAATTTGGCTTTTCCAGAAAAATATTATTTTATTCATATTTTTAAAAAAATTATTCAATTCTCAAAATCTTTTTTGACAATGGCATATAAACTTTTTTTTAACGTTAAAATATATTTCTAGTTCTATACACATTTGCATATTTTTCAAATTAATCTGTTTGGAGCTGAAGTTCTAACATAATAACATATTAAGATTGATGAAAATGAATAGCAAAATATAAAACGTGAAACTAAGAAATGAAGAAAATTATTTGATTTTTATTTTTAAATAATTTAATATTATAGTTAAAAAAATTAAATTAAAATTTTTAAATAAATCAGTCAACTTTATTTATAAAAATAGAATATAAATTTAAAATTTAGAGATATTATATATATATATATATATAAGATTTCCAAACCACCAAATATGTAAATAAATTGAAAGAGGGAAGTTTTATTCACAATGATCGGTAATTTATTTTTAAAAATAAAATATTTAATTAATTTAAATTTTAAATCTAAATTATATTTAGTTCAATATAAATAAAAAATAAAATTGAATCTGATAATACATATTTTAAAATTATTAGTTTAATTTGATTCGATAAAAAATTAAAATAAAAGCATGAAGCAAAATTAAATTGTAAGAACTCGTATAAAAATGTTGGAATTATGCAAAATTGTTCATTCTTTTATTTAAAGGTCACATTATGTGAATTTTTTTGTTTGTTACTTTTCTATTTTTTTTCATAAAAATTAATAAAAGAAGGTTTAATTTTTTTTTCAACATTTTATTTTATCTATTGGATCTCTTATTTTTAATTTAAAGGTTTAGTAAATATAAGATGAAATTTAAAGATATAAATAATGTATATTATAATTATTTTATTATTATTTTGAACAATTGTAATTTTTTATTTTCTATTGCATAAAATAAAAAAAATTATCATTTAATTTATAGTATTTACTATTTGTTAGAATGAAAAAAATTTGAAGAAAAATTAAAAGTGATCATCTTTTTGTGGTAAATATCTCTTATATTTTAAAAAATTATATATTTATTATGATGTTAGGTTCATCAAGTCAAGATGATATATTATCCAATATCTAAGGTAACATATTTATATTTGATGGTTGAATCATTTTTATTACTTAAGCAAATAGTTAAGTTTGTAAAGAACATTTTAATTATGTTGTCGAGTTACGTATGTTGATTCTAATGTCACATAAGAGGCTCCATCCCAAATTTACAATGTGAATATGTTAGTTTTATCGACATCAAATGTTAAAATTTACCGCAGCTTTGAGAATGTGTAAAACATTAATATCATATCATTTGATTATTATCATCATATCAAGAAAGTTAATATTATGTTGGACCCAATATAAAACTTGGACTATTCTCAGAATAAGCATTAACAACATATTTTTTACACTACGGTCATGCTAGTATTGCGATTTTATATTTTTATCCAAATATTAGGTTATGATGAATTTTGTTAAAGTAGCTTATTTTTATTTATTTTCATTTAATATGTATAATTAACCTTAAATTATAGATTTTGATAAATTTTGTAATATAGCTATTTAAATCTCATTTTTTCTTAAGAATGATTGCATATTCTTTTTATTCAACGATGTTATTTTATTAAGCTTAATCAATTGATGTAAATTAACAACTCTTGTTAATTTTATTATTAGTTGAAAAGTTGGTGATGATGTCATTTTTTGATGGATAAAAAATTTAAATATATTTTATACTTCTCTTATTCATTTATGTGATCATTGGATGTGATATTTAGAAAAAGATTAATGTTATTGTATAATCTTGGAGTAGTAATAACATTCAAAATGTACTTAGCAAAGGATATTCAAATCATTCATGAAAGGAATTGTGAGTAATAATAGATAAAGTCATAAAAGATCCATCATCTCATGTTTATCTATTCATTAATTCACACCATTATTATTTTATTTTACATTTTTCCTTAACTTGTTTTCGTATTTTTATTTTTACACTTACAATAAAACTTATTTTCAGTAAGGTCAAAATTTAAAATTTAAACTTCTTTTATAAATTGTTAGCATAATCTTTATAGGAGTAACACTAAAATTCAAAATACTTTTTTTATAAAATAAATATACTTATCCGTAAATAAAACTTAACAAATAGTTTCTATATATATTTTGCACACTTAATCTCACATATATGATCACTTATTTTAACTTTGAATCTAATTTTATACTTGATTTGCATCTAGCATAAAGACATAGTCTTGTGTCTTTACCTATTTCCACATAATTATACTATTTTAATATAAAAAGTTAAAATTATTTATAATATAATGCTTACCAACTAATATGGTTGTAAAATCTCCATGATCAATATCAAAATATTTAGTTGTACTGCTATCATTGAATTATCCACCATTTAAATATTAACATATATTTTAAAATATTATTATTGATGATTGTTATTTAAAAATGCTTATCATACGGTCAACATCTTTATTGTCATATTTAAAATCTGTTGTATCTTATCTTAAAATATTCAAATTCTATATAATAAATTTAAAATAATTTAATTTAATATATTTTATTTTATGTAATTTTTTATTTAATTTATTGAAATTTATTTTAATAGTTTAAATTTATTTTTAACCATATTCAAATCCTATATATTAAATTTGAAACAATTTCATTTAATGTAAGCTTTATTTCATGTGATTTTTTAATTTAATTTATTGAAACTTATCTTATTAGTAGTTTAAATTTGTTTTTAACCTTTTAAGTCAGACATAGTAATACTAATGCTTCAAATATTTTACCATTTAAATAAATAATAATATTTATAATAGTAGGATTCATTTTTAATATATAATTTTTTTAAAACTTAAATAATTGACAAATAATTTTTTAAATACTAAAAATTTAAAAACCATAAATAAAACAAATTAAATAAATTAAAATTAATTTCTAATAGAAATGTGATAAAGATATTAAATAAAACAAAGCTAAAACATTGAAAAATTAATGACATGTTTAAATCTGAAGAAAACATAAGCAAATAAATTAAAGCAGTAGAAGCAAATGTATCAAACTAAATAACCAAAAGTAATTTTTGTTGAAAAGTACAAACTAATGCATAATTCATAGGAACAATTTGCTCAAAATGCAAAGACAAACACTAAATCAAGTATTTAATTAAGAGACAACACACACTTAAAATTAATAAGTTGATAAATCTAATACATTGAATATTTAAAAAAAAAAGTACCACACTGAAATATAATATTAATATTTTATATTTAACTTTTCATTAAAAAAATACTATTGAACGACTCACAAATGGTGCTACAATTTTTTTAAAAATGTATTATTTACACCTATAAGACGCTGTTTTTAACATCGAAACATGTGGTTACTGAAAAAAAAAATATTTTTGTGTTACTTTATCCTATAAGATGCCACGCTAATATGATAGCATGGGACATGAAAATTTATAGAGCCTCATAAGATGCCATACCTTAGAGGACCGGACATTGCAGAAATATTTTGTTGTTACTTGCAGTAATGAAGATGCTAGCACATGACGCATGCTAAGACGTAACACCTATAATTCTTTACTCACATCAAGTTGACTAAATTCACCCCTACAAGTAATTTATGCTAAATATTATTTTTTGATAAATTCCTTTTAAAATTAACATTATCCTAGTAAAAAAACCCATGCCCAGACTGCGGGCGCTGTTACCAAGTCTCAATAGCACGAAGAATTTTTGTTGGCCAATAGAATGAAAATTCAACAGAAATTCAATCACCCAGCTCAGCTTGCCCTACACTCCCGCTGACAACAGCATAAAATAGAAGTTAGAAACCTATGTATTAACTAGCCAGAATCAAAATAATTGGAAGCTTTCAGACATACATGTTCCACAATGATGCTTTAGTACCTATTTGTTGGGTGAAAAATCAATTTTCACAGTTTTAACTAAAAACATACATTCCATATAAATCTATAAATCTGAATTATTTGAAGACACATTCCAATGACTTTCAACAGTTCAAAATTAACTAAGTCTTCCATAACTGCCAGATCACTCGTGAAAAAAAAGCATAGATTAGCAGTAGAGACTTCCATCAAATATAATAGACCTAATTAACATACATCTCTTTCCTCTCTCCTTTGTCGGGGTTCAAATTACAGAATTTGAACAAAACAACACATGAAAAATCAAGTGAGAAGCTACCCTAATATATTACGACTAGAATCTATTCAGGAAGAATAATTCATTATGCGTACTGAAGGGCAAAGTCTCACACAACCTCACAAAAAGCATTGTCTCATGTCAATCAACGAGAAGTTCTTCTCGAGCCAGAACCAACCATACAAGCAAATGGATTGTGGTAACAACTTTAATACACAGGTTTTGACCTTAGCAATGCTTGTTTGTCGAGTTAGTGACCAATACAACTTTTCCCGCGAACTTAAGCTCAAATTTGATTTCACAGTTTTAAGCAGAGCCATACAGTATTCCCTTCACTACAGCAGTGTTTATTTACTGGTTTTAGATGACAGAACTCGCTAAAGAAAGTTCATGGAGCTCACTTAGCATCCATTCCTCCCCAGTTTGACCACCCAATACAATAGCTCTTGTTCCTCCAACAACACACGTACTATGTCCCCAAGCAAATCTTGGAGGGCGCCCAGGTACATTTAGGATTCTCCATGTAGGCTTCTCATCAGTTGGATCAAGAATGTAAAGCTGAGAGGCAGAGTGAAGACCTGCAACAGACCCACCAAATATCAGAATTCTCCCACCTGGAAGACTAACAGCAACATGATCAAGTCTAGGAGGAGGAGCTATGCCCCCAGGATTTCCAGCGCCAGGCATGCCACTCCCAGTTACACATCTCCAACAAGGTTCCTCCTCGCTTAAATCCATTGTGAATAGATCGCTGGAACGAAAACGCAAGGGCCCACTCTTGGCCAGACCCCCAAACATCAGTATTTTCCTACCACCATAAACAGACAATGTGTGGCCCAAACGAGAAGGTGGGGTCCATGCCACTGGTATCTCCCTCCAGACAGGCTTCTCCATTGACAGATCAAGGAGGAAAGTGTCACTCAATAGTACTCCAGAATCTGCACATCCCCCAGAAACTATCAGCTTAGTACCATCAAGGGTACAAGAGCTATGCCATGATCTTGGAAGTGGAGGTGCCAATCCAGAAATTTCACGCCATGTTGGAGGCTTTGCATCCAGGTCCAGAACAAACACATCATTGAGCAATCCCTGCCTCCCACAGCCTCCAAATACAACCAAATGAGAACCATTAACACAAGAAAGTGTGTGGCCCCAACGACCAGGAGGAGGAGAGCTTACCTGGACATGTTGCCACTCAGGATTACTAGAATTGAGATCCAATACAAAGGTGTCATTCATAGGTTGCATGTTAACCCCTTCACCACCAAATAGGACAACTCTATTACCAACAGCACAAGCACTAAAATTACAGCGTGAGGGTTCAACAGCACCTCCAACAGTCAACTTTCTCCATGCAGCTGCTTCAAGAGTGGTCAATTCCCTTGCTAGCCGACCCCACCCAAGTCTCCTTGCACCAGGCACAGTCTCTAAAACACGTGTAGTTTCACTGCCCCATGCATTTTGGCATACCATTCTCCAGAGATCTTCATTTTTTGTCAGCTCAGACAATCTTCTACATACAGAGCTAACTGATGCAATATCTCTAGGAGTTAACCGAGCAAGTATTTTGAGAGACAGTACCTCATCACTCAATTGCAGAATCCCACAAACTCCACGAGATACATTCCTGTCCCCCACTGGAAGAGCATGCAACGAGGAAAGCACGGAGCGAAATTGATCGGATGATTTAGCAGATTCCTTAACTGTAGAACCGACAACAGGACCAAGATCAATGTTTGCCTCTGTGAAGAACTGGATTCCAATGACATGTGTTATAGTCTCATCATCTCCATATATAGGCGTCAGCCGCAATCTGTTCATCAGAGGAGATCCATCTTTCCTAAAGTTCAGCAACTCACCTTGGAATTCAATCCCCTCTTCAAGACATCTTCTAATTTCTGAAACTACTGTTGAGTCCACCAAAGGATGCCTTCTCTTAGCAAATGGACCTCGACACTGCAAGAAACGGCTGGAAAATATTTTGAAATGATTAAAACAAAACCACATTGAATCAGAAATACCAAACAATAGACTGATAGACTCAAGCAAGTAACATGGCAAAAGGCCAGCAATATTGCGTGTTTGCTTATATAGAATGCTCTTCTGCTTTCTTTTCTTTCCTTTATTTCCTCAAGGCAGTAAAATAGTACTCGTTCTACATTCTAAAGAAAATAACTTCAAAACTAATATTTCTTTTTTGGTAAATTAGAGATATATGGAAAAGTATGCAAAGTAGACACTTGCTCAATAAACAAGAGCCAGAAAACTCAGAGAAAGTGGGGAAGGGCAGAAATGATAAATTTTTAGCTGATCCAAAATATTGTTTTAACATGGAGCATTCTAATTCAATCATTTACAAAAAAAAATTCTGATAAATACTCCCTTTGATCTTTTTTACAAGAGCCAATTAACTAATTCACAAGAATTAAAAGACTTAGTGAGTTTTGTTGGTAGCAATAAAATTTTCATTATATATGATTTTTCCAAAATTACTCTCAACATTACTGAGACACATTCTTTTAATCTCTCACCACCTAATTAGTTATTGTATCTTCCTTCAATAATCTCTCTTCACTTAATTAGGAATATTTTTGTGAAGAAATAAATAAAGCAACAATGTGGATTGGATCTTATAAACAGGACCAAAACAAACTTCATTTTTTGTTCTTATAGAAAGGACCAGAGGGAGAATTAAATAATATACTGATTTTAGAGCTGAGGATCCTTTTAAAAGGGAAGAATAAGAAAAGAATGAGCATCACATGGATGCACGAATCGATCACCCCATTAAGGACAACTGCAGTGATCCTGCTATGTGAAGGCTATGCTAGAAGTTCTCATTTGGGAACTGGGATAAATCTTCATGTTAGGATCCATTTGCAAAGTATGAGACTTGAGTCCCACATTGGAAGTATGAGATTCTAGTGTTGGGTTTATAGAATCTTCCGCTTTTCAACTACAACAGCTAGCTTTTATGGTGTGGTTCTCCCAAGGCTCTTATCACTTCCCTATTGGATTCTGGTGTTAAGATTATTTGGTGCTTTCCATATTAGTCCAGCTTATCATCTTCATTATTAGGTTAGTTTTTCCTAATCCCTTGAGCACCAATGTGATAATGAAATAAGTTGCCATTTACACCAGTTGTCACAGTACACTAGATGATGTCCATGGTGTGGATGAATTTTTCATCAAGCTTTTTTTAATCTCCCATATATTCTCAACATTATTACCTGAGTGTTTCCTAACAATCTGATCTGATATCATCATATACTAAGCAATTTAATCCTAACCAGAGCAGTATGGATTCTAACATGTCTGCACCCCCTTGAAGTATCAACCATAACAAAACCAAAAGCTTTTTATTTTTTAATATGCCCAAAAAATATCTAGAAACATTATTTACAAGCTCCAAACACAATTTAAGTAATGCTTATAACTTTTGTAAGAAAATTAATGAAAGAATAATTTTAAACTTATGAAGAAGATAGAACATTAATATTAAACTTTTGCAGAAAACACAGTACTTCGAGATCGCACATATTAGCAAGTATAGGTCATGTGGACACCTTTGATGTCCAAAGCATCCTACAGCATTAAGAACCCAAATCCTTCACTCCAGAGCACAAAATAGCAAAGAGATTCACTCATCATAAAGAAAGAAAGAAATTCGTAAAAGCTATCTGGATTACAAGAATGACCAAATGTACAACATGTTTAATCTCTCTAGTCTAAGACTCAATAGTCATAACAGCACAAAATAACCTCCTACACATCATCAAAACAGTTACAAACAGAGTAATTCTTTTTCCATTTTCGACCAAATTTTACTTCGACACATTCATAATTGACATAAAAGCAGTCTGCTCGCAGCACAGAAAGTAAACAAACGATTACTGCGGCGAAGCTAAACCTAGACCTAGCATTGAAATTGAGAAGCGGAAACTGACCAATTACGACCAAGTACATCTTCGGCACGGTAACCGGTGACCATCTCGAAGACGGTGTTGACGTAGATGATAGGGTGGTCAGGCTCGAGGGCATCAGTGACAACGAAGCCGCAGGGAGCGGTTTGAAGAAGGTTTTGGACAGGGAAGGGGAAAGGGAGAGGGGAATCTGCATCGTTGAGGAGGAACTCTTCCTCTTCGTCCCCGCTTAGATCGGAATTGCTGTCCCACTCCATTCCCGAGATAATCTCTCTTCCTTCAACCCATACACCATCACATGAATCAATCGAGGAACGACGAGAGATGAGTAGCAGTATTACCCAAAACCCAAAGAAGAAGAAGAAGAAGAAGAAGAAGAAGAAGAAGAAGAAGAAAGAGGGTGAGGCATAAAACGAGTGGCGTAGCTGCGTTTGGTAATATAGCTAAGAAAGAGGTTCTTTCTTCCACATACAATTCCCACCGCCTTTGGTTTGTTGGAAAAATCTGGGCAATTTTTCGTTTAGGTTTCTTGGATTTTGGTTTTGACACTTACGTTGTGTTTGGAGGAGTAAAAATAAATATACCAATACTGTATTTTTACAAAAATTGCTTGCTTCTCGTGATTAAATTGAAAATCGATTACATCCTTAATTCAAATAACCTACAAAAACAGTTAAAATCGATCAGAAAATTAATTTAAATCGATTTTAATAATTTATAATATTTAGAATATTTTTAAATAATTAAAATTCATACATGATATTTGCATATAAATTATTTTCATTTAACTAATAATTATTATTTTATAAGATATATTATATTATTTTAATAATAACTTATTGACTTAATTTTTTATATTTTATGTTAATTTATTAATTAATATATTTTATTATTGTCAAATTAATTAAGAATATATTTTTTATAAAAAAAGGAGAGTTGATTTTATATCTTTATACACTCATCCTATTTTTTTATATTTTAGAATGATATTTTAATATTCAAGTTAGTTGGTTTAAAATAATTTATATGTAAATAATTAAATATCATGTATGGGTTTAAATTTATTTCATAATATTTAAAAAATTTAAGAATTATAATGAGCTTGATTTAAACTAGTTTTTTTTTTTTTATCAATTTTTACCGTGAAGAAGGATAGTACTCTAATGGTAGTTTGATATTTATGTTAGTCTTAATTTTAGTATAATAATATATGAAAATCTTTATTTATAACATAAGTGTTTTACACATAGAACGAAAGTGCAAATGTGTCAGGTGAGAGGATGATCCCTTAAACCATCCCTATTTTGTTAGGATTATCTAATCATATCTAGAAGTTAATAGACTTCAACTAAAGAGGTTTAACGATTTAACACCACTTTTGTAACTTCTTCTATTAGATATATGATTTGGGATTGATCTAATATATTTTTTGAGTCAAAACAAATTAATATTTATAAAATATATTTTAATATTTAACTTAAAAAATAATGGTTCAAACAACAATTTCATCTTTATAATGTGTTGGATAAATCTTTTACTGTGAAAACTAAATTGTCAGATTTTAAATATGTTTATTCAGTTTAAAATTAACCTATTTTTTAATGTATAAGAATTAAATTAAAAAAATTATATCCAAAAACTTAACTAAAAATGCATAACATATTTAAAGATCAAACTAAAATTGTATAAAATATCTAAGAATCAAAATATATTTAAATAAAAAAATGTAACTATCATTTCAGTGATCGATAGTCAAATCAATAAAAATAAATAAACTATATTAATCACAAAATTTTTCATATATAAATTTTTAATTACAAAACTTTTAGACTGCAATCAGATAATACATATATAGGGACGAAAATATTATGTTAACTTTAACTAAAAATAATATATTAACATTAAATATACTGAGAATACTGATACGAATAATTCTTTAAAATACTGGAGATAATATGCATAAATTATATATATTATTAAGAATATTTGAAATTATTGTGGGCGTTTGTGCCTCCGCAATCATTAACCATACCTGCATATTACTAAGATGAGAGAATTCGAATTACATAAAGGAAGCATATAATATTTCTTTTATTATCTTAACATATTATTTAATTAATAAATAAATTTTTAATATTAATAGTTATAAGTATGGAGATTAACTAATAAACTAAATATATCACTTGTAAGAATTTTTTAACACCCACTATAAATGATTGAATATTTATACCTGATTTATATGTAAATTTATTGAATGGTATTAACATATCATTAAATGATAATATATTAAAATTAATTTTAACATTAACAAAACGTGTTTTTTTCATATGAAGGTGGTCATTATATAATATGCCCTTTTAGTACTTTTGGTTTGTCA
This sequence comes from Canavalia gladiata, assembly GCA_037954105.1. Lineage (NCBI taxonomy): Eukaryota > Viridiplantae > Streptophyta > Magnoliopsida > Fabales > Fabaceae > Canavalia > Canavalia gladiata. The sequence continues at coordinate 38,042,485 of CM075662.1, read as the reverse complement.
GCATATATATATAGGCATGCATGTCATTGTAGGCGCGTCGAGCAGTGTCGTCCGTGCCTTTCTGTTCTTAGACCATTTTCTTTTTAACTCTCTTATTTTTGTGGACCAGAGCCTTGAGGTAATTCACTAAACAAAGCAATAGAAATAAAAACAACAATGATGATGATGAAGCAATTAGGTTGCGAGGACCAAATTATACTGATTAGGGATGAGGCTTTGGAGCAACTTAAATGCTTATGTAGAGAAGGTTTAGCGAAGATCCAAATAAGGAAAAAGTGGCCATGCGTAAGTCACATCCTACCATGTGCGCATATGGATAATTTCACATAGATGGGTGTGAAAACAAATGCATTTCTTAGTGAGTGGGAAAGTTGCATGTTGGGTAGTAAAATGAATAGGGTTGTACAAGGACACCAAATGTTCTGCCTCATTGTGTTCCTGTGTGGTTTACCTCTAAAGCACGAGGAATCTGTTCTACCGAGTACCATTTTTATGAACCATAATATTCAATATCAGACACTCCTTATTATGACTTGTGTAAATTGGTTATGCGTCACATGCAACAGTGCAGCTTTGCAAAAGTACCCTACTCACCCGTGATGGCTATACACGCCTAATTTTGGGGTGTTGATTCATTCAAAACGTGGTGTGTTTCGTAAACTAAAACAAGTTATTTCATGAATTTATTTTCTTCTTTTTAAAACAAACACTCCTCCAATTGGAACAAGAGTGTTTAAGTGATGTTATTTTTATGTACTAAAGGCAAATGTTTAGGGTACAAAAGTTGCCAAACTTGTGTACTAATACACAAATTTATTCAACCGGCCACTCAAGATGAGAAAAAGTTACCTTTATATTCTGAATGAAAACATTAGTTACGTTAGGAATTCACCTTTAAAAATTAATTTAGCTTAACAAATGATAACTATTAGTAAAATGGTTAATGATTATTGTGAAGAAATATAATTTCTAAGATCACTTAGATTTAATTTCTAGAACATATTTATTTATTTTGAATTTTTAGAAATATTTTCAATTCGTTTTTAAAATTTTTAAATTTCTAATATAATCATATTTAAATCATTTATATTCAAAAGTAATAAATAATTAATAACATAATTAGATGTTACATGAAAGATACAATAGATGGTAATTAAAAAAAATGTTGCATCATGAAATATTAACGTTTAAAAGTAAAAAGTAAAAATTCCGCATATCTATGTATAATTGATTCTAAATTTCTCCTAAAATTAACACAACTACATACAAAGAAATATCTATTCATCTTTTCATAATATGTACGTATGAGATTTCAAACAACAATGATAAAAAAAAAGATTAGAGGAGAAAAGATTGGTAGATACACTATACCAGTACTCTTGTTATTTCTAAGAACCATTCTGATGTCAACAGCTCACCTCGTCAATAACCAATGATGAAATATTAATATTACAATAAAATAGAATAATATATCATGAAATCCGTAGTATTAAATTCATTATATTGTAATGTTTAAGTGCGTAAAAGCATAAAAGGAATGAAAAAAAATTTCACATACACATTCTAAATTTATCTCTACATCTAATAAAATATTATTTTATAACATATTAACACTTTTGTACTTGATTATTAAAAAAAAAATATGATTAACTGTTTAATAGAAGTGGTGAACAAAAAATTAATTACAGAAATATGGTAATCAATTGCTTACATAATTAATTATTTAAAAAAAATAGTTAATTGAATAACAGTGGTTAATATTAAAAAATAAAATGTATAGTTACTGTATATATGTATAGGGTTATACTTAGGAGAATCACTATTGTAGAAATTAATAATGCAAAATTTGAGAGTAAAGTAACTTATATTTTCACTTGATAAGTATTTACCCAACATAGAGGTGGATGAAAGGTTTCTATGATTGGAGTGGATACCCTGATATCCTGAAGGTTGAGTTGGTAGGCTTCCTTCATGGCTTAACTATATCCACTGAGGTGTGGATGCAAAGATGCAGTGTGCAAGTTAGACTCTCTAGAAGCTCTTAGCTTATTCGGGCACCTGTGACTGCACCCAGACATTTCCATATGTTCGCCAACATCATTCAAAGAATACGTTACTTCAGACATAAAAGTTTGAGTTTAATGTTTTCTCACACTCTCAAAGAAGGAAAATCCTCTTAACAAATGCCATGGGTGTCAATTTCTTAGGATTTTAGTTATTTTTTCTTTCCTTTTTTCCTTTGCCCTTTTTCTAATGTATAAAAAAAAAAAAGTAATCATTGCTAATACAATATATTTTTATTGCACAACAAAATCATGCGCTTGTGGTTGACATTAGTAACGGATATTGGTAGAAGCTGTTTTAGTATGTATTCATTTTGTTGAATTTGATTAGTCCATTAATTTGTTATTTCTTTCCAATCAATCACCGTGATTGAAAAGGGAAGCACATAATCGTGTGTTGGGGCCATTTTTTTTTAATGGAGATGTCCCTATTAATTAATGCTGAATTAATCCTTACATATGCTGTCACATGCCTGAAGGGACAGAGCAACATCTAACAAATGGTTCAAATCATTTGCCTTTTATAGTATTATTTATGTAGCTTTTTTTTATCATGAGCTTTTTTACCACCACCGGCTAATTTTCTAATTCCTATTTCTCTCTCTCTCTTTTCCTTTTCCTTCCTTTTCAACATGACTCAGCTGCTTGTTTTACTGTTATTGTTATTACTCAGCTCGTGTATGTGAAAAGAATTGGAGCATTCAGGTGTCACCATCCAGACACAAATCAAGGTATGTGCAAATACCATAACAAAAAAGAATAACTGATAAGTCTAAAAAGGCCAGTAATTATATTCAAAGTAGACTTGTTCATTATTCAATAGTGATTTAAGAAGCAGCAAATAACAATCAAACAAATCCTAGACAAAGATCTAGCAATTTTTATCTAAACGGAACCTATGGATTAAAGTTATTCACTGGTTATATTCTGCTGAAGAAATCCTGATTCTTGTTGTCAAGCACCATATTCTTCTATCCTTTATCTGCTCCTGGCAGCTATAGAGATTAGAATCCTATTTTATGCATAAATGAACCATGGAATGCTGGAAATTAACTATAGTTTATCCTGATCTCGATCCTTAGTACTTACCCTCACCATTGTTCTCTCTGCGAACGCGCATGTGTATGAGTTATCTTCTTAGCAAGCAATATGACATTTAACTAAATCATGAAATTGCTTTTCCAATTTATGAATTCCAATAATACGTAAGAACTAAAATTGCTTACACCGATCCCTTGCATGCTGAAGCTGTGTAGCTCTTATATAGAAATCAAGCATTGAAGCATTCCTCAGGTAACCCTTTGGTGTTTTGGATTTTGCTGATAGGCTGGTAATGTGTTTTATGTCACAGGTTTAGAGTCCATTTTATTTAAAATTGTAAAGAATTGATTTTGATAAAATTGATTTGTATTTAAACATAATATTTTAAACGTAAGTTGAATAGAATTATTTTCATTTTGATGGGATAAAGTAAAATCTTGTAAAATGTTCATCATGTATGGACATAGTATGTCTACCACAATCTACATCATTTTTTAATTTTGTAACAGTTTTAATTGTACAACTCACAAACGGTTTTGATGGATATTTGTCTCGGTTAAAAATTGCTTTACAAAAATTTTAATTTTGTAATAATTTTTAATTGACATAAAACTTATTAGTGGCAGTAAATATTTATAACATCAGTATACGCTATAATAATTTCTGATAATATTACTTCACATGTTTGCGCAGTAGAATCCAAAATCTGATTTTAATTTCGTTCCAACCAAAGTTTTTGCCAACACGACTCCTTTTACCATTGGCACTATCTTTCTAAGAATTTGGTGTTAAATATTTTGATGGCCACAAAATGCGGCGAGGGAACATGGGATGGCTATGACTCGCCATGATATCATATAACTGAATTTTGAGTTTAACATGGAGCTTCTCCCGTTTACATTGTTTTTTTTTTTACTATGTCAACAATCAATACACAATAAATTTATATTTCATATCGTATCAATTTATTTTTTAGTTTGACAGGATGCATAAAGAACTTGGAGTTTTTAACCTTTGTGCCAGAGTTTCTTTTGAATTTTATTTACTTAATCGGATCATAAAAATAATAATTACACCAAGACCCGTATGTTTTAATGTTATATTATATATAACCAAGCACAGAGAAGGGAACTTCTTCTCATAGATAGGTGCATTCAGCATGCCAAGCGTGGTGTGCAAAAATAAAAAACTGGTTTTGTATGGGCTAAAAATAAACTGAAAAAATTAAAATAAAAACTAGATATTGTACCTATTTGACGCATGGACTTATAACATTATAATATTTTATTTTTATGTTATAATTTTTTTAAAATATATAAATAGTATTAAAAAAATTATTTATATTACATTATATTTTAATAAAAATATTATAAATTAGTTTAAAAATAAATGCTAAAATATTAATTTTATATTTAAAAAAATTATTTAGTATAAAAAAAAACTATATACATCAAATAAGTTCTTTACCCAACATCACATTAGTCATTCTATTAAGTTATAAGTCAAGATAAAAATTACTTTTTTATCATTCAATATTTAAATAACTTAATATCATAAATTTTTATAAGATTAAATTAATGTATTGTAAAGATTAAAAAACTTAAAATGTTAAAATATAATTATATTATTATTTTTTTCATATTATAGTAATCACTCATTCACTCACTCACTTTATATTTATATATATATATATATATATATATCCACTGATTTATATTTATCTTTTCTTACAAAATAATTGATTAATAATATATACTCTAAGTTCATACTAATTCTCAAATAAAAAAAATATGAAATCTAATAAAAAAAATTCATTTTGGTTTTTCTATAAAAAATTAAAAAAGTTTGAAAGTGTTCATTTTATTTCCTTCTATATAAATTCATACCAATGTTCAAATAAACAATATTTGAAATCTAATTTTTTTATAATTTTGGTTTTATATAAAAAAATAAAAAAGTTTGAAGGTATTAATTTTATTCCCTTCTATATATAAATTATTGTTCATAAAATTTTATCTTCAATATTATTTTTTCAGAATTTATAAGAATAAATTTAGATCTAAATAAAATAAGTACTGTATTAATATATTTTTTATTTTCTCTATTATTATATATAATAAGAATTTTGTACTTTACTAAATATTATTGCATTTGTTATATATTTTTGTTGAAAAATTTTAAAAGTAACCATAAAAATAAACATAAAAATAAGTTTAAAAGATTGGAATGCAAACAAAAAATCAAGAAATATATAGATGTGATAAATTAAAATTTATTACAAAGTAAATGAAGTAATAAATTTTAAAAAATTAAAAAATGCCATGTGATATTTAATCAAGGAATCTCACGTACATTTCTAATAAAATAAGTTTATATATAATATAAATGGTATATATCCAGAAGAATTTAATATTAATTTTACTGGAATTGCCTAAAGACTACATTTGATTTCTTCAGCCTAGAAACAGAACCCTGTAGGGGGCGGTAATTCGCTCAAAATCACAAATCTGAACTCTCTCTAATGAGAGAAGATGACCTTATTGATAATGGAAAGAACTAAAAATCTTTTTAATCTTTAACACATTACATTACTTCTTTTAATTTTTGTTCTCGCGATAAACATCAACTGCACTCCTGTAAGTTAGCTCGTTGGGCCTGCAATTGTGCTCAATCATATATATCCAACCCCTTCTTTTCGTAGCTTGCCACAAAAGTATAATATGTAACGATACATGTTCAAATTTTATAAATGATTATTTATGAGAGAATTCGAGATAACCTTTAAATTAGTTTTTTTTAGGAATGTTAAATTAGTTTTTAAATTTTAATTGTTTTATTAAAATTAATAAAAATTTAGAAATTAATTTAATGTATCCCAAAATTAATAGAAACTGTTGAAGGTTTCTCTAAATAACTCTAATAGCCTCCTGCATCGCACGTTTGAATTCCGTTAATAAGACATGAGATTTGGATTCTGATCTAAGTTTCGAATTTCCTTATGCTTGGTTGGATGGTATGAAAAGGAAAAATGAAAGATTTAGAAAAAAAAAATTAATGAATAAAAATTGGAATGAAAATAGAATAGAAAAATAAATTGTTTGAATAAAATAAAAAATATATATCAGCAGTTAATTTACATATATTTTAAAATATAAATTTTAATTTTAAAAAATTTAATTTTTTTATTAATATAATTTTTTAAAATTATTTAATAATTTTAATAATTTAAAAATAAAAAAATTAACCCTCTTTATTTTTTTTTCTTTTTGAGAGAGAAAAATATTTTGTGGATCCTACATAATTAATTCTTTCCTTTTCCATATAAAACACATGGAAATAAATATAAAAAAAATTCATCAAATTTCAAAAAAATAAAATTTTCTTCTATTTTTCCTCCATCCAAACAAGGGTTAAAAATATCTGTTCTGCTTCCCAACGTTCTCTCTCTCTCTGAATGCTTTCCAACGTTGAACGACTTCAGCTCATCAAACTCAAGCGGTCAAGCCATTTACCTGTCATCTAATCCAATAGATGTTGCGGCATTGCATCAAACAATTTGCATACAATTGAACACTATCCAACACTCCCATCTAATATATTTCTACTCCTTTTTATCTTATCTATTTTCTCTATCCTTTTCTAACTGACAGATAAGTTTTTTAAAAATTCGAATTTTGAGAGTGGAAATTGATTCAATCTTCAATCTTATTATTACTTTTAAACAATACCACAAGACTCCTGAGGATTCAAGATTTTGACTTAAGACGGGTCAAGATCAAAAAGTTATATGACTTAATAAAAAGATAAATGAATTTTACTATTACATTATTTTCTATTTACTTCATGTTATAATTAAGATTAATGCTGACTTTTTTTATTTTTCTGATTTTGATTATCCACAGTTTTAATTTTTCAAGTTACTTTAGTTATTTTATTTTTAAAATTTAGAAAAATTAGTTCATCATTAAATTTGTTCTATCTGAAATTTTCAAAATATCATTTTAATTCATAATTTTATAAATTAAATTAATGAAATTGTCTTTTGATAAAAAAAAATTCATCAAAAATAAAAAAAATTCCAAAATTTCTCCTCTTCTAATCTTAATACCTTATCTTATAAAATGTTTCAAATTTATACTAACTTATTTTTACTTGTAAACTTTTAAAACATTTTATATTTCTATTTTATTACAAACACCTAATAAATTTGGGTAAAAATGATAGTTAAAATTTTTATATAAAAAATAAATAAAAGACCAAATTTATTAAACTATAAAAAAATTTCATTTATTAAAAGAATAACTTATTTTTTATATAAATTTTATATATTAAGATTAGGAAATAAAATCATCTGTATATTGATTCGTTTATAGTTTAACTTAATTTATTTAATAAATAGATAAATTTAAATTTATTAAAAAAAAATTAGATAAACAAATTAAATTTAATTTTATAAAAAAAATTATTTAATCTATTCATAAATCTATTTATTCTCCTATATTATATATTTATATTTATTATATATATAATATTTATTTATAATATATATATATATATATATATTAGATCTGTTTATTAAATTTTTTAAAAATATAAATTTTATAAATTTTAAATTAAATCATATTTTTATAAAAAAAATTTATAAATAATAAACCCAAACTTAAATCTTAAAATTTTTAAATAACTCAAACTTAAACTTAAACGAATTACCTCATTCCTAATTAAGTCTTATACTTTGATACTCGCACAGTCGGCATAAAAAGTTTTCAAACAAGGTAGCTATGGGTCCCTGTCCCCCTTAATATGGAGATCACGAGCTAATCACTGTTAGATTGGGCCTAAAGTCGTAGAATGTTCTCTTACGAATCACTCATTCAAAGGCCCATATAAGGTATAAATTCTCTTCAAACATGAAGAATCAATCCCATTGAACATCGACACATACAAATGGACACTTATTGGTCTTCCAGTTTTCCCCAACTTGCAATGCCATACTTGATTTGGGATTTTCATTAACTTTCTAAATTAGAAGCTACTAAACTTTTATTATTATTAAAATGATGTGTCTGATTCTATCTAATACAGTTAAAATTAATTTTTTTAAAATATATTATTAATAAATGTCTACAACAGTAAATATCTATATTTATATTTTTTTATAAAAGATAAAGGTTATTTAAATAATTGTTATCAAATTATTTTTTACCTTTAACATTATAAATAAATATAATTTTTAATTATAAACAAATATTATTGATAATATATATTAGAATAATTTAAATAAAAAATAACAAGATTAGTATTAATATTAGGAAGAGAATAAATTTAATATATATTAAAATTATTATAAGATAAATTTTAATTAATATTTGTATAAATTTAAATATTTTATACAATATATATATATAATGTAGTAAATAATAAAATTAATATATTAATAAAAATTTTAAATTATGGTATATAATGTCTTATATCGTAATATTTTAAATTTTTTTTCATAATATAATATTTTGAAAATATTTATTATAATTTTTATTAAATATTTTAATATAAATAAAAATTATTAGTAAATATTTACAGTACATAATTAATTTTTAATAAAAATAGTCTACATCTTATTTATTTATATGCTATTCTCAAATATTTATATTAATATATTTTTAAAATATATTAAATTAAATTAAATTCCTCTCCTAATCTCATTTTTTTTCAATTTAACAACAATTATATTAGTATAATTATAATGTAAAATATATTACTTCTATCTTCTATATTAAATTTAAATTTAATAATTTTTTTATTATTATGAATAAATATTCTTGGTATTATTAGACACTGTTTAATTTTTTAAATATTCAAATTGAAAAACAAATTAATCAAATATTAACTTGGTAAAATAATAATAAAAAATATATTATTTATATATTATAAAATAATTTTAAATTAAATTTAAAATGTTAAAGTAAAAGAATGTTTAAAAATAAAATTTTGTATAATAAATAAATAATTTTTAAAATATATATTAGTATGAATATTTATTATATATTAGTATGAATTTAAATATATTTTACCAGTAAAAAATTTAAAATAAATATATTAATATAAATTTTGAATTATACTATATATTTTTTTAAATTGTAATATTTTTAATTTAATTTTTTCATAATAATATGATATATTTTTTTAAATATTTATTATACTTTTTATTAAATATTTTGATAAAAAAATATTTTTAAATAAATATTTATAATGTATAATTAATTTTTAATAAAAGTATTTTCAATTTGTTCGTTGTTATTGAATAATTATATTATTATATTTTTAATATATTACTTTTTTTTTAATGTGAGAACAATTAATTTATTAAAATTATAATATAAATATATTAATATTATTTTTATATTAAATTTAAATTTATTAAAAAATTATAATTATTAATGATTAACAGTTAATATTGTTTCATATATTTTAAGTATTTATATATTTAAATTAAAGAATAAATTAAACAAACATTAATTTTGTAAAATTATAATAAAATTTATTTCTTATATATTGTATACTGATTATAAATTTAATTTAAAAATTTTAAATTAAAAAATAATTAAAAATAAATTTTTGTAAAATACATAAATAAAGTTTTAAATAATATAAATTTATAGAAATTATCTATACGAAAATTGTAAACCTTTATTAACAAAATTTATATATTATTATTTATTTTAAACCATAATAAATATTATTAAAAATATGTTATAGGTATAATGATCAAAATTTGATATATATGGCAACAGGCAAAGATGAGTCACTCTCAGGGTTATTGATTACACAACAAGTAACTTACTTAAGTTCCTAGTTTCTGCTACGATAAGCATCTTCCCTTCATTTTCTGAATAAGTCGCATAGTTACCTGTTCGCGTAAATTTGTCCTTTGCTCCTAGTTTTGGTAAATTGAAGGTCCATTATTTTTTTATAATACTGTTTAAATTAATCTAATTTATCAATTCCTTTGTTTCTTCAAACAGGACAAATATGTCGCCAGAAAGTTTTCACTATCATAAAGACATGATCACGTTTTACACGGAAGAAGAGTTCAACGAGGTTACGGCTTTATATTATTGGTGATCAATTCGCAATAGGATCATAATTTATTTCAAACAAAAAGGCAAAGGTCGTAATCCATTCTTCAGTAAAAGCAGACATATCATATAGCGAAATAGTAAGAATGCATTTATCATACGAACGGAAATATATCATATGAAGAAATCTGTCATTGGAGAAAACAAAGAACAATAAGCAATTGTCTACAAACGCTTAAATTTTATATAAAAAATATTTAAAGACCATAAAAAACATTTGAAATAAGTAAAACTAAGATAAAGAGAATGCATTTACATGCACCTCAATTAATTTATTTATTTTTATTCGATGAAAGACAAAGATTATCTGCATGAAATTAAAAAAAAAATGTAAACTGTATATTAAACAAAAATAAAGCTTTAAGTTAATTACTCCTCCAAACTTACATAACACATCGCATTAATTTTTTTAAGAATTAATGCCCTCGCGAGCATAATTTTAGGAAGCCAACATAGTTCAACGCAAATGATTCGGAATTTCGAGGAAAACATCCAGAATATTTCTTGATGAACATCGTTCTTTATAAGGAGATTTTTTAGTATCTGGGAGGAGTACTTGAAAAAGTAGAGAACAATCTAGGTTGCATCCAAGTTAAAAGCACATAAATATTGAAATTAGAGAACAATGTTGACCAGGAAAGGTGAAATGTTACTAAAGTTTATGTTGGTTGACATTTTGTATAAGACTAAACATACACATATATGAATGTATGTATATAAGTATGTATAAATATGCTTTTATATCCAGCACCTTCTATTCTTATGTATTTTTCTAGCAGAGCTAAGTTTTTTATGGGATATAGCTCACTCATACAGTGATAACGACTCTGGTTAACATGTATCTTACACACATCTCACAAAAGGAGTATTTTTCTACATTGCATTTGTAATAAAAAAATTTAGCAAGGATCAGCACTCCTATCCAGCAGTGACCCGTACCCAGTATTGACAATGACTCTGGTTAACATGTATCCATATCACTCCCATATGTATATTTGATTATTATTTATTAAATATTTAAACAATACCTTAGGACATGTACTTATCTACTAACTATGAAGCATGAGCATCCTGATTGATTGAAGGCAAAAGACTAAGAGTAACATGTAGAAATGAAGGCAAAACATAAGCTAACAGAGAAAGTGATTTAACAAAACAGAGAACCTAAGGCTAAGCACAAATGCAGAAACAGATAACAGAGAACCTAAACAGAGAGCCAGAATGCTACATACCGGTGTAGACGACGACGATGACGTGCTTCGAGAACGACAGTGCTCTTCGCGTTCGGACGACGGCAGCTTTGAGAACGACGACGTGCTTAGGTTTACACTTGTGGAGGCTTAGAGCAATGAGTTAGGGCAGGAGGACGACAACGGTCGCATCAGGTATAGAGGAGGGAAATCATACTTTCTACGTCGGTTGTTTCAGAGAACCGATGTAAAAAGAACTTTCTACATCAGTTACACTACTCAACCGATGTATAAAGTCTAACTTTCTACATCGGTTGCTTTATAACCAATGTAGAAAGTCACTTTCTACACACTTTCTACATTGGTTATAAAATTATAAAATAAACGATGTAGAAAGTGTCAAATTTATTTACAAAAATATCATCGCCTTTTTTCTACATCAGTTGTCGAATAACCGACGTAAAATTCTGTTATAAAAAGCTATTTTTCTACTCGTGCTGTCTCCTTTCTATCATTTTTGTTTATGGAAAAAGTGTATAACTTTAAGAAATTACTCAAATTAAGAATTATATCTTTAAATACGAGAAATACTAACAATTTATTTTTAATATATTTTTTAAAACATATTATTCATTATTAATGGGTGAAATTTATTTAAATTCTACAAAATAATTAATTTTTTAATATATATTTAAAGATAAATAATACAAATTTAATAAAATGATAATTATCCATAAAAAATATAATATGTAATATTATCAACATAAATTTTTTTTTATAAAAAATATTGTTAAATATTTTTAAACATGTATTAAAAACAAAATATTAATATATGCTATTGACACAATATGAGATGACATATATCATTTATTTCAGTGATAATGTCGTCTTAAAATAATTAGTTTTGTTAAAAATAGTTGTTAATAAGTACTATTATATAATTTTAATTGGTTATAATGATTACAGTACTTTTTTAAAAATTATGTGATATGAATCTGAATATTATTTTATATGATTAGTTTATTTAAAGAGAGATATAACTTAAAAAAATAAGATTAAAAAAGATAATTAAAATATATATATATAAATATATTTTTAAAAAAATATAAAAGCATAATTTTTATAAAAGTAAATTATAAAATTTTAAAAAAGTTATAAAATTTAAAAAAATTTGTTATTTATTTTGTTAAATTTAATTTTTAATTTATTAAGATTTATTTAAATTATTTGACTAAATTTTAATTAGAATTATATTAAATATTTAAATTGTATTATATATATATATATTCTATTAGAATTAATTATAATTTTTTTTATAGAAATTTAAAAATTATATTAATATTTAGTTATAGTTTTTTTTTATATTAGTAACGGGTTTAGGGTTTAGGGTTTAATTAAGTAGGCATCAGGAGCTGAGCTCTCAATTCATGGTATCAGAGCCTTACTTGCTCTACATTGTGCTTTTCTTTCTTTCTTAAATTGGAGTATAAGATCTGAAATAATATATATAAGAGAGAATGAGTAGGGAGAGATCTCTTTTCATGATGCCTACTTCAAACACGTCTACTTCCACTTCTACCTCTACTCCCCAACATCTTTCTACTACTGTTAACTTGTCTTCTAAAATTACCATTTCTGATTACTGTAAAGTTACCTTAGCCAAAAAACTAGACAACCTGATCGAATACAGTTATGTTCCTGATGATGCCAAGATAGAGGAACAAGTTCCTCCTCTCCTTAGTCCTTATAATGTTTTCAGACGACAGTACTCTGGGTTTTCCTGGCGATCCATTAGAAAGAAGTTAATTTCTACCAAACGGTTAGGTGTGAAGGAGTACATCCAAACATCCAGATTGGATAAGTGTGCTCTCACTGCTACGGAGAAAGAACAGTATGTTGATCTAGAAATCTCCAGACAACTTATTCAGATGTTGACCCAAGAAAGATATATAGCACTGCATCTTGGTGCTGTCAGATTGATATTGAACTATCATAGGAGGAAAGGTTTGCCCGTGACTGCCAGAATAACTCTTCTTAATACTACCTACAAGTATTATGAAGATGCTTGTATTGGCACAGTCCTCACTACTCTGGACTCAGGAAGTGTAGTTCTTACTATCTTCCCAAACTTCAATGTTCAGTTAGCTGATCCTACGCTTACTCGGAGATTTAAAGTCCAGGTCCAGATATTGGGTGCTCCACAAGATGAAGAAGCCCTAACAGCAACACTTCACCACCAGATTATTTACAGGTTACAGGATCATTGTATTGATCTTCCTGGTAACCGAGAATTCCAAGGGAATGTCTTGATGGTGTTAGCAGAAAATAGAGATGAAATTCCCACCATCGTCCAAGTCCCTAAGAGAATTCCTAAGAAGGAGTTAGAAAAGATCGTGCCTGTTGAATGGATTACCAATTATGAGAACTATAAGGCAAATCACAGCCTATAGTTGCCACCTCTGCTACCTTCCAGAAGAAATTCTGTAGATGGTACAGTTAGAACTACTTTTGACTGGCGATAGAAGAAGTCATTAGATGATGCAGGAATCTTTCATACCATGATGATCACTTTGGAAGAAGCAGAAGATGCTATTCCCATTCATGCTGTTAATTTTGATGGGACAACTATTTACTCCGACAAGCTGGATGGCCACTTTATGTGGGATGTAGACCCGGAGATGTGTGATCCTGAGTGTGATTGCATATACAGATGTGATAGTAATGATGATGATAACATGGAAGAAATAGATGATATTTCTTTCAGAAGAAAAAAGAAGAAACAGTCACCCTGCAGAAAAACCAGTTACAAAAGAAAGCCTGATTCTGACTCACCACCACCAAGACAAAAGTGGAAAAAGGCAGAACCTTTGCCTTTCTATAAAGAAATGTTAAAGATTCTTAATGATGAAGAATCTGTGTCCTCTGATGGAGATAGTTCACCTCCTGCTGATGCAGATCTGATTACTTGGTCACCTCCACAGTGTGGAGACAATTCTTTCAGGAGAAAAAAGAAAAAGAAAGAATTCAAGTAGAAGAGGTGAAAGAGCCTGTTCCAATATTCATGTTTCAAGATACTGACTTTCCAGCCTCGGAAAGAAAAGAGGACAAAGGGAAAGGAATAGCATCCCAACCCTTTATTGTTTCAAGAGTAATTCAGCCTGATGGACAGAGAACACCTCTGACTCAAGCAGAGGAAACTCTAAATTGGCAAACGAAGAATGCATTAGCTCAAAATCAATCCCTTCAAAAGATTGAACAAAAGTTAGATAACTTTCAAGAGAAGGCCAGATCAGGAGATATTCAGAAAAAATGTGGAGAACCTATCAAGACGCTAATGCTAGAGTAACTCGGGTTAAGACAGAGATAGAGGCTGCTTGGAATAAGGATTTTCATCAGCAGACTGCTTTACAAGCAGATTTGCAAAGATTGAAACATGAAATAGAAAAGATTGAGGTCTATGTGAAGTCAAGAATACATCTACAACCAGAATTCTCTGCTTTTGAGATTTCACCACAGAGAATGCCACCATACTCTCCCATGCTAAAAATTTATGAGCCACCATCAATTCTGCCTGACAGAATGCCTCCCACAAGTACAATCTTTGGACAAAAGAGAAAAGAAACAGAATCATCAAGCATGGCTGAAGATGTTTCAGAAAAGACACATAAATTTCCTCATAATCGGGATGAGAATTTTCTTATGATTAATGATAGAGATGATGGAATCTTTGATTCAGATTCATAATCTGAAACTGAAAATTCTGAGTCTAGTACTGTAGAATCTAATACGGCAGAAAGTTCAAACCAGAAGATGGACATTACAGAACTTCTGATGGCTACCCATGTTGGAGAAACATCAAGGACAGAGATGCATCATCAAGAACAAAACACTGTCATCCCAAAGATGTCTGGGCATGTGATTTTTACTCTTGATGATATAAAGCCAAAGTTCTGGAGAAAAAGATTGAGTGACTTTAAAGCATGAATGGATGCCAAGCATACAGAAGGTATGGAATTATATTCTGTGATAGAAGGTTTCTGTTCCAGAATGACAGGAACATTGAAGGAGTGGTACCAAAGCCTTGGATCTGTAAACCAAGACTTGATGCACAGAAGTGAAAGTACAAACGCTATGTTGATTATCCTGCATAAGGAGTTTATTGGTAATGTTGATATCAGCAACAGGGAAATGAGAAAAGAATATTATGATTTCAAATGTTGTTCTCTTAATCTAGAAGATCTGGAGAGACATTATCAAAGAATGAATCAAAGATATTATGCCTTCAACGGGTATAATGATCCCAGTCTGAAATCAACATTCGTAAGTTCTCTTGCTGAACCTTTGCAGAATGAAATGTACAGAATCACCAGTGCTGCACAAAAAGAGTTTTCTCAAATGACTCTCGGAGATATATGGTAGATTGCTCTTGTTGCATTAGACAAAATTTGCACTCAGAGAAAGATGATTGATGAAGTGTTTCAAGACAAAGATGTCTATGAAAAAGCTTGCAAAAAGAAACACAATGAAATTGGGTGCAAGAAAAAAGATTGTGTCTGCAAAAGCAAAAAGAAAAATAAAGAAAAGAAGTCTTTCAAAAAGAAGAAGTTGAGATTTTTCAAGAAGAAAAAATTCAGAAAAAAGAATACCAATAAATGTTTTATCTGCGGCAAAACAGGGCATTTTTCAAAAACATGCCCATTTAAGAAGGAGAAAGCCCAGAAGTTGATTGAAACACTGAAAATTGAGGAGACAGATGTCGAATCATTATTTTCAGAACAAGAAGAAGTAGATAAAAAGATTGTTTTTGCCATAGAAGATAGTGCTGATTCCAGTTCAGGAGATGAATCTTTTCATTATTATTCCTTTATGATGGAGGAATGTCAAAAAACAGAAGAAGTTGCTGCAAGTATCTATCCAACCATGCAGAATGTTAAAATTCAACTTCTACCATCAAAATATGATGTCCCTATTGATGTCATTGCATACATGGACACTGGAGCACAAAGAACTATGATGAATCCCAATATTCTTCCTTCCTCTCATTGGGAACACCATCAGCATTCATTCAGGGATGCAAATAATGAATCTTTTACAACAGAGCTGATGAAAAAGAAGAAGATTGGTATCAAATTCTTTCCAAATTGTATAGCTTGGACCAAGGTGATTGGTTCACATCTTCCTAACAGAGATATTATTATTGGAATGGATACATATATCCTTCTCCAGAATCTTCAGATACTCCCTACAGGTGTGAGATACAAGAGACATTTCAAGGAGTATACTCCTGAACTGAAGATTTACAGTTTAATGGATGCACCTCTAGATTTTGAGGAAATAAAAAACAAACTACTGAAGGTTTGTTCAGATAGCCATGATCTATTTCAGCATCCAAGTCCTTTATGGAAGAATAACGGGTTTTATGTTAGACTTCCATTCAAGAAGAATGAAGATATTAATCCCACTAAAGCAGTACTTCCCGGAATGAGTTATGAGGATCGAGCAGTTGCTTATAATGAATGTCAACAACTTATGAAGCAGGGATTAATTGAACCAACAACTTCAGATTGGGGATGCCAGGCATTATATGTAGAAAAAAGATCAGAAAAGATCAGGGGAAAAAAGAGGTTAGTAATTGATTACAGACCTCTAAATGATTTTCTAAAAGATGATAAATTCCCTATACCAAAGATATACTCTTTGTATTCATATATCAAAGATGCATATATCTTTTCCAAGTTTGACTTGAAGTCTGGATTTTGGCAGCTGGGCCTTGATCCTGAAGATAGACCTAAAACAGCTTTCTGCATTCCAAATGCCCATTACCAATGGACCAATGGAAAGTTTTACCTTTCGGTTTAAAGGTAGCCCATTCATTATTCCAGAAAGCTATGACAAAGATTTTTGAACCTTTGTTAAACAGAGCATTAATCTATATTGATGACATCCTGATTTACTCTTCAAATGAAAAAGAACACAGAAGAACTTTAGAAGAGTTTTATCAAATATGTGATCGATATGGCGTTATGTTATCTTCAAAGAAATCCCAGATTGGAATGACTGAGATTGATTTTCTGGGAATGAAGTTTGCACAAGGAAGATACATGCCTCAACCACACTTAGTAGAGAATCTTCCCAATTTTCCTGAGGAAAAGATGACTACTAAGCAGATCCAATAGTTCTTAGAAATTCTGAATTATGTTAGAGATTTTATTCCAAAAATTTCAGAATACACTTCAACTCTTTCAAAAATGTTGAAGAAAAATGCACCACCATGGAGTTCAGAACAGACCAAAGCAGTCTAGTCTGATGGCTTAAAGAAGCGGCAAAGAATCCTCCCCCATTAAAAATTCCTGGAGCAGGTAAAAGAATTCTTCAAACAGATGCCAGTGATAAATTCTGGGGAGCCATCTTGATAGAACAAATAGATGATCAACAGTTCTATTACGGACATGCAAGTGGAGCATTCAAGCCTTCAGAATTGCACTACCAATCTAATTTCAAAGAAACCTTAGCAGTCAAATATGGAATTCAGAAATTTGATTTTCATCTAAGGGCTCATAAATTTGAGATCATCAGACAAAAAGAGAAAGAGTAGTTGTAAAAATCTGAAGAAAATGGAGATATTGTGTAATCCAGATTGGGAATGTACTACATCTTCAACCAATAAAAGAATCCAAACAGGCTCTGTTCGTATACCTGAAGGAAATCCCAATGCAGCACCAAGTTCACATATTTTATGGATAAACTCTGAAAGAATGCCAGATGAGCAGCTAGCTTATTTTCAAGATTCTCAGGATCCTAATGATGATATTCCTTCTGTGGGCACTCTAAGTGTAAAGACAGAAGATGACAACTAACTTTCTCCAGAATCCCGGATTGACAAGATTGTAGCTGAGCTGGATAGCAAAATGTATGTCGATTCTGATGAAAGTGAAGAAAATGATCCAAATATGAATTTGTCGCCTAGTCACTTTATTTAAAGCAGCTTTATGTAAAGTAGCTTTATTATGTTCTGAATGGTGTATAAAGTTGTCACGTGTTTGTTTAAATTTTTTTTTGAGTTGTAAAAGTACATTATCTAGTTGTAAAGTAAAGTGTGAAGATAAGATCCTTATCTGAAGGAATCTTATTCATGCAGAAGGACTCTATATATACCTTCTCCTTTGTAATTTAAGGGCAAAGGCCTAAAGAATAAACAAGTGTGTTTGTTTTCAACCATGAGTAACTAAACACTCTTTTCTTCTCTCCTCGAGTTCTATCTGTCTATATTATGATAATTTTGTTTTTCAATTTACTAAAGAAAGCAAAGCATTACATAGAATAGTTTATTATGCTCTATGCTCGCCTCTTAGGAGGATCTTGCATATCAGAAAGGTTTTTCTGACTATGATCCATAGTTTTCTGATCTTGGTATCTTGGTTAAGATAGTCTTGGGTATAAACATGAAAAATATGGAAAAGAAGTACCGCAGTAGGGAAAAAAGTACATTAGGATTGTTCATATCTGGGGTTATTCTTAATTGAGAAGCTGAGCTCTCAATTCATAGTATCAGAGCCTTACTTGCTCTACATTGTGCTTTTCTTTCTTTCTTAAATTGGAGTATAAGATCTGAAATAATATAGATAAGAGAGAATGAGTAGGGAGAGATCTCTTTTAATTATGCCTACTTCAAACACGTCTACTTCCACTTCTACCTCTAGTCCCCCAACCTCTTTCTACTACTGTTAACTTGTCTTCTACAAAATATAGATATAAATAATTATTCTAAAAAAAATAAAAAATATTAAATATTAAAATTTCTATTAATTTAAATATAAATTTTTTATTGATTATAATAATTATATTTTTTTATTTTTATAAATTTTTATCCTATTAATTTTTTTAATAAAATTAATGATTTAAATTTATAGAAATTTTTAGTTCATATTTCAACTCAAACGCATTATTCTATGAATTGGCTGCTCTGTATTTATGATTGAGTAAAATAAATCACCTTACTTATAACATTGATTTAATTATTTATTTTTATTTTTTATTATTATATACTTTTTTATTTAATCTAATAAAAATTATGTCATAATATCAATTCATATCATTATATTAACAAAATTGTTATATAATATATTATGTGGTTGTAATTAAAATTAAAATATATTTATAAATTTTAAAGACTTTTAACTATCAATTTTAAGATTTGAATAAATTTTATTTATTTTTTAATTTTAATTTATTATCTAAATAAATTTAGCATGGGTCGAGATCGCAGGTTTGAAACCATCCATATTAACTTTTATTATTGGTTTTGATTTGATATTTGATAATTTTTTAAACTGGTTTTTTCATCTTCCTATGAATGGTTTCACTTAGCTTATTTACGACAACAACATATATTTTATATTTTTAAAAAAATTGTTTGATTCATAGTACTTAAGTTCACTGTAGTTTTTAGTATTTGTTTATAAATAAATAATATTAAAATATTAAAGATAAATTTTAAAAGTTTATATCATATTTTATATTTTTTGATTTATTTTTTAGCTGTCTAAATTTAAATATAAGTATTATAAACATTTTTTTAGTTGTGTAATATGCTTGTGCAACAGTTTTTTTTTTTGGGCAAAAGTGATGTAACAAATCCACAAATTATGTCAAAAAACAAATTAACGAAAGAAAAATTATTCTATAATTATATTAATAAAAATTATATTAATGTAATATCTCACATGTTTGACTTCTTTCGTTATATTTTAGAATCCAAAATATCCAAGGTATTTCTATAAATTTCCTTACTTTTATCATGTTATTTACTCTGCATGTTTATACCAATTGAAATTATTTGCTCATAAAAATTAGCAATATTATCCAAAATGATTTCTTTTCCCTTTTTTCGGCAAGCAGTGTATGATTTTGGTTATCTTGCCTTTTTTTTTTCAAATAGTATATTAAATCAATCTATAAAATTACATATATGATTACTTTAATTTTTGAATATAATTTAAAAGTTTAAAAATTAAATTAATCATGCTTGTAATTTTATAGATTATTTTATACATTATTAAAAAATGGCAAGCAGATATAACAAAAATATGTTCAATTTATAGCAAGTAATGAAAAAAATACTGTGGATAGAATTATTATTCTATAAGCGAGATATTTCAATTAATAAAAGCACATGAAACAAATATGATAACAAAGGAAAAAAGAAGAAGTGATATAATTCTTTGGATATCTTGAGTGATTGAACATAATGAATAAGATATTTTATGAAAAAATCTTTGAGTGATATAATTATAGAACAATTAGTTTGTTGTCTATTAATTTATTTTTTTTGATATTTTTATTAATTTTATTTCATTATTTTTTTAAAATACAGTATATATTCGTTATATGTCTGGATTTGTTTATAACAATTAAATTTATACAAAACAACATCGTTATTCCTTGACTTTATTTTAAATATTTCAATTCGATTTCTAAGTTTTCTATCTATGATAATTAAAAAAACTAACAATTTTAAGATCCAACTCCACAAATGTCTGCAAAGTTAAAAAATTAATCCAAAATAAAAAATTAAAAGATTAAATTAAAACTAAAAAATTTCAAATAACCTAAAATATGATTAAAAATTAATACGAATTACCGTGAAACTTAAAAAACCAAGAAAAATTAACCTCATTTTTAACCAAGAAATGGTGTAAGCAAGATATCTATGATTGAAGTTTAAGATTTAAATTTTGTATAAAAAATATTTTTATAAAATTATTCCAATTAAAAGAAAAAATTTTAATATGCATTTTAGAGTAAATAATATGAATATATATAAATTTTTTTTAACATATTAATAATATCAAGTACTATTATTTTTAATAAACTATTAATTCAGTATTGTATATTCTCTAGCATGCATAAAAAATGTTAAAAATAGCCAAGTATTATTTTAATTCAAAAAATAAAATTGATCTAAAAAAAATTAACATTAAAGTGTTAAATAATTTAAAAATATTTGTACGAATTAATCTAAATTATATATTTTTTAAAATAAAAATTTTGAAGTTAAAATTATAGAAAATCATTTTATTTTATCTCTCAGTTTTTTACATGATCATTATAAGTAAGAATACATTTGTTTATTTTTTTAATAATAATTTTTGACATACAAATAATATCCTCGGTATTTATCTATTCATGTATATATTTTATTTAACGGTTAATATATTTAAAATAATAAAATGAAATATAAATAAATATATGTTTCTATATGAATACTTTTTTTGTATTTACTTTGCCAGATGTATCTAGGATCACGCTCAGAGAAGCGAGGAATCTAAATGTTGAAATATTTGAATAGAAAAACTTTTTACTGAAACATATATCAGCATATTTTCATCTGCATCTGCAAAAGAATGGATAACTTTTTAAAAAGTGTGATGAACAGCAATAGCAGTGATAATAAGTAATAATTGGGAAATGCAGTCTACTTTAGGAAGCCATTAGTGAATGTACAGTGTTAGAGAATATTTATTGAGGGGGGAAGAGAATCTAGGAGTATGATACTCCCTGCGGCATGCGTCCAGTGCACGTGCTACCTTCATTGGAAAGTGACCCTCTATTTGAATAGACACTGTTACAAAAAAATCTGTTTTGGTATTTTGCAGGGCAGAAGGCGTGAGTGTTTGGGAAAGGGGAAGGGAGAAGTTTGTATAATTTGTGTTTGTAGAGGTTCATGAAACTAACTCAACTCCACCATTAACATCTCTCTATATGGATTCCCTGCTTCTTCGATCTTTTCCTAATGCCTCTTCATTCACCCTTGGTATGTCTCAATTCGATTAACTTTTTTTCCCATCTCTTTCTCTCTATCAATTTTTCTTTTATCTGTTTTCCGTCTAATACACCCTACAAACTTCTCTATTTGTTTATTCGCTACAAAATTATGAGATGCGCCTCTCCTTTTTTTTAACCTTTTTCTTTTTTATTTATTTATTTATTTATTTTTTATCTCACTGTTTCACATTTTCTGCTTATTCGCAATGCTTAAATGTTTTCTCGTTCATTCTTTCTTTGTAAATAGCTAAGCTACAAGTGCTGACTACTCTGCAGTAGCGTCAATTAGCCTTCACAAAAGGCGAAAAAGCCCAAAATTTTGTGTTATTTACCTTTGTTTATCCCTTCTTCTTCAAAATTCTTTAATTGAAGGAATCATTTTTACCCTTTGTGGATGGAGCAGCAAATAATTTCTGTTTTTGATTCTGTGATTCTAACATCCTACATTTGGTGCTCTTAGGTTCTTATACACCCAAAGCTTCATGGCACAAACGGAAATTCGAAAAGGAATATAATTTTCTGAGGTTTCAGCGGTCAAGTTTGAACTTTAATTACAAAGGCATTGAAGGAAGGGCTGCATGTCAAGAATGGATTAGAAAATATGTTGTGAAAGCGGCCTCTGGACAATCTTTTGAATCCGAGCCTCAAGCTTTGGATCCAAAAAGTGCTTTGGACCCTGTCAAAAATTCCTTGGATGCTTTCTACAGGTTTTCCAGGCCTCACACAGTTATTGGCACAGTTAAGTTCAAGCTTCTGCGGGATTTCTCTTAGAACTAATCCTTGAATGCTTAATACAATTCATTTTAATGACTCGCCTGGTTGGATTGTAGTATTCCGAATGTTTTAAAAGGGCTTTCGTTATCTGTGTTTGGGCAGGCATTAAGCATAATTTCTGTGTCTCTCCTTGCAGTGGAGAAATTGTCAGATATATCTCCACTATTTTTTACTGGTTTGTCGGAGGTGAGACCCCAAATATGTAGCTTGTTGTTACATAGACAATTGTGCCCCCCCCCCCCCCTCTCACTCTGCTAATTATTTTTTGAAAAAATGTTTCAGGCTGTGGTTGCTGCCCTGTTTATGAATATTTATATCGTTGGTTTGAATCAATTGTCTGATGTTGAAATAGACAAGGTATGAAACTTACCAGTAGAAATAAACAATCGCATAATTAAGATTGCTTCTTTTCTGTGTCGTTCAGGCTTCTGCAGTGTTCCAGTAATTAAAATGTATAAATGATAGTGACAGAATTATTGTCTGGTTTTTCTAAAGTTGAATAATCAGAGACATATAGACTAGGTGCATACAAGAATCTCTGCTCTCACATGCACAATTTCAGCAGTTTATATAATTTTGACCATAAAAATTTGGTCTATATATTAGTTTATTAAGCTTCTGCACGTGTTGTAGCCTCTGGTGGTGTCAAGAAAAATATGCAGCCTTTTACAGCAAGCAATTTTTTCTTCTGAGGAACTAGTAATTACAATGTGGGTTGTCTTATTACTGATCTATGCTATGTGTTCCACCCCAGATAAACAAGCCATATCTTCCATTGGCATCTGGGGAATATTCTTTTGGAACTGGTATCACTATTGTTGCATCTTTTTCAATTCTGGTATGAGGAGAGTCATCCCTTTTCCCAATGGTATTTTTCATGGCAAGCTTTACTGACAGGGTAGAAGGAGGCTTATTGTTTTATTCTCTTCTACAGAGTTTTTGGCTTGGCTGGATTGTAGGTTCATGGCCATTGTTCTGTGCTCTTGTCGTTAGTTTTGTGCTAGGGACTGCTTATTCAATCAATGTGAGTTATTTTGAATTGCATTTAAACTCCCTTTCTCCCCTCGGATTATTCAAGGCATAATTTTGTGGAAGTTTGGATAATATGATGTCTTCTTAGTTTTAAAAATCTACATGATCAATAGAGTACTTGCATTGTCAAATTTCAATACATGTAAAATAATATTTATTTCTTTTGTTTTCCTTTTTGGAAGAAAACTATGTGAACTGAAGGAGGGATTTAAGAGGTTGAAATTATGCAACACTACTATGTTATCATGTGAAATTCATGTATTAGCAATAGAAATGAATTAAGTGGTAAATTCTTAATAGATTAATAGGACAGTAGCTGTGCTATTTGATATTGATTTTGTTTAGACAAAAAACTTAATCGGATTTTTGACAGATTGTTGAGTGCTTCTGATTTTCCGAAACTCTTTCCTCATGATCTCTGATATAGATTTTATCCTACCCATGCTCAATCTTGCAGGGAAACAATATATGTTCAAAGACATTAAAAAAAGCCTTATTTTGGAAATTTTGTGATGGTGACAGCTTCATTCATTTTTACAAATTTGTGTTTTGAAAATTTTCAGGTGCCCATGTTGAGATGGAAGAGATTTGCAGTGCTTGCTGCAATGTGTATTCTAGCTGTTCGAGCTGTAGTAGTTCAACTTGCATTTTTCCTTCACATGCAGGTTTTATCCTATAGCTAATTGTGCTTTTTGAAGACTTCTAGTTCTTGATGAGCATGCATTAACTTTTTGTGCATGTAAGGGCAATAAGAATTCCTTTTCCCAAATGTTTACGGTTAGCTTTATTGGATTCATGAACTATTTGAAACCGTCCTCTGTATGGATTAATCTATTTTCTCCATCTAATTCTAACAAGGACTATATTCTCAAATGATCCTTCCACAATATGAAACAAAGATTGAATGTAAAAATAAAAAGATCCAATGCAGTTTAACAACAGTAATGTTGACAGGATGGTATTTGACTAGCATGTCATAACTTTCCATCCAAATATATATCCCTAGCAAGTTATGTGTTTTTTGGTTGCTAATTCATGTGACAATGTCCAGATTCATGTTTACAAGAGGCCAGCTGTCTTTTCAAGGCCACTGATTTTTGCCACTGCATTTATGAGCTTCTTCTCTGTAGTTATAGCACTGTTTAAGGTAAAGGTCTTTAATTTCTTAGAGTATGTGTTTTTCTTCACCGTCAAACCTTTGGTTCAATATGGGTACCTGATGTACACTGCTGGGTTTTATGTAGGATATACCTGACATTGAAGGAGATAGAACATTTGGCATTCAATCTTTTTCAGTACGTTTAGGTCAGAAGCGGGTATGTTCTTGAAATGCAACATCCAGGAGACTTGGCTGTGCCCTCCTGTATCCCTTGATTGTCTCTAACTACTCTTTGGCAGGTATTCTGGACTTGCGTTTTCCTTCTTGAAATAGCTTATGGAGTTGCTCTCCTGGTGGGAGCAGCATCTCCTTGCCTCTGGAGCAAACTTATCACGGTAATATGCGTATTGGCCATTACATATGTAGGGTGCCGTTGTAGGTGTGCTGTTTCCTTCTTCCACTTAACCAGTTATTTGTTTAGAGCTTGGTTACTGGGGGATGGCTGTGATTTTGATTAATTGATTTAGACTACTGAGTTGCAGGGAAGTTGATATATATACTTGCCTTCGTTTTGATGATGATTTTTACTATATATTGGTTGGCTAATATCATAATTTGGCAAACTTGCCCCCCTTCTCATGCTGTACCTTTTTACTGTATATTAATTGGTTAATGTCAAGAAGGTGTGCTTGGGTGCAATGCCAAGGTTTCTGCCTATGAGCCCATGAGGTAAGGTTGCCTTCACCTACCCTCTCCGGGCCGCATGAGGTCGTGTGCACTGGGTCAGGCTTTATTGGTTGGTTAATATCAACATTTTGAAATTGTCTTTTTCTTGAGTGTCTTCTGAAGTACCGAACTGAATTGTTCATTCACTGTTGCAAATTTGGTGTAGAGTTTACTGGAGTGCAGCAGACTCCAATTTTGTTTGATATTATCAGCGGGTATTATGGCTGATATCCATACTGGGAATCTCTAATGAGGAAAAATTTCCCCAGGAAAGCTGTCTATGTTGCATAGAATATTGCAACTTTTTAATCTTGATAGTAGTTGTAAGAAGTAAAAGGTTATCTTTAAAGGAGGAATTCTTTAGAAGAAAGAAGCTTGGGTCTATTATTGTACAAATTGATATCAAGTGAATGTTAAGTTGTTTAAACATTTTTGCAATGTTTGAAATTTATTCTCTGCCGATGTGTTAGGGTCTGGGACATGCTGTTCTCGCTTCACTGCTCTGGTATCATGCCAAATCTGTAGATTTGAAAAGTAAAGCTTCGATAACTTCCTTTTATATGTTTATCTGGAAGGTAATTTCCAACCTTAAAGATTTTTTATCATTTGAGGAGCTCCTTATCAAAATTATTGTTCAAAAGAAATAGGCAAGTAATTATCTGATTACTTTTCCCCAGGTTTTGAGAAATAATTGTAGTTTAGTGTTCTTTTACATGTGCAGTGGAGGGGTTGATTAGCATATAAAAATTATATTTTTAAAAATGGTTAGATTTTTAGATTATAATTTAAAAATAAAGAAAAATATTATATGAATAGGCGTAGCTACAATCTCTGTTGAGCTTTTATATAGAGCTTTAAGTAAATATAAACCTAATATATCTATAATTTATTAATTGTAGACGGTATAAAGGTAAACTTATATATATAACGCAAAGTAATTTTTTATCGGTATATTTATTTTCAAGTTGTTTGCATTAAACAATCCTCTGTCCTTGAACATATAAAGTGGAATATAATCTTATTTTGATGCCTTGTTTCTTCTCATTGCAGCTGTTTTATGCAGAATACTTGCTCATTCCTTTTGTTAGATGAAAATCAAGCGGTATTGTTAACTTCAGAATTAGTTGTTTAAATGGTGCTGCGTTGTTCACAGGCTAGCTTGGTTTTTTAGGCTTTTAATTTTAATTGTAAATGAGGAATTATTTCTTTTGGGATGGAACTTTGTTTATTGATTTACTTTCTGCGGTTTCTTTAATGATTTTTTACTACCTATTATTATTATTACTATTATTAAAAACTAACAAACCCATGCCTCAAGCATTATCATTATTATTTTTCCGGTCTTTCCTTATTTTATTCTCCTTTTCTTTCTTCATTTTTCATCCGCTGCATGCAAGTAAATTAGATATGCATTAAGCCAAAACTTGGAGAAATTATTTCTTTGTTAAAATTTCTCCCTCTGTGCAGTTCACAAACTCTTGGCTTATGTTTTTGGAATCTTCACGTCCACAGGAAGTTGTTCTCTTTCCTGCCATGAAACCTCAAGATTGATCCTTCAATCAAAGGTTTGCACCTGTGGTTTTCATGCCACAATCCATTTTTCCTTGGAGGGTGAGATGTTGATATTTTTCCTCCCTTGATTTCTGGAACTTGTGAATTTCAAGATAATCAAAATGGAATTATTTTACTTCACTTGTAGTATGAATAACTTTATTGAATACTAAATTAATAAATGGAGAAAAATAAAAGGGAAATTCCAAAGATAATTAACTCATAAATGTGCTAAATGACGTAAGTTCAATATTTTTTTTTATCCAAGTTAGTCTCAAATTTTAAAAGTTGGTAAATCCTAAAACATGAGTCAATCTTGAGTTTCTTTTTTACAAGGCAAACATGAACTTCAATGTTCTGTTCAGTTAGACTTGTTTATACTCCTAATCTACATGATTTGACAATTGGATCGTACATGAAAACATTTGGGTAAACGAAATCATGCATTAAAAAATCTAAAACAACTCCACAATAAACTTGTTCCGTAGTTAGACTATGTCCCAGTTTGTTTTAAACATAGAAAATTATTTTTTATAATTTTTATTAAAAAGCACGTTTCAACTTAAATACGTGATTCAAATTACTATATAGTTCTAATCACATTTAACGATTGAAGATCGATTTCGTTAAAATCAATTCTTACAAATTGTAAACTAAAGAGGGCACTGCATTGCCCAGACTCAAGTGAGCTACTTGTTCATCTCCCTTATCCCATAGAAAATGAATTTTTTTAATCAGTCAATCATCTGTTTTGTGGGTCAAAAAATGCAAATCTAGATATAAATGGGCTGAAAGGTGGTTTTTATTTAACATACTAAACTCGAGATTTAAATGTTCGGTTCAGTTGGACTTGTATATATCTGTAGTCGATATGGTTCGGCTTGATGTTAAGCAAGCTGTATGAAAACGTTTAGGTAAATCAAATCATTTATTGAAAAACTAAAAATATACAAAACGACATCAATCACTTGTTCATTTCCTTTGTACGGTAGAAAATGCTTATTTTTTATTCTTTCATCAAGAAAAGTAAATCAAGATAAAAATGTTAAAATGAAATATATTACTTATTTTCAACTATTTAAGGTTATGAATTTTATTCATCCAGAACATTCGCTACCGCTATGGTTAATTGGTTATGCCCAATTTATCTCCCTTGTAGTATGGATGTCATAATTGCAAATCAACTTATCAGTTGGTGTTTTAACTTCTCTCTATTTTATTTCTATATTTTTCCTCAGACGAAACAACTGATATAAGTTTTCTAATTAAACTCAAAATCAATAATATCTTGCTTGTTCAGATGTTTTGTTCTTATCAGAGTGACATATGAAGGCATTTTCAATTTTTTTTTTATACAAGCATTTTGAGTGAA
Source organism: Canavalia gladiata (assembly GCA_037954105.1). Classification (NCBI taxonomy): domain Eukaryota; kingdom Viridiplantae; phylum Streptophyta; class Magnoliopsida; order Fabales; family Fabaceae; genus Canavalia; species Canavalia gladiata. The sequence continues at coordinate 38,013,677 of CM075662.1, read as the reverse complement.
CATTTGCAAATCTGAGTTTGAATAAACTTAATTTTTGTAAAATTGATTTTATTTTAAAATGAGTTTAAAGTGATATCATTTATGTTTAAAGATTTCTCTTAAAAACAAGTTTATATTAAATTTCAGTATGCATTTTTTTAACTTATTACAAAAGTTATAATTTATTACTCTAACTCTATCAAGGTGATATATCCGTACGTGCAACACGTCAATATTTTTTGCTCATGCATTTTTTTCTTCAATTTGTAATTTCTTCGAGATTAAAAAACATGCTTTTCCTTTTTCCCCACTGTTAAGAGGAAGGGCAAATCGCAACTACACGATCAAACAGACGCAACAACAAAAACCATTTAAGTCTTTTGAGAAATTCAAAATGATTAGAATCAGATTTTAAGTTGAAGTTTTTTGGGGTAATTTTTAATTTGTTTCAATAACAATTTTTTTCCCCTTAATCATTGAACTTATAACATCGTACAACCAATTAAAGTCTTTTGGCAATAGATGAATCCTAAGGCCTTGTTTTTAGAACAAGTTTGACTTACGGTCAACTAAAGCCAGTGTCGGCTTTGCGCGAACATGCAAACCTCTAAAGCCATTTTGGTGTAACTCTAGCCCAGTATGGACAGCATCATTGGGTTCATTTGGACATAGATTTTTTTAACAAAAAATAATTGGACATAGGTTTTAGTTTTAGTGAAGTACTTTTGTTGGGTAAAGGTGGTGACCGTATAGACATAGAATAAAAGTTCCTGAAAGCAAAGTGATTTGCCAGCAAATTGCAATCAGCATGCTTCATCCGGGCCCTACAAAAGCAAGTATGAATCAAGGTACTCAAGGAAAGGGTGGTTCAACAAATAATAAGTCAAAAATTGCGCATGCTTAATTGCTTATCTGCTCACACGAACAAACTTGTCATTCGTCATCAAGTCAGTAACCCCCACATTTATGTTGGTTATTTTTTAGTTTTAATATCATCTATCTTAACAGATTAACAATATTTTTATTTTCATATATTTTATATAAATTAATTAATTTTTTTATATTATATATATTTATTTGTTATTAATTTATTTCTATCAATTAATAAATATTATTTAAAATTTTAAAATGATAATTAAAGAAAAGCAGTTTTTTTAAATGATGATAAATAAAAAAACATAAAAAGTAACTTTGGATCCTATAATTTTTATAATTATTTTCTAATATATGTTTAAAATATTTAATAAATAATAATCTTTTATTAAAATTATAATATTTAATATTATTAATTTATTAAATTTTATAATTTTTAATAAAAATTCATTATATATAAATTTTAATTAGGTGTCGTTTCAGGTGGGAAAATTTATTTATCTCGGTCAATAGCCTTCTCTTTATTCAGTGCATGAGTTTCATAAGGACAAAGATCGGAAGAATGATTCAGCGGTCTTCATTTAAAAGGATGCGTTCATTGAAAAGTACTGTGTAGTTTATAAGTTTATAAGAGTAAAAATATTTATTTATTTATTTATTTTTGTCAATGATCAATCAAATGCCTCTTTGCCTTAACTTCGTGACATGTGTGCACTCCTTTGCTTTCACCAATATGGTACCAAAAAGCCAACCGGTGATGTCATTGTACATAGATTGCTTTTAATCATATACCATTTAATATTATTTTTTTTTATCTTTTAAATATATTATATACACCATTTTCCCCTCAAAATAGTGTTTATTTACAAAACATATTTTTTGACACATTAATAATTCCCGGGCCTGAAAATCTAGTGGGCCCCAATATGTAAAATAATAATAATTGTAGCTGGTTACTGCAATGGATTGATCATATGGGTTGTGTAACGTTTTTAGCATTTCCACTGACAAATTGAGAGGCCCAATGGAAAGAAGAAGAAAATGGTGGGAGGTAGTGGAATATCTATTTGGCATTAATGGACAAGAAAGAGAAGAAGCCAGTTGGAGGAAAAGTATGTGCTTTCTCACTTTCCACAAAATTTTCCAAGTCGTATCCTGGTAATTGAAAAGCAATGATCTTCAACAACCTCATTTTCCTTATCTTTTTACACTTTACCCTCAATTTCTTGTTCCATATGTATTCTAAACTACATCCGTATAATATATAGTTCCATACCCGAATGTGGAATCTTCCAAAATGTAAAGAGGGTAATGAAATGACTCCAAAAGTGCAAAGGCAGACAGAGATGAGTGTGTACACAATTACAAAAAATTCTTATTGGACCTGCTTTGCTTTTTAGAACCAATAACTCCCTCTTGCCATTCCTTTATCTTTATTACTTTTATTTTTTTATAGGACTATGTATAGCTTCTTATGTTAGGTTTGCAATACCAGAGGACTAATTAGGTCCAACCAAGATACAAAAATACAACAAAGTACATTGACTTGAATGAATTCCACCAACTGCATAACTTAGGAATTAAGAGCATATCAAATTATGGATGTATGAAATGCATATTAAACAAGAAAACACCTCATTTGCTATTGTTCTTCCTAAGAGGGGCAATCCGTGTGTGCCCTTAGTGTACCCAATGGGTAATTGCGAGTAATTTAAGGAGGTGAAAATGGGATTAATGGAGACTCAAAGGACACCCCCTCTTTGTAATTGGTCATTCTTCCTTGGGGCATGCATGATTGGATTTAGACCAAGAAAATTATGTCTTTTTCTCACCGAAAAAACAAAGTGCAGACGAAAACGAAAAAGAATTAACACAAAAAAAAAAAAAAACTAAGTCAAATAGATTCCATAGAAACTTGATACTAATTTTATTTTTTTTATATATATTTATATCTACTCTTATACATGTTTCGTTAAAAATAAAATATTGGCAATTATTTCAACAAAATGATTATCTAAAAGAAGCGAGTTTCTTTTTTAATTTTACAATATAAGTATGTATTTTAAGGAATTAATTAACTAATTAATTTGTTAAGTACTGATTAAGGCAGAGAGCACGGTACTGTGTTAATGATACCCCATGAAAGAGTACTTGAACAAATAATGAATTTCTTGTGAGATACATATAGGCATTCATCAATGGCATGTCTCCTCACATGCTTACATGTTAGTGTGGAGCAATCCAACTAATAGTATATTTTTTAACTTTGTGTGTGTGCTACAATTGAAGCGTTTTTTCATGCGTCAGTCTCGGAGATTTAACAAGATCAGTCAATTTGTTTCTTTCTCATCACAAACGTACTAAAATGAATATGTTGCTAGAAATTTTAATTTTATAATAAAGTTTTGCATTAACTGAGCATCCAATTAATCATGTTCATGGAATATGGTTCACGAACGAGCTTGTTTTACCATTCACTTCAATGGCTTTCCTCAATAGCAGAATCAGCCATAACTAATGATTCCTATTTGGACCTCTATGATTAGAATTTTTATGGTTACTTTGCTGTAATTTGTCATACTTTAAGCTTCAGCCATCTTGAAAATTGGAACTTGGAACTAATTATAATTGATCATTGATCCTCCATCCTGTCAATTATTGACCTTAATCTAGATGTGTAAATGAATTGAATTATCTTCATTTTAATTTGTTTTATGATAATTTGATATATGGTATAATATTTGAGTCAATTGTCCATACATTATTTTATTTTTAAAATCTAATATAAAACCTGCTTAGGTTAAGATAAAGATATTCATAAAAGACATTCAAATACTTTTATACAACTTAAAAATAAAAGACATTCAAATACTTTTATACCACTTAAAAAAAACTGACAAAATGAAGCAGATTTATCTTTAATGTATATTAATTTTTCATGGTTTATTGAAATCCTTGTTTTGGACCATAATTAGGCTGAGTTTATCTTTTTAACTATAAGCCTTAAAGACAGAGAATAAGGTAACTAACGAGTGACCAACTTGTATACGAAAGGGTTGGTGAATGAATACAAATTAATTGTTTGTAAATAAATACATACACAAGTCAATGTGGGCGTCATCATTTGTCACATTGACCGTAAGAAGGCCAATACAAAAACTAATTCAATCAAAGGGTAAGCTTGAAAATTAACACCAATGAAACCTGTCTTTATTTGTGGAAGTTGAAATAATATTTGTAAATGCATGATTAAGACTTTCAATATGAAAACTTTCTCGTCCTTCCGTTCGTTTTTATCTCTAAAAAAATATAAATAATATTTTAAAAAAATATATTTTTAATTTATTTTTTTATAAATTTTATACTTATTTTGTTGTTTATTACAATTTCAATTTTTTTATTATATACAAATAGTAAAAATATTAGATATAGCAATTTATTATAATTGATGGATAAAAAGGAGCAGAAAAAATACAAGTTAACAAGGAAAATTATTTGTTATTTTTTAATGAAAAATAATTAAATAAATTTAATTTTATATACTCATCAAAATTAAGATATGGTTTAGAATTTAAAGAATATTTAAAAATAAATAAATAATTTACCGATAAAATCTTTACATAAAAAATATGATTTAAATTCATGATTTTATAAAATATAAATTTAATATTTACCAAATGAATCATTATTTGACGAATATATATTTACAGAATTTGTGATCATGTAAAACATAAATTACATTCTTATGAAATGAATCAATCATTATTGGTGAAGAATATTTATTGTTTTGAGAGAAAAAAAAAAAAACCAATCGCTTGATAATGGAATATAAGAGGGCACCAGGTGATTTTAGTAGTGAAATATGGTGTTTGTGAATATACAAATCTCATAAATGTGACTCTGAGATGTTTGCTACAATCTGCTACAAACGGTTTACAATATATTGTACTCAAAGTTGACCATTGAATTAGACACGTAATAAAGATACCTCTTTATAGGAATTTAAGTAGCTGTCCCGTTTATCGATATTTCTTCTTATTCCAAAGTGGAGTTTACAATTGGAAAAGTGTGCACATCTGCATACAGGTGTTCCACCCCGTTATTTTCAATGATGTGTGATTTTTTTTAACATTTTTTTAGAATTTTTATTTATTAAAAATATAATTAATATTATTTATTTTTAATTTTATCCTTTATATATAAATTTAATTTTTAATTTTTATTTATTACACTTGATAAATATACAAATTTATATAATTTTTTTTTAATTTTTTTAAAAAATTAAAATGAACAGATAAAATAACTTCATATTCTGTATTTAAACAGATAAAAAAAGTAAAAAGTAAAAAAATTTGTAATCATTAGATTTTAAATTTATCTGAATGATATTGTGTAAGTGTATATAATGATACCTGAATGGTTGGGCAGTCAGGTTAGAAATCTATCGCTTCTTTAAATGAATTGAATTGTAAAATTATTTTAATAAAAATCGGGTAACAAAATGTTAAAATTGATTATTTATAAAAAATAAAATAATGTTATATTTTATTTAATTTTACATATATAATTTAAATTTAAAATTTTAAAATGGTATATATTATGTGAAAGTATGATATTAATATATTGTATATTATAAATAATATTTAATTAATAATGTTATAAATAAATTTAACATATATTTAATTAATTACTTTAAATTAAATTTATTTTTTAATATCATAATAAATTTTTTCTATTTTCATTAAATTAAAATTTTCTATTAATGGTTAATATTATTTTTATTGTATTAATTGGTATCAGAGATAAAATTTAAATTTTAACTAAAAAATATACAAAAGTAGTCATATCACATCTAAGTTTTAATGGTCTTTTAAGTCCATTAAAATAAGAATTGGTGGACATGTGTCTATAAATGATAAAATAAATTAAGAAACAAATACTAAACAGATGCATAAGATTCTGTTGACATATAATAAATTATCATGCATGAAATTATTCACACTTCACTTTTCTCCTACAGCCAAATAAAGTTGTTTAGAGTAACTCCCATTTGAGTATTTGGGATTGTAAAAGTCGTTTACTTTAATTTTTATCTTAATATATTATTTTATAAAAATAATTTTAAAATATTTTATAAAAAATAAATTTTTTTTATAAATATATAATTAAATTAAATATTTTATGAATTTAAAAATTAAAGAAGTTAAATTTAAAATTTTGAAGATTAAAATGAAAATTTACTTGAGTATATCCCTATCTCTGTACGTAATTTGTGGCATTACTTGAATATAGACGATAAAAAAGGTGAACTAAAACTGCTTTATATGGACTGATTTTAAAAATTTTGTGGTCAAAAGATAAATTATAAATTAGCGTATAATACACAGACCAAAATTGAATTTAATAAAGTTAGTACTTAAATATTCATCATAAATATTCATCATAATCACAACGTAATTTGTTATTTGTGAAATATGAGTACTTTATGGAATTATGACAGTAGTAAAGGAGAGGGATTTATTTGAATTTTCTTTGCATCAAAACCGATTTGAATATTTTTTTTATAAAGATAAAGTTGAAAATGAATTTAAAGTAATTTAACCAAATTAACTAACCCAACTTCAAAATCCGTATTATAATACTAAACATGCAAAACCCAGTAAAATCATGTTGGTGGTGAATGAGCGTCAGGTTTGGGGACTACAACGCTGCCTAAAACGTGCCATTCATTTGTGATATTTTAAACACCGCATCAGCATCGACATAAACTTAATAATATTTTTTAGTATAAAATTTTCTCTAATCAATAAAATATCTTTTTACTAGAATTGACTAACATTTTTATATGATTTTTTGCCCTTTTTAAAACTCATGTCTGAAAGGATGCAATCCTTATAACCACTAAACTTCGTGTAAATGGAAACTTTTTCTCCTTCTTCTACCAAGCGCAGATTAAAAGTTCAGCAAAAATAAAGAAATAAGGAAAGGAAATCATCAGTAACCCTTTTTTAAATCAAAATAATTCTGATTATTATAAAATTTAATAATATTTATATTTTTTTATTTTTTATTATATCATATATATCAAATTTATTTTTTTATAATTTTTTCTTCCTATTATACATCTATATAAGAATCAATTTTTAAGTAAAAAATAATGATGTAAATGTGCACGTTGGTTGATTCGGTTGAATGAATGAGGAGGCGGCGACGTTCCTAATTTCCCATTGGGATGAGAAATTTTGTTCCTTCAATATGGCTTGTACCATTGTAAATAGGAAAGAATTAAGTACAGCATTAAAAATATTTAGGATTAAAGTTTTATATTAATAATTTGTATTAAAAAAATAACAATGAAGATAAAATTTGAATTAAAATAATATTAAAAATACTTATAATGACAGTGTTTTATGGTTTTCAATAAAATAATTAGTGAGTCAAAAACAGAAAGGGTTTGATGAGTCCCTAGCCATCAATGGGTGACATACAAAGAGCTTACTTAGGTGCATCTGATGGTGATGGCAAGTGGGTAGTGCCTATTGGGTAGAGATAGCAATTAGCATTGGAAGAGTAATTAGTTAATGGAGGAAGCAAGGTAACGAGTGTGAAAGTGAAACTGCTGCATTGAAAAGTTTTAATGGACCCACATACTCTCCATTATTCTACATCGAATTTTGAAACTCTGAATTCAACTTGCCGACCAACTCAATTTAAAGTCATCTTTCATTATTATTTTTTCTTCATTTATATTTGCCTTTTTAGGTATTGACTATAATTTCCTCCCCGGACGATTAGTATCCTCGGAACAAGAAAATTAGTAATATAATCAACATTTATGTTTATTTCTTTAATCATGGGTAAGGTGCTAATTATTTGACTAATAAAGTGTGAGGTGTGAAAATTTTAATAAATTAAGAGATTTGCTCTCTTTCTCCATCTTTATCTAAATATGTCAAAATGTATTCATAATTTTTATGATGGTAATTTACCATTGACACATTTATCTATCTATATCAAATTAAGAAAATTATTAATATAATCAATGTCTATGATATTTTTAATCATGGGCGATATGCTATTTATTTGACTGATAATGTGTGAAGTGTCAAAATTTTGATAAATTAAGAGATTTACACTTCATTTTTATTTTTATTTACTTATTTATCTATATCAAAATATAATGATACTATTGATAATAAATATATATATATATATATTAAAAATTTATCTTTAAAAAATGAAAGTTAAATATTAAGTTAAACAATTTTTTTTTATAAATTATTAAAATTGATAGTAAAGATTGAAATAGTTTTACATAACATGTTAGATTCAATTTTTTTTTTATTTTTTTAACTGTAAAAAATTATTATATTGTAGTTATTAAAATATTTATCAATCTGAGAAAAAATAAACCAAGTAAAAGTTAAATTAAATAATAACTTAAACAATCCACAATGCTCTTTATGACGTAGTTTTTTTACGTTATATTTTAGTTATTAAATTGTTTATTATTCCAAATAATAAGTTAAAGAGTCATATTAGTAAGTATATCTTTAAGTAAATATAGTTGAGGAAAATATGGTTGAAAATGTTCATTAAAAAAGTAAAAGTAAATTTTTTTATTAGATATAGTGTTAAGATATATTGAACATTATAAAAAATATAGGTTTTTAATTTTTAAAATTTTTTAAAAAGATTTAACTGCATTTCATAATTAAAATATAGTTATGAGTCTGTCTATCAAAGTAAGTTGATTTTCAAACGGAAACGGGATATATATATTTGTTTTGTCGAACATCGAAATCAGCAAATGTTTTATAGGATGTATTTGTTTTTTCGTTGCTTTTGCTGAAATTTGTTTTGGAGAAATTAAAATAAAATTATATTGATATCGGTGAAATTTGATTTCGTGAGAATTTAATTGAAAAACAAATAAATACTTACACCTTGAAAAATTATATTTAGTGATAGAGAAATGATAACTATAATTACTTTTATTATTTATTTATTATTACTTTCAGTTTTTAATATATGTTCAGGACACATAATAGAAAAATATACATCATAAAATTTTATTAGAAATTAATCGATCAGTTATATTAATAATATTAAATAGTATATTTTAAAAATAATTTTATTATATATTTTTAAATACACGTTATATATTTTATTTGCTAAATTATAAAACTACATAAAAATGTTTTATTTAACTAAAATGCATGTGATAAATCCAAATAAGTATATGGAAACATTTTGTTGTTTGAATTTAACTAAAAAAAATAAAATATATTATTTTTTATAAAATACATATCAAAATATAAGTATATACATATTTATTGGATATAGATATTAGAATCAAAGTTATTATTAATATACATATAAGTCTACTTACTAATATATGGATATCATTAACTATATACGAATATCATTACTAAAATTATATAATATTTAAGTATATTTTATTCCTTAAAATGTGAGTATATATAAGGATGGATATTTTATCTTATAAAAAATTTATTTATTATCACTCTAAGCATAAAATAAGAATTTAATTAACTAAATTTAAGTTACTAGGGTATTGTCCACCGCTTCCTATGAAACTTATTGAAACCTACTCCTAAATGGGATGAACTAAGAAAGCAGCGGTAGAGCTTCATGGGACCCGGGCGGGTCGTAGCATTCCCAGTTTTTTTATTAGGTATATATAATTACAATTATTTATAGCACCTTCGGATAAAATTAAATCAAAATACACCACTAAAATTGAGTATAATATTTTATCAGAAAATCCTTTATATATATATATATATATATATATATATATATATATTATCATTATGATCAGATATATAATGATAGAGTTTTGCAATATTTTCCCATATAGTTTTTGCTAATTTACCTATAATTTGTTTAACAAAAATTAATTAATAAATTAGTTGAAAGAAGAAAAATAAGAATTAAATTTTAAAATATTATATAAAAATTGATAAACTAGTAATTGAATTAAAATTATTTAATTGAAACAGTTTTTGAAATAAGTATAAAAATTAAAAATATAAATAAATAAATATATATTTAAATTATACATTAAAACTTAATAGTTTTTATATTTTTTTAAAATATATTAAAAATTAATTAAATAAAATTTTATTATTTTAAAATAAAAGTATTTATTTTTAATATAAAAATAAAAACATTTTCTTAAAATGCTTATTTTATAATTTTATGTTTTTAATTTGATAAAATAAAATAAATAATATAATAATTAAAATTAAAATATATTTATTGAAATAATAATTCATAATATAATATTTATGATAATATAAAAATAAATATATCAAATTAATGATATATTTATAAAAAATGGAATGATATTAAATTTATAAAAAATAAATAAATAAAATTATTTTATAAAAATGAAAATAAAAATTATTTTAATTAAAAGTTAAAAATTATAAAAGTTATATAAAATAATTTTTTTAAAAATACCAATAACTGTTATAAAAGATGATAGCAACTACTTAAAAACCTTATTTATAAAAAAAAATTAAAATATCTTTATAAATTTTTTAACTAATAATTTTATCTTTAAATGAGTTAAAATATATGATCCAATATATTTTTATTATTAAAAAATAATCATTAAATTAAAAGGTAAAGATTTTATTTTAAAGTTTAAAAATATTTAATATTTTATTTATTTAATAATTATGTAAGTGTATGAAAAATTGGAGTATTTAAAACTGTACGGTTTACATAAGATATTGGTTAATTAATCTATGTTTTTTATATAAAGAAACTCGATAATTATCAGCTTTTTTTAAGGGAAGTCTCGCGTGATTTTTTTTTTTAAAAAAATTCAGAATCCTAAATCCTAGATATCAAGAATATTTTTATGAAAATATTCCTATAAAAGGAATTGAAAATCTAAATTTTCATAAAGGACTTTTTTAATCGTATTCATAATAAGTTTCCTAAACCTCATTTAAATACATCAAACATAATTATAATATCTTAATAGTTATAATTTAAAAGAAAATATAATTCCTAAAAAGTATAGTTTTCAGGATAAATACCACATATCTTTTTTGAATAGAATCAAAGTTTCAGATTTGAGAATGAACAACAAAATACATCTACCAATTCACTTATTATTATAAAGTAAGTATTAAATAAAAAAATATTTATTTTCTATATTAAAATAAAATTATTCAATATTTTATTTATTCAGTAATTTGAAAAAATTGTAAAATAAAATATAGGAGAATTTAAAGTTATACATAATCATATTGGTTGACTAATTTATTTGTTTACATGAAGCAAATCTGTAATTATCAACATCTTACATCTTTTTTCTTTAAAGGAATCTTTTTTATATTTTTTAAAAAATTTAAATTTAAATTTAATTGTTAACATTTCATATAAGTATTTTATAAAACATTACTAGGAATGTATTTTTGGCTATGTTTTTTTTAATATTTGTATAAAAATAATTGAGAATCTAAATTATTATAATTTTTTAAAATTATGTTCATAAAAATATTTCTAAAACTCTTATAAATATAACAAACATATTCATAATATTTATAATTATGTTTTTAAACAATATACTATCTGAAAATATAATTTTAAAATTGAAAAAAATTCTGCATACTAAAGATTTTGATGCACATAAACAAAGTTTCAGATTCTGTCATTCTGATAATGAACAATGAAATTTAGACATGAAAAACACCCACGGTAAATTAAAAAGTAATTAATTTAATCGTTGGCTATAATTTGTATTACCTATTGTTTTTTAACATTTCCCCATAATTAACTGATACATGGAATCCTAATTTTCGCATGAGAGTCATCAGAAAAGAGAAAAAGGGCAAAGAAAATCACAAGGTTGGTTTCTCATTCATTGCCTGACATATGGATGTCTTTATGTCAAACAGAACCCCGTGAATCAGAATGGCACCACAACAACATTATACTTTAATTCAAATATTAATACTGCTTATTATTTAACTATATTTTAATATATCATAAAAAATCATTTTAAATTTATTCATTTCATATAATTTTTTTCTATTAATTTGACTATAGTTATATTCATATTAAATAATGTTTTGAAAATATTAGTTAACGGGTATTTAATATGGCTTATTAATAATTTATTATTATTTTAAAAAATAAATAGGAAACAATTTTTATTTTTTGATATGAACATATTTTTAAAAATAATTTTATTTTATTTTCTTAATAAATGTTGTAAAATGTTTCTGCTTTTAAACTGTTTGCACTGTTATGTTGGTGTTTCTTGTGTGTGTGTGTGTGTTTTTTTTTGTTAATATACTGTTGGCTTCTGACAAAAATAGGTAAGTGTTATGAAAATATTTATCTAACAATAATTAGAATATCAACGATTTATGATAAAAGATGCTACTCCTTCATCTAATTCATTAAATTGTCATAAATGATTTTTTAAAAACATTTAAATTTTACAAAGCATAAAAGAATGTCGTAACAAAATATCTTTTATCGATAAACAATTTTTTTAAGAATATATTTTAACTAGATAATAAATAAAAAATTATTTAAATTTTTTAGGATCACTTTAATATGGTAGTTATTTTTAATAAATATTAAATTTTTAAATATTTTTTCGATTAGCATTTAAAATTTTAGTTACTAACTAAAAATTGTTTTTTATTTTTACTTTTACTTTTAATATATTTTTTATAACCTCTTATTTATTGTAAAATATTATTTTTAATATTATATTATTTAACTTAGTTATTAAATATTTTATTTAAGTTATTTATAATAAAATATTTAAAAATAAAATAATAATTATTTTTTTAGAAATATTATTTAAATTTTATTTATAAAAATTAAAAATAAATATTTTTAAATTTAAATAAAAAATATTTATTTAAAAATATAATTTTTGAAAACACATTCTAAATAATAAAATAAATAAATAAATAGAATCATTATAAATGAATAAAATAAATATAATATATATTTTTTAAAAATAATTATAAATATATTATACAATAGTTTTTAATAGAAATATATATAAGTAAGAATAAATTAAAAAATATTACCTTTATGTTTAATATAACGATTTAAATAATAAAAAAATAAAATAATAAAATTTATAATTATAAAAAATAATAATATTTAATTTCAAGTCTAATAATTTTTTTTATTTTTTTATTTATCAACTAAATTTAACAGTTAATTTTATTAATTAATTTTTGTTTTAATCAACAAATTTTTAAACTAGATAACATTCGATTTCAAAAAATATTTTTCAGTTTTTATTTGTTGTTGTTGTTGTTTTTATTTATAAAAATATCAAAAACTATTTTTTAGTTTTTATATTTTGTTGTGGTTTTTGTTTATAAAAATGTCATATTGTTTACCTTCTATTTTTGTTTTCAAAGTTTTATATTAAAAAAATTAAAACAAAAAATTAAAATAAAAAATGGATATTTTTTTAGTATTTTATATAAAAAAATGTTAAAAATGGAAAAAAAATTTTAACACCAAATATAGTCTAATTTTTTTTTGTTAACTTGTATCATACCTTTCTAAAGAGAAAAAAAAATATATCTATTGTGATAATTAAAATTGAAAGTACATAAGGAATGAATTTTTGTTAGTTTGTAGGATTTTGGGGTAATTATTTAGAATTTACATACATTTATCTCTTAATAAATATTACTGAAATGGCAAGGTTTTACCAACATTATGAAAATGTATAACAACAAATCTTGTCGTATAAAAACATTATTATAGTGAGGTTTTGAAGTCGAAGGCATCACCATGGTCAACATCATAATTGTGTGGGAGAAGTCATATTCCTAGTCTTAATTGTGAGGCCCCTTTTGGGGTATAAAATCAGAGGCAAAGTAGGTTAGCTCATATCCTCAATTCCTTACCCTCTCTTTTCATTTCCCTTCCTTGCTTCTCCACTCCCACAAAATACACACTCCTCATCACCCCTTCTTTCTCTTTCTCCTTCTTCTCTTTTTCCATTCATCTCATTACCCCACAATTGCTTTTTTCTGCTCCCAATCTCAACAACATGGCTGGTGACAAGGGAATCACCCTCGAGGAAATCAAGAACGAAACCGTTGATCTGGTATATATGCTCACTAACCCCCACTTTTTTTCTCAAGATTTTTTTGTTTCTTCTCTGTGTTTTGGTGTTTCTACCCCCAAATCTTTAAAAAGTTTCCATTTTCCCCTTCACATCTCTTGGATAGGTTTCAAGTTTACCCTTTTCCTCAAGACCCTTATCCCATTTTGCGTCAATGCTTTCTCACTTAAATTGAATGATCAGTTTTAGCATGTGTTTGGTTAAAATTATTTCTCAAGAAATAATTCCCTTTTTTCCAAACATAAATTAATAAAATATTCGTTTAATTTGTTAATGGCATGGGTATAACATGAAAGGGATTTTTTCCCCCAAATTTTCGTATATAGTTTTCTTCCTCGCTGTCTATTTCACTGAGAAGAAAAATTAAAGAATCAACTTGTAGAGGGTTCTGAGTTTAGGTGAGGGCGTGAGGCAATATGCTCCGAAAGGGACAGGGTATGATTCCACAAGCAACCCGCAATCACAGGATATTATTATTATTATTTTTTATAATATATCTTTTCCGTTCATTTTCTTTGCTTCTAAACCGGTGAATTTCAGGTAATTTTGTTCAGTAAACGATGAAGTAGCTTCAAAGCTACCCATGTAATCATATTAATGCTTCAGATATTTTACTATCTCACTTAATTTTTTAATGGCCTAAAGCGTTAGGTTGATTTTTAAAATTTTTTTCACTAGGTCACCGTGAAGTATTATTATGTCATTTTTTAAGCTGAAAAGATAAATAACATTTTAAATATTTTAGAAACTAATTTAATATTTTATTAGAAATTAATATAAAAAGTACTAAATAATATTCTAAAGTTAATGAATAAATAATAAAAATAATTTTTTTATTTATAATATTGTCAACATATATTTTTCATAATTTTTAGTAAAAAGTTTACTTTAATATTTTCCTAATATAATAATAATGTTATATTAATCTTAAAAATTTGCGTAATCATGAATTTTTTTGGGAGGATGAGCTCCACTTGAAATTTTTTGGGGTGGATCTTAACGTGGTAATGGCAGATAAATACCTTGTTGAACACGCTGTATTTTTTTTTCCTATTTGTCAAGGGTTTGCAGTGTATACATAATTATTTTGTATGCCTATCCAGTCTATCACCTGTCTCTTTCTAAGTCTGCGCCGTGTTTGGCAGGAGGGAATTTTAAGTACTTTTCCGTGGTACTTTTGGCCTTTTCTTTTTCTTTTATTGTTTCGGTTCTGTGCATCTGCTCACCTCGGTTTAACCGTTTATAATTTAACGATTCTGAGCCCTGACACATCACGGTCCACAGCTTTTTCACCTTTTCTATTTGTCCAATTTACCCTTACATCTTTTCCAATTTTCGACTACACCATTGTTATTAATGCAGATTAGTTCTCCTGTCTATGAAAAGCACTGCATATTTATTAATAAAAATAAGAACATGTATTAAAATGGTAGAAAATTATTTAATACTTATTTTATTAAATATTTTGATTAATCTTTTTAAGACACTTACTTGTAGCACATTAAAAAATCATATTGTTATTAATATTTACTTTAATTCAACTCATAAACAATTTTTGTTTTGGGGGGGGGGGGGGGTGGGTCTTAAGACGTTGAAGCCGTGCAAGGAGTTTCACATGGGGGTACTGTTCCGTCTGACACAAACACCTTTTTGGTGGTGTCAGTCAACGCTTTTGTGATTACTGACGCCTGATGAACGTGCACTACAAATCGTGAGTCACAGTGCCTTGGGACTTGTTTGGTTTATTTGTTAGGGAAATGTTAATTTTTATTATTTAAAATAATATTTTCATTAAAATTTATTTCTTAGAAATATTTAAAATCAATCTTAAAAACAGGGATTCTGCTTTAAAACTCAAAATTCTGTTTCTACAAATAAATTTTAGAGAATCTTATTTATTCTCTTTATATGGCTATTTCTGATTTAATGATGCTCTAAAGGATTTCACATCAACTATAAATCTGGTTTCCTGTATTCTTACTTTTAACTTGTCACTTTTTAACGGGCTTATTAATATAATTTTTATATTATTTCATTTGTGTATTTTGTCTTCACTAATTTTCTTTTGGTATGTCATTAGTATTATTATTAACAACATATGGAGGATTAATAATTCGATTTAGCTGAAATATATGTTTAAAATGCAACTCAGCCATGGTCAACAAAAAAAGATGCAACTCTACGTCTAAGCCCCAGGAAGTTTGATTCTTATGCAGCAAAAGTGGTCTCAATAATCAAATATATATCCAATTCAATCTCAATAATCTTTGCAATGTATTTATTTACCACAACAATCACATAAAAAATGAATGAGTGAATGGAAGACATAATTGCATTCATAAATCTTTGAAAGGAATACAGTTGAGGTGGGAGATGCATGTAGTAATGCTCTAAGGAATACATTTTTTTTAATATCATTTGTTAATTGCAGGAACGTATTCCTGTTGAGGAAGTGTTCCAGCAATTGAAATGCAGCAGAGAAGGATTGTCCTCAGACGAAGGAGCCAATCGGCTTCAAATATTTGGGCCAAACAAGCTAGAGGAGAAAAAGGTTCCTTCCTTTATGATTCGTTGGATAATAGTTCTCAAAGACAATATTATAAAATGCAAATGCTGATGGTTAACAAAATTTTATTGATATAGGAAAGCAAACTACTCAAGTTTCTTGGGTTCATGTGGAATCCTCTGTCATGGGTCATGGAAGCTGCAGCTATAATGGCAATTGCTCTTGCAAATGGTGATGGGAAGCCCCCAGATTGGCAAGATTTCGTGGGTATTGTTTGCTTGTTGCTAATCAACTCCACCATCAGTTTCATTGAAGAAAACAATGCTGGTAATGCTGCTGCTGCTCTTATGGCTGGTCTTGCTCCTAAGACCAAGGTAATAAATTCAAGTGTGTCTGTATCCTACAAGTAACTGTTGATGCATCTGGTGCTAAAGATTGTCAGGCCAACCAGGCTTAAATTTTTTTCCCCAGTGGTTAAAAGAATGTGTATTTTAAATATTATGGAAAAATGAGGTCTTACCTCCCATTTGTTGGAAAAAAATTAAACTCTGAAGTCATGGTTTTGTGATCAGGTTATATGGTATTGAGCGGATTTGGGCAATTTTATGTTTGTTTTAATAAATGATTCAAAATTCTCACTGTTGCAGGTTCTTAGAGATGGTAAATGGACAGAGCAAGAGGCTGCAATTCTAGTCCCTGGAGACATCATAAGTATCAAATTAGGAGATATCATTCCTGCTGATGCTCGTCTTCTTGAGGGTGATCCTTTGAAGGTTGATCAATCCGCTTTGACTGGAGAGTCACTTCCAGTGACAAAGAATCCTGGGGATGAAGTATTCTCCGGTTCTACTTGTAAACAAGGTGAAATTGAAGCTGTTGTCATTGCAACTGGTGTCCACACATTTTTTGGGAAAGCAGCTCACCTGGTGGATAGTACCAACCAAGTTGGGCATTTCCAGAAAGTGCTTACAGCCATTGGAAACTTCTGTATTTGTTCAATTGCGGTTGGTATGTTGGCCGAGATCATAGTCATGTACCCAATTCAGCACCGCAAGTACAGAGATGGAATTGATAACCTTTTGGTCCTCTTGATTGGAGGAATTCCCATTGCCATGCCTACTGTGTTGTCTGTGACAATGGCCATTGGTTCTCATAAGCTTTCTCAGCAGGGTGCCATCACCAAGCGAATGACTGCCATTGAAGAAATGGCTGGTATGGATGTCCTTTGCAGTGACAAGACAGGTACACTAACACTTAACAAGCTGAGTGTTGATAAGAACTTGATTGAGGTCTTCACAAAGGGCGTGGACAAGGAACATGTGATCCTTCTTGCTGCAAGGGGTTCAAGGACTGAAAACCAGGATGCAATAGATGCTGCAATTGTTGGAATGCTTGCTGATCCAAAAGAGGTACAACTTCTTCTCAATTGCTGTGCTTTAGTTAGTTGTTAGAAAAAATATTGATGTGACTGATTATTTGGAACAAATTTATGCCTTCTGTAGGCAAGGGCTGGGATAAGAGAGGTGCACTTCTTACCATTCAATCCTGTTGACAAGAGAACTGCTTTGACTTACATTGATGCTGATGGAAATTGGCACCGGGCAAGCAAAGGTGCTCCTGAGCAGGTAAGCTTGTGATTCAGTTTGTTCAGAGTTGGTGAGATTTCTAAATATTCCGTTGATGCTAATGTATCTATTTGGTGAACAGATCATGACCCTGTGTAACCTCAGGGAAGATGCAAAGAAGAAGGTCCATGCTATTATTGACAAGTATGCAGACAGAGGGCTTCGTTCACTTGCTGTTGCTAGACAGGTTTCTTATAACTAGTCTTCATGTTTGAATTTTGTTTTGGAATTTTCCACTCCCTTTCCGTAAGCTCCTTGGTCCTTCCGTGCTTCTTGTGCAGGAAGTTCCTGAGAAAACAAAAGAAAGTGCCGGTGCTCCATGGCAGTTTGTTGGTTTGTTGCCATTGTTTGACCCCCCAAGACATGACAGTGCTGAAACCATTCGTAGAGCTCTTCATCTTGGTGTAAATGTCAAGATGATTACTGGTAAGTAATCTAACTCCTTCCCCATTGCTTTTTCAAGAAGACCGTCTTCTATTCATCAAGCATCCTCATTATTCTGAGTTTTTGTTCCACTCTCCAGGCGACCAACTTGCCATAGCTAAAGAGACTGGCCGAAGACTTGGGATGGGAACTAATATGTACCCATCTGCTTCATTGCTTGGTCAAGACAAAGATGCAAGTATTGCCACCATTCCAGTAGAAGAGCTGATTGAGAAGGCAGATGGATTTGCTGGAGTATTTCCAGGTTTACACCCTTTGCCAGTTTGTGGCAATGATTTCTTCTTTCGTTGTCCTAATGTTCTTTGGAATGACATACATTCATCTGTCCTCATCATCTCCTATTTATATAAATAGAACACAAATACGAAATTGTAAAAAAGTTGCAAGAGAGGAAGCACATTTGTGGAATGACTGGAGATGGTGTCAATGATGCTCCTGCTTTGAAGAAGGCTGATATTGGAATTGCTGTTGCTGATGCTACTGATGCTGCAAGAAGTGCTTCTGATATTGTCTTGACAGAACCTGGATTGAGTGTCATTATTAGTGCTGTCTTAACTAGCAGAGCTATTTTCCAGAGAATGAAAAACTACACGGTTGGTTGCGGCCTGTGTTTTTCATAAACATAATCCCTTTTTTTCGATGTTTATAAGTTAACAGTTTGCTTTATTTTCTTTATATTTCAGATATATGCTGTATCTATCACCATCCGTATAGTGGTAAGTTGATGGTAATGTTATGACTTAATGATTATATGTAATACATCATGCGGAGGAATTAGGGAATGCTCATGGGTTTGGGTTGTCTTTTCTTTTTCTGAATGCAGTTTGGCTTCATGTTCATAGCACTGATCTGGAAATTCGATTTCTCTCCTTTCATGGTTTTGATTATTGCCATTCTAAATGATGGTACAGCTCCTGGGCACTTAGCATATATTTCTCTGAATTACACTTGAATTTCTTTTCTTGACGATGTTTATTGACAATACTATTAGGAACAATCATGACAATTTCAAAGGACAGGGTGAAGCCATCTCCCTTGCCTGATAGCTGGAAACTCCAAGAAATATTTGCTACTGGTATTGTTCTTGGAAGTTACTTGGCACTGATGACTGTCATATTCTTCTGGGCAATGAAAGAAACCGACTTCTTCCCTGTAAGAAAAATTCACTGGCATATATTCAACTTCACGTTTTGGCTCAAATAAATAACATGTCCTTGATTATTTTTGCAGGACAAATTTGGAGTTAGACAACTCACTCATGATGAAATGATGTCTGCTTTGTATCTACAAGTCAGTATAGTCAGCCAGGCTCTAATATTTGTAACCCGTTCCCGTAGTTGGTCCTTTGTGGAACGCCCTGGATTACTATTAGTTGTTGCCTTCATTATTGCTCAGCTGGTAAGGGTGATGCTCCATTTATTCTCCATAATTGTTTGTAGCCATGCAACCAAAATCTGTTTCAAATAGATGTTTGCATGTTTCTTTCTGACAACTCTTGTCATGCCACGGAAGGGTGGAATAATATTTTGATCATATGTTCTTGCAGATTGCTACAATCATAGCAGTATATGCTCACTGGGGCTTTGCAAAGGTGAAAGGAATTGGTTGGGGTTGGGCAGGAGTCATCTGGCTCTACAGTGTTGTCTTCTATGTTCCACTTGATCTCATGAAATTTGCCATCCGTTACATATTGAGTGGCAAGGCTTGGCTAAACCTTCTAGAAAACAAGGTATTTGCTAATTACCTTTTTTTTGTCTATTTTCTCCAGTGATGAAAATTTTCATGAACAAATTTGAATTGTTGTTTCAAAATCTGTGACAGACTGCCTTCACCACCAAGAAAGACTATGGTAAGGAGGAGAGGGAAGCTCAATGGGCTCTTGCTCAGAGGACCCTGCATGGATTGCAACCACCTGAAACTTCTAGTATTTTCAACGAGAAGAGCAGTTACAGGGAACTCTCTGAGATTGCTGAGCAGGCCAAGAGAAGAGCTGAAGTTGCAAGGTAAGCAACCACACCCTTGAGTCCTTGACTTATGAAATTACCATAAAAAGATTTATTGTATGTGTCATTATTAGTTACATTCAGAGCCAAGTGAAACTAATACACGGAATTTCTTTCTTTTCCACTTACACTTTCAGGCTTCGTGAGCTTCACACACTTAAGGGACATGTTGAGTCTGTGGTGAAGCTGAAAGGCCTGGACATTGATACAATTCAGCAGCACTACACGGTGTGAGAAAAGCAGCAGAAAATTAGTTGTAGATAGCAATCAGCGACATACCAGAAACAAAAAGAGACAAGGATGGCTTTGTCTGTGATATGACTTCCCTAATCTGTTTACCCTTTTCCATTTATTTTCATTTCTGGCTAAATGGATGCATGTCTTCGATTTCTTTTTGGTTCGATGATAGGCCCAAAATAGTGTTAGTTTAGTCCTTGCTTTTTCCCTGCTTTCATATGGCTTTGGGTGCTTCCTCATTTCTGTGTTCTCAATTGTATGCCACATTAAGGTGGCAGTTATCCATGATCCTATAATGTCAATATTGGGAATTTTTTAAGGTAGGAGAACAAGAGTTTGTGCAAGTTCTTTTTCTTCGGCATCATGCAGAATTTTAAATCATGAGCTGATTTCAATCTAATTTACTTGCTTACCTACAGACACTTTATTTGCTTATCGAAAATGAAAATTATCAACAAATATGTCTACGGTAATATATTAATAAGAGTGCATAATCATTATAAAATCAATAATATGAATAAGTTAACTATTATTTTATATAAAGATAATTATAATATTTTTTGTATTCGATTATAAAAAATGTTATAATTATCTTAATTTAGTTATATAACTGCTTTTATAATTGATTACGTTATATTTTTGTTATAAATGCTTACATAAAAATCTGATCTGTTAAAAATGCTTACAGATAAATCTAATCTTTTAAAGGAGTAGGGATGCTTGTGCGCTTACTGGTTGTTGAGTGGAGGGTATCGAATGAAGTTACCATACTCTGACATAGATTCCCTTCTTACTTTCATGAAGAAAGTTCACAAATTTCGAATTAAGTTTTCGTGAAACATAGGGGGAGCACTTCCTTATTGTAACAAATAAATAGTCTCTCCAAGCCTTTCAGGTACTAATGGTGGAAATAAAAAGATATTGTAAAAGAAATGGTGGAAATATTTACAAACAAATAATAAAGAAAAAAAAGTGTAGGATGGACGTAGATGATTTTTTTTATTATTATTGCACAAGGAGAAGAAAAATATGACTCAGGCCTAAGAAAAGAGTTTGATGATGAATTTGGGAGAAGCCTAATGTGCATAGTTGGAGGATGATATGCAAAGTTTATATATCTTTAAAACTTCAAGCTTAGCTAGCAGATCATTATAAAAGCTAATTACTTTCTTTCAAAGGGCAAGTAACATAACACATTCCACTCTCTATACAGAACTATTATTATCAAAGTTATCTCCTCTCAAAGTAGGAGTAATGTAACACATTTCGCTCCTTATACAAAAGTTATTAAACTTTTTTTCATAACCACGCCATTTTTACGAATACAGAAAATAATATTTTTATATCCCTCATTCCAAATTAGATGCAAATCATATAAAAGATCAAGAACGTCGTCCAAGATGTTGGTAGATAAATGTTTGATTGAGATAAAGATGAACAGAAAATAACTAAGGGAAAAGAAAAAGTAAAGAGAAAAAACTATCACAATTACTTAGAAAAAAAAAAATCAGTCGTATAAACATAATACCGTTATTTAGGAAAAGTTAACGATACTATCATAAATTAGAAAAATGTGTATGATAAAATGAGGATGGATAAGGGTTATCAGAATAAAAAGATAAAAGATTTATAAGAAATCAAACAAACACGATATTTAAAATTAAAGTATACGTGATGTTATAAATTTGAATCTATTTTTTTATTATCATCTATGGTAAATTTATGAATGTTATTATTAATTTTCTAATCTTTGAAAAGTTTAATTCCCTTTAAACTAACTATTAATATGAAGTTGGAGTCATATATTATATGAGAATATTCAAATTAATTACTAACCATACCTTATCCTAATAATGTTAGTTACTATAATTTTTTTTTTTTACTAAGATATAAAAATTTGTTAAGTATTAAGGCAAACTTTATTAATATAAATTTTATTTTTAAAAACTAATTGTTAGTATAGATTTTAAAAGTTTATATCAATAAATATTGTATTATATTGATATCTAATTATTAACAATATTACAAATATTTTATACAAACAAAACTAGTTATTTGTATAAGATATTTTACTATTTTAGTATAAATTTACGATATCTATATTAATAATTTTTAGTAGAAAATTTTTATACTAATAAATTAATACAACATGAAAATATTAATAAATAATATCTTATATGAGTTTAAATTATATTTGGATAGATAAAATTTTAAAATAAAAATAAAAACAAAACAATTTTGAAAGATAACGAATCACAAACAATGGACCATAAATTATTGGGATAATTAAAAGGTGAAAGATAGCTTGGAAGATTAATTTACGTAATCTTAAAATTAGAATCCGCATGGTGTTAAAAATTTAAATTAAAACCTGATTTGGTGTCAGCTATTTTAAATTTGTGCATGTCAACGTTGATTGTCTTATATATCCTTCTATTCTATAACTTTAATAAAAGAATTAAATGTTTTTCAATATATCCTTATGAAATAGTCTCAATAGTATATGAGAATATTTAGATTAAACCATTTATAAGAATCTTGCTGACATCAAACTAGGGGTCTGTTTGAATAGATAAAATTTTAAACTACTAAAAAAGGAAGATTAAATTTAACCTTTAAACTTAAGAATTGCTAAATATTAAATTGTACAATATAAAAATTTGTATGTGCACCACTATTTGTAACGTCAATTAATGTGAACTGAAGTGTAATTCTTGCTAATTTCATATGTGTGTAACAAGGGAGAATTAAATTGAAGTTCTAAATACCAAAGTTAAAATGGGAAAACGGTAGTGCAGGGGAAAAGATTCCTTATATAATAATAATAATAATAATCGGTTTTTTAAGTGGAATGGCTAGTAAAAAAAATTAAATGACTAAAATATCTAAATATTTAGAGCAAAACTTGTCCTAAAAAATTGATAGTTAGAAGGAAAATATTTCTCATTCTTATATAATATAATATAGATGTAGATTCAAATTTTAATATAACTCTGGTCAAAATGTACATTACAGTAAATGTAACTTAAAATTCGTGCATTTTTTCTTCTTGTTAGGTTGGTTCTTTGAAAAGGGAGAAAAAAATAATTATTTTACATTTATCATATTCATATATTATGAATTATAATAAAAATATTTTTAATAATAATTTTAAAATATAAATAGTAACAATTTTAATATTTATTAATTTATTTAAATAAATTTATGTTTATAAAAAAATATTTTGGTTATAATGTGAACGTTATAATGAAATATAAATTTTTATTAATTTATATAACCATAAAAACAAAACTACCAGAAAAGACTATTTTTTAACCAATATGATTAAAAAAAATGATGAAACGCATGAATATAAAAAAAAAAAACAACAAAAATGTAATAAATAAGTATATACAAAGTAGCATGAAAAGATCATAACTAAAAAAATCTCTTAATCTACTTTATGAACCCTTTCCGAATCGCTCGCCTTTCTATGTTCAAAAAGTTGTTAAAATTGGCATTCGTAACCTCAAAGGATAATGTATAACTATATATGTATATATCTCCCAAGTTATTAAAAGTAAAAATGAAAAAGCAGTGATGATATATATATATATATATATATATATATATATATATATATAAGTATTTTTTCAGATATTTGTAAATCTGATTGGCAAATACTTCTACAATGCATTTATGGAAGTCCTTCCTCTGCTATCTTCGTCATTATGTTGTACAAACAAAGTCAAACTAAAATTTGGCGAGGTTTAATGAACCAAATAGACACCAGCCAATGCCCTCATTGAAAATAAATGTGCGACCCCGCTCAGTTGTTGAACTCAATACATCAAATGTCAATCACACATAAACGTGATTCAACTTTTGGTTGATTTTATGATTGTACTGTATCAAACTCAACATATCAAACTATTGATGAACAATTTAATTGTATAATGGAAATAAAAAAGATGTTATTAAGCATTTAAAAATTAATACAATGAGATAAAAAGAAAGAAGATATATGATGTAATAAGAAAACAAATAAAAAATATTTATTATGATACAAATATTGTTTTATGTATGATAATGAATTGAAAATGAGAATTGTATAATTGTAATGCTTTTGTATTTATTATTATTGTTATGGGTTGGATTATACTTGTATTTTTTTTAATGACTTTTTGTTGCTAATTTTTTTAAAAACAACTTGCTTTGTTTAATTTTGACATGCATAATTTCTTATGCTGTAAAATCAAGCGAATAGAGTAAGCTTTACCTGTTGGTCCAATCGACTTGTCAATGTGATCAATTGCTTTGCGGCTATTTAAGTAGTTTTGTTTTGTTTGGTTCAATGCATATATGTCTCCCATTTGGTGCATCAAAATTCACCTTGTTTCCATTTCATTATTGCTTTCGGATCCATTTTCTTGTTTAATCGATTATGATGTTCTTGTTTGGGTTCGTTTTCTCATTAATTACGATCGAGAGACAGATTATTCTCCCAATCTGATGTTGTTTGATGATCAGTCTTACGTGTGAATTAGGGAACTTAATTTACAAAAATCCATTCCCCCTCTTTTATGATATCGATCAGACTTCAAAGTTTGAGGAGTCACTTTGATGCATTGCAAATAATGGAAACATGCATGGATAGTAATTAACTATAGTAGAGATCATGATTTCCAAGTTATGGGACATTTATAATAACTTTTATGAAATAAAGCTTATTTAATTAGATTTATGAAAAATTATTTATGATCTTTGTATATTTTTAAAATTATTTCAATAATATTTTATAAAAGTTATTAAAATATATATATTTTGAATTTATTTAAATAAATTTTATAATCAAACTTATAATAGTTCTAAATGAAATTCTCACTTCAAACTTCATTGTTCTTTTTATATTGTATAAAAAATTTTATAATAGAATCGTTATAGGATTAACTATGAATTCAAGCAACAACATATAATTTTATAATATTGAATAATTTTTTTGAGATTCTTATTTGATAAGTTTTTAATATACAAATGTTTAATTTAAATTCATTCTTAACACAAATGACATATTCTTTCAGTATTTTAATTAACCAAACGGTATTATTTTATTTTTAATTTAAATAAACAATTTAAAATAAAAAATGATTTTTGTTCAAATATTTGGTATGTTAAATTAATATAAAGAACTTTAAATATCAAACTAAATTCATTAATTCTTAAAATAATTAACTTGAATTTTATTAGTGCTGAGTTTGATTTGGAATTATTCAATGATACCAATACTTAATTTTATTATTCTCTTAGAAACACAAGGGGATTTTGATATATTATTTTTAAAATTACAAAAAAAAGAGTTTAGATGGAATTTTTTTAAGAGGGTCAACTATATATTATTATTATTATTATTAAACTCTTTAATAATATTACATTGATACATGCTAAATTTAAAGCTAATACAATAAATCAAAATTTTAAATCTTCAATATGGTCTCAAGTTTTAAATAAATGAAGTATTATAACCAATAAATACACCATATGAATATTTTTGAACACATTTCAGATTTATATCATGGTAATTAAAGATACGATAAGAATTACATACTATTAAATGCTCCTGCTTACTTAAAAGAAAATAAAATTAAATAACTTTTATTTTTGATATAATAAATATTTTTATTCAGAATAAATTTATAAATTTTTATTTCTTTAAATAATGTGTTTAAAACATTCGTTAACATTTGTTTTTATAATATTAAAAATTAGCAATAATAAGAGCAAAACCAACCTATGAACCCCATGTTACTTAACAAGGTAAACTGATAGGTACCAATGTGTGGGGCGTCAATAATGCAACGCCAATCTCACATCACAAGTCGTGCTTAATCATCACTAAATTAAGAAACCATCATTTAAATTCTTGAAAAATTTGTAATTTTTTTAATATATATTTTTTAAAATTTTTAAAAGATAAGAAAATAATTATTTTAGTTTTATAATAAAACAAAAAATAAACTATTAAATTAATTAAAAATAATTATTTTTAAAATACTAACGCGATCGATACATCTTAAATCATTAATTCAAAATTAAAAGGATATGATTTAGTGAGTGTGAGACATTGAAGAAGAGGCACACATGCGCATATAAATATATATGTGGCAGTGGAAGCAACTTGATGTGAAGTGATTAGCAAATATATATGAAACTGAGAAGAGGAAATATGTATTATTTGACCTCTCACATGAAGTTGTGAATCTCTCTTACTTAGAAAAAAAGAAAAAGAAGAAAAAGAAGAAAAAGAAGAAGGGTTGAGTCCGTACAGACAAGTTTGTGATCCAGAATTGGAGGCCGTGGATGAATCCGTGCCTATGGTTTGGAGGGCTATTAGGGCAACATGAGTGTGTGTGTAGAGATAGAATATGTTGCAACTGTTCCCATTAAATATGTCAACCTCTATTACTTTGCACGTGATGCTACTGTTCATCTATACCTCTCTACCATTCACAATTAGGCTAAAGTACAAAACTCTTCCTGGGTGAAGTCCCCATGTGGTGCCCCTCAAAATCCTATCATATCTTCCAAATCTTTTTTGCATTTTTATAACTAATATACATACCCGGATTAATTTTTTATTTTTAAGAATAACCTTAGATACGATTAGGTTGGTAGGGATTTTGCTAAAAAGTTTTTCAGTCATGTCATAATATCTTCTATATCCAATTTGATGCTACTTAATAAGTTATGATATTTACATATATTCCTCAGCCTTTTTTTTTATTATTTTTAAGAATGTGTCTCAATATTAAAAAAATATTTAAAGATTGTAAAATTGGAATTCATAATCTTATAAATTAAGAATTTAAATTTTATCAGTTAGGTAAATTTGTAAATTTTTATAATTATTTTATCATTGATAAGTTAAGAAATGGTATAAGACATATATATATGGACACCATTAATTAATATGATTAATTACAAGGTACTGTTGAATCTTCAATCTCCATCTTCATCAAAATTTGACAAATATTAGCAGCATAGATAGAGCAATGAATCAGGCTCTGACAAATTCACTAACCCGTTAATTGTGTATGAGTGGTCAAGGCAATCTGTAGTACTAATAAGTCCAACATTCAATTAATGATAGTGCCTGATTTCTTTGCTGGCACGGCTAATAGCATGCTTGCTTTTGAACTTTGACATGGCAAATGGCCCTACCCAACAAAACACACACACAGTTGGTTATGTCATGATCCATATAGTCTTACTGTTTCTGCCTCAGGTAGAATAAGATTACCATATAACTAGTAACAATTATTAACTATGAGAATCAGAAGCGTACGTTATACTAATAATCTGAGTTCTCAGACTCTTCACATGCATACTTGTCCCACAAACCTTCAAAGGGTAGTTGGCATTTAGTTTTACTTTAGACTTGGAATCTATCAGGTATAGGATCCTCTGATAACAAAAAGGAAAAAAACCTCTGAATTAACTTTCTTCTTCATCTTCTTATTTTTTTTTTCTTCTTATCTTTAATAGTTCTTTATCACTTTATACTTTCTTCTTTGGATTAAACAATACTTAAATTGGTTAGGATATTCTCATAGGATGAGTGGTTTTATATATTAGTAAGCAAACTGGTCAAGGATTTTGTCAAGTTATACAGCTTCCTCATAAATCTTTTTTGTTTTCCAATTTTCTAATGAACACAATATTTCGGCTTTATCTATGAGACACCAAGTTTTATCATGCTGCTTTGTAATTATCCCAATAGAGGAATTTTGTTCTCTCTTGTTATTATGAGAATAACAAATCTTGACCATATAATTGATTATAATTACATAAACTATAAAAATTAAAATTGAATAAAATTAATTTAAATTATGTATAATGAAGATTTATTATTTTGAACAAGTGAGAATAGTTCTCAGCCATATAGGAGTAGGAGTAGGATGAGCTGGTTGATTTGAAATGAGGGGAAAAGGTTTGTAAGTAGGGGAGAGGGTGGAAGAGCAAAGGGAAAGAGTAGTACCAGTTAAAGAGGTGGAGTCATGTGAAGGCATTTATAGTGGGGTTTTGGTGTCTTTGTTTTGTAGTGCACATGGGAGAGAGTCCGTTCTGTGGGCAGTTGTGGAAAGCAAGAAGCATGTGAGTCCATGTGCCATTCTAAATAAATAGACCACTCCCAACACTTTGCACACAAATCTTTGTGCTGTGTCACCACTCACTCCCTATAATCACTCTCACCCTGGACTCAGTTTCTAGGCCTCTGTCCCTTCTTTCTGTGCTACCTAGCTTGTGCTTTCATTCTTACATGCTTCCACTAGTAAGCATATAATTCAATTTCCTTAATGCCACTCTAATTATTTTCTTTGCTAGCCTCCCATTTCATGGTGAACTTCACTTCCTGAACCACTAACTTCAACTGCCTTCAATTATAACCTCTCCAGAATCAGCTCTAGTTAAAAAGCTTGTTAATTTTACCTTCATTCTGCTCTATCATATTCAGCTGACAAGCAAGCTTCTTTTGTATCTTCCTCTCTTTTACTTTCATCATGTCCTATTATTATTATTTTGGTTTGTCTTTGCCCCTTAATCCTACAACTACATCTTCTTCCACTATCACCAACCATCCTTCTTTATGCTCTTTTTTAATCCCTTTTACTATTTAGAATTTTCTTTTTATAGAGAACAAAAAGGTCTTTCTGATTTCATCACCCCCAATTCTCTTTCTCTAGGTGGCAGCATTGTTGTCCAACTTGCTAGATTGAATGGAAACTCAACCAGCTAAACGAAGGCGTGTTTACTCTCTGGAACCAAACAAAATAGTTCAGACTATATTTACTAAGAATTATTTGAACTATTTGGTTCCAGCATTGATGAAGATAAAGGAAAAGAGTTCTTTAGAAGATAACAGACATTGTGATATGAACAATGCTGTCAAGTACGAAGTGGACATGGCAATGGTGTTTTCAGCCCAAGGCTTTGCATGGAGTAATGGCCTTAAAGTCAAGCTCCAAAGGGATCATGTCAATGCAGCTACAAGCACTAGCATTCCTGAAGTTGAAAATGAGGATGCTGAAGAATCATCAAAGATTTATGACCAAAATGAAACTGTCTCAATGGATTTCTCTTCAAACCCTAGCTCAAAGATCAAGGTGGAGGAAATTTTGGGGAGCAAGTGTGAATGCAAGGACAAGCCAGAGATGAAAAGGGATTTGGGCAGAGAAGAAGATGAAGATGAAGACATCATCAACAGGCAGTTGAAGAGGCTAGGAAGGTTGATGCCAGGAGGAGCAGAGATGTGTGATGAACAAATGGTTGCTGAGCTTGAGAGTTATGTAAGCTGTTTGCAAATGCAGGTGAATGCTCTTCAGTGCCTGCTGGCAGAAACGTCTTAATTTTACATCATTACATGTCTTGCATTTCCATAAATTATGCCATAAACTATGTTAAATTCAATATATATTAATTCTCCAAGAGGCTATGGTATATTAATTCATATTCTTTGAATATGGTTTAAAACTGTTTAGGGGAGAAGAGAATGGCAACAAAAAGAAAGTAGTAATTAATTAGCTAAAGGTGCTTTCAACCATTATCTCCAATGCAATGAACATATTCTAATTTATATATATATATATATATATATATATATATATATATATATATATATATATATATATATATATATATATATATATATATGCTTCTAACTACACACAATGGTGGCAATGAAAGTTGGTTAATTTGAATGTTTATTTTAGTATAGTTTATATCTACTGGCATATATTTATTACAATAGCAAAGGGTTTGTCAGTTAAAATAACAGCAGGTAAGTTGTTCATATTTTTGATTTGTGTGACACTGTTAGATATAGCTAACGCAAAAAGGTATTGCGTTCAATGAACTTGTGGTTTGTTTTCCCCCTACTACCACCTATCTGAACACTTGCTTTGGCCTTGTTTACGCAATCTACGAAGTGTCCTTTTTGGACCAGCAAAGTGATGCATCATTAAGACCTTTGCCAGCAGGTAAAAAATGATGATGCAATTGGTTTGCTTTTCCGTGAGTTGCTCAAATCATCAATATTTTGTGAAGGCCTTTATAAAGGAACAAACACATCATTAATACTCAAGTACTGCACATTTTTTCCTTAATAAGAGCTCAGAGACTACACCTTTGGATTCTGGGTTTTAGAAGGTACACATTTTTTAACTGAAGAGGGTCTGGGAAATGGGAATCAAACATTCGCCCCACTCAAGTTATCACTAACGTTTTGGATTCTAAACTAGTTACATGGAAAAGCATCTTCAATCAGGAAGAATCAAAATAGTTTTAACCTTTAACTTTTTAATTCAGCATATAATATTTTTATTTCAGCCCCCCCTTTGAATGATATTTATTGTGGTCGATTTTAGATCTCTTGATTATGACATATAATCGAATTGTAAACTTACAAACAAGTCATTATAATGCCATATAAATTCATCTATATATAATCGATATATGTTTATTAAACTAAATATATACTTGTTCGAAATTATAGATTTAGCATGTGTTGAATGTATGTGATGGTTACAGTGTGTAACTTTATATGGATTACATATTAGTGTGGATTGTTGAAATGTTTCTTTATAAATAATAAATATACGGTGTTAATTTATATAAAAATGAAAATATAAATATTTCTTTATTTGAATTGAGAGGGAAAAGAGAGAAAATTTAAAATAAAGTAAAAGAGAAAATTGAAAAATAAAAAATTAGTAAATTATCTTTAAATTTTGGAAAAAATAATTGATTATAAAATTGAGAGAGTGAGACAAAACTCCAAGCTACAGCATATATGAGAACTTAGATAAATTATATATTTGAGAGATTGAGATAAATTTATATTTTATAGTATATATAAAATATAGATAATTGAGAGAGAGAGAGAGAGAGAGAATAATTTGAATTGATAGTATAAAGATGAAATATTTCAAATAAAGAGTAAGAGAATAGTTTGAAGGATTTGAGAGATAAATTAAAAGAAAATTAAATGACTCTGTCCATGAATTTTTATTTGTTTACTTATTTAGAAAATTATTTTGTTTATCTATTTATTTAAAAAGTTAGAATGATGTTAATTATTATTTATTTGATTATATTTGCTTCTACTTAAATTTAAAATATTTTAATAATAATAAATAAATAAATAATATAAAAATTATAAATAATTTTAATAGAAAAATATTATTTATATTTTTTAAGATATATAGTAATAAACAGATAAAAAATAAATTAAAGGAATAATAAATTAACTTTCAATTTTTTTTGCTTATATTTGGACATTCAGACATATCATTGCCGATTGCCGAGAGAAGGGAAGAGAAGGAGTGTTGGGTGTGTCGAGTATCATACGTTTTCCTTGAGTTAATTAATGATGAGGAATTTAAGAAAAGGCCTTTCACCAATTATTCTATTATTTTGACATTTAGAAATTTAAAGTTTTATTATTTAATAAAAATATAAAAAAATATCTAAATATTTTTTAATTAAGTCAATTGTAAATTTTATATATACCTAAATAGAAAGTATAAATTATAATTAAAAAATTTATAAGTAATATAAATAAATAACTTTAAGTTATTAGCATAAGGGTTTAACCGCTTGACAATTTTGGCCGGTATATATAATTAATAAGCTTCATCATACACTACATATTGGTTTTAATTAACAAAAACAATTAATAAGTTAACTCAAACCTAAAAAGTTAACTAAGAGTTAAAAAAACCTAAATTTTAATTAAAATCTATTAACTAAAAGTTAACTTATTAAATTAAAAGCATTTAAAAAATCAATCGTTAAACTAGTTCATAATTTTTTTTATGTTACTAGTACATTACTTTAAATAATGTTTGAAATATTATAAATTAATAAAATATATTCATTTTTAATTATATATTGTAAATTAAATTGAAATTAGCAGTGAATCGTCACGTAGATTCCCTAGGTATGAAATTGTTAGTTCATAGTTGATAGTTTCTTTTAACGAATCTTTTATGTTACCCAAGCATGGATGCAATATCTATGTATCTATGCTCCAATGACAATATTTTGATTTTAATGCAACATCAATTCTCATTCGCCTGTAAGATCTTTAGATTACGACTATCAATCACTTTTCACGATCAAGCACCTCATCCTTTTTGCAGCTGCAGAGCATCTTTCAGCATCATAGTCCTTTACTTCATTTCACATTCCAACATTTTAAAGGTCAATTCTTGGTGTTGGAGCCATAACAATTCTTTTCTTTTCTCTCTCTTTTTTAATTTTTATCTAAAATCAAAACACACAAACCTATGCGCAAGACAGAGGGACGGGGCAAAATTTTCTAAAAAGGGTGTTGTTGTTTATGAGGAATGAGAGACTTCTAAAAGAAATCTTTTATTCAACTGTTAAAGAATGATTGGCAACAAAATGTGTTGCACATTTATTATTCATAAGATATTTGTAATATAAAAATATATATGATAATGAATCTTAATAAATAAATAGGAAATAAGCTTTTTTAAAAAAGAATAAATTAGACAAAATGTTCTCATTTACCATTCATCTTACTTTTATAATACTAATAATAATAATATATATGTCTGTATGTAGGTAACTTGCCGATTGTCTGAAACTTCTTTTCGCAAAACTTATCCTTAATAGTCAATCTTCAATTGCTTGGCGCATGCGTTAACGAAAAACTAGGTTATGCGTTAAATAATTGGCACTTGAGTTATCACACAGCACAACTAAGTAGAAGAGGAAATGATTAATATAACGAAGTTCATGCCATAAAAATAAATAAATAAACCAAAGCTCATGAACTAGCCAACATTTTCATTCAACAAGAAGCCAAGACATGCATTTTATTTTTTTAACACATCACGAAATTTTTACCAATAAATAAACAAAACTTGATCATGAAATGCCGAGTAAAGGGCCAACACCATAGTAATTAAGTGTATATAGCCTTCATGTTTCCCTTTAACATAAAGGGGAATCTCCTTTTCATAGCTTGTAAATGATACATTCTAGGAAGATCGATGGATAAATTAAAAGACTTGATTGACAATAAAGGTTAGATTTGAGCCTGTGTGAAAATATGATACTGCAACCCGCCAATAAAGGAGAGATCGATGTTTATGTATGAGATATGTCTTAAAATATCCCGTAAAAGAAAAAGAGACATGTCTAAAGGGTAACAGGTTTACAATTTCATAGCACACTATGTTCTAATCTATATTTATACCACAAATTAACAAATTGCACCTTTAAAAATTACTTCTCATCAAAGTTATATTATTTATTAACATTTTTTTTTCTTATGATTCCGCCCAATTAATCTATACCTGCTTCAAGTAAAATTGTTTATATCCTTTTTAATTTTATTCTTAATGTTAATATAGTAACTTGTACCAATTTACAACTACATGTTTAGTGTTTCTTCAAAAGTAAAACAAATTAAGAAGATTTTTTATACAACCAGATGATAAATAAAAATTTAATATTAAGTCTGCACGATTTGAAAGTAATATAATATTAGTGATATTTCTAATAGTTAAAGGGTTAATATAATATAACTAATTTAAAATACTAAATAAATATTTTTTTAATTGTATAAATTGACATAAAAATATATTAAATCAACATAAATT
Organism: Canavalia gladiata; assembly: GCA_037954105.1. Lineage (NCBI taxonomy): Eukaryota > Viridiplantae > Streptophyta > Magnoliopsida > Fabales > Fabaceae > Canavalia > Canavalia gladiata. The sequence goes on along the minus strand of CM075662.1, from coordinate 37,979,187 downwards.
GTATTAAATTTTAACAATTATATATTAAATTATTATTAAAATATTTTTTAATAGATAACTCATAACGAATATAAATTTATAAAAAAAGAGTCAATAAAAATTAAAAATGTTATTATTTTTTTAAAATCATCGTCAAATCAATTTTTTTAAATGAAAGACTCAATAATATTTTATATATTATCTTAATATTTATATATAAAAATTTCATAATTAATAACACACAAAAATAAAATTTACATAAAGTGTATTACTATCTAAATTATATATATATATAATGTACACATCATATGAGATAAAATATTAAATAGAAAATTTAATTTTATAATATAATAATATGCTATAATTTTTTAAATTGATATATAAAAAATTTAAAGCAAAAAATTTTATAATTGAAGAATAAATTATGAAAATAAATTATATAAATTAATTACTAATTTAATATGATATGCCACAATTTAATTTTATAAATCTTTAAAGGTGAAAAATGTTGATATTAGTCGTGAATAATTTGATATTAACTAAAATAAGGTGGAAACACAATGAAATGTTTTATGTAAGAGAAGGAGAAAAGTGATGCGGTGTATTGAAAGAAAGAGTAGATTAAAAGAAATCCAAAGGCACAAATTCAATAGATAAAGATTGATACATTAAAAAATTATTTAATTTACTTATTTTATATTAAATACTTCAAAGTTCCATTGATTAGCCAGTATGTCATACAAATTTCCATTTGCATGTCAAGATCGCAAAGAATTTTAATTTAACTAATTATTTATTGTGCGCCATGTGATAATTTATATTAATTTTTTTAATACACAATAGTACTTACTATTGTTAGTTTTATTCTTGGTCACATACATATATATATATATATATATATATATATATATTATATATATATTATATTTAATTAAAATTTAATAACAAGGACTTTCTCTTTGTTTAAGGTTTGAAATTTGTATAAAGATGGGTTCAAACATTTTAGTTCATAACAGAAGGCTATGCTCATATTGATGCAAGAAAACCCAACTGTAATATTGGATCTAAACCCGTAAAAAACAGTGAACAACCATTTAAGTTTTTCATGACAATTTCTTGACCAAACAATATCAATTTTTTTAATAATTATTTTAAGTCCCACATTAGGTAAAGAAAAGACTAACTATGAATTTATATATAAGAACAACTTTCATCCTATAAATTAGTTTTAGAATTAAGTTAAATACAAGTTTAATTTTCAACAATAATGTATGAGAATATTTAAAAAAGTCGTCCATATATATAAAACTACAAGCATGCCGTCCAAGCTATATATGATAAACAAACACAAAGATTAACCGGAATTTTATACCTTTCAATCGCTGGCTAAGCGTCCTTAGCAACAAATTAATAAGGACATTGAAAAAAAAAATGAGACACCTAGAACCAATGAATGCTATGTAATTTCAAAGGAATTGGCGCACCATTACCATTTGAAACTGTGGACGGGGAGAATAGGTTGTTGCAATGTGGTCATGCTGGAAACACATTGAAAGCTTTGAACACAAGAAGAAGAGAATGCTTGGAGAAGTCAAATGTTTTTTTTTTTTTAGAATTTTGAAAGCATTGATGATAATTGAGTGAATGGTAAGGCTATGAGGGAGGTGGAGTGGTTGAAATGGTTTTAAAGCTAGGAAAATGGTTGAAGATGGAGTGCATTTTTTGGTGTTATGCTTTAAAACTCCAATCCATAAAGAAAGGAAAAAAAAAGCTACTCTGCATTCATTATTCATTAATATACATAAAGGTCGATGTCAAACCATATAATTAATATATGGTAAGATAAACAAAAGTTTTCTCTAAATTCAAACAAATATTAATATTTATAATTACTTAAAATTACTTAAATTATATCTTATCGATTATGATCACATTTTAAAATTACTTAAACCATTAATAATAATTGAATATTATTAGAAGCAGAATTATTAGCTTTTGTGATAGCAGTCAGCGTTGTTGCAAGTTGCTAGCATTGATTTTCACAAAAAGTGTTGCACACGTGTTACTGTTGCTTTTATGAGCAATGTTTCTTAATTTAAAAGTATAGATTCCACTCCTTTTTTATTCATTATGATTGATTGTAAATGAGAGGAAGAAGTTTTCCATATTTTGTAGACAAGATGCGTAGCACAATTAATGGTGCTCTTAGAGTTAATTAGACTGTATTTGGCTGTGCGTTTTTCTCCAACGCTACAAAAAATTGTTTAATAAACGAACGACACAATGCTTAACCAAACACGCTGTTAATCATTCATGAAACTGTCAGGCAATTGCATCTTGTTAGTACGATAATAATAAACAAAAAGACAAAAAGTCTTATCATCAATTAACAGTGCATGTACCATATCAATAGCATGCATGCGAAAAAATACGGAGTAATTGTCAGTTTTACAAAAGGAAAAATGATGTTATATAATTAAAAATAGATAAAAATATAACACATGATATGATAAAAAAATATAATATATATATATATATATTAAAATAAAGTTGTTGTTAGATATATAATAATCAAAATTATTTTCAAAATGTTATGAAAGTATTATGCCATTTTAAAAGATTACATGATTCTTTTGGTAGACTACATTGGATATATTATATTAACAAAATTTATGTGTTGTTTGGTTGGAAATTTTTTTTATTTATTTATATAGATGTTATCATATTTTTATTTTATTTTTTATCTCATTTAATTTAAAAAAATATTTTTTATTTTATTTTTATTTATAAAGATGTTATCATGTTTTTATTCTATTTTTTGCTTTTAAAACTTTGTACTGAAAAATAAAAACAGAAAACAATTAAAAAATATTTTTATTTTTTGTTTTTACTGTTTTTTATACAAAATATTAAAAATAAAAAAATATTTTCTAAAACTAAATACCATCTTAATTTTCTTAGTATTTAGGAGAAAGGTTATTCATACTGTAATTGTGTGTTTAGCAATGCAAACAAAGTTAGGAAGCTATTAATTAATGTAATTACATGCAGAGGTCAAGAACACTATGGATCAAAGCAGCACCCACATGACATGTTGTAAAAAAATCAATTTACACACGTTACATTACTTTACATCCGCATACATTTAGATATGTACTGTTAGATATTTTTTTTAAATTTTCGATCATTAATTAAGAGATATAGATAAATAAAAATTACTATTTGCATAATTCTCAATCGCGGTTCTTACACGATGCCCTTCCCCTAACAAGTTTTGAACTTTTGTTTTTCTTCCATGTAACAAAGGAGCAAAGCAGAAAAGACCTGAATGCCCAAAGCAATGGTCCTTTTTTGCCGTACAAAGCCTACCAAAGGTAATAAAGTCTGAATAATAGAAGCAGGCCCAGTTTATGTTGGACTTCCCAACACCTCATTTTAACAAGATCAATTTTGTTCGTCCAAATACCAAATAAGGCCATTTTTGTTGACAAAAAAAAAGGAATTTTATGTTATTTTATTTTATTCTTATTTTAACTAAAACACACAAAAAAAAAGGGAAAGATATAAATAAAAAAATAAATTTTCTTGAAGTGTATTGATTTATAACCTTTAAGTATGTATTGAAGGAAATTGAAGATATATTTAATTTGGATTTATAGAAAGAAAGTAAAGAGTGCCTTAAAAAAAAAAAAGAGGAGCAGCCTTGGAGAAAAGAAGGGACAGGAATCCTCTCCTTGTGTTTGCTGGATTCAATATATATGTAAGAGAAAGAAAAATGTATAGAGATAAAGATAAAAGAAAATAGAGAAGAACAAATGGAGATGAATGTTACTTGAAAAGAAGAGAACACTTTAAAATGTGAGTTGAAGAGAGAAGGAAGAAGCTGAGAGAGGGAAAGGATAAAACATTTGTTGTTGAAAAAAAAAAGGTTTAATCATAATTTCAATCTCCTAATTTTGATAGTATGAATTTATTTTCGATGATTTTAATCCTCTAAAATGTAAAATGTTATTATTTTGAAATATTTATCATTTTTTTATCAAAAATAAAAAACTAATAAAATTTGATAGAAAATTAAGTTAAATTAATAATTTTTAAGTTTAAAATTAAGTTAAACTAATACTTAATTGATGCCCCCTCTGTTTGCTTTTCTTCTTTCCCCCTTTTCTTTCCGGTGAAAAAAGAAATAAAGGATCACATTTAGGCTAAATTTCCCATCGATTTTGTTTGATTTCTTTAAATATTTGTTGGGTCGGGTTCGCGTTTTAGAGGTTTGTTTTTGAAATATTTATTTGCTTTAAAGTTAAGTAAAATTAATTTTAAATTTTTAAAAAATTAATCCAAATTCAATATTTTTTAAAATATATATATTTTATATTAAAAATAAAAAATAATCTTTAAAACAAACAAATCGAATTAGAAACATAAAACATAATTGGGCCAAAGTTGTAAGAATAGTTAAAAAATGAAAGGACTAGAAAGCGTATTAAAATTATAAATAAAATATGATGGATTGATAGAATAAATTATTTTTGGATGTAATTTCCTTATAATAATAAACAGAGTAGATATGGTGGCGCGTGGCAGCAGAGGAACCACGAAAAAGGATGAATATTGAGTACAAAAGAGAAGCAAAAGAAAAAACGGGAAGGTTTTTGAAGTTTGAGTTAGAACAGAATCAGATTCAATCTTGCAGAAATGTACAGCACCAGCATAGCGTCCTCACACCAAAGCTTCCTCACCAACGCCCTTATTCCATTTACCCACAAGCCAAATCACAGAGGCACCACTTCAGTTATAACTGTTGTTTGTTGCAGTTCCCCATCTCGTGATCATCAACAACAATCTCCAAATCCAAGGTATCAAACACAACACTCTTTCTTTATCACTTTGATCCATGTTTGAATTCAATCTTATTATGCCTTTTGGTGATTTGACATGTTGAGTTGGTGTTTTATTTGCAGGAAAAATGATAACAAGTTGGCAAAGTTAGCAATGGTTGCATTGGCTGCTGGTGTGTTAACACTGGGTTCAGTTCATGATGCATCAGCCGCTAAAACTGGTGGTAGAATTGGTGGCCAGGCTTTCAAGTCATCAGCTCCGCGCTCCGCACCAAGAATTAACAACAATTCCAGGTAAAATGCTGATATTCATCATTTCAACTCATGTTTTTTTTTTTTTCCTATTATCTTATTACTTTATCATATTCTTATAACCAAGGCTGAAATTCTTAATCATCATTTTAGTTAACATTTTTGGTTCGCTTCATTAGCCTTGCCTGAAGTCCATTGACCGAAGAAAAATATATCCTAGGCACAAAGGTGTTCAATGTTAATGTTATATTTCTTTTAGTGTAATGTAGCAGATAATCCAAGTGCTGTGATATCTAGAGTTAGAGATGTCTGAATAAATTGTTTTTCTCTTTTTGTGTATGTAGTGTGTTTTAATAAGGAATATCTCATTTGAAGGTCATTTAGAGAATATTCAACGGGATATGCTTATAGTGTTTTTTTCGTTAAGCACTGGTTGCTTGATTTTTTTTACCATTGGAGACGGATGATTAGTATCCTAATTTAAGGATCAGTTGCTTAAATAATGAATGTGAGGTAGCTTGTGGGGTTTATTTGGCGGATTGCTCCATTGGAAAGATGAATTGGTTAAAATTGTATAAAGTGGAAAGAGATGATGTGACCTATAAAAAATGTACTCAAGTAAATTGTGGATGCTCTTAAGGGCTGTTGGTATTCAAACTGAAACGGAGTTTCACCAGGTTCAACGCATTTTATGTTAGAGTGATTTTTTATTTTATTTTTTTTCAATTTCATCACAACTCCGTTTGGCTACTAATATAAACAGGAACTTAGTTATGGTTTATATATCATTAGAGATCATATTGGAAGAAAAATGTCTTCTATAATATTTGGAGGGGACTTATTGTTCAGTGATTCCATATTATATCATTTATATAACCATATGAACATGAACATGTGAAGTTTCACCTGCATCATCTAGGAAATCTTGTTTCTGAAATTTATGTGAATTGACAGGACCAATATCTATGTCAATCCTCCGGTGGCACCTCCACTTGGTGGTTATGGCTACGGTTATGGTGTGCCATTCTATGGTGGGTGGGGATGGTCTCCATTTTCTTTCTTTGCACCAGGTCCCAGTGTAGCCATAGGCGTTGGAGGTGGATTTGATACTATTCTTCTGTTTATGTTTCTTGGTGCTGCTGCTGCAGTTGTGAGGAGATTCTTAGGGTCAAGAAATGATGATGATGACTACTAGCAGTATAAAAATTAAGCTTTTTAATAGTTGGAGAGAGGGTGTTAAATAGATGTTTAGAGAACTGGCAAGGTGACCAATTAATTAATTTGATGTATTTTGTGATACCATACTTGAAAGCAAAGCACTCAATCACATGCTTTCTAATGCAGCGGTTTAGATGTTTTTTACAGTGTGTTGAAACATAGATAACTGTCAAGTAATAGAGATACATCATCATACTCATTCAGGGAACTCTTCATTTACACTAATTTAAAAAGAATCAAGAAAATATAAGATTTTTGGAGAGTGTTTGATGACACTCCTTTTTCCATGCCTTTAGTGATGATTGCTTGTTTTAAATTTTGATAAAATTAATTTTCAACTATTAAACATGATTGAGATGTGTTTAAATTAATTCAAACCACAAATTTGGCAATGAAAAGTGTGCCGTAGATTCAATGTCTGTGAAATTGATTTTAGTGTAAACTAAATAGACTCTAAACATAATTGCAACAATTCTGATCAGGAATTTGAAAAGCGAAAAAAAAAAGTGGCTAAGTGATTAAAGAATGTAAATAATTTTTCTCTGTCAAAATTATTGTTAAATTCTTAATATAACCTTCACAATTATTATTTTTATTTATAATAAGTATATAAATATTTAAAAAGTGGGTAGAAATAATGGTATAATTAAAACATTAATGGTTAATATTGTCCTTGACTTGTTAATAGTAGATAGATAAACAGTTTTAAAGTAAATAGTAGATGGATAAAAGAAAAACAGAAAAACTCATAAATTACTACTATTTAATAAATAACTTTTTAGAAATAAATAGGCGCAACAAATTATAAAAAGAAGAAAGGGCTTTTGAGAGCTAGGTATACCAGGCCCATGATAATTTCTTTGGGCCATTTTCTTAAAGACTAAGTTGGCTCTTACATTTTATGCTTGCTTTTACAAACCATTTCGGAGATTCATAAATATATAAATTTATGATGAAAAATCATGATACATGATAAATGAATTAAGAAACTGAGACTTTCCGTGAGTTAGTATACGCTAGTAAGTAAGAACAAAGAGAATGAAAGTGATAATATTTGTGCATGGAGTAACTAAAATCTAATAATTAATGCATATCTCTGCTTTGATGTTTGAGGACAGTGTCAGGAGTCAAGATCATCAAGAAAGCTTAGAAAGTGAGCGTTAGTTATTAGTCACAAATTCTTATTTTTACCATTAAAGATCTTTTTAATTTTCATTAAATGTATATTATTTTAGTTATAATAGTATTCAACTGGTAGTTGGAATGATAAATATTAATGATCCATGTATTAAAAAATTGATTTTTTCAATGTGTATATAATAAATTTTATTTAAAATTACATAATTTAATATATATTAGAGAATACATGTTAAAAAAAAATTAATAGTAAAGAATAAGAAATCACTAAGAGTTGGGTGTAAACAGGGAGCTGTAGAGCACTTAACCAATAGCCATTGAGGATTCATTGATTCTTCACTCCCGCACTGGGGTTTGCCACAATAACAAAACAACAACGAGAGTGATTTGCATCCAAAATCCAAATCATGCAAATCCTTCTGAACCACAATTCTTGACCCACCCTCCACTCTTCATTCTACTTTCTCACATTTCCATTTAGGCTCTGTTTCTTTTTATCTTTTTAAAACGACAAGAAATATTTTAGTTAAAATTATTTTTAGTGAAAAAAATTATTACGAAATAAATTTTCAATAAAGAATTATCTAAATATACTCGTGTGCACTGGATAATCCAAGATAGGGAAGATGATTTTTTAACAAAGATATCTTTTTTGACCAAGAAAAAGCAATCCTATCCTTTGCGACCAAACCTTTTTCAACTTTATTTTCATGGTCCTTCCTTTTCATCTGAAATAAAGCAATATATATATATATATATCATCGCAGGTTCTTTTTCCTATATTCTCAAGGTTTTCCTTTATCATTTTAGCCTATAATTACAATAATTGCATGAAATAAACGACATGAATGGGCAAAATAATAATAATAATAATAATAATAATAATAATAATAATTATTATTATTATTATTATTATTTAGTTCAATCTTCTATTTGAAGATATTTTACCAACTAATTAACTTCAACTTTCAAACTTCAATCACAAAGTGAAACAAATTTCAATAAAAGGACATATTTTATTTTTATAAGTTCATTAAAAAAAGTAGTCTAAACATTCATTTCGTTTTTTAAATTTAAAAGAAAATGTTAAATTAAAAATTCATCCATACACTTAATATCATTTTTTGTTTGTTCTTATATGAAAGAAATCATATATATTAACTCTTACGAAATAACATTTACAAATTAGACCCTATCACTTGAAGATGTATAACAGTATATTTATTTTGTTAAAAAAATTGATTTAATTTTACTTTTAATTCTTACAAATTTTGATCCCTATTATATAAATACTCTATACTTTAATCTCTATATTTAACACATCTTTTTTTCAATCTTATATAGAAAAAGTTTAACATTGTTATAATTTTTGCAAATGACATGAAATGATTTGGATGTAACTTTTTATGCGGGGATAAAAAATGTATAATTTTTCTATGTAGGAATCGAATTTTTCGTGTCTGCTTTTGATTCAACTAATTTTAGAAAAATAATTTTTTTTACATTTTTTTTTGGAAAATAAAGAACTATTTTATAAAAATAATCATTTCAAACGTACATTTAGTTTAACAAAAAAAAAAGGAGATCAAAGAATCAAGTAAAAAACAGTCCTTCTCACAACCTATATAGCATACAAAGGAATGAAATGTAAAATGTTATATGTTTTTTGTTTTGATTAAATTTTTAAAATATATCTTAACTTCATAACTCTCAGTAAATGACCGAAGGAAGGTGGCAATCTAAGAGAAATCTCTCTAAAACTGATGTTATAATTTTGAGAAAAGGTCAGATAGAGTGTATGAAAGTAATAAATTCCACTGTTGTCTATGTTCCGAAATATCCAAAGTATCACTTTGTATTTGATTTGATATCTAATGTTAGGGATTGGAATAGATTAGATTTAGACGAATTTGAACTGATTTACTTTCCAAATAAATAGTATGGGTCTGGTGTATTTATTGATGTAAGTACTTGTTTTTTAGATTTAATTTTCTTTCAAAAGTTTACGTGAGTCTGAAACTTATTTTAAAATATTACTTTTAAATAAGTTGACAAATCTATCTTTAAATAGGTTAATAAATATAATTTTAATATGAACTAAATAATTTAAATGTTTTAAAAAAATAATAATTATTTAATCTTAAAATCTTAAAATAAAAATTTAATACAGCAATAAAAAATAATTATAGTAATTTTTAAATTTATCTAAATAATTTGACACATCAAACTTAAAAGACTAATATTTAAAATGCCCAAATTTTTTATTTTTAAAATATCTTAAATTAAATTTATTCAATAAATAAACTTAACCTGATTTCAATTTTTAAGTCTGATGTAGATCTCCAGAATCTTCCATCCCTACTAATAACAAAAACAAACAAGGAAAAATAAAATATAATAATTTTGACAATAATATTTGACGAAATTTTATTTTACATAATAATAAAATTTTAATTCAGAATTTTATATAAAACTATTCTAATCTTGATTCCTTACTGTTAGAATAATCCAAAAGATTTATATCAATAAAAAATAATATGAATAAACACTAGAATAACGTGGAAATGAAGATATTGTTAATAATGAATAGAGGGTATTAGATCCAAATAAGAGATAAGGGTTCATTCCAAAATGGGGAGATTCCTTTATTTCATGTTTTGATTTTGATCTAATTGGTGGGGAAGTCACACACTCAATGCTGCGAATCTGATGCATTGAATGTGGAAGCTGAATTGGAAGCAAGGATTCTTCTTCCCACCTAAGCTTACTGTAGAAACCTTTATCGTCTCCACATTCTTCACCCACCTCAATTTTTTTATTCTTTCCCTCATATTTTATTTAATATTTATCATTCTGATATCAAAATTAAGAAATATAATTGATATTTTAAATTTTATTAAAATTATTTTATAATTTTTTAGTTAAAATAGATTATTTTAAAAGATACATTAATGATGATTAAGAATATTATAAAAATAACAGTTTATTAATAAAATAAAATAAAATATCAATGAAATGGAATGGAAGGAATATTATTTTTAATAAAAAACAATTTTAGGTGGCCTTGCATTGTCATGAACTGTATGTCACATTACATTAGAAAAATAGGCCAAAAATAAAATAAAACTACATCGTTTTGCCTGCTTATATTCAGTTATTGATATCACTGCAAGTTTAGAACCACAAACCCGTAATATTTAGACATTCTTATCACAAAATTTGAATAATAACTTAGTGACTAGTGAGGAATAGAAGAAACAGAAAATAAAGAACAAAATGTGATAAACGATGTGATTTGATCAAAAAAATAAAAAATAAAAGTTTTGTATAAAAAGTATAAAATTATTATTATTTTTTTAAAATGTCAATCTTAATATTAATATTTAGGTTTGATTTTAAATATAAAAAATGAAAGATTTATTTTTTAAAAACATATTTATTATGCCAAAAGTGTAATAAATATTTTTATTATAAATTTATTATTGTTGGATGTTTAAAATTAATCTCTAGAACTAAAATTCATTTAAATAATATGTCCGTTCGCATTTATATTGGGTTTTTTTTCCTGTGAAAACAAACAATAAGAGTTTTATCAGAATTAATTTTAAAAAATCAATTTAATTAGTATTTTCAGTTTCAGTTAAGTGTGTAATTATATTAAATACTTTGAGAAATTATTTTATCACTCATAATAGTCTAACCTGATTCAAACAATATTACCCCTTATTAAAAATGTGTGTTTTTTATAAAAAATTGTAAAAAAATTTGAATGTGTAAGAAAGAGTGTTTTGATTGGATATGCAAAGAAGAGTCTAAAATGTTAAAACTTTTCGTTGTTTTTTTTTTTAATCTAATGAAAAGATTCTATTTCAAGTTAAGAAGTTTTCTTTTATTAACTTTATATATTAAATTAAATTATTTTCCAAAATAATTTATTCTCTCTTAAAGAAAGATAAATATTATTTTAATTCTTAAAATTTATTTTTTTAATTTATTAGACATATATATATATATATATATATATTACAGTTTTAAGTACTATTAAATTATATTTAATTTAGTTAGGTATACTTATTTTATAATGCTAAATATTTCTACTTGATATTTTACTTTATATATTTTCAAGTTTAACTTGAGTTTTAAAAGATACGTACAACTGTACAAGTACACCATGCTTACGAATCTTGATAATATAAATTTATGTAATTGACAGATGGTGTAACAAATAGATATTCTATGGTTAGTTCAGGATGGAGCAAGAAATCTAATTTGATGAGGCTAAAATTAAATAGCATCTAATTTATAAATAAAGAAAATTTTAACTATTTTGTATATATATAACATATGTAAAAAATTGATATATAACTAATAAAATATATAAATTAAAATTAATTTTTATTTTATTTTATTTTATTGCCTTTAGTTTTTTTAGTTGTCAACAAATCAAATGATATAAATTTTACTTCTTCAATTTATCAAATTGAATGTTTATTAAAAATTAAAAATGTATAAAGAAGTGTGTGTATGTGTAATAATTTTTTAATCGCATATCATGTACAGATAAAATTAAGGAAGTATCACAATTTTTTAATATAACAATATATCAATAAAATAATTTTTTGTTTGAGAATTACCATGATTATATTAGGCACCCCCACTACCTTGTTCATTGGTTTACAATCAAGTAATCTATTTGAATATATTAAGTTAATGTAATTTTTTATGGTAATTTTATTTTTTCAATGCAAACAATTAAAATTATTTATTTTAATATCACAAAAATAATTTTTAAAAAATATTATTTAACATAAAATTATTCAATTAGATTTAATAATTTTAATTTTTTTAATCTAATTTTCATGAAAGATAATCGATTTATTATGACATACTTAAAAATCAAATCTTATTCATTAAACCAATATGAATAAGATTTATTAAAAATTAATCTAACGGTAGAAAATTAAAGTAATTTGTATGAAATTTTAAATTTAAATTATTATTTTCATTTATAAAAAAATCAAACATAAATAAGCAAAACTAAAAATTACTTAAAGATGAACATCATTTTATTTTATTATTATTTTGCCTAAATAAAAAATACCTCTTTTTAAAATTGGTAATAACAAGTTTAGGAATAAGGAAAAAGAAGATCAATCTCAAGTCTTTTGTTCAGTAAAGAAGATGAACGATCCATATTGTGTGTACATGTGTGGCATCACTTTATTTAAAGTTAAATTGGTTTTCTAGTCCCTAAATTATAAAAAATAAATAAATTAAATGAATTTCTATACTTTAAAAAGTGCATAATTGTGTTTTTAAACATAATCTTTGTAAATTAGGTTCACTTTTGACTAATTGACTAAGGTTTTGTTAGAGTTTCATCAAAACACCTTAACCTATTTGAAAACTTTCAAATATTTCAAGAAGCAAGTTGCAACTTTAATGATTCAATAAATTATTAATCTATTTGAAAAATTTTAAATAGATTTGTGTATTTTAACGAAACTCTAGTAAAAAACTTAATAGAAAGTAACTTATAAGTTTAACATTCATTGAAATCTTTTAAAATATATAGTTGAAACACAAAAGGTTAATTTAATGTTTATTGAATTGCTATTATATTAGATTAATAAAGTAAGCATGATGGCCATGGAATTCATCTAACACGCTCCTTTGTGGTCTCAATCAATCAATGAAAAGGAAAATAGGCTTTAACCTAGTATGCTTGATCGAAAAGCTCAATCTAGATTCAATTGCTTCCTAAATCAGCCAACTAAAGGCATATTAGTGAAGCCCCATGAAAAAATATCTTAACTAACCAACAATTGATCCCAAAACGGGTCAAATCACATTTTGACCATTAGATCCTCAGCACTCGGTTGTAACTTGTAAACAATATGATAAGTGTACTAACAAACATTTACATGGTTGGGTGTCTGACAAGTGTCACCACCATAATTTTTGACCCCATATCACACAACATTTTCTGATCATACCTTATCACAACCCATATAGCATGTAAGTGGGAATGTGACCATATGAATCTATGGATCATGACGGCACTTAGTGTGGCAGCCATTTGTTGAAGAAACTCAAGCAACTACTTTGAAGTGACCAATTATATTTAAAATTAATTTTTTTATATACAATGGGGTCCACCAGATGCATGCTGAAGATGAAAATATGCTCGAGATTGAGATCCAATTAAAGATTTATTATCTTGGGATAGTGTGCACCTTTTGATTAGTTAATGGGTATTGTTTAATTTTTTTAACCATGTTCTTCTCTAAGCTTGTGAAATTTAAGTTTAGTATATAGATGTAGAGGTGGGGGACAAATACAAGACAGACAAGGACCACCTATGGATCCGATAATGATCCAATAGTTAAATGTTATTTATAGAAATTGACAAGACTTAAAGCTATTAAAAATCATGAACTAATACAGATTGAAGCCAAAAAAAGAAAATAAGGGAACAAAACAGCAATTTGGGGATGGCTTATGTGATGAGCGACTGTCTAGTTATTTGGATTTATCTTGAGAAAAGAATCTGTTATGGGTTTGTACGATCATGATTGATGAAGATAATTATTTAAAAAATAAAAGAAGTGTCGGTACTACTATCACTACTGCTAGTATAAAATGGACAAAGATTTGTAAATATACCTTTGAGACGTAGACCTATACTATACATATAAAACAGTTTTGATGCTTTTATATTATTAATAATACCATATAGTTACCCTAAAAAAGAGAAAAAATATTTTTTATAGAATAAAAATCTATCACAAATAATAATAAGTTCTACTAATTAAATTTGTTAGGATAATTATATTATTTAATAATATGAAAGAATTTAGAAGAGAGAACATAATAGATTATAATATGAAGAAGAAGGAATAGCAAATTTTAGGTGTCTAGAAATCAAAGATGATATAAAAAGTGAAGTGAATTTAAAAGGCATATATGGATGAGTGGTGGTGGGTAGGGTTGTGCCTTGATAAGGCTACAACGCGTGCCTTTCCTGATCCAAATTGAAGAAACCATTGCAACTTGAAATCTAGGACTCTTCTTTAATCATGCATACACTTTCTCTCCTTCTCTCTTATTTATCTTCAAACACCAAACCCAGGGTTTACTTGAAACTTAGTAAAATAGACACCAAAAAGGTCGTTTGAGTCATTTATGGGTAGCTCAGTTGTTATTCAACCAAAACATCCTCAGGATCCAATAAAATTTGGTGACTCACACACATCTTATGTGCGGATCTCATTTTTTTTTTCTCAAAAAAAAAGAAAAGAATAGACCTCTCCAAATTACCAAAATAATTAACATCTAGGAAGTTTTTCTAAAATTATAAGTATGGATCAGTTTAATCATTGAGAAAGTATACTAAAAAAAAATCATTGATATTGCATAAAAAATGTTATTTTATTGATTTAAAATTATAAAAAAAACAATATTTAATCATTTTAAAATCTATGATAATGTTATTATAATTTTGAAGACTGAATTAATTAATTTATATTTATAACTTGAGAAACTAATTTAGTGTATTAGTTATTTAGGAGAAGTTGGTTTTATTCCCGTACGTCATACCGAGAGTAACTAACCCTTGAGTCATGACATAGAAAATCCACTTAAGTCAAGGTGGATATAAATCTCATCTTTGATTTTGACAACTTTTTTTATGTCCACCACCAGTTGGTGTCCGGTACAAACATCTCTCTCATAATAATAATAATAATAATAATAATAATAATAATAAGTAATTTCAATAGAAAATGGGCAATATAATCAAGAAAACAAGAAATTTATTAAGATTGATCTAAGGTAATTTATGTAAGATGGTGAGCTCAAACTTCCCATTTGATCTACCCAAAAGAAAAAAAAGAGGATGATATTAATTGAAGCTACACCTTATGATGCGGGTTCTTCATCAATTTGCCTAACCAATTGTAGCATTTAAGGCAATACCATATAAAACTAAAAGACTAGAGAAGAATTACGTACAGAAACTGCACAAGTAAGAGACAAAAGACAGGCTTGCCCATGTACATGATGAAAAGAGATTTTAAATAGCAAAATCTATGTATTGTTTAATGATTCATAATAAAGAATTGTACATATATATACGTTTGTGGTTCTGATTTATCCGGATAAGAATCTTGAACTCTTGGAAGCTTGTGAGGTTCAAGTCCATAATGGTACCATTTCTTGCCCTTCAGCTTTTAGGGGGAAAGTGATGGGTGAGAACTGAGAAGTTTCCCTTCTCAGTCCTAACTGCCATGTCTTATTCTAATTGTTACTCACAACTTAATAACATTTTTTTTTCGATTTACTTTCACGATTAGATTCTATTAATTGGGTCATTCATCAATGTCATGTTAATAACACGAGCATTAAAGAAATTAAAAGGATACAATAAATTCATAAAGTTATTAGATATTGTTTAAAGTTGATATTTTTAAAATTATATGATTACTTGATATTATAATAAATACATAAGATTGCTTGGTATATCAATATATAGTTCTTTTGGAGAAAATTAAAGATCGATACTTTTATTAAACAAGAAAATAATCACTAATCTTTCAATTGTAACAAAACTACAGAAGAGTGAAGATCAAGTAAATGGAAACATGAAAGTTCATACATATACATTTTTTTCAAGTTATTATACATATCGTTATGAGACCAAGCACATAAAAGTTATCAAAGACTTTTGCATTTTCAATCAAGGTATTATTTCTTGCTTTATTCTTCGAGAGTAAATACAAAATGAGTGGAATTCACTTTATCTTTATGATTTGAAAATAAGAAGTGCTTTTCTTAGAGAGCTGCATTTGAATTGCTTGTAGTTAATAACAACCGTTGAGAAAATTGAGGTTTTATATATAGGAAAGCTTTTTCTTTCAATTTTTCTTATGTGACTTCAATACTTTAAAGTTATATTAAACTCTGATTAATTTAAATTGAGTCAGGTAGATTCAAATTAAATTTTTTGTTTAAGGAGAAATAAATGTGATATGGCTTAGATCAAAGAGTGTTGGGAGTAATTAAAGGAAAAAGATTGTTGAGAATTTTTTCACTCACAAAGAAGAAACATGTGCTTAATGCTAGATCCTCTCAATAGAACTTGTGATTATTTGTATCACCCTCCAGTGTATGAGGAAGGAAATAGCCAGTACCATTTTCAAATCCCAAGTCCATGATATTTACTGCTGCTGAGAGAAAATCATTATGAAGAACACCAATAATTCCTGACATTGGTTTCTGATGAAATCATAAACACTACAGGGGATTGTTCTGCATGTACGGAAAGAATAATCAAATCCCAATAGTTGAATTTCCAAAATCAAGAAAGTTTAAAGAGAGAGAGAGAGAGAGAGAGATTCTAGTGGTATAGTAAAAAAGCACCAACTTTCATTGCTCATGCATATCTAGATTAAGCCCTACAAGACTTTGTCTGGAATATCTTGTTCACTGGCCTACATTGGCTCATGTTTAGGAGTGTCATTTGTTTTTATTAAACGTCTTTGTGGTCCCCTCTCTCCCACATTACAGTGAAGCAACAACATGTACAAAATACAATCAACTACAGTTAATGTTATAATACAAAATTCAAAAATGTGCATATTATTATATAATATGAACATATATACATCTCTCTCTCTCTCTCTCTCTCTCTCTCTCTCAAAATATCACATAGTCACTCATACACATACAGACACATTGCTACTCCAGCTTTTTCTCTTGCCTCCTTCCTTCACAGCCTGTCAAACCTGAATTATTAAACTCATGATTAGAGTTTTAAATTTGAGTTGGTTGCTTTCTTGTTTCTTAGTAAATTAAGGGTTGAATGGTTCTCACCTGCCAAGAGATTTGCTGCTGTCTATGACCTTTCTCTGGATTCACCAGGTGGTACACTTCCTTTGCCTTGAGAAAGATTCAAGGAGAATCATGAAACAATTGGCCCTTTGTAATATTAGTATTGGTTTCATTTGTAAACCTCACTTATGGGTATAAATGCTGGCATGAGAAAGGAAGATATTCAATGACCTTCATCACAGAAAGCTGCAATTTTGGTACTTCTTATTACAGGTATTAATATTAGAGCTTCAATTCATATATGTTTTTTTATTTACTAGAATTAGGTATATCATATCCTAATGAATACTTTTTTAAAAAAAAAAAAGAAATTATGTGGAGTCTCTAAACATAAAGTGTACATGAAGGTGTTGCAGTTCTGAGATTCAATGCTTCTTAAGTATTTATTTTCATCAAGTTAAAATTAAAGACCTTTTTTTGTTAGTTTTAATTGCCATGGAAATGATATCGGTTATCCATCCATGGTGATACATAAAAAGATTGAAGAATAACATAAAAAAAAAAGTTGACTTGCACATATCCTTGATATGTAAACTCCGCGTGTGTATGTGATGCAGTGATATTTGGATTTTCTTAGATTCTTTTGAGTGCCTATTTATTTTAGGTTCATGGAAAAAAAGTTTGGTTTGGTTGTTATCTTTAGAATTGCACAAAAGAGAGTATTATAAGAAACAGGGATAAGTGGAAACTTTTGTGAGGAAAGTATCAAGATGAAGACCACTGTTATAGGCCATATGGCTAGTGCTGCTGCCATCATACAATCTTAGACCCACATATTAGTTGGTTTCACTATAGCCTACATCTACTGTTCATGTTACACGCTGCTTCAGTGTCCCAGCAGTGTTTAATTGCACGTTTGATCATTTCAATGCATAAATTCTCTTGGTCCCATCACTCTCCACTTTTTGTTACTAAAGTGAAAGCTCCTATTTGGACTAATTATCTCACAAAAACAAACTAAAATCTTTTCTATATATTGCCTGCATCTCTGCACCAAAAAGGGCAGTGACAGAATCTTGCAGGATAATAGTGTCAGCTTATCATGACTAACTGATCCTGTTGGATTTTCGTTTCAATTTCTTCCCTTATAACTGATTTGGTGTCAGGTATAGCTACCTATCGGTTTGAGTTTCAACAAGTACTAATTTTGAAGTTTCCAGTTTCTGTTAATCTTCGTTGTTTAGATATTAAATTAAATTCTCCAACCCTTGGCCTAATTGAATTTCCCCACCTTCACATTTTAGCTTGAGAAATCATTACTCCTTTTGATTAGCATATAAAACACAGAAAGGAACAACACATACTTTATTCATTACTCTCTCAAGGATTTACTCAATGAAAAGAAATTTTCTAATTTTGACTTGAGGCATTGCCTTACACTAACTAGATGTAGAAATTGAAGAAGTCAGACCATAGAAAGAAAAAATTGAAAATAAAAATTAAATAAATGTTTTTTTTTCTTTTTTGTTTTTTTCAGATATGGGAACCAAAATTGAATATTCCATAAATCTTCTAGCAACCTTAGTAGACAGCAACAACTTGGCTGTGGGTGGAGTGGATGTCTGGGAGCATTATCAGAACAAGCCGAAAAGGAAGGGAATCAACAAATTGGGAGGTCCCATGGATAGGATGCTTGACAGAAACAATATAGAATCCATCAAAAAGACAATGCAGATGCATGAGGACATCTTCAAACACCAGGTATCCTGAAGATTTGTTATATGATTTAACTTTTCATCTTAACAAATACAAAATTCTGGTTGACATTCAATTAGTGCCACAAAATGTTTGATTACATGAAAATCAGGGTCATAGGACCAACCAAGTGTCTTATTAAACAATTTTGAGTGTAAATTTATGAGCATTCCAGATTGAAGAGGAGAGGCTAGCAATTTATATGGCCATTTTTTTTTATCTTCAAGACTATTCTACTGCATATTACATGTAAAATGCAAATGCAATCATGATCCTTTGACACTGAAAATACTAATTTCAGAATCAGTTATGATGAACTCCTTCATTTATTGACATCAGATCCATGGCCATATTTTTATCACTATATCAACTTGATTAATTCCAAGCAGCCACCATATGTGAAATATTAGTGTTAACCCTGCTGAAAAAGGACATGATGATGAGCAAGAATTTTAATCTCATAAAAGTTATCAATTATGAGAAATTGGAATTTACAGGTAAGAGAACTACACCGAGTATACAGTGTGCAAAAGATGCTGATGGAGGAGCTCAAAAACGAAATTAGACAGGAGAAATTTTGGAAGCCGGTAAATGACATAGATGTAAGCCATCCACATTCCACAGAACATCAACATCCTCAAACAACACAAATTTCACACGGATCTGATTTCCATGTTCAAAGTTTAATAGAGGATCTAGGCTCAAGAGAAAGGAGTGGAAGCTGTTGTGGAGACACCATCAAAATGCAAAGAGGTTTTGATATTGAAAGGCCAGCTAAGGAAGACATATTCACTGTTGCACGTGGCTTTGATGAAGGTGAGGCAGGACCTAGCTCCCACACAGCATTTCATAGTTGTAAAATAAGTACTGGTGGATCTAACGAAGAAATGGAAGTGGATTTGACACTAAGTATAGGAGGTAGCCAAGTTAAGAACTCTCAATTAGCATGCTCAAACTCAACCAATGGGAAAACTAGAGAGCTCAACTCATCTGCTTCCATCAAATCAGATAGAGTAGGAGAATGCAGTGACCCCACCACCCCAATTACCAGCTCCACTATCACATTTACTCAAGAAAGAAAAGGGCCACATTGGCTTTCTCAAGCTCTAAAGCTTAAATAACAGCATGACTTGTTTGTTTGTATCCTTTCAACTCTTCATGGACCACCCAATTTATATGGTTCATGCATTCATATTCCTACATTAGTTTCTACTTTATTCCAATAAACCAATTATAGCTTATGCACCAACTTCAGAGTGCCCTTTCTGTATATAGATAGCAGTTAATTTGCACCACTTCTAAAATTATTTTCATTTCCAACATGTTCTTTTCTAACCTAATAACGCTATTGTAAATGTTGAACTTAATAATACTGGGACAATTTAGTGTATTTAAGCATACAAGAAAGTCCATTATAAAAAGACTAATAAACTCAAAAGAGAATAATTGTTATTTTCTAAATGATATACACCGTCATGAAGTGGGCTACGACATCACATGGTAATAATAAATGGCTATCATTGTTCTTCAGATTGTGTCTCTTGCAAGCAGAACAATCAGCATATGCAGAACCATTTTGTCTGCTCAGAAGTTGCTTCATCTTAATGTCAGGGTCATTTCCACACTCTCTTAAATTCTTAATGCTTTATAAGCAAAAACATTGCAAATAAAGGGGACCTGAAGACACGCATATTAAAGTCCTTTATTACTGTTATAATTTTATTAAATTATTAGTTTGATTAATAAAATAAAAGAAAGACATTTTAATTATCATCAAGTACGTAAATTAACTGGCTATGTAATTATAAAAAAATTTTAGAGAAAATACTTGTCATCTATAATAATCCTATCCGACTCAAATAAAATTGGTTCAGTAATTTTAAATAATTTTTGCTTACATCAAAAGTTTAAATCTTAATATTGTCATTCTGAAATTAATAATATAGAACTATCATTCTTAACCTAAAATATTTCTTTTTAGTTTTGAATGGTTAATCTTACAATCAGGGGTGGACTTTTATTGTCAGGCTTCCCCAAATCTATTATTTTGCAAGATAACTTTTGGAGGATAATAATTTCTTTTGGATACTGCAGAAATTTTAGATAGGAAAATTTCATATGTCATTTATTGCTAATTTTAGTTTTATTTTGATGTATCAATTTAGACTGCTCATGTACATTGGTTGGAGTCTTCATACTCCATGAAATATATTCATTTTTGTTGATTTAAAATCGTATTTAATTCATGTAAGAAAATCTGATTTTGAATCTTCCAAAGTTTTCTGTTCAAGTTGTGCCATTGCTCACAACCGCCTTTAAAGAGCACAGGATCAAAGATAAAAAATAATAATAAAAATCAGTTAGGGTGCTTTTATTTTATTGAAATAAAAGATTTTATTGTCTCTTATTGTTTTTCAAAAACTTTATGCAGTAAGTAACTATAGTGACCCAATAACTTGAAGCAACGAATAGAGCTCAAAGAACTCAATCAATTATTAATACAATAATGAATTATCAAATATACAAAACTCACATAAACCCCCCAAAAGAAAGAAGATAGCAAAATATTGTAGTACTTTTCTAGTTGGGCCTGGTGCAATCAATTCTAATTTCTCCTTGATTTCCAGTTTTAACACCAATCCTTCCCATCTTAGTAATAGCATCAACAAAAGCCTTCCTAAAAGCTCCCTCATTTGATGCAAACAAGTTAACTGTAGCCTTTGACCTTGCATCTGTGAACAACACCTGATCAGAAGTGAAGAGACCCATTCCTTGTTGCAGATTCTTGAAGTATTGGTTATCAAACTTTTGAGGAGTGACTGGGTCCATGTTTATGGCAATTCTAGGATCAACTCTTACTGGGCACATTTGTCTAAGCTGGAATGCATATTGTAAATTTAGTGTTGGGTCAATTCTACTTCTTGGGCTGAAGTTGTAGATTCGTTTTGAGAAGCGGTTGCAATGAGAGAACCCAATTGTATGTGCACCTAACAGATCCAACCAAACACATTGCTTTTCAATTTCAGCCTTTCTTATTAAAAAAAATTTAACATCTGTTTTTTAAAGATCGATTTCAAGTATAATATTTATTCATAACAATATAAAAATGTAATAAATAATTCTTCCAATAAGAACTTATTATTCCTATGTACTTAACGGAGTGCTTCTTTTTGTGGTGATGAAAAATTACCTGATAATGCAATCATATCTGTTTGGGAGAGGCCATTAGAGCTAAACATGGTGTTGAGTTGATTCAAATTGAACTCAGGGTGAGGAAGATGGCGTTGAACACTGGCAATAGTGGATACTCTCCCATCACGCCTTCCCAATTCAACATTATAAAATGGCCCCCCTGCCTACAATATATCATGCACTTATATGATTATCACTAGTAATGCAACACCATGTTATGAATAATTAATGATTCTTAATGTGTATTAATTTTTGTTGGGATTGACTCAAACACTTGGTTTGTAGGTAAAGTAATAGAATTATTGGTCCATAATTTGAAGAAGCAAATAAATCAAAGTAATAGATATAATATAACTAAGAATTAAGAAAAAGAGATGATACCAAATTGATGACATCCCTAGTAGCAAGAGCAAGTATATCAGCACAAGAGACTCTGTTTCGGCACCGAGGATCCCTATCAACAGCTGCCTTGGCTTTAACCACCGTGTCAAAGCCATCACCAGCAAGTGTCATGTCATCAGGGTGATCCTTCTCTGCTTTATTATTTGGAGATGCAATCAAAACTGAAGCATCACAGCCCTGTGTGCACAAACAAATCTAACTTTTCATCACCCAACATCCCAAAATAACCAACAGTTAAAAAAACAAATCCATACTCTTTAAAAGCCTAGAATTACATTGAAGTATGAATGATAGTAAACAAAACACACACAAATTTCATTAGAATTCACTAGTAAAATAGTTTTGAGCTGATAATATAGACCAATTATAAGGCACCTAGAAAGTTTGTGTACATTCCTGAATGCAAAATTATCATACATTTTGTTTTTTATATTTTTCTTTTTATCACATCACATCACATCTCTCTTTTTTGTTTTCTATTTTTCGTATATATTTTTTCTCTATCTTGTTCCAGTTATTTTGAGATATGTGACAATATATTTCTTTTTTTAGAATATAAAAGGTTAAGAATATAGAACTATATATGAACTCAAACCATGCCAACTTATATATTTATATATAAGAAAACCATGAAAGTGATGAAGAAGGGCTACACTACACACCCTCACAAAGCAATCATGGAAGAAGAGTCTAAGAGTGGCAGGAGCTGTCACAAAAGTCTGTTGGAACTTCTGCGTGACAGCAGAGCGAACCAACTGCTCCACATTGGGGCATATATTGTTGTAGAAGCCACCACGGAGTTGAGCTGAACTTGTAGTAGTAGTAGCCAGGAGAAGAAGCAAAGATAAGAAGACAAATTTAGGAGCTTCCATGACTAACTCTTCTACTTTAATTTCCAACTTTGAGTTATTTCCAACACCTTTCTATCCACTTATATATGTAGTTAACATGACCCCACCTTGAGCTTGATCATTAAAATATATATATATATATATATATATATATATATATATATATGTACTTGATATGTCATTAACAATAACAAAAAAAGCAGTGAATGGGATAATAATTGGAGAATGATTGATGATGAGTAATGATTGATGAGAGTATTAACAAAGGTGTTTCACATGACAGTCTGGCTATTGATATTAGTAAATGTCATGTTGTTATCAGATAGAGGATGATGGAGGCGAAATTGACTCTAAGAATCCTTTAAAAATTTGAAGATTTAGGTAGTAGACTAATTATAAGTTGCGTGAAGCATCTAACCTGTGTTTACTATTTTCTTGAAGCTTGATACTGCCAGTTTGCTCTTATATATTATGTGAATTATAATAGTAGTAACAGGATGGTAGGTGTGCACGACCAAGGATAAGCATGTTACTTAGAATGAGAGAAATCTAGTTTATGAACTCACAAGGAAAAAGGTTATGTATTTTTTTATGACAAATAAGGATATTTTAATATGATTATTCCTACCCTTATTTTAAACCAATATACTTAACTTTGTTATGTATATTATATATATAAATTAAACAAAGGGACAAATCTTAGGATAATATTGATGCAGTACTTCAATTAGTTGGAGTATTGTTTTCCAATTAAAAATGAAGTTCGTTAAAATCAACTTTATCTGTATAATCATGTTTAACTCTTTATATTTAATAATCATTAAAAATAACAATAAAATTTGTCTGCTTTCACTTTTTGTCTATGGAACGGATGTTTCTACAAGTAACAATCAATTGCTCTATATGTTGATGTTAGTGAAAAAAATTAATGTAAAAAAAAAACTTGATAAACAGCTCCTTTATTGTGCTCTAACCAGTATCAATATTAATCTTTATTGAATGGTTATTTAGATAGAATTTTAATTGAAGAATAATATTACAAACACTAATTAAGTTTTGTTGTTGATCTTTATCTCTTATGTTTCAAATGAAAATGGTAAATCATCACATCATATAGTTTAAGAATGTGTAGCTTGGCAGTTGATCTTTACGAGATAGCCAACTCAATTGCATGTGACCATCTGTTCTGTGTAGCGACTCACCACTCCTAACTACTCCCTGTGCCAATCCCTTCTTTAAGTTTAATCATATCACCCTTTCCATTTTATGGGTCTTACTAACATGTTTCTTTATGACAATTCCTTCTGCTTTCAAAGTTCAAACAAAATACCTTTTTTCATTTTTTACATCTTAGTAACATGTATCTGAAGATACTGATTAAAGAAGTGAAAAGGTGTTTGGTGTGTGTATATATATACTGAAAATTATATTTCATAGAAATTAATTTTGATAAAAATCATAATTACTGAAAATATTATAAATGTGTTTGAATTAAAAGATTCACAAAAATATTAAATAAATATAACTAAAGTCTTTTTATATTATTTATGAAAATAATGAGAATCTTAAATTTTCATTCCTTCTATACTTTAACGAAAAATATAATTAAAAAATATTTTGTTGATATTATTTTTTAAAATATTTATAATAAACATCCTTAAAAGTAAATTTTTTCTTAAAAATAATGTTAAACCGAAATTATGGAGAGAGGTAAAGGATGCGATGATAATCATTTTAAAGAATTTTTTTAAAAATATTTGAGATATATATATATATATATATATATATATATATATATATATATATATATATATATATATAAAAGAAAGGATCAAGTTAATTTAAGAGTAACTTTGTTTAAAGTTACTCCGTTTAATAACTTTCATATATAATTATATTTTATTAATTTAATTATTAAATTAATAAATTATATTATATAGATCATTCTTATAAAATTTAAAAAATGTTTAATATTTTATTAAATAAATTTAAATTAACAGATATTATAAAAGATATATTATTCATTAATTTAAATTTATTTTATAAAGATTAAATATTTTTTAAATTTTAAAAAAGTTTTCAATGATGATCTATGTAATATAATTTTTTTATTTAATGGTTGGATTAATGAAATATAATTATATATAAAAATTATTAAATAAAATAATTTAAAACAAAGTTACTTTTTAAGTAACTTATCTGTACTATATATATTTACATTGATAATTTAATTTTTATTAAAAAGAATTACATGAGCTGTGAAGAAACCAAACTGTTTACATTTTTGAGTATATAATTTTTTCTCTTTGGTAGCTTGATGGTTGATCAAATATTATTATACAATATTTGTAGTTTGTGCTGTGATACAAAATCACTTTTTATAAATTGTTATCCATATATAGCATAAACCTTTTTGCATAATTTTCCATCAAAATTTGTTATATAGTTATTTTACAAAAAAAAGTAAAAAAAAAAAAACAGAAGATACAGTGATAATACCATCCCATCAACCGCACTCTTAAAAAAAAAACTAAAAAAAAAGTGACATTAATAATAATTTTTACTTTTATTCCAAATATTTATAAGAAAGCAAATGATATGTAACATGCCTTTTGTGTTTTTTCTCAGTTATTATTATTATTATTATTATTATTATTATTATTATTATTATTATTATTATTATTATTATTATTATGCCGAAGCAACTGTGCTATTACTTTTCAATCCTCTATCTTTCTTCCAAGCTAGCATCATACCACTGTACATACATGTTTGGTGGATGAAACAATTAAATTTGAGTTGATATTTCCTAAATCAACGCCGAATCTCTCTTTAAAAAACCACCAACAGGACCATTTCTTGTTGCATATATATGTCAAATTTGTCAATGCCCAAGAGGCACCTTAATTGTGAACAATTTGGAGACGACTCTAAGAACTTGACCAAAAAATAAATAATGAAGAGGAGAGAGACGACTTTATGATCTTTATTTATTTATTGTCTACCAATTTGGAAAAGACTGTAAGATCTTGACTTATTTTCCAAAGTAGGATTTTAATTATATAGTTTCTATAATATAGCATGAACATTCAGTAAGTACTTAATATTTGTACTATTACCAGCTAGATGAACACTTCTTAACTATTAAGTTGAGTTCTCTATGGTCAGAGACTTGTTAAAAACTATTTTTCCTGTGAAACCCAAACATATCTAGAAATCTTGGAACATTAGGTAATATTTATTTGAAAAAGAAGCTAATCTTTTCATGTTCGTATTTATTTATTCAGAAAGAGAAGTTTTTTTTTTCTATACATATAAAAATTAAGATAATTTTAATTAGTTTTTCTGTTAATATCCTTTGTGTTTATATTTTTCTGTGTATATCTAGAAATCTTGGAACTTTAGGCAAAATTTATTTGAAAAAGAAGCTAATATTTTCATGTTTGTATTTATTTATTTATGTATTTAAAAAGAGAAATTAAAATTTGTTTATATTTTTCTGTCCATATAGAAGATTAAGATAACATTATTTATTACTTTTTATTAATATCCTTTGTGTTTATATATAAAATAAAAAATAAAAAGAAAATTAAGAGAGATAGTTTAATAAAATAAATAGGGGATAAATCAGAAAATGTACTAAAATAATTCTAATAAAATGATTGAATTTTTTTATTTGGGTATTTTTATTTGCAGAAAGATAAACAAAAATAAAGGCAGTGTAATTTAAAGAAACTGTTTAACATATACCTCTAAAGTTGATCTTAAACAATTAAAAATAATAATATTTTATTATAAAAATATTTATGAGTAAATCTATAATTTCTAACAAAATTTTATTATTTTTAGTGATTAAAATCAATTCCAAGCTAATATTCACAAAATCGATAATTTAATACCTCTAATCAAGTATATATATATATATATATATATATATATATTAGAAAAACTACATTCACATTTTTTAATGATTAATGAAATTTTACCTATTATTCCTTCTATTGTATTACTTTGAATTACCATTATTTTGCATTACTTTCATTAGAGATTGTTTATATAATCAAGAAAAGTATGTAATTCTAAATTATTATATAAATTAAAAATATTTATGTAAAATAAAAAAGTATTAGATAAAATTTTATTAAATTTTATGAATAATAAATATAATTTATCTTATTCTTCACTTAACACCTCTTTTAATATCTTTAATATTAAAAAGTAAATTAAGACCAATAATATAAAGATATATACCAAAACATAAAACTTTTCAAGAATAATATGTTTTTTAATTTATCCTATTCCAAAGCTTTAAATGTTTGTAATTTAAATAAAAAAACTAAAAGAATAGACAAAAAGGAGAAATAGTTACAATATTAAATAATTAAGTACGTGTTTAATTTCACTTGTTTTAAAAAATAATCATTTTTCTATTTTTTTTTAGAGAACTTAAAAACACGAGTATTTTCCAAAAAGTAAACTGAAATAAGCATGAATTAAGAAACTTTTGTGATAAATAGATAGAAAAAATAATTACAGCATAAAATTATTGCAATAAATAAGAAAATAATTTAGTTTATAAGAATTATTATGTTTAATTTATTTCAATGTGACACAAGAAAATATAATAAGAATTTAATAAATAATTATCACCTAAAAATTAAATTAATAATAAATAACCTGGTTCAAGTGAAACAAGATAGATTTCTCTTTAAAGAATGTTGCTGTTTAAGTATTGTGTATGAAAAAAAAATCTCTTGGACGGTATTATGAAAATTTTAAACGAAATTGTATTCTGTTAAAATACCTGTAGTTTAGACAAAATAATAAATAAAATTTGTTGCTAAGTATATAAAAATTCTTATGAGGCCTTCAAGTAATTATAAGCCTTGGACAATTGCTTCCTTGACCTAATGGTGTACACGGTCTGTTTGCAACAATGATGAAAGATATCATTACAAGAGTTTTGCGTAGAAATTATTATTATTATTATTATTATTATTATTATTATGTAAATTAATTAATATGCCCGCAACCATATGCAAGCATATTCTGTCCAGGAACATGACAGCGCAGGGCAACAATGCATGATACAAGCTAAACCAGCTCCTGTAATTATTAAGCACAGACGATGAACAAATATGCGCATGAGATTGGCTAAAAGAAGCAATTTGGTAATGTATTATTATAATACTAATGCAAAAGTAATGCGTCTGATTCGGACACCACGACTGGCCCATAACTCTCACAAGAGATATCACATTATCATCATACTATGACCTTGATAGTTGATACTTGTCAAGTTTCATTGACGTGAAATTCATGGGTCTGATCTCTGATGCAACACTACCCATGGGCAGAAATACAACTCTAATAATATAATAAGGTTTTGAGATTTAGCTTTTTTAAAATGGATAAATTACAGGTTATAGCCATTGATTAAAAATACAGTGCTCCAAATTCAATATTTCTTAAAATTGGACTAACCGATTCAACCAGTTAAATTGGTGAAAATCGGTAGTTTTTTACAGCTTAACCGGTTTGCTACACTACTTTGATAAAATTCCTAACGATACTCCTTCCTAACTCAAACCCAGGTTATGAAATATAGCAATGCTTGATTATGCCATGTGTTCTCTTGCTAACATATATGCATATTATAGTATGAAAAGCAATAAATTTCTCTTCCCTATAATAACCATATATTAGAAATTACAATACAATAGATGAATAATATTGTGATAAAATATAGTTATAGTCTAGATAAATATGAATAAATTTAATTTATTTTTAAAATATTTTTTATATTAGTTTTGATATTTATAAATTTTAAAAGTGACGAGAAGATTATAAATTTTTATTTTTCATTGTTCACATGGACAACAAAGAGATTATAATTCGATTGATTTATTAAAATATAAGAGACAACATAGCAAAAAACATAAAGGATAATTTGTTTAATTTTTCAAATAACCTAATTAAGTAGGGGACAAAAAACTTATAATTTTGTTTAATTCTTTAAAAAGAAACTCAATTCATTTAAATTTTGGAGCAAAATGCCACCAACCTTTTTATTTAGGTCACAAAATAAGGATCCAAACATGAACTGAGCTTCCATTTCATATTTAAACAAGCTTGACCAAAAATGCGAATCAGTTACATAAATTTCTGAAAGAAAAAATTATTAATTTTTTTTTATTTTTAAAAGATATAAAAATGTTTAATTTAAGCTCTTTTTAACATCAATTCAATCTTAACTAAATTAATTAATATTTTATTTTTCAAAAAAATAAAAATTTTAGGAACCAAATAGTGTTTCACTCAATTCTAGCCCAACTTAGTAAAACAGGATATATGATAAACATCAGAATTACAAGGTAGGATACGTTTATAATGTTACAAGCTGCATCGCACGTCAAGTTGATATAATTTGTTACATCATTGAAAAACAAATATTTATTTGATAATTATCTTACTATATTTTTGCCTATTAGAGGTTGTTAATACTTTAAAATCTGGCATATCCCCTTTTCATAAGCACCTTTTATTCGCAATTAAAAAGAGCTGCTTGCTCAATGCTCGCCTTCATGCTTTGGCTAACAGTTCTGAGTTCACCTCCCATGGATCTACTTCCCTTTGGGCGTATACATCAGGAGTTATTTTCTCTGAGCCTTAGCTTCGCTTTATTCTTTCTTGCAACCAAAAAGAAGACTGCCAGCAGCCATTTAGGCTTTTTTTCTTGCACTAGGTTTAAAAAATATATATACGAATTTAGGATTGAAAAAATGTTATTTACCGATATGGGTTCAAACAGTGACTATGACGTATAAATTTATGCGTCATAGACTGTAGCACATAAATTTATGCATCACATGTTAGAGTTTTGTATTTAACACCCTGTAGCGCATAAATTTATGTATCATAAGGGTTTTTTGAATAATTTTTATATTATATGACGAATAAATTTATGCGTCACAGTCATTAATTAATTTGAAAATATATATAACGTAATTAAAAATGCATAATAATAATATATAAATTGGTGTGTGCTGAGTGTTTTAGGGAAGGAGAGAAAGTGAAAAAATTTAGAAAGTGGTCTTTTGAAAGGTTTTATTTTTGCATGTTAAAGGTATTTTTTTACTACTTTAATTTGTTTTAAAATTTGTGAAATTTATTTTTAACTTAGTATTGTGACTGAAATTATTTTATTTTAAGTTTATATTTTTAATTTTGTAATTATGGATGAAATTATTATTATTATATATTTTAATGAAAAAACATCTGAAGGTGAGGAGGGCTTAACATTTGAGGAAAAAAAAAACCAATTCAAGTTTTTAAAAATGTTAGTTTTATTGAATTAAAAAAAATTAGGAAAAAATTAAAGTCGTCATGTATCCAAATTATGTCAAATTTAATAGGAAGATTTGTAGTGTCATCTGAAAGTGTAGAGTACAGAGGATTTGAAATTAATGATAACAAAGATGTAAAATGCATGATTAATGCATCTGAGCAATAACGTTTGATGTGTGTGCTTGAAGTGTATGTGGAAATTGAAGTTGTTAACGAAGAAACTGAACCTACACTAAGTGGTAAGCAAACGATGCTTAGCATTAAGTTATTTGTTTAGTTTATTAAATATTTAATTAAATAAATGTTTGATATAAATTTTTCTGTAGGTGGTATAAATGTTTGTAATGATGATGATGAAGCTTATTTGTTATCCCATGATGAGTTAAGTGAAGAAGAAAATGATGATTTAAATGTCAATGAATTATAATGGCAAAATTTAGATGACAGTGGTGATGATAGTGATGGTGTTGATGATTGTTGGTGTAAAACCGTATGAAGGCAAGTACTGAATTCCTATTAGTCCACTAATTGAACTCAGTTATGGGGTCACGTAGGCAACGCAAACAGAAATCAACAAGAATTCACATAATCTATCACAAATCTGGAACTCTATCCAGTACGCAAAGAATACTTCAAAATAATATCTAAACTATCAAACACTCAACAACTGATATAAATGTGTAAGAATTCAAATTATGGAAGATGTTAAGGTTGAATTTTACCAAAACTTTCCCTATGTAACCTTTGATCATTACGTATATTCAAGATAAAATATGGTTGAAGATCGAATTCACAATTATTGATTGAAGGTCAATCCCTTGACTCATCAATTCTTCACTCAAATTAGGAATCCTAATTCCTTAGCAATTCTTAATTTGACGTGAGCCTTAAATTCAAGAATTCAAACGATCTCACAATTGCAAACCTCTATCCCTAGAGCCTTCACAATTGTGTTATTCAATCCCAGTTCCAATTCTTAAACCAATTTTCCAATTGCGAAGAAGAATTTAGATTCAATTTATAAGTGGCCAAGTCATAAAAGCATTAAGCAAAGATGAATAATCAACGTTAAAGGAAAACAATCTTAAATAAATGTAAAATCTAGGTTACATAAGATCAGTTAAGGATTCATCCTTCCCCAACAGGGGCTCAGTTACACATAATGAAGAAGAAGAAAACAGAGGAAGAAGAGAAAGTCATGATCATGGCAGCACGCTGCAGATGCACTTCGTCTTCCGTCCTAGGGTTCCTCCTTCACCCAGAATAGAACCAGCGTATGGGGAACGGCGGCTCTATCATCTAGGTCTGCGGTCTGGAGATAGAGTAGTGGATAGAGTGAATGATCAGATGATCGAGTGAATGATGCCCTGTTTTCGTTCTGTTCTGGGCTTTTTATAGCTACTGGTCTGTAGCGTCGCATGTCCAATGCGGCCTAACTGCGTTGCCAACGCGGAACCCTGTAACAGATTGCAGAAATTAAAACACATCAGATTTATGATAATTTATCATCCAAAAGGCTCTAAAACTGTATTTTCCAGATTGTGCATGGGTTATTAAGTTTTATGTCACTTTCTCATGTTTTAATGGTATTTTATGCTTCAATTACTTGCAATTACATTGAATTATGTTCCAAATAAGTGTCTTATTGGACATTTATCAATGATAATGATGTTGATGTTGACGCTAATGAACATCGTACAGTAAGCCATGTTGGAGGTGATGGTAGAAGTTCATTTCAAGTTCCGTCTTCATCACATGAAACATCTGTTCAACGAAGAGATCAATCAGGTAAAAAATTTGGTTTTAATGTTGTTAAAGAAATTAAGTTTTTATATCTAACATTATATTAATTTGTTGATTTATTTTGAAAAAAGAGGTTGCATTCTGGAGTAGCAGTTCTCATTACAGCAACATTAATTGGGATTATCTAGACGAAGATGCTAACTTTTCAAAAAATGTTGGACATGATAAATGGGTGGTTGGTGATGAGTTGTACGTCAGTTTACAAGTTGAAAACAAAGAACACGTACAAACTGCATTGAAACATTATGCGATGAAGGTACACCAAAGTTTTGTTGTTGTTGAATCAAAGCGAAATCATCTTTCTGTTTGTTGTCCTCATCACAGTAGTGGTTGTCCATGGAGAATGAAAGCTTCTCTATCTAAACGATCCAATGAATGAAGTGTTAGTAAATGGAATGGTCAACATAGTTGCGTGAATCCGCATTATCTCTAGACCATAAAAAGTTAGACTTTATTAAAAGGTGTACGAAATCTTCCAATCACGACTCTCGTTAGATATACTTATAAAGTTTTTTCAATTATTACATAATATTTTACTTCTTATATTTATAAAATTTTTAAAATATATATTGTTTTTTTAAAAATTAAATTTTTAAGCACAATTATTTACATTATATATGTTTAAATATTTATAATTAATTGGACCAAATATTATTTTTAAAAATACTCATTTATAATGTTTTAATTTTTTTTGCCTATTTCCTTATTCTGTTTTAAAAAAATTTAAAAACTCTAATTATATTAATAAATATTATATTTCAAACAGTTTTTAATAACATATTTAAAAATTTTCATTAACAAATTTTTTTAGAATTTTTTTTAAAATAATATTACAAATTTTGTACAGAAAATTTATTGAATTATTTAATATTATAATTATTCAATTTTTTAAAAAATATATTTAACATTTTTGTGTTAAAAATATTTTTCACATTCTAAAAATTTTAATCTATTATTTTATATATTTTAATATTTATATTAATATTTTTTTTACTTCAAAATTTTCCAATTAATTAACATTATTTCATTAACAATATTTTAATCATATATTTACCGCTTTTTTTTAATATTTTGTTCACATTCTGAATTTTTAAACAAATTTTATTATCAATTTTAATATTAACATATTATTTTACTTTAAA
Organism: Canavalia gladiata; assembly: GCA_037954105.1. NCBI lineage: Eukaryota > Viridiplantae > Streptophyta > Magnoliopsida > Fabales > Fabaceae > Canavalia > Canavalia gladiata. Next base: position 37,945,437 of record CM075662.1, on the reverse strand, counting down.
TTTTTTGAAATAATTAATATTAAATTTAAAACAAAATGTTAATAATATATTTTTACCTTCTTTTATTAAAATATTTTTTAATATTCTGTATTCGTTGAACAAAATTTATCAAGTTTAATATTAATATATATTTTGACTTAAAATTTTTCAAATTATTTAATACTAAATTTAAAACAAAATGTTAATAATATATTTTTACCTTCTTTTTATTAAAATTTATTTTCACATTGTGATATTCATTAAAAAAAATAATTTTTATTTTTTTTCAAACTTTATTAATATATTTAACTCTGGGCTTTTATAAAAAAAAATTATTTCTATTTTTTTCATATTATTACTATTGTACTTTTAAAATTTAATTAATAATATTTTCAACACTTTTTTTAATTACAAACTTTCAGATTTAGAGTTTTTAATTAATTTTATATTTTTATTTAAATATTCGAATTTATTTTTTTTTGTCCAAAAATAATTTATTTTTTATTTTTAAATATATTTCGATTGTTTTTATTACAATTTCTTTTAAAATTTTTCTTTAATTTTTTTAAATCGTTTCTTCTTCTTCTTTCTCCTTCTTTCTCCAACTCAGACTCCAAAATCATACTCATCAATCCAAATCCAAATCCTACTCATCAATCCAAATCCAAATTCTACTCTAAAATTTTCTAAACCTATCTTAACCGCATTATTTCTAAACCATTTTAATATCACTAACCTCGTTTCTTTTTTTCAACATTAAACTCTAACTGCAGTGGTCCCAACTTGGCAAAACTTGCAAACGTCAACACACTTTCTCAACAACAAAAGAGCAGAATAACAGCACATGAAGATGAAGGGAACATATGGACCACAAAACTGGTCTGAGTTCTTTATTTAAAGAAGAAGAAACGTTTAACCTTTCTGAAAATTTATGCGTCACACACCCCAACGGACACTTTTTTAAACCTTTAACGCATAAATTGACGCATAAATTTATGCGTTACAGAATAAAATATATTATTTTTAAAAAGATTTGATGCATAAATTTATGTATCACAGGAACATTAAATACAAAACTTTAACGTGTAACGCATAAATTTATGCGCTACAGCCTATGACGCATAAATTTATGCGTCATAGTCTTTGCACCCTATATTGATAAATATATTTTTTTTCAACCCTAAATTCGTATGTATATTTTTTTAAGCCTAGTAAAGTAAAAAAGCTCAACAATTTATACCATACAAGCCAGCTTGTCAGCTTGCCGCATTGTAAGGACACCCCTATAAATGATATAAGATGCATTCATTACCTACCACCTTTTAAAAATAAAAAGTGAAATATATTTTTTAATTAAATTTAATTTTAATCCTTAAGTTTTAAATTGAATTTATTTCTCATAAAATTTTAATTTTTTTAAAAGAAAAAATCTGTCACAATTTATTAATAATATAGCTAAAAAAATAGTTAGAAATTAAAAACTAAAAATTAATGATTTACCAATTAAATAAAAAATATTTGATAAAACTAAGTATTGATATAATTAATAAATATAAAAATAATAAATTAAAATTTAATTATAATAAATATATTATATCTTTTAATAAAAAATATATTAAAATTTAATTACATCAAATTTTATTTTTTAAAATAAAAACATTTATTTTTAATTTTTACATAAATAAAATTTTTTTAATATATATTTTTATAATTTTATCTTTTTATCAAATGATTTAATATATTTAATAAAATATTAAAATAATTAAAAAATAATATATATTAAAAAGTAATATTTTACAATAATATAAAATAAATTTATCAAAATTAATAATATTATTATAAAATAATCAAATAATATTAAACTTATAAAAATAAATAAATAAATAATTAATTAAATTATAAAAATAAATTAAATATTTCTATTAAAAAAATATAAAAATTACTTGAAATAACTTTTTAAAAAAACTAGGATCTATTAAAATAAACTACTCAGTTGTTAATTTAAGTTTTTGCTGAAGTGCCTTACTACACTCGTAATATCTGTCTAAATATATCACATATCACCTAAAATTATTCCCTAACATGACATACTTAAATACATAACACGTCATCTTTAAATAATGATAAAATTGTTTTAAAAAATTCAAAATAATAAAAAAACAAAACCAATAAAAAAATTAATTAAAATCTACTAATATAAAAATTACATGATTTAATTATAAATTATCATATCATTAAAAATATCAAATTTTATAATAATCATTTCAAAGTATTACTTACCATAATTTTCAAATAGTTCACAGTACAAAAATTTTATGCTAATAATATTTAATAATTAGATTAAAAAATTAAAAGACTAAAATTAAATTTCATTATATTTACAACTTCTAAAAACATATCTATACCTAAGAATAATCATTTTATAGGGAAAGAACCCAAACAACTGGGGATGCAATCGAAATCCCTCTCTAGTTTGGGCAATTCAACCCAATATGAAAATCCGTTAAAATTGTACGCTGAAATTTCAATTTTCCATAACTGTGGGCTATCCTCCTTGCACGTTTGATATGTCCGAACCAGTCACCCGTTACAAGAAAATATTATTTAACAAAACTCTATACATGAGTTCATCCGTCCAACATGAAGATTTAAATGGAACATGAAGGGGGAAAAACTGCTTGGAGATATTTTCCTTTTCATCGTTCATCGCTGTGGCAACAAGCTACCTGCGGATACATATTTCCCAAATGATTAGGGAAACATCTAACCAAATTGATATGTGATGTGTACATAGATGATAGAACACTCAAAGGACAACTAAGCAATCTGACTAATCAGGTCTCAAGTATCAAGCACGGGAATCAAGCTTAGCGTAATATGAGTTTCAAAATTTGATACACTGGTCAAGAGTTATGACATCGCCCTGTTCAAATAACTGATCAATTCCAAATTTGAACGAAAATACACGAGAAGTAGAATTCTTGTTCTTAATCCTTCTTTGTAGTTTCATGGTACAAAAAGATATACCATTTCAATCACAAAATGGAGAATATTTTCTCCTCACCCACTGATTGAAGCCTTGTACCGCACATTACTGCCCTTTCCATTTTCTAAAATATATTCAGAATTTCAAGGTAGAAGTAGAACAATGTAACTCATGATTATGTCATTCATGTTGAAAGATAACGTTAAAAGACAATGTTGAAAGAAATATATCAACATGCACTTATTACCTGTACAGGACACAGAACACAACATGATCTTTCAGCTTCCTTGAAGAACTCTCCGAGGATCAAGCTGCCCACTACAATAACTAGAAGGAACAGTTGAAAGTTCTAGTCTTCCCTTCCATTCTTCGCCAGGTTTCAAAGTGATAGACTTTTCAATAGCAGCAGCCTCTACACAAAGCATATGCTTGTACTCATCATCACCGAAATCAGACATAGCCTTTGCTTTCTTATCCCAAGGATTCCACACCACTGCATAGTTATGAGAAAAAAAAAAGTTAGGCATCGGTGTGGTCCAATCTGAAAGCAATACAGAAATTAAATGTACCAATTACTAAAGATGGTTTCTTAAATGTGGAATGGGAAGTTACTTAATCGTATGAAAGGTTTTAGTACTACTCTACTAAGTTAACAGGAAGAATTCAGGCATGAAGTTGAAAAAGGATAAGCACTTTAAGCTGGGCTTTACTGAGAAACTTAATTTTTAGCCCTAATTCATTCCATTCTTTATTTACACATTCACGAAGAACAATTTTATTTTCTTAAATTATATAGCTTCAAGTAATAGAGTCCCACCGGTACATTTTATCAATATCACAAACTAAGGATAGAAGATGAGCCTCATAGTAATCACCAGCATCAGGAAGACCATCTTTACGCAATACAAATGTTCTCTTTTTCTCATGATCAAGAATTGCAATCTTTGTAGGGGTGCTCAGATATACCTTGTCAACCTATCATATAAAGAAAAGGTGAAGTGTCACTTTCAATTCATCAAAGCATATAAAACAGCAGTACATCAGGACTGGTTACATACATGTGCCAAGATGTGTCAGCTATTATAAAATTGGCCAAACAATACAGGCTAGTTAAAAAAACATTTCTTATGTTTTTTGGTGTAAATATGTTTCAGATATGGGTTAAGTGCAGTAGTCAAAACCCAGATCAAGATATGAAATGGACGGTAAACCAGCACATCCTGGCCGTTGCCACCCCTGGTTCAGGAAAGGTAAAAAGAGAAAAACAGATGCTTTTATTGGGGGTGTGGGAAGCAACTGTTCAATTGTTTGTGTAAATATAGAATAGTAAACAGCACCCCAGACAGTCAGGCACTGCTTTTATTCATCCGTACATGCTAGAAAGAGAAGCAGTCAAATGGCAAATGTCTTTTTGGCACTGGTGTTTATGGTCCCCTTTTCATGTGAATTAAAGCCAGCAACAAAAGATATAAGATTTATAAAGTGCCTTTTTTAACCTTTGGTTTAAAAATTAAAAGTATTATTTGTAGGTACAATTGTACGAGTATAGAAACATGTATTTTATTCATAGCAATTGATTCGGGCCCAGCAGCTACATTTCACAGAAATTGACATATACCAATACTTATATCTATTGTAATACCCACGTGTTACTTTTTAAAGTAAAGTGGAACAGGGTAAGTCAATCTTACTTCTGATTCAAAAGTTAAAGCATCCCCCTGTTCAGTAAATCGTTCCTTTTTCTGCAAGTTGTCAAGATAATCCAGCGTTTCTAATCCCTCTACCCGCACTTCACTGAATAAAAGCAAACAAACTAGTTAAATGCAATTCAAAACTGCAGTCTACAAGTATATCCCTTACCATACAAAAAAAGGTCAATCTGACAGTATATCAAAATAAAAGCCAATGAAAAAGTGTGTTAAATTAGTACATAAAATGAAGAAAACAATATTGGGATACACAACAGAAAAGGTTCTGATTTGACCAGAAAAAGTTCTGAATTTAACCAAACCTGAATATCTCACAACATCAAAGACACATTTTTGTCAGTGTATCCACCTAAAAAATATATGTGGATAAAGTGATGGGATTGGATGCTGTTTAATTGAGAAACTATGGTCGCAAATTATTTCTATTTCTATGTCAGAATACTTAGAATTTTATCCTCACTCTGCCTCTTCAGATACCAAGCCATGAATCCGCAGTTGATTTTAGAAGTCCGAAAATCAGCACCCACATTGTCATACAGATCTAGAACAATTTGTGAATCTTAACAAGAAATATGTTTCATATTTTAAGTCAGGAAAACAAGCTTACATGTTATACCCACATGATAAGATTGCACAGTTGTATTCACTTGTTCAGTATGTAGATCTAGAACAGGTGCTCAACCAAATATAAAAGTTACTAGCTAAATTTGATGAGAAAGCCAGTGTATAAATGAAGGTATGCACATTGCAAAATAATACATAATTTAAGAGTGACTGTGTGAGATAATAAATGTTCAAACTTTCAAGCACTTACCTTATATCTGACACGGAGAAATATGTATGATAAGCAAATGTGAACGAAAATGGCTTCCCATCAATGTTAGTGTTCCTGATCCGAGATGTCAACAACAGATCTCCTCCAGGTCCAAGAGCTACCCTAAGACGAAACTCAAAACTATATGCAAAAATAATGGCACATGATGTTAGAAAGAAATATAATATAAACATTTCAATCTATGAAATAGCAAGTTAGTAAATAAAAACATGACATAAAAAATATTAGTTAAGAGAATGTTCTGTAAATGTAGGCTAAAAAAATTGAATATCACTATTAAAAAACCAAGCTTAACTCATTCCCAAAAGCTACCTCAAGGGAGGAGGATTGCCAAGCCTTATACGAAGTATTCTAATCATATTCTTAGTCAATGTGGAACATCTTAACCCCCCTACCTCTAGGACTAAATATCCAGTGCATGAAGTTTGCAAGATTAAACATTCGTAGGTGGCTGCCCTATTTTAAGACTGGATAAGCTCTTATATCATATTGAAATTATGGTGTTTTAAGTATACAGGGAGAAAGAGATATAAAAGGAAATAAAGGAGAATTGATATTGATTAAGATGTATTACAAAAGAAAATAAAGAAGAATTAATATTGGTTGAGATGTATTATGATGTGATGTTCTCTTTAATATGTTTTTTGACTTAAGACTACTAACCCTTATGTATACTAATCATAATTCTAATTTATTAAAGAAACAAATCATGACATGATAAGAAAATAAGGTAACTAATCATAAGAGAATAATGAGAAAATAAGAAAATTGATCCTAAAGAATAATCTTGGATATGATAAGATATTTTTGAATATTTTCATACATTCTAACAATTACTATATATACCTGTGAGGCCAAATCTTCATGTCATCTTCTGAGGGTTTAAGAATCAAATCAACAAAGGCTTTATTCAAAGTATTTGTTGGAAAAGGAGGGGGGCAATCATCAATGGTCCAGAACCGGTTTCTAGCAAATCCATGCTGATCAAGGGTACCGAGGCTTCCAAACTGCAAAGAAAGAGCAAGTTTCCTTGAACAAGTGAACTGTGATCTGAGTAACAGTGCAATTTTTTCAGGGGTGGGGGGGAGCATTTACAAATTGCAATGATATTCAGAACATTATATGATTTTAAATTATGATTTTAATTGTTTGTTTAATTGTTATTTAGAACCTCTGTGAAAGCAGATTCTGTGTGATTGAAGGTAGTAAACCTATAAGGCTCAAGCATAAAGAGCCTCCCTGTTTTGGTATCACTTTTAATTATGGCACCAATTTCAATAGTCCAAAACCATCTCTGATTTTGCTGTTGGCGGTTTTAAGTTGGGTATGTGGTTGTGTCTTACTGTCTATGTATTGGCTTTTCTTTAGTCTGTTTCAGTTATTTGGACCATTAGTCATTCTTATTAGACACCGGTTATTAGGTTGGGTGGCCTTAGTTGTGGATATCATGGTCTCCAACTTTTGGTAGTCTAGGCACCTTGATATTGAAAAAAGGCAACTGGATTTTTGAGTTATGACGGCAAATTGCTCTCTTATTAGTAGTGAATGCAATCAAATGTAGGTGGGATTAGGTTTCTTTCCTTTACCATCTCAAATTCTACTATGTTTTGGTTAATTTCCCAGCTCCTCATTGCTATGACCTATTTTTCTTGCCAGACAGCATTAAAAAAATTAAGCCCTACTACAAGTGTTTGGAATCCCTGCTTGAAATTGTCCTAAACCCCATCCTACTGCTGGGGAAAATTACCCTCATTAAAGCAAATTACCCCAAAAGCAACATTATCATATGAAAGCGAAGCAATTATGGAAAAGAGAAGTACTATCATGAGAAGTGCATACTTGAGGAAAACATATTGGGATCCCTCCACGTATTGCCTTTGGAGGCTTAAATGTAGCCTGCACAGGGCATAATATTAATTAAACGAGATGGATCAGGCTAATCAACCTTGTTGCTGGAATTGGAAATTTTGATATAATCACATTAATAGAGCACATTCAAATAATTTTCAGTCACTAACTGCAGTGATCACAGAAAAAACTATACTTTAAGTGGAAAAGATTTACTGCTATTTAGCAAAGATTAATATAAAGGACTCAAACATTTAATATTTGAAATTTGAAGCAAAATAGAAGTAGAAACACAGGAATTTCCAAGTCAATTTAGGGACATAAATCTTTCAGGTAAATCCTCTTCAAAATATAAACCAAGAATGAATAGAACAGAAACAAGCACTAATTAACAAAGATTTCAAACCCCAAATTATATCACCGTTCAAAATCATTTCTAAGAATACTTGACAAATTTAAAGTAAAAAATAAACTCAAGTCATTCAATTCCACTAGGTATATGGCCTGAGTGATTATAATTATTATAAATTTATAATAACTGGACAGAGTTAACTTTAACAGTGAACAGCCATACTGCAAGGGACAAAGGGGAGGGAGTGTAAATTGCAATGCCCTTCTAGAATACCTTGGTGTTAATATGGCACCACAAGGTGCATTACAATAAACTGATGATAATTTTAGAAAACAAAACAAAGGATGTTGCTCAAGCTCAATAAGTTTAAGCTAATGATTATAGGAACAAATTACTTCCTGAGAATACAAGACTTGCAGGCTAACAGTCAGTCCAAGTTCTACGAACAAGGCATGTAGTGCAGCCATGCAGAATCTATTTGTTTGTAAACTCGTTGATAACATTGATAAAATGATGATGTTCCAGAAGGGGGCAAATTGAATCATTCCTAACAGAGGTTATTTACCTATCTAGGATACCAGTTAAAGAAATATTTATCTAGATTTTGGCACTCACTTCATAAGAATCTAATGGATCCACGTTCCACGATACAGCTCAATGTATTTGGCTTTGACAACAACCAGAATATTAAACTTATAGCAAAATGTTGGCTCCTTGAGACTAAGCAACATTTGCAAAGTATGCAAGAACATTACAATAATCAACCTCTCCACATATATTTGGAAATAAATGAGACAAAATGCAGTTCACGGAGACAAGAGAATGATGCCGCCACCTAAGCCAAAGGAGAACTTGAAAAAGATGCTGCTAGAAAATTTTACCCATACAATCGATAAGCTTATCATATTACCACTTCTGCCATTCTCACTGAGCAGCTTAAATCAAAAGATGATCAGAAGTTTTCCAAAGATTAATCGACTAAGAAGCATAGTATTTGGAGTAAAAAGTAAAAGCATGTATTATTGAAGTCAGCAAATAGTGCCTGGCGGTAGGCCATTTCGGATTAATATTCTAAAAGCAAATTAAGATGCAGAACTTCAGAAGAATCCTACAGTTGTTCAGTCAAATCGTGCACTTGACCAATGAAACTTTTCAGAGCGAACTGATACTTCACAACCTTATCTGAGATCTAAAGTTTCTCAGATTTTTTCTCTCATCTTGACATGCAATGGAGAAAATCAGCTTATAAAGTTAACGCGCCAGAGAACTAAGATACAAGTATGTTTAATACTGTACCTTGCCACTGAGAAAAAGTAATTCCTCGGCATTGTCATTCTTCCAAGAAGTCACATGACCGCCGTACAAGTACACCTGAAAATCTCAAAACAAAGAAATGAAACGTAATCAGAGAACTGTATCCGAACTTGCATAAGTGATTTGCTATTTCAAAACCGATGCAAAAGCAGCGAAATCGAACACCAACAGAACGCCGCTCCTCTCGAAGAATTTACTCACTGAAAATTAGCCTAAAAACTTAATCCAATTGCTTTATAATAGTTTCGAATCAAATTTTCAAGTCGACAACAAATCTCGATCCAAATACAGCTGGCGAGATCAGTATTCTTCAACCGATAATGGCGACGAAACGCAACAAGCCAAAACTAAAAACGACACTCAAAAAATCAAAATTTGAGAATCTGAAGGCGCGAATGCGAATCCAAGCTAGACAGCAAAATCGAGAAGCGGATCAAGCAGTATCTGCTCGAAATCACAGATGAAAACAAATTGATGCAGACATTACAGAAACAGACGAAGATATATAGATGCATGGATGAAATAGGGGGGAAAAGACCTCAGCGGCGCTACCACGAGCGTCGCGAAGAAGGACCTTCTCGAGGCCATTGATGCCCTTGCACAGCTGGTAGCTACTTGAAGAAGAAGAAGAAGCTGATGAAGGAGTCTTTTCGCTACTCATAGCTAATCCCTATTGCTACCTCTTCCTCAATTTCACCACCGCCACCATATATATAGTCACTCACACCCTTCTAATTCTTTCTCAGATAACCGTGAGTGCGTCCTGCAACTACAACTTCCTCTCTTTTTCTCTCTCTATTTTCCAAAATCCCGATTTATTTACTTTTTTTTTAATTTCCGGATTTTTTTTATACGACGTAAACTGGAAACAGTTGTTGTGAGTACGTGTTGAGTAATCGTGCAATTCTAACGGAAGGATTTATATCATATCCAATCTTTCTTTGTATTAATCTAACAGTATTTTCCGTAATTTTCTTGATTGACAATTTGTAAATACTATGATTAGAAAGAGTTTGATAAACGTAGGGGAAATATTGTAATTCAAAGATATCCCAATGATGTAGCAAGTGTTCACTGAGGTGCATGTGTATCAAACATTTTTCTCCAATACATTCTTATGGAATGTCTTCTTTGTGAGAGATACTATCATAAACACTTACGGCACCGCTAATGTATCGTAAACGTAAAAAGAAGTCAGCGTGACGCTTTTAGGACTCGTTTTTCTAGGGGAAAAAAGGTTTGTCTATGCGCAAAAAGGAACACCCTTGTAACGATGCGCTCTTATTCAGATTCGCAACTGTAGTTAGATTTTGGACAATTCATGTGCCAAACGCTTGGCGAGGACAGGGAATAATTTTATTACTTTTTGAAATAATTCAACTTTGGAAAATGTTTATTACATAGCCATAGATGTATACATTATATAAGAGAAGAAAAGGTGAAAAATAGTAAGAAGTAATGTGAAGTAACCAAAGTAAAAATAATAAAAATATGCGCAGGTATATAAAGAAAAATCAAAATTCGTAACTTCGTTTATCCTTGCAAGGAAGGTGGCAATTGAAGTGGCGCAAAAAGAAGCAAATTGACAAGAAACAACTAATTTTACCCCGCTTCTACTACCCAAGTGCTTGAACATTCGATATACAACCAAGAATGTTTACATGAAACAAGAATTGAGAGTCATAAAGAAAGAAAGGGGGGAAAATCACACTTTTATTTCCAAAATAAATATTGAGTGGAGAGGCTTTTACACCGCTGTACAAACTTCATACTCAATTATCAGTACAAAATGTATTTGCTTCCGCAAAACCATTTTGAATGAAAGAATGATTAACAAGAAACACAAAATAAGAGGCTTTCCAACAACCATTGCCCTGTAAAATTAACACCAAGCAACTCTCAACAAAGAAAGAACCTAGACATCAAATCACTGCAAAGAAAATTCTGTAGTTACTTTCTTCATAATGGAAGGCTTCTTGGGAGCAGAAGCAGGCTATGTTTGGAAAAAAAAAATCGATTCTGTCCCTTTCACTTCCATATGTTCAGTTTCTACTAGAAAACAGATAGCGAGCTCCCAGAGCTATAAAGCAAGAAAATAACGTCAAGGAAAAAAAGTGTAAATTTTGACCGCAGAATTCCTTCTACCTGCAACTTGACATGCATGGAGCAGACAGAAGGCAGTGTACTTTAAGATTCAGAACAGCTGAGCGGCCATTTTCAGTTTGTTCTGTTTCCATTTTGGCAAGTTGTAAAATTCTTTCTTAGCCATTCCAAATTTCTCTTGGAACTCTGCAGATGACAGATAGGCCTGTATGCATAAAGCTCAAACAAGTCAGAACTAAAGTAAAAGAAATATTGATCATACGATGTAATTTTCCAAAGAATGGAGGAAAAATAACAATCAGATGAGAAGACAAGATAATGCAATATCTAGACTTTTTTGTTATACCTCTCGTTTAGTCACGTCAATATCTGTTACAGGATCTGTAGAATCTGTGTTAACGCGTTCATATGGGTAAACTGGGAGATCTTCATCATCTTCAGCTTCACCCTCTTTTACATCTTCCTGTATAGTAAGAGATTCTATTCTGCGGCTCATAGAAACCTCCTTGGCATTTGTCTCAAGATTCGATTTGGGGGTAACTGAACTCAATTCACATTATAACAATCCAGAGAAGATAAAAGGCATTGTACATTAGATTATATTCTAATACCAACATCAAATCTCAATGGACTGATCTACTGCATACCTTTTAGTGACCGGGGAATCAAATTTTCTCGTGCTGAAGGTTGTAGTTCAAAACTAGAAGAAAGACGAGCTATGGACGAGGATTTAGATGCCAGATTTGCTATATTAGGTGTCATAGATTTTGGGTACAGTTTTCTAATCATTGGGGGTGGAGTTGAAAGGTTCCTAGCATTTGGGTTCTCAAAATTCGCTGCTAGTGCATTAAAGGCCGGAGATCTGCCCCTCACACGAACACGATCAGGACTGACAGACATGCTACGTGAACGCTGGGATTTATCTGGCACACCACCAGACCTTCCCCCATAAGATACTGGAACTCTTCGTTTATGTTTCTGATAAGGTATCAGATATTTAACAACCAAGCAGATGATGCTAATACAAACAAAATATTAATATGAAGTCCAAGTGCTTAAGGTGGAGCAAATTAATAGACGAAGAACATTAAAATTATCGGGGACACTAATCGGGTAAAGCCCAAAAGAGTATGGTTTTTAATTGGGAGGGTCCAGGCAAACTTTACAGTGCCTTAAATGCATGTGTTGAAAATTTCTTCACCCATAAATATATAGGAAACAACAAATCTTTCACCTACATATATGTAGCTTACTGTGCATGAAGTTTTTGACCTTAAAGTGTTGCATGTCCACATTGCTTTTTTACTCTATAAATAGAGGCCTTGGCAAATGAAGGAGGGCATAGAAAGCAGAAATAAAACAAAGTTTCTTAGTAGAAGTGTGGGAGAGAGGTCTTTTTCGAGTGAGTAAAATCTGAGAGTGTAAGAAAAATACAACAAATTGGATATCATCTCTATAACTCCTGGGTACTACTAAATTGTAATATTTGAATAGGAGTGAGTCTCACTAAAAAAACACCATATTTGTATCTCTTATGTGAAAGAAGGTGAAGAAAATATTGTAATTATTCATTAATATAGTGGAATATTTTTTGGAGTTTGTCCCATGGTTTTTCCCTCTCCATTAGAGGGTTTTCCACATTAAATATCTGTATTTTTCTTCATCTACTCCTGAACTACAAGATAAAATTTTGTTAAATTGCAATTATTACTTGCCAATTTCTTTTGCAATGTTAATTTACACTCACATTATGCTTGTTGAGCCCAAAATTAATATCTACATCCCATCATTTGAGAGTCAGACCCATATCCTCCCCTTATGAAGGATCACCGTCAAGTTTATATCCTTGAATTCGATACTAGGATAATATTCTCTTCAGTCAATCCACTCCAGTTAATTTTCTAACTTAACCTAACGCAGCAACAAAGAACGCATGTTTTCAAGCAAGGTAAGGTAGTCAAAATCGAGAATTTAATTAGGATTAGGAGAAGATTTAAGATTGTAAAACATGGAATCGTAAACAGGGATCATAAGATCCTACAAATAACATGTTTTCCTATATAAAAAGTCATAGATATGCATGTAAAATAACATAATAAGCATTTAAATCACCACAACCACATAACTAAACATAAATTTATAAATGATAATATCATTAACAACTCAGGTCATACAAGACAACTTAAGCATAAGAAAATACCAAATATTAAGTTCTTAAGTCTTAATAATAACAAAGACACTATTTTACAATTTTATTCGATCTCACCAATTTCACAACCTTGTTTTACGATCTTATCCGATCTTACAAGGTTCCAATCCTGCAGCAAATCCAGATTGCACAGGACGTTGTGGTTCTTAAAATCGCACGATCCTACGGTCTAGATTGCAATTTTGACAAACATGTTTACAAGTTTCTTGAAGCTATAATACGAGATTAGGCAACAATTCATCATAGAAAAAGTAGTTTCTTTTTGTTATATCATTTATTTCTTGCATTGACTCTTGGTTGACTTATTTCTAATGCTTAAGGCACATTTTGGTTTGATTCATTTATTATTATTATTACTCCTCCATTTATGTTTATATATCCAGATAGAAAATAAAAATGTTGTTTCTATTTATCTATCCATTTAAATATTCAAAAGAATATTAACTAATTCTTTTCATCTATACCCTTATATTCACCTATTTATTATCAACTACAACAAATGAACAGTAGATAGATATTAAAAAAATAAATGAAAGAGATGTCAAAACTGTAATAAATAAAGATAGATAAAAATATACTTTATGAAGGGTAAATTAAAAAAGTAAATGATAATTTTCAGAAAATCAATAATATTGATTGCATTTCTTAATATGTGTGTTTTTTCTCAACAAGAAGGAACTGGAGGAGTATTAGTTTTACCACAGTATCCCCACAAGCTATGTTGTAACACTACTGAAATAAGGAGGCCTTTCCAACATTTGTCTTCTCCGAGTTTTAATTTTTGGCTCCCTCCTTGGGAGTAGGGATGTCAATGGAATGGGGCGGGCCAGGAAGTAGGTAACCACGACTTAAGCATATTCATATAGATACCCCACTAAATAGGTTTTAAATGGAAAAAAACCATTAAATAAACCCACAGATGTTGAATATTTTATGATACTTTAAACGTTTTATGAGTATTAAAAATAATTTTATTTTAATTTTCAAAAAAAATAATTATTTGAACGACTTTTATGAGATAAAGTCTTAACTTGGTCTAATCCACATTTTGTAGAATATTTTGACTTGATTCACTAATTTTACTTGGTTAAAGCCTATCTTTTATAATTCACCACTAACTTTTTTGTTCTAGGTTCTCTTCTCTCTTAACACACTTTCTTTCACTCTTTCTCTTCTCACCATCATCTTCTTTTCTTCTCTTATTTTTTTTATACCAGTTTAATAGATATAATTTTTCTACTACTTTTGTTCTTGGATTCATGGAAAAAAAAGGTTGTTGAATCCTGTCACATTAGAGGAATAAATCATTGAGAACAATGATTAAAGCCTCGGGCCATTAATCATTTCCCATTTTCTTCCAATTACTAAAACATCGGATACCGAGGAGCACGGATAATTTTGCCATCTCTACTTGGGTGCAAGACACAAACATATCTAGAAATTTTGGTACTTTAGGAGAAATTTACATCTGACATCTAGTTTAATATAATTCATCAATCTTTGTTTCATTCTTCTAATTTTCTAAGCAATGAACTACTATTTCTACTCCTAAGCATATTTAACTACAATAGTAGTTAAAGTTAATTATATCTCTTAAAAAACATTACGACCTTTAATATTATTGACTTTAATCCCACCGTCCTACATTTTTAGAAATTGTAAAGTATAATGATCATCAAAACTTTCTAAAAAGTAATTTATAAAAAGGATCAAAAGGAGTAATTGATTACAAATTTTAATATTTCTAATTGGATATTAATTCCTTGTGTTAACACTTCTTCTAATAACTTTAATTAAAAAATAAACCAAGCCCATCAATATTAAAATGTTTGTTGAAACTTAAAAAAATTTTCAAATTAATATTTTTATTTTTAATTCATTCCCGTCCAAAGTTTTAATGTTTTGTAATTTAAATAAAAAATAAAAATGAAAGAGAGAAAGGGGAGATAATTGGAATGATAGTTAAGTGCATCTTTAGTTTAATCTATTTTAAAGAAGTAATTTGTTGACCTTCTTGGAGGAGTATTTTAAAAAAATTGATTATTTTTCAAAAATTAAACTAAAATTAACATGATTAAGAAAATTTTGTGATAAAAAAATTAGAAAAAATTAATTAGTTAGAGTAAAAAATTAGAGCAATGAAATAGTAATTTTAGGACTCATTTAATAATTAGGATAAGAGGGTAGGATAGGATAATTTATCTTATCCTATTATATTTTTTGTGTTTGTAAAATTAACCAAGTATGATACATTTTTTTGTAGTTTAAGAGATTGGATAAGATAACTTATCATATCTTGTTTTATTCTGTATGTTTGTAGAGCTAATAATATATAATAGTTTATTCTATTTATGTTATCGTTATTTCTTGTATTAGAAATCACCATGATAAGATTCTTTTTTCTTCTTATTCTTGATATTATACCATCTGTAAGATGTTCATAAAAAATATTTTTCTCACTTTAAAAATATAATTCTAATTTTTTATAATTTAACTTTTTAATTATAAGTTATTATAAAAATATTTTAAATTGTGTTAAAAAAATTTAAAAAAAATATCATAGTTTTAGTATAATTATTTAATATTTTGTGCATAAATATATTTTAAATTTTTAACCATTTTTTAAATTTTTAATGTTTATATATATATTCAAAAGTTAAAAAATTAAATTTCAATTAATTTTAAAAAATTATATTAATTTTAATAAAAAAAATATTATTTCAAGATAATTTATATTTTGTTTTATTATTATTTATTCATTCCAAACATTATTTATTTACTATCATAGCATACATCAAGATAGAATAGGATAAAATAAAAGTCTATCCTATCCTTTTTTAATTTTTATATTCTATTTTATTATATTATATCTTATCTACCAAATTAATTCCCTTTCTCTCTCTTTCTATATATATAAAAGATAATTATATTAACATCTTTTAAAATTTAAAAAAATTAATTTTTTACATTACTTTTATCTTTCTTATGTTTACAATATTATAAGAAATTAAAAAAATTTGTGTAAAATTATACAATTAAAAAGGATATGTAATGTTATATTTTTATATAAATTAAGAAAGATTTGTCTAGGATAAAAAATGAGAAGAGTTTTAGATGTTTTTTCGATAAATTTTAGGACGTGGTGTTAATGTAATTTAAAAAAATATATGATAATAATTATTATGCTGGTGTTAATTTTATTTTAATTACTTAAAAAAAAAAGTCAATAAAAAGAGACTCAATATTAAATATATACATTTTTTTAGATGATTGGACCCTTAGATAGATGCCTAATCGACCTAATGTACTATGCCTCCTTTTTTGGCAGTGCAACTCACTTCAACCCTTGTTGATAATATATTTTTATTTAGAAAATTGGTACCAAATATGCACAACTAAAGTCTATTGATCATTATCTAGACAGCCAAATTCCAGTTATTATGAATTCCTTCTTTTAAATTTTATCCATTAGTGTACCTATAATCGCTACACTGATGAATAAAAAATGGGATTGAAAGTCCCCTTAGGTAGAAGCACATGGTTAAATGATAAGTGAAATTCGTTTGGAGGGGTGGTGGGTGAAGACAGAATTCTTTGTAGGACAAAATTATGTCACTCATAACAGTTACAAAAGACAGATGTAACGTAAGATGTAAAAATAATATGGAAAAAAGTTCACTGTGATCATTCCACACTATTCAAAAAGCTGTTATTCAAGATTATAAAGGAAGTAAAGAAAAGATGACTTACAATTAAAAGTGCCGCACCCCCATTTTTCACGATCGCAAGCTTCCTTTGAAATGAGTTTCCCAGCATCTACCAAAAAACAAGGAATTATTAATAGTCAAAAGTTTAAGACTATTTGAAGTCATAAATACACATATACCATTGCATTGAAAAACTTACAGTAGATTTTGCAGACTCCCATTTAAAGAAGCGGGTGAAGAAAGGTGGTTCATTACCTTCCATGACAACATATATTGGAGCTTCACGAGATAATGTTTCTAGAAGAAAATCATGCTCAAGAAATTTCTGTGTAATTCCGAAGAATAAGTTAGGAATTTCATGACTGATTTCAGAAACGTTAACATGTAAAAAACATTGAAAAGGGTTTACGGTATTCTGATGGTAGAAGAGTTGTTATAGTTTGATCCATCTTAAAAAAAACCTCTAAAAGAACATTTAACCTAGTGACAAGAAGTTTGGTTTAGAACAAACACTTCAAAATACTAGACTACTAGTCACTAAATTAAACTACTATGTTTATAGCTTCCAGGAAAGGCAAAACCAGTTATACCTCACCAATTGATAGAGCCTGCATTCTACTCTTTGAGTCAACCTGCTGGCCAACCCAGACAAAGATTTCAGAGTGACAATCCAAGATGAAAATATCTTCTGTCATCAAATCATCCTGGGAAAAGTTGTATATCTCTGTCACCTGCAAGCATTCCTTCAGATAAATGCATTGCAGTAGAATAAATCCAAATATTTTGCATCTTCATAAGCAAAGCATAAGACATAGAAGTAACTTCCTTTTTTGGGATGTAATCACGGTAAAAATTCACCCTCAAGACTTCATATCTTAAGTTCATCTTTAATTATTAGAAAAGTGATCAATAACTAAAACATTGGTCAGTCTTTCCATCAGCATTCCACACCCAGAGTCGGTCTTTAAAGGAAGCCAAGACGACCATAACCATCTTACAGAAAGATTATGTCCAAATCCCTAACGAGATGTTTATATATGGATAAGATTAGCAGTATTTCATTCTATTTGTTGATCATTATGCTGACTAATTAGTTTAACTTTTTCATTACACCTTTGCTGTCCATGTCAGCAACTTTTTCATTAGGTGTTTAACTATATCGCAGGACATCTAATTAAGTGATCAAACATGATGTCATTATAATAACATAATGAAACTCCAATAATGCATCTTTCTAGCCTCATATTTGATTAAGAGTGGCATGGATGTTGACAAAAATGTCTTCCAAGACTGTATAAAATCCCTGTTTTGTAGCTTTTCATTGTTCATGATTTTGGAGGTTTTTCCTATATTTATCAGTTCGATCAAACTAGCTTGTTTTTCAACCTATTGAATCACTCATAACTTGAGCTGACTGCTGAAAATGGTTGCATCATTGAATTTTTTAATCCGAGGGGAAACTTAATAATTAAGATGTTAAAAACGAAATATTGACATGGGCAAGAATTTCTTTAACAAGCCTTAACCATAACTCAGAATATTCCAAAAGCATGTATATCAACAGATTGGTGGATGTACACACCTTTAAGTTTCCTGCAAGTTGGTCAATCGGGCAGGGTAAGAAGTCATCACAAACAAGTCAGCCATTTGCCTTCAAGAAGAGAGGGGACTGGGGATGCACATCAGACAAATCTTTCAAGTTAACAAGAAATTAGTCCTTACCTTCTGAGAAGTTGCAAGAAAATAGGTGAGGATCATTTTCAGCATCCCTCACAATCTTCTGAGTGGGATATTCTGATTTTCCTCCTAACAAATCCCAAAACTGTTCAGATTCTACACCTTCTTTTTGTGGTCTGCATTGTAAATCCGGCTGTAGACAATTGGCAAATATAATTGATTAATAAACAGTGATATATCAATATCTCTCTCACACTCTCTCTCTCTCTCTCTCTCTCTCTCTCTCTCTCTATATATATATATATATATATATATAGATAGATAGATAGATAGATAGATAGAGAGAGAGAGAGAGAAAGAGAGGAGGGATCAAGTTACTCTAACTTTGCTTAAAGTTACTCCGCTTAATAACTCATATATAAGTTTATATTGGCATAGTTTCCAGGCTGGATAATGTGCTTGGGTGAAACGGCACCTGCAGGATCAAACCCATAACAACCTGGACAACACAGGCAATTCCACATAGCCCAATGGCAAGTTTGGCAATAACCAGCATAGTTAACCATTTTCAACATGCAAACATATAAAATTTCCCACTTTTAGTCGCTTGTCCAACATGAATATGTCAACCAAAAGACAGCCTTTTGGTCTTTGTTTGCATGAATCTAAGTTCTCACGTTCAGTATATTTTGGAACATAGCAGACCTTAATCAAATCCAGCATTCTCTCTACAAGCTCCTGGTCATCTGAAGTTGTTAAACCTCCAGACCAAGTAAAAACAGTAGACCCACTATGAAGTATGTAGCAATAACAGGAATTCAAGGAGGAAGCAACCTGGTTGACAAAAGGAATGTGAAAAAGAAAATTTGTGATTATTTAAATAAAATGAGTTCTTTAAAAAAAAAGTTTAAATTGCCCATACAAAATGAGTAGATTGAGATAGCCACTATAAACAGACAGGATGACATACTGGCTCAACTTGTATAGCTTGCATATTGTCCGCTCCAGAGCCCTGGATGCGGAATAATGCAACACCATCATCACTATATGTGTCATCAGGAATTCCCTTCTCCGCAATATAATTCTTGTATCCATCACTAAGTCCACCCTGATCAATGATTGAAATAAATGACCAGTATTAAAGAAAAATAATTATATTTATAAAAAGAAGTTTTATCTTAGTTAACCCAACATCAGAATACCACAAACCTTAAAAACAATAAAGCTTTGGAGGATAGCATGAAATTGAATTGGTTCACTGCCTTCATAGATACGAGCCTTCAACCAATTATACAAGATAATATCAATAACGACAACGAGCACAAATAATCCCTCAACAAATTGAAAATAACACATTTGAAGAAAAATTACCAGGCAAGGAAGAAACTTCATTGACTCGGTCATTTTGCTTGCTAGTGAAAGAGCTGAAGCTTTCTCTTCCTAATTTCAACAAAGAAAGCTTGTAAGGAACACAGGCTAATACATTTATTCAACACTTTCCGGTCACAAAGATTTACCACTGTTGTGTACAGTGGAATGAAATATATATAAGCTACGATTGTCAACTATAAATTTCAGCTCCGGGGAATATTTTGCAGTCAGATTTTTAGCTTATTTTCACATGAAATAAATCATTATGAACACATGTGCAACAAGAATTAGAATAACACTCAACAAATCTTTCACCTCAACACTAGTCTTTCCAATCCATGTTCCTATAAGATATTCTTCTTTATCTTCTCCTGGATATGAATAGTGAAAGATGAAGCAATCTCCACCATAAAATTTTGGCTGATCAGTGCCTGGAAGAAGAATCTTTTCCTGACCATTCACACGCCAAACCTAACAATAGAAACAATACTCAGTGAAAAGAAACCATGGACGAGTACCTTAATGAGTAGAAAACTAGAAACCATACAACTAAAACCCAAATAAGTGGAAAATATAAGAACTGAGACTTTCTTTATTGGGGCCAAAACCCCAATCAGTGAAAATGTAGGCACCAATACCCAAAGCTATAGGAACCAAAATCTTATTTAAATGAAAAAGAAATATCACACTAATCTGGTGAAGGACTAATAAGTAGCATATAAATCAGAAAGTAAAATAAGGATCGCAGACTTCATACTTATACATCAAATTTGCATAGGAAGTGTCATGCTGCCTATTCTAAATTCATTCCCTTCCCTAATTGATTCTAGATTCATTTCTCGCAGAAATTATTAAGCATCGATCTACTCAAATTTATCTAAATCAATCTATAGTAGTCTAAGACTCTAAGTTTCACATATTCTAATGATACAATAGAATACAGCTGTTATGTATTGTATGCCTCTCATTTTGACAACCATCTATGAAATGGAAGACACGTGGAGTATTAAGGATACAACAATTGTGATTCCAAAAGATTCTCTCATTATAAGAAATCAATTAGATAGGGGATGTAAGATCACTGAAACAGTAAAAGTAATACCAACAAAAGTTACAAGAGATATCAACTTTGACGAATTGTTTGCTGTACAAATTAGTAGAGTACCTGCAAATTTCCTGTGCAATCTATGTTGGGTTCAGGTTCTTCTTTTACTGGCTCAGATTTCAAGAGACCCTTGACATCCAATCCTTGACGTTTTAGAAGTGCTAGCAGGTCATAGACAAGACACGAGAATTAGAAGAACATGATGACAGTCTGGCACATGATGCTGGTGAAACCAATTTAAACGTGAAGAAACACATTTGGGCCACTGACAACTGAAATTTTTATTTAAAACTACCTGCTACCTTGCCACGACCATCTTCAGAGTTTGTTACATTAGCTGACTGAGGCCAAGAATCAAACTTAGACCTGAACATTACTGTTTCAAATCCTTCAATTACCCGAGTTATCTGGGACTTTGGTCGATTAGTGCCACTGACTAACTCCTGTTTTTTGGTCAACAGAAATTCTAGAGTCATTCAAACTCAGATCAAAATGCTCAACAACACTAAGAAAAAAAAGAAGAGATATTACATCTGCAGCTCTACTTGTACTTTTTCTTTCATCAAGAGATGTGTTTCTTCCCATCCATACAAACACCTCCATCCCACAATCTAGAATATAGCATTTGTTTGTGTCCAGTAATTCCTTTGTCAAAGAATCAGTTTCAATAGGTTCTGCTTCCCCCTGTTTAACACTGTAAAAGGGATAATTTCATTATAACTAGAGCACTATAGGATCTTAAGTTTCAATATTATAAATAAATATCATCTATGTAGCTGTTACAATAATTAGCATTATTTTCAATTCTCAGAATTATTCATTTATACAACTTTAAGCTAAAAGAATAGTAAATTTATAATGATCTTCCATTGATTAACACCATAAGTTTGCAGATCAGGGGAGTAAAAATAATAGGTGACAGAGAACAATTAAAAACATTTTTAAACGTTAGTGAATACTATCCAATGATCCAAATATCATTTTGTAAAGAAAAGAAAGGAATATACTGACAATGCATCTCATAAATGAAAATACCAGTGAGCAAAGTAAGCTTCATCTTACCAGAGTAGCTTTGGAGGATGAGAATCAGCAAGATTATCATCATTATTGACTGTTTTCCGTGGAAGAGGAGCAAAACCCCCAAAGCAACCCCAGAATTCTCCCGTATCAGAATCAGCCATCAACTTCCCATCCTCTGCATGGAAATTCAAGTGTATACACATCCATTAGTGATGCTAAGCAATCAACTTTAAAACTGTGAAATATACCTGTACACTTACCAATAGCACTTATATCACATTTCCCGTCATGGTAGGTATCCTTAATATACTGTACAACTTCCAATGCTTTAGCCCTTTCTTGAATAGTTGAATTGGAACCATTAAATTGGAAGATCTTGGACTCGGTATCCAGAATAAAAACATCATCATGGTTGAGTGAAGATCGAGCAAAAGGAACCTATAAAAAACACCAAACAGCTAATCAACAAGTAGAAAATAACGTTTATAAATATCCGTGGAGTCTGTATACAGTATGCACAATAATAATATTCAAGACTCAAACCTCAATGAATCAATGGCAGAGGAATAATGTCAAACTTGCCTCTTTGACATGTACAACATGTTTCCCTTTGCATACAAACAGCCGTGTCTTGTGTTCTTCAGCCTCAACATGTTTAAAACCCGAGGCAGCTCCACCTTCTTGAGGTATGATACATGGTTTGAAATAAGACAGGAACTTCTCAGTTTCATGACCCTGTACTTCACGATACTGAACAGCCCGTCCTCCTAGAGCTGCATCCAACTCTACTGTCTTGATGGCAGCAACACCAGCTTCATCCTATTTTATAGTTATGATCATCGTGTACAAAAACAGAAGGAAACTATTTCAAATATTAAACCAAAAACAGTTAGAGGGAGATAACGATATATAAACTGCAAAAATCACCTGACTAGTGTCTTTTCCAAGCCAGTAATGGATATCATGACGCAAAGCACCACTTTTTGAAGTAGTAGTCTACATTAAGATAAGGGGGAAAAAATTGATATTGATTAAAGATATTGCTGCCTATATGATGCAGGAAGCAAAAGAAACTGGAGAAAAGTAAAAACTGTTGGATTAACAATTATCTACAAAAATCAAATAACAAGAAATAAGAATAAATTAATTTGTAAGTCCCTAAACTATTTAGAAATTTTAAAGTCCTTGTACTTTAAAAGTTTGCCAGTGGTTCTCTTAAAATTATTTTTAATTGAATGCCTAATCATATTTCCATTAGGGTTTCATTAAGTATATAAACCTAGTTGAAATTTTTAAATAATTTAGGAACCTGCTCACAAGTTTAATTCTTTAGTAAGTCCTTGAAGTATTTAAAAAAGCTTTTAATTAGTTATCCCTTGACTCAACAAAACTCTGACTAGAACATGACCAAAAATTTCAATTAAAAGTAATTTTAGAAGTTTCAGAAACCTACTCACTAACTTTTGAAGTATAAGAACTATGAAAAAAAATTCAAATAATTCAAGGACATACAACTTCATTAAACAAAAAAAAATTGACATAAATTCGATGTAAATATTGTCCTAGGGAATATATTGAGGTTTGAACTTGACAAATTTATTTTTTAACAAGAGGAAAATAAATCTTATGAGAAAGAAGCTCCCCATCATATACATTTCCCAAAAGTTTACATGAGAAATGCTAGCAACATATTCTTTAACATACTTCTTATGATTGATTTTTTTAAAATAATTTTTTTATAAAGTTATCAATTTACACGACCTGTGCAATGACTTCTTACAAAATGTTAAAAAGTATGTTAGTAGCACTTCTCATTCACACAATCATTCTTTCAACCATTCTGTCCCAAAAGTCCAAAACGGGGAACAAAAGTTCCTATTAAGAGTACAACTGGCTCAGATGGCCCGATTCCTTCACAAACTCTCTTATAACAACTTTCTGCTTTCTTATACTGCTTTATTTATCAATACACATCGACTAATTAAAAGACTTGATTGTGTAAATCTCTAAGTTTCAAGTTTTTTCATCTTGTGTATGCAACCGGTCCCTCTAGCTAAAATTGGAATAACGCTGAGTTGCTGCCTCTCCCAATAAGATAAAAGATGACAAGTGCTAGCATGCTCACATTTTAGTCCAGTGAATGATTCCGGAATCCCAACATCTATGTATTTATACATAGTAAAAGCTAGATAGCCAGAACTTTTTTGACAAAATAGCAGAAAGATTTATTTGACATTATTATTGACCATTAGATGGATGAATGTTCTCTATTACTTTACGTCTTATACAACCAGGCACCGAACTCCCTTAAATATGAGTAAATTCAGGATAAATTTTGTCAATTTCTTTCTGGCTGTGTAGTATTATTCTTATACTAGACCTCAGGCATTACTGTCTGAAATGTTAAAATATGAATAAAAAAAATGATTTAGAGATACTATAAGACAAGACAGATTGACAAACATTGTCATAAAAACAAAAGTATTCAATAACATTGCACATGCATGCTCTCCCTAGACCCCATAATAGTGGGAGCCTTATGTACTAGACTTCATTATTCTCATGAACCCTGGCATTGTTTTTCATCCACAGGTCTTAAAAACATAGAATATTCATAACCAATGTTTTACAAAGACTCTAGACCAAAATTGTTCTCGTATGGTATTGCATACCAATACAAATTGTCAAGATGGAAACAAAAGGTAAAAAGTTTTAAGATTACAATTCCCTTATAATACGGCAATAAACTGAAATACAAGCTTCTTACAACAAGGTTTACGGACATGAGGCTAGAATGGTATGAATGAATAATCATTTGGAAAATATTGCTTACCTTCAGGATCACATAGGAGTCCCCAGTGAAAAACTTTCCATAAGAAGACTGAGGGACGAGAACCGGATTAAAATTCTCAATACGCCAAATTTCAAGTCCACTGTTTATGGTTAAGGAGAATAATGCAGAAGCACTGGAAAAAGTATATGTATAAAATCAATCCAAACATAGAGCAGAACTAAACGAAGCAGCAACCTTAAATGAATAATGTCAGGAGGAAAATATGATAATTGTAAACAGGACATATTATTGTTAGGTAGTGCAGGATACGCCTTTTGTCCAGCTCCTTTGAAAGCTGGGTCCAAATCTCTCATAGAAACAGACATACTGCTATTATACTATTTGATCTTCCACAACCTAGCTTGAATATAAAAACCAAATACCCTGAAAGGAAGCCATGTATAAAAGTAAGCTCAAGTGGTCTATGGTGGGTGGAAAAGTAAATGTAATTGCTTCCGCTAACTTTTTTTCAATTAGGAAAACTGACTCAGAATAACTTCATTTGTAAACAAGACAGTGATTTACAGATAATACAGAAGGTTACATCATTCATTGATAAAATTGTAAGCCTAGCCAAATTATGGTTTTTATTCTGCTAGTAAATGAACTATTTTACCTTAGATACAATAAAAACCACCATTGACTTAAATTTATCCCCGTCAATAAATATTAATAAAAACCACTATTGACCTAAATGCATCCCCTTCTAAAAGCATAATAAGTACTTCACTACACAAATAATCTTCAGGCCACATCTTCAGCTAATATTAATTGCCACATAAGTAAGTGTCAGAGTACACTCTGCACACTGCTCACTGCACCCTTCACTACCACTCAAATAACCACTTCACCTTCAAATGGATCTACTTGTCTCCTCCAGTATATCTCTGAAACTTTGATAGCTCAATAGTTGGAAGAACTATCGGTAGAAAATTTGATGACCTTTATTACATTGACTTGAACATCCCAATTAAGATTTTAAAAGAGGAAGGACCGAAAGAATCGGGAAAAACTTGCTGGTGCTGTTTGTGAAACAGCCATGTTCTAATATCTGGTTGGTATTGGTATAACCTTCTAAATGCCAAACCACCCTTTGTTTGTCATCGATTTTTTTACCTCGTTTATTTAATGGAATGCCTTTAGCTTTAGAAATTGCATTTTCAGTGATCATATATATGACTTGTCATTAAAGCTAACTGACTTAGAACATTTAATAGCACACAAATTCAAAAGAAAGCACACACTTAAGCATGTTTTGGTGGCCACTATTTGATATATAGTTTCAGCTTAAGAACTAGAGCATAAGCATAAAGAAAACACACGCAAATATCCTCAATGTGCATGCGATAAAGACAAGGTACAACAGAGTTCCCCTAAACACGCACGCAACCAGAAAAAAAAATAGGAGAGAGAGAATACTTAAACAGAGCCTAGTAATTGAAAAATTTTGGGAAAGTGTCAACTAATATCAACTAAAAAAAGGGGAAAATTGTCTGCAAATACGTAAATTCATACGGTACGAGTCTCCGCATGAATGTATGTATAAACAAGTCACAAGAAGCTAAAATGCAGAAATACATAAAATAATGTATCAATTTCCAAACTTCGATATCCTCTATCTAAACAGCAGGACCAATAATAAAAAATCAAGAAAAATCGAGAAAAAAAATTGTAAGCACTTAAAACCAGTGAAACAAACAATGAATCGCATTCCAGATTCCAGGTCTCATACCTGTAAATTCAGAGATTAAAGAAACCAATAAGAAAAAACAAATCAAAACCCGACGGTGGGGAAGCCAAACGAATAGGAAACTGAGAGGAAAGGAAAATTCAGCTATTCAATTCAATTCAATTTCATTGAGAGAAGTCCCTATTCTCAGCCGCATTCAGGTGCCATTTACTGGTCTTCAAATTAATGTTCAACCAGTGTCAATGCCTTCAAAGGTTATCAATATTTAATTAAATGAAATGCGACGTGAGACTGGAGATGTGAGGATTTTGGGGATCGAACAGTTGTAAATGAAGCACAATTTCAAATTAATAATATAATAAGAGCATGAAACGGCTTACAAAACGTGGGGAGAGGTGAAACGATGAACACAAGTACCTTCTTACCAATCACCTACGCGAGAAAATTCATTCTTATTTCTTCTTTGATTTTAACGGGTAAACACTGGACATGCATGTAAACGGGTTTGTTTATTTTCTGACTTCTATTTCTATAATTCGGTTCTAGACTTTTTTGTTTTGTTTTTGTTTTGTGGGCTAATGAAATTGAATTTTCTTTTTTTTTTTGTTATTTTAATTTTGAGGAGAAGAGAGAAGAGGGTGAAGAAATGGAAAGGGATGGTGCGAGAAAGACTTGTGAATGGCTGGTAATGGAGCAAGCTGACCTCCGCATTGTGAGGATTGGATGCAAAAAAGAGTTAAACCGGGAAAGTTGAGTTACCGACCTTTGCTAGCTGATGTTATTCATGCAATGCAATGCACTTGCCATGAAACTGGTGAAAGCCTAAAGTGGGCTGCTTTGTAGGAAACTTTGGTACTCAAAAAGTGTCAAGCCTCTCTCACTCATATGCTCCAATTATATAAAAAAAATGATAATTCATATATTAAGGCTTACATAATTTTTTAATTTTATAAATATCATTACATTTTATTTTAATTTTAAAAAATTGTATGAGTTATAGTTTTTATAAATTTTAAAATTTCAAAAATTCTTTTTTATCATATTATATATATTTAGATATATTATATTAGATATCATTCCAAAATTCATACTAATATGGCATAGATAAATATATGTCACATGGAGACTATTTTTAAAAGAATAAATTAATGAGGATTAAAATAAAAAAATTGAAAAATTAAAGATAAATTTATTCATATTTATAAAAGACTAAAAATATATTTAAATTTATATATAATTTTTTCGTATAATATAAGAGAAAAACCTTAATTTTTGTCATCAAACACCAAATGTTGTATTCTTTAAAAATTTAAATCACTGTGTTAATTTCTTATAAATTACTTTTTTCTCATTTTTAACTCATTGACAATTTTAGGTTTAAAAAATTGTTAGATTCCTATACTTATGTGTTTCTTTTTTTCTCCAACTTTTGTTATGGCTCTATTCTCTTATTTAAAAGTTACATATTTTAGTTTTTGTTCACTGAACTCTATTCAATGATAATGTGACTAACGAAAATTTATATTATCACTTGTACTGAAGTTATTCAACATAGATATAACATTTTATTTTGTTTCTCTACAACTATGTGTCCTTCTGTTTTTTACCTTCACAATTTTTATTTTATTTTAGGCCCATTTTTTTCTATTCCAACTACCTTTAGGATTTTCAATCCCCTCCTTCCACCTCCCATCTTTCCTATCCTCTATCCCTCCTCCATCCCCACCTTAGGGAAGTACTGCTGCAAACAACGTAGAAGCAGATGACTTTAAAAGTGAAAACCTTAAGGAACTATTTCTTAGAATGTATGTGCTGCAGAGGTATAGATAGGAAAAGGAGTTTAGGGTCCAGTGTTAACTTAGGGTTTCTCCTTTTTTGAGTAGTTCATATGTATGCTTCCAATATGTTCATCCAGAAAGAGGTTTTTTTTTTCTCTCTAGGGTTGAGAAAGAAATATTTGAAATGTTGGTGGGGTGGGAAAGGAGCCGAAAGAAATATATGGGGAAGATGAAAAATGAAAAGCGAAATTGGATCTTACAATAACTTGGAGCAAAAAAAGATAGAGACTAAACAGTTAATTAAAAGATCTTAAAGACCTAAAATAAAATGAGATAAATTTGCACAGACCAAAAATAAAACAATATATACAAGTTGGATTATTAAGACAAGTAGTAAGTGTGATTTGGAAGTTCATTAATCACATCACCACTTAATAAAATTCTATTAATAACATAGACTAAAACATGTAACTTTTAAAACATAAGGAATGAAAACCATAAAAATAGTCAAGAGTGAAGACCAATACCAGAAAAATACATAAATATAGAAAAATAAAATTATTTTTAAAAAATTATTATCAATTCTTTTTAAAATTTAATTCCACCAAGTTAATATTTTGAAAAAAGTGTCATAATGTTAGTTTTTCATGAAAACTTAACACTGCGATATTATATTTGAATAATTAATTTAATAATAATTTAAAAATAATATAATAATGGTTTAAATAAAAACATAAAATAATTTAACGATCAAAATTAAAAATGTGATCATCCGTAATTTTGGAAGAGTAATCTGCAAATTTACTTGTAATACAATAATAAATTATTAAATAAAATTATAATTTTTTTTACCCAAATATACACACAAATTAAATTCTTTAACCTAATTTTTTTTTATATAAATGGGTTGTAGTCGTAGCATCTTACTTAAACCAGAAAACAGGATCCACTTTTCGATTGGTTGAATTACATTTAAAAGCATAGCCTTTTAGTTTGAAATTTAGCAACTTATAAAAGTCACGGTTTGGAAAATAGTTACAATTTTTAGGATAAATTACATTTATATTGGTTGAGATTTACGAATAAAAGTACTTGATATCTTAATTTCTATGAGATCAATAATAAATATTTTTAATTGATTTATCAATTTTATATTATGTATTTTTATTAAAATTTGGTTTGATACGTTAATATAAATTATCTAATATATAATCCTTTACATGATATTAAGATATTTTTTTTTTTTATAATTATGAGATTTTTATATTTTTTAAAAAATAAAATATTTTATAATTGTTAAATTTAAAATGCATATAGATATAAATTATCATAGATAATATAGATATTATCTATCTTTTTAAAACTGTCTTTATTTTAAGAAGATTAAATTTTTTTATAAATATATTTTCATTTAAGTTACGCATTCAAGAAATAACTAATTTTTTTATATATTTTCTGCTATGAACAATATAATTTATTAGTTATAAATGAAATTTTTACTTTATTCTATAACCAAGATTTTAAAAATCAAAAAATATGAATTTTTTTTATAACAAAAGTCATTATTTTTATTCTCTTTATTCTTATTGGATTGTTATATTTTTTTTAACTTTTTTTTTCTTCAATTTATTCTACTTTTTTTATTATAATTTTTTACTTTTTTTATTTATTATTACAATACCATTTTTTTAAAAAAAAAAAATCTTTCTTCTCTTCTTCCTTAAACATAAATTATCTAAGAATCAAATTCAAATTTTGACTATAATTTTTTTTTCAATTTAACCTCTTTTTCACTTTTTCTTACAATATCGTTTCTATAAAAAAATTTCATCAGTTTTATCACCATCTTCCAAATCTTTATTCTTGTACCTAACACAATGACTTGGTGTACTTCAGTGATTTTCTCATCTTCTACCTCTTTATGTGTCTTGCAAAAAGTAAGAACTTTGAATAAGTCACGTATGGTTTAGCAATAACATTGATGTGAAGTTGTGAGTTGTGTAGATAATAAATGCTGTGTTTGGCCCACATAAAAAATAGGAAGAATTAAATTTTTGTAATTTTTAAAATTAAAAAAATATATAATAACTTTAACAATTAAAAATAAATAAATAAATAAATAAATAAAATTCTTTTCATTTTCATGGTTAACGAGAGGAAAACAAAAATTTATAAGATTCATAAAAAAATAATATTTTCTTTTATTAAAAACAAAATACATCAATTTTTTTTAAATTATTTTTTTTTAATTTTATT
Source organism: Canavalia gladiata (assembly GCA_037954105.1). Taxonomy (NCBI): domain Eukaryota; kingdom Viridiplantae; phylum Streptophyta; class Magnoliopsida; order Fabales; family Fabaceae; genus Canavalia; species Canavalia gladiata. The sequence continues at coordinate 37,914,665 of CM075662.1, read as the reverse complement.
TTTTATTAATTTTTTCTTCATAATTCATCCCATCCAAATAAACTAGAGAAAAAATTATTAACCTTAAAAGAAAAATAATTAAAATTATTAAAATTATCAAAAATCATGATAGAAACATTGATCATAATTAATTTAAAAAGTTAATAAAAAAAATTAAAATTTTAACAAAATTTAATAAAATAATATATTTTAATAAATAGATATTCATCGTTAATATAATATACAATCAAAATATATTTAACTAAATAAAATTAGTTTAATATTTTAACTTTTTAATTATAAAAATATACTACCATTTGATTAATGATCTCAAATATAATAGTTAAAAAATAAGAATATTATATAATTTTTAAAATATTTTAAAAAATATGAATGTAATTTATACCATTCAAGCATACTGCTGACAATTAATTTTTGTTGATTTGATTTTTGAAAAAATTAAATTAAATTGAAAAATAGGTAAGTTGTCCTTTCGATAGATGACTTTCATGCTTTATAATAATAAACAACTGTACAAATAATATTTAAGATATACAATTTGTTTAAGGATAGAAATAAACAAGGTCGTCTACAGGTTTTACGGCTCAATTCGTTTAAAACATAGTTAAGTTTAACTCGTTTAATAAATGGATAGACTCAAACTTTGTTAAAAAGCTTTTTTAAATAAACAAGTAAAGAAGTCTATTTAACCTATTCAGGGGCTTATTTATATTTATATATGATATATTTATATTTATTTTAATATATTATATGTATATAATATTTATTTTATATTTTATTTACATAATATTAACATATATATGTTTTAGGCCTATTTAATGATTTTTTTATCTTATAGATTTTAAGTTTGTAAGTTTTTTTAATTAATTATTTATATAAATTTTAAATTTTTTTTTATTTTGTAAAATAGGCTTGTAAACTTTAAATCAGATCAGATCTTAATAGAAAAGTAAAAATCTTAAAAATCTTTAACAGATAACATGCCCACGTTCAGATCTCAAAATTTTTAAACATGCCAAGTTTAAATAGTCAAAATCTAATTCAATTCGATCTACTTCCATTTCTAGATTTCTTTTAAATATTATAATTTACTAAATGTTACATTTAATATTCGAAATTTTGTTAATCGTACCCTCTATGGACTAATAGTTCATTTTAGGTAAATTTTTCAAAAGTTGTAGTAAATAGATATTAAATTTAATATATATATATATATAAATCGGTAAAGAAGGAAAATAATAAGTTTTCTTTATTTTTTATTCAATAAAATAATTATAAAATTACTTTATATTAATATATATTTTTAGTAAATTTAATTAAATTAAAATCTGACAAAATTAATATTTTTAATTTAAGTTTAAGGTAATTTTGATTTTTTTTGGTCCAACGCAAGAAAACAGATATTGCACTTTTGGCAGGGCTCTAACTAACCATCCTAATGGTAAAGAAATTGTGATAATTTATTTAATGTTTAACGACGGTTTTTTCAACGGCCACAAAGGAAAGTTGAAAATTTTATTCCATTGTTCTTCTCATTCTTACTCTCCTTGTCCATCGAATCAAAACATACTTTTACTTTTTGATACTCAAACCGTGGAAGTGTGCCTTCCTTCTCCACCAAATCTAAATCGAAACCCTAAATAGAAATGATGACATTTCCAAATCCACGAACATTTGGCATTCGTTTAAAGGGCAGCAAACCCTTTTTTCTCCATTGTGCGAGGTATTTTCTCTCTCTCAAACTCTCGTTTAATACTTTTTTCTTCTCTTTCCGTTGTTATTAAATATTGTTCTTTTTTTTTTTTTCAAATTAACTATTCCATCATAACACCGGTAAATTTCATATAAAACTTGTTAGAAGCTAAAATTTTCTTTTAACAATTGTTAAAATTAGTTGAAGAATTCTTTTATGTACTTAGATTTTGACAAGTACTTAATTGCATTTTTGAAGAAATTAAAATCTAAAATAAAATTATTTTTTACAATATTTTATTTATAATTAATTATATTTTTAAAATATTATTAATAATATTTATTATAATTATAAGCATTTTTAATATGTTGCTTAAAATGTATTTAGAAATATTTTAAATATCTTTTAACATTTTATATAAATGTTGTTATTTATCTTATAAATATTATTAAAATAATATATTATAATATTTATTAAATATTACTAAAATATAAAAAAATTTACTAATAATATTTTATATCATATGTAAAATATAACATTTATAAAATATTACTAAAATTAATAGATAATATTTTTTATATTTTTATAACATTTTTAAGATGTTGCTAAAACAAATACATGCAGTAATAAGTGTATAAAAATCTTGAGTGATGATTTCACTGGTCAAAATAAAATATTTAAGTATGAGAATCAACAACCATTTTTATAAAATATTAATTTTGAATAATTATTAAAAATTTATTTTATTTCATTAACAATTTTGAGTGACATAATTTTTTGATAATTGTTAAAATTAATTTTTAAAAAGAAAACCTGGTGCTATAAAGCTCCTGCCTTGGTGGGGGTTCAAGGGTTGGATCCATTATGGGTTTATTGTAGGCAGTCTTGTATTTGCAAGAAGCTGATTCAATGACTCAATCCTGTGACCTCCTAGTCACAAGGCAACAATTCTAATTCTTATGCCAAGGCTCCCTTGGTTCACTCTTCAAAGTTTTTCCTTTTATAATTTTTTCTGTTCTAATTTGCACCATTTTTGTTCCTAAGCTCCCTTGAAATTTCAGTTTGGCATATCACTTTTTAATGTGATGTTCAATCTCATATTTACTCATAAATTTCCATATTCTTTTCTACTTGGATTGTTTGTTCTATTGATTTTTATATTTCTGCTTTAATTTCTTGATCATCATCTCTTGTATTTCATCTCAGATAAGCAGTTACTTCATCTCAAAGAAATTCTGTATAATTTATAACTTTTTTGTTTTCAAATGGTTGTTTTGGGAGAGAGTATTACTTTGACTTATTCTCTGCTGACAACCAAGCCAGCCCTAAAGCACTTGTTATTTGAGCCATTGGATGTGATTTTACCTAATGCTATACCCCATATAATTGAGAAAGCGGACATAAAAAGGTGTAGATATAGGTGTTGAATATGAATTAAATTCTAAATTTCAAAAACTCCCATGGTATTTTATAGCTATCCTGCAGATAGAAGTATAGAAGTATGTTCTGTCATGTGTCTAAGGCTGTTTGGTACATGAGATAATGTAATGAGTCAAGGTTTGGAATTAAATTGTTTCTTATAAATTGTTGGATTATCCGAAATTATTGTCTCTCAAAACATTATCACAAAATGGCTCAGATACTTGTTATAGTTTAATGTTTTTTTTTTGTGTGTGGACATTATACTTTACTGGGGAAAACATTTGGTTGCCTTTTATCAAACAGAAGAATAGTACCTGAATTTTTAACATTGAGGTTTCCATTCATAAATTCTTATATAAGTGTTGACTTATGAAATGTCTTAAATTTGTTACATTCATGCATGATTCCCTCCATTCAATTTGTTCTTGCATTTGAAATGTGTTCATGCATTTGAATTTATGAATTTATACGTATGCCATACTTTGATGCACTCACCCACGAGCTATTACATAACACTGTGGGGCTCACTCTGAACCTTTTCCTCCTAAAACGGTCCTTTTGTGTACATACCTCACAAAGTATATGCAACTATTGTTGTATAATTTTCATAAATTTATAGGCAAAGCATTTTATATTGTCCAGACTATAGAGGACATTGTATTTGCAAAAACGAGAAATTGATTCACTTTTATGCATGCTATGTTGATATCAACTGGCAATGGTTTTCTATTATGAACTCAATACATTGTATGTGAGGCGGGGAAGTGCTGATGACTAGAATTAATATAAATGTGCAAAGGCTGGTTTGGAAGTGTTGGAGTGGACAACCCAATGCATTCCCAAACATGATCTTCAAATTAAATTTTACTAATTTCCTTTTTGTGTATCTGTGTGTATTTTTTTTTTTAAAAATAAAATTGGTTGAGAAGGTATTCAAGGTTCTCCTCCTTTTCCTTGGTCGTTGAATACTTGTTTTGTGTATCTGAGTTATTCATAGTGCCTTTTCAAATAGCTTTATGGAATATATTACCATGCTTGAAAGGATATGGATAAATTCTAGGGTCTCCTGGCTAACATTTGCTATTATGCACATGGGATATTTTTATGGTATATTGATGTTTTATATATATAAATTTCTGTTTCATTCTTTAGTTATGATGATCTGCTTATGTCATTCCAGCATGTGTGGGAGAGAGGAAAACCTCAGGAAAGGAGCCAAATTATTAGAAAGCTGTCACGGGATATTGAACAATTGAGCCAGGAAATATTTGGAGTATGGTGACACAACTGAACGACAGTTGTTAATTGCAGAGATTGTTGGACATGACAAACAAAATGATAATTTATTGGTAAGTATAAAATGTTCAAGGCTAATCACATTTACTATTTAACAAAATGTTCCTATTTATAAACTCATATTTTTCACAAACTTAACAAATTTTCAGATATCTTTATCATCATAAAAAATAATCTTCTAATAATTACATTTATTTAAATACTTATATTTATGAATATTCATATAAATGTACAAGATATTGGCAAATAAGATAATAAAAATAAAACAGGTTATGATTTTTAATTTTAAAAATTGAAAATAGCCTATGTATGAAAATAGTTAAAGAAAAACTACATCATTGATTGCTTAGATTGTCACTTTCTTCGACGGGCCCGCCTTTCATAAGTTATTCTCACTTTCTTGGAGAGCCTCGCCCTTTCAACGGTGAAACTTAGAGGAATGATAATTTTACATGCACATAAGTTATATTATATCTTTTTAATATTTAAAAAATTTATAAAAATATAAAAAATTATCTATTAATTTTAATCATATTTTTAAAAATATTATATTTAATTTATATCACAAAATATTATTATTAATATTTAAAATATATAAAAAAATATTACCTATTAATTTTAGTAATATTTTTAAAAAATATTGTATCTTATATATAATAAAAAATATAATATATTATAGAAATTTATATTTATAATTTAAAAATTGAGCATTTTATTTTAAAAAATAACAATTTATATTTAAATTAAGTGTAATATGTTATAGAAACTTATATTTATAATATAATAATTGAGCATTTTATTTTAAAAATAACAATTTATATTAAAATTAATTGAATGTAAATTATTTTTATATGTAAGAGAAATTTATTTTTTTATAAAAATATATTCAACCATTAAATTAAACTAAAGACATAGAGTGTAGTTTTTTTTTAATGTAAAAATGTCTTTATAACTTAATAATACACGAACATCAGTGGTCGAACCAAGCATCCAGAAATTCTTCCATTCCAAGTTTTCAAAAGAAAGAACAACAATATTTAAAAATTGAGGAGATTAAATTTTGTAACATATCATCTTTAAAAATTACTATATAGTTGGCTCATGTTTTAAAACGATAATTCATTTATTTAAAAATTACTATATATAGATGTTGCTATTTCTGCAACAACTAATTCAAAGGGATGAATGTCTGAGGTAGTATCCAATGTGAACTTTATTATTTATTATCTCACAATTAATCAAGATCATGGGCCCTCCCTTTTTTTTATTAACCGTAATTAAGATTTATATATAATGATTTTTTATTAAAATTATAAGATATAATATATTAATAACTTAATCATGTTTAATAAATTTTTTGATTCTTTTTTTTATTTTGATATATTTTTTATACTTTTAATTTTTAATTTTAGATTTGTTATTAGATGATGATATTTTTAAATAAATATACAATTTAATTCTTGAAAATTATACTTTATAGTCTCTAATTTTTTTTGACGTACACGATATTAATTTGATTATATTTTAATTTTTTCTTATAAAAATATGAATAATATATAAATGAAGTTAGCATATTTAAATTTTAAAATATATAAATTAATATTTTTAACTAAATAATCTTTAAAAAATAAAAATACAAATTAATAAATAAATTCAGAAACAAAATTATACGCACTAATATTATTAAAATCAAAATTTCAAAAAATTTTAAAAATAAGAAACAAAACTAATAATATTTATAAATGAAAGATTAAAATTGTAAAAAAAATATAAAATAAAAACTAAAAATTTAATTAAACCTGTTAAATATTATAACTCAGATAAAAGCTCATGTATTTTTTAATACACGTTTAAAATAAGACTGCTATGTAAAAAATCATATACAAATCCTTTTCGTTCGTTGTTGTTTAAAGAAGCAAGTGATGTTATCGTGAGGAAATTATTATGTATTTACAAAAATCATGTAACCCAAACAACTTACCATTAAAGTTGAAAGTTGACCCTAGCATCATAGTAAATACTATTTGGATAGGGATTATTTTCATTAATTATATGGTGTAATTTATTATTTAATTATTTATATTATAATAAATTATTAACATATGAAAATGATTAAATAGATAGAATAATCTGTGATTAACTTGATAACGATGGATATCCTAACCCACACCAATTTGATGAAAAAATTATTTCTGTAAAACAATTGTTTGTTTTTTATGAAACTTATTTCAGAAGTTAATAAAATTAAATTAGGTGATTATTATTTTAAAATAAATTAAACCAATCACACATTCAGGAATATAATTTCAAGTTTGCCTCATCTGAGTTAACACCAAATTATCAAAAACTCGTTTCTCTTTATAAGAGAAATATCGATCCCTTGGTTTCAATACATTGCTTTCCCACTTCTCTTAGAATCTTTCTGGGTGAATAATTAAAGAATGGTTAAAGAGAAATTAAGTATGGAGAAGATAATATGACTATTGGTTTTTTTTAATGTATATTTAAGAGTATATAATAATTAATCAATAAATATTATTTTTTATTAAAAATTATGATATTGACATTATTAATATATTAAATTGTATGATTTTTAATAAATATTTATTATATGTAAAATTTATTTCATGTTTTTTGGGTTCACATTGAAAAATTCAATATACTAGTATTTCTTACATTTTTATTATAGAGAAAAATGAAAACATCGAGAGAGAAAAATATATATTTCAAAATCATGTAAAAAAAATTCTTGTTGGTTAAAAAAAGCTAAGAAAAATAAAATTGTTAAATAGTAATTTTATTTATTTACTTATCTATTATTAGATATACGTAATTTTTATATTTTCAATCAAACAACACAAAATATATATTTTTTTTTAGTAAGATAATTATTTTTTATTATTCACTTTATTTTTTCACTTCCAATGTCCAAACAAAGGATAAGTTAAAATTAATTGTTATTTTATTTTCAATATTTTTATTACAAACTGATTAAATAAATTCTAACAATGTTATCATACTTCTAGTCTTATATTTAAGACTCCTTTAACCAGTTTATAATACTTAAAAATGATATAAATTGTTGTATACTTTTTGATAAAAACAATGCATCTCATTAAAGTGTGTGTATTAAATGGATAATGTACACAGAAAGTTTCTTATATATTATGTTTTAAAATTTTGATTATCATATATTTTAACAGAATTTTTATGTTAACACATTATACTTTTTTAATTTTTTATTCTATCACATTATACATATTTTTTTTTTTTACCATTTAATACATTTTATGCTGCAATTATTCCAATCCATCCTTTTCGCCATTGAGACTAATGAATTCGGTCCATTTTCACATATTTAGATCACGTCTTCAACTTACAAGATAGTCTACGGGTGAATATTTAATAAAGTATCAATTGTAGTTTCATCAGGTGATTAGCGAAAAGAATGTATTATATAATCTAAATTAGTCCATGGTCTCGGCCAATAATATTCACACGAAATGTGATTAAAAAATTTATAATTTACGAAAAAATTAATAAAATTTGATCATATATTATGTGTAACTGAATTATAGATATGTAATGTTTTGGAACCATACAATAACTATTTAAAAAGACATGCGGATTGCCTCCCTCCCAAACTGATATGCAGTTGATACGTGATAATAATAAAATAAAGTAAAAAGTACTGAGATATGTGATATAAAATATGTTTGATCGTGTAATTCAGTTAAATAAAAATAAAATAATTAAATAATTTTTTAAAAACTATTTTAACTTTGTTTAGTATGATAATTCTTTTAATAATTATTAACATTTTTTTAATGTTACATCTACTAATATTCAAAATTTCAGCTATTAGCTAATTTTTTTAATCTTTGATACATTTTAATAATTTTTTATTTGTTATAAAATATTATTTTTTATATTATTATTTCATGTTATAATATTTACTTTAATTATTGATTTTTTTTTAAAAATTATCTATAATAAAATATTTTATCTTTGTTGATAAAAAATTGAAATTATAAAGATCAAGTAAATATTATTTCAATAAAAATATTATTTAAAATATATTTATAAAAATTTTAAAATAAATATATTTAATTTTAAATAAAAATTGATTTATTTAATAATAATAATTTTTGTTAAAAAAGAAACACATCATAAATAATAAAATTCATTAATTTAATTTAATTAATAAATATTTTTTATAATATATAATCATCATAACTGTAAATTTATTTGTATTGTCTTATTTTTATAATAAGAAAATATATATCAATATAAATTAATTAAAAAATTTATAACTAATAAAAAATTATAATATTCAAGTTTCAATTTAATGATTATATCTGTATTTATTATTTTATTTTTATTAACTATTTGATAAAATATATTTACATTATATGATGAAAAATAAAAAAAAAGAGTTATATGAGAAAGTACATATATAGCGATCATTTTCATCTTATAATTAAATAGGTGCTCCAAATAAAGATTATTATCGTTAAGGTTTAGGGTCAAAATGATCGTTTGAAGAAAAGGGGAAAATTGAGAATGTTTTCTTTGAGGAAGGAGAATGAAAATAGAAAATTAAAGTGTGAATTAAGAAAGCTGAAAGGTGAGTTTTATTGCGTAACCCAAATGGAGGAACAAATCCAATCCATAAATGAATGCGCACATGCATTGAGTTTGAAGCTAAAATTCTGACTCTTTGATGGAACAACCAAGAATCATGAGATATTCATTTTATCTAACTGAAAACAGCATTTGCGGCAGAGTGAAAAACATTTTACATTTTTTATTCTCCCAATCAAACTATAAGACACCTCTAATGAACCCCTGGAATCATTCATTTTCAAAATTAATCCTTTGATCGATCCCACCCTGGTGTGAGAAATTAAGGCAAACATGCCAGTAACCTTTAAGGCCTGTTACACCGTGAAGCCTATGGATCCAACATGGAGTGGACACGTGGCTTTATCCGAATGGGATCAGATAGGCATCATAACTCACTTGCCCACAATCTATTTCTACCGCCCCTCACAAAACTGGCTAACCCCAGACTCAAACATTGCCACAACCTTGAAAGACTCGTTATGCCGCGTCCTAGTGCCGTTTTATCCACTAGCCGGTCGTTTACACTGGATAGGTAATGGTCGTTTAGAGCTTGATTGCAATGCCAAGGGGGTTCATTTCATTGAAGCCGAATCCTCATCAACTTTTAACGATCTCGGTGACTTTTCACCCTCTTCAGAGTACCACCACCTTGTCCCCACCCTAGACTACACTCTCCCAATCCACGAATTACCGTTGGTTCTGGTTCAACTCACAAGGTTCAAATGTGGTGGCATTTGCATAAGTTTCACAATTTCACATGCGGTTGCAGATGGACCAAGTGCATTGCACTTTATTTCTGAGTGGGCAAGGGTTGCACGCGGTGAGTCTTTACAAACGGTGCCGTTTTTTGATCGAAAAGTGTTTCGTGCTGGAGAACCTCCTTTGGTGCCACCGCCAAAAAGTTATGCTCACATGGAATTCAGTCCCCCTCCACTGTTGCTCGGCCAAAGCGATAACACAGAGGAGAGGAAGAAAAATACGACCGTGGCTATCCTGAAACTGAGCAAAACCCAGGTTGAGACACTAAAAAAGAAAGCAAATGAGAGTTGGCATAGACCTAGTAACGGTCGTGGTTATACCCGGTATGAAACGGTAACCGGTCACGTGTGGAGAAGTGCGTGCAAAGCAAGGGGGCATGAAAAGGACCAACCAACCGTGCTTGGTGTTTGGGTTGACTCGCGGAGTCGCATGCAACCTCCTTTGCCAGAGGGGTATTTTGGGAATGCCACGTTGGTTGTGGTTGCTACAAGTGTTGCGGGTGATTTAGTGTCAAAGTCGTTGGGGTATGCGGCGAGTAGAATAAGGGAAGCGATTGAGAAGGTGACAGATGAGTATGTGAGGTCGGGGATTGAGTTTTTGAAGAAGCAAGAGGATTTGACTAAGTACCAAGATATCCACCATGCAGTAGGGTGTGACAACGGGCCTTTCTATGGGAACCCGAATCTTGGTGTGGTTAGTTGGTTGACGTTGCCTATCTATGGGATTGACTTTGGGTGGGGTAAGGAGGTTTATATGGGTCCCGGGTCACATGACTTTGATGGAGATTCTTTGCTTCTTCCTGGTCCTGATGGAGATGGATCTTTGCTAATTGCTTTGTGTCTCCAAGTGGTCCACATGGATGCCTTTAAGAACCATTTTTATGAAGACATTCTGTAAGAATATTCATCTCAACCTTACAAAATGCAGCAAGATCACTCCCAATGGAAAGCTTCTCAAACGAAAATAACCTAAATAAGACTAGGAGAAATTTAATTAAATATGACTTTATTATGTGCATGTGAACCATGTTAATTTCTTAAATAAACCATTGTGTTTCCTTGTATTATTATTATTATTTATAAAGTGTATCAATTGAATTGCTATCCTCAATAGGTGTTATATATATAATGCTTAATGTTTACTTAATTTTTCAGCCTCATTTTTTAACAAGAACATATTTAGTGTTCTTTTTTCCTTTTTTAACAAGCCTCATTCTTTTTTCTAATTCTTTTCTTTCCTTTTTTTTAATTTATTTAAAAAAAATTGCTAAAAAGTTATGATTATTTAGTATTTAATATTTTGTAAAAAAATATTGTTGTAGTCTAAAATTAAGCATCTAGTAAATTTAATTTTTCATTGTTTATTAGTGTCGTATTAATGAATATCTAGTTGGGCACAAAAAGGAATTAATACTCTGAAAATTTTGTTAAAGAATAAAAAATATAGACATTTAAAATGAAACGTTATAATATATCCAGACGATGCTTTGAGTAAAATTTAAAATTTTACTAAGTGTCTTAAGTTAAGACAGATAACAAAAGCATGAAAAAGAAGCGGAGTTCATTAGAAAAAACATGCGTGTCGGCGGACAAATTGATCAATTGATTTGATTTAAAGGGAAGACATTCATGTTGGATAAAAGTTTTATCATTTTTTTTACTTAAAAATGACAATTTCTTCTTCCATAATTTAAAATATGGATAAAAAATAGCATTGATGCAATCTAATTTTAACTTGACAAAACTTTATTTTTATAATAATTATTTAAATACTTATATGAATAAATACACACATCGAAATTCAAACAAAATTAATATATATATCAAATGAAAATTGTAAAATTATATTAAAATATATAAATAAAATAAGTAAACATCATTGTATATATAGAATAAAAAAATCATGTCAAATAAATAAATAAATAAATATGTATATATATATATATATATATTAAAAATACTCGCAATCAGCTATTAATTTGATATGATCTGATACAATTTTAAAATATAATTAAGCGAAACTTTAATTTGTACGTGGGAATTGTACAAAACATCAAATGCAATGACAATTTGCGACAGTTTTGTTATTTATATTAAATTCATAAGCATTACTATTAGTTTTATACTTTTATTCATGATTACAAAATTTTATATTTAATTATGTAATGAAAAATACTTGCTCTTTCTTATTTAGTGATTGAATTTTGTACGAGTCACTGTTGAGTTATGTGTATTTTATGGATATTTATAATTTTTGTAAATTTGTTTAAATAAATTATAAAATAATAACTTTTTTTATTAATAATGATAATATTTTATTACATTAACCAATACTGAATTAAAAATATAAAATATTTAAAAATAAAAAAATATGACAAAATTAAAATATTTTATTTTTGTTAATAGGATAGAGAAGGAATCAATTTGTTTTGTGATTAAGTTTATTATAATTTATTTTGTTTAATATTTTTTAAATAATTAAGCTTTATTAAATTAACTGTTAAATTAATATATTTTATTTATATATTATATTTATAAAAATTTAATATTTTATTAAATAAATTTAAATTAATATATATTAAAAGAGTTATATATTTTTTTAAAATAAAATTTAAATTAAGAATAACCAGTGAAATTTGCCGAATTAATGGCTCTGCCGTGGTCTTCGTATTACTTATTAGACAGGTTTTTGTTGTCATAATATCTGCTGGGTGGCTGTCATGAGGAATGAAAACAAGTTAAATTGTTTGAAAAAAAAATCTATAGCCTAGTTTATTATAATATTTTGATATATTTATTAAAAAATAAAATTAAGTTTTTGAAAAAAATTTAAATAAATATTATAAATTTAGATTAAATTTTTTTATATTAAACTTATTAAGAGATCAATATATATATTAATTTATTATTATAATATTATATTTTATTTTAATATATTATGTTTTCATATACACTTTAGATTTTTTATTAAGTTTATTATATTTAAAGTTTTTAAATAAATTCATATAGAAGAAAAAAAGTTATGATAAATAATTAACTTAAACTCAAATTTAAAAATTGTAAAACAGAGCTGTTATCACCCTTGCTACAATAATCAGCAGCACCAATTGGAGATTACCATTGGTAATATCAGAGCTCTATTGGATCTGAGTTGACATGTAAATTTTGGAACACACCCTGCAGGGGGAAACTTTGTGGTCGATGGAGTAGCTAAGAGGGGTTCATCAGAACCATAAACATCGACTATGTGGGAGGATTGTACTCAGTGGCTGAATCATCGCCCTCAGTGTCTGAATTATCTGTTTCTGAGTTAATGCTACAGGTATTTAGTCATCTTAAATCTGACTTCCTTCTTTTTTTTTTCTGAAGTACAAAAAAAAAATAAGAAAGATTAAAATTAAGTAAAGCCATAATAATTTTATAGTATAATTTATTTAAATAAGGAATTTTTAATTTAATATAGTATATTAAAATCAAAATCAAAATTTTCCTTTTTCAGAACATGTTTTCTCTTTAGATCAGGATATGACTAGTTTTTCTTTAAAGCGCGTTGGATTCATATTTAGTTTTTTTGAAGTCTAATCCCTCTCTTATGCAAATAAAAATAAAAATTTAAATAGAATAAACTTAAAATTAAAATTGAGAAATAATATATTTAAAAAATAAAAAATAAAACACTGGATAAAAAAAGTTATGTAATTTAATAAAAACTTATATATACTAAAAAATTAATAAATATTATTATTAAAAATATAACTCAAATTTTATAAGAATAAATAACTTGAATCTATCATGTTAATTAATAAAATTTTACAACAGTTATTTTTATATTAAAAATTATAGTAAATTTACTAGTAATATAAATTGAGAAGATAAAAAATGAAGAAAGATTAAAAGTATGTTATATAAATATTTCATATTTTCATTATTTATATCGTTCAACTTAATTTAATCGAACAAGAGAAAAGAAAAAATTTACTATCTCATAGGAACAAGATTTATATGTTCATAAAACATTTTACACATTGCTCATTATTTTTTACATTATATTTAAAAAAAGCATTTTACGTTTTTTTTTAATTTAACCTGAATGATAATGTTTTTTTTTTTAAGTTTTAGAGGCTCTAACTTGAATGATAATGTCCAGTTCAACAATTAAAAATAGAATAAATATTTGTAGAAATTATCAACTTCATAAATGTATCTTTTTTATAATAACTAATGGCTTCACAAATATTTTTTAAAATAATTAATAATAAATTTATTTACTTTTTACTCATTAAAACATGAGAGGAAATTGTTGCTATATTATTTTTTAAAATAATAATAATGATAAGGAAATTATGATTAGGGAAATCCTAAAGTAGATATTGTGACAAACAAATAAATTTTTTACATTTGTTTGAATGTGAAATTAGTGGGGTGAGGTGAGAGTACTGGCCGTGTAGCCGGCGTGGGGTTTAGGGTTTTCGCTGTTGTGAAACGATGGCGTCGAGACCAGAGGTGGTTGCGCCGCCTGAGATATTCTACGACGATGTTGAAGCACGCAAGTACACTTCTTCTTCTCGTATCGTTCAAATTCAGGTATACCTTCTTCTTCTTCTTAATTTCGTTTGTTTTTCTTTCTTTTGGAAATTAATCAATTCGATTTGGTGTACAAAAAAGGCAACGCTGTCAGAGAGAGCTCTGGAGTTACTTGCTCTGCCTGATGACGGTGTTCCTAAATTACTCCTTGATATCGGTAATTTTAATTCAATTTAATTTATATTAATTATAATTCTCTCTCGCCGCGTTCATGAAATTTCTAGGGTTTTTTACTGATCGATCGCTTTGCATAGGTTGTGGATCGGGACTCAGCGGCGAGACACTCTCGGAGAATGGACACCACTGGATTGGTCTTGACATTTCACCATCAATGCTTAGTATGTTATGTCCTCTGTTTTTCTAACACTGTTATGCCTATCTATTTCACATTTTGTTTGCTAATTTTATTTTTATTTATTTTGTTGATTTGTAGACATTGCGTTGGAGCGAGAGGTTGAAGGTGACCTTTTAGTTGGTGACATGGGTCAGGTATACTATTTACCTAATTCCTGCTTAATAAGTATTATTATTATTTTTTATATTCCAGTTTAATGTTATTAGGTTCTAACACCTGCCATTCCCTTTTCCATGTTATTAATACTCTTGCGTGAGTGATTTTGTCCTCTGCATGACGTTTGTGACTTTGTGTGCAATGGATATCTTATTCTCAGAAAAAAAAATAACTTGTGTGCTCTACATCCTGTCTTACCATTCTTCTTTCACTTTATCTTTGGTTTCAGGGCTTAGGACTTCGTCCTGGAGTTATTGATGGGGCCATCAGTATATCCGCTGTTCAGGTGTGCTTTAGTTTTGATATAAATGAGAAATCAACTAAAAAATATTATTATAGAATGAGCACCATGTTAAATGTAAAAAAAATATAAGATTTTTGTTTTTCAGTCAAACTCTTAAAGACCAACAATGAAACAGTAAGAATTTATATCTAGATATCATGTATGAATCTTTGCTTATTTGAAAAATGTTTTAGAATAAAATAAATAAAAAAGACCAACAAAACAAAAAATAATTGTTGAAAGACCAATTCAACCCAATTTTCTGCACTGGGTTTTTACTAGTTCTTGAAAAGTTTCTGTTTCACTGATTTTTTGGATTGTCCTAGTGATAACCTAATTGGTTTCCAGTCGAATTGGTCGAACCTGCCACTTTGATTTTAATAACTATGCTTAAAACTATGTGGTAAAAGAATGATACCCACTTATATTGTGTCAACTATCAAGTGTAAAGTTACATATTGAATGGATCACTCTTGCATATATGCATTTTTATTTTTTCCTCCATGTGAATAAGTCTTGTTTATCTACCATGTTTGATTGTGAGTACCTCATTTTCATTCTTAATTCTGTGGACTTTTATATGATGCAGTGGTTATGCAATGCTGATAAATCCTCTCACAATCCTCGACTAAGATTGAAGTATGTTTCTTTACTCATTTATTGTACTACCTTTCATTATTTCTATACTTTTTATATATTGAGTTTTTTTAAACTCTTAATCATATGGAATTTGTGTCTCATTGTCTATTGTGAGATTGGATTGTGCTGCAATCTATCTCCTTTACGGTGTTGCTCTACTAAGATATAATGTCAATTTCTTGTGTAGGGCTTTTTTTACATCTTTATACAAATGCTTAACAAATGGAGCTAGAGCAGTATTTCAACTGTATCCAGAAAATCTAGACCAGCGTGAATTAATTTTAAAGGCTGCAATGCATGCTGGATTTGCTGGTGGTATAGTGGTGGATTTTCCGCACAGGTATGGAGACAATACAACTGTGGTATTTAGCTATGATTTCTTCTGAAAGCATCATTGCCTAACCTTCTATGGTTTTTCCTCTAATGGAAAACAATTGTCTTTTGATAGTACCAAGAGGAGAAAAGAGTTTCTTGTTCTCACGTGTGGTCAACGATCAATAAATGCATCCATGTCCAAAGGTAAGGATGAAGATATGGAGAGTTGCTCTGACGATGATAGTGGAGATGAAGAAAATCAGACAGTGAGTCTCACCCCTTTTATGAATCCAATTCCTATAATGGGCTCTTAAAAAATAATTCTAAAAATATAGCTTTCTTTACAAAGCCCCTGATATTGACTTCTGCTCTATTTGATTAGTTGGCTTTCATTTCAAAACACCTGATATTAACTTAAGCCTTGTTTGATTAGTTGGTTGTATTCATTGATTACTATCTATTCTTAATTTTATTCCAGATCTTGGAAATACAAAATGCCTTTTCTTTTGCGTCCTTTACAAGCTTATAACTAGTTTACTTTATAAACCAAGGTAAAAATGATGCAGGTATATATCTCAGAGAGGCATAGACCGCAGAAGAAACAGAAAAGGAATAAGAGCGGCAAAGGAAAGGAATGGATACTAAGGAAGAAGGAGCAGATGAGAAGAAGAGGAAATGCTGTTCCTCCAGATACCAAATACACAGGTCGGAAACGGAAGGATCGCTTTTGATCTTGTTTGGCGTTTGCTTCTGAGTCGTGCATGTACGTAGTCATATTTATTATTTGATTATGGCATTACGAATTACCTCTTGCTCGGGCCCTGAAGAATACTCATACATGCACGTTCCAGCCATCAACTGTTCGATCATGAGTCTTGACGATATTTTGGAATTGCAATTTTTTACTCACCGGGATCCTTACCCGTTTTTCCTAAGATTTTGTATGTGCTTTCTGAATATAGATTAAAAAGTCTATCAATTTTTTGCTTTAGTTGGTGTATTTAGTTGGTAAACTTTATGCATTTAAGTGTGAGGCTCCCAATTCTATAATACAAGCAGCTTTTCAAGTGGACAAGTATTTATAGTTGTCTATCCATTTTACATTTTGACTATTATTGAGTCTTGCTGCAATTTTTCGGGGTTTCACATTTATCTCATTTCAATATGTAACTATTTTTTATCTGTTAAGGCTCTTTCTTTTGGGGGAAAGAAAATAGGAAGGAAATGGAAACAAAATTATTTTTGCTGTTTTTTAATTGAAATTTAGAAATAAAATAATTTTTAGATAAATTTTATAGTAAAACAATTTACTTTCCGTCGTGAAGTAGGGATGAAGAACATTTTTCTTTTTAAAAAACATTAAAATATTAAATATTTTTATTTTAAATAATAAATAATTTTATATTCATAAAAATCAAAATAAAAATACTTTTTGTCTATATTAATTTTTATGGATATAGCACGTTTTTTTCATTTATTTAAATAAGAAAAATATTTTTATTGTTTATTTTAATTTTTTATAATAATTTTTCTTTTTATTTAATTCATCACCCAAACATTATTTATTACTAAGGAAGTGTTAACCGTACAATTGCACGACAGATATACACTTAAGATGTTATTTTCATTCGTAAAAAGAGCATTTATGATTACATTAAAATGATTATTAAATAAAGTCATTTTCCGCTTAAAAGTGTTAACCGTACCATAAATACAAGTGACTTTGATTATTATATCAACGATGCGTGCTTTTCTTGATTAGGTATAATGATTTTTATTAGCCAAAAAAAAGTCCATCGAAGTTATCAAGTTTACAAGAATATAATTGAACGCAGTTATTATGCCAAGGGTTCATTAGTCGCTATTTACAAGCAAATAATTAGGGCAAATTAAATCCTGGGCAATATTTGAGTTAATTGCTTAAAAAGACAATCAAAAGCTTATGATAGTAAATTTTACTATTTTAATTCGTTTGAACTTTTGATTCTATGTATGCAACAAATTATTCTAAAAACTTTTCATAATAATTTTGGGCATACCGTCATTCTTTGAACTAAAGCTAAAGCTTGCCAAGGATCAGCTTCCCCACACTCCCACACACAAGGCTTCTTCCCCCGAATAAGTGGAGTTAAAAATCATTTCACTTAATGATGCCCAATTAAATCATGTAACCACAAGGGCATGGGAGCAGATATCGAGAGACAGGAATCTTTTGACTGCACCTAGCCCCTTTCTATAAAACCACAAAGCAGTGATCATCCAGTAATTTACATCAGGAAGGATTTCCTTCCAAATAATTATACTCAAACAATAATACAAACCAATTTACTTAAATGATATACTTTAAGTTTCACATGTATGCATACACTGATGTTTCTAGAAGTCAAGAATGTCGAAACTATCAGGGTGCAACCCAGGAGTAGTAGTGAATGTATGTCCGATAGGAAGCACAAAGATCGGTGTCTCATCTATCTTCTGCGATACAGAATACTACATGTTAATCGTGGTGTTTGCATGCCACAGCAGTATTGTGCATGACCCCTTCTATTTTTCCATCATGATCCAGGTGTTTGGTTCTCTGCATGCAAAATATAGGATAAGAAAAGCATAAAAAGGGGACTCACATTGTTTTAGGGGGGTAAAGGGAAGAGAAAAATAGGCAGAAAATGGCATTTCCTCTCGTTTGATGGAGAATAGAAACTGAAAGAAAATTTGAGGTAGTCCCACCCAAAAATTTTCTTCCCTCATGCAAGAAAACTACGGTAGTGGAAAAAAGAGTTTTGCCCAGTTTTGGCTTCTGCTGACTGTTGCTGCCATCCTTCTTCCTCTAACCCCCGATTGATTTATATTCTTCACCCATAAAAGATATTCATCCGACTCAACCACATGTCCCACCTATGCTCTATTTGTTGGATTTTGGATCACATTTGTTCAGTTTTTTGCAAAACATTCACATTCCAGAGATAGGACCTGGATTGGCTGCAGTCAATTTTCATGCAGTCACCCCCACAATCAAGATCTAAGGATGCGATTTTTTTTTGCTTAACTTTTATCAATTGTATATAGTTTAAAAAATAAAATAGAAGGTAGTGATTTCGGTTCCCTTCCCTCTCCGGCTGCAGGCAATCCAAATCCCCAAAGATGACAGCAACTGCCACTAGAGCCATTGGAGTTCAGATCCAACAGCACAGTGGAATAGTGCTACCAAATTTCCTTCAGAGCATGAATCTCAATTATGTGAACCATTGCTAGATCTCCAATCTGTTGCTTGTTAACATGAACACCAAGAAGGGAGAAGGGACGAAATGCAATTATCAAACCCACATAGAGAAGGAACAAGACCCTCTATTCTGAAATGTCATTTAAAAGTGTTGTACAAGGATTAAGGAAATTAACAAATTACCTTAAAGTCTAGAAAAAAATGACAATGACAATGAGATTATTGCTCTTCACTTAATACTAGATATTCTTAATACTTCATCTCTTAAAAAGAAGGATCTAATTTTGTTGTTACCAAGGCAAAGATGCTGAGAAGAAAGTGTAGAGAAAAAAGGGAAAAGTTGGAAAAAAGTAATATATATTTACTTGGTATTGTAAAATGATAGATAATTTGGGAGAAATGCTAAAACGACACTTATTTCAGAACAGAGGGAGCGTTTTTTAAAGGAAACATGCATTTATGATTTCCTTTTAATTTAGAACAAAACATTTGTTTTGTCTATAATCTATCTTTTGCACTAGCATACAACCTGCTGAAATATTTTGCTATCAAGTATTTTGTATACTTATCAAGTTGGTAAAGAACATGATAATATCATGTTATGAGAGAAAAATACAAAACAATTATAGCAGGATCCACTAGTATAGGACCTGTTACTTTAATTTTTATATTTTTCTCTCATAACATGAAAATGTTCCTTAATAACATGAGAAAATCTTGATCTTTTTCCATCCAAACAAACAACATGAAAGATAATAGACAACTTTTTCTCTCCATTTTTGTTAGCCCAAACATTAGATAAAATCCTATTTTCTCTTCATTTTCTTTGCTCTCATTTACTCCCGGCTGCTTCCTCTAGTTTTCTTCTTTATTCACTCTATATATTTAATTTTTCATTTGGAACATGTTTGGATCATCTTCTTTCAAGAAAAATATGGCTTATTTTTCAAAAAGTGCTGAAACAAATTTGATCAAAATAAACAATTATTTCTTCAAAATAAGTCAAACTAAACAGTAACACACACTTGAAGGTGCATTTGATATGTTAAGCAAATCCAGATTCCTCATTCCACAAATTTAAGCAATGACTTGTTTTGTTTGTCCAGACACATTAGGAGAATTAGATTTTAGGATCTTCAGGTAACAATGCATCAGCCATACATCTTGTCAATCCTGTCACTATCTTTAGTTTAAGATAATAACATCCCCAAGATGAAGATAAAAATGTTCCCCCCAAAGGCTTCGAAGAGACACTATTCATTTATAGTATAAATGAGTTTAATCCAAAAGTTCATTATGCTTCTATTGGATTATATTACCCGCAACCAGAAATATTAAACATTATTCTTCTTAGCTTAATTGCATTTTTAATCCATCTATTTAACTTGTGTGCAATTTTGATTCCTTAGGTCTAATTACTTACATTTAGTCTTCATAATTTTTCAATTGTTAAAATTAAATCCCTCACCTTATCCTATATTTTGTACAACAATAAACACTATAACGAAGGTATGATGTGGCATTGATTTATATAGATTGATAAAAAAAAAGAATAATTTTTTTAAATGAAAATATTTGTGCTTCAATTATATTTTATATATATATTTTCCTTTGTCAATTTAACAAATAAATGTCATGTGTTTGTTACATTCCCAACAATTATTGGATGAAATAAGTGAGACTTAATTTTAACACGTGGAAAACTATAAGAACTAAAATGGTTGTGTGTCTAAGGACACAAAGTTAAATGGTTTTTTTATTGTGTGCCTAAAGACACACAATAAGAACCTATATATAATATGTTTTAAAAATTGCAGAGTCCAGGGCATTAAATGTTACAATTTCTAATGAAAACTTACCACTGATTTTTTTATTGCGTGCCTTTGGACACACATTAGAAAATTTGAAAGTTATTATATAAGGACTATAAGTACAATTAAACCATTTTTTGTAACTATTTAGTCAAGCTCTCTTCAATATACCAAAAATGAGTCAAAGCCGCTTGCACAAAGCTCAAGCATATTTTATCAAGATCACCATACCTACTTTATTATATATTTCTAAAAGAAGGCAATTGTGCTTTATGAAAATAACCAGGACTTAGTGCATTATTATCCAAAGTAAACCAAAGTACTAGGCGTACATACCATCTCCAAGTAGCTGTTCAAACCGAGCCACAATGTGTTTTCCGTAAGTGTATTTCTTCAAAGCATGAGCATGAAGTCTGATGCGAGAAAGTAACATTGCTCGCTGGTTTTCAGAACAGATCTCAACAACCTTCTGGATCACATAATTTGCAAATTGGTCTTTCATCATTGTCTACAATGAAATCAATCATGGTGTAGTAAGTAAGAGTACAAACCCAATGCATGGGTCACAACAGTTTATAAATGAACCAATTAGTTATAGCATAAGTCACATTACATGTAATGCTCAAGAATTTCCTATCTTTGTAATAATTTGGAAGACCATAACAATACTAAAGTATACTAATCATATATTGAAGGATCAAAATTTTCAACACATAATTGGCATAGAAAAAGGATCTTAGGATAGTTTTAGTCTCAAAACCAACTATAAAATGAACCTTGAAGATTCTAGATCAGTCAAATAATACCGCAAAACAATAACCAAAAGAGCTTCCTAATATAGTTATTATATCAGTCCTAGGTACAACATATAATTAGCTAGTGATGGGAACTTAAGTCCCACTTTTTACCCTAACTCTTATTGACATGGAGACAAGCATTTTAAGCAGCACCAGATGTGTGGGGAAAAGAGGGATCACACCAATTACTCATGAGATAGATGCTATCCATTTAAGATATCATTGCACAATACTGCCAAAAGGTATGATTAAACTTAATTAAAAATGTGAGAAATAAAAGAATAGATTTCACAGGGGAAAATCGATTAAAATGCGACTAGAATTTATAGGTATCAGTCTCTCCAGGCATCTATTTGCAATGTATAAGTTGAGATACATATATTGACTATGCTAAATGGTAAAAGATTCAGGCAATTACAATCAAGTATTCCATTCAAACCATCCAGGCATATGGGCTGAATTAATTGAGTGAATCTTGAAAATAATAAGCTTGATAACCAAGTTTAAAAATTTCCCTAACATTTTGAGGACAAGGTATTTCGTGCAACAAAATGAGTATGGTTTGTGACTGGTATAAGGTTGGGAAACAACAAACACTGTGCAACATCTGCTTGAAGGGACAAGTTGCACAAATTCTGCCCCTGCCATAGTACAAGCTTTTATGTTATTTTTTATTTTTATTTTTATTTTTTTTATGGTATTGAAGCCTCTGAACAAGCTCAAAACTAGATCTAATCACTTTATTTTTATATTTCAACTTGATGACAACATGTGTGCTGACCTTGGTTGTGAGCTATGAGGAGCTTTTTAATAGATCAACCAATTTGTAATTACGTTAAATATCTATAATTTTATTTCTGAAAAACTATAGCAGTCACAAGAAATAATAAATTGATACCATAACTTTCTCAAAAGATAATTTACTAAAAGCTAAGATATAGGATTTAGTTAAACCATGGGAATAATGCCTCTTACTTCTCCTTCCCAGTTTCATGCATTCGTTTATTTTGATTCCTCACAAGTTATAACTTGCTCTCAGCATGTTTCCATCAGTTAACAAGCCCTCTCAGCACTAAATTTCAAATTATAACTTTAGTCTTTATTATCTGAATATAGAACCTAATTTCAAGCCATTAACACACTCATTTAAGTGATTCTGCAGGTAATTATAGCCTTCTAAGAATGTGTTAGATAACCATAGTTAGTAGAATAATTAGTTGGTGACTGGGATAATTAGAGAAATAAGGTATGTTGCCTATAGATAAGACAATGGGTTGAGACGGAGATTGTATCTTGAGAGAGCGGGAAGATGCCTGGCCTCTCAAATATCCAGGGAAATCATTCATTTTGTATCTTCTACCCTAGCCTAAGGCTGTTACTGCTACTTCATTGGTACCAGCAATTGGGATTAAGGGGCTAATCAATCAAGAATTCATTCTTCCCTTTAGATTCTGAACCAGCTGTATCAACTATTTTCTTCATCTATTTTCTCTGTTTATTTCACTGTTCTGATTCAGTTCTATCAGAATGTTAGATATATTGTGGCTATATGGCATCTGCGAAGATAACCATTACTAAAGACTGCGGTCAATGCAGTTGGTTCTACCGCAATTGTAGATCTTAAAAAGTTGTTTGAACCGTTAACTAATCCTTTACCAGACATTTAGACAGAATATTTCCAACTTTAAGTAACCACACTCATGTCCTCTCTAACAACAAAGATTAAGAGACCAGCAAATATGTCATCATTGTCATGTGCAGGTGTTTAGTTCAGAAACAAGTAATCCTACTACCTTCCTATGAAATAATCTGTTTGGGTTCTTGCAAACCCCAGTATCTACCCTAGCCTAAGGCTGTTACTGCTACTTCATTGGTACCAGCAATTGGGATTAAGGGGCTAATCAATCAAGAATTCATTCTTCCCTTTAGATTCTGAACCAGCTGTATCAACTATTTTCTTCATCTATTTTCTCTGTTTATTTCACTGTTCTGATTCAGTTCTATCAGAATGTTAGATATATTGTGGCTATATGGCATCTGCGAAGATAACCATTACTAAAGACTGCGGTCAATGCAGTTGGTTCTACCGCAATTGTAGATCTTAAAAAGTTGTTTGAACCGTTAACTAATCCTTTACCAGACATTTAGACAGAATATTTCCAACTTTAAGTAACCACACTCATGTCCTCTCTAACAACAAAGATTAAGAGACCAGCAAATATGTCATCATTGTCATGTGCAGGTGTTTAGTTCAGAAACAAGTAATCCTACTACCTTCCTATGAAATAATCTGTTTGGGTTCTTGCAAACCCCAGTATCTAATAATACATTTTAGAGGCCAATATAAGGAGTCTAAGATTTGGTGGTGACGTGCTGTTTATTAAGTCCTCTGGTGCATTTTATTGGAAAGGAATACTAATGTGGTCACTTTGATGCTCTGCTAATCATTGTTTCTAGGAAGTCTATATTACTCTCAGATAAGTAGAGAGGCTGGACAGCTTCTTTGTATTTTAAAGCTATTTTGTATTACTGTTTTCTTTTCCATCCCCCTTTCCCTTTCTTTTGGGAGGATTTCTTGTCTTTCCCCAGTTGAATATTCTCTTCCTCATTTCCATAATATTTTTTTATCTAAAGAAAAGGAAGCAAGCAAAACTCTAATCTAACAACTTTCCCAGATAACTAGGTTGCAATTTTTCTTATATGCCAATTTCCGGGATATAATCTGCTGCTATGTATAATAATATAGGAACATTTTGTTAACTAGTAAATGTGATTAGCCTTGAACATTTTATACTTACCAATAAATTATCATTTTGTTTGTCATGTCCAACAATCTCTGCAATTAACAACTGTCGTTCAGTTGTGTCACCATACTCCAAACATTTCTCAACAACATTTGATGCAAACTTATGCTGGCTCAATTGTACAATATCCCGTGACAGCTTTCTAATAATTTGGCTCCTTTCCTGAGGCTTTCCTCTCTCCAACACATGCTGGAATGACATAAGCAGATCATCATAACTAAAGAATGAAACAGAAATTTATATATAAAACATCAACATACCATAAAAATATCCCATGTGCATAATAGCAAATTTTAGCCAGGAGACCCCAGAATTTATCCATATCCTTTCAAGCATGGTAATATATTCCATAAAGCTATTTGAAAAGGCACTGTGAATAACTCATACACAAAACAAGTATTCAATGACCAAGGGAAGGGAGGAGAACCTTGAATACCCCCTCAACCAATTTAAAAAAAAAATAAAAAATACACACAGATACACAAAATGGAAATTAGTAAAATTTAATTTGAAGATCATGTTTGGGAATGCATTGGGTTGTCCACTCCAACACTTCCAAACCAGCCTTTGCACATTTATATTAACTCTAGTCATCAGCACTTCCCCACCTCACATACAATGTATTGAGTTCACAATAGAAAACCATTGCCAGTTGATATCAACATAGCATGCATAAAAGTGAATCAATTTCTCGTCTTTGCAAATACAATGTCCTCTACAGTCTGGACAATATAAAATGCTTTGCCTATAAATTTATGAAAATGATACAACAATAGTTGCATATACTTTGTGAGGTCTGCACACAAAAGGACCATTTTAGGAAAAAAAAGTTCAGAGTGGGCCCCACAGTGTTATGTAATAGCTCACGGGTGAGTGCATCAAAGTATGGCATACTTATAAATTCATAAATTCAAATGCATGAACACATTTCAAATGCAAGAACAAATTGAATGGAGGGAATCATGCATGAATGTAACAAATTTAAGACATTTCATAAGCCAACACTAATATAAGAATTTATGAATGGAAACCCCAATGTTAAAAATTCATGTACTATTCTTCTGTTTGATAAAAGGCAACCAAATGTTTTACCCAGTAAAGTATAATGTCCACACAAAAAAAAAAACATTAAACTATAACAAGTATCTGAGCCATTTTGTGATAATGTTTTGAGAGACAATAATTTTGGATAATCCTACAATTAATAAGAAACAATTTAATTCCAAACCTTGACTCATTACATTATCTCATGTACCAAACAGCCTTAGACACATGACAGAACATACTTCTATACTTCTATCTGCAGGATAGCTATAAATACCATGGGAGTTTTTGAAATTTAGAATTTAATTCATATTCAACACCTATATCTACACCTTTTTATGTCCGCTTTCTCAATTATATGGGCTATAGCATTAGGTAAAATCACATCCAATGGCTCAAATAACAAGTGCTTTAGGGCTGGCTTGATTGTCAGCAGAGAATAAGTCAAAGTAATACCCTCTCCCAAAACAACCATTTGAAAACAAAAAGTTATAAATTATACAGAATTTCTTTGAGATGGAGTAACTGCTTATCTGAGATGAAATACAAGAGATGATGATCAAGAAATTAAAGCAGAAATATAAAAATCAATAGAACAAACAATCCAAGTAGAAAAGAATATGGAAATCTATGAGTAAATATGAGATTGAACATCACATTAAAAAGTGATATGCCAAACTTAAAATTCAAGGGAGCTTAGGAACAAAAATGGTGCAAATTAGAACAGAAAAAATTATAAAAGGAAAAACTTTGAAGAGTGAACCAAGGGAGCCTTGGCATAAGAATTAGAATTGTTGCCTTGTGACTAGGAGGTCACAGGATTGAGTCATTGAATCAGCTTCTTGCAAATACAAGACTGCCTACAATAAACCCATAATGGATCCAACCCTTGAACCCCACCAAGGAAGGAGCTTTATAGCACCAGGTTTTCTTTTTAAAAACTTCTAAGAGTGAAATAGCAATGCAGCATCTGCTAAGACTAATAAATCCTGCTATTTTGAAGACAGAGCAGGAGTGTTACAAGTAATCAGTGTGCGGTGGCTTGGAGCCACAAGCTTGGTTAATTTTGTAATGCAAACAGTTTATGTTGCTATTTATAATTGTATAAATGATAGAAAGGGAATGTCTATACCTCCAATTTGATTTAGTTGCTACTTTGCATCATTACCACCACTTGCTTCTAATGATCAATGTTACAGTTAACAGAGAGAAAGAAATAGCAACAAACCTGAGTAACATAATTGCCATACTGGTCCTGAGCAAGAGTAAAAACTGACTCCAGGATTTCATCCACAATAAACTGACATTGAACCTCATCTGAACAATGCTCTAGAACTCTCTGCAAGAAACATTATCACCGGACTAAATGCATAATCAAAGAAACATAAATTTCTTCCATGAAAAAGGTAAATGCAATAACCGTACCTGTATGACTCGGCAACCATAGGGATGCATAGATAGAATAGCAACTTGACCATGAAATGCAGATATTATAAAGCCAATTTTTTTGGTTGGAATAGATTCAATGCACTTCTGTATTACATGATTCCCATTTTGGTCACGAACACATCTCATAACATTTCCATCTAGCTCATGAACAAGCTGAGCTTTCTGTTCAGGATCAATAACCTCAAGTGCCTGCACACACCAAAATTAAAATAAATATATAGTATAAGCTCTCAATCCAAGGCTTGACTTGTAGCCATAACTTTTCTCTACTTTCAACATTCTCCTCTAACAAACAATTCACGCTTTGGAAGAAAACAAAGAAACAATAAAGTTATGAGAAAGCAGTCTGTCAACCTTCAGGTGTGGCATTGCACTTTTCACACTCTTCAATGGAATAGTCAAAAGTCATTTAAACATATTAGCTGAGTACAAAGTCCAAACAATCTAAAGACTTGTGGGATAGAGGATAAAAAGGATTAAAAAAAATTCCCTTTGCTTTTCCTAGCTCTTAGCTGTTTAGGAAGGATGATAGAACTGGAAAGAAGAAAGAACAAACTAATTTTATTGCAGACACCACTCCAATCAGTAATGATACTAAAAAATTCAGAATGATACAACAGGAACTCTCTCCTCTCTATCTCCAAGGTATTCAAATTTGAGTGACATGGTTCTCACCCTTTCAATTTCCTTCTAACTAATTCCCCCTCCCCTACCCCTTTTATTACTGAAAACAAATAGTTATTCTGTTATTAACAGAAGTAGGTCCTAATTCTCCACTAACCCACTTTATTCTACCTAATCAAAGACCTTTTAATTTTGGGGGCAGGGGATCTGCTAAGAAAAGATCAATGCTAAAAAAGGACCACAAGGAACAGGCTCATATAATATCATATTTTTCCTAGTCAATATTCTTTGCTTTTGTGAACCTTTTATTTTACAAAACTCAATAGCAGTCACCATGGAGAAATTCTTTTTCTTTGATAATTGACAGTGTCTTCATTCCATCTTCTATCTGTTGTTTACACAAGAAAAACCCCATAAATTCATGTTGATACTGCTCCATTAATACCTTGCAGATACTACTATGACAAAGTACTTTCATCTTCATCCATTGCAAACAAAATGATTCTGTCATAACTAGGAACTACACCTTAGTGACAAGAAGAAAAGATAAATTTATGAGATAGGGAGCCCCATTTTCAGATTATAATTTGTGAAGAGCTGGATATCTAACAAATGCTACTGTAGGATATTCACACAGTCAGATCATTAACTAATCTCAATCATAGATGCTATGCTATCGCTCAAAATGGTAGAAACAAAGTCATACCGACTAAAATCCATGAGCATATTTAGTAACCACATTGCAGTAGCTTTCAAGACAGGCAACTGAAGTAAATATATACCAATATCTTAACACTACATGAATCAATATTTTACATACCTTTTGGATTACACGACAGCCATACATCTGCAGACTTAAAGGCAGTATCTGACCAAGAAGTCTATTTGCTAGTTCCTTCCTCTGTTCACGGCTTCCATACTCAAAAAACTATGCCCGGGAGAAAAAGACAAATTAGAGCTTAACAGATTCCAGATAACCATAAAGTTAGTTAATGACAATGTACATTGCTTTAAAACACACCTTCTGGATTACATAATTGCCAAACACATCAGTCATTAATTTAGAAGTATGTGGAAGAACCTCTTTGAACACTAGTTCCTTCTCTCCAACACCACAGCTTTCCAACTTCTGCTGTATAAAACGGCTCCCATGCTGATCAGTGCTGGAGTGAAAAAAACCACGGTGAACTTAATTTCTAAAGCCAAGGATTTGATAGAAGTGATAGATAGAAAGATAACTGAAAAGATTACTTGCCTAAATTCAACTATATGTCCAATAATATCAGATAGCTCAAATCTGCGACCTTTGCCAGATTTTAATTCTTCAAGAAAAATAACAATTTTGGGGTCATGTGTACTGTCAAAGGTTCTTTGACCTTGCCATCCAGATAACAAACCTCCATTTCTACCAGAAGTTGGTGAGGGTTTCACTTCATTCCTTCCACCTAGAAGGCCAGGACTGCCTTCTGGGTATCCCGATAAAACTGGTCTAGAAAGTGGGGAACTTGGATACTGGGTTACAGCACCCATATTTGAAGGGTGTCCAAAATAACCAGGCATCATTAGCCCACCTCTATTAGAGTTCAAATTAGCACCACTTCTCTGATGATGTAATTTTTTGTCATCCAAGTAAGCACCGTTATGGGGCCTTTTGTGGGAATCAAGAGAGCCAATTTGGCTACCAACACTTGCTCTAGGTGCCAGCAGATGACCAGAAACACCATATCCCTCCACAAAAGGTTGCTGATGATATTGCATGTAAAAAGGATCACCAAAAGAAGGCTGCATAGGAAATCCAAATTGTCCAAAAAACTTGTTTGCATGTATCATTTCAGCTCCATGTGAAATGCTGCCTGCAGTAGAAACCCCTGGTGCTTGAGGAGTAAAACTAGAGCCAGTAGCCCCATCAATTAGTGGTACAGCACCATGAGGAGGGTATGCAGCAACATATGGAGGAACAGCTGTGGGATTGAACGGGTATCCACCGACATATTGCGGAGAATACATGCCTGAAGCCTGCAAATTAGTGTAAAATGGATTTGTTGAGGTCATATAAGCTGCTGCTGTGGCATATAGTGGAGGTGTAAAGCCCGATGGCTGCAGCACTGGCTGGACATCAGAGGAGAACTTGTTGGGATTGTGAAGAAACTGTTGCATATCAACGAATGCACATTTTTCACTTTGAGAATTGGTACTGGGAACTTCACATGGATTGTTTTGTTGTTGTTTTGCCAAATTATTCTGGCAGTTGTTCTTCCATTTATCTTCATAGTTCAGGCTTTCTGAATTTGGTAGATTAGATACACTAAGAACCCTTAACTGAGATTCTACAATTGTAACATCTAAGTCGCCCATGCTTCCAGTGGAATTGAGAGATGATGAGCTTGTGACGAGGGCAGAGGAATCAACGATTGATGACAGCCTTATATCATCTGTCCCTAAGGTAGGTTTTGCAGCATCTAGTGTTGTAACAGGAGGGTCATGAGAAGAGCTGGAACCAGCATCAATGTCAAATAGTTCATCCACAACTCCAAGAGACTTATTATATACAGGTGATGTGGTATGGAGAAGATCTTCCTGAAAGTTTAAATTTTAATACAGGAAAAAAAAATTATCACGCATTCAATTCACCATCAGAAAATTAATCCATAAGAGGCAACAAAAAAAAAGGAAAGGTAAAAGAAAAGGAAATAAATGCAGCACAAAGTAAAATTCTGACAAATAAAATATGTTCAGATGTAAGAAAATATACCATACAGGCCCTAATTCTATAATTTATATGCAGAAAACTGAAGTGATTTCACAGAGTCAGAGGTTGATATAACAATAATCACCAGTACTAAATTTTTGTGCTGAGATGATATTGAAGCTGCATCCTGTCTGTGCCATTTTCCACTAGTCTTGTCTAATTCATTATCATACATCTGTTGGGTTGAATCATCCTCAGACTCCTCCTTGTGTGTAGCAAGAGTTCCACGTGACAAATGAAAAGAACCTGTACCACTATCATCTGCAGAAGACAATCCCCACTTACTGTTAAAAGCATAAAACTACCGATACGATGCACCGAGCAGGCCATTTCCCCATGATATAGGTTTTTTTTATATCGGGGGGTGGGGGGGTGGGGGGGTGGGGGGGTGGGGGGGTGGGGGGGTGGGGGGGTGCAGTTTAGTGTTAAAGTTGACACTAAAACAGTAATATGCTAAATAACCAAGATCAGCTAGTAATTGGTCTTCAGACTCACATTTTGGCATGGGTCTATTTAAAGATCCCAAGCTTGCATTCCGGGTGTTGTTCTGGGACAATAGGTTTTCTATGGCTAGAAATGAGCCTTCCATGCTTGGAGGTGCACTGCCACTTCGATTGGGTACCACATCCTTTCCACTGCCTCGAAATCTATGGCCCTTCAAAAGTATACCCAAATCCTCTGTTGCCATGTTATGAGGTGGTGAACCAAAAGTTGCAGCTTCCGTAAGAGATGGCCATTTCCCCCCAGCTTCTGAAATCCTAATTGGACTTTCAGTTGCCATACTTCTGGAAGATTAGTTTGCCCCTTTTGTGATGGAATTGACAAGTGTCATATTGCCTCCTAAAGTGCACCGCAAAATTGTTGGATCAGGGTAAACTTCTAATGAGAAATAAATTTCCTACACTAGAAAGTAAAGCAAATATAGTACAAGAAACAAGAAAACTAATGAAGTAACATACTAGGAAAAGGAATGATGCCATAATATAATACTTGACATGAATTTCCAGACGGGTAATAGAAAAATATCACATACCAATTCACAACACGCAGTTAGATTATGATATTGTGGTGTTCCTTAAAGTCATAGCAAGCCTACTGTTCAAAATTTCATTTCAAACAAAATAACTTTTAACTTTGCCAGCTACAAAACAAGGAACTAAGTTAGCCACGATCATGAAACAAGCATCATCAACGAGGACAACAGACAAGTCCAATTACCTCAAATAAATTACCAATCGTAATTTCGCATAACAAGTAGGGGAAACAGTAAAATTCGCAAAATATGAAAAAAGAAGATACGAACTGAAAACCAGTGCATGGACATACAGAAAACATGAGAATAAAAAGGAATAAGTAGTTGAAACATAAAGAAAACGAACCAACGTTGGTTTTGGAGCTTCTCCTTAGGATGGCGAAGAATGAAAGAGTTTGAAACCCTAGATTCTTTTCCCAAGCAGAATTTGGAAAGAGAAAGAGAGAGAGAGGGTTGAGGATGAGAGTGACTGAATTGATATGTTATAATTATTATTTGTTTATTTATTATGTTATGGGTCAAGTGCAGTGCAGTGCAGGTGAAGAAGATTTTAAAAGTGCGTTTGTACTTTGTATGTACATTGAGAAAAAAGTGCTACTTCCAGACTCCGTTTTGCTAATTCTCAGAGGGCTGTCGTGTTTGTGCTTTGGGAGTTTGTGACCCGTCAAAATGGGACAAAAACGGAAACAAACGTGGCCAAATTAATCATGTGCGTATCATACATTAGACATACCGCCGTGATTATTTTATATATGAAAGAATATTAATTAATACATTCAGAAATTAAAAATTAAATATTTTATAAAAAAATTACTCAATGTGTCTTATCATAGTTTTTAATAAAAAATTATTTATTAACTTCTTAACCTGTATGTTTAACACACTGGTGGATGATAGCATTATATATTTAATTTATTATTATTTGTCTTATCCCAATGCACAATTTCGTGAGACACGTGTAAAATAGTAAGCAACTCCCGTTTCTATAATTTCGCCTACTGTGAGATGCTTTGCATGGAACTTTTTTTCTCTTCTTTTAGTTTTGAGTCCATTAAATTGTGAAAGACGTTTGGAGTACAATTAAAAAATATATCTTAGTAACATTTCTGTCTATTTATCTACAAGAGGGTGATTGTTTCAAACTATTGAAATGGGTATAAAAATTGTTATATTTTAAAAAAATCTCACTCTAAAATTAGTTTTTATTATTTTTTGAAAGTTTAATTCTCTCTATCATACCTGCAAAGCAAGAGATAAGTATGATTTATTTTTATAAAATTATTCACATATAAAAAAAATTAATGAATCATGAGAGAGAAGAGAAAGTTTTTTTTAAAATTTTACAAATATTTTTATCTTGTAATAATGCCGTTTTGTAAAAAATGTATTCCTCAAATAAATACATCCAAAAAAAGTATGCTGTGAATCTTTGTTATTTTAAAATGAATGAAAATATTAATTAAATATTCCAAAATTACCATCACTTATATTTAATTATTAATATTAACATCATAAAAACAAATAATGATATTTAATCTTAGTAACTAGTTATCAATCGGTATTGTGTAAATCCGTTAATTAGATATTTAAAGGATGAATTGACCAGTAATTATCAATTTTAAAATTAAATTATTTGGTTTACAAATGTTATAAATTGTATTGATTAATAATGTTAATTTTAAAGATAATAAGATGATAATTGTTAAAGTTTGGTATAAAGTTTATTTTGTATAATGTTTAACATAAAACAACTGATACTTTAAATTTTGAAAATTAAATTGAGTTAGGATAAATTTAAAAAAATCAACAAAATAAGGTAGCTAAATATTAAAAAGTTAATTAATAGTTTATTTGAAGGTCATAATAAAGAGGATATGAATGGATAATTTATTCAACCTATTATGTTTTGAGTGAAAATATAATAATCTATTATGTTGGATTATTTTGCCTTATTATCGTAGTTTATATTTTTATATTAAAGAGGTTGAGTTAATAATTATGAGGATGGAATAACTTTATTATCATTTATATCGTACAACTTTTATATCTTATCAAAATAATTCAATTATTTATATTTTTTTAAAATGATGTGAATTTTTTTAATAAACAACATTTTACTTATTTTATAAATATATTATCATCTTTGTATTAGTTTTAATATTATTTCATAAAAGATATTTTTTTAAATTTAACTTTTATAAATTTAAGAAATTAAAGTTAATCTAAAAGATTGTATTACTTTTGATATAAAAATATCATTATGGTTTTAGTATAATTTATATATTATCTCATTATTATTTAATCACGTATGATAATACCACATTATTATGTTTATTATCCTAGTGTATAGAGTATAGAATACAATAAAATAAGATAGGATAATAATTTTCATATTCTGCTATATCATATCCAGTGTCCACTAAACAAATTTTAAAAGTTATAAAATAATAGGATTTAATAATATTTTGTTAGTTTTTTAACTTCTGTTATCATTGTTTTTTAAAATTACCGTTTGATATTAGTTGTAAATAAACTAGTTTACATTATTTTAAGTAAAAAATGATTAATTTACAAATTTTATAAAAGTGAATAATTTATTTGCATTGTTTTAAAAGTTATTGATAAATTTATAATGTATGGATAAAATAAAGGATTAATTTGTTAGCTAGTATTCTAAATAATATATTTAATTATTTTATTATGGTTAAATATTTTAAAATTATATTTATTTTTAAATAGGTATTATTTTTATATATTAATTTATCTGGAAAAGTTCATCTTAAGGATTAAGATGTTATTTTTTAAATTTTAACATTATTTTTAAATATTTTATTAAATAAAACACAAAAACATAAATATAGTTTTATTATACTATGAGAATCTATTCATAAAAAATAACATTTTATAATTTTATTGAATTCTTCTAAAGTGCATAGATATCCATCTATTGCTTTTGACAACAATGGATACTTAACAGTTTTTTAGTTTTTTATTTTAATTTTACAGTGCGTTTTTTTTCTTTTTTTAAAAAAAAATATAATTTAATTAAAGAAACATATTTTGTGAGATTTTAAAATATTTATTTATCTGTTTAATGAGTTTTCAAATAATGTTATATAAAAAATACCTTTTTTTATAATTTTAAAATCTTATAAAAAAATATAAAACAAGAAAAAACTTTTAAATTAAGTTTTTATAAACTATAAGCTAAAATTTTAATTTAGATATGACTTCAAAACATGTTAAAAATTAACTTAAAAAGTTTTAAAAATAATAAATAAGAGAGTAGTTATTATAAAAAAATAGTAATTAGCTTAAAATGGTATTAAAAAAAATACTGTCACACTCTCTATCCAACTGCTCTCAGTTATTTAAAATAATATTTAAATAAATTTTGGATGAATAATTTTAAAGAAAAAATATTTTTTTAAAATGTTAAAATTTTAAATATTAAAATATTTTATTTGAATTTCTAAGTATATTTTAAATTTTAGATATTTTGAAAAATATTTTAATAATTTAAAACATGAGTATTTAACAATTTTTTTTAAAATAAATGAGATTTAAAACTACTTTCGAATTCACTTGTGAACAACAACTATATCTCTTAGTTTTGTTTTCTTTATTCTTTCTTATCACAATTCGATAATTTATTTATTTATTTATTATTTAAGTATGTTATATAATATTCTAATAAAAAAATTTATATATACATAAAATTTAATATATAAAATGCAGGATAAAAATTAAGAAAAATCAATAAATAATCAAAAATTTAAATTTTGTATATAATAAAAATTAAATTATTTTATCTAAATACAAATTTTAATATAAAAAATTAAATTTTATTATTTAAATAACAAATTAAATTTCTTTATTCAAATAAAATATTTTATTAAAAAATATTTTTTAAATATTTAAATTTTAAAAAATATTAAAATATTTCATCCAAATATAAGGTTAAAAATAAAAATAAATAAATTAAAAATTTTAACCCTTATTTCTATTGTTTTATTTCAGATACCAAACTTTAATAATATATTATCCAACATATTTATTTAGAAAAATATATTAAATAATTATAAAGTTATCAAATAACTCTAACTTTAATCTTAAATAGTTACCTTTTAGCTTTTAATTTTGAAAAAAAAAGAAATTAATTATCTTAAATTTGTATTTCCGCAAATAGATATTCTAAGTTCTAATTATGTTTTAATAAAATTAAAAAACTTTATTCTTCTCACAGTCAAAGTGAACTTTAACTTTATTTTATTAAATTCTTAAACTTTACCAATCTCACAAATATCCACCTTAAAGTTTTAATTTAGTTTGAAATTTTCTATTTTTTATAAATAATTTATTCATTTAACCATCTAATTTCTATTTTTTTTCAAAAATATTAAAATACAATAAAAAGTTTGAATTTTTAAAAAGTACAAAAAATAAAGATGATAAACACAAATGCATCAACAACAATAACATAATATATTAATATATGTTATAAACTTGAGAAAAAAAATAAAGTAAGAAAGTGTTTAATGATGAAATGTCATAATATATATATATATATATATATATATATTATAATTATCGTAATTTTTTATTTTGATGTTTAAAAATGAAATAACCAATCATTGACATATAGGATAAATAAATGATTATAATTTTTTATCTACCAGTGTTAGTATTTTATTTTTAATTTAATATACTTAATAAGTTATTTATAAAATGGTAAAATTTAAGATACTTATTTTTAAATTTAATAAAAATAGAAATTAATTAAAATAAAATTGAGGCTTGAGATGTTTAATTATAAAAAAAAAATGTTCAAAGATTAAATGGGAAATAGGGTTGTTTGTCTTTTGGTTTGGTTAGACTAAAAAAAATTGAAATCAAACAAAAAGTTAGTATGTAATTCAATTTAAACATAATATTAAAACCGAATTAAACATTTTTTAATTTTTATTTATCTGTCTTTATCTCAGTTTTAATTTATATTATAAAGGGGCGAGTTAGCGAAAATGAAAAACTAAGTATCTTTATTGAAATAAAAATTAATAAAAAATACATTAATAAGATGGTTATATTGCAGTGAAAATAATATAAATATATCATGAATACAGTAATTGTTGGTTAGATTTTATAAATAAAAAAACTGAAAATCTAACCAAATTATAAATAAAAATAATTTTTTGTGATTTTTAACTTTTGTATTTAATTAATTTTAAATTAGTTTAACCGTTTGAAAATAATTTAATTATTTTTTAACACCTTTAAATGAAACTAAAATTTAGAATATCTATTAATATAAGTAGACAAATGTTTGAGAGGTAAAATCTTCTTTTTTTCTTAAATTTAAAGTAGTTATTTCAACTTAAAAAAATAAGGTAAAATACTACTATTGTCCATTTACCCGAAAGAGGGCCCATTGTTTTTACCAAAAAAAAAGAAGAAGAAGCAATGCACGAAAAAAAAGGAAGATAGATACGATCCCATGAACCCTAAACCTCTGAGGAATCGTTGATGTTGATGATATATGGCGGAAGCGAACACTCTGGTAGTGAGGAAGCCTTGCTTTGGCCTCCCAACTGGTTGCCCTCAATGCCTCTCGGCTTTCATCTATCTCAAGTTCGTTCAAATTCCCTTCCACTTGGATTTCCATCTAAACAACCCTCATTCTGGTAATACCCTATTTCCCTTTTTATCCATTTTTGTCTCCGATGCTCCTATCTTCTCATTCTCATCTCATAAATTTTCGTTTTTTTTTTATCTTTATTTGCTTACGGGTATGCATTTTTTAACTCTTGTTTTCCATGGCTTATGGTGTTTTGTTAGATCAAATTCCTTACTTTGAGGTTGGTGACCGTGTGGTGTATAATAATGAGAAAGAAGGGATCATTGATTGCTTGAAGAAAGATATTGGTGTAGTTGATTTAGACAGTGAGGTTTCTTCGCTCCCTGATTGGATAGCAACCAAAGCAATTCTCAGCACTTGGCTTGCTGATGCACTTGCCTATGAACTTTGGGTTGGGTCTGAAGGTTCCTCTGCTTATACCCTCTATTATTCTGATCTTCCCTGGCCATTAGGGAAGGTTCTCTTTTGGAAAAAAGCTCATTGGGTAAAGCTGAAACATGGGATAACCAATGACAATGCTGAAGTAAAGAAAGAAGCGGTCGCATTCTCTTCTTACCTTATGTTCAATAATTGTGTTTTTTCCTACCTTGTAGTTTTAATGTTTTATATGAGTTTCTCTTTGATTTGGTATTTATGTTTTGCTATTAGTGATTAACAGATTTACGAGAGAGCAAACTCTGCTTACAGTGCCTTGTCAAATTGCTTAGGTGAACAAAATTACTTATTTGAGAACAGGTGACACCTCTGGTCTGACCTGTATGTGCATTTGTGATCCTTCTTTTGTTAGTTCAATTGTGGGAACATTTTGGTTTTTTTTAGTTTTAGAGCTATTATTGGCTTTGACTCCTGGTGATGTATTCACGTGCTTTATTGGGTTTATGCAGGCCATCAAGCTTGGATGCTATTTTTCTTGCACATGGACTAGTTGTTCTTCAGGCTTTACCTGTAAGTATCACTATCAATTAAATGTGATTCTGATGTTCGTTTTAAGATAGTTATGGATACTCTAATGGCTTCTTGGTTTATACATGTCAATTAAAATGGGACTTAGATAGTTATGGTTACATTTTACACTATGGGAGCTATCATGAAATTGGTCATATTCTCATTGAATAGATGTTTTTGGCACTCTATTGACTGAAGCAATGTAGCATGTCAGCCAATAGTTAGCTTAAGGAGAGATGCATACAGTAAAGGGGTTATTATAGGAAATCAGGTTAGAGAATAGCTCTACATGTAGTGTTTCCAAATGTTGAGCTGCCAAATTTTGGCATCGAGTAAATTACAATTGACTATGATTGTTGTGAACGAATTAAAGTTGATATTTAAAAGGCTTTATCTTAAAAAAAAGAACAGTAATGCTGGCTAAAACAGTCCAAGACTGGCCAATAAACTGTCAGTGTGTGTGCCAACCTCAGTTTTTCTCCTCATTTTAGATCTGCTAAACTAAGATATTTTATGCTGTTAACCGGTCCATTTGGAAGTTTTTGTACTTAAATACTTGTCTTTGTCTCTTTGGTATAAGAAACATAGGAGAATGGATCACAATGTTGCTAGAAACAGACAGTTAATTGCAATGATTTGGAGCGAATGAGAGATTGATGATTTGGGATCTCTAGTTTTCTTCTTATTGAGGAATAAGTTATTTTTAAAAAATAATGACTTTGGGTAATACTTTTGAACGAGGAAACTAATATTTGGCACAGAAGCCTTCTAAGCCCTTGACTTAGTTGCTTTTGCATTCTTCCACCTTTACGATCCCTTGCTTTTCTTCTTAATAAAGATAATAGATATATGTTTCTATTTTATTTTATTTTTGCACCAGTTTTGTGCTACATGTAGTGTGCATACTTATTTGTTAGAATCCCTTAGACATTTGTTTTGAGAAACTTTTAACTCTATATCCTGCATTGATGTACTGTCAGGAATCTTCAAAACTGCGGATCAAGTTTTTGGAACATTCTAATCTAGTTAGATATGTGCAACGATGTAAGACAGAAGTTATAGATGCTGCTCCATCTCCTTCCTCTGGCCCACAATTTCACACCGATGCTTCATCATCAGCTTCCAAAAGCCATTCAACTAGGAGTAAGATACTTACAGGATTTCATAAATGCACACTTTCTTTTAGTTTTGTTTGATGACATTGCCTTTAGTAAGTGTAACCAGTGCTTTTTACCCTTTCTTTCAAATGGTGGGTTGGGTATAGATAACCACAACAAAATCCTTTTCCTCTCTGATATTTTTATTTAAATAGTGTCTGAAAATATACTGGTCTTGTGAAGTTACACTCGGATAGTACCATTTCTAGGATTTTTCCCCGTCAAAATTCTATATATGGACTGGAGTATTCTGAAATCTGTAGGTGTTCAGTGACTAGAAAGTTATGGGATGGGTGTAATCGATGAATGAAATAAGGGTAACTTTTCCACAATTCTTGAGGTGGAATTTCCTGGTAACTTAAATTGTTATTCTATTCATAACATTAAAAAAATATAGAACATGCATCAGTCATACATAAATTCTTTTCCCTCCAAATTCATTCCTCCTTGATAAAGTTGTGTCATCAATTAACTAAATCTATTTTTGCATGTACATATTTTTTAAAATTTAAGTTAAATTCAAGTTTAGTTATAACTTTTAAGTAATTTTGATTTCCTATTAATGATAAAATAAATCCCACCCTCTGAACAATAGCTAGTTAATTATAAGTAAATTGTTTTTTTGATTATAACTTATAAGTAATTGTTTATTTTTTGAAAAAATTATTTGAACTTTTTATATTATATTAATCACTACATACACAATATTACCTTTAAATATAGGTATCTGTAATCAATATTTTACATTCCGTGCATGACATGGGGGTGTTAAGCTAGTTGTGTTATAATTGAGGTTAACTTGTTTAATGATTCCTTAGCTTAGATTTGTCACCTTGTTACTCTATCATGTGCTTTGCATGGTAAAGCTAGAAATAAAGGCTCATAGTACT
The DNA here is from genome assembly GCA_037954105.1 of Canavalia gladiata. Taxonomy (NCBI): domain Eukaryota; kingdom Viridiplantae; phylum Streptophyta; class Magnoliopsida; order Fabales; family Fabaceae; genus Canavalia; species Canavalia gladiata. The sequence goes on along the minus strand of CM075662.1, from coordinate 37,874,380 downwards.
TGCCCCCTAATTCCTAAATCTTGGAGTGTCTTAAAATTTTTCCTTCTGGTCTTTTCAATAATCGCACCATACAACCTTCTGAACATTGAGCACTTCAAAATATAGAAAAGTATGTGAGATTTCTGGTTACAACACTACATTTTATTGTGAAATAGTTTCCATTTGTGGCACGCTGACACTTATATTTAGTTTCTTGGATAAAAAAATTGTTCTTATCAGGATATACTAATTATGTGAAATATATAAATGTATATTTGCTATCTTAACCTCTCATGTCCCGTCACTTAATGAAGTCTGATTTGTCATTTTTTAATTAGGTTCAAAGCCTAAGAAGGAACCCAAAAGGGAGAAAACAAAGGAGGAGAAAACCTTCAAAAGGAAGGCCAAATATTTTGTGGCGGCACAGATGGTTGGAATTGTTATCTTCCTCACGCTTATGACTACATTTGATGATGCGGAAGTGGAGGTAGATGATTACAATGAATGAAAATGCATTCATTTATTTTTCTTCCTCCCAAATATCAATTACAAAACCAAGGTTGCCAACCTCAAAAACTAGTGTCTCCTCTACTTCTTTTGGAAAATTATCATTCATTCTAAATTACTAATCATAAAATCCATTTTTGTATTGATTACCATACATGTGTTGATTTAAATAGATCGACCATTGGAATGTGATAATTTGTATTGAGCGGCAGGGGTGAACCATGCATGAGTTGAGGGAAACTTTGGGCTTGTCGGCATAAACAAGTTCTGAGAGTGTTATTATCTCGTGCATAACAAGAGATAAAGATGCAATAAGATTTCTGTAATTTTCTTAGATTTCTTATACCGTGGAGCAAATGAAGTCCAACCATTAAAGATGGTTGGAGAAGAAGAACAAAAAAGAGAGTAAGGTAATGAGACAAAATGTGTAGTATATAAATTCATTATGAAAAGATGATTTTTAATGATACAAAACATTTATTTATATTATTATACTTATTGTATAACTAACCACAACAATCTAATAATAAATTATCAACGAATTCATAATTTTCTATCTCTAATACACTTTGATTTAAAGACTTCTATTTTGAAAATTGACCCAATAATTATCACAATTTAACCATGACAATGGTTTATTTCTTGAAATCTTGCCTTTTCGTTTTTAATAGAGTTTGAAAAATGACGAACTGTTAAAACTGTCTCAACCAAGTTTTTTAACTTTCATTTTTATGTAGATTTAAGTACAATTTGTAACTTTTATTGTGTGAGAGCATGTTCTTTTACTGGTGAATGGATTGTGCAAATTTACTCTTTTAAGCAAAAATGAGAATGCATTAAAACAGAACACCAGAAGTACTCATAATTACAAAAGGGTTCCAAACAAATCAGCACAAAACGAGATACACTATAACACCCCTAAAGTTTGTACCGTTCAAAATCCAATGAAAACAAGATGTATCATCTGAACTCTAAATTGATTATTTAAACAAGAGTATTTTTTGTAGAAAAACTTGTATTCTGTAAATTCCATGTGTCCGAACAATGAAAAGTCCAAAAGTTGAATTGTTATTTATCATGTGCAATTCAATAACCGTAATTTAAAATTAAAAAAAACTGTCATAGTCTAACCCGAAGTTTAAAAAGTCGACAATTTAGCTTTGAGCTTTTAAAAACTTTAAACATATTTTATTACGTAATCTACTGAAGTTTTTTTTTTTGTCTGAAACTGAGTCTTTCAGTCAATTTGAGTCATGATTAATTTAAGTGCAATCAGGTTGATTTATTTTATTGGAGATAGTTTTTTCGATGTACTTTGTTTTAGAATATTATTAAATAAGAAGTGTTATTATATACCTAAAAATACGTGAAGTAAATAAAAAGAAGATAAAAAATATGTAATGTTACTTAATAATGTGATAAAAAATAAGATATATTGAGATAAAAATATTATTAATATGATGATAATTAAAATCCTTGATTCTCTTAACAAACTTTTTAAATAAATAAATAAAAATAAAAGTAGGATTCACCTTTAAAGTTAAGTAGTATTTTAATATCATGTGAATGATTATTTTTACAGATATAAAGAAACTGGTTAAGAAACGATGTCAAAAATACCTTGGAATAACTTTATCGAAGTTGCTTATCTCGATTTGCACAAAAAAAAATGATTGCTAGGAGATATTTTGCTGGAAGAAGCAACTTCTTTTAGTTGGAAGACTATATGTTACACATGGTCTTAAATACTTCAACTCAACTTTATTAATATAAACTAAACTCATTGTTAATTGCGCCAAGTTGATATAGTGAGGATAATTAAGATAAACTAAACTCATTTCTCCTTGATGTTATTATTTGGAAAACAGAAAAAATGAAAAATAGGAAGCAGGGAAGAAATCAAAAGAAAATGAAAGGAAAGGAAAAAGTAATGGAAATCAAGTAATAAGCTTCCTTCCCTTTGAGCACTTGAGATCCCCAAATTAGAGAACTTTAATTTAAAATGTTCATATAAATTTCCAAAGAAGGGTCGGTCTTGAGCATTGCATGAAAATTCCTCATTCCCCCTCCCCTTCACTATAAAAAATTCTCCAACAAGGGTGAGGGATTGGCATAAAATCTTTCCCTCCCCTTCATTTTCCTTCATCTAAACCTACCCTTTTATAAATTACATTGCTAAACTCATTAAATAAGCCAAAAAGAATGTAAGCCATATCCATGTCTATGTTCCAGCCCCCCCACAAGAAATCTGCTGCAAGTTCACACTCTCCCATTTCTTAACAAGTTCATTGTATCCCTCAGCATAATCAACAGCAAACTCTGCCATTGAGCTCATAGCAGTTGACATACCAGCACAAAGTACCTTAATAGCAACATCAGCCAATTGCTCACTAGTCATTATCTCTTCCACCTCACCAACTTCCACCATTTCCATATTCACATTGGTTTCTTTTGAACCAACAAGATTTCGCCGAGATTCTTCATTTAGCTGTTGTGCATGGAGGGACCCTATACCAGCTGCAAAAAAGTCTATGCCATCAAGCACTGCTGTTTCTTGGATGGCATCTAAACGCCTCGACCACTGAACACAAAGTCCAAATAATGGATGAGTGCCACTGGACCTACGAGGAGAGCATGATAACTTTGATGGATCAGGCTCACATCTCACACATCTTAGGAGCCAGCCAGTTACAGCATGAATATAGGATCTTTGAGAAGTGATCCATGACTCAAAGGTGTTTCTCCAATTCCTCAATTCAGTTTCAAGATTTGAGGCAGAATGAGCAAACCTTTGCCGATCAGTTATTGATGTGGCACACTGTTTCCTGGCATCGGTGCCGGCTAGAAGAATCTTAGCTTCTTCTAAGGTTTGCTTTTGTGTCTGATAACATTCTGCCATCACTGTCCACATCTTTGCCAGCCTGTGGTTTGTATGTTAGAATCAGCAAGCATGATATTTTGTTTGTATCTACATGCCATGATGGTGTGACATATCTCCTTTGAGAACACAGAATGTAATTTTATTGAGTACACAAAACTCATTGCTGAATGTGTAAGTTTATTAAGACCAGAAGGGCATGATCAAAAGTTTGCACCAAAATAGACGAGGTTAAGTAGATGCTATGTAAATTTGATGGCTCTAATATACTAAGGATCGTGAAATTAATGATATAGGTTGACAACTTTTAACTCTATGTCAGAGTGACAATCTGTGCTATTGTATTATTACCAAACAAAGAATAGAATTATCAGCATTGCATATGGAACAGAATGGAATATTAGCAGTATCTTTGAAGTATGAAGGTGAAAATACATAAAATTATGGTAGAAATTGAACAGTTCATCTATAAATTAAAGTTGTATGGGAATAATGATTTTCATACGTACCCCTGCATCAATTCGAGAAGTTGGGGGTGCAACTCTTCATCTCTTAGAGTCTCAATTCTCCGGGAAATAGCTTCAACTGAGTGTATTGACACAGTTAGCTGAGTATGAAGATCTCTAATGGTTGCTCTTGTTTTATCAACAGAAGAGGGTTCCTCTCCATTTATATCATGGTTCCTGAGTTGCTGACATTTCTTCTCATATGCAATTCGAACACGTTCTCCAGACTGTTGAAAAAGAAAGTGGGCATGGCATTAAGTTTCCCATTATTAAAATTGTATGCAATCATAAGCATGATGACCTGTAATGATAATAATCTAATAAAATTTAAAGATATTTGAGACTGAAAGAAAAATTACTGAACAAAATTCAAAGGTCAAGTTGGCCTCTAGTGTGACCTTTTCCAATATCCCCATTAAACGTGTAATAGAAAGATGTATATTTATCAGTAAGAGACATTATGATATTTCATAATACCTAGAACCTCCCTTAAGATCGTTAACATAAGCACTTTGAAGTATTATTTTGGCGTAGATTCAATTTAGTATTAATTATAGCAAGGGCAGTTTCCATATCCCTATTAAACATCTAACAGAAAGATGTATACTTGACCAGTTAGAGGCATTATGATTTTTCATATTACCTGGCAGCTAAACCTCTGAAGATGATTACATAAGCACTTTGAAGTATTATTTTGGTGTAGATTCAATTTAGTACTAATTATAGCAAGTGCAGATTTCATAGATGGATAGATAGCCTCATGACTGAATATTAATTTTGTTCTCCCCTAAATGATTGTTTGCATAGCAGCTTACTGATAGAATGGAACAAAGACCAGCAAAGGGTTTTACTAAAGCATGTCATCTGAGAGAAGATTATTCAAATAATTTTACAATGCATTAGGCAGAAGTTGAGTAATAAGTGTACTGCAAAAAAGGTTCAGTAGCATACCTTGACTTCCTCATAGAGCTTCTTCTCCCATGCATATAATCTGTCTAATGTAGACTGATGACTAACAGGAAACAAACAATGTTCCTCTGATGGATCATTGGTGCCTTCATAACCTTCTTCTTCCCTTGTGCTTGAAGAATTCATTAAAAATCTTGACGAGGATGAGCGTGAAGAAGCTGAGCGGAACAAAGCTACTGGGTTCAACAACTTTGATGCTACAAAATAAGAAATAATTCAAGTTTTTATTCACGAAAATGTACAAATAGACATGAGTGAAAGAAAAATGATGTGCTAAAGTCAAATGAAAAACCTTGAAACTGAGTATGATTGTTTCTGTGCACAAGACACATTTTCTATAGTGTGGGATTGACTTTGAAAAGGGGAAGTAGGGAGCGAATAAAAATGCATTGGCCAAATGAACATTGCTAAATTCCTGTTCTTACAATAAAAAGAGCAAGGTGGATGACATTCTTGAAACTTAAGGCTTAAATCAGGATCATGAACACCATGAGATGCAGGATCATGCAAGAACACCTTCAAAAAGTGAAAATATAAGCTGTGTACTTCCATCAAACCTGTCAGTTCGTTAGATGTCGATAAACACTGAGCTTTCTTGGCCTCTAACAGTGCAGAGACATCATTGGCTGCATTGCAGACTATTATGAATTGAGCTTCAAGATCCTTGATCACTTCAGCCATGCTTGTGGGCCTTCGGTTCACATAAACAGTAAAACCAGGCGTTTCTTCCTTAGCTTCTTGATTACCAATTGTCATTTCCTGACCCGAAGTTTGAGCTTTTGATACTTGAAAACTTTCACTGCAACTGGCTTGTGATTCTGTGACTTCATGTGAAGTTTTGGTTTCACCAACATCTGTTCCCTCCCCTTCCTCTTCCTCCTCATCAACATCTTCAACCGTGACTTCTTCTTTGGATGAGTTTATATCAACTTTGGCTTTTCCTTCTGCTACATTTCTGTTTTCAACCAAGTCTACATGTTCAGTTTCATCTTCTTCCAAGTCCGGTATTCCTTCTTCTTCTCGAACCCGCCTCAGTCCTCTGATCTCATCATCCATAACAGTCTGGTCAAGGCTACTACTTCGGGTAGGGTAACCATAATAGTCCAATGATGAAAATGGGTTCCAAAAGGATTCCCATTGGGAAGATTGAGGTGAAGGGGGAGGGATATTAGGCCTATTAATGGGAGAATAAGCAAAAATTGAGGGATTCATTGGTGAGGATTGGATAGGAAAAAATCCATCAATGCCAAACTGATGCATGGGAGAATATGTTTCAACTCGAACCACTTCAGGCGATTGAGGCCTTTCCTCAACAGAAATTGGTGGATTACCACCAGGCCTAAGGTAATTCACTTTCAAAGTTGTTTTGGGTCCAAACTCAATTGTTGTTGGGGTGAAGGATTTTGATGAAATGGGAAGACTAGTTTTTTTCAAAGGTGTGAAAGGTGGAGTTATGAATGAATCTAATGAGAACTCACGAGGCTCATCTCCTTCAAAGCAATCATGCAAAGCAGCTGAAACTCTTCTCAGAGATTGAATGTATGCTATATGACCATTAGCAAAGAGAGTTCTTTGCTCAACAGCTTGTTTGATGAATCTCTTTCTATCTTTACAAAGCTTAACTGCCTCTTCATCATCCAACCTTGATTGAGAACATCCCATCTCTTACTATGCAGCCTTTCCTACCAATATCTCTCAGACTTGCATTGAAATCGATATCAAAGGACAATCTTTTGTTTATCACAAATCTGTCCGCAGAAGCAGGAAAATTCAGTTTCAGTATATACACTGAATGGCATAAAAATTGAATTGGAAGAATAAAAAAAGAAGAAGAAGAAAGAAAGAAATAAATTGAACATTATTTTTTTAACCGTAGAATGTATCAATGTTACTAAAGTTGGATGCTTTTCTTTATTTTCAAGTTTGGGAAGGGTAATTAAAAAAGAGACTTGGCCAAGAGAAACAAGTAACGGAGATTCTTGAACCCTCCCTTTCTTTCCCTTTCCCTCTATGTTTTCCAAACAAACAAAAAAAAAAAGATTTCAAAGTGAAAGTAATAAAATGTAGACATTAAAACAGCCCTCAGTTAGCTGAAGAAGAAGAAGAAGAAGAAGAAAAACCCAGTATTCATATAAAAAACTACCAATATTGGAAAGTAGAAAAAAAGAAGTTAATTTGAGACAAAAAATACATGGAACAATAAAAAAGGTAACAGAAGAGATTATAAAGGCGAAGAAGACATTGAATGGTGATAGTAGGAGAAGAAGAGAGAAGCATTACCAGAGAGTGTGGGGTGGGAAGTGGATGGGAAGTTTGATCTGGGAGACAAAGGGAGAGAGACGTTGGAAAAAGAGCAACGGTCAAAACACAGAGAAAGAGAAAGAAAAAAAGACACAATTTAAAAGAATATAATGTTCCACTCAATTTCTTCACTCTCACTTTTGGTTTCGGATTTTGTTTGTTCGCCCATTTATCTATAACTCTCTCACCTTTTTTTAGCATATACCCGTTGTTTCATTAAAAGAAGTTCTCCATTTGTATTTTAAGTTCAAATACAACTTTTCTTTTAATTTTTGTATAATTCAAATTCAAATATCCTCTACTAAGTATTTTTTCTAATAAAATAATTAATTTTATTGAGAGTGTAAATATTTTTATACTATTATTTAATTATAAATTATCAGATCAGTAAAAATTAACAGTTTTTTAATTATTATTTCAAAAGTTATATTTACCGCTATTTTTAATATAATGATAATTTTTAATTAAATAAATAATATATATTTCAGTTATGTTATTAAAATTCTTTCACAACGTTTGTTTGAACTTTAAATATATATATATAATTTATGAACAACAGGAATGATATTTTAGCTGTTTACAAGTATAAGCCTTTTAATTAAAAAGTTAATTATAATTTCAGTTTGTTCCGAAAATTTATTCAAAATAACTATAATTTTTTCAAATGCTTAAAAATTTTAAAAGTAGAACAGTGATTTAAAAAAAAAACTCATAAAATAAACTTAAACAATCGGACTCTTAATTATTTCATTTAATTTATTTAACTGATCATTATTTCATGTATACGTTCTTCACTTTTCAATTTTTGTGCGGTTGTTTTTTAATTTAAAAATAAATAGAAATTAAAGACACATTGATTTTAAATAAATTAGAAAATATTAATTATCATTTTGAATTTTAATTTAATTTTGTCATGTTATAAAAAATGTGGTTTGTGCTGATTTGGTTTGTAGTTGTAGCCAAGACTAGTACAATTTAGTTCTTCAGGGTATCATGTATATTTAGAAAACATGGAAGAAAATTCGAAAAGCAAAATAGTGAGGGACATTAAAGAACATGTGTTTAGAGATATATAATAAAAAAAACAAATGATGAATTTTTATTATAAACTATAATATTTAATATTATTAATATATTAAGTTTTATAATTTTTCATAAATGTTTACTATATATAAGTTTTTATTATATATCTTTAACATACATCAAACAGAAGAGAGAAAAATACCAGTTTCCTTATATATCTTAAACTTTCCACTGTAACGGCCCTGGAAAGCTGGTAGCAAAGAAATGCTATTCATATTTTGAAAATGGTTAAGTATATTTTCAGTTTTTTTATAAGTCAGTTTTATTTTTTATTTTTATAATTATTTGTTTTTATTCTGATTATTAACTTGTTAGATATTTACTAATTTAATTAATAAATATTAAATTAAACTTTGTCATAAATACTAATTCATTATATATATTTAAAAAAAACTCAGATAAACAGTTTAAGCTGTCAAAATTCATGATCCGGGCTTTGGCAGATTGAGCAAAAAAATCTAAGTGTCTTTCAACCTTGAAAATTACAGCCTAAATATACTTCTATGTGGGTGGTGGATCTATATGAACCGATCAACATTAAAATTAAATTTTAATTTTTTAAAGATTATTATTTGATAAAAAAAAAAAGTAAGTGTTGTTTATCTTGACTATTGAAAATCAAACAAACCTGTTAAAATCAAGAATATATGCAATTATTGCAAACAAGTTAAATTGTTTATATAAAGAAAAGAAAATAAATATTAAAAAAATATTAATCATCAAATAAAATTAATGAGATCAATAATAAAAATTAATAGTTAGTAATTTAAAAGTTTAAGAAAAAAATAAAACAACATTATTTAGTAATTTTAGAAGAAAAATTTAATGTCGATAACCTGAACTTACAAAGGCCAGCTCGTACTAACTTTATTTGAATAATGAGCAAAAAAAAATAAAATAGAATATATTCAGACTTTGAAATTGAAAGCTCAAATTTTTAAATTTTGCAAGTTTTCTTGAACCATCCCATCAAATACAATTTTATCGACTCTATAAGCAACATAAATTATAATTGTTATTATTAATCATATATAACATTATTTTAATATCTTTCACAAACTAAGAACTTGTATAGTTTATTTCTTCAATATATATGATAAGTTATTAGAGTGACAAAATTTAACCAAACAATATAATTCTTTATACTTACAAAATTTAAAAAACATATTTAAACTTTAAATTTTTCACAACATATTTAAAAAAAAGAGAGATAAAAATAAAAGGACAAATACAGTGAAATAAAAAAATAAATTTATAAGAAAATGTGATAAGAAATTTGAATAAAAGTAACATTACTCCATAATAAATGCACATTGTCATTCAAATAATCTATAAACGTAGTTATGTTAAATATTGAATTTTTTTTTCTCAACAATTTTTTTAACTTAATTTATATTAATTAGACGTATATTATAATATTTTTACACAGATAATTTTAAAAAAAAAATTCCATTCGTATAATTTCTTTTGTAAGTTAAAATATTAGATAAACATTATTATTATTATACCAATGCCACTGATATTAGAAATACCACACACATTCGCATCAATGCCGGTAGCTACTATACCTTCATGAAGTAGGGTTCAATTTACCCAATGAGGGTTGCAATAACTAACTGCGTATGCATGAATGTTTGTAAATTTGTTATTAAAGTTATTTTAATTAAGAATAAATTTAAAATAAAGTAATCTTAAGAAAATGTGAGGTATATATACATTGACAAAAAAATCTTTTTTAGATATATATTATTATCAATAGAAATGTATACGAACACTATTAATTAAAGTAATATTTTAATAATAAATTATAGTGAGGTTTTCAACATGCATATAATTATTTTTGCGTTATAAAAATAATAAAATGTTACTTTTGTCAAAACTATGAATTAAGACGTAAATTTGTTCCTTTTTCTTTAATTCTACCGAATATGCTATAACAATTAAAAGTATTTTTTTTATAATGAAGTTTAAACCTAAAAGTTTATGTAAACAATTTTAATCTTAAACTTCTCACTGTTACATCAATCAAGTTAGTTTAACCAAAAGCATGTTTACATTCTTTGAATAAAGGAGGAAATACTTTGAAATATATAATGAAAACTTAATAATTTTTTTTATTTTATGTTTTTACTTTTTAAATTTTTTAAATGTGAAGTAGATATTAAATCAATATATTATTTATGGGCGTTTTGTTTATTTTTCAAATAATCAAATTATTTTATTTTATTTTTTCATGTTTTGTTTAAATATTATTCTATTTTATCCCCTCTTGTTTTATTTTATTTGTAGATATCTTAAAATACTAATATTAATCTATTTTTTAATTTAAAAATATAGTCAATAATTTTTTATAGAATTTTTACGAATAAAATTAATTATCAGCTATGTCGTACGCTAATTACATTAAAATTCATAATTTAAAAAAAATGTCAAATAATTGTTGAGTCCCTTACCCTTAATACATCCAATCATGCGAAAACTTCTATTCTTTCTGCCTTTCAAGTTTCAAAATCATCCTCTCAAATTCTAACCCTTTTGGATTAAACTCCAATTTTTTTTCCCCGACTTTTGCTTTTCAACTTTAACCATTGCTGGATATGCTACCTATGAGTAAATATTTATTTTGATCATTGAAAATAAAAAATTAGTTATATTAATTATTGGGAAGTAAAAAATAATCATTATTATTTTTTTAAAATAAAAATTCAATTGTTTTGTTTATTTATAAAAGTTAAAGTAAGTTTTTAATGATCAAAATAATTGATTGTCTTTAAAAAAAAATATAATGATTGATTATTTATTTTTTAAATATTAAAATAATAATTTTTATTTAAAAAATTAATACGATTGATTTCGAATCTTTCAGAGATTAAATAGTTATTTAATATGAAATTACATATTGATATCTAGTTTAATGTATTATTTTGAAAAATGATACCTTCATATCTAATTTTAAATATATAAAAATGGTAACATTTTATAGAAAAATGAGTATTTATTATGTTTAAAATATAAAATATAATAAATATTTAATTTTAAAAATTAAGGTTGACATGTGTGTATATATATATATATATACACACACACTTGACATGATCCTGTTAGTGAACGTCTGCAAACACTAGTGTGAATGGAAGAGAAATTGATTGAGTCTTGGACGTTGTTTCTTATGATATTGGTATTGGATAGATATCATATTTGTTCTTATATCGGAATTTCATCAGAAACTATTGTTCAGATTTTGCCTGCCACTGCGTGATAATGATTAACACATACATTGCATTTTAGTGTACTTCATTTCTGTTCTTATATCATTGTCGGTCAACGCAACACAAAGTACAAAGATTCTATATAACGTCACACATGGCTCCAGACATTCGAGCCACCGGAACATGATCACAGTACAGGAATTCTTATTGCACTAAAAACATAGAAAAATGATAAACATAGTTCACTTAATTGTCATAAACGTTATAAAGTATATTATTATTCAAAAATACTATTTAAGCTAATACTTTTTATTTTTGAAAATTGTTAAGTAGCGTGGTAATGATTATAGAATTCAAATAAAGATTGCTGATAAAATTTATTAATGTATTAAATCTTAAGAGATATTTAATATATATATTTTTTAAAATAAAGTCACCGGAGCCATCCTAGTAGACAGTAGCGTGGGGTAAAATCAAATAAATTAACACATTATTATTATTATTATTATTATTATTATTATATAAAAATATTTTTCAAAGTAATTAATAAAACCATTAAATACCATTAGATAACGTCCACTGAACCTAATTTGGAAGATTTGAACATGTAAATAGAACGGATTCATTTTAATGTTTATTAGTATTGACTATAATTAACGTTTACTTCACGACGATTGAGTGTAATTTTTCTTGAATCTTACAAATTAATTTTATATGAAAAATTATTTTTTATAAAGTTATAAAGAAAAATTATTTTTGACTTCGAAATCATTTTATTTTAAGTTATATTTATTTAAATATTATGTAAAATTTAGTTATATTTGATGTTATCTATTTTTAATTTAATTTAACTTAATTTTTTATTATTTTATTCATTTAACATGTTCTAAATTTGGAAAAAAATATTTAAATAAATTGAATTCATATTTTAAATATAAATTTTAATTTTCAAATCAATTCAAAATTTATTTTATAATGAATTTTAAGCATGAAATTTAATTTATGCTTTTATGATTCCAAGCAAAAGTATATAAATTAATGTCCAAAGTACATGTGAGTGAGGTGTGTATTTGCTTAAATGGGCTTGTAATTTAATTTGGTCAGTGATGCATGGATATTAGCTGATAATCCAATCTCAAACCAATAAACGTGTTTGTTTTGTTTTTATTTCCATTTTGATAAATAGCTTTTAAAATTTTGTGAACAAAATGATGCAAAAATAATTTCAAATATTTTATTGCTTTTACCATTTTGATTTTTTTTTTGTCTTGTTACCATTTTCGTTGTGAATAAGGTCATTTGACCCAATAAAAAATCTTCATATCGTATGGGCCCAGCCTGTGTTTTCTATCCTTAACTGGGCTCTACCGTCTGACCCCAAACTCGTAATAAAAAAAAATCCTTGCTTGTGGTTGTGGTTTGGAAGTCAACCTCCTAGAGCGTGTTGACTACAAAAATTAAAATATTTTTAGAAGTTAGATGTTGGAATAAAACAGATAGGATGATAATTTTTTTAAATTAAAAAACCATAACAATAAAGTCTGATATAATTGTTAGATAAACTATATTTTTTAAACATGCTAATAAGGATTCAAACTTTAATCATGTATATCAAAAAAATACTTTGTTCAAAAAGACAAACACATTGATAATTTTAAGATCTTGAAGAAATTAACTTTTTACTATCAATTGAAATATATTTTTGGCATACACCTAAATTAATAAAATATATAATATTTATAAAAGTAAACAAAAGATTAACTCATTAAATTTATATTAATTTAATTTTTTTATAAAAATTTAAATTTAAAAATATTTATTAGAAATGAAAAGATTTATCCTCCCATTCCTTTTTCTCCAAAATCCAATTCCCAAACGTATTTTTAGAAAAAACCCCGCCCTGCAATTTAATTTTCTTCCCCAAAGACTGTTTTATTAAAATAAACTAGTTACTCACGTTCTAAAATGGCTTAAACCAACTAGAAGAGTTGGTAATTTATGTATTATAATTGTAATCCTTAAGTTTAATGATTAAATTGACTTGGCCACTTAATAGAAAGCCGATCTATGATGCATATTTTCTCTGCTACATTAGGCATAGTTTATATTAAAAATTTTAAAATTAAATTGGTTAAAATATTAGTTTAAGGTTTAATAGTTTAATTGTAATTGAACTGATATTAATTAAATATTATTTAAAAATATTTATAATATATTATATTAAAAAATATAATATATAATAACAAATATATTAATATTATAATTTTATATAATTGAAAATTGAAAAATTACATGTATTTTAATTTTTAAAATTTAAATTATACATATAAAATTAAATAAAATATAAAATAATTTTTTTTAAAATTAATATAATATTATTTTATATATAAATCGTTTTTTTATTAACTTTATCCATTCGTTGTTAATTTATCAATCTGTTATTGATTTTTTTAAAAATAATTTTGAAATTTAATTAATTTAAAAATAGAATCGATTTCCAAACCTGCCACATTTCATTTTCATATCCATAGTTTATATAATATATAATATTAAAGTCTTTAAAATTTGATGGGGTTTCTTCTTCAAGTATGTGAATTCAGAGAGTGAATCTTAGCAAAGCCACTAAGTTGCTGAGTGGTGCTTTGTGACCTGATAGATAGAGCTGAGATATGGTTTCCCTTCTTAGCCTCTTTGTTTGGCAAGATGTGTCAAGCATTTTAATAATTTTAGAATATATTACAAATATCGCAGATGAAAGGGGAAAAGAAAAAACATTTCAGAATTGGTTTGACATGCTTTGATGGACTCATATTTTGCCACATGAATCCTTTCACAATTAAGAATTTGATTTTATTGTATTTTTTATCCTGTTAATTTGGATTATGTATTTATGTTTTTTTAAGTTATTAAGTTTTTTATTTTAAAAATTAAACGATTCTTCAATTATTTTTTATTAAAATTTTCAAATTATTACTTTTTTATTCAAATATTCAGGAGTTATAATGGAATTGGAATATCAACTCATTTTAATTTGAAACTCACTTCACTATCATTTCAAATACTCATTTTTTTACTACAGTGAGTACATTGATTTATTACCTTGTTTTAGAATCTAACGTAGGTTTTGAACTTTTGAAATTAATATTAGACTGTTCCAATGTAGCTTATTGCTGAATCAATATTATTATTTAATCCGTTTATATTCAGAAAATGTATGATTTATAACTAGCTAGCTTAGATTCTTTCTCTATCGTTGGCGAACGGTTCATTCTGCCTCAAGGTTGGCAGGAAAAATTGTGTAAGACAATTTTTTGAGGGAGATTGAGATAAGTTTGATTTTAACTTTATGCGTCATAAAATTTTAATATATTTAAATTTTGTTAACTTATTAAGATTTAATAATATATGAACGGATCAACTTAATTTATTAGTATAATATATTATTAATCTTAACATTATGTATAATAAAATTTAAAATTATAAAACTAAAAATTAAAATATATTTTAAAACAAACAATATCAATATAAATATAATATCATATTATACAAAATATTATTTATTAAATAAAAATCTTATTATTAATATATGATTAATAAAAATATAAATTTTAAACAAATATAAGATATTGAATTCAGTTAAAATAATTCGAAATATATTTCAAATTCATTCTCAAAATATATATACTAAATCTTACTTTTACAATTTATATTTGTAAAAAATAAACCTAAAATTGATTAATGAAATAGGATAAGTCATTAACACCCCTAAGTAAAACCGTGACTTTTGAAAAGGGAATTTTTTTTCTTAGGCTGCAAAAACTATTGTCATTATTTAACAGCAATATGAACCATATTAGTGCATCTATGTTAAAAAAAAATCTTTACACTCGTCAACAAATGAATTGAGCTAGTGTCTATGTCGAATGATGAATATTACAGAATTATGAAAGCTGCACCAGGACATACTCTTAACTTGGGCAAAGTATATAAACATCACGCCGCACCCTTATCTCTAAAATAAAGATTTCATAAAAATTATAAATACGTATTACTCTTTAATTTTTATTAAAATGTACATAGATTTTTCAATATAATCAATAGGTAAAAGTTGACACTTTAATGGTGCTATATTTTAAGAAATAAATCGATATGTTCATAGTTGTATATAACTGTAAAACCATAAAAATTTAATAGATGTTGATACTTAATATTGTAGTCTGGGTAAATTCATAGATTGAAGTGAGATAATTCCTTCTTTTGGTGTTTGTCACTCATCTTTTTTAAACTATCAAATAATTTGTAGATGTTGGTTTAATGATAAAAATTTGAGATCTTAAATTTAAAAATTATTATTTTTATTCTATATCAAAATTTATTATTAAAGAAACAATAAACATATTTTAAATGTAAATTTAGACGAAATTATTATATCGTTTTTAAAATTATATTCACATTTATACATTAAATTAAACGTTAGTAAATTAGATGAAGAATACTTTTCAATGTACATGTTAGTAAAATATTGGCAATATTTATTTTTAACTTGGAATAGATACGAATTTTTAATTTTTAATTTTTAAATTAAATTTGAAAATCAAACTTATGGTAAAAATAATTTTTAACAAATTTTAAAATAATATAAATTATTAAATACTATTTTTAATTTTAAAATACTTTTATTTTTAAATTTACATAATCCTATCACCACTAAATCATCATAATGTAATAATAATAATATAATTTATTATATTAAAAACATATAATATTTATATAAAAAATAAAATAAAATATTATTTAATATATAAATTATATTAAATTTATAATATTTTTTATATTATAATCATTATATTGTTATTATAATCTTATCAATATTATCTTTATTTTATTATTATCTATTATTATAATAATAATATATTTTTATTTTAAAAAAATTTATTTTTATTATTTAAAAAATAATAATTAATTATCTATTTTTTTATAAATTTACAGAAAAATGATACTATTTAATATATAAAAATATATTTAATTTATAATATTATAATATAATTTATTTTATATAATATATATTATTTTTTGTCAAATAATCAAATAATATAAAAAATTATAATAATAATATATAAAATTATTTATTTTATATATTAATTATTAAATAATTTATAAAATATAAAATATATAATTATATAATATTTTTATATTATAATCATTATTATCATAATTATTATAATAACAGTAATTTATTTTTTATTAATTTAAATAATTTTTTAATGTATCTAATTTTATATATTAAAAAATAAATAATATTATTTATATATAAAATTTATATAAAATTTATAATATTATAATGTAATTTTATATTATATAATTATTTTAAATATAATATTATAATATATATTATTTTTATATAAATAAATATTAAATAATATAAAAATATTATAATAGTAATATATATAAATTTTTTTATCTTAGATATTAATAATTAAATAATATATAAAAAATAAATTTATATAATTATATAATATTTTTATATTATAATTATTATATCATAATTATTATTTTATAAATATTATTTTTATTTGTATCGTTATTACTATCTTTATTAAATAATAATACTTGATTTATTATTTTTTAAAATTAAAATTTATATTATTTTAATATAATTAATTTTTTAAATTAATATTTTTTAAAAATTTATAATAAAATGATATAGTAGAATGATTTAATGTATTTTTATAATAATTTTTAAAAATTAAAAATAAAAATTAAAAATCACGTCCAACAAAGTCTAAATTATAAATCATAACTTTTTTTAACCAATATCCATTACAAACGTCAGAGTTGCCGTGAAGAATACGGAAGTTTAAAATTTGAATGATGTTGAAGCATTTTATCTTTTGTGCGTTAGCAATGCCAAAATTAATTAAAGCGAAGCACACCAATTCACTTGAAATACATTAATAACAATCTCACTCAAATCTAAACAGGACATTGAAGCTAACTTTAAGCTTTAAAGAATAAAGTTGCACGTTTATAAGTTCTTGATTTCTTATTCTATTCTCTGCTAGAATGTAATTTATGTTGGTTAAATAGTCTGATCAGTTAATATTATTGGATAATTAACTAGAGAAGGTACTATTAGTTTGTGGGTTAAGCTGTATAGCTATGTTAATTGATGTGGAATTTAATATTCTTATATAAATAGATAAAAAAAAAAGTGTGTACATTTATTCAAACCACTTTAATGTGTATGTAATTCTGTGAATTTCAACATTTTCATCTTTCTTTGCATGTGTAATTGCATTTTGCACATGGAAAATGGAGAATCTCAATCCTAAACGTGTGTAAGTTAAAATAAAGTCAATTTATATTCATTTTTCCTTCTCAAATGCTTTTTTTCAATGCTTTTATGAGCTGGCTATTGAAAGCTGATTTTAGATTTCTGATGACAATTGGAAGATTGGGTTAGAATTGGAAATAAAAAAACACCACAACATAATTAAGGATACAGTGGAAACAGACATCGCCAATTATGAAATTTAAAAAAAAAATAACTTAATAATTGCTCAAATTAAAAATTTATGAGAAATTAAAATTTTTAATTGAGGAAAAGAGTTGAATTATTAATAAATTTTAATTATAATTATAAATCTTATCTTTAGTCATAGTTTTAAGTCTGAATTAAAATGAAATTGAGGGTTATGTAAGGTGAAGGTTGGGATAATTCATACCATAAGACATCCTACATAAAAAAAAAAATCTACTTGTTATAATCCTGTTTTAAAATTCTTTGTAATCCTCTAATTATTCAGCAATTGTTTGATTAGTTATTAATAAAAATAAGCAATCAAACTTTTTAAAGATTTAAATTAAATAAAGATAGTTTTACTAGTTGGTACTTGATCTTCAACCTCTAAAGATGTCACTTTATACCTGAACTGCATTATTTGATAAACTTGTCAATTGGCTCATCAATAATTATGATCTTCAAATATTCTTTACAATTATTTATATTTTCATCTTGAAAAAAAAATTACAAATTGACATGTAATAAGATTAATGATTAGTAACAGGAAGAACATAGGTGAATTTTAGACCACAACCTCCAAAATCAAAAGCTGATTACTACACATTGCATTCCACTTAGGAAAGCAGGACAGTTAAATTAGTTGGGAGAAAAAAAAAAAAAAAAATAAAAAAAAAAAAAAATAATAATAATAATAATAATAATATGTTGATTTAACTCAACCCATTACCCACAGTCGGCGTGCATAAATAAGTTGTTCTTTATTTCCTTTTTGTCTTGAATTAAAGTTGGGGTTTATAAAAGAAGGGACCAATGAAGCACCCACTCGAATCAAATGTTTAATTTTGGCCACCTATCTTATGAACATATTTTATTTGAAGATAATGATTGTCAAGTCAAAGTATTGTTTCGTTTCAAATTGGAAAGTGCAGCATTGTTTTCCAACAAATTATCGATTATATATTAGAATGGAAAGGTGATTCAGCAAAATCCACCAAATTACGTGATTTGCCTCTTCCTACACATCTTTTTTATTGGATTTTAGTGTTTCCAATCCCACACACTGATATGAACTCCACCATCTTTGTCACCATTCCCTTTCTCGCACATAGAAAAGACACTGTACGATGAGCTTTGAATTCAGCAACCGGGGAATTTGATTGTGACAACTTCACAATGTTACCCAACCATTTTCATATTCGTCCAAAGCCACAAAATTTACATAAAGAAAAATGTTGGTCATACATTTTATTAGTAATATGTTAGATAAAAAAAAGGTAAAAAAGATTTAATATGATAGAAAAATATAAACATAAAAATATTATCAAAATTATTACGTAAAAAGGTTTGGTGGACCAATGACATTTGTGCACTACACAATGTTGAGCAATTATCATCAGTTGGCCCAATATCTTTTTAGTGCCTTTCACGCCACCACAACCTTTAAGAAAGCCAGCATTTATTGGCCCAAAAAGAAGAAAGAAAAAAAGCATTTTGTACCTTTATCAGAACTGATATGTTGGGCATATAATGAATTTATACTATAATTTATATAACATTCTTTTATTTTTATTTTTCTCTTACATTATCTATTGTATTTAATATATTTTTTATTGTAGTAAATTTTGTAATATGTATTAGCGGCAAAAATATTATTTCTCTTATAATTTCACGCTAACTGTATAATATTTCCGAAGAAATTTTAAAATTTAAATGCTTTTTCTAAAAAATATTTCAAATTTTAAAAATTATTGCTAAAATTAATTAGTTTTATTAATTATTATAATACTAGCTTGTTGTTTTTTTTATATTTATTACATTGCACTTTATTTTATATTCAATTGAATAGTTATAAATATTTAAATTTAATTAAAGTATTTTTAATTTAATTTAATTTAATTTTTATGTTTAATTAATAAGTTGACATAATTTTATAAATTAAATATTTATATTGTTATCAGTTAAAAATTTAGATATTTCAACTCCATATGCAATTTGATTATTCCAATAATATAAACAAGCGAATAGAAAAAGACTATTAATAAATATCTACTAAATTTATATTCTTAAACTAAATATCAGTATAAAATTAATTATTTTATTATAGTTGATAAGTATAATTTATTTATTAATCAATTATTATATATATAGTATTTATCATAATATGAAAAAATAATAATATGTAAATAAATTTATAAATTATTTTTTAACCCATCAAAGATTTACTATATATTAACTCTGACTTGTAAATAACTATGATATTAAATTTTCCTAATATTAAAAATTTTAAAAATTCCGTTTTTATTTTTTATTTAAATAGAATACTTATTTTTTAATTTGAAGAATTCATTTGATATTATATTTTTAATATCCAAATTGATATCAAATACTTTTTTTAATAAAAATGATAAATAAATAGTTAATATTTTTTAAAGTAATTTATTTTTATAAATTTATAATACAATATAATATTAATAAAATTTAATTTAATATTATTTTTAATATAAATCAAATTAATGATATAATAAAAATAAAATCTGTAAACCCTGCGTCATATAAATACTAAATCTAGTAGATAATCTATAGGAGAATGTGCACACGCACATATACCGAAGAAAGTCTTCATATCGTTTTTTAGTATCTATTACATTTTGAGATTTTTTTATTTTATCGGTTGTTTTTGAAAAAATATATTAATTATTTTAAATATATAATTAATTTTAAAATAAAGTAATCATTTAATAAAAAAATTAAAAAACAAAAAACATATGGTAATTTTAACAAAACATGTGTGAGTATTGAATTTATTCCCTAACCATTAAACCAATGAAAAAAATTAAAAAATAATATACACTAGAAAAATTAGATATAATGTAATGTTAAACATATTTTAATATTATTAATAATTTAAAATTAAATTTTTATGTTGATATTTCATTCAATTAAAATTCATATTAAATGTTGATAAATATTATAAAAAATTTAATTTTAATTAGTAAATAATACAAATATATATATATATATATAATAATTTACACCTAATTTTTATATTGTGGAAAGAAGTACAAAATTTAGTGGATATCACTAGCGCATCTTGTGTATGTTTATTTTTTTAGAATAAAAATAAATTTAAAGAAACTTCTTATCAATTTTTCTTCAATTTATTTTTTGTCAATTCAATTTTAGAGCTTAAATCCCTAATTTTTTATTTATTTAGACAGGTTTAAAAATATTAATTTTAAACATTGATTCACCAAACTAATAAAAAAATGACTTGTTTAATTAATTTAACTAATTAGAACAAAACAATGTCATTCGGCTAACTACATGTTAAATAATAAATACTATAAATATATTGTCAGTTTTTGATATATAACTCCTTTTTAAATGCTGTAAAAAAATTAATTTAATAGTTAAAGTTTAATAAATAAATAAATGAAAAAAATATAAATTTTAATATTTAAATTCTAGCTTGATAAAAAAATTTCTTTTAAAATTAAATTAAATTATACAAATAATATAGTAAATTATTATGTTTTTAGTTATTTTCATATTAATATAAATTATTTATTTTGAAATAATTATGTTAAAAATTATATTTACCATTAAAATTTTAAAACATAATCTATTAAGATATTGATTTAAAATTTAATAATTTAATTATATAAGTCGATATTCATTAAATGTTTTTAAAAAATATATAATATTAAATATATTTAAAATATATAATATAATAATATAATTTTGTATGCTTAAAAAGTAAAAATTACATACTTTTTAAATTTTAAAATTAAATTTCATAGATATGATGCAATGTTTTCATTTTTATTTAAAAATAAAAAATTAAAACAGCTTTTATGTTTTAAAAGGAGGTCCTGTTGAAAATGAAAAATCACCGATTCGTTATTTTATGAGTGTCCACTTCCACTGGCCTATCCGGTCTAATTTGTATGGTTAATAGTGTAATTTTCTTTTATGTTAATAGGATATTGAAATTAAAATCTACTAATAAAGATATCTATATACATATAATTAAGAATATGTTGATATTAGATCTTAATTTTAATATTTATTATGATTTAATAGTTTTTATATTATATAAAATTTATTAATTTAATAATTAAATTTTATAATAACATTTTTATAATTATATATATTAATATTTAAATAATTTAAATATTTATAAATATATTGTTAAGTAATTAATATTTATTTTATATAAAAAAAATTTAAATATTATTTATAATTTTTAAATTAATGATTAAATTATAAAATATTATTAAATATATAAGAATAAAAATTGATATTTAATGTTAAAGAGTCGTGATATATTTTATATATTATAATAAATTAAATTTTATTATACAAATTTTTTTGTTATTGTTGATTTTAAATTACAAATATCCTTTATTTAAAATCATTTTATTAAAATTAAAAATGTTTACAAAACAATGAGATAAACTTTTTAATAAATTTTTTTCTTATACAAATTTATAATCAAAATCATATTTAAAAAAATTAAATATATATATATTCTAAGCTGACAACCTATTAATTTTTCCCGTGTGATTTTGTTTCCACTTTCCATTATACGGTGCTTGATTCGATGCTTGATTGATTCCTCGCTCGCTGAATTGATTGATAAGCCTCTGGAATTATTCCCGCACTTCCACTAAAGCCATTTTTACAAATTCATTAAAGATAAGAGTGCTTATGCCTTATTCCTCAAGAATTTGTTATAATCTATCAGATAGAGGTCTACAAAGAATCACTTAAATTATTTTTTCTATATTATAAATTTGATCTTAATTTTTGAATGGAAAATGCTTTTAAAATTTTGTTAATGTTTCATATTTTTATTAAGTTACATGATTTTTTATGCACTGCATATTTAATTTAATTTTTAAAACTAAAATATTATTTTTAAATAAAAAAATTTAAAATTATTGTAATCTTAATTTAAATTTGTTTTTTCAATTTTAAATTTTCATATACATCATATCAATAAAATTATGTGTCTTGATTTTAATAAGTTTATATATTTTTTACTTTTTAAAAATTTTATATCTAATTCAATATTAATTAAAACAATAAAATAATTATTATTTTTATTTAACTTAAATACTTATGCAATGTATAGATAATCTGCTAATTTTAATACAAATGCTAAATTTAAACTTCATTATCATTATCATAAAAAAGTCAAAACCACACTATAGATTAAATATATTGACATGATTATGACAATCTTGAGCATGTCCAAATCTTGCAACTTTTGTTATATATATTATTATCTTGTTTTATGATTTTTCTTTCTTTCTTTATTAAGTTGCATGCATCTTAATATATTGTATTAAAGAAATAAAGCTCCGCTCCTAATTTGTTTGGCAAAGAAATCAAAATGGAAAAATGAAATAGGTGACGTCGTGTTTGGTAAGATGAGTGCATGAAATCAGCTTGTTTCCTTCGTGCAGGCAGGGGAGCAAATAAGAATTCAAATAGTGAACATTTAAAAATGTAACATGCTGTGTTATGTTGGATTTTAAGAGACCATAAAAATCAACTTATCTATTTATATGATAAGTTATCTGAATCTTAAAGGTAAAAACACACTTTTTATATTTTAAGAAAAGTTGTTAGTATTTTTAATAGAATTTAATTGAATAAATTGATAATATAAATTTTTAATATTGTTAATTAATTATAAATTGTTATATTGTATTAAAAATTTATTTTTGGGATAATTATTATAAATTTTTTTTTCACATTTTGTATTGCATAAAAGTTGTGCAAACTAATTATGTTTTTTTTATAGGAACTTATTATATAAGAATTTAAATTATGAGTTTAATTGTGAAGTTTATATTTAAATAAATTAAATAAACTTATTTCAAAAAATATTATGAAACTTCTTAAAATAGAGTAAATGTTTAAATTATTACTTAAAATTATAAAAATTGAGTATGTAATTTTTTAAAATTTTAAAATCCTTTATTTTTTCTAGTTTTAAGAAATATTATTCAATTCTATACTCTTTGATGAAAAATAACAATGAAAAATAAAATAAAAAATATTAAAATAAAATATTTTTAATAAAATTAAGGACTAATTTTTTTAAAAGATTTCATAAATTAAAACATTTAATTTATATAATTTTAAAGATTAATTTACTTTTTATATTAATTAAATAAATTGAAATATTTATAAAACAATCATAATATTATTATAAATTTTTGATAAATTCTTTTAAACATCTCTTACAATGAATATATCAACCAAACATCTTATTATAAATTTAATTAAGAATAATGATTAACTCATATCCGCATAATATATTATATTCTCTTACCTTCTATGGCTGATAATATTTTTAAAAAAGATAATAATTAGACAACTTGTACTCGTGTGTAATAAGTGCAGGTCACTGTATTTAAGAGATAGTTTTCTTTAATTAAAGTTTGTTAACAAAGTAATGTCCTATCAGTTTGAAAAAACGATGCAGTGGTGAGTCATTCTCATCATGCATACATACATTAACGTAATTTAATCATAACTTTTGGCACCGCATACATACAAATAAAGACAACCTTTATAGATAGGAAATTATTTGTTTATCACGATTATGATAAATTTGACGAGTATATTTTTTATACATTTTTATTTGGCTATCTTTTATCTAGAAAAAAGTTCAAATTTTAAAAAATAACCATACATATTAGATATTTTATTTGAAAAATAAAGGAATACACATTCCGAAAATATTGAAAATTTTTCCCAACCTCGCAGCTTATAGGTAAACTTAAACAGTACATCAAAATATACATAATTGAATTGAGGAAAAACGTCCACTCTACATATACTATGGAATTCCAGAGATAGTGGATTACAAACTGAAGTCCACTACAACAATTTTTTTCTCCGATGATTAAAGCATCTTTATTATTGTTGATATTATTTTTGTGGCAGAGCATAAGGGTTCCATTACTGAAGTGGATCCTAAAGGTAATCATATATTAAGGAGGAAAAATCAATACTATGAAAGTAATATGTAATTTTTAATAATTTAATAGTCATTTAATGTAATTTAATGTTTGTTAATGCTACAATATTTATAAATATAAGAAATACTAATAATATTTTTTAAAGATATTATTTAACTTATTTTGTGATTGATCAAATTTTTTAAAAATTAAAATATTTTTAAAAATTTGTTATAAATATTTTAGCAACCTTACACAATGTATTGAAAAATATGTTCAAAATAATTTGTTGTTTGCATTTTTCTATAAGAATAGTTATGCAACATCACATCCTTGTAGATTTATTTGATTACTACAATTAAAAACAATCTTTGTTTCTGAAAATACAAAAGCAAAAATTTGTTTTGATCATGTTTATTTCTGTTTTCAATTTTAATAATAATAAAAAACCAGAACATAAATATATTTTCAAAATTATACTTTTCTTTTTACGTTGTTAATTGATTGAAAATTACAATAGATATAAATTTTAAAAAAATATTTATAAGTTAACATTTTAAATAATATGATAATTTATAATTAAATGATAGTGTGATTTTTTTTTTATATTATTAGTGTATTTTAATTAATTTTTTAAATATTTTTAAAAACTAATTTATAAAAAAAAAAACTAATATAGACTCAAACATACAACCCAAGTCTTTATGAGGTTATATATTTTGGTAGTATCAAAATGTATGACAATCATTCCTTGGAACAAAAATGTTGGAGCCACACATTACTTAAGTCAAGGTTCTCCATTTTTTTTATAAATTTTCTATAAACTTAAGTCTCGTTTAATGGAAAGTGAAAGATAGTGTATAGAATGATGAGAAATGTTGAGTTCAATTGTGATAGTAACAAAACTAAAAAATGTCAAATAATAGGTGTTTAACTAAGATAATGCTATCAAAAGATGTTAGACAAAATTAGTAAGATGTAAAGGTGGTAGTAGAGAAATATTGTTAAACAGACAATAATGATGGTCAACAAGAAAGAGATTATCAAGCAAATAATGAAGATAATAAACAAAGAGTACGTAATATTTTTAAAATTAAAGTATTCAAAATCACATATCCTTTTAAAATAATTTTAAAAAATAAGGAAAATTATTTTGAACTTTAATTTATAACTATTTTAACTCTATTATATTAAATATATTTTGTTTTCAAAATTATATTTTAAAAATACCTAAATCTAATTTTATTTTTATTAAAAATTGGCACTCGAAGTTATATTTTCAGTATAGTATAGAATAGTTCCCTAGAGTGTCATGAATGGAAATGTCATCAACAAAAGGCAACCGCTAGTTACCACTCAAAGCTTTCCAGAATATTCGACCAGAAAAAAATAAAAAAACCTTTTGTGAAGTAATGTATCTTCCTCTGTCCATTATTAATGCTACAGTTATCTTGAAAATGATATATTGGAGTTGCAATCTTTAAGAAAAACAATATTACAAGTTTTCTGGAAAATTTAGACAGTCAAGGGCAAACATATCTTAATTAAGTCTTAACATGTTTTATAATCAAAATTATAATTATTGATATTTTCATTATTTATGTTAAATTTTATTAAAAAATAATAATGTAATCAATATATATATATATATATATATATATATATATATCAAAAACATATATCAGATATTTAATAAATATATAACAAATGATTTTGACTTACATTAATGTAACTAAACTGTTTTTGTGTCTGTGTACGCGATCATGTTTACCATGATCAAATATTTTAGATAAATCTTTAAAATGCATCTCTCAAAGTTTTAAAATTTAAATAAGTAGTTGACATGATGCTCAAATTTAGTCATTAAGAATTTATTTTGATCAGAATTCCACAAATATTAGTTAAACTCCTTCAATTATCTACCACCGGAAGTTATATACACATAAATCATAGAGAGAGAAAGAACAGTATCTCGTCCTTGATTCACTTGTTATTAATTACGTTTCCCTTGCTTGGATGGATATATAGTTTGTTGAAAGTAAGCCAATAAATACATACTTTAGTAGAAATGAAAATAAATCAGGTTCCTTAGGAGAGTTTATGATTTGATTCACATAAGATTTAGGCTAAAAGTAAGATCTACAAAGTGTAGCGGAACCATTACTAAATATAAGGCCTACAAAAAAGTTGATTATGTAAATATCATTTTCGAATAAAAATAACTCATGTACCCAAATTGAATTCAATTAAAAAAGCCAAGTACCAATGGGATATTTTTTTATTGATTAAAAGCTGGAATTGTTAAAAATAAACTCAAAACATATTACTTAAACATATTTGGGAAATATAGTATAAATTTTTTTAAAATAGATTATTTATGTCTACAAAGAAATTTTTTTAATAAATAAAATTTAAAAATTATGACTAAAAATTATCTGTTTATTTTTTAGTAGACTTTTATTTTTCTATTTAATTTTTAATAATTAATTATTTAAATATAAAACCAATAATTATAAATATTTTTATATTTTTATTCTTCTATACAATTTAAATAAGATAATTTTTTTAAAATTGTTTTTTTACCTAACATATTTAAATATAAAATTAATTTTAGATAATTAATTGTATTAATAGTTAACTATAGACATAATTAATGATTGAAATAATTTACTTTTTTCAGGTAATCCAAATACAGATTAATACTTTTTTCTATGGTGACAAAATGTCTAATGCTATTTGTGTCACAAATTATTCTTCACACCTTCACATTTTGGGCATAGTCATCGATGTTATGATGAGCCTTGCCTTAATCAGAAATAGAGCAAACAAAACTTTCCACGAAAAGAAGATTCTCATCAGGTGGTGCACAAAAATGTTCAGCAGACACACACTCATTATCATATAATGTCTAGAATTTCTCTAATCGAGTGTTTGATATGGGACATATAATTTTGAGTTTGACATTTCAATTAAGCATTGTCATCTTGTCTTCCTCTCATGCTCCTACATATCAAATGACTTCTTTGCTGACATCAGCTCCACCACAGCAGACATAAAAGATAAACTTATTGCTTACAAGTTTTGGACTTTCGGTACATGCTCTTGTTGTTTTTATAATGATAAATACTCCACCATTTTCATTACGTCTTTTTTGTACTATTTTGATGATTTTTACACACATTGTAACGTAAATTATTTTTATTTGTATCCAAACAGGCTAAAAACTAAAAGGAATAAGAGTATAAATTAATTTATTATTTTATAGTAATAAAGTCCCTTATTTAAGGGGCAAGAGCAAGGATGCATATTTGAATTATGCAGATTTTGGATGGATAGGGTGTCAATTCGTGCAAGTATTGGGCCTACTTTATATATTGGAATGCAATCATTCGATTCTAAATGGACTCCTACTATCTTGGGGTCGTTGTACCAAAGGGATCACTATTAAATAACGTGAGGATCCACCAAAATTGATGAAGGAAAAGGAGGCGCGTCAAATAAAAGAGAAACTTCACACCAAAATAAATAATAAAAAAAGATAACTTGTAGATAAAACAAGAGAGTGAAATATTTTATTTTAATTTTTTTTTTCAACCCTCTTCTGCAATTGAAAGAGATATAGGAAGAGGAGAGAGGAATATGAAATAAAGCAACTAATGTATTGATGTAATAGAGAGATAAAGTGAAAAAAATTCATTGTAAAAATAAATAATTTCAAAAAAAATAAATAAATAGGACAAAAAAAAATAAGACTCAAAATCATCAAAAATAAAGAAGTAAAAGGAGACGACAAATAGAAGATAGTGTCTCAATTGGGTCATAAACGTCAATACTACTAACCCAGTCTTTGTTAAATTTTGATTTAATGTTGATCATATAAATCTAATTAAATCTACACATTTGAAACTGTAAAGTAGCTGGTCATTTTGGCTATGATACATGTTGTAGTAGAGGTCGATTGTTTTTATTCATTTTGCTAACGAGTTGATTAGACAATGAATGAACATAGGAGTTTGGTGAGAGAGGAAAGGGGTGGAAAGCTTTTTCTCATTATATTTTGAGTAAATAGCATTTTTTATTCGATAAAATATTCGCATGCAACCATTTAAAAATTATTTATATCATTATATAATTTTTGTTTCTAACTTATCGATTACTAATATCTAATTCTGTAGCCTTGAGATATTTTATCTATTTTTTTAAGTTTACTTGTATTTTTAGTTTTTCTAATTTAAATTATATAATTTTAATTTCCTATTCTTTTTAACAAATTAAATCCTCATAATTTTAAAATTTAATGAATTTGATCTTTTTGAAAAAAATATATTTAAATATGTTAAATTATAATTTTTATTCAAAATTTATAAATTAAAATTTTTTACAAAAATAAATGTAATAAAATTTAACTTAAGATCTTTTATAAATCATTTCAATTTTTCATCATTAGATAATTTTAATATATTTTTTTATTTATCTAAAAATAAATAAATAAATATTTATATTTTTCTATTTAAATTTTAGTTTTCAAGAAAGTATTAATTTTTTATATATATTTTTATATTTATCAATTGTAGTATATGAAAAAAGATAAAAATAAATTTTCTATATAAATGATAAATTAATAAAGTAAAGAATATTTTTTAAAATTTAACAGCATTGATAATTTTTTTTAACATTGATGCTTCTTCGCTTTCTATACAAATAAAAAGAAATGAAAAAAGTGTTACATTATTTATCATTAAAATTTTATCAACTAAAATATTAAATTTTATTTAAAATAAAATAAATATTTTATAAAAATTTCTCTTTATATCTTGATATTATATCTTATAAAATTTGTAAAAATTTATCAACTTTTTACTAAATTTCTTAATTATATATTTTTAAAATTATTTTATATTTTATTTTTATTACAAAATTTGCAAAAAGCTTTGAAATAAAAAATAATTTAATAATTTTAATTAAAACAAAATTGTTAAAAGACCATATTTATTATTTAAAAATAAAAAACTTAAATATATAATTAAAATTAAAAAACTAAAAATATAAATAAATATTTTTAGTTCTAATTGATAATACTAAATTATAGTTTTTTTAATCTTTCAATCATTTTATAATAATAATAAATAAATAAAAAACGTTGTCAATTGATGCATGCTTTACCCATTATCGAGCTAACTTCAGTATTCTACTTAACAGTTTTTCACGAAGTATCATTAAAAGATGTTGACAACCATAGTAAAGAAACACTCTTCCCGTTTCTTTTTATCTATGTTATTTTTTAAGAGGTGCAAGTTATTATTATTATATATATTATTATTATTATATATATATATATATATTCTTAGTATTAATTATTTTTTTTATCTCTCAGAAGATGAGGAAACGATTTATTGACACTTATTTGTTCATTATTTTTTAAGAGATGTTAATTATTATTTATATGTATTTTTAGTATTAATTGTTGTTAATTGTTATATAATAAAAATAAATAAAATTAAAATTAAAAAATAACATTAATTATAATTCTCTAATATTGATGTGTTGTTTTCAAAAGATAAAAAAAAAAAAAAACATAGAGTGGAGAAGAGGGTATAATATAATTAAATAAAGTATTAAATGTCATTATTATTTTCTCTATTTAAAATGATCTATTTAGGGTTAATTTACACATATTAAGAAATTTTTTAACTATATTAAGTTTTATATAACAATTTTTTTTATTCAATTTATGTATAATAACTAGATTCAAAGATATCTGCGATGAGAAGAAAGATGAGAAGAAAATTATTCGCTAATAGGTGGATAGATACGATTCAACCTATCCAATACTCATATACTATTTAATATATTAAATTTAAAATATAAAAATAGTATTGCATAAATCAATGTACATAACAAATATTATCTTATTTAATAAATTTTTTATTTATGTTATTTTCACTTTCACAAATTACTACATATAATTATCATTGTTAATATACGATGTTTTTAACACATCACAGAGAGTATAGGCATTAGAATTACAAATTTATAAATTACTTTAAGTTAATTATTTTGTTATAAATATTAGGTATATATTATATTTTGTAAATAATTTATTTTGTTAGATTTAAATTTAGTTAGATATTTTGTTTGTTGCATACATTTTATAATTAAGATATAAAATAATATACTTATTTAAATAAGACACATCTAATAAATCTGGGTATAAATATATAGATATCCATAACGCATAAGTACTAAGATTGCTACTATTTTTATGAAAATATTTTTTTTCTAATTAAGATATATTTTTTATTAGAAACAATCTTATTTGAGTTGTGTATAATCATTATATATAATAACTCCTTTTTCTTTCTTCCAGATTTTGAATACATAACATTATATTGAGGATAAAACAAAGATGTTTAGCTAAATTACATCAACCTTTATCAATTGTTAAGTAAAATTTATTTAAATTTATAAAAATGGAGATATAATATGAATCCTGTAATGCATTACTTATTTGATCCTTAAGCTTTAAGATTTAAAAAGTAAAATTAAAACAAATATATTTAACACGTAGTGTATAAGGAAAAAATTCAATAAATCATTAAAAAATTATGATTTAAAATTCCCCTATGTATGGACAAAAACTAATTAATTTTTTGTGTACCATCTTTATTTATATATATAGAGAAAGAGAATACTTTTCATTTGTCAATTAAATTAATTTATGAGATGTCAAGATTATTAAAACAAATTGTCACTTTTTCATACTGTTTTTATATATAGTTAGTATTTGAACCCCTGATATGTTTTTAAATCACAAATATTTATTAGCTATACTGATTTGTGTTGGTTTAGTACTTTGTTAGAAGTGACCCAGGTGCGTATTGAAATGGCATAAAAAAACAAACACCTTGGGTTATTTGGTAACAATTCCTTCTACTGTTATAAACTTATATAGTAAGAGTCTGTATGATATATGGGATTTTTTTATTACTTTAATTTATTTTTTCAAAATTTATAATTTTTAGAGTTTAGGGTTTTATTTTTTAAGAATTATATTTTTTATAAATTATAATTTCTGAAAATATTTTAAATTTGTTTGATATACTTAAAATATTTGTAAGAATATTGTTATGATGAGTATTGTGATATTTTTCTCATCTTCATTAATTTTTAACCCTTTTATGGAGATATTATAGTGAGAAATATAATTTAAAATATTTTTAAAACAATTTTTAAAAGTTAACATTAACTATAAGAAAATAATATTTTTAAATTATTTTTTAAAAATTTTAATAAAATATGAAAACCAAGCATCCTCTAAAGTTTAGATTAAATAATAAACACTTTTATTAATATAAAAAAATTAAAGCATATCATAAGTAAATTATATTATTAATATGTTTTTCTTTCAGTGGAATGTCAATAAAATTTTGATCATTTTATAATAAGAAAAAAAACATTGACATTTAATGCATACAATTATCCACTATCTTGGATTCTAATTAAAAGATTTCTATGAATTATAATTAACGCATGTGGATAAGAATGTAAAATAAAATATAATCCGATGAAAGAAAATAATTGATGTCATAATCATTTTTTCCATTTTAAATAATTTATTTAAGCTATCATACGCATATTAAGAAAATTTTAATTATATTAACTTTCATACAACAAAATACATTTCTTTAATCAAAATATATTCATTACAAAAGTTAGAATATAGTTAAACAAATTAATAAGATTTGAGATTAAAATTTAGAATAATAAAAAAATAATTTTATTTATTTAAGAAAAAATTTAATGTTTTGTTAAAATTTTTGGTTTAGATTACAAATTTATATGTATTCTATATATATATATATATATATATATATATATATATATATATATATATATATAAAGTTGGGAATATCTATATTATAATAAGGCTAGTTATTTTAATGAGCCTTTTTACCCATAAGATTTAAATTTAAATTTAAATTTTTTTATTAAAAAATAAGCATGCATTGTTTGAATTAATTATCCATTAATTTTGTTGTTGAACTTTTAAGAAAAATTAAAATAATTTAATTAATTTAATTTAAAATATTGTAAGTAAAAAGTAAAAATTGATAATTTTAAACAAAGTTAAGTTAAAACAAGGACCAAGTTTTTAATTTAAAGAATAGAATAACTTGATTAATTGACTTGAGAAATTTTCAAAAGTTCAAAAAATATGTAATTTAAACCAGTGATAACAATTGGAATCAAACTAAATCTCATTTTACTATCCAACTAGCTCAATACTTATATACTATCTAATATATATTTTTAGAAAACAATATTACACCGTTAATTCATTCATCGTATATTATAACAAATATTACACAAACCGCTATTTAATAATGTTTTTTTTTTTTTGTGTTATTTTGACTTTCACATATCATTATATAGTTAATTAATGTCAATATAATGTTTTGTTTTTCATATAATAAAGAATGTAGGTATTAGATTTACAATTTTATAAATTGTTTATTTAATGATTAAGTTTATTACATTAATTATATTTAAATTAATTTTTACAAATACTATACATATATTATGTTGTATTTAAATGTAATTAAATATTTTATTTATTATGTTATATAATTAAGATATAATAACATTTTTATTTAACTAAATCACATAATAAATTAGGATATAAACATATAATATGTATAGGATATAGAAATAAGCATTAAAAATATTATTTGTGCAAAAGAGGTTTAGGGGCAGTTTTTTTTTAACTAAATATGAAATGAATAGATCATCTTTCATCCAAATAGGAGGGACAAAAATATAATCTAAATAACTATATTCAACACATAGACACATCATAGAAAAAAAGTAAAATCAATAAAACAAATGTACGAGTTTGCGTGCGGACAATACTAAAAGTATGGGTCTTTTTCGCATTTCGAGGCAGATAGATACCATTGGTTTGTCCTTTGGGTTATTTGAAATAAACATTGGTTTTGGCTTAACTGCATTTCTCCTTCATCAACCCCTCTTATTTGTGTCAAAGGTATGTCTAATTCTTGCAATTTTTTATAATTGTTGGAGTTTGAAGTTCTTCTTAGCTCAAAGCACTGTGTTTAAATTTGCGCAGAAAGAATCTAGACATGAACTCTATCACACAGCATTTTGGTTGCAACGGTTTTCTTAATCTGGCGATGGCCAACGGTCGCAGTTATCCGCAGGTGGCAACAATGTGGAGGCCGTTATGAACTGAAGAAAGAATATTCAGATGAGAAAAGCATGTTATCTTTTTTTATTATTATTATTTCATCGTAATATTTATTATAATTTTTATTTTTTTCTTATCCCTCGGTCGTGCAAATACACTTGTACGGCTATATACCAATCACTTTTTAAGAAAATGATATAATATTCATTTTTATTTATTAGTTCTTAACCAATTGAACAGGTTGCGTGTAAACAATTTATTATGAACTATGAGGTTTGATTTTCATCCAACGACAGCATTACGTGGCTAGACGGTTATTACAGAACTTCACCTTTTACACGCTCCGAAAGGTAATATCAGTTTTTTTTTTTTTTTTTTTTTCATAAAAAAAAAGTTAATTTAAGTGAATAAATTTTGCCTCAAAATATAAAAATAAAAATGTTAGATAATATGATAAAAAAATAAAAAATAATAATATATACAATAATAATTATTCATTATTAAATATGCATATGAAGTTTAATATCTGTTTAATTAAAATTAATTTTGATGTTTTGTGATTAATATTTACTCTCTAATAAAATATAAAGAAAAAAAATGTTATTGATATATTTTTTATTAACTAAATTTTACGTATTAAACGAAGAAACACAATTCATATGATTCAATTCGTCTTCCACAAATTTTAATCGTTAATGGAAAAAGTGTATTGTTAAAAAATAAATGAAACAGTGGTTGCTATTTTTCTTAACTGACTTGTTCACAGCTCAAGTAAAAATTTGTATATTCAATATGTGTTTAATTATTTATTTCACGTTCAATAATCTTTCATGCCAATAACATCATTTAACACTATTTCAATTTTTAAATAGTTAAATTGATTATTTCGTTATTGATTAGTTAAAAATAAAAAAATAAAACCTCATTATGATAGTTTTCAATTTTAAAAATTTTAAAAATTAAATTATAATTTAAATTTGAGCTTTCAATTTTATTTTTTATTTTTAAAAATTATTATAAAAATAAATCAACGCATCTATTGTTATTATTTTATATGAATATATAAAAATATAATTAAAAATTAATAAAAAATAAAAAATAAAATTTTAAATAAAAAAATATAAAAATAATTATTATTATTACTATAATAATAAATATAATGTTTGTGATGAAGATGAATATATTATTAATAATATAATAAAATGTTAAAATGATTATAATATAAAAAATATTATATAATTATATTTTTTATTTTTTAAATTATTTTATAATTAAAATATAAAATAAATAATTTTATATCTTATTATTATGATATTTTAATATTATTTGGTATTTATTTTAGGTAAAATAATATATATTATATTATAATATAATAAAAATTATATAATATAAATTATATTATAACTTAAATACAATTTATTTTTATTTAATATAAATTTATAAAATAAATAAATAAATAATTTTTTAAAATACTAAAAAATTTAATTATTATAATTATGACGAGGATGAATATTATATAAAAACATACATTTTTGTTTAATATATTATTTTCTAATCAATATAACTAGAAATAATTTATATATTACTATAATATTTTTATATTTTAATATTATAGATTAAATATATTTTATATATAAATATTATTTATTTAATATAAAATTATGAAAATAGATAAATAAAAATTATTAATTAAAAATTTAATAAAAATAATATTTTTGAAATAATAAAAAATTAAAAATTTGAAAATTATAAAAATATAAAATTATTATAATAAAATAGTAATTAAAAATAAAAACAAATTTTTATTTTAAGAATAAAATTAAAATGTTTTTAAAATATATTAAAAATTAATTTAAAATTATTTTGATCAAACAAATATTATTTTTAAAATAATTTAAAAATTAAAAATAAAATTCGAAGCCATCCGCACATGGCCTAAAATTACGTATAATTTAAATTAGAGCGGTCAAAATGTTTTTAAACCAATTATTTAATAAAAATGATTTCATAGGTGGCTTTTAAATATTTAACAGC
This sequence comes from Canavalia gladiata, assembly GCA_037954105.1. Taxonomy (NCBI): domain Eukaryota; kingdom Viridiplantae; phylum Streptophyta; class Magnoliopsida; order Fabales; family Fabaceae; genus Canavalia; species Canavalia gladiata. The sequence continues at coordinate 37,838,209 of CM075662.1, read as the reverse complement.
CGGCCGGGGATAAAACAGACATGAACTCTTGACAAACAAAGAAAGGATCAACTTTGTTAAATGTAAATGGAAAAGATTGATAGAACATGCGAACAAATAAAAAATTCAAACTGAACATTCATGATCAGAGAATATTGTTCTAAAAAAATCCCCAAACTTTTTGACATTTCATTATGAGAATATTTAAATAAGAACCCTTCGATTTAAATAAGAGCAGGGCTTACATCTGTTTAACATGTTATTTTATAATAAAAAAATCTTTTAATCTTTATCTAGTATTTGAATAAGATATTTTAAAAAGAAAGAATAATTTTTACAAAATTTAAAATTTTAATAAAATATTCTGTTTGAATATTATTTTATAATAAATTTTAAATATTATAGATTTTAAAAAATATTTTAATTAAGTAAATAATTTTTTTAAATGTTTTTAACTTATTTTTTGTATTATTATTTATGTTATTTTTTATTAGTTATTTTTTTATTTTTAACATAATATTTTTAATATCAAATATAATTATATTTTGTTATTATTTTAATTATATATATTTGTTAGATTATTATTTTAGTTAAATATATTGTATAATAAAAATATTTTTATATCTAAATTTTTTAATAAAAAAATATATAATAAAAATTAAAAAATTATAAATATTTAAATATAAAATATTACATATAGTAGAAATTAAATTATTTAATATAAACAAAAAATTTAAATATAAAAATTTAAAATTTAACGAACATAAAATTTATTATTCAAATAAAAATTTGAAAATATAATAAATTTAAAATTATTTATCTAAATATTATATTTTTAAAATAGAAATATTTAAATTTTTAAGTATTTTAAATTTTTTAAAATATTAAAATATTTTGTCCAAATATAAGTTAAATAATTTTTTAAAATTTTATTCTTAAAAGTAATTTTTAAAAAAAAATTATAAATATATTTCATTATTCAAGTTAAGAATAATATTTTCTTTATTAATTAATAATTATTATATAAAAATTTATATCCATATGTTTACATAAGAACAGGTTTCGTAACTAAAGAATAAGAAGAGGTTCACATCTATTTAATTGCATGTCCTTTGATATAAAAAATAATTTATTTTCAACAAAATGATTCTCTTAAAATTTCCATTCATAAAAACAACGTTAAAGTAAATTGTTATAAAAAGGTTTTATTTTTATATATAAAGGTAAGTAAACTTTATTCTTACTTATTCACAAGTAAGAAATTTTATATATTAAAAATATAATTTTTATTCTTTTCTATCCATAAAATTTTATTTTAAATATTGAAATTTTTATTATTAAAATGATTTATTCTTCGACTTTAAATGAAAATATTATCTTTCATTTAAATTGTTAGTAAAATAAAAGATTAACATAAACTCAACATGACAAATTAAATATAAAAGAGTATAAATAAATATTGATGTTAAATATTTTATTATTATATTTATATTTTAATTATTTAATATGATAAATTTTTTAATTAAATTTTAAAATTTAATATAATAATAAATATTATAATAATAATAAATAAATTTTTTAAAATTTAATTTAAATTATTTTTAATATTTTAATTATTAAAAAATATTAATAATTTATATAAATTAATATATATATAAAAAAATTATTAGATAAAAATTAATAAATTTTATTTATTAAATTACATATATAAAAGATACATATGAAGATATGATTATTAAACTAACTCAATTAAAAAAAATTAATAGTTACAATTATTATTAATTTATTTATAAAATATTTTATAGTAATTGATAAAGGATATTATAATAATTGATAAAAGAAAATCTATTAAATTAAAATATTGGTAAACGAATTAAATAAATGTAAAAATGAATTTTTTTATATCATTTATGAGTTAATTAATTAGAATTAAAATTTTGGTAAAAAAAACTAAATAAATAAAAAAAATGAATTTTATTTGTTTCATCCATAAGTTAACTAAGTAGAATTAAGATCTTGGTCAAAAGAATTGAATGAAGGAGGAAATGAGTTTTATTAAGATCAATTACAGGTTAACTGATTAAAATTAAAATCTTGGTCAAAAGAATTGAATGAAAGAGGAAATGAATTTTATTAAGATCATTATAGGTTAACTGATTAAAATTAAAATTATAGTCAAAAAAATTGAATGAACAAAAAAATTGAATGAACAAAAAAATAAATTTTCTTGAAATCATTCACAAATTAATTAATTAAAATTTAATAATTTTATCACGAATTAACTAATAAATTTTACTTGATACTATTTAAACGTTATGAAATGTATTATACATCAAACTTAATTAATAAATTAGAATCGTTAATTTGATTAATATTAAATTTATAAAATTGTACATTAATAAATGTTTCAATATTTATTAGAAAACAATTTAATTATTATTTAATAATTAGATTAAAAAATATAATTTTATCAAATAAATAAAATTTTAATTTAAATAAAATATTATTATAATTTTATTAATATTAAAAATATAATAACATTAAATAAAATTTAATTTAATTTTAAATAAAATTTAATTTAATTTTAAATAAAATTAACTTTTAATTTTAAATTTTAAAATAAAAATATGATAATAATATTAAAGAATAAAATATGAGATTATTGTATATATTTTAATCAATTTCATATATTATTAGTAAAAATTAAGATAAAAATAAATTTTTATATGTATATAAAACGACAATATTAAAGTATAGAAACATACAATCACAATTCTAATTGATAATCTTTTATATTTTCAAACTTCATTGTAATATTTGAAAGACCTATTTTAATATACACATTTTAGTTTGTGAAGATGTTCATCATAAAACTTATCTTATGTAAATATGTATAAACTATTCGCATTATTAAAAGAAACTTTAATTTAGACAACAACATTATACTTAAGATATATATATATTTACATTATACTAATTAAATAAGTGTTAGTGCATAATAAATTAATATTTTTTTTAAATTTTACGGTAATATTTTAAACATCTTGTAGTCGTTCCACCACAGTATCTTGCAGTCCTCTTTGGATTCTCAGTTTCAAACTTTTCGGATAGTCTCCGCACATCAAAAGCGTGAAAAGTAAGTTTTGCGAACCCTAATGCATTATTAACCTTATCGGAAGTCTAATACTTTCTATTTCTTACTATGTAAATAGTTTTGTTGTTATTTATTTATTTTAATTTTTTTAAAAATATTAAATATTTTTATTCATATATATAATTATTATTAATTTTAATAAATTGTTATACTTAATATTTTTACTATTTTTATATATAATTAAAATTATAATAAATAAAAATATAAAAATAAATTTCATAAAAAAATAAAAAAGTAAATATATTTTTTAAAATTAATAATATTTTTAATATTTATATTATTTTAGACAGATATAAAATGAAAGGAGGATTTATTTATTACCTTATCCATGGGAATTCTTCTTTTCTATCTTAGATGGCTTTATTGCATGCACCTGATTCCACTTGCTAGTGTTTCTTTAGCTGCATTGTCTCCACCTTTTTACTCTCTTTTATAAAGAATTAACCCAAGTTGATACGACGTGAATGGAGAAATTTCATTGCAAGTTTTCTTTATTGAACATGTTTTTTTTTTTTTTGTGTTTAAAAGGTAAGGGAATGGGTTGGTATATGGTTTAAAATAATATTAATATATTATTTTCTCTTTAATTTTTTACATTATATCACTTTGAAGAGGAATATATATATATATATATATATATATTCATACATACAATATATATTTTTTTAAGTTATTAAATTGGTCGATGATAAAAAATTGATGGTTAGAATAAATTTATATTAAAGTTTAAAATTTATCATTTTTTACATTATAAAAAAATACAGATATATTTTTTTAAAATTCTCCATATTATAAAACACTAATACACATATCTTCCTTATAAAAGACAATGCTTATGAGAATCTATATTCAAATTTATTAGAGTATAAAATATATAATTAAATTAAAATATTTTTATAATATTATCAAAATTTTGAGATGCAGATTCGTTTGGTTCTGACATTTATTTGGATGAATTTTTGTTTTTAACTTTTGAGGTCAGTATAGATTTTAATTTTATATAAAAAATAAGATATTATGACATTAATTTAATCGCAACCGGTTTATATTAAATTTAAGTCTAAGCTCTTAACATTGCGGACTTGTGGGAATATAACCTGTCTGAATGAGATTTTGATGTGTTACACTGTGCAGTTAAAGTGACACCCATGGTTCCCCACCCCCGTCCCGGAAAAAATAGCATCTATGGATATTCTATTACATTATTATTCTTTTAAATATATTCTTAGTTCTTAGACGCAGAGATTCTTTGGGGGTAATGATGCACAATGCATAAAAACGAACTCAAAGCTAAAACAACGCCATATAACTTGGTTTCCCAGTATTCTTTCATTTTCTTGAAATTGGATAGAGGTCAACTGTCCACATTACAAGATTTTTTTAAATGATTAAATGATGCATCAATCTTTCATTTATACCGATGTCAAATATATTTTTTGGGTAGATGCATTATATGCACCGTTCTACGACAACAATATGGATATTATAATAATAAGAATGACAACAATAATTTGGTTAGAAAACTTCATAGACAAATCTCATTATTCACAGTATTCAATTTAAAATTGTAAAGAAGTAATAACGGCGAAAATGTACTGGAATTTGTGCTTCTACAGAAGGAAGTTTAGCGCGATGCTAGAAAAGCCATCATAAAAAAAAAGCAAAAAGAGGAAGCCCGTGAGGTTACAATTAGTGGGTATTTTTGACAAAAAAAAAGTAATCGTAAAAAAATTATTTTAAATATTTTTTTGGAAATTATTAAATGTGATGTTTTAAAATAAAATTAATTCACATACATATTCTTTAAATTGAACTTGCTTAAAAGAGTGAGAAGTATTGTATTGTATTTATGTTTAATTTTTTAATAAATTAGGACTGTGATTTATTTAAATTAATTCACCTTTATTTAATTAATTTAGTGATAGAATCATTTTAATTTTTTTCCTAAAGTGTAAAACATCTATATTATTTAGGAAACTAATAAAACAAGGATAATTTGTGGATGCCTCAATTTACTCTACTATTTATCCATTTACCTTTTTTATTCTTTGTTTGGATAATTGAAAAAATAAAAATAAAATAATTTATTTAGACGAACAGAAATAAAGAAAAAATTTCTTATTTTATTTTAATAGATAAAAATAGGTATATTAATAATATAAATTTTATTTTATATAAATTTTATTTTATATAAATTTTAAAAAATTAATTTAAAATTAATTTTTTTATTTTTTATTCTATTATTCATTTGATTAATATTATAATTTTTATTATTTATTTTTAAAAAATTTAGTAATTAAAATATTAAAATCCAAAAAAAAATTCCTTAATCCTTACCTCGTTTGGAGAATTTAAAAATATGAATCATGCATAAATTAATTCTTTATTTATATACAAGATAACTTAATTTAAATAAATAAAAGAATTTTATTTAAATTATTTTATTTTATTATTATTATTATTTGTCTATTATTTCTCTCCTTCAAACATATCAATAAACTTAATTTTTATTAAAAAATTATAATATCATAAAATGATTCAGTTAAGATTTACCGAGATTCATCTAGTTCGAAACCAATTTTTTTATACTTGTTTATTTATTTATCTTCACAAAACCAACTATTTAAGAAATTGTACAGTTGTAAGGGAAATCAGATTTTATTTAGTTTCAGCGCATCATTAACAAAACTACAAATTTCAGGTCCCATGTGAATGTACGTGGTGGAGTATATCAAAGAAAGATTATGGTTTTTGTGTTATAGTTTGAACATTTTACACCCCGTTGTACTAAAAATAACACGAAAATGTGGATTCCTAGGTGGATTCCATTAGGCTTGTTGATTCTCCACTACATACTGTTGTCTCATCCTCACAAGGAACACACAAGAAAAAAGGAAGAAAAAAAAAATCTGAATAGAGAAAAATTATTGAAGTTTGGCAGAGGAATTCGTTCTTGATTTTGCAATATTTTATGTGAAAAATTTGTGTGCGTGCCGTGTCCTGTCAATTCGTAGTGCATATTTTTTTGTTTCCTTTTATACCCACCGAGCATTGCCTACTTAAGCACCTTTTCTTCTTACACCCCTTCATCTCATTCACCAACTTCCTTGTTATCTCTCTGTTCACAACCTCATTTCTCCGAGTCTGTGCCGTTTCCGTTACTATTCTCTTCCATGCTTTAGGTCTCACATGAAACGCGGTTCTACTTTTTTCTTTAACGGTTTAATTTAGTATATTAGTAACAGCTAACAATCAATTCTTGTTCTAAAATTCTGTTTACTCTCTCACTATCTCTTCTCTTTCTTCTCCGATTCAACTCTATTGAATCCAAGAGGAATTTTAATTTATTTATTTTTGGAGAGAAGGCTAATTGTTGTTTTGGGGCAGGAGGTGTTTGATCAAAGTTTTGGAGGAGTAGCTATGTCTTCACAGGAGAAGAACAAGGTAGAGAAAAAGCTACAGAAGAGTTACTTCGATGTGTTGGGGTTGTGCTGTTCTTCGGAGGTACCATTGATTGAGAACATCCTCAAACCTCTTGAAGGAATCAAGGAGGTTTCGGTAGTTGTTCCATCACGAACGGTCATTGTTGTCCATGATACTCTTGTCATTTCGCAACTCCAAATTGGTAAATTCTTCTTCTCCCCAAATTGCTTTATGTATCCTGTTTTTGATTTTCCTTTTTGGTTTGTGCCACAATCATCGTATCCTAGCGTGCACCGTGTGACATATCATACATGATACATGCCATTTATAAACTTTGTTTAATTATCACATGGGGTGGAGAATCGAATGCCAATATTTAATTCTTATTGATTGGACCCCTCCCCATTCCAAGTGCCATGCCTCAAAGAGAAAATTATCATTACTTAACTTTTGTGGTGGTTATCCAATTGGTGATGAAAGATTTTGTTGCGTGTTTAGATTAATTAATTGTGAATACGGGTTCCGCAATTTATGAGCTATTAGGAGGGATGATTATTTTTTTAATTCTTTGAATGAGTTATAAAAATATTAAGGATAATTTTCTTTAATAAATTATTAATCGCCTATTTGCGGGTTTAAAAGCTAGGGGAGGAGGCTTGCTTTTGCTTATGTTCTTACGTACTTTCCAAACCCTTTTCCATGAAATGAGCGCACCATAATCATCTTTTCACAAAGTTCCTTTTGCTCCGAACGTAGCGTGTTGATGTCAAAGATGCGTTACTAATGGAAAAGAAAATACCCCTTTATCTAACTATTTTCACTTGGACAGAAAATAATAATCCAATGTACTTGTTTAGATACCACAAATATCATGTCCCCAAGGAGTAAAATAGGTTTGCAAACTTTGTTTGTTATACATTTTGGGTTCTCAAAATTAATTATGTAGTGAGTAAAATTAGCTTTTAATAAAAATATTTTTTACTCTTTCTATTTCTTTATTTGTATACGTAAGAAGTATGAATGTTGATAAATATAATTAATATTGTTAATTTTTTTAAAAAATTATTTAAATTATTTAATTTATCCTTTAATTTTATATTTCTTCATTATTTATTATAGTTGATAGTATCTAGATGAATATAAAAATATATCTAAAAAAATTAATACTCTTTTAAAAATTAAAATAGATAATAAATGTTAATAAATATAATTAATATTGTTAATTTTTTTAAATCTTTTTTAATTTTCTAATTTATCCTTTAATTTGATCTTTTCTTATTTATTACTGTTGTTAGTATCTAAATAGATATGAGTATATTTGAAAAGAAAGTAATTAATATTTTTTAAAATTAAAATAGACAGATAAATTGAAATAAATTTTTTATTATTTTTAGATAGATAAAAAGAAATAAACACAAAGTAACTTTTATTGAATAAATTTGATTTTAGATATAAAATATTAATTACATTTTAAAAATGATTTTAATTTATTATTTCTTTGAAACATTTGAAAAATATTTTTAACATCTTAATTTAAATTTTTTTATGCATGTTTTATCAAAATGTAATGGATGAAAGTTACTAGAATGAGGTGAGAGAAATAAGAGTTGCATCCTATATCATAGATGCTCTAAATAGCATGGTAGTACTTTTTTTTTTAACAAAATAGTTGTAATATATAATAAGATTTTAGAAATTAAGAAATATTAATATTTACTCTTGACTTGGGGATTTAAGATGCTAGTCGAGCTCTTTACACGGATAATTTATTTTTGAAACGCCATTTTTTCGTACGTTATTCTTACTTTTCTTTGACATTTATCATATAATACATTTTTTTTAAAATACATTATTTATATCACAACTCATACATCATACTTCATCCTTTTTATAGAAAGAGATTAAAAATTTTATTTTTATTTATTTATCCATTTTAATTTTTAAGAAAGTATTAATTATTTTTTAAAAAATATATCTTTATATTTATGTAGTTATTATCAACATTAATAAATTATTAGATCTGATATTTTTATTACTTTTATATAAAAAATTAAAATTATAATATATAAATAAAGATAAAATTAAATTCATAAAAAATAAATTAGAAAAAAGTAATACAAAATCAACACCATTAATGGTATTTCTTAACATATGAAGAGAGTATTCTTTTTCTATCATTTATTACATTTCACATTTCTCTTTTATTGTCTTTTTTTACTGTATAATTATTTATGTCTATAGTTTCTGAATTTGAAATTATGGTACAATTTAGATACTTGTAGTGTATACTAAGGAGTGTAGCCGTAACGTCAATAGCTATTAAGTACCAATACCATGTGGAAAAGGAGAATCCTATAGCATTTGTGCACTATGAATAAAGTTGGGCTGTTTATCCTTTTGCTTTTGATCAGCTTTAGCTTTTTACGCAAAAAGATTTGATTTCTTGGAAAACTATGACACGTATGTGAATGGTTGTGGTGACAGTTAAGGCTCTGAATCAAGCAAGACTAGAAGCGAATATCAGAGTATATGGAAACGAAAAGCACCAAAAGAGATGGCCAAGCCCATACTCAATTGCTTCTGGTTTGCTACTTTTGGTTTCGTTATTGAAGTTTGTGTACCAACCTCTTCAGTATTTTGCTCTCGGAGCAGTTGCTGCAGGCGCATACCCCATAATCTTAAAAGCAATTGTCTCCGTTCGGAACCTTAGGCTTGATATTAACATTCTCATGATGATAGCAGGTTAGCAATTGCAATTCCCAATGCTTATATTTCATTTTGCTGCTCCTGCAATATGCCACCTCCTTCTCTTTATGGTAACACACACTAACACGTAACCAAAAGGTGCAACCATAAATTTCTATAATTGTAAAATAAAAAAATACTAACCCATAATTTTAGAATATCAGTTAAGAAATTAAGATTGACGCTCACTTCTCAGTTGAATTATTTTCCTCATGTTCAAGTAAAAAACTTCCAATGTGAGTGAACTGGGAAGAAAAAATGGTTCAAATGCTAGATGAATTATAACACATTTTGGAACATCATCCTTAATATATATATATAAATAATGATTACCAAATATATTCTTTAAATAACGGTTTTCTCTTCAATCATAATTAAAATGTCTTGATAAATTTTGAAAAAAACCACTTTTTTCATTTTTTACTCTTAACTTTTAAAATTTGATAATCTTTCTTTTTTCAAAAGATCTTACTCTTTTATCTTAAAATTATTGAATATATTTTAAGTTTTTAATTTTTTTTCTTAAAAGATAGCAATAAATTCTCCCATGTCCATGTACACATATAGTTTATGTATTACTTTTTTTTTTATCTTTGTACATTAAATTAAAATTCTTTCTTTTGAGAATGATTAAAATTTTTAGTATATTCTCCTTCAAATTAACATATGTCATTCTTAATTTTTTAAATTTTAAATTTGCTTTTGAATTAATTATGCATACTTTTATAATTTAAAAATTTTATTTATAATTATACTTTTTTATTCATTATTTTATATTTAACTGAAATTTAAAAATAAAAATACAATTTAAAATAACCATCCACAATACTAATGATTTATTTGGATGATGTGAAAAATAAAAAAAATAAAAAAAAAGTAAAATAGAAAAATAAATAAATTATTTAGATGAGTAAAAATATAAGAATTTTTTTTATTTAGATGAGTAAAAAAAATAAAAAAAAATATTTGTAGTATAAATTTTATTTTATATAAATTTATAAAAATAATTTTTAATTTTAATTTTTTTAATTATATATATTTAAAATATATAAGTTTTAATGATTTAACATAAATAATAAAAAAAAATATTTTCTCATACTTTCGATGTTAAAATGGGATTAAAAATTATGTATGTTCTGTAAATTTTTTTTATGTACATAATTAATAATTTTATATATATATATATATATATATATATATATTATTTTTTTAAATTTTTTTTCCATCCACCATGCTATCCAAGCATCATTTGGATGGAGAAAAGAAAGAAGAAATATAATTTTTTTTAGTGACTGTTTAAAATTTACCAAATTTTTAATTCTTTTTAAATAGAAGAAAAAATAGAAGGAAAGAAGTTATTTTATTTTATTTAATTTAAAATTTTTAAAATTATTATATATATTTAAAATAATAAAAAATATATTATATTAATAAAGATTATAGTAGAAAAAAATAATTTTTTAAAAATAATTTTTTTAAATTTAAATAAAATAAAATTTATACTGCTAATATATTTTTTATTCATTTAGATTAGAGAATATATTTTTTTTTTCTCCTTTCTCTTTTATTTCTACTCAATTATATAATTATTTTTTATCTTTTTATTTTTTTATTATTTTCTCCATCATCCAAATAAAAATTAACAATATAAAAAAATTGAATAAATAATAATAAAAATTATAATTTTTTTAATTAATTATTTATATATGGATATAGGAAAGAATGAAATATTTTTCACAAATTTTACCGAAATTTTAATCCTCTTAATTAGGAGAGAAAATGGAAAAAGAAGTTTTTTTAATTTTAAATTATTATATATTTTTAAAAAATAAAAAAGTTATGTTAATAAAAAATAATTTTTTAAAGATAAATTTTATTTTTTAAATTTATATAAAATCAAATATATAATATTAATATATTTATTTATTTTTATTTTTTATTTATTTAAAAAATATTTTTTTTATTTTTTTTATTTACTAACTTGTTTTTCATTTCTTTATTTCTTTCCTATTTTTTCCAATAATTTTCGAAATAGTTCTTGGAAAGAAATTCTTGCTTCTCATTAAACTCATAGTCAAACAAAAACAAAAATCTTGAAGAGGGACACACAATTTTTGTTTTGTATTTATTTTCTTTTTCGCGTAATATGATCACGTGAAAAATCACATGCGAAGATTCATATCCTTGCAACACATTCGATTCTTTTAAGCAAGTTTTGAAACCTGAATAATTTCATATATATTCTTTTCATGCAAAGTGATAAACACTAAATCCTAGACTAATTAGATTACAGATAATTTGTCATATGCGAAATCTTCCTTGTAACAAACAAATGATACCTGTTTGCTCATAAAGATGTCATGCTATTTTAAATTAAGTTTGATAAAACCGTACTTTGCATAATTAAACACCAAACAAAATATTGTGTGTTGTATACGCAAGAGCTTTTGGCTGTGTCTCATTTGTTAATGGTGGGTAAAATGTAGCTAACTTTACCATGAGGTGGCGTGAAAGCGACAAACTTGACCTCTAAAATATCTTTGCTACCAGCAATTTAATTTCAACTATATGATAGAAACATCTATCAAATACGATATATGCCAACGTCTTATATTAGACGGGATGGAGTCAAACTAGATAAGAAAATCTTACGTTTTGTTTAGTTTGAGAAAGAAAATAAAAGGAATGACCACAATTGAAAGAGAGAATATGAATAGAAAGAAATAACTAAAAAAATAAATAGTTTTTTTAGGTTGTTTGATATATATATTTCTAGTTAAAACATTTATGTCCTCACTACAAAATATTTTCAACTAAATTAAAAAGTATATTTATTACAAGGAAAAAAACCGGGGGATTAGTCCTCTCATTTTCTTGCCTACGAGAGAAAAGAAATAAAATATATGCATATATATATATATATATATATTATATATTTTTCTTTCTCGGTTATTTCTTCTCTAATAGTTTCTATTATAACAGACAAATCATTAAGTAACAGAGTGTCTAAATTAAGTAACAATTCAGATGAGTAAATGTATTTTTGTAGAGTAGGTGTGTTTTTATTTTTTAATCTAACTTATACAATCTTATATATGTAAAATATAATATTGATTAATTTGAATATCTAAGATAAATAATGTTTACCCAAAATTTTATTTTAATTAGATCTCTGCTGCTTATATAGACATGTAATAATAAGTTAACGAGAGAATAAATTCGATGTAATGTAGATGAAAATATTGCATTGGATAAGTAGAAATATAAGAAAAAATAGTAAAAAATAAATATATTATATTAGAAAGAAAGTTGGGATAACACCTGTAATAGAAAAGATGGTAGCGCACCTTAGGCGACTTGAGAAATGTGTAAAAGAAATAGTAGAAGTTTTAATTAGTAAGGATAATAAATCATATGGGGAGTAATCTAACTGTTAGAGGGAGGAGAACAGGAAAACCTATTGACAAAATTTTTAAGAATAATTTAAAAGTAAAAAATTTATTTATATACATGATTTATAACAAAATATCAATGGCATCGTTGATTTATGTAATCAACTCTACTTAGTGAGAAAAGGCTTGTTGTTATATATTGTCATCTTTGCTATTTAAAATATAGAGCTTAAGAAAGGGAGGATATTAATTTTTAATTATTCTATAATTAACTTCTAATAATTGGATGCACAGTTCCATTGATTTTTTCTTTTATTTGGCAGTTATTGGAACAGTTGCTATGCAGGATTATTTAGAAGCCGGCACCATTGTTTTCCTTTTCTCAATTGCAGAATGGCTAGAGTCAAGGGCAAGTCACAAGGTATTTATCTTTTTCATTTATTTTTCATCCTTAACAGTGGGCTTAAGTATTATTCTTGAATTAACCAAGAAATTAGTGCAGCCAGACTCAATTGTAAAGCCTTATTAGGTAATTGAAATTACTGGTCAATTATGAATAATATAATCATAATATAATGCACACACAGACAAATACTTGTGAAACTCACGGATACATGCACATTCCATATCATCATAATATAATTTTGAGTAGTGATTTTCACACTCGAATGTAAGAATTGTGAACAACCCAGGCTATACATACAAAAAATCTTATTGCCTTACTGATTATTCTAAAGTATGAAAAATGTGTGATTTAAGAGTAAAAAAAATAAAATCATTATTAAATAGGTGGTGAAGAAAACTGAATCAATGAGGCCATGTAAACTTGCCCATTTTTTTCTCATGGTTTACATTTGATGTTGTCCTCTTTAGAACACAAAAACAGGGTCCTCTGTTTCAACTATCAAAGTCAGTATTGTAAAGCTTCTAAATTTGTAAGTGTTTGGATTCAGGCAAATGCAGTAATGTCATCATTGGTGAACATTGCTCCTCAAAAAGCAGTCATAGCTGAAACAGGAGAAGTTGTGGATGCTGATGAAGTGAAAGTAAACACCATCCTAGCAGTTAAAGCAGGAGAGGTGATTCCCATTGATGGAATTGTTTTAGATGGAACCTGTGAAATTGACGAGAAAACATTGACTGGGGAATCATACCCTGTAGCAAAACAAAAGGATTCTACTGTATGGGCTGGCACCATCAATTTAAATGGTAAATTCTTAGTATCCATTAGCTGTCATTGGTACAAGAGAATATAAATATTATATATATATATATATATATATATATATATATATATATATATTTAGACCAAGTTGGTGATGTTAATGTGTTTCCTTGATTGATGAAAAGGTTATATTACTGTGAAAACTACTTCACTAGCTGAGGACTGTGTGGTGGCTAAAATGGCAAAGCTTGTTGAAGAAGCTCAAAACAGCAAAACCAACATTCAGAGGTTGATTGACAAGTTTGCCAAGTTTTATACCCCAGGTCAGTCAAATTATACCATATTTGTTCTAATCACTCTTGAACCTGAAAAAATATTTTGAGTAGTCAGAGTTTTAACCATGTTCTTGTCATTTTGATTGGCATTTGCACTCTGTGTGGATGCACTGAGAGTATGTTTAGATTGATGAAGATGGATGGAATGAAAAGTAGAGTAGAATGAAATGATATAAAGTTCAATAATTCGTATTGTTTAAAATAGAATGGAATGGAATAAAACTTGATGGAATGCAGTTCATCTATTACATTTAATACATTTCTTTTTCTTTCCCTCCTATTTCATCTTGATACATTTCATTCTACTCAGCATTAAGTAAAATAGTTATTCTTTACATGTACATGCTCTTACCAAAGCCATGACAAGCTCACGTTATAACATATAAGATGAGAGGCCTTGAAGCACTATGTTTAGATTTATCGAAAAGGATGAAATATAGTGAAATAAATGACATTAAATTTCGTTGTTTAGATTGTTTAAAATAAGATAGAATGGAACATGATACTATGCTTGCCATTCCATTTCATCCAAAACCTCTCTTTCACCCACAAATTGGAGAAATCAAATGAAACCATTTTTTATTTTAATTTCATTCCATTGTGAAATATCCAAAAAACGCACTAATAGTAACTTTCATTTCATTCGATTCCACCTATTACAAGGTATCTAACATAACTGAATCGAAGTTGTTCCTAGTTCTGACTGTGGTTTAAAAGAATCTTGTCTTTCTGTAATTGCTTTCTTGCCTGCAATCAATTTCATTGGCCTTATTTTTTTGGTGGTAATATTTTCAGCTGTTGTAATCACATCAACTCTTGTAGCGGTGATTCCAATAGGGTTAAGAGTACATAACGTTAAACACTGGCTTCACTTTGCACTGGTTGTTTTAGTAAGTGCATGTCCATGTGCACTTATCCTTTCAACGCCAGTTGCAACATTTTGTGCTTACACAAAAGCAGCTACATCTGGTCTTCTCATCAAAGGGGGTGACTATCTTGAAACACTTGCAAAAATTAAGGTCATGGCTTTTGACAAAACAGGAACCATAACAAAGGGTGAATTTATGGTGACTCATTTTCAATCTCTATCAGATGACATTGATTTGAACACATTGCTTTACTGGTGAGGATAGCCCCAATTCCCCTCTCTTACATCCACTACTTTTGTTCAACTTTGGTTGAAATGTAATTTATTTTAAAAAAAGGAAAACATACTGATGAATTATAGTGATATATTTTCTTGTCTGTACAATACCAGATACAATACTGTTAGGAAATTTCTTAAGCCTATTTGGAATTTAGATTAAAAAGATGGTTGGATTCTGAGATAAATGAGTTTTGATTCAACTTTCAACTTTTCAGGGTGTCAAGTGTAGAGAGCAAATCAAGCCATCCATTGGCAGCAGCAATTGTTGATCATGGAAGGTCTCTCTCCATTGAACCAAAGCCAGAAAAGGTGACGGAATTTGAAAATTTTCCCGGAGAAGGAATATGTGGAAAGATTGACAACAGAGTTCTTTACATTGGAAATAAAAAAATTGCCACAAGAGCTGGATCCGAAACAGGTGAATGCCTTTCCCATTGAGGGGTAACCTGGAAACCTGCTTATTGAAAGATAATTACAATATAATTGAGTAAACACCTAGATTAATCTTTGAGATAGTGAGCATTGGTCACTCTAGTCCCTCACTTTTTTAAATTCTCGTTTAGTCTGTTATTTGACATATTAAAAAAAAACAGGATTTTAAAAAGTTAGGGACTAAGGTGACTAATGTTTACAATCTTAGGAATTGATTTGAGGATTTACTTCAGTGTAATTTCTGTCACTATTTCAATATCCCTTTTAGCTAATGATCGTTGACCCTTATGCTCTCTAGAGGTTAATACCTTTATTTTTTCTTTTCTATTTTTTGTAACTAAGTGAATTGTTCATTTTGATGGTTTTATTTTGTAGTTCCAACCTTACAAGGTGAAATTCAAAGAGGAAAGACCACAGGATACATATACTGCGAAGCAGCTCCAATTGGAATTTTCTCTCTTTCAGATACTTGCCGGTCGGGAGTTCAGGAGGCAATAGGACAGTTGAAATTATTGGGAATCAAAACTGCCATGCTCACTGGAGACGGTCAATCTGCTGCAATGCAAGCACAGGAACAGGTACATAATGTTATATGGTTAAATTCTGGCAAACTGTCACCACAATTATTTTGACTAGCATGAGATTTTATATTTTCAAAGTGGACTAGTATGCTTTGACAAATGAATTGAACTTATTTTTAATGGTGTAAGATGTCACTAGGCCATTTGTTTATTCCTTTAATATGTAGATATCTGAATATGCTCTATTGTTACTTCCAATGGACAAGTTGGAGTGAGAGAATCTGAGATAAATACTAATGACAACAGTGATTTCATCTACAGTTGGGGCATTCTCTGGAGTTAGTACATGCAGAACTTTTGCCAGAGGACAAAGTAAAATTCATCTCAGAATTTAAGAAGGAAGGTCCAACGGCAATGATTGGAGATGGTTTAAATGACGCGCCTGCATTAGCTGCAGCTGATATAGGAATATCAATGGGCATTTCAGGTTCTGCACTGGCTAGTGAGACAGGCAATATAATTCTTATGTCAAATGACATTAGGAAGATACCAGAAGCCATTAAGCTTGCAAGAAAATCTCGTAGGAAAGTGATAGAAAACATTGTTTTGTCAGTGATTACAAAAGCTGCAATTATTGGTTTGGCCATTGCTGGTCATCCACTTGTTTGGGCAGCAGTTGTTGCTGATGTTGGAACATGTTTATTGGTCATCTTTAACAGTATGTTACTTCTGCGAAAAGGACACAAGCATGGAGGAAAATGTTGTAGATCTTCCACAAAACAACATATCGACAAAAGTGGATGTGGTGGCACTCATGGTAGTTCCTCTCATGATCATCATCACAATCATCATGATCATGATCAACATCAACATCAACATCATAGCCATAACCATTGTTGCTCAGACAAGAAAAAGATTTCTCAGCCTCAGAAGTGTGCCTCTCAGACATGTTCCTCGACATGTCTTCCCAGCCCTTCAAATTCAAGTTTATGTTCAAGTGTTAACAATTGTAATACCATGAAGAGTCACGATCAATGCAAGGGAATTGATGAACTCCATGGAAAAGATCATTGTCATCATGGAAGTTGTGACAAGAGTCAAGATGGAGTCCAGAAGCATGATATCAAAAAAGAGTGTTGTTCAGATTCGCGCAGTTTGATTCATAATACAAAAGATGATGGTGCAGTTGCAGTAAAAAAGCATGGTAATTGTTCGGGACATAAGTCTCATGCGGCAGAACACTGCCACAACCAAAATTTTGACATGGTTATTCATGAGAGCCCTTCACTTAGTTCTACTTGTCATCTCAATCCCTCTTCTCAAAAAGAAAGTACTGATGAACATTTCCACTTGATCCATGGTTGCAAAAATCTGAAAGATCAAGAACCTGGAAATATGTTAGGATGCAAACATGACATTCAACATAAAAAATCAGGTTGTGATTCTGATTTTAAGAAGCAAGATTCAGGTGAAATATCCATTGACATCGTGAATGAGCATATTGAATTAGCCTCGATGCATGGTGGCTCAAGTTTGGAAGAAAAAGAAAAAGAAAAAGGTCCTTGTTGTAAAGGATGCTCGGATACATGTGAGAAATTGCTTCCTGTGTGTGACTCTGAATGCTTAAACGAGAGAGAGGATAATGCATGTTGCAGAAATGATTGCTCTTCAGTCGAATGCAAGGAATCCCCTATTGTTCATGCTTGTGTTAGTTTTGATAAGAGAGAAGTTGGTGGATGTTGTAAGAGCTACATGAAAGAATGTTGTGCTATTCATGGACACTCAGGAGCTGGTTTTATAGGAGGTTTATCAGAAATTGTTACAGAGTAAGTGTTGCTGACTAGAGCGTAAGCAAATATATCAGCATGCTTGTTCTTGCAAATTTTTATTTATTTAGTATATTTTCATGGTATGGAATGACAAGAATTGAACACTGTAAATTATCATCTAAAAAGTTCCTGTGAAGGAAAAATCTTGCTACTGCTCTTGAATATAGTTTGATGAGTTAGTTGAAGTGAACACAACATGGTGTTTGGGACCTCCATTTTACCAAGCAGGTCTGAAGAAGCTTGTTATGCTGGACAGACACATTGAGCAGCACTGTGCCATGAGTTGAAGATAGTTAAGGGCTTCTTTTTTTTTTTTTTTTTTTTTCTTTTTAAATGCATGTTGCTTATAAACTATATTATTAGTTGTAGTACTCACTGATGTTAACATAAATAGACAGTTTTCCGTCAATCTCATCTCAATTGTGTTTTGGTCTTTTTGCATAGCATTTTGTTGCATGTGCTGATAAGATAACATATACTACCATTTTTCTTTTCTATGCTTTTACTAACATTTTTCCTTAAGAAATTAAAAGTGAAAAATATATTTTTGTTGAAAAGTATTACATAGAATATTACTAATAAAGAGTGAACTGCATTAAATAAAGATTATCATTCATTACTTTATTTTTTTTTATCATTTAAGGTTATAACATATAAATTAGAAAAAAGTAATTTATATTCTTATCCATATTGAAATTATCTGCAATTATTTAATATGGTATTTATCTCTCGCATTTGTTGCTTTAACATTTTACACCATTGTTTCTCCTTTTACAATAAGGATATAATTCAAAAAATAATAATCTATACTATTTTAAAATTTCAAAATGTCAGATAAGTAAAAATAATTATTTCTTCAAAAGTGATAAAGAAAAAAATAAAATAAATGCAGTATTTTATGATCAATATATTCAACCAACACATTATTAGATGGAATGGAAACCTAATAAGAAGATATTAACTGTGTAGGAAAAAATGACAGAGCCAAGCCAATTTCAGCCTATCATTATTCATTAATAGTAACGTTCTGTGCCCATTGTCCAAGTCTGACCTTATATTTCCGTAAAAGTCATTGATTAGTCTGATGTTTTAAAAAATGATATATTTGTTGTGAACCCTTAATTTTATTTATTTATTTATTGGTTTGAAAAAGAGAGTGAAGAAAACAAATATTTTTCTCTGGAATTAGCATATCTGATTTGATATTCGGTGATAAAAAAAATATATTATCAATTACCCGTTTCTTTGGACTCAAGGCCCAATTTGATCCGCTAATCAACTCAGATCCAAATTCCAATGACTCATTACTCATAGATCAAACCTAACACAATGTTGACCGAAAAAACAATAGGAAAATGTTTTTTTCTTCACCCTACATTTTATTAAATATTCCTATTTTCATTTTTTTGAAAACTAAAATTTTTAAAATAACTTTATTAATTATTTAATACATACATCTTCTCTTTATTTTATAGAATTTATTTTAAAATAAAGTAAATAAATATAATTATCATTTAAAAATTAATAGTTGATATTCAAACAATTATATAATTTATCAAATATGAATATATTTAATTATAATTTTAATCATTTATTTTTTAAAATTTTTACTAAGAATTTATTTTTTGTTAGACAAAATCTAGTAGTAGACAAAAACTATTTTAATACTCGATAAATGTTTGAATGTTAATAACTTTTTTAATGCATCTTTCTTAAGTCATATGATTTTATCTATATTAATGTTTAATTTAATTTTTTATTTATTTCAAATATTAACTTGATTTAAATGTTAAAAATAGATATATTGTTACAATTTTTAAAATATACATTATTATAAAATATTTTTTTAAAACTAAAAAAATATTTTAAAATTAATATCTATATATAATATTTAAATCAAGTTAATACTTGGAAAAAATAAAAAATTAAATATTTAATATAAACAAAATTATGTGGCTTAATAAAAATAATTATAAGAAATTCTTTTTATCAACATACAAAAATTTGTCAAACGTTAGGATAGTTTTTCTCTAATATAGATATAAAAATTAAACTATTATTAAAAAATAAAAAATAAATTATTAAAATTATGATTAAATATATTTATATAACTATTTACGTATTAACAATAATTTTTAAATAATAGTTATATTTTTTATTTTGTTTTTAAATTAAACGCTATTAAAAAATAAAATGCATATATTAATTAAATGATAAAATTATTTTAAAATTTTATTTTTCAGAAGA
The DNA here is from genome assembly GCA_037954105.1 of Canavalia gladiata. NCBI lineage: Eukaryota > Viridiplantae > Streptophyta > Magnoliopsida > Fabales > Fabaceae > Canavalia > Canavalia gladiata. The sequence continues at coordinate 37,817,840 of CM075662.1, read as the reverse complement.
ATGGAGAATATATTTAATAAAATGAAGAGGTGTAAAAATCAATTCCGAAAAACAAAACCTAACTCAATAACCCGTTTTTACTGACCCGCATATTCCCCACTTGCAATTGGCTTGGGTCTACATAAAATTTAAATTGCAAGGAAAAGTGTCAATGACATTGATAATTATTATAGTTATTAGTTATTACTTAAAAAGAGTATCATGAACAGATTTTTTGATATTATATCATTAAATATGTGAATGTTTGAAAATATAAAATCTATAATATAATTAAAATTCGTAATATATTAATTTCAGTTAATTATTAAATATTGAATATATTGATTTAAAATAATTCAATGCTGAATGTGTTTATAAAATTTTAAAACTGTTTTGCTTAAAATCAAAATAAAATTTATAAATTTTTTTAAAAAAATCCAAATAGAATATAATAAAATGCATAGAAAAATATATATTTGATAAAATAAAATTCTTTTTTATTATATTTATATAACTTAAGCATAAGCATTAAAATTAAGAATATACACCCTAAAAATTGTGTATTTAATTTTTTGTCAAAAAAACCAAAATAAATTAATTTCAACTTGTACATATTAAATTTTGGAATAAATTATACTTTACGTTTTGTAATTTCACACGCACACACACACACACTTAACCTCCTCTTAAGCGGTAGTTTTTCTTCGTTATTCTTAGTGGTGGTTTATGATGTAATATAAACAATTTTATCTATGGGTAGAGTCTATAGAAAAAGTTCAGTGACAGAACAAAAGCAACGCATGAGAGGATTGAGTAACACGAGAAAAGCTACAAGAAAAGTGTGAAGTGAAAAAGAGTTACCCTAAACTTTATTACTAAATTAAAATCTTATATCAAACTTAAATCAACTGATGCAACTAAGGTAAAATAACCCATGTAACGTAATTCATAAGCAAACCGTGAAGACACCAAATTCAGAGTGATAATCGATTATTTAAGCCTCCAACACGTTAAATGAGATTCTAGAGAATCCCTTTTCCCACGGCTCAAAGAAACGCATATTTTCTCTATTTCCTCAATGAAAACGGTGTGGCATATGAATTTCCTCACAAGCCGAAACATGAACAGTTTCATTAGACACGGAAGATAGCATGATAAGTTGAGGGGGGTTGTATGTAATCATTCCCTTTGAATGGCATGTAAAGTTAGAGAGATGCCACCTACTATTTCAATCATTAATTCTCCTCTCTAACCATTTATTCATACAAAATATCATTCTATTTCTACTGTTCTACCTCTATATAACTCTCATCTTAAACCAAATTAACCTCTCATCACACCCTATAATTTAATTAACATTATGCATGTTTTTCGTGTTAAGAGGGTTAGGTTCAGAGCAGAGTGAAGCCAAGGATGATTTGCCGGAGCCTACTACTTCCATCTGAGGCTAATGGTTAAACGTTTTGATACTCATAATTTAGTTAATCCGGCAAGTTATTCTTGGCTGCATTTTGCTCTGTTCCTGTTACATAAGGATGAGACAAATATGCATTTTTTAATTTATTTACTATTTACAAATTTTATACACATATTAAGAAATATAATGTTATATTTTTTTATTTTATATATGTTCTAAATTTATTTATTTATTCTTTCTATGATTTTTTTAAAATTTAAAAATATAATATAGTAATTAACATTTTTTTAAGACATTGATATGTTTGCATATAAATAGTAAATTGAGAATATTATCTTAAATTTTGAATATAACATATAAAATGAAATTTTTTTTTTCTTTAAAAGTGATAATGAAAAAGAAAAGGAGGTCGTTGTTCATAACTTACTTGTGATGGGAGACTTATGTATGAATTCTTCTCTACTTTACCTATGTTTTTCTTTCATTAATTTGATGCAGGAATAAATGATACAGGCTTCCTTCTGATTAAGTGCGTACGTCTATACACTACTAAGTTGATCTCTCCCGGGTATGGAAAACTTAAAAATATTATTATAATAATAATAATAATAATTATTATTATTATTATTATTAAATCTCACTCATTTTTGAGTTTTATAACATTCAATTTTCTAAGTTTGGATTGTATTTAAAACACATCAATGAATAATAATATGCTTTTGCCTTACTTTTTACAATTTTTCTCTTTATTATCAAGAAAAATTTCTTGTTAAGCTCATTAAACAACCCAAGTTCATTTTCTATTAGTAGAACAAACATGAGATTTCACCTAATATAAGAAATATATGATATTAATAGAATTTTTTTAGGTAATTGTTCCTTCATATTTAATTGAATATTAATATTTTCTTGATAAAAGTCTACTTGATATTTAACATACATCTTTCATTAATTTATATTATCAGTTTTATTTAAATTTTTAATGTTACTCTTTATAAAATTTTTATTTACATAATGATCCATACAAATAAATTGTATATCTTAAAATTTTATTAATTGTTTTACAAATTTATGACATGTATAATTTTATCTGTATTCGAGAAAGTATAATTATGTATCTAACTTTCAAGCTATATTAATATATCATTCAAAAGTAAAATACTAAACTAAGATAATATAAAATTTAAAATAATATAAATATTTTGAAAAATAAAAATGATCAAATTATAATAAATGTATAAAAAATTAATAATATTATAATAAAGTAAAATAAGATTATAACAGCCAAAAATAAAACACGGTAACAAGCAATTTATTTGAATTAAAATCAATAACAAAAAAGATTTAACAATAATAAAATAAATAATGTTAAAAATAGAAAGGAAATTAAAAAATCAATTTAAAATTATTTATAGTTAAATAATTTCATTACAAAAAATTCAAAATAATAAATTTTTAATATTATAAAAAATTTATTATTATTGTAAAGTTTACATATAACTCTATTTCATTATTATAAAACATAAACATAATTGCATAATAATATATTAAAAATTAAAAAATATTCTCACGATATATTAGAATAATAACTATTATTACATTTTGTAATTATTATAAAAAATTAATAATTACTATTATTTTTTAACTAAAATAATGCTTAAATTTTATAATTTTATTATTTTTATATATGTTTTTATTATAAAATAATAAAATAAATTATTATATAAACAGTATATAATTATTATATAAAAATTTATTATTGTAAAAAATAGAATAATAAAAAAATATCATAAATTAAAAATGTTAAAATAATATTATAAATTAAATAAACAAAATAAAATAATTTATAAAAATATCATCTAATGAGAAAAATATATACTAATTATAAATAATAGTTATATAATTTGTTATAAAAAAATATAAATTTGAAAAAAAAAAACTTAAAAAATCAGAAACAATAAATTATGTTAAAATAGTAATGAAGAAAATAAAATAAAATATATTAAATATTATTATAAATAATAAATATAATTATCAAATATCATTAAAAGTTGTAAAAAAATATCATAAAAATGATAACTTTAACATAATTATAAGAATAATTTAATAATTAAAAAATATTAAAACTTTAAAAATAAATTATATTATTAATCTCATGTCATCCATAAAATAACTATTATAAAAATATATATTTATATTTTATTAGTATACATAAAAGAGATATCGATATCCCTTTAAATATTAGACTATCTTAAAATTTACTTTTTTTTTCCACCTTTCCATTAATCAAATGTGTATGTTTTGAATAATACATATGTATATTTTTCAGTTATTGGATAAATATGTATGGCAAATCATTAACATAATTTTTATATTTCAATTAATCAAATAAAAAAATTGACAATTTAATTGTACAAATGATACTAATTCAAGCCATAAATGTAATGGAAACAATTTGTTTAATGAATTGTTTGAATCAATAATTAAAAAAGAATTGAAATTTAATTTTTTTTATTTAATTATGAAAAATAAAAAGGAAAAAACAAAGAAAATTTTGAAAATTTACAAAACTACAAAGTATTTTATTATATGTATACCTTTCATGGAGAAACTAGGAAAGCCACCTACCTATGAACACATTCTTTCATTTAATGCTACTCATAATAAGTTCACTTCTCCAACTAACCATGAATCTTTATTGATTATCTTGAGATAGTATTAAATTTAGTTTTTGAAATACCAAAGCCTACAAAAACTTAAACAAGCATACAAGGCTGTTAAGTTTAGAAAGACTACAATAATAATTGAAAAACAATGAGTGCAGAAGATACCTACTGTAAAAATATATTTATACTAAACTAATTTGATTTTAAGATAAACTAGTATAATTTTTAATATTGTTTTCCTTTTCCTTGTCTCTAATCATGCTGAAAGTTTGAATACTGAGGAAGTCTTAATTTTATATCAAAATAAGTTTGTAAAAATCTTTCATCGGTTTAAGTGTACGTAATTGATTCAAAATACAGCTTTAAAAGTTTCTTTGAAAATTAAAAAAAAAATTATTTAAACCAACTTATATTTTTCTATCATTTCCTCTTTTAGAAAATTTCTTTTCTCTCTTCTCTAACAAATGTATATTCTCCATGAAAGTTTCAAATGCCCTTTTCCCTAAAATATTAGCAACTAATGAATATATCTTGATCCTTTTCGTTCACCAAATATGGATGTTCAAAGAATGAAATTCAATTATTACATAACCTCTTGATAAAAGAATAAATAGCAAGGAACTCAATGGACCGATATTGTCTTGGTATGATGTCTTAGTTGCACAAGAGAGTCTAAAAACTAAAACAACTATGTAGCTTGGAAGGTTTTTTATAAAAGAAACATACAAGGTATTCATATCATGTCTTAAAAGATGTCTTCATGATAGATAAGAGATGGAAACATTATTGAAACTTATCTCGCTTTGAGATCTAACTTATTCTTTAAAATCTAATTATACGCTCATTGTATGGTGCACTCTTATGTATATTAAATCAATCCCTAACCTACTTTCTCTAAGAACTAAGTTACTCTCTAATCAATTTAGCCAGTTACTTTCGCCTGACTACTCTAAAACACGAATCCCACTGTTTTAGCTCTCTTGATAATGGGATTAGAAGCTAACAATAGAGTGAAATTTTTATAATGTGTTTGAAGTATTCAAGAAATAACCTGATGAATGTGGAGAAACCCACAATGCCAACTTGTTCAAAGAACTATATTGTTTGCATTTACGTAAATTAAAGTTCCTTCATCTCCCCTTTGTTTTACTAAGCATCCACTTTTGTCAGGATCTTTATCAACTGTTGAACTATTAAGGTTTTTTGGTCACTTGATGTTAACTTATTGGACTCTCTTTGATTTATTTTTTTTATTTACATGTTTTTTTAGCTTTTGTTGATTATTCCGTCTCGAATACCCACAGAATATAATAACAGGTTGGCAAATTTGATTAGTGTTAGAGAATATCTAAATTAACAATAAAAAGTCAATATCAAATCATTATTACCTGACTTTTTTATATTGACATGTATTTGTCCTTTTTCTTTTTACTTTTAACTTACTCTGTGCCTTTGATCATCCAAGAGTCCTGAAATTCAGGCTAAAAATCACTTTAGAATATATAGAATAGCTGATAATGTCAAACTTTTTAACATGTCATATATTAGAGCAAGCAATACATAAAAAAATGTGCCTCTTGTCCCCATGAAAACACGCCTAGCTAGTTCTTTCACACAAGTCCAAGTGGATATTAAAATGTCTTCATTGTTTCAAGCCCAAAGAATATTATTTGATATCTTTTAAAGTCCAATAACAATAAAATAAGATAAACCATGATCTTGAAAGTCATCCTTCTTTTAATTTTGAAATCAGTTGGCGTAACTTTTTTTTTTACCGTTAATCAACTAGAAAATATAGTAGATATGACAAGTAAGAGCTTGTTGATCACTTAGTTAAACAATTAAAAGAAATTTTTATTAGAAATTATGTTTAAATATATTAAAAATTATTATAAAAGTACAATGATAATATTTTTTTCATTTATGATTCTTTAATTAGTACTTTTAGGGTATTGATTAATATTTAGCTTAAAATAATTATTATAAAAATTAATAACTTTTAATAATAAAATAATTTTTATTAAATGATAATATCAAATTAATTATACTATCAATATATTTTAATTAAATTTTTATTTTTAAAATTTAATTAAAATGTATATTACCATAAAAATAATTTTACATAATTATTTTATTATAAATTTTATATAATTAAAAATTAAATTTTATAATAATTATTTTAAAATTTATATTTTTAATTGATCAATAATCTAAAAATAATATATAAAAATATTGTTTTAAACATAATTAATATCGGGACATAGAGCCAAAAACTGACATCAACCAAGAAGGCAACAGAAAGAAAGGGAAAAGAGCACGATTCATCGAATCTAAGAAGTGAACGCCTTGGGAAAGAGAGTCGTGAAGAAATAAACATTATATATAGTCAGTAAATAAACCTGTATTTAAGAATTGAAACATGGAGAAAAGATATAACAAATTGTTGACATGCATATTTAGATTTGATTTCTTTTTCAACCTTTCTATTTATTTGATATAGGTATTTTTAATTTCTAATCTAACATTTTTTTTAAAAATTATAGAAAACTTGTTTTATAATAAAATTTTAAAATAAACTATTAATAAATATATAAATAAATCAAAAAGTTTAAAATTTTATATAAATAAATTAATTTAAGTTTTTTAAATAGCATAAGTATATAATTTTAAAATATTAAAGTAAAATATTAATATAATAATACTAGTGATGATAAAAAAATTAGTTTTCATACATAGAGATATATTAGATAATAATAAAATAAATATAAAATATAAAGTAATATATAATATAAATAGAAATAAAAATAGATTAAATTAAATTAAATTTTTAAATATTTAAATTTAATTTATTTAAAAATTCTGAAACTTATATTTTTAAAGATTGTGTCATAGCTTTTTTTAAGAGTGTACCAAACATGTAAATTTATTTAAAAATTTATAATAAAAAAATTTAATATATAATTTTAAAGATAATATAAATAATTAATTAAAATAATTTATAAATTTAAAATTTTAAAAATAAAAATATTATTATATAAATCTAAAATATTATGTATATATATATATATATATAATTTATTTAAAAATTTTACAAATATAAAATATTTTGTAAAAATATATTTTAAATTTTTTTAAGTTATAAAATCTGTTAATCCAATCTTTCTTAGTATTATTTATGAAAAATAAAAATTATCTAATAAACAATAAATTTATTGTATTATTTTAAATTTAAATAATACTACAATTGGTATTATTTATAATAAAATATAATGTACCAAATTAAAATATGTAAATAAATATTATATTATTAAATTATTTATAATATCATAATAAATTTGATATATACAAATTTAAATATATATAAAAATTAAAATAAAATATAAAATATTTAATTTAAAAATAAAATAATGTATATAATATTTATATAAATATTAAAAAATTTTATAACTATCTATTTGACAATATTATAATAGTTGAATGAAGATAAATTACAGAAATTATAATTTACTTAAAATTAAAAATATATAAAATAAAATTATGGAATAAGAAGAATTCTAGTTTAAGAATAAAAAGAAAGTTATATAAAATTTATTTTGTTTAAAATTAAAAGTTAAAATTTTTAATTTTTACTAAATTATGTAATATTAATATTATATAAATATCATACACTAAAATAAATATAATATATAAAAACAAATAAATTTTTAAATAAATTAATTAGACTTATTTTTATAAATTTAAGTTTTCTTTATTTACATAAAAAATATTTTAATAAATTTAAATATATCTATTTATTAAATAAATTAAATTTTAAATAAAATTTATACTTTCTTCAGTAATTTATTTTTATTTGTAAATGATAAAAAAATATATATCATGTATTGTGATAGAAATATTTTGTGCTGTATGTTTATTATCTTTTAATAGTAATAATATTATTATACTTTGTTAATTAAAATTACCATTAAACTATTATTTAACTAATTAACTTAAAATATGTTATATATTTTAAGTAAATAAGATTTAAATAAATATTTAATTTAAATTATTGAACAAATAAACCTAAGACCAATTAGACCTAATATGAGTTAGAAGTATAGGGCATAAGTTCTATACACTGACCCCGCCATCCCTTTTTCCTTAATAAATTTATCTCTTACAATGACTTTCGCATTCTAGTTTCACACCCTTCCTAAAGAAGGGAAAGCAACCTAGATTTCCGAACATTACAATTTAAATAATTCACATTCTTCATGCAATGCTTTATTATATGAATGTATTTAGTAAGAATTTTAATCAACGATTTAATCGGTTAAAATATTAATTTAAAGTTTATTAATTTGATTATAGAAAATTATTATTAGTTAAATATTTTTAAAATATTGTAAATATTACATTTTATTAAAAATATTAAAAAATAAAATAATATAAAATTATAATTTTATATTATTAAAATAAAAATTATATATTATTTTAAATTTATTTTTTATTGATTAATCGATTCATAATTTTTACTAGTCTTATTGGTTCTGTAAATTTTTTCAAACAGTTTTATAATTTAAATAAATTGAAAACATAAGTGATCAATCCATCCATTTGATTTAATTTTGAAAATTATAATTCTAGGATATAAATGAAAATTAATCTTTTAAATATAATTTTTTTATATATTTTAATCAATATTAAATATATTTATTAAAAAAATAACTTGAATACATAATTCTGTAGCATCTCTTTTTATCATAAATATTATTAAATGAAACATAAAAAAAAAAGCAAAAATCAATTATACATAAGAAGAACACCGTCCTACCATATATTTATTGTATCCGTGACAGTCAGAACTGTTAGTTTATAATTCTATTCAAATCAAAAAAGAAAAAGAACTAACATTATGTAAAAACAAATAACAATACTTTATAATCATGAATAACATTCCTTAATATCGGATGATAAAAATTTTCATTCATAATTTCACACACTCTTATCTTCGAAGATAATGTAATTATTTTTAACTTTTTGTTATTTATGCACCCAATTAATTATGGATTAAATTTTTAATAGTACTATCGCCACGGAAACAGTACAATACGTAATCTATCTTAACAAAATAACACGATTTTCCCTAGCTGTGTCATCTCATATGAATGCTTTAAGTAAATATATAAACTAATATTTGATGAGAGCTGCAGATATATGTTCACTTAAAAAAATTGTCCGTAACTTGAGTTGTGAAATTTTTTTCTATATTCTTTAATTTACTCCAAAAGACTGCAAAAGATTGGTGTGGGAAAACATTTCACATTCTTTGAATGAAACAGTAGAAAGAATGACAGCACACTTCAAAATGGTGTCCTACTTTATTAAAACATTATCTCTCAAAGATGTAGTTATAAGATTAAGATATTTATCGGAGTAGATAAATTCAATAATTAAAATAAAAATTAAGTAAATTAATTTTAATTATTCTAATTAAATAGTATATTTTATTTTAAAATAAACCAAACTAATTATAATTGATTTGATTTATAATTTTTTTATAACTCAAATTAAACTGATTACTATTTATTTTTTATTTTAAAATGTACATATTTTAAGCTTTAATATTTTGGCCTCTCCCCTACTTGTACTTTATTTATTTATTGTAACCTTCTTATTTAGTGGCTGTTTAGTTATATTTTCTATCCAACATCTTTATTATATTTTCAACTTATTTTCATGAGTTTAGTAGAAACTTATCAAAATAAGATATTTTAATAAATTTTTTTGTAAAACTTATGAATAACATCTCATTGAATAAGAACTTAGGAAATAAATTAATATTGAATAAAACTGTTTATTCCTACGTGTCATATCTCCTAACGAGACATGTAATAAAACAATAATTAGAAAAAAACTGTTTTAGTTGAAGATAACAACCATGCCTGAAATAACTTAATTATTATTTGAAATTACTGGAGAATAAAGAATTTTTAGTTTAAAAATAGAAATTTAAAATTTTATATATGTGAGGACAAAAATCTTAGAAACAATTTTTTTAATTTAATTTGATAACTCCAAACAAATTAATCCCATCTTGGTTGAATTAATTTAGATTTACTAGAACAATTTTGAAAAATAAAACCATTCTATTTAAATCTGATTAGTTTGTATTGTATTTTTACTATAAATAAATCGAACTAACCCTTGAATACCTTTTCAAAAACGTTAAACTTTTTTTATAATGACAAAAATATTATAAATTTTTTCTGATACCTATTAAATTTAAATTATTATATATTATACCTAAATTAACTGATAAAATATTTATCTAGCTTAATTAATAGTTTTAAATTTAAGTTTTATATATGCGATTACTTTAAATAGTTTAAGAAAAATTTTATCATCAATAATAGTTCTATCCAACTTAAATATAATTATTTTTTATAAAAATATATGTGATTCTGTAAAAAAAAAAAAAAAAAAAAAAACTCATTTACATACATCTTTTAAAAAAAAGCATAATTTAAGATTTATACTTTTCAATTTTAAAAAGTAAAAAGTGAAATTACAAAAATAAAAACATCTCAAAATGAAGCAGTTTAACATTAAATAATTGTTTTAAGTGGATATTAATTTTAAATTTTGAAGCATATAGAATAACTATTATAATAAATAATATAATTAATATATGAATAGCCTGTTAGAAGAATAAGATGAATAATATGAAAAAATTATAGGCATACATTAGAAGTGGATTTGAAAGGAAATTAAGCGGAATGAGTGAAAAAAGGGTATAGTTGTAGATGATTCATGAATGAGGTGTTTAGATTAAAAAGATGAAAAGAGAAGAGAACGTGGATGTGCAGAAAGAATTGCGCGTGGCCCCTTCCATATCTGGGTGTCTTCCATATCAAATATTATCCCATTTTAGAAAGTCGGTGAGAGTCAGAGATAGCATACATCATTACAGATCTCATTAGTCCAACCAATATATACCCTTTATATATCTTTTGTTGCATTCCATCTAACTATATCAATCACTTATGCCTATATAAACACACCCTCATCCCATTTCTATCACTCTTACAAGTCCTCTCTCCTCACAACAAGAGGCAGAAAGTGGAGTGCAGCCAAGGATGACTTGCCGGCAGTTAATTACTTCAAATACATGTATTCAATATAAATATATATTTTCTTTTATTCATTCTCTTCTTTCTTTCTAGCTTCCCGGCAAGTTGTTCTTGGCTACATTTTGCTTTCTTCTTCTCCTGTGATGCTCTGCGGACTCATTTTCTTGTAGTTGCCTTATTTTGCAGCACATGATATATTAATTTTATTAATTAATTCTTTTGTTCTTCTATATATTAAAAGGTGTAGTATACTCTTTTTCAACCCTGATTTGAGTCGTTATAATTAATTATACATGAGTTTGGTCAGCATATTCTTCCTCAAGTTTTCTCACATCCCATTTGATCATGTTATGCTCACAACCTACTTTTTTACATTTATTTTTTCTTTTATTCAAAGGAAAGAACAAAGTGACAAAATATTTTCTTGAGTTGTTTACTTTGTTATTCTTAGATTAGAGACGAAAACTGTTGCAGGAAGCTTCCCTTAGCTTATTTTGCCAATGCTTCTTTGGGGCCTTTCTCTCCCCTGCCCAAAAAGAAAACACTTATATATATGCGGTGTATCTTCACATAAATATGCTTGTTATTTTCTTATTATTTTACTTTCCATCAATTGTATTATTTATTTTGCGAAATTCTGTCAAATAAGTTTTTAATGTTTTTTAATTTGATTTCAGTCTGCTATGAAGAAATACATCATTTAACTTTGAAAATAAATTAATAACTGAGAATTTTAATAAAAGATCAGTATTGAGAACCATAAAAACTTATTTAGAGAAACATCATTTATCTTGTTTATATTTGAAACAGTTTATATGTATAAGATTGGCAGATGTATGTTAAAGAATCTTTGTAAAAATATATATATTTCTGTTTAAGCTAGCATTTAAAAAATTACCATAAACAGAGTTACAATTTTCAATTAGTCATGAGTAGAAACATAATAAGTAAGAACGTTATATTGTTATATTGAATGCTTTCACTCTTGCGAAGTATTTTTAAATTTAAAATGCAACATATGAATTTAAAGTAATTAAAATAAGATCTTTAATTTACATAAAATATATTATAATAATATTAGTAGTTTAAATAAAATATAGAAGTATAAAAATTTAAATTTAAATAAGTCATATTAAAAAATAGAAGAATTTTTTTATTAATATAATATAGACATTGTTGATTTTCATTAATATTATGATATGATAACAATATAGTGTATCAGATTAATAATCTGATTATTAATAGTATTGTTAAATTTTATATTAGTTTTTATACAATATATTATATTATTAATTTAAATATATAATATTTATTATTATTTTAAATAAATTTTAAAATTATAAATAAAAGGATAATTAATTAAAATGACATTTTTAAAAATTAAAGTAAAACTTGAACCACCGCATAAAAATTAATAATTTAATATGTGATCTGCATCCCTGATCGTACGGAACCAGCAATGCCCTGATACGAGTCACGGGGAAATGGGTGTAATATTTCGATGGCAGTGATATCATACTTCACACGACCATATCTATAGGTGCTCAAGTCCCTTTTTCAGTATTTTAACTTCGAAATTGTGTGAAATGAAACAAGATATTTTGCAACATTTATTTTATTTTATTTTTTAAAATAGAAAAATACAATTTTATTATTTTATATATAATATAGATTTAATATATATGGATAAAACATGTAATTATTTTTAATTTAATAATTTAATTATATGTAATGTTAAATTACTATATTATGTAATAAACTAAATTAATTAGATCTTACTTTTTAATTAAATTTTGATAGGATTATAATAAAAATAAATACCATGTTCATGGTTGTTAACATACACCGTATAAATGATATAAATAATATTTGGTATATAATTATGGGGTATAAATATTTAGAAAAAATAAAATAAATAAACATAATTGATAATAAAATGCGAAAAAAATACAAAATAATATGTTAAGATCATTTATGAGTAGGAATGAAAATATGTAAAAATAATTTATATTTTAATTTATTTAAAATTTATTTTGATTATTGTGAGCACCAATTTTTGTCCGGGTAGAAATTTTCCTTAATTAATTAATCTACTAAATAACTTTAGAGAATAAAAGCTCACATGGTCAAAAGAAAAGGGAAAGAGATGCAAAAGTAAATAAACAAGTAAACTTAAAAAATAAGAATAATAAATTCAGTTAGGGTAGTTAGGAGTTAGTTATAGAGTTAGTTAGGCTAGGGTTAGGAACTAACTTCCATAGGATTAAGAGACCCTGGTTAAGTTAGGGGTATAAAGGGGAACTTGGAGGGGTCAATAGGGGAGGTTCCATTTTTTCGAAAATTGGCTCTCTGGAATTTTGGTTGGTTTTTTTGCTCTGATACTCCAAGCTTTCTCTCTGGTTTTGGGAGATCTCTCTGAGCTCAATTGCTCTCTACTCTTTCGGTTTGCCTCCACCTGCGAAGGAGAATTCAACTTCCGCTCTCTGCTTCCTTCAGTTCCTCCCTAATTCTCTGAGCAGAATTACAGAAGACTCCTCTACTTTCTATTCAACTGATTCTAGGTTAGGCTCGTGTTTCTCGATTCCTGCATCTCTCATATCTGTGCAATTTTCTTCTCCTGTCCTCTCTATGTTATGCTTAGGCCTCGAGTGTGTGGAAGCTGTAAGGAATAGAATGCTTAAATGATTGCTACATCTATTTTAATCTTCGGTTCAGAATTGTAGTTAAAATTGCCTGTGTTGGTTAAGGTCTCTATGCTGGAGCAAGGTCAAAGTTCTTAAAAAAAAAATTATTGAAAATTGCTTTGCGCATCAAATTGTTGTGGTTTCTTTCTTTTGACATGAAAGATTCAGCTCTTGGAATACATCAGGAAGCTTTGTTTATCTCTGTAAAAATCTTGGAATTAATCTGCTTGCATAGCCAACGGTTATTCAATAGTATGATATATTCTGACTTTAGGAAATGAGAATCTTACTTCATTATGCTTTAACCGATCTCAGACCAAGCATCAACTCATCCATAAGATTTTGTTATATCAGTAGTTGTACCTGTAGGATCAAGTGTTTGTCAGTCTAGAAGCAAATTAAGGAGCAGGTTAGCTTTATAAATTTGATATATCTGGTGCAAAATCTAAGCAAAAAGGGAATTGGTAGGAGAAGAGATTCTAATCAATGTAATAAAGAGACTTAGATTCAGTTTGGATACTATCTTAAGTCTGGAATTTGACCTCATTTGAGAAATGCTGAGATTTACTCCCTGCAAGTTCTATTAATCATGATTTGATTAATTACATCAGCATCTATGCATATAATGTGAAAGTCTCAGCTAGTAGAGAAATATACTTGAATAAATAGGGATTAAAACGATTGAAAAGCAATGATTTATTGAGCCATATCAAGATACCCTGGATTTTGTCTCTGTTATTCCCTGCCTTTGTTTGTAGAAGTCTGTCATGCTGATAGCATTATAACCAGTCAGCTTATGTCATGGCAATGGCAGTGGCAGGAGTCATATATTGTGGTCTGCAGTGGATGCCAAAGGTTCTGTTAATAAGATGACCTTAGAAACTTGATCCCATTACAGCACCTAGTCATGAACAGATCATGAGACTTAAGTAAGTAGACCTAAACAAAATTTAGGATTTGAATCCAGGATTAAAGACCAGGATTGTGGTTCCTGTCACTAAGGTGATGAGACTTAAAGTAAAGCAGAAATCAATGGCAACAAAACTGGCCTTATACAGTTTGGCAGTTTGGCCTTATGCAGGTTTCGGTTCTGCATTGAGAAACACAGAGAGACTCAAGCTATGAATTGATAGGCGCTGAAATATTAGTTTAGCATACAAGGAGGCATGTTTAGTCTTGATGGTTAGGTTAGTGCCTCTAAAGTTGATTCCCCTGACTGCTTCTGGCTCTCCTAGAGTTGTCACAGTAGTGAATACAAGCTGTCATATCTTGTGATTGATTAGGAGGTTTATCAGGTTCATCCCCAGGGTCTATTGTGGCTTTGGGTGAGGTTTCTGTTCTAAAAAATATATTCTGGAGATAAGAGCTGAGGGAATCATAACTTAGTTGGAGGCTACATTAGAGTTATGTAGTGTGCCAGATGTGGTGATAAATGTCTAGAGCTGAGTCTAGTCATGGCATGCTGCCCTTCTACATTGAATTGGGCTCAAGTTAAGTTTGAGGAGCTTAATAAGGATAGGTGTTAGTTCTAAAGTACTAGCCAGAAACCCCAATCATAGGATCTAGTTGTAATTCCCAAAACTGTGACAGCCTTTTCTTTTTTGGCTTCTCTGAATAATAGATTGTGGTAGGGTGTTGAGCCTGAAATTCTGTTTCTGGTTTGAGCAAGTTAATGGAAATTGATGCCCTGATTATCTTTGCACTGGATGTCTGATAAGCCTTGTTTTTGGGATTCATATAATGGATCCTAAGTCTTATGCAGTGATAAGAAGCTGTAAAGACTTTTCCCCCTAGAGTTGGACTATAGGTAAATATCATGATTTAATTTGGCCATAAACTTGTCAAAGGTCAACACCTGATAGCAGAGTCTAGAACTTAGATCGAATTTAAATCTAGCTATCCTTAACTTGAGGGCCAGGAGAGAGAACTTTTTAGGCAATTATAGAGGCCATTACCCTGAATTCTATTTGGGCAGGGTATTAGGAGAGGTATTGAAAGGATATCCCTCACATTGGTTTAAAAAATCTGAATAGGGAGATTGGTAGAGCCTTGACCAGGATTATATTCAGCAAGTAAATCCCATGAAGTTGATCTCTGCGTTTATGAGAATTAAATCCAGAATCTGGTGTATGCTCTGCAAGCCATAGATTCTACTGGTCAGATTGAATTAACCCTGTAGAAAAGTGAGTTAAGTCGTAAGTACTTGAATATCAATCTCCTCAAAATGTACCAGAATTAATATTGCATCCATTCTCAGTATTATGGCTAAATCTTACCCGATAGGCATGACACCAGATGCATGGCCTTAGCTTGAATTGGGGTCTGTTCGTCGGGGTAGGAAAGGATCTTGAGGCATAAAGCTGACAGCGCTAGGTTAAGGTGAGACTGAAAATAGTGGAACGTAGGCTAGCTGTTGTAACAGCACCTGATAACAGTTTCAGGTCCTAGTCTTTTGTCAGGCACCTTTTCATGGTGGTTATTGGTCGGTAAACCAGTCTCAGCAGCAGTCTTAGTTATGCTGAATAAGTAATGCAAACTGCGAATCCCCAGTCACCCTGTGCGTTCTTAGGTAAGTATAGGATCTCTAGTCATATTCTGTCACAACAATATTAAAAATAATAACAGGTTCCAGTATGCTACTCCCTGGCCAGTGCAGAAAATAGATTATCCTTAGGATAGCCACAGAAGTTCAGTACACTACAACCTGCCCTTGATATTAGGAAAGCCTAGGAGCCTAGCTTGAACTGGACCAAAGAAAGCCAAAGCTTGATTAATAAATGTCTGTTATGTTAAATCAATAGTAAAGAAAGCAGACTCATAGCAGTGAAGCCTTTTGTTCCCACTGCAGGAGTTTTAGTTATTCCTGCCAGGTCCTGTGGGATCACTCAGGTATGACAGGACAGATAGTCCTAACTGGACTTGAAAGCCTGGAATTTATCTTAATAAGGAATTTGCTAAGCATATGTTCAGAAGTCCAAGGCTGCATAAAACAGAATGAAGTCTAACATTATCTTGGCTAGCCAATCAGACTTCGGGTTATAAGTAAACTGGTCCTTATTTAGCATGCAGGGATTTAGATTTGATTTCGCAACAGACCAAAATTAGAGATCTGGCTCGGTCTCAAGTCCCCGAATTGGTTTCAGTTCTGATCAGTGAAGTTAGCTAATGGAATTCTAAAGCCTGGGGGACAGTAAACCTAGTTTTAATTTCTTTTGAGCCTTAGGTTGTTGCATATATTCTGCTCTTGGGAAATACATAACAAAGTTAAGAACAGTTCAGTCATTTGAGTCTTAGGCTATGTCTGATGCAGAACTTAAGAAAAGCAGGAGCTGATATAAGGGAAAATTTTGGCCAATATAAAGCATAGACGCAGTAGTGATGATTAGCTTAGAGGTAGGTATGGTTGTTATCCTTGTACAGGGTCACTGTACCAGTCTTTGATTTCCCTGTGCAACCATATCTGACTTGCCAAAATTGGTACTATTGCAAGCCCAAATAGGAGGCAATATAGGTGGCATCTCCCTGCTAACATAACAGGTCACAGATCAACAAAATTCACAGGTTTGGGGCATTAGGTTTTGTTTTGAAAACCACAGAAATCTGGGTAATGGCCTTGATATTGCAGATACTGACTTGACCTTTCAATACACATATGGCCATAAAGGTTCAGAGTTGGGCTAGTTCTGGTTTAGTTCTAATCCTTTGTGGTTTAGTTGTGGTTTAATTCTGTTTTAAAAATATAGAAATTCAAGGCTAGGGGCTCAGTTTAGAAATTTTACTAGAGTTTAGTCTCAGGCTGATTTCAGATTCACCCAAGGAACCTGTGGGGCTAGTTCAAAAATCCATTACATATGTTTCCGAGAGAGAACAGACTAGATTAGATATATTTAAGAAGTTGGAAATGAATAGTATATCTTTGAGTGGGAAACGTTGATTTAGGATAATGATGGCACTGATTTTGGTCATTTTTTTGCAACAACTTTAGTTCTTAAATATCATTGAGTCCGTAGGCTTAGAATTAGTTAATAAAATTCTTGGTATCCCATTAACTAGGGCCCGCTAGCTAGCATCTAGATGAAACCAACAAGCTAACATAAGGGCTACACATTCCAGGTTAATAAGGGCCTAATACGACATTATGTCTAGTTCTGTTTAGTTCTCACCACAAGCATCCCAGATCTGGCTTAGAAGTCCTTAATAGTAAGTATGATCCTGTTCCTATTGTAAGCTTGGTTTTGAAATAAATTGATTGCTGTTTGGGCCTGTGAGAAAGAAATGGCAGCAAAGTCATTAACTCTACATACATGCGTGAAGCGAATAGTAGCAAATATACCGCTGTCCCATTTTTTTTTTTTTTTTTTTTTTAAGACTGTTTATGTGTTCTTGATTTTGATAAAACATTTGCTTCAAAAAGCCCTCTTAGCAAATTATGATTATGGGTTTGCAACACGTCTGTTTTTGTTTTATCTTTCTCAGATTGTGTAAACGGGTTCTAATACGGGCAAGTAGCATTCTCTACTGTTACGTATTTTAATTCGTGCTAATTCAAATACGGCTTACGACGGTTTGAATTATGCAAGCACGTCTGTTTTTCTAAAATTTGCTTTTTTTTTTAAAAAACGTCTGTTTTTTTTTATTCTATTTTTCTCAGATTGTGCAAACGGGTTCTAATACGGGCGAGTAGCATTCTCTACTGTTACGTATTTTAATTCGTGCTAATTCAAATACGGCTTACGACGGTTCGAATTATGCAAGCACGTCTGTTTTTCTAAAATTCTCTTTTTTTAAAAAACGTCTGTTTTTTTTTCTATTTTTCTTAGATTGTGCAAACGGGTTCTAATACGGGCAAGTAGCATTCTCTACTGTTGCGTATTTTAATTCGTGCTCATTCAAATACGGCTTACGACGATTTGAATTATGCAAGCACGTCTGTTTTTTTTCTAAAATTCTTCTGTTTTCCAAAATGTCTGTTTTTATTCTATTTTTCTCAGATTGTGCAAACGGGTTCTAATACGGGCAAGTAGCATTCTCTACTGTTGCGTATTTTAATTCGTGCTAATTCAAATACGGCTTACGACGATTTGGATTATGCAAGCACGTCTGTTTTTCTAAAATCCTTTTGTTTTCCAAAATGTCTGTTTTTATTCTATTTTTCTCAGATTGTGCAAACGGGTTCTAGTACGGGCAAGTAGCATTCTCTACTGTTGCGTATTTTAATTCGTGCTAATTCAAATACGGCTTACGACGATTTGAATTATGCAAGCACGTCTGTCCTGTATTTCTTTAAGAAACGTTTTAAAAAAGTTTTTTTTTTACCTAAGATTACTCTTTTCTTCTCTAAGAGATCAAGTCTCTTAACCAGAACTACGTAGCCTTGAGTTTCCCATTGCACCTGGGAATACGTAGGAGCAGGTTCAAGTCCTGTCAGGCTATTTTCCATGAACCTATTTATTTTCTATTTTCTATTCTATTTTAAGGGATCAAATAGTTTTCAAAATATCACACACTCAGTTTAAGGGTACCGTTCCTTGGAACGGACGAGTAGGGTGCCTAATACCTTCCTTACTCGTAACCGACTCCCGAACTTCGAATCTCATCCTTGAGTTAGGGTTTTTCCAAATCTTTTCCCTTAAAACAAAAATTTGGTGGCGGCTCCACAATCTACAAAATTCATACAATCAAAATTTAGCGAGTTCGTCGTCTCGTTGTAATTACGGTTGCGACAGATGGCGACTCCACTGGGGACACTTTTTAGAGAGTCAAGCCCATTTATATTTGAGTGTGTATGCTATATTGATCCTTGTACTATTTAGTTGTTCCTGTATTTATTTGATTATTTGTTATCCCACCATAGGATAGATGATTTTTAATTGCTATATATACCTGTTGCAAGTTCCCCAATTGCAGGTAAATCAAAACCACCAACAGTTATAAGAGGTTTGCATGCCCTCCGCACACACCACATATATGCATATGAACATGAGAGGGGCCCTACACCCGGGTCCGAGAGCAACTCAGGAATAGAGGGATCTAGTGGTGTCACTTGGGATGCACGTCCCGTTTGGCTATCACGAAAATCCCAGCTAGAGTGCGTCCTTTCTTAGTACCCTGTAACCAGTAGCATTCTCTACGGTTGCAGCAAGTACTAAGAATTGGAACTTGGCTCTAGTGACCTTTATCCCATAGGCTTATGGCTAACCCTTGGTGAGAAACAAATTAGATATCCTAGATCCGTAGGACAGGTAACCTCAAAATAGGACCTGCGGAGGGCACTTTCCTGTTATAATTGATTTATGAGAATATTGTTTAGAACGTGCTTTGAGAAAGCCAGTATAAAAAAAAAAAAAAAAAAAAAAAAAAAAAAAAAAAGAGGAGAAAGGAAAAAGAAGAAGAAGAAAAGTAAGGAAAAGCAAGGAAAAAGAGTAAAAGTCCACAAAAGGAAGAGAGAAAAAGAAAAGAATAGAAGGAAGATGAGAAAAACAAAATAAAGGGATCTAGAGAGAAGAGGGATCGGCGCTAAGCTTTTAAGGACCAAAAGTATGATACAAGATAAAACTTTCAAGGGAACAACATTTCTTCAAATATTTTTGTACCATGCATCATTTGTTTCTTTATCATGCATAGGTTTATTTATTCATATAACTGACCCGTTTTATTTGTTGTTTTTTCTTTCTTTTCTGTTTTTTTAAAGGGGATCAGATTCTGGTTAAATATCCCAAGAAGGTGAAATGGAAATTAATGTGGGATCAGAATTGAGGAAGAAAAGAAGGATTGGGGCAAAGATGACTGATTTGTCCAGTATAGATTCTTTTGTCAGGAAGCTACAGACAGTACAAAAGATGGCCTTTGTTAGGAGGTACGGGAACATATTGAAGTTGCTAGAGGTAAAAGTACAAGAGGAAGCTATCACGGCTATGGTACAATATTATGACCCTCCCCTGAGGTGCTTTACGTTTGCAGATTTTCAGTTGGCTCCGATGTTGGAAGAATACGAACAGATCATAGGTTTGCCCTTGGAAGGAAGTAAGCCATACAACCACTTGGAGCACAGCCCTTCCTTCAAGACGGTAGCTCAATCTATAGGGTTACTAGAAAACCACTTCATTTCTGATTTCCAAGAAAGAAACCATATTAGGGGTTTTACAAGGGACTTCTTGGAGAACTATCTGCAGTACTTGGTAGATAATAACAGCTGGGATATCTTCATGGATGTGCTTGCCTTGGGCATTTATGGCTTAGTATTGTTTCCTCAAGTCGAGGACTTCATTGACATGCCGGCCATTGGTGCTTTCTTATCTCGGAAAAACAGGTTTGAGAATCCGGTTACCGCCCTGCTAGCAGACACCTACTGTGCTCTAGACTTTTGTTATGAAAAGAAAAAAAGGAAGATAACATGTTGCTTACCAATACTGTACATCTGGATCACTGCACATGTGTTCAAAAGAGAAGTTAAGATCCAGTGTCCAATCTCAGATTTACTGTGTTACCAGATTAGAAGCATGACAGGCAGGGAATGGGCGGAACATTTGGCTGGTCTGACGGAGGGAAAGATTAGATGGCAGCCGTCTTGGCAACAAAGGACAACGATTGTTTATCATTGCAAGGGTTTCTCCAATGTCCCCCTGATGGGAATAAGGGGTTGTATCAGCTATAACCCCATACTGGGGCAACGTCAATTAGCCTATCCTATTCGAAGTCCTCCAGCCCAAGAGTTATTGACTCCTGTCACTATATATTATGAAGGGAACTTCGCAGAACCTCTTCGAAAGGTGCGAGAAGCTTGGGAGGTGGTAACACGAAAAGGAAAAGAGTTAGGAGTCAGAAGTTGTGCAGCAAAGGAAGAATACCGACAATGGGTAAGGGAACGGGTGCAACAAATCAAGTTACCCTTCAAACCACAAGTTGTAGCTTCAGGAAGTCAACCATTGCCTGAAACATTTGAAGATGAGGCCGTCAAAGAATTAAAAGCAAAGTTGGAGGGCATGACTGTCAAAAACAGCAGGTTGGAAGAAGAGTTGTTAAAAGCCCAACAGGAAATTGCCGCGCTTAAGAGAGATGGCCAAGAAAAAGATACCGCCTTGGAGGGAATTCGTCAACAGCAAAAATCTGAGCGAGAGTACGCAGCTAAGGTCCACATAAGCCTTCAAGCTGCTAATAAGGAGCTGGGATTGAGAGCACAAGAAAGGGATGCCGCCCTCCAAGAAAATCAGGCAATGAGGGACGCTATTGAACAAATGAGAAGTCGAGTTCGCCAAATCAGACGAGAGAAAGGTCAAGCCTTGGGTGAAAGGGATAGAGAGTTGGCAGAGAAGAATCAACTGATTGACGAAAGAAATGAGTTACGCCAATGGGTAGAAGAGTTAAAACAACAAATAGAGAACTTGTTAGTGGCATGCGAAAATGAAGTGAATAAAGAAAAATGGAATGTCATTGAAGTCATTAGGATGCAACAAAAGGGGATAAGTGATCTGCAAGATGAAATGAAATGGTATCAAGACACAGCGGATCATTGGACTAGATGTTTTGGGAGATTAGCTAGCTTGGCTAATACTGCTATCGCCGAAGTACCTCAGTTACTCAAAAGAGCGGAAGCTTCACTTCATCCACTCCATACGCCAGCTGAAGTCGAAGAATTTATCAACTTTTGTAAAGAGTTAATCATGAGAATGAATCGATATGTTGCTCTAGTTGAAAAAGAAGAAAAGGATGTACCATGAATATTATGAATAAAGAATCTACTTCTCTCTACAGTTCTTGATGTCGCACTAATTTCCATTTCACACTTCGTCTCACAAGCAAGCTCATCCAATAACAAATTTATCGAGATATCTGATTCCCGATATTTAATTTATGTTTTAAAATTTGAGAATGTTTTTTCTTTAATACTAATTAATAAATATTGAATTTTCCAGAAAACAAAATAGCGGATTCACGCATTCCTCAGCATCCTTATAGCACACGTTCAAAAACCAGAATGATGAATGAGCTAGAAGCACAAAATGAAGAACTGAGAAATGAGGTGGCTGATCTGAGGGATCAGCTGGCAAAAGTGATGAAGCTGTTAGAGAAGAATGCAGAGGGACCCTCTGGGGCAGAAACAGCAGCTGTGACAGATACATCAGGCCCTGTGCAGGTGGTAATTGATCGAGAGTGGCCTCCTTACGGGATACCACCTGGGTTTGCACCCTCAGCACAGGGTTTTCCCACAAACCTTGCTGCTAAGAATCTTCTCACTCAATACCCAAATCATCCTACTACCTACCCACCACAAATAAATCCACCAGCTACCTACCATACAAATCCTACTACCTACCCACCACATACAAATCCACCAACTACCTATAACACAAATCCTACTGCTTATCCTCCACACACGGGTCCGTCAATTTCTTACCCACAAAACACTAATCCCAACTATACATACATGAACACTACTACCATCGAGAATCCCACCAATTCCATCCCTATGACTACCTGCCCACTAAACCCCCAACAACCCCCTTTCCCTCTACCAAATGCCTATGGCCAGACTATCCGACCTGTGGGGCCTCATACAGCGGGACCAGTAGTGAATGAACAGTGGTCAAATACTCCTAGTCAGGAGACCCCTCTCAGCGGTAGATGGCAACACCTAGAAGAAAGAGTTAGAGCCATTGAAGGAAGTGGCTATGGACTAGTAGACGCTTCTGACTTGTGTCTAGTCCCTGACGTGATAATCCCGCCCAAGTTCAAGATGCCCGAATTTGAAAAATATAAAGGAACGGGGTGCCCTCGAAGTCATCTAACTATGTTCTGTAGAAAGATGGCTTCACATGCGCATGATGATAAGCTCCTGATC
Source organism: Canavalia gladiata (assembly GCA_037954105.1). Taxonomy (NCBI): domain Eukaryota; kingdom Viridiplantae; phylum Streptophyta; class Magnoliopsida; order Fabales; family Fabaceae; genus Canavalia; species Canavalia gladiata. The sequence goes on along the minus strand of CM075662.1, from coordinate 37,794,144 downwards.
CACTGTTTCCAAGATAGTCTTACGGGAGCTGCAGCCAACTGGTATACTCAGTTGGAACGCACCCATATCCGATCATGGAAGGATTTGGCAGATGCCTTTCTTAGGCAATACAAATATAATATAGAGATGGCACCAGATCGGTCTCAGTTGCAAAATATGATCAAGAGGGAAGATGAGACCTTTAAAGAATATGCTCAACGATGGAGGGAACTAGCAGCCCAAGTTCAACCTCCTCTGTTTGAAAGAGAGATGATAGGGATGTTTATGGATACTCTCCCTGCACCATTTTATGATAAGATGGTGGGCAGCGTTTCGGCCAATTTTTCCGATATGGTATTAATTGGAGAAAGAATTGAAAGCGGCCTGCGTCGCGGAAGGATTGTGCATAATACGGTTGGCAATGTAAATGTGAAGAAGTCAACCAATAATTCCTGGAAAAAGAGGGAAGGGGAAACCCACCATGTCACATATGATCCAAATCGCTCCACCCCTACACCACCTAATTACCAAACACCTTACCACCCTCAGTATGCACCATATCCTCCGATGGTGGCCGCCTCCCAACCTAACTATCAACCACCTTACACACCCCCCACAGCCTTCCAACAAACAACCCCGCTCATGACGCAACCACAACCAACCATACCCCAACCTCCACAAAAAGCCTGGAGTCAAAACCCTGGCCCAAACACTAACCAAACTCAAAGAAGGCCAAATAATGAAAGAAGAGTTATACACTTTGACCCTATCCATATGACCTACACTGAGCTTTTACCCCGCCTAATACAGAACTCTTTAATCGCACCTTGTCCTATGAAGCCATTGGAACCACCATTTCCCAAATGGTATGACCCGGCTGCTAAGTGTGATTATCATGCCGGGGCTGTGGGACACTCCACTGAAAATTGTCAAGGTTTAAAGCATAAAGTCCAGAACTTGATAAACGCCAAGTGGTTAAATTTTGAGAAAGATGCTCCCAATGTAGGCAATAATCCTCTGCCAAATCATGGGGGGCCAACGGTGAACTGCTTAGAGGCGGAATTTGAGGTAAATATGCTTAATGAGGCCTTCCCTGGATGTCCCAGGCCTTTAGTTATCAGGTACTCCGAAGAGCCAGCTGTCCCAACACCGAACGGCTTGAGACCAATTACCATAAAGGTGCCGGGGCCTTTCCCATATAAAAGCAACAAAGAGGTACCTTGGAAGTATGATGCTGAGGTATCTGGAGGTAAGACAAAAGAAGAAAAAACCGAAGTCACCACTAGTGCCGCTACCGATGTGGTGAATATAGCTGGAATCGGGGGTATGACCCGGAGCGGTCGCATCTATTCCCCCTTAGAAGAGAGGAGAGGAAGGCCCTGCGGGGAGGCAATTTTGGCTGGTCCTGAGCCAGAAGCGAATAAAGAAGAAGAAAGAAGGGAACTAAAGAAGCCTGTTTCTGAAGAAGAGGCCTGTGAATTTCTAAGGATGATCAGGCAAAGTGAATATTCAGTAATTGAACAATTGAACCGTATGCCAGCGAAAATTTCCCTATTGGCACTAATGATGAATTCTGAGTCTCATCGAAAGGTGCTGCTGAAAATACTCAACGAGGCACATGTGGTGCACAACCTTTCGGTAGAGAAGTTTGAAGGGATTGCGAATAATATAACCGCCAATAACTTCCTTACCTTCACTGACAGCGAAATCCCCGAAGAAGGGGCTGGGCATAACAAAGCGTTGCACATATCTGTAAAGTGTAGGGACCATATCTTAGCCCGGGTCTTGATAGACAATGGTTCCTCCTTAAATGTGATGCCTAAGATGACCCTGTCAAAGTTGCCCTATGAAGCATCCCACTTGAGGCCAAGTTCAATAGTGGTTAGGGCCTTTGATGGATCACGAAGGGAAGTTATTGGAGAGATTGATTTGCCAATACAGATTGGCCCGGTTATTTTCGAGGTGACTTTCCAGGTAATGGACATCTTGCCTGCATATAGTTGTCTCCTGGGAAGGCCATGGATTCATTCTGCTAGAGCGGTGCCATCCACTCTTCACCAAAGATTGAAATTCATCATAGATGATAGGCTGATAATTGTCTCTGCTGAAGAGGATTTTCTGGTCAGTAAACCCACCGATACTCCCTACATCGAGGCTGCTGAGGAAGCCTTGGAAACTCACTTCCAGGCTCTAGAAATTGCTAATGTTACCACTGTTAAGGAGGGAGAGGTGGTGGACCAGCATCGGCCCCCGAGAGCTCTGTTAATGATGGCTAAAATAATGTTGAAAAATGGATTCCAGCCCGGAGACAAACTGGGGCAAAACAATGGAGGATTAACTCAGCCATTGCAGTTAATTAAGAACAAGCACAGGTTTGGGTTAGGGTACAAACCCACCGAGGAGGAGAGGAGAAGAATTAGGGAAGAAATGGAAGAAAAGAAACGGGCTAGATTGGAAAAACGGAAGCCCCAGATAAAAAGGGTCCCTCTGCTCCATATTTCAGAAAGTTTTTGGAGTGCTGGATTCGAGACTCCGGATATGATAGCGGCAGTTGATAAAGAAGAGCCGCTCAGCATGGATGACTTGGTGATAGCTTGTTCACCTGGACATGAGCTAAACAATTGGGAAACCATTGAGCTTCCCGTGATTTTAAATTCAGTCTACATGTAATTTGTAATTGCTGTAAAATTTTGTGAATAAACAATATTTTGTACATATGATTGATCAATAAATACCACTGATTTTTTTCAGAAATACTCTCTTCCTTCCTCCAATACATCCATATATCTTATTCTTTTCACATATTTGCAGATCTGAAAACAACTCGCCTAATGACGATCACGCTAGTATTGTATTGAATAATTTTGACTGTCTTGTTAATCAAGCGGATGAGGAAACAGAATTTGAATATGAACCATCTGGGGAATTATTAAGGCTGGTTGAGCAAGAATCTAGATTGATACAGCCTCACCAAGAGTCTGTCGAATTGATAAATCTGGGGACTGAGGAGGATAAAAAAGAAGTGAAAATAGGCGCGTTCAAAAATCGCTCTCGATTGGTGTCACTATTACAAGAATATAGCGACATTTTCGCTTGGTCATATCAAGATATGCCGGGATTAGACACGTCGATTGTGGAACATAAATTGCCTTTAAAACCTGACTGCCCACCGGTGAAACAGAAGTTGAGAAGAATGAAGCCTGAGATGTCCTTAAAAATCCGAGAAGAAGTAAAAAAGCAGTTCGATGCAGGTTTCCTGGCCGTAGCAAAATACCCGGAGTGGGTCGCAAATATAGTACCAGTCCCCAAGAAAGATGGAAAGGTACGAATGTGTGTAGACTTCAGGGACCTAAATAGGGCCAGTCCAAAGGATGACTTTCCTTTGCCTCATATCGACGTATTGGTTGATAATACTGCCCAGTTCTCTTACTTTTCGTTCATGGACGGTTTCTCTGGATATAATCAGATCAAGATGGCTGAAGAAGATATGGAAAAAACTACCTTTATTACGGCTTGGGGAACTTTTTGTTACAAAGTCATGCCGTTTGGGTTGAAGAACGCAGGGGCAACATATCAGAGAGCTATGGTGACATTATTTCATGACATGATCCACAAGGAGATCGAAGTATATGTGGATGATATGATCGCCAAGTCGAGAACGGAGGAGGATCACCTCGATAACTTGCAAAAATTATTTGAACGCCTTCGAAGGTTCAAGTTGAGAATGAACCCAGCTAAATGCACTTTCGGTGTGAAGTCAGGAAAGTTGCTAGGCTTCATCGTTAGTGAAAGGGGAATTGAGGTTGATCCCGATAAGGTCCGCGCAATCTTGGAAATGCCAGCCCCAAAAACAGAGAAGGAAGTACGAGGGTTTCTTGGAAGGCTAAACTACATCGCTAGGTTTATTTTCCGGTTGACAGCTACATGTGAACCGATCTTCAAACTCTTGCGCAAAAATCAGCCCATCAGTTGGAATGATGATTGCCAAGAAGCCTTTGAAAAGATTAAGCTCTACTTACAAGACCCTCCAATTTTAGTCCCTCCAGTCCCAGGGAGGCCATTAATTCTATACTTGACAGTAACAGGCAACGCCATGGGATGTATGCTCGGTCAACAAGATGTAACTGGAAAGAAAGAACATGCCATTTACTATTTGAGCAAAAAATTTACTAATTATGAGGCAAAATATTCCTTGTTAGAACAGACCTGTTGCGCATTGGCATGGGCCGCTCATCGTTTGAGACAGTACATGTTGAGCCATACTACTTGGTTGATCTCTAGGATGGATCCAATTAAGTACATATTCGAAAAGCCTGCTTTGTCTGGACGGATTGCCAGATGGCAAGTTTTGCTATCAGAATATGATATCGTATATGTTACACAAAAGGCAATTAAAGGTAGTGCGTTGGCAGATTACTTGGCTCAACAACCCCTAAGTGATTATCAGCCGATGAGACAAGGGTTCCCGGATGAGGATCTAATGGCAGTATTTAGTGAGCCAGTACAGGAAGTAAAAGAAAAGTGGACGATGTTGTTTGATGGGGCGTCCAACATGATGGGTCATGGCATAGGAGCCATATTAATATCTCCAGAAGGACAGTATGTACCTATTACAGCCAGATTAGGTTTTGATTGTACTAATAATGTGGCTGAATACGAGGCTTGCATCATGGGAATACAAGCAGCCATCGATGCTAATGTCAAGAGCTTGGAGGTTTATGGTGATTCAGCTCTAGTTATCCATCAGGTCAAAGGTGAATGGGAAACTCGAGATGCAAAGTTGATCCCATACCAAGCTTATATTAAGGAATTGTTGGAGCATTTTGAGGATGTCACTTTTGCACATATACCTCGAGAGGACAATCAATTGGCTGACGCCCTAGCCACCCTCTCGTCCATGTTTAAAATAAGTAAAGAGGAGGATATGCCCCTTATCCAAATTCAACATCGAGATCGACAAGCCTTTTGCCAATCAATTGAAGAAGAACAAGATGGGCAACCCTGGTATCATGATATCCGGCGCTTTCTGAAAGACAAGGAATATCCCAATCATGCTTCGGAAAATGACAAAAGAACTTTAAGGAGATTAGCTGCCAGTTTCTTTCTCGACAGGGAAGTTTTATATAAAAGAAATCATGATATGGTCCTGCTCAGGTGTGTAGATACAGCAGAGGCTAGGAAAATTGTGAAAGAAGTCCATGAGGGATCTTTTGGTGCCCATGCAAACGGACACGCGACGGCAAGAAAAATCCTCAGAGCAGGATACTATTGGTCGACTATGGAGACTGATTGCTATAAGTATGTTAAGACTTGTCATAAATGCCAGGTATACGCTGACAACATCCACATGCCGCCTACGTCCTTGAATGTATTATCTTCACCATGGCCATTCGCTATGTGGGGAATGGACGTCATTGGACCAATTGAGCCTAAAGCATCTAACGGGCATCGTTTCATATTAGTTGCCATTGACTATTTCACCAAGTGGGTCGAGGCTGCCTCCTACGTCAGCGTAACTCGGAGTGTGGTTGTAAAATTTGTAAAGAGAGAGATAATTTGCCGGTATGGCTTGCCCAACAAAATCATCACCGATAACGGTACCAATCTTAACAACAAAATGATGAATGAATTATGTGACCAGTTCAAGATCCAGCATCATAATTCCTCCCCATACAGACCAAAGATGAATGGAGCGGTGGAGGCAGCTAATAAAAACATCAAGAAAATTGTCCAAAAGATGGTGCACACATATAAAGATTGGCATGAGATGCTCCCCTATGCCCTCCATGCATATCGTACTTCAGTTCGCACCTCTACTGGAGCAACTCCATTCTCACTTGTTTATGGAATGGAGGCCGTCCTTCCTATCGAAGTAGAGATCCCTTCATTAAGGGTGTTAATGGACGCAAAGATGGAAGAGGCAGAATGGGTTCAAGCCCGGGTCGATCAGTTAAATTTGGTTGATGAAAAAAGATTGGTAGCGTTATGTCACGGACAGCTATATCAGAAAAGAATGAAGAAAATATTCGAAAAGAAAGTCCGTCCCCGAGTATTTCAAGAAGGAGATTTGGTTCTCAAAAAGTTATTACCTATGCAAAAATCGCTACAAGGGAAGTGGGCCCCAAATTATCAGGGGCCATATGTAGTCAAGAAGGCTTTCTCGGGAGGAGCGTTGATTTTAACTGATATGGATGGGAATGATCTGGCAAATCCAACCAACGCTGATGCTGTAAAGAAATATTATGCGTAATAAAAGCCCGCTAGGTCGAAAACCCGCAAGGGCGACCTAGGCAAAAGATAGGGCATCCAAAAGCCCGCTAGGTCGAAAACCCGCAAGGGCGACCTAGGCAAAAGATAGGGCATCCAAAAGCCCGCTAGGTCGAAAACCCGTAAGGGCGATCTAGGCAAAAGTTAGGGCATCCAAAAAGCCCGCTAGGTCGAAAACCCATAAGGGCGATCTAGGCAAAAGTTAGGGCATCCAAAAAGCCCGCTAGGTCGAAAACCCGTAAGGGCGATCTAGGAAAAAGTTAGGGCATCCAAAAAGCCCGCTAGGTCGAAAACCCGTAAGGGCGATCTAGGCAAAAGTTAGGGCATCCAAAAGCCCGCTAGGTCGAAAACCCGCAAGGGCGATCTAGGCAAAAGTTAGGGCATCCAAAAAGCCCGCTAGGTCGAAAACCCATAAGGGCGATCTAGGCAAAAGTTAGGGCATCCAAAAAGCCCGCTAGGTCGAAAACCCATAAGGGCGATCTAGGCAAAAGTTAGGGCATCCAAAAAGCCCGCTAGGTCGAAAACCCGTAAGGGCGATCTAGGCAAAAGTTAGGGCATCCAAAAGCCCGCTAGGTTGAAAACCCGCAAGGGCGATCTAGGCAAAAGTTAGGGCATCCAAAAATCCCGCTAGGTCGAAAACCCGCAAGGGCGATCTAGGCAAAAGTTAGGGCATCCAAAAATCCCGCTAGGTCGAAAACCCGCAAGGGCGATCTAGGCAAAAGTTAGGGCATCCAAAAAGATGCGCTAGGTCGAAAACCCACAAGGGCGACCTAGACAAACGTGAGAAAAATTCATATCGTCGTAAGATGACCCTCAAGAATAAGTGGGAACAAGAATATGATACTGGGGCAAAGAATAAAGCGGATTGATTCAAAAGCAGTCAGGTCAGTATTGGGCAAATACTGGAGCAGATTGATGAAAGGACAGGGAGTGGATAAAAGTGAAATAGGCCAATATTGAAATCAGTTCGGAGCTTATCAGAATAAGACTGGGCTAATACTGGGGCAAAATTTCGAATGGGCTAATACTGGGGCAAAATTTTGAGTAGGCTGATACTGGGGCAAAATTTTGTTTCCTAATAAGCATGGGTGATAAGACAGGAAAGGTTATGGAAGTACAATACTAGCATTGATCGTCTCAAAGGCACAAAACCGTCCCAAATTCCATCCCCAAATACATACTCCTCTAATTCCTGTTTATTTTTGAAATTCAACCATTTACTGATTCAATTGTATTTGTTGATCAAGCATATGTATCGAATTAAGTATATTACAGCAATTATTAAATACTAAGACTGTTTGGATCATGGTTAGAACGGGCATCTCGCAATTGATAGTCATTTAATAACATTGAATGATTCTTCTCTCCGCAGAATAAGCAGTGTGATGCATAAAGTTAGCCAACAAAATCAGAAAGGGAAGGCCAGTCACAGGCTCTAGCTCATTCTAAAGGTCATAAGAATCGTGCTATAGGGAAGCTGTGAATTCGAAGTCCGCTAAGTAAATAAAGATTAAAATCTCTCCAAATCAAGCCTATCACATCAGGCGCTGCATTTTAATTTCCTGCATTTTGGCCTATCACATCAGGCCCCTCATGTTTAAGTTTCTGTTCAAGCCTATCACATCAGGCACTGCATTTTAATTTCCTGCATTTTGGCCTATCACATCAGGCCCCTCATGTTTAAATTTCTGTTCAAGCCTATCACATCAGGCACTGCATTTTAATTTCCTGCATTTTGGCCTATCACATCAGGCCCCTCATGTTTAAATTTCTGTTCAAGCCTATCACATAAGGCACTGCATTTTAATTTCCTGCATTTTGGCCTATCACATCAGGCCCCTCATGTTTAAATTTCTGTTCAAGCCTATCACACAAGGCACTGCATTTTAATTTCCTGCATTTTGGCCTATCACATCAGGCCCCTCATGTTTAAATTTCTGTTCAAGCCTATCACATCAGGCACTGCATTTTAATTTCCTGCATTTTGGCCTATCACATCAGGCCCCTCATGTTTAAATTTCTGTTCAAGCCTATCACATCAGGCACTGCATTTTAATTTCCTGCATTTTGGCCTATCACATCAGGCCCTTCATGTTTAAATTTCTGTTCAAGCCTATCACATCAGGCACTGCATTTTAATTTCCTGCATTTTGGCCTATCACATCAGGCCCCTCATGTTTAAATTTCTGTTCAAGCCTATCACATAAGGCGCTGCATTTTAATTTCCCTCATGTTTAAATTTCTGTTCAAGCCTATCACATCAGACACTGCATTTTAATTTCCTGCATTTTGGCCTATCACATCAGGCCCCTCATGTTTAAATTTCTGTTCAAGCCTATCACATAAGGCACTGCATTTTAATTTCCTGCATTTTGGCCTATCACATCAGGCCCCTCATGTTTAAATTTCTGTTCAAGCCTATCACATCAGGCACTGCATTTTAATTTCCTGCATTTTGGCCTATCACATCAGGCCCCTCATGTTTAAATTTCTGTTCAAGCCTATCACATCAGGCACTGCATTTTAATTTCCTGCATTTTGGCCTATCACATCAGGCCCCTCATGTTTAAATTTCTGTTCAAGCCTATCACATCAGGCACTGCATTTTAATTTCCTGCATTTTGGCCTATCACATCAGGCCCCTCATGTTTAAATTTCTGTTCAAGCCTATTACATAAGGCACTGCATTTTAATTTCCTGCATTTTGGCCTATCACATCAGGCCCCTCATGTTTAAATTTCTGTTCAAGCCTATCACATCAGGCACTGCATTTTAATTTCCTGCATTTTGGCCTATCACATCAGGCCCCTCATGTTTAAATTTCTGTTCAAGCCTATCACATCAGGCACTGCATTTTAATTTCCTGCATTTTGGCCTATCACATCAGGCCCCTCATGTTTAAATTTCTGTTCAAGCCTATCACATCAGGCACTGCATTTTAATTTCCTGCATTTTGGCCTATCACATCAGGCCCCTCATGTTTAAATTTCTGTTCAAGCCTATCACATCAGGCACTGCATTTTAATTTCCTGCATTTTGGCTTATCACATCAGGCCCGTCATGTTTAAATTTCTGTTCAAGCCTATCATATCAGGCGCTGCATTTTATTTTCCTGCATTTTGGCCTATCACATCAGGCGCTGCATTTTATTTTCCTGCATTTTGGCCTATCACATCAGGCCCCTCATGTTTAAATTTCTGTTCAAGCCTATCACATCAGGCACTGCATTTTAATTTCCTGCATTTTTTGCTTATCACATCAGGCCCGTCATGTTTAAATTTCTGATCAAAGCCTATCACATCAGGCGCTGCATTTTATACATTTTTGGCCTATCACATCAGGCCCCTCAAGTCTAAATTTCTGCTCAAGGCCTATCACATAGGGCCCTGTATGTTTAGCCACGGGTCTTGATTTCCTTTTATTTATCAGGGCCGGACAAAATTGGCTCACGTCTTTACTCATTTCTTACTGCGATAATACAAGAAGCATTCTCGCATTATCTAGTAAAAACTTGGTAAAGAGGGGCAAACTGTGAGCACCAATTTTTGTCCGGGTAGAAATTTTCCTTAATTAATTAATCTACTAAATAACTTTAGAGAATAAAAGCTCACATGGTCAAAAGAAAAGGGAAAGAGATGCAAAAGTAAATAAACAAGTAAACTTAAAAAATAAGAATAATAAATTCAGTTAGGGTAGTTAGGAGTTAGTTATAGAGTTAGTTAGGCTAGGGTTAGGAACTAACTTCCATAGGATTAAGAGACCCTGGTTAAGTTAGGGGTATAAAGGGGAACTTGGAGGGGTCAATAGGGGAGGTTCCATTTTTTCGAAAATTGGCTCTCTGGAATTTTGGTTGGTTTTTTTGCTCTGATACTCCAAGCTTTCTCTCTGGTTTTGGGAGATCTCTCTGAGCTCAATTGCTCTCTACTCTTTCGGTTTGCCTCCACCTGCGAAGGAGAATTCAACTTCCGCTCTCTGCTTCCTTCAGTTCCTCCCTAATTCTCTGAGCAGAATTACAGAAGACTCCTCTACTTTCTATTCAACTGATTCCAGGTTAGGCTCGTGTTTCTCGATTCCTGCATCTCTCATATCTGTGCAATTTTCTTCTCCTGTCCTCTCTATGTTATGCTTAGGCCTCGAGTGTGTGGAAGCTGTAAGGAATAGAATGCTTAAATGATTGCTACATCTATTTTAATCTTCGGTTCAGAATTGTAGTTAAAATTGCCTGTGTTGGTTAAGGTCTCTATGCTGGAGCAAGGTCAAAGTTCTTAAAAAAAAAATTATTGAAAATTGCTTTGCGCATCAAATTGTTGTGGTTTCTTTCTTTTGACATGAAAGATTCAGCTCTTGGAATACATCAGGAAGCTTTGTTTATCTCTGTAAAAATCTTGGAATTAATCTGCTTGCATAGCCAACGGTTATTCAATAGTATGATATATTCTGACTTTAGGAAATGAGAATCTTACTTCATTATGCTTTAACCGATCTCAGACCAAGCATCAACTCATCCATAAGATTTTGTTATATCAGTAGTTGTACCTGTAGGATCAAGTGTTTATCAGTCTAGAAGCAAATTAAGGAGCAGGTTAGCTTTATAAATTTGATATATCTGGTGCAAAATCTAAGCAAAAAGGGAATTGGTAGGAGAAGAGATTCTAATCAATGTAATAAAGAGACTTAGATTCAGTTTAGATACTATCTTAAGTCTGGAATTTGACCTCATTTGAGAAATGCTGAGATTTACTCCCTGCAAGTTCTATTAATCATGATTTGATTAATTACATCAGCATCTATGCATATAATGTGAAAGTCTCAGCTAGTAGAGAAATATACTTGAATAAATAGGGATTAAAACGATTGAAAAGCAATGATTTATTGAGCCATATCAAGATACCCTGGATTTTGTCTCTGTTATTCCCTGCCTTTGTTTGTAGAAGTCTGTCATGCTGATAGCATTATAACCAGTCAGCTTATGTCATGGCAATGGCAGTGGCAGGAGTCATATATTGTGGTCTGCAGTGGATGCCAAAGGTTCTGTTAATAAGATGACCTTAGAAACTTGATCCCATTACAGCACCTAGTCATGAACAGATCATGAGACTTAAGTAAGTAGACCTAAACAAAATTTAGGATTTGAATCCAGGATTAAAGACCAGGATTGTGGTTCCTGTCACTAAGGTGATGAGACTTAAAGTAAAGCAGAAATCAATGGCAACAAAACTGGCCTTATACAGTTTGGCAGTTTGGCCTTATGCAGGTTTCGGTTCTGCATTGAGAAACACAGAGAGACTCAAGCTATGAATTGATAGGCGCTGAAATATTAGTTTAGCATACAAGGAGGCATGTTTAGTCTTGATGGTTAGGTTAGTGCCTCTAAAGTTGATTCCCCTGACTGCTTCTGGCTCTCCTAGAGTTGTCACAGTAGTGAATACAAGCTGTCATATCTTGTGATTGATTAGGAGGTTTATCAGGTTCATCCCCAGGGTCTATTGTGGCTTTGGGTGAGGTTTCTGTTCTAAAAAATATATTCTGGAGATAAGAGCTGAGGGAATCATAACTTAGTTGGAGGCTACATTAGAGTTATGTAGTGTGCCAGATGTGGTGATAAATGTCTAGAGCTGAGTCTAGTCATGGCATGCTGCCCTTCTACATTGAATTGGGCTCAAGTTAAGTTTGAGGAGCTTAATAAGGATAGGTGTTAGTTCTAAAGTACTAGCCAGAAACCCCAATCATAGGATCTAGTTGTAATTCCCAAAACTGTGACAGCCTTTTCTTTTTTGGCTTCTCTGAATAATAGATTGTGGTAGGGTGTTGAGCCTGAAATTCTGTTTCTGGTTTGAGCAAGTTAATGGAAATTGATGCCCTGATTATCTTTGCACTGGATGTCTGATAAGCCTTGTTTTTGGGATTCATATAATGGATCCTAAGTCTTATGCAGTGATAAGAAGCTGTAAAGACTTTTCCCCCTAGAGTTGGACTATAGGTGAATATCATGATTTAATTTGGCCATAAACTTGTCAAAGGTCAACACCTGATAGCAGAGTCTAGAACTTAGATCGAATTTAAATCTAGCTATCCTTAACTTGAGGGCCAGGAGAGAGAACTTTTTAGGCAATTATAGAGGCCATTACCCTGAATTCTATTTGGGCAGGGTATTAGGAGAGGTATTGAAAGGATATCCCTCACATTGGTTTAAAAAATCTGAATAGGGAGATTGGTAGAGCCTTGACCAGGATTATATTCAGCAAGTAAATCCCATGAAGTTGATCTCTGCGTTTATGAGAATTAAATCCAGAATCTGGTGTATGCTCTGCAAGCCATAGATTCTACTGGTCAGATTGAATTAACCCTGTAGAAAAGTGAGTTAAGTCGTAAGTACTTGAATATCAATCTCCTCAAAATGTACCAGAACTGATATTGCATCCATTCTCAGTATTATGGCTAAATCTTACCCGATAGGCATGACACCAGATGCATGGCCTTAGCTTGAATTGGGGTCTGTTCGTCGGGGTAGGAAAGGATCTTGAGGCATAAAGCTGACAGCGCTAGGTTAAGGTGAGACTGAAAATAGTGGAACGTAGGCTAGCTGTTGTAACAGCACCTGATAACAGTTTCAGGTCCTAGTCTTTTGTCAGGCACCTTTTCATGGTGGTTATTGGTCGGTAAACCAGTCTCAGCAGCAGTCTTAGTTATGCTGAATAAGTAATGCAAACTGCGAATCCCCAGTCACCCTGTGCGTTCTTAGGTAAGTATAGGATCTCTAGTCATATTCTGTCACAACAATATTAAAAATAATAACAGGTTCCAGTATGCTACTCCCTGGCCAGTGCAGAAAATAGATTATCCTTAGGATAGCCACAGAAGTTCAGTACACTACAACCTGCCCTTGATATTAGGAAAGCCTAGGAGCCTAGCTTGAACTGGACCAAAGAAAGCCAAAGCTTGATTAATAAATGTCTGTTATGTTAAATCAATAGTAAAGAAAGCAGACTCATAGCAGTGAAGCCTTTTGTTCCCACTGCAGGAGTTTTAGTTATTCCTGCCAGGTCCTGTGGGATCACTCAGGTATGACAGGACAGATAGTCCTAACTGGACTTGAAAGCCTGGAATTTATCTTAATAAGGAATTTGCTAAGCATATGTTCAGAAGTCCAAGGCTGCATAAAACAGAATGAAGTCTAACATTATCTTGGCTAGCCAATCAGACTTCGGGTTATAAGTAAACTGGTCCTTATTTAGCATGCAGGGATTTAGATTTGATTTCGCAACAGACCAAAATTAGAGATCTGGCTCGGTCTCAAGTCCCCGAATTGGTTTCAGTTCTGATCAGTGAAGTTAGCTAATGGAATTCTAAAGCCTGGGGGACAGTAAACCTAGTTTTAATTTCTTTTGAGCCTTAGGTTGTTGCATATATTCTGCTCTTGGGAAATACATAACAAAGTTAAGAACAGTTCAGTCATTTGAGTCTTAGGCTATGTCTGATGCAGAACTTAAGAAAAGCAGGAGCTGATATAAGGGAAAATTTTGGCCAATATAAAGCATAGACGCAGTAGTGATGATTAGCTTAGAGGTAGGTATGGTTGTTATCCTTGTACAGGGTCACTGTACCAGTCTTTGATTTCCCTGTGCAACCATATCTGACTTGCCAAAATTGGTACTATTGCAAGCCCAAATAGGAGGCAATATAGGTGGCATCTCCCTGCTAACATAACAGGTCACAGATCAACAAAATTCACAGGTTTGGGGCATTAGGTTTTGTTTTGAAAACCACAGAAATCTGGGTAATGGCCTTGATATTGCAGATACTGACTTGACCTTTCAATACACATATGGCCATAAAGGTTCAGAGTTGGGCTAGTTCTGGTTTAGTTCTAATCCTTTGTGGTTTAGTTGTGGTTTAATTCTGTTTTAAAAATATAGAAATTCAAGGCTAGGGGCTCAGTTTAGAAATTTTACTAGAGTTTAGTCTCAGGCTGATTTCAGATTCACCCAAGGAACCTGTGGGGCTAGTTCAAAAATCCATTACATATGTTTCCGAGAGAGAACAGACTAGATTAGATATATTTAAGAAGTTGGAAATGAATAGTATATCTTTGAGTGGGAAACGTTGATTTAGGATAATGATGGCACTGATTTTGGTCATTTTTTTGCAACAACTTTAGTTCTTAAATATCATTGAGTCCGTAGGCTTAGAATTAGTTAATAAAATTCTTGGTATCCCATTAACTAGGGCCCGCTAGCTAGCATCTAGATGAAACCAACAAGCTAACATAAGGGCTACACATTCCAGGTTAATAAGGGCCTAATACGACATTATGTCTAGTTCTGTTTAGTTCTCACCACAAGCATCCCAGATCTGGCTTAGAAGTCCTTAATAGTAAGTATGATCCTGTTCCTATTGTAAGCTTGGTTTTGAAATAAATTGATTGCTGTTTGGGCCTGTGAGAAAGAAATGGCAGCAAAGTCATTAACTCTACATACATGCGTGAAGCGAATAGTAGCAAATATACCGCTGTCCCATTTTTTTTTTTTTTTTTTTTTTAAGACTGTTTATGTGTTCTTGATTTTGATAAAACATTTGCTTCAAAAAGCCCTCTTAGCAAATTATGATTATGGGTTTGCAACACGTCTGTTTTTGTTTTATCTTTCTCAGATTGTGTAAACGGGTTCTAATACGGGCAAGTAGCATTCTCTACTGTTACGTATTTTAATTCGTGCTAATTCAAATACGGCTTACGACGGTTTGAATTATGCAAGCACGTCTGTTTTTCTAAAATTCGCTTTTTTTTTTAAAAAAACGTCTGTTTTTTTTTATTCTATTTTTCTCAGATTGTGCAAACGGGTTCTAATACGGGCGAGTAGCATTCTCTACTGTTACGTATTTTAATTCGTGCTAATTCAAATACGGCTTACGACGGTTCGAATTATGCAAGCACGTCTGTTTTTCTAAAATTCGCTTTTTTTAAAAAACGTCTGTTTTTTTTTCTATTTTTCTCAGATTGTGCAAACGGGTTCTAATACGGGCAAGTAGCATTCTCTACTGTTGCGTATTTTAATTCGTGCTCATTCAAATACGGCTTACGACGATTTGAATTATGCAAGCACGTCTGTTTTTTTTCTAAAATTCTTCTGTTTTCCAAAATGTCTGTTTTTATTCTATTTTTCTCAGATTGTGCAAACGGGTTCTAATACGGGCAAGTAGCATTCTCTACTGTTGCGTATTTTAATTCGTGCTAATTCAAATACGGCTTACGACGATTTGGATTATGCAAGCACGTCTGTTTTTCTAAAATCCTTTTGTTTTCCAAAATGTCTGTTTTTATTCTATTTTTCTCAGATTGTGCAAACGGGTTCTAGTACGGGCAAGTAGCATTCTCTACTGTTGCGTATTTTAATTCGTGCTAATTCAAATACGGCTTACGACGATTTGAATTATGCAAGCACGTCTGTCCTGTATTTCTTTAAGAAACGTTTTAAAAAAGTTTTTTTTTTACCTAAGATTACTCTTTTCTTCTCTAAGAGATCAAGTCTCTTAACCAGAACTACGTAGCCTTGAGTTTCCCATTGCACCTGGGAATACGTAGGAGCAGGTTCAAGTCCTGTCAGGCTATTTTCCATGAACCTATTTATTTTCTATTTTCTATTCTATTTTAAGGGATCAAATAGTTTTCAAAATATCACACACTCAGTTTAAGGGTACCGTTCCTTGGAACGGACGAGTAGGGTGCCTAATACATTCCTTACTCGTAACCGACTCCCGAACTTCGAATCTCATCTTTGAGTTAGGGTTTTTCCAAATCTTTTCCCTTAAAACAAAAATTTGGTGGCGGCTCCACAATCTACAAAATTCATACAATCAAAATTTAGCGAGTTCGTCGTCTCGTTGTAATTACGGTTGCGACAATTATATATTATATTTATAAAAAATTTATTTAATTTATTTAAAAATTTATTTATTTTAATATATTATATATTTATATTTATTATATTTATTTTAATATATTATAGTTATATAATTTTAATATATTTATATAATTTATTAAAAATTTAAATTTTAAATTTTAAATTAAAATTTTTTTAGGTAGAATGCTTATCTGTTATCTTTATGTTTATGTGATTCATCTTTATTTAATTTTAATGACTAAAATAATTTTGTAAAAAAAATATATCATATATAATACATTATCTAATATAATATTATAAAATAAATAATTATAAATATTTTATTTTAATTTTTATATGTATCTAATTTTATATATATATATTGAGATGTTATATATATATATATATTATATTTTTTATTTATGTTATTGTATTTTTATATAATTAATATTTAATATATATATTTTTTAAAATTGAATGTTGTTTAATTTATAATAATATATATTTTTTAAATATTTTTTTTGTTGAGAATAATAAAATTAATGGTTCTTTTATTTTTATAAATATTAATGAGATGAAATTATATCAATATATTTAAGAAGATTGAGTATTTTTTTAATTTATTTAGTATTTAAAAATTTAAATTTTTATCTAATTTATTATAATATTACAAATAATGTAATATAATATTTATTTATATATTTTATTTTATATATTATATTTTATTATAATATAGTGTAAGTTATTCACATATTTTTAAAATAATATGTTCAAGTTTTTATTTATTAGATAATTTAAATTTATTTTTTATAAATAATATTATTAAAAGTTGAATTGACAAATTTTATAACTTAAAAAATATATTAAAACATATTTTTATAAAAAAGTTTAATCTTATAAAGTTTTTAAATGGTATGTATATAATAATTTTTTTATTTTATAGATTTTAAATTTAAATTTATTTATTAATTTTTTCTATATAATAGAATTTAAAACAGATTTATAAAATTTTAAAATAGATCAAGATTTAATATAAAGAAACCTATAATAAATAACTCTACTTAAATTTAAATTTTTTTAAATAAATAAGACTTAAACAGAATTAATTTCACTCAAAATAATTTCATCTTTTATTTATAGATATACATAAATTAATATTAAAATGATATTTCATGTGAAGATCATTTACTTATATTATGTTTTGAGTTTTGTTATTTATATTTTTAATTTATTTATTTTATAAAATAAATATTAAAAAAATATGTATAATT
Source organism: Canavalia gladiata (assembly GCA_037954105.1). Taxonomy (NCBI): domain Eukaryota; kingdom Viridiplantae; phylum Streptophyta; class Magnoliopsida; order Fabales; family Fabaceae; genus Canavalia; species Canavalia gladiata. Next base: position 37,776,749 of record CM075662.1, on the reverse strand, counting down.
ATTATTTTAAATATATAAGTTAATAGATATTTTTATTAAGTAATTAGGATGATTTTTAAAATAAAAAATATAATTTTAAAATTATTCTTTTCTATCCCTATTTATCGTAAAATAAAATAGTAGATGAGGAATTCTGTGACTAATATCAAATAAAATGTTGGTATGTGCCAGCATAGTGTGCATCTATAGTCATCATGTTGGTCATTTTTATGGTTGATCCCAAAAAAATTGTTATTTATTAATATTTTAATATTAGATTATTTTTTAATAGTATAATTTTATAAATTTATAATATTAGCAAATAATTTTATTATTAATAAATATTAATATATATTATTAACATGTTGTATGTGAATATTTATTATGTGTTGGTATAAATTTTTAAAATTTATATTAATAATATAAGTTGTTAGATAAAAATTATATTAATAAAAGTTTTATTTTTATTTATCAATTTTTATATTATACATTTTAACTAAAATATATTTTTAATTATCTATATATATATATATATATTAAATCTATTTATCAATTTTTTATACGTATAATTTCAAGCATGTTCGTCTTAAACATATCTGATTTTATTAATAATTTTTTTTATAACATGCAATAGATCTAAACTCACATCAAATATTAAAACAAATCATATCTTAACATTTAAAACCTAAAATATCATTACCTAATGATCTCTTCTCATCATAAAAGGGAGCTCAGTCCTGTTTCCAGAGAAAAGTTATTCGAGTTGAAGAATGATAACCTTTTTGTTTGACTATATCCAAAAAAGAGAAATTGAAATACGGAAATGGATTCTGAAGAAAGAAGTTATGTGCAAAATCCACGATTGTGATAGAAAATGGAAAAGCTAATTGTTCTCTACAAGCTTAAAATGGTAAGAAGGATAGGCATAGGTTGTGTGGTTTGGAATGAGTATTGTAGCATAGAGTATGAGAATGAATGATGCATAGTCATAAGATATAGTATCATAGAAATTTTATAACCTATATGCCCATACTCATCATACGGAAACCAATTAAGTCAAAATCTAATGAGAATCTCATCTCATAAGCTAAATTTGGGAGAACAAATTCTGATTGACAATGCCTAATCATAAACATGGGGTAACCACTCTTACTATCTCTCCAATGCTTTCAATCTTTATATTCTATTCCCACATCAACCAACACAGTTTTGGGAAAACAATGAGCTAAGTCAATTTTGCTTGATATTCCAAACAATAATAATGGTTTTGGATAAGAAACACCCTGAAAAAGTTCTTTAGCTACATAGGGGCACTTTATATTTTGCAAAAATTTCATTACGTGTCTATAATTATCACAAGTCAAGGATGCTATCCTTTGACCTACTCTACTTATAAATAGGCCACAATGAAGTTCAATATTACACCGGCTAAGTGAATTTTAATTAATGTGAGAGTTTTGGAAATGAAGTGTCTTGAATGAAGGGAGAGAGTGGATTTGAGCCAGGATGGCTTGCCGGCACGGCATATGTTGAAAAACAAAGATCCTCTATGTGGGTGTTGCTGGCAGCCATCCTATCTCACATTTGCTCCCTTTACTATCATATCAGACTTTTAGAAGAGCTTCAACTATCATATGAATCCATTCTTGTTTAAAGTGTACCATGTTGGTGGTGCTAATCAGTAATGATGCATGACTTGTATACTTTGATTTTGGAACAGAGTAATAGAACATAACGACCTTCGTATATTTATCTTTTTTTAAAAAAAAATTGTTTCTGATGGCTTATTTTAAGGTAAATAACCTGGCTTTCATTCATATGTTTTAAGTGTCTTTTCTACAATGTTTAATCATAACATACTGATTTAATTTGCTGGAGCTTGCTACTTCTGTTTATTTCATTTGTGATTGAAATAAACTCATGTAATAAATGGCATACACAAACATAATGAAGCATTATTCTATAGCTGTTGTAAGTCTAAATGTGTTGGGCCTTAGCTTAATGCGTTTAACTATTATCCTTTGGATCCCAATATCCAACATGTGAATAGATTCAATCTCAATCTCTATCTCATGCTCAACTAAATTTTATCCGTCATATGCTTTCATGTAAAAAATTATGGCTTAGAACCTATGTCTCTCATACTATCGATTTCAAAATATTTAATGGTTAGAGAATTCATTACCACACTCAATTGATTACCTAGGAATGTTCTTTAATCATGAGATTGACTTACCTATATCAAGATCCTATTTACAAGAGCATTAATACATCATAAATTAGTAATCCATTCTTATATTATCATTTTGTCAAAATTACCACTGACATCAGTTTAAAAGTGTCATTGTAGATGTTTCACATTTGTTACTTAAAATTTTGATAGATGTATTGACATGACACTAGTACGCATTTGGGATAAGATACTATAGTACCTATTTTTATATGCACATTTAAAAATAAAATTATTCATCCAAATACTTACATGTGGAGGGAGCAATTTTAATCTACATCTATCCAAATTTATTATTCGAACTTCAATTAAAAAATACTATTTCATGCTTTAAATATTAAATATGCTAAATTTAGATGATATAATATAACATATATTTTATATTGTAGCAATTAAAATAATTTGAATAAATTTAAATTTAAATAAAAAAAACTACAAAATTATATTATTATCAAAAATAATTTTTTATTAGTTCTAAGTATATATTATTAGAAATTATATATGTACTTTTAAGAAATATAATTAATTTAATATATTTAAAAACATGTTGATGAAGGATGGTTTAACTATCAAAATATATATATATATATATATATATATTTGTTATTATTACTTTTTTAAAATAATTGTTCAAATTTATATTTGTATTTATTTTAAGAGATAATTTTTTCACATGTTATAGATATTTTTTACATATATCTATTAGATGATCTTGATTTAATTATGATAAGATTGTTTTAAAGAAAGAGAAATGATATAAACATCATTATCTAACTTATATTTTGAGAATGATGTGCAATTTAAAAAAATAAATAAATAATACAATTGTAAGATACAAGAGTTTTCAATATTAAGTTACATCTTATAAATAAAATATATTTATAAAAAAAATGATAGAATTATAAGGTTATATTTTCACAATACTAAGTTCTGAATGAAGTTGTGAAAACCAAATCTACAATATACATGATGGATAACATATATTCATAGACATTTAAAAAATTAAGTGACATGAAATTATTAATTATTTTTTTTAAAATTTATAAATTTTGGATACATATCTCTTTTTGTTAATTTTTTTAGATAATTATATATTTTTTATTTATTAAGTTTATATTTAGATTAGTTACGTACTTTTAACTATTAATATTATCTTTCATTAATCATATTAATTACGTATGTTTATCGTTTAATTTTATTTATTATTACTTAAGTTAATAATTAATAAATATAAAATATATTATTTAAAATAATTCAATATAACATATGAGAAAATCAAACAATATTTGTTTGACCTCTTAAGCCTTACATAATAGCTTTGTTCTACCTGGCAAATACACCAGTTGATTCTACAGGCTTAAGAAATGGAGAGGGGAATCATTCGAGTATAACCTCATTTGTGTAGTGTAAATGAAGTCAAAAGGTCACGTGCAGTTAACCATCCAGAATGTTCTGACTTTGCAATATTATTTTCTGGGGTTTCAAACTCTCTTGCAAATCATTCGTGACTAAGATCTAAACTTGCCTATAAGATTCAATTATTGATTATTCAACCTTTGCCGTTGGGCTATGTATTATTGTAAATATCTATTCATTTCGGCTTGAAAGTTGCGTCCTGATGCACATACATGACTAGCCGAAAGCCGAAACATCAGGACATGAATTATTTGACATGACACAGGCTTATCAAACATATACGTATCTTTATATTTCATGTTTCATTAAACATTTCTTAGAAAGTTTTCACTAGATATTGGATAATGAAATAATATCAGATGCTGGGATCAATGTATCTTGTAGTTAGATGAGAAATATATATATAACCACGGTTTCTCCATTCAGGTTTATGATCAGCTAATTGATGCTTAACAGTGTTTGAATTACAGAGTTTATAAAAATATTTTATAACTTTTCTAATTTATTTTAATAATTTATTAAAATAAATTTTTAACTTATTTTAATAAATTTCATAATCAAATTTATTTGATTAAGTATATATTTTTAATAATTATCTTCTTTTTTGTAGAATAAGAAACTAAATTCTTTAAATAAATTAATTTGATTTTCTTGATAATAACTGATAATTAACTGCAATAAAATAATAATTTAAATTCTTTCTTAATTACTTTGTTTGGTACAATTAGGGAAAAAAGACAACAGATCAAACTAAACTTACTCAGCTTGTTTTTATTTTTAATAATTTATCTATTTATTATAAATTTTTAACATCTTTTTAATTATTTAATGAATAACTTTTTCAACAAACAACCAAGCCTAAATGATTAAAAATTGGTTGGCCGACCAATTAAAAAAACAGAATATGAAATGAAGAAAGCCTTTGCATAGTACGTAAAATCTCCACTTTGTTTTTCTCTTGAACGTGTTGCAGAGAAACAGGGAGACTTGGTCAAAACAAAATGTGAAGATAATGAATTCCAAAAGAATTGTCTAACTCTAGTTTGCCGAGTGGTGTGACTAGAATCCCAAATACTTGTTACGAATCAATTATTTTAAAAATAAATAATAATTCTATTGAAACTTGTCATATAAAAGATCATAAATAGTTTAATTTTTGCCAACCTCGTCAGGAATTATTATCGTCTGTTTTATTGGCTGATTCAGAAGAACGGATACTTCAACAAAATACCACTTAGGAAAAAAAAATTATTTCAAAATTCAAATCACCGATCCTAAAGGCAAATTTCAACTTCATAGTTTATGAATGAATCAATCCTGACGAAACTTACCGCAAGAAAAGACCAAAATGAAAAAAAAAAATGGCAAAAGGCCAACAGCATAGCACGGAAGAGATACCATAAGAATTGACCAATGAATTTCTGAATGGACAGTAAACAATTTGCAAGTTTTACAAAGATCAACAATCATAAGATGAGCTGATGATTCCCCCAAAATCTATAATGTAAAATATAGAACTTAGATAACCCGAAGTGTAAGGGAAAAAATAGGTCATCCATCCATTCCCAAGGAAGGGAACTCTGAATCGTTAGCCTCCTCTGCTGTCCATGTTAAGCCACCCGAACTCCAAGGCCAGTTCACCTTGCACTCAATATCTGCGGCTGACAGGCGATCAAGCCTCAATAATGCTGTAATTTACAACTCTCATGCCATATGAGAAACCAAGATGGGGGCCGAAAGCAACTTATCCGACCAAAGAATCAACCAAAATAGCTGGCTTAAGGTTTTGAATAATTGGAAAATAAATGCAACAATTTATCCAGTGTTTCAGGAGTGAATTTCCTTGCAAATAGATAGCATGGCTTCTGAATCCCATTCCATAGGCAAGGCCAGCTTTGCACTTCTTTCTGTGGCAACACAAGATAATTCGTCAAGCTAGTTAATTCATTCTTGATTAATCGAATCAGTAAAGCTCTCATATAGCATACCTTCTCATCACTGGTGACATGTACACTAACATCGATGGACTGCAAATATAACAATTATCATGAATATACATATGTTAAACTTGAAAACAAATTAAAAGGCAATGCAAAGTTGACAGGGACTAGAACAGTTCCAGTGCACTACTGCAACGATGACAGCAATACTATTGTGGAAATGGGATTTCCCCACTTACGTCTGTTTAACTTTTCCTAGAAATGAGAGAGAATTGTCAATACAAATTAAACAGAGGCTCACTATGAACCATCCTGCCTATTTTAAGGAACTTTATTTTAAATTTTATTCTCATACCGTTTAAAGTCAATCTTCATTCAATTTTAAAATTTAGAAAGAGAAAATTGCCATAACTAACGCAAAATTGTATTTTTTTTCTTATCCAGAGTCACTGATGCTTCTTCTAATGTTTAAGTACATTGATTACCAACAAGCTTTGAACATAATTGGCACCTGTCTCAGACTCTTATGTTATTTTCAATGGAAGAAAACAGGTGGCATAGAATGGCATTGGTTAATAGTTGCCATTGCATGGATTGTGTAAATAAGGATGGAACCTATTCCATCCCATTTCATCCAAATATCTGTTCTTCGTTTTCCTCAATTTGGGGTTGTTGGATGGAACCAATTTATTTCATCGTAAAAAATCTTAAAATTGGCATGTAGTTTTATTCCATTCCACAAATAATTAGATATCCTAACAAGTTAAGAATGGAATGCGATGAAAATGCCAAAGGTTTAACCTCAACAAGGTCACCCATCCCTCTCTACATAGTTGCTTGCCAAAAAGAATGAATATGCATTGTTGGAAAAGTTTTAGCAGAACCATACCGTTATATTCCTCAAAAGTTCATAAGTGACATCCTGAGCCCTATACGATTTTGGATGCCATTTTCTCTCAGACCAGTCAACATGAGTTACTGACCAGTTTGCAATTCCACCAGGATCAACCATCTAAATCCAGAGACACATGATAATTAACTGAAGATTAAAAATTGCTAAAAAACAAAAGAGCCGTATTACAATCCAAATCTCACCTGGAAGAAGGTTGGTAAGTAATGCTCATCAGCAATACAATTCCGCCCCTCCAAACCAGGCTGTGATAATAAGAAAATTCACATCAATATTGAATTCGTAGTTCCATGGAAATCACCAGGTATAATAATTTGCACATCAGCTCTATGTGACAATAAGGTGTTTCTTTTCTAGTTTGGAGTTTGGACAGCAAACAGTACATATTGGGGGAAAATTTTCTGAATTATCATGAGGAATTAAATGGTCCAAATGCCAATCACCTTAATCAAGTAAGCCACCACACTGGCATACAATAAGACAAGATATAGATCATTTGCACATAATCTCTATGTTCCTTAGCACAATAAGGTGTTTTTTTTTTTTTTTTTGCACAGCAGAAAAGATATAGGATTTAAAATTCTAAATTATTGGAACATAGACCATAGATGATTCAATCACCTTAATCACATAAACAACACTGGCACACAATATATTAACAAAAATATTGAAGGTGCTAAAACTTTTGGCATTCCACATTGCCATTCTTTTAGAATTTTTTGTTGGCACATCATGTCTGTACCAGCAGGGGTATACATACCTGTGGCCATACAGTCTACACAGCACTAACGCTTTTCTTTTTCCAAGGCCAAAAACAGAGGATTGTACAAAGTCAACACCTTTGTACAACATCTTGCATGCAGTTTCCAAGAGCATACATATTTTGGAGAAAAATTATTAAAGAAAAAAATTACAAGTAAAATATGCAACATCCATTCATTGCTTGAAACTAGTTTAAGAATATGCAAGAGACACAATCAAAAGCAAGCATCTTGAACCTCATAAAATGAAATATTAAACTTGCTTGGCTTGATCACTAGAACAATTTAAAGCAAAACTAAATATGGCTAAATACAACAAACACTTAAAGGGAATTAATTTAAATATTAAAAAAAAGTGTTTTAAATACTAATTGTAACAACATTTAAAAGCAACTTTACCTGGCAGTAAGCCCGAAATTTTGAATAATACAGGCTATCAGCCATGACTATAATTGCATGCTGCCGTTTCATAGAAAACCACTGCAGAAGAAGTTAAACAATGAGACAGATACGTATATAAATGGGTTATATATATTAACATTCTGAATTGCCTAGCTATAGACTATGAGAGGAATAGGTGTGTAGTGATATTGAATGACAGGATGATGCTGACTGGGCAACCAAAAGATATATGACAAAAAGACTCAATTTTACACATGATCAAAGTATTATTCTAGTTTTTGACAATGTCACCAAGTTTTTATGACAATACACTCAATTTTGCCTTGTGTTACAATTGATGTTAGCCTATTGACATGAATCGTACAAGGTTATGGAATGATGACATCCTCTTTATCCAGAGGGTATCCAGTGAAAAGGATGATTGTAAAATAAACTAGCCTAACTAGTTTGTTCAAATTTTAAATTCTTTGTATACAAGACTCACTTTAACACCCATGTGCTGCATGGTTCATCAAAATTAATGCATAATCACCAACTTCATAGCACTCTGGGCCTTTCACTTCCAACAAAATAATGTCATGTATTCTAAATGGCAAATGGCCGGGTCTTAAATTGAGTCATACCATACATTAAACTAAAGGGGATTACATGTGCACCACCTTTTTTGCTATTCACATTTCACACCACCCTTTTTTTGTCACTTTCAAAAATTTAATTTCCAAATATATTACACACATCCATGAATTTAATTCCCGGAAGTCAATTGCAAATCACTTCTGGAATTAAGTTTCCAGAAATATGTTTAATACATTCCACAATTAAATTTCCACAAATGATAGGGAAAAAAGGGGTGATGTGAATAGCAAAAAATGGTGGTGCAGAAAGTAATTCCCTAAACTAAATTAGATAATAGTCTTTTGGAAAACATACTGCCTAGCTATGTACATAAATAAAGTAGCATAGCTAGTTTGTTCAAGTTTTAAATTCCTTTTATATCAAAATGTTACTATTTAAAATGAAGAATTCCTAGCTCCAACATGACTTTAGCAAGAATATACCTGTGCACCCTTTCTAAAGTTATTCACCTCAACTTCAGGTAACATGCGATCTGAATATCTGCCATTGCCATGAGGACCAGGATCCTTAAAGCTAATAAGAAAGGGAAAAGTTTACATTAGAAAAGGATGCCAAATAGATAGCAGAGAGTAGAAGAGTTATTATCCCAATAAAAACCTAGAGAGAGATATGTGAAAAAATTGTTTGACATACCAGTCTACAAAGCTGATATTTGCATGCATCAGATGATTATAAATATAGTCAAAATGATACAGAGGAACGCAGCTGCAAAACCAATATAAACAAATCACAAATTGATAAAACCTATAAAACTAATTAATTAGCAACAACAGAATTAGAAGCAATCCCATAACCCATTTACCTATCAGACAATAAAATAAATTGCTGGTTGTCAGGATCTTGAAGGGCATTTGCCAATAGCCGTTTCTCAGCATCAACCATAGAAATTTTGCCCCACACCACCTGCAACGAGACTTTTGATTAAAAGAACCACTTACTAGAATATCCAAGATTATTGGAAAACAACAGACAATTATACTTGCTAATCTATCATTATTGATATTTATTATAGCTAAGACAGTAGAACTAAAAAATACATTCAGAATTTTTTTCAAACAAAAATAATACCAATTAATTATAAGAGGATACCACATTGCTCAAGCCTACTAAGTAAATTAAATCCACACAGTTCAAAACCAAACTGGACTTGTTGACTTCTGAGCTTATTCCACTGAAGAAAGCAAATATACTTCAATCACATATTTAACAACAAAAGAAAGCAATAGAGTTTTATATTGCATTTTAGGTTACCACTGCAAAACATTTTGACATCTCATATGATATGGAATGTGGCTACTAGTTCTCCCCCTTCTGCTCAGGATAAATAAAATGGCTATGATGTGGAGCTATTACAGCAGTATGTTTCCAAATCCAAACCATGCATTAAATAGTTAAAGTATCAGTTAATTTCTCTAGTCAGCTATAGTATTCTGTTTGCCTAGGATCAAAAGTCATGAGTTCAATGCAAGACATAAAGCATTAGGTCAAATAAATTTAGGGCCTGATTGTTTATGTATTAAGAAAAAAAAGCGATTCCATGATACAACTTTTTAGAGCTTTTGTTAGAAACTACAATGTTAAGCTTATGAGAAAAACACTAAAACAGCCTTTTAAGGTTTTTGCTAGTTTTGAAAAAATTACATATTATGGAAAAAAATTTAAACCCATCTCTTTAATCAAAAAATGCCTTTTAAATTTTTTTAAATAAAAAAAACTAAAACAAATGGGCAATCAAAATATGATTCGCATAAGAGAACATATATTTAAGACAGTAAAATTCAAAAGTGATAGTAAATTGAACAATAAAAATAATATATGTACCTGGTCACTCCGTATATCCCGGTTAACAAAATAACGGCTCACATGAACTGGTTTAGTCTTGGATGAATGTACATAAACTGAGAACTTCCCTTCATGACCCTGCCAAGAAGGAGGAGAGCATCTTCCAGGTAAATGGCAACGCATGGCACAAGATTAACAGGATTCATAAGCAAAGGCAACCAAGCACCAACCAATGAAATTACAAAAACAAACTAAGGGCATTGGTTCATAAGAATAGATTTATGAGGAGTTTATCAGTAAAACATATTGAGTCTGGTATCTTATGTCTATACCAGCAGAAATTTTTAAAGGTCAAACACTAAATATTAAACAGCAATTTTGGTTTGCCATAACTCAGGTCAGCGCCCAGGGCTGCAAAAAGACATCATTGTCACAACTGTGTCCAAGAATACATCTTATCCAACAGGGCAATGGGAATGTGAATTATGCTGGAGGAACTACCAATATATAACATGTTAACTACTGCTTTCAAATGCAATGGTGTAAAATAATGAATCAAAATCACAGACCATTCTAATTATTTAAATCATGCAAAAGTTTTCATCTGTGCATCATTCCCCATAAGCAATAGGGGACCACTAACAATTTCATGCAAAGCTTAAGGGCCAGCTCAGGGTGAAATAAGCAACTTCTTTTGTTATTGTTGACCATTCCAATTCAGTTTTCTGACAAAAGGAATGAAATTCTCAAAGTTTCTCAAGTCCCAACAATTTGATGCCTCTTTTCCCAATCACTTCGAATAAAAAAATCATCAAAGGCAAACAAAGGAGATCTAATCATGAAGGAATTCTTAGTGTCATTTGAGCATGCAACAAGTCATTTTTTACCAGTAAAGCAGGAAAATAAACTATACTATTAAACAGGTTGTCTTCTTTGAGATAGAACAAATGTCACAACTCACAAATATATTTCAGAGAGGAACATCAACAGTCTTCCAAAGTGAGAATTGAGTAATGATAACTCAAGCGAGTAAATTAGACAAGTAACAAATTCTTACTTGGAAAAACTTGTCCCACAGTCTTTCAAATGGCAGAGAACCAGGTGACAAAAACATGAAGGCAATTTTTGGATTTTTTGAAACAAATGGTGGTGAATTCAAAATATCCTTAATCACAACATGTGATGCAATCTCCTCATCCGTGTATTCTCTTGCAGGAGTAGGTGGAAGCCAATCAACAAAACCCTTGCACCCTCTAGAAGAGAAGATATAACAGGAAGAGCTGCCTTGCGGTGGGTAGATATAAGCACAGATTAGAAAGACACAAACAAATAACACCAAGACAATAATCCACATCGGCTTCTTCATGGGAGGACGGCGAGACCCAGACAGTATCTGCGTATCTCCCATGCCCAGATGCCAAACTTTTGTTGTCTTCATCTAAGCAAATGCATCACCTTTTTCACCTCCAACCAATCTCCTTTTCATCCAAATGCACCCTCCCTCAAACACACAAAAAAACAAGGGCACATAGGCAACAATAAACCTCGGATAAATCTACAAAACAAAAACACCGTAAGCAAGTGCATTAGCAAGCAAGTCAACCTTTTTCAACCACGGAAATCCACACCTGGCAAATGAATAACACCCCTCATGATCGTAATAACATCATGAAAAGAGATAGACAGACAGACAGTACATCATACAACGACCAGAGCAGAATATCCACCTAACACTTGTTGTTTTACTAAATACATGGCAACATGCAAGAATAAAGAGGAATGTTCCGGAGATTAAGAAAAAACAGAAAAGGCAGAAACATGCAAAAACTCTTCATTCATGCTAGAGAGTATTCTCATCATCTTAACAAAACAGGTATAACAACTTCAATCCATAGGTAAAATTCTCAAAACTCAAGTTCGAAATTCAAATAGTGCCAATTGAAACCCATCCGTCCATCCAACCACCGAGGGGTCAAAATCAAAGAGATATCCAAACCCCTGTTTGGTAACAGAGAGTGTATATTGAAATAACTTGCAAGACACTGAACAATCTCACCTAATTTACACGAAAAAATAAAATAAGAGAATTGTTCCCTTGTGTCATGTCTACTTTCTATATCTTTCCCAAGACTCCATCGCTAACCCCCTACCAATTAAGGGACGATAATTCAAATCAATAATTCCCTCTCTATCTCGAGGAGGGAGAGAAAAAAGAAGAAGAAAGGAAGCAATGAGAGGCAGTACCTGGAATGGTGAAGCGAAGGAAAAGAAGAGAAAAGATTCAGGCAAATCAAATCTAATGATTGGAAGAGAAAGATCTAGGGCAAAGGGAAGACAGAATCACAAGAGTCAAGTGTTTGTGTTGTGTGTCTGTGGAGGGGATGGGGATTTAGAAATGGAAGAAAACGGAATCCCTTTTAATTTAATTTAATTCAATTTAAATTAAATTAATTTAGTTTAAAGAAGGAATAATCGACCCTGTTGTGTCGCGGTGTTATATGTTAGCGCTTTCTGAACAAACAGAAACCGGCGATTCCATTGGTTACTGCTCCTTCCCTTTTTTTTTCTTATATTTTTATTAATTAATCATTTTATTTTTTCTATAAATAAAAATAATAAAATTTAAACCTATAACATTTTTAATAATTAAAACATATAAATATATTGCTAATATATTTCTAATTTATAAATATTAATTCTTTAGTATATATTAAGAACATATGATAAAAATATAATAAATAATCTATTATATATAAATTTTTATTATATATTTTTAAATAATCATTAAAAAACTGTATAATAATTTATAATTTGGCTCACGCCAAGTGCTGGCGCGTTTGCTTGTTCCAACGCTAACGTATGGAATGTCGACTCAATCAACGCTCAGCTTTGGGTATAGTATTGTTCTAATTTTTTAAGCCCCGCTTAATCATAAGCAAATAGTCACCACCAGGTGCACCACAACTTTAATATATATAATTGTGTACATAAAATTTTAAAACACATCTAAACATTGTTACAAGCAAATCAACTAAAATCATATCAAAAAACTATTAAATTTTAAATGGGTTTCTTTATTATACTTTATGATATTATATATATATATATATATATATATATATATATATGTTTACAACTATTATTTTAGGTGAAATGACTATTTATTTATATATAACAGTGAGATGAGAGAATATAAATCATTAAAATTGATAAGTTACCACAATCACTTTAAAAATGACAAACATTTCTTACATGCTTTTTTTAATTCATTCAAGTCTTTCAATTGATAAATAAGTAAAGTCGTTAATTCAAAACTCAATGTAAAGTATTTGAATTAATCTTATTGCACATTTTATTGTTATAAAATAACATTTCTTTCAATCTATACTAATGTAAAATAATCTTTAGTTTGTTTTCATTGCAGCCTGTTACTCTCTCCTGCTTCTTTTTTTTATAAAATTTAAACGAGAAAATTTTCTTAACCCTTTTTATAAGATTAAATTTCTAATATTTGTTGCATAAATAATTTTTTTATAAAAGTGTTTGTAATTAAATTAAAAAAATTAAGTAGAGATATAATAACAAATTAAATAAAATAAGATTTAAAAAATATGTCTCATTAATATTAAAAATTTTATAAATGATAAATTAATGGGAAAGTTAATATTATTAACTAAATTTATTAATCCTTGTAAAATAATTAAATGATTATTATATGTGAATTTGGATGAGTATTATTAAGTTAAATTTTAAAGTTAAACAGAATTTTTTAAATCTACTTTCTTTATTTTTATTATAAAAAATAATTAATTAATTTGGATATATTTAATAAAATTAGTAGATAAACTAAATAAAAGTTGAAAAATTAATTTAAAATTGAAAAAATAGGTATAAATTTAAAATTTGGAAGCTGAAAAACTTAATTTTTAAAGTAAAAAATGTTATAATGAATTGTTAAATCAGTTAATAAAGATAAAATAATAAATAAGAAGATAATAATTAGATTAAAATTTAAATATTATATCTTTATTAATTATAAAATTTAATATTTGATTATTTAAGTTAAATTATTATAATAAATATAAAGATAACATATCTTTTATTTACTCTTGTTTGTATATATTTATATTAAAAATTTTATAAAAAAATTATAGTTATTTGATGATTATATATTGTATTTTTTATGATTTTGTCTAGTTATTTATTATTATTTATGATGTATTTTTATAAAAATTATATTTTTAAATAAATATTTTTTGTTTGAAATAAAAAACGTTTATTTTATTTTTTATAAACAAATTTTACATGGTAATTTTTTAAAAATATTATTTATTTTATTTTAAAATTTTTATTAAAAATGCATATTTTATTATAAATAATTTAAATAAAATATTTAATAATTAAAATAAATAATATAATATTAAATAATGATATAAAAAATAATATTTTATAAAAAAATAAATAATTATCAAAATATATTAAAAATAAAAATAAAATGATAATTTTTAACTAATAATTAAAATTTTAAACATTAATGAATATAACGTTTAAAATAAGCATAAGATGTTTCCTCTAATTATCAAAATAAATATCATATTAAATAAAATTAATATTATTTTAAAAAAAATTGTTAATTATTTCATGTTATGTAGTTAAAATACACTATCAAATATATTTTTTATAAAAATCAAAAACTTTAGTTAATTTATTTAGTATTATTAAATTTTGTCATGAATTTATAATTTTTTTCAAACGTACCTTTAGCATTTAAGAGAAAAATTATTTTAATATTTTAATTAATCATTTTCTTTCATAATCTGTTATATATTAATTTTTGTGAAAAATTTTAAGAGTGTTTATTTTTTTAATATTCATCCTTCATAATTTTATGGATTTTAAAATGATAAATTAATTATATAATACGAAAGTTTTACTTGAGATTATAAATTTGGAACAGAATACTAATTTTTTTAAAGATTAATATACTGATTAATAGTATTATATATTTTCTTAATATGTGAGATTTGACAACAAGATCGCTGTAACACATTTCATAGGAAATATTGTATCTTCACTTGTTTAAATATAATTTTGTAAAAAATAATAAATACAACAAATAATATAGATTTTAGCTCTAAAAAAATTACAATAAACTTTATTATTTTTTATTTTTTACAAAAAAATATTGAAAAAATAACTTATAATGTCTTTAATAAATATAAATATAAAATACATGTATAAATTTTCATAATAAAAAAATATACATAATAAACGTGCAATACAATATTTTATGTTTAAAGAATTAAATTATATTCAATGATACATAATAAAAAGTTAATAAATAATAATTTATTAAAAATTATTAATATATTATATAAACATGTTATTATTTATCATTCCACGCATATTAGAAAACTAAAAATTAAATACTGTAAAAGCTGATGAAACCAAAATTGTTGTTAGTGCCATTCACTTATCTATGGAAGAGTCAAAAGAAAGGGTCAAGCATTGAGAAGATCCATGGCATACTAGTACAAAAGTAAAACCGCCACTTCATTCGTCATTTTAAACTTGAGATGACAGTGTTAATAGGTGGTCCTTCCATGCATTTTCCTGGTCTATTTTTAGATCTTTTATGAAATAAGAGTAAATATTAAAAATTTTGATTGTTATTATGTAAGAAAAAAATATTTAAAAAATTTATATATTTTTTTAAAATATTATAACATATAAATAAACGCATACTAAAAATATAACATTTATAACCTTCTATTTATCTCATCAATTTATTTTACATCATTGATATTTATATATAATATTTACTGTATACATTTCTCCTTACATTATAACTGTTAAAATTTTTAATATTTACCTTCTTTTTGTAAAAAAATCACTATTCTTTCCTTTTCCTTTTCAAAATTCAAAATGAAGAAAAAGTCTAAAACCAAAAATTCTGCAATGGCTTACAATTAATTTAGGACAGTATTTGACGAACGTTTGAATCTTCTCTTCTCCTGTCTCTCTCTAAAATTAAACTGTATTTTTTTATTCGGATGTAAATTGTCTTATATATTTTTTTAAAAAAAATCAACTATCAATGGATATAAAAAAATGGATGGTATTTTGCGGACATGAAAATATTAATTTTCTTCTAATAATATTATGCTACAATGACAGCATTATTAAAAAATAAAAAAGGTGAATCAAAATCTAAATTTATGATGCCATTTGATGACATATGTCAAGGGCGTTGGGATGTTTCGCCCTCTTCTCCCTAATCATGTTCATTTTTATTGTCTTTTATTTTTATTTCTTCAAATAACCTATATATCAACTACCTTTTAGCATATTGGAGTTAGTCTAATGGTAAAAAGCTTAAATTTTATTATATTTATTTAGATAAAAATTTAATATTTTAGTTTATAAAAATAAATTTAAAAAGATTAAAATTTTAAAATATAAATTATATTATTAATACAAATATGTAAGTATAGCCTTATGGATTAGTATTATTATAATTTAAATATTATTATTAACAGAAATCAAAACAATATTAAAGTGGAATTAGTGATATATTCCAAATATGTCATGAACTGTCTATATTTAATTTCCGCTCGTCCTATGATTGACTGAACAGAGAACTTTTCCATTAAGATTGGTCCAATTTATGATCCAAATTAAAGTTTTGTATTAAAAATGTCTCTGACCATACCAGAATCTAACATCCCCTAGCCTGCGTGCTGTTTCTTTCCAACATCTCACGAGGCTACGCTAAATCATTTTATTGGCTAATTATAACCTTTCTTAAATTTTATACCCTCTGAAAGTCAATGTCATTAATTATAAATAATTACTAGTACTATCAACTATATAATATTTAAATCTTCACACTTTATGTGAACTATATAAAACAAGTCAAGATTTTTTTTCTTGTTTTGTAGGCTTAAATATTTCATTTGTATACGGTAGCAAAACACACGCAATTACGAATGGTGTCAGTTTTTAAAATTTGATGATAAAAAAAAGGAATATTATTAATTTCAAATTGTTGGTGGGTTCATAGCCCCATGCAGCAACGTAGCTCCTTCCTGATTTCTTTTCTTTGGTGTGAATTCCGAAAATTTACTATAAACTAGTATATTGGCCCGTACATTGAACGGCTTACATAACTGTAAAATATAGTACAGTTCACTGTAAAAAAATGAGAAAATAGTATATTTTAAATACATAAAATTATATTTTAAGGAAGATTAAAATAAAACACAAAATTTTATCTCTTACCTTCTGTGTTCTTTTAATAAAAATTGAAGCTTGCTCGTATAATAGAATGTTCTATGCTCAGTAATTGACAAATTTCCTTTTACCTTTTTTTTAGAATCATTGTTTGATATTAAATAATATTTTTATAATTATATAAAATTATAGTTAAACATATCTAATATTTTTATTGTGATTTTTTATATTAACTTTGTTTATTTTATCCTATATGTATCATATATGAAAATATTTTACAAATTCTTTAATTTTTTTAATTTTTAAAAAGACGTGATTTAATTTAAGTATAAATAAACAATTATTTTTTAATATTGATTGTTTTAAAAAAGGACATACTGATAAATAACTTAGATATCCATCAGAAAAAATAGATAAAAAAAATATATGTGTGAAATTTGATGTATATATACAAAATAAAAATATATATAGAAAGATGTATGAATAAAATAAATGAAGAGAAGAAAATAAAATAAAATAAAAAGAGAAAAAATTTACCATTTTCATATAATATAATGCTTTATGTTTACTAAATAAAAAAAATTCCTTTTATCTTATATAAGATAATATTTTTTAATATTAAATAATATATTTATAGTCACATAAAATTATCGTTTAACATATCAAATACTTTTATTGTGAATATTTTTTATAATAATTTTTTTAATTTATCTGATGTGTCATAGATGAAAATCTTTTATAAGTCCTTTAATTATTTTTGTTTATTTTATACAAGGACATGTTTAGTTAAAGTATAAATATATAATTAATTATGAAAATTAAATATTAAAAAAATAGATGATGCCAATTAATTTTGATATCCATTGATTCAAATATAAAAATTAAAATTAAATTATGATATGATATTTTATGCTTACTAATTGACATGCTCCTTTTACCTTATTTTGAGATAATCATTCTTTAACATTTATTGATCAACATATCAAATACTTTTACTGTGAATATTTCTCATATTAACTTTGTCATTCATGAAAATCTTTTACAAACCCTTTAATTATTTTTGTTTATTTCAAGTAAGGAATGCTTTAATTAAAATGTAAATACATTATTATTTTCGGATATTGAATGTTTAAAAAATAATAATAATTAATTTAAATAAATATAAAAATTGAAAGTTAAAAAAATTATATACATAATATTTTATATTTGAATTTCATTTTTTTATTATAAAAAATAAAAAATAAAAAATGCTATTGTACCTTATATTAAGATAATCATTCTCTAATACTAAACATATTTTACATTTACATAAAAATATCTTTCAACATAATAAATATTTTTATTGTGAATATTTTTATAGTAACTTTTTAAATTTATCTGCCATATGTCATATATAAAAATATTTTACAAGTCCTTCAATTATATTTGCTTATTTTATACAAGGATACGCTTTAGTTAAAGTGTAAATATATGATTATTTTAAAATATTTTAAAAAAGAGACAATGACAAATAGTTTAGATATCCATGGATTCAAATATTAAAAATAAAAATTGAAACCTGTTCGTGTAATATTATGTTCGAAGCTCCTTCTATCTTATTTTGAGATAACCATTCTTTGACATTAAACAATATTTTCACAGTTGCATCATATTATTCGATATATCAAATACTTTTATTTTAAATTTTTTTATATTAAATTTGTTTAATTAATTTATTATCTGATATGTGTCATATATAAAAATCCTTTAATTAGTTTGGTTTATTTTAGACAAGGACATGTTTTAGTTAAAGTATAAATATAAAATTATTTTTAATATTAAGTGTTTACAAGAAAAATATAATAACGATCAATTTAGATATCCATCGATTGAAATATATCAATTAAAAAAATTTAAGCATGCTCGTATAATATAATGCTTTATGTTTATTAATTGACAAAGTTTCTTTTACCTATAATCATTCTTTAACATTAAGTAATATTCTTACAGGTATATAAGAATATAGCTCAACATGTCTAATACTTTTATTGTGAATATTTTTTATATTAGCTTTGTTTAATTTATCTTATATGGGTCATTTATGAATTTTTTTACAAATCCTTTAATTTTTTAATTCATTTTAAGCAAAAGAAGATTTTATTAAAATGTAAATACATAAATTTTCTCGGATATTGATTTTTTTTAAAAAAAGATAATGACAATTAAGTAGGATATCCATTAACTTAAAATTTTTCGTACAATACAATGTTTTATATTTATTAATTGATAAAGTTCCTTTTATCTTATTTTGAGATAAACATTCTTTGACATTAAATAATATGTTGACAGTTATTTAAAAAATATCGCTCAGCATATTAAATACTATTATTGTGAATTTTTTTAGTAACTTTGTTTAATTTATACGACATGTGTTATATATGATTTTTTTACAAATCTTTAATTAATTTTTTTATATTTTAAATAAAGACATGTTTCAATTAAAGTGTAAATACACAATTATTTTCTGATATTGAATGTTTAATAAAAAAGATAATGATAATTAATTTAGATATCCATTGACTGGAATATGAAAAATATTTTTGCATTAATAAATTTCAAAGCCGTTGTTTTTGACTAAAGCTTTTATTTTTTCTGTTTTGGAATAAGACTGAAGTTTTTGAAGTTGTTACTTTTTCCGTTTTGAATTTTGATGACGGAGTCACAATATGTCTTAAAACCGTGTGAGAATTGATTGAAGAAGACTAACAAAACCAACCTGTTATTATATTAACCTGTCAACGCCAATTTCCCATTAACGGTGGGTCGCTCCTCGCCGAAGATTTCGTTGGTCTCAAATCAATCTCCTACCAGGCCACGTGTTATCCGATGCTCTTATCCTAAATTCTTGTTTCTTTTTAAAATAAACCCTTAATTTGTTATTTCAAGTTAGTTGTGCCATTATATTAAACTTATAAAATTTAGGTTATTAAAGCAATATTTTAAAATTTTATAATAATTAATTTTAATTTTCTAAATACTTGTCTTTAATTTTTTTTAAAAAAAACTCTTTAAGCCAGCATTTTAATATTTTTATAAGGATCAATTTGTAAAATTTTAATTTTTTTGAAAATTTTAATTTATTAGTAGGTACATTTTTAAAGTAAATTACCGATATAATGCTTTGTTTTATGTGTATTTTTTATTTTTGAATAACTAATTTGATCATAAATAAATTTTTTAGTAATTAATTTGTAATAAATATTTATAATCAATATTAAAATAATAAAAATTTAAAATTTTTTAAAAATTATTTTTACAACTTAAATTTTTAATATTTTCAATTAACGATTTTATTTTTTCAAAACATCAAAAATATTTAGATAAATTATATTTTTTAATAAAAATGTTTTATTTCAAAAACATTTAGATAAATTATATTTTTTTAATAAAAATGTTTCATGATAATAAAAAATATGATTAAAATATAATTTAGGACATTCAAATAATTTATTTAAAATATCAACATCTTAATAATTTTATAAATATTTTGTTAATAATTAATTATTAAAAAAATATTTTATAATTATTTAATTAGGATAGAAATAAATAAAATCATCCAATGAAAATTTAAGGATAGTTTGTTTAAAATCTAATTTGATTTAGTTTGTTTAATAAATATATAGATTTAAATTTATTAAAAAAAATTATATAAATAAGTTAAACTTAAATTTATAAAATAATATATTTAATTTATTTAAATATCTATTTCTTTTTATATATTATATTTATTTTAATATATTATATTTATATAATATTTATTTTAATATATTTTATTTATATAACATTAATATATATATATATTAAACTTATTTAATAATTTTTTTATTTTACGAACTTTAAATTTTTAAGATTTTTTAATTAATTTATTGTTTATATAGATTCTAAATATATTTATTAATCGTAGATTTTTATATAGATTTGTATATTTTAAATCTTGTTTTTTGATAATAAAAAATAAAAAAATCTTTAAAATAATATTTGTAGATTTAGATTTTAAAATTTATAAACAAATTAAATTTAAATTTTTAAATTTTAACTTCTCTGGATGTATTTTTATCTCGATGTTTTAACTCCTCTTGTTAAAAGAAAAATCATCTTTTGTGTATAAATAATTAAAAGAACAACTAAAAATAATAATTCATACTAATTGATTTTAGTGTAATTAAATTAATGATAACTAAAACTTTGGAACAATTTGCAAGTCTTTTATATTGCAGTTTAAAATCAAGAAAGATTTCTCCAGTTATTAAGGATTAATCTACAGAATTATGAGTTTAAATCTGATTATCGATATAAGTACCTATAAGCGCCAGTTAAATTTTAAAATTTATCCTGACTATGAAAAATTCTTGAAATCCAACTCGTATATACTTTTTTTTTGCAGTTCGAATTAACAAATTGTTGGAGAGTCATTTGGGCGGTGATATTGTGGACCATGTGGGTAGCTAGAAATGAATTATCATTTTCATCTAAAACAATGTCTTTAGATGATATGATGAATCATATGAAGCTTGGCTTATGGAAATGGCTACCAGCTAGGGACACTTCATTCCCTTATAATTTTTCTTCAAGGTGTTAATTACGATCCAGCGGCTTATCTTACTTGAGTATGAACTGGCAAAAACTCTTACATATGGGTGTAGCTTGGTCTGAGGAGTTTTCAATTATTGGCTTGGTCAGATTTTCTTTTCTGTTTTTCGTGCACAAGTTTTTAAATCATAGCACTTAGCACTTAGCACCTAAATCATGATCACGTTAGGACCTACATTTATTATGCAGGAGTTGTCATACCATAGGTGCTCCATCCTCATTTGCCTCTGCCATTTTGTTTTTCTGGGTGAACTTGGTTTTACTACACTTTTTTTGTTTGATCTTTGTATTGATGGGTTGAAGTCCCTTATAATTCACTTATTCATATATCTTCTTTGCTTATCGAATATATATATATAAATCATAATTTAATATAAAAATAAGATAATATGTTTTTATAATTCACTAGTATCATAATTTTTTAAATTCAATAATAGATTAGTTGTTTTAGTGCTAACGAACTTTGATAATGTATATAAAATTTTATATTTAAATCTTATTAAACATCGCAATCAAATTAAAATTTGCGAGTTTTTATTCAAGTACTCTAACTTGATTTTTATAGAAAATAATCGTTTTAACTTTGTTTAAGAAGGATTTTAATCCTAACTCGATTTACAAAGGTAACATTAGATTTCAGCATATAAATACCTAATTTGCTTTTGTTTCAAACTCGTCTTAACAACTATAATAACAGTTAAATAATGTTATTAAACTCTTATTTTTGTTAAAAATATAATTTTATTATTCAACTTGCTTTTAAAATTTTGGTTATCTACTTTATATATCATTTTAATTAAAATATTTTTGATATATGATTTATTTTAAAATATAATCCATTAAACATGATTCATTATAAAATTTAAAAATATAAATATGAGTTTCACATATTTAAGGTTAAATTTTAATTTTCTATTCTTGCATCCTCCAAGTCATGATTCTTTGTCGGATGAAAATGAATAGAGAAAAATTCATACTCTATTCATCCTATATCATGTACAAACTTTGTTATCCTCATAATAATAATAATAATAATAATAATAATAATAATAATAATAATAATAATAATAATAATAATATTATTATTATTATTATTATTATTATTATTATTATTATATCATTATTATTATAATAAATAAATAAATAAAAATTAAGTTGATAAAATTAAGAATTATATTAAAAAGTTTCAATTAATATTGCAATATTTAAAGTAATGCTATATAGTCTATAAAAAAAATCCATGAGAATAAGGATGTATAAAATAATTAAAAAAAAAGAATTCTTAGTCTTTAAAAATATATTTAATTTAACTTTAATCTGTATTTTTATTTAAATCCTTAATCTTTTAAAAGTAAGTAAATTTAATCTCAATTATTAAATGATTTATATTAAGTGCTAATTTGGTTGACATTATCTAATTTAATATTATTATAATATCATGTGTATCTTAGTCATTTTAATTTTATTATTTAAGTATATTTTTTTATCTAAATAGTTAGAAGTTAGTTTTAGTCTATTGAAATGTTTTTATTTGGTTTGAATTTATTTAAAGAATGAGTGGATTTAGCTCAAGTAACTTTTATTAAATATTTTATTGTTTAATTACAATCTAAATTATCATAATTATTACGTATATCCTAATGATTATCACATTATTGTTGTTCCTTATTCATCCACTATCATATAGATATATTACGTATAATATTTTTAAGCTTAATTGGTAAAAATATTTGTTATATAGTAACTTTTATGATAAAAACAATAATAAATAAATATAATAATTTATTATATTTTATTTTAATTTACAATTTAATGAGTTACGTAAAAAGAATTAACTAATTAAATAATTCTGTCATCTATCCTATTACCATGGATTTTTATAATTCTTATCTTAAGAGAAGATAGATTATAACATGATAAAAAATGATAGAAAAAATGTTTTTCTATTTTTCTTTCAACGTAGGATATTATCTAAAACCGTGTGGACTATTGTATACTAAGTTCTTTCAGAAAATATGTCAAAACGAATCAAGGAAAAAAGAATTCAATTATATTTAGATCTTAAAATTTAAAGTTCAAACCTTCAAATTTTGTAAATTTTTTTTAGGTCAATTCATTTTGCCTACTCTACTTATTTATGATTTTTTATATAAAAAAAAATTAAATTATTTTAATTTGTCTTCACTCATTTTCATCAATTTTGAAGTAGTTCGATGAACTTTCAGCTAGTTATTTATACCTAGTTTCGTGGGATAAACAGAATAAACAATTTTTTTCCTTGTTGAATTGGCTAGTTTATACTTTTTGTTTTAATTATTATTGGTATTGACGAGTGAGGATGGGCTTAACTATTGTTTCGGAAATACAATCATAGGTCCACACAGCCTACAACTAAATGTTACTAAAAATGAGTCCAAGTTGTAGACAAAAAATCCAAAAACAAACGTGCCTAAGTCCGTTTTTACAAGTAGAGAAAACAATGACCCAAACAAAGATTAGAGAAAATAAGATCCTAATTTCGACCAAGAAAAAAAATCCTAATTCTTTTCCTTTTTCTAAAAAAAAACAAATCACTGCAGCACGGCTCAGAAATTTTTTTTTTTATAATAAATAGCTAAACGAACTTTCATTTTTTTATATTATATATATGCACCACCACAATTATTCCGTCACTCATTATTGAAAATGAATGAAAGTTATTTATTTAAAAGTACAAATTGTTTTTTATTCATTTTAACTCTGGTTTCTTTTTCTTTTTATTTTCACGAATTTTGTATCATCACAACACATTGCTTTAGGATATAGTTTTAAAATTTTGAAGTTGATATATCACCAGAATAAAGTTTTAAGTATATGCATTTAAACATTAATACATAAAAAATATATAATACTGCAAAGGAATCGATTTGATTTGATTTGATTTTGTAAAAAAATCTGAACTAATTAAAATTAATTAATTCAATTTAGTCTAAATTTAAAGATTTTGTTCAACAAACTCAAACTAAATCAATTTGATAAAAAAAAAATGTGAGTTCAATTTGGCTCATAGAGTTGACAACTTGTAAATACCTATAAAATTCTAATTGAAAACACATGAAAAAATTCATAAAGTTGTCCTAAAAAATGAAACAATTGGAAAAATCTAATAACATTCATTAAATTTTGAATACCAATTAGAACGTTTTTTTTTATGGAAAATAAAATATCTCAAAATGTACAAAAAACAAAAAAAAAATTATTTATATAAAATATTGGAATTAGTTTTGTTTAAATTAAATTTTTTATATAATGTGAAAACGATGAGATTCAATTTATAAATTATATTAAATTATTATAATATCAAATCCTTAACACGTTTAAGTTAGATTGATTGTAAAACTAAATTAATGAATATTAAATTCTATCAGTTTAGTTTGATGAAGTAATCTGATTAGTTTGATTAAATTCGTCAGATTTATTAGATTGGATTGATATAATAAGCAGTTCTGTTATAAGTATATTCCTGTATATAGTTTATTGCTTTCTTATAAACTCCCATTCTTTATTTAAAAATCTAAAGTCTGGAATTCCCAATAATTGTTTTCAACACGTCATTATTTATCGTTTACACACCAGGGATTTTTGGTTAATTTTTTTCTTCTATATATATATATACACACGTTATTTCAAATTCAAATTAATAATGATCTAACATTTATATCCAAATCAAATTTGTAGTTCAAAATTATCTTTTGATGTTTTATTATAATTTTTAAATAATATTTTCTATAATCAATATATATATATATATATAATCCAAAACAAATTATTTTTTATTATTTCTATTTAAATTATTTTTTAGTTCAAGTTAATTCTTTTCTAATTTTTGCACATTAAATTTTTAATTCAAATTTATAAATGTATACTTTTATAATTTAAGATATTTTATCTCTTAAATATTAACCTTTTAAATTTACATTAAAACTAATTATTTTTACAGATAAAATATGTTTAAATTTATATATATATTTTATCATTTAAATATTTAATTATTTCTTCCTTGCATTTGCAGGCCAATCAAAATCTTACTATAGTATTTTAATATTTGAAAATTTTCTAATATTATTTTATGTTATTAAATTAGGAAGGTCGATGACAAAGAATTAATTATGTGAAAAAATTATTCTAATAAATTTGTTTTTAACACTTCCTTTATATTAAAAAACTTCAATATAAACATTTTTTTAAATATAAAGAAAATTTTAAAATAATAATATATATATATATATATATATATATATAATTTTTTTAGAATATATTTAATGCAACACTTCAACTAACTAAAAATCAAAATTACTATTTTTCAGGAGATCTAAACCTTATTTGATAAACTAACATTTTTAAGTAGGTATTAATATTTTTTTATGACTATTAACATTTTAAAACTATATTTAACTCATTCCTTATTTGTTTATTTATTTTATAATAATATTACTAATTATATATATATTTATTATAAAATATTTTTGGATTACTATTTATTATTTTATATATTTTATTTATTATATTATTTACTTGTTTACATAATTAATAAAAATAAAAATAAATAAATTACCTTTTTAAACTATTATTTTAAACTTTATTTATATAAAAAACTTAAAGATATTTTTAATTTTAAAAATGAAAGTTTGTTTAATTAAAATTTACTATTTTTATTAAAAAAGAATAAATATCACATTTACCAAGTTTTCATTTTTTAATTAATTATATTTTTATTTATGAATTAATTTAACAATTAATTTTATTAGATATTTTAATTTATGTTATATTATTTTTTAATGAATTTTTTGATCTTTCAATTTTTCAACTAATTTCTAAATTTTGAAAAATTTATCTGCTAATTTAGCTTAATGAATGAAAATACAATTTATTCAAAATAATTTAATAAAAAGCTATAATTAAAAAAATATTTTAGAAAATAATCTCTGTTGCTTCAAATATGGGTAAGATATATTGTAGAAATTAATTTTACTGATAATCTTTTTTAGTAAATTAGAACTATACTCACCGTGACTTATTAAAATTTAATAGAAATTCTAAAATTATGAATGAAAATTATTAAATAGAAAGTAGGCCTCACTGAAATGAATGTTTTTTAATAAATTTCTATCAACAGTGAAATATGTATTTTTTAAAATAAAGTACTATTAATTTATTTTATTTTTGACTGTTTTTTAGTGTATCTAAGGACACAATAAAAATTTATACATAGTAATTTTAAAAAAATTAAAAGATATAATATATTGATAGTATTAAATACAGTAACTTTTAATAAAAATATATTTTTATTATATATGTTTAAATACATATTAAAAATGAATTTCCTAAATCTTAAAGTATATATATATTTTAAAAATGCTAGCTGGCATTCTAAGAATATTGTCAAAACACTTTAAAGTGTTTTTTATGATTAAAAATACTATTAAGAAATATTTTTCCTAATTTTCAATACAGTTCAATGTTATTTCCAAGAATATCACTTAATCAATATCTTTAAAACACTAATTATTTAGGCCTTTTATTTTTTCTTTTTCGTGAAATAAATTAAAAACATGTTCACGTGCCTCTTGCACCAAACGGGGCTGTTAAGTGTTAACTCAGAAATTTGATTTCAATAACAGAGAAAGGAGCCCAATATTCTTGCAACCATTTATATGCATTAATAATAGAATGGGCGGCAAATAGTAAGTCCATAGTTAAATTCTCCAATAATGATGGTTCGAAAATTTTAGAATAGGATAACGTTAAATTCTATTATATAAAATTCCAAATATTTTTCTCAATTTTTTTTAAAAAATATTAAATATTTTATATTTTCAACAATTCAATATTATTATTTTTCATTTTATATTATATAAATATGAAAAATTGTTGGAATGTATTTTAATAATTATAACAAAAACTCTTACTAACCTTCTATGAAAAATTGAGTGTAGAAATCTTCCCGTTTGACACTTTTCATTAAAGGATATAACTAAGAGTAAATCACGTTCACATTTTTTAAGGTCCAATAGATTTTCATTTAATATTTTTTCAATTTTTTTATCTTATATAACTATAAAATTTAGCAAATTATTCATGCATTGAACAAATATTTTAAAATTAAAAAATTTATAAATGAAAATATTTAAAATATTTTCTAAAAAATATTAGATTTAAAATATTATTAAAATTATAATATAATTTTTATTAGTTTGATATATTAAAATTTAAATTAAGATCAATTAAAATTTTTAAAATTTAATTATCTAAAAGGAATATAATGTTAAATTTATTACAGTGTATCAAAATTTATTATTTGAATTAATTTAACATTTAAAAACTAAAAGGTGCATATTAAAAAATTAAAAGTTTAAGATAAGAAAAATCACATAATTTAATAATAATAAAAATAACTCTTAGAAAGTAAAATTATTTAAGAATGATAATTCTAATTTAATTTATAAAAATTAATATAACAACGCATACTTTTTGTAATTACATAGATTACCACATTTTTATTTGCAGTTATATTAATAAAAAATTAAAAAATTAAAAAAATTAAAAATAAAATTTTATTAAACTTCAAAAGCTGAATGCAATTTACCCGATAAATAATTATGGTTTAACATTAATTGCCATCATTTTTTAAAAACAACCAGACGTCTGGACCTGTGCATTTGCAAAGGTCAACCAAAAGAAGATGGAAAATTTGAGAAAGGAAAAAAGATAGAATAAAATGCAGGATATATACAAAGAAGTGACAAATTTAATTTTGAAAAATTTGTCACGTAATCAGGATCTGGACGGTTTATTAATGTTAAGATAATTTTATTATTTTTATAGAAAATAATATCATACATAATTCTTTTTTATTTTTTTTTCATTCACACATATTTCTAAATCTCTTTAAAACATTGAAAACGATATTTTCTGTCATAGTATGACCTTGGCGCAAAATAAAAGGTTTCCCTATCAAGCGTCTGCCCAATACAGAATTGCCGACCCACACGGTCGAGAAACGCATTCAAAAGAAAGTAAAACGTTTTTCCAAAATAAAGAGAGCAAGAATATTTTATCCTTAAATTTTAATAAATCATGATAATAATATGCTTTAAACCTAATTAACGAAGGATACATTGAATACTGAATAGAGAGTTGCAACTTGCAAGTTCATTCAAAAGGAAAGTGGTAGAGTCTCATTAGTATTGGGTTCTTGTGTTTGTTTCTTCATGCATTGTATTAAATTATTGGTTAGCAAATCCATATAAATTAAGCTAACAAAACAGTAAATGATTTTTTTTTTGTATTATTCAATGTATAATTGTGAGATTGGTCAATAATATGGAGTCGGTCAAATATTTAAAGAAAGTGATTAATGGCATTAATTAATTTCATGAATTGATATCAACCTAAATATTATTTGCATGTTAAAGTCAGTAAAAAAAATATTTAAATTTACGGGAAAATTTATTGAAAAGAAAAATGATAGATAAAGATAATCTACTTAAATGCATTTATAAAAAAAAATTAAATATTTAAAAAGATACAATTTGTGAATTTATTTAAATTTAATTATGATTGGATTGAAAATTTAAATCATGTTATAGAAAATTTTTATTAAGATTCATGATATTTTCTTTGTATAAGAGATTAGAAAATTCTATTAAAATTTAACTATTTAATTATAATTTTTTTCATAAACACAACAGAACTTTATTAATTTAGATAAGAGTTTTTCGTGTAATCTGAGTATTACCTTTTTTTTTACTCTAATTGAACCTTGTTTTGTCAAACTCTTTAATTTGTGCTTATTTTAACCTAGATACGTTATTATATGAAATGATTATTTTGTTATAAGATATCTAAATAACAAATCATGTTTTACATAATTGCATAACTATTTGCTTGTTAGGTGTTAAACTTCTCTGTCTTCTTTATTAACCTATCCCATGAAAATGGATCCACCCTTTGAGTTCAATCTTTGGAAAAAGGAAAGGGTAGAGTGTAGAGAGTAGGGTGTGAATTGGATTGCTTGAATAATTCAAGCGTCCATCAACTTAACAAAATAAAACGGCACGCCAAAGCAACGGGGTAGGGTCAAGGGGACCATGGGGCTTTTTTCCCATTTCTCAAGGTTTGGTTAGAAACTTTTGGTATTTGACAAAAAAGGGAAGTGAGCTTTCTTACTTTATTTGAACTCTATTATCAGCATAGAGCTATATGAATGTGGCAGATTGTATAAAGCATTTAAGCCTTTGGGGTCAACGGTAGTGCTAGTTGATTAATGCAAGTAACTTGATCAGAAAAAGCACGGCTCAGCTAATCCATTAACTTCATTTTCAAAAAACTTAATTAATAATCATACACCACCTTATCCCTTTATCATTAAAATCATCAATAGTCAAATCCCAGTTGCCTATTTTGTACATACACTAGCACTATACTAATAAATATAGGACCATAAGCATCACTTTTCACCACTGTTTTTCATTTGGCATCTTCTATACACCAAGAGAGAGATATGGGGGCTTGTTTTTCTTGTAATTCATCCTCTACATTCAAGAATGTCCGTGTGGTTCATCTGAACGGTTATGTAGAGGATTTTGAGGAACCAATTTCAGCTAGCCAAGTTATTGGATATCCACCAAAACACTTTATTTGCACCTCCACTCAGCTTCTTTCCTGTTCCTCAAAATCATTGAATGGAGATGCACATCTCCAACCTGGACAAATGTATTTCATGCTGCCATACTCAGTATTGCAAACTGATTTTTCTCCTGTGGACCTGGCTAGCCTTGCAAAGAGGCTCACTGCAATAGGCAAAACAAGGGCATGTGATTCCCTCAAAGGTAATAGTCCTCTTTCAAGCCAAACAGGTCTTTGGAGTTCACCCTCCAGGAGTCCTGGCAGAGTTGGGGTGGCAGTGCAAGTTGGAAAGAGTATGACGATGAATGGAGGAAAAAGCCCTTGTAGATTGCAGCCATGGAAACCTATCCTGGACACTATTAAAGAAAAGCCACTCAATAGGAGAAGTGAATCGGATTTGCAGGAATATTGTTAATGTTTTACCATGGCCTAGGATGGAAGCAGCTTAGTGGATAGGACCAAGACATGTCAGGAGGTGTGTTGATTACTGAAAAAAAAAAGTGAAATTTCAAACAAATGTTTTAGTTTACAGATAGCCATGATATGTATTTGAAAACTTCTGTATATGATTCTCCTGACCTGTACTGAAGAATGTCCCTGAGGACATATTACTACTTTTTAAGCACTGTATGGTGTAGATGTCAAATCTAAATCTTATTAAAATTGGAAGTGAGGCAAGATATACAAGAGTTATGTCTGGTTAATTCTTTTTAGAATTTGTTTTGTTTTTAATTTTTTTGGCACTCTTACAGTCTTCTAGGTACATTGGACGTGTGTACCTTTCATTTTTATAGATAGAATTTTAGGGGGAGGGGATGATGCTCTAGTCCAAGGCAGGAAAAACTTCCTGGCCTTAAAAATACTTAGGACTTATAGTGGAAGTTCAAACCTGCTACCAATATTTTATCTTACTCCACCCAACCAATTATTTGGGATTGTAAGTGTGTACCTCAAATTTTTGGAGTAGGATACAGGAATTGCGACAACAGATAACATTTCTTTTTTTTTTTTTAGTTTATTTTAACAATTAATGAGCGACTATATGGTAGTGCAAATGAAGGGAAAGGATTTGAATTCATGAAATGGTTGGAGTTTGGTAGCCAAAGTTGTATTCCAGAAGCAAATGCTTCTTCTTATCAGTTATCACAAATTGAGAAACAATATTGGTGTTTCATATATAATTCCTTATTTTGGTAAAAAAGAAGAAGCTTGGATGATTCTTTTTCTGTTCATGACTAGAATTCACAATCAACACGTGGTTGACTTGTTGCTCAGTTATAAAGAGTAGATTGGTTTAGCTACTGACGACTTTGACAATATCAGACTTCCTTAATGAGTTTTAAAACATACGAAAAAAGTGTTAACAATGGAGTCATTGTTGTGGTATAAACATACAGCTAGCAAATTACAAGGTGACAATAGGGGCGTTTGGGACCCACTTTTGAATTGGAGAACAGTCCCAGCCTTCATCTTTGCTATAAGATACCCTGAAGTGTTTAGGAACCCAAGTTTCCCCTCTTGACTCTCTTTCTCTCAGGAGCTCCCTCTGTCTTTCCTCCACCATCTTCTTTGCTTCTCTTGCTTTTTCCCAGTCTTTGCACAATATGGCTTGGCTCAATTCACCCCAAACAAGAGCTGTTTCTGTTGGCCACACACTCTGATAATGTACAACATACTCTCTTATCAAACTTACCAAGACATGCACATTCATATTTTCAGCAACAAAATTTGACAAAAGGATATTTCTGTTTTTCCAATGTATGTCCAAGATCACACAATAAGAACCTATATATAGTATGTTTTTATTTGAAATCACCAGATCCAATGCACTGGTAACATTAAATGCTATCTATTTATTGATTTCCTATTGTTTATCCTTGTACACATTAGAAAAACTGTTTTTATAAAATATGCTTTGTTAATGAAGGCCAGAATTATGAAAATAGTGTTGTGTATTTGCATTATTGAAGGTACTGTTTTTTGATACTTGAATTCATAAAGGAAGTTTGTTTTTTTTGGGGGGGGGGGGGGGGGAGGAGATGAAACTAGAACAATTAAGGAAAATATATATTCATTACCTCTGGATCCTTGACAATAGGAGATTGAATCCCTGAAATAACTTGTTTTGCATCATATATCACTCTTACTTCTGCATTAGTTGTACTCTTCACTGTTACAGTACTGTTGCATTGCGCTTTACGGGATTAGGAATATATCATCAAAATATTATAAACAATTGACAAACACTGCTTCTTAATATAAAAATAACAAGCAAAAGTTGTCCTTATAGGTAGTTAATAAAACTTCAAAAGTGAGATACCTATCCCAGTGACCTTCAATTTTGTATAGAATCTTCATGGACAATGAATCAAAGATCTTCCCTTTAATCTGTCTTCGATTTCCCCCAAATCCAAAGAAAGATTGACTTAGGTAGCTTAATTCTGCCACAAGTCTTGTTTCTTGGCACCTGATACTGACGTTGCCAACCCATTCAGTCCCAGGAACTGGAAGAATTCTGATAACAAGATTAGGAGAATTCATTTCATATGTCTCTCCATGATTGTGAAGCCTCAGTTGCCGCTTGCCATGCACCTTAGTTTCTACTGAAGTACCTGCATATTTAGTTTTATTATGTATAAGTAAATTTAATCACAAAAAAAGTTTTAAGCAATAGAAAACATTAGAACATCCATGTTCCAACTCAATTTAAGGCAAAATTAAGAATGCAAAAAAGATTTATAAGAGCAGATAATACTATTAAATATAAATCTAGAAAAATTAGAATATGATTTTATTTATCACACAACATATGTAGAAGATTTTTACCAGTGAATTTTGGAACAGGAAAGTGGCACCATATCATTTCTATGTTTTCCTTGTCATCAGTGGCATGGAGGGCAGATACCGGAGGGTGGTGTGAAACCTGCAAACAAAAGTACAAAACGGGCATGTAAATCCAATTATCTTAAAAAAAAGAGAGGGTATGTGTGGATTTTGTCCACAAGGCCATGACATGATCAAGTATTAATTTAAGCATTGAATGAAATTCTCTTTTAGTACCAGCACATGATTATATATTCCTTCTCTTAAAATACCAATAACCATTTGTTCTTGATTTAAGTCGAAAATGAGAATGTAAAGAACATTGTGATTGTGAGTATGTATGTACCTGCTCTAGTAAGACATTAAGGTTGCCTTTGGAAACATGATGAGTCTCAGCAAGAGTAGGATTGTAGGGAGCAACTCCAAACCTTGGAGGGCGTGTGGTTGAAATGCTCCATGCTACAACTGATATAAGTCTATCCATTGCTGTCTTCCCATTGTTGATGCTGCTTAGCATGTCCAATGCTGTGCAATATACACCTTCCGCATAGCATTGAAGCTGTGACTTTGGCATGTTAAACACAGGTGGCAGCTGTGGAATGTTATTATATACACATTCAACATTCAACAATCAAATATATTTATTTTCAAAATTTTTAAGCAAAATCTAAACTTGCCTTGAAGCATGAGAGTTCAGATCCTCGCCGCACATTCTTAAAGAGACTTAGTATGCGCTGCAGAATATTTGAACTTTCAGAATTCGCATCCGAATCTGATTGGCTTTCAAGTGTTAATGGTTTTGAGAGCACAATTTTCTTCTCCTACACCAAAATAACCAAACAAGGCTTTATTATATTTCACACTCACAAGTATGCATGACAGTGATATGATTAGGAATTAGTGTTAAAGAAATTAAGTGTCACCAGTGATATTTTACAATGATAAAGAATATAAGAAGGTGAGAATATCCATAAACTAGCTTTATATCTTTAATGGGTTAAGTACTCTTTTATCACCTTATAAAAAAAAACAAAATAATATTTGAAATTTAATGTTTAAATCTATGTATCTCGCTATCATACACAAATCAAAATATGAGCCTAAAATTAGTACTTAACAGTTAGCACCCTTTTAACTAACAGGACATGCAATATAATATGCAAACTTAGATCTTATGAAACTAAAGCATGAATCCCTCTTACAATTCAAGTATGGACTTGTAAGGGAGGATAGAGTCAAATATTAGAAGACTTGCGTTAATATGATTCACACCAATCTTAATTAAAACACCCAAAACCCCTTTCTGGCAGATATTATGTGCGAAAATCATAATTAATCATTAACATAATTAATTAGTCATCGTATAACTAATATAAGTTAATCACTTTGCTGATAATTCATTCTTCAATTCGATCCATAAAACTAGTCATACATGGAAATAAATGAATCACAAGCGCTTCCCTTTCCGGTGTTTGAAAAAATTAATGAATCAACTCATTAATAGTTAAAAAATTAGTTAAAACTAATAAATTAAAATAAAATTATATTAAAATTGTCAAACATTAATATTTTTTAATTAGTATGTATTTCGTCCACCAAAAATTAATTTGTTAACACAAAACTTTGAAAGTTTATACTAATAATATAATATGTTATATTAATATTTGATATATCAATAACATATATTAATATTTTTTGCCAATAATGTGTATATGCTAATAATTTAATTTGTTTTTAAAAAATGTTATATTAACAAAGGTTAATCCAATGATAAATAATCATTTTCTCTAATTCTATTTATAAGGTTTTTTTAACCAAATGACATATAAGAAAATTTATTAAATTTAATTAATATATTAATTTTTCAAATTTTTATTACAACATTTCATGTGTATCTCTACCTATTTAAAAGTAAACTCTATTATAGGCACCTACCTAGAAGGTTGATGTTGTACCAGACCTATAAATTAATTACAACTTTGATTCTTTCTCGTACTAGCTTCCAATGAAGCAAGTGGAGAAGCCGCAAAGAAAAATTAATAAGTTAATGAGTTTTAATACATCTTTAATTATTAAATACTAAAAAAGAGCCCAAGATATTAATAGAATAGCTATAGAACATTTACTAATAATAAAAAGTATATTTAAAAAAATTATTGACATTTGTTG
The DNA here is from genome assembly GCA_037954105.1 of Canavalia gladiata. Taxonomy (NCBI): domain Eukaryota; kingdom Viridiplantae; phylum Streptophyta; class Magnoliopsida; order Fabales; family Fabaceae; genus Canavalia; species Canavalia gladiata. The sequence continues at coordinate 37,741,172 of CM075662.1, read as the reverse complement.
TATATAAATAATAACAATATCCTATCTATGAGAAAAGACAACAAACTCAATTAAATCCACAAGAAGCATTCATTTTTCTAACTATCGCGAACCACAAGTTCATATTTTATGCAACTCTAATTATCAACTCAACTCTAGCTCCAATTTCCATTTTCAAAACATTAAGCGTTTATTGCATTAAAAACACCTAACAAGTATACGTATGTTACATATGAGATATTTAAAGTAAAAATAATTACAATTTTAATCTAATTAATAAATTTTTTTTAGTGATAAAAAAGAAGCATAAAGATTTTTTGGATCCAAACTTTTAATTTTAAAATTTATTTAAATAAAAATTATTTATTAATAATTTACAAGTATTGCATTATGTGCACTGTTAATTGAAATAATTTTATTATTAATTAAAAAATATAGAGAAAGTAAACCTTTTTTTAAATGAATAATTAATTTAAAATAATATATATATATATATAAATTTGATGTAAACTTTTAAAAAGTATGTGCCACAAAATAAATATAATACATAATTATGTAAGGAAAGATAATGTAAAAATTATGTTATTTTGAAAATGAAGAATTACATTTATTATACATAAATATATTTTAAAAAAATAGCAGCTGAAAAATGAAAGAAAATCAATATCCAAAAGGAGGAAAAGGACATAAAGAAAGAAACATTGAATTCATCCCGAAGTGTTGTGATTTTTCACTTTTTCGTGTATATATGTATATTATAGATAAATAGAACAGTAAGACCGACAAATTTTTGAATAATTATATTTGTATGATGATATTTTTGAATTTTTTATATAATAAAACATTATGTAATCTTGATCAAGTTAAAATGTAACTGTAAACTTAAAATTACAATGCAAAAATCAGAAGTGAAGCCTAAAAGGATTTCTAAAAGATTTAGCAGCATGTTTTTTCATTTGTTACGTTCAAATCCAGTGCTAATTGGCTTGTAATATAACTGCACAAGTTGCAATTTCAAACTTGGTCATACGTACATATTGCAAATATCCTCAACTCCAACCAAACCAACAGTGTCATGGATGAAGCATGCCATGAATACATTCAAGATAAAATTTAACATGGATAAAACCTTTAAATAATAATGATTAAGGGATTGGAATAGTATTTTGTTTAGCAGATATTCAAACTAAAAAGGTGACAACTATGGAGGGGGACATAAAAAAAATGTTTACAATGATTTATAGACTTAAAGCACACAATGACCAATGTTAAGGGATAAATTTTTCCATTGCTTCATATGTAAAAAGCTTTAACTGTGACTTAATTTTTTAAAAATTATAATTTGGTATTGGCTTTGTTAACACATCTTAAGCATTATTTGGAAATGAAATTTTGGAAGAAAAGCAGAAATTAAAATGGAATGAACCATAATTTGAGAGGGAAAGAGGAGAGAATAAAGATATAAAAAAAAGTATATTTTAAAAAATGAATAACACGCATGAATGATCAGAAATACGTAATCCTATGAACAGGAATAAAATAACCGGAGAAATACTGTTTATTTATTTTTATAGTTCTTAAAGTGCTGGAAAACAAACAACTTTGTGAAAACATATGTGAATAAATAAAATTTCACGGAGGGACAGAGAAGATTTAGAAAGATTGAATCAGAATATACCATTTATCAGAAATTTGGTGAACACAGAAGTGGTATCAGCAGCTGAATGAATGGGAGCAAAGTTGGTGAATTGTGAGGCAATGGAAAAAGCCTTTGCAGAGTGAGCAGAGTACTCTCTGGACACACAACCTCACCGAATTCTCTTTCTACAAGAATTTAAGAATATAAAACTTGCCAAGGTTTGGAACTTTATAATCACATTATTATTATTTTTGTTTTCTTTTTTATATTAACATAAATTTAAGGAAAAAAGAAAGTATATATCATATTTGAAATAAAGAGAAATAAAGTGTATCCTAATCATAACTACTGAGAGGTTGTAGATATGCTACGAGAGAGAACAAATACCAAAGGTATTGACATTGACATAAACCATTCAAGGTAAGGGCAACATTTGTTGGGGGTTGAAATTAAAGAGAATTAATTGAGTTTACTATCAATAGAACAGTAAATTAAATGCATGGTACGTACTGTCACTGTTACATCTATGTTGGTCACGGTATTACATGTATGGGAGACCGGCTTAAACCAAAAAAAATAAGAAATAAAATGCACAACAAGTGCATGTGTTTTTTTTCTTATTTTGAATCAACGAGTGAATCTGATATCTATAATTAAATAATTTTTTTTAATGTATGTTTGATGGCAGAAGAATTCATGTATTAAATGTTTTTATTAAAAATTATATGATCTAATGTATTTATAATATTAAATATTATAATTTTTAATAAAAATTTACTACAAAATGCTGATCTTATTTCTTGGTATTGATTTTACAATTTTTTATATGTATCTAACTACATATGATAAAAATTTATACATTATTTTTTTATTAAAATTTATAAAATTAAATATATTAAAATTATTAAACACTAAGTTTTTCAATAATAATTTATCATTATTAATTTTTTATTGTTATACACTACTATTGCTACTATTATATAATATGATGTTTGTTATTATTTTTCTTTTGTTTACAATAAGTATGCTAACAAAATAAATATAAAATATTTTTTTTAATTTTTTATTTATGTGTCTATAGATACACAATAGATTTGATTATTATTATTATTATTATGTAGTTTAAATTTGTAACCCAATGGAGTTTATAACCATGTGTATTTTAATATAATAATAAGATGAACTTAAAATTATGAATCAAAAATCAAGTAGGTGTCATCTGACACGAAAATGAAATTTTCGGTTTAGGTTCTTGATGGGATATTTCCATCAGCATGTCTAGAATAGTACTGTTCATTCGAGTTGAGGAGTTGGGGATGCTGATTAAGTTTGGGGCGAATGAAGATAAGTTAAAGATGAATGCAACAAAAACTACAACTATGCAATTCGTGTTTGAGTTCTTGGAGATAATGACCTGTAAGTTTTTTATTTTTATTTTTATTTTTAAGTTTTATTGAACTATTTGTAAGTTTTTTATATACTTTTATTTTATTAGTTATTTTATATACAATAAGTTAAAATATAAAATTGTTAACTTATTGTTGAAAACTGAATTTACGCTTAACTAAATCGTAAAATTAATTTATAAAATGAGGTTTGTCATATATATATATATATGGTTTAAACAATATAAAAAGTAAAAACTTCCAATTCTTATCTACATATATACACTATCTAATGTGCATAGTTTTAATCAAGAGGAATAATTATTCACCATATCATAATTTGTATACAATATTTATAAATCAAAGATAAGCGGTAAATTTAGATATTAAATATTTGTGTGTTGCTATGTTAATTTAAAGAATATGTCAAAAATTAGATTGCATTAAAAAATTGTCTCATTATTATTTTAAAACAATTATTTTTAACGATACAATGTTATTCTTCGTAATATTTCCAACATGAGTAATAAAAAAAATCTTCAAATTTTGAATATAATTCATTCTCTTTTAATATAGTTTTTTTTACATGTAAAAAGAGCTTATATAAGTTAAATCTAAAAATCTCTCTTGGATATATTAAGATAAGATTTAAGCTTAAAAAACACTTATGTTTAAAGTGTCACTATTTTATATTTTAACTTTATTTCTACCATACTATATTACTCTTATTGTCAGGCAAATTTTTATTTTTTATAAAGACAATATTATTACTTTTTATGAAGCTATTTTATCATCCACTGTTAATGATTTTTGTTTGAATGAAACAATAAAATCAAAAGGTAAAATGTAATTTTTTTTTAAAAAAAACCATGAACGATAGCTAAGCTAAAGAATATAAAATAATTAAAAATAATTAATAGTAAAATATATTTAAAATATGTATCATTATTTAATGTTACAGTATTTAGTTTAGTTATTAAATATTTTATTTAAATTATTTATAATAAAATATTTAATTATTGATAAAAATTTTAAAGATAAAATAAATTTATTTATAAAAAATTAAAAATAAATATTTATAATTTTAAAGAATAAAACTTTCTTAATTTAAAAGTATATTTTTTATTAAAAAACATATTAAATATATAATCATCAAAATAGTTATAAATTTATATTTTAATATAAATAAAAATAAAAATAAAAATAAAATATTATTCTTATTTTTAATATAATAATTTAATTTAAATAAATAAAAAAATTATAATTTATAATTAATACAAATTGTAACATTTAAATTTTAATTTGATAATTATATATTTATTTATTATTTTATTTTTATTATTTAATTTAAAAAATAATTTATCAAGGCGTGTGAATAAATATTTTTAACTTTTATTTAACTTTGGCCTATTTTTAATTTGCAGCTATCTTAGGTAGGCGGTGAATGAAAAATGAATGCAGCGGGGCCCTAACCCTTATATATAAGTTGCTTTCATTCAGTGCGGTTTGGCTTCTCAGACTTATGTTTAGATAAATAGAGGAAGCTTAAGGTTAAAAAAATTTTGTTTAACGAGTTTATTTTTTTATATATATTATATAATATTAATATTTATTAATTTTATTTAATAATTTTTTATTTTATAAATTTTAAATTTAAAAATATTCTTAATAATTTGTTTATATAAATTTTAAATTTATTTATTAATTTTTTTGAAATATAAATTTTTAATTAAACTGCTAAGTTTTGTAAAATTTAAACTCAAATTTCAAGAGTTTTAAATATTTAAAATTTAACTTTCGATCTATTTTTTTACTTTAAATAAATATCATCTTTTATAATAAAAATAAAATTAATAATATATTTGACTCTATTTTTTAAAATAATCAATTTTAAATTATCTTAAAGTTAAAAATAAGTAATTAAAATTTTAAAATTAATAAAAATTTAATTATATTTTTGTCCTGTAATTTGATTTGTGAACAATTTTAGTTCCTCAATATTTTTTGTAAGTAATTTTAGTCTCCATACTTTTCAAATTTAGTTCATCAAATTTAATTTTAAAAAAATTTCTTATTTTTAAATATTTAAAATCATTTCAGGTTTTAAAACTTTCATAAACCTTCTAAAAATTTAGAAAATAAATTTAACAATCTGAATTTAAAAAATAATAAAGGATAAAATTTACTAAATTTTAAAAGTTAAAAGATCAAAATTATTAAAAAGAGTTGAAGAATCAAAATTACATATAAATTAAATTAGAAAGATTAAAAACACAATTAAATCTAAAATAAATTAATATGTATTAAATTGAGAGCATAAATGCTAACCTCTAGCTAAAATACTAGTTGTACGGTGATTAAAAAAATATGGATGTGAATTCAGAGAAGATTAAAAAAATAGAGAATTAAAAAGATGATGTAAAAGAAAGTAAGATAATAAAAGATGATGTAATTTTTTTTAAAAAAATAAAGGTGTAAAGAAAGGAAAAAATTACAAGTATATAATTACTTGCAATTGGAAACTTGAAATGAAGCCAGCCACCGATACTTTCTATATATGGACCCCAAAGCACTGGTTCGTGGACGGTTTTTCTTATGATTTATTCGGGTGATTTGAAAAATATTAAGTAAAGAATTAGTGGATAATAATTGAAGTAAAAATAAAAAAATAAGTTATTTGAATAGAATAAAAATAAAAAATAGAAAGAAATATCAGTAGTATAAATTTTAATTTATATATATTTTAAAAATATAATTTTTATTATATTTTTTAATTTTATAAAATTTATTTAATAATTTTTATAATTTAAATAAATAAAAATAAAAATTTGATTTTTTTAAAGAGGAGAAAATATTTTTTTGAATTTTATATAAATTAATTTTTTCTTTCTATATAAAATAAATATAAAAAAAAAAAAGAAATTCATTCAAATTTTCAAAAAGTAAAATCTTTTCATCCTATTTTTTTTCAATTCAACAATGCATTAGAGTATGTTTAATTAAATACTCGAGTCAGTTAAAAATTTAAGATATTAGACAAAATTTTATTAAAATGTTTTAACATTGTTTGATAGAAAAATTTTTTTAATTAGTTATTATCATTTTTAAAATTTTATTTAGAGTGCTGCTTGAATTTTTTATATCTTAATTAGTTAATTAAAATTATTTTTTAATTCTTTTTATTTTTAAAAATTTAATATTTTCTTATTTTTGGGCAACGACATTATTAACTTATTGTAAGATTTTTATTATTATAGAAAATTATTTTAAATGTTATTTTAATACTATTTTATTTGTTTTAATTATTGTACTGTTTATTTTTTTTTAAATTAAAATACTTCATTAATAAAAATTTAAAATATAAAAAAAATTTATATAAAATATTTTATCTAAAATTTATTTAAATAATAATTTAAGATATATTTTAAATTTTGAAGAAAATTTATTTCATTAAATTTTAATAGATTCTATGTTGAAAAAAAATCTCATACTTATCAAATTTTAGTTTAATAATTAATAATTAATAATTTTTATACTTTTTTATTTTTTATTTAATAATTAAATTTCTCAAAATTTATAATGAATATACTTGATAAAATTAATTGATAAGTTAAGTAAAAATTAAAAATTTAATTAAAATCTCAAAACTAAACTAGTTGATTAAAAAAATGTGCATCAGTAGATGTATTTCAGAAAAACTAAAAAGCATCGTTCGAATATTTATCATATTATAAAAAAGGCATCACATTAATATTTATATAACCATAAATATTTTCACCGAAAAAAGAGCATCTATTTTTGAAGGATAAACTCACTTGAAAAAAAAAACAGCGCATTATACAGGAATATACTTGACAGTAATAAACCTTTTTTATTCAAAAATTAGATTAAAAAAAATAGAAAACAATGTTTAGAAGCACCAAGAATAATAGAAGGGTGCGAGGAGAAAGAACAAGTATTTATGATTAACCAAGTAGCATTTGCTTTTAAACATCATATCATGGTACTTCACAATGACTTAAGGGGCGATTATGGGGGCAGCAGGGACCCATTTATAAATGGGTGAACAAGTCCATTCTTTCTTATCTTTACTGTAAGATACCCTAAAATTCTTAGGAATCCAAGTTTTTTCTTCTATGTCTCTTTCTCTCAATATCTTCCTTTGTATTTCCTCCACGCATTTCTTTGCTTCCTTTGCTTTCTCCCAGTCTTTCCTCATAATGGCTTGACTCAACTCACTCCATACAAGGGCTGATTCGGTTGGCCACACGCTCTGATGAACAATATGTCCAGAAAATAAACCATAACACATTTTTTTCATTTTTAATATTCTGATTTCTGATACTCAAAATCAGTCAAGTTTGACACTTGTAATTAGTATCAATGAATCCTATCCAAAAATTTAAATTCAAACGGTAACCTATAAGGATTAAAATTATTATTATAAGAAATTAAGTTAGTTAATAATGTGCGAAATTTGTCCAGTTTAAGTGTTTGACCGTATCACTCCAAATGATTTTTTCTTAGTAAACTATTTCAAGTTATCAAAACATATATTTTATAAAAATAAGCTCGTCTAAAACACAGGACGATTTCAGTTTTGCTTGGGGTATGGTTGGTTATAGTATGTTTTGGATAAGGGGAAAGAGGAATGAAAAATATATATGTTTAGATTTTGAATTGTTTGTTTATGTATGAAAATAGGAAGAAAGTGTTTTTTATGGATTATATTAAAAATGTATTCTTTTCAAATAGAAGAGAAAAATGTGGTAGAATTTTTATTTTATTTTATTTTAAATTATTAAAATTATTATATAATTTTAAAAAATATTATGTTCATCAAAATACATAATAAAAAATTTAAATTTTATTTTTGAATTTATATAAAATAAAATTTATATTATAAATATATATATATTTTTTTTTATAATTTAAATAAGAGAAAAAAAATTTCTCTTTCTTATATTTTTATTTATTTAAAATAATTTTTTTTTATTTTCTTTCTTTTCATATTTTTATTTATTTATAATTTAAATAAGAGAAACAATTTTTTTTCTCTTTCTTATATTTTTATTTATTTAAAATAAATAATTTTTTATTTTTATTTTTATTTTCTTTCTTTTCATTAGGTGATTAAATACTTCATGAAACCTATAACTAAATATCCCAAGAAGGGGAATGCAGACAGAAAAGAAGTTGATTAATTACCTCTGCGTCCTTGACGATAGGAACTTTGAGCCCTGAAATGACTTCTTTTGCATCGTATATTACTCTCACTTCCCCACTATTTGTATCCTTCACTCTAACAGTCCTATATAAATTTAATTTGATAAGAAACGTGTCACTGTAATGTATGCAATTCTTGAAGAATCAAATCGGGTCGCTCTTGTTTAAACACGTCACCGGTGAATGGTTGATTGATATGTGTGATTTAATCAATCACTTATCATTGATTAGTTCTTTCTGTACAATGTCTTAAGTTGACTACTCATACAACGATTTTATTAGAATTGCACACTTCATGATGAAATAAATGAAAAAAGGTACAATGCATTTAATTGGAGGGATCATACGTACCTATCCCAATGACCATCAACTTCATACAGAACTTTGAGCAATGATGAATCAAGGATCTTCCCTTTGATCAATTTACGATTTCCCCCAAATCCTAGAAAAGAATGGCTTGATCTGTAGGATAGTTCAGCTACAAGACCTGTCTCTAGGCACCGTATATTAACATTGCCAATCCAATCAACTCCAGGAACCGGAAGAATTCTAATTGAAAGGCGAGGACTATTCATTTCATATGTTTCTCCATGATTTAGGAGCTTCAGCAACCTCTTACCATGCACTTGGGTTTCAATAGATGTACCTGCATATTTAGTTTGAAATAACACTCTCGTGAATTTACAGAACATAGCTAAGAGCCTAACATTCAGAACTTTAAATTTGACTTGAGCCAGGTTAAAATACTTATTAATATCATTGGGGACTAATACAAGATTCCAAGACAATCATGCATAATTATGCTCAATTTCATTGTTTATAAGCAATGTTTTTCCACTTACACAATCCTTTTGACCTCTTCAACATATGGAAACTCATTGCTGAGACAGATCTTAATTAAACTTATAGCAATGATATATATATATATATATATATATATATATATATATATATATATACACACTTTTTAATTATGTGTTAGTGTGGATTTAAGTAACATATGATTATAGAAAAAATACCACGAAACTTTGGAACAGGTTGCTGACACCATATCATTTCAATGTTTTCCTTTTCATCTGTTGCATGAAGGGCAGATACTGGAGGGTTAAGTGAAACCTGCAGACATGAAAATGTGAGAATATTATTGTATTTAAATTTTAAACTATTAAATAAAGAGCGGGTCAAAGAGGTTCAAAATGTAGCATCATCTAAGTGGCCTTAATGAGCATCTACTAAAAAAGTTGTGTAGCAAAATAAAGGACTAATACAGAATTGAGAAACAACAATTACCTGCTCCAGTAGCACATTGAGATTGCCCTTAGACACATGGTGGGTCTCTCCAAGAGTGGGATAATAAGGAGCAACCCCAAAAGATGAAGGGCGTGTGGTAGATATGCTCCATGCTACCACGGATGTGAATCTATCTAGCGGACTCTGTTCACTGTTGCATTTGCTCAGCAAATTGGAGGATGTGCAGTACACTGATTCACCACAGCATTGAAGTTGAGATTTTGGGAAATGAAACATAGGCGGCAGCTGTACAAAACCCAACATGCTTTAATCTATGTGAATATTTAATCACTTTTTTCATATTAGACATTTCATAATTGCAATTAAATTACATACACATAAAACCTATGCTTTAGACAGTATCGAAATTAGATACTCTATTATAACATTATTTCCTATCTTTTATTATTCAACTGCAACCAAGCATAAATTTTAGGTTAATTACAAGTTGTGTAAGCATGATTATACTGCATAATTTCTTAGCTTGTTAAAACCAACAACACATCTAAGATTAGCTTTCAGTTAAGTAAGTAATTAATTTGGTTTTATCAATGTGTATAGTAGAAATCTGAAATCTGAATCCCCTAGGGTAGCTAGTAAGGAACTTGCCTGGAAGTGTGTGAGATCTGATCCTGGCCGCACATTCTTGAGTAGACTTAACAAACGACGGAGGAGATTGGGGGCTCTATAAGTCACATCCAAATCTGATTCACCATCCAATGAGAAGGGCTTCGTCAGAACAATTTTGATGTCCTTCTTCCGTTGGGTTATCTCCATCGCCTTCACCACCATCAAACATATTCTATCACTTTTCTATGCTTACATTTATAATAACCTCGAGCTATATCGTGCATTCTGTGCATAAATAAAACTTAAAACTATGTGCAATTATTTAATTAATGAATTTTTAAAAATGTATAATTAATTAAAAAATGTATAAAACAGGATATTTAAATTTTTTTTTAGAGTTCTGCTCATTTATAATCACCCATCGTGTATATCCTATCGTTTTATTTGTATACATTGAATTGTAGAACTTAATCATTTATAAATTAATGAATTTAATTTTGATATATAATTGATATATTTTTTATATTATTAATTAATTAAAAATATTGTAAATATTATTTTTAAAATAATTATTAAATAAATTCATAATTTGAACTATACAATAATTAATGATAAAATGTCAATAAAATTTTTTATACTAAAAATATATTTCAATGCATTGTTTGAATATGAAAAATATAGGAGGAAAGAATGAAAAAGGAAGAAAATAAATTAGAATTTTTTTATTTGGATCAATTTATCTTATATGGAGAAAAAATTATTTTTCCTAAACCTCTCATTTTTACTTCTCTCTTATAAAGAGAAAATTGAAAGAGAAATGTTTCATTTTTTATTTTAGTATTTTAATTATTAATTTAAAATAAAAATTATAATATTAATAACAGAATAATATAATAAAAATTAAAAAAAATACTTAAATTAAAATTTTAATTTAGATAAATAAAATTTATACTATTAATTTATTTTTAATTTTTTATTTATACAAATAAACAAAAAAAAATTCTTTCATTTATATACATTCAAACAATTCATTTTTCTTTTTTCTTTATATTATATATCATATCCTTCTATTTGTTTTTCTCATCTTTCTTTCATTTCAAACATGATCTAAACCATGCCTAAATGACGATCCCCTCCTTCAGCCAAAAGAAAATATTAAACCACCTAAATTTCCAAAATTTGTCACAAAGCAGTGTCCCAGAAAAGTAAATAAAAAAAAATGCAAGGTCAGACTTTTTAGTAGAATTAATGTGATTCGGATTTGAGCTTAATTAAGTTTTAACCTTAGGTTTTCAACATTGATGAAAAAAAAGTGAAACATTATCTGATAATGAACTGTTTTCTGTTTTGTATGAATGTACTCAAGATTTAGAAGAAAAAAAAAAGGTCATGTTTTTTGGGAAATCCACTTGCATCAGCGTCAAATGAACCAAAAGGGGATAAGGAGAGAAAACAGAGAAACGAATTTAAAAACGAGAACAGCTACAACTATAAGAAACTTGAGTTGGCATCAACAATATTCCAAGGCATTGTGTACATATACATACGTACATATTCTATCACATTATATATGATATTATATATATATATATATATATATATATATATATATATATATTCTTGACTTTATGTTCCACTTACTTTTCAGTTAACAGCATTTTTCCTATATATAACAACCTTTTTGCTCTCTTTTTCAAGTTTCATTTTTCATGTGGCTTGATGAGACAAAAAGCATATATATTATTATAATATTATAATGATACATGATCAGATATATTGTATTATATTGCATGATTAGCTAACATGTCTATACAGAGAATATGAGTGAGCATTAGTCGGAATACCACTTATTTGGGCCTCCCAGGACTAAAACCACCCTTTTGAGGTGCCGGAAAACAGCCATAGGAAAATTTAGAAAGAATGAAATCCTACTTGAACTAAAAACAATAGATGTTATAACAAGCATGATCTGGATGAGGTGCAACGGCAGAACCATGTTTATACTCATACACAAATGGAAACAGTTGAGAAACAGAGGACATACCGTGTGAGATTTGATGAAAAAGAATCAGAATCTGACAGCAAAAGGAGAAAACTTGTAAAGACTGTAGTCTAACTAATTTAAATGGATATTGCCACTTTGGGGTTTATAATATGGAAATGAACTGTCATTCGGGCCATAGAGAGAGAGAGAGAGAGAGAGAGAGAGTTATGGGCTATTCTATACGGTTGCGTCTTCGCCCTTATTTTTTTCCCCTCTTCCAAAATAAAATTATTCTCAGTGGTCAATGAGATTTGGCTATTTGTTAAAATTTGGAACTCAGAAGGACATGGTTAATAAATATCTTATCAATTATCACAATAGCCTCACCCAAATTATAGGAGTACTCATCGCATCACCAACTTCACTTCAAATTTTATTACTGTTATCTTATCATTTATAACGGTTTCTTGATATTTTTCCTTATTTTCTCTACCATTCTTGTACCGTTTGCCCTGCTCCTGTATACTGTAAACTGTGTAAAATAATAATAATTGTTCTTTATGTAGTTTTGAATGGTGTTTAAGGATTGGGCTCGATTGAATTTAGGGAAAAAAGAACTCCAAATCTATTAAAATAAAATGGGTTAAGATGGATTAGATTTTGTTAATTTTAAGTTTACAACCCAAACTAAATTAACTTGATCAAGAATGAGTAAAATCTATCAAATCTTAAAAACAATATATGCTGAAAAAAATTTAAAAATAACAAATATGACATTATTTAATTTTTTATTATATATATATATAATAACAATAATATTAAATTTTATCAAATCAGGTTGGATGAATCCAGTATATATGCTTAAATAATTGGATTTACCATGTTTTCAAAACAAATCAACCTTTTTGCTGTGAATTGGATCAGAATGAACAAATTCATTAAATTTACTCAACCTATAAATATCTTACTATAAAAATATATGTCCATGTAACCTATAAATTTGTTAATAAAAGTATATTTTCTGAATCTCTACATGATGTCAATCTCACTTAATTATTAGTTCAATTAGCTTTTATTCGACGAAAATTCTCTTTTTAAGTGGATATCCTATTCCATAATTAAACAATCTCAACTAATAAAGAAGTGTAAACAACTTATTAAATAGTTGACTAAAAAACTTACTTATTCAACAAATTTATCTCATGAAAGTTTATATTATGAGTTTAACTATAATGTTTAAATAAGTAAAAGAAACTTATTTTAAGAAATTTTATTGTGAAACTTATTTAAATGAATTAAAAATTATTTACGAAAAGATTATGACAAATTGTTTTCATAAATCTAAATAGCTTCCTTATAAACTCTTTTAAATATTCCTTAAATAAAATTTGAAACAATAAAATAAAATCAACGCTTAATACACCATGTAGTGAAGCATTTATTATTAAACAAATTCAACTTTACGATTTTAGGTTTCAACTTCCCCCTCAAATTGTTATTTTCAGCAAGCTAATTAACACCAAAGGAACCTCATTCGTCACATGCCCAGAAGTAGCTAAAGCCGTGCACTTCTGGTAAACATTGACTTATTGGTCATATTATTATTATTATCACATCGGGAATAATTTTATTGGTTATTATCCATCTAAAAACTCACGCTGTAAATAATATTATCTATAAGCATCTCGATCTCTCGCAACTTTTATGTCATTTACGTATACGCATCTCAAAAATACTCTCCAATATAAAATAAAATAAAAAAGACACTTTTTGATTTTCCATTTTGGTTGTCTGTAAATTCAACGGTTTATAAGAATGTGTTGAAAACTTTAACATGAATTACTCTTAGAAATATCTAACCTATCTCTTCTCATGTTATTAATATACTAGTTATGTGTTTTTAATACATAAGATTTTGTTGAGCATTTGTTGAACATGCATTAGAACGTCCAATAAAATATGAACATGTTAGAGAGATAATTTTTATTAAATTTAATTAATGTAATTTGTAACCAATAATAATGGATATTGTAAAATAAAATTATATCTTTCTCCCCTCAATATCATGTTAGTTAACAACATGGAAGAGAGAATCCAAATTAATACTACCTTTTATCTTTTTTATCTATCATTATTTCAAAAAAAATTATTTCTTTTTAATTATCACTTTAAAATTTTTAAAAAATATATTTATTACTTTTTTATTTGATATATACTTACTCTACACAAAAATATTAATTGCAAAAAAAGTTAATTAATAAAAAAAGATAGAAAACGAAGTTACATGACAATTTCAGGATAAAAGAAGACATTAATTAATTTCTTTAATTTGTGTAGGATAACTTTAAATGGTAGATAAAACGAAAATAAGGGAGTAACATACTAATAGCAAGAAAAGGGAAAAACCAAAGGAAGAAGTGAACAACCATATCGTTTAACACATGTACTTTGGCCCTCAACAAGAAAAACCAGTTGCATGTGTTGTAAGAAATTCGTTTTAAATTATGAAAGGAAAACCTTGGAAAAAGAGAGTGAATTTAGCTAGGAGCAATAGCTTTTGTAAGATTGAAGCTGTGCCATTAATAGCTTATACTAATTATTTCATGTATTACAGCTGCAGTAAGCAAGCAACTTTTGGGGAATGGGGCAGATACATGCAAAGACTTATGATGAAGCAATCCAACAAATCACTAGACAACATAAGTAAAACTTTATAAGTGGAAGAAACTAGGAGTGACACCCCTTTTAGACCTGCTTACCTTTACACCTATTCATATTTCAATATCATATATATTATATTATACTATATTTTTAGACGAATAAATCTAGCGCCATACCTTATTCCCCATAAGTTACAAAGAATATTACAAGCAGTGCTTTTCTTTCCTTTCCTTTCCTTTCCTTTGACCAAACTAAGCTATCGTCTGTATCCATTGGCTAGGACAGGAATCCTCACCTTGTGTCCTCTGCTTCCTTTCATTAAAACCTCTCCAAAGCTATAGGTTCCTGTAACTGACCTAACCGTCAGTGTCACAGAAAACCGACGCGATGCGCCTGCTTTGATGGTCATTGCAGGAGGGTTCACTTCAATGGCAACAGCTGGTTCCATTCTGGCTGTGATCACATAGGTTTCTTCCTCCGCTACATTTGTGACAGTGCGAGTGACAACTTGTGTTCTCACAAGATGGGAAATTGTGATAGATGGAGTGTTTAAATTTGATGGTTTGCCCATGGTATTGTTACATGGTGTATGAGTATAGTTCTTTATCTCATGAACATCAATGCTGGGTGTTGTGCACAAGAAGCCTAGATAATCCTCATATCCTGCAAAATGAATAGCAAAATTCATGAAGCAAATTTATTGTTGCTACTACCATTAGTCCATTACTATTATTATTTTGGTTTTACACCCCTTGTTAACAAGGGATTCAAAGAAGTTCATGAGCTTTACCATTCATTTTCAAGTTAATTGTGAATTTAAGTGTTCCAAGACAAAGAATATAGTTATGATAAGGAAGAAGACATCAAACCTGCATCAAAGATGAGGCCAGGTTCCAAGGCAGCTGTTGGATCAACATGTCCACTCCCATAATCAAAAGGAGTAGCTTTGACCAGCTTCATAGTTTCTGTTTCAGATGTTTGCTGGGCTAGAAGAGGATTCCCTGCTCTGTCTAGAGTTGTTGATGTTGTCATCAAGGCTGATTTGATGGCAGCAGGGCTCCAATGTGGATGCTTCTGCTTTATAAGAGCAGCAATTCCAGCTATATGAGGTGCAGCCATGCTAGTTCCAGATATCATGGCAAATCCCTCACCTGCAGAAGCAAAAAAGTTGGTAAAAAAGAATCAATTCAATAATATATCAATTAGTTTTTCTTCTACCTTGCTCCCTCCCCTGTCGCCTCCTTAATCAAACAATAATTCTTTTAATAATGAGGGAATTGTAAAACATGTTCACATAATTTAGAAGAACAATCACTATAAATAAATTTATCTAAACGAAATCTCAAAACAAACAGAAACCCCAAACATCAGTATCTAATATGAACAAATAATCCTGTTTCTTAGTGAAGAAAAAATAACCGTGTTTAAAGCAGCAATGCACAGTACCAACCAACCAACCACTTGCTTCTATGAACAAATTCTAAAATTCAAAGATTTATTTCTTTTGAGAACTTTGGAACTGAACCTTGGATCTACATGCCAGAACCCCCATACCTCGACCATATAAGCTAAGCCCAGGTGGTGAGATTGAATTTTCAAGTAACAACAACAAAGAAGACACAATTTTGGCAAGGTCAAGCCTTTACTTACCAACATAATTTGGCTCATCAGTTCCATTTGGGCTCCAAGCAGCCCAAATCAATGAACCAGGAGCTAATATATCTGGTTTCAGAAGATCTGCCTCTTGGAAGCTGAAGTCCTTTATATTAGGTCCACGAGCAGAGAATAATGCCACCTGTGGAGCAGACTTATGCAGAATAGGCATCAAACCATCACCAATTTTACCTGTACCCTTGAAACTCTTCACCCGTCCAGTCCAGTCTCTTGGTGTAGAGATATTATAATAATCTATAAGTTCCTGAAAAATAACAATTTGCAAGTACTAAATCACATGATAAATAGTGCATACTTTAGGATCATAAAGAAAACAAAAATTATTGATGAAAAGGTTGAACAACAAGAGATAAAAACAAGGGTAGCTGAGATAAGTACTTGACTGTGGAATAAGTTATGGGCTAAGTCAAAACAAATTTAACAATGAACTCAATCTACCTCTGCATAGATATACCAGTAAAGATGAGTCGGGTTACCTTTGAATCACTGACATCTGTGATAAGAATCCCAGGAAGGCCAACAGGGACTGGATCAAATTTTGTTCCAGGGGAAACATTTTCAACACAAAGAACAAATCCAACTGCACCAAGGGCCTTCGCTGTTTCGGAGACTTTTTTTATTGATGCAGAGCCAACAACAAAGTTGAAAGAATATCCGCAGAGAAGAATATTGCCCTTTATCAAGTTCTTGTTTAAAACTTCTGGTCTCTGGCAGTCTGTGGGGCTGAACTTCATAACCGAAGAATCTAGCAACACATCATTTGCAGCAACCAATGTGTATGTTGCGTTTAAATGTGTGGAAGCTGTACAAGCAATTATCATATTTTAGCAATACAGACTTAGTAGTGAATATATCAAGTATATAAGGTTAACTAAAAACAAATGAACTGTGGACATCCATAAATATGCTTTGCCATATAAGCATGAATTAACACAACACTGAAGTGACCTTATTGCTAGAAGGAACTCATAAATTTTGTTTGCAACCAACATAGCATTCGTAGCCAAACCCCAATATAACAAAACATACCTAACTGGTGAGGATAGTCAGCATGTATACAAGCCTCCCAACATTTCATAGCATTATGCATACAAGTCAGAGCTTAACATATTCAGATAGTAATGTTATCAAATCAAGAACAAAAAAATTTTATATCCTCAGGAAGTACTCACTGCCTTTTACAAAAAACTAGTACATAATGTACATATTGATCCTCAATCACCAGAAGATATGTTGAAACCAGTCTAATACTTAGCAATGCTGGTACAGGTTATCTAGGCTATGATGCACTGCCTCCAATCTTTTTTATAAGATCCTTTCAAGACATGTTTTGTGATCCTTAATATAAGACCCTTTGCAATGTTTTAGAAGCATTATTATCTTTTTTCAACGTTTTCCCTTCATAACTTTAATGACTTTAATGTGGTGCAATTAATATATGATAGAAGGGTTTTGCTTTAAATAGGAATAAATTTGAAATACTATATTATTTTTTTAAAAACCAGTACATTAATTAATGTTATTACACGTTTTCTTAACATATGTGATTTGGTAAGGAGGATCTTATAGAAAGGACTGGAGGGAGTATTTTGTTTACTATCTTCACTTAAAATAAAATAAAAATTCGCAAACCATGTAACAGAACATGTTAAGTTGCAGACATTTTTTACTTATGTGATGAGACTTGTCTCACGTAAGTGCATCCAACCACTTAAGGTGAATGCTAATCAGTAATCAACAAATCTGATCTATATTTAAAAAACTAAGCTTCATTGAACAAATACGAATTCCAAATTTTTTTCATTCTGATGACTATGCTACCTTGACACTAATAAAGCTAGTAAATGCATTTTTCCAGCTACAGTAAGGGAAAAAATATGCCAGACACCTAGTCCCAAGGTGATATTTCTACACTTGGGAACTAATTGGCATCACTCGCAGAAGAAAAAGCAGCCACAATTTTATCTTCTTTTTTTTAGGGGCACCCAAGAAAACAAAGTTGAAAATTAAGTAACGCGGTAACTGAAAAGAGACTTATTCTACTTGAACATATGTTTATTGTTTAAACTCTGTTTCTTTCCCTATTTTGGTAGGGAAAAGTTAGTTTCATGTTCACGTGAGCTACAAAGAAATTTCTGTCAAAATCTTACACATTATATCTCCCAAGTCCCGATACCAATCCATTAAAAACAATAGTCAGAAGTTGCAAAACTCACGTGATAACCCAAGTCCAGCTAAGGTTTTTCCATTTCCAAGGATCAAATGGTTTTTATATCTACGATCATCAATTGCAGCTGCAACAGATGCTATCCATGGACTGTATGAAACCAATGTCTTAGGAAAAGGACCACCATTTCCAGCAGCCTGTGCAACAAATACACCAGCTTTCACAGCTCCAAGAAGTGTAGCATCAAAAGGGTTCAAAAACGTAGTTTTGGTGGCTGCTGGAGGACTGTTAGGTCCAACTGAAAGGCTGAGTATATCCACTCCATCAAATACAGCCTGCAGACAATCAAATTTTGTAAATTAGAGACTTTGAGATAGAATATCAGGAGTGAAAAACATGAAAAAATGAGATGTTACAAATTATTGAGGATAATTGTTGACTTTTATGTTGATTGTTAAGGATAACTATTGAGGACAAGTAATCTAGAGTGAACATATGAAAGCAAATAGCTTGTATTTGTACGTGGGGAGGTGGGAGGCAGGGGACTATTTCATTTATTCAAGTCAATGTAAAATATAATGCATACTTGATCAATTGCGGCAACTACATCTGCAACAAACCCTCCAAACAGTCTATAGAGTGCCTTGTACACAGCGATCCTGAAAAAGATAACCAAATGTCTAATGCAACAGAAAGGACTGTAGTTCCAGTTTTAAATCAATTAAGGGTGTTATTTCTCACCTGGCACGAGGAGCCATCCCACTCGCTTTCCCAAATTCATGGCCATGCATTCTCACAGGGATTCCATTATTTCCGGCCGCAATAGAGGCTGTATGACTGCCAGATGATGACGCAAGGAAAACAGAGGAATGGTTAAAAAATGTTATCAAATTAGAAGATATGGCTTGTTTTAAACATGACACCATGAGTGCTAACACCATCCACTTCAAATGCCTCATAGACAAAAAAAATGAAGAACTAATGTTTCTGCAAGTTCTCATGATTTACGCATAAGCATGAAATCACATATTATGATCTCTTTCAATCTTGTAGACAAGGGCGTGTAAAGCATTCCAAGGGAAAAAATTAATTAATTAAAAAGGTGGCAGGGCCTAACCTTCCATGTCCATCCCCATCTAGAGGAGATGCAAAATCAATTGCTGGGTTAAATGCCCCAGCAGCAATTGCAGCTTGGGCAAAATGTTGTGCTCCAACAATCTTCCCATTACAGTAACTTCTTTTAGTATCTGGATCAGCTTCACATTTTCCTCTATATTTTGGAACTGGCCCATATGGTTCAGTATTATGAGTTGCAAAGCTTGGGTGGTGAGGATAGATCCCCGAGTCCACAAATCCAATCACAATGTCTTCTCCAGCCCGATCAAAGCCACCTCCTGTTGGCCATACCCCAGTTGGAAGCCCTAAAAATTGTGGGGTATGTGTTGTAAATTTCTTCACTTTCCAGTCCCTCGCAACAGATTTTACTCCAGGAGCATGTCTTAGAGTTTCTGCCTACTAATATATGAGGATAGCATAAGGAAATTAGAGGGAAGAAGTGAATACAAAATATATTAGTTACTAATAAAATAACAAAAAGATAATACAAGACTTCACCTGTTCTGGAGAAATATGAACAGCAAAGCCATTTATAAGATGCCGATAGCTATAGAGTTTCTGGTATGTCCCACGCTCAAACAGCATCCCCAGAAGCATGTCATGTTTCTTTTCAAGATGACGAGCATAAGAAGTAACCAATTCACTGGAAGAAGTTTAAAATTGTATAAAAGGTGAGAAACCACACTTGGTAGCAATCATTTATTGACTCAACACATACTAGAGAAGAACATACCAGCAAAAAATAAAAATGATTTTATGTAAATGAAAATAACTAATCAAAACAGAGTGGGGTGGTGATTATTGCATTATTTTCCTTAAAAAGGAAGAGGGAAAAAAACTGTAAACAAATTGTTCACAAGTTACCTTATAAAAGAAATATAAACATATCTATCTACTTCTAACATAATTCAGATTTCCAACAATAACTTTATCTGATCAAAATTTGAACAGTAAAACCACTATTTCCTACTTCTTGAAATGGTCTAAACTAAATTTACCCAGGAAGAAATTAAATTAGACTCTCCAAAAATCAATTCACATGTTCACCTCAGCTATCAAAAAGTCCAATACAAGACTCAAAGGGATAGACATCTTAGTGGAGGAAGAAACTTGTCGAAGTAACATCACTAAGAAGTAGTAATGAGAGTTTAGAGGAACATATGTAAGCAAATACCTTGCGGTATCAATCTTCTCATCAGATTCTACAGCAGTAGCTTCAAAGCCATCAATACCTCCACCATAACTTATGATAGGCTCACCCTCAACAGTTACTATGTAAATCTCAGCATTCACTAAAACCAGAACTGCAGATAGAACAATCAACACACATCCAAACTCCGCCAATCTCATTTTCACTAATCAACCTCCAACTCCAATAGCTTACAAGATCTGTGTCAGGTCCAATCAATGTCAACCAGTTAGACAAAAATGCTAACTAAAAAAAATAATACTAAATAACAAAGCACAAGTTGTTTCCATGTATAAAAACTGAAACAAGCCTTTTGAAATTATAGCTCGGGGCAACAAACTGTACTCACTCTGATCCAGGTAGCAAGCAGCAACTCACTGACATAAACTGGAAGTGGGAAAAACAAAAAAAGCACGTGAAGCTGCAAATAAAAATAAGAAGAAGAAAGGTGTAAAGGAGAAGAGGAAGCAAAGAATCATTTTAAGGAAGAAAAGCAGAAGAGAAAAGCAAAATGGGCATGGTTTGTGCACGTAATTGATTCACATACACGCCAATGCAGTCATTCACATTGCGGTGAACAGAGATCTAACGGTCACTGTTGAACCTGAAAGCCATGGAATCAGAAGATAGCAGAGAGTGGAGAGTGAAGAGTGGGAGTGTGTTAGGGTTTGGTTTGTTCGATTGAATGTCAATGGAGTGAAGTAAGAACATGATGGCTGATCTTGAATCTTGATGCAGGGAACTAATATTAATATTAATAATTAACATTCATTGTTTATCATTATTAATGGAATCATTTTGTTTTCGCTGTTCGGATTTTAATTAATTGGTTAATTAAATTAAATGAAGGGATGCTTTTCGTTTTTTTTTTTTTTTTAACTTTTAGTACATTTCTGAGGTTGCGGTTCTGCTTTGTTCGAAAATTAATGGCAATAAATAAAAAGGTAGGAAGGGGACATTCGCGCGCAGGCTGTCGGAGGCGGTTGATATGAAAAGACAAGAATACCCTTAAGGTTTGGTGGCGTTTACGCGTGTCCGAAATCACAGGGATGGAAAAAGTGGGCATATACTCATTATTGCCCCTATTATTATTACTATTATTGAAATTTACATTTATATTCATTACATTTGCAGGGACAACTGACAGACCCATTTATTAAATTTTGAGACTTAATTTTTAGAATTATTTATTCCATCTTAGCTCATCAGATTAATGCACGTACCAATCTTATGTTTGTTTTTTCTTTCGCTCCTATCCGACATGTATAATAATGTCACTAATTTTCGAAACAGAAATAATCTTAATAAAATTTAATCGTAAAATACTTTTCGATCGTTTTACAAGAAAGTATTTTAAAAAACTTATTATCCAATTTATAAAAATTTAGAAACATTTAATTATTTTATTTTTTATATTTGTTTTATTCACCATTAATTTTTTATGATTTCAAATTTTAATTTATATATATATTTATTTCATGTGAATTATTATACTTTAATCCTCGTAAAAAACTAAATAATGTTCAATTTAAAGTTTTTAAATAAAATATTAATAGTAAAATTTAATAAAGGTTTGAAAGTTTTAAAATGACAAAATGAAGGTAGAGTTTAATTTTAAAAGGAATGTTATGTGACTTTTTACGTTTTATTTTTCATATTTAAATTTTTTATTTTATTTATTTCTTATTATTACTTTATAAGATTAATACATAATTGATATTTTATTAATTTTATATATAATAATTAATTTATTTTTGTAAAATGATGTATTAAATAATTAATTAGATAAAAATATTATAACAAATAAATAAAATTTCTAAAAATAGGATATTAATCTTGTATTAATGCATAAAAATTCTATTAAAACAAATAAATTCATCTTATTAAAATCAATGCATAAATTAATTCCAATATACTTTTTATATATATGCAATTTGATAGAAATTACATTATAAATAAAGTGGAAAGATGTATTAATGATCTCATTATTAAAAAATTCAAAGACTATTTATTTTAACTAGTTAATGTATTTGTGCTTTGCACTGTTTGTTTTTAAATAAAAGTACCAGGTATTATTTATTATTTTTACTATAAATTATTAAAAAGTAAAATTAAAGAACAGAGAAAAATATTAAGATTCTAAAAAAACACAATATAATATTATAAAAAACAATTAGAAAATAATCTTATAAACATGTTAAATCATAATGAAAAAATATTCAAACGGAATGTAAAATAGTACTAATATCATAAATGATCACAAATAAATATAAAATATGATTTTAGTAAATAATTATAAATAATCTATAAATAACAGTGAAAATTATATAATGATAACAATTATTTTTACAAAAATTAATAAAATAATATTATAATGATATGAATTATTATTAAAATTTATAAAATAACAAAATGATTTTATATGATCATAATTTAATATGAAAAATTTTAAAAAACATATAATAATAATAAAGTATTTAAAAATTTTACAAAATAAGAGAATGGTATCATAACAGAATTATATAACCCACAAGATGTTTATATTATCATAATCTTTGAAAATTATAACATAATATCATAAAAAATTAAAAGAAAAAATAAATTCTTTCAATATATTATAACGATAATTACCATTGTTCGTATAAAATAGTTATATTAAATGTTGGATCATTTTTACCATAAACATTTTTCAAATCATCTGCGCGGTTTTTTTTATGACAGTTATTATAGTCAATGTATATAACTTCTCTTTTGTGATTATAAAAATATCGCATCATAAAAACATAAAATTGAAAGATAAAAATTAAAACATTCAGAAGTGATGATGAGATGTTATTAAACATTTAAAAATAAAAAATTGTATTGTAATATAAAAATGTTAAAGTGATCATTGAATCGTAGAAAAAAAAAACAAATAAAAAGTAAATAATATTTTAAAATACAAAATAATAGTTAAATGACGTTATTTTGCCAATAAATATAAAAAATAACACTTTTAATAATATGAAAATGACGGCTAATAGTGAAACAAATAGAAATAATAAAAGAGGAACATATATTAAATGTTTTGTAGATAATTCTGAAATATTGATTTAAAAAATTATAAGAACCATCATGACTACCTCTTTATTAAACTAATTCATCGTTATTGAATGAAAGTAATAAAATTTATTATTATAAATTTATAGTTAATTTATAAAATATTAATTAATATTCATAAACATTAAACATAATAAGAGACTTTAATATTTGATTTGATTTTTATTTACTTGTAGATGAATTTAACATTATTCGTAATTTTGTAGTATAAATATTTATTTAATTTTTAATTTTAATTATAATGAAATTTTTTAACTATTATTAATATCATTTTTTATTACTATATATTTCTTAATAAATTTCCTAATCATTTTCATATTTTAACACGTGGATATTATGAATTTGTTAATATTTAAAAGTTTATGATAGTTGTTTATCATCTATTATCGATTTGATATTAATATTTATAGTAATAAACTACAATGATATATAATGTGGTTGTAATATTATATTAGTGTATCACTATTTATGATTACAATATTATTCATATAGTATTATTACAGGATATATACATACAAATACACGGAAGAGGAACCAGGGGAGAGGCATAACGTTTATTAGCAAATATGGTATTGAGGAGGAGATGAGGCATAAATGATTAGATATTTTGAGCAAGAATATTTAGTGTACGATTGTAGACAGATTTATAATTTAAATAGATTCATGAATATATGGATTATTTTTATTTTATTTTTATCTTAACACATATTATATTAAGATAAATTTAAAATGTTGTAAATTATTATAATTGATATAACGATAAGAAATTGAAGATTATAATAATTTAATATAAAAATTTAAATTTAATCTTTATATTTTTTATATTGTAAAAAATATATTATATTTTAAAGATAATATAATGATCTATTAAGATAGAAGAATACAAAATAATAAATACAATAATATATTTTTTGTTTGATTAAAAATAAAAATAAGAATTAAAATATTTTTTATTTATATAAATATAATAAATTTTATTTTTAGGTTTAATTTTTTATTTTCATGCTTGATTTTTAAATTTGTATTTTTACTTCCTTCTTTTAATTTTTTGTTGAATATTTATTTACTTAACTTATAAATATTTAGATAAACTTTATTATGCGTTTTAATATTTAATATTTATTATATATGAAAAATTATAAATAGTGCAAATCATAAATTTTATAATTAAATCATATAAAAATTATTTTGATATTTTATCCAAGTCAACTACTTGTATGTTTTTAAACATGCATAATGAAATGATATATATATATATATATATATATATATATATATATATAAACATATGTTAGTTAAATTAATAAATATTTAAATTCAGTTACAAAAATTCAAAATCAATAATAAAAACATATTATATATATAATTAAAAAAAATCTCACTATATTTTTAAAAAAATTTAAATTTAATTTTTAAAAAATTTAAATTTAATTTTTAAAAAATTTAATTTTAATTTAATTTTCTCTTTCAATATTTTACTCTCTTAATCAAATAAATACTTATTAAACTATTAAAAATTGATCTAACCATAAAATATTAGATATTAAAATAATTTTATTAAGATTCAAAATTTATAATTTTTTACATTATAAAAAAACTAGATAATTAATCTCGTTTCAATCATTGTTATCACCACGCATTAACAGTATATTTTGTCCGCAGTAATAGACATTGCCAAAGATAAAACGTTAAGAAAGAAATTACAATTTTCTATACATTTTTTTTTCTTGCTTGTTTGGAATACACGAGAAATGAATTAATAAGAAAACAAGTATTAAAATGCTTTTTTTGTCCTTATAATTATTGGTTGGTTTTTTTTCCATATTTGTGAAGGTTATATTTTATACTTTTAGTTAGAAATATTTTTCTAGCCAGGTTCATAAATATTTTTACAAAAACATATTTTCTTTTTCTTCACTTTCTTACACATTTACTTACTCACATTCTTTCTTTAAGTTTTATTTCGTTCTATTCTCAAACCAATTAAATAAAACGTTAGTGTATTTTGAAAACTATTTAATTTTCATTAATACAATCATAATATTACTGATGGTTTGTCGAGTGTTGTTGATAAAAATTTAAGCAGGAGCTTACATTTAATGCTTCAAAAGTACTAAATTATTATATTATAGTAAAGAATATATAATAGTCAATTTTTAATGATTTAAACTTATAATATAAATTATTTAAAATATTTATATATAATTAAATTATTAAACAATACAATTTTTTTTTTAAGAATTTGACATCGAATCTCTGGGAGATTTATTCTGTCCAACAAAGAACATTATTTTATTTTGATAATTATGTTATTAGTGTTAGTTTATTCATATTACTTTAATTAGTGAGAGTCATCTGGGGCACCCTTCCATTATTTTCATTGCCGCGTAGATGCAACTTCCTTCAAATTGATAAATAAGTCCCTAACTTTAAACCCCATCACATTAATTAAAAAATCTTGGGATTTTAAGTTTTGACACTACTATAATATGATTTTGATTACGTTCGTGACTTTGCAAATTAAACAATGAGGACTGTAATCATTATGGTGCTATCTATTATGCATATTATCTAACTTCGTCCATGTGAACGTTTCATGAAAATTTGTTTAATAATCTTGAGAGTCAAAAGGAGAGTTTAGGTGAGTAGACTGAAAGAAAGCTTTCTATTAATATTCTTAGTTGATCATTACTAGTTCAATATTTTTTAAGCAATGCATAGGATACGCCGTATCCATACATGCACCTTTCATTAAGAATAACTAAACATATTAGTACTATATATCAGTGCTTATAAAATATCAATGAACATATTTAACTATATTTTAATATAGTTTTGAATTTAAATAATAAAAAAGCAATCTTATCATATTATAAATGTTTTTTATTTGAATAAAATTATTTTTATTAAAAATATACAGTTTACAAAAATAATGTAAATAAAAAAATACTTATAATTCATTAATATATATATATATATATATATATATTTAAGCTGTTAAAAGTATTGGTTCTAAATGGTCATAATATTCTTGTTTGTCTCATAAATCACAAGTTTAGTTACTAAATCTTGAATATTAATTACTGTTTTTCGGAGCAACATGGTTGCTTTACGAATTAATTAATCAAATTTTTAAATGTGTTTTTTTAAAAAAAAAATCATTAGAATTTCAATGTCTAGTTGACCAACTTTCAAATCATCCGACCATAACACATATCATAATATAAAATTTGATATTAAAATTATTTTAAATACATTCAAGAATTCAAAATTAATTATATTAAAATCGTTTTCTTTTCAAGCTTGAAACAAACTAGGCCACAGAGAGGCACTTTAATTGACAGAGTTAGCTTGTTATCACTAGATATACTAATGAACCGTTTTGATTCTTCATGAAAATTATTTTTACAGTACCGAAATAATAATACCCAACCAGCTGTTTCATGATCAAATGATGCATAATATGTCAAATTTGTAAATTTTAGTTGGTGCTATGATGTTGACATTTAGATTCGTTTTAACTTGTAAGATATATTGGCGAAAACTTACCCAATCAGATTTTTTAAAACAATAAAAGTTAAATGTATTAATTAAACATCAAAATGTTTTGTTTACATATATGAAAAATAGAAATGAAATTAAGAAATAAGAGATTAAAAATAAAAAAATGAAATAAAAAATTTATTTAGATGAATTTTTTTCTTTTATTTAAATTGATAAAAAAAATTAAAAATAAAACTGATAATAGAAGTTTTATTTTATATTATTTTATAAAAACAAATTAATTTTTTTATTATGTTATTTTTTATTAATATAATATTTTTATATTTTAATAATTTAAATATTAAAAAAAAGAAAAATAAAAATTATTTGTCTTCATTCTCTTCTATTTGACAAAATTAAACAAACTTAAAAATAATATTTCTATTACATATATTTATTTTCTTCATTCCTAATTTATTCCAAACAAATTAAATTTAAATTTTCAGATTTTTTTAGGAAATAAAAAGAATTGAAATAAAGAAAATGAAAATGAAGTGCAATAAGATAACATCACCATTTGTTTCGCAGCCACACTAACTGTGTTATGAGAATGGATGGTGAGTTTGTATAGATCATTTGGAAGAATGTCAATTAGGATACGGAAAAGACATTTGAAGAAAGTCATTTTCAGTATAAGTTGCATCTTTATCAGCGCTTAAGGTCCCACTGTATATACAACATATACGCACAAATACCTTCCTAAAGGTTTTATGAATATTTATAATTGTGGTATTGGAACATGCAAGGGAAATTAGGAGCAAAGATGCAGACGCAGAGACTCAGTTCTGTTTTGTACTTCAAAATGTTGAGATGAATTGTATTTTATTTGTTGAGGGTTGCTTTCTGCACTGCACATGTTGGGAGACCCACTAGCCTTGTCTTTATACTTATACACCACATGTGATCTTAGATGCCCTTATCCTTCAGAGAAAATGAAACTGGAACATTCCAAAATATGGATCACAATTCATATGTGAACTCGTGAAATGTCAAGGGAAAACATGAATCAAAACACAAGATGATGCAGCATTTTCTTATGGAGAGAAATTTCTCTTTTCCCCCAATGTTATGATATGTATTTGGATGAATCTATATTAATGTTACAAATGGATTAATGTCTAGTCAGAAGATCAGCAATCACATTCGTCATGTCCATAAATGTATAATAGTAATGTTAGCTATAATAAATTTTTATTAATTTTTTATTATGCATTCTTGAACATATATTTTTTTTAAAAATGTGAATAAAAACCATTGCAAATGTTTGGTTGATAAATCATATTTTTTGTGTGAAATAATTATAGAATGTGTTGACATAAACATTCAATTAAATATTTATTCAATAAAAATGTTATTGCATAGGAGAATCTATAAGATAAAACTGATTATGAATCTTATTGAAATGAATTAAAAAAAATTGAAAGTTATATTAGATAATTTATTAATATAAACTAAAAAAATGATAGAACTCACGAACTATCTCGGTTGGTGAGAATCATGCCTTTTTAGTTTTAATCTTCATGACCAAAGGAGAGGGAAAAAAAGCAAACAGAATTTAAAAAAAGTTAGACTTTATAGTATTCTACGTTGCCAGTTGATTGATAGCTGTATGGTAAGAAAACTATGATTCGGGATTAGAATTCAAAGTGCTATGATTAACAAATATAAATGTAATATTGGAAACTGAAATAGGGCACCACTGTTATTGATAAAACGTTTGGGACTTTTATTGTGACACTCACACTCAGCAATTTCTCTACCCATGTGTAATAGGAGGCCCCGTCGTTGATGGATTCGTTGAAAGCGACACGCACTCATTCATGTGTTATGAATGGGGACAAAAGTGGTTGTCAATGTGACAAAAGTCACCAGACTTTTTGATGCCAGTTAAGGACACATAATCACCCCAAATCATCTCACCTTTTTCTACCCATTTACCCCTTTTAGGGATTTTCACAAGTCATGGTTTTGATCACTATTGGATGAGCCATTGAATTTGTTAAATTGAACCCTTTTTTTATTTATTTTTTGTTTCTGATCGTGTGATTCACTGAACAATAATAGTCAATGCAATCCCTAGCTAGTCTCTAGTAAAAATTTTAACCTTTTTTTTTTTTTAATATTTGGTCCATGCTTTGAGAGTTGTGATAATTAATCCATCCATCATGGAGGAGGTGGGCTCTGAATTTCATTATTTTAATTGGAAAGAATCACGGAAAAAGTAATGTCTTTATTGTTAGGGTTTATTTCTTGGCGTTATTCTCCATTACTATACACTCGTTGAGTACCTATCAAATCACAATTACCCTGATTAATGAATGAGGAAAATATCAAAGAAAGATACGACAATGAGTGCCTTCTATCATTTATCATTACTATATTTGAGTAGCTAAATATCAAAACAGAAGAAGGGGGTGATGTTCAATATATCGTTATTTGCTAAACGTCTAAACCATATTATGGGTTTTAATGGAAGGTAATTTTTTTTTTTAGTTTTTCTTTTTAAAATAAACTTTACTGTATATGGAACTTATCCCTTAAGTTTTTATAATGCAATTTTCACACTCATTTTTCTATGCTTTGCTGTACATGTTTGGTTGAAATTAGTTTTGAGAATATGGATCCCAAAGACATTGCTTTCTCAACTCTTTGCTAGGACGGCATTTAAAATGAACCGATAGTGAGAGGTGCTTATAGAAGACCTTGAAAGGAAAGTTAGAGTCAGCCCAATCAATCATTTGGGTCAGGCTCAAATCAAATATTTAGGCCCATAAGCCCAATCCCTCATTTCATGTTGAGCGGGGGAAACCTATCCTTTATAGTGGGCTTTTGGGCCCATTTGTTAGACAGAGTAACGCAGCGTCTTGCACATGATTTTGGCTTAAGCTATAAAATTTGTTGCATCAAACGCTAAGGTAACTAACATTATAGCTCCTATTGGGGTTCACCTAAGTTTGCTGCCTGATTCCCTTAATAAGAATTTAAAAAATGTTGATGAAAATTGGTAACAATTATTTTCATTCCTAAATTTCCACTATACTTTGTCTAGTACACTGTCATTCTCGGTTCTCCAATGATGTTGGAAACAGTTGGGACCCTTTGGCATCGGTGCTCCAAAACGAAGGCTTTTTGCCTTCACGCTAGTGTCTTGAAGAAAGGGTTGCAATCCCATGTTTTTATCTCAAACCAAGTCCTAAACATGTACGCTAAGTGTGGCCAAGTCTTTCTTGCGCGCAGGGTGTTTGATGAAATGTCTCAACGTAACATAGTGTCATGGTCTGCTATGATATCTGGTTATGATCAATGTGGGGAGCACTGGATGGCACTTAACCTGTTTTCTCAAATGCAGCTCCTACCCAACGAATACATCTTTGCCAGTACTCTCAGCGCATGCGCAAGCCTTGTGGCATTGAAGCAAGGGCAACAGATTCATGCTCATTCTTTCAAATCTGGGTATTCATCTGTCTCCTTTGTTTCCAACTCGCTTATCACTATGTATATGAAATGTGGTCGTTGTAGTGATGCTTTTTCAGTGTTTGCCAATGCAGTAGGACCAAATGCTGTATCCTATAATGCCCTGATCAGTGGTTTTATAGAGAATCATGAACCTGAGAAAGGGTTTGAAGTGTTCAAGCTCATGCTCCAACGGGGTTTTGTTCCTGATCATTTTAGTTTTGTAGGTTTGTTGGGGTATTGCACCAAGTCAGATGATTTGAGAAGGGGAATGTCATTGCATTGCCAAGCTATAAAACTTGAACTGGACTCCACCCCTCTTATTGGAAATTTGATGATGACAATGTATGCGAAGTTTAATTTCATAGAAGAAGTGGAGAGGGTCTTCAGATTGATCAAAGACAAAGATGTCATTTCCTGGAACACTCTAATTTCTGCTTTTCCACATTCTGATGATCAAGCAAAATGCTTGAGGTTTTTCAAAGAGATGATGAACAAATGTAGTATTAGGCCAGATGACTTCACTTTTGCTAGCATCCTATCGTCCTGTGCCTGGCACGTTTCTATTTGCCATGGAAAGCAAATTCATGGTTATCTGTTTAGAACAAGACTATGTTGGGATGTAGGAGTTGATAATGCTCTGGTGAATATGTATGCTAAATGTGGTTCAATTGGACATGCACATAATGTATTCAATAGCATGTCTTATCAAAATCTTGTCTCATGGAACACTATCGTTGCTGCCTTTGGAAATCATGGGCTAGGTGAGAAAGCAATAGAAATATTTGAAAAGATGAAAACAAGGGTAAAACCAGATTCGTTTACATTTATGGGGTTATTAATTGCTTGTAACCATTCAGGGTTGGTGAGAAAGGGTCAATTGTACTTTAATTCCATGGAAGAAGCTTATGGTGTTGCCCCCAACATTGAACATTTCTCATGTCTCATTGATATGCTTGGACGGGCTGGAAGATTATCTGTGGCGGAAGAGTACATGAAGAAATTTCCTCAGTGGAACGATCCTATTGTATTGGGGAGCCTGCTTTCAGCATGCTGGCTGCATGGGAATATGGTCATAGGGGAACGCCTGGCTAAGAAGCTTCTTGAAGTTCAACCTGTTACTACTTCACCTTATGTCTTATTATCAAATTTGTATGCTTCAGATGGGATGTGGAATGATGTTACAAATGCAAGAAAGATGTTGAAGGGTAGTGGATTAAGGAAAGAGCAAGGCTACAGCATGGTTGAAGTGAAAGGAAATCATGAAAAATTCACAATAGGGGATTTTTCTCATTTAAGAATTGAAGAGATTAAAAACATACTTGGAACATTGAACTGTCAGGTTGATAAAGTTTTCTCTGATGATATAACATAGCCCTTTCTTTAAAAGCTATACCATTTTAAATATAGAATCAGTTAAATCTGCATCCAAATATTTTAATTGGCAATTCATTATTCAATCAGATTTAAGTAACTGAAGAAACTATTTTCAACTTTTTTTTTAATCATGTGTAAGAGAAGAAATAACTATAGAACAATAAATCAATTAAACTAAGTTTTTTTCTTTCTTTGTCATGGAATTAAAATGTTATTCTAATTATTGCTTTCGTGCATGGAAATGTGTTTGTGTATGCACTTTTTATATGCAGAGCTAAGACCACGGAATGACCTCAATATCACTTGGGATACTCTTTGGAAACCATTATTTTGGGAACATGAAGATGATTGCGGCCTTTAAAAGTAAAAGTTAGAGAAATTATTGGATGCTCCTTGATCACATGTTGCAACTATGTGAAAGACAGAGCAATTAAACGAGACATTTAATGAAAACGAGAAAGATTATATGTGTGTCCCTAAAACTGAAACACCCGGATTACTTTTAATGGTACCGTTTTAGCTAATTTTCATAATTTTTTAACCCAAAACCATTGAACAACTTTTAGGATCCAATATATTATACACAAACTACCTTAACTTTAGAGGTTATAGCTCAGCCCATTGACAAGAGTGGATATTTTAAATAAATTAAAATTGGGATAAGGACCCTCAAACTCAGCTAGGAGCTAGCACATTGAAAGAAAGAAAGTAGCATCATGGATTAATTGGATAGGGCCTAGCATTCTCTTTGCTGTTCAAAATTGTCCGTTTCTTCCGCTATACATGACCCACGTACACTATTTGATCATTTTTATCCTGACTCGACCGTCAGATAGAAATTATAATATAAATTATATTTATAAAAATCTATGGTAGTTGAAAATCACTTAATATTTCATTTATAAATATTAAGGTTATCGTGGAATGTTTTTAAAATATGTAGAAATAAAATGTTAGATGAACAATCAAAGTATTGATAACTAGTTACAAAAACTTACAATCATGTACAATTATTGAATAAAATAAAAATGTCTAATTCTTACATTAGTATAAATAAATTCTCTTATATATGGAGGGAATTTACGCAAGTGTGCGATTTAGCATTTTTACATCACCGGCTAATTAACATCTGATTACTAAATTCAATTTTTTTTTATGTACCATGTAATTTTTATCAATTAAATTGTTGATTACAATTGGCTTGGTATTCAAATTTATCTTTTAATCTGAATCAATTCGATTATTTTTTTTGTTTTTGAATTTTTAAGTTTATATGTTTTACACTTTAGTATTTATCTTGACATTCTTAGTTAGAGTTTTTGTTATGTTAATAATTTAATTTTTTTTATTCTTCTAATTTAGATTATATATAGCTTTGGTCTTTTCAAGTTTTATTTTCCTAGCTGGTTATATTTAACAATATCTAGACTTAGCGCAATGAGATATATGAAAAAAGAAATACTAAAGTGATGCAAAAGTATAGTTCAGGGAATCTGATATGTGTAGTGACCCACCCAATCACTTTGTGTGATAGATTGGGCAGTGACGAGTTTGTACACTGCACTTTCTTAAAATTGGTGGGCCAGTTTAATAACTTTGTTTGATTACCAACGGCAGTGAGAGTATTTTTATTTATATTTTCATATCTTTGGTGGGTTTTTGATTGAGATGATGGAAATGTGGTATGAGTTATACTGATATAGATAGAACATTTTCCCCTTCTAATAGCGCACATCCGCTGATAGTCATGTTTTATTTTGGTCAGCATATAAAAATAGTGTTTGTAAAAGACACAAAATGAAGAGTTCGCTCTAACACGCATGCCAATACAACAAAAATATATGTACGACATATAAAGTTAGTTATAAGCAAAATCTATCCACGTCATAGTTTGTTAATTACATGCAAACTTTGTTATTGCTGATAAGAAGGTTTTAATATTTGAGTCCCTCTTATTTTTTAGTTTCTTGCATTTGAGCTTATCGTCATCGAATCTTTTCTAATTACTGTTGAGTGGACCATAGGCGTCGTACTAATAGTGGATCAACCAGCTATGGAAATGTTTGGCTATGATTCAGTTATGGGTGACATGTAACTTTCTAGTAAGATATAAATCATTAAAGTTTAAAAGTTACTTTATGAAATTTTTGTGTTAAAAAAAACAAAATAATTAATATTTTTATTTTTTTATTTTTTATTTATTTTTAATTTTTTTTATCTATTTCGATGAATAGTAATTAGATATATATATATATATATATATAATAATTCATTTTTTTCCTCGATTGATAAAAACAAACGGATAGCATAATACTGAAAGGCGTAATATATTCTTTTAGAAATTCACGTAGACATAGAAATTTACAAATTCCTTCTATTCTATTACTAATACTATATACTAATATTTAACCTAAGGATTAATAATGAGAGGTATTCGATACTAAATATTAGGGTTATACGGATTCGAACAGTAGACTTCTCAGTAAAACTTATTATCTAAATGATTTGAATTATTTTTAAAAATCTAACGCGTGCTTTTTTTATTTATTAAACTTTTTTATTAACTGATAGAAATTTCAGTTAGTCCATCATTTTTTTTTTACAAAAAGAATTAAAATATGATTCCTTGTATTCATGTTTTTTATTTAGATTACAATCTAAGAGAACTACAAAGTGTTACAAAGAAAGTTAGCCTGACATAGGGTTGACTCGATGTTTTATCTGCAAATCATATTTTGATTACAAAACAGTATATTAGTAATAAACTTTCAGCACAGGCAGAACTTATTTATTTTAAAATATGTTAATTTTTTAAATTTACATTCTTTTAATAAGTATTTTTTATTTATCTTTAATTCATTAATATTAGTATGAGATTTATTCTTCAATCAACATATTATGTTAATTATTATGTGATCAGTAGTTGTGATCTCTTTTCTTTGACAATAATATATATATTTTCAATACTTTTATATAAGAATGTTTATAATAATAAAATATATATAATAAATGTATAATCAAGTTTTAAATTTTTAGTTTATATTTATATTTAATCTTAATTTTGATTATTTTTTATAAATTTAACATCTTTTACAAAAGTTGTTAATTTTGGTTTCAGTGATTAACATATTTTATATTTTAAATTTTAAAATGTTAGTATGTATAATTGGATTTTTGAATTTGTTTACTTTTCTATTTTAAGGTTTTAAAAATTTATTTGATTAAAAATATCAATTTATATATTTTGATGATGAATATATTATTTTTTTATACTGTAAGGTTCTAACTTACAAAACACAAAAAGCTCTGCCTATAAAATTAAAATTAGCTTTAGATACAAGGGGAAAAGAAGCAGATTTAGGCAGTAAAATAGAGTGATGTCGTTTTGGATAAAATTTCAAATAAATAATTTACATTAGAAAATACTATGATGATGGGTAAATTATAAACACTTTTAAATCTATAATTATAAATATTAACCCGTATATGCATGAGAAGGAGACCAATTACTATATAACAACATATAGAACAATAAATTGAGGGGAAGGAGACCAATTATATTATGATTGAATTAAAAGGTGAGAGAAAAGATTGGCAAATGGCAATTTGCAGTGAGAAGGAAGAGAATGAAAATGGTTGTAGAAATTTACAGAAGAGGACAGGTCAATTTACCGTTCATCACAACTTACTTACAATACATAATACGCATACACCATTCGCTTTTTCTTTTTCATTTTCTTTGCTTTTCTGGTTCTGGTGCACAAACTAACTTCCAATTCTATCTCTCTCTTTCTCTTTCTCTGTCTCTTCCCTTTCTCACAAAGAAAGAAAGAAAGACAGAGAGCAGAGAATCTGCGGAACCAACATACAATGCAACTCTCCCAATCATTTCCCTTCTCTGCCCACACTCTCTTATCCTAAATTCCCACCTAATTTCACCCTTTCCCACTTTTCTCTCCTTATGCTTTTCCTTTCTTCCCCATTTTCCTCCTCTCTTAACACCCCACAATAAAATTTGGTTTCTTCTTCAGCAATTTCTTGTTGCGTGCCTGAAATTTTCGATTTTTCGCTTCCCCAGAAGGAAATTCAAGCAACTTGTTACATTGTGGGGGTCCCGCTTGGGAAATTGAGACAAATTTTTGTTGATTTTTCTGTAAAGTTAGCGTTTTTCTGGACTCTCGTTGTTTTTAAGCATCTGGGTCGTTGAGGAATTGCCGGATAATCATGCCGCCGGCTCTGATGGATCCGCCATTGCCGGCATCATCGTCGGTGCCGACTCTAAGCTCCGACGGCGTTTCTCAGGAACCGGTGCTGGAGAGTAGGCGATTCGAGGATCTTAGAGGTTTGCAGTGGCGTATAAATCTTGGGGTGTTGCCATCTTCTTCTTCTTCTTCATCTTCTTCATCATCCATTGATGATCTTCGTCGTGCCACCGCCAATTCTAGAAGGAGGTAAAGCCAGCTCAATAATCATGCCTTATCAGTGTTTTTCTTTTTTGGATAATTATGTAAATTTTATTTCATTCTACTTATCGGTTTTAATCCAATTTGTGGTCTTTGTATACTAAATGTCTTTCTCAAATTCAGTGCAAATTTCAGAACTTCATTGATAGTGATAGGCATTCTGGCCAAAGCCACCTTGTCTGTTGCTGTCTGTCTCTCTCCTCCTTTTTCTATACTTTCAGAATTAGATTTAGAATGTTGCATTCATTCATTAAAATAACCGAGTCCGACATTACTTCCTAGGTATTGATGATAAGCTTAACGATATACTGCTTTTGTTTGTATGTAAACGTATATTTTTTTTCTTTTCCTTTGATTCTCAATTTTAACAAGGGAACCGCACCTTGCAATATTTCTATTTTTTAAATGATGGACTTGAAAACACAGGAAATTTTGACCTGAATGAGTTGTTAGATCCATCTTCCTATTTCTTGATGTCTGCCATAATTGTGCACTAAAAAGAATTGTGTGTTGGTTCAGCTAATTGCATTGCTTTGGAGTAGCATATCTTGTTTAACATGAACTGTTTATTATATTTGCAGGTATGCCAGTTTGAGAGGGCGCCTCCTGGTTGATCCACATATTCTAAAGGATGGAAATAATTCGCCGGATCCTGTCATGGACAACCCACTTTCACAAAATCCAGGTAAATCCATACTTATTTTCTCACTCCGTTTCTGCACCTTACATGTAGATAAATCTGTATCCGGTTACAGATCCTTGACTGAGCCATATACTTTTATAATTCCTATTTACTGAGGAGAGAGCATATTATATATCTGCAATGCCAATGTTCAATATATCCTTCTGCCTTTCCTGAGATTGGTTTAGCAAGAGCCTCATCCTCTCTAGTATCCTTTTATTTGTTGACAGATTAAATATCTGTTGCTATTTTTTCAAGAATTTGTAAATATATGTATTTTCCTCCCTAAAAGAATATAGCAATGCCCCCTGCTTATTTAGTTGGAACTAAACCCGTAAAAAGGTGAAGCAAAGAAATAATGGCATTCAACCAACTCCTGAGGTGAAGAGGGAGCAAATAGAAATGACAAGCAAGTAAATTATTGCATGTTTTGTTGTAATATTGCCTCTAAACCTTGAATACCTATTAGTAGATTTCTAGCTAGTCTACCTGACTCTCTGTCTCTTACTATCAATTCTATCAGTGTTGATGTGTGGCTTCTATATGCAGACAGTACATGGAGTCGCTTTTTTCGCAATGCAGAGTTGGAGAGGATGGTCGATCAGGATTTATCACGTTTATACCCAGAACATGGCAACTATTTCCAAACGCCGGGATGCCAAGGCATATTGAGACGGGTTTTATTACTGTGGTGTCTCAGATACCCGGAGTGTGGTTATAGACAAGGTAGGTAAATTGCCGTCCAAGCAACATTTTGCCAACAATAGGTTGGGTTTAAGTGAATTTACCGTTGTGTTAAATATATTTTCTCATTTAGGGATGGTTATCTTATTTTTCCTTCCAACTCCATATTAGTAACTATCGTGGTACACTCACCTTTAGTTCAAGTAAGCCTTTCTTATTTGTCATGGGCATCTTATTTTTCCTTCCAACCTTGTTGATTAGCATATCACATTTAGTTGAATGAAAGCTTAACTATACCAGACAAAGAAGGCACATCGTATGCTTTGCTCATAGCCAATCTCATTTTCTCTAGGATATCAACAATGGGCATTAGTTATTATTCCTATCTTATATTCTTTACTGCTAACAAGTTTGTAATTGCTTTTTTCACTGATTACTGTTCCATTATCGGGATGTGTGATTACTGAACATTATTTGTTTTATTGCAAATCCACTGATTACTGGACATTAAATAATTAAATTGTAGGGTAACCTGTTCCTTGTTAAATTATAAAACCTTAGTTTGATTTCTAGCTTTCCATATAACTAGTTTTGCTTTACTCGCATATGTTATGCCAATAGCTGATCTGACAGTGTTGGGCTCTTTCATTCATTTATTTTATAGGAATGCATGAATTACTTGCACCAGTGCTTTATGTTCTCCAAGTTGATGTGGAGCATCTTTCTGAAGTTCGAAAGCTTTATGAAGATCATTTCACGGACAGATTTGACGACCTTTTTTGTCACGATAATGATCTTTCTTACAGCTTTGATTTTAAAAATCCTTCAGACTTGATGGAGGATGAAGTTGGCTCCAATGGAAATGCCATGAAAACGAAGAGTCTGGATGAACTTGATCCTAAGATACAGAATATTGTATTGCTAAATGACGCATATGGGGCTGAAGGTGAACTGGGCATTGTTTTTTCTGAGAAATTCATCGAACATGATGCTTATTGCATGTTTGATGCTTTAATGAATGGGATTCATGGTTCAGTTGCAATGGCTGATTTCTTCTCCTATTCCCCCGTACCTGGCTCCCATAGTGGCTTGCCTCCTGTAATTGAAGCTTCTGCTGCATTGTATCATTTGTTGTCTCATGTGGACTCATCCCTGCATAGCCATCTTGTTGATCTTGGGGTTGAACCCCAGTACTTTGCTCTCCGCTGGTTGCGAGTTTTGTTTGGACGGGAATTTTCACTCGACAACCTCTTGATAATCTGGGATGAAATCTTTCAGTCAGATAATAATAAAGTAGAAAAACTCACCGAGGACAATGCAGACTCTGGTTTTAGGATCTTACAGTCGTCTCGTGGAGCATTCATCTCTGCTATGGCTGTGGCAATGATACTTCATTTAAGATCTTCGCTACTCGCAACTGAAAATCCAACAACCTGTCTCCAGAGATTATTGAACTTCCCTGAGGACACTAACATTCAAAAACTAATCGAGAAGGCTAAATCCTTGCACGTTCTTGCATTAAGTACTGAAATCGCATCCTCAACACCTTCATTTGTCGAGTATCATAACCTGGGTAAATCAATTCTTGCAAGATCTCAGACCCTTCAATCTGAATCAGCTTCACCAAAAACTCCTCTGAATTTGTTACCTGATAGCTACTGGGAAGAAAAGTGGAGAGTTGTCCACAAGAATGAAGAACTTAAGCAAGATGGAGTAGAAAAACAGGTGCCAACTCGGAAGAAGGGATGGACGGAAAAGGTAAAGTTCAGTTTGAAGAAAACAGAATCTAACCCCTCTTCATCAAGGATTAAGAGTGGTAAAAAGGAATCTAAGGCATCTGTTAGGCGCAATTTGTTAGAAGATCTTTCTAAGGAACTTGGATTTGAGGAAGATACAGGAAAAGAATGCCGGCAGGATAATCTTTCTGCAGCGGTTGAAGAGGAGCATGGAGAAGATGGCTCCGAAAGCAGCAACAACTACTCTTCTGAGGATAGATGTCTAAGTCAAAACATTAGCAGTGAGGAAACGTCGCCTTTAATTTCCTGCCCCACTAGTCCTCCTAATGAGGCCAATGATCGTGAAAATGGATCGCAGAAAAGCAGTGTTGGGTCTTTATCCCTTGATGAAATTAATGAAACCTCACATAGTAGTCCCATTGATTCGCCTCTTCCAATCTCTGATCAACCTGAGAACATATCTCCCGTATCAGGGTCCAATAGTATTAATAATTCCGCAGGAAATTCAACCACACATTCTAAGGAGAGAAAACTGAATAAATTCTTGTGGCTTTGGAAATTTGGCCGGAATGCTGCCGAGTATATGTCTGACAAAAGAGATAATGCTTCTGAGGCTGTAAAACCTCCCAACACTTGTAATGATCAAAATAATACAGTACCATCTTCTACAGCTAATGTACACTACAGTTCTGTCAGTTGCGAGGACGATTCTGCAGACCAGAATGTGATGGGCAACTTGAAGAATATTGGTCAGTCTATGCTTGAGCATATTCAGGTAAAGTTCTTTCTGATTTCACTATCAAATTGAATGACAAGTTAGTGAATAAGCTGAAGACACAATTTGATGATTGAAAACACTTATTTTTACCTCAGATGTACTGTGTAGACCTCAAACTAATGTTTCATTAACGTGTTATCCTAAGAACCTTTGTTTTTTGTGGCAGGTGATTGAGGGTGCTTTCCAACAAGACCGGAGCCAGGAAGCATCATTGGATAACTTGTCTAAAAATGATGTGGTTGATAAAGGGCAGGTTCCTGCCATGTCAGCTCTCATGGAGCTCCGCAAAATTAGCAATCGTTTGTCTGAGATGTGAGAGGAATCTTGCATTTTGTATATATATTTTTGTAATTACAATTCTTTAGTCACAATAAAATGTTTTTCTTCTGCTTCACTTCCATAACTCTGAATACCAAAGTTTGCAGATGTTATGAGAGATGAATATGTAAATACAAATATTCGGGTTTCTATAAAATAAATTGTGATCATTCATTCCTATTTTTGATTTAAAGTTTGCTTCATGGCATGCATAACTTGATTTGCCTTTTAGAATAGCGTTCGGAGGTTGCAAAAGCAGTCCCTAACTATATTGCATTCTAGTTTAGATAGGTCAGTTTTATATTTCTATTTTCCATTCCAAAGACCACACCATTTCTATCCGCGAAATTTAAATGTATAGAATGAATCAAGCATGTTTGATGACTGCGAGATTTATGTTTCTGTAAATCCAAAGTGGTTTATTATATCTGTTTTTTAGGACAACTAAGCATAGAGATCATAAACCGATATTTTAAGAGACTGAAGGCTTATTTTAATTTATTCTTTCTTAATATATCATGTGATATTTTTTCTATATTAAGTATGTTATGTTTTGTTAATTTTTATTTTATTTGAATATTACTTTTAAATTTAGTATACATTAACTTAGTAAATTGTTATAACAACAAATTTTTCATATTGAATTTTGATACATCATATTAAATCAATAAATTTTTATATATTTTATTCTTTAATTTCAAAAATCTTGAATCTTTAGTCTATTTTAATATATCGATTTTAATTTTTTTAAAATTTATATATATGTAATAAAATAATAAACTTGTCATCATTCACAATGAAGACAATTTCTAATATATTTTATTATTTGTTAAGAGGCATAATTTTTCATTATTTAATTTTATATTTTTTATTATACATAATCTTTATTTTAAAATTTTAGAAATACTCACACGATATACCCAAAAAATCCTAATTACTATGAAAAAGAAATTTGTAATGGTTAATAACTATTAATATCCTTTACAAGTATTAATTTTTTTATTTTCTTAACAAATATCTTAAGAAATAATAATTATCCATCATTGAATATTTACAAGCATTACTAAAAACTAAACAAATAATTGAAAATAGGATGCAATCACCTTTTACTAGTGTAAATTACATAAAATATAATATCATCAATAATATAATTAAAAGTAATTTTAATCAATTTAATCATTAAATTAAATTTTTTTATCATTTATATTATGTATGCCAAATTTAATATTAATATGGAATTATTAAGTAATATATTTAAATACATAACATTAAGGTAATATATATATTTATATTTATTTTTTTACAAAATTAGATACGAATAATCAGGATACCGTAATATTATAGTTTGATAGTTGAATTTATAAAAATTTATTAATAATATAATATTATGGGGTTTTGTTAGTATTAATTAGTTATGATCTTCATAAGAAGAATAGTATAGTTGTAAATTAAAAAAATAGAAGAATCGTTAAGAGAGTAAAAAGAAAGAAAAGGGAAGGTGTGGGTTGGTATTGGAAGCACCGTCGGAGGCAAATGATGGGCAGGTTCATCTCCAACTGGAACAACACCCTCCTCCGTCACGCCAAGGGCCATCGGCACCGATCAACAAAATCGCATGGGATTGAGATTAATGATTTCAAGTTGTTGGAGGAGCACGTCCATCGTATCACCGTGAAGAAGGCCACACCCGATTGGCTTCCCTTCCTCCCGGGCTCCTCCTTCTGGGTCCCACCTCCTCCCTCTCCTTTCCTTCGCAAATTAACCATCTCCTCCTCTCAAGGTCCCTTCCCTCTTCTTCACCTCAATTTAACAATTCTCTATTCATTTATTAATATATATGCTATGCTACTTTGTATGATTCAGAGTCACACAAGCAATTTGGGACCCAACCAAGGGTGCAGGTTAGTTTGCAATTCAACCTTCTCTCTCTTCCACAAAACCTACCACTCTCTGAAGACGAAGAAGGATGATCATCATGGTAATACCCACTGGTTGTGATCAACCACTTCTATTTTCAACCTTTTATACAGGGTAAATTGATGTATGTATGTATTTCATGTAACCAATAAACCAAAACCTTTCACCATTCCTCTCGACGACCAAACACCTTCTCAATGTATTCATGTGCGAATAACTAACTTTACTGCACTTCACATGGGGGAACAAGTTTGATTGAATTTTAGCATTGCCGTGTTTCTAGTAAGTTCTACAATTAAAGCATTTATTTCACATTGATAGCATGCAATCATAGAAACAAGCTTGCTTGTTTTTGGCATGAACTCGCTGTGACGGGTCATAACATCTACTGGTTATATTCGAACTGATTTTAAATATAACTTATTAATCTTCAAACTTATCTCATGATGAGTCTTTACATAATAAAACTTGTATCTTCTCTCTCCTAAACAGGAAGATCTTGTGACACGGGATATAAATTTATTCCAAATGCGTATCTATAGCAGCCCCCTACCTATTTATTCGCCAAGTGAGAATCCAAAACCCTGTTTTCATTGGTCAAGCATTCTTGTATTTGACTTGAGGTGCATTTGATGGCTTGTGTTGTGGAAAAGCTTGAAAGAGATAGAATGAGTTTGGTCTTCTAATTAAGTTTCAGTTTGCTTTTACTTTTTGATATAAGCTTATTAACATGATCACCTGTCATTATTTTTTTTATTTTTTATTTTTGGTGTGCGGGACAAATTTCACAGGGAAAACCTGTTTTGGTTCTGGCCAAATTCGCAATTCATGTCATTTATAGTTGTTCAGTTAGTTGACATTTTCAAGAGACAGTAAACATGTTGAACCTGATACTGTACATGGCTACAGGCATATTGCTAGTTCTATTATCATTTATTTTTAGGTCTTGCTAACCAGTATTCTTAGGACACTGGTTATGAAATCGATAATAGAAAGTTTTTATGAAAAATCATGTTGGGATGCATTAAAAATCATGATGAAGGTGTATTCATTATGCTTTTTAATAAAAAATTTCTGTTTTGATTCTTTAATCATTGTCTTAGTGGAATGATTAGCATTTTCCTTTATTTTTTTTGGGTAAGACTACGGGCCTTCTCTCATTTGTGTGTGGGATTAATCCTCCCTTGACCATCCTTGACCCTGATTATAGGCTGCTTTAAATGGGTTCTGAACTGCAAGTAAAGTTAACTCACGTTGAATTCAGTTTGCCAGGTTGTTCTTGAAAGATAAATGAATCATTGAATTTGGGATAATAGTCAATGAGGTGTGTTTTCTGTCTTGATAATGCAGTTTTGAACTTTAGACCATCATCCAGGTGACTTTAAATTTTAAAGAGGAGTATCAAAAACAGACTCTTAACACATTTCTTTCAACATATTCTCTATTATTGATTGAAATTTGTATAGATCCCACTAAATTACACGGATTCCATTCTTAAAGTGATAAGACTAGTGAACTTTATGTAATAATAGTGTGTTGTTAGCATTTTTCTTTTTTTAATGCATCGTTCAATGTCAGGATGCACCTACGAATAGTGAATGGTTGATAGTTGCAAATATAAAGTGCACGTCACATTCACTGGCCAATGATGAATGAGATTTCAATTAAGATTGGTGATACCCTACTTAAAATAACCAAGAACACATCCTTTTTGGGTAGGGAGCGGGTGAGAGAAGCGAGGAGGACCAAGTAAGAAAGAAGTTGAGCTCTAGATTAAATGGTAGTTTCCTTTCTGG
Organism: Canavalia gladiata; assembly: GCA_037954105.1. Lineage (NCBI taxonomy): Eukaryota > Viridiplantae > Streptophyta > Magnoliopsida > Fabales > Fabaceae > Canavalia > Canavalia gladiata. Next base: position 37,696,446 of record CM075662.1, on the reverse strand, counting down.
TGCATGGAGCTATGAGGATAGCTAGGCATGGGTAAGGGATCACTAAATGGATTAGAAGAACCCATAACTGGCATTTGTTGAGGGTATTGAGCCTGTGGATACTGGTAAGGGACCATCATCGTGTTGTATTGTTGCTGTTGTTGGAACATCATGTGCTGCTGTTGTTGCTGTTGTTGCTGCTGGAACGCCATTTGTTGCTGTTGGGGCTGTTGGAACGCCATTTGCACATTGAGTGGAGGTGCTATGTTGTTGGACGTTGCAAATGGAGCATGGTGATTATAATGATCGAATGGATTATGCATCTCCATTCCCCCGTATCCATAGCCTGCATTTCGGAGCTGAAGTTGTCTCCTGGCATTTTCATCTTCATACAAACTGTCTAGTAATCGCTTGTCAAACCCACCACCCTGACTCAACAAAAATTGGGGGAAAGAACAATGGCGTTGTTATCTTTCAGGTTTAAAGGACAAATCAGTAACCTCATTTAGCTTAATATAAATAGAACTTAGCATGACGATAATGCTGCACTGTAAGCTATTCTTTATATTAGATTATATGCAGTATATGCACGTAACAACTGTTTTCAAACAGACCTCTACTGTTGTCATGTGTAAGATTGTATCTATATTCTAAATACTCCATCCGCTTCTTTTCATAAGAATCAATTAACCAATCTACACAAATTTAAAAATTTAGTTAATTAAATTAGTAACATTAAATTTATCATTAATTTATATGGTTTTTCTAAAATTATTTTAATATTAATGAGATATATTTTGTATTTTTTTATTTAATTAATTGCTGTGTATTCACTTAATAATCTTTCTCCACTTAATTAGGAGTATTTTTGTGAAAAAAAAATAATGTTACAAATAATATGAATTGAGTATTTATGAAAAGAATCAAGATAAACTTTATGTTTGGTTCTTACAAAAAGAACCGGAGGGAATATGTTAGATGAATATCATACTTTTTTCCACTTTTATTATAAGACCCCTTTAGAAACTTTTGATGGTTTTTAATATTATTTTTTTTACAAAGTTTTGAAAATATATATCTTTTTCATATTTTCCCTTCATAAATACTTAATTTTTATAGCTTATCTGCTATTAATATAATAATAAAATGTAACTTTAAATAAAGATAAACTTGGAATGTTATAATAATTTTTAAAAAAATTAATACATTAACTAATTTTAACTACTTTTCTTAATTTATTTGATTTGGTTGAAAGATTTTTGTAAATAGGACCGGAGAGAGTAAAAGTTGTGTTAGGCGCATTGTTTGTAGCGTGTACAAATAACATGTCCATTTTATTAGCATGACTCTTATATAGAGGTGAGCTTCAAACTAAGTATGATAAGCAGGTGATACAGTGCAATAACTAACCATTTTGCGATCCGGTACTTGGCTGGTATGGTTACTTGGTGTTGTAACCAGAGCAAGTTCCCAACCAGAAGTTCTGCTAATGTTACTCTGAGCAAGATTGCTCGAGCTATTCCCTACATAAAATTGCAAAGTCGTAGAATTAGAATTTGATCGTGTATCAAACAGCAAGTACGGTTAGCTAAATGATGGGCACGGTTAAGGGTTAAAAGAAATGATATAAGTTCATTTGGACCAAATCCTGGTAATATTTATGTAACTATGCTAACAAGGATGAGCAATCATATATATCCTCATGGAATTTGATAAAATTATCTGTATGAAATGAGTGCTAACTTCGTCTGGAATCATCTTCCATTTCTCCTATCTGTTTCAAGCTGCAAAGCATAAAAAAATAGCCGTTTTTATTTTGGTCCATGAAAGATAGTTGTTCCTGAAACAAGTTTCCTTTACTGGATTTGGATTTCTTTGTGGTCGGGCCCAACGTACATACAAGTATAATGTTCTCGTTTCCACTTGGAAATTAAAACCAGCATTGCATAATTTTTCAAAATTGTAATTGTTTTGAGAGTATCTTGAAGACTGTCTCGATGTAACATATCTTAATGAAGCGAGTTGCTATCTCCATTCTCTAGAAAAGCATGCATTATAAAAGTCTGTATGTTTTAAGCTATCAATGAGAAAAGTTATTCATACAAAAGATATATACAATAACTTTAAAAAAAGGAAGTGTGAGATGTGATAGAGAGAAAAAAAATATTATATAAATTTGTAGTATGAATAATATATCTCATTATCAATTACTCTAAGCCTTACCGCCAGGTGGTAAAATTGCAAGCGCCAAAGCATTGTTTTCTTCCAGTTCTTGAGCTTTTGGATTTATTTCATTTAGACCCTGCAAAGCCAAGGTGGACCATTACATTATATATTCCGTCAAATCAACATCTCAAACATGCATAACATTGCCATATAGCCAAAAACACACCAGCAAATCATCAGTTGATATCAAGAGTGGAAGTTCAGCCTCCTCTTTAGGTTTTGTCTCATCCTTATCTACCGGTTCTTCCTCCTTGGCTTCTTCAGCTTGTTTCTCACTCTCTTGAGCCTCTTCAGATTCTTGTTCTGGTTCTTCTTTTTGAGGTGATTGACCATTTTCCGGATATTCCTGATATTGCATGACATTTATTAACCATCCATAACATACAAATACGTTGTAAGCATGCATGAAAGTTTAAGAACAATTAGCCCTTTTCCCCATCACAGTGGTTTCTCCTGATGCAAGTTACAATAAATACAGAAACCTCAATGATATATGGGCAGGTGCAATATGGTATAACTAAAACCAGAACATCGATGCAAAGTTGTTGACTGAGATGTACTAAAAAAGATAACTTATCATGGTCAATCTCCGATTCACCATATCTATCGGTGTAGCAAAATAGACTTTAGAACCCAATGCAGAATAAATAAGCAGGTCTAAAGTTTTCTGTCAATTGCTAAGGTGTTTATGAGAGATTGTCATTCCGGCATTTTATTCAACTTTCAAAGACACAATTTCCAGATTTCAGAATGTCATGAGAAATCTTTGGCTCGTTCCTTCAGCTCTTCCCCTCCCTAAGGAAGTGGCCTAAGCTTCATTTACCATATTGCATGTCATAAGTCCTGTACTTAGTAATCTCTAGGAGTTGATTTTGGATTTCTTTGAGGCTCATATACTAAACACATTACCACAAGCCTCTTTCGAATAAATCTGTACATCACTTTCTCTTACCAGTCTCTTTTGAACAGAACCTGTCTGGGGTGCTTCCTTAATGTATTCTTCCATTGTGGCAAGAAAAGAGGACGGTGGCTGTTTATTGTGGGAAAGAACTTAGTGAGAAACCGTTAAAGATATCTAATGAAATTTTGTTATTAATGTGCCAGTAAGAACCTGTCTCAAGTTTGGAAATTGAAAATTCCTAGCAAGGTCCAATCCCTTGCAGTATTCATAGAAGTCAGCAAGACTTTCAGCCTGCACAATAAGAGTGATCAATTCAACATGTATGACCCTTTAGGAAAGTCTTATTGAACACAAGAAACAATTCAAATTGGACAACAAGAATTTGTCTAAAAGAAAGAATCACTCATTGTATACCTGGTGGCCAGATCTTTTATAAATATGTAAAGCCTTCACTGCATCATATCTTGGCATATCAAAGAACTGCGATTTTCATTAGTCAGTACAATTTAAAATTCAAGCGAATTACTCAAAATACATAAATTGATATAGACACTACCACGTCCACAAGATTTATGATTCCATCATTGAGGGCACTATATATTTTGAAGCTTTCCTTCAATACCTATGATATTTCCAAAAGCGGAAAAATGTAGTTAGAGAAATAGTACAGTAGTCAGTAAATGGATTCCTAGAAGAACAGAAAATTCAATTCTTTGGATTAGATTCTTCTAAAATGAATTGTTAACTTTAGAGAAAAAAAGAGAAACATGCCAACCTTTAACAAAAACAAAATTAACGGAGTAGATTTTAACAAACCCATAATTTGTCATGCATGTGCAAATCATATTCACTTAAATTTTTTTGGCCGGTCGTTGAATTTTTTTTTTCTTTGAAGCGAGAGCTCACTTTAAAAACGCCTTTTCTTTTTAATGAAAATAAAACAGGAGCTGAGGATGAATTAGGCTGTGACAGTTTTGCATCATAAAAAATATATCACTTAGTCCAGCACTTTGGAAAGCATAAACTAAACATGCATACCAGGGCCAGTGCATACTGTATTAGATAATTGGTAAAAGCTGCTCCTTCAGGCTGCAAGATATTAAAACAAATCAAATGTTATGTAAGAGAAATAAAATGCAGTCATTTCAATGGTAAAAGATATAACAGAATAGATTAGCAACATGTAGATACCAAATCCAAGTTTTCCCCATAAATTCTTACCAGACAACAAATAAGGCGGTATAGAAGTTGCTGCAGGGCAGGCAGCTGCTCCAGCAGCTCTTCACCGCTTAGCCTACGTGTTTTGCTATTTACCTGTTTATGCTGAAAGTTAACAGAGTTTGAAAATAGTAATAAAAGTTGCATGGAACAATTATAATGTGTGAATAAAGCTAGAAGGTAAAGCACACACCTGAGGTGAAGCCGATGATAATTTTGTTAAACGTTCACTTTCGATGTCATGTTTAAGGGTTCTAAAACATTCAATTCTTTCTTCTAAATATAGTGCATAGGTTCGAATCCATGCAGAACAGTCCCAAGCTGCATATCGAAATCTAATTAGGCATAAATTGAAAGAAAATTCAGATAACAAAAGGGTCTAAACATATTTGGTAAAGAATTACAACAAATAATCTGCAGAACTATTTTACCTAGAGGGCTCGATTCATCTTTAAAATTGGATACTTGAAGAAGACGTCCTCTGCGTGAGTAGTTTACAAGGTCTGCTTTGAAGGTAGGATCACCCTCTCTCAATATCCTATGAAACACTATCAGTGCCTTTATGGCAACCTGTCATTTCGTTATTCAGTTACAAACAATGTCAACAAAGTCTGAAATTCATTCGTCTGATCCCATTCCCTCTCTTTCTCAATGATAAGCTGAACCTAAGAATTGTTTAGCCCCAGAATGTTTCATTCCACAAGGGTTGCTATATTAGACATTTCATATCCCATAATTGTTTTGGAAGGCCATTAGAGTCTTCGAGCCACCGTTTGTAGTTTTATATAACAAATTCAAGAGATAAAGAGAATTGATAAAGGCATAATGCTAGTCTCAGAGCCAACATTTAAATATATTCCAGTTTTTTTTTTTTTTTTTGTGGCAGTACGTAAAATATTGCGACAATTTTTAAATTTATCGTAATGATTTTCAGACTGAATGATTGTGATATTAAGTGTATTGGATGGATCTACTGTTAAGTATAACGATGCACTTTTCCAAAAAAAAAAAGCATCCTCATTGATTGTTAGAAATATAATATAAAAAAACCATTCGTATGTTTTCACTTAACTAAAACTTTTGAAACAATTTATCCATGACATGGTATCAAAGCCTCTACAACGAAGTGGTATAAAATTGAATCCCCGGCCTCCTCATTCTTCTAATAAAAGAAAGTTCAATTTCAGCTTAAAGTAGTTTGTTGGTGCTTCAAACTCAAAGGATCTTACGTGAGAAAAATATGCTAGAAATATATAACATAAAAATCATCCATGTACTTTCACCTAACAACTTAAGCTTTGGAAATAATTGATTCATGATAGTGATATGATTCACATTTTCTGGTTTTTCCCCATTCTATGCTTAATGTTAGTTTACTTTCAAGAAAAAAGAAAAAGAGCAAGCATAACAAAAACTTTACCTACACTGTTGAGAAACATAACATTTTACCATATATACAATATTTTTAAAATTTTTAAAAAGAGCTCTGATTGTATAGATATAATGTTTTTAATAATGTAAAGCCAGCAGGTGCTAAAGCACTTACTATCCAATTCCGCGTCTTTGAAAGCCTTCTGGAAAGTGCCTGAATGCAGTAAACCACATCTGCTCGTGGTTGTTGTGCTGAAGTTGCATAGAATATTTCTACAGAGAAAGAGGTAATTAATATCCTAATCTGGCATTACGGCAATGATCAAATAATTTCTAATTTCTTCCAATGCAAGCAATAAGATCAATGGAATTAAAACAAGCATAATAATGGATTGATCAAATAAAAGTTAATGATTCAAAACCCTCGACGAAACAAATTCCACGATGAAAATGAAAAACGCATCATTTTCATTTACATTCAACAAATTTTGAGAACTCACTTCGAACGTGACGTTCCTTAGGAGGATATTCTACGTGACTTGTAGCCTTCACAATTGCAATATCCAAATCCTTAAATAAAATAGAAATTTTAAAATTAATTGAGCTAGAAGATTTCTAGAAAAACAAATAAATAGATAAAATTGATTAATGAAAAAAAGTGATAGAGATATAAAATAATGAATTACCTTGTATTCGCTATTGACCTTGGCTAGGCCAACCGTGGTGGAGTCTTTGAGAGCACCGTAGGCCTTTCTTAAGCTCTGAAACGTTCCCATTCATCAACTATTGAATTGAAGGAAAGAGAGAAAGAAGAAGGAACAATGTTCTTCTTCTTCTTCTTCTTCTTCGTTACTGTGTCCTTTTCCAACGACAAAAAGGAACAAACGAAGGACGAAAGGGTATTTTCGTAGTTTGATCTTGTGTAAGCCTTAACTAATTTATTGGAAATATTTGACCACTGCTTATGTAGATTCCGTTCCTTGATTTTCAATAAAACAGAAAAAGGCGGGTTCTGTTCGGTCTTGCAGGAAAATACCAAAGTGCCCATAGTTTTTTTAATGCTTTAGAGTTACAATCTGGAATCCAACTTACTTTGTTTCATCATGGACAGGACCAATCTGGATTTTTCTCAGATTAGGACTAGAAGGGCTGTTTGGCTTGCCAAATTATTATTTTATACAAATGAAATTATAGAGAGAAAAAAGTATTTTTAAATAAAAATAGATTTAGAAGTTATGATCAATCTCACTAAGTAATATATTTTCTTTTATGTTAAGTATTTCATTTTTTATATATACTTCTTTTAAATATTAATTTTATTTAAATTTTAAATACTGATACATTATAAAAAAATTAAAGATATTTTTATAAATAAACCATATCTTAATATCATTATAACCAATCTTTGAATTTAATTTTTAAATTTTAAATTTTAAATTTTGATACTATCATACTAATTAATATTATATATCATAATTTTAATAATTTATTTTTCTAATTTTATCATAATTTCATTCCTTTAGTTTTGATGAATATAAAATTTATTTTTAATAAAAAATTATTAGAAGAAACTAAATTTATTTTGATAATCTCTCCTTTTTTTTTAAAATAGTTTTTGACTATCCTTTAAAAAACACTTTTAGTTTATGCCACAAACATATTTATTATTTTATTTTTATATATATTTAAAATTTTCATATAAAACACAAACAATATAGTGGTTTTATTTGACTTTTTAAGAATAGATGCTAACATTCTAAGAAACAATTAATTAATGAGTAAAAGGAAAATAATAAGAAAGAGACTGAATTTTTGTCATATTTATTATGAGAAAAAAGAGGGAGAAAATTGAAAAAAAAAATTAGAGCGTGATTTATTTTTTAATGAAAAATTTATTAGGGGAATGAATTTTTTGAAAATAATTTTAAAAAATTTTATTTGTTATTTTTTATAATTGATAAAATAATTTTTTTAAATAATAAATAAAAAAATATTTAATTTTTTTATTTCCATATTTTTATTATTTATATTATGTATTATATCTATCTTTTTCTTCACTTACTTACATTTATTTTTCTTTTAAAAACAATTTCTATAAATAATTTTTAAAATTTAAAATTAAAAGCAACTTAAAAAACTCTTAATTTCTCTCTTTCTCTCTCTATATTTGGTTGTGTAAAAAAAGTGAAAATGAAAAAATAATTAATTTGTGTGAAGGAAAATAAAAAATTCTTGTAAATATTTTCTTAAACGTGAAAATCTTAAAAAAATAATTAATAAAAAATAGAATATATAATATATAATAAAATATATTAAATTAATATTAATAATATTGAACATATGTGTATCCTTAATAAAAAATACATATTTTTTTAAAAAACATTGTAAGTATACATGTATATGTGTTAACATTATACAAAACGATGTGAAATATTTTCCTCTTAACATGAATAATGCAGTTATTGAATTAAAAATTGGGATGAATGTTGAGATAAAAATAATGCAACTACATATAAAAAGTGGTTTACACTTAAGTATAAATTATTGGATTTTAAAAAATAAAATAAAATAAATCTAACGTTTACATCTTAATAAAATAAGTGTAAGCATTTTTTATATGTAATTCAATCATTTTATAAATTTAAAAATTTAAAATTAAACAAATTTAAATAAAATAATACAATTTTTACTCTCTTTTTTTCTAAAAAAAATATAAAAGGTTACATGTAAATTTTTTTAAATTTTTTATCCTTTACTTATATATTTTTTAATAAAAAATATAAAAATTATATAGATAAATAAATTTAATTATTTTATTAAAATTATTTGATAAATTCGTAATCTATTATATTTATTTTATTATACTCTTTTTGAATTTTTTATTTTATTTTTTCATTTATCTTTTATATATAAAATAGAATAAAGTAAATAATAATAATAATTAATATTATATTAAATTGTTAGATGGACAGATAAGTGAAAAAAAATTATTCTCTCTAAATAATTAATATCAAATTTTTAAAAACTCATTTGAAATATTAATAGATAATTAATTTAGATAATATATACTTTATTAAAGGCTTAAGAAATCAGACAGTGAGTTTTATTTTAAGAGTTAAATCTTTTTTACTTTCCTTCGACAAGTTAGATGTGCGGTTAAAACCTTATATGACATATTAATATATAAATAATTCAGACAATATATACTTTAATATAGACTTAAGAAGTCTGACAGTAGGTTTTATTTTAAGAATAAAATCGTTTTTATTTTCCTTCTATAAGTTAGATCAACGATTAAAATATTATTATTTTTATATTATATATTAAAAAAATATGCAACTAAAGATAGAAAAATTATATTGATTATTTCTATATTTTGAAAAAAATTATATTCGATATCTCTCATTTTTTTAATCCTGAATAATTTTTTTAATTTATATAAAAATATAACATGATATATTTTTTTAATTATATAATTTTACACAAATTTTTTTTAATTTTATAAATATAAAAAAGAGAAAAAATATTGGATACTTTTCACTGTTAGTGAAATTCTTCCTTAACAACGTAGATGGTGGAGAGAGATTCCAAACTACAAAGTACTGTAATTTTAACAAATGATAAACTCCACATCACATGATCCAATATCATAATGCAGTTTATTTATCAATAGGGTTTCCCCAATAACAATAGATTATTTTAAAATCTGCAATTCTTCTCATAGTAACGTAGATTTTAAGAAATATTATATTATTTATTTTTGATCTATTTTATAAAGTCGAAGGCCCACGTGACAATAAACTCAAATTTAATGAAAATAAATAAATAAATATTCTCTCATGTCATCTCGATTGATTGGATTTAATTTCAATAGAAGGAGGTTGAGGGAGGATTGAAGAATTCAAATATGAGGCAAATACATCCAAACTTCTCTCTGCCACTTCCATGTCTGTTTTGGAAGCATGATCATCTCCTACATGAAACTAAAACAAGTCACGTGTTTCATGTACTTATCAACAGCCGCTTCTTATGATTCTTTTAATATTACCTTTCTTATGATGTTTTAATTGATTTTGACATAATTTTTTCAATATTTTTTATGGAGTAAATGTGGTCCTTATTCTTGCAGCCCCATTGTAAATTTATTGTAAATTTTTGCTGAGTGCTATATAGTATATACTGCTATTCTTAAAGTTCCATTTGATTTTAAAGAATTACAAATGCCTTTTTTTTCACCTTATAAAGTTAGATTATTTGGAGAAGAGCAGAAGATTGACCATGGAATTGAAATTCATTTCCAATTGCTGTACTAAATTTTCATTATAAATGTATTTTTTTTATGTATAAAGATTATCAATTATTTATTTATATTTTTTTCAGCGATTAACAGATTTTTTTAAAAACAAAACAGATCCAATATAAATTATTATTTATCTATATAAAAAAATTTAATTTTACATTTCAAACATTTTATTTCATTCAATTTAAAATCACAATCATTACATTATGCTAAAGAATTATATATCTTATCTATTTAATTTTTGTGAAAGTTGAAACATTATCACATTTGGTACTAATCATTCTACCGGCTTAATATGTTCTATAATTAATAAGATTAAAAAAAATAAAGCAATATAACCTAATGTATAAATACTACAAAATTGGTGACAATGTACAAACATTTTAAATTGACATTTTACCTAGATTTGTATGTAACACATTCACCTCTATATTAAAAATTGATTACCTTAAAAATATTTTATATATGTTTTTTAAAAATATTAATAAATAAATCATTACCATAATTTAAATATAACATATTTATTTAAATTTTGATATGATTGTACTTTTTCTATATAAGTTTTTTACAAGATCAAAGACCAATTGTAATGTAATAATAATGGAAAATCAGTAGAAATATAATTATATTAAAAAATAAAATAACAAAATACGAACAATATACAACTATAACTATAATTCATTTAATACATGGTGCCGTATTCAAATTCTAATCTTTTTAATTTTTTTTAGAGAAAATCCATTTTTCAATATATATATATATAGAATCGCATAAAAGTACTTGGGGAACTCGATGCTCGTACTTGGGGAACATAAAAGTTAGTATACATATCATAGTTTTAAATTGTGAATCGCATCATATGAAAAAGTTATACTATTATTGTCACTATTTAACTACATTCCATCATAATTGTACTGTATTTGGAAATTATATAAAAAAATGCACAATGTAATGCCACAATGACCATAACGCAAGAAGCTCAACCATCCATTTAACGACAATAAACATTATAATATTCACAAAAATTATTCATTTATTTTATTTATTTCTGGTAACAAAATTATTTTATTTACTTAGAAGAATTAGAGGGAATTTCGAAGGCTGAAGGAAATTTTAGAATGATAGTAGATTAGTGATGAGGAAAAAGTAAAATTTTAAAATAGAAAAAAAATAAAATTTAAATGTGTCACAAAAAATTATTTACAATGCAGACATTAAAAAGTACAAACATAAAATCTTTTATATTCGGTGTTTATAAATCTTGTTCACATCATGATTTAATGTAGTGCTAATACCAACCGTATTACATGAACATTGCTATATTAATAATTATATATAAAATATTTAACTTATTAAATAATATGGTCACACGTGATGAAGCATAATATATTTTTTTTTTGGTAAACTTATGAAGCATAATGTAAAATGGTGTACTTAATAATTATATCAAAATTAAATTTATGAAATAGAAGTTTTATGAATGAGTATTTTTAAGACAAGTTAAGAATGTAACATTTGAAAAGTAAAAGTTTGATACATGTTTAGATAAACTGATTTTACAGTAAACAAAATTTAATAATATTTTTTTGAAAAAAAATAATTATTTTCTAAAAACCTCATTTTCTTTTTACGTTCCATTAATGATTTTTATTGACACTCGTAAACATGGTTCTAAACAATCAATTCATGATATGCTAATGTAACTTTCAAGAGATGTTTTATGTAAATTTTCAAGATGAGTATACAAGTAATAAATAAAATGTTAGCAAATGAAATAAAAAAAAATCTATCATAATTGCTAAATAATTAGATCTATTAAGTATATTAATATTAATATAAATTTAGTTCCTAATTATTAGTATAAAAAACAGCTTTGTTGAGATTATTTGTTTGGCCATCTTTATATTTTAAATGAGATAAATTTTTTAACAAGCAGCTGAAATATTATTAAATTGGTAACAGAAGAGGTTGGAGGTGGATGGCTTGCAGAAGATTGGAAAAAGTTTAAGTGTGGAATTGGAGGATGCTAAGGATAAAAATAAATAAATTGAAATTTAGTTCAACTTCATTGAATTTAGGTAAATTTTTAAAAAATTTATATTCTCTTTTTAATTTTTTTTAATAAATTATATTTATTTATGTATATTTTTAAAATAAATTATATAAAAATACATTTTAATTTACTAATGTTTAAAATAAATATAAAGAATTTTAAAAAAATAAATATAAAGAATTTTAAAAAAATCAATAATAAAATTATATTTTTACAAAATATAGAAATTCAATACGATTATTTATCTATTATTATAGTTATTAAATCAAATTTAAAATAAGAATAGATATCTAAATTTGACATCCGATTTTAGTATTATAAATTAAATATTAATTCAGATCCTTCTTAAATTCGATCAAAACAATTTATTTCACGTCAAAATCAAGTTAAAACTAGGCGAATATTCATAAATTCAAATTTTATTATTGTAAATAAATACTATTAATGTACTAAAAGAAAAAATAAAATAAAATAATTATTCAGAAGAAAGAAAAAGGCATAATGTTGCCTTTTTCCCATTTTATTTTTTGTAACGTTATGAATTTGTAGGAAGGCTTGGCTAATAGCAAACAGTAATTTGTGCAAGTTCAATCTATTGGGAGATCACATAAAGGTTCATCCTTGCCTTGTTGTATATACATAACCGGCTATTTTTGCTTCCTATGTTGCATTGACGGGGTGAGACACACACCATTGGCTGCACAATATTGCAACTGTGCCTATAATTCACCAAGGAATCTGATTTTCCCAGAAGACCAAACCAATGTTTTGTTCTTGTTTTTTGTCTCTGTTTCTGCCACAATTACTGTAAGACCACACACACGCAAAAAGGAAGAAAATAAAAGGGAGAGAGAGAGAGAAAGAAAGATTTTCATTGTATGGGAATGGCAACAAGAAGCTGAACGTTGGTTTCACTTGGAGAAAGCTCTTGGCGGCGACTGGTTCGATCAACATTGGGAATCTGAGACTCAATTTCAAATTCAAATGAATCATTCAATCAAACTTCACTTATTTATTAGTCCTTCCAACTCATGCACTCTCACCATGTTGTGTGCGTGACTCACATAGCTTCAGAGTCACAGAAAGTTCTGATCTTTCACCATATTCCTCTTCCATTACAGGTTAGTTCTCTTTATTATGCCTAAAATCTCATGTGGGTTTCTTCTATTCTAACAAGCAACTTGTGGGGGTTTGACATCTGGATTCAAGTCAAGGTCTTACCATCATATCATGGCCTTTTTTTTTTCTCCTTTTCAACTTGGGGTATTTGGTATGTATTCTTCTTTTGATCGTAAGTGTCCGTTTCCTTGATTTGAACAACTGATTATTACTAATTTGCGATTCTATAGCCTTTGAAGTGATCAGGGTCTTAAACAGCATACCCCGACTCTTTTTTTATGCTAAATTCATCATGTAATTCTTGATTCGATGTTCTTTTGGTCTTTCTACGAGTACTCTCCATGTAATGCTCCCATGTTTGTGCGGAAAGGTTTGGCACTGTTGCATCTGGCTTTGGGTGAACTGTTCCAACCTCCCTTGATCTCTAGAATCTGATCGATTGTAATGCTCATTTTTTCTACTAGTCGGCATTTTTCTGCTCTGTATATTATAAAGGTTATTGAGTATTACATTTGAACAATGGATAAGAAGCAACGTTAACCTGAATTTCTAAGTGCAATTTCTGTCCAACTGTTGTCCTATCTTTTCACAAAATTTGTGTTCGAGCGAAAATGATTTGATCTAGACTGTCATTTTACTAATAATTTGGATGTCTCTCTATCCATTTTATGGATGAAGTTTCAGGATTGTTATATAATATATTAATATGCGGGATAGCGAGAAGAAGTTAAACAATAGAGGATCTAAGAAATCCAGTCATTTGAAGGCACGCACAAAGTGCCAAGGGAAGAAGCATAAACTGGAAGTGGAATCAAAATCTCAGAGAAACAATTTTGGCACTAACGTATCAAGAAAGAAGGCCAAGAGACCACGTAAGGATTCTTCAGATAAGACATTGATTACTGGACAGAATTTGCCTAAAACCAACAGAAAATCTTCACAGAAGCCATCCTCAAAGTTACAAGGCAAAAAAGCTTCTCATAGTTCAAGAAAAGAGGGGAAAGATGCTGATGGGGTGGTAAATCTTCAAAAAATGAAGAGAAAGAGAAGGAGAAAGACAAAAAAGAAAAGGAATAATGCAGATGTTGATGATGCTTCACGCCTGCAGAGGAGAACAAGATACCTTTTAATCAAAATGAAGCTAGAGCAGAACCTTATTGATGCTTACTCCGGAGAAGGTTGGAAAGGTCAGAGGTATGGGATAACTTTTCCTTTAACTTCTTTTTAATGTTTGGTAAATGATATGCATATTTTACCTTTTAGTTGATTAAGGAGCTATTACCTTTTAATTGATTTCTGTTATTGTTATTTTAAGAAGGAAGTGCATGCTCTATGTAACTTCAAAATTTTCATGAAAATTTTATGAGACTATATTTGAGGGAAACATAGGCATATAAGTGTCTTGGTTTGTTGAATAACCCATGAATGTACTTTATTTGAACTTAGTGATAGCAGGAATATACTTAAATTGAATTTGTTGGTAGCAAGAATTTTCATACGCTCATTTATGTTGAATTTATATTTTCCACCAAAAACTTAGTATGGATACATGATATGGTTGATTATGAATTGGAATGGTTTGTTTCTGCAAATGCTTCACAATTTTCTTGTAAAACAGCTTGCAGTAATGCAGCACGATCTTATCTTAAAACAATTATTAGCTATTTTGACCCAAAACTTTCTCTTGACAAATAGCACCATGGTTCATCATTATTCTCTTTTTGCATTGAAATTCCCTTCACAGTCGAGAAAAGATTAGGCCAGAAAAGGAGCTACAAAGAGCACGGAAGCAGATTTTAAAATGTAAACTTGGTATTCGCGATGCCATTCGCCAGTTGGATTCTCTTAGTCCATGTAGTAGCATTGAAGATTCTGTCATTGCTCCAGATGCATCTGTTTATCAAGAACATGTGAGCAAGTATTATCATCACTTTGAATACATCATTGTATTCAAGTCTTTTTGCATTCTCTCCATTTTAGTACTTGTGAGCTTGCTTCTCACCTATTTTATTTTGATAATGAAGAACCATTTATCATGCCTTTTCTGAAGTTTAGTCAAGTTGTATGGAGTGACATGGCTCAACATTTTAAAAACAATATGTTCACTTTTCTATTTTTCTACATCTAGATATTCTGTGCAAAGTGCAAGATGCATGAAGAACTTCCAGATAATAATATTCTACTATGCGATGGTACATGCAGTCGTGCTTTTCACCAAAAATGTCTTGATCCTCCTTTAGACTCTGAAAATAGTGAGTTCCCTAAGATGCTTTTCAAGTAGCTCTGCAAGTTGCAATTTCCTGTGTGTTTGACTTCATTAAATAAATGACTTATTTAATTATAACTTGCAGTTCCTCCTGGAGAGCAGGGTTGGTTTTGTAAATTTTGTGAATGTAAGATGGAAATTCTGGGGGCAATGAATGCCCATCTTGGAACTCACTTCTCCTTGCACAGTACTTGGCAGGTTTTTAAACCTTATAATCTCTAACACCATCTATTATTCTGTTTTCATCTCCCCTCCCCCCCCCCTCCCCGCTCTTTCTAAACCAACAATTTATAATTTTATCAAATGCAAGCACATATATATATATGAAAAAACATATATATATATATATATGTGAGGATGTACTCCCTCAATTTTATCACAGGGTGTTATCTATTAGACTTTGTTCTATATAGTGTACTACTACTTTAAAGAACCCAAATCCATATATTCTGACCGGTTAAACTAATAATTTCTTTCTGCCATAAATTAAGGATGTATTCAAAGAAGAGGCTGCCATACCTGATGGTGATACTGTATTACTGAATCCTGAAGAAGAATGGCCATCAGATGATTCTGAAGATGATGATTATAATCCAGAGAGGAAAGAAGAAAGCCACAATATCAACAAGGAAGGAACTGATGATGATGCATCTGATGATTTAAGCAGTTCTACCAGTCTGTGTTCTTCTGATGGTGAATGTTCTCTGGTAGATGGTGTCAGCCATGAATATTTTTCTGTCAACAGCAGCATTGATTCTGATGAATCTGAGGAAAAAGCTTGTGGTCGTAGGCAGCGAAAAGCCGTTGACTACAAGAAACTTTATGATGTAAGTGTATGCAAGTTGTCTTTCAGAAAAGCGTATTCTCAATGTTTAAAACTACAACTTCAGTTGTGGTATGGAAGTTACAAGTTACTAACCCAATGTTGATAGCTTAAACTTTAAGCCTGTCAATTTTACCAGTCTTTTTACAGACAGAGTGCTGCTCTTGCTCACTGGAAAAAAATTATCCGGAAAATGTTTCTATATCTCCTTTGTAGGCTTTAGTGTATTGATTTAAAACATGTATTGCCAAATAGATGTATCTCTTACCCTTGGTTGTGATGTAAATGGATAATCATTGTAAATGGAAGTACTACTGAAAAATTGAGTTCCATATTTTGTTTGCTGTCCTAATCTAAGGATAATTTAGATCATGCAGAAGTCTCATCTGAGTTCATCTTTCCAGGAAATGTTTGGAAAGGATGCTCCTACATG
This sequence comes from Canavalia gladiata, assembly GCA_037954105.1. Lineage (NCBI taxonomy): Eukaryota > Viridiplantae > Streptophyta > Magnoliopsida > Fabales > Fabaceae > Canavalia > Canavalia gladiata. The sequence goes on along the minus strand of CM075662.1, from coordinate 37,679,757 downwards.
TGAACAATTGAGTGAAGATGAAGACTGGGGTCCTGGCAAAAGAAAGCGAAGAGAAAAGGAATCTGATGCTGTTGATTCCCTTATGTCTTTGCATGGAAGTGAGAATAAACTCCCCAATAATGAGCACCTCAACATGACAAGAAAGGCTTCTTCAGACATAAATATCAGAAGGCCTTGTTTTAGGATTCCACGTGATGCAGTTGAGGTACTACCAGAAACACTTATCATTTTCCTAATATAAAGAGTTGAATATGCATTAATTTCTTTCCCTTTCTTCTTATGAAATGAGCCAGAAACTTCGCCAAGTTTTTGCAGAGAATGAACTTCCTCCAAGATCTGTGAGGGAGGGTCTTTCAAAAGAGTTGGGACTTGACACCGAGAAGGTAAGGGCTAACTATCTATCTTCATCTGGATTTACCAATGAAGTTGTATTTCCTTTTGGTGCACATTACCATGGTCCCCATAGCTATTCCAATCACTTTTGGTCTTTTATCATGTCTAGAAACTCTATCTGTTCAACTTTCAGTTACTAACTTGGGCTAGAAAATGCAGGTCAGTAAATGGTTCAAAAATGCACGCTACTTAGCACTTAAAAGCAGAAAGGTAAGCCACATTTTGATCTCTCATTCACCAATTTATGCAAGTTTTCAATGTTCGGTTCTTAATTTTTATCAGAAATTTTGCCATGTGTAGCTCTATACATAACTGTCACCCCTTGTAGTTGTCTATAAAACAGTAGTGTTCAAATTTTGCTATCGCTGCTTGCAAAATTAATCTTGAACACATGTCAAGCTTTCTCTGCTTGTAATTTTAGATTATAATAGCTACATCTTTTAATAGTCATTGCCTTAAAAAAGTTAGATGCTGCCTTAGAGAGATTATATGATGAAAATTCTTACCTTGAATAATTCTTGAAACATGAACTTTAAGGATTTCATAACATTTTATTCAAGCACACAAGTATGAAAGACAAAGAAAATAACATGCGCGTAGCACTCCTGAATTCTAAGCAATATCTCTCAAATTTTCTTTATTGCTTTGGAAGACATTCTTTTTGTGTCATACATTCAGAAATTGTCTAGTTAGTGGAATTTGCAATAAATTCTAATTTGAGTGGATTTTCATCAGCAGCAAGTAGAAGGAGCAGATCAGCTTCTGAGTAACACTTCTAGGAAGAACTCCATAGTACAAAATCAGGAGAATGCTGATCTCTTGAAACCGAAGACCTCAAATATTACCACAACTCATTCCCAGAAGAATGCTAAAAATGTCACTGGGAAAAAGAAAATAAAATCATCTAGCAATCCTTCCAAGCAAAGACAATCAGAAATATCTCCTCCACCAGCAGAAAATGGCAATAAGGTGCTTTTCTAATAGTAGCATGTTTAAATAGCATTGTATGGTTGAGTAGTAACACATCCATATTAAAGCACAGTTTCAAAGAGAGCATTTTCTTTCCTTGCAGTTCACTTGGAGAATGGTGGCCCATGTTGATAGCAGTTTTATTAATATAATTTGTTGCATTTGTAATTCTTTCGGATTAGGAAGGACCTCAGTTAACAAGTTTTCACTTTTTTTTTGTTTCAGGACTTTATGGAGATCAGTGATGATGTGACCTTGAAGAAACTGTTGAAAAAAAGAAAGAGGATGGTAAATTTTACATTTGAAGGAGACTCTGAGGCGGCAGAGCTGGAATTTGAAAGACTAAACAAATTGAAGATTAAACTAGATAGTATGAAGCAGAAGTTAATTGGAATTCAAAATTACAGAGTAGAGGATTCGAATGAACTCCATTTGAATGGACCATCTGTTGTATTTGTACCAACAGCTGTGTTAAGGGAAAAGGTTGAATTATAACTATTTTTCTTTTTCCTCAAAAATTTGCATAATCTAATAAAATACTTTGGTACAGTTTAGATAAACTTTTCAACAAATGCTTGTAAAAGAGAATAAAGAGGTAAAATAAATCAAATTTCTTCTCAAAAGTTAAAATCAAGTTATTTATCTCAGCTTTTTGGAGAAGTTAAAAGTGAGAGCTTCTAAATAAATCAAATGTCTAGAACTTCGTTTCATGGAATTGAAGTAAAATCACATTTATCTAATTTGGTTTCTAGTGGTATTTGTTTAACTGAGTTACAATAGAATGTGACAATTTATATATGCATAGGTTAATTTTAATTTTAATTATGAGAGAAGTTTGATTTATTTTATTTTTATTTTCTTCTCCCATAATAAATATCTGTTGAACTTTGGACTTTACCGATTACTTAATAATATTGGCGCGCTCAAAACTACGTTCACTGCGAATGTTACCTGTTGCAATATTAGCCTCCGTAGAAATGTGACATTTCACAGTAGAGTTTAGTTTTGATTAACGAGAAGACTTGTGCCCTTATGCGCTGGTTCATAAGGAATGCAACACAGGGAGAACAGTAACTAGCTTAGGAACTTCGGTTCCGGAAATTTCAAACGGTACTAAAGAGTATCCTACAAAACTGTCAAATTTAATGAGGTTAAAAAATGCATCAGAATAATTTACTATTAGGCTAAGTATCAGTCAACATGCCAACCTCAAAGAGAAAGCTAATTAGTATTACTTATCCTTTTATAGGAAATAAACAAATTGGCTTCATCTTTATTTTTACAAAAATATTCTTAAGTGAAAAAGATTTATTAAATAAAATATAATAATTAATTAAATGAAAATTTATTAAAATAATATATGATTAATACTAATAATAATTCTGAAAAGATCATATAAAATAATGGCAAAGTTAATTAATTAATAAATTTTTTAATCCTTATAAATTAGTACATATGAATCGGAAAGTGTATTTGCAACTTTAATGAAAGTTGCTTAAAATAAGCAACTTGTGTCCAAACATTTTCAAACTCCTTTTATCGATTAAACTATAACTATGAATTACGTATTATGCATACAATACAACGGAAACTCATGGCACCTTCAGAAAGCACAGAAATATTTAACAAAATCGAAAACCTTCCATTCCGTTTGTCAAATAATTTAAACTTAATCCAGTAAGACTCATTTCAAACGACATTTAATTCATCGCTATTCTTAAATCATACATGAATTTGATATTTCAATTCAAAAGCCTATTGGGCATTCAATACCAGCTTCTACCCATGCACAATGCTCCACAGTAGCACAGAATTCCAAGTCATGCATCGTGTGTATAATCATATCTGCAACTGTCGGTAAACCGCAGTATTAGTGACAAAAAACAATGTTCAGCCACAAAAATCAAAACGGATGACAACCTTGTACCCAGAAAAAAAGTAATGAACACTAACCAAGTGATGCACAAATTAAACTTCATGCCTGCCGTGCTAGAGGCCTATGGGGCTTTGGAGCTGAGAAGAAAATTGAAAAATATTGAGACTTAATTGGAAAAAAAAAATTAATAGAATAAAATAAAAATGAACAACTTGTCTCTTGTGCACCCATTCAAATCTCTCGAAGATATATCCTGATCGGATATCAGTAATTTTGCTATGGCCTATATGGACCACATATCAACAACATCTGAAAGCTTTTGAAGGTTTTGTGGGCTAGTAAAACAGTTAAAAAGTAACTTACCATTGGGATTTCCTTGCTCATAGAATGTTCGCAGAAGAAGGACAGCTTCTGATGCCATTATACCTCCAGTACATTTGAAACCCTTTCCAGGTGAAACTCCACTACGAATTAGAAGAAAAATAAGAATTACCTATACATACAGTATCGGATGTAGCAGATATATATAAGAAAGAGAAAGAATAAAACATCCATTCAAAAGATTTTGAAATGTAACAAAATTTGTACTTAAAGTAAAAATAATAGTAGTAAATAACTTGCACACAAAAATAAATAAATAAAAGAATAGATCAAGACAAGGTTTGCATAGATGTGGCCGAGTTAAGAGACGTACTCATTGAGTGGCATAGTGTTATTTAAATGTAAGGACAATATTGATCCACAGCCTCCAAATTTATCATTTGAACAGCCATAAAATACTTCCTTTATTCCTGAGATAAGACACAAACAAATGAATTAGAAAGGCCAACATAAAGAGTGCAACTGTTATAGATTGAACAATTGAAGACTAGAAAGATCATACCTAGAATTGATAAAGCAGATGCGCACATTATGCATGGTTCACAGCTAACATAAAGGCTGCATTTTGAGAATTTTTCAGCAACTTCTGACATTGAAAGTCCATTTTTCTGCCACTGCTCTAGAAGCACATCTATTGCTTCCATTTCAGCATGCCTTGTAGCCTGTAAAAAATTATTTCGTAATAATAACAGAAATCACAGATGATAAGACGATTACAATAAGAAGAAAAGCTAAAGATAAGTTTGATTAAAGAATTACATAAAGCTTCGGTGAAACATGTAATAACTGTTACGAGTCCTGTAAGAAAGAATGAAAATTTCTTGGTTATCATGACATTTTTTGATAACAGAAATTTTTACTACAACAGTCAGATCCTTTCTTATGATTTAAAATGGAACGCAGAGCCAATATCATAAATGAAAGTACTTAACCAAGAATCACATTCAAGGCCATCAGGGAATGGTTAATTAAAAACAAGTACTAAATAAAAATAACTATTAATAAGTTGTGCGATCTCTCACTCATGTCCGTAAATCCAATAATGGAGTGCAAAAACATATGTAAATTCCATGCATATTGAAACTTATTACAACAGGAAGCGATTTATTCAGGTTAATGTTTTCAACTTTTTTTTACTTAACTCAATGGCATTGTAGCTGACCTTACCTAGTGGGATAAGGCTATTCTTGGTGTTGAAGTTCTCAACTTTTTCAAAATTTCACATTTTCTATCTGTTTTGTCATTTGGGGAATGTATGGTATGTTTATTAGAAATTAATATTTCATGGTTTTTATGGCCACATTAGGAGGATTACATCAGTTTTCATTATATGCCTTTTTTAAGTATAAATATAATAACACATGTTTAATGATTATAAATATTCTGCCACAAATTTTCATTTGCACAAATCGATAAAGTATGAGGTATATGCGCCAAGATATATGTTTTCACTTTTTCTGTGTAAGCTCTTTATCCCATACACAATGGTTTAATTAATAGCAGTGAATATTTATTTTAAAATTGCTAAGTTCTTTCATGCAATGACTAATAATATTTCTTCATTACTCCCAGCATCATAAAATTTTAAACTTGCAATTCTGTTCCCTTTTTATACCCAGAAAAAATGTATGCCAATGCCTACATCCTAGAAAAACAACTTGAAGAACCCAAATTTCACAAATGAAGGTTTCAGTACGCAAGCATAAAATTCAAAAGTGATTCATAGTTCCAAACAACAAATAGATTATCAAAGGAGCAGCTAAATATCAAACTAAGCATAGAAAATAACCGGATGAAAACAGAAAAGAGGTCATAGATCAAATTACATTTCGTGTTTCAGTAGTTCGGTTCCTGCCTGAGGCTATAACCTTCCCATCCTCAACAATCACACATCTGGCAAAAGATATTATAGTTTACATAAATAAGGTAAACCAAAGCAATAATGCTCCAATGAAGTGACAAGCATAAAGTTTCTCCAATCTATTCAACGTAGTTTACAATTAAGATGATGAATGAACAATTCACTTTAACCAATTTTACACTCAACAAATGATAGAAAGAATAGGAGGAATTGCAGGTAAATGTTAAATACACCTTGTCCTCAAGGCTATATGATGTTAAAGGGCAGAACAATAAGCCATTATAACTAAATGTCTTTCACTATGCATGCCAATCCAATCTCTGATGTCATTCTTCTCTCAGCAACAAAAGAGCCCAAAGAAATAGGACAGCACTCCTATCCAAATTTGAAAAGGCAATCAAACTGATAGGATTTGGTATAATACTTGTATATTGATGAGATTCAAACATTTCTTCTAAGAACATATTGATTTGGTCCCATAAACAGGACCATCATCCAATAGCATGTCACCACCCATTGCAATTCTGTTTTTGTTTCGTGAAATGTCATTGATATTGACTTGAAAATACTTTAGCAATGCATATAATTGATTTTTTAAATAGAAGTCTTGTCACAAGTCCCAAATCCAATAAAAAGTTTTGCAACTCCTTATAACATCTTTTGCCATGTATATAGTCGTCATAGAACCAAGATCCCTTTAGCCCACACTCTCCAATGCACTTCTTTAGATATATTTATGATACAAGGAGAACAAAGTCATCTTCTTCAACGTTAAAATCAGTATCACCTTCTTCCTTCTGCCTCATCCATTACACACTTAAATGCCAAAATAATTTCTGATTTTGATCATCTCATGAAATGTCTAATTGCCATAGAATGTGTTTCCCCGTCTTGATGTGAACAGCCAGCACTTGTGATCAAGGTGGATGCTAGCCAATACACTTGCCTGACACTTTCTAATCCTAAGAACACCTTTATCAATCACAAGTTACATTTCCAATATTATTCAAGGACTATGAAATTGTGAAGATAACTTACCCAACAGGCACTTCAAGGACATCCAAAGCTAGCTTTGCCTGTCACATAAAGCAGAGCAATAACATCAAACAAAAGGAGTTAAATCCCAACAATTTTTTTAAAAAAAGGACAACAATACACATTTGAACTTAGACTACATGGTCCATGTAAGGAAAGCAGAATCAACATATAACAGGAAGAGAGATGACATAAATTGTCAGCTTCAATGCAACTACTGCTATCAGGAAGATGACAGACAATTTATCCACTAAGACTTATTCCATCATTTTCAAATTTATGAGTTAGAAGGCTCAACATAAAGAAATAACAGACAGACGCAACCATATATAGTCAATTACTGAAACAATCATGAATGGAATTCATATTCATTACCTGTGAAAAGACAGAACTCAGGCAGATGCATAGATGCAGAAATGAGTGGTGCAGGTTTCCGAAGCATTACCTGCTGTATTGCAAGTTCCATGAATGTGAGAGTCTCCGGAGAGGTCATTCTGAACTCAAGCAGAGAACAATGGAAATACCTGCTTCTTGTTAAACATTTATTTATAACATTTTTTACAGCCCTTAGAATAATTGTAGGCCTAATTTATAATTCTAAACCCTAAGCAAGTCCAGAGACTACTGCGATTTGGAAATAGTGATTCTATTCCAGAAAGCAATGCATTAGAAGGTGGGTGAAGTGATAAGCCGAAGACAACCAAAGGCTAAGCATAGTTTGGAAATGGATCCGAGATCAACTACCAAGGTGGATGGTTAAAGGCCCACATATCTTTTTCTTTTGGTCAAAAAGCCTAATTCTCTAAATGGAGTCTCAATGCTGTGGACCAGTACGCGTATGCTGTTGGGCCCTTCCTTTCTCCATATCAAGCCCAGATGGCTCAACCTACAAGTTTTCAGGGTAATATTTCTTTTCATTTTTCCTTCTTTATTTTTTCTTTATCTTTTTCTATATATTCTTTTCATATATATACACACTAAATCCTACACACATATTTTTTATCTCTATGGGGCTCGCTCTTGTATCGTCTATATCCTATATTTATAGTATAAATCCGCTCAATACCTATAGTAAAGCTACACTACTTTTGTCTCTCACATTCTGCTACGATGATAACATTCAGGACAGATAACAGCCTAAAATAAAGATAATATTAACTTTATTTCTTAACTTAGTTTGATCTACAGCTTTTTATTTTGTTCTTTAATTTTTAAATATTTATCATATGCGTCCTTTCTATTAATGTATAGAAAGGGTTTATAACAATTTTTTATTTATGATAAAAATATTTAGGGATATAAAATTTTCTATTTATAATAAATAATTTTCGTGAAATAAATGTTTTTTATGTAAAAAATATCTAATAAACAGATTCTTAACACAGGTTAATATTAATGTAATCTTAAAAAATGATTAAATGTTTATATTTTAATATTTCAAAGATAAAATGATAACTTTTATTTTCAAAAATTAAAATAACTCACTATAAATTTTGATATTTGGCTTGTTGAAAAACCTTCAAGTAGGATGGTGCCATAAGGATCACTTTAAAATATGCTTGAGGTCTGTTACATGTATGTAACTTTCAGCCCAACATTGAAGTACATACATGTTTGCATTTATTTTTTGCACCGTTCTTTTTGTTATTCACGCTCACGCCATTTGCGTGTCATTTTTAAAACCTTAATCCTGAAATACAATAAATATTCTTTCAAAAAATATTTATGAATCAATTTCAAAATCGAATTTTGGAAGTAATTTGCAAATATCTTCCCAAATTAATTTTTCGGATTGTATTTAATGTATTACGGAATTAAGTTTTCTAGAATTATTTTTTTTTAAAAAAGGAAAGATGTTGTGTAAAACTGTAGTAGAAAAATGGTTCAGAAATAATTACCTATATTGTTTCGGGCAGAAAGAATTGACGGACAAAAAAAGAGAGGAAAAACATAACACCATGTAGCAAATGAAGCAGTCAGGTAAAGTCTAAACGTCTTGCGGTTATGATTCGACTCTAGACAAATACCATACTTAATTATCGCATAATAGAACAAATCAACAATGCTCATATTGACAAGGGAACACTCACAGCAATTATGAATACTTTGAAAATAGTCGTTAAAATGATTATTTTTCTTTTTTATCTTTCATTGCTTCGTATCAAATCATCATTATCACATTAGGAAATCTGCAAACTCGTATTAATTACACAACACAACAATCACCGTTAAATAATGTTCTTCTTTTTCTTTTGTTAGCCTTGATAACGGATATCAAATGAAGCCCATGTTCCTCCCTCTCCTTTACCTTAAAACTTAATAACAAAAAAAAGACTTATGGGTTCCTCGTTAAAGTGGAAGGGAAGAAATAATGCGTGCCTTCTTAATATTTACGCGGTACTACTGATTCCAACAGTATATAACTTTGCATATATCGGAACGAAGTGTGAAATGAAGAATCTCCCTAAGGCCGTAACGCGAAGAGAATCAAAGTGTAATGGAATCTTAGGCAACTTGCTTGTATTACTTCGTTGCTTATCTCATCCAGCCACTTTTCCCCCTTATCTTCTACCGAAGCAAGGAAGAAGAACCCAAAAAGTAAAAAACGAAAGAAAAAATAAAAAAAGTAAAGGTTACAAAAATATAGATAGACTACATAAACTCTCTCACTTTCTTCTTTCTTCTTTTTTTACTTTTTTTTAAACGAAGCCCAAAAAACATGAGCTTTACTGCCACTACATACTATTATCATCTGTGTGCATTTGAGCTAGAATTGAGCCTCCTAACAAATCGCCCCTGCCACATTACAAACAAGTTAAACGCGTGACCTCAAGTGTGGCAAACATAATGAAGCCATAATTCACAATTTAATTTCTTAAGAAAACGATTGAGTTATTTTCTTGATGTGTTTCCATCTTTTTTCACCTTCCCCTTTCTCGTTTTCAAGTTTGACAAGCACTTTTCCTTGATACATTTTCCTAGTTCTGTAGCTGAGGCTACTTTGTCTAACCATCATTATTACATTAAAATTATTGTCCAAGGATAAAATGGAGGACCAAAATTTTCTGACATCGATACAGTAATATAGACAAAACAACATTTCGTTTTTTTTTTCCTTTGGGAGTAAAATAATCAGGAAAGAATCTCAAAGGATCAAAAGCCGGAGACATGCGTTAGGAGTTGTTAACGAAATTAAAAATGAAAGGAGAAAAAAAACTAAAAATGACACCGGCAGGGTACCAAACAAGGTGAATAAGATAGATCCTCAAAAGTTGGACAAAGTGACCAACCACCATAACGGGGTCCACTCTCCATAACAAAAAAAGAAACTATGGCCTCATTATCCAATTATCATCACCAAATCATAAAGCAGATTTTCCGATTTTCTTTTCTTTTATCTGACATAAATCAAATTCCTTGGAGTGTCCTCAACTGAGTCGTACCTTCATTCTGGGCCGTCGATCTGCGTTGACTTTTCTGACCTGATACCTGATCTTCTTGGAGAAGAGGCGCGTTCGCCGCTTCTCCTTGTAGCGCAGCACGCTAGCTTCTCTCACTCCTCCATTGTCCCACAACAAATCAATTTGCGACAGCCGCGCCTGCCCCCCCACAACAAGAAAAACAAATCGTTAACTATTTATTCAGTGCTCTGCACCACACCCTTATATCATGCACTACTCTCTGTACTGTTAAATTGCGACAACTCCCACAGACATAATGTATTATTTTAAGTAATGTCAGACCCTGACCCAAATTAACATGTGCCGGCGAAAAATACCCATTATTTTCTACCCAAGACAATTTTTCCTAATGCAAGACAAAAAAAATTTAAATATGAACATAAAGTCGTAATAATAATTACTATAATAATAAACAAAATTTGTATGGCTTTATAAAGGTTGAAAAGATGCTTTTTACTTTTTCAACTTTTTATAACGTACCCAAGCTGAAATCCATTAGATATTACAAGAAAAATAAATATATTTTGAAAAGTAAAGAGGAATGAAGCATGACATGCATGAAATACTTTATTATTTCCGTTTGAAAAAGTGTGATTCCCATACTCCACGTGATTAAAAATGCCAACCAAAGAGTTTAAGTCCAAACTCTGTTAAAATTTAAACAATTAAAAAAAGAGAAAAAATAAATAAACAAAGCTTGTTGCTAATTAATGCTGTTATTTCCTCACAAACCTCCCCAACTTAATAATAACACACTTGAGAGATTAGTTATTGGAACTTACGGTGACGTCATTTTCCGGTGCATCGGCGACGGGACTGTCATCGGCGAACGGTGAGCCGCGGTCAGACCAAGCATTCCGAACGTGGTCGTAATTCAATTTCAACATCAAACCGGGGTTCGGTTTGGGCAATTCCGCGTTTACCAACTCCCCGACGGCTTTCTCCACCTTCTTTTTCTTCTTATTTTTCTTCTTGTCCGTGGCGAGCGGCGGAGGCTTGTTGCTAACCTTGGGCGATATCTGAAGGATATCAACGGCCGGAAAATTCCACCAATTAGCATCATCCACGTGGCGGAGAGCCCTGACAGCGGGTCTGGGAAACCCGACCCGGAAATCCAGTTTCCCGCCAAAAGCCTTCCACGGAATGGCGTCACCGGAGTCCTCATCCTGGATTACTCTGCTCCCCATGATGCTATCTATGCCTTCTTCAATTTCCTCATCGAGAATTGATTCGGCGTCGAAACTCTCTTGGCAATCGTCGTTCAATTCAATTGAATTCACTCTGGAGCTTATCTCCCCTGGGCTCTGGCAAGGCAGGCTCACCACTTTGGGCTCCATGGGCTTGTAATGTTGGGCCGGTTGGTCCAATAGGAAAGAGGATAACGAACTCTCCAACACCCGGAACGGCAATAACAGTTCCGAAGACTCATAATCCGATGCTGGCTTCGAGAACTTCCCGTGTGTCTTGAGGTTCTTCGTGGAGAATAGGTTCGGGTACGCCGTGGAGAGGAGCGCCGCTGCTTCGTTGTAGGTTTGGTTGGGTCGCTTTCGTGGTGTTCTAGGCTTTCTGGTGGAGATTGCTAGGGCGGAATTGCTCGATTCCGATATGGTTGAGGAAGGGGAAGATGATGTGTGTGAAGTTCTGGTTGATGAAGATGGAGATTTCACAAATTCGAAATCAAAACCGTAGGTCCTTCCCCCCGCTCCACTCAAACACGAAGACATTTGTATCTTCTAAATATATATAAATATATTATTCAAATTTACAATCTCAAGTTCTACAAGTTAAGAAAATTAGGATTTTAGAATGTCCAGAATTGAACAAGTGTGGTGCGGCTAGAATTGGAAAGTATGGTGCAAAACCCTAAACCCAAAAAGTACAAGTAACAAAAGTTATTGACTTATTTTCTTTTTTAAAAAAAAAAGGAGAAAAAGGAAATGAAGAAAAAGCCAAGAGGTTTAGGAATATAATAGGCAGAATAGATGAACACTCCGGAACCATATATATATATATAGAAAGAGAGAGAGAGATTTAAAAATAATCTGTGACTTCCTATTTGATCAGTTGTGGGAAAAAAGTTTGTCCAGTTTAAAACAGAACTTTTATTCAGCACAGCATTGGAAAGGGTGAAAAAAGAAAGCGGAATTGGTGTTGGGTAAGGAATTGAAGGTGGCCAATTAAAAGAGAATTGAGGAGTATGAAAGGTTAGTAACTGAGATGCAGATAGAGAGAGAAGGTCACGAGGCGAAGCAGATAAAAGGGAAAGAACCGTTGGGGTCCCTGTACATATAGGCAATTGGTAGGGGGAGAATAAGCCACCGACTGTGTCAATTGTTGGAGGAGAGAGAGAGAGGTTGGGGAAGTCACACTTGCAGTGTAGGAGCTGGAGCAATGGAGATGAGACCGAAGGAAGAGACAATGCTCAGTTTCTCTGCTGTTCCTAATGTGGGGACCACTCCCATTAGTTTCTCTTTCTTTTACCTCTTCAATTATTTTACACTGTTCTTTTACTATAGTATCCCTCTACCTCTCTGCTTACTCACTCCTTTTTCTTTATAAAAATATTAGATAGCCCATATTAGACTCCCTCCGTGTGATGAAAACAGAGATCATGGAATAAACTAATCATTTTTGGAGAGGAAAATTATGCAATTAACTAGCCCAGCCGGCCCTTCTGTTTAATTATTAGTTGCACTTAATCATATTCTTGTGCCTTTCACAATTCATAAATAAATACATTAACCTTTATGGTATTTTCTATCAATTCATTTTTTTTGGGTTACGGCGTTTCCTACCAAATTTATTAACTATCAATTAACATAAAATTATATTATTCATCCATATAAAAATTTCTGATTTATTTCAAATTGGACTCATGGTACAATTTTTGCTTGTCTATTCGGAAAAAAAAAACGAATATGTATGAATTTTTCGTTGTCGTTTGAATGATGAAACATTTTTATAAATGATGCTCATTTCGTATTTGTAACGGAATTTTTTACAAATAGTAAACAAAAAAAAAGGGGGGGCTGAACGATGGCATGTTTGTATTGTAACGCTTTAACTTGGGCAGTTTAGTAATTGGGTAATGAAAATCTTAATAGGCATGGTGGTGACAGGCATGGATGTTCCTACAGATTATTCCATACCATATCTCCTGCTAAAGTATTTTTTGGGTATATGGAAAAAGGCTCCTTATCTGGTGACGAGGCGAAATTTCATTGGATGTCTAAGATTTTTGGGCTTACGTGGCATACCTTTTATGGGTTAGCTGTTACTCAGTTTTTCACGTGTATCAAGAAAAGAGGTGGCCTTTTGGATGTGTCCTAGGACCAATGATTCGAACACTTTTGTTGCCTTCCCCATTCCATCTGTGGCACTTAACCATACTACGTTGCTCTCATTACGTTCAATGACTCCTGATTAACAATTCAAAATCTTGTGTTTTTCTCCACAAGCTTACAAGCTTATACACACTCTACGGTGAAGATTGTACTGTTCTTCCGCAATACCCCCAATTGTCAAAAATTGATACTTGCTCAACAGATATTTAGAGACACGCGGCAACGGGGGAACGTGGAGTTTTTTCATGTTCGTGGTTTGTGAAATATCTTACACAAAACCCATTCCAATCAAATTACAGTGTACGGTTAGATAAAAATGTCTTAATCCTTAAATTACTTTCATTTCAATGGATAAATTTATTTTCATTAAACCATATTTTTCTCATAAAAATATCTAAATTATACTCTCTTTTATTTTGTTATTCAAAAATGTTTTTTAAGCAAATATTGCAATTAACTCAATTTAATATAAATAGTTTCTTTATGATTGATAAATAATTGTGAATGAAAATTTTAAAAATAAATTCCCCCTTCTCTACAATATCTAATGTTGTTTCATCTTTTAAAATTTCAGAGTTCACGGTAAATGTTTAAAAGTAATTGTGGGTGATGGAGAGTTAGAGTCTAGAGAGGGAGAGAGAAAAAGTATCCTTACTAACTATGGCAAGTAGTAAAAGTTTGTAAGGGGTTGAGTCATACCGAAATTGAAATGTGGCCAAACTCAATCTGAGTGGTATTTTCTCTTAACTTAAAAAATAAGGAATTATGCATTCAGTTTAATGTTACCTAAATTAATATATTTTTTATTTATTTATATGTTTTTGTTTCTTTTATTTTATTTCTAATTATGTGTAATTTGATCTTTATTTTTTTTAATGAATTAAGTCTTCCTATTTTAAAAATTTATAGTACATTTAATTTTTTATTATTTTTATCCTTTTTTAAAAAAAATATTTGTTATGATATTAGAATATAAAAAAAATTAAACATTTACGAAAAAAATTGTTTATAACAAAGTTTGATACTAAATAATTTAATAGCATGTGAAATTAATGTTTGAAGAGGAGAAATTTGATATTTTCTTTATTTTTTAATAAAATTTAATTTTTTGCTTAATAAATTTTACAGAAGATAATTTAATCAATTTAATTTGTAGATATTTCAAATAAAAAAATTAAGATATCAGATTTATTAAATTTTAAAAGTAAAATGAACAAAATGTTCCAAAAAAAATTAAAAATTAAAATTCTATATAAGAGTAATTAAGAAAAATACAAATAAACCTAATTTTTAGTCACTTTTTATTAGTTTGTTGTTTGATTTGAATTAACAAACAGCGGTGGCTTCCCTGTATTTTAAAATTAATTTATTCATGCATTAGAATCAAGCTGAACAAAACTAGTAATATAATTCAGTGTAGTTATTTTTCCACAAAACTTCTATAACAATTTTTAAACTAATGAACGGAAAACAAAACGCACCAGCCAATTAAGCATCCACCTTGCTTTCAGAAGAAGAAAGAATAGAGCTCCGTCAGTATCAGCGTTGGGTGAGATAAAAAGGTCTTGAGTCATTTTCCTACTTGAAATATAAATGAGAAAAATAAACAGATGTTGAGCTTTAAACAACTGAAAATACCACTATTTTAACACATTAATAAAAATTATATATTAAGCGTTTAATTAATAGGCATAAATTTGGTTCGTTTCCACTTATGGTTTCACCTCAAGTAAAACTTCGATACAAGTCAAGATTCTCTCAATTGCTTCATCATAAATAAAAAATCAAGTAGTCATATATCAATTTTCAATTTTTTTCTTTCTCTCATTAAAAATGAGAGTTCTGATATGTATGTTTTGTTAGGGTCGATTTATGGAATATGTACGCTTCTATAGTGGTATAAATGAATAAGAATATAACTTAAGAGGTAATAAAAAAAATATATGATGGTTTGGTTGATAAACACAATAACACAGAATATATTTATTTTTCTCCTTTTTAAAAATACTCTTTTATTTTTAATAAAAAAGGGAAATACACTTTTCAACATTCTAGTATTTTTTTATTCAAAAAATATTAATATGCACTAAAAAAATCTTTATCATAATTATTTAACATTATATTAATCCTTATTAGTTATATATTTTTAATAAAAATATTCCATTAATATGAATATTATGAATTTATATTAATAGTATAATATATCATACTAATAAAAAAATCTATTACTATAAAATATTAATATACCAAATACTAATATAATATATAGTTTCTTCGCATAAACTTTTAATATTTACATATATTAACAGTTTACTTTTTGTTAGATAAAGATTATACTAGAAAGAACTATTTTAACGCTTAACAATTTTTTTCCTGTTAATATATGATAATTTTTTATAATCATAGAAAAAACGTATAAAAAAAACTGGTGGGTAAAAA
Source organism: Canavalia gladiata (assembly GCA_037954105.1). Lineage (NCBI taxonomy): Eukaryota > Viridiplantae > Streptophyta > Magnoliopsida > Fabales > Fabaceae > Canavalia > Canavalia gladiata. The sequence continues at coordinate 37,663,998 of CM075662.1, read as the reverse complement.
TCATTTTCCTTCCTTCTTGTATAGAATTGTTAAAAGGAATGAATGCTGCAGTTTCTGTTTGCATTTGAGAGTCCAATGTCCTTTTCTAATTACGATATTTTGAAGAAATATCTGACTGTATATTCAATTCAAAATTTAAATATTTCTGAAAGGTGTATTTATTTGTGTTATATATATATACATATATATTCTATAAATATCCTTTAGCTTCTAAATACTTGACACATAAAATTGAAGAAAACCTTTTTCGGCACACTTTTTCTGGTATATACTTTCTCATACCTATTCTTATATAAATTGACAGATTTTTTTGCTAGTTTCCTTTAAAATAATTATACATAATTCTTCTAACTATTATCATGTAGCTAGGTAATTTTATTACTGTTCAGTTACGATAAAAAAAAAACACACTCACACATCGGTTCGATTTCATTTGGTACAATTTTTTATTTCAGTGCTTAACTGTATACTGTATTGGAGAATATCAAATTAAAGTGTTAAAACTGAATAATTGTAAAGATTTGAAAGACATAATAATTAAGTGCGCAGAATAATTCCAAAGAAAGTTTATTTGAAGTACGCAGTCATGTGATAGACTGAGAGTTGATATTTGGCAGTATCTTATCATCTCAAGGGAGTGACTTGGAATCCCCATGGCCATTGAAATTGGATAAGCAAATGGCAGAGGATCGTAAGATTATCTAAGGTAGAAATTTCATCAAAACATGTGACTCTGTATATGGTTGAGTACCCATTAGTTGAGTTCCGTGTTATCAAAATATTATCTTCATCTTACATAAGCTTTTAACGAGTGGATTGTAGCTAGCCACACCTTGACATAATCTGTTTCAATGTGGACTAGATGCTTTTATTGGCCTAATGGAATTATCTCTATACATACACACTATTATAATCTGATGCTATCATTTTTTAATTCAGATTTATGACATTACTACTAGGGAGTATCTGTTGTCACTTTCATTTAATATTACTTCAATTTAAAAATTGTTATCTACAATACATATATTTTCTGAGTTTTATTTAGTGAAACTAATAATTTAAAGAAATTTTATAAAAATTAATTAAATAAGAGTGATGACAGATATAATTGACAATAGACACTCCCTTAATATTATACTACTAAAAATTGACAATATCAATAAACTTGAAACCGTGATTAATAATCCTTGCTAAATATACAAACACCAAACTTATAAATTGCTTTTATTCTTTCCTTTAATTCCTTCAACCAATCTTATAAAACATTTAAAGAATGTTAAAATCTTTAAGAAAAAATGGGTGGAAATTAATCGTCACAAGTAACCACTTTCTACTATTTTTTGTGATAGAAATTGCAGAGAATAAAAATTAATAAACGTGAAAGACGCTCCATTTCACTGGTAGGATGATAGCCTATATAAATAAATATTATATTATCACCTAAACGTACACACTCACTATCATCTGAGGACTGTGAAAAAATTAAATTATGGGGGACACTCATACACACATATGTAAAATTGTAGCATTAAGAATATAAGATCAATCATTAACAAATATTTTTAAGGAAATTAAAAGTGAACAAAATTATGGAAAAATATTAACAATATATTTTACTGTGATTTGTAATGCAATCCTACTATTTTTAATTAAATTCATTTATTTATTATTTATTAACTAATATATTCAATATGAGTCCAAATATAAAATTTTTGCATGAAGAATCGACATACACAATAAATATAATATTAAAACAAAATTAAAATTTTTGTGGAAGGAACTGTCCGAAAAACCTGTAGCGTAGGTCTGTTACTCGCTGAGCACAAACCTTCTATTTGAGTCAATATAATCAAAGAAAAAAAATGGGGGAAAAAATTGAGGAGATACTATGTTTTTGTTATTTGATAAAATAAATAAAAATATAAAAAAGGAAAAAAAAATAGAAGGGATTTTTACAATTTTTTTTTTAAATCCTACCACCCGCAGGAAGGAAACGAGAGGAGACAGAGTGCTTCCAATTTTATTTTTCAGTCTGTAAAATAAAACTATTTTTTATAACATAAAAATTAATAAATAATCTATATTAAGAAAATAAAAGGACACAAGAGTTTAATTTTATTAAAGTTAAATTTAAGTTTTTTAATAAGTATAATTTTATGTATATATTTATTTATATTTTTTACTTGAGAAACAAATATAAAAATATTATTTATTTATTTTTTATCCAAAAAAACAGAATTTTTTTAAAAATTAAAGGTGTGTTTGATTGTGTTATTATTTTTTAAAAATAATTTACAGAAAAATTTTAAAAGATATATATTTTTTTAAAAAAAAGTGGAAGAGAGTGAATGAGAAAAAAATAGGATAGGACAAGAAAAAACATCAATAATAGAAAAATAAAAATAAAAATTGTTTAAAGATATTATAAATTAAAAAGCTGAAAATAATATTTAAAAAAAAACGACATTCTTTACAATTTTAAATTTTTTAAACAGAAATTTTTAAAAAAAAATCAAACAAACCCTAAATAAAATGGTAAGTTGGCGACAAAGGCAACCGTTAACAATTTTACCAGTTGAGACGAGATATATGAAACGTAGAGAAACTATTATTACTGGGTGATACATATTTGAATTCATTCCAATATATCTATGTGTATATCTTGTGCAAACTGCAAAGGGCTTGCGGCGAATACTCCCAAGCAAGAAGAAATATATTGCTTAGAAGTTTAAAATGACCTTACAAGGTTTACACGGGTCACCTTTGGTAGAATGGTGTCACTTTCTCACACAGCAAGCAAGTTGATGAACAAAGCAGATGCTAACAAAAAAGACGCATATTAGGGGACCATATATTCCATCCTTCACAAGCATGGACAGCATTCATTGCTCCCTTTGTCATATGAACACATCTTTAGTTCTAAATGTCTCTAGAGGAGTTATTAGATATGCCCCTAGTGTTGGAGACGAACAAAATGCAATTTAGTTGGACCTTACTACATTCTTTTTTCTCTTTTTTGGGTTTTGGGGAGAAAATACTAAGTTGCAACAACTACAATCGTGAAAACCAAATAAACTTGATACAGCGATAGGGTAGAGACGAAAATACAGACAGAAACAGATAACATTATTTTGGGGTGTTTATTAAGATTGTAGTTTTCCGTTGGATGGCAAGTTGGCTTCGTGTTGGGCTACAATGTTCCAAATATCTAGAATGATCTTTCAATCACTTTGTCTGCTTGGTGTTCATCTTCAAAGTTCATGTCGGCTATTCTATTTGGGCCTTAGGCTTGACTTGGGAGTCCGCAAAAGTTATCCACGTAAATTTGAAGAGGGGATAATTAAAACTTTATTTTGTTAGTAATAAAAGTATAGCCTAGAACAATACCTTTAACGTAAATAGTAAAAATCCAAGGTGCACATCTAGAATATTTAGGTTGTCTGTATAGATCGGATTATAATGCTTTGTTTGTATAACGAAAACAATAGAAAAATAATTATTTAAATGAGTATAAATAGAAGATAAAGGAAAAAAATTCTTTTTTTTATTTGGATTGATAGGAAAAAAATTTAAAATATATTAATCATATAAATTTTTAAAAAATAAAAATTAATTTTAAAAATTTAATTATTTAATATATTTTTTATAATTGTAATTTTTAATTTTTTAAAATTATATAATATTTCTAATAATTTTAAATAAAAAAAAATCTCTTTCCTCATCTTTCTTACCTAAGAAGGAAACTGAAAATTTTATAAACTCTACAAAAATTATTTTCTTACTTAAAAAATAATAAAAATTCTTTTCATACTCTTCTTTTCAACCTCATTCAAACATACGTAAATGTTTTGTAACAACTAAACCAATTTTAGATTCACTTTTATGGTCCATTTTTATATTACAAAAACAAAAGGTCAGGGAAGCATGACTGGAAATGCACCAGCCTTATAATTTTCAAATTGGCAACAACTCTTACGTATTTGGGTGCGAAATTTTCCGAGGGGTACATACTACTTTTTCTTGAAAAATAATAATCATATTTTTAAAAAATTATTAAATTTTTAATTAAAATAAAAAAAATTACTAAATAAAGGAAGGTAACAAAATATACATTAGTATCCAAAATTTAGTTTTTTTTTCCCACAAAAATCTAGAGGAATTAGATTATAAGAGCTAATAAGACATGTTTCAAGGGCAAACCAACGCTTGTTGAGATATTTATATTGATGGCAGAATTTGGACTAATAATCTCGTGATCACCGATACAATTTTTATTAATTAAATAAATCTTGGTTGACTCAATTTCCTGATTAGGTGAGTGTTTTCAAAATTAATTTTAAATCATTTTAATATTGTAATCCAAAATAAAATGATTCATATTTAAAAAAATTATCTTATAGCTAAATATCTGTTGATAATGGTATGGAATCAGACGCTTAAAGTTATTTTTTACTGTGAAAACCACTGAAACTATAAAAATAATAATTCATAGTTTTTAAACAAAAATTTAATTCATTGTCTGCATAGTTGTTAATTTTATTTTTAAACATATGATAAAATTTAATATTAGGTCTTTCAAAATCTAAAACTCAATCAGACTCTTCGTAAAAAAATTATCAGGTTTTCCAAATTTCACTCCAAAATAATTTTTGTTCTCGATACTATAAAAAAATTTAAAGATATTCAACATTCAAATTTTCCACAACTAACTAAAACATCTAAAAATAACAATTTTATACGGTTTAGTTTGATTTTTATTTTTATGTTAAAAATAAATTTATAATATACTAACTTTATACTTGTCTTATAATTTTATTATAAAAATTTAACATAAAATTTGTTGCATTAATCAACTTATATGAAAATATATTTGAATTTTTAGAAAATCTAAGATTATTTTGACTTGTAATTTATTGTTTAGATCAAATTGTAGTTTATAATAAGATCTAATACTTTGAACAAATTTTTTAATATTTATTATTTCTTTTGTTTTTTATAATCAGTAATTAATCAATTAATCAAAATTAATAAAAAATAGTTTAAATTATTAATATATTATAAATTAAAATTATTTAAAAATATTATAGTATTAAATGTTTAAATTAGTAGTATAGGAAATGAATAAACACATCATTAATATAAATTTCATGATAAAATATATGTATGAAATAAAAATAATGATTAATATATTAAAATGAAATTGTTGAAAATATTAAAAATTATTTCTTATTACAAAATTAGGAAAATATTAAAATTTTTATTTAATAAGAATTGTTTCTTAAATGAAAAATAGTTAATAGAAGAATTCATGTATTGATTTAGGATTCAGCTCTCTCTTACCATAATTAATAAAAAGATTTTCATTGGAAAAAGCAAACGAAATGCTATCTCTTAAAAACCAGGACAAAGATGAAAACAAATTATTCAATTTAAAACTATAAGGTTTTATTTGAATAGAATAATTTTAAAATTTTAAATTATATTGTTTGAGTGTTCAGAAAAAAAAAATTATTGTAAAATTTTAATTACATAATTTTTATATTTATTGTTGATCTCATATTTTCCAAAAATTTAAAACTTTCCATACAGATAGTAAAAAAATGTTTCATTTATATATTAGTTGAGGATTGAAATAATTTTGAAAGATAAGAATTGAATTAAAGCGCAAGTTTTTGGTTTTTAAGATCGGATTGAAATATTCCTGCGAAAAAGTATTCTTACAGGATTCAATTTTGAATGTGGTATAAAATTGGCCGATTTCAAGTCAATAAAAAAGAGAATGATGGATCACATACCTGGGGTAGGTAATTTTTTTGTATGTGGGTTATTGGGCCTAGGCCCTCTCGGTAACAAAAAAGAGAAAGAGAGAGATCACACGATGAGCACGCGAGTCATGACGCTCTTGAGAGAAAGGGTAAGGATGAGAGATGAGTTAGTGTTGGGGCAATTTCAGAGGTTGTGGCGAAAAGAATAACTGAAGACGGAAGAACTGAACCATAAACCCTTTTCTTCTATTTCCTTTTAACTCAACACAAAACCTAACCAACCTCCTTCACCTCTCTTCGCCTATGGCCACCATCGACCCAATCCCCAACGGCACCTCCAACCCCCTCTCGTCGGACAATTCCTCCGGTGCCGAACCACCCTCAACTACCGCCACCGATGCGAACCCCTCCCCCGAGGCAGCCGCCGAGAAGAGGTGGCCAGGCTGGCCCGGTCACTGCGTGTTCCGTCTCATCGTGCCGGTCCTCAAGGTCGGTAGCATCATTGGACGCAAGGGAGAGCTCATCAGGAAAACCTGCGAAGAGACTCGAGCTCGCATTCGCGTCCTCGACGGTGCCGTCGGCACGCCTGATCGAATCGTCAGTCTTCCCTGCTAATTATGCATCACCCTTTTTCTAGGGTTTCTTCTTCCATTAAAAAATTCTAGGTTTTGCTAGGTTCCCTTCCTTCATATTATCGCTTCTGAAGTAGCAATTTTTATTTTTACTTCCCAGAGGTTACCGTTTCGTTTTTGTGGTCGCTTTTTGGTTTCGGCTCAATGCGTTACTTTCCTTTTATAAATTGTGTTATATCTGCTGTTTGCTTTTGTTTTTGACTTACCGTTTTATCATAATTTCGTGTATATTGTGATGCGTTTTTTATTAAGGGTTTATTACTATGAGTGTTAATCTAGGTTTCATATTTTGTAGATAGTCTTTACGAGGTAGTTTTTTTGGGGGATTTATAGGATTTAAATGCTTAGTGGAGGCACCTGATATAGTGTCAAAGATTTCAACTTTACCTGCGATGTTAGAGTTTGAATCTCTGGGGAAGGATTACCTAATCATCAATCCGACCCACGGGTTAATCTGATAGCCATCCCTTTTGGAACCCCCAGTTAAACCCCTCCAAATAGCATTCCCATTTGTACTATTGGCATGTTGCTCCAGTTCCAATTTTCTTTTCATTCCAGTTGGTGATAAATGCATCATGTGCACATAATGCTGTGGATTCTCCTTTATAATTTATAGGTTGCAGCTTTCAATGTGGGTGGGAAATTGCCAAACAGAATGGAAATTTAACTCTATACTTTAGTTGGTCTACAGACTATATGCTGTTCGGATGATGCTTGTTTCCGGATCACTGACTTTTGCAAATGTTTTTGCTTGGATGAGGACATTTATTTGATTTATGTATCTCTTTTTGTTTCATCCTGAACATGGTTTAACTTTTGTTTTAAGGTTCTTGTATCGGGGAAGGAAGAGCCAGAGGCACCTCTTTCTCCTGCAATGGATGCTGTAATAAGGGTTTTTAAACGCGTCTCAGGATTATCAGAAACTGATGGCGAGAGTAAAGTTTCTGGAGTTGCATTTTGTTCCATCCGTTTATTGGTGGCCTCAACACAGGCGATCAATTTGATTGGAAAGCAGGGCTCGTTAATTAAATCTATACAGGAAAATACTGCTGCTTCCGTTAGAGTATTGTCTGGAGGTATGTTTACTGTCACTGTTTTCCAATAACGCATGATACATTTGTGATATTCCCTCCATGTGTTGGTAACTGCTATTTATTTTGCATGTTCTTCCTCATATTGACTAATGTTATAAAGTGTGCTGAGCCATATATTCGATTACTGACATTTTGTTTAGCTGGCTTATATGCAAGTTTATTGAAATGAGGGGGCTTTTTGTCGTTTCTGTGTTTTACCTTTTGCATGTAGTGGCTACATGCTTGTGTGTGAATGTTCCCCCTCGTTGCATGCAGCCTTGTGTGGCAATTTTTGAACCTCTGTATATTAGTTAAGATAGATGCCTACTATATTATTAGACGGGTTTTTAACTTGGTAACTACCTCATTGGATTATTTTTTTTATGTTGATCCTAATTAGATGTGTTACCAAATGGCTGTTTTTGGTGCCTAGTTTACTAGTGAATTTCAATTTGACTAGATGTTAAGAGCTCTGGCAAGACTATTTGAAAGTGAGCTTGTTTCTAAAGTGAGAAGTAAAGATGTATTCACCCTTGATTTAATTTAAACCTCATTGTGATCCAAACCCACTAAATTTAAGATTTAATACTTCCTTACCTGCTTAATGTGAAGGGAAATTCACTTCAGAGGAGGTTTTTCCCGAGAGTTCTGTTCGTGTTGTTAACTTTTATGCTCACAATGAGAATGAGCATTTCATTTATTTTGACTCACTCTAATTTTAGTTCTGTTCTTGTTCTGACACCAAATCATTTTCCTGACAGATGAGGTTCCATTTTATGCTGCTGCCGATGAGAGGATTGTGGAACTGCAGGGAGAAGCTGTGAAGGTCCTTAAAGCTCTAGAAGCAGTAGTTGGGCATCTGAGGAAGTTTTTAGTTGATCATAGTGTTCTTCCCCTGTTTGAGAAATCTGTAAGTGTGATATTTTCCTACTTCTAAATCAGGCTTAAAAAGTTGATACCGTTGTATATTCTGTATGTTGGACAGCTATTTTATTTTGTTGATGTGTTGAATATCATCAAAGAAAATGTGAAAGGCTTTCTTTTTATGATTTATCACATCTTGACACTGAGATGTGTAAATTCTATGTTTTGTTCTAGTACAATGCAACAATCTCCCAAGAGCGACCGGCAGATACCTGGGTTGAGAAACCATCACTGCATAGTGCATCACAACCTAGCATTGTTGCTGATATTCCACTTTCAACAAAAAGGGATTCTCTCTTTTCTGACCGTGAAAGTCAATTGGATTCATTGCTCCCTCCCTCCACAATGTCACTGTATGGTCAAGATTCTTCATTTTCTGGTCTTCGTTCTTCAGCACTTAGTCGTCCCAGTGCTCCTATTGTCACCACGGTTAGCAATTTTAAGCACCCATACTTTGTCTTTTCCATTTGATATGAGAACTTCCTTGGAAACTTCATAATATCATTGCTTGTCTTTTTTTTTGTTTATTGTTACCAATTGTTGAAAAACCATCCATGTACTATAATTATCTACTAATTCTTTATGTAAGGCCTTTTATATGTTTACATCATGTGGTCCAAATTTTAAATCAAGGGTAACATGCTTTTATTCCTGGCTGTAAGCCAAGTTTTTTAAGTGAGTCATACCGTATGATGTATGCTAATTTCTAGTACTGTGAACTGAAGGGCATACATCTTTTTCCACTTGTAACATGTTTGCCCATACCTCAGTACTTGTGGCCTTTATTATTGATATTTTTTTGCTGATATTGATGTAATTGCCACACTCCTTTATTGTTTCGACATATCAGGTTATACAGACGATGCAAATACCGCTGTCCTATGCAGAAGACATCATTGGAATACAAGGGACTAATATTGATTACATTCGCCGTACTAGTGGAGCCATATTGACCGTGCAAGAGAGCAGGGTGCCTGATGAAATTATTGTGGAAATAAAAGGCACCTCATCTCAGGTTCAAACTGCACAACAATTGATTCAGGTAGGGAACTTGGGCCTATGAGATGAAAGTTATATTTTTCCAGTCCTGTTTCTTTTGTATGACAGTGAGATATGCATAAGCATACATGCATGCTTGGATAGGTAAATGATTTTTCAGCAAGGTTTTCTCTTAAATATTTTTTTTTTAGTTGCTTGTTTTGTTGGTATTAATGCTTCACTTGTTGGACTGCTTTGGACACTCACCATCAGTTGATATCTGTCATGTTCCTCATCCTGGCTAACAAACTTATTCTACTTACAATTTGATCATGCATTTGGAAAATTGAAAGATGAGTAGTAAAATGGGAAATGAAAAAAAATTTGATTATTTCTCCTTTTATTATAGAAAAACAGGAAATGAAAGAAATATGTTGCTTAGTTGGGGATTCTTGTTCTTAATATGTTTGGTAGGGTGAAATTCAGTCGAAAGAAATGCTAGTCCAATCCTCGTAAATACTACTATAAACTAACCCAAAACATTAAGTGAGCATGATCTCAACTTATCAAATGCTCATAAATCGAAACATATGACCATCATTTGATTTTCTTTTAGGGTATATATGACCATTGCAATTGACTATATATCAGTTGGCTTTTCCACTAGACTTGAACAAACCAATCCTTCTCTTGTTGATGGAATTGGACTAACTTTTCAAAGGGAAGATTTATTCATTTGGAAAATACTGTTATTCACAAGATAAGTTCAAACAAAAGATATGTGAATTTCATCTTATTGTGTATTTTGCTAAATTCATTTATTATAATGAAATTAGTAGACATACCAATCTCTATGTATTATCTTAACTTTTGTAGCAAGTATAGGTGTATTATATGTAACTTTATGTTTATCAAGGACCTTGTTATATCCTTGGCTCCCTCCAATGTTGCAGCACTGTTTTACCAATCATGGAATTAGGTTTGGCATGATTATGACTGTGATTCATTTCATGTCATTTTTACATATATTTCACTCTGTCATTCTGTTTTCATATTGATTACTTACATTTGATTGGTTACATACCATTGATGTACAAATTCATACCAGAATGTATTTCTGTTTGCTTTTACTTATAGAAATTTAATCTTGTGTGTTACAGGAAGTTATAAGCAGTCACAAAGAACCTGCCACTAGCAATTACAGCAGGTTAGATACAGGTTTGAGGTCTTACTCTCAATTGGGCAGTTCATCGTATTCCTCATCTTCCTTGTCTTCACAACCCTACAGTGGGTATGGATCTTCTGGTCTAGGAGGCTATAGTACATTCAGACTTTGAGTTGGTCTCATTAAAAAATGACTTCATTGAGTCAAACTGTTCTAATTGGGTCTGAGTGGAGAGATTTAATGCTGGAATGTGTTATGAAGCCATCAAAATCACTCTTTCTTTTATCTGTCATGTAATTGGGTAATTTTCAATATGGCTGAAAGTCGAGTAGTGCCATAGATGTAATGAATTATTTTACCATTTTTAGGATGTTTAGTTTTGTAGTATATATGTGCATTGATTTAAAGCTTAATGGTGCCATTAACAGGGTTATGAAATTGTATGTTATATCTCTTTTATTTTATATTTGCCCCCCTAACTATTCTTATCTTGCCCCATCAATGCATAAATTTTGCTCCTAATTTGTTATTAAACAGACGATTTGACTCCCAAAATAAAATTTTATAAAATGATAAAGAAAAGACTTTTTCTAATGATTTCATTTCTTGTTTTTACTAACAATTACAAAATATTGTTTCAGTTTTTTATTTTAAAAGATTTGTACAGGTTCCTATACAAGTAATTTTTCTTATGCTAGCATAAAAAATGATAAATAATATGAATAGGAAGAATAGTTTCCTCACTGCACATTTAGAATATAATTAGCATCAAGAAATATGAAGTATTGATCGTGTCCCAGATTTGGGTTACCTAGAAGGCAATGCCTGAAAAGGATATTTATTGCAACTTTGCAAAATTGATTTAGTTCAGCTGGTCTACAGTCATGTTAACCATTAAACCCGCCAACCATTCTTGTCTTGTCCCTATCAATCCATTAATTTTTGTTCTAATTTGTTATTGAACAGACGATTTGACTCCCAAAATAAAATATTATAAAATGATAAAGAAAAAACTTTTTCTTATGATTTAGTTTCTTATTTTTACAAACAATTACAAAATATTGTTTTTAATTTTTATTTTCAAAGATTTATACAGGATCCTATATAAGAAATTTTTCTTATGCTAGTACAAAAAATGATAAATAATACGAATAGGAAGAATAGTTTTCCTCACTGCAAATTTACAGTATAATTAGCATCAAGAAAGATGAAGTATTAATCGTGTCCCAGATTTGAGTTACCTAGAAGGCAATACCCGAGAATATTCTAAATGAAAAAGATATTTATTGCAACTTTGCAAAATTGAATTAGTTCAGCTGGTCTACATTCATGTACACCACGAAACCCTAAATCTTCACACGTCCCTATGCCATTTCAGTTGTGCACGTGCTTAAAAAGTAAGCCAAAAGCTTCAATTCGTGAACGCCCGATTCTTCAGAATCTTTTCTGCTTCAGTTGCATTCAAATGCCTGATCCCATTCTCTTCCAACCATCTCTTCTTCCCTGCCATACATTCTTGCACTCTGTTTTCATCCATCTTCAACAACTTAAGACCTTCACTTGATTTAGGGAAAAAACCTTCAGGTCTCAAACACCATGCCCCAAATACCCCAAATAAAACATATAAGTCACTACCAAATCTTTCAACACCATTGTTGTGAAATTTTGCATTGCTTATAAGAATACCATTAAAAATCAATCGATCAATTCCTGCTGTCAAACTTCTCCAAACCCCAACAAAATCCCTACCATTCAAACTTGCTTCTACCACTGACATTTTGGTTTGTAGATAATGCAGGGCCTCTATCAGAGTCTTTGACACAGTCCATCCTTCTTCACCTTTTTGCCACTGCTTCTTGTTTTTCACATAATCTCGAGAGCGAGCATCAAAACCTCTCAAAATAACTACAGATATCTTTTCAACCCATTCTGTTCTGAACTCTTCAAACTTTTTGATCTCATCATCAAAGATAACCCTTCTGGAACTCTCTGGCAACCTTTCATCATATCTATTTGCATTACTTGTCAATTCTGCTTTGTCATCCTCATCCATCCCCATCTCAAGGAAAAAGACATCCTCAGACCATTCCTTTAGAACAGATTCAAAGTAATGAGCAGCATTGATGGAAATTGTAACTTTAATTACAGCATCATCATCAGTTAAGGCAGTCAAACCTTCAGCTTCTTGGCAACGGATAAGTATGGAATCAAAAAAATTTCTGATAATTGGCACACCTACTGATCTGAGAAATTTTGACCTCAAATTTACACTAGGCAACGATCGACATCGCTCAATAACAGATGCAAGATGGCGAAGAAAGGCATTGGAAATTAGAGGAGACTTGTGATCATCAGTACATGATGAAAGAACTGCACCTTCAACTTTTTTTCTCCAATTATTCTCATCTTCAATATCAGGTTTCAACTTATCTATGGTATCACCTAGCTCTATTTCTGCCCATAGATCAAGCCAGTCTGGACGATCACAAAATACAGATAGGGAACAAATTTTTTGCAACATATCATCATCATCAAAGGATAGCAAAGTCCCAGAATGCTCCACCAAAGACTTAATCCTTTTGTCAAAAGCTATCATCAAGTCGATGAGATGTAGCCATGATATTCTAGCAGATGATTGAATACCTGTAACACTCTCTTCATCTAGTTGATTAATGTAACTAGGGAAAATTTCTTTTGCCAAGTATGTGGTTAAGGAGGTTACCATGGCTGAGATCCATTCTTCTCTACAACTATAACCAGCTAACTTTGCTTCATCAATCAATGGCTGCAACATTTCATCTATTGAGTCAACATAATCCCTTGTGATCTTGTACACGAGAGTAAAAATAAATTCTGGTTTATCAACCCATTTTGAGAAATGTCGTTGGGAAGCCAGTGATAAGGGATTCACAAGCTCTTCAATTACCCAAAGTGGTTGTCGTAGGGCAACATCCTTGTTATGGCCCTCAAGTTGCCTAGCTTTCCTTTGCCTTTGCAACTTCTGCAGGTTGCACAAAGCAAGGAAGTTTTGGGAGTACTTGAGTTTTAGATCCACTTGCATGCTCAGTAGAGGATTCAAGACTTGATTTGCAGCCCTAGCATCTGAATGTGAGGAGGTTAAAGCAGAAAGAGGTGGGGGCCATCGAAGTGAAGCAAGAAGTGCCCGATGATCAGCAACTGCCTGAGGTCTCAAAATAGCAAGAGCTCGGTCTACTCTATGATCAACAGCTGATACAAGATGCTTCCATTGAGGGTGTGTTTTTGTAATTGAAGTTAATGTGTCTTCTGTTGTTTTAAGTGTTTTAATAGCAAGCAGATGCATTTCCTGCAATATTTGAGAATAAATTAAGGAATACAGTGATGCTATAGTTCCCACTATCATCTGGTTCACATTACAAAAGTAGGCTCACTTGGGAACTTTGACTAGAAGAATGCCTCCTCATGTTTTTGGTCAAGGTGTATGATACAGCATCTTCAATATCACCAACCAAAGTATCAAGTTTCAGTGCTGTCTCTGGAAGACAAACAACAGAGCTTTAAGAAACAAACAACATTCACAAAAACATAACACCTAAGAAACCAAACCAAATGCACCATCAGTAAATAGCAAAACATTTCTTGATAATCACAAGAAATCCAGATCATAAAAAGCACTGAAACACAAATATTTCAGTAAAAACACAACTCTCATTTTCCCTGTAATGTTCTTTGAATTTACACTAAAAGCACACTGCTTCAGTGCTGTTCCAACACAAGGAGTTTTAAGAAACTCAACATTGATAAAAGAAAGCAATACCTAAGAAATCAAGCCAAAGGCAATACCCATTGAAACAGCTTCACATTTATTGATAATCATAACAATCACAAAAACACAAATTTTTCAAGAAAAACATCATCTTCCAATTCCTCCCTATCCCCAATGTTCTTCGAATTTGCACAGAATGTATCAAGTTTAAGAGCTGTATCTGGAAGACATAAAATGCTGCTTTAAGAACTAAAAACTAACATCATTGACCAGAAGAAAAGGTATTGCCTAAGAATCAAATTCCAGAAAAACATTTCTTGATAATTACAATAAACTCATGTCGTAACACAGCACAGAAACATCATATTAAAATATTCCCCCGCAGTGTACTTCCATTTACACAATTGGAAAAACAAATTCAATAATAATAATAACAACAACCTGCATAAACACGAACAGTCTCCAACCTAGCCACTTCCTTTGCCAAAGTCGCAAGTTCCTCTCTGAAACCCTTGCCATCCCCTTGGCCTCTTTCTCCATCTTCAATCAACAAAACCAAAATAATTTCTCAAAATTCAGCATCAAAATACAAAACCCTCAGAAAACAAAAGAATCATCGAACCCAACCTGGCACGAAGGTGGAGGAGCAAGTGGAGGAGAGAGCGTTCAATCTATCGTTGACGTCGCCAAAGAGACCATGGATTTCGCCGGAGAAGGAGGCGTACGCGGCGAGACCCTCTCCGAGTCTGCGAGTCAACTCGGATAGAGAGCGATCCAACTCGGTGCACTGAGTATGGAGCTCGGCGACGAAATTGGGAGTCTCGGCGAGGGTATGTGTGGAGTGGAACTTGTGGTCGAGTACGGAAAGTGCGGAGGGAGAGAGATGAGAGGGTGGAGGTAGGGTTTGAAGCCATTCCATTGGGGAACTCGAATTTCGATGTTTATCGAAGAATCTTCACCGCCGTGTGCGGCTGTTCTCCGGTGCCGGTTTCCGATGAGTCTCTGGATGATTCGAACCTTCTTACATTGGGCGTGTGTTGGTTGGTTGGTTCGGTGGGTAGATCCAAACGAGGTCCGAATTTGGTTTTTTAATTTTCATATTAAACGTTTATATCAGAAATCATATATTTTAGACCCACTTATGCGCAGCATTTATTAAATATTAACTTTTAGAATTAAATATAAGATTAAATAAATTTTATTTTGTTTTATATTCTATTTTCTTTTCACTTTGGGTTTAATTCTTTGGGAACTTTTTGTAACTGAAAAAATTCATAGTGATCTTAAGAAAAAATAAAGAACATTTTTACTTTATATATTCTCTTATCATAAAGTAATATATTAATATTAACATAATAACTTCAATATGAAATATTTGAAAAAATACTTATAAATAAAATATATCTTAAACATTTTCCTAATATTGTAGAAATAAAATTAGAAAAATATCATACAAATTATGAATATTAATATTTTATTTATAATTTTTTTAATTTAAAATATCATATAATAAAAGTTATTGATATATTAAAATTTTATAAAATATTTATATTTTTATAATTTTATAAAAAAAAGATTTCATAGAAGATGAAATTTTAAGAATACTCAACATACATTAATAAATATTAAAATATCATTACATAGTTATTATTATTTAGTTAAAAGGATTTTTGTAATGTTATTATAGTTACTTAATAATTATCAATTTTATTATATTTATCTGAATTGATAAAAAAATATCAGACATAATATAATTAAAAAATTTATATATTTAAGTTTAATCTGTTTATAAATTTTAAAATTTAAATTTAAATTTATTATCTGTTTAAAAAAAGTTTATAAAATAATCTAAAATTTATAAATTTACGAATTTGTTTAAAGATCCATATTTTAAAAAATTAATAAATAAACTTAAAATATATATAAATAATTCATTAAAAGGTTTGAAAAAATCTATAAAAAAATTATTAAATATATAAATATATATATATATATAAATTATTTAAAAAATTTAAAATTATGTAAATATACTTATATTATATAAATATAACAAATATAAATATATAATATATAAAGATAAATAAACTTTTGAATAGACTAATAAATTTTATTATAATTCTATATCTAATTTATTTATCTAAAAAAATTTTAAAATATGAATCTATTTAATTATTAAATAAATCAAATGAAATTAAATTTTTAAACAAGTTGAGTTATATTTTTTATTATACGATCTTATTTATTTTTATTTCTATTTACAATAAAAGCTTGTGGTTGTTTTGTAATATGAAAAAAAAAATAAAAATTCCATGATATCAACATTTAACAAGTAAAAGGGTGAGTAATGCTTTGTTTGAATGATTGAAAAAAAAAAGTGAAACACAAAACGAAAGTAAAATTAGAAAATAAAATTGAATTATTTAAATGAATAAAAATATAAAAAAAATGAAGAAATTTTTTTTCTCTTATTCACATAAATGAAAAAAAATAAAAAAATATATTAGTATTATAAATTTTATTTTATATAAATTTTAAAAATAAAATTTAATTTTTTACTGTATATTTTTATTAGTATATATATATATTTTAAAATATATGCAAATTTTAAAAATTTAATATAAATAAAAAATAAAAAATAATTCTCCCATTTTCTCATCTAAAAAAATTATTTTTTATGCACATTCAGCAAGACACAAATAAAAAACGAAAAAAAATTATATCTTTTTTTTTCATTTCATTTAAATAAAGCATAAGAGTAGGAAAAAAAATTACAGTTTTATAATCTAAGGTTTAAAATAAATAGTGATAATTTTGTTAACAAAACATAATTTGTAGTGTATATCATTGTATTCCACTTAGTTGTAAACTATCCTATCCTATATCTTATTTTGTTTTTTTTAATGTATCAAATATTAGATAGAGCTCATGTATTTTGTCTTGTTTCATTCTCTCATGTATGGTAATTGTTTCATAAGATTTATATGCAATAATCCGTAAGATGTTCAGTAAGATATTTTACCAATATATTTTTTTAATACATTTTTTGTTACAATGACGAAGATAATAACATATTTTTGAATACCTTACTTCTCACTTGTCCATTTTATGAAAAATAAAACTAATTATCTCTCAAATTATTTTTTAAAATATTATTTAAGAGTTTTTTTTAGCATTTCTCATGTTTATTTTACTAATTACGTAGTTTAACCCTCTTAATTAACATCATTAGTCAATATGGTTATCACGGAAAAGAAGTGTTAGTTATGTTTAGAAATATTTGTCCTCTAAATAATTATTAGTTTCGTCAAATTCATTTTAAGGAAAGGTTGAAAATATTTATTGCCATTCTTATGTATCTATTATTATTCTTATTTAACTAAATTTCACCTAAAATATCATTCCTCTTATTTGTTGATTAAATCAATAATAAAAACATTTTAAAAAATTACTTGCATAGGAGTAATAATAACCATCCCCGTAAAAGTTGCATGTTAACCATGAAAATATTTTTTAAAAAATGGTTCAAATGTAAAAAAATTAATTTTTGTATATTTAATACAAAATATATGTTCGAGTAAAAATATAATATTCAAATTAATTATATATAAATCCTAAAAATATTTAAAAAGTTCAAAATCAATTTTATCAAAATTAATTTTACTTAACTTAAAATTAGCTAACTCACTAACCATTTTTCAACTACATTTAAAATTATGGATACAATTTGTTAGTTTTATATTTTTTTATGTGAAGACCATTTATATATGGTTATCATAAACTCATCCTTTTAGAGATTAGAGTAAAAGACTTACAGCTAAATAATTATTATTATCTATTTTAAAATAACAAATTTAATTTTTTTGAAGTGAAAAAATTTTAAAATTACTTTAAAAATATAGTTGATACATAAAAGAAAAATACTTAAAATATAAATAAGTTAAACAAAAAAATCTCAAACTTCATATTTTATTTTAACAAGTCTAAAAGAATTTGGTTGGTTTAAATTATTTACAACTTTGGTTTCAAGTAAGTAGATAAGAAAATATAATATATTTGGAGAATAACAAAATCAAATGAATTTAGATTAATTTTTTAACCCTTGTCCACAACTTTGACGCAACAGTTATTTTATAGAAAAAAATTTAATAATATAATCTAGATTAGCACCTAAATTTCATGTAGGTTTTATTAAATAAAAATGAAATTCACAATAATTAGTGAGTTTTCATGTAATTTTTATTTGAAGTGTTATTATATTCTCTTAAAATATTGTGTGATGAAAGAGACATATTAAATAATGTGTTAATATTTCTCTTATTTCAAATGACAATTTTGCACCTCCACAAGTTGTATAATATCAAATTCTTTTATTTTTTTACGATATGAACAGGAAAACATTAGAAAAATAAAATATATTATAGCAAAATATAATTTCCAAAGAAGGGGTTGATCCCACACCATATATACAAAGCTAGCGATTATCATAATTTTATTTTACTGAATCTTATTAAAGAGTAATATAAAAAATTAGTTGAAGAGTATAAAACATTTTATATTAAAAAAACTTAAAAGTAATAACTATTGAATATTTACATGCTTTTAATGTAATTTTTTACAGTTTTTTTTCTAAGATAATACATTAACAAAATGGCACTTGTTTCTTTTTTCATTTTTACAAAATTATATTAAATTATTAAAAAAACTATTTTTACTGGTTTTTATATGAACTTTTAAAATAAAAAAAAAATACAAAATAATATTTTTATAATTAAAAATAACAAAAATATTTTTCCAAACCAAAGAGTTCCAATAAACTCTTTGATCTTTCAGCTATTTTAAAAGTGGGGTATGGACATATATATATATAGCGGAGATAACAAATAATGTTAATAACAGAGAGACAACACAGCTTATCCTGAAAACTTGACCCAAAGCCACTCCAGTGTGTGTGAGCAATGCCCACTTTGAATCTCTTCACAAACGTGCCGGTTGACACGGTCGTTGCTTCTGACATTCTCAGAGATGCCACCAAAGCTGTTGCAAAAATCATCGGAAAACCCGAATCCGTAAAGCCCTCTTTTACTCACTCTCTTTCAATATAGTTCACCAATTGTTTGATCAAATTACGCTTTAAATTTCAAAACTTTATCTAACTCTTGTCATCAAAACTGTTTGTACTACTTATCATCCATACTTAAAACAGTATTTAACACTTTTCTCTCTATATTAGTTATTTGATGGGCTACTATTGAACAATTGTTCTATTATTTTAATTTTTTAGTACAATTTGACTTAGGTTTGTCTCCTTTTTTTGGGATTTTATATTTCAGTATGTGATGATTTTGTTGAATGGGGCAGTGCCTATTGCATTTGGTGGCACTGAAGAGCCAGCTGCTTATGGAGAACTTATCTCAATTGGGGGCCTTGGTCCAAGTGTTAATGGAAAACTGAGTTCTACTATTGCAGAAATTCTTCAAACTAAGCTATACATTGATAGCTCCCGTTTCTATATCAAGTTTTATGATGTTCAGGTTAGTTGCTGTTTTGTTCTTTTGCTGGCTTTTATGGTTCTGGAAAGATTGCAAATCAATATTGGTTCCGTTTGTTACTGTTTAGCTTGTTTGAAGTATTTTTATTTCATGTGAAAATATATTGTCATTTCTTTAACTCTGCCATAATATATTGAAAATGGTTTTGACTCTTTGAACTTAGAGGTCTGTTACGTATCCATTCAATTCAAATTATGATTCTTATAATATTTATTGGATGAGGCGAAAAAAAGGCATTGAATTAACACTATTTTTCCGGGAAATAGTTGTTAAGAACACAAGTTATTCAAGTAGAAATTGATTCTGATGTTTAGCAATACTTTGTTTGCAGTAACAGAGAAAACATGTTTGCAAACTTTATCTCCTAATGTGATCCTCTATTTCCTGTACTGTTCCTCTCATAAAGAAGAGATCTCTATCTTGATTTTTGTTTTACTTTTTATTATTTTGGATTTGCTGAAACATATCATGGTAGATGTGTCAACGTCACCTATTCAAATATCTTTTCATGAGATGAATGCCATTGTTACAACTTTTTGTTATCTATGTCCGTAACTTACATTCTTGATCTCAGTTATTCATTTTTTCTGGCGCAGCGCTCATTCTTTGGGTTCAATGGCTCAACCTTTTGATCAAACTTTCTGTTTAGGTCATAGACTTGTCGAGTTTCACTGGGAAAAATATCTGGCTAATTCATCTTCCTGTGGATTATTTATTACAAATTTGTAACCATGATTGTATGAATGTATACAAGTGATATATTGGGAAAATGCGTCCTCCTTTGTCGCCTATTTTGATTTGGTCCTTTCAAAATTCATGCCGCCTTAATTTATTGCTTTTCGTGGTGTATTTGAATCTTATAAACTTTATAAATCATATAGGGTGTTTTGGATTTTAAACGGAAGTGATGACGACTTTAGCACACATCACACAGGAAGTGTACCTTTGCATTCGTTAAACAGGCTTGTTGGACAATGTTACCAAGGATGATCAGATGGAGAAAATTACT
The DNA here is from genome assembly GCA_037954105.1 of Canavalia gladiata. Lineage (NCBI taxonomy): Eukaryota > Viridiplantae > Streptophyta > Magnoliopsida > Fabales > Fabaceae > Canavalia > Canavalia gladiata. Next base: position 37,643,158 of record CM075662.1, on the reverse strand, counting down.
ATTAACATAATCTTTAACATTTTATTTTAAACACTATTATTTCAGTAAAATTGTCATATTTGTCTCACTAATACAGGGTGGAACCAGATAATTTAATGCGATATACAAAAATTTCATTATACAATAGTGTTAAAAAATAAAAACATTATTAACATTTCTCAAGATGAATCGGGTTTTTAGCAAAAAATAAAGCGATTCATGTAAATCAAATCATCATCAAACACCTTTTTCTTCTCTCTTTACTCGCTTTTCTGTGTGTGAGGATGTATATAAACTTTGTGCAAGAAATTTTTTCCCCTATTAAGATTTACTATAGCTTTCCTCAGACAAAAGAAAATAAAAGAAACAAATAATCTCGTCTTAGAAAATATATTGGAATTTCACATTCGATCTGACTATTATGTGATGATGATAATTGTTAGCTGATACCTGGTGCTTAGATTCTCAAGATGAGCCAAAAAATAAATACTTAGATTCGTTAAGAATAATTAAACACGTTCATTATATCCTGGCATGTACATCTCTTAAAATCGCAATAATGTCAGTGCTTCTAAATATGCATTTCGATCTGATTTTCGCGCACAAATATGGATGGATGTAAAAGTCCTATAAAATCATCAGAAACAAATCATAAATAAGATTTTTTTTTTCACTATTAAGATAGTATTCTGATTAGTTTGACTTCTCTTTTTTTTCTTTTCTTTTCAAAGGACAAGTCTTCAAAAAAGAAAAAAAAATCTTAAAAATAAGAGTAACTTCATTTTTTTTATGATGAATAAAACTTCAAAAATAGAAGTTATACAAAAGTTAATCAGAAAAACTTTAACTTCTAAGGAGAAAAGTTCGATAAAGCTAAACCAAACATTACCTATATAATCATTTCTCAGTGACATTTGATCAATGTTTAATTTATTTTTTTATGGTCACCAAAATAAAAGGATAAAGAATATATGACAAAATTTACAACCTGGCCTCTGAAGAGAAATATGATTTTATGCATCATATAGAGAAAAATTGTACTGTCTAAAATTCCTCTGTCGATTAGGATAGAAATACATCATTTGCACTGAAAAAAGGGGCAAACTCTTAATTGCGTATACATCTTTTGACAGAACAGTGAAACACAAGGACTGCAGCCACAAATGAAAACTTCCACTCTGTCATTAACGTTCCAATGGAAGTATTTACAAGCTCATCGTCCCAAATCACCATCCATATTTCGCTTGTGTTTCAGATTTGGTAAGCATGCCCTTTGCACGCCGCTCAGCCAGTTTCATTTCATTTTGTTTCATATCAAAGTACAGTGAACCAATTTGATGCTTCCTTTTGTGCAGCTTTGAAGGCTTTCCCTTTGCCGAAGAAACAGGCTACAAGAGAAAAATTAATCAATACAAAATGAAAGATAGAAACATACCTTATACGGAGTGGAAAGAAAATTACCATACTACAATGTCTAGTAACTGCACATTGCTCAACAACCAAGATTTCCTATGTCTTAAAGATTTGAATCTGTACTGACACATCGCCAAACTCTTCAATTCTAGCTATGAAAAATAAATTTTTATTTTTGTTACCATTACTACTAGCTTTGTATTCTATGTACCTCCAGTAGTATAAGTGGCACACATGGCATAGGATGCTCTTGGCTTTCTTTCATAAATCTTACATAAAGAAAAATAGATGAAAACAAGGTAAGCAATCTTTTAAAATTAAAAATATACTACTAACACAAGAAGGAATATGCAATTTTTTCATTTTGTTTTTTCAATAAGAGAAAAAGGACACAAGACAGTAACATGCATGGAGTTATAATTATAATGTCATGAATGGCGATATTAACAGATCTACATGCAGAATCGGTCAATTTTAATTATAATTAATATTGTTAATTTTTTATGTAATAACTTTCAGCCTTCAGGGGATAGTCATGGTAGAAGATGAAGCTCCAATAATTCAGTATAGAAGCAATCCAATAAGATTATGTCATAATTCCTCAACTGACATAAGAAAAAGACTATCAACTATTTGAAAGATATCATTTGTTATACAAGCATCCAAAATATAAAAACACAGGCGTTGAAGTTAAAAATATGTAATGTCTCAATGTGTGTATGTATATAAACAGTCAAATTCCCCATGATTTCTGCAAACAACGATGTTATTCTTACACTTCAATATTTTACATGTCCCTTTTATAGGGCAAACGAATAGGAGAGAATAGTATACCTGTTTTAACTAATAGGACCTTACAAGTAAGTTATGCACCTGTTGCTTGTTCTCACAAGGTGCTTGGAGGACCAATGGTCATGAAGATTCTTTCAGCAATCACTCAATTAAGGCCATCTATGAAAATCCATCTCCACCTAATATCAGTTTGGGACCTATGGTAAAAGGAATTAACAAGTCCTTGATCATGGGAGATGTTAGGAGGCAACATGGGGGCAAAGAGCTTCTTTCGGGCAGTTATCAGGAAGCTATCATTCCCATGTCTCCTAAGCCATTGGAATAGGCCGTCAATATTTTTCTAAGAACTATACCATATGTCATAGGCCGACAATATTCTTCTAAGAACTATACCATATGTCATAGGCCAAACCATAGGCAACAATATCCAATGACATTTTCTTTGCTGTGAGACCAAGGTATCATCCACAGGAAGCTACTCTTTGCTTATGTTAGGTAGAAACACTATGGATGACAAAACTCTTCCTTCAAATATTTCACACAGTTGCATATTTAGAACTCAAACTCAAGACCACTAGTTAAGCTGGATCAACTCCCTGCTAACTAATCCACACACTTGGTGGCATACCCAATGACATTGAACTTATTCTAATTCTAAGAACTATATTATCTTAATTAAAACAAATAGCACAATGAATGAAATGCCTCATTAAATAAACAATGTGATATAATATAAACTTGTAAAGTCAATATACAATTTTCCTCTTGAGCATACCCCAAAAAATCAAGTGTACTGCATATGGTGCTAATAAACTTCAAGGTGCCAATATTGTTCAATTTTTTCTTACACATACCCTTCATCAAACAAAGTCACATTATTAATTTCCAACACAATATAACTTGGGGGGAAACTCCTCCATCTCCAAATTTAATTATGCATTTTTAACATATCTCCTCCCATCTTCTGCAGAATAATTAATATTCCAACTCCTATTGTCACTAGCCTTTGTGGCTACATCCTTCTGCTTCCTACCAAGTGCAGACTTCACAACTTCTTCGATGTCTGAGTATTCTGTTGCTTACTAGCTTAACAGAATAATTATCCTTCCATGTTCCAAAATCTCCAAGATCTATTCTTCTTTCAATCACCAAAATACATATCGATTAAAATGAACCAAAATGTAGTACCCAACACTCACTTGCCTCCAGGAATAACTAAGAAGGATCAAAAGTGCTAATTGCTAGTCCGACGTGCACTGATTTGAGTTATTGACTGAGTTTCAACAACCATATAAGTAATTTCGGCTGAAGAGGAAGCTGCTTACCCTCGGCTGAGGGGAAGTAGCAAAATTCACCTAAGTAGGCCCGTGGGGGAAGGAGGGAAAAGCCCTGCAGGGAACTGCAGCTAAGATGCTAGATGCCAGCTGGAAGCTGCTAGATGAGTGAGTGATCAAATCACAACCATCAAACCAAGGCTATGTCTATTTTGAACTCTATTAGCCATGAATTTCCTCCAATGCTCGCAAAAATGTGTGACACTAAGTTTGAAGCCTTCTACTACGCCCTGACCACTGCTTCAAGAACCAATTTAAATATTATGTGCGTTACCTTTCTATATGATCCAGCAAATAATATTCATTCCATTTTCTGCAATGTTCAAATCTAGATCCAGAACACACAAAATATAAATCATCTTCTATGATCGCTATTTGGGCTATTCTGGATGAGCATTGCTCATCCTACTTCAGCATATAGGTGCAGCAGCGTTAGTTTGTCTTCTATTTATGCATTTTAGTTTCTTTCTACTCATGTTATTTTAGATAGAAAAGGTTATATTTATTCAAAGATTTAGGATGTAAATGGATGTAAGTCTGTAACCAGAGAGTTCAGGTTTTTCTTAACAGAAGACATTTCTCAGTTTTTCTTCCAATAACTCCCTCTAGATAAGCAAAAGGACCAGCCCTCCATAGGCTGCACAGCGAATCTCCTACACTGATTGAATATATTTTCACATCAAGCAGGCTAATGAGGCTCACAAATTATTTGAAACATTTTGTTTATTCAATCATTTTCAACCCAGCTAATACTCACACATGTACTATATCAAAAGAGCAATTGAACAAGGACAAAGCCAAAATAAATACCTTGTCTATCTAACACCCAAAATAAATAAATAAAAAAGGTAGTATCACAAGAGTTATTCACCGTGAAACTTAATCCAATAAAATCTGGCATTAAAAGAAAAAAAAATGCCCCAACATGAGAAAACACAAGTAAGAATGAATACCTGATACGAGGGTCCGAAAGCTATCCCAGTTAGCTTGACCTGATCCTCTCTTGGCCGGTTTTTAATCAACTCATCTTGCTTCACCTCAATCACTTCCGTGGGAACCTCATTTCTACCTCTCTTCTTCCCAGGAAACCTCATCGCACCATCACTAACCCCGGACGCTTCGGGCGCAGCCGTGGCGGATGCATCACCCCAGTTATGCTCGTACTGTCCATAATCCCCATAGGCACCATAGCTTGCATAGGCATCACCATTGTTCCCATAAGCAGCAACCCCAGCCTCCGGCTCAGTAGCCGAACCATAATTGCCATAATAACCAGCATACTGATCAGTGACATATTGGTAACTCTCATAATCCCCTTCACCTTTATCAACTGGAACGCTCACTCCTTCACTTTTATCAACGGGAACGCTGCTTGAACCGCCAGAATTCGATGATGGCGCCTTGGTTTCAAGTATGGATCTCCGGCCTGAACCGGAACTTGCTTGAACACCGAGAGTGGCAGAGTTCTTGGGCGCCGGAATGCTGGCCAAAAACGATTTCACCGATGATGTTTGAGCGGAGGACTCCAACTTTCTTCTTCTGTTTCGTTCTTCTTCTTCCTCCTCCTCGTCGTCGTCGAATTCAGTAGGGTTTGGTAAAGGGATAATTGGGGGCTTGAATTGCACGACCCGTTTGGGTTGTTGTTGGTCGATTTGGGATTTAGGTTTAGGGAGGAAAACGGTTCGGGTCGAATTGAAGGATGACGCAAGGGAAGGTTGTTTGGGTTGAGGAAGAGATTGAAAGAGCGACGAGGAAGAAGAAGAAGAGGAAGAAGAAGAAGAAGAAGATTTGGGAGGAGGAAGAGATTGAAAGGCGGAAGAAGATGAAGATGATTTGGGTGGAGGAAGAGAGGAGAAAAGTGTAGAAGACAACGATTTCGTTTTGGGTGGAACGGGTTTCTGCTGTTCCTGTTCTTGTTGATGATCTTCTTCATCAGAAGAAGCGTAGTTGGCTAGTAGAGAATCCATGGCCACGGCTACCAACACGAAATTGGGAACACCAACCTCTTTCTGCTCTCAAATCTCAATCGCCATGACCCCAACCAAACCCTAATACCATCCAATCTTCTACATTTGTACTATATTGCATTTTCTTTTCATTCTAATACAAAAAATTTTATAAAATCAAAACTTTATTACGAAAAAAAAAAAATTCTTCATCTATACTGTTTTACTATAAAATTAATTAACAAGCACCTGATGTCCTGTACATTGTATAAGATTCTTAAATATTCTAAATTAAAATATTTAAAATTGTGAAACAGGTATATAGTTTGTTAAAATAAATTATAATTTTATTTAAGAATAATCAATTCAAAACATGCAATTTAATTTATGAAAAAATAAAAACTTATCAAGATAATTTTTAAGATAAAGATAATATTTATTAATATATTTTTTTAAGGTTTATACTAATATTTAATATATTTATTAATATAAAATATTTTACTATTAGTATAAAGTTATGATAATTTATATTAATAAATTATTTTTTAAAATTAATTCTAGAAAGGATTAATATAATATTAAAATGTTAATAGATTATATTTAATTTTAGAAAAGTAAATTAAAAATAGGAAATTGTAATTTGAGAGTTCATTGATTTTTTTATTAATTAAATGATATTTAAGATAAAAAATATTAACATAAAAGTATAAATCAATTGATTTTAAAATTTATTTGAAACAAATAATATTTAATTTTTTTTAAAAAAAATTAAAATATAAAACAAATTATGAGTATTTACATATAAAAAATAATTAAAGTATAGTCAAAATAATTTTACAATAAATAAAAAATTAATTTATAATTATAAACAAAATAGAATAAAAATAAATATTTCTTTAAAATAAAAACTAATAATATCAACACTTTTAGAAAAATTAAATAAAATTTTGATATTAGGCTCAATTTGGAATAATTGCAAGTTTTTTTTTATTTTTAAATTATTTTTAAAAATAAAATTTATTTGATAAAAATTATTTTAGAACAGTTCTTTAAAATAGTTTTATCTTAAATTTTAAAATAAAAAAATTATTAATTAATATTTTTAATTTTAAATATACAAAATTCTATCATTAAATCATAATCATATAATAATTATAATATATTTTATTATTAAAAAATAATTTCTATTTATCTAAATTTTATATAACCAAAATAAAATAAATTATTATTTAATGTATAAATTATATTAAAATTACAATATGATAATATAATTTTTATTATATAATTATTTATAATATAATATAATATTATAATAAATATTTTACTTTTAAATAAAACAAATACTAAATAACAAAAAAATTAAAATAATATATAAATTTATTTATATTAAATATTCATAATTAAATAATATATAAAATAAAATTTTATATAATTATATAATATTTTAAATCCTAACCATCATACTATTATTATTAATTTATAATATTATTTTTATTTTTATTATTGTTAGTATTATATAATATAATAATAAATATTATATTTAAAATTTTATATTAAAAAATTTAGTTATTTAATATTTATCTATTTTTAATAAATTTATAAATAAATAATATTATTTAATCTATAAATAAATATTAAATAATATAAAATATTATAATAATAATTAATAAAATTATTTATTATTTTTTATCAAATAATATATAAAATATAAATTTATTTATATTATAATCATTACTATTATCATAATAATAATTTATTTTTATTATTTTAAAAAATTTAATTTTTTATTTACCTGGTTTTTATATATTAGAAAATAAATAATATTAATTTATTTAATAATTATATTAAATTTAATATATTATAATATTATTTTTATTATATAATTATTTATTAAATAATAAAATAATATATATTATTTTATATAAAATAAATACTAAATAATATAAAAATATCATAATAAATAATATACTTAAATTTTTTATCTTAAATACTAACAATCAAATAATATATAAAATATTATTTTATATAATTATATAATATTCTTATATTATAATTATTTTAATGACTTTTAAAACAAACTCAATTTATAATTATCCCTGAAGATAAAAGTACTTTTTACAATTGTTAACAAATAAAATACAACTTCTATTTTTTATAAATTTTTTAAAACAAATTGTTTTTTGTATATATTTTTGAAAGATCTACTTAAAAAAAAACTTAAACCAACGGCTTCATAAGTCACGTTTGTTATTTTTTTTATATGAATTCATTTTTTATTTGATGAAGCTAGGTGATTAAGTTGTTTGTGATTTCCTGAAGTAAACATTGAACGAGCTTGTTTGACACCGCATAAAAGTGATCCAAATGTTTTAGTAAAAGTATGAGTTAAGCACTTAAGCAAATCTTCATAGATTTGTCCTGACACGTGAATAATGAGAGAACTTAAATATAAACACTGTTCATGAATTTGGCTTGACCTATGAATTCAAAGGATCGGATCTAACCCTAACAAATGAAAGTTAATTAATTCATGTAGTCCATCAAATCGGTAAAGAAAAAATATGATAAAGTCGATGCTTTTTGTGAGTGGGGTTACTAATTAAGAGTAGTGCAAAACGTGACCCAAATATACTACAGATTCAAGTTTGAATGTCACTTTTCTGAAAATATTATATTATTTAAAAATACAAAAATATATGTATATAATTTCAAAATCATTTGAATTAAGTTCTATCATCATCGTTTATTTTTATTTATTTTTAATTTTTGTTTTATTATAATTATTTTAATATTATTTATTTATCATTAAAGATAAAAATAAATAAAATTATTTAATAAAAATTTATAATTTAATTTATTCAACCTATTTAATAGATAAACAAATTATAATAAAAAATTTATTTAATCTATTTAAAAAATTATTTATTAGAGATAATAATAAAAATTACACTTTTTTTCATTCAATTTTATCCTGCTTCTGATAATACAAAAATATTGATATCTATCTCATTTTCATCTTTTAATCACTCATTTTTTAAAATTATTAAAATATTTTTATAATTTTAAAATATTATATAAAATTAGTAAAATTATAAAAATAATAAATTATATAAATTAATATATATATATATATTATAAAAAATTAAAATAAAAAATATAAAAAATAAATACAGAATAGATTTTTTTATATTTGAATGGAAACAAGATTTAATATTTTAAATTTGATAAAAATGAGAATAGGAAGCCAAAATATAAAACTCATCCTGTGATTATATATATTACTTATTTTTATATATTATATATTTATTTATTATAATTATTTTTATATATTATAATTATATAATATTAATATATTTACATAATTTATTATTATTTTTTTAATTTTTAATTTTAAATAAAATATATTTTATATTTATAAAATTTTCTAATATTTATTATAAGAACTTGTGTATATTACTTTAATTTTAAAATAAATATTTTATATTTTATTTTTATTTAAATTTTTTATATATATCTAAATTTATATATACATATATTATATTTTTTTATATTATTATATTTATACATAATTAATATTTAATATATATACTTTAAAATTATATAATCAAGATTACAAATTTTTTATTTCGTTAATTTTAATGTTAATTTTTTTAAATAATCATTTATATAAATTTTAAATTTATTAATTAATATTTTTATATTGTAAACCTTTAAATAAATTAGATTGTAAAAAAAGAATATAACAAATAACATATTTAAATTTAAACCTCAAAATTATTAAATAATTAAATTTAAATATTTAAAATATAATGCAACTTAATTTATTTCATTTCTATTCATAATTATACTTGATTTGCTTTTATTTTTTAAAAAATATCCCATCGTACGGTTAAATTAGTTATATTTATTAAATTTATATTAATTAATTTAAATTTTAAATTAATATTTTTAATAATCAAAAAATTAAATAATCACAAATCCTTCCATCTTTATTTAATAGCTATAATTTATTAAACAAAATAACGCATCTAACTTCAAATCCAAAGTATCCATTTCCATCATTTCCCCCACTTTTTTGCTCCATGTAAGGTTGATGCTCTCCCCATTAATTCCACCTTCACTCCATTTGGTAAAGTTGCTTTCGACGAGACAGATTCAAGTTAATTTTATGCACTCTAAAATTTCTACTTTATTTTATTGGCTAATTATCAACAGTGTCTTTAAGACAACTTTTATATAATTCAAAAATGAAAACTATTAAAATATTTTTTTGATTCTTAATATGTTAAATGTTACACTTTAAAATTTTGTATACTAATGCATTTAAGACACTCGTCAGTAATATCCACTTTTATTTGTTATATTCGATAAAGAATATTATTCTTATTTGGCACTGCCTTAATCATTTAATAGTGTGAAATCTTCACTGGATTAATGAAACAATATATTAGTTTTTTTTTTTGCGAATTATTTTTTAAAAGATTTTAAAGGTATGTAAATATTTGACAATCGAATAACTTAACTCAAATTATCTTATTTTTGCTTAGGTTTATTTAGTTCAAGTTTCTAAAACAAATTATTAAACTTATAGTCTAAATTAATTTATACATGCATAATTTAATATTTACAAGCAATTTAGTGGATAAATTAAGGGGGAACACTGTTGAATTGAATTTCAACATGTTAAATTACTTTTTGATGATATGAAAAATTATATAATTTTATTTTTTTATCATTTGTCAATATCATAATTTTTGTTCATACTTGTATAACTCGTTTCTCATTGATGTTTCCTTATATTTGGTAAAATACTTAACTTGTTTAATAGTTGACAATATAGTTACATTAAAAAAAGCCATATTCTATTAATAATTGATGTTGGATTAATTTTCATTAGTATAACTAATTATAAAAAAATTAATTGTTAATACAAATATTTTAATAAATAATTCCATTGCTACAAATATTTTATATACAGTATTAGTAAGTGCATTAAATATAAATATAATTAATATAAATTTATAATTTTTATATTGACAATTTAATTTTGTTATGTGCTAATCTTAATGCTTGACTTATGCTGTCCATTAAATATAAATAAATGTCTTTTGTAATTGTAGTTTGATTCCAAAGTGGGTTTCACCATTGGAAAATGTGAAAGTGCATTCATTGTCGGCAACATAGGTAAAGTTTACAACGTTTAGATCTAGAGAGAAGCAAGCGGCATAGGCAGAAGATGAAAAATGAGAAAAACTTGGAAATTGATAAATTTGACATAAAGTTGAAGAGTACTTTTTCACTAAAGATGACACATTGAGGGTGAATAAAGAAGCCCAACCCAAATTGATACATAAAATTCCTAAAACCAGATCTTGCCCGAACCATAGACAAAGTGACATAACCCCAAATTAATCAACCATTTTTCCTCATCATTACATGCTCATTGGGCTTTGAGGATCATTAAGAGCTGAAATGGCACTATGAATTTTTACCTGCAAAACATCTTTCTCTTCTTCATCTGCCTAAAAATGAGACAAAACGCACCGGTTAGAAATTTTGTGCGGCAATACCTCTCACCAATCATATTAATTGCATTTATGCAAATCTTATTTTGTGTTACATCAAACATATATGGATCCTTTTCACGAATGAAAATCACTTTTGTAACGTCAATAGATTCAATTTACCGCTCCCCTTGCCAGCATTGGATTCTATTTTCGGTTGGTAATTACTAATTAGAATGTGATTGGGACTCTTCTATTATTGCGTTAAAACGACAACAATGTTGATTTCCCATGCCTACATTCACCACAAACTTTTCTTTTGGGTTAAGGAAAAGATTATTAATTGATGTTGACTACTACGTCATTTATCACATTTCTCCGTCTCATTTTTTAAAATGCATTGAATCAGAAATTTATTATTTTTTTCTATCATGTTTGAATAATTTTTTTTGAATTTATTAAATTTATATTTTCAAAGGATAAGAACATTTTTAAAAAATATTAAAAAAATTATTTGAATACTTTTTTATCAAATAAAAATAATTTAAAATCCTTTTTTTTTAAATATAAAATTATTTATTATGTTAATTTTTTTTATTATCATTCACATTATTTTTATGTTTTATTTTTTTAAACGATTATTATTTTTATTCATAAATTCTTAAAATTTTAAATTTTTTATTATAAAATAACATAGAAATAATATTCATATTTAAATGACTTTTATATAACAAAAAAAAAGAAAAAAGTGGGGACATAATGGTTAAATGTGATAAAAATAGATAAAAAAGTATATAAATAATTTAACTCTTTCAACATCACCCGGAAATTTAACTTCTAATGACACAAAAGTTAACTTATAATTTTTTTTATCTATAATAAAATAAATAAATAAGCGAAAATATTCACTAGTTAATTTTGGTTAATTCTTATTATGATTTTTATTATGCGATTACACGTTGATAAACTTTTTTCAGAAAAATGTTAATGGCAGTTTTCAGACCTTATTTTAAGTATATAAAATGGTAAATTTTTTATCGAGAAATTGTAAGTATTAATTACATGAAAAACACAAAAATGTAATATATATATATATATATATATATATATATATTAATAAAAAAGTATCATTTTTGGATATTTGAAATTAATCTTAAAAGGATAATTTTTTTTAATTTTTTAAAGTGATAAAAAATTATAATAAATAATTATTTTTATTAAAATTTAAAATATTTATATTATCAATATGTTAAATTATGTAATCTCTAATAAAAATTATTATATATTTTTATTTATTATCTTGGATATATTATAAATTATTTAAAAATAGTTGAAATAATTAATGTCAAAATAAAGTCAATCGATATATCAATCATATAATTAAATAATAACATCAAATTTATGAAATGCCGGGAAAAAACCTCCTCGTAATTGGATTTGTAATTCTATGCCGAGTTTTAACTTTTAAGTTTAAATACGTATATTGAAATATATCCTCAAAAATTTGGTCGAAAAACGAAATCCTTTAAACCAGCCCCTCAACTACTAGATATTTTTAATGGATCAAGTTTAAGATAATTTGGAGATTAATCTAATCCTTTATTTTACATTACAAACTAAAAAAAAATAGTTAAAAGCTATCAAGAAAATCTGTTAAATTAATTGTTTTTTAAGGGATTTAAATCAAATGTTGAAAAAAACAACTAATAAATATAAAACACCATGTTAATTTGCATGATTTTTTACAGAAAAAAAAATATTTCGGTAATAATATTTTTTTGGTATATTAGGTAATAATAATCTTATTTTTTAATTATTTTTAAAATCTAGTAATTTCATATAAAGATAAGATACTTTATTAAAAATGAAATAAATAATATAATATTAAATGAGATGGTAAATAATTTTTTACTAAATATCAAATAGTAAATTATAAATTTTATGTTCAAATATTACTTTAAATAGCATATAAAAAATATTATAAGATAGTAAGTATATTTATCAAATATTTCTAATTCCGTTAAACGAATTTATAAGCCAGTCAAATAAATTATAAAATAATGAAAATAACTTGTTAAACATATTATTAATTTTATCAACAAGAACCCTAGCTAATCCTTAATGGAAAAGTAGAATGTTAATAACAATTTTTTAACTGGTCTGTTTTTAAAAAGTAAAATAATTTTGATTTATAAGAAGCTTTTTAACATTTTGAAAATAAATCAATTATAAAAAATATGTTAAATTATGTTTAAAAAATATTTTGATATTTTCAATGAGAAATTGGAAAAACTCTCGACTATGGAAGATCACAGTCAAAAGAATTAATTTATAAATTAGAACAATTATAATTATAAATACATAAGATACCAATCATAGGATTTAGCTGCGTTCTGATTACAATTCTTTAATAAATTGCAGATTCCATTTCCATCAAAGAAACATCGTATCCAAGAATTAGATTTGTTTCTTTTAAAAGTGAAGGAACTACATTTTAAAAGATAAAATACATATATAACAATCAAATCAACAATTGAGTGCACTTAGACCTAATTTTTAGAACAATCTCAACTATTAATTTTATAATCAACAATTATTAATATATTTTATCTTTCAAAAGCAGTTCCTTCCACTCAACACAATTCAATCCCTCATTTTGTAGGGTGATAAGTGCGATTCACCGCAATGATTATTTTTGTTGAACAAATGAGCAAATAAGGTTTTCTTAGAGGTGATCGGGATGCTATTTTTGTGCAAGCCAGTGGAAACATAACACAAATAACACCTTCAAAAACTAATTTATAATAGAGTGAAATATATTTTTAATCTTTTAATTTTTTTAAATAATTATTTTTTATTTTTTATTTATTAAAATAAAATTTTAATTTCTTATCGATAATATTTCAAATATTGATAGTTTGATACATCACATGTATTAAATATTGATTATTTTAGAAATTAAAAATATTCTATTTTAATAAGTAAGACATATAATTTTAAAAATTAAAACACTAAATTTAAAATTTTAAAATTTTGAAAGAATTAAAAATATATTTAATTATGATAATATTATACAATAAAATTTAATTAAGTTACGTGAAAAATAATCTTAAAATACTACTATATATAATAAAAACGTGCCTAAAATTGCATTGATTGATAACCGGTGCGTCATGAGAAACACGTTTTCAATTCTTGGTCTTTCTTCTTATTATCCTCGGTGTACCTATGATATATTATTCTAAAGTTATATTTTGTCTCGTCTGGACTAAGTGGAAAGAAATATTATTTTAGTTTTTATATTTCAGTACACTAAATATAATAAATAAAAATAAAATGATTTTTAAAAGAAACATAATAACTAAAAATGAAAAAAAAAAAAGAAGAAGAAGAAGCCAAGTGCCTAGAAATTTTCAAGAAATTGAGTTTGGCTAGGGGGAGATGTGAGAAACATGATAATTTGCATTTGGCACAAGATGCGTGTGGCTGTCCAAATTCAATGCAACAAATCAAGTTGCAAAGAGTCCTATTAATCCTACGAACCATTCTAGAATACGTTATTGTTCGGACTTTAAGGATAAATGGACCACTTTGATTTATTTTTTTTATTATCCTCACTACATCATGAAATTGAGTCTTTTATTTCTTAACTATCAATTACCGATTTGAATGTTTAGAACTTTAATTATATGAAAAGTACAAGGTTTGAATTTTCTTAAACCAAATCAAATAAACTAATATATTTTCCAACAATTTCATTATAACCTCTAACTTATATGTGCGTGTATATATATATATTAAAGTAAAATCATTGTGTATACTATCCATGTTGCCTATTATATGACACAGATTCTATAGGTAAAATAAGAAATTAAAAAATAAACATATTAAAAGCCATAAAAAAAAACCTTCAACCAAGGAAAAGCCAAGAATATCACTCCCAATCATCATCATAGAAAACCAGCAGCTACCTGGAAATTCCTTAAAATAACACCTTCAACAAAGTTTTATACCATTTGAACACCTTCCATCCTATTCATATCATCAATTAAGAAAACCTAGAACTTCAAACCCCAGAAACGAAGTTCCCACAACCCCGTATGCGCAACTTTTCAAGTCCAAATGCATCACCTTGTTTAGTCATAGTCCAATTAACGCAAAAGCCAAGCACGCCCTTGCTACCACCTCTTACAAACCAAAATACCACATGAACCACACTCAACGCGCCATGTACGCTAGCAAGACTACTACTAGAGCACCCCAAAACCATCAAACAAGTTATATCCATTGCCTACAATAACTATTATCAATTGTTCATAGAATGTGAAAATCAAAATCCGGATTAAAATTTGGTTGTTAATTTAAAGGAAAAATATCAAGATACCAAAGCCAACCCACCAATATTAATTTTGGGGATAGGGTTTCGTCTTGTGAATCCAGCATCATTACCTATATTTTTTAGTTGTCCTTTCTGATTTGAACAAATTTTTAATAAAGGGTTATTTTGTACTGTTTTATAGATCAAAATAGTTATGTTTTTGAAATACGCCATAATTTTTTAAAATCAACCCATGATTAGATATAAAGTTTCATATATTTCTTGTAATCTCTAGATTGGTAGACATATAAAAAAAGAGAAAGGGAGGCAAAAATACAAAAAAAAATAAAATAAATGGTTCATGATATATTAAATATATTAAGAGTATTGTTAAAGGAATATTGAAAATTTTATTATATAGTGAACCTGTTTAAAGAAGTAAAGCACTCTCAAAAGTATTTAATTTAGTCTTTCAAAGTTATATGAGTTAAATAGTGGACCTGTTTAAAGAAGAAAAGGGTTCTCAATAATGTTTTTTAATGAAGAAGTATTTAGTTTAGTCCTTTAAAGTTATATGAGTTAAATAGTGAAACTGTTTAAAGAAGTAAAGCACTTTCGATAGTGTTTTTCTACTAAAAAATGTATTTAGTTTATATTCCTTTTAAGTTATATGAGTTGCAATGTTAGTTTTCAAAAAAATATAAAAACAAAATCAACCCTTTAAAGTGTTTTTTATTACTTTATTTATCAAAATATTTTGTTATCTAATTAATCATTTAAAGATTTAACCTAATGTTAAATTAGTCTATCAAATATTTTTGGTTTGATTATATCTTTAGTTTCCTTTTTTACATTTAATTTTATTCTTAGTTTTTTTTAATATTTTTTTTATAATTTTGGTTCCTTATTTTATTAAATTTTGATTTTATTCTCTATTATTAAAATTTCTATATTCTTAATTTTAAAATATAAAAAATGTACAATTTAATTTCTTAATTTATTTATTTATTCACATTTTAACATTTTAGAAGAATAATTGATTCATAAAAAAGCTAATTTATAATTTTAATCACAGGAGATGTTAATTTTATACATATATTATTTATATTTGAAAAATTTTGAAGAGTGATTTGATGATAATTTTTTAAAAAAATAATATGGTGACGATTTAAAATCGTAAGGAATTAATTTAGAGATTAGATTTTTGAAAGATTGATAAGATACATACATGTACCTTTCAAGAATCAGATATAGGAAGTGTTTTTTCCCTATTTATAGACTTGAGTTTGAAATCTTATATAAAGAAAAAAACTAATTTTCTTATAACTTAAATCAATTGACATTAGTTTTATTAAATATTCTATGGTTTTATTTAGTTAACGAGTGTGACATTGAATAGCATTTGGTAAAAAGAATTAATTGCATGGGCAACTTATCCGTGAGATATGGGGTCTGATTATTAGGTGACAAAGGATGCGGGATCATGTTTGTTTAAAGCACAATATTCATGGGGTCCTTTACTTGCTTTACTTCATGGACCGGTTCGAATTGGCACTGCCATACACTCCTCAATTTCTCATTATTGATCCTAAAATATCCAATATCTCTCGTAATGGGTTTTCCACTTTTATTAAAGTGGTCTATCAGTTTCCCAGCATGAGGCCCCAAAAATTGTAGCTGTTGTTATTGTTATTTTAAAACTAATTGAATGGGTACATTACATTACATTACATATAATGATATAAACATAAAGATTTAAGATGCGAATAAGGAGAAGGGCAAAATAGGAGACTAACCTCTATGAAGACTGTCTTCAAAAGCGTTCCTGAAAAAGAAGTGATATTGGCTGTAATGATTTTCAGCTTTAAAGATTCGAACACCTCACATAGTTTTACCATCGTGTCTGTCCTTTTGCTGCATGTCAAGCTCACCACAAATGTTTTCTCTCCCATATATGTAACCCTCAGCTGCCATCCACCGGTTCAAAACCCCCATCATTGATTGCTTAAAATTCGTATTACAATAAATAATAATAATAATCATAAAGATTTTTTTTTATCATTTATGCAATTGGGATAAAAAATACCAAAAAACAAAAACTATTATTTTAAAATCATAAAACACATTTTATTTTAAAGGTTTTGTAATCAATGTCTTAAAAGTCAATATTAATTTTTTATTGAAATCATGTCAAAAGTTAAAAAATCATAATCAAAATACATCAATATCACTTTTTAATAAAAGATTACATTTATTTATTTATATTCATTAACTTCTATACTTAATATATATATATATATATATATATATATATAATGGTAATAATATTGTTACTGTCAATGTTTAAAATTGACTTTAAACATACAAACAAATAAATATTTATTTTTACAATAAGAAATTACTATTTTTAGATACTTAAAATCTGAGATCAACATTTTCCTAACAATAATGATAGTAACTCCTCTCAATTTATGAAATATTTGAGCATGTTTAATTTCACTTTACTTTTTATTGAATTTATATATATTTTTAACGTTACATAAGAAAGGGAAGGTTATACCTCAATTATTTCAATTGGGGAATTTCTTGAAGTGACAGAATCAAATAGGTGTTCTGTTCTCTTTTTCTTGGACCTGAGCAGAATGGGCAAGTCCTGCTCCAAGTCATAGTTGGGGTTTTTCAGCTTCCCAGATTCAAGATCCATAATCTCAGCTTGAATTCTCTTCTCTTGGTCATGCAAGTGCTGGATGTACTCAATAGCATCCTTAATGATAGAAGCCTTATCCATCTGAACACATGTCATACCAGCCAAACCAAACCCACACATTGGTCATCAACAAATAAATTCAGACCAGCTAGCTTTCAAGTTTCACCGCATTTTAGAAAACAAAATGAACAATAATAACTAATTGATTGAAGTTTAACCAAATACATGGTGGGGTTGCACATACACACCTTGCTAATGTTGGGAACCACCGCTCTAAGCGCAAAAAGCCTTTCGTTGAGCTTCTTCCTCCTGTTCCTCTCTGAGACAATGTTCTTAGATGCCACCGATGAAGCGCCACCATCGGGTGAACTTGAATCATAGTAACCGGAGAAAGCTTCATCCATTGCCCAGCTATATGCCATCCCCAAAATCAAATTAATCTCTCGTCTAAATTAATTAATCAATTTCCCAAACTTACATTAAATATCCTTAATTAAATTAGGTGCCATATAGGAATAACATATATGGTTGATTAATTAATTTTTGCAGGGTAATAATTAATGAATTGTTATGGTTAATTAATCAATTACCTGTCGAGCTCTTCGGCTTGGAAAAACATGTTGGTTTCCCAATAATGCCTATACTCCTCACCAATGTTGTCCATGGTTGAGGGAGAGGGAGAAAAGCGAAGGAAAATAAAGAAAAGAGGAGAGAGAGAATATGATGCGGGAAGGTATTTATCTTCTTTTTCTTTTTCTTTTTTCTCTTTTGGTGGTGAGAGCAGCGAGGGGTTTATATAGAGGAGAGGTGGGAGGGGATTTGCCCCACGTGAGAGAGCTTGCGTGAGTGAAGTTATGTTGTGTCTATCGCTCTCTATCACTCTGTTTCTTATGTCTGCTGCTTCCCAGAAACACCCATCCAAACCGTCAAACAAAGTGTGGTCTGTGAGGCCGCGTTATTCACATCATCAATTCAATTGGACTTTTTTGTACCCATCAAATAACTCAACAATGTTACTGTTTTCGATCTTATATTATATCTATGTTCTTATCTACATTTATGTAAGAAATTCTTTAATTGATCATCAACGTCTTTATGCTTTCGAACAAGTGAAAAATAGTACAGAAAAAAATAAGTGGGCGAAAAATAAAAAATAGTTATTTTAATGTATAAAAATATAAAATAATTTTTTAATTAAATGAATGAAAAATAAAAATAAATTGAATTTAGAAATTTTATTTTATATTAATTAAAAATTAAATTAAATTTTTAGAAAAATATTATTGTATTATTTTTTATTTTTTAAATTTAAGTTTGAATATTTAAATAAAAAATAAACATAGAAGAAAGTTCTTCCCTTTAACTTTTGTCTTTTGAGGGAATTAAAAATTTATACAATTTGCATCCTATTTTTATAAGCAATCAAACATGACAAAAAAAAAACATTTTCATCATCCTTTTTTTTTTTATTAAACAAACAAAATATTATTATCAGATTGATCATTAAATTAATAAATATATTCATCTTAAAATTATAAAGTTTTTTTATATAATACAAAGTATTTTATTTACGATAAAATAACCAACACATGTACATGTTGAGAAGATTGTTCCATCATGTGTTATTTAAAAAAGTAAAAGTATGAGCTACTAAATTATCACTATGTAAGTTTGCTTTCCTACACTAGAAAATAAATATGCATTCCTCAAAAAAAGTTACTATTTGTTAGCAGTCACTAATGATGTGAATCAGTTGTAGATAATATGTGATGGCGTTTAAGGTTTGATGCAAAGTAGTCGAGTCTATTTCAAGAATCACATGTGAGATATCCCAACTACTTGCCATGATTTTACTTGTTAAAGGGTAAACGTCTCTGCCATCATAGCCTTTAATATGAAAGGTAGGCAATGGGATGCTAGAACTTGTGATTCTTCACTTGAATTTCAAACAATCAATCTAAAGCATGTGTTTCTCTTGTCTGCCCATCTTGCATCAAAGTTTATCTTGAATGTTCCTTCTGATGGTGGTATCCATTGCATAGTACACACGAAAGCTCTATTTGGTTCAAGTTATTCGAGACTCTTTCTATGGTTTCTTTGGTTATTTGTCATTATTGCAACCCTTGTAGCATCATCCTTTTAAACTAGAACATTATTGCATTGCGTCATTTCCATAATGATCATACTTGCGTCATTACTTATTCAAGCTAGTTCATGTTAGGTTTAAGTAGTAAATTAGTTGGCCAAGCTAAGGAAGAAGAGGTGTAGGAATGATTTGTGTTAAGCATATGAGAGAACAAAATATCACACCATTGGTTTTTAGTAGGCACCAACTTGTTTAGTTAGTAAAATATCATTAAATCTCTCAGTGCCTTTGAATTTGATTCCTCGTAGTTCCTTCGATCTACATAATTGTTTCCATGCTGTCCAATGTATCTTTCATTCATTTTGCTTTCTCCCCCGTTAGAAATTTGCACATAACATCGGTGGGAATCGCTTGGGCCATGAATTTGAATAAGATTTCCTTCCCTCTCACAAGATAAGTTTTGTAGTGTATAAGTGATAAGACAAAGATGTAGTATTTCTTGTACATTTTGTTCTCTTGTTTTGTTGTTATCCTATGTAAACTGGTATCTCGAACAACCAACATAAATCAAGTCACAATCATTTAAGCATTCTCGAAAGGTCATAGTTTGCAGTAGGGATAAGGGGTTGCTCATAACTTCTCCTCATGCGATAGAATAACATTAAAATATCCTATGTATGACCATTGGAGTTCTCCTCATGCGATAGAATAACATTAAAATATACTATGTATGATAATAGCTTCATGCATGGTGAGTTTCAGAAGCCTCCATGTAAGAGCTTTATTAATTTCTTCAAGATACTAATAGGTCATAACTTTCCATTAAGTTGTTGAAATATTATTTATTAAAGTTTCACGTTTAATAACTTAAAATAATAATAAATTAAAAATTCTTATAAATAAAAATATTTATATTTTATTTATTTATATATATTTTATTAATTTTTATTATCTTTTTAATTTTAGAATATATTATCATATTAAGTAATGTGTTACCGCAAGAATATAATGTTTCAAGTGTATTTGAAATTTGAGTAGTTGTATGTTAAAAATTGTAAAGGGTGATTTCCAATTTTTTGTTGTAAAACAATTTTAAATAATAATAAATATTTTTAAAGTGTTTCGTTGATGTAAAAAGATAATGTTAAATTACGTTAAATTTTTGTTTTTTATTTTTTTTTATTTTTTATTTATGAGTGTTTCAAAGATATTGATGTGGAGATATTTTGTGTTTTTATGTATATTTGGTGGAATACTTTTCCTTACCCAATAGCTGATCTCAAAACTCAAGATTTTGATATAGAAATGAAGATAAACAAAAAAAGATTAGTTGATACCATAACGTCAACTTTTTATGTAATAAAATTCTTACTTACATACTATCAGAAGAACTTCACGAAAAAATTATTATGATAAATAAAAATAAAATATATTATTGGTAAGTAAATTTTACACTTAGGAAGAATTGCAAAAAAAAATAACAAAACAAAAAGATATAAACCTTTAAAGGAATAAAAAATATGTTAGAATAATATTCATTCAAGTTTCACATCCAATAATTTTAAAAAAAATATAAAAAAAATATTATAAATAAAAAATCATATATAAATTTTATTATTACAATCACAATCACAACAATATAATATAAAGAATTATAGTAGCTATTTATATATATATTTAAAATTTAGTTCATTTATAAATTTACAATTTTTTATTATAAAAATTATAAATAACAATAAATACTTGTATATTCTTTCTTTTATTTTCTTTTACACTTTTTTATGATTCCTTTTTCTCTCCAGCATAAATTCCACCTTTTATTACTTTTTTTAATAATTTTTTCGTAAATATAATTTAATAAAAAAGAAACTAACTCTAAGCGTTTATTTTACTCCATAGAAGGGCAATACCACTTGATCGCATTTATCTATTATTCTATGATCGTTTGCAATCGTATTAAAAAACTTTGTCATAATTGGTACTGTTTCCATCTCGACCTTTACATTATAAAGTTGTTTTGATATATCATCACCTTAAATAAGAGTATTTTCAATGCTCGAATGAATAATTTAATTAATTATTTATTTAATAGATTTATTATTATCTCATATAACTTACGATATAAAATTGATCATGAATTTTATAAAAATAAATTAAAAAATTATTTAAAAAATGGAAGTTATTTTTATAAATTTTGTGTAAGCTCTTGCAAATGGTTTTTTTATAATTTTTCTTGTATTAAATTTTTTATTTTATTCCTTTCAATATTATCATTTAAATTTTATCTTAATTTAAAATTTATTTTTTAACATTGATATATTATATCAAATTAAAGTTTTTATAGATAAATTAAATTATCATATTTTTAATCTTAATTAATTTTATTTTTAATTTAATTTTAAAAATTTGAACGTTTACACATCATACTAATTAAAATGATGTATTTTAATTTAAATATTTATTTTCATAATTTTAAAGTTCTTAATTATTTCACTTAATTCGGTTTTAAATAACAAAATATTAATTAACAATAATGGTAATAATAATAATATACTATATTTAAATTTTATATATATTTAAAAAATACTTCTAAATATGCAAAAAAATTACGTAGTTGATTTATAAATAACAAATTTAATTGTATTCTTTTGACGCATGAACATGTGGTTTAATGAGTCGGTCTTTTTTTTTTCTCACAAAATATTCAATATGTAAGCCGGTTAAAATGGTCTTTGACTGTCGGTCAACTTAAAGTTTTTAATGTTTTTGCATACAAGACAAACAAATTGGTTTGCAAAATATCCAAATTAAAGCTGTTTAACTCGTGATAATTACAAATTACTGCTTTATATAAACTAACAAATTATGCAGCATGTTAACATTCTTCATTTTGATGCTTGGATGAAAATTTTAAAATTTATAAATTATAAAATTGATAATGGGTTATAATTAAAAAAAGTAAATATATAAGAGTCGTGAATTATAATTTAAAAAACATTAAATATAAGAAAGAAATTCCTGTAAAAAATTAACAAATTTCAAAATTCAATCAAATAAATATTGTTTTTTATTTGAAATAAAAATTATTCAATTAAAATTTGTAATATTTTTAAAATTATTTTTTTTATTATTTTAATATATAATTTAATAATTTAAGACTATTTATTCGTATCTGAACTTGTCAATTTGTTTGCTACATGATTGATTTCTCCACCAATGCTTACTGGTAGAGTTAATGAGCTATTGGAAGCCTGAAAAATTAACAGGTGTATCCTCCAAAGTGATGGTGCTTAAGAGCAACTTTGTCACCCTTCCTTAAGAGATAGAAATTGAAGCCCCGTTTCACCGATAAAGTTAATCTAAAGAGCTGTAAGAACTTGAGCGCTTGGACACTTTTGAACCTTTTTGTAAATTCATACAATATTCAAACAAGCCTCCAAAACTCTAAGATGCAAATGTTACCCAAAAAGTATTATGTTTATTTGATTGCAAAGTACAAAGCACCAAATCTCAACTTCAATTTTGCACAATTTAAGAAACAACCAAACCTCAACGTTCCTTTGACCAAAAAAAAAAACATAACTAAAAGACACAAAATGAAACTAGATATAAGAATAGGACAATTGGATGCGAATTTCATGTTTTTCGCTTCCTTCCCCGAACTTGTTCCCGGCATCCATCCCTATTTTCATCTTTGAAAAATAAATTTATGGGTTTGCTTTTTACATTTTTTTTATATTTTATATTATTTTTATCAAAATTAAATATTAAAAATATGTTTTAAAAAAATTCATTTTCTTATTTTATTTTTTAAAATAAATATAATAAATTTCTAAAAACACTTATTTAAAAAATAATTAAATTTATTTTAAAAAAATTCTTTTAAAATATATATTTGTATTTCTTTCTTAATGTAGTATCCAAAATTTGCTTCAAATTTTTTTAGAAATAAACATCTAAATATTTATATTTTTATTTTGGATACACCTTAAACATAATATAATTTATCTTTTAAATATATATTTTTAAAAGAATTAAATATTTTAGATTTATATTTTCAAAAATTATTTATTTTTAAAAATAATTTTATTTTTTTACATAAAGAGAATGACAAGAAATAAGATAGGAGTGAAAAAAACAACTTCCAAATTATATTTCATTCTTACCTTTTATCAGGGTTGAAAAAATTCATTTTACATTTTTTTTAATATTTTTATTTTTATTATTTTATAATTTATTAAATTATTATATAAAAAATATTTTTATAATATAATATGAGGCTGAATTTAAAGGTAGAGGCAAAGTCAGGTATATTTGTCCCATACTTATTTTTATTTCTACTTTTAAAAATTAAATTTTACATAAATTCGCTACTAATCTCAATCTATTACATATATGAATTTATTTGTTATTCTTAAATAAAAATAAAAAATAATTAAAAAATTAGGACACAAATATATTTATTTTATTGAATAATATTATGTATTATTTTTATATAATTAAATTTTTTATTTTAATTATTAAGATAATGTTAAATTAATAAAATTAAACAATTTTTCTTTAAATTTTTATAAGTCATGAATATATAATGTAATTTCTACCAAAATAAAAACAAACATATCTTTATAACTTATTTGTCCTAAAAAAATTAAAATTTTAATAATTTTGAAATGAAACTAAATAATTATTAATAAAATATGAGAAAAATTATAAATAATAAAATTTTTTAATATTTTTCTTTAATCAAAAATCCTCTTTATTTAACATAAAATTATTCAAGTAAATTTATATTATTTTTTAAAAAATTCCTTTATTATTTAAATATATAAAATTTAAAAATTTTAAATTATTCTAATCAAATATACGGTCCAAAATAGTATACATGTTTAAATTAGTTTGTTTAGGGGGAAAACTTAGAGACGCTCACATGTTCGGATGGTTTTAAATCGAAAAATCTTCATCTTCTTGAACCCGAATTTTAACATTATTTCTTTGGTTCTGTCCATTTATGCTATTGAGTTAGTTGGATGTAAGTAGAATTGCACGTCAGTTTGGTAAGAGCAGTGGAGAACGAAGGTGAATTTTTTTTTATTTCAACGGTGATAATCATAACATCCAACAAA
This sequence comes from Canavalia gladiata, assembly GCA_037954105.1. NCBI lineage: Eukaryota > Viridiplantae > Streptophyta > Magnoliopsida > Fabales > Fabaceae > Canavalia > Canavalia gladiata. The sequence continues at coordinate 37,617,956 of CM075662.1, read as the reverse complement.
AAAAATCTTAAAAAATATACAATTATGATAAAAATGAGTATGAATATTAGAATTTTAGAGTAAAATATGAATTTGGAAACTTTAAAATAAAAAAATAAAAAATTTCAATGAAAAAGTCATTAATTCTAGCAAACAGATCATAAAATCCGATTAACCTCAATATTATCCATTGTGTTCTGTTTTCGACGGATAATAGTGGAACATCCATCTTCAACCGATAAATCCATCATTAACCATTTATCTTTATTTATTTTAATTCAATTATTCTCTCACCCGCTTGTTCTTCGACGATATCCAATCGGGTTGCTTGCTCACCCATAAGAAATCCTGTGAATTTAAATGTTTATTTTCAATTGTTTTGAAAAAAAAAAACTTTAAAAATAATAAAATACAAAACATGCTAACCAAACTTGTCATCAGACATCAGGCCCGTAGCTAGCGTGGTCGAACGTCGCTTCTTTAAATCCATTTGGCAACACATCCTTTCAATCAATCATTTCCACGTAACTAAATATATTGTGCCTAAAAAAAAATAACAAGGTTACGAGTTACGGATACGACTAAAAGTCTTTCTATTTTATTTTATTTTATTTTATTTTATATATTCTTTTACATATATAATAAATTATATATATATTTTTACTTTTTATTTTTAAAATTAAAAAATATTTATATATATAATTATACATATTTTTTTAACTTTTTTTTATCTTTAAAATTGATTTTTCTATTAATTAGAGAAAATTATATTCCAAAATATTTATTTTAAATATTATTTAGTATTAATAGACACATTTAAAAATAATTAATTGCATTACTTATTATTATAAAATAAAATGTTAGATTATAAAGAATTAACCCTTTACTCTTTTTAACTTTTAAATAATATTAACGTTATTATATAAAATTACTCTTACTAAATGAATATATTAATAAAAATAATTTAACGTGACAAATAATTTTAAATAAATAAAATATACTATATCCCTTACATTTTAAATATTACTTAATATAAATACATACATTTTATAGAAATGATTAATTTTACTGAAAACTTATGATAAAATAAATTATTTTTCTTAAAATATTTCTGTTAAATAGATTATAACCAGCCATATTTTTTTTAAAATAATACTGAAGTAATTACAATGATTAATTAATAAAAATAATTTTAACAAATAAAGATATTATTTAAAATAAATAAATAATTTGTTATATTTTAAAATGATAAATAATTCAATATAATTAAATAATATCTAAAATGGGCCAAAAGTATTAAAATTACATTTAAAATAAAATGAAGCAAGTAATTGTAAAAGGATGAGGTGACATCTAATATAATATGAAGAATGTTTGCAGTATTTTTTTTATTAATTATATTTAAAAATATATATTATCTTTAAAAATAATTTACCTATTTTAAAATTTTAATAAATCATAAAAATACATTAAAAAATATATTACCAAAACAAAAATATGTTAACAACGTTTCTTTTATGATGATAGAAAATTATATATATATATATATAGCATATATTTTTAAAAATTGGATCGAATTATTTAATTAAATAGATTAAATGAAAATAATATTTTTTAAAATAAAATGATAATAAATCAATAATAAACTATAAAATAGATAAAAATAATTGATTTAGATATAAAATAATATTAATTTATATATAATTTTTAATTTTTAATTATATAAAATTATAATATTAATATATTTTATTATTATATGTTTTTAATATATTATATTTTATAAATATTTTTAAAATAATATTTAATTAATATCAATTAATTACGTTAAATTATTAAATTTTAAACTAATACTTTGTTTGAACTACTATCCGGTTATAAAAATTTCACCAGCATTAATGATTGAAGAGAATTATACATATTAGAGAATTTTGTAATATATAGCATTACTGATTGACGGGTTTTATGATTTGAGCTTTACGGTGAGTTTAATTCTTCTTTTATTTTCTAAAGAAATAGTAATTTTTATTAGAATGAATATAGATACACAAATTTTAATAAAAAATTTAAAATATTAATATATTTTTTTTATTTCTCCTTTATATATATCTCTACCATTCCTACAATTCCTTCACGATGGCCTACTGACTTTGATTGTTGAGTCTAGGACCAAGATGAAGGAACATTAACCGGATGATTTAAGGAGTTTATTTGAGTTTTTAAAAAGCAGTTTAAAATATTTTATAAGTTTTTAAAATTTTATTTGTAATAAATTTTACAGTAAAGTAATGTTATACCTATATTTTTTACTTTTTAAAATAATAAGTTAAATGTAATTTTATAAAAATTCTGAAAAAAAAATTCTTAAAAAGAGTAATACATAACTTCTATATAGGTTAATTAAATTATCTTTTAATTAAAAACAGAAGTTCAAACAATGGAGAATTAACAAGACATTAAATAATAAAATAACAAAAATTATTTTTACTATTTTTATACAATTTTTAGAATTTTAAAAATAATTTTATGATCAAAATCAAAATAAAATGTAAAAAAATAGGGAATAGGAAAAATACAAACCACAACTTTCCATATGTCATCCTGATTTTTGGTCAAATTATATTGGATAAACATTATTTTATATTGGAAATACGCTTACGTAATTTATTGGAATAATTTTCAAAGGTCACATCATGTTCAATTCCATATTCAACGGTTTTTTCAGGATTCTTCCTTTTCTTATGTTTGTTTAACAAAGTTAATAACTTTTTATGTATGTTTCACATGTAAACATTATTTCTTCGTGTTTTCAGAATTTAATTTTTTGCTGCAATAGAATAATTTAATAACAATTTTAAGTGATCACACACACTATTGTGCATTATTTTTTTTTTCTTTTTCATTCTTATTTTTTTTTCTTTTCTTTCTCCTTCATCATACTATTCCTATTTATATTCTGTTTGAACAAAATAAAATAAGAAAAAGAAAAAAAGAGGAAAGCAAATAAAGAAGAAAAATACTTTTTTCTTATTTGATACATTTTATCTTTAATGAAACAAAAACATTTCTTTCTCCTTCATCTTCATCACACTGTTTCTATTTATATTCTTTTTGAACAGAATGAAATAAGAAAAAAGAAAAGGAAAGGAAACAAATAAATAAAAAAAATACATTTTACTTGTTTGATGTGTTTTATCTTTAATAAAAAAAAAATAAATTTGCAAGGTGCACATATTTTTACTCTCCTTTCTTTGGCAGTAAAAAGTGAGGGAGAAGTTTTTTTTTTTATTATTTTTGTTTGATTTATTTTAAATTATTAAAATTATTATTTATTTTTTAAAAATTTTAAAAATAAAATAAAAAATTAATAAATTATATTTATAAAAAGGATACAGTACCAAAAAATATTTTAAAATTTTATATAAAATAAAATTTATACTACTAATATATTTTTTTTCTTTTTTTTTCATTTATCTAAATAAAAAAAAATTATTTTCTTTCTTTTATTTTTAAAAACACCTCGTTCTTTCTTTTTTTTTTCTACTTTTTTTTTTTTTTCTTTCTTTTCTTCCCATTTTTCTTTCCATTTTTTTTATTTCCTATGTGACCCTAACCAAGCATTAGTTTTCAGCTCTACCATGGATGTCCAGCAGCACACGACGTCTTGCTTCATCTACTTTTGTTTGTACGGTAGAAAAACAAAATATTTTAAAATATTTTAAATTTAAAAATAAAATATTATTTAAAATATAATTATTATTTATTAACTATCCGTTTAAATTTTAATAATTAAATTATAAATTATATATTTTGTAACCATTATTCTGATTATTGATTTTATTTTTTTTTAAATATAACTAAATACATTAAATTAAATTAATTATTAACTTAAATATTTCTTTAAAATTCTGTTTAAATTTAATTTTTTTTAATTAAAGTTTTAATAATATTTATCAATAAATTATCTTTTAAAAAGTCTCATCCTTATATAAAAAAAAAATTTATTTTAAATATATTTAAAATATATGTATGGTAAGTTTTATTGTAGAAATAAATCTTAAAAAATAGTACAATTATACGTTTCAGTCTAAAAAATTAATAAATAATATTCTATTAATTTACCACATATATTTATTTTTTAATTTTGTATGTATTTGATTTTTGATTTGTATTTGGAAAAAATTGTTTATTCATTCTGTTCTTTGTTGTGATTGGTTTTTGTGGTCTGCATTTCGTAATTTTTCTTCATACGGTCGGTGGCGACGTCTTGCTCATGCGTTTTTTACTTGAATAAAAGTAAAAATTGGACCCACTTTTTTTAATCAGGAATGATTATTTATTTAAGCAAATGTACCTTATGATTTGTCCAAGCTCACCTCACTTCAATGATTAAAAATTATAAAGATTGATTCTTAATTTAGTAACCAAATATGAAGCGGGCACATATAATTCGAGCACATATGGCAAATAAATATATGTGTGGATAATTTATATTTAATTAAAATAAATTTAAAATTAATAATTATTTCTATTATTAAAATAAACATTATATTAATAATAAATTAAAGGCACAAAAATTAAATTTTAAATATAATTAAAAAATAGGATATATAATATTTTCTAGTATAATATATTAAACTTTAAATTTTAAATAAAATTAAAACTAAAAATTGAATAAAATTTTAATTTCAAAAATTAATTTGTCTACAAAATTAAAGTTACTATAAAATATTAAAATTAAAATTTTAAATTTTAATTAAATTAAAAATTAAAAATATATTCTACAAGAATAAAAAGTATTTTAAATTTAAAAAGACAATTTTATTTAAATGGTGTAAAATTTCAGTGAACGGCTACACTGATGTAGCTATGGTCCGAGCCGTAGACGATCAGTTCCTTTTTATTGCGGCGCGCTTTGGTTCAACACTCCAACTGTTTGTATCTAGCAGCCGCAGCGTACACGACACGACCACGACGATGCATGCTTTCCTGTCTTTGTTGTACTGTGTATGCTATTCAAAATTGCTATCAAATATTTTATTTATTTGATTTAAAAAATACAATCTCATATATTAAAAAATATAATTAATATTTTAAAAAATTATTTACTTTTATAAATAATTTTTTATTTATTAAAGTTAATAAATATAAAAATATATGTACAAATTAATATTTTTGGAAAATAAAAGTAAGCAGATAAATAAAAATAGTATTTTTACTTTTTTTAGATAAATAAAAAAAAAATATATAAAATTATTTTTTAAAATATTTTTATCCACTAAAAATGTTTATGTTAATAGCTGAAATTTAATTTGTTTTAAATAGAGATCAGATTCTTATGAGTTTAAACAGAACATTATAATACTTAATTTTATATTAATGTCTTAAAAAGTACATCTTTAAATCTAATTTTATGCAAATGGTAATATTAATATTTAATTATAAATATAATAAATTTAAAATTTTATTTAAATCAATTTAAATTAAACTGTAAATATTCTATTTTAAACTGAATTTGGTTTTGAGGAGGTCATTTTACAGTCGAAAACAGAGAAAAACTAAAGCAGTGTCTAAAGTACATCTAATTAATTGGAATCGTTACAGATAATAATGAAGATGAAGTTAAGGGGGTTCCGAGTTCAGCTTTAAATCATCGAGGAGCCTGTAAGATCCTTATGAATATTCATGTAATGTTTTATTTTTTATTTCATATACTAATAATTTATGGATTTGATTATTCATATGTATGTTTAATTGTAATTTTTAATTAGGATATATTTTTTTTGAACTGGATATAGAAAATTATCGTTTTAGATGACAAATTAATATAAACAATGCGAGTACAATATATGTAAAAAATTTTAATATGTTATTTTATTAAAGATAAAAATAAATATTCAATGTACAATAAGTTATATAATATTTTTTGAAGAAAAAATAAATTAAAAAAATTATGGGTCCATTCTTAAAAGTGAATACTTAATTTTCATTCATAAAAATTAATATGCATAATTAAAGTATAAATTTTAGAATTATGTAGTTTATATAATATATACATAAATTTTTAAAATAATTTTTGGCGGAAGGGCTGAGCCTCACCCTTTCCCTCTCATCTATTCGTCACTACATACGTATGTTCCAACATGTGCTTTAATTTATTTCACATAGTCATATAAAGTATCATACGATATATTTCATCACGGATGTTGCATATAGCATGGAATTATGGATGTTCATATAAATTCAATTTTTTTTTTGTTGCGATTTTTTAAAAATATAATATAATTCAAAATATAATAATTTTTTAAGAAAAAATTAAACTAAACGCACATTTTATTATATTATTTTCAAATAAAACATAATAAAAAAGAATGTATTAAACATTAATTTATTAATTTAATATTGACCCTATGTATAACATCATTATTTTTTAAAATAACAAAAATTAAACTATTAAAAATTATAATTTATATTAATAGGATAATATATTGTGTTAAAAGATAATTTCATAATATACAAAATTAATATATAATTGTTAATTTTAATATATTATATAGTTAAATAAGATTGTTATAATATTTATATCAATAATTTAATTTTTACTGCTCGATATATCATACAATTAAAACAATTATAACGATATTTCAATCTCAATCATATTTTTTTAAAAAAAAAATTATATAAAATTTATTAATTTAAAATTTTATTTTTAATGTACCTGCGCTGCAAGTTTATAATTATGGGTGAGTTGAAAAAAAAAACCTATAATCAAACGTAAATAAAAAATAAAAGAAAATGATAGATGGGAGTGGATAAGAAAAAACAATTAAAAACACTTAAATCCATCGTACAAGTTCTACAAACATTATATATGAAAAATTAGAATGGATCGATAATATAAAAATTTGTTATAATCTATAATTTTTTTTACTGGAATTCATAGTTTTTATATAAAAATTTATAATTTATTTTTTATATTTCTTAATTTTATCTTTTTAAAGGTTTTAAAATTATCTTATCCTTTTAAAATTTTAATTTTTTAACTTTACTTGTTATAATTAATTGTTAATTTCATGACTATGATTATTTTATGCTTAAATAAATTTAATTTAATTAAAATTAATTTAGAGGTGAAAAAAATAATTTAAAATTATTAAATATTTATTAAATATATAAATTAATTAAATTATATATTTTTTAATAATTTATTTTATGTTTAAATTTAAAAGTTACGGTTAAACAAATTCATCACATAAGCGATATATGCATGCACTTTCGCTACGGAAGTTGTTGGTCCCCTTTGACCTATAAGGTATAAAACATTTCTTGATGTTCACGTTCCTTAGAGAAGTTGTTGGTTCCCTTTAAAATACTCCTTGACGTGGCAGTTTTGTTTCTGAAACGATGTATCCTTACTTCCACGGTTAGATGAAGGAAATATGCTAAATCAGGTATTAAATTTTTATAATAATTCCTCTCATATTTAAGAATGATTGTACATTCCTTTATCAGATGTCTGTTTGAAGATATGTAAAAATAATTATTTTAAAAGAGGATATTTTAAAATAATTGAAATTTATGAACAAATTTATGTAATATTATCTGTTTAGGAGAATAATTTTAATTATTAAATTTTAAAGTAACAATAAGTTAAAAATTTTATTTTAAGTTTTTACTTCAACATATTAACGTCTTCAACGTTAAAAATGACGAATTATTCGTCCTGATATAATATCATAATTAAATTATGATAAAAGTACAATCAAATTTTTTTCTAATTATATATAGTTAATAAGTTAAATATTAATAAATTAATAAATAATAGTTAATTAAATTATTTTATAATAAAAATATTTTTATTATATTATTATTATAAATATAATTCATAAATATATTTTAAATTAATCTAATAATAATAAAAATATTAACATTATAATTGATAAATATATTTTAATTTAACATATACCAAACTAAAAATATTAAATCTTAATATTTAATCGATAATTAAATATATTAAACTATAATATAAGTTAAATATTATTATTTTAAATATAATATAATTTAAATATTATTATATAAAAGTATAATATTTTAAATATTACTATAAAAATTTTAATATAATTCAAACATGATTATTTAGAATATAATAAAATGTAAACATTAATTTAATATTTAATCTACTAAAATTATTAAATTTTAATATTTAACTGATAATCAAATATACTAAATATAATATAATTCAAATATTGATATTTAAAATATAATATAATTTAAATATTAATTTTTAAAATATAATATAGTTTAAACATTAACATTTAAAATATAACATACTTTAAACATTATTTTTTAAAATATAATAAAATACAAAATTTAATTATAAATATTCAGTATAAGTAGTATAAAATATTATAATGTTGTAATAAAATATATAAATTTTAAATTTAACATAATTAAAACAAAAAAATTAGCGTTATAATAATTTAATTTCAAATATATTAAATTTATTACCATATACTAAATTATAAAATATTACACGTTATTATTTATAATATAAAAATATATAAACCTTAGTTATATATCATTATCATAAAAATATTATAAAATCTTTAACATTAATTATAAAATAATAACGCATGTATTCTAAATATATTACAAAACTATTACTTAATAATATTATCAACTATTAATTACCGTTCAAAAAAATAATAAATATAAATAAAGTATAGAATATAATTTTACAATATCATTTATTTTTAAATAATTGATTATCATTTTTAATTCAAATATAATTAAAATTTAATTACTGCTATAATCTAATAAAGTTTAGAATTAATACACGTACTTTTAATAAATTATTATTTTAAATATTCTTAAAAATTTATGTATTAATACTTTTAAGACATAATTATGTATATCAAAAAAAAAATTAAACATAAATTAATATTAAATAATTAATAAAATATATTCAACAATATTATTTATTTTTAATAATTGGCTATTATTTAGTATAGCAACTGTATTTAATCTTAAAATGAAATGTCATTTAAAGTAGAACAAAATTTAAACATCATTTTCAAATATTAATTACACTGGTAAAATAATAAATCAGAGCAACATTGTAAAATTTGATTAATTTGATTAAATTATTATTATGACAGTACTATAAAATTAAAATTAACAAACAGACATACTACTTTCACACTATATAATATTACACATTTATTATAGATAAAAATAAACATTCAAATACTAATTATATAGTAAATTATATTATACATATTAACTAATCTAAGCTAGTATATGAATTATTACAAATATAGTTTAATTAATATAAATAAATTTATTTAAAAAATAAGGTGTCGTTTGGTTTGTAAAAATATTTTTATTTTTATTTAAAAATATTACATTATTTTAATTATTTTAATTTTAATTTTTTTTACTAAAATACAAAAATATAAAAAATTTATTTTTTATTATTTTATATATAAAAATTAAAAATTAAAAATATTTTCTAAAATCAAATACTACCTAAAATATACACCGATTAAAAAAAATTTATTTATCAAAACTAACATTATAACATAACAACAACCTTCCTCTCTCGCTTTCTTTGAACTCCTTTCACTCTTTCCTTTTACTCTGCTTTTAACAAAATTATATCAATATTTTACATTCATTCTATTGTATTTAAAATTTATTTAATATTTAATTTAATAACAAATAGTTTGAAATTTTGAATTTAGAAAATATATAATATTTTACATAAAAAAGCTTAGTACCGACTGATTGATATTTAGATTATATAATTTAACTTGACATATAATTTTAAAAACTTAAAAAATACTTTATTTTATTTAAAAATATTAATACAATTTCTAATCATTTATTTTTATTATTTTAATATTAAAATTAAAAAATTTTAATATTTTAAGTTAATATCAATTAATTTATATTTATAATATATTTTAATTTTTTTATAATTTAATTTAATATCAAATATATTTTTATTAATGATCTTGATTTATTTAATATTTAATTTAAAATTAAGTAAATTAACATTATTAAATTTTAAAAATATATAATATTTTATATAAAATAATTTTTATTAACTAATTTAAATTTATATAATATATATTTTAATATTAAAAATTATTAAATTAATTATATTATAATATTCAAATATGAAAAGAATGATAATAAATATTTAAAATTTCAACCTTATCTGATAAAAAATATATTTGTTAATTTTAAATTAAAAATAAAATTTTTTATTTTTTAAAAATAATAATTTGTTTTAAAACTTTAATATGTTATAATTTATAAATATTTATTTAACTAATAATTACTAAGAAATTAATTTATAAAATATAATTATATAAAATTATGAAAAATAAATATATTAAAATAAAAAATTATTAACCATAATAATTATTAATATAACACTATAATATAAATATATTAAACTAGAACATCAGTGTACATGCACTTTCAGTCTAGAAGTTGATCACATGTCGGTGTTGGGTGTCCCTTCACAATGGGACATCTGTAAGCTATAAAATATTTTTGTCGTTCACATTTGCATTGAAAAAGACCAATAACTAACAATGGAACAATGTATCAGTTTTTCAACGATTAAATGCAGAAAAGATGTTAAATCAGGTATTATATTCTTATAATAATTTAAATTTAATTTATATTTCATTCCATTATTAAAAATATTATTTATTGATAATTTAACATTGAATTAACTTATATTAATATATTATTTATTTAATAAAAATGTAATTATTTAGATAGATATTGTACATATGTAAATTTATATTAATAATATAATATATTACATTAAAAAATAATTTTATTAGTGCAAAATATTAAAAGATATTATTAATATATTAAATATTAGTATAATATATCATACTGTTATTAGTGTTGATCTTTAAATTTTATATATTAATAATTTATTTTTAATTAAAAATTTATAGTATACTAATAAAAATAATTCTAATATTTAATAATTTTTTATTTATAAATGAAATTTTCTATAATACTTACAACGTTTTTTATTTTTATTTTTTACTACAGAAAGAGTACGGAGCCATATAGTTTTTGGGCGCACAAATCAGGCCAAACATATGTAGGTAGCATATCTATGGTCCAAAATTGTTATGATTTCTTACTCTTAAAAAATAAAAGTCAAGCGAAAATTAATAATAAAAATACTACATTTTTTTTATAAAAAATCAATTAAAAGAACTTTCACTTTTAAAGAAAAGAAAAATTAATTCAAACAAAGTCGAGTTAAACACTATCATAATATAAAGATTTATTTTTTATTTTCTTTAATTTTCTATAAGTAAATATTATCTAATAATAAACATTTTTCATCTTCGTCGGACACAGTTGATAAATAGTGGTGTAAAGCTTACCAAAAAAATAAACAGCCGTGTAAGGATGCTGTTAATAGAAATTTAAATTTGAATTGTATACACGAAGAAGATTTTGTTAAAAAAAATTATATTTTTGAAAAGATTAGTTTTTAACTATTGATTATCAAATATTTTTGTATAAAAAAATACACTAAACTTTTTAATTATTAAAATGGTTATAAAATTTATTTTATTTTATAGATTTACTGGCTAAACATGGAAAGATACACAAAGAAAAAAAAAATTAAAGGAAAATGGAATATTCAGATCGCATATTCTCCTACATCTGCTTGTGTTGTTTTTCATATTTGCATGCTTAAAAATTTTTAGTTTGACTTTTTTTTTAATACATGCAACTATAGACAAGAAAAAAGGGGTAAATGTAGACGCTGGAGTTTTTTATTTTATTTTATTTATCTAAATGAAAATTCTGCAGATGCGCAAGATAAGTTTCTATCATATATTGGTTGATATTCCTCGTTCCAAGCTTCATAAGTTCCCTCCTAATCATGGCAGCTGGTGGCTGTAATATCATTATTGCAACCTTTCAAAGAATCATACAGCCAAAGTCGAAAACCATCACTTTCCTTAATTATATCGTTGAATTTCCAACTTGCTTTAAGAAAATAAGTGTATAAATTAGTTAAAAATTATAAAATTAATTTAAAATTAAAAAGATCTGTACAAGTTAAAAAGTTAACTAAAAATTTGAAATTAAAAAATTTATTAATTAAAATAAAAAATATTTAATAAAACTATCAATTAAATTAACTAATAAAAATAAAATAACAAATATGAACTCATTAAAATAATTTTTAAATATAATTTGTTTAATATTTTATTATCTAAATTAAATTATTATATTAAAGATAAAGATAATATTTTTAAAATTTATTCTTATTCTATATATTTTTAATAAAATTATATAAGTAATTTATAATTATTTTTACAGTTAATATTATAAAAATTTAATGATTTTGTGTATTTATTTATTTATTAATAAAAATTATATTTTAAAATAAATATTTTTGTTTGATTTTAAATAAAATAAATATTATAATATTAAAAAATTAATATTTATAATAAATAAAATATTCAAAATATATAAAAAATAAAAATAAAATGATAACTTTTAATCGATAGTTAAAATATTAAAAGTTAATAAAGATAAGGTTAAAAAATATTAATTATTTTATTTAATTATAAAAAATAATTATCAGTAACAAATAAAGTTAAAATCCTTTTAAAAAATTTAACTAATTTCTTATATTTTATCTAAATTAAAATATAATATTAAAGACACTTGTAAACTTTGAATATGTTTATGTCTGAGCCTTAATATATATAAAATATGTTTGATAGAATATTTTAAATTAATTAAAAGTTAAAATTATTAATAAAAAATTTGTAAAGTTATTTATAATATTCTGAACCTCTCACGGTGAGTATAGTTAAATGTTTACATTAAGAATCTCAATTAATTAATTAATAAAAGACGAATGTTTATTTTATTTAAGATATATTATAATGAAAGAAATAGAGAAGTAAAATAAATAAATATAATATAAAAAAGGAATAATAAATATATTAAGATAAATAATAATCGAATTGATTAATTAATGTATAAAGCAACTAAAAAAATGGAATGAATTTATCATGTGGAAGAATACAAGATTAACTGATTAAAGACAGAGAGATCACCATCTAATTAATTCCTGGTACAGCTATTAAATTCACGCGTTGCAACACGCTTTAACAACATTACTCGTTGACTTGGGTTTGCTCTATATGCTAAGTGGAATCAACTACCTTGACTTCAAGCCACACTTCTACTTTCCGAGTTTAATAATAACTTTGCACTTTACTAGAGATCGTCTACCCTTACGGTTTGTTTGTTTAAAATATGATTTAGTTTATTTAATAAATAAATAGTTTTAGATTTATTAAAAACATTAAATTTAAATTTTAAAAATTTATTTAATTTATTTTTTTTATATATTATATATTTATTTTAATATATTATATTTATATAATATATATATATATATATATATTAAGTTTTATTAAATAAAATTTTTATTTTATAAATTTTTAAACAAAAATTTTGTAGAATTTAAATTACAACAGACTATATCTTAATAATTTTTTTTAATAAATAAAAAACTCATATTTAAATTTTAAAATTTTAAAAAAATTAAATTAAACATTTAAAATATAATTTAATTTAATTTAATTTCATTCATAGCAAATAAACAATTTACTAATTTTATCCTCTAATCCAATTTTATCATTAATTATATTTATTTATATTTTTAATTTTTAATTAATTAAATATAATTATCATTTAATTAATTTTTATACTATTAATAATATTATAAATTAATTATATTTAATAATTTATTATCAATTATATCATTTAATTGTTATTTGTATTAAATAATTAATAAATGTTTTTATATTATTAACATTCCCACGCGATTAGAAAATTTGTTATCGATTATAAAAATATTTTAAATGTATATATTGGGATTAAGTTATCGGATGTATCTATGATAAATACTTTTCTTATTATTTTTCCTTTCTCCAATTTTTTTAGTATTTTTTCGAATATTGATATGAAAGTAAAATTAAAAAATATTAATAAAAATAATGTTAATATATATTAAAAATTATGATTATTATGTATTAATAATATTTTAAATTTTTAACTTCTTAATTAATGTTTTATTTTTTTTAACTTTTTATTATAATGTTATAAGATTAATTAATAATTAATATTTTTTTTAATTTTATCTTTAACAAATAATTTATATTTTATTAAAAATACTATGTTGAGTAATGAATGATATAAAAAGTATGGTGGAAAATTAAAAATAATTTCTTTTGGAAACCCATATATTAATCAGAGTCTTCACTTTAATATCGCACCATATTTTAAAAGATCAATCTTTTAGAAAGAAAAAAAAAACTCAATGATGAATGAAGAAATGAATAAATTTTCCAAATTAACCTATCAAAACTAATAAAAAATATTCACTTCAGCCCACAACTGTGGTTTATTATTCTTTAATTTTCCATAACACTGAATTTTTTTTAGTAATAAATTTAAAAGATAAATAATAAATTTTATAACTTTTTAATAAATTTATATTTATTAAAAATTATTTTTATAATGATTTAGACAATATAATCATCAAAATCAAATATAAATTTGTTAATTTAATAGATTTTTATTAATTTAGACATCTGTAAAAAAATAATCGTTAATAAAAATTATTATTTTTAGTGTAAGGTATATAATTGTGTTTTATTTATACTTAATGTATATGTATATTTTATAGAAAAGAGTATTATTTGAATTGAAAATATTTAAATTATGATATAATTATTTTTTAATTTTTTTATATAAAAGGTTAAATATATATTATTTAAATCTGATATTGTGGCTGTAACGGACAATTAGGATAATGGTTTTAAATTCTATTTTTTAAACAAAATTTAGGTATAATATCATAAATATTTAAACACTGTTCTTCAATTAAAATTAAAGTTTTAATTTATAATCAACACAATAAAAATTGAAATAAAATATTAATTACATTGTTTATTGAAATAAAACTTTTAATTAAAAATTGGCATAAAATATTTTTCTTCCTTTTTTTTCTTGTAAAAAAATATTTTTGACCAACAATCAAATTAAATTTTTTTACGTTAAATAATTTTTATATGTACTTGATCAATATATTTTTTCTATTTACAATTTATTTAAATATTTTTATACTTTGTTACTTTTCAATCATAAAATAAAATTGGATGAAAATTATTTCTAAACATTTTTAAGGATTTTTTATTGAACCTAACCTTTTAAAAAAGATTATTCAAAGTTTCTGAACATAATCATATGTTGATATATTTATAGAGAGAGAAAGAGAGAAACCTAAATATAATGGTATTTTATTAAAAATAAAATAAAAGACTTAAAGTATATCTAAATTAGTAAGTATCTTATATATTTTATTTTTAGAAATTTAGAATAAAAAATACGTCAAAAAAATAATTTAAATACCTAATCAAATTTAGCATGAATTTGTTATATATATATATATATATATATATATATATAGGTAAAGAGAATTTCATGATCTCTAAAACAAATTTCACATAATCAAAAGTGAGATGAATTATGGATAGTGATGGTTTAGATAGAACACTTACTAAAAAAATTGATTCATTAGTGGAAAATAAGCTTTTTACATCGGTTGTTAAGCACATTTTACATCGGTTATTCAGGCGGTGTTGAAGCGGGCGATATAGAAAATAAGACTTTTTACATCGGTTCTGCAACCGACGTAAAAAGTATGACTTTCTACATCGGTTAGGCAAAGAACCGATGTAGAAAGTACACTTTTTACATCGGTTTCGGGCAAAACCGATGTAAAAAGTATACTTTCTACATCGGTTATAGCTTTAACCGATGTAAAAAGTCATACTTTTTACATCGGTTCTGCCCGCAACCGATGTAAAAAGTGTACTTTCTACATCGGTTATGGTCGTAACCGAGGTAGAAATTCCTTTTTTTTTTTTAATATTCATTTTGTTTAGGTATACTACCGTATTATTTATTCACATATCTGCATATACACACAGAATCCAGGCAGACAATAGAGAAGCACCAGACAGCCAATACAGAATTCACATAATCTATATATTTAAACTAAATACATCATTATTTATTATCAAACTTTAATTTACAAATGAAATAACTTAAAATTACATCAAACAAGTATTGAAAGTTGAAAAGAAATGTAATAATCAGCCATGTACCTGTTGAAAGCAAAGAGAAAAGATGTTAGAAACTCTACTAAACATAAAAAACGTAATAAACATTTTAAAATAAGTTAAAAATAAACATACAATGATGAAATAATTAAATAAATAACTAACTTGTATCATGTAGTAACATTTTCCCATATTCCTTCATGATGATCATCTCGAATAGCATGTACATCATCTATTTCAGTTTCTTCATTGATACTAGATATCCTTGATGATAAGGGAGTTTGAGAAATATCAATATTTGAAAGATCATTGGTGTCATCACTAGTGATTGTTGTCTTTCCTTGAAGAACAACTGACCATCTTTTGGAGCAAGGATCTTGGACATAAAACACTTGTTTTGCTTGGTGGGCCATGAGAAAAGGGTCATCCTTGTAAGCTACTTTTTGAAGGTCAACCAATGTAAATCCCAATTCATCGACTTGCACACCACTGTTACTATCAACCCATCTGCATTTGAAAACAGGCACTCTAAATTTGGTGTAATCAATCTCTCAAATCTCTTCAATCACTCCAAAGTAAGATATGGAAGCCTTTACAGGATTTTTATCTTTAGAACTTGCAAAATGCATCGACTCTGCCACCACCATAACCCCACTATTTTGCATGGTACTTTTATCATCCTGAGACTTTATATAAAATGAAAAATGATTAATATCGTACCCAGTCCAACATATGACATCAAAGTTTGGGCCATTTGCTAGCCACTTCAATGTATCAGAGGCACCATCATCCTTCTTAATTGTTTCACCAAACCAGTTTAAGAACGTTTTGTTATGCTCATTCAACAACCATTTCTCGTTCATTCGAACATTCTCCTCCCTTATCATAGTTTTGTGAGTAGATAAGTAAGGTTGAACCTCATCGGTATTATTCAAAATATACAAATGTGCTTGAAGGACTTCTGCACGACCCATGCTTTTCACAGTTATGCCTCGTGTACCTTTACCTCCGTGTCTTCCCTCATGACGAGACTTAAGAACTCCTATGGGTTCCACCTCTGACAAATACTCTGTACAAAACTCAATGGCCTCTTCTGCAATGTATCTTTCAATCATAGATGCCTCGGGACGGTGTGGATTCTTCACATACCCTTTTAATATTTTCATGTATCGTTCTATTGGATACATCCACCTCAAATAAACTGGACCACATAATCTGATCTCTCTCACTATATGAACAACCAAGTGAACCATAATGTCAAAAAATGATGGAGGAAAATACATCTCCAATTGGCATAAGATAGTGAAAGCTTCATTTTCCAACTCATCCAATTTTAGAGGGTCAATGGCTTTGCTACATATTTTATTGAAAAATAAGCATAACCTACTTATTGTATGTCTAACTTTTTTAGGTAAAATGTCACGAATAACCACTCGAAGTAGTTGTTGCATCAACACATGACAATCATGAGACTTTAACCCAACTAACTTTAAATCTTTCATCGAGACAAGTCTTTTAAAATTTGAAGAATACCCTTGTGACACTTTAACCCCACGTAGGCACTCACAAAAAGAAATTTTCTCTTTTTTTGACAACGTATGACATGCCGGTGGCAAATATGTTCGCTTTCCTACAGACTGTGGAGCTAACTGATGTCGTATACCCATGTGAACCAAATCCAGTCGAGAATTGACTCCATCTTTAGTCTTGTCCTGTATATTGAGAAGTGTTCCAATGATGCTATCACACACATTTTTTTCCACATGCATCACATCAATACAATGTCTAACATCAAGTTTGCACCAATATGGAAGATAAAAAAATATTGATCTTTTCTTCCATATCCTTGTCTCCGTGACCTTTTTTTGAGTCTTTCCAAAAACAGTTTTGATGTTTTTAACCCAGTCGTAGACTTGTTGTCCAGTTAAGGCTTTTGGAGCAACATCATTTTCTGGCAACCCATTAAAAGCTTTCCTTAATCTACGATAAGGGTGATTAGTCCTGAGAAATTTTCGATGACCAAGATACACTGTATTCCTTCCATGATGCAGTTGATGGTAACTTGTGCCTTCTTCACATATGGGACATGCTTTGTGCCCCTTAACGCTGTATCCACATAAATTTCCATATGCTGGAAAGTCATTAATAGTGCAAAAAAGCATTGCCCGCATCTTGAAATTTTCATTACCATATGCATCAAACACCTCCACACCTTCTTCCCATAGATTTTGCAAGTCTTCAATTAAAGGAGCAAGATAAACGTCTATGTCATTTCCAGGTTGTTGTGGACCTGAAATCATCATGGACAACATGATGTATTTACGTTTCATGCATGTGAGCACCAATTTTTGTCCGGGTAAAAATTTTCCTTAATTAATTAATTTACTAAATAACTTTAGAGAATAAAAGCTCACATAGTCCAAAGAAAAGAGAAGGAGTTGCAGAAATTAAAAAAATGAGCAAATAGAGTTAGTTAGTTAGAGAATTGAAGGAAACAAACAAAATTCAGTTAGGAGTTAGTTATAAAGTTAGTTAGGCTAGAGTAGAAATTAACTTCCAAAGGGTTAAGAGACCATGGTTAAGCTAGGGGTATAAAGGTAATCTTTAGAAATTTGAAGAGGGAGACATTTTGGCACCAAAAAAAGGACATTTTTTGGAAAAGGACATTTTCGGGAGTTCTCTCTGAGTTTTCTGGGTTTTCTTCAGCTACTCAAACTTTCGGGGATTCTTCTTGGGGATTAGAGAATTCTTCTTGAAGGAATTTTCGCGGAATTTCCTCTCTGCTGCTTTGGATTCTTTCCAAAATCTTCTTCATTCACGAGTAGAGAAGGAGCTTTCTCTCTTCTTTGAGATTTTTGCGAGTGAAACTAAATTGATTCTGGTTCTGGTGGTTTGCCGTCACTGCTCTACCAATTTTTTCTGCATAGTCACGAACGTCTTCTCATTTTGGTTCAATACTCACAGGTTAGGCTGCATCTCTCATTTTTCTCACTCGAATCTGCGCAATTTCGTTCTTTTGTCTTCTCCCTGTTATGATTGAACTTGGAATCTATGAAATTCAGATGTTGCGATAATTGCATTGCCTGTTTTAGTTCTTGATTCATAATTGTTAGTCAAAGTGCATGTGTTAGTTAAGGTTTCTAGGTTCATGTGAGGTTGAAGCTCTCGAAAAATTAGTGAAGATTACTGTGTTTAATTGTTGTGATATCTCTATTCTGAGGACTCAGCTCCTGGAAGTATATCAGGAATATGTTCATCTCTACAAACTTTAGAATTTCATCCTCAAGCATCCTCTTGTCTGCTAGTTTCTTTGGTGCCAGTAGTTATAGGAATACGTCAGCCTAGAAGTAAGAAGAAGAATAGTGGGATATACCAAACGCCAGGGCTGCTGTCTGAGCTTTGTGACGGCAACCACTCCACTACTCACTCTAGGCCAAACACAGGTCAATACCAGGAGTATGGATTTGTTCCCATGGGTGGTCTGTAGGTTTTAGATTTCTGTTAATCTCCAAGGGTTAATTCAGCCATGACAAGTAAGGAATTAATTCCTAAACAGCCAAATACAATCTCTATTTGACACTGAGTAAGTTGGAAGTAATTCTAGGGGAGTAGAACAATGAGGTTCTGGTTTTAAATAGTTCTAATAACCCTGAGTTTGCCCAATAACAGTCTAGTGTCTGCTGAAAAACTAACTGCAGCTGAGTCTATAGGCGGCCCAACCATGTGTTCTTAAATAAGAATGATTGGATGTACAAAAACAATTTAAATCAAAAACCAACCAGGCTTTAAACAAGGGCCAATAAGAAGGAAGCTATGCAACTTATGAGTGCATTTAGAATCATGTAACAGGACTGGAGGTTCTGCAGCATTTGGCCATTGGATGTTGCATTTTTAGACCTATGCTACCAGGTGTCAATTAGGTCTAGGCCATCAATCAAACCTAGATAAAACAATATCTATGCTGATTTAAGAGAAGCTCTAATAAGAGAGAAATACGGTTAACAGGTAACAAAGCTCATAGTCTTATAGCCTATCATAAGGCAATAAAAAAATTGCATTATGCCTGTTAGATTTAGATGATTTAGTTAGCAAATTGGCTTAATTCAAAACAGACCAATTGCATTGGTTCACTATAATTTTGAGCTTAATGAGTTTTAGGTTGTGCTCAATGCAAAGTAATGGAGCGGCTTTGTGAACTCCATGAGTCCAGTACTGATACTGCATTCAAGTCCAGTCCTGTTTCTGTCAGAAAGTTGCAATGCTGAGAACTTCCTTTGTAACTCCTCCTAGTTGTGGTCAATCTGGGAGTCTGTAAGGGAGAGTAGTCACAACTGTGTTTTTCTCATGCAGTTTAGGATTCAATACCACGGGTCTTTGACCAGGCTTTGGTTTGATACAGCTACATCAGCACCTAGATCCACCAAGGTCCAGTGTTTATCAGCATAGAAACAGGTTTTAGCTCACCCATTAGATTCTGCTATGACAGCACTTAGGCCATTAGATTTGCTATAACAGCAGATCTTTATCAAACATGCATTAGTCTGCATCATGGTCCAAAAATCAATCTTAGTACATGACATAGGCAGATAGGGGCCATGATAGTTTGGGATAGTCCTGAGACAAATTCATATACAAAGATCTTTAGCCTGTGCAGAAATGAACCATTTTAGGCCAACTTGGGTAGCAAGTTTCTTTTCTTAGGATCACCACAATACCTATTCTGACTCTAGATCACATACCCTAGGCAAAGTAGTTTGAATTGGGGGTAGAATCTGGGCATAGCCATAGCAGAAAGCAGGAACAAATCTTGGGAAAAGAAAAGTCAAGGGGAAACAAAATTTCAGAGATTTAGGTAATGGAAGATCAAATCAAAATCAGCAGTTAGCTTGGTTGACCAACCAAATTCTGATTCAGCTGGATGCAGACCCTAATTGAAAATCCTTGTCCAGGCCTAGGATAGCAAGCCACTAAGGTTCTGAACTACTGTCAGGCTTAAGGACCAAAGGGCTATTCTGATCAGGAGCCAATTAGGCATATACCTAGAAGTTCCAGTCACCAATCAAAGTTGGCAGTCAGCTGGGGTTGACCAAATTTAGGATCCTTGCCCAAGTCTAGGACAGCAAGCCACTAAGGCTCCAACCTTGAGTCACTGAAACTAAAACCAAGTCAGGCATCTGATGCAGGCTTAGAGACCATGTACTTTTCACAAATTAGGTGGTTTCCTCTGAGCGAATGGCCTGAGAAGTAACCAACTTGAGATCCCGAGTCTCAAGCTTTAATTCTGGACTATAATAGAAGCTGATTACTGAACAGATATGTATTTAGAGCCAAAGTTGGTATAATAGCAAGCCTAATATATTAGGTAGCATTCCCCTGCCAACAAGATAGGTCATGGATCAACAATAGTCACAGGTTTGAAAACCATAGAAATCTGGGTAATGGCTTTGATATTGCAGATATTGACTTGATTTTTTTCAGTACACACATGACCACAAAGATTGAGAATTGGGTTATTTCTGATTTGATTCTAATCCTTTGTGGTTTAGTTTTGGTTTAGTTTTGTTTTGAAAATATAGAGACTCAAAGCTAGGGGCTCAGTTTAGAAATTTTGAATAGAATTTAGTCTTAGGCTGATTTCAGAAATACCCAGGAACCTGCAAACTCCCTGATCAAATTGGCCTATAAAAATGCTCACCACCTGACGACTTAAGTCACTGTAAGCCTTGTCATTTGGTCATGACAGCTATCTTCTTATGAACCAGGGGCTGGAATGGGTTTCCAATGAGTCACAGCTCTAGTATTTGTAGCCAATACTGTGTTTAGACAATAATAGGACCCCTGGAGATTCCAGCCTGTATCTGAAACCAATCTATGAATCAGGCCTACAAAATAGATTCATCTACCTCCTCTAATGTAGAACCTTGAGTTTGAAGCTTAAGTCTGAGCTGTAAATTAGGCATTAGAAATCTGCCACTCTTTTGGATTTAATCTACTAGATCAGAATTCTGCCTACGACCTGTAAGCAGATGTCCGGACATCTGGATATGGTTTAGCTTTCCCATACTAGATATCTGGTAGAACCTGATTCGAGGTCAACAACTTGCAGGGAACCAGGTCCATAGGCTAAAGCCTAATATTCCTGTTAGGTACATGTTGATTCTGCTCACTTCAAGTTTCTATACTAGAGTAATCAGGCCAAGAACTAGTTAAGCACATGACTTGCATCAGGCTAATAGGATCTAAAACTGATTGAACACTAAATGAGAAGAGTTGTCAGGCAGAAAAGAGTTGTCAGGCATAATGACCTCATATTCTCAGACCTGCACACCTATAGTAGAAGTCTAAACCAGACAATAGATCAATGGCTCTAGCTTCAGAGCATGGCAGGGGTAGGAGCCTTGCATTAAAGTTTGTAAGGAATACTGAGGGTTTAGATGATAGGACAAACCTTAGATGCTTAGTCTCATCTTGGTACTTAGTCACAAACAGATAATCCTTGATCACCTTAACAAAACTTAAGATTGAATATAGAACCAAAAATCAGGTTGGCCGTTCTTACCACTAAGGATTTTTGACTTGAGTAAGTAGAGATCAATTGCAACAAAATTGATCTTATCTAGTTGAGCAGCCTGGGCCCTATTCTCGTTTGAGTTTCAGGTTTGTTTGTACAGGTTCAGATTCGGTCACCTAGTTTTTTGTCTAGGTTCAGGATTCAGCAGCATGCATTTATAGGCCTCCATTTATCAGAATTTAGGCCTCAAATGTTGGTAAGTCTATTCTGAAATCAGATTTGTAAAAACAAAGCCTCCTACTTTAGCTGCAGAAATCATTGTCTGTATCTAAGGCTTTGGCCAACCAGGGTGTGTCCCCTAACCAGGTCTCCCTAGGTGAGACTTATTGTCTCACAGCCCTGCATTGAATTTATGGACAGACTTTCGATAACACTGATATCATGTCACCTAGCTATGAACATATGGGTTTCTGATCACTGCAACCTGACTTAGGACGTTTGAAACCCCATACACAGAATAGGAAGTAGCAGGCCATTAGGACAAATGGATTCCTATTCTAAGATCATTAACCTGTTATAGCAGCAAAATCACTAATTTCTGAGTTCTTGGACTCAGGAACTGGATAAATCCTACATTAGGCCAGTGGTTTCAAACATGTGTTACTAAGAATGTCATGGAAATTAATATGTTCTGCATAAGGCCAAGAATGGTTAAGGAAAGGGTAAGCCTCCTTAGCTGCTCTCAGTCAAGGCCAATAGAGACATTCGGACTTACGGAAACCCCATTAAGCGTTAGGCCTACTGGACTGCATACGGAAAAATCCAGATTAGTATCCCTGATAAATAAGCTTAAGCATTCAATTAAAAAGCTCTCACATATGGTTCCATAACCTGCAGTATCCAGTACCAAAGTTAAATGTCTATAATTAAGATTTCTCTTCACAATTTTCAAAGATCCAAATGATTCAAGATCTCACGCAATGAACTCCAAAGTTGAAAGTGCAGCATACCCTGTCTTTTGATGTTTGGAGAATCATATGAGTCGTCGTGCAACCTTCGCTTGCCTTCGACTCTGTGCAAGTGGATTAAGAATCTTCCTCTTCATATCTTTTCAAAATTACTCCTTTTTTAAACAACAATTTTCAAAGTTCCAAATGATTCAAGATCTCACGCAATGAACTCCAAAGTTGAAAGTGCAGCATACCCTGTCTTTTGATGTTTGGAGAATCATATGAGTCGTCGTGCAACCTTCGCTTGCCTTCGACTCTGTGCAAGTGGATTAAGAATCTTCCTCTTCATATCTTTTCAAAATTACTCCTTTTCTAAACAACAATTTTCAAAGATCCAAATGATTCAAGATCTCACGCAATGAACTCCAAAGTTGAAAGTGCAGCATACCCTGTCTTTTGATGTTTGGAGAATCATATGAGTCGTCGTGCAACCTTCGCTTGCCTTCGACTCTGTGCAAGTGGATTAAGAATCTTCCTCTTCATATCTTTTCAAAATTACTCTTTTTCTAAACAACAATTTTCAAAGATCCAAATGATTCAAGATCTCACGCAATGAACTCCAAAGTTGAAAGTGCAGCATACCCTGTCTTTTGATGTTTGGAGAATCATATGAGTCGTCGTGCAACCTTCGCTTGCCTTCGACTCTGTGCAAGTGGATTAAGAATCTTCCTCTTCATATCTTTTCAAAATTACTCCTTTTCTAAACAACAATTTTCAAAATTCCAAATGATTCAAGATCTCACGCGATGAACTCCAAAGTTGAAAGTGCAGCATACCCTGTCTTTTGATGTTTGGAGAATCATATAGGTCGTCGTGCAACCTTCGCTTGCCTTCGACTCTGTGCAGGTGGATCATGAATTTTCCTTTAAACCTCCTTTCAAAACACTCCGTCAAAGGTAATTTTCAAACCAGAACTACGTAAGCCTTGAGTTTCCCATTGCACCGGGGAATACGTAGGAGCAGGATCAAGTCCTGTCAGGTTATTTTCTATAAACCTATTTATTTTCTATTCTATTTTAAGGGATCAAACAGTTTTCAAAATATCACACACTCAGTTTAAGGGTACCGTTCTTTGGAACGGGCGGGTAGGGTGCCTAATACCTTCCTTACTCGTAACCGACTCCCGAACTTCAAATCTCATCCTTGAGTTAGGGTTTTTCCAAATCTATTCCCTTAAAACAAAAATTTGGTGGCGGCTCCACAATCAACTCAATTCTTTTCAAAATTTAGGGAGTCCGTCATCTCTTCAAAATTACGGTTATGACAGATGGCGACTCCACTGGGGACATTAGAGAGTCAAGCCCGTACAATTGAGCGTGCATTGTATTGATCCCTTCCTTGTTTATTTGCATGATTTTATTTATTGCTCGGTTTATTCATTTGCTTATCTATCTATTGTTGTTTGTTTATTCATTGTATAAACCTTAGGGTAGACGAACAATAAATTGCTATATATATCTGCTGTGATTTCCCCAATTGCAGGTATCCCCAAATATTTGTGTGCCTTCCACATTGCATATGCATTTATCATGAGTGGGGCCCTATACCCGGGTCTGAGTGAAGCCTAGGATAGAGGGGTCTAGTGGTGTCACTTTGGATGCACGTCCTGTTTGACAATCACGAAAACCCCAGCTAGAGTGCGTCCTATTTACAATGCCCTACAACTGGTAGCATTCCCTACTGTTGTGGCAAGCATCGTAAACTGGAACTTGGCTCTAGTGACCTTGATACCTTAAGAATACAAACTACCCTTATGAGAGGTTCATTCATTAGAAAAGCCTAGTTCCCTAGGACAGGACACCCGTTATAGGACACTGAAAGGGCACACAGTTCTGTTCTACTTATTTATGGTATGATAAATAAATCAAGTCTCTGCATGACATGAAAAAAAAAGAAAAAAAAGGAAAAAAAGAAGAAAAAAGAAGAAAGAAAAAGAAAAAAGAAAAGAAAAAAGAAAAGAAAAAGAGAAGAAAAGAGAAAAAAAAAGAAAAAGAAAAAACAAAAACAAACAAAAACAAACAAAAAAAAAAAAACAACACAAAAAAAGAGGAAGAGAGGGAGTAGGGAAAAAGAAGAAGAGGGGCAGAATACAATAGCCCTGCTTATATGCACATCGCATGCATGTTTTAAATTCACATAACATCTTGCATCAACCATAACATGCATCTAAATGGAAACATTTCATCTTCATAAGTCCTACCTTACCATGCATTCATTTGCTTTACAAATATCTGACTTGTGCGCCTATTTTTGTTTTCTTTTTTTGGAGGATCCAGATTCTTGAAGAGTATAAAAGAAGAGGGTGAAATGGAAATTAATGTGGAAACAGTACAGTTGAGGAAAAAGCGACGTGTCAGCGCCAGGCCGGTAGACTCATCGGTTTTAGAAGAGTATGGAAATAAATTGACCAACATACAACAAATGTCGTTAACGAAGAAATACGGGAATATATTGGGTTTGTTAAAGGTCAAGGTACAGGAAGACGCAATCACGGCCTTAGCACAGTATTATGACCCTCCTCTCAGATGCTTCACTTTCCTTGACTTCCAAATGGCACCTACTTTGGAAGAATATGAGCAGATTCTGGATTTGCCATTAGAAGGAAGTAAGCCATATAATCATTTGGAACACCATGCCTCGTATCGAGTGACAGCACAAGCCTTAGGATTGCAGGATAGTGATCTTCTAAAGGATTACCAGGATAAGAACCGGATGAGGGGATTTTCCAGGGAGTTCCTTGAAGACTATTTGCGATATTTGGCTAACAGTAATCAGTGGGATGTCTTCTCAGATGTACTAGCCCTCACCATCTATGGTTTGGTGCTCTTTCCTAGCATAGAGGGCTTTGTGGATCAAGCAGCTATTGACATATTTCTAGCCAGGAAGACTAGAATGGAAAATCCCGTGGTTGCTCTTTTAGCTGATGTGTATGGAACGTTGGATTTTTGCCATGAGAAAAAAGGAAAGAAGCTCGTGTGTTGTCTCCCTATGCTGTATGTTTGGTTAACTGCTCACATATTCAAAAGAAATACTAAAGTACGATGTCCTATATCAGATTTGTTGTGTTACCCGCTAAAAGAAATGAATAGTCATGCATGGGCGGCCCACCTCGCCAACTTAACGGAAGATCAGATTAGATGGCAACCAGCTTGGCAGCAAAGGACGTCTCTCATTTACCACTGTAAGGGATTCCCAAATGTTCCACTCATGGGGATCCGAGGCTGCATCAATTATAACCCTATACTGGGGCAAAGACAATTGGCTTACCCCATTAAGGAACCCCCGTCAGGCGAGTTATTAACCCCATTCATCCTGAATTATGAAGGTGACTTTGTCGAAACTCTTCGAAGAGTTAGAGAAGCTTGGAGCGTGACTACACTAAAAGGAAAGGAGTTGGGGGTCAGAAGTTGTGCAGCTAAAGCAGAATATAAACAATGGGTACGAGAAAGAGTACAACAAATTAAGTTGCCTTTCAAACCGAAGGGGTCCACCTCCGGAGGTCAAAAAGAATCCGTAGTCATTGAAGATGAAACTGTTAAAGAGTTGAGGGCAAAACTAGAAAGCATGACCATAAAAAATAGCAAGCTAGAGGAAAGAATATTGAAAACCCAGCAAGAAAATGCAGAGCTAAGAAGAGAAAACCAAGAGAAAGAAATTGCCATGGAAAGTCTTAGAGAACAACAGAAATCAGAACGTGAACACGCAGCTAAAGTCCATATGAGTCTCCAAGCAGCTAACAAAGAATTAGGACTGAGGGCGCAGGAAAGGGACACAGCTCTGCAAGGGAACCAGAGGATGAGAGACACAGTCGAGCAATTAAGAGATCGTGTTCATAAACTCAGGAGAGATAAAGACCAAGCAATGAATGAAAAGAATAGGGCACAAGCAGAAACCAGTCGACTAATAGATGAAAAGAGTGTGCTGCAACAACATATAGAAGGTTTGAACCTACAAATTCAGAATTTGTTAGCCGAATGGGGAAAAGAAGTTGACGAAGAAAAATGGAAAGTTATTGAAGTAATCAGGATGCAACAGAGAGGTATCAGTGATCTACAAGATGAAATGCAATGGTACAAAGATACGACCGATCATTGGACCAAGTGCTTTGGGAGATTAGCCAGTTTGGCAAATACTGCTATTGAAGAAATCCCGCCGTTGCTTAAGAAAGCCGAAGCATCATTACATCCGCTGCACACTCCACCCGAAGTCGAAGAATTTCTTCACTTTTGTAAAGAATTGATCTTGAGAATGAACAAATACATCGCTCTAGCTAAAAAGGAGGAGCAAGTTGTACCTTGAAAAATTCTATGTTATGAATGAAGAATTTGCTTTTTACGTATCTGTGTCTGATACTGCATTAATTTCCATTTCACACTCACCCAAAACACGCTCGCGGTTAAAATACTCACCAAGTTGATGGGTCCTCCATTATAGGCGCACAATTAGTACATACTAAATTTTATAAAGAATACTTATAATTAACTAACATTTTTTTTATTCACAGAAAACAAAATAGCGGATTCACGCATTCCTCAGCATTCCTATAGCACACGTTCGAAAACCAAAATGATGAATGAGCTAGAAGCACAAAATGAAGAACTGAGAAATGAGGTGGCTGATCTGAGGGATCAGCTGGCAAAGGTGATGAAGCTGTTAGAAAAGAATGCAGAGGGACCCTCTGGGGCAGTGACAGCAGCTGTGACAGATACATCAGGCCCTGTGCAAGTGGTAATTGATCGTGAGTGGCCTCCTTACGGGATACCACCGGGGTTTGCACCCTCAGCACAGGGTATTCCCACAAACCCTGCTGAAAACCTTCTCACTCACACCCAATACCCAAATCATCCTACTACCTACCCACCACATACAAATCCACCAGCCACCTACCATACAAATCCTACTACCTACCCACCACATACAAATCCACCAACCACCTATAACACAAATCCTACTGCTTATCCTCCACACACTAATCCCAACTATACATACATGAACACTACTACCATTGAGAATCCCACCAATTCCATCCCTATGACTACCTACCCACTAAACCCCCAACAACCACCTTTCCCTCTACCGAATGCCTATGGTCAGACCATTCGACCCACTGGACCAGCAATGAATGAACAATGGTCAAATACCTCTGGTCAGGAGGCACCTCTCAGTGGTAGATGGCAACACCTGGAAGAAAGAGTCAGGGCCATTGAGGGTAGCGGTTATGGACTAGTGGATGCTTCTGATTTGTGTCTAGTCCCTGATGTAATAATCCCGCCCAAATTCAAAATGCCTGAGTTTGAAAAATACAAAGGAACGGGGTGCCCCCGAAGTCATCTAACTATGTTCTGCAGAAAGATGGCTTCACACGCGCATGATGACAAGCTCCTGATCCACTGTTTCCAAGATAGCCTTACAGGAGCTGCCGCCAACTGGTGTACTCAGTTGGAACGCACCCACGTCCGATCCTGGAAGGATTTGGCAGATGCCTTTCTTAGGCAATACAAATATAATATAGAGATGGCACCAGATCGGTCTCAGTTGCAAAATATGATCAAGAGGGAAGATGAGACCTTTAAAGAATACGCTCAACGATGGAGGGAACTAGCAGCTCAAGTTCAACCTCCTCTATTAGAAAGAGAGATGATCGGGATGTTTATGGACACTCTCCCTGCGCCATTTTATGATAAAATGGTGGGCAGCGTTTCGGCCAATTTCTCCGATATGGTATTAATTGGAGAACGAATTGAAAGCGGCCTGCGTCACGGAAGGATTGTACATAATACGGTTGGCAATGTAAATGTAAAGAAGCCAACCAATAATTCCTGGAAAAAGAGGGAAGGGGAAACCCACCATGTCACGTATGATCCAAATCGCTCCACACAAACACCTTACCACCCTCAGTATGCACCATACCCTCAGATGGTGGCTGCCTCCCAACCTAACTACCAATCACCTTACACACCCCCCACAGCTTTCCAGCAAACAACTCCGCTCATGACACAACCACAACCAACCATACCCCAACCTCCACAAAAAGCCTGGAGTCAAAACCCTGGCCCAAACACTAACCAAACTCAAAAAAGGCCAAATAATGAAAGAAGGGTTATACACTTTGACCCTATCCCTATGACCTATACTGAACTTTTACCCCGCCTAATACAGAACTCTTTAATCGCACCTTGTCCTATGAAGCCACTGGAACCACCATTTCCTAAATGGTACGACCCGGCTGCTAAGTGTGATTATCATGCCGGGGCTGTGGGACACTCCACTGAAAATTGTCAAGGCTTAAAGCATAAAGTCCAAAACTTGATAAACGCCAAGTGGTTAAATTTTGAGAAGGATGCTCCTAATGTAGGAAATAATCCTCTGCCAAATCATGGGGGGCCAACAGTGAACTGTGTAGAGGTGGAGTTTGAGGTGAATATGCTTAATGAGGCCTTCCCCGTTTGTCCAAGGCCTTTAGTTATCAGATATTCCGAAGAGCCGGCTGTCCCAACACCGAACGGCTTGAGACCGATTACTATAAAGGTGCCGGGGCCATTCCCCTATAAAAGCAACAAAGAGGTACCTTGGAAGTATGATGCTGAGGTATCTGGAGGCAAGATAAAGGAAGAAAAAGCCGAAGTCACCACTAGTGCCACTACTGATGTAGTGAATATAGCTGGAATCGGGGGTATGACCCGGAGCGGTCGCATTTATTCCCCCATGGAAGAGAGGAGAGGAAGGCCCTGCGGGGAGGCAATTTTGGCTGGTCCTGAGCCAGAAACGAATAGAGAAGAAGAAAAAAGAGAACTGAAAAAGTCTGTTTCTGAAGAAGATGCCTGTGAATTTCTAAGGATGATCAGGCAGAGTGAATATTCAGTAATTGAGCAATTGAACCGCATGCCAGCAAAAATTTCCCTATTGGCACTAATGATGAATTCTGAGCCTCATCGAAAGGTGCTGCTGAAAATACTCAACGAGGCACATGTGGTGCATAACCTTTCGGTAGAGAAGTTCGAAGGGATTGCAAATAATATAACCGCTAATAACTTCCTCACCTTCACCGACGGCGAAATCCCTGAAGAAGGGGCGGGGCATAATAAAGCATTACACATATCAGTGAAATGTAGGGACCACATCTTAGCCCGGGTCTTGATAGACAATGGTTCCTCATTAAATGTAATGCCTAAAATGACCCTGTCAAAGTTACCCTATGAAGCATCCCACTTGAGACCAAGTTCAATAGTGGTTAGGGCCTTTGATGGATCACGAAGGGAAGTTATTGGAGAGATTGATCTGCCAATACAGATTGGCCCGGTTATTTTTGAGGTAACTTTCCAGGTGATGGACATTTTGCCTGCATACAGTTGTCTCCTGGGAAGGCCATGGATTCATTCTGCTAGAGCAGTGCCATCCACTCTTCACCAAAGATTGAAATTTATTGTAGATGATAGACTAATAATTGTCTCTGCTGAAGAGGATTTTCTGGTCAGTAAACCCACCGATACTCCCTACATCGAGGCTGCTGAGGAAGCCTTGGAAACTCACTTCCAGGCCCTAGAAATTGCTAATGTTACCACTGTCAAGGAGGGAGAGGTGGTGGACCAGCATCGGCCCCCGAGAGCTCTGTTAATGATGGCTAAAATAATGTTGAAAAATGGATTCCGGCCCGGAGACAAACTAGGGCAAAACAAGGGGGGATTAACTCAGCCTTTGCAGTTGATTAAGAACAAGCACAGGTTTGGGTTAGGGTACAAACCCACTGAGGAGGAAAGAAGAAGAATTAAGGAAGAAATGGAAGAAAAGAAGCGGGCTAGATTGGAAAAGCGAAAGCCCCAGATAAAGAGGGTCCCTCTGCTCCATATTTCAGAAAGTTTTTGGAGTGCCGGGTTCGAGACTCCGGATATGATAGCGGCAGTTGATAAAGAAGAGCCGCTCAACATGGATGACTTGGTGATAGCTTGTCCACCAGGACATGAGCTAAACAATTGGGAAACCATCGAGCTTCCCGTGATTTTAAATTCAGTCTACATGTAATTTGTAATTGCTGTAAAATTTTGTGAATAAACAATATTTTGTACATATGATTGATCAATAAATACCACTGAATTCTTTCAGAAATACTCTCTTCCTTCCTCCAATACATCCATATATCTTATTCTTTTCACATATTTGCAGATCCGAAAACGACTCGCCTAATGACGATCACGCTAGTATTGTATTGAATAATTTTGACTGTCTTGTTAATCAAGCGGAGGAGGAAACAGAATTTGAATATGAACCATCTGGGGAATTATTAAGGCTGGTTGAGCAAGAATCTAGATTGATACAGCCTCACCAAGAGTCTGTCGAATTGATAAATCTGGGGACTGAGGAGGATAAGAAAGAAGTGAAAATAGGCGCGTTCAAAAATCGCTCTCGATTAGCGTCACTATTACAAGAATATAGCGATATTTTCGCCTGGTCGTATCAAGATATGCCAGGATTGGACACATCGATTGTGGAACATAAATTGCCTTTAAAACCTGACTGCCCACCGGTGAAACAGAAGTTGAGAAGAATGAAGCCTGAGATGTCCCTAAAAATTCGAGAAGAAGTAAAAAAGCAGTTCGATGCAGGTTTCCTGGCCGTAGCAAAATACCCGGAGTGGGTTGCCAATATAGTACCAGTTCCCAAGAAAGATGGAAAGGTGCGAATGTGTGTAGACTTCAGGGACCTAAATAGGGCCAGTCCAAAGGACGATTTTCCTTTGCCTCATATCGACGTATTGGTTGATAATACTGCCCAGTTTTCTTACTTTTCATTCATGGACGGTTTCTCTGGCTATAATCAGATCAAGATGGCTGAAGAAGATATGGAAAAAACCACCTTTATTACGGCTTGGGGAACCTTTTGTTACAAAGTCATGCCTTTTGGGCTAAAGAACGCTGGGGCAACATATCAGAGAGCTATGGTTACATTATTTCATGACATGATCCACAAGGAGATCGAAGTATATGTGGATGATATGATCGCTAAGTCGAGAACTGAGGAAGATCACCTCGATAACCTGCAAAATTTATTCGAACGCCTTCGAAAGTTCAAGTTGAGAATGAACCCAGCTAAATGCACTTTCGGTGTGAAGTCAGGAAAGCTGCTAGGCTTCATTGTTAGTGAAAGGGGAATTGAGGTTGACCCTGATAAGGTCCGTGCAATCTTGGAAATGCCCGCCCCAAAAACAGAGAAGGAAGTACGGGGGTTTCTTGGAAGGCTAAACTACATCGCTCGGTTTATTTTCCAATTGACAGCTACATGTGAACCGATTTTCAAACTCTTGCGCAAAAATCAGCCCATCAGTTGGAATGAGGATTGCCAAGAAGCCTTTGAAAAGATTAAGCTCTACTTACGAGACCCTCCGGTTTTAGTCCCTCCAGTCCCAGGGAGGCCACTAATTCTATACTTGACAGTAACGGGAAACGCCATGGGATGTATGCTCGGTCAACACGATGTAACTGGAAAGAAAGAACATGCCATTTACTATTTGAGCAAAAAATTTACTGATTATGAGGCAAAATATTCCTTGTTAGAACAAACCTGTTGTGCGCTGGCATGGGCCGCTCACCGTTTGAGACAGTACATGTTGAGCCATACTACTTGGTTGATCTCTAGGATGGATCCAATAAAGTACATCTTCGAAAAACCTGCTTTGTCTGGACGAATTGCCAGATGGCAAGTTTTGCTATCAGAATATGATATCATGTATGTTACACAAAAGGCAATTAAAGGTAGTGCGTTGGCAGATTACTTGGCTCAACAGCCTTTAAGTGATTATCAGCCAATGATACAAGGGTTCCCAGATGAAGATCTAATGGCAGTATTCAGTGAGCCGGTACAAGAAGTAAAAGAAAAGTGGACGATGTTGTTTGATGGGGCGTCCAACATGATGGGTCATGGCATAGGAGCCATATTAATCTCCCCAGAAGGACAGTATGTACCTATTACAGCCAGGTTAGGTTTTGATTGTACCAATAATGTGGCTGAATACGAAGCTTGCATCATGGGAATACAAGCAGCCATCGATGCTAACGTCAAGAACTTGGAGGTTTATGGTGATTCAGCTCTAGTTATCCATCAGGTTAAAGGTGAATGGGAAACTCGTGATGCAAAGTTGATCCCATACCAGGCTTATATTACGGAATTGTTGGAGCACTTTGAGGATGTCACTTTTTCACATATACCTCGAGAGGACAATCAACTGGCTGACGCCCTAGCCACCCTCTCTTCCATGTTTAAAATAAGCAAAGAGGAGGATATGCCCCTTATCCAGATTCAACGTCGAGATCGACAGGCCTTTTGCCAGTCAATTGAAGAGGAACAAGATGGGCAACCCTGGTATCATGATATCCGGCGCTTTCTGAGAGACAAGGAATATCCCAATCATGCTTCGGAAAATGACAAAAGAACCTTAAGGAGATTAGCTGCCAGTTTCTTTCTTGATGGGGAAGTTTTATATAAAAGAAATCATGATATGGTCCTGCTCAGGTGTGTAGATGCGGCAGAGGCTAGAAAAATTGTAAAAGAAGTCCATGAGGGATCTTTTGGTGCCCATGCTAATGGACATGCGATGGCGAGAAAAATCCTCAGAGCAGGATATTACTGGTCGACTATGGAGACTGATTGCTACAAGTATGTTAAGACTTGCCATAAATGCCAGGTATACGCTGACAACATCCACATGCCACCTACGTCCTTGAATGTATTGTCTTCACCATGGCCATTCGCTATGTGGGGAATGGACGTCATTGGACCAATTGAGCCTAAAGCATCTAACGGGCATCGTTTCATATTGGTTGCCATTGACTATTTCACCAAATGGGTCGAGGCTGCCTCCTACGTCAGCGTAACTCGGAGTGTGGTTGTAAAATTTGTAAAGAGAGAGATAATTTGTCGATATGGTTTGCCCAACAAAATCATCACAGATAACGGTACCAATCTTAATAACAAAATGATGAATGAATTGTGTGACCAGTTCAAGATCCAGCATCATAATTCCTCCCCATACAGACCAAAGATGAATGGAGCGGTGGAGGCAGCCAATAAAAACATCAAGAAAATTGTCCAAAAGATGGTGCACACGTATAAAGATTGGCATGAGATGCTCCCCTATGCCCTCCACGCATATCGTACTTCAGTTCGTACCTCTACTGGAGCAACTCCATTCTCGCTTGTTTATGGAATGGAGGCCGTCCTTCCCATCGAAGTAGAGATCCCTTCATTAAGGGTGTTAATGGATGCAAAGTTGGAAGAGGCAGAGTGGGTTCAAGCCCGGGTCGATCAGTTAAATTTGGTTGATGAAAAAAGATTGGTAGCGTTGTGTCACGGACAGTTATATCAGAAAAGAATGAGGAAAGTATTCGAAAAGAAAGTCCGTCCCCGAGTATTTCAAGAAGGAGATTTAGTTCTCAAAAAGTTATTACCTATGCAAAAAGCACTACAAGGGAAGTGGGCCCCAAATTATCATGGGCCATACGTAGTCAAGAAGGCTTTCTCGGGAGGGGCATTAATCTTAACTGATATGGATGGGAATGACTTGGCAAACCCAACCAATGCCGACGCTGTGAAGAAATATTATGCTTAATAAAAGCCCGCTAGGTCGAAAACCCGCAAGGGCGATCTAGGCAAAAATTAGGGCATCCAAAAAGCCCGCTAGGTCGAAAACCCGCAAGGGCGATCTAGGCAAAAATTAGGGCATCCAAAAAGCCCGCTAGGTCGAAAACCCGCAAGGGCGATCTAGGCAAAAATTAGGGCATCCAAAAAGCCCGCTTGGTCGAAAACCCGCAAGGGCGATCTAGGCAAAAATTAGGGCATCCAAAAAGCCCGCTAGGTCGAAAACCCGCAAGGGCGATCTAGGCAAAAGTTAGGGCACCCAAAAGACCCGCTAGGTCGAAAACCCGCAAGGGCGATCTAGGCAAAAATTAGGGCATCCAAAAGCCCGCTAGGTCGAAAACCCGCAAAGGCGACCTAGGCAAAAGTTAGGGCATCCAAAAGATGCGCTAGGTCGAAAACCCACAAGGGCGACCTAGACAAACGTGAGGAAAATTCATATCATCGTAAGATGATCCTCAAGAATAAGTGGGAACAAGAATGTGATACTGGGGCAAAGAATAAAAGCAGATTGATTCAAAAGCAGTCAGGTCAGTATCGGACAAATACTGGAGCAAATTGATGAAAGAACGGGGAGTGGATAAAAGTGAAATAGGCCAATATTGAAATCGGTTTGGAGCTTATCAGAATAAGACTGAACTAATACTGGGGCAAAATTTCGAGCAGGCTGATACTGGGGCAAAATTTTGTTTCCTAATAAGCATGGGTGATAAGACAGGAAAGGTTATGGAAGTACAATACTAGCATTGATCGTCTCGAAGGCACAAGACCATCCAAAATTCCATCCCTAAATACATACTCCTCTAATTCCTCGTTCTGTTTACTTTTGAAATTCAGCCATTTTATTGATTCAATTGTATTCATTGATCAAGCATATGTATCGAATTAAGTATACTACAGCAATTATTAAATACTAAGACTGTTTGAATCATGGTTAGAACGAGAATCTCGCAATTGATAGTCGTTTGATAACATTGAATAATTTTTCTCCCCGCAGAATAAGCAATGTGATGGATAAAGTTAGCCAACAAAATCAGGAAGGGAAGGCCAGTCGCAGGTTCTAGCTCATTCTAAAGGTCATAAGAATCGTGCTATAGGGAAGCTGTGAATTCGAAGTCCGCTAAATAAATAA
Source organism: Canavalia gladiata (assembly GCA_037954105.1). Classification (NCBI taxonomy): domain Eukaryota; kingdom Viridiplantae; phylum Streptophyta; class Magnoliopsida; order Fabales; family Fabaceae; genus Canavalia; species Canavalia gladiata. The sequence continues at coordinate 37,581,497 of CM075662.1, read as the reverse complement.
AGATTAAAATCTCTCCAAATCAAGTCTTCTTGCATTTTAATTTCCTGCATTTTGGCCTATCACATCAGGCCCCTCATGTTTAAATTTCTGCTCAAGCCTATCACATCAGGCACTGCATTTTAATTTCCTGCATTTTGGCCTATCACATCAGGCCCCTCATGTTTAAATTTCTGCTCAAGCCTATCACATCAGGCACTGCATTCTTATTTTCCTGCATTTTGGCCTATCACATCAGGCCCCTCATGTTTAAATTTCTGCTCAAGCCTATCACATCAGGCACTGCACTTTAATTTCCTGCATTTTGGCCTATCACATCAGGCCCCTCATGTTTAAATTTCTGCTCAAGCCTATCACATCAGGCACTGCATTTTAATTTCCTGCATTTTGGCCTATCACATCAGGCCCCTCATGTTTAAATTTCTGCTCAAGCCTATCACATCAGGCACTGCATTCTTATTTTCCTGCATTTTGGCCTATCACATCAGGCCCCTCATGTTTAAATTTCTGCTCAAGCCTATCACATCAGGCACTGCATTTTAATTTCTTGCATTTTGGCCTATCACATCAGGCCCCTCATGTTTAAATTTCTGCTCAAGCCTATCACATCAGGCACTGCATTTTAATTTCCTGCATTTTGGCCTATCACATCAGGCCCCTCATGTTTAAATTTCTGCTCAAGCCTATCACATCAGGCACTGCATTTTAATTTCCTGCATTTTGGCCTATCACATCAGGCCCCTCATGTTTAAATTTCTGCTCAAGCCTATCACATCAGGCACTGCATTTTAATTTCCTGCATTTTGGCCTATCACATCAGGCCCCTCATGTTTAAATTTCTGCTCAAGCCTATCACATCAGGCACTGCATTCTTATTTTCCTGCATTTTGGCCTATCACATCAGGCCCCTCATGTTTAAATTTCTGCTCAAGCCTATCACATCAGGCACTGCATTTTATTTTCTTGCATTTTGGCCTATCACATCAGGCCCCTCATGTTTAAATTTCTGCTCAAGCCTATCACATCAGGCACTGCATTTTAATTTCCTGCTTTTTGGCCTATCACATCAGGCCCCTCATGTTTAAATTTCTGCTCAAGCCTATCACATCAGGCACTGCATTTTAATTTCCTGCATTTTGGCCTATCACATCAGGCCCCTCATGTTTAAATTTCTGCTCAAGCCTATCACATCAGGCACTGCATTCTTATTTTCCTGCATTTTGGCCTATCACATCAGGCCCCTCATGTTTAAATTTCTGCTCAAGCCTATCACATCAGGCACTGCATTTTAATTTCCTGCATTTTGGCCTATCACATCAGGCCCCTCATGTTTAAATTTCTGTTCAAGCCTATCACATCAGGCACTGCATTTTAATTTTCTGTATTTTGGCCTATCACATCAGGCCCTGCATGTTTAAATTTCTGTTCAAAGCTTATCACGTCAGCGCTGCATTTTGTTTTCCCGCATTCTGGCCTATCACATAGGGCCCTGTATGTTTATCCACAAATCTTGATTTCCTTTTATTTACAAGGGCCGGACAAAATTGGCTCACGTCTTTACTCGTTTCTTACTTTGATAATACAAGAAGCATTCCTGCATTATCTAGTAAGAAACTTGGTAAAGAGGGGCAAACTGTGAGCACCAATTTTTGTCCGGGTAAAAATTTTCCTTAATTAATTAATTTACTAAATAACTTTAGAGAATAAAAGCTCACATAGTCCAAAGAAAAGAGAAGGAGTTGCAGAAATTAAAAAAATGAGCAAATAGAGTTAGTTAGTTAGAGAATTGAAGGAAACAAACAAAATTCAGTTAGGAGTTAGTTATAAAGTTAGTTAGGCTAGAGTAGAAATTAACTTCCAAAGGGTTAAGAGACCATGGTTAAGCTAGGGGTATAAAGGTAATCTTTAGAAATTTGAAGAGGGAGACATTTTGGCACCAAAAAAAGGACATTTTTTGGAAAAGGACATTTTCGGGAGTTCTCTCTGAGTTTTCTGGGTTTTCTTCAGCTACTCAAACTTTCGGGGATTCTTCTTGGGGATTAGAGAATTCTTCTTGAAGGAATTTTCGCGGAATTTCCTCTCTGCTGCTTTGGATTCTTTCCAAAATCTTCTTCATTCACGAGTAGAGAAGGAGCTTTCTCTCTTCTTTGAGATTTTTGCGAGTGAAACTAAATTGATTCTGGTTCTGGTGGTTTGCCGTCACTGCTCTACCAATTTTTTCTGCATAGTCACGAACGTCTTCTCATTTTGGTTCAATACTCACAGGTTAGGCTGCATCTCTCATTTTTCTCACTCGAATCTGCGCAATTTCGTTCTTTTGTCTTCTCCCTGTTATGATTGAACTTGGAATCTATGAAATTCAGATGTTGCGATAATTGCATTGCCTGTTTTAGTTCTTGATTCATAATTGTTAGTCAAAGTGCATGTGTTAGTTAAGGTTTCTAGGTTCATGTGAGGTTGAAGCTCTCGAAAAATTAGTGAAGATTACTGTGTTTAATTGTTGTGATATCTCTATTCTGAGGACTCAGCTCCTGGAAGTATATCAGGAATATGTTCATCTCTACAAACTTTAGAATTTCATCCTCAAGCATCCTCTTGTCTGCTAGTTTCTTTGGTGCCAGTAGTTATAGGAATACGTCAGCCTAGAAGTAAGAAGAAGAATAGTGGGATATACCAAACGCCAGGGCTGCTGTCTGAGCTTTGTGACGGCAACCACTCCACTACTCACTCTAGGCCAAACACAGGTCAATACCAGGAGTATGGATTTGTTCCCATGGGTGGTCTGTAGGTTTTAGATTTCTGTTAATCTCCAAGGGTTAATTCAGCCATGACAAGTAAGGAATTAATTCCTAAACAGCCAAATACAATCTCTATTTGACACTGAGTAAGTTGGAAGTAATTCTAGGGGAGTAGAACAATGAGGTTCTGGTTTTAAATAGTTCTAATAACCCTGAGTTTGCCCAATAACAGTCTAGTGTCTGCTGAAAAACTAACTGCAGCTGAGTCTATAGGCGGCCCAACCATGTGTTCTTAAATAAGAATGATTGGATGTACAAAAACAATTTAAATCAAAAACCAACCAGGCTTTAAACAAGGGCCAATAAGAAGGAAGCTATGCAACTTATGAGTGCATTTAGAATCATGTAACAGGACTGGAGGTTCTGCAGCATTTGGCCATTGGATGTTGCATTTTTAGACCTATGCTACCAGGTGTCAATTAGGTCTAGGCCATCAATCAAACCTAGATAAAACAATATCTATGCTGATTTAAGAGAAGCTCTAATAAGAGAGAAATACGGTTAACAGGTAACAAAGCTCATAGTCTTATAGCCTATCATAAGGCAATAAAAAAATTGCATTATGCCTGTTAGATTTAGATGATTTAGTTAGCAAATTGGCTTAATTCAAAACAGACCAATTGCATTGGTTCACTATAATTTTGAGCTTAATGAGTTTTAGGTTGTGCTCAATGCAAAGTAATGGAGCGGCTTTGTGAACTCCATGAGTCCAGTACTGATACTGCATTCAAGTCCAGTCCTGTTTCTGTCAGAAAGTTGCAATGCTGAGAACTTCCTTTGTAACTCCTCCTAGTTGTGGTCAATCTGGGAGTCTGTAAGGGAGAGTAGTCACAACTGTGTTTTTCTCATGCAGTTTAGGATTCAATACCACGGGTCTTTGACCAGGCTTTGGTTTGATACAGCTACATCAGCACCTAGATCCACCAAGGTCCAGTGTTTATCAGCATAGAAACAGGTTTTAGCTCACCCATTAGATTCTGCTATGACAGCACTTAGGCCATTAGATTTGCTATAACAGCAGATCTTTATCAAACATGCATTAGTCTGCATCATGGTCCAAAAATCAATCTTAGTACATGACATAGGCAGATAGGGGCCATGATAGTTTGGGATAGTCCTGAGACAAATTCATATACAAAGATCTTTAGCCTGTGCAGAAATGAACCATTTTAGGCCAACTTGGGTAGCAAGTTTCTTTTCTTAGGATCACCACAATACCTATTCTGACTCTAGATCACATACCCTAGGCAAAGTAGTTTGAATTGGGGGTAGAATCTGGGCATAGCCATAGCAGAAAGCAGGAACAAATCTTGGGAAAAGAAAAGTCAAGGGGAAACAAAATTTCAGAGATTTAGGTAATGGAAGATCAAATCAAAATCAGCAGTTAGCTTGGTTGACCAACCAAATTCTGATTCAGCTGGATGCAGACCCTAATTGAAAATCCTTGTCCAGGCCTAGGATAGCAAGCCACTAAGGTTCTGAACTACTGTCAGGCTTAAGGACCAAAGGGCTATTCTGATCAGGAGCCAATTAGGCATATACCTAGAAGTTCCAGTCACCAATCAAAGTTGGCAGTCAGCTGGGGTTGACCAAATTTAGGATCCTTGCCCAAGTCTAGGACAGCAAGCCACTAAGGCTCCAACCTTGAGTCACTGAAACTAAAACCAAGTCAGGCATCTGATGCAGGCTTAGAGACCATGTACTTTTCACAAATTAGGTGGTTTCCTCTGAGCGAATGGCCTGAGAAGTAACCAACTTGAGATCCCGAGTCTCAAGCTTTAATTCTGGACTATAATAGAAGCTGATTACTGAACAGATATGTATTTAGAGCCAAAGTTGGTATAATAGCAAGCCTAATATATTAGGTAGCATTCCCCTGCCAACAAGATAGGTCATGGATCAACAATAGTCACAGGTTTGAAAACCATAGAAATCTGGGTAATGGCTTTGATATTGCAGATATTGACTTGATTTTTTTCAGTACACACATGACCACAAAGATTGAGAATTGGGTTATTTCTGATTTGATTCTAATCCTTTGTGGTTTAGTTTTGGTTTAGTTTTGTTTTGAAAATATAGAGACTCAAAGCTAGGGGCTCAGTTTAGAAATTTTGAATAGAATTTAGTCTTAGGCTGATTTCAGAAATACCCAGGAACCTGCAAACTCCCTGATCAAATTGGCCTATAAAAATGCTCACCACCTGACGACTTAAGTCACTGTAAGCCTTGTCATTTGGTCATGACAGCTATCTTCTTATGAACCAGGGGCTGGAATGGGTTTCCAATGAGTCACAGCTCTAGTATTTGTAGCCAATACTGTGTTTAGACAATAATAGGACCCCTGGAGATTCCAGCCTGTATCTGAAACCAATCTATGAATCAGGCCTACAAAATAGATTCATCTACCTCCTCTAATGTAGAACCTTGAGTTTGAAGCTTAAGTCTGAGCTGTAAATTAGGCATTAGAAATCTGCCACTCTTTTGGATTTAATCTACTAGATCAGAATTCTGCCTACGACCTGTAAGCAGATGTCCGGACATCTGGATATGGTTTAGCTTTCCCATACTAGATATCTGGTAGAACCTGATTCGAGGTCAACAACTTGCAGGGAACCAGGTCCATAGGCTAAAGCCTAATATTCCTGTTAGGTACATGTTGATTCTGCTCACTTCAAGTTTCTATACTAGAGTAATCAGGCCAAGAACTAGTTAAGCACATGACTTGCATCAGGCTAATAGGATCTAAAACTGATTGAACACTAAATGAGAAGAGTTGTCAGGCAGAAAAGAGTTGTCAGGCATAATGACCTCATATTCTCAGACCTGCACACCTATAGTAGAAGTCTAAACCAGACAATAGATCAATGGCTCTAGCTTCAGAGCATGGCAGGGGTAGGAGCCTTGCATTAAAGTTTGTAAGGAATACTGAGGGTTTAGATGATAGGACAAACCTTAGATGCTTAGTCTCATCTTGGTACTTAGTCACAAACAGATAATCCTTGATCACCTTAACAAAACTTAAGATTGAATATAGAACCAAAAATCAGGTTGGCCGTTCTTACCACTAAGGATTTTTGACTTGAGTAAGTAGAGATCAATTGCAACAAAATTGATCTTATCTAGTTGAGCAGCCTGGGCCCTATTCTCGTTTGAGTTTCAGGTTTGTTTGTACAGGTTCAGATTCGGTCACCTAGTTTTTTGTCTAGGTTCAGGATTCAGCAGCATGCATTTATAGGCCTCCATTTATCAGAATTTAGGCCTCAAATGTTGGTAAGTCTATTCTGAAATCAGATTTGTAAAAACAAAGCCTCCTACTTTAGCTGCAGAAATCATTGTCTGTATCTAAGGCTTTGGCCAACCAGGGTGTGTCCCCTAACCAGGTCTCCCTAGGTGAGACTTATTGTCTCACAGCCCTGCATTGAATTTATGGACAGACTTTCGATAACACTGATATCATGTCACCTAGCTATGAACATATGGGTTTCTGATCACTGCAACCTGACTTAGGACGTTTGAAACCCCATACACAGAATAGGAAGTAGCAGGCCATTAGGACAAATGGATTCCTATTCTAAGATCATTAACCTGTTATAGCAGCAAAATCACTAATTTCTGAGTTCTTGGACTCAGGAACTGGATAAATCCTACATTAGGCCAGTGGTTTCAAACATGTGTTACTAAGAATGTCATGGAAATTAATATGTTCTGCATAAGGCCAAGAATGGTTAAGGAAAGGGTAAGCCTCCTTAGCTGCTCTCAGTCAAGGCCAATAGAGACATTCGGACTTACGGAAACCCCATTAAGCGTTAGGCCTACTGGACTGCATACGGAAAAATCCAGATTAGTATCCCTGATAAATAAGCTTAAGCATTCAATTAAAAAGCTCTCACATATGGTTCCATAACCTGCAGTATCCAGTACCAAAGTTAAATGTCTATAATTAAGATTTCTCTTCACAATTTTCAAAGATCCAAATGATTCAAGATCTCACGCAATGAACTCCAAAGTTGAAAGTGCAGCATACCCTGTCTTTTGATGTTTGGAGAATCATATGAGTCGTCGTGCAACCTTCGCTTGCCTTCGACTCTGTGCAAGTGGATTAAGAATCTTCCTCTTCATATCTTTTCAAAATTACTCCTTTTTTAAACAACAATTTTCAAAGTTCCAAATGATTCAAGATCTCACGCAATGAACTCCAAAGTTGAAAGTGCAGCATACCCTGTCTTTTGATGTTTGGAGAATCATATGAGTCGTCGTGCAACCTTCGCTTGCCTTCGACTCTGTGCAAGTGGATTAAGAATCTTCCTCTTCATATCTTTTCAAAATTACTCCTTTTCTAAACAACAATTTTCAAAGATCCAAATGATTCAAGATCTCACGCAATGAACTCCAAAGTTGAAAGTGCAGCATACCCTGTCTTTTGATGTTTGGAGAATCATATGAGTCGTCGTGCAACCTTCGCTTGCCTTCGACTCTGTGCAAGTGGATTAAGAATCTTCCTCTTCATATCTTTTCAAAATTACTCTTTTTCTAAACAACAATTTTCAAAGATCCAAATGATTCAAGATCTCACGCAATGAACTCCAAAGTTGAAAGTGCAGCATACCCTGTCTTTTGATGTTTGGAGAATCATATGAGTCGTCGTGCAACCTTCGCTTGCCTTCGACTCTGTGCAAGTGGATTAAGAATCTTCCTCTTCATATCTTTTCAAAATTACTCCTTTTCTAAACAACAATTTTCAAAATTCCAAATGATTCAAGATCTCACGCGATGAACTCCAAAGTTGAAAGTGCAGCATACCCTGTCTTTTGATGTTTGGAGAATCATATAGGTCGTCGTGCAACCTTCGCTTGCCTTCGACTCTGTGCAGGTGGATCATGAATTTTCCTTTAAACCTCCTTTCAAAACACTCCGTCAAAGGTAATTTTCAAACCAGAACTACGTAAGCCTTGAGTTTCCCATTGCACCGGGGAATACGTAGGAGCAGGATCAAGTCCTGTCAGGTTATTTTCTATAAACCTATTTATTTTCTATTCTATTTTAAGGGATCAAACAGTTTTCAAAATATCACACACTCAGTTTAAGGGTACCGTTCTTTGGAACGGGCGGGTAGGGTGCCTAATACCTTCCTTACTCGTAACCGACTCCCGAACTTCAAATCTCATCCTTGAGTTAGGGTTTTTCCAAATCTATTCCCTTAAAACAAAAATTTGGTGGCGGCTCCACAATCAACTCAATTCTTTTCAAAATTTAGGGAGTCCGTCATCTCTTCAAAATTACGGTTATGACAATGCATAACTCCGGAGAAAGGTTGTAAATTGTCAAAAGTACAGGCCACGAACTATGTTTACTACTTAAATTACCGTAGGGATTCATTCCATCTGTTGCAAGTCCAAGCCTTAGGTTTCTTGGCTCATTCCCAAAATCGGGATATAGTTAATCAACCATCTTCCATTGCAAACCATCAGCTGGGTGTCGAAGTTTTCCATCAATCAGTCGTTCATCTACATGCCATCTAAGGTTCTTTGCTTCATCTTTATTACAAAACAATCGTTTGAACCTTGGAATTATTGGAAGATACCATAACACTTTGGCTGGAGGCCGCTTTGTGCTGTCATTGCAAATAGAATCACCATCCTTCAGTTTATAACGTGAAACTTGACACACAGGGCATTCATGTAATCCTTCAAACTCATTTCTGTATAGTATGCAATCATTGGGGCAGGCATGTATTTTCTTATACTGCATACCCATCGGACACAACACCTTCTTCGCCTCATAATTACGCTTTGGTAATGTGTTACCTTCCGGAAGCATCTCTACCAACAGTTCAAGTAATTCGGTGAAACTTTTATCACTCCACCCATTCCTTGCCTTCAGAGTGAATAATCTTAACACTGCTGACAATCGTGTAAAGGTAGTACATCTCGGATACAAAGGTTTCTCTGAATCAGTAGATAAGTTACCATACATATTTGCCCGCTCAAATGACGTATGCCCTACATCACGAATCATATCCTCTACCCAATCTTCCATATTTATATCAACCTCCACCGTCTGTGACACATTTGGCATGCCTAATAACTCACCATGCCATGTCCATTTTGTATAACTTTTGCAAAATCCATCACAAAGAATATGCTCTCTAATTTGACCAACACCCAAACGTCTCTCATTTAGACAATTAACACACGGACAGTAAAATTGTCCATTACTCTCAGGTAGATTTGTCTGCGCAAAATTCAAAAACTCTTCGACCCCATTCTCGTACTCATTGCTCGTTCGTTTAGCATTTATCCAACTACGATCCATACTATACAAGAATCATCAACACAAGATTTAGGATTAGCCTTGTCACTCATTGTTGTTAATTTATTATCCTCCCTATTGGTAAGACCCTATCCCATTCGAGAAAAAAGTTTTTTATTCATCGATTAACATACTTCTAAAATCTTGAATATCATACTTGGTGAAATTTCGGCAGCATTTCGCATCAGTCTCCAAGTACATAACTTCATTATGGTTTTATTTACCATAATGAAGCATGTACCCAGAGACAATGCAAAATGAACTAAACCAAAATTTAATCAAGTACAATTTACAAGATTTATGAAGAAATTGTTAACCACTAAATAAAAAACTTTAGTCCCAAACTGTCCAACTTGGACAATTCAAGATTTAATATAATGAATGATTTACTTATTTAGTAATAAACTCATTATATTCAACCTTGAACGGGAAACTAAGGGTATGCTCATATTTAAACTCAAGAAAACAAACCAACATATTTAAACTCAAAATCAAGACTATAACATACATAAACCCTAAACAAACTTTCACATCTGCAATCACAAAGTAGAGGTGCATAGAACATACCTCATAGTCAACACAAAATGGTTGAGCGGTGGCCAAACGGTGTCCAAATGGAGGCACAACGGTGGTTGAACGACGACACAACACGGTATAGCCAAATAAGAAGCTTAAAAATTAAAGAATACAACCAAAATAAATGTATATTTCAACCATAATAATAGAATGAGATGCATAAATAACAACAAAGACGACTTCGAACCTTACAGTGCGCGACAACGACTTTGAACGAACGAAATCGTTCCAACGGCGACAACGACCACGAACGTAAGCACGGAATGAAACCACGAACAATAAAGATGTCGACAATGGCTAAGACTTAAATGAAAAAGAGAGAACAAGCCGAAACGAGAAACTGGAGTTTTGAAAAATGAGGTTAAACACGAACAACGTCGAAAAATAAGTGACAGGGAAAGACATTCTACATCGGTTGTTTCTCAGAACCGATGTAGAAAGTACTTTCTACATCGGTTGAGAAAATAACCGATGTAGAAAGTTTTAAAAAAATTCACTTTCTACATCGGTTCCAGAAAAACCAATGTAGAAAGTACTTTTTACATCGCTTGTTTCGTAATCGATGTAGAAAGTTTGAAAAAAAACTCACTTTCTACATCGGTTGGTAAAATAACCGATGTAGAAAGTACTTTCTACATCGGTTATTTTTCCAACCGATGTATAAAGTTTACATTTATTTACAAAAATGCCACCGCGTTTTTATTTACATCGGTTTTTAAAAAACCGATGTAAACTCCTGTTATAATATCGTATTTTTGCACTAGTGATTGAAACGAATAGATTAGTATTCTTTTTATTTTATATCTGTGATTTAAAAGTATTCTATATTAATTAAAAATAATAATATTCTTTATTGTACTATAATTATTATATAATTATTAATCCTTTTTATTAATTAACCTATTTCATAATTAGTATCAATATATAAAATAAAATTATAATAAAATAAAAAAAATTATGTTAAAAACTAAAAAGTATATTTTAGAAAAACTCAAACAAATAATAACAGAAAAGAGAAATCATTAATGACAGAAAAGATACTTATTTGATAATAATAGAAAAAAAATGGATTATTTTACTCTATATATTTATCATGAGTTATTTACCTTTTTTTGTGTTTAAGCAAGTAGGAGAGATTTTCTTCAGGCCATCTGATTCTCAGTTTTCAATAACGCAACTCAGCTTCTTAGAGTTTGAAGAATATCATGCTGCTTAATGCTAGCCGAGAGGAACAAAGATGTGTGTGAAATCCATTCTCATTGAAACTAAAACATGCATGGATTACATGTAATGAGTTGATAGATGGATATTAAATGGGAAAATATAAATATTATAATATTAATTTTGAAAGTATAAATTTTTTTATAAAATATATTTTTATTAAATATTTTATGTATGTTATAATTTTTGTCAGTGTATGATCAGATAATTATTTTTTAAATATTTTATAACTATTTTAATACATAAACACATAATAATATTATAAAATGTTAACATAATATATATATATATATTAATTAATTATTTTATTTTTTATTATATTAAAACTAATAGACACTTGTAAATATCTATGTATATATATTATTTACAGAACTTTTTGCTAATCTAAACGAACGGCCTTTTTACCTTCAATGAAGTTAAAAAAATATTGATAAAAGCTGTTGAAGTTAATGATAAAACACATTTAATATTGTGTTTTATAAATTATTAAAATGTATAAATAAATATATTATATATATATATTTAAATACATAAAATAAATTATTTTGTACTATAATAAAATATATTATAAAATACATAACATTTAATAAAAACTGCCTTAACATATATGTTAAAAGAATTGTTGATATCATATGTTAAATATAATATTTATATAAATTTAATAATTTTATCTAAAATATAAAAAATTTAATCATTAATTTAAAAATTATTATTAAATAAATTATATCTATAATTTTATATAAAATAAAATTTAATAAATATTTTATTTTAATAATATATATTATTTAAATATATATAAATATTAATATTTAAATAATATATTTATATATTTTTAATTTTTAAAATTTAATATATAAAATTATAAAAATATCATAACATAAATTATTAAAAATTATATTTTATATAAAATAATTAAATTAATATAAATATTAAAAATATTTATATAAATAAACTAATGTTTATTAAGAAGTCTGTCGATTGAAATTTGATGATATCTCTCTGCAGGTCTGGTCAAATAAAATCTAACACATATCTTTTTATTATCATTATTTTTCTAAAAACAATTGACTTCATTTAAAAAATTATGTTTGACTTTGATTTTAGCGTGATTCTAATTATACATTTCAGTTAAATGATTTTAATGAACTTCAATTGTAAATATAGTCAAACTCTATACATTATTTATATTGAATTATTTTTAATTATAAAATATAATTAATTTAAAAATATTAAAAATTTATTTTATTGAATAAACTTTGTTATGATTCTTAACATCTTTGTTAAAAAAAATAACATAGTAATATTATTAGTATATGTTTACATAACTTTATTAATCAATTTAATCACATATCAATAATTTTAAAAGGTGATTTGATTACATGACAATCAATTTAGTAGATGTAATTAGTAAAATTTTAAAAAATTTATAAAATCATCTAATTAATACTTTTGTTAAATATACTTATAATTATTTGGTTATATATTTTACATAAAAAATGCAATAGCTAAAACTAAGATTGAGAGTGGTCAATACTTTTGTAAAAAAATGATAGATGTAATCAGAAAAGATAAAAAGGATGCATGTTCACATCAAGTCATAAGATATGATATACACTCTTCGCAATTTAAAATTAAAGAAACTTTTAATCCAAAAACTCAACAAGGAGGTAACGAATGGTCGATAAAATTATCTGATCGTTATTGTCAATGTGATATATTTCAACTATTAAGGTACTCTTACTTTCATGCTATAGCACTGTTAAGGTATCATTACTCTCATGTGATAACTACTTGTACGATGGTTAGTATTGATTTTTATCAATTTGTTGATGATGTCTATTGTTACAACATATATACAGTGCTTACTCTTTTGATTGGTAGCCGATTGGAAATGACAATGACCTTCCAGGTATTCATTGCTGGGTTTTCATAACAGATAAAGATAGATTGCGAGGGAAGGCTATACTGAAATCAACTCGTATAAGAAATAAAATAGATTGAGTTAAATCACAACCTAGGATCAGATGTGGTATGTGGAAAAAATTATGTCACAACCAGTCTCGATGTCCGCAAAAGGGTCGAAGTTAACAATGACTTTATCATGTTTCCACCAAGTAATTGTTTCAAAATGTATCAATTGACTACGCATTGTAATATTTCAATTTTAATGTAGAAGTTGTGTTTAACTATTTTTGTAATATATACTTGAATTTGAATATTGCAAATTTAATATTTAAATTGAAAATGTATTTGAGATTATAGACTAACATATACAATTATCATGAACAATAATATGTCATCAATATAAACAATTCCAAATAAGATCATATATATAGTGAACTAAATCGATTTAATGGAAACGGGTAAATAAAGCAAATAAAACAAATATCGTAAATGTCATGAATATCACAAACAAAGTCCATATGAAAGTCCAAACACAATGTCCATGTAAAGTAAAGTCAAAATAAAAAAAAATACATCAACAAATAATCAAACACCCCCTGATCATCCTCCTACTCTGTCGACACAGGATGTCATGTGAAGGCTCTAGAGGCTGCTCTAACTGTACTCTAATGCAGTTGACAAATTTGCATTTAGAGGCACCGTAGCTGTCCATAACTCAGCTCCAACTGTATAGGCGATAGAAAAATTATTTATAACCCCTCTATATGGTTGCCATGTGATATGTATAATTCATAACATAAGTTAATTTCGATTGATATTTTAAGGAGCTAATGTAAAATTTAGGGTAAAGAGAACTGTGAACTCAACCTCATGTCGATCCATCGAATCGAAGACATACTTGTAGAAACCTACGTCATGACGGCCAGACTTGATGCATTCTCGTTTCTACCTATAACGAGATAGAAAAAGTTAACATTCAATAATTGTAAGTCATAAACAGTAATATTTTAGGGTATCAACGTCGGTGGCTTGCTTCGCTTCTAATGAACAGTGTGATCATCGTAAGGAAATCGGCCGGGAGAGATTTTGGAAAAACATTCTCAAGCCCATAACTGTAATAGAAATGTAAACCTTGCATATCTCATTTTTATCGTGATTTGTGCAAATGCACAATTCACGATAAAGATAACTAAGTGTGGTGGATGCCCAGCTGTACTGACCATATAGTTCAAAGTCTGCTAATAATAAGAGGTATCGCAGAGGAACTATAGAGCTAGAACAATCACAAAATATCACTTCCCTAATCAGTTGCAAGATGTAAGCACGAGTGAATCGATCTAGCTGATGATTAGTTTCCATATGTTTCTCCACATTCCCAAAGTGTTAGCACAACCAACTCATTTTCAATGATCCACCCACAAACTCTTGCTCAGCAAGTGAAGTACCTAATAACTCTTGTACAATGAGCTCTCAAACCCTCAAGAAAGTACTACCTATAACTAGTTGACCATCAATGAGCAAAACAGTCAGAACTGCAACATTCTGCAGTGTAATAGTGCACTCTCCAGGTGTGAAATGTATGCATCCCAAGTCTTCATCTCTCAACCAATGGTTCAACTAACAAAGTATCGTCGTGAATAAATTGTAGCTGAGCTACACCCAAGAATTGTGCTATTTGCAACCTATAGACTATTGTGGGTGGCATGATTGGAACGTCATCAACTTTGCCCTCCTTATATTTAACTCTTTGTCAAGCTCTTCGTTCCATATTTGTTGAGATATGGACACTCTGAAGCGTCAGAAGAGATACATTGTCTGGACCGGATCTAATGATCCATGATAATTGCAACGACTGCAACGATAATGTTATACTGTATGATACGATCTATTGAAATGAACTTTAATAAGAACTATCTAATTGAAACTTTTAAATACTAACTACTAACCTATTAAACTTTTATGTAATTTTATGAACTTTATTAAAACTAATCTAATTGAAATAAAATCATTATTTGTATGAAAAAAATTATTTGCTAAGGTAAATTATATATATATATTTTTACTTAATATTTAAATTCTAAACACTCAAAATTTTATAAAATTCTATATATTTTTAAATTTATCTAATTTAAATTAATTAATTATTATTTTTTATGTAAACCAAATATTTTTTCCTAATATTTTTTTTCTAATGTAAATTTTACATAATTTTCTATTTAATATTTAAATTTTAAACATTAAAAATTTTATAAAATTAATATATACTTTTAAATTTATCTAATTTAAATTAATTAATTTTTTTGTGTAAACCAACTTTTCTCCTAAATGTTTTTTTTATCTAATGTAAATTGTATATAATTTTTTATTTAATATTTAAATTATAAATATTAAAATTTTTATAATATTTTATATAATTTTAAATTACCTTATTTAAATTTATTAATTTATTTTTGTAACTAACTAATTTTTACTAATATTTCTTTTCTAACGTGAATTATACCATATGTTTGTATAAAGTAATTAATTCATCATAAATATTTTTTTAATTAAAGTTTGAATTAAATTTATGAAACCTTATTTTTTATTTAATTATATAAAATATTTTTATATGTTTAAAATTTTTAAAAAACCTAAAATTTTATAAAAATTACGCATTATAATATTTTTTATTTTAAATTAATCAATTTTTTCTATGATTTTTCCTAGTTAATGGGGTATAATTTTTAAATCTTTATTTAATTATAAAAATCTAAAAATTTATAAATCCTATTCATTAACACCCTAAAATAATCAATTACATAATAAAGTAATTAAATAACAAATAAAAAAATAAATTAAATTAAAATAGGATTAAATAAATGAATAAATTATATAAATTTAACTAACTAAATATAATTTAATATTATTTATCATACATAAAATAAAATATACTATTACAGAAAATAAAATTATCATAAATTAAATCAGATTATAATAAAAATAAATTTACCAATAAAAATTATATATGTAAAGCCTATTATTGATTATGCATTAACATTAAATAAATTAATAAAATTTTTAAATAATTACAGCATCTTATTTTTAAATAAATATTTTGTTAATAATTACACAATATATTATTTTTTAAAAAATATATTATTTTTATACTAATTATATAATTATGTTTTTTTTTCAAATTAACGTCAACATATATTAATTTTTATTAAAAATTATATAATATGTCATTAATTTTTATTTAATACTTTTTTATCCTAATTTCACATTAATTCATTACTTTTTATTTAAATGCAGAAAATTATGAAATTTTTATTATTTTATGTTAACATTTTATTAATTCAGATTTTTATTTTCTATTTTTTAAGTAACTTCAGCAAATAATAATTTATTAAACCCTAAATATATCTGTTTTTTATTCATTATTAATTTTATAAGAATTAGAGTCTTTATTTTTAATAAATTTTCATTAAATAAATTTATCTATTTTTATGTAATATTTTTTTTATTATTTATGATCATTTCATATTATGTTTTTTTTATATTTAATTATTTTTATAAAAATAATTAATATAAATTTTATATTTATTTACTTTTTTATTATTTATGTAACATTATTTCATATTCTGATTTTTTATTTTTAATTAATTTTTATGAAATAAATTAATATAAATTTTACTGTTTTAATTTAAGAATTCTTTATTGTTTTAGGAAAATTTCAGATTCTAATTTTTAATTTAAAATAAATTTTATTATTTAAATTAATATAAATTGTAATATTTTTATGTAATATTTTTTAATTTTACTTTATTATATTTTTTTATTATTTATGATATTTTCACATTTTACTATTTTAAAAATTCAAAAATCAGCATTATTTTTTAGTTATTTGGTTCTTCATTTTTCTATTCACTTGTCTTAATTTGTAATTTTTTTATTTGGCTTATTTCAATTTTTTTTCACAATCATTGGAGGACTTTTTCAAAATTAGAATATGAAAAATTTCTAAAATTTTTTAAAATTAACTATAAATTTCTAAAATTTTTTAATCTATCTTAACAACATTATATTTACTTTATAATATTTTACTTAAACCAACTATTAATATTTTTTTTTAATTTTTAAATTTTTAAAAATTTCCAAAAGTGATTCCAATATAAAATTTCAGCAAACCCATTAAATTGGAGAAAAAATACAACACAGAGAAGAATAAAAACACGTCAGATCATAACTTTAGCTCTACCATTATGTGTATATAAGAGAAGGTGTGATGGACAAATTTTTTTTTTTAAATTGTGACATATCACACATTTATTTATACGTTATAGGTATAGCATGTAAATTTATATGTTACACCAGTTGTATAAATACTATCTACATATCATAATGGTCAAATTTTTTAAAATTTACTCTTTTTATATAAAAATAATCTTTGTATTTCTTGCTTTTCTTAAGTTAGGATAAATTATATCATTTATCAATATTTATGATATTATTTAATTTGATATTAGAATAAATATATTCAATTACTTTATCATTTAGTTTAATTTAATTAAAATATGTTATAACAATTAAATTAAATTAATATTTGATATCTTTATTTAATTATTTTAATTTTTAATTTTGATGAAAAAATCAAATAACAAAAATACTATCAAGTAAAAATAAAATGTTATGTTTAAAATTATAAGAAAAATAAAATACATAATAAAAAATTTATAACTCAAACTAAAAAAAAATTTATAATAAATAAAAAGTATATTTATAATAAATTAAATATTTTAATATTATTTTTTAAAAAATATAATATTAAATTAAAATATATGTAATTACATATAATTTGATTTGATTCTTGAAAAGTCACAAATCAAATTAAGTACAATTTTGAGATTTATTTAATTTTTGAACATCCTTATATTTTTTAAAATAAGAGAATAAGAAAGAAGAAATTAATAAGGTAAAAAAAATATATATTTTTTTAAATTAATTTATACAGAATAAAAAATTATTTTTGTTGTGAAATTCATACTTTTATAATTCTTTTTATGAAGAAGGAACGTGGGAAAGTGTTTTTTTAGTGTTTCAACTGTTAAATTTCTTAAATAAATAATAAAAATTAAATAATAATATAATATTAATAATATAATAAAAATATAATTTTAAGTTTAAATTATTTTATAATTTATATAAAATAAAGTTATTCTGTTAATTTATTTATTTGTATCATTCTTCATTCCTTTGAATAAAATAAAATAAATTATTTTTTTATTTAATTTCTATTTATTAAAATAATTTATTTTTTTTAGATTTTTATTTCATCTCTTATTCTTTTATTTTTTTCTTGCATATTTCTTTTTTTATATATATTCTCTAAATAATTCATTAAATATCATATAGATGGTTAGGTTTATATTGAAATATATATATATATATATATATATATATATATATTCAATTATATCTAAAAATATATATAACATTTATAAAGATGTAAATTTAAATATATAACCTTATAACATATGAATTTAATTTTTATCAATTAGATAACTTTCTTATAATATATCGTTATTTCGATATACATATGAATGAAAGATTAATTAATTTTGAAATAATCTAAAATTTTTGTTAATAATCTATATGAGAGAACCTAGTAGTTTAATGATTTGTGTTTGGATAAAATTACCTAATACAAGGTTGATCAATGGCATGACAGTTATTGTAACTTGTATTAGTATAAGTTGATCATTCCATTTTTTCAATAAATTTTATTAGTTACTAAGTAAAAAATGATAATTACTTTTAAAATTTTAAATATATTTATTTTTATAAAATATTACAAATTAAGAACAT
Source organism: Canavalia gladiata (assembly GCA_037954105.1). NCBI lineage: Eukaryota > Viridiplantae > Streptophyta > Magnoliopsida > Fabales > Fabaceae > Canavalia > Canavalia gladiata. Next base: position 37,562,847 of record CM075662.1, on the reverse strand, counting down.
ATAACATTACCTACCAACAGTTTCCTTGTCTCAACGCGTTGCTGGAGATGCAAGGACGATGATTTTCAAGTTTATGTATTTATTCAGTGTAAATTTAATTTTAGATCTTCTGTATTTTTTAAATTTAATTTTAATTAAATTATGTTTAAAATGAACGGATTTATATTTGATTTTTTATTTTAAAAGTAAATCTATAATAATCTAAAACTTCACATATTAAAATAAAATAAAAACATAGAAGCAGCCAAATTCAGAGTATGGTCTTGATTGAAGGCAAGGATTAAAGAATTTAACTATTTATTTCATTGTTGGTACAACAATCCTGTAGTTGGATTTTAATCATTAACAGGTAATTGGACAGAACACAGACGAGAGTATGCCAATATTTCAACTACAATGATATGAATTCTATGTGTTAATATGTTTTTTCTTTTTTTCAATTTGGGAACGGAAATTCTTCTTCATCCGTGCTGTTCCTTAAACCGTTTGAATTTTTTTACAAAAATATTCAGCCATTAAATTCAGATACAGGTAGATGTAAAAATAATATGCAGGTGTGAAAATATAACTATTCATTAGACAAGGTTATTTTGATCGGCAAAACGTAGGACCAAGGGTATGACTTTTTTGTAGACTCTGATTGTAATTTTCTTTTTTGTAAGCTTTAGAAAACTGCTGGCGCTTTATTATTATTCATGAAGGGTTTTTTCTGATAAAAGAACTTTCTATAAAAGTGTTTTAACCTAATTGAAAAAATTACATACGAGTTGCTTTAAATACAACCAACCACCTTTTACTATTTTTTTCATCAAAATGTTTTCCAAACAAATTTAAAAATGACAAAATTTCAACGAGACGATGATAACTTGCAAGGACGTGTTTAGGCTCTATAAAGCATACCAAGTTGACGTGTACAATGAGCATGATGTTGCAGAGTTTCCACGGTGCATTTGCTTGTAGCTTGATATAGACGAAATAACTCTTTTGGTTAATAAGTTAACTCCAACTATCTTTCCTAAAAACTTAATCTCAACTATTTTAAAAAATATAGAATTTTTTTAAATTGAAATAAAATAAAATTTATATTATATAATTATAAAATGGATAAATTTTAAATATTAATTGAGATAAAATTAATTTTAAAATATTTATTTATAATTTATAAATTAAATTACGAAATATATTGATTAAGAAGTAAAATTAAAAAAAAAAGGAAGAGATGTGAAAAATAAAAAGATAAAAAAAAAAATTCCCGTCAGCTCTTCGGGTGGGTAACAGTTTTTTTTTTTTTTTTTTATCCTATAGACGTGAGGGGTTGAATTTGGATGAACAGAAAAGAATAAAAACAAAAAGATATTGAAATTTTTTAATAATAAATAAATTAAGTGAAGGATTGAATAGGAAAAATAAAGATAGAGGCAAAGGGAGGGGAGAGGTTCGTAAAAGTTGGAACAGACAGAAACATAGGAAGGTCCTCCGACATTTATTGGCAGCATTCTTTACAACGTAGGCACCCTTTTGTGAATCTCCTCAACGAAAGTGGTGTTATTTTCTCTCTCACGTAACTAACTATTAATAGTTCATTTCTTTCTCTTACTTAGCTTTGTTTCAGGCACTCTGGGTTGGTCATTTAATTTGGTTGTAGTTGGAATGGGGAAGAAACCGTCGTATTCGTCGTCCACATCCACCGCATTCCGGGGATGGCGTTATTTGCAACCTCGCTATTACATAAAGAGGCCTAAACGACTCGCATTGGTCGTTGTCGTTTGCATCTCTCTTACATGGCTTGTCTATGACCGTCAATCACTCAATAAGGAGCATCAGGTATGCATGCATTCACTCCCCCTCTCTTTTTTCACATATATGTGTTCCACAGCATATTCATTTTAGTTTTGCAAACGTGCTTTGTCTTAATATTTTATGATGTATCAGCTTTCCGAGAAGAAAATGAGATCCTTTTTTCTGTTGGCATATTCGACATGCTGTTTAGAAAACTGAATTTTGTGCCTTGAAATGTGATTTTGACTGTGTTTGGTTGGCGGGAAATCAAAGTTAGGAAAGAGGAGGGATTCTTTTCAAGATAACTCCTTTAGTTCAACTGTTTGGAGGGGAGGAGAGGGGCCAAAATCCCTCTGTTCCCATTTTTTGCTAGACTTGGAGGATTTGGAGGGAAGGGATAAAGTTTTTTAGACTACAACAATAGCCTTATTTCACTGGGTAAGGTCTGCTTTATGGATCATACAGCATTTGGCTTGGTCAAAAGCCAAATTTTGGAGAAGGATTAAGTTTTTAGACTGTCATCAATAAATTATTCTTGATTTCAACACTTGAGTTTTAATGGTTTTATTTGTCTATTGCAAGGGTATAATAGTCAATTACTTTATTTTTCCTTGCAAGCCAATTAACTAAACGAGCTCACCTCTCTTTCCGGCCTTTGAATCAAATAGTTAAGAGAAAAGGGATTATAAACAAAACCTGTCCGACAATATATATCTACCTATTTGTTTCACAGTTGGACAGAATTGATTTTAGTAGAACTAATTTTGAATTTTTGAATATAATTGAAATGTGTGTCCAAATTAATATCAGGCACAGATTTTCCATCGGAATATATGCCTTGGTGTAAGGAATTGATTCCATGGTTTAGTGAAATGGACACATAGTCTTGACATTCTTCTTCCAGGCTTTAAAGGGTTCACCATTTTCATTATAGACATGAAATTGATCTCCTTCTATAAAATCCTACAAGAAATTTGAAAAGAGAACGAACTAAAAGAAGAAAGAGGCAATAACTTTTTTCTCCCCCCCCCCCCCCCCCCAACATTTGCATTTAATTTGTAGAAGAAGAAAAAGGTTTAGAGTAAATAAGGATGGGGTACTGCTTTGCAATGTGGTCACATCTTGTCCCTTGTTAATGTTTTGAAATTGAATAGTCTATTTGATCATTATTGTTGAAAGTCCCATTATATTAACGATGTTATCCTTCTTGGGACATTGTTGAATAGGCCAACCTTTGCTTCAATTTAAGTAATTCAAACTTGCTTCCAGAGTCTTGTAATAGCTTGGATTTGTACATCTGTTTTATCTCTTGAAGTATAGTTCCTTAAGCTAGTTTTTTTTTTTTTTTTTTGCTTTCCTTTTTCTAATCAGGAGGATATTTTAAGATTAAAAGAAGAGGTTACCCGCCTACAAAATACAGTAAGATGGCAAATTTCAATTATTCAAAGGGTTGCTGCTGTACCTTTGTAGTTTTTGTTGGGCATTTTGGTGGTATTGCTGTCTGAGTTTGAGTTTATGTGAAATTGCAGCTGGAAGATATGAAGGGCCATATGAAAGCCCCTGCCCAAAGTATCCAAAATGATGAAAAAGTCAATTTCACCAAGGATATTTCTGTTGAGGATGATCCTATTAGCATACAGCGAAGGGATAAAGTAAAAGAGGCCATGCTTCATGCATGGACGTCTTATGAAAAGTATGCATGGGGCAGCGATGAACTTAAGGTTTTCCATAATATTTTCAACTTTATAGATTCTGCTGCTTGATATGATGAGTATTATATCTATTGCTTACTTTACTCCCCCCTTCCTTTTAAATTAAGGTATTTGAGTTATCTTATGTTTTACTGGAGAAGTTAGTAACAGACTGAAGAAACAGGTTGATCTACTTGCCTTGCATTGCCCTTTAAGCTAATTTTGATGATATGTACTCTTGTGATTTGCATAATTGCTCTTCTATCTAACAAAATGATCTGAATGTAAAGGCCAAAGACCCAAAAGTGTGATTTGTGAGTGAAAATTTATTCTTGTCCACTTTTCTTGTTACAAAATAACATTCAATCCATCCCACAAGACAATATTAGAATTCATTCCATCCATAACTGCCCCATCCTGTATATATGAATATTAATTAAATTTATACAATAGTCAATTATAATCTTAAAGTAGTCCATCATATCATATAATTTAGGCCATATTAATGATAATTATTAAATCAATGAAGACTAATTATGTTCTGTTAAAGGATATTACTTATTACTTAATATGAATCAAAATAAACTTTATTGTCGGCCAAGATAAAGCATGACACTTATTAGATAAGGGGCATGGGATGGGGCAGTTTGATGCCAAACCCACACCTGGATCACAACAGTTCCACCCTGTTTGCCCTGTCTGTAATAGGGCAAGTTTTTAACCCACCAGGTGCTGGGTAGGATTGGTTGGGTAGAGGTAGAGCTATAACTATTGAGGTTAAAATTTAAGAAAATAAGGGAGATAGAGAAAGGAGAGATACACTCAAACAATCTAAAAAATTCATTTTGAATTTGTATTTCTTGGCTTTAAAGCAAATGGGCTAGAACATGAGTATTTGTAGATGCATAAGACATCTCTTGATATAATGGATACCATTGAAACAACACAACTCTTGAAAACTATAAGATATTAAATACAAGATACATGCATAAGAAAAATACTATAAATCTTAAAACATATAAACTAAATAAATCAAGTTTATTAAATGTTCCACTAACATAATTACTCCACCATTTTCAACATCCCCTTAAACTTGATTCTTCTTGGTGACTCCAATCCATGTACACAACTTAGCAAAATTTTTGAACTTCAATCCTTTGAAAGAGTAGAAATCTCTTATGTGTCATTCTTTTGAATTGCTTGAATCTCTTCATCCATTGCAAATCTCCATTTCCCGTGTATAATTTTTCAAAGGGTAGTGGTTCGGAATCGGCAAGGAGACAAAATAGTGTTGTATTTTCTACCATCTCCATGGACTCATCAAGATCTCTCATACTTTTATTTCATGTAGGACCCTAAGATGAGCTTTGAGGAGGACTTTCATTTCTTTTGGGATGGGGTGAAGAGGTATGAGTATCTTCATACCTATTTTGGTAAAAAACTCCTAGCATAGGAATTGAAACACTTTTTTTCTTTTAACATAGACATCCCACTTCCATGAGTTTTCTTCATCAAAATCACCATCTCTACTAATTACAATCTTTCCACTGTTAGAATTAAACAACTTGTAGTCCTTTAGAATTTGAATTATAGCCAATGAAGACATACTTTTCACTTTTGTCATTAATGGAAACTTTTGAATCATTGCCAAAAATAATTTTCCCTTTTTCTTTCTCATCACAATTCACAAAAAGCTCCTTATACCATTTTTAGGGTTGCTAGCACTGTTATGAAGATATCATAACAATTTATTTTTGTCTCCTTTGTTAGCTAATAACAAAAGTAATTCCTCTTCTTTTTCTTTCACTCCATAAGATGAGGGTTGCTAGTAGCGCTCCAACATTCATAGGCATAATGACCTTATTTGTGACAATTATGACTTTGGATATTAGATTTATCATTCTCTCCTTGGTTGTTAGTAGCATTCCAACATTCGTGGGCAGAATGACCATATTTGTGACAATTATGATATTAAATATTAAATTTATCATACCTTCTTCCTTCTCCTATCCCATAGCTGTAGCTTCCACGACCTCGTAAGTTTTGAGATTGTTGGCTTGATTTTTCACTATTAAAGTAATGAGAGTTTTTTCCACATCTATGACCATGTTTACAGCCACGACCACCTTGATTTCTCCCTTTTTCATAGCCTTGACTTGATTTCAACATCTTTCTTGGGAACTAGTAGATGCTCACGTCTTGTTTTTTAAAGAAACCTTTGCTTGAAAGGCTTGAACTAGTGTCTCCTTTTTCTTCAATCTTTCTTCATAAGCTTGTAAAGATCCTTTCTAGTTCATCAACGGTCATTAGCTCCAAATCTTGAGATTGTTCAATAGTTATGACAAAAAACTCAAATTTTGAATTAAGTGTACTAATACATTTCTCCATAACATGAACATCTTCCAAATCCTTGCCATATCTTCCTATTTGATTAATAGTTTAGTTGTCAAGACTTTTGTGAAATAGTCATGGACGGATTCAGTCTCCTTCATGTGTAAGGATTCAAATTCTCCTATAAATGTTTGAAGACACACCTTTTTCACCTTATCAACACTTCCATGTGCCTTTTGGAGAATCATCTAAGCTTTCTTTGCGTTTGTTGCATTTAACACTTTCTCAAGCATTTCATCATCCAAAGCCACATGCATGATGCTAAGTGCATGTTGATCTAATCTATGATTCTTTTGTAATAAATTCCTTTGTTGTTGAGTTAAAGCTTTTTCATCTCCAATTCATCATATCATTGTTCTACTATCTCCCATGCATCTTGAGAGTCAAGAATTGCCTTCATACACACACACACACCATTTATCATAATTTTCTTTTGTGAGTTTGGGGATTGAAACAATGAAATTATACGTCTTCAAAATAACCAAGCTCTTGATATCACTTTGAAGGAAATAGAAAAAGGAGAGATACACTCAAACATTAAAGGTACTTACTTTTACTTTGTATTTCTTGACTTTAAAACAAATGGGCTAGTACATGAGTATTTATAGATGTATAAGGCTCCTCTTGATATAATGGACACCTTTAAAAAACAGAACTCATGGAATTATAACATATTAAATACAAGATACATGCATAAGAAAAATATTGCTCCACTATTTTCAACAAAAATTGCCAAGCCTGAAAATTTGCTTCACATGGAGGTGGAAGCAATCCTTTTGGCTAAGCTGCTGAAGCTTGCAAAAGAGATACTAGGACAAGGAACTCACTCAGCTTTTGATCCATCAAGGGATATGTGAATTTTTACATGTGCACATTTTGTCTGCAACTGAGATTTATCTGGAGTGCACATGAAAAGCAATAACTAAATGTATCACTGCATGCTCACTTTTAAATCTAGTTTTTGTTTTATGCTGTACTCCAGAGTTTGGAATGGTCTTCCCCATGTAAATATTTGCTATCTTACATTCACATTGTGGCTTTCTATTCCCTTGGTAAAATCTGAATTATGTGACTAATTAGTTTGCTATTTCTATCACAGCCAAAATCAATGATCGGTGTTGACAATTTTGGGGGTCTAGGGGCAACTTTAGTAGATTCTCTTGACACATTATTTATAATGGGTCTTGATGACCAGTTCAAAAGAGCTAGAGAGTGAGTTGTGCTTATTTTTATGTAGTTGATTATGCAATCTGCTATGTCATATGTGTGCTTCAAAATATGTGTTTATATTCTTCCTTTCCTTTTATATTCCTTTTCAACTCTCCTATGGGTTGAATTGGAAAAACAAGAAATAGAATGATTTCCCCCATTTTCTATGTTTTGGGCAATATCTCTAATCACTCTTTTTGTGTGCATATGGATGTTTGAATGTTGACACTCTGCTGTTATTGTCAGAGTTCTAGTTTCTGTATTGGAGGGTTGGATTACATTCAAAGCATCTAACATAATAAATATTGCAGGTGGATTGCAGAATCATTGCATTTTAACAAGAACACTGAAATTAGTGTGTTCGAGACAACCATAAGGTTGAAATAGAAGGTTCAATCTTATTTTTTGTTGAAATGCTTTCTCCCCCACCTGATAGTTGTCATAACTTTGCTGATTGCAGCAGATTTTGCTTTCTAGTCCATTTTTTCTCATCTGTCTTGGTTTAATTCAGAGTTCTGGGTGGCCTTCTCAGTGCTTATGATCTCTCTGGTGACAAAGTCTTCCTTGAAAAGGCTAGAGATCTTGCAGATAGGCTGTTGCCTGCTTGGGATACACCTTCAGGAATCCCCTATAACAGAATTAACTTGGCACGTGGCAGTACAAATAACCCTGCATGGACGCGGGTATGTTTGGGCCTTACTACGTCATTTACTTGTCTAAAGCTAATTTCTTTCATATAGAAGTTCTAATTTTGTATCAGAAAGTTCTTTCATTACTTACATTATTCTGTCATCTGGGATTTAAAACATGGTGACTTGAATTTTCTTCAATCTTTACTTGACTTAAATATTTAGCTCTTGTCCACTTGTAAATTGTAATATTAGTTTTCGTTGACCAATCAATGGGGTCATTGGTAAAGATATAAGAAGGCTGTTCTATATTTTGACATTAATTGGAGAATTGGTTGCTTCTTAATGGTCCCATCTAATTTTTAAAAACTTGTCCTGTGTTTTGGTATTGAAAAATTTCCTGTCTCATTACTGTAGGTTCAAGGTAATGCTATCCTGATTCTCGTACTTCATTTGTGATGGTGGAATTGATACAATTGTATGTGATGAACTGATGATCTCATTCTTAGCAATGATTTCTGAAAATTTTCTGGCAACCCCCAGCTTTAGCTAGACTCCTCTTATGATCTTCAGCTTATAAGAACAAGAATTTTTGTTCTTATTTTAAGGTTGTACGAAATTATCAATGCAGGGATATCAGTTGTGAAAGGGAATTATCAAATCCAAAAATTGAAAAAAGAATATGGATTTTTCTACAAAATGTGCATCTTGGTAATGTTATATTTACAACCTACATGCTGATCTGAGTGCATTAGCTATTAGCCTATACCAAGTAATAAAGAGCTACCAACCACCTTCCTGGAGACCTTTTTGCGCTTCCCTTTCCTTCCACATGATGCATTTCTAGATTGGGTCATTTTATTTTGTTTATGGGAGGGTTTGGATAGTGTGTGTAGAATGACTTATATGCCTATTCTTGAATAAATGAATGTTAGGTGTATCTAGAACAACAATGTGAAACATTTTTTTTTTTGTTTTTACAGAAAAGAAAATACAGATGCTATTGTAATTTCTTGACAGTCTCTGTATACTATTGGCAAGAGTTGCTAAGGCTATTAGTTGATAGAGATTGAAGGGACTGATAAGGTGATACATAACTGTACTAATGTTAGCTTAACCTCAGCTATTTCTGTTGGGTTTTGCAACCTGTGTTTTTGGCAACACAAGAGGTTACATATGTGTTTTCTTGCAATGGTATCTGATTTTATTTGATTAGAAAAAATCAATGAAACTTCTTTGCAACTATTTGCATCTGTTTGTTACCTGAAGTGTATTGCAGGAGTATTGAATAAGGTAACTTGGAATATTTTCCTTGCTATAGCTGGTCGTATGTTCTTAATTGATTTCTCTCTGTTACTAGGGAAACAGTATTCTCGCAGATTCTGGTTCAGAGCAGCTAGAATTTATTGCTCTCTCTCAAAGGACAAAAGATCCCAAGTACCAGCTAAAGGTAATCTCCTGCAGTCTTGCTGCTTTGATGTGTGTCTCATGAATAATTTTATTTTGGCAGTCAATAATTGTAAACTTTATAAGTATCTTCTTTAAAGTGAACTACTTCCAAGCAGTTGTGCATTTCAAATCCCTGGTGTACTGATTTGAGTGTTATGATTTTGCTTCTGATATTTCAGGCAGAGAAGGTCATCAAGGAGCTTTATAGAAGTTTTCCTGAGGATGGGTTGCTTCCCATATACATTGATCCACTTACTGGAACTAAATCAAATGGAGCCATTACATTTGGTGCTATGGGTGACAGGTAGTGACACTGAACATTTTACAACATCTATTATTGCATTATCTTACAAATAAATTTCACTTACAACTCCACATAGAACTTTGATGAGCCTTACAGAATTTAGAAGATACAGATGGGTTGTTGATTTTATGACTTGTGAGGAATGGAACAGTTTAATGATAAATTTGAGTTTGATGAAGGGACTTTAACAACCCACATCAGTTGCCTTATGAAGGGACTGACAAAATATGCCATATAAGTTGGATAGTACATTACTGGGAATACTGAATAAACTGGAGTTAATAATATTTTGAAAGGCTGCATGGTAACTTTTGATGTGTTAATGTGCTTTATAGACTTATAGTTGTGGATCACCTATGATCAGAGATGTTTTCATGCATGCATAAACTATTCGACTCTACTAATTGTCTTTTGTTGATTGATTGTATAGTATGACAGTATGTTGAAGGTAAATGTCAGTTGGTGTGTTTGACCTTTACTAAGCTGTAGACCGCTCAACATTTTCAGTCACTTTGTTACTTCATTTTAAACATACTTAGCAAGGCTGCCAATTTATGCATTGCAGCTTCTATGAGTATCTACTCAAGGCCTGGATACAAGGGAACAAGACTGAAGTAGTAACATTTTACAGGTAATGAACTTGGAATGTCCATTGTCCCTGTGAAAATCTAGCATATTTTGTTGTCTGTGAGAAGTTATTGACAGAGCTGTCCTGTGTCACAAATCATGTGCTTGAATTTGTGCAAATTGTGTTGCCATGAATTTGTGAAAGAGGCCAAGGAATTGTAAAAGGACTGACATAGATCCTGAGTGCAAAATTGCAAATTTGCAACTATTTATGTTATTAAGAGAAACTAATTTTGCTATTCTTTAAACTCTCCAGAGTGTATACACCTGAATGTGACAAACATTCCATCACCTTCTTTTATGTTCTTATTGCATGTGTCCTCTGTTTGGTCTGATGATATTCTACAATCATCTGGCACACTCAATAAGCCTGTATCTTGACCCTATATATTAAACATGCGAGCAAATGGTGCATTCAGGGAAATGTGGGAGAAATCAATGAAAGGTCTTCAAAGCTTGATTAGGAAGTCAACGCCCTCATCTTTTTCATACATACCTGAGAAGCTTGGAAATTCACTCTTTGACAAGGTGCTATTCAGAAAAGAAATTGATTCAACCTTCATTTAGTATGACATGAAAAAATCTGATCTTGTATTTTTTTTTTTTCCTTTTTCAGATGGATGAATTAGCATGTTTTGCTCCTGGAATGCTGGCTCTAGGATCTTCTGGCTATGGCTCTGAAGAAGCTGACAAATTTATGTCTCTTGCAGAGGAGGTAACACTTCAAAGTATTTCTGTTAAATAATTGTTGAGTCTTATTTTCTGGCTAGTATACTTATCGGAGTTAGTAAAAGAGGTGTTTTAGATCTCCATATTGTTCCTACAAAGACTATTCAACAAATACCGGTTCAATTGTTTCTTGATTATTGAGCACATACAAAAGAAAGTTGGTTGTAGTTGGAAGTTAAAATAAGGAAATTAAAACAAGTAAAAGAAAATGGAACAACCAAAACAAATAGGCAGATGCTCAAAGATAAGGATTTGATTATTGAAGAACCGAATACTCGTACTTCACTTTTAACTTGACCCAATTTTTATCCCAAATTCCCTTATAAACTCTGTTTTAATCAATTACCAATCACTTATTATGATTTTATCACCATCCAATGGTTATACAATAACGATATTATTTTCTTCAAAACTTATACCTAATGATCATGCGACAATGAATTAAGAAAAGCAATAGGAACTAGTTAGATTATTAATTTAATTAACTAATTAGAAATTTAGAACTAAGATTGATCCTCTAACTTTAGGTTCACTTTACCTTGTAGATTTGTTAATTTGAGAATGGTATGATTGTCTATTATCTAATTAACCGAACTCTATCAAGAATGATCAAGTTCCAAGAGAAATTCAAACTATGGGGCAAATATAATTGAAAGGAACAAAAATGCATTCATAAAGGAAAAATGGTTCAAATTGGTTAAAACATAAGATTCACCATAGCCCCATAGCTAAGGTTTAGTTATACATAATTAAGAATGTAGAAAAACAAATTAATCTCATAAAGATATCCATAACCCTAATCTAAAGAGAAAATAGAAGAGAAAAACCTTGTAATAAGATATCTTTGACTTTAGGAAGTGATGAATCACTGCTGTGAGATCTCAAATGTTCTAGGAATGCCCACTTTCTTTCGGGGGAATCCTATGGGAGAGAGGGCAAGAAAATAGGGTAGAAGAGAGTAATCAAAATGGTGGAGTATGGAAAGGTGTCCCTCTCATGCATCTCTCTTTTTGTATCAGTATTAATAGCCTTCTAATGATGTTGGACTTCTATCTGGAAATCTGAGCCCTGAATCGAGTACGAGTGTGTTTAATCTGTGCATATGTGTCAAAAAAGTTTCTTTCACAGTGAGTATGCAGTCAAAGTGGTACAGGCATGATGAAGGTGAGTATGGCCATGTCGGAAATAATCCCAACACCTTCTTATGCTGATTTTTTGCATGGACGTGCTAGTTGTGTTGAACATGGGAATGCAGGATTCTATGCAGTCATGCTCAATGGGTCAGGTTCAGGTTCAGCCTTCAACCTTAGTTCTTTTAAGTGCTCCCGAGATCCTTATTGTCTTGATATAAGATATTCCCTGTTCCTAGCCTGTTTTATCTTTTAGTTTTCGGCCCTGCATTTCCATCCTATAAGAAAATAAGGAGAATTAGTCTGAGTTATGTCAATTAAGGTGTAAAGCTTTTGGGAATAAAGCCTAATTTCTTGCAGATAAATTGAAAGAATGACAATTTTATAGTCATCAATCAATTTGACTATAAATCTTAGGTAGTTCAAACTTTTAAGGCTGTGATGACCTCATCATCAAGGAGGAATGAAAAGAAAGAAATATATGCAATGCCTAAGTTGTTAGGTGGATGCATGGCAACGATTTTATATTTCTACCACCAACAATTGTTGAATTAATGACCATGACCATTACATATCTGATTCATTGCTATTGATGACTTATCCAGTCAACAACCTGTAACTTACCTGAAGTTATGGTCTGTTCCCTTTTTGAATTTGACTTGCCATTGTTCAGTTAATCAATAATCTGGGTGAGATTGGAACTAAATTACAGAACTTTGAGTTTTTTTTTGGGGCTTGGTTTGGAAGGGTTGGGGAGTTGGAGGAAAAGGAAAAGAAAGAGATAAGTATTGAAAGTAGTTTTTTAGAGAATTGTGATGAGTGGGCTGCACACTTGATCTTTTATTTATAGCCTGATTACAATCAATCAATGCAGTAATCAAGATCAAGAGTTAACTAGTAGCTGCATAACCTAATCACTAGCTAATCAACCTGATCACAGTTAATCAAATTTTAAGTGCATACAATGGATTAGTTTTTTTCATCCAAATAATCACTTATTTTTCAAAAGCTCTTCACAAAATTGGCAAAAATAAGTATTATTTCTTCAAAATTGAATATTAATTTTTTTTCCAAACAAGAAAGGGTTCTTGATGACAATTACTAAGTTGTGCAGCTTGCATGGACTTGTTACAATTTCTACCAGTCAACACCAACTAAATTGGCTGGGGAGAACTATTACTTTCGTGAGGGAGAGGTTTGAATCTTTCATTCTCATGTTCTCCAAACCAAATCCCTAAAATTTCTGTGCTAAGGTCGAGAAAATTGTAGGATATGGAAGTTGGTACCTCGTGGAATATCCAAAGGCCTGAAACAATTGAGTCACTGTTCTACCTCTGGCGTTTCACTGGAAACAAAACATACCAAGAATGGGGTTGGAATATTTTCCAAGCATTTGAAAAGAACTCTCGGATTGAAACAGGATATGTTGGACTCAAAGATGTAAGAAATTCTTAAACCCCTTAAGCGTTTTCTCCAAAATGATTTGCTCTTTTAGCCCTGGAAAATCTATGCATGCATTTACCAAATATTCTTTTTTCTTTTCTTTTTGTGAAATTGTTTGGCATATATAAATGCATTGCCAAAATTTCCTAATAATCTTCTCTAGAGGAAAATCCTGCCGAAATTGGCAGTTTGAAGTGATGATAACTAATGTACTATCAAGAACTGATTGGATTCATAAATTTTTTTTTCTTTTTTTCTCTTTATTTATGAAGAATATTTTCTTCTGCATTCTTAGGAAAATTATTATACAATGAAGCATTTTCCTGTTTTATACATTGTGCACTACAAAAGCATAACTAAGCTATGGCTAAATATCCAGGTGACTACTGGTGACAAAGATAATATGATGCAGAGCTTCTTCCTTGCAGAAACACTCAAGTACCTATATCTCTTGTTTTCACCTCCATCAGTCATCTCTCTTGATGAATGGGTGTTCAACACAGAGGCCCACCCTTTGAGAATTGTGACTAGAAATGCTCATCAAGAGGAATTGAGTGACCAAGAAGAGAAAGTTCCGCATCATTTGCATGGTAGAAAAGAAGGGCGAATTGATTATAAGTAGGTAAGGATGGTTGCTTTAGGATTATGCTTAAGCAAACCCTGAAGGATAGTGTTCTCTACTCTCAATTGACTTCAACTGGTGCTGTGTGACAACATTATTCACTGTCTTTGCATGGGAATGATCCATCATGGATTAATGATTAGAGGGGACTACTTGTCCTGCTTTTATCCACATACAGTTGGGTCGTCTGCCACCTATCTGAAATTTATGTGGTGAAGAATACTTGGAAGTTTTTTTTCTTGGTGTTGTAATAGGATAAGTGCAGAGTTAAATGCCTGTGTAGAAGTAGAGGCCACTCTACTTGATTTTTGATCAATTTTTGCACGGTTGTAAATTCTTGTGTATCAGTTGATTGACCTTTTTTAGGAATATGGTGCAACTGTAAGATGTAAGTTATTCAGTGAAATTTTCAGATTTTGTGGCTCTTCCAATTCAAGATTGGGTGTGGTTGAGTTCTAGCTTGTGTTAAAACTTGCTGATAATAATGTTCTAGAGATGTAACTTAGATGGCTGACTAACGATGCCTGTAAAAATGATAATTCATCATTCATGCCAACCTATTGACTATTTATTGGTTCTTTTCTGCCTGCAAATATGGTCGCTGATGCTTGTTCTTGTGGTTCTGCCAAGGCTCCTGACAGTGTATGAGTGGCTTCTTGGTTGATTTGCCATTTAGATATGAATTATATACTGTCATCAAAAGTCCTGTAAATGAAATGGGATGAATAAAGAGAAATGGAATATAGACTTGACTGTTGGCTTGGGTCTTTTTCTTTTTTATACTAGAATATCTAAGACTTGGTTATCTTATAATGTCTGAAAATGCAAAAACATAAAATTGCTTTATTAAAGTTTCAAAGTATTATAGCTGACGAGATGGCTTACAGGACAGGAATTTCAGAGTGCTCCATGAAGTAGTTGGTTAACTATGTTTTCCTAACTATCAAAATGTAAATGACTTAAGTAGTAGGTTGATCCATGAAGTAAACTGTTAACGATTTTATTTTATCATAACCAAAATGATGGTAAACCCGAACACCTTGTCCATCCATTCAGATAACCTCAACAAGAATCACAGTGCTTATAGTTACTGCGACTCGTCTCAAATGCAAGAACTACTATGTACGTAAGTAGAAGAACAGACACTTCAGGCCCACACTACATAAAACTACAATCAGAATAGGGAGTTGCTTTTTGCACCTCCCATTTTTATTTTTCACACCCTCCTTTCATTTTTGGTAAAATTAAATACCAAAATTGCCCTTCATTTTTATTATTTAAACTGAATTTAATAAGTTTCCGGAAATAATTTTTCGAAATGAATTGAACTTCCGGAAATGCTTTTCCGGAATAGATTTATTAAACTTTCGGAAATACTTATCCGGAGAGTAATTAAACTCATTTCGAAAAAGATCTTCCGGATACACATTTCCGGAAATGTATTCATTGCATTACGGAAACGTGTTTCCGGAACATCCAAAAATTTATTCATTGCATTACGGAAACGTATTTCCAGAATATCCGAAAATTTATTCATTGCATTACGGAAACGTGTTTCCGGAACATCTGAAAATTTATTCATTGTGTTACGGAAACGTATTTCCGGAACATATATTCACACTTCTTTCACACAACATTTTAAAAATTCATATTTTCATTCCGGATACGTCTTTCCGGATATCATGAACACGGTACAATTTACCTTCCGGATACATGTTTCCGGAAAGAAGTTCAAATCTTCCGGATTTACATTTCCGGAAACTAAATTTACAGGGATAATTTCGTCTTTTTACCTGAGAGGGGTGCAAAAAGCAATTTGAGGGGTGTAAAAAGCAACTCCCATCAGAATAACCGTCGTTACTGAAACTTCCATTTAGAATCTGTCACAATTAATAGCGTTTAAATGTACACTGTACTGTGTTAGACATGTTTATAAGCAGAATAGAGTTAGCAAGCTCCAAAACTAATTAACCATAGAATATTCCGTTGCTCTCACTGTCAAAAGTGTGAGAAAGTGTTGACACAAGATAAGAACCAAAAAATGAAAGGAGATTTAGAAGCTCAAGCAAAGAGACATTCCTACCAAAAAAAGCATAAATAAAATTGAAATAAAAGTAACGGATGCATCCCCACCAACTCAGCTGCAATAATGACACTAAGAGTGGAAGTGGAGTCTTTTTATTAAAGTGAAAAAAGCTTAAGAAGAATTATAATGACAGAAAAGGATCATTCATCTTCTAGTTTCTTAAAATTTCTATGCAAAAATGAAGGCAGACAGAATGATTTTATGCATATTTAATTCTTCACCAAAGAATGTGCATTCTATAGGTGACGAGAGTAGCAAAAAGTGTGAAAGTAGAATCTAGTACTATCTCTTGAGAGAAGTGATGGTTTTTGCAGTGGCAAAGAGAATCCTTGTTAGGGGAGAACTTGAAAAGGTGAGCCATGAGGGCTTGTGTCAGCTTGATATGGCATGCGTTTTATTCAAACTTGAAAGTAACTTATTTGTTTGTTGTAACAGGTGATAGGAAAATTTTTAATGGGCACTACTAAACTTTGGCTTTATTCCTTTTGGCATTTTCCCATGTTCCCTCAACTCACACCTTGTTCAGTTCTTTGTTCTTAACTCTTCTCTCAATTATTTTACATAACCTGACTCTGCATGCATTCTTTGGGGAATAAATAAACACTCAATTCTATGAGACCAAAAAACCTCCCCTTCTTCTGTTCCCTTGGTTTGAATTCATTGATTTTGTCCATTTATGCATGCGCATGTATAATAGAGAGAGAAGAGAGAGAGAAACAAGGGAGAGGAAACAGTATTAAGCTGGCTGCTTGAGCATTAAAGACCTCAAAACAAGATTACGAGAAAAGCTTTTGTTGATTTGATCCTCAATCCAATGATTTAAATACAAAGATCAACTTCTTGTTAATTAATAAAGCGGGGTCTAAAAATAGGTGTAAAAGGTAGGTGAAGCTTTTTGACCATAATAGTGGTGTGTAGTGTGTACAGTATCTACTTTTTATTCTTAATTTTGTAACTGTTAAGCTTTTACCTCAAAATTACCATGTTGCGTACATCAAAGAGCTGAGTTGGTCAGGCCCATAACGACTTGATTCCCTTTTTATATTTTGATATTTTAAGGCTAAATGCACTTCACGTTGTCCTTCATGTATGATAGTCTTGAATTTTTCTACTAACTAGATTCTTAAGAAATCTTGTGCAATAAACTTGCTAAGGAGAGTCTTTGGAGAATTGGTTAAAAACCAAATGACGAGAAAGTTTTTATTAAAATCATGTTAGAAGTGTATTAGAAATCATTATGAAAGTGCATTAATAAGCTTTTTCGACAAAATTTTTTACATTTAATTTCTTAACTAGTGTTCTTAAGATATTTGTTAGCATTTACCAGAAATAATTATTAATAAGTAAAAGAATATAAAAAGGACTATAAAGGGCCTTTGTGGGAGGGTATGTGTGTTTTTTTTTCAAAATCTAGCCATATTCTTAGCCAGTGACCAGATTATTGGACTTCAAAATAACAGTAACAAAATTCCAAGGCACAATGAATTTGTCTTTTCAAGCTTTGGCGTTTACCCCTCAAGATAAGAGGATCTGTATGCCTTGTCATAGACCGGGTCAGTGACTCTTTGCATTACACATTGGGAAGACCAATTGCATGTACTGTATACTTGACTTCATTTTTCCTTACCCGTTAATATAAGAAGTAAAAATAGAGAGCATTAACAAGCTACAAGTTATTTAAGATTTTGAGCATTTAAAGCAAGAACTATATATGCCCATTTTCTAGTCTCTTACATTTTTTTAATCTACTCACATTTGTTATTATTTCATTATTGAAAGATTAAGAAAAGCATTTCCAATTAAAGATTTTTTTTAACTTCACAGAAACATCTATATGTTCCTAAACATTTTTTAATTATCTCTGGAAACCAAATTTGTTTCTCATGGTCCAAATAAATAAATAAAGCTGTAAGCAGTGGCATGATTGAGTTAGAATGGACAAAAGGGAAAGACAATTTAGACAATTTGAAAACTACGTCAACTCTCAATTAATTGTTGTCAATGTCACCCCCTATAACTGTCTCAGAATTTGTATGGGACAGGTTTCAGGTTTCAGGGTTTGCTTCAGTGTGACATGAAATAATTCAAGACAACAATGCGTACCATACTTTCATATATTCTTATTCTCCACTGCTGTATCGATTATATTGAACTGAAATGAATAATACACGGAATCTTTCAGGGATTTCATTCTCTCAAGCATTGTATTCCTCTGAATGTCCTACAATTCCTTTCACATTTTTGGTTGAGATGAAAGAAAGTTGTAAATGTTAGCGTTCGTAATGTATGCAATAGGCTTTGGAAATTATGATTTCGTATAAATTGTCCTTAGTACTTGTACATTGGAGTCATAAATCTTTTTGACAAGTATGATCAAATTTATGCTTGGAATATCTAGATGATATACATAGGAAGTGTAATTTCTTAAAAATGCGAGAACATGATAGAAAGAATAAAACTATACTTTACCTCTTTCGGCTAATTATATCGTTGCTAGCCTGAATAGAAAGTGACCACACTTTATTTTCATGAAATACTTAATGTTGAATTTCCACTATATCCATGCTAGCATTGTGTTTGGTGGGCTACCATAAGTTTTACCGTGATAAACTAATTCCTGCTTTAACATTAAGGTTGATAAAGATAAAGCTTAATAGTATAAGGTATGATAATACTTTGGTATTACTTGTGTAGTGTTTAATATGGATTATATAAAATATTATATCATATAATAAAATAATAATATTTTATATGTTTGGTGATGTATATTATATAGTATTATATAATAAAAATTAACAGTTTTTGAAAAAAATATCATTTACTTAAAATACATTATGTTTATCTGAATTGGTTATGTACTTTCAATTAAAAATAAAAAATAAGGTCAAGTTTCTAATAAGATATTATCATGTACCAAAAATAAAAGAGTCTTAATTGACATAGTATTTATATAATAAAAGTTAAATTATCAGTATATATATATATATATATATATTCCGTGTATGGTGTACCGATAATATATATTTATTAACAAAATTGTTAATATGATACGACTTATTAATATATAAGCTTATAAAATTTTATTAGACCAAAATTGTGTTAATGAAGTATAAGCACCTAACCATTAATAATACGACATTTTTTTTGTAGTGTTCAAACTAAAAAATACTTTTGTCATGAGAAGAGATAAAGATGATATATATATATAAGAAAGGTTTAGTAAATAAACTTATATAATACACCAATTAATCAATGCACTAAAAAATATATTTACTAAAGATTTGGTTAAGCTTGTCTGTTAGGAAAAATTGCTTATTAGAAATTGAATTATCTATATAGATGTTATAAATTTATAAAGTATGATGTATTATATTAACAAATAATTTTGTTGATATAAAAATTGATAATATATATCAGTATGTCACAATGTGAGTTTTAAAAAATTTATTTTTACAATTAGTTTAAACTACGTTTATATTAATAAATTAATTTTCGTTGAAAAAAAAAACTCATTAATGAAAGCTAATGACAAACCGTTAATAAATATTTTTTTAGGTGATGAATTATATTATTTATTGTATCATTCATAGCTAGTAGATACAGTAACGTATGTACCAAACGTGCTTTATAACTCAAACCACGCATGTAGAGTTGGAGGGAGACATTATTGGCCCCTCAAAATGTTTTAGGATTGTTAGAAAACATTATTGATCACTAGACATTTATCTCCATTAGGTTGCGTGATAATAATTATTTTTAAAGTGAGTTAGTAATGAATATCTTACGGACGTTATTGAAAATAATTTAATAAACTATATTAAATATTTTTATTGTTATTCCTTACCCTTAGAAATTCATCAGCATTTTTTAATTATGTTAATAATTTATACTTTCCTGAATATACACTCATTGGCTAAACTATTAGAATTGTATATCCATCAACCTAGTCATTTCTTTTCTTCTACTACTATCACATTACAGTTGTAGCTTTATGATACTGTGCCTGATTTTGAGATTTTTTTCTTTCTCTCTTTACACAAACAATGTGAGGTTTTATTTACTTACCCCGTGATACCAAATTTTAGTAAAAACTGGAAGTGTCATTTATATCCTTTTTATTAACTGTATCTTTATATGATTGTTTGTAGACTTGATTATATACGGTTTTGGTTTTGCAAATTTTACTTAGTTAAAATTGAGGTTAAAGTGAATGGATTTTAATTTAATTTTCAGTAAAAAATAAATGAGTAATATAAGATAGGATGATTCTATTTTTGCAACACTTAATTTCTTAAAATGATTTTTAATTTTTTACAATTAAAAGAGAGATAAGAAGAGAAATATAAAATTGTAAAATATTTATATAAAAATAACATTACTCTATAAAACATAGAATGATATGAAGTAAGATGGCCAACCATAGAAAAGAGTGTGGATAGAAACAGCAAAGTTGAGGTAAAATGATTTACCACTCAGCAAGTAAAGTTGAGGTAAACCAGAAAACATTTTTTGAATTTGATTACAAAATCACATGCCGTGGTCCTTTGAGTTGAGTTGAGTTTATATCCAATTTTAGGAAGCTGACAGACACGTGGCCAAGTGGCCCAGAGATCTAATTCTGAAAACTGTAATTTTATTTATGTTGATTCTGAAGGGTACACTTAATTACTATAAAGGTGGGTAAAAGGAGGGTAATGTGCAGTATGTGGATGAATAGAATATATAAACAACATGAGCAAAGCAGTTATTGATAGGTCTATTCATTAACCAGCATTCTGTAAACAAAAAAAAAATGCATTATTTTCTGAAGTACCAACCAATTCTGTCAAACTCACGGTGTTTTTGAAAGGTCTATTTTGAGCCCAGCAGAGACACAGATGCAGAGTTTGTTTGTTCTGTGTAGTCCCTGACCTATTTTGTTACCTTATATAGATATAGATAGCATAGCTAGCCTTTATTTTGTTCTGTTTCTCATTTCTCATATCTCATATATATATACATACATATATATGCTATTGCACTGTTTCCCGACCCTGCCAATTTGTCTATCAAATATCAATCATGTTGTTATGGACAAGTGAGCCCAGAGAAAGCTTTTTGTACATCAATTATCTGCTTACTACTGCATGCATAGCATATGCGGACATATATATACTAATGTGTGACTCTTTGTGCCATAATTTTCTTTGTCCAATTGTCAGACCAAAAGGTTGTAAAAGGGGTACCGTAAAGAGAATAAAATCAATAGCGTTATGTTGATTCGTTTTTCAAAATATTGTGTTGCTAAATAATAGTAATAATCTTACTGTTGCCCGAAATTCAGGAATTTATTTAGTTGGTTCATTATCTCAGTAGTTTTGAACAAGTTTTCATTTAATTTCTTTACTATGTTTGGTACCAACAGCTATTGGGATTGCAAAATATGATCATGCCTAAACTCTAAATGTGCCTTTGAATTTACTTTTGAACGAATGCTACAAATGGGTATGTGTTATGTGTCTCAATCTGCCATACGTGTTATCAGAATTATTCTGTGTTTAATCTTTGTTAGTTAGTTTAGTTATTATTAGGTTAAGTTAATTTAACATTAGTTTAACATTCTGTTAGAAACTCTTTATATACAAGCTCTATTTTCTCCATCAATGAATGAGTTCATCTTTTGCAATTGATCCATTTGTCTCATAAACTCGAATTTTCAACTCAGATGTTGTTACTCTTTGGTGCGTTGGGATGAACGTGAATTCAGCATGAAAGAATACTAATCAAAACACACGCAAAGAGTAGTTTATGTTTCTTAAAGGTACGTTTGCTCCTTACATATGTACATGTATATCCAAACACACTATAAGAATACAATATTGGAAAGAAAAAGAACAAATTCATAAACATTGAATGTCCATAGCAAGTTTATTTAAAAAGTTGTAGGAAATAGGGATAAAATTTTACATTTACTACATGTCTAGTGTGTAGCCATATATATATAGAGAGAGGAAATTAAAGAAGTAGGTGAAGAAATTGTAGAAGGAAAAAAAGCAATTCGGAAATATTAACTGGATTAGTTTGTTATGTATATTAAATAGGAGTGACAGAAGCAACAAATCAAGGAAATTGGAACGTCCCCTTTAGAAAGAGGTTATAAAATAGTGACCAAAATTGGAGATGCAGGGGATCGAACCCTGTACCTCTCGCATGCAAAGCGAGCGCTCTACCATTTGAGCTACATCCCCATGTTGATTATTTAAAAGAATATCTTAAATTTATTATTACTTGGATTTTTCCTTTTATTACATTTTTTTAAATGTAACTTTACTGTTATTTATAACGATGATATCTTATATATTTATTATTTATATTTTAAATTTAATTAATTTTAAAAATATATTATTAACATAATGTAGGGGAAAAGTAGCGGGTTTAATTGTTGATTATGTTAAACACACCAGTGGTTGCTCAATTAATACTTTATCACTACAAAATAATTGTTGTTTTATTAATGACTTCGTGTTGAATTTGCCTTTATTAATATATATTTTTAGTAAAAATTAAACCATTGAAATAAATATTGTAAGTTTATAATAATAGTTAGATATATTTATATGAATAAATAATTTTATTTGTATAAAATATTAACATATATTAATGATATATTAAATATTAATATAGATTTTGAAAATTTATATTAATAATTTATCTTTTATTGTATAAATATTTATATTAATAAAAATTATCCTAATATTTGATAATTTTTTATTTATCAGTAAATAATTTTTTGGTAATATATATATATATATATATATATATATATATATATATATATATATATATATATATATATATATATATATATATCTGAAAAGTGAGGGTTTGAGGAAGTTACTTAACCCACAATTAATTTAGATTAGGTGCCTTAGAGTCCCTTTATATCATATTTAAAGAGAGGTAGAGACAATATAGAAAGAGATGTTCAACCATGTAGCTAGGTGTGTATCTCATTCTCACCAAGAAATATTTCATTCTTTCTTTTCCTAATTCTAGACAGCTTTTCTAATTATATATAATCGCTTTGTTGATTTATTTATGTATTCTTTAGCGAAAGGGGTGTCTCCAATATAAGTGTGATCGATAAAACAAAAGAGAAAGAAAGAAAGAGATCCATGACATTTTTATGGGGATTAGCAAACAAAGAGAGAGTGGCAGCAATGATGGTTTAGGTTGTCATCGTTTTGCATGCAATATAGAAAGATGAGCAGAGAAAGAAAGGAACATACTTTCATGACTTTCCCTTTTCTGTTCTTCTCTTTCACTTTCTTTGCTTTACTACGGTCACCCACTTTAATCAGTCTCTTAGATTTCAGTAACAAAAGCTTCCTCCTCCTTTCTCCTTTACCTCATCACTTTTACTTTCCATTCATCTGTCTGGTTTATACCACAAACAGTGACTTACACGCTTTAATCTTACTTCGATCATTTCATTTAATATATATACGCATGTGAAGGAACTGTTCACAACCACAAACTATTGCTCTCTATTGTATATATTAATATATGATTTTGCTAAACCCATAGCCTAGTCAAATAACAAATTTATTTTCATCTTTATGTAAGCTTTGCTATTATTGTTGTGCTCTTTTATTTTATTATAGTTTAATTAGAAACCAAAAGTGAAAATTATCCATTTAATTATTATCATTAATATTTTACTAAAATATGTTGAATGGTTGACATTTTCTTGGTTCAATTCAGATAAAATAAATCTGAATTTTCTGTATTCATTTGTGAGAATCAAATGTGACCATAAATGTTCATAAAACTTCTACTTAAATGCTCAAGTTTTAAAGTTTGATTATCTAAAAATATCATTTTTGTCTAGTTATAAAAAAGAAAGTCATTTATTAATGTGATTTGCCGTTAAATTTGTTCTCGTTGATATAAATTTTATCTGATAAAAATTAAATTGTTAGTAATGTGAGACATTGAATTTATGATAATAATATGATATTATTTTAATAAATATAAGAAATTGATACACATTTTTTATTACATTGTATTACTAGTATAATACATTTCATAACTGTCAGGGTGGACATCTAATAATTATAGTAAAACCTTAATTTTTGTTAAGAGTGTAATAATAATCTTAAATATCATGAACCTAGATATGTAAATTGCTTTCAGTACCCCAAACCCCAAAATGGGAAGAACGGAACAACTTAGAAACTTTCTTGTCCCTGTATGATCAAAACTCAATAAATATATATTTTATCTGCTTAAATA
Organism: Canavalia gladiata; assembly: GCA_037954105.1. Classification (NCBI taxonomy): domain Eukaryota; kingdom Viridiplantae; phylum Streptophyta; class Magnoliopsida; order Fabales; family Fabaceae; genus Canavalia; species Canavalia gladiata. Next base: position 37,538,484 of record CM075662.1, on the reverse strand, counting down.
ATTTGTATACCTGTTGTTCATGAGTTGGCTCAAGCTTACGATGAAGTGATGATTCATGAAGTTATGAGAATCATGCATGTATAACTTATCTTATGACTTTTTCGAATGTCAGGTTAATCATCATTGTGTCGCATGACATCACAAACCTATAAATTCCATATAAAAAGACAACATGCAATTTTAAGAGTGGTACAATTAATCCACTAAGAAAAAAAAAACATTTAAATTCATGAAAAAGCATATAACGTTGTGATATACAACTGTAGCCGGGAGACAAGAATAAAGGGCAATTGAAGATTATACATGAAATATGATTATTTACCTATAAAAATTATCCTACATCTATTTATTTATATTTTAAATTCAACGATCGATAATTATTTTATTTTTTTAAAAAATATAAAAAAATAATATAATTATAAATGAATTTATAAATAAAGTGAGAATAGATATAAGATATTTTTATACGTATGACAATCTTATTTGAATGCATCTCGCAACCATGGAGGTGTCGTCATCAATTTGTATCAAATACGGTGTGTTTTGGGGAATAAAGGGCCGGGAAGGGAAAAGAAGTTTAAATTAACATATACTATTATTTTCTCTTTTGTTCTACACGAATCTTGAAAAACGGAAAGGTATAAATAGATATACGATTTTTTTTAAAGAACGATTAAAAAGGAGAACATTCATTCCTTGTCAAGTGACTCATTGTTGTGAGCTTAGTTTAAAAAACTAATTTATAGAGTGCATAGTTTCTCATTCTTACAAATTCCGAGAGATTCGAAGAAAGCATATGTCAAGTTTTTCTGATCAACAAAATAAAATCAAACACATGCAGAGAATAATCCGTGAACATCCGAATCTCATGGCAATCCCAATTCCAGTCTTAATCTCAATAGTATATTATATAGTAAGTATGAGAGAAAGAGATTAAAACAGGGGTTTACATCCTTTTTATTTTTTAAAATAATTAATATTTTTCATCAAAAAGATAAAAATACAAAAAAAAAATTAAAATAGTAAAAAATTTAATATAATTTTTTTTATCTCTTTTACTTGTAAATATTATTACGTGAGAGGATTCCAATGTAGTATAATATAGTTGATACCATACGGGATAGGATGTGTTTCTGGCGACATTTATTGTATAAAGTTGCACGCTAGGAGTTCTTTTCACGTCCCCAAAAATCTCTATATTCTAACTTTTGGAGTCAGGAATGAGTGGGAATTTGGTGAGTTATGGAGATCAGAGACTTGTATGTGAGATAATCAGAATCAAAGGCTCTGCGTCAATGCCCTTTGCAATTTATGGGCTCCACTCTCATTCCCTTTGTGGGTCCCATCTACATTCCCTTTATCTCATTATCTTTTCCTCACATTCCCATTCTCAAAGCTGGACCCGTTGAATTAAAAAAAAAAATTGTAAAAATATAGAACATTACCTTTATATATAAGGGAATTATTTAGGTTTGTTATTTATCAGATGTTACGTGCGAGGTTGATAAACTTAAGGCAGGTAAATTGAGTAACTAGCATATACCGGCCTTATCTAATGGTTGAGAAACTAAAATGCATATATATATATATATATATATATATATATATATATATATATAATAAAATGTATATTATTTCCCTATAAGTTTGTGTGAAGTTGAAAGTTGGTTACTCCTTAAGTAATAGATGTATGATATTCAAGTTTTACAAATTAAAAAGAAAAAATAGATATGGGAAAAACTTTAATTACTTCCTAATTATTTTTTTATCGACAAAAAGATAATATATTAGCATATATAAGTACTATTGATCATAACTATTTATTTGGGTTAGGTATCCTTGTACCATGTTAATTAATACATTTATTTTTGCTGATAAAAAAATGTGTACCACTGATATTCTAAAGAAATAGAAAAGGAGAAAGAGGAATGTTGAACCCACAAATACATAGAAACCCAAAAGATATAACAGCCTAATTAAGCTTCTGGAATCCGTCACCTAATTATGTACACAGGACCCCATATATGATTCCAACCAGCTATATGAACCTCATGTACCCAAAAAATCACATCTGTCCAACAGAAACCAATTATATTCACTTAAAAGACCTAAACATGATTTTCTAATTAAGTAGGGATAAGTAGTGTGTAATTATTATCTCTAACTTTAAGAGTTGTAAATGTAATTTTTGAAGAATAAAAAAGTAATATTTGGGTGTAAACCTTACATTTTCTGATGAGATGAATGATAATAATTGTCCTGCATCCATCCTTTTGAAGTATAACTGCTCTTAATATGTGGGTTTCTCAAAAACTTTTTTTTTAATCAGATTTATTACTTTGATCATGGCAAAGTCCTCTATCATCAGTTAATGAATGAATGAATAGATGAGTGGATGGTGATTAATGCTTTAGGTAAACCAACATATCATGAGTCATGACTAGAAAAATTAAACTTTTGGCACTTGTGGTCATCAAATATCATTAAAACTCTTGGTTTAATGACGTAGATATGAACTTGTCTTTTCTATCAAACTAAGCTATAGGATCTTCCAGCTGTGAATAAGTACTACATAACCCTAGGAGCTGTCCAACCACAGGTCGTCACACACAACACATATTTGTACTACATCTTCCCTTTCTTTTTAGAAAAATGGGAATAATGACCCTTTTCCCAATTAAAGCTGTGCAATTCTAAATTCCATCCAAATTAAATTTGGAATTGCTTCATGTTTAATTTGCCTTGCAAATCTTGTGGTACGGTAAAACGTTGTTAATTACTCTCGATAGTCGATAATCCCTTTGTAGCACACGTGGGCCTGATCTGTCTCAGTTAATGAACCCTAATTTTACTTTCAGGCTTTGTTGAAAATCTGTTAGTGAACATGCAAACCAAATCATTCCATTGAGTAGCACCATTCATTTTCTATCACAATGAGTAAACTTCACATTCGAAATTAGTCCATAAAGGGATCCTTTTCTTCCTACTAGAGAAATCCTATTCTTCCTCACTTTTCAAACTTTAAAATATTATGTTCCAATGATTTGAGCACCCCCTTTCAATCAAAACCACTTCCTTTTTGTTTTGTTAAAGGGCTTCCCATTGATGACCCCAAAATGAGTGATCCTCATTATTACCTATTTACTGCTTCTGTGTCTTTAATTACAAGAGAAAAGATATAAAGAGTGACCCAATAACATAGATTCCCCCCTTGTACCCCTGGAAAAAATAAACTTACTAATCACACATATTATGATATGTGATTACATAATACAAATTTGATAAATTTAACAATTATGTTTATCAAATTTTAAATAAGTTAAATATATACATGTATGTGCATAATTTTATATATAACATTCATTTATTTAATATTTTAAAATATATTTTTATCTAAGAGTAAAAAGAACAAATTCTAATTATATATAAACAATTAAAATCAAAGGTCTTATAAGTTACATAACTATTTAAAAATAATATATGACTTTTATATTTTATTTTTAACCATTTATAATACAATTGAATGATCAAAATTTACTCTTTTTTTTAAAAAAATTTTTACATCTCACTTAATACGTCATACACATATACTCCTTACTGCTTTTTAGCTTTTTAATTTCTCACAGCTAGTAATCAGATCACATATATGAAGGCTCTATTCATGTGACAAGTGTAAACGACCAGAGTCATTTAGTTTATAAAGGTATTAAATAGATATATTCCATAAATTAGCTTTTTTCTAAAAGTAATAACCTAGCTAAGTGATATCTGTGACTTTGACCGCAAAGAGGCGCTTAGTATAAACCTTAGAGGTTAAACGTTCCAAGAACTGTTTCTTTATATTTCTTCTGATGAGTAATGTTTCCTTTAGCATGTTAAAAACAAAAAAGGATTAACATATATAATATATTGAATTTGGAGAGAATAACACATTTAATATACCCATAATTCCAATCGTACTTTGAAGCCATAGAAATTTTAACGTTCTTTTCACTCACTTCTAACCGACGCTTAAATATATTGGCCATATTAACGGATTTTCTTCTTTCCTCTCCTTTAATTAAGAAGCTACATAATTAGAGTATTAAACTTATATTATAATTTTCTTTTTCTCCTTATATTCCCTTTTTCTTAAATCTACCTTAAACTCTTGAACAGAACATATAGTATTGGAATCCGCGCAATATAATACTTCCAAGATGAAGCTCTCACTCTAGACCCTAGTCCTTTTTAAGTTTTGTTATCTTCTTATATTTTCTTTTACAAATTATAATCTTAAAAGTAAAGGCTATAATGATTAATTTTTCTCATCATACAAATCATGCTTCGAATCTTGCAAGGGTCAAATTAATGTGACTACGTGAGGACCCATATGCTTCCTTCATATACAGTTGGTCAAAGCTATGTCTAATCCTGCCTTCTCAGTAACTATTTTGCATGGGAAGACGTCACAACCAGTGTAAATATAGTCAAGTACAAAAAGGTGAAAATGCAATTTCATCACCAAACTTAGTGAGTAGAATTAAGAATATTCATTCACATGGACAATAAATATGTACTAATACAACTTGATTTTTTTCTTTTTGTCTATTTTTTTTATCTTTATCATTTCTCCGTCACCACTTTTTATTTTTATCATCATTTTTGTCTTTTTTATTTCTCTTCTTCAATAAAGAATGAGCAACCATCTTTATTATCCACATTCATATTAGGGACTTATTAAAAAATATATATTATAATAATTAAGTTGTTGTCTAGATCTATGAGTATATATTGGTTCCCTGTTTTGTTTCTTGATTTAAATTTAATCACAATGATTCTGTCCTGGTAAAGTTAATTATCTAAATCCCCTCTTGTGTAACAATATTCTTATCTAAGAATCTGAGATATTGAAACGGTATATGCACATATGCATTATCTCGAGATCCTACCTGATCTACCTTTCATACATCTCGATAAGAATCTAGTCTAGTAAAGATAAAACAAAGCTTTTACCTCAAATTTAAAAACCTGGGAAAGAAATAATTAAATTAAAAAAGAAAATAAAGACAAATTTAATTAGATGGAGATAGTTGGTTATATTCATCCAATGGTGAGGGGTTATATCAGACAAAAGTAGTAAAATGGTTAAACCACTAAAAGTTGACAATTAAACTGTTGCAGAACATGTTCAATTTCTGGCTTCCAAGAAACCACAAATTAAATGGAGACATAGTGGGATGAGGATTGAATAAACAAAACATGAACACAAATAGGTAACCATTATAACAGTTTTGCTTCCTTTATTTGGTTACAGAAAAGGTATGTTTTAAGTGGGTGGTTGGAAGGGGAAGATGAGATTAAGACAAAAGGTGATTGCAGTTTGCAGAAGGAGAGAGAAGTGAGGCTGAAAAAGAACCAATAATGCTAACACAGGATAGCAGACAGAGGGTTGCTTTTTGGGTACTTGGGGAATAAAATACTGTCTCTCTACGAGGATTGGCGTGAAGAGAGAGACCACAAGGCTAGATAGCTAATATTGGACCTCTGCAATGCAATTTTGTTGTGAATAATCTAATAATCAATATCTATCTATCTAACTATATACAAATTTGAAAGATATAAAAAAATGTTAAAAAAAGAAAAATATAATCTACTACTTTGCTTTCTAAAAGAAAATAATAAAGAAAATCTTTAATCACACTGGCTGGCTTCTTTCCCCTTTAGTAACTTTTTTTGAATTTCTGCTGGCCTTGTCTGTCTATTCAAAAGATGATGTGGAAAAGGGTGGGAAACTCTGTGAGTCCGAGTAAAATTTTGAATTGCGGGTCCACTTACTGTGCTTTCTAATTTCCTATGCTAATTCATTTGTTTACAAATAATGTAGCAGAAAATATCATTTAGTCTCCAGAATCATAGTTTGTCTGGCCCTTTATATTATGATAATAATGATCAACATGATAAAATAAATGCATGCACATTGTTGTTGAAGCCAGCAGATAGATGATTAGCCAACCGCAGATGACTGCAATCTTCAGCTTTTCATACGTCTATAGTGCATGATGCTCTTTACAAATACATAATCTTACATCGTTTTAGCTAAGTTTTTAAATTAGTAGTATCTTATCGCTTAAATATGTTCAATATTATAAGTGAACTGAACTAAATTGACCTCAAGGGTACGTAAAAATGTACACAAGTTTTGTCATATTATTATTATGTATATACAGCGCATGAAAAGCAGCTCAAATTATACAATTATATATTAAAAACAATAAAAACAGCAGTTAATTAAGTAACTTATTTCTGATTGATACAACAGATAAACGTCACGTATCAGAAACCAGAAAACAAGTAATTGCAGGAATACACATAACAGTAGACCAGTGAGAGAGAGAGAGAGAGAAGGCAGTGAAGTTGAAATAAAAAAGGTGGCTCTTTAAACCAAAACCAAAAGAGAATTAAAGAAAAAGAAAAGAATAAAAATGATGAGTGACGAGAAGTATAAAGAAGGTGGTGAGGCATAGTTCAGGTATTTCTAAAGCCTAACATATCTCTCTCTCTCTCTCTCTCTCTCTCTCTTTTTGTGTTTTTATTTGAGCTTACATACACTTGTGTTTTATATCCTTTCACTTAGTTTAACGTTCCTCTGATCCAAAGAGAGGAATAAAAGCAGTTTCCTAAGTGATCCAAGCACAGAAACAAAGAGGGTGGGGGTGGTGTTTGGAGAGAAAGAGAAGAATAAGAAGATAAAGAAGAAGAAGAAGAGAGTGGGTGTGAATTAAAAAAAGGTTCCATAAGAAAGGGGGTGGTGTGGGGGGTGGTGTTTTGTCCAAGTTATGCGCTCAGGAGTTTGTGCATTACAGCAGACCCTCACAGCTGAGGCTGCTTCAGTGTTGAAGCACTCTCTAGGGTTGGCTAGGAGGAGGGGCCATGCACAGCTCACTCCTCTTCATGTTGCTGCCACTTTGCTGAGCCTAAGAGCCAGTTCTTTCAGAAGGGCTTGTCTTAAATCTCAGCCTCACCAACCTTCTCATCCTCTTCAATGCAGAGCCCTTGAACTATGCTTCAATGTGGCTCTCAATAGGCTTCCAACAACACCTTCTCCTTTGATTCATACTCAGCCTTCTCTTTCCAATGCTCTCATTGCTGCACTCAAGAGAGCACAGGCTCACCAGAGAAGAGGTTGCATAGAGCAACAGCAGCAACAGCCTCTTCTCACTGTCAAGGTTGAGTTGGAACAACTCATCATATCCATTCTTGATGACCCCAGTGTTAGCAGAGTCATGAGAGAGGCTGGCTTCTCTAGCACTCTTGTTAAAAACAACATAGAGGACTCTTCACCTCCTTCTGTTTTTCAATGTTACAACAGTTCTGGTGGTGTCTTCTCTTCTCCTTGCTCACCTTCTTCTAGTGAGAACCATAGAGAAACTACCTTCAACCCTTGTAGTTTCAGAAACACTCATCATTTCTTAGCTGCTTATAATACTTCTGAGTTAAATCCTTCAGTTTTCTTTTCTCCACCAAAGAATGCTTATTCCATCACTACTGCTGCTTCTTCCTTTAAAGATGATACCAGGCTTGTTCTTGATATCCTCTCGAGGAAGAAGAAAAAGAACACTGTGATTATTGGTGACTCAGTGTCATTAACTGAAGGCCTTGTGGGAGAGTTAATGGGAAGGTTAGAAAGATCAGAGGTGCCTGATGAGTTGAAGACAACCCGTTTCATCAAGTTCCAGTTTTCACCTGCCACTTTGAGGTACACGAAAAGAGATGAAGTTGAAACAAAACTCTTGGAGCTGAAAAGGAAGGTGGATTCCGTTGCATTAGGAGGAGAGGGTGGCATTTTTTGTATTGGAGACTTGAAATGGACAGTGGAGGAAGCAACTATCAGTGAAAAAGAGGAAGATGGAGAAGTTTCTGGTTATAATCCAGTTGATCATCTGGTTTCAGAAATAGGAAAGTTATTCTGTGACTGTGGAACCTCAAATGCTAAGGTGTGGTTGATGGCCACTGCTAGTTATCAAACATACATGAGGTGTCAAATGAGGCAACCCCCTCTTGAGAAGCAGTGGGCTCTTCAGGCTGTTCCTGTTCCATCAGGTGGACTTGGTTTGAGTCTCCATGCTTCCAGGTAATTAATTAATCTCTTCTTAATTTCCTTAATTATTAGTTTGATTTGATATAATGCTAAAAACACTAGCTAATGACTAAAAGATAGAAGATGTCTTGTTTAATTTGTTTGACTTAATGCAGAAAATTCTACATATAATGATTTATATATTAAATGCAACCAAGATTTTTTTTAAAGAAAAAAGAAAGAAAGAAAGAAAGAAAGAAAAGAAAACATAAGTACAAGTTGTTCAGCCATGATGGTTTGTTGAAAGCTCAAATTGTTTTGCATTTTGTTGAGGAGTGCGTACGGTGACTGAGCTATGCCAGAACCAACTGTGAAAAGCATGGTTGGTTGGTATGGTAGATGTGAAGCAGACCCTTTCTGCCTCACTTTAGCTTTGTCAGTATTTAACCTCTTTCACGTTACGCATGCACATGATATTAAGTTGAAGAAATAGAAACAACTAGGCTTTTACTAAAGAAAAGTAAAGACAGAAGAGTTATATATTTTGCAATATTCCTTATTTCAACCACTGTGATATTAAGTAATTAAGTAATTAAGTAATAAGAATGGAATACTAATTATTCTAAACTCAACGGTGTCTATTTGTTTAATTCCGGATGTTAATTTGGTGAAATTTCTCCACTCAATTTACAGTGTTCTTGATTCAAAGATGACCATCTCCCAGAGCCCATCTCATATGTTGGAAACAAAGCCTTTCAGTAACAAGGAGCAGGTGGATAAACTCAATTGTTGTGAAGAATGTGCCTCCAATTATGAAAAAGAAGCTCAACTTCTGAGACCAGACCAGAAGAAAACGTTGCCTTTTTGGCTTCAATCTCATGGCATCGAAGACCATAAGAAGGTATCAAATTATTAAGTGAAAAATTGAGAGCCAAGTTAATTTTTCTGTTCATATGTTTATAATCCAAGCCAAATGATCATGCAATAGCTTTATCTATTTTTCTTCTTGTTGCTATTACTCGAGATTTGAAAAGTAGTAGTGGCTTATGGTTTATGAAAAATGCAACATTTTCAGGATGAATTAAGGCAGTTGAAAAGAAAATGGAATAGACTATGCCAGTGTCTCCACCAAAGCAAACAGCCCGAGAATCAATGGAACTGGAACAACAAGAGTTACAACTCATCAAACTCTATATCCTTTGCCAACAACAATGCCACTTTGAGCTCCACCTCCAACCTTGTCCCTCGATTCACCATTGAGTTCAGTTTCAGCGAGAAAAGGGAAGAAGCAACCGAAGCAGTGTTGAGTGAGAACATGGAAGAAGGTAAAGAAGTAAAGACTAGTCTTGCTCTTGGAAATGGTGGTTCTTCAGGTGAAACGGTGGGGGATATAACTGATAGTAGAACACTGCAGCGAGCTCATATTTGTAAACTGTTGCAGGATAATGTGCCATGGCAGTCTGAGACTGTTCCTTCAATGGCAGAGGCCTTGGTTGATTCCAAATCGGCAAAGCAAAGTAACATTACTTGGTTATTTGTGCAAGGCAATGACTCCATTGGAAAAAGAAGATTGGCACTTGCAGTTGCTGAATCAGTTTTTGGCTCAACTCAGTTGCTCCTTCACTTGGACATGCTAAAGAAAGAGACCTCAATAGCCCCATTTCATGAACTGCTTGCAAGAGCATTGAAAATTCACCAAAAGCTTGTGGTTTTAATAGAAAATGTTGACTTCGCTGATGCCCGGTTCAAGAAGTTCCTCTCAGATGGATTTGAAACAGGAAAGTTTGCAACTTTAGAAGAGAACTCAAGCCAAGTAATATTTATATTGTCAAATGGTGGATCTACTGGCATTGAGGAGCAAAATGAGGACTTAGTTATGAGGTTACTGTGGCAGGTAAGTGAAACCAAGCCCAACTTGGAGACACCTTGTTTGGGCCACAAGAGAAGGGCTGAATTGGATTTGTTTTCCAATGTTAAAAGGCCCAGAATTGAAGAGAAGGAAGAGGCATTGTTTGTTTCTTCCAAGCAAGGGATCAACAAAAAGAAAGACTTTTCAAGACACTCAAGTTTTAATACTCTTGATCTGAATTTGAAAGCTGATGAAGAGGACAAAGCAGGGGAAAGTAGTCCTATTTCAAGTGATTTAACAAGAGAAACTATAGTTGATTCACTGAATCCAAATGGGTTTCTTGATTCAATTGAGAACCGGTTTGAGTTTAATACAAGTCCAAATAGGGAGAATGAGATGGCAGAATTGTTCTTATCTAAGATTAAAGGGTCTTTTGAGGAGGTTTATGGGAAGCAATGTTTGGTGAATTTGAGTGTAGATGAGAGGGTGATTGAGGATGTGTGTATTGGGTGTGGTTCTTTTACTAACACCTTGTTTGAGAAATGGCTGAAAGACATTTTTCAAAGCAGTTTACAAACGGTTAATTTTGGAGGGAAGGAGAGTATACTTTTTAGACTTTCTTGGGGTGGTAAAGGAGATAGAAAATCAGATAGTGGGTTCATGGGTTCTTCTCTGCCCAACAGTATCCAAATTAACTACTTCATAGAGTGAGCCATTTTGGGTACCCAGGGTTTCTTGTAAAATTGTCCACAAGGTGTAAAATGGAATAGTTTGTGTAATTGCCAATTTTCATAATAGCATGTGTTTGTTTTACATCTTTACACCATTATGGTTATTCATTTCTCCCTCCTGCTTTGCTTTGCTTTTTATTTATGAGAATTTTTAATTTATTTAAAGTAAAATTAATATTTTCGTAAGTGTTTATTTTAAATTTCAATTTAATCCTTCAACTTTTCTTTTATTTGATTTAGTCTTCTAATTTAATATTTTGTTACAATAATAATTTCATCATTAATTCTATCTAAAAACTTGACAAAACTTTGCAGTCAACTTCTCTTTTATTTGATTTAGCCTTCTAATTTAAATTTTAGAAAGAAAAAAAGTGAAAGAGAAAAACAGGGGAAATTTTAGAGAAACTTTATAAAGAGAGTAAGAAAGAAATTTTAGAAAAAGTAAAAAATTTAAAAGGAAAAAAATGAGTCAATAACTGGTTCGACCGTAAAATAAGCTTAAATAACTCATTTGAATGTTAATGATTTTTTAAAAAATTTTGAACTCATAAACTAAGTCCTAATTCATACGGTTTACGGTTTAGTGCTTTCTTTTATCTATTGATTTTTCATATATAAACTTGTTAGCCCTCTCAATCGCTTAACTCACGTGAAACTAGAATAAGTTATATTAAATGAATTTGTTTGATAATTTTAATAATATTAATTAGAGTGAGTTAATTAGCTGATTCATATAATATATCTAACCAATTTATTTAAATGTTAACAAATTATTTTAAAATTTTGAGTTCATAAACTAACTTTAACCTATAGAATTTAGTAAACTCTTTAATCCTATGACCTTTATATATAGAGACTTTTTAGTTCTATAAATTATTTTGGTTTTAAGCTATATGAATTAAAGTTGCATTATATTTAATGGTTTTGATATGGTAAGTTTATCCAATATGTAATAAGGTAACTTTAACTGGCATCTCTTGTACTTATATTCTTATACGTCGGGTCATAAAAAATTACTTCCACATGTTACAATCATTTCTTCAACAAAAAAACATTGTTTAACTTAAAATTATTTCTATGTGGATTCAGCTATTATTTTTCAGAACTTTACACGAGAAAAAGCGTTCCACAAGGAATTTTGCTTTAGTTGCTTTCAAAAGCTGTAAAAAAATGAGTTGCATATTTTTTTATTCTATTTTGTTGGATTCTAACTATAAAATTAAGAAACTAAAACCACACCTGTAACAGAGTTGTCCACATTTCTGAATAATCAAAGTCCAATTTTCGGCAACATGATAAAGATAAGTTAGAAATCATGGAGAGAGAAGAGCAAGTATCAACAAAACTCAACATTCTCTTCAAACACTTTCGATTTTGCAATTAAGATGATTATTTTCATTGATCGTGTGTTTGTTTGGGTAGAGTAATTTAAAATTATTAAAATTTATGTATTTAAACAATAAAAAAATTAAATTTTTTTAAATTTTTATTTAAGTAATTTTCATATTAAATTAAAAAATTAAATAACTCTTATTTAAAGAAAATTTTAAAATTTTCTATTATTTTTTTAAAATTATTATTTATACTTCTTCTTATGCATTATTCTTCTTTTAATAATTACTTATTTTTATTTAAAAATTTCATACCCAAACGTATGAATTCTTAAATTCTTTGAAATCCCTAAAATTGGACACGTCATACACCCTTAACCCCAACTTTCAAAAATATCATATTGGATGCTAAACAAAAAAAAAAAAAAAGGTCTTATATGTCTACTTTTTCATGTCATTTCTTTGCAAAAAAGAAACACAGAAACCAGGTTCTTTCCCACTATCTAATCCCTCTGTCCCTTAGCTTGCTAACTCCTCTTCCAAAATGAAAAATTTCTTTCTATGTCTTAACAATATTTACATTTTAATATATTCTAATTTTCTTTATATATCCCTCTTTTATCATATTATATATTGCATTCCATCTTTTTTTAAATTTTTTTCTTTTCTTCCATTTCTCTCTTCTTATCATTTATTACACTCTAAAATAGAATATAAAAATATCATATTCTTAAATCCACCATCAGCTAGGTTGTCAATGTTAGTGTTAGGTAAGCTGCTAAAGTAAGACTGTTAAAATATTATGTTGATGGTCTGATGGATAAGGATAAGAAGTATCAATGTAAATCTTTGTCTTATCTTTGACGAGAGGAAGAAACTATAGTCTAAAATGGAAACATTTGAAAAACTCAATTAATAATGTTAAATGTCACATATATGCCTTCATTAAGTTACAATAAATAAAATATTGGAGCGAAAATTATAATTACAAGACCCAAACGAATAATAAAACTGAAATCTAAATTAAATTTTAAAAACAGAAATATTAGTTTTGTCTTTATTTTAATTAATTTTCAAGAAAAAAACATAATAAAATCCAAACCAAGTGTTTGATTGATCGAATTTTCTCTATTCAATATTGTTATTTGATTTTAGTTTATTATAAATGTGTTTCTGATTCAATATTTTCAAAAAAATTCTTCAAAAATATATAAAATAAACTCATGCTAATTACTTAAAAAATAAAAATAAGATAAATTATATTTTTAATATAATAAATATTTTTATAGCAATGTTTATCATTTGCCTCATTTTATTTCATTGTTTGCCTAAACTAAAGAAAGAAATTATATTTCTATAACACATTTACATAATTTTTATATATAAATAAGAGAGAAGAGAGAGACGAGTTATAAAATAAGTGATATTATAAAAAATAATAAAGAAAAAAACAGCATTATAAAAAATTATTTTATGAACGATATATCTCTTAAGAAAACGATATTCTTTTATCATTTTATTGCTTGTTAACAATCAGTGTATTTATAACATGTTCATATGAGTTTTTTTTTTTCAGCAGGCCACAAGGATTAAAAGCACTCGGTAGAATAAATTTAAATACTAAATTTTCCTTGATGAGTTGTTGTCCCAATCAACTGGAATAAGAAAATTAACTACTCGGGAACGGTAAAACTATTTATCAAATTCGATAAATTAAAAAATAACAAAGACAGCTCAAATATGAGAGATAAGACTGGATTAAATTTGACGATCCTTCTTTCCATTGCTTTTAAATTCTTGTTGTAGCTTCCTTCACTCTAACCATATGCTTTAATCAAAGGTAACTCAAGTCATTGGTACTCAAAAAATGTTTGATAATATAATTTTTTTGCAGTTTAACCCTAAGATAATATGAAGAAAAAAGTACTATTCAATGATATGGTATATAGGGAATTAAAGGAACACGAAAATATAATGCCAAACGAGTAATTAGCATTTGTAGCCGTAAGATATAATGGAATGAAAGCTACATTAATCGGCTCTACAAGTAAACATTCTTTTTGTTTTCCCGCTTTGAAATGATATATAGAATAAAATGACACAAATTTCTTATGTTACCTTTTCGTACGTTGTTTTGTAGTCCCATTATCCTTTGGTGATTTTTTTTCTTTCTCCATGTGATGCTATTGAAGAACACTCATCATTATTATGTAGGGCTTCCATGCACAAATATATATATACATATTTGAAGTAATCCAACCCAACCGAAGAAAATCAAAATGATAAAATAATAACAATTTGAGAAAATCTATACCTCCCTCCGCTACAAGACAATATTGACGCTTTCTGGTTCTAATTTATTTCTTCAAAACTGTATATCATTACTTTGACCTTAAAGGTTTGTATGATTGATCAGCAGAAGTGCGTCCTTTTTTCTTCTTCGAACACAATCATCGATTTGATTTTCTGCATTAGATTAAGATATGATCATGAAATTTTATATTGCTTTAGAAAAAAGCACTTGAGTGTCCTGCTGTTTTAATTATATAAAGTTACTCTATGATAGGTAAATGATCATTAGATGATATCCTGTCATTATATAATTGAATTCCAGCATGGCCCATATTCATAATAATGGACCATGGTGTGTAACAAATTTTACATGAGACATGATTATGAAAACTTGGTAATGTAGTCTATAATATGATACTGAAAAAAAAAGCTAAATAAAATGATCCACTAATTTTGAACAATGATATCATCATATTTTAAACTATCACACAAATGAAATTAATACAATAACATAGAAGATAAAATTCGATCCCTAGATGCGATATGCATAATTGAACCAATGATTATGAATCAAAATTATAAAGGAAAATGATATTCACATGTAATGATTATATAGAAAATTTAAACTATTTGAAAAATTATGACATACTAATCTTTTTCTATTCTGCGATGGAAAAAAGCGTGAAAGTACTATCTATGACGGCCCAGCTCAAACCTTAAGATATAAGTTCCCTTTATTTAATTTAGTATAAGAATAATAGAAAATTTCTACCTACTAATAGTTGTTTGGAAAGTCCATTATAAATCAAGAAAAATGTTAGCATGACACTTTCTAACACACTCGGGTGCATAATAAAATAATCTCATTAAATAAAGTGTGTGAATTTAGGTTATTTGGTATGAAATCCACATAAATTTTATCCTAAAATAAAGAATGTGTTCTAAGGCATTCTAATAAATTAGATAACATTTTATTTTTAATATATTGCCTATTATATGAAAATTAAATAAATAAATAATAATGTATAATGAAATTGGTGTTTTTAAATTTTTCTAGGTGTTAAAAATTTTGATGTCTTAAAAATTGAAGTGTATGATAGTATATTTTAAAAAAAAAATTATATACTTATCACATAATTTTTTAAAATACAATGGTATCTTTTAATTGAACTCAAATATAATAAATAAGATAATCTTGATATAATAAAAATTATATATTAAAACAATACTATACATAAAATTTTTTGAGAATTTTAATAATTAGACATTAAGATTATACTAGTCAATAGTTAAATGGTAACAATAAAAAATAAAATTATCTTAAATTTTCAAAAATTAAATAAATAAATAATTTATAAATTAAATTAAAATTTTAAATAATAATTAATTCTAAAATTTTAAAATAATAATAGTAATAAAATTTAAAATATTTTAAAATACATAATTTTTATAACAATTTTTAAATATTTTAAAAGGGTTTAAAAGTAAAAAAAAGTTTTTAATAAATTTATATTACAAATAAAAATATATTAAATTTGATGTTTATTGAATTATGAACTAGATTTTAAATAGATAAATTTAATATATAATATATTAATAAATTAGTGCTTTTTAAAACTAAAAATAAATACTTTGGTAAAAATTATAAGCTCAACTCTTATATTATACTTCATAACTTTTATATGTTCTGATTTGCATAAATAAATTATGTGTATATATGATGATTTATAAATATTTTATAAATTTATTTTTATTAAAATATCTATTATCAATAAACTTTTTAATAACTTAGACATGATAATATTAGATATACCTATATTTTTTTTATTGAGTCTTAGCATTATAAGGACTTTCTAATAATATAACTTAAAATATTAAAACTTTAAAAAAATTATAATATTTAATTTTATAATAATATTATACTATCTTTTGTCTTATATATAATTTTAACATTTAAAATTATATTTGTTACATTTTATTTTTTAATTTTGATATATAAAAAATTTAATTTATATAAATATTTTAAATATTACAAATTATGTAAAAATAAAATTTATTCTTACTACATAAAATATAAATTATATCATGCAATGATTATTTATAAAAAACATATTTTATTATCGTACCTTTTCTCTTTTCATATATATATATATATATATATATAGTATTTTTTAAATTATCAACATAACAATAATATTATTTTAATTTTAATCATCATAAATTTTTATAAAAAAAATATTAAAAAATTTAAATATCTTATCATATTTAAAAAGATTTAAAAATTTTATTTTAAAATAATTCAATAAAATCTTAACTTTTTTATATAATATAATAATCAAATTTAAAAAATTAATTTCAATATTCTTAATATTACAAAAGACTATTCGTATGTAAAAGAAAGATTCTTATAAATGAAAAAGAAAAATAGAATCACTTAACATACTACAAATCTTCTATAAATACATTTACGAGATAGTTAAATACAAAACAAAATTTACAAACTGAATTTTATTTCTTTACATAAAACAATTCAACAATAAAAAAAATAACTATAAAAATAAAAATTATATATAAAAATAGATCAAGTAATTAGACATGTATATATGATATATATATATATATATATATATATATATATATATATATATAATACCCATCTTATGATTACTTAATTTACACTCTAATAATAATCATGTTAAATCAGATTTATATAAAAAAATAAAATGCAACACATTTAAATAATTTTTTAAATATGAATAATATTAAAAAAATTTCTCAATAGATATATTCTTAAAATTGTAGAAATTTTTTTATATATTATAAGTTTTAAAGTATGATTATACTATTTTTAAGAAATTATGTATTTATGGTTAAATTTGAAATCTAATAAATCATTCAAAGGTTAAAAGTTAAAATTGGTATAAGATTGGATGCATTAGATTTGTATAGTCAATATTGTTATAAAAATTATGTATTTTAAAATACTGTAAATTTTATATTTATTTATTATTATTTTAGTTTTAAAATATTTAAAATTTATTATTTAAATTGTAAATTTTAAATTTAATTTATAAATTATTTATTTATTTGACCATTAAAAAATAATTATTTTTAAAATTTTAATTTTAATTTATAAATTATTTATTTATTTAACCATTAAAAATTTATTATTATCTTATTTCTTTGACTGTTAAAAAGATTTTGCATCGTTATTTTTCATTTCTAATCATTATGATTTTTATTTATAATTGTTGGTTACATTGAAACTTTTTCATATATATTATTCTTTTTATTCTAGTTTTATACACTTGTCTTTTTTTTATTAGTTTTTTTCTAAAAAAAAAATCACATCATAAGTATACTAATAATTAACAATAACAGTATCACATATGAAACATTAAATTTTTCGATTGAATGTATGTTTTCCACTAAGGTTTCCTCTTGAGGAACTTTGTTTTGGTTCTTTTACAGTGTTAGTGCTACGCTTAGTATTTTGGGTCCCTTGCTTTAATTAGTGCTCTAAAAGAGCTAGCGAATGCCTTCATTTGAAATAAAAGTGCACGATGATACCGTTAATTACAAAGCTTTTCGAAAGAATAAGTTAAATACATTAAAAGGTATTAGCGCAATAAGCATGAAATCATTAAGTAAGATCGTAGAGTTGATATTCTTTTGGTTATTGTATTTAATGTAGAGAATGTCAGATTATCCCCCACCCAGAAAAATAGAAAGTATGATCATGTGTTTGTGTATTGATGTGAAAAGCTGTTATTCGCAAATCACTGGTAGACGATATAATTAATGTTTGCGTAATTTTGCTTTTAGCTAAGCTTTTATTTACATTAGTATTATTGTACGATGTTTCTGCATTTGGTAAAGGATAAAAACCAATCTCTAGCTTACTAGCTAGCCTCAATTGTGACAAATTAATACATATTCTTAATGAACTACATCCTTTTATATTCTTAATCAACTACATCTTTTTATCTTTTTCTATGATTATTTTTAGGATAAACTATTGATATTTTTTAAAAAATTTCAAAAAAATATTTAATATTTTTTATTTTTTATATTACATAAATATTTTTAATTATATAATAACATAATACAGTATATCATTGTCAATTATATAATTTTACATAAATTTTTTATAATATTATATACATAAAAAATATAAAAATTAAAAAATTATCAAATATTTTTTTTATAAATTTGGTATCAATGTAATTTATTCTTATTTTTATATCTTTTCAATATTTTACAAAATATTTAAGTGATGTTTCTTTCATATAATTATATTTTTAAAAATAATAGTTTTAAAATATTGTTCTTAGTAAATTTATATATATATGATTTAATATTTTTCATAATATTTTTAAAAATTTAAATAATAAAAAATAAAAATAAAAATATATAAACATGTGATAACTTCCAACATTTCCATAATTTCCATCCCTTAATCATGATAGATGAAAGCTAAACAAAAAAATAAATATAACTTAATTTTAGAAATCAATTATGAAAAAAATTTAAAACTTATTCTTAAATTCATATTTCCAAAACAAATTTGTAAAAGTAAAACACACTCTTAAATAATTATTTTAGTTTGAAATGATTAAATATATAAATAAAGTAAAATTTAAAAAAATTACTTCTTAATTATAAACAAAAAAAGATAGAAGTAAAGTGAAATTATTCTATTTTTAAAATAATTAACTATATAAAAAATAAAATAAAAAAAATTACTTCTTAACTATAAATAAAAAAATAAGAGTAAAGTGAAAGAAAACATGTTTTATAAAAAAAATGTGAAGGAAGAAATTAGTGAAAGTAATAGCAATTTTTTTTAATAGCAAAATGAAGGAATATGAAATTGGATAATCAAAATTAGGAAGTTATTTTTTTTTATCTTCTAATTTTACTTTCTGCTTTTTTTTTATGTAAAAAAAATGAAATTATCTCTAAAAATAGAAAATGATAAAATTATTTTTATCTTCATTAATTTAAGTTGATGAGTGTAAGTATCAAAGGAGGTTTCTCTTCTCTTCTTCAACTTCAATCAAGTAAAAAATGTATTTATTCACCAAATGGATTGAATAATTTTTTATTATGATTGTTGTAGATTGCATTTCGCATATCAAAGTATTGAGGTTTGAAGAAAATATGTTTGCTTGAGGTAAAGTGAAAATGAATTTTGCAAGTAACTTTCAGAAATGTAAATCTAAGAGATTTGGATTTCTTTTCGAAAACACTTATTTGGAAGGCAAAATTTGAGAATCCAAAAGCTACTTGTCTCGAAACGTATTTGGGTTCCGAATGTTGATTTTCAAATGCTTAGTTAGTATTTTAGAACTCGTTCTTCGAAGTATTAAGTGAATGTTTTGAAAATTGATTTCTAGAACACAAACAGACTTCCAAACAAGCAGCTTCCAAAATCTTCATTTTGTCTTCCAAATACGTGTTTTCGGAATGTAAATAAATAAGTTCTAGATATGTATATCTAGAATCGTTAAATTATACTAGTGTCTAAGATTTATTTATTTTTATTAGAAATGGATCTCGAAAAATATTTACTTTGTTCTTATTCAAATGAAATTGATATGTCAATGTTTAGAGAAGATGATTAAAAAGTAAATAAAAAATTTGAAATTAACTTTTTCATCTATTTATACAAATACTATAACTTTTTTTTTTATGTGTTTGTGTTCAAAGAAAGATGTATTTTTAAAAGGAAATGAAATCTTAATCATAAATAAAAGTGCATATTATAGTTATACATTCACAACTAATATGGTAAATAGATTGAGAATTTAGTAATTAAGTTATAATATTTCATGTTAAAATGTTTCATGTTATTTAATTAAATTATTCAATGTCTTTGTGATTAGGTGTTTCCTTCATATGGTCATTTATTAAATTGGGATAGAGTTATGGCTAAAGACAATGAGTTTATTATTGTCATTATTAGATGAGGCAAATGTGGTATTGAACAAAGGATAATTGAAAGAAATAGAAAATATAGATAATATAAAAATGAGTTAGCACGCAAGATGATTAGAACTAAAAAATGTAGGTGTCTCTTTAGACTAAGAGACAAACATTGAGAAATGATGAAGATTGGAAGGTTAACGTTATATGTCGATTTCACAAACATAATATAGGTGAAACTTTATTAGGTTATGCGGTCGACTAAGTATGAAAGAAATGTCTTTACTTAATGAAATGACAAAGAATTTGATAAAATCGAAAAATATTTTGTTAATATTAAAAGATCATAATGTATATAATGTGACCAATATCAAGTAAGTGCATAATGCTTATCAAACATATCGAAAATTAGGAACGGGACCTAAAATAGAAATTCAATATGAAACGTGACTAATATATGTGTTGGTATAGAAATGTTGAAATGTCAATGTCATGCGAGATACATTTTGGACACATTAAGATGCTATTAAATTATTAAATGCATTCCACATTAGTTTGATCATCAATAACATATATAAAACTAATAAATATCCACTACCGTTATCAAAATTAACCTTCTTTGTGGGTTTTACTGATTTGGAATCTGAGCGTACAAATAACTTTATATATTACAAAAGTTAAGGAGGTTGTTTTTTAAAGATGGATCAATCACCCAAGTTATTGTCACAAATAGAGACATTGCATTGATGAATGTCGTTGAAATAATATTTCCAAGTTTAAGACATTTGTTATGTCAATTTCATGTATATAAAAATGTTAAGGCCAAAGTAAATAAACACTTGCAGTAGCGTCTACATGACTTTCTCCTACATAACGGTCATATACATTTTGAAACCAGCTAAATCTAACATTCGCCCTTCGAGTGTGAAGTGTTTCCAGGTTTGCCTCTGACTCTGTTACTCCTAGAAGCTCTTTGAACACCTCACATGCAATCTCTCTTTTCATTGGTATAAGATGCAACAATGAAGACACATAATTAAGGGTGATGGTCAACTCTCCCACATGCAAGTAAAAGTTGCATATGTCCTTGTACCACGTCTTGGAAAAAGCAGAGATCAATTCTCTATCAACATTAGAATAACTACAATATACTAGAGGTCCCACACCAGAATCCCGTATAATGTAACATACATATTGATCTTCAGTTTCCTTCATCTTCCTTGCATGAGTTATCGACTTAAAAGCATCACGTTCCTGCAAAACATAATCACAACCATATAAATTAATTATGCAATGACTTCATACTCCATTTTAATAATTTAAGAAATACACACAATAATAGTTATTACCTCACCTAGCCATAAGAAACCAGTAATGTGATCTAGCATGAATGAAGCATAGACACATCAGATGGATCTCCTAAAGCAACAACCTCTGCATCTTCAACAGTATATATATATATATATATATCGCCATTAAATAACAAAATAAATATTAATAATATTTAAAAATTAAATAACAATTTTAAAAGAAAATACATTTTTTACTTTTCATAAATTCTGGAAAGGTGTATGCAAAATAAGAATATGATTTTTTGAACGTCTATTTTCGAAAAAGTATTGAAGTGAATTCCAGATACGTTGTTCTGGAAAGATGTTTCTGTAATACAGTTGATATTTTTTCAAAAATACGTATCTGAAATAGAAACTATGTAATCCGAAAAGCCTTTTTTAAAATAGATTAAATTACTCTCTAGACAAGCATTTTCGGAAGCTCATTAAATCCATTTTAGAAAAGGTCTTCTGAATCACATAGTTTCCCTTTCAGATACTCAATTCGAAAAAACATCCAGCATTACAAAAATATCTTTCTGAAACATATGTTCATACTCATTTGTTGCAATGCTTCGAAGGAACAACGTATCCAAAATTCACTCAAATCCTTTTTCAAAAACAAACATCTAAAATTTCATATTTTCATTTTAGAATGTATTTTCTAATATTAGTGACCTCTTTTTCTAAATATTTCGAACATATATTGTTAGAATACAATTTACTTCATTCAGAAAATGCAATTTTGGAACGACTGTACCTCAAATTTCTATCCTAAAATTATTGAAGATAACACGTATGTAAAATAAAGGAAGAAGACAAAATGTAACATTTAACCACAGTAATGAACGTTCAACGATAACGGCTCTTTATCTACATAAGCAATAGCAACTATTCAAAAGAGAAAAATTGAAAAAGACGAGAGAATGACTTTTAATGAAAAAGAAATTTTGATATTTAATTTTAACAAAAATTAAAAAATATAAAAAAAATAAAAAATATAGGATGTAGAAAGCAAATCCGTCCAAGTGTGAAACAATTTCTGTGAGCGATCACTTCATATGTAATTAAAGGGTTAAATATGTTTTCAGTCCCACTAAAATATTCAAATGTTGGTTTTGGTCCCTTATATTTAAATTCTTTGGTTTAGGTCCTTCATTTTTTAAAATACATTGATTATAGTTCCTATATTAACTTAAATTATATTAAATCAAAATATATTAATCATGATTTGAAGATTATAATCAAGACATTCCATATATTATATGGTTCAATATATTTATATTAAGTATCATATTTGTAATTAATGTTGTCAAAATATAATTAATATAATAAAAATATTCCATATTTTGATATATTTATTTTTAAAAATCTTCTAAAATTATAATTTATAAATTTATTTTCTAATAATTATTATTATCTAAATAATTATTTATAAATTTTGAATGATATCAATTTTAGAATGATTCTTTTATTATTTTAGTAACAAAAATTTATTCTATTGTTTTCAATTTAAAATTAACACCATAATCTTAATTATATGAGATATAAAATTTAAATATTTTAATATTATTGTATAATTAATTTTAGGTTTTTAAAATTTTTAATATTAAATTATGTATATCATAAATTTTAATTAGTGGAAATAATTTTTTATATAAAAACATTACATATTTTCTAAATTCTAATAATTTCCAATTATTTTATGTTAAATTAAATATTAAATAAATCAAGAGAATTCATAAAAGTATATTATTAGATATTAAATTTAATATATAAAAAATTTTAAGTTTTATTATGAATTTAAATTAGTCAAAATTAAACTGAATTATTAAATTTTATAATCAATTTAAATATAAATTAGCTTTAAAAATAATAAAAACAAATTAATACTAAATTATGTTAATATTCTAAATTAGTTGTATTGCAATCTTTCATATAATAAAATAAAAGGTTAAATATATTTTTAGTCTTTTTAAAATATTTAAATTTTGGTTTAATATAACTTAAGTTAATATAGGGACTTTAATCAATGTATTTTAAAAAATAAAGGATCTAAACCAAATGTTTTAAATTTAAGAGACCAAAACCAAAATTTAAATATTTTAAAAAGACTAAAAACATATTTAACTCGTAATTAAACTATCCAAACCCCATAACAAAACCCCTTTTTGTTGGTCCAACCGTAAACAAAACCTAGTGGACAGCTCTACTATTTTTTCTTTGGGCTTTGATTACTCTTTTTTTTTTACTAGACATTTCTTTTGGGTCCACGACTAGGCATTGATGGCTCTATTCTCTTTTTTTTTTTTGGTCTATTGTTGTCACTACTCAATTAACGAGCCGACACCTATATGGGCGAAGTTTAAAAAATAAAGTTAGTTATAACTAAACCAAAAAAATAAAAAGAACCACCAACCAAAGGAGCTGTCTTCACCAACCAAATTAGGTAGCTTCTGAAGTGGGGTTGGTTCACCTACTCGTCCTAGGGTCCCACCCACCTAACCCTCTATTTTGCGTTTTCTATATCTTTTAATCTTTTAATTTACCTTCTCACTCGGCCTCCAGCATCATCACATTCGCAATGGCAGCGGAATCGGAGGTTCCCCCAAATTTCTGGGGACACATGCCCGAAGAAGAGTACTACACCTCACAAGGAGTCCGCAACACCAAATCATACTTCGACACTCCCAATGGAAAAATTTTCACTCAGAGCTTCCTCCCTCTCAACCTCGAACCCAACCAAGTGAAAGCCACCGTCTTTATGACCCACGGCTACGGATCCGACACCGGATGGCTCTTCCAAAAAATATGCATCAACTTCGCCACCTGGGGCTACGCCGTCTTCGCTGCCGACATCCTCGGACACGGTCGCTCCGAAGGCCTCCGCTGCTACCTTGGCGACATGGACAAAATCGCTTCCACCTCTCTCTCTTTCTTCCTCCACGTCCGTCACAGTGACCCCTACAAGAACCTTCCGGCGTTTCTCTTCGGCGAGTCAATGGGGGGATTGGCCACATTACTCATGTACTTCAAATCAGATCCAGACACGTGGACGGGCCTCATCTTCTCGGCGCCGCTTTTCGTGATTCCCGAGGACATGAAACCCAGCAAGGTACATTTGTTCCTCTATGGTCTTCTGTTCGGTTTGGCTGACACGTGGGCAGCGATGCCGGATAATAAGATGGTTGGAAAGGCCATTAGGGATCCCGAGAAGTTGAAGGTCATAGCCTCTAACCCAAGGAGGTACACGGGCCCACCCAGAGTTGGGACCATGCGGGAGCTCCTTAGGGTGACCCAGTATGTACAGGATAATTTCTCCAAAGTAACGACGCCGTTTTTCACGGCTCATGGAACGTCTGACGGCGTTACTTGCCCTTCCTCATCCAAGCTCTTGTATGAGAAAGCTTCCACTGAGGACAAGACCTTGAAGCTTTACGATGGAATGTACCATTCTTTGATTCAAGGGGAGCCCGACGAATCTGCAAATCTTGTGCTTGGGGATATGAGGGAGTGGATTGATGAGAGGGTTCGAAGGTATGGACCTAATAACAATTCCAAATAAAAAAATATTCTATTCTATTTTTCATCCGATTTTTAGCTAGACCCTGCTTATTAACGATTAATGAAATTGTTATTATATGGAAGGCATCATTCTATGGAGTGCTACTTTTAGATTTTCCGTTAATCGTTATGTTAATGTACCTATTATATTGTGTGCAAATCATGTGTCACACCTAAGGAATTTGCGCTGGTCCAATACAAATTTAGTTAATCCGGCTATCGTTTTTTCTTGTCTAGTAACGGCGATGATTAAATTTATTGTTCCATTGTTCCTACAAAAGTACGTTCAGTCACATTTTGACATTTCGAGCTTATATACTCCCGGTGACTCTTATACAGCATATTTCTACTTAATTTACAAAGGTTGATATTACTCTTATATATTGTTACCAATCCGTTACTAAAACTTGCGAAACCCTCCTTGAGTTACGATTCAACGCTAAGAAGGAATCGAGCTGAAAACAGTTTGGTCGATGTTGGGAAAAGCACAGAAAAGTAACCTATTTTTATTTTAGCTGCCTGACCATTTTTGGTATTTTCTTTGGAATCTCTAGGCACAGAATAGGAGTTTGAGACACTAAATACTGGGCATTGTTAACTAACATGAGCCACATTAAGTAGAAAGCAATGGCAGCTGTAAAAGCTGACGGATTCGTAAGACCGAACTTCAACAAAACAAATTTGACTCTTCAGTGTTGCTGTAGTATGCTTCATCAGCCATCCCTTTGATTAAAGGCAATTTCTGTAAAGCTGCCTATTCTTGAAATGGCAATATTGCATAGATAGTTATGACGAATGTAGACACGGCGAGAACGAATGTAGACACTACCAAATAAAAGAATAACTGCAACACGCGAATCGAATAGTCAGTATTAAACATACTACCCAACACCAACCGCTCAGAATAATGGGGGAAGAAAAAAAATTGCTTTCATTACTTGATATAATTAGCGTTTAACACACATCTATACAAAGACCTCATATTTACATCTGTTGGAAAACTTACTCGTAATGGAAAAAATGATCTAAGGCCTAGGTTAGAGCTGCTGAAAAATGTGAGCAAAGGGTAAACTTACTGACCAGGTCAAGGAAAGGCTGGTATACCAATTACTAATCTAAAATCTGGTTAGGTATCTTGGAGACATATACAAAAAGAATGACAAGACGTACTATTTTCTCACCCATGAGCAAACAACCCAATATTGTAAACCAAGCCAAAGAAGCTACACTAAATCGGGAGGTGTTCTATACGAAAGAGGAATCCTCTGGAACACATGCAGGCAAGCTTGATAGATCCATAGCAGTTTTGAGATTGAGCAAAGATTTTAGTCTTCTATGAACCTCATCGCTCAGAAAATTGTTCTCTTCAACAATCATTAAAATAGCAGACTTGCAAGACTCCTCGTCTCTGAACGCCAATGTCCATCTTCCATCAACAAAAACTTTTGTTCTCATTTTCCCAGAGTCATTGAATTTGACAGGATCTAGAAAGGGTAAAGAGGATGGTCGAATCCGCAAATGTAACCATGCTGCATGCTCATCATCAATCCTGGGCTAAACAACGAGGACAAGATTCATAGTAAGATTATTATATAATCAGGGAAAATATCACACCAGAACTTTTGAAAATAAGTTACAATGTTTTGTATCTTAACCAACAAAACAAATTGAGAAAATTATAAAAAAATGAATTATGGACAAAATGCAAAACATTTCCAGTTCAAAACGACAGCCAGCCAAGTAGGTAGATAAGTCAAAAAACAATCAATTCATCAACCAATCGAGGGTTATTTATGCCAAAGCTTTAAATTGAGAAAATTATAAAAAAAAATGAATTATGGACAAAATGCAAAACATTTCCAGTTCAAAACGACACCCAGCCAAGTAGGTAGATAAGTCAAAAAACAATCAATTCATCAACCAATTGAGGGTTATTTATGCCAAAGCCTTAAATAAATTTTCCAAGAAATACTTTTTTCCTAATTTTAGAAATGATTTTGCACCATAATTGTCAACTAACCCAATGACTTGGGTCGATGTTAAGAAGCAAAGGTAGAGGACAACTATACATACATTGCACCCAGCCAAGGGCACAACAACCCGAATGACTCCATAGGACTTCTTCAGAGGCAATTCTTCTGCAAGAACAAGCCACCCAGATATTCCTAAAGAGATTGCTAGAAAGCAAAACTGGTGCTCTTTTCCCCTCTCGAAAGCAATTCTACAAGGCACAGCATTAACTGCAAATAGCAAATAAGAGTTTCAACAATAATTAGTGGATTGCAGGGTAAATATAATAGAAAGTAGCTTTCATCTATTGGCCAGAAAGGAATTACATGTAACATAGAACCTAATAGAAGAAAATTACTATATAACAATCAAGAAGAGCCACGAAAGGAAAAAGGATGTATACAAACTACAATTTACATAAATTATTAGTTACAAGAAAAACATTTTCTTCAAATTTCAACTAGGTGGGATTTACTCATTTGTTGCCTGCTGTCAGGTTTATTTCCAGAAATTAATAAATATTTGGTCCACGTAACCCTTTTAATCTGTGATCGCAAGTCATGACATGACATGTTTGCCATATATTTTGCCACTTTGGTCTACAAATCAGCCTTTCAACATGCTATTTCTTAAACTCTCACAAGCTCATTGATCATGCATCATAGAAAACATAATCAATTCCTGTATTCACTGAATCACACTACAGACAGACCCCAATGCTTTGGAAGTACAGAGGAGAGAAATCATTTCAGGTATGATCAATGGTTCACTATACAAACTTTGAAACAGGCCACTCATGACAATGTCAGACCAGCTTAGCTTTCTTTATTGTCAGTCATTAGTTTTCATTGTTTGGTATAAAGTTGCGGATTTATTACTATTTGATTGGTTTTTACTATTTTAATTGTGGCTATAAACTTTGCGTTGGGTACCCAGACTATGTTTTGCAGTTGACATTACTATTGAGATGTATTTTTGTTCTTTCTTTTTACCCCTCCCTTCCTTATCTTTCCTTCTTGAAACTCCTTTATCTGTCCTACAGCCAAGCAAAAACCTCAGGTTACCCCAGTCGAGAGAATAAAAAGGAAGCTACAGTTCAGATCACTAACCAAGGCTGACTTCAGTGCCTGCCTTCAGGCCTGACACATCAAGCCCAGAAGTCTGGGAGCGGCAATTTGCAGGGAGATCTCCAGGAGGACAAATTGGAGGTTGCTCAGATAAAGCTCTGCCAAGAGTGAATATTTGAAGTTGGTGCAGTAGTACGAACACCTAAAATGGGAAAAGACAGCATAAAGTTCTTCACCATCTGGAGGTAAACATTGCTACCCAAACCATGAACAGCCTAACTTGAGAATCCCTTCACATTTTTCATGTCATACTGCAGTTGTGAAAAAAAAAAGTAGTGGAGGGAGAATAGGCACAGACCTTAACCAACTCGTGCATTCTTTTTCCAGCAGCAAAAGATGATCCTTTTGGAATATCACCTGTAGTAACAGCAGAGATCACTTGAAGGGCTTCTTATTCCCCCTTCCATAGGAAAAATCAATGTTTAAACAGGTACAGGCATACCTTCTGAAGCAAACTTCCATGGTCGTAAAAGCATGCACTTTGGTTCTTTCCAAGGAGATGATGACTCCATTGCTACAGGTATCAAAAATTTCTTGTTCATGCATATACTAGTAAATCCCTCAAACAGAGCAACAACCAAGCAGAACAATACATATGATACAAAAAATCACCTCTTTTGCACTTTCTCCACTCATCACAGAGAACGGAAATGAGGAAGTCAGGCCAGATACCTCTAATCTCCTCTACAATGGCAGATGCATAATTCTTGTAAGAAACCTGTATTAGATAAGAAAACTGATATAGTTGTATTATGAGATGTAAACAGTAGGGATGATACTAGTAGGACTGCAAGGCATTTCCATTAATTATCATGCTTTTTTTTCTATTAAATCACCTCTTTTCCATTCCTGGTATATACATGGTCACAAATGTGAATGAACAAAGCATGCTTTATCAAAAAGTAAAATCTTTTAAATCCCCACTTATTATTTCTACAAAGACAATAATTAAAGGAGTTAAGGGATTTTTAAACCTTGTCCTTTCATGGGTGTTTCAATTTTGTATTACCTTCGTATTTCTACAAAGACAGTAATTAAAGGAGTTAAGGGAATTTTAAACATTTTCCTTTTCATGGGTGTTTCAATTTTGTATTATCTTCAGCATCAACTCTCCATTCCTTTATTTTGACCTAAATATAGCTGTTTATAAATTTAGATATCCTTCAGGCTCATTTATGGGTGTCACTCAAAAGGGAACGATAAATTATACCCATATATTTTGTGAATTATTTGATCGTTAATTATTTAAATTATAAGTAAATCTGTATAATTAAGGATTAATAAAATTTTGATTCCATAACAAAAGTTGCCAAGGATGTTAGTTTTTTATGTAATTGTGTGATTTGTGTCAGTATCTTCTCTATAATATTTTCAGAAAGCAATTCAAACACATGCACTTTGATACCTTTGTAAACATTGTAATCATAAGAGAATGCACTAAATTCTTGTGGGTATTGCTAGAAAAAATTCGTATGTTATTACTTTCAGTAATTCAAGATGATTGCTGCTAAGTTCTGACTCGTTGTAAGGAAGCAACTGCCGCAATAGCCAACCAGCATCCCATAGCGTTTCTGCAGATATATTAGAACGGCAACAGAGGCTCACTAATGCATCAATCACCTGAAGAACAGATCATATATAATTATTAAACTCAAACATGTAGAACTAAGGTTATGTTAACTTTTCCAATATCTTGAAAAAGAAAACCATCCATCAGAAAAACAGGTAATTGCTAACAAGCATTTATGATTTGTATGGATGATGAGTGAAATAAGAAGGAAAGAAATAAGACAGAAAGAAATAGGAAGGTGAAAAATCAAGTAGAAATAGGATGAAAAAAAAAAAAAAAATTGTTTAGATGGATAGAATCAGGAGGAAAAGAAAAGGAAAAAATTTCTCTTCTCTTGCTTGGATAAGTGGAAAAGTTAGTAAAAAGAAATAAATTGATAGTATAATTTTTGTTTTATACTAATTAAAAATAAAATTAAACTTAAAAAATCTGATATTTATTATATTATCTTTTATGAATATATAAAAGGGGCTGGGAAAATTTTGTATTTATGCATAAAACTCCTATATCCACCAAGGGACTAACTATAAAGCACAATCATCGAGTATTCTAAAGTTACAGCTCCATGACTTCAAATGGAAAGAGGAACCTGCCAATTGCAGTCGGGGACTTTTGCATTGTACAGAGCAACTACTGAAAAAAATATATATCAGCAAGACACCACTGAATACAAACATTTACCTGAAATCTATGTGCATGAGGGCTTATTCCCACATCAGAAGGCTGACAAGATATTTCATACTGCTCCTGTAAAACATTGTAAATGTAAGGAAGCCAACCATCAAGAAATGGAGATTCTAAAATCTAAATATTGGTAGCAAAATTGAAATTGTCGATTGCTGAAGAACAGAAGGAAGTACAAACCTTGATCTTTTTATGATAGACATCAATATCACTACTGAAGCTATTCTTGGAAGAGAAAAGCTGCTCTTCACCTGAACCCTCTCCAACTAAAGCTTGCTGCACAAATATGCAATGCCAATCAAATAGCATGTCAACCAAACTCATCAAAAGTGAATTGAAGTGCTGAATTTGGGCCAGTTGTACTCTTAAAACGACAATTATCCTCCTTTGACATGTGTACTGTATATACTTTAGCATAAAACATCACAAAAAGGTCACAATGTGAGCTTATACCACAAGTCATCATTTATGCCAGCTCTCAAGCGACTCAAGGAAGCCTATGCCACTCAAGCTTTTATCTCATCGCCTTACTTTTCTAAGAGGGGATTGTGATTTCACTCCTTACCTCGCATGTCACCCACAGGAGCCCACTCTTCCCCCACTGTATCCCCTTTCATAAGAACCTCATCAACACCTTGGACACTCAACACACACCAATAGACATTCAAGCACCCACTTCTACACACACAAAGCATCTCATATCACTAGAAAGATCACCATGGCAAAATCTCTCCTCCTTCCTCAGCTTTCTTGCACAAGGTGCCCCCCTCTTCTTCACCAAGTACACAACTAGAATCTATTAACTAGGTTTAATATATGCAATAGGTCCCCTTCAAAACTATTAGAAATGTGTTATAATGTCTAGGTTTAGTACATTATGTAAACTTAGTAATTAGGAAAATGGTATCTCAATTTATTACATTCATCATATAAATATCAGGTTTCAGGTGTAGTTAAGACACATGATCTTTAACAGGTGCATCTCTTCTCTCTCTTTTAAAGTGGTATTTAGAGGCTTGGGGGACCCATTGTTCTGTGATGAAAACTTTTATCGTTGGCCATGTTTCAGTTCTGTCCACCACCAACTCTATCATGATCCCTTTTCTTATGACCATTCTCTCTCTCTGCCACACTTTCCTCTATGGTGATCGAGATAAGGAAGTCCACATGGCGCAAAACCACTAGGATTTATTGCTAAGGGAAAGTCTTCTAGCTTAATATGTTTCTTCACAAGTCTTTCTAAGGTCTCAAATAGACTCCTTGAGCAAAGTTTGATAGATTTAGCACTGTCATTCAATAATTTGAGATCATTTGGGATGAAAATGTGAAATTGACCAGTGTCTTTTATCGCCACACGGCAAGAGGCTACATCTTTTTGACTAAGTATGTTGTTCAAGTAGATAAGATCATGAGAATGTGTGTGTATGTGAGAGAGAGAGACAGAGAGAGAATTTGTGAATCTAAGAATTCAATGACTCTGAAAAAGAACATGATAATGCAGTGATACAGTTTGAGTCTATTTAACTATTTATAGTAATCAGTTACTAGCAGTGACCTGCAGCTGATTCAGAAGGTAACCTGTAATTCCCTCAACAGTTAATGACAGCTCAGCTGATTGAATCTAACTAATCTGAGTGTGCAAAACAGACTGAACTAAATGATAACAGTCTGGTATAACATACAGGGCAACTATCAAATTTTACAATGTAACACGCAGAGTGATGACACTCAAATATATGTGGACTATATTGTTATCAACGACAGCAATCACTATGGCATAACTTATGTAAATGCATCTTTGTCATCCCCTTCAGACCAAAGATCTTGGTAAACTGCTATTTCTTGGGAATTGAAGTAGCACAATCCAGGGATGATATAATTATCTAATCAAGGAAGTATGCTATTGACCTTCATGAGGAAAAAACTTTGTTGAATGCCTATTGACACTGTTATGGATCAAAAAGACAGATTTCTACCAGATTATGGTGAGCCATTATCAAACTGATAGGATTTAAAACAGAAACTTTATTGAATTGCACCCAAATTTGGTAGATAAATTTTCCTACAAGCCTTGAGCCAAAGCTCTCCTTTGAGGAAATGGTTATCAGCCATGCAAAACAGAAAAAAAAAAAATACCATACACCAGAAACTGTCCACCCTCTTCCTATTTATCTACACCACATATAATTAAATAACTGCTACATAATTGTCCTACCATGTAACTGCCCTATTACACAATTAAATAATTACTGCATAACTGTCCTACCATATAACTGCTCTATTACAAATTCCGGGCTGCTATTTTCTTATTTCTCCTAGGGTAAACACCAAACAAGCCACATTTTGGGTTTAATCTCTACACAACTCAGAACTTGGCTTGTATCTGGACTTTGGTTTGTGACACAAACCCAAGAAGACATAGAATATTGATCGAAAAATTGAACTACCTCATGCTCATCTCTCCAAACATCTATTTTGGAGTAAATCTAATTAGTCGGTTTCAAATTCCTCAAATGAAGGTCCAAGGTGTCGTGATCAGTGTCCTAAAATATATTAAAGAAGCTCCAGGAAAATGTCTTATTCATGAGGATAAACAAGATACTACGATTGACACATTCAAATCCCAATTGGCCTAATTTTCTTACTCATAGACAATCTTCATCTATGTATTGCTGCTCATAAAAGGTAACCTAATGTATTATCAAGATTAGATGCTGAAGCAGAATGCCGAGCCATGGCATCCACCACTAGCAAACTCATTTGACTGAGCAGCTTCTTAACAAGCTTCAGCTAGAGGAAATAATGCAAATGAAAGTAGTTTATAATAATCCAGCTGCATTATATATCACCTTCAATCTTGTTTTTCAGGAAAAGAATAATTACAATGAAGTAGATTATTGCTTCATCAGAGAATAGATCCAATTTGGAGACATTACCAATAGTTTTCTTTTTTCTTTTTTTCAATTAAAATGATCAATTAGCAAATGTTTTCACCAAATCTTTGAGAGTTCTTTGGATAAGTTATCTTTATAACAAGCATAGCACATTTGGCTTATATGTGCTAACTTAAAGGAAAGTGTTAGAGACGTGTACTATTATGTAAGCATTTAGTGTAAATGTCTAGGTTCAATGTATAAAGTAAATATTGTAATTAGGAAAATAGTCTTGGTATTTATTGCATTCATTTTATAAATAACAAGTTAGTGGTGTAGTAGAAATGCACAGTTTAAAACATATGTTTCCATTTCCTCTATCTTAACAAAACCCATCCCCAAATGCTGTACAGGCAAGAGAAGGTGTGCAAAAGCCAGTTATCCAATGTTCATACAATGAAAAAGATCAAAATGGAAAATATGGTATACCAATAATAGTTTCTTGTGTTGTTTGCGTTGTGGAAGGATTCCAAGCCCATCTAGCATTGTTTCATTAAGTTCTACAGAAGGAGATATGTTAAGTAAACAAAAATCAATGCAACAGCAAAGCAAACAAAAAATCAATGATACAACCTTTAGTTTGCAGCAGAGTTGCAAGCACACTCAAAGAACCCAAAACTTGGATGTCATTTCCTTTTGTTAAATATGCAAGCAAAACCTCCCTACATCAATCGTAAAAGTCATTGGGGGAAAAAAATAAAAGACATTCTATAAATTCATAATTTCAAGTAGAAAAATTGCACCATTATAATATGTCAAAAAATAAAGATTTAAAGTCTATTATACAAACAAACTCCCAAGATCCTAGGAAAAAATAGTTTATTGAAGCATGTCTCAATTCTAAAGCAATAGGAAGCCAAGAAACATAACATGCTTGCCAAGAAAAAATAGTTTATTTGAATAACTGAGTATTGTCAGGATAGTTTGATCTGGCATGATATATTCATTAATATTTCCCGGTCCAGTGACAAGTAGAAATACAAAAGAAGTGTTCTATCTAACTTAGAAATAGTAACAAAAAATACAATATAAATATTGCACCAAAATATGTGGAATTTACCTTAAAGAGAAATTTGAACTGCTACAATCATTTTGCACAAGAACACCATCCGAACAAAAACCTGAAGAATAGAAGAATGTGCAACATTAATCATTGAGTGTCTTGTATCAAAATTGATAAGATTATCATTATCCAACACTTGGCATTCAGATGCAAAACCATGATCAGATATGTAGCCATTGAATTTACCCCCAGAACTTTTGGTAAAGGCCTCTATGGGATAAAAAAGAGCAGCAGCTATGGTATTTGCCAAATCCTTGAGTTTGACTATCCTCAGGATGCAACAAAGTAAGTAAAGTGAAGTGACAGCACCACTTTGCGTGTCCTGGAATAAGGTACAGACATTAATAAGGACAAGTTACAAAATCAAAATCAAAATATGTCCAAGAAATTTTTTTTAAGATCATTGAACAAAGACAAAGGTGGATCAAAGTGAACAGACAAGGCGATAAACTGAACTTTCGTACATTATCAGCCATGATCCTCAAGGAAGGAAGAAGTAATGGAAATATCAAAATCATCAGAATGCTGTCTGTAATTAGCCTCCCAACATCAGGAATTCCAGCAGAGACAACATCATTAAAATAGTACAGATTATCCTCAATTTCATCTACAGCAGCAATAATTGTAGAGATTGAATCTGGGCCCGGATTTCTGTCTCAGTATTCAGTAACCACAAGTCCACAATTGCTTTTTCAGGACAAAGTGGAATCTTAAAAAAATACACAAAAGAAAAGAAGTTGCTTACGTCAATGTATCAGAAACCAGTTTATTTAAATCGAAACTCTGCTTCCTAAAAAATGAAACCAGGTTGGAGAAGTAATCTTTGTGAGGTGTGTTGGTTATGTATCTATTAACAGAGTCATCTCCAACTGAAAATTGTACAACAAATGTATTATAAAATTATAAATTTTTGCCATTATAATTGAGTTCTGGAAGGAAATGTGAAGGAGGAGAAAATTCACGAAGAGGGCTTATGTGAAACAATAAAATCTCACCATGATAAACATTAAGGGTCACAGCCCGTACTGCAGTGCGAATCATGTTCTCCTCATGAAAGGCAAAGGATATAGCCTCAACATACAGTGGAAACGAAACTACTTCATCCTAAATGCACAGGAAAATATAGTAACATATTTGGATTTTGGATATCTCAAAAACTAAGGCAGAACCACCCTGATCCCAGCCAAAAGACAAAAAAAAATCAATTATACTTTAAAGAAATAATAGACACAAAAGGTTAACTACAACTATGTGGAAAAAAAAAACTAATGATCACACAAGATTTGACTAATACAGACTAAACAACATTTGAACAGGCTTCTCTGTCAAATTCATTCACTGGGAAAATATCTAAAACAAGTTTTTATTGAATTTCTCCCATGAAATCTCTATAAAAGTCTGCTCAAAGTACAAAACTAGTCTCATTTATCCATCTTGTAAAGTCAAGAACTAAAACATGGCCCTTCTTTACAATTCCATTGCCAAGAACACGATAGCCACTAACTAATAGTTATAGATACAACCTTTCCCTGCCTACCTTAAGAGCTATAATTCAAATCATCAGAATAAGAAAAAGACTTTGAGAGCATCAAACTTACACCATGAGTCTTCACAAGCAGTGAAACTGAATTCTTGTTCAATTTTCCACTTATTGCTCTTCAAAAACCAGAAAGACATAACAGTACAGAGAACTGATTAGCAATATTATACAAAGGAGAGGGGAAGAAAACAAAAATATACTGGCCCCAGAAAACAGATGCTATGCAGTGCAAACAATCATCAACCACCATTCACCAGTTCAATAAATAAAATAACTTAAAGGTTAAAACAAACCTTAAAAAGGATATGTAGTAAGACAGCAGCTCTTCGTTTTGAAAGTCAAATGAATAAGTTATCAGGTAGTTTATATGTTCATTACTAAACATATAGTCTGCAAAAATTTCAGCAGAGAAGATTATTAACCCACCAACATTTACACATCTCACTGAGAAACTAAAGGAAGTTGGAAATCCATATGATAATCAACCTACATATAGCATGTTCACTTTTCAGGTTCTGGACCATAATGCTTACTGATTGCAGCAACTGAAGTGGGACGCACTCAGTCCTGCTAAGTTTCAGAACACGTACAAACTCACCCATGACTTGCTTTTCCATGAAGAATCTGCCACAAGCTAGGACACAATAAACTTTCAACCAACAATAATTATACGAATATGAACAGAAGCACTAAGGATCCTCACTCAAAGAAGCTTGGGTCATTTTGATCACCATATGTTATCAACTCCGCAATTGATCTCAATGCCTCAATAACAAAATCCTTCAACGCAAAACACAAAAAATCGGGAGAACCGCAAAGAACATATCAAAGATTAGGGGTAGCTAGTTATAATATTACCTTATTAACCTCGTTGATAATTTGAACTTTTGTCACTTGATCAGTTAAGGACCTGAAAACCGTAACACAAGAAGAAAATAATCAATTATTCATTAAATGAATTTTCTTTCAACTATGAGTGGGCCAAGGTTGGGGAAGATATATACAGAGCACAGTTCTATGCATTAGTTAGCCAAGATTCAGAATGAGCAATTGATAATTTTTTGGTGAATTTGAGTGAAATGAAGAGTGTGTTGAAAGAGTAAGAGACCTGAGTTGAGCCAAGGAGAAACGATCTCTGGATCTCCAGAAGGAATGCCACATGATTGAAGAATCAAACCTCGACACTGAGCTCAATTGAATTCATCATGCTTCGAAACGGAGACCGCTCGATCCTTCATAGAGCAGCTTCAAAGGAAGAAAGTGAATGCGATTTGTGTGATCAGACAGAGACTAGGGTTCTTTCTTGAAAGATCGAGAGTTGACCAAAACACTTTAGCTTTGGATTTTGAAATAAGTACAAACATTAATAACGAGCAAGATTGACAACTGACCACCCAATTTGAATGAAAGATTCAAATATATAATCAGGATTTTATTTTTGGTGACTATTTAATTAGGATCTTTTTTCCAACAGTCTAGTCACATTGGATTATTTAATATAGTTTATTTTAATAGATATATTTTAAATACTGGTTTCACCATCTAGGATAGAATATTATAACGAACAGAATACGATAACAAGAAGATATGAATAAATTATATATCAAGATAATAAATTAAATAACGTTATATATCCACATTTACAGTAAATAAAAACTAAATTGTACTTAAATAATAAAATTATTTTTGTTAACAATAAAATAATTTTATTAACTTAATTTACAATTTATAATTTAAAAAAAAAATATTATCATAACTTTATTTTATTAATAAAAAAAAAAAAGAGTTCAAAATGAGATAACATATAAAAATAACAGAGCAAACTCGTACAACACAAACAAGAAAAAAAATTAAAGATATTAAATTAAACAATCATATTATTATTAATAAAAACAACTATAATTATCAAAGTCGGATCAAACTAACCTATTAAACCAGTGAAACCGATAATTAGATATTTTCTGATTTATTTTAATTATAAAACTGTTTTAAAAAAACTATTAACAGATTATTGCGGCAAATAAAAATCAACAAAATGACAACTAATAAAAAAATTCATGTATTTATAAAGTAATATTACTGTAAATTTTAAAACTATAATATATTTAATTTAATTTTATATAAAAAAATAAATCATAAAAAATTTAAACTATATGTAATGTTTATTTTTAATTATATAAAATTATAAAATGTATTAATATATTTAATTATTATAAATATATTATATTTTTTAATATATTAAAAAATAAAAATATTTAGTTAATATAGTTTAATTCTGCTTAGATCTTTAAACTTTAAGTTAATATCTTAATTTATTTAATAAATTATTTAATTTTTAAAATTTTGATGATAATAATAATAATATTATTATATATTATCTTTAAAAATTTATATATATTTTATATTTTTTTATTATTTATTCTTACTTTTATATTTTTAATTTTTTTTTTCTAAACAACAAATATTGTTAAGAAAAAGTATTTATTTTATATTACACTTTGTTTAGATGATATAAAAATAAAAAATAAAAAATATGAAGGTTAAAATATAATAAAATAAAAAAAGTAAATTATTTAAATGAATAGGAATAAGAAAAAAAATGTTTTTATTTGAATAATAAAAAATATAAAAAAATATATTAGTAATATTTATTTTTATAAATTTTAAAAATAAAATTTAATTTTAAAAAGTTATTTTCTATAATTTTTTATTAATATAATATTTATTCTTTATTTTAAAAATATATAATAATTTTAATAATTTAAAATATAAAAAATGAAAATATCTTCTCCTATTTCCATATGAAATACTAATTTTTAGGAGAACCACAAAAATATTTTTTTCTTATTTTTATACATAAATAAATAATAAAAATAATTTTTATATTTTTTAATTCTTTTTAATTTTTTTCTTATTTTTTAGAAACAAGTACAAACAAGCAAAGCATTAAGCTAGACAACCCTTCATTAAAATACTTTAAGA
Source organism: Canavalia gladiata (assembly GCA_037954105.1). Classification (NCBI taxonomy): domain Eukaryota; kingdom Viridiplantae; phylum Streptophyta; class Magnoliopsida; order Fabales; family Fabaceae; genus Canavalia; species Canavalia gladiata. The sequence continues at coordinate 37,499,490 of CM075662.1, read as the reverse complement.
TAGAAAAAAAAACTGTGCATTTTGAAGGGAAAGGAAAATTTTCAATTGAAAAGAAAATTATATAAAAAAGAGATATTATATATTTAATATTCTATTAAAAATAAATTTTATCACATAAAAAATCATATTTTATTAGATTTGATATTACAATGAATCTCAAATTCAGATTATGAATAGAATGTATTTCATAAAAAGAATAAAAAAATATAGAAAGTATATTAATCGAAAGAGTAAAATTTATAAATTATTTCATACTTAAAAATAATAATTCTAACTTATATAATGAAAGCATTAGAAAATTTAAATTTGTATATTTTAGATTTGGATGTTGAAGCATTGAAAAAGGACAAATAAAATTATCATAAACTAAATTATAGTAAATAACAATATCGATAAAAGGTAATTAATAAAGTTTAAGAAAAAACCAAAACATTTCATATTTTTAATCATATGTCTTGTTTTGTTCTCCTTTTCAAATAGGTAAAATATTAAATAGAATCTATATACCATGTTCCGTCTTAACTTATATGACAAATGCTAACATTATTTACCAATTAAGTTCTATAGCTGTCGTTTTATTTTATCCGGGTGAAAGCTTAAGGTGATTCATTTATACGAATTAAGATGGCTGAAAAAAAAGCTGGAGATCATTAGGATTCTAAAATTTAATTTTGAATGTTTAATAATATTTTTTATTTCAAATAAAATTATTTGTATTAGTTTATGTGCCAAGTAAGCGCAAATCAAATTTTAAAAAATGTTTGTGACAAATATTAAAGAAACTTCGTTGAAGGATATATAAAAAACAAAAGATATTTCATGCATTACTGAACAATGTTTACAAAAATAAAAGACCGTTAAATATTTTAAAACAAGCTCTCAAATCAAAGTAACTTAATTAGTTTCAATGTTTCATTGATGCATTCAAAATTACCGATCACATCAAATTATGAAGCATTAAAAAATAAGTTTGATTTAATTAAAAAAAAGATAAATTTTGTTTCCATAAAAAAAAAAAAGAGATTTGTAAAAAATTAAACTAACTCAAAATTTGTTAAACATAATGAATAAATTAAGTGAGATGAGTTTAAATTAAGAATTTAACATATTAAATAAATGAGTTTAACACAAAATATGCATAATTTAATTTATAAATTAAATTGTTATATATAAAAATTAAATTTATATAATCAATTTTACAATATTTATATTTTTATATTAAATAGATAAAATTTGTAGTACAAACATAATGTATATTGTTATATTATAATATATAATTTTAAATTAAACAATCATTTTATCTACAAATTATAGATAAATTTTAAATTTTAAATATCTTGATTTGTAATTAATATAATTTGAACCAATGAACTAAAAACAGACAATTACAAACTTAAAAGCAAATCATATAAGAACTTGAATCAAATCATATAAAAAAATTTATATCAAACTTTCAACTTAATTTATTTTCAACCCTACGGAAGTATAACATTAAAGAAAGAAAAAACCTTACAGACACGCTAAAAGAGTACAGCAAATACTAAAAACAATACACAAGCATAAAAAGTCACAACAAAAACATTTAAAGTAGATTATCTATTAAGTTATACTTTCTCATTTTTTTTATCTGTGAATTTCTTCACCATGTTTTGTCCATTTTTTATAAATTTTTATAAAAGTCGAATTCGTAGGGGATAAATCTGAGAAGAATTATGAGCCAGAGACCTTTTTATGGACTGTTCTTCAAACCAATCAAGCCTAAATCAATCATGATATGACTTAATTTTAGATGATGTTTCTCACTACCGTTGGTTAGGTCAGTGATTTTCTACCTTCGTTTTGGGTCAAGTTTGCTCTGGTTTTAACACGTAAAATTCACGACCAATAAAATAAAGGTAAGCTTTATTTTAGATAAAATGACAAATAAAATTATGATTAGGGGTCCAAATAATTAATTCAAGGGATGATGGGATCTGTCAGTGGTGCATAAACCTGAACTCTAATTATGCATCTAAAAGGTTTTTCTTTGACCATAAAAAATGTTTTTCAATTTATATTTATTTATTTATTTTTATTTTTTAATTTTTTTTTCACTTTTCTTTTTTAGGATGTCTTATTAATTAGTAGTATAACTTTATCATTTGTATAAATAATTTTATCTTTTTCAATTAAATTTGTTTTCATAAAGCTTAGATTTGTAAGCAAAGTATATCTTATAGTTAATTATAATTATGAAATTAAATTGAATAAAAAATGAAATAATCAGATCAAAATAGAGAAATAATTTTAAACTAACCAAAATTTGTAAATACTTTTTTTTTAAATTATTTTTTTAGTATATTTTTAAAATCAACATATTAAAAGAAAATTAATTTATATTTTGTAAAAATGTTAGCATCAGGGGGAAATAAACAAACAAAATGTTCAACAGTAGCCTACAGCTCGATTCGTTTGAGATCTACTTTAACTCAGCTTTATTTAATAAATAAATAGGTTTACACTCCTTCAAAAAATCTTTTTAGACAGATAAGTCAAACCTAAGCTTATAAAAAAGTTTATTTAATCTATTCAGACACTTATTTATATATATATTTATATTTATTTTAATATATTATATTTATATAATATTTATTTTATATTTTATTTATATAATATTAATATATATATATATATGTTTTAGATTTATTTAATGAATTTTTTATTTTGTAAACTTTAAGTTTATAAATTTTTTTAATCAATTATTTTTATATATTTTAAGTTTATTTATTAATTATTTTTATATAGATTTTTAAACAGAATTGTAGATCTTGTAGGCTTTAAATCAAGATAGACCTTGACAAAAAAAAAATTAACAAGTAATAGGTCGAACCTCAAACCTCAAAATTTTTAAACAATATTTATATTAAAAAAATAAATATTTATTATATAAATATAAAACTATATAATAATTTTTAATAAACATTTTTAATTTTAGATACTTATAATCCTTATCAATCTCTATATATGATTTATATTATAAATCATAAATCTTGTCTTTCAAGTTTTATAATACACAATACACTTAGTTAAGTAAAACATACTGATTTTGGCGCGTACTTAGACGCATACATGTATCTCTTGTGTATATGCTCATTTAAAACACTAATTAAAATATCAAATACACAATACACTAGTTAAGTAAAACATACTGATTTTGGCGCGTACTTAGACGCATACATGTATCTCTTGTATATATGCTCATTTAAGACACTAATCAGTTAAAATATCAATTAACTCAACCTACAATGTTCAATATGGTTGATTATAATGACTTTAAATTAAAAAAAAAATTCATCTCTTACTACATACTTTAATTAGATGATCAGTGAAATTAAAAAAATAAAAAATTAAATTATTTAAATGAATAAAAAATAGAAATTTTATTTTCCTAGTTATATTAATGAAAAAAAATAAAACAATAGTATAAATATTGCTTTATATTACTTAAATAAATTTAAAATTTTTTATTTTTATTTATTAATAATTTTTTTATTTTTTTAAAATATTTAATAAGTTAATGTTAAAAAAATTAAACTTTTCTCTCATATTTTCACTCCTATTTGAAGGATTAATTTTTCATAAATTCTACCCAAAATATTTTTTATTTTCTATTTTCATGTATATTTAAATACTGGAAAATATATATGTATTTTTTATTTCTTTTTATTTTAATTAAAATAAATAAAATATTATAATATTTTATTTGAACGAGAAGTAAAATAAGAAAAAAAAAGAAATAGAAAAGTGATAAATAAATAAAAAGATAAAAATAAATTATTTGGATAGATAAAAATATATAGAAAAAAAATATTTTATCTTATTTGAATAAATAAAAAAAAAGTAATATTATAATTTTTATTTTATATTAATTAAAAATTTAAATTACACTTAGAAACATAATTTTTATTATACTATTTTTATTAATATAACATTTTTTAAAATATGATAATTTGAATATTAAAATAATTAAAAATCAAGCCTTTTCCTTTCCATTTTCATACGATGAATAATATTTTTAATAAGTTCCATATAAAATACATTATTCCCTTTTATTTATTATATGCATCCAAATGTTATAATTTTTTTTTCTTCTTATTTGTATTTATACAAACAAATTATAATATTTAAAAAGAAAAATAAAAATAACGTATAGCTATTATCAATCAAAATTAAAAAATCTCAAATCAAATTTATAAGGGGGAAACATCAATCCTACTTCATATTAATTATGCAATATCTAACCACGCAAAATCTATAACACAATGGATTTCAGGTATTCGACAAGTAACTCAAATGCGAACTAATTGAGCATCTGCTTAGATGCCAAATGGCCTAGCTAATAGCTAACGAGCTATATACTCAAATAACTAATAATACAAGATGTAATAATTATAAAATCACCTCTTCAGTCTAACCTCCCCCACACATAGTCTTAGTAATAAGAGAAAGCATTATACATAAAATACAAAGGAGACAATTAGAGTTTGTTTTAAGTGATCGTATAACATACATGTTAGGTGCCGTTTCGCTACCATAGCCACTAGAATGAAGGAACAATATCATCAATTAAGAATGGGTTGGTTTATGATAATAATTTTTATTTTTATTCATAAAAATATTATTATTAATTTTCAAATTTTTATATATACAATAGGTAAAAATAACCTTTTATTTTATTGTATTTTTATAAAAATTTTAAAATAAAAATATAAATATAAATACAAAAATATTTTCATAAAATAAACAGTTTTTAAGTTTTCCTTTCTTTTCCTTTTTATCTTCTGTCCTGTCACATTTAGTATCAATGTAGTTTAAAATTTAGTAAAATTAACTTTCATGAAAATTGGTTATATAATGTTGAACAATTTAAAATACGTATATAAATTAACATGAATCATATATATTTTTTAAAATTTGTGTTTACATGAAAAAGTGGAAAATGATTCTAACATTAAATTAATAGTTCTTAATTTTTGAATTACTATTCTTATTCACAATTTTATCTTATTGCCAATGTTTGTTTAATAAAGTGTGACGAATTTCGTAATATGCCATTGAATTATACATTTACACCATTAAATGTCATATAATTAAATAGTTTGATTTCTAGAAATACTTTTTCGTATATTTAGTGTCTAAGAATATTGATGTGTGCTAATTAATCCTCAAGTATGTCAACTCTTTTACACTTTCATCCTTTCATCTATGATTATTAATAAAGTATAAAAAATTACAACAAAATGCTGCAATTTTTATTTTTGTGTAATTTTTTAACGTTGATGGTATATTATATATATATATATATATATATATATATATTATATATAAATAAATCCACACAAATTTGCTTTTGTTAGGAGGGCTAAAATATGAAACTAAGCTAAATTATTATAAGAGAATGATATATTAAATAAATTATTTAATCTTCAAGAATAGGCATGTATAATTCAATTATATAAATAAATGTGTACACCTCAACATGCATAAGGTTGTTACTTTAAAAATTCACATCAATAATATATTAGATATGCTTCAAAGTTCCAACTTTATACAATCAAATAACAGTGGACGGTGACTTGTAGTTGGTGAGTAGACAAGATGCAATGTTGTGGGGTTATTGGTGAAGAAAAGAAATCGAGTGAGCGTAAAGGAGTATTGACACGCTCGTCGCAAACGCGCAAAAATAATTTCTAGATTTTCCCCAAACTATTGGTATAGTATAAGGTGCAACATAGATCATCTCCCAAAGACCATTTCATATTTTTAAGCAAATTAGGAGAAAGTTAGAAAAAGGAGGTTTTGTAAATATATGATATTAAATGCTAAATACAAAATACAGAATGAAATTAATTAGACTTAACAATTATCAACTCAAAGAATTCAGAGGCTATTTTCATAACTAATCATTGATCACTAAAATCATGCATTGTGTTTATCAACCTAGGATCATCTGGAACCCCTACAATGATCCTTGAATTCTCTACTGAGAAACCTCTCAGAATTCAATTGATTATGATCAACAAGATTTAGTAACCACTTAATCTTTCATCTAAACCAATTTTATAATCAGAATTCAGTTGAAGTAAGTAATAAAATGAAAACCTTCAATTAAATTACTTAATTTCTACTCTTCAAACTTTTGAAAAATGATTTACCAATCAAAAACCAATTATAAATCAATTATGCATTAATCAAAATACGTCAACCGATCAAACTTTGATTAAAGAATAAAATTGAAGAAATATAGTGAAGTAGAGTAGAAACCACTTAATAAGCATGTAAATAAAGATCAAGACCTCGAAGTTAAAATGAAAATAGCTTGAATCCTTGAATTGAAACTACAAACCTAGTCTTCCATGAAGGAGGCAAACTAATAACAAAGAAAGAGGCAAACTAACAACAAATAAATCATAAGCCTTCCATGTAGGAGGCAACTAACAACAAATAAATCCTAAGCCTTCCATATAGGAGGCAACTAACAATAAAGAAAAACTAAGTCTTCCATGTAGGAGGCAAACTAACAAGAAAGAAAACCTAAGCCTTCCATGAAGGAGACAAAACTAACAAGAAAGAAAGAAAGAAAGAAAATGGTATTGGAGTTAATCTCCAAAAATGGTGTGTTTCTCCTCTTGTAAACCCTTCTATTTATAAAGGATTTTTGAGGCATCATCTTCAGAAAGTCACCAACTAGGATATTACTTTTCTACCCTTTTATTGCTTTCACATGGGCTTTGTTGAAAATGCAAAACACTTTTTAATTTTTGCCACCAATGAGCACAACAATTTTGACTTTCTTGCACCGCAATTTCGGATGTTCACATGTCCGAATTAGAGCTTGACTTCTGAACAAAAGTTATAGCCCCGGATCTTAGCTGTCCAACAAATTTGATTTCATCTCAATATGACTTCTATATCTCAAGATATGGCCGGATCTTTGCACACTGTTCAAATTCCACGTCAGCAACACTATCTCATCTTTTGAGATAATTTCGGAGTCCTAAACATCTCATTTAGAGTCTGATATTGTTTTGTAACTATGGACACTTCTTTAATCTTTCATTCAAGACAGATTTCATGATTTTTGGATGTCTAAAACTCCTATTATGCTCAAAATACTATAATAGTGTCATTTTAATCGGGTAAGCAAAGAAATTCAATTAAACTTCATATGAGCCCAGACTCATAAAATATGACAAAGATCACTTAATTGAACATATAAGTCTTAATGAGATAAAAGTGAGAGATAATTATTTATGAAATCTATGTTTATCAAGTATTACTAATATTACGGTCAATTTTCTGATAAATGCTCCACATAAAAATAAAAGTAATTTTAGTGAAAAAAAAAACTTCCCAGAGTAAACGAAATCAGATTCCCTACTGGAGAAAGAAAATATAAAAAACAACAAAGTAAATAAAATAAAATAGTCCTTTTTTCTTATTTATAGGCAATTTGCCTTATCTATTCTCTACCTCAGCCCAATAAACTAACAAATATGAACAACTAACTATAACGATCTTACTAAACACTAACTTATATTGACAACTAACAGATATCTAACAATATGATAGATACTGGTTGTCTGGTTCGTAGAGTAGGAATTAACAGAAGAAATGAAAGAATTTTATTTGACAGACACCTCATTCTTTGGATTAGGGAAACCCAAAATGCAGAGAAGTATGGAAAATTGAAATAAAAGACTCTCGGAAGTCAAGGGTATCCTCCTCCCAACTCAACAACCAACTAACTTATACCATTTACATTCTCTGCCTCTATTTATAGCAAATAGCCTTTGGGGCTGAACCTAGCTCAAACTGAAAACTCAACAAAACAAATAGATCCAAGACCCCAACACACAAATATAACTATCTATCTATCCACCCTCTAATGTCTAAAGATTGCGAGAAATGGAAGAAGAGGAAATTAGAATGGTACCACAATTATATCCTTATGGTGGCTAAGCTCCAAGTACATGTGAGCAAATAGAATGGTGATTCATATCTTCTGCATTTCTGTAAGCTCCAAGAAATATTCTTAGAGAAACATTTAACGATTATCACAGGTCAGAGTATCAGGATGAGTGAAATGCTCAAGTTCAACGAATAAATAAAAGATTAATTAGAGCAAATCTGACTCAGATAAATTGCAAAAATAATTGAATCTAGAACTAACATAAAGATGTAAATTGGTCACAAATTTGGAGTAACCTCAACGGCTAAATTGGTTGAAAATCTGAATACAAAACAATTAACGGAAAAATTGGATACCACAGGGTGGTGAAAGGATATATCGTCATTGGCAACGAAAAGGTTATCGCATGATAAAATCACGTGCCAAACTTAAGGTTATTGAGAAATAGAAGAGATCAAAAGAGGATGCTCAACGTGCAAAGTACGCACCATTGTCGTTTTCTCTGCCTCTTCATTCTGATATATTCTATAGCTACTCCACTACCTTTCTAGGTTTCTGCTTCACTTTCTTTCACTTTTTCCACTTCTTTTTCGATTTGCTGACCTTACTGTCCAGATCAGCATTTTCTTCTTTGATCCCGACGTGACCTTCCATTAAAGGTGATCGTCGGAGTGATGGAGAGAGAGCAAGAGAATAAGGACAACATGTAAGTGGAGGCATCCGAAGGAAAAAAATGTAGAAAAAAAAAAAGAAAGATGGAAAGTATTTTGGAAAAAAAAATAATAAAAATATTCTAATGTTAATTATGGGGGCTTATAACTCAAAAAGATTTACTTAACTGCCAGAAATATATTAATTCATGGGCTTTACCCAACCTGTCAGAAATTATATCTGGTGTGGCAGTTTAATTTGGCCATCAGAAAGAAACAGGTTCGCACAGAAGAATAAACCACTGTTGCAGCATCATGGAGGGAAGTAAGTTGAGGTATGAAGTAGGTTTAATAAGTTAGATTTTAAGTTTTAATTGTTTAAAAATTTTGAGATTTGATTTTTTTTTATTTAAAGTTTTAAGGTAAGCACATTTAAAAGTTTAAATAATAAAAAAATTTAATAAATAGATTTAAAATTTATATAAATAATTGATTAAAATGATTTGTAAATTTAAAATTACAGGATAAAAAAATCATTTAATATATCTAAAATATATATATATTAATATTATATAAATAAAATATAAAATAAATATTATACAAATATAATATATTAAAATAAATATAAATATAAATACGATTCTGAATAGATTAAATAAATTTTATTATAAGCTTAGACTGAGCTTGTTTATCTAAAAATTTATTAAACAAGTATCGACTTTAAACGAGTTGAGCCGTAACCTTATTCATTTCCATGCTTAATTGGAAAGTTTCATTCCTTTACCACATCATTTATACTGAAAATTTAGTTTGTTTGCTACTAAAATATTATACTATCCTTTAAATTTAAGATCAAATTATTTTTTTATAAATAACACTCATTTTAAAATAGAGAAGATCTGCGTAACGTGATATTAATTATTTTAAGATAAATTTTTTACATATAAAATTTAATTATAAAATTTTATTTAAAAAGTTAAATGTATATCACCTAAATCAAATATATATAGATAGTTTGATAAAAAATAATTTTAGGATGACTTTATTTAAAAAATAAAAAATTAAATTAAATTTTTATATATAAATTTATATATATATATATATATTAAAATTTGTTAATATTAGATGTTAAATTTTAATATTTATATTAATTTAATAATTTTATATAAAATATAAAATTTATTATTTTAACTGTTGAATCATATAATAATATTTAATAGATTATATATATAAAATTTTAAATAATTTATAAATTTATAAATGTATTATTTAATTATTAATATTTATATATATTTAAATAATATATAAATTATTAAAATAAAATATTTATTAATTTTTATTTTATATAAAATTTATATACATAATTTATTAAATATTATAATATAATTTAATAGTTGAATTAATAAATTTTATATTTTATATAAAATTATTAAATTGATATAAATATTAAAATTTAATATTTAATGTGAAGTAATTTGATAATATATATATAAATAAAATCAAAAAATTAAAAAAAGTTTCAATTAACTTAATTGAATTGGTGGAATCTTCTGCGTTGTGTATAATAACTTGTCAAACAGGGTGGGGGAAGCAATTCATAGTAATTAATCAAACATCACATCCTTGAAATACAATCCTAAAATTTGCTTTGACATCTACTGCGGATCCAAAAGATTTACCTAACAGTTGAAGTGCATCCAAATAATTAATAATCGAAGATGTGTAGGCAAATCATCCAGTTGCCACCTCTTCCCCGTCTAACCTCCCCGGAATAGGTCCAAGTAAACAAGAGAGTGCTGTAAGCACACAATTTGCCTAGTGGACAACTTGAATAATTTTGGTGGATATTAGGAGTGTAAGTGGGTATAGGTCTGTCTATTGATAAAATCAATCCAAATCAAATTAAAAAATATTGCCTCATTTTATTTAGTTTAATTTATAATGATTAATTTATATATCAGTTTTAAATGAAAAAACAGATTATTCTACTGTCTGATTTAATGAAATATATATATTTAAAAACTATTTTTACAGTTTTTGCCTTTTTTTTCATCTTCACTCTTTTTATTTTTCTATTTTTTTACACTTCCTATATTTTAAAAAAATCATTTTTTAATATGTTCACCTCCAACTGTTCAATTCAAACCATTTCGATAATGCATGGTTGGATTGAGATAATTTGGATTCTAAAACAAAAATGCATCCAATCTAAATTAAATTAAAAAGTTTAATTGATTCAAACATATATTTTAGTCAAACCCAAACTAACCCAATCCAATTACATCCACAGTAGATATATGTAAAGTGTATATACTTACAGAGAAATTTTAAAAAGATTATAGATGTATGTTATGAAGATATAACATGATAAAAAATAAAAATATATAAAATGTGTTAAATAAAGATTAGTATTAACGAATTTTCTTAACTTTTCAAGTGTTTCATAGCATATATGTTGGGTGTCCTTTCGCGGCTACATACATGATGATATATACCCGTAGAAGAAGTAACTATATCGCTAATTACGACATTTTAGCTTTTCTTTTCCTGAAAAATGTTAGCGTCGAGAGTGATGACGTACATCATTGATCGAAAATGTTTAATGGAGACATCAAGATGCAAAAAATTTCCATCCCCTTATATTATTTTTCCTTTTCGTCCTATTACTTTACTATAAAAGTGTTGGTTTTGTTTATTTGAATTCATTCATACAACGCAACTATGAGGATATTCTAACTTCGAATTTTTTAAATTCTTTTCATATTGATAATGCGTGCTAAGTAGTAGCTAATTGATAGAGTTTACAAAGTAAACTTTTCAAAAGAACATCTAATTAATCACGAGTGTTTTACAGATAAATACTACCTTTATAACTTTTCATTTGCCACTTAATTAAGTAGTATATAACTTAAAAAAAAAAACTCAGTCAAAGTCTTTATTTTTCTTAAAATTATTTTTAAAGTTTCTTGTTATGCTTCCTATTTATTTAACTCTTGTTATTACTTAATTGAGAAAATTATAATTACCATGGTCTTAGAGTTTCAAATATATATATATATATATATATATATATATATATATATATATAACAGACTAAAAATAAATAATTAACACATATTCACTAATATGTAAAACAATGATTAAGAATGAATAAAAAAATATTATTAAGAATTTATTATATTAAAATAAAATTTATTTAAAGAATTATTTGAATTTTTTACAATAAAATTTAAACTCAAAATATCATGTAAACTATTTTAATATTTGATTACTCACCATTAAATTAATTATAATGATTTTGAAATTATTTGTTTTGTGATTTTTTTTATTTATACAAATACCGGTTTATTTTTTTTTTCAGGAAATATTGAAAATGATTTTTTTACTATTTACTGTAAAAAATTTGAAAATAAAATAAAAATTATTTTTGTTAGTAAAAATCTTTTGTAAATCAAACAATCCTTAACACTTTTAGAAATATTTTTTAATTATATTTAAGTATAATAATTTTAATAAAAGTGAGAATGTTTGAAGCATACTCGTTATAAGTATTTCTATGAAACTTTTTGAATATATCAAAAATATTTATAAAACATTATAGTAACTATAATTTTTAAGAAACATAATTCTTAAGAATGAAAAATTATTATGTATGCATAAAATACGTTAATTTTCATTAAATTATAAAAATATTTATTGGATATATTGATTTCAGATAGAAAAAATAAGATTTTTTATTAGTAAAATGCAAATATTAATATTTTTTTTACTTCCAAACATTGTAATTTTCTAATCGTATTTTTGAAAGTTTTGATAGAGTGAATATTTTAATATATTTTATTTAATTTATTTTTTTAAGTTTAATAACTAATATTCTCTATTAAGACAAAAATATGTTCCAAAAAAATTATAAATATATATAAATAACAAGATTTTTTCATGTGAAATGGAATCAATAAAATTTAAATTTAGAATATTATATAAATTTTTAGGTTAAATATATTTTTAATCTTTTTAAAATATTTAAATTTTGGTTTTGGTTCTTAAATTTAAAATCTTAGGTTGTTTATTTTTTAAAATACATTGATTATAGTCTCTATATTAATTTAAGTTATATTAAATCAAAATAGATTAATCATGATTTAAGGATTATAATCAAAAGATTTTATAAATGGTAAAAAAAAATTTTAAAAATGATTGATCTAACTTGATTTAATATAACTTAAATTAATATTAAGGATTATAATCATGATATTTTATAAAATAATAGATCTAAACCAAAGATTTTAAAATTGAAAGATCAAAATTAAAATTTAAATATTTTAGAGGAACTAAAAATATATTTAACCTTAAATTTTTTATATTCTAATAAATTATTTATAAAATAATAGGTTGAATACAAGATGGTATAATATTTTTTATAAATTAAAAATTGTAATAGATGTTTAATTATTTTATTAAAATATGAATAAAATATGCAAATGTTAAAAGGTTATCTAAATAAATTTATAATGTTAATATTACTTAACTTTTAATATTTAAAAGTAGCTATTTGTAAAATCTAAGCATGTAAACAAGTTAAAAATCGATTTGAAAATATGTATTTGTATTGGAAAATATCATGTAAGTGTCGAAGGAAATTAATTTTAAAATTTTTGCATGGATTAAAAATTATATTTATATAAAGTTTATCTTAATTATTAACATATGATTTTATTGTTAATATTATTCTTATACTTTATTTTTACGAGATGATAGAAGAAAAAAAGTATATAAAAAATATTTTTATCATTTATTTATATATGGAAATTAGATGAAAAAAATAATTTTTGTAAGTTTAAATGAAAATTTATTTTTTTAGATAAAAAAATAAGGGAAAATATTTTATTTTTTATTTTTATTTATGTTAAATTTAAATTTTTTATATATTTTTTAAAATTAAAAAATTAAATTAATAAAAATATATAGTTAAAATTAAATTTTAAAAAAAATTAAAATTTATATTATTAATATATTTTTTTATTTATCTACTCATTTAAACAAGAATAAAATTTCATTTTTATTTTTTTCCTATATTTTACTCGTATAAACAATTTAACTTTTATTTTTATTTCAATTTTTTTGTTCTCCCTATTTTTCCGATATTCAAACCAACCATTACTTATTATGCATGCGGACACACAAATATTAGCTGGAAATATGTTTAATAGCACTATTGTTATTAAATCAATGGTTAAATTATCGTGCATAAAAGTACTTAGTGATTGATGAATAATAACTTCAGGCGTTAAATGACAGTAGATGTGTAAACGCATACTCTTATTCTCTAAATGCAATTCAAAATTATTAAAAATAAAATTGAAAAAAGGGATAAAAATATGCTATTTGCAAAGATAATTTTACTTCAAACTTGAGAAGAGTTGTCATAATATGAAATTGGATTAAAAATCTGTATTCAAAACAACATAGAGTAATTATTAAAAAAAATCATATTTCTAATAAATCCTAAAATAAATTCATCATTCTTTTATATATATATGAGAAAAAAAATATTTTTATTTGACTATATTTTTTATATACATATTAAATTTTACATTTTTTTTATTTTGTTCTCTCTTCAAAATCAACCTAAATTAACCTCTATGTTAACCGAAGTGTTTCCTAGATCTTTGTATCTTGGGAATGTAAACAATAGATGAAGAAGAAAACAAACAATTACAATGTAAAGAACTCTACTCTCCTAGCGTCAGACCATCAGCATCTATAAAGGTAGAGCGATTCTTTGAGAAGGTCCAGCAAGAACAGTGAAACTGTCATCAGTGTTTGCTCCCATCTTTGCTAAGTAGTCTGTATCGGTTAATTTTATTTTATATTTATACAATATAAAAAATAACAATTTAATTTTAAAATTTTGTATAAAATTATTCTAATTTTTAACCTTTCGTCAAATCAGTTTTAATGACTTTAGTATCAATAAATATAATATCATTACTAATAAATCATAGAAATCAGATTATATTAATGTAAATTTTAAATATGTTTTTTTTAATTAGTGCCCGTTTTAATATTTAAAGTTAGTATTCTTCATTTATTAGAGAATTCATTTTATAAATTTACATTTTAAGCAATTTGAATACATCAATTCAAGGATTAAATTATTTATTAAGTAAAAGGTTGTTACAGATATTAAATGAACTCTGTAACATAACATCATGACAAACTCATTAAAATTTAAATTGACATAGAATAATTATCATTATTTTAATTGTATTTTTGTCTCTCTATTAATTTTTATCTCTCAATTTTTTAAATAATTTTGATCAATCTACATTACAATTCAGCAGTTTTTTTTTTTCCAAAATTTAAATAAATAACAATAATTTAAAAGTTTTAATTAATTTGAAAAGATTCAAGAGAGAACCTAATTCGATAAAATTTGTAAGAAAATTAACCAAAAATTTTAAAAAATGGATGATATCAAAATTGTATATAGATTAAATTAAAAAGATTAAAAATATAATTAAGAACCTGTTTGTTTCCATATTTTGAAGCACTTTCTCTGTTTTCTGAAAATTTTAAAATTAAAAAATTGTTTGATAATTAATTTTTCTAAAATTTATTTTAAAAAATAATATCCATTTTTAAAATGTTTAAATTGAAAACAGAACCTTAAATTATTTAATTTTTATAGTTATATTCTTCTATAATTTAGTCTATCATTTTTTCACTTACTTGTTTTCATTTTCATTTTAAAAACATTTTTTAAAAATGATTTTATAAATAAACATTATAAAGTATAACTAAAAGCAAATCAAACACCTCCTTGTCATTACATTTGTAATTTACAAAATAACATTAATATATTAAGCTTTGTTAAAATATTAATTTATTGAAAATCTATTTATAATTATGAAACATAAATTAATATGTTGATTTATTAATAATAGTAATTATTAGTATATTAATAATAAAATTAATATATCAACACGTTGGTAATACCAAACTCAAATCGCTAGAAAGTTGATATATTATAATTTATGTTTTGTTAATATATTATTTTTGTTATTAATTTGTTAATTATTATTTATGTGCGTAAGCTTTGTTATAATTGAAAAATTGCATTTTACTCCATTTATCATAAAAATACATACACTGATAAAGATATTGCGAGCAAATAAAAGATACAATATTACTTCAATTGAACGACCCGTGCACTCTATTACTCGTTTCCTTTTATCGCTAATCAATAATGATATTTTTATAATTTTAAATCTTTAAAATAAAATTTTCTGATTATCTTATTATTTATTATATTTTTATCTTTTAGCAGGTATATACACCCATGATATATCTATGAAATTTATCAATAATTAAAAGTTTGAATAAATTAATCTAAAATTTTAAATTAAAATACCCAAAATTTAGATTTAACATCTAAAATAAAGCGGTTATTTAAATTGGGATCATTGTTTTTTGTAAAAGTTGAGTTTAATTTATTAGTATGTTTATGACTTTTTTTTCTTAATCAAAATTTTCATTAATTATAAAGGTTTGTTTATTTAATGTGTAATTGATAATTTTATGCCAATAAATTAAAATAAAAATAAATTATAATTTTACTGTCATAAAATTGGCTTAAAACTAAAGATTAATTATCTGATGACAAAAATGGTGGACTTGGTTACAAAATGAGTTTTATTTATGATAAAAATGTTTTTATTGTCAATTAATTGAATTTACAGTAACTATATTTTAAAAAATATTCTTAAAAATTTTCCTATTAAATGTATCAATTAAAATTGTTAAAAAATATATTTCTTGAAAATTAAAATTAATAGTAGACAATAAGTTAAATTAATTTGTTAATTTTTATAAATATTTTAAATTATTGTAATTAAATTCTTAAGAATTAGCAACATTACTAAATTGTTTTAACAGACCAAAACTTTTTTAAAAAAATTATTAAGCTAAATCCATTCATCTCGGTCACCACAACCGTCATGGTCCCTTCTCATCTCCTAAACATATAAAAGACATGCACCTGATGAAAAAGAATAAGGGTACCGAACGGGAACTTAGAGAGATACCATATGAATGAGGTTCTGAAGGGTGTTAGAAAGATGGAGAATGTGAATATTCGTTCTTCTTAATTGTATCAGTTTCTTTCCCTTGGATTGTTTCTCTCTCTCACTCTCTTTTCTCTCTTTCTATATATATATATATATTTATATATTCAATTTTTTTTTATTTCTTCTCAAACTGATCTCTACTTTTGTCTTTTCTATTTTCTCTTTTGTCCTTTTTATTTAATTTTTCTCTTATATATTTTTAATTTAGTTTTTTCATTTACAAAATTTAAAAAGTTAGATATTGCCTTAAAAGGTGTTCTGTAATGATGAGAAGCCCTTGCGGTTTCTTGAAGGTAAGTTTGCCTTATATTGATTGGTATACTTTTGATCTAGTGAGGTTTTTTTTATGAAATTGTACTGCTTCGTCTTTATCTTCTAGTTTTTGGTTTATACATACAAAGTAATAAAATGCACAACACAACTGATTTCATCTATATGTTATTTTCTCTCAAGTTATGCAAGTACTGAGCTACCTCATCTTTGTGTGGAAGAAATACTCCTTCAATTTGAAAATGAATTTACATAAAAATAATAATTTAAAAGAGTGGATCCTAAAACAGCCTCTTGAAAAAACAATGGGAATATAGTTATATTAACTTTTAAGGACTTAATTCTAATTTGAATTATAAAAAAATAATTTAAAGTTTTTTAACTATAGAAATATAATTAACCTTTGATAAAATTATTGAAATTAATAAATTAATTTAACAGAAATAAAATTAATATATATAAATAAATATAATAAATAAAATTATAATTATTGAAGTGATCCATATTATTATTATTATTATTATTATTATTATTAAACTTAGAAAATTTAAGTTTGACGTGTTTAAACAAATAAATAAAATTAAAAGTTAAAAGAATGATAGTGAAGTAAAAGAAACAAATTTAAAGAAATCCATGTGCAGTTAAAACAAAGTAGGAATAGTTGAGTTTGTTTTCACCCTTCCCCGCAAGGAAACAATGATAGCCGTCTCTTTATAAATACGACCGGCTCTGCTGCGTTACGCCCCTAGCTTTTACAATTCGAGATTGAGACGTTCCTTTTCCACTGTCCCACAAAGCACAAGCGAGCAGTGCAGGGGATAAATAAGATCCCTCAAAGTAAGAGAAGCAAGGTTGCAGGAGAAAAATGTGGTTCATGTACGTGTGCGTCGAGGAAGAGAAGGAATTGGGAAGGCAACAAGCCCCAGGCTCGTGCCCTTATTGCGGAGCCAAAGTTGAAGCTATGGATGTTGAGATCCAGTCCAGACTCTGTTTCTTGCCCCTTTGTTTCAAGATCAAGAGAAAGTACTTTTGTACTCACTGTGCTAGGCGCTTAGAACTCTGTAATTGCTGAACTCCATGCCAAATCCTTTTCATCTCCGTTTCCCCCTTCTTCACTGTTGGATAATTATGTCCCTTTAATCTTTAATTAGAAGAGGACATTCATGTAAATATTTGTATGTAAATTCAACTGCTCTTAATTCTCTGTTTTCTCTTTCTTTTTAACTTGTAAGTTTCATCAAGGATTTGGTGGTGCTTCAGATGCTTATCTGTCCTAATTTCTCATTCAATTAACTGGAGATGAAATCATGAAAACCACTTTGTTTTTGCGTCGTAGTTCAAATCCGAAGTTTCACTCTTTATGAGTTTTTTTTTTTTTAATTTTGGAAATCACTTGAATAAAACTGGTGTAGTTTGTGAAGCAGCATCGTGAGTATTAGATTGTGGATAATTTGTCTCTCTATTTTTATCAGTTATAATTTGGTTGTTGTTTGTTGTTCTGGATACAAAGCCAGTCTGTCTAACCCAAATCCATCGCCATAGGCCCCAGTCAGCACTTTTGAGATGGCCTTTTGTCTGAAACTGAAGTTTGGTTCAGTTTGAAATCAATCAAAGCTTTGAGCAGCCGATCCGGAGAGACTCTCTTCCTCTGTTTGGATGAAGTGAAAAGTAGGATTGGAAAAAATAAAGGTAAAGAATGGGAAGTAAAGAAATAAAGTGAAAATAAAAAAAGTTATTTAAATAAATAAAAATATAAAAATATATATTTCTATTTAAATATATAAAAAATTAAAACGAAAAAATATATAATTATTATAAATTAAAAAATAAATTTAACTTAAAATTTAATTTATTATTATTATTTTAAATAAATATATAATTTAAATAAATAAAAAATAACATTTTTCTCATTTCATACTTTTTGAAGGATTACTTTATTTATCTATATATATTTCTTTTTTTATTTTTATGTACAGCTTCTTTCTTTCACCTTCGATCTCATCTTCTAACAAACAAACAAATCATTAAAGCTCCGATTATCTCTTTTCATTGTCTTTAACTAATGAAAGCTTAAATAAATTAAATAATAAATATTATCTTATTGTCTAACCTTGCCTTTCCTTCCTTTTCTTTCTTTTTTTCATCTTTATAAGCCTTGCTCTGTTTTTATTTATTTTTTAATCTAATTATTATTCATTCTATTGATATTTTATTTTTTATTTTTATCATATTATATTTTTTTATTTCAATATATATTAAATAAAATATATAATTATAAAATTCTTAATTTTTTTTCAAAAAAAATATACAATATACATCTTAATTGAGATGAGATTGAATATAAATAAAATAAAATAAAATAATTATAAATATAATAAATATAAATAACATAAAATAAAAATAAAATAAAATTTTGATTCACGTTAATAATTGTCCTTCCTTCTCATATACCAATCCGTATATGAAAGTGACTCTGCTTCGGTTGTTCGTCAGGATTCGGACCATCACTATCGTCCGCAGTGTTTCTTTCTTTTTTTTTTCTGCTGGGGACCATTAAAAATTTAGTTTTATGATAAAACATCAACGGTTTTTTAATACATTACCTAGTGTCAGATAAATAATAATAATTATTTATTAAAAATTATAATATTTAATATTATTAATATATTTAATCATTTGATCTTTAATAAAATTAATATACAAATTTTATTATTTTCTAAAAGATATATTTAAAAACATATTTTATTTAGATGATGAAAAAAATATAAAAAATAAAAGGATAAAATATAAAATAAAAAAAGTATTTTGATTGATAAAAATAATTTTTTTTTTATTTAGATAATACAAAATAATATAATAATATAATTTTATTTTATATAAATTTTTAAAAAATATTTATATTGATATCTATATTTTTAAAATATATAATAATTTAAAATAAAAAATTTCTTTTTTTACAAGTATTTTTAAATATTAATTTTATATAAAACTTAAAAAAAAATTTATTTTTTATTATTTTATATATACAAACAAATAATAAAAATATTATCATACTTTTTATTTTCTTCTATTCTATTTTCATTTTCATCATTTCCTAGCTATCAAACAAAGTATTAATGTGTATAAAATCCTCCTAGCATTAAATTCGCAAAAAAGAAAAACCGTACCCATCCATTGGATTCAACAGTGTCCCCTCTAGTTCCCGAGACAGCCTTTTGGATAATAGATAAGGGGTTGGACTTATATATAATAGTTAATAAAGATGATCTTGGTAATTCGGATTCATAACATTGATTAAAAAAAATTTAAAATAATATTAAAAGTTATGATGGTTATATAATAATAATTTTTATTTTTTAATTATTATTCTAAAATACTAATTAGTATACCACTAATAATTAAATTGATAAAATTTATATTATTTATAAAATTAATGATTATATAACATTTAATATCACATTTTTTATTTATATTTAATTATTTATTTTATATATTTTTTATAAATTAGTTTATTAAAAAAAATTATAAAATTTATAAATTAATTTAAAAAATATATTTTTACATGTATATTGATTTATAAAATACTTTTTTACATTATAAAAATAAATTTAAAAAATATATTTAAATTGTTTTAAATTTCCATCATTTATATTTGTGCATATTATTAATGTAGGTATATATAAATTTCATAAATTAATTTATAAAATATATTTTTATATTTTACAAAATAATTTATAAAATATATTTACAGAAAAATAATATTGAAACTAAAAAAATTCGAAAAAAAAAAAATGCACAAACCAATTCCCCTCCTCTAAAAACATGCTAAAGTGGGTTGTCGTATCAAATTAGCAACTCCATTTGTTGTAACTGCACCATGTTGCTAAAATTTATGTCATATAGTTATATGATTTTTTTCATAATGCTAAGTTATCTTTAGCTTTTATTTTAAGCAACTCGATCAATTTTGTTTCAACTCAACAACTCATTTCTTTTCAAATGAACCTATAACTTATTCCATATCTGTATATTTTATTATTCATTTTGTATTTCAATTTAATATATTACTATCTATAAAAAGTTTCTGTTTTAGCATTGCTGGCAATGGTGTACTTGCTTCACATTAGTAAAGGAATCCCTATTATTTTTACGCGTAAAAGTTTAATAATTACTTTACATGTTTATTTTTTATATTTTTATTTCTCTTTTCTTTATCTATAACATCATATGTTATTTTTAAATATATCCATCCAATTTTAATATACATTTACTATTTATCTAAAAGGTTGTCATACAATTAAATAGATATTAGGGTGAGTGATGAGTCCACTAGAATCAAAGTGTCATTATCCTTCCCTACCTTCTGCCACAAAAACGTTTAGAAGCAATAAAAAGGTTGTTCTTTAATGTTACCAAAAAGCAATTTTATAGAGGAACGGAAAAACATTTTGAGTCATCCTAAAATAAAAATATTATTGTATATTTAAAAATAGGTAAAATAATATAAAAATTGATATAATATACAATATAAGATAAAATATAAAAGTGAATATATTAAATAAAAATATTATTGAAATATATAAAATTTAAAATTAAAATTTTAGTTACTTTTTTTTCATAATAACCAGCGTCGGTTATCTCCTTAGTTGTAATAATCAAAGTAATAATAAATTTAATTGTCAGCGAATCTGAATTTCTTGATTGATTGACAAGTTCTATTTTTAAACAGTAATTAACTGTTCGAATTTCCATTAGAAGTAAACCTCTCGAATAGACTTGTATTTCATAAAATATATGCAGGATAATTTCCTAATCGCAGTGTATTTTTTTTTGTGCTGGATTTTAAAATGTTATTTTATATATATTTTTTATTTTACACCATTAACTCTTGAAGAAAAAAAAAACGAACAAACAAGTTTGAAAAAATCAAATCATCAATGAAACTGAGAGTAAGGAATTCAAACCAAACCACTAGTAAGATTGGATCTGTTCAATTTTTGGTACAGGTAAAAAAGCGATGATTTATTTGTTTAAATTGTTTATTATATTATTTAGATAATAAATAAATTATAACCTTTAAGTTTGAAATGTATACGAATATATCGATGTTATACAACAAATTACCAATCATATATTATACAACAAATTACCAATCCCACACTTCACTTCACTCAGCCATCTCTCTCCACCTTCTTTTCCCGATTAAAAAAATGGGGCTTAAAAATGTCTTCAAATCTTATAGGTTTATGCAGTAAAAAAAAATCTTCTTATATCAGAAATGATTTACATTAATTACATTCGAATTTGAATGTAAAAAATTAAATCTTTTAAAGAAAAATTCAAAAAATATATATTGATCTAAGTTTTTATTATTACGTTAAGAATATAATTTCTCAATGTACGGTACTACTTATACGAAATAACGTATGGCTATATACGAACAATCCAAACAATGTATGCAGGAGCATTGTTTGGAATCGAAGTGTGTTGAAGGGGTTTCTGGGGGACGACCGAAAGAGGGGCAGCAGAAAAAGACAAATGAGAGTGGGTTGGTTGCCACTTGCCAGATATGCTAATCTGTCTTCTCATGTAATATTCCAATTTGTTCTTTTTGGTAAAATCCTCTATGGATAATGCTTAATGCTATATGAAGCGAGAATGAATATGGTTTCATCTTCATTAATGCTAATACTTTACGTTTCAAATTTTGATTTTAATAATGCCATCCCACTACAGTCATATATATTTTTTAAAGTGTCAAATTAACAAAACAAGATTAAAAAAATAGGCATTAATTTATCTAACATTAGCAAAAGACCCTTCAACTCTTTTTTTTTTCTTTTTCTTTTTCTTTTTTTGACATTAAATTTCATGGAAGGGCCATATATATAGTGAGAAGCAATAAAGGAATTTAGTGCAATGCGTTCAATTATGGGTTGCACTTGGAAGGAGCATTTAAATTGAAGAAATTGTGATTATGTGGGCATTGAGAGGCAAGAAGATGGATGAATTGTAAAATTGTAGTGTGAGGTGACAGCTGATTAGTCCTCTGAGTCTCACTCTTTACCTTTCTAGCCACGTGTAAGCATGCATTCTGATTCCGCATGTTCCGTTGATAGTTGATAAGCTTTGCTAGCACACGCAGCTCGCCACCCTTGAAAAATGGAGACGGACCTAGCTATCTGTATGTATCATTTCGGGCAAATTAATCCTCCCATACACGTTTTATTTATTTTCTGCATTTAATGAACGTTGTTTTTATAATTTAAAATTTTCGGATCCGTTACTTAATAAACTGAATACATTTATATATGGTTGTACAGGGTTGAATTTCATAAATAATCATATTTATACATTTTGGTTTTTTTTTTATATATCTTTTCATTACATCGTAATAATGTTATTATTATTAATTATTCAAATTTCACTATAAAGATTAGAATCTTTTTTATGGATAATTAGTAAATTTTGTAAGTGTTTCTGTAATCTAAACTTTCCTTTTTTTAAAAGATAAAAATAGGTTAAATGTATCTTAAAACCTAAACCTTGTCTAAATCACATTTCTATGTTAAGTTAAATTTATTTTGTTGTTACCCTTTTCTAATTTAAATTAAAATAATATAACAATGAATAATGTTAAATAAAGTTAAAAAAATAAAATAAACGATCCAAACTACTGCAAAATTAATTCAATTTGATTTTGATATCATTTAAATCAACCTAAATCACATATTTTTTATATTTAGTTCAAATAATTTTTTAATATAAAAATTTTCAAGTCAAACTAAATCAGAAACATTTCTGACCCTTCTGTTTTTTTTTTTCTATACACGAAAAATTACATAGAAAACATTTTTAATTTTGTATATAATTATTATAATTTTTCTTACATGTGTTTTTAAATTAAATGATACTTTGTATTAAAGAAAACACATATAAACGAATCCTTAAATTGTCAAATAGATTTAAACATTTATTTTGATACATCACTGAACATTTCTTCTTTATTTCTAAATTTTGAAAAATTCTGTAAAAATAATAGGGTGAATATCCAAATTAATAACTAAAAAAAATATTAGAGATATTTTGATCCTTGAAAAAAAGAATTATTTTAAAATTTTACTTGGTCCAATTTCCTGAAAATTGCAAGAAATAGAAACTTTGATTCTTAATTCCAATAGATTGAAAGATTAAAATATGTTATAATTTTAAGAAACCATTTGTTATTTTTAAAAAAATAAATTGAGTGAAATTGTTGAGAAATTGAATATTTACTGAAAATAATAACAACAATTCCGAGTAAAGTAAAGTGCATTCATAAAGGCCTAAGAGTTGAAAGAGGAAACTATGAAAGATGCTTTCACCTGTAGCTTTCGATGATTGGACTTTACAGTTGGCACTGCTCCTCTATGGTAAAGCAACTGCAGGATTTGGTTTGGCCAATCCCATTGTAAGATAGTGTTTGTGTTCTGGTGGTGTACTACTATAGCTACAAAAACAGCACACTTTTTAATTTTGTTACGCTTGGCTCTTTGTTTTTCCATTTATGCATACACTATGAGAATGTGGGCACGACTATAACGCAATCAGAATATATATTCCGTGTTAAGTTCTTGGTTTCATTTGGGAAATTTTCTATTAAAAACATGCTCAGTTTCAGCTTGAAAAACAAAATACCACTGCATCTTATGTTGAAATAAGATGAAATTTTAAAGAATGACAGAAATCAAATTGAAATTCAAGTACTTTAAAGAACAAAAATTTAACGAATCATGATACTTTTCTCCATCCAGTAAATTGATGGAATGATAATTTTTTGAATTATACTTGTATTTCAAATGATTAATTTTTGTGTTTTATTTTTGGAATATGGATACATACATATTTTTTATTTTGTAACTATTTACAACATGGCATTATTTATGTTTAATTAGTAGTGTTATGTAGATTGTTTTGTATTTTCATTGTTAAATATTTCTGTTACTCCTTTTATATATTTTTAGTTTACATATATATATATATATTATAAATTTATTATTAAAAATATGCTTTGGTATCCAGAATATTATTTAATTTGTATTCTTTGTAGCAAATATCATTTAATTTACTGTAATTATTAAAAACCACACTATAAATTTATTTGCAAAATTTATTGAAACGTGCATTACTTCTTTCAAAACAATGAGACCCATCGAATGATTAATATGTTTTATTATAATAATTTAGTTGAATTTCGTGTTTCAAAAGATTAAAAGAAAAAAAAAAAGAAGTTTGCGTTTCCATCCAACGTAAATGAAAATTTTGATAACGTAACTGGAAATGGTTCAATCTTATCCTTGCAAATTATGGCAAAAACTTATTTTTCCGTTTTGGGATTTCAATTTTCATCATACATGTCAAAGATTACTAGCATCACTTGAAAATGTCACTTTTGTCCTATGAAGATTGATGATCGCAGCAGAGATTCTAGTCATGGGTTATTGGGTCGTTGCTTAACCCTGTTTATGACAGGGAAATGAGATGATTTGGATTCTTTAAAATATATAACAAATAAAAATTATTACCAAATATTAAAATATTTCATTTTAGTAGTTTGAAAAAAAAAAAGTATTAAAATATTTGATTTAACCAAAACGCAGGACGTAGTAATAAGTTTACACCCAGATGCATAAATATGTATGAGTTTAGATGTTAAAACTCACCAAGTATTTTTTTAATGCCAGTATAGGAACGAATGTATCAGTACCTTGTACAATCTAATAGTACATATATACAAGTTAGACAGACACATTTAAACAAATATTTTTATGCATATAAAGTAAGGCAACAAATAAAAATATAATAAAATAATAGTTGTTAATAATAAAAAATTAAATGGATAAGGTTTTTTAATAATAAAAATTTAAAATTGTTCATCATATAAAACAAAATATTATTTATTAATTTTTAAAAAACTATCATATAATAAATCATCCTATTATTTTAATAAAACCCATTGAACATGAATTTTTTATATAAAATTTTCTGCAAAGAACCGATACTTGAGAAAAATTTATAATAAAAAAACTTGTTATTTAAATATAAATAAAAATTAATAGTTAAATAATATATTTATAAATATTTAAATTTTTATAATTATATATATAATTATAAAAATATTATCATATGATTTAATAGTTAAATTGATAAAATTTATATTTTATAAAAAATTATTAAATTAATTTAAATATTAAATTTAATATGTAATATAAAAAATTCTAATTAATTATATATATATATATATTAAAAACTATTTATTAAAATGAAAAAAAAACCACTTATTATTTTGAGATATATTTTTTTACGGTAGGACATTTTATTGTTTGAATAGAAACTGTTAGAAAATATCATTCAGATAATAAGATGTTAAAAAAATAGAAGTTATGCAAGTCTCACTTATTTAATATATAAAATAGACTTATAAAATCTCTAACGTGATGTGATATCTTTCCATGCCTTGCCATGTGATATATCTAATACTTGACTAATACAACATAACATTTGACTATCTTTATAGTTTTTTGTTAAGAAGTACAATGGAGTATGTCATCAAGGTATGGGGGACAACCATGGTTTGAATAAGGCTCTTTTTGCATTCTAACTCAACAAAAACTAATAAATTATCTCAGCTCATTTGTCCTGTAAACGGAAGTTCATCATTAAAAACTCATTGATTGTTTAAATAATTATTAAAATTGATTATTCAAGAATACAGTACAAGACCCTCCTTGCAGTCATTGCCCTGCACTTCTTGGTTGGTTAGTGTTTGTTTTTTTTTTTTTTTTCAAATTTGGGTTTCCACCTATTTATTTTAATTAGGAGTAAATTATTTTAATATTTTGTTATTTTTCACCTTTTATGTAATTTTTAAAAATTTATATAATATTTTATATAAAATTTTTTAATTTTTTATTAAGTTAATAAAATTTTTCTTAGTACTTATTTTGATTAGGTGCATTAACCTTCAGTTTTATTCTAATTGTTTTTATAATGTACCAAATTAATTTTTAAATTTAAAAAACAAAGTTTAATTTTTTATAAATCTTCAAAATGAGATCATATGATTGAAAAAATGCAACGGTCGACAACTATAACAAAATTAATATAACAGATAAAAGTTATTTTAAGGATTAATATGATTGATAAACAATTTGAGAAACATATAAACTTTCTAAAGTTAAAAACTAATTTGATATGTTGTGAAAATTATAGGAACTAGTTACCTCCACAAAACTCTCTATATCTTAAATATCACATAAATTCTTTTTATTTTAAAACTATAAATACAATTAAATTCCTGACTATAAATTTTTTTAAAATTATTAATATTTAAAAATGACTTTAGAATAAAATAAGAAAAGTTTTAATAAAATAAATTATAATTTCACATGTTGAAAATAATAAAAATTATCTTATGCTGATTAGAATAAAATTTCTAAAATGTATAATTTCATAAGCCATTATTAATTTTTTGTAGATGATTTATTTTATTTTCAAATCCTTAATTTTTTTAATAAAATTGTTTTATTTTATTTCCAATAATTCAGGTCATAAATTTGTTATTGCAAAAGTTTCAAACTAATTTTTCTTATTTTTTAATTTTATCTTTTAAATATAGAACCATTCTAATTATTTTTTAATTTAATTATAATTTTTTTAAATTAGAAAAATATGTGTATATTAATGTATGACAATAGTCATAAATTTATTTTTGTTAATAAAAGAATTTTTGTATAAATTTAAAAGTAATTTTTTCTATAAAATAAAAAATTAAAATAATTTACTTGTTATCTAATTTCATGCAACAACTTTAAATTAATATCATTGTTATATTGTCTCCGTAGTGAACTATTTCATGTATTTTTTAAATTTTAAATTAAAGTTAATTTTTTTTAATAGAAATATCGTCTCTCCCTCACCCTTTCTCTTTATATATTTTTATATACTTACAATATACAAAATTATTAGATCCTGCTTTATTATACCATTGATAAATAATATTAAATTTAGCAGGCATCATCCGATAGATTTTTTTCAGCTAAAATGATCTAATAAATTTTGTTGGATTATTATAAAAAAAGAATGTCACCCAAACTTTGAACGACACTTATTTTTTATACAAATTTTTAATTAAAATGTTACTTCATATTACTTAAACATCATATGAAACGTGGATAAAACTTGAATTTTATATATTAGATGGGTGACGCGTGTAGAAATATCATATCACATCATAATTTTTTTTATCTTAAATAAAGCCACATAAAGGAGTGAGATTTCATAATTTTAAACTCACAAATTACCCACCACATTAAATAAGTTGAACTTGTAAATTTACATATCAACTTAAGTTATCATTTTTAAAATATATAATTTAATTATTATTATTTTTAAATAATTTTAAAATTTTAAATATTTTAATAATTAAACAAAATAATATGTTAATTTATAAATTAAAATAAATTATTTTTTAAACTTATTTATTTTGCACATTTAAAGTGACTCATTTAATCATGATTGGCATTAGAAGTGAAAATAGGTTCTTTCAATTAGATTTTAAGATTATAGATCTCATCTATTTACAAATTTTAAATCTAAATTTAAACGTATTATCTGTTAAGTTTTCTTTTATAAAATCTTACCTATTTAAAATTTATCAACCTACTTAAAAATTTAAATATAAAAAATTAGAAAATAAATTTTAAAAAATATATAAATATAATTGAAAAAATTATAGTTTTAATATATTAACATAAATATAATATATAAATATAAAATATTAAAATAAATTATAAATATATATATATATATAAATAGATTAAATAATTTTTTTTATAAACCTAGTCTACCTTATTTATTTAATAAAATTTTTAATCAAACAAGATAAATCGAATTTTAAACAGTCACACCATACATCCATGTTGAACAGTGTAAATTGATCAGCATATCCATGTGAGCCTTTTTAGACAAAAGGCATCATTCGATTAAGGTGTGAGCTTTCAATAAAGGATTACAGGTGTTGTTTTTTACACCTTGTTTTTTTATCCTCGTTTTTTTTTAAGTTATTATTTTAAAATTATTCTTACCCTTATGCTAATTGTTGACATATTATTGCCCTTTGAATGATTTTCAAAATTTTAATTTAAGAATATATTTTTTATATTTCGAAAGTTTAATCTTAAAAAAAATTTAAAGAAGATAAAAAAAATACATTTCAAAGTTAACATTTTAAAATAAAAAATTTCTAAAACTTTAGTTTTAGAATGTATTTTTTATTACAAAATTAAACTTCCAAATGATATTACTGACAAAAATCTTGAATATAAATAAACAGGATAAATTCATCATTTCAGTTTTAGGAGGGATTTGAAAAGTAAAAATGGAGAACGGAAAAACAATAACGAGGATTAGATCACACTTTCTCATATTCTGGGCTCGAGGAAGCCAGCTTGGCAAGACAATGAACCAGAGTATTGATATCTAATTTTGGGCTTTGTTTTTTCATCTTTTATTTTACTATATATATATATATATATATATATATATTATTTTTATCAAAATTAAATATCAAAATTATCTTATAAAAAGACATTCTCTCCTTTTTATTTTTTAAAATAAATTTAATAAAATTTCAAAATTATTTATTTGGTAAGTAATTAAATTCGTTTTTTAAAAAATATTTTAAATATATATTTTTAAAATTTATCCATTGCATTAAAAAAATATTTTTTAAAATAGATATTCACATTTATTTTTTAAAATAATTTGTTTAAAATATAAATTCATATTTATATTTCAAATTTAATGAACACCGTATAATTTATCTTCTAAGTACGCGTTTAAATTTAGATTTTTTAATTTTATATTTTTTAAAATTATTTAATTTTATAAATAATTTTATCTTTTATACATAAAAGAGTAAAAAATAAAATAAAATAAAGATATAAAAGTAACTTTCTCTAATTTTTAGCAAAGCCCATATGCATTGTTTTTGGGTTACCCAGGAACACGTTTAACATGGTCAGACCAAAAATGATCTGCATCATAAGGTTTGGGATTGCTTTTAACATAAATTTGTTTCATTATTACATACACTTGTAGATTGTGCAATAGGAATGTAATTAATGAGAATATCAATTATACGGGAGAATAAGACAGATAAAAAACTGTACATAAATAATAAGATTACAATAATTTAAAAAATTATGACTTTTTTTTTTAATTTATATAACTTGTATTCCAATTTTCATCATCCATAATAAAATCTAATGATAGAACTTTATTCTCATATTTTTATTTAATTCCCTTATGTAATATATATATATATATATAATTAAAATATTTATCTACACATTTAAGATATGATATATAAGATGTGCAAAAGCAAAGAATAAATAAAAAATAATCAGTAATATAAGATATTTAAAAGGTAAAAAAATAAGGATATACAATATAAAATAAAAAATTACAAAAATATTGAAATAAATAATAAAATAGAAATGAAGATGTTTCAATATATTCATGGTGTTTGAGCTGGGCTTTCGTTATGTTTGCAAGGTCCCTTAGGTTTTGGTAGTTATATAGGCCTGAACTAATCACACACCCCATTTTTACTAATGTCATCCCCTCCCCGTTTTTTATTTTAAAAAATATCCTTTCTCCGCTAGGCCACAGACAGCACCCTCTAGTTTTTGTATATTTTAAATATTAATTTCTAAAAGTATATTTTATATATTTCAAGAACTAGTTTCTATAACATGAAAACTGAAAACCCATCTTTCTGGAATCCTGTTCCAAAAATCAGTTTGCGGAATTATGTAAAACGTACCCAAAAAATTAAAGAAATAAGTTCAAAAAGAATATAAGGTATCAAAGAATTGGGCCTTAAATGTAATAACTGTTGTATAATTCTGTGGGCCTAGTCAGTGTTTCTGTGACCTTAAGGTCCGTTTCAATGCATTTCAATTGAAAAAAAAAGAAGCAAAAAGAAAAATAGACCAAGAATGACGAAGTAACTGAAGAATATCAGGAAAAATTAATTTAACTTGTATATTATAATTTTATTGATTTATTATTTACATACTATTAAATATATATTTAAATACTATTAATTTAGCTTGGTTTAGTTGCGTTTTTAGATTGTAAAATATGAACTAATAATTATATTTATCTGGTTTAAGTACTAAATTTTCGCACTGAATAATTTTGTGGTTGAAAGTTCAGGTCAACATTCACTCAATTTAGAAATCAATGTGTCAACATTCATAGTTAGTATGCATATATGGGGGGCAAAAGAAGAACCTTTACCCATTGGAAGAAAACATTTCATGCTCCTTTGCATAATCCCATACAAGTGATAACATCAAACTTGACGTTTGCGAGAAGCTCGTCAAGACCTCAATTTGGTCTAGTAGTCCAAACTTGCTACTCAATATTGCACTCTTGAATCTGGTCAAACAACCCAAACTCAAGCTTGATTATAGATCATGGGATAAGAACCCTGTAGATCCTTCCTTCTTTCCTGCATATCAACCACTTCTCCTTCACAACATGCTACCTTTCTAAAAGATTGAAGATCATGTTCATGTGTTTGAGGACTATGAGGGTTGTGTATATGATACTAGGGTTTGTTAACCTTCTCATAAAAGAAGAGATAACTTAGTCACAACAAAAACATTGAGTTCAAACAAAAAGAAGAAACCATTGTTTGCAGGGAATTGCATTTTATGCCACCTCTTTTTATTACTGTATCAATTTTTTTAGTATTAAATTTTTGTATCAAACATGTTTTTGAAATTTAATTTTAGAAATGATTTTAAAATATTTTTTAAAAATTATAATTTCGTAAGTATATTTAATATAATTTATATATTTTTTTTTATAAAATATTTTTTAAACACTATTCTGATTTTTAATTTAAAAATGTATTAAACTCTTTTTGATAGTATAATTTTTGGAAGTAATGTAAAAAAAGATAATACCAAAAAAAAGAAAATCCTTATCTCCAGATCTAGACTTGCATGCAAAACCTACATTTCTCAGGCTATAACAATTTTGAAAAATTTCACCATAAGTCTTCAATAAGTAATTGAGTAATGTAGCCAAGGCCATTTAAATTGTAAACGAATGTCAAGAGTATGTTTGAATATTCAACTTAAACACTTATTTTATAAAACTTTATTATATAAGATCTTCTGACATAAATTTGGGCTTCAAACTTATTATAATAAGCTAAAAAATTATTTTAATATATTAACATAAATTAAAAGAAAATATTAAGTTATAAATTTTGGATAAATTCGTTCAAAGGTTTCTTAATATCTTTATACATATTTTAAGTGGCACCATACACATAATTGATTGGTTAATTTCATTTAACGAGATAATAGTGTTGGGAATTGATTGAATTTTTTTATTTTCTTAAAAATTACATATATATTTTTAAAATAAACTAACGTATGATTTTTCATAAAATATATACACTTTTAATTTTTCTTCTTGTCATATATTTTTTAGGTTAAAATGTTAGAAATGTAATTATAAGGGTTACCGGGCCCGTTTATAGATTGTAGCGAAGTGGTTGCCGTTGAAACCCTAATTGAACCCTATTTCTTTGACCAAAAAAAAAAGAAAAGAAAAAGAAAAACCCTTTTTGTAGGTTTTGTATAGCAGTTGCAGGGGAGTAGTGTGGTTGACAGAGAGAAGTGGAAGAATCAGTTTTCGCATGCCTGCAACCCTCTTCACTTTCACCCCTCGCCAAGTTTTGTTAAGCAACCAAACCATGAAGCACAGTGCTAATAACGGAACCCTCAACACGAAACCTGAATCCAAGCTTCTTCTTCACCAATCCATTGCTCTTTACTTGGAACGCCGTGGATTCTCCAAGACCCTAAAAAAGTTTCGCTCCGAAGCGCAAATCGAGGTGGGTTATATACCTGAATTGAAACTTCTTGATGTTGGACATTAATCCTATATCACATAATTTTGTTTTCTTTATTATCACTGTTGAGTAATGGATGAGACTGGCCTTTGCTTCCGTTGTTTTACATGGTTGCTCCTGTTTGTGATGCAGAAAGATGATTTGGAGGGTTCGTTGGTTGATCTGGAGGAAATGTGCCTCAAGTATTTAGAAATATGGTGAGACTAGAAACAGCAACATTAGCTTTGTGTTGTTAAGTACCCGTTGGTTTCATCTTGTCAAGGTTTCGGAGAAATGATTTTATTTTGATAATTATTTTTCTTGAACCAGATATATAAATAAAACGGATGTCTCCTTGATATTCTCTGGTAACAGTTGCTCTTGTGAAAATATATTTTAAAACAACTTTTAAAAACACTGCAATTTTTGGTGCTTTTAAGAATATAGCTTTAAACCTAGCTTTTTGTTTAATTAAATGTCAGTATGCTACTGTAATCGTGTTTAATGTTAAGAATGGTTCTGTTTGACAAGTTATCTAAGTTAGCTCATAGCTTATTTAACTAGCTTAAAAGCTCGTTTGCCCATAACAGAGGTGTTTGGTAAATGAGTTTATCTCAGTAGCCTATAGCATTTTTTTAGACGCCACTTGAAGTAGCATTTGAGCTTATGGCTTATTATTTTTTGCTATTTTTACCCTCAATTCCTAAATAAATTCCTCATCAGCCATTTAATATTATGCTGTTTACTTTATTAATATGAATCTGTTAATGTTAATTATTATGTTTTTTACACTATTTATTTTTAACTTTTAATTAAATACCCGATCTTTTAAAAAAGGTGAAGAGTTGTAATTTATCCAAAAAATGTAAAACTGAATATCTAAAAATATATTTTTGTCTACAAAATAAAAAATTATATAAACATGTCTTTTTATATCATTTTACATGTATTAGTTAGTTCTACAACTAATTTCACCAAACTTTTCTAATTCAATAAGCAATCTTAACTAGTTTTTTGCTAAAAGTGCATGTTGGGTTCAACCTTTTTTGATGAAATAAATGATTATTTTTGTCAGTTTTCTGAGACAACTTAAGAAATAAGCGATTATTTCTTCAAAAATAACTGTTTGCCAAACATAGGCAATGTCATCTATTGAACACTGGTTTACATTAAAGCATGGGAATGTCTAACTGGTAGACTCTTTCATGAAAATAGTGAGCAATGCTCTTTTTTCCCCAAGGTTTTATTGAGATTGTCATCTGGAGTGTCACCTCTCTTACTGGGAAAGATTAAGAGAAAAAAAAGTATAACTGTGTCCTGGTCAAACATCACCAAACCATAAGTAAAAGAAAACTTAAAGCCAAACTGCCAATGAAAACTCTGTACAATCTTTCTTCTGATTAATGATTACTTTTCAGAATGAAACCCTGTTAAAAAAAACTGTCTAAAGTCCAAACTCCAAAGCATTAGAGAAAAGCCATAAACCAAATCATGTTTCTTGTGTAGGAC
Organism: Canavalia gladiata; assembly: GCA_037954105.1. Classification (NCBI taxonomy): domain Eukaryota; kingdom Viridiplantae; phylum Streptophyta; class Magnoliopsida; order Fabales; family Fabaceae; genus Canavalia; species Canavalia gladiata. Next base: position 37,465,023 of record CM075662.1, on the reverse strand, counting down.
CATATAGTTGCCCTTGAATATACTGACATTCTGCTCCATTGCTGAGTCCTATGAACTGCACACTGACTCATCATTGTTCTTATAAAAGCTCTCAAAGCCTACAATGCAACACTATTCCTATTACTCTATTAAATGAACACCAGACAGTTGGCTCCTGCCAGATGTTGCCTGATGATGCATGCATCAACAAACAACAATAGTGCTTTGTAATTACTAATAAGAAAGATTGGAAGAGGCAATGTCTCTTCTAATTGCTGCTGAAACAATTATTCTGTGGACGAATGATGTTTTGTCTCTTTAAGCGTTGTTTCTGTCTCATTCATATGTTAATTGAGTTTTTCCTTCTTGTTTTTCGTCTTCTTTCAGTGGTAAAGATGCTAAGTCAATTATCAATGATCAAAATGAGCAAGGTAAGCTTTAAAATATGTGAAAAATTGTCTTTTGTCCTGACCACCTGGCACAAAGGTAAGATTGTTGTCTTGTGACCTAGAGGTCACAGTGAATCCTTGAAATGGTCGCTCTGCTTGCGGGTGCTAGGTTGCGTACCTCTACCTTCCCCAGATCTCAGCGAGCTGGAGCCTCGTGTGCTGGACCACCCTTTTTTTGTCTCCACAACTTTCTTTCTTTTCTAACTACTTGCTCACATGCTTCATTATGTTAGCCCTTCTACTTCCTGCTAATTGCAGGTGTGCACACCAAAAACAAAGAAGAGGGTAAATCCAAGGAAAAGAAGAAAAAGAAAAGCAAGTTAGTTTCTGAATCTCTTGCTAATAATGTGGAAGATAATCAATTGGAGTCAGTAACTGCTGTTACAGAAAATAAAGTAAGGGATGATGTATCTACAGATGCCAAAGTTATTAATGGTTCTGAGACAGAGAAGAAATCCAAGTCTAAAATGAAAAGGAAAGAGAAGCCAAGTAATCAAGGGGATGCGATAGAGCAGGTTGTAGATCTCAATGAAACTGTTTCAAAGAAAGAAAATCTTGAATCATCTAACAAAGAAATGACACAGAAGGAGAAAAAGGATTCTAAGAAAAGAAAAAGACCAATTTCTGAAGAAAATGAGCAACAGGTTGCAGATACAAAGGCAGATGAAGAAACTAAACGTAGAAAAATAGAAAATTTGAATGAATCTAAGGAGCAAACTAATGGGAGCTTTGAGAGTGCTGGAGAGAAATCTTCTGGACAGATGTCCGGGAAGAAACAACCAAAGGGATCAGTTGAGGTATGTCTAATAACTATTCTCTGAATTTGTATTTTGCCAATAGATAAAGTGCTTTGAAATGAGACTTTTATGCCTATTTTGCTCATTTAAGATATAAAGCAACTTTTTATTTTTTGCATCTCAAAAAAAACTTTTTATTCTTTGCATGCTAATCTCTGGCAATGTGATTGGTATTAGTTGAGTTTGCCTTTATCATTATTTTTGAGGAATATGTTTTCTTTGTATAAAGAATTATAGCATCAACAAATGCTATGAATACTTGAATTGTGTCGAAGTCTTGGGTATTTCCAGGTTGGGGCGTTTGCTGGTGTCCCTTTAAGTCAAATAATTGACCATTATAAATTCCTATATTGTTTTCTCAATGGCTGTAGTTTGTTTCTTCTGCTGTATATACTGCCTGTCTGTCCTTTTTAGGCTGTCTGCGACACTGCTTAATTTCATCTGCCTTCTCTCATTCTGTCTATGATTATTATATCCTACAATTTTGTGTTTGTAGTCATATGAATTTAAAATTCCAATTTCACTGAAGTTAAAGTTTACGTCGGAATTTGTCTTTGACAACTGTAATTGCAGCAAAAGCCAGTGAAAGCAGCGTTTCAGAGAGTACAAGTTGACAAGATACAGTTTGTTGATGAAAGGCTTCAGGATAACTCTTATTGGGCAAAGGTGTGAGAAATTGATAGTTTTCACGTTTTCATTTCCCATGTATTTGGGGGATGTAAAATTTGTTCTTGTTACATTTTCTAATGAATTTGTGTTGGCATATGTCTGCAGGGTGGTGCAGAAAGTGGTTATGGTGCAAAAGCAGAAGAGATTCTTGGCCAAGTTAGAGGAAGGTCTGTTATTTCATATGGGTGGTGGAGTAATTTTGCTTTCAAAATTTTGCACCTGTTTGATCTATGTTTCTTCCATCAGAAATTATTACTTCATTTAGTTTAGTGAATCTGGCTTGCAAGATTAGTACACCTTTATGGACAGGCTATAAACTATTCATGCACTTGTTTGCGGTAATTTTATTTTTAGTGAATCTTTCAAAGGAAAATCTATTGTGTAGTGGCAATTCAGAACCTTCCTTACATTTTTATGTTATACATTATGTATAATTGGAGCTTTCATTCATTTTTATGGCTTCTTTTTGCGATATTTTGAATTCAATATATTTGTTTAAATATGCAGTGTCATGGTTTTACGCACAACTTGTTTGATATATACACATTTTATAACCGTCTTCCTTTTTTTTTTTTTTGTGTTTTGACATCCCAATTTTTTTCTCTGATACAGGGATTTTCGTCATGAGAAGACCAAGAAGAAACGTGGGAGCTATCGTGGAGGACAGATTGATTTACAATCCCACTCAATTAAGTTTAATGATTCTGATGATGATTAGCAGGAAGCATATAGGTCCCCTTTGCTAATGGAGCACTATGCTAAAGCCAGTGCTGCCATCAGAATTTTGCTTAATTATGTTGTACTGAAACAATATTTATTCATTTGGACAAATTATTTCAATAGTTTTACCGATAGCCTTGTGCTGCTTAATTCGTTTAGTGTTACTTCTTGTCAGACAAAGTAGTAGATTCTATGGTATCATTTGCAAAATCAAGCGCCTGTCGTGGTGGAAACACTAACAAATTGGTTACAGATTTGTCATGAAACTGCAAACAATTGGATTGTAAAGGTTGATTTTATTTTCTGTTTTTAATTTAATCAGATTTTTTTTTTTTAAGTTTTGTATCGAAAAAAAAGTAAGCTATCTTGCTGTTACAAAATTTTGAGGTAAGAAATGTTTTTTTTTTTTTTTTTTGATAACGTAGAAAAGAATGGGAATTGATTTCTGAACTTTTATGATAAGTTATTTTAATTTATAATCTTTTACTATTATATAAGTATCTAATTTAGTGTCTTTGAAAATAAACAATGTTATAAAAATTACCTTTTAAATTTAAACTGAATAAAATGAAAAACGAATAAGCTCTAAATGCATACAATGCAGTTCTTTGGCTCTGAAATTTCAATAAATGCTGCGGACAGAGGTCTGTTAGTTGAATTTTGTAACAAGTATTTAACAATCATATTTATCTATTTTTCTATTGTTTAATAGTCAAAACATTTATATTGATAACATATTAAAATTCAGCTCATGCAATAATATCATTATTTTTTTATATGCAAATGGTACCACTCAAGCATTTATGATTTCGACACCCATTAAAAGTTACAGATTACATATTTTTGTATAAAAATAGGAGTATCCAGGACAAAAAGAGAAATGCAGGGTATGTAACAAAAATAAGAAAATGGACACGCTGAATAAAAAATTCAAAATCTCAAATCACAATTTTATGAAGATATAATTTTTGACTTTTTAATGTGTCTAAAGACAATAAAAATTAATAAATATTAAATTTTTATTAAAAATTTAGTATCTATATTATCACAAAATTAATGACTATTTTTTATTAAAAATTTGTAGTATCTATATTATCAATACATTGGATTCTTTAATTTTCAATAAATAATTACTGCATATAGATTCTTATTGTATATTTTAGGTACATATTAAAATTATCTTTAAATATTAAAATGATCGCACTTTTAACCAAGTTCAAATTTCCTGATAATATAAGAAAAAGGGCACATATGTGCTAATATTTTATTTTGGGAAAATGTATACACAGATTACCCTTCACTGAAAGTTTTATTTCTGCTAACATTCCTTGCAATAAAAGCATGTTCAATGCACAATAATAATCAACAAACTTTTTATATTGCTTGGGTTTTGTTTGATATGCTATATTGATTAAATATATAAGAAAAATGTTGTTTATAATTATTAAGCAGTTCTATCCTTTTAAATTTTCATAAAACTTTAGGAGAAAATAGTGGCTAATACAAGACGGAAAAAGCCTTTAAACTTAAAAAATGTTATATTTACCTCAATATATCGTTTAGGAATCGTTAGATTTATGAAAATATTTTCTAATTTTATTTTATTTTTAAATTTTTGAATAAAAATATTATTTTCTTATTTTTACTATTCCAGTAAAAAATTTAAATATAAAATTAAAATAAAATGATATTTTAATAAATAAAACAAAAAATAAATAGTATTTTTACAAACTAAATAGCCTTTTAACATTTGAATTAATTTAGTTTCAATTTTAACATTGTATCAAATTAATTTTTTTAATCTAAATGTAGAATCTTGAATAAATGTTTAACATGGGTAAAGAATCATTCCTAATATTTTATACTAATACTTTGTTTGGATGTTATGTAAAATAGAAAGGAAAAAAATAAAAATATAAAATAAAAAATAAATTATTTGAATAAATAAAAATAAGGAAAAAATATTTTTTTATTTTAAAAATTAATAATTAAATTACTAAAAAAAACACTGTTCCTCAATTCTCATATCAGCAGATAAATATAAATATATGGACCTACAGAAAACAATTTTTTATTTTATACATAAAATAAATTGATAAAAAAAACTCTTTCTAGCATCTTTTTTCTATCCCTTTTATTCCTTTCCTCTTAGCCTTACACGCATGAGCTTGAATAATATAGATAAGTGTTTCTATGTCAGTCTGGGTCTTTCCCTTGACCTGGAAGACACGTTTCAGACTATGCATAAAACTAGGAAGACCAAACCATCTAAACAAAGAATAAACAAATAGCTTATGCCGTTATCCTCCCCGTGACCAAAGACCACCACATTAAATTTTAGTTTGTTAATTATTAATAATTAAATTTAATCATTAAAAAGTTTTCCCATAAAGAAAACATATTTAGGGAGAAGACTTAATTTAAGTCATAATTATAAATAAAGAAGACTCTCACAATATATATATATATATATATATATATATATATATATAACGCAATCGCACCGACCAGTTAACCGAACACCCAATTGTTTTAAGATGTTTTGGATTTTAACTTTTATACGTTGATTTTGTCTTATATAATTTTATTTTATGTTTTATCAAACTATTTATTATAATTTTTATCTTTTTTTCTACCTATTATCTTATTTAAGAATAGGGATGAAATTGAACCGAACTAAACTTTAAGTATTTAAACTTAATTTATTTAAAAATTTTGAGGCCTGAACTTGTGTCTGTACCTATTAAAGGTTTTTTTTTTCTTTTTTCTGTTAAGATCTGGCCTGATTTAAAGCTTATAAGATCTGTAAATCTGTTTAAAAGCCTACATTACATAAAAAAAATTAATAAATAAACTTAAACTCTATATAAATAATTAATTAAAAAATCTTAAATAGGCCTAAAATATATATATATATATATATATTAATATTATGTAAATAAAATATAAAATAAAATTATATAAATATAATATATTAAAATAAATATAAATTATAATATATAAATATAAATAAGCCTTTGAATAGGTTTTTTATAAGCTTAGGTCTGACTCGTTTATCTAAAAAGGCTTTTTAACAAATCTGAGTCTATCTATTTATTAAAGTCGAGCTTAAGTAGACTTTAAACAAGTCGAGCCGTAAACCCTTATCGACGGCCTTATTAACTTCTATCCCTATTCAAAAGAAGGATGAGAAAATGTTTCAATCATTTTTAAAATGATTTGATGCAGGTTTGGAAGAGTATTTGCAAACATATAGTTATATAAATTTAATATTATTAAAATTAATTTTACTTAAAATTAAATTTAAACTAATGTAATTTATGTTTTATTTTTTAAAAAATTTATAGTAAATTTTAACAATATAATTATATTTTATCAGATTAATTAATCTAAATCTAAATTTAAAAAATTAGTAGATTCAATCAAACATCATCTTTTTATAAAATCACTTTATGATTATATGAAAATAATTGTGATACAAACATCCACTGACTTGCCGACGCACCGCCCCATTCATGTACCTTCTTATGAAAGCTAGTTTGCCGACAAATTGAGATTTAAGAAAAGTGTGGAATGTTTTATGGATATTTTTATTTACACATTAATTACATCATTAGTAATTAATTAATCACAAAATATTTACTAATTAACAATTTTTATTTCATTAATTAATTATACATATAACTAATTAATTAATTATATTTTTTTTCATTCACCACTTATTCTACTATTAATTGATTATCAAAATATGTTATGGGTATGTGAATTTGTTTTTTCGATGTTTTATTGTTGAAGATGACAGACAGATTGCCACAAGCGAATGACTTTAATTTGCAGAAAACATCCATGTTAGGGTGTTCGAAAATTCTTCGGGCAGGAGTCCAGCATACGCTTTCACCTGTGTTCAAAGTAGACAAAACCAATATTAAAAAAGTTAAACAGAAGAAAAAACAACACAAAACAAATAATTTTTTAAGTTGTTTGAATTAAACAATAAAATAAATAAAAGAGAAAGACTTATTGAGTTTTTTGTTCATTTGTTTAGCTGGATAAGAAAGAAGGAAAAACGATATTTTATTCAAAACATTTTATATAAAATAATATGTAATATTAACGAATTAGTTATAAAAAAACATTATTCATTATTATTAACATTTGAATTATAAAATTTATTTTTAATTAGATAAATAAATATTGATATATATATATATATATATATATATATATATATATTCATATTTTAAACGAACCTAAATTAAAGAGAATATAAATACTTAGTTCGAATAAGATATAATGTTTTTCTAATGAAAAATTTTAATTCTTTTTATTTTTCTCAAAAATAACGTCCAAATTTTGGTTGTTTCTTGTTTGTATTTGGTGTATGTAACTTGATTGGACCAAATTGAGATGTAATACTTTCAAACTCAAAATTTATATTTAAAATTTGAGGGATGTTATTTTTCAAATAGTGAAAAATCACATACCCATTATATATTTTGTTAATTTAAATAAGATAGAACTTCCCCCCGCACTGTTTGGAATGTTTTATTTTGTTTTGTTCTCTGTAATTTTATATCGTGTTAGAATATCTTATATTTTAAAAAATAATTTATTTTACTAATAATTAAAAAAGACAGAAAATAGTTGTATTAATGAATAATTAAATTTATAGGATCTACTATCACTCTCTTCATTTTTTAGGTTTCACATTTTAATATTTTTATTTTTATCATCGTTTTATAAGATTAATGAATATTTTTTTTTTCAATTTTATCTTTAGCAGTTTATGCATGTTTTGTTGAACAATATGGTAAATAATGAATGAAACAAAGACATAATAGAAAATTAAATATCGGTCATAATCCTTAAGTTTTGTGCATAAATCTTGAGCATAAAAAAATGAAGGGAGTTCTCTTCTATATTTTTTGATCGGTGTCGTTTCATGTTGCTTGTAACAACTAACAACTAGCAGATTCATTTTGTTTGTGGAAAACATGATTCATGACAGTGACAACTCTGAAAATCGCAAAAGATATGGTCTACCCATCACATAGGTGTACACTTAAATATTAAATATTCTAATTTTTAATATAAAGGTATCGTTTTATTTTTATTTTATTATGTATTCTTACAAATGTAATCAAAATTTATTATTAAAATACTTTTAATTTTTGTTAAAATATTATTCATTCAAATTTTATATTAAAAAAATAAAAAATTCTTATATATATATATTTTATATAAATTTTGATGATCACAATTATAAAAATATTTTTTTTAAAACATAAAAACTTGTGTTATATGTTACCACAATAATATTTTTTTAGATATATTTAAGATTTGTATAATTATGTATTAAAAATTGTAAAAATAAAATTTGTAATTTTTTTATACAAATTATATATATATATATATATAAATAATTTGAGATATAAATAATATCTATTTTTTTTTATAAATTTGCTTGAATATTAATATTTCTATATATTTTTTACTTTTTCATTAAAAATAAAACATGATAACACATTTATGTTTATTCTATTAAAAAAACGAGTTTAATTTTAATGAACCTTCAACATAATTTTTTTAATTATTAATCAATTAAAATGTATAACAGAAATAAGTTTTAAAATAATTATACTTTTTTAATAATATAATATTTTATTAAATAAAAATGAAAAATATATTTAAATTATGAGCCTATTTTAAATAAATTTTTAAAAATTATAAAAAAGATATGAAATAAACGTGATTAGTTTTGCAATATGATCCAAGCGCATTTCTATTTATGGCCTATATATTGTTAAAATGTGTTACGTTCAGAAAACATTTTTTTTTTCAAAAAAAGTGTGCTGAAAAGTATGTGCTCTTTTGTTTTGGAAAAAAACTCAATTATAAGCACGTGCTTGACTTAATTAAAATTGATCATGCGCCCTTCCAAATTGATTGCTTATTCTTTTAATTTTTTTAATTACTTTCTCCATTTGTTTTCATTTTTTAAAAATATAATTAATATTTTATTTAAAAAATTATTTATTTTTAAAATTTATTTTTTATTAAAATTAACAATACTAGATAATATAAAAAAAATATAAAAAAATTAATTAATATTCTTATGAAAGTTAAAATAAATAGAAACAAATTTTTTACTTTATGTCTGAATATATAAAAAGAAACGAAGGAAATTATTTTTAAAGAGTTTATGTAAAAATTGTTTAAAAATTATTTTTAATTTCAAAGTAAATAACCAAACTACACACTTAATATATATCTTCCGTATTTTTTTAAATTATTGGTATAAAAATGTAAGTTGACATTACTATATTATATTAATTTGAAGGAAGGAATTAACTTATATCCAAGTTTATTTAAATGTTATATTATTAAATAATTTTATTTTCAAATTAACTGTTAGATTAAATATGTTATATATATATATATATATATCATATTTTTAAAATTAATTGATATCTCATTCTAGAATGTAAAATTTATGCTTTTGAAATATTTAAAAATAAAAACTATTTAGTTACATATTTATAATTATTTATTTTTAATAGAATTTGAAATAGATAACTAAGGTAATATAAATTTATAATTTAACGGTTTGATAAAAAAAAATATTTAATGTGTAATATTTAATATAATTTATATATATATATAAATTGAAATTTTTTATTAATTTTATGATTATGTTTATCAAATTAGATGCCTTGACCAGAGTAAAGGCTAATCATCGTGTGGGATTGAAATACTTTACAAAAAGTGCAAACTTCAAATTAATACGGAAGAGAATAAAAAAATAATAATGGTTGTATGGTTGAATTTAGGGAAGAGTACTTCACATAACAAACTCTCGGATGTAGTAGAGAGAGTGAAATATAAGATTTGGTTATGGTCAAAGAAACAAATATTTTATATTATATCTATAACCAATTAAATTATATTAACTGTTAGATTTATGTATGATTTTAAATTGAGTACTCCTAGTATTCTTTTTAATAAAATTTGTCTCCCCATAAAAAAACAAACTCTCGACTGTTATACAAATTAAATTTAGTGCGATTATGTCAATATATCTTTTATAATAAACTAGACCTTTCCCTTAAAATAATCAAAGTCACTTATTCATATAAGAAGATACTAAACTGCAAGAATTATTGGAAAAGAACAAAACATTGATGTCTAGTAGTTAGGATGAATTAATTAGTGTGGGAACGTAGTAGTAGTTAGGATGAAGTTTTCTAGTCTCTGGGCTTGTTCTTGTTTACGGGGAAGTGGAGGAACGCTACGCAAATTGAGATTATATTTCTCTACTACAATTTTTTACAATGAATATTTTTGCATTATATTACTTATATTATCAATTAATTTTTTTTCCACTTTTTTCTTTCTTATCCGCAAAAGAATTTTTTTTTCAGAAATTGAATTTCCCTAACCAATTCGATGCATTTCAATGAGAATACGTTATTGCTTTAATTTTTTTAAAAAAATAACTGTATTTATAATACCTTCCGTGAAATACGTTTTACAGCAAACAACTATAAGAAAGTGAATAAAAAATTAAAAATATTGTAAAAATAACATGTTTTAAAATATTTCTTAGACTTCAAATTAAAAAAATATTTCTTACACTATTATTTTTAAATCCTAATTAAATTTATTTTATAATTTTATACAAAATTTATGTTAATGAGATATTTATTTAACTTTATATTATTAATTTAATTATTTAATATTATAAATTTTCAATGTAAAATTTAAATTTATTTATAATATATTAATTAATTAATTAATTTAGTTATTATTTTTTATAAAAATTATAGGGGACAAGTACAAAGACGAAGACTTGGGATATTAATGGTTATGATTCACTCTGTGAGTCCAATTCCCACGAATTTTCAGTGGGAGCAACTTCTTGTTAAAAAATAGAAAACAGCTTAATACTGGTTGATGCTGTTTAATAGTTATATGCCTTCTGCGTAGTGCTGCTGTTACATGTTCCATTTCGAAGCAATTGATAAGCAAATTACCACTAAGAAAATAATTTACTATTAAATAAAAATTGGTTAAATATTATAATATATTATTTATTTAATAAAATTTAAATTATTTGAAAAACTGTATGTACCCAATTTTTATCTCATAATTAATATATTACAAGAACCTTTCCTTACTGCTATGGATCAATTTTGTTGTTGTTTGTATGTGTCCTCCATGACTATGATGGTCCAAGGTCTATTCTTATCTCTGCGATTTATCTTATAATGTGCATGGGACCTGGCTAGTGGCTAGCTACGAAGGGGTGGGCGAAAATATTGATTTTTAATCAACTAAAAAAAAAACTTGAATTATTGTCGTATCTTTTAACGTGGATCTTTAACAAATAAGAAAAAGTTGAAGTAAAGTAAAGTAAAATTATTAATATCTTAATTTTTCAAAATTTAGAGAATTAATTAAAATTATATAAAATATTATTTTTCTTCTTCAATACGTAACCTAAAAAACGCAAGCTTAACAAAAGTCTTATTTCTTATATTATATATAGAAATATTCATTTTTCGTCCTTTTATTTTTTTAAAGTGCTTATTTTCTTAAAAAAATAAAATGGACATTTTCTATATCCATGTATATGATTGACATATCAGAAGTTAGGTACACTTATTAAAAGAATAGGAAAGAAAGAAATAAAACAAATAAAGTATAAATAAATTGTTCAGATTTATAAAAAATAAAAGAGAAAATAATAATTTTTTTAAGATTGAACAAAATAAATTAATAATATAAATTTTATTTTTTATTTTTTATTTATTAATAATATTATAATTTTAATTTTTTTTTCTTATAAAAGAAAATTGAAATCAGAAAAAATATTTTATATATATATATAAGATAAATTAATCCAAATAATTTTTTTCAATTTTTTATTTTTTATTTAACTCTTTTTCTTTAGTTTGTACATTTAAACAATACATTCGTTAGTTATCATAGGGATATCGGTCTTTTTAGATTAATTTTAAATATGTAAGAGATGTTTTAGGGGTAAGAATAATGAAATTAATATTTGGTTTGTAAGTTTATTTATTTTTTATTTATAAAAGTACCGTTATTTTTAAATTTTATTTTTTATTTTTAATGTTTTATACAAAATAATAAAATAAAAAACTATTTTTATTATTTTTTACAAATCTTTAAAAATAAAAATAAAATAATATTTTTATTAATAAAATATGAAAACACAAAATATTTTCATATATCAAACACAACCTAAATAAAATATAAAGTAGATAATATTATGTTTTATTTATATTATTTATTAAGAAAATAAAATTGGATATTTTCTTATTATTTTATCTTATTATACTCTTGCAGTTAAATTTCTTTATTCAGAGAGAATTTAAGTTTGAAATTAATTATTTTATTTTATTTTATTCTTGTTCAATATTTTATTTCTTCTTTTAATTAAATAATTATTTTTAGTATTTTATAAAAAATTGTAAAAAGTATAGTTTAATTTATAAATACTAATTTTAATATTAAGTTTTTTATTTATAAATATTCTTTTTTTGAATCTAAATGAAAAAATTATAATTTTAAATCATATTAAATTAAATATATGAATAATTTTTTTTATAAAAATATAAAATTATTTTTATATTAATTTTATAAAAACTAATTTTAATATTAATTTTTAATATTTTTATAAAAAATATTAAATTAAAAAAATTTAGATAAAAATATATGTAACTTTTGATAAAAGACTAATTTTATTATTTGTATATAATTTATATATTTTTATATTTATTTAGTTTGTTATCTAGTATATACCAAATACTATAGGATAAGATAAGAAGTCCTTCTACTAGTATCATATGTTATCCTTTTATTTTTATATTTTATTTATTTTTATTCTATTTTAACTATCAAATAAGTCCTAAAAATGTTAAGAGTTTATTTGAAAAGAAACTATATTGAGAATATAAAAATAAAATAAATATTTTATTTTCTAATTAAATTTCACCATTTTTTCTCTTCGGTTCTATTTGTAAAACTCTTTCAATTAAATAACACATAATTTCAAAAAAAATTTAAAACTAATTAATGTATTAGTTTTTAAAAGAATAGTAAAGTATTTTAAGTTTATCTTTATTTAAAATTAAATTTTTATGATATGATTATACGTTAGAAAATTTCAATAATTATAAAGGATGAATATAAATTAAAAATTAAATAATTTTTAAAATTTGAAAACATGTTATATTAATAATTACCAAAAACATTTAAAAGATTTTTATAAATAAAACCATGAAGAGTAGTTACTTAAAATTAATCCTAAAAAGTTATGTCACATTTTTGTGTTTTCTTTTTCAACGAGAAAAACAATTACTAAATTTTTGTATCCAGATAAAGTAATTTAAAATAATTAAATTTTATGTATTTAGATGATATAAAAAGTTAAAAAATGTTAAAAGTATTTTAAATAACTTTTATGTTAAATAGAAAAAAATTTAAATAACATACATTTAAATAAAAAAATTAAAATTTTCTATTATATTTTTTCTAAATTGTTATTCATAATTCATTCTTACTTTAATAATTATTTATTTTTATTTAAAAATTACTTAAATTTTAAAATTTTCATCCAAGTAGGTTAAATAATTCTTTTGGCGGTGGGAAATTTCCTTCGCTTTTTCTCTTTTCGCGAGTCCTTATTTGATAAGATACAAAGCCCGAAGACTCATCTCCGAGTACTACGTTGATTCTGGGATTGCCGTCGTTTTATTATTAATTTAACATGTTGTTTTCTAATTTTAATTGTGGACTTATTTATTAATTAAAATTAAAACAAATATTTAATTTATAACTTTTCTCTCTTAATCTCTTTCCTTCTTTCTTTCTCGTGAATACACAAAAAAAAAAAAAATCCACCATATGCAAATTTCCTTTGCAAAAAGGAGAAGAATTGACTTGGCGTGAATGAACTTTCAAGAAGGCAAATTTTCACTCGTGTCGAATGGAATTTTAACTAAACATTTATATAAATTTTATGAATGACTTCTTAACTAACTACGAGAAGAATTAATAAGTATATGTGTGAAGGTAGAAAAGTTCTCTTGGATGCGAGAAAAGTCACTTTCACTTTCATGTATTTGAACAAAAAAATATCATTATATATGCATCAGCATTTCTAAAGGTAGATTTCACGAATAAACTCCTAAAGGGAAAAAAACTGTAAACACCGACATTAAAGGGAAAATTTCTGCCACTGCTCTACTGTCTTAGTTTTGCAAGCATCAAGCTATCCATTCTTTAATTTGGACCACGGCACTAGCAGAAAGCATGTGGTGCAGACCTCACAAAGACCAAATAAAGTCCATTTTGAATTATGTATTTGAACAGGTATTAAAAAATTCATTTTTAGGATATAATTTTTTTAAGTTATTTATTTTATGTTTGAACCAAATCAACACGTTTTGAAATATTATTGAACTATCATAATTTTTAAATGTATTTTTCATTGAAAATACTTGAAAAAACAAATGAACAGACCCTCAATTACCACTGCTTGGTATTATCCTTCGCTGTAAACTATATAGGATCATGACACGTCATATGCAGAGATGAGAAGACATTTATAAGAACAAAAAATGAAAAAAAAAGTTATGGTGACAAAGGCCATGGTAGATTTGGGGATATTAATAATAGTAGCAACATACCTGGTTAAAAGTTAATTCAAAAGAAAATAATTATTCAAGTTTTATATAGAGTATTTTCATCATACTTATAATTATAATCAGTGTATGACGTTTTAACATTTTTTCTCATGTCCAAAACTAAATGTGTACAGGTGGTTTAACATTAAAATAAAATAAGTGCTTTATCATATTAAAAAACTGACTTTAACTTTTGAAAGTTGCTTGAAGAAAAGAGGATGTTAAAGTTTTACAAAAAGTATTTTGATAATATTGATAACCAATGTGAGATAGATATCTTAATATATGATTATAATACGTAGATCCTTTAAAAACGATGAAAATAATTAAAATGATATTTTTTACAATTAAAAACAAAAACTGAAATAATTTATTAAAAAATTAAATTAAAATTATTATAAAATTGAATTAAAAATTAATGTAGTATTGTTTAGAATTTATTTGTTTATTTCCAGGGGGAGCTATTGCTTTTATAATTTTGAAAAACGAATTAAGATATATCTCCACCTTATATGATTTCAACTTTTGCTAAATCACAACGAATTAATCAAAATCTTGATATTGGAGTCATCTATTTTTTATATAGTTAAAAATTATAGATATATAACACCCCCCCCCCCATTTAGTTTGTATTATGCCTCACATATGGTTCCTGTTTCTTTTTTCGAATGACTAGTTAATACTCTGGAGGACAAAGAATTGGAAGCTTAAAAGTTGAGACATATATAGTTGTGGGAATTACACAAGAGAACAAAATAAAAGACAGTGGCTTTTGATAATGCGCGAGTCAATACCTCTTGCATTGTTCATGCATGCACTTGGTCACGTAAAGTTCTCAACATAAGGGACATGTCTGATTGCAGGAGACGCGAGTTGTTTAAATGTATATAAGAAAGTACTTTAGAGATAAATTTAAGTATTTCTATAGAATGTCTTTTTTTTTTCTTTAAAGCAAATATATATATATATATATATATATATATATATATATATATAGTGTTCACGATATTAACTGCTGATCATTGACCAATAAGTACGTGACATCACACACAAAAGAAATCTTACGAATCATACTAACAGTCACTTTTTACTTGTATAATTAGGGTTAAAATAGGTATTTTTAAACAATAAATTATAAAACTTAAAAGTAATTTTATCAAAAAATTGAAAGAAAAATATTACTTAAATATATAATTTTTGTTTAAAATAACATTTATTTAAAGTTAAAAAACCAATTTAATAATCTCACACACACACACATATATATATATATATATATATATATATATATATATTACAATTTTTTGAGCTTGCAACCGGGGACACATCAGGGTTGGATCAGCCATAAAAAATATATTACTATAATGTAAAATTTATTAAATAATATGTTTTAAAACATCTTAAGGAGATAAAACAATGTATCACTTTGCAGTGAAATTGGACACTTGAGACAAACCTTATCCTAACAGATCATGAGAACTATTTTCTTTTTCTTGCTTCTATTTTATCAATCCAATCCACACATTTTTGTCTAATATATTATCCAGATTAATCTGTTATTAAACTCGATTACTTGACACTATATCGTGATAGATGCACTCACTTTACTACTATAAGTGTAATTTTATCCCCCTAATCATAACATTTCCATCTATATATTCTTTAATTTTAACTGTATAATAACTATATTTTTTGTAAAAAATGTATATTATTAATTGATTACATAATTATACATCAAATAGAAAATAAAATAACAGTTAAAACTTTGATTTACGGTAGAATATATTATTATTTAAAGATGATTTGAAATATACAGTCTTAAAATTATTTAATGAAAGATATTTTAGATTCACTCAGTAATTAATTAGATAGAAAAAAATTGTTTTGAAATGATAGAAAATTAAAGTTTGTTAATTTTCTTTATTATTTTTCTTGTGCTGTCTTATTTTACTAGTAATAGTTTAATACACCTGCTAGGAAATATACTAAACAAAATATGAATGGATAAAGTATCTACAGTGGGTCATATCCAAATTATTTTAAACTATTAAATAAATTTTAAAAAACTGAATATAGAGAAAATTATTAAAAATAAAAAATATGTTTATAAAATTTAGTTTAGTTTTCAATTTTATTGTTCAAAAATAAATTATAAACATACTAAATTTATATTTTTTTCATCTTCTTCTTATACAAATACTAACTTATAAAAATATATTTCCTTTTTTTTAAGATTATTTTAACTTATAATTTATAATTTAAACTAAATTTATGATTTATAATAATAGCTAATATTTTTAATATTCATTATGCACTTAAAATTTTGTTTAATAAATTCTATCCCTTAAATAATAAAAATAATAATTAAAAAAATTATATACTAATTTAAAATTTATTTATATTCTAATTAATAAAATTTTATTTATTTAATAACTAAAAATAATTAAAGTATTTCACTTTAAAAATAATACATCATAAAACAATTAATTCAATTTAAATTATAAAAATTCAGATTAAATTAATTCAATTTTAATATTATTTTTAAAACAATCTAAATCCAATTACATTTTTTATAACTAAATTAAATATCTGTTTACATCAAAGTCATCCAGTGGAGAGTGACTAGTCGTCTTGTGAAATTGCCAAGAATTTTCTTCTGTCGTTCAGCACATGCTGTGCCTGACATGATTCAGTTTTGTTTTGTTTTTTTTTAAATAATAGACATACATTCTAACATGATTTATATGTCAATATATATTTTTTTATCTTATAATATATCACATTCTATCTCTTTAAAAAAAATTATTTTTCTCCTTTTATCATCCAATACACTTCAAAATAGAATTAATAAATATCATAATTCTTCAGTTTTACCATATGCACAAAAATAAAAGAAAACAAATTAGGCCGATTGAAGGTTTCCACTTGTTTTGATTAATTTGGCAAGGCTTACAACTCACATGGGGGGTCTTGTACCACGAGTCTGACTCTTATGCAGTAAAATCTTAATGTATTTAGTGTCAAAAATTATTTATTAATTCATATAAATAATAATAATAATAATTTGTTTTATCACATTAAGTTTGATTAGTTGTATTATATATTTGGTGTGATAAAGCAACAATAAAATTAGTTTCATAAAACATTATTTATCTATTTCTACTATACATTAAATCTTACTCAAATTTTATACCGTATTAAGTTAGTTAAGTTTTTTCCACTGAATCTCAACTCACATACAAATACGATTGGATATTTTTTATTGAGATCCAACCCTTATCTCATATATTAAAATAAAACTCTACACTATCATAATGAAAATTTATCCTGCACGGTTCATACTATCTACGTTAAAAGATATTAAAATATTTTGCAGCAGTAAATGACAAAACAGTCCCACCAAAGAGAGTAAGTAGAAGGAATCAATCCCTCTATTTCACCTTCTATATATTAAGCCCATATTATAAATAAAAATATGTATATACTTTTCATATTGCCACTTTATTTAAAAATAATTAACTTAAGTGTTAAAATGTCATAACTAATATGACTTTTTGCTGCTTAAACTTATCGACAAGTAACTATTTCGTCTACCACTTTTGAAGTAACGCAATCTTCTACGTTAAATTCACAGGATCATTGTCTATATAAATTAACCAATAATTTATTGTACCAAAGATTACACGATTTGAATGTGGACAAATGAAAGTCCGTGTACCTTCTTGGTCCATAAATGCTCAAATACGCCTACGGTAAAAAAAATTGTATTTCTAGTTTTCGTAAATTTAACAAGTTTTGTTGTTGGTGTTTGCAAAAAAATCTTTTTTATCTTCAATTTTTTTAAAAAAGTTATTTTTACTTTGTACTGTTAATTTAATGTTAGATATTTGTTAACTTAACTGATAAAAATTCGATTGAATTTTATCACATATATCAATTTATTATAAATATTAAAAATATATATAGATGATTGGAAAAATATTAAAATAATTT
The DNA here is from genome assembly GCA_037954105.1 of Canavalia gladiata. Lineage (NCBI taxonomy): Eukaryota > Viridiplantae > Streptophyta > Magnoliopsida > Fabales > Fabaceae > Canavalia > Canavalia gladiata. Next base: position 37,446,702 of record CM075662.1, on the reverse strand, counting down.
TTGTATCATTGAATAATAAAAAGGTTAATAAATATCTAATAGAAAATTAATAATAAGAATTATTAACTAGAAAATTTAAAATTTAAAACTAAAACTTATATACTATATTTATAAACATTGAACTATATTTAAACAATATAAAATTATAGACGACAGCTGTGCGAGATTCCTTCCAGTTTTGAAAATCTGGCATTTCAGTCTATACTTAGCAAAAGATAAATTACATTTACACCAAGAAAAGTTTAATAATTTTTTCAATTTTTTTAAGATACCTATGATAAATAATATATTTTACAGAATTTAATTATTAATTAAATCTAATAATATTGTATGATTCATATAGCCAATCTTATCTAATGAAATAAAACTTATGTTAGTGTTGATCTCTTTTTTTTTTTACCCTATATAAACATTCTCTCTTAATCTATATAATAATATAACACTCCATAATTTTCTTAATTATCTAAATTATTCCTATTTTTTATATAGTATATGAAAATAAATAAAATAATAAAAATAAAAATATCAAAGAAAATTTTGTTAAAAATGTGAAGTTATAAAATCAATTTTAAGATCTAATGTTAATAAGATCACTTTTGCATTTGGATAAGATATTTAAAGAACTATCTGTGAAAAAGAAAGCAATTAAAAGGATAATATTTAATAATCTATCAGATATTTTTATCTCAATTTTAGAAATTAATCTTAATTTTTATCATTATATATATTTTATATACATATGGTATATTTATAAAACTATTAAATAAATTAGTTGAAAATTAAAATCTTGATTAAAATTTTAAAATTTAACTATAAATAAAAATCTGATAACTCAATTTATTAAATTAAAAATATTTAGTAATTTTTAAAAATAGCATAATGGTATAAAGTGAGGTTAAAGGACGTGTTTCTTTATTTTACTATAATCTGTATTTTTTTTAAATTATTACTTTTATATTTAATTTATTCAAAAATAATTTATCATCTTAAAATTAGAATAATAGTTTTAATATTTTAAAATAATTTTATTAAATAATAAGATAATATAAATAATTTTTTATTATATTTTATAAAAAATTATGTAAATAAATTTAATTTTTATAGCGTATCAAGGATTTGTGAGAAAAAAGATTAATAAAATACTGTAAAATAAAAAAGATAAAATTGAAAGCACCACAATAATTTTAAAACTTATAAGATTAAACGTTACCTTACAAACATTTTAAAAAATATTAGTAAGTCTAAAATGATACAAGTTCATAAAATAAATTAACACTATTAAATAGGTCTATTTTAATTAAACTGGCGTTTAAATTAATCAAATAAGATAACAATTAGCTTAAAATATTGTTTACGATGATTCCAAACACACTCATTAAAATAAAAATAATTGAATCCAAAATTAGTTACTTTAGAGTTATTTATGTAATATCATTTTATTAAAAATTATTAAAAAAATAATTACCAAAAGTATGTAAATTAGGATTTATGTGAATTTTATTATAACTATGTTATTAGGTTTATTGTGAGATGTATATTACATTTCTTCCCAATACACGTAGATGTGCACAATGTCTAATCTTATTAATCAATCTTTGGTTGATATTTGAAAATTTCCTTTGAATATCCTTTATTTGTTATTTTTTTAATGATTTTAAATAGGTAAATGTTGAAAATTTAATATTAGATTGAGAATTTTTAAAATTTTTTATAATAATTATTTATGAATAATTTCTAACAAATGTAAATTTTTCAAAAAAAAATAAACTAACAAAAATAAAAATTTTCACAATTTATCTTTTTAAATAGTTAATAAAATAAAGTTTTTAAAATATCTATAATCGTTATTTCTCTTATAATATATTACTAATTCATTACCAGATATATATTTGTAATTTTAATGTAAAATTTAATTATAAAATATTAAATAGTATAAAATTTTACAATATCATTCACTTGTGAATTATCATATTATTATAATTATTAATTTTTATAATAATTTTTTTAAAAATTATATTTAAATTATTTTTTAATTAATCAATAATGTAAAATTTTATATAAATAATATTAAAATTAAATATATATATATATATATATATATATATAAAAGATATATTAGAGCATTTCTAGTTCAATATCTTTCTAGTAAATGTTTTAAAAAAAACAATAATCTATTTTATGAATTTTACTTATACATATCATTTTTTATTATTTAAATAACTTTTTATTCCAATCTAAGCTACTTAAAAACTTTTAAATAGACACACATACTATCTTACGTTCAATATTTATAATTTTCTTTTTTTCAAATCAAACATCCTTTCACTCTTTTTTACTACGGGGATCCATATTTTTCAGTAAAAGACAGGTGCTTTTATAAACATGTATTACTTAACATTTCTGCCACATCATTCCACTCCAATGCAACACTCTCTTAAACAGAAGTTGCTTATTACAAAGATTAAGTTAACCAACTACCTTGAAGAAATTGGGTTACAAGAGAATACCAAATAAACACTTCATATTAGATGATAACGGAGTAAATTGGAGGTGGATTTTATGTTCCTCATTTATATTTTTGATATTTTATATTTGTCTTTATTTTTATTTTTGTTGGATTTATTATATTAAAATCTATATTTATTTTTGAGAGGATTTGAGAAAATTCGTTCCAGTACTTATTTTTGATATTTTTTTATATTTTAATTTTAATCTTTTTATAATTTTTAAAATTATTATGTATTTTTAAATTTTATATAATTTATTATTTTTATTTTATTAATTTTATCTAATATTTTAAAATAATAAAAATATTTTAATAATTTAATAAGTGGTACAAATACAAAAATAAGTATCAATATTTCTATATCTATCTTTATTCCTATTTTTAAAAATCAAATTTTACCATAATCTATCTCCAATTAAACTTAAAATGGGATAAGTATGAAAATTTTTATCATTCCCATTTCATATGTTACTTAAAACATATTTATATGATATAAAAAATTATATTTAATTTATGTACATGTGCGTATCTTAATCTTTTGTAATCAAAAGCTATATTTAATAAGAATTTATGTAATTGTTATACTCTTTCTTTCTATTTGTTTAAATATCATTGTATTAAAAGAAAAAATAAAATAATATATATATATATATATATATATATATATATATATATATATATATATTTAGTTAAGTGCAAAAACTAAGATTCTCCTTTCCGTGTGAATCATATGGTTTATATAGTAATTTTTATAACTTTTTAAACTTATTATTTATCTTATAATACTTTTTATATTTTTCTTTATTTGTAAAAAAAATTTACAAAAATTTATAAAAATATAATTTCTCTTTATCATTTGTTTAGCTTATGAGAAATCATTTCAACTTAAAAAAATTTTATATTTATTTTAAGAATAATCTTACAAAAAATGAGTTTATATATATATAAATTAATCAAAATTTATTAATATAAGATATTAAACTTCAATATTTACACTAACTTAATAATCTTATATAAAATACAAAATTTATCAATTCAATCATTAAATTATATTATAATATTTTTATAATTATGTATATTATTCAACTATTAATATTTACATATATGTAAATAACATATAAGTTATTAAAATAAAGTTAAAAGATGATATTTCTATCAAATTTTGTTTTTATAAAGACTTTATCATACATCAAATTTACTTAATAATAATGTTTAAATTAATAATTAAAGAATAAATTTTATATTTTATATAAATTTATTAGATTTATATAAATGTTAAAATTTGATATTTGTTATAATGAATTCTGATATATATATATATATATATATATATATATATATATATATAATATTAACATAAGATATTAAATTTAATATTTATACCTATTTAATAATTTTTTATAAAATACAAAATTTATCAATTCAACTATTAAATTATACTATAATATTTTTATGATTATATATATTAAACTATAAATAATTTAAATATTTAATGATATGCATTTTTAATTATTAATATTTTTATATATTTAAATAATATATTAAACATTAAAATAAAATCTTACAATCAAATATCTATTAAGTGTTATTTCGTTTAAAATTTTATAAATATAATTTACTTGATAAAAATTTTAAAATTAATAATAAATTTTTTATTTTATAAAAAATTATTAAATTAATATAAATATTAAATTTAATAGTTGCTCTGAATGAAGATTTTTTATATATTATATTTTTTATAATAAAATAAGATAAAATAAAAAAATATAGTAAATGAATGATATATAGCAAGATTAAATAAAAAAGTGAATTGTAAAAATTATTTTTTAATTTTTTGAATAAAAACAATATTATTGAAAATTATATGTATAAGTAAAGTAAATAGAATTTTGGAAACAGAGCTGTCAATCATAACTATTTTCTGCATAAGTCTATTCAAACTTGTTCCTGATCTGGATATAAACATGAACGCATTGTGTTGTAAATTCAATCTTGAAAATGTCATGTATGAAAATATTTAATTACGTCATCTAATATTTACATTTAATGATGGTAAAGCTATTAGAATTTATCTCAAGTTATAGAAATTAGAATGGTTTGCATAAAATCTTTGAACCATATCATTTTTCTTCTACATAAAAATATATTATTTAATGTTTCTGTAGATTTGTCAAATTATTGAAGCTTAAAATGGAACGAGCACAAATTTTATGTTTCATGATTGTACCATTTAGTTAAGATATACTAAACAAAGCTAGTAATACAAGTCAACAAAGCTAGTAATATAAATCAATAAAGTTGTTCGATAGGAATTTACGAGCTCGTTTATGCTTAATTCGGTTTGACTTGTTTAATAAATAAATAGATTTATGCTTGTCAAAAAACTTTTTTAGATAAACAAATCAAATCTAGATTTATAAAAAAGCTTATCTAACCTATTTAGGGGTCTATTTATATTATATATTTATATAATATTTAATTTATATTTTATTTACGTAATATTAATATATATATATATATATTTTAGGCCTATTTAATGATTTTTTTTTATCTTGTAAGCTTTAAGTTTATAAATTTTTTTTACTAATTATTTATATAAATTTTAAGTTTATTTATTAATTTTTTTTATTATGTAAATTTTTAAACAAATTTGTAAGTTTTGTAGAATTTAAATTAAGCTAGACTTTGACAGAAAAAAAAAACAAATTTTAAAAGACAATAGACTCATGCTTTAATCCCAAAATTTTTAAATAGATCAAATTTAAAAAATCAAAATTTATCTATTCAGCCTACTTCTATCCTAAGGCTAAGTAAAGCAAAGAATTTGAACTAACCACAAATCTGTGAGTGGCAGTGGCGCACTAATCTGTCCCACGTTACCACTTCTATCTCTAAAATGGTCAAACCTTTGATGTGAAACGATTCATGCATTCCCTTTTACCAAACAACTAAACAAATCATCGATGGATACAACACTTCTTTCATTGGTATTTGGAACTAGCTCCAACAGAGACAGAGTGGAGTGAGAAATTATGCGTCTGCCGAAAGAAAATATACAGTATTTGTTCATGGGAAGAAAATAAAAGAAAAAAAGAAAAAAAGAAAAAAGATAGGTCAAAATAATAGACTTAGTCCCACAATGAATTTCCAAGCAATTTCGTTCTTTTCCTGCAGACTGATGGTGACGAAGACATAGTCTCTTTATATATAGTTATGCCACACTGCGTAAAACTCATACATTGCCCCTGACACAGATTCTGAACTTTCGGTGAAAGTAATAAGCAGGTGGAATATTGTGTTCATACGTTTGCTCTTGGCTTCTTGTGTGTGAAAGCACTTCATCAGTGACGCATGCTATTATTCCATTGTATCTGAAATTCTGAATTCTGAGCGCGTGTGTTTTTTCTTCCCACAGTATTATGCGCTCCCTCCATTAGTGCTCAAGGCAAGTACCTTTTTAATTATTTTCACAAATTCTTTAATTACACATGTTGCTATATTATTCCAAAAGGTTAATATGTTAGTCTTTAGCCAATAATGAAAGTTCATCTAATTAGTAAGAGTTAAATTTATATTTTATAAGAATGTGATTTTAAATTTGATTGTTAATATAAAAATTTTGCTGTTCAATAATTTATAAATATTTTTAATCATGAAACATGCTTTGAGAGTGATAAATTCTCATAACTCAATTCATTTAATTTTTTTAGAAAAATAAATTCACTTGATCCATCGTTTGTTTATATATAAAAATATAAAAAAATAAACTAAATTTTATGAATTTTATAAAAAAATTTAAATTAGTGAAAAAATAAAAGAAAAAAAAAATATTATATTTTTTAATTTTTAATTATTAAATTATTATATTTTAAAATATAAAAATAATATTATACTAATAAAAAATTAAATTTTATACGATTAATATATTTTTTATTTTTTTTATTTATTCAAATAATAAAAAAAACTCTTTTTTATTTTTTATTTTAATTCATCTAAATAACTTATTTTTTCTATTCTTATTTCTTCTTATAATTCAAATAAAACATAAAAGTAACGAGGTGACATTTAAAAGTTTAAAAGATAAATTTACTACTTCGTTACCAGACTTGGGATGTTATGTGGAAATAAGTATTGGATTAAAAAATTAACAAGAAAATAAATTCAATGTTGTAATGGATGAGTAAACATACTAAACATGTTACAAGAAAAACTGGAGTTAAAACCTTTGAAAATCGATCACTTATGCTGATTGATATTGTGGTCAATGATGTTTATCAGTGGGACAGGTTATTTCTCAATTTTAGTAACCAAATTAAATATTGATAAATCGGTCGCTAAATAAAGATAAATAAATCAATGACTGAGATAGAACCTATGATTAACCAGAGTCAAAATAATTTGATATTTTTGCGATTGGGGCAACTATTTTAATTTAGTGTCAATGACCAATTAGATTTGATTGTTTGAAGTAGTAATCATTTATGCCTTAATTTCCTTCTTTCACGTTGTTCTACGTATACTTTCTTTGTTTTCCCTCTTCCATTTCTTTGTTTACATTCCCTTAACACCTTTATTTTTTTCCCCCCTTAATTTATGGCTTGAATCAATAAGTTTAATTCTAACTTTTCTTAATTAATTTTACCTAATTACTTAATTTTTTTTTTCAAGTTAGATAAGTCAAATTACATGAAAATTTTGACATTAGATATTTGTTAAGCATTCAACTAATAAAAAGTGAAAATTTAAATAATTTTTAATGAATAAATAATATTTTATATATTACTATGTTATATTACATTTTTTTTATCACATTTACAAATATGTTATAAAATATAAAAAATGTTACTTATTAATTTTAATAATATTTTAAAAAATATTATATTTAATTTATATTGAAAAATATTATTAATAACATTTAAAAAATATTATCTATTAATTTTAGTAATATTTTTAAAAATGTTCCATCTAATATATGTCACAAAAAATATAATATATAATAGTATATATATATATATATATATTAATTATAGTTGAATAATTTAATATTTTTTTAATTTATCATTTATATTAATCTAATTTTATCTTATTTTTTAAAATTGATTTTATCAGATTAATTAATTCCGTATTATTTTTTTTTTCTATTTATTTTTTCTCAAGTAATAGATTGAATTATGCTAAATCATTTAAATCATGAACATTTTTTCTATTAGATGTTAACTTTAAAAGTTTTAATTTTTTTAAATTTTCATCATTTATTAAGCATTCAACTAATAAAAAATAGAATTTAAATAACATTTTTATATGTAAATGATGCATAAAGAATCTTTAGAAAAGATAAACGTGATACATGAACAATTTTTCATTCATGAATAAAACATATGCTTGAACTAATTGGCAATAAGATGCTTGAACTAATTGGCAATAAGGTGGAGTATTTGAGTTCATATAGCCTTGGATCCGCTTAGGAAAGTTGAGAAAATTGGACATGGAACATGAATTAGGATCCCTTGAGGGTGAAATTTAGGAGTTTCAATCTTACAAAGAAGATATATGAGCACTAATCAACTACATCATACCCTTAGTTAGATAACATGTAAGATGATATGAGTTAAAGAGGACACCACATACTAACTTAATAATGATACAGAGGATGTCAATGAAGAGACTATACTTATAAAGGAAATTATTTTATGAAAAACTCATTTAAAACATAAAATAAAAAATAAAAAAATTTAATTGCATTTTCATCTTTTTATTAATTTAAATAATGTATAATTCCAGTTTCTTAAATTTTTTAGTTAATTAATTTTTTTTATTTTAAAATTAAACAAATTTGATCTTTTATCAATATAGTTTACTTTTTTTAATATTTATAATTTTTAAATTTTACTCAAAATTTTTAAAAGTTATTTTATTAAATTATTTTTTACTTAAAAATTACTAACCAAGATAAAAAATTTAAAAATTCTCTGTTCAAATTCATTCTCATATATTATAAAATTCTTCAAATATTATCAAGTTTGAACTGAATTTTTAAATTCTAAAATTTAAAATAATAAAAAATCCTTTATTCATCATAAATTCTTAAATTTTTGAATAGAAAATAATAATTTGATGATTTAAGATAGAAAATATTATTGAATAGATTAAAATTTTTTAATTTTAAAATTAACACAGTTTAGTGTTTGAATTCTAAATTATATTGAAATAAATCAGATAAATATATATAAAATAAGGATAATTTTTAAATTAGAAACTAATGTTTTGAATTGAGTTAAATTTAAAATTAAGAAATTTATTCCTATAATTGATCTATAAAAAAAGTGTAAAGATGATAATTTTTATTTCATAAATTAATTTTTAGATTTAAGTTAAATCTAAAAATTTAATTTTTAACATTTATTTAGTTTAAAATTTGAAATTGTATAATTTAAATTAAAATAATTAAAAATATAATCAAGCTTAACAAAATTATGAGACTTTAAAGAACAAAAAAATTATTATGCCTAAAAAAATTAAAAAGGTTAAAATGTAATTTATCTTTAAAACAAAGTTAATAAATTATGATAAATATTTTTTTATATACATAAGAATGGTTTCACTTAAATAATTGTTTTTTTTATGCCATGCCATGCAATCTTAATTATATATATTGAATCAATTATAACCCTATAAAATCGTTACATAATTCTAAATCTTATACAATGATATAATTAAATAAATAAATAATACAAAATTGTTACATAATTCTAAATGTTATGCAATGATATAATTAAATAAATAAATAAACGGATATAAGATAATCACTACACTGGCATAGGACTTGACATCAATTGTCTTATAAGATGTTTAGATGGCAATTTTTTTTTTTTTTTTATCGCAGATGTTAATAATACTTTATTCTATTATATTCTATTTTTATTATATTATATTTTTTATTTTACTTATTTTCAAATATGCAACAAAATTTTTAAAAAAATCGTGTGCGCTCCCGTAAATATCTTTTCCCATGTGACGAGATCTAGAGGAGAAAATAGACTTGTTTTTTTTTTTCTTAATGTTTTTAATAAATAAAATATAATAAAATTCATAAACCATAAACCCTAAAATTAAATTAAAAATTTATAAGAGTTCCAAAAGTTTACTGTCACTAAATTTTATCTAATAATAAAAAAATTCATAATTAAAATAATTTTACATAAATTCTTAATTCAAACTTCATCAGTATTATATAAAAGAAACAACTTTACTCATTCTCTATGATGTCTTACCAAGTAATCTAAAAAGCAAGTATTTGATAAAAAGAATGTTTATAACAATTTATTTTACATTGTTGTCGTATTGGTAGTAAATTAATAATATATTATTAACAGATAATAAACAATTATTTAAATATGCGATATTGCTGACCAAGTGTGCAATTATCTAATCACATGTAAATTCCACCCATCAAAATACAAGTTAAAACTAATTCGTTTAAATAAATATAACTTGAAACAATTTTATTAAAATAAGTTAAGATATATGTTCAAATTCTAAAAATTTTAAATTAATTATTTATCCTATTATTCTCGACACACACAAATCAAGGGAAGAAATTAATTTAGATTTGAGCTACAAAATTTTTAAATAGGTTTATGCAAAATATTATTTTGAAATACATAATTTTGGTTTAAATAGGTTTATCCAAAATATTATTTTAAAATATATAATTTTGGTTTAATTTAACTTAAAATGACTTTTAACTTAAATATTAAAAATTGAACCAATTTGATATTGAGAAAAAATGTTATATTAATAAATCTTTTTCTATCAACAAAGTTTGATAATGTATTCATTATGATTTTTCGTTTTTCATGTTATACGAAAAAAATTATAATTTATTGGTTAAACTATTTAAATTAAAAATCATTCTAATTATTGATTCAAAATTTTTTAAAATTCAACAAAGTAGAAAACTGATCAATATATATATATATATATATATATATTACTAGTTAAATTGAATGAAGAATTAATATTGAAATCGGTTTGGATCCATATTTTTAAAAAATTATATATTTTTATTTTTAAATAATTTAAAAGTGAATAAATGATGATATATTATAAATTGTTGCTATTTAATTATTTTTTTTACAAATTTATAGTCTTGTGAGTTTAATTAAAAATAGATAAATGATTGATTGTTATATATATAAAAAATATATTATATTTATTTCTATTTTATCTATGTTCGTATAATTATTTTTATATTTTCAAAAAAATAAAAAATTATTGATCATTAAATTTAGAATATAAAATAATTTTTACATGTAACTCAATTATTACTCTTAAAATTAATATCAAAATAACCATAATTATGGACCTAATTTTAGTCCAAACACTTATAAAAGTGTATGAGAGATTTGTTCTATTTATTGAAAAAAAAATCATCGTATGTACTTTTATGTTTAAATATATATTATTTTTTATAATTTTATTTTTATGCCATCATATATTATATTTATATTTTATTTTTATATATTTTTAATTTTTAAATTTTTACCGTTTTATACATCTAAAGTGAAATATAAGAGTATTACTCATTTATTAACATGTGACTTAAAAAATATATGAAAAAGAAGAGCATTTTTCTTGCTCCAATGACAAGGCATGCTCGGGACCTGATCCTCTTAAGTCACTATAATATATACCTTACTTGCTCCTCTAACAGAGTGGAAGTTTCAAGGAAAGATAGATTAAATTAATTAGTTGCGGAACTAACAAAATAAAACGACCTAACTCTCTGCATTCTCCAAGAGTTATTCATACTTCCTTCCGTCAATTGTTTCTGTTGTTGACTTGTCGGTACTATTTGCGGTTCATCTACCTTTCATTTCCTAGTAATTACTGCTATAAGGTGAAATTCAAACTCTAATCGAGTCTTTTCACAATAAGGTGATGTTCAAATCACAAAATTCCTTCATTTCGTTCAACTAAGAAGTTAAGTACAATCTAGCTAGCTACCACATTTATAGTCTTCTTCTTACTGGTCAATAGCTCATTTTCCCACGACAAATCTAATCCTTTAATAAAAGGCTTTACTTCCATCGTTAGTTGATCTATATTCCTTTGTACGATATTGGTATATAGTCTGCGGATTTTTTGTTGAAGATAAACAAATGTGTTGGTTTCTAAAAGAGGAATCGTGTTTTATATGGTGTTGCAGATGTTTTTCTGACAGTAATTCAGCTGCACAAGTTATAATCATGTCGCTCAAGGATAAATAGTTCAAGTATCTTTCTGTAAAGGTAATAATCCCTCTTAACCCATATTTTACTTTTATCTATATTGGAATCATAATGCTTAATTTGGATGGGGTATTAAGAGGGCAAGGTAGAAAAGATGGTGTTATAATTTTTTTTTTGCTTGAATTAATTTATTTTATATGAAGAAAAAAATTATTTTTAACAAAATTCACATTTTTTAATCCCTTTTGTAAGTGAAAATTTGAGGGAAATTGTTTTTATTTTTAATTTTAGTATTTTAATTATTAAAAGTTAATAAATTAGTTTTTTATTATTTTTTATAAAATAAAATTATTAAATTATTTTATTTATCCTAATTTTTAAAAAGATTTATAATAATACCGAAGTATTAAATAATTTTATTAAAAATATAAAAAATTTGATAAAATTTAAATGATTTTATAGGATATGACATTAAGATTAAAGATAGATAATTTTTAAATTTTTTATTTTATTTAAGATAAAATAAAAATTTAAAAATTTAAAAGTAAAAGATAAAACTTGTTAAAGTTAAATTGGTTAAATTAAAATTTAAATGAATATATTTAAACATTGTTGAGAATATCACAACATTCTTCATAGTTCCAAATGGTTGTGGTTTGTTGACAATATCTAGGGATGACAATTTAACCCGTTCCCGACCCGCCTGCCCCGAGTTTGACGGGGAAAATCCAAGTAGACCGGGGTCAGGGGCGGGGACGGGTAAAACCTGAATTTTGAAAGCGGGGACGGGGGCGGGTATGGGGATATTTATACCCGCCCCGTCCCCGAACCCGTCCCGCCTTTAAAATTATTAAAATATTTTTATTATTTTAAAATATTATATAAAATTAATAAGATTATAAAAATAATAAATTTTATAAATTTTAAAAAATATAATAATTTAATAAATTATGAAAAAATTAAAATAAAAAAAAAATAATACCGGGGACGGGTACGAGGCAAGTTTCCCGAACCTGAGCGGGGACGGAGATCGGATTTAATATTTTAAACCCGAGAGGGACGGGAGCGGGGATAGGGATGGACACAGGGTGTCGGGGACGAGGACGGGGAATGTGAAACCCGCCTCGTTGCCATGTCTAACAATACCATTAACCATGGTACCATTTTTTTTCTATCTTTATATATATATATATATATATATATATATATATATATATATATATTAAATTCTACCTATATACATTTATTTCATTTTTTCTTCCCCTAATTTTCTTTCACCTCAATAAAGGGATGTTTCACATTGAAATGAGTGAGACAAATTAAAAGATACTTATAAAATTTCAGTGTAATAAAATGTAATCCCATTCATCTGAAATATAATATTTTTGATAAAATATAAGAAACGATAAAATTTTATTATATGATTCTTATATAAAATTATTTTAATTTTTAATCCTTTATTATTGAATCAATTTTAATAGTTTAAACGAAATAAAATCTATTTAAATATAGGAATATAACTCTGTTGAGAATATGATATAATAAAATGTATGCGTAGCAATTTAGGTATTGTTATTATTATTATTTCAATTAAAATTAAAATTTTATTTTAGGGCTTTAACAAACATCATCGACCTAATGTATAATTTTTAATATGCAATTTTTTACTATATATGTAAAGGCATAATAAAAATTAATAAATATAATTTTTAATTAAAAATTATAGTATTCAACATTATTAATATATTCGATCTTATAATTTTTAATAAAACTATTATATATAAATTTTTATCATATTAATGTGAATACACATTAAGTTTATTATTACAAAGGTCATCAAAAATAAATTTTAATTTTAATTGAAAAAACATTTAAAATACTACAATAATATTTTTCTATGAAATATATTTAAAAGTAGTTTTATAACCTAATACCAAACTTGAGAATTAATCTTTTCAATTTAATATTCTTACGAATAACTTTTGATGACTTGAAACTTTGTTAGAATGATTTTGAGAAAAAATAACATAAAAAAATTATTTAACGGTTTTTTTTTTCATTTTTATGAGTCAAACTAATAATTTGAAAGTTTTTTACAATAATTAAAATTTACTTATTATATTACCAATAAAAAATACGTTAGAACGACAATTTTCAAGACACGTGTTTGAAAAATTTTAGAAAATTATTCGTTATACTGCCAAAAACTTATGAAAATTTTAGAAAATACGTTAGAATTACCATAAACATTGCCGATAAAAATAAGAGAAATGTTACAACATATTTTTTAATATATCTATATGATTAATTTGATTTTTAAGGAATTAAAACATTTATTTTATAAATTAATAATTTTAAAATTATTCTATTTTAAAAAAATATGTAGTTAAGATTGGTCTGGAACGAAACAACTCCCGCGTATGAATTCAAATCTGTCACCTCAACGGCGTGCATTTTGCCATAATGTGCGGACTGCATGCTGTTTGAGTTATAACTATGACTAGTTAGGTAGCTGGTGGTGGGGAGCAGCTTTAATCTATTAGAGATGTGTCTTTCTTTCCAGTGATTTGGGTTCCCCCTACATAGGCCATGTTTCAAGTTTAAAAGAATGAGTGTAGATGTAATTATATTTTTATATTGATAATTAAATTTAAATTTATCATCTAATAAAATATTCATATAATTTTTATCAAGTCGACTAACTTTTGTTTATATTAGAGATAAATTATTTGTATAATAGTAACTACATATAAATAACTAATATTGCTATTTTAATGTTTTTAGATTTTTTTTCTAATACCTTTACATTTGAGGAGTATGATTCCTGAGGAATCTATTTAAAAAAGAGAAGGAAATAAATGTATAAGTGTAAGACTTACTATATATATATAAATTATACAAAAATAGAAAATAAAAGAAAAAGTAGAGAAAAAATGGAAAAGAGTTTTATTTCAGATCGATGACCCTCCATTATATTGTAGATGTTATATCATCATTAATTAATTAATTTATATTTTATATTAATATTATAAAAATCCATGCTTGCAAAATTCATATTCTTGTCCCAAATGTTCACCGATGCTCTTGTCGGCAATGTCTTTACCAGCACCTTGTGTTTAACTTCATCTTTACTGCTATGATAATGGCACCAGAATTCTGATATAGTTATCACAAGGCCCAGAGGCATAAATACTTGTATGAACATGAAATCATTTTCGCATTGATTTGATAGAGAACGCCCAAGCCTCCATCGCACATTGTGCAAGCATCATTGCCATTGCTTTGAGTACTTCTATCTTGTGCCTCTGAAGCTACTGCCATAGATTCTCTTTATTATGTTATCTTTCCTCCTTATCTTTCATGAATTTGGGGCTCAAAATAACCTTAAAACTCTTAATAAACATAAGTATACAAAAATAACGAAGAAATATTAATGTACTCTTAAATGTGAAAATAAAAAAACTATATTCTTAATATGTGCTAAACAATAATAACAAATAGATAGTAATTTTTAATCAAAATGATGAAATATAATATATTAATAATATTAAATATAGTTTTTAATAAAAAATATTATTTATTAATATTTTATTATCCAAGTACCTAGATAGAGATTAAAAAAATAAATATATTTTTGATTTCTCTAAAATTTAAAAATTAATTTTTTAATTTTAAAATATTTGATTTTGATTGTAGACTGTTTTTAATATCTCATTATCGTGTTAAACAGTGTAATATTGTTTTGTTAAACATGAGTTATTTTAAAAATTAAAATTAATTTATTTTAAAAAATAATAACAAAGATTAAATATTTTAAAAATTAAAATTTTAAAATTTAAATAAGAGAAAAACATAGTTAATCATTCAAAAAATCAAATTAAGTTTTGTCCCTGCCAAATAGACGGGTAAGCATACGCGCCGGGTAATTTTGTAATAATATTCTTATTATAGATTTTAGTTATAATATTTTCAACAGCATTTTATTTTAATATTTTTCTTATTATACTATATATTATGTCACACTTTTTTTCTATCTCTATTTTTATATTATTCTATCTATTACAAGAAGATTTTTTCTGTTGTTATTGATATGTTACTTGTGTGATTTCACTGGACCCGTTGAGTACAAAACTGCATACCAGAAATTGAATATCATAACGGTTCATATTATTCATATTCCCCGCGTGAGCTGTGGAGCGTTCAGTCCCACGCCTGGGTCACGCATTAGTAACAAATCAGTTATTCTTCCTTCATTTACCTTTCCCACGCTTACGGCATAATCGCCTATCATTCACTGGTATTTAATTCTTCCCTTTTAATCAATCTTTTGAATAGCAAATATCAACTTTAACTAGAAAATAACAAAAGTAATGTATTGATAAATAAAAATGTTCGTCACTATAGGCATTGTTTATTTGTTAATGGCCTCAAAAAGTGAAGGTTCTTATTCTCGTGCTGCGGCTCTAATATAAATGAACTACTCAAACATAAATGAACTACTCAAACATAAATGAACCAACTTCACAGTACTGGAAAGGTCACGTTTCCTTTTCCTGCATCAACTGTCTCTGACTCGTACCAGTATCTATTGACACCAAAAAACTTATTAGAAATTGAAAAAGGTAATTCAAAAAGCTTAGAAATAAGAGAAAAAGAAAAGGTGAGAAAGAATATAATCTTGGATGCATAAATTGAATATTGCTCTTAAAACGTGAAAGGCAGTTTCGTCAAAGGAGGGAAATATATTATTCTGTTTTTGGTTATTCTCTTGCATAAGGTGAAAATGTCGTGAATGGAAATTACTTTATTGGTGTTTCAGTTAAGCCTGCGTTATACATAAGTATTCGTTTCTTCCCCTGAAGGATTTCAGGCTGCCGAGACAGAAGAAGACCGAGGCGAAGAGGAAGAGGAAGAGGAAGACCGGGATAACACTATCACTATCAGAGTAATAAATTAGTCTCTTATTTTACCGGTTAGTCACGTGCTAAGCACATGCAAATGATATGCATTTAGCAGTATAATATAAGCATAATGTACCGTTGCATAGAGAGATTGATTTTAGGGATGCTTATTTTCTAGAGAGATGCAATTTACTGTGCAACTGAAAATGAATGATTGGAATTTAGAGACAAGTGAAGTGACCGTGAATGATAAAGTCAGAGGTGGGTGGGAATTTGAATTGCCTATTTATTTATTTTATTTGACAAACATGTTGTGGAGTGTTATATTCCGAAGTAGAAAGAGTAGACTGAATTCAGAGAAGTTTTCTTGTGATTGAGTGAGGTTTGTTCTGAAAGTGGAAGTTGAACCGTAAATAATAAAAACGGGTATTATGATATTCTGTGAAGTAGTAGTGAGGTAATCAGGTAGTGACGGTGCCATCTTTCCTGCGACAGTTTTCGGAGTATAGTATGAGTTTCTCCAAGGATTCTCCTAGCGGCCAGACGCAGCGTGATCTAGAGGCTGGATCTCCTACTAGCTGCTCTGCTGAATTTGAAGACGGAGACTACTCCTCCGATCCATTTGATCTTACCAGAACAAAGAATGCTCCGATTCAGCGCCTCAGGCGTTGGAGGGTATGTTCAACTCTTCTAATTCACTTTCTTAAAGTTATTATTATTATTGTCATACTATTTTTAGATTTTGTTAACGTCAAAATTTTATTAAAAAAAAATATGTTTTATGGAATATATAAAAATATAATAAATATTTGTTTTAATAAAATTTTATTATTTTTACTCGCATAAAATCTCTTTTACAAATTAATGCTAGTATTTTCTTATTTTTAATAATAATATGATATGATTAATACTGTTTCTCTGTTATTTAAATTGTACTAAATAAATAAATAACCATAAATCCCCCTCCTTAGGTGCCGGTTACAGTTTCGATGCAGTGTTCCGCATGTTCTCCTAAACTCCTAGAGTTTTGAAAGGGTCCAAAAGCCTGCTTAGAGGACGTCCCCTTTTAGGTAGATTTCCTAGTTGGCCAGGGGCTAGTTGAATAGCCGTGGCCGGCTAAAACTGTTTGCGAGTTAGGTCTGTGCAATAAGAGAGCGAGTTTGAAAAGATAAGTTGATGTTCAAAATGACTAAAAAGATATGACGTTCAAGTACTGATGAGTAAAAGCAATGTAAACTGGGAGTTTGTTTCATTTAAAGGTTTATGTGGTAGAAGCGGAACTCTGTTTCGGTCTTTCCTGTTAATACACGCTTTTAGCATTCATGCAGCTATATTGGACAAACCTAAGTACCTTTTCTGCTATGGGCAATTTTATACAACCTGTCTGTTATGAATTAACCATTTCGAGGTCCAAAATTACAGTTTTAAGAATGAGACCTTTTTGGTTAGTATATATGCATTTTTTAATTCCAAATCAACAAAATGAAGGAGGAAGGACCTGTCTCCACAAAGCATGAAGGAGAAAAGGACAGATTAAAATATGCAATCCTATTAGAAAGCTAAGAAGCTGAATGAAGTTTTGTCGTCCAAGACTCAACATTTCTAACAACAAATCTGGAGTAGATTAGAGAATTCAAGAGAGCACAGTACAAATTCCAATTAGCACGTTTTCTGGGATCTTCGGTACTATTTTGAAGATTTGCTGAATCTCTTCCGAAACACTGTACTCTAAAGGATTGGATTGTTGGTGTTAACTTTGTTTATTACCTTTACCAAAATTGGATCAGCCCATCATTGGATGTATTACATTGAATACCTTTCTATACTTGCAAATAACATATTTGAAGTGTTGTGAGGACTACCCCGGCAGTCCAGGATACTATCTACAAGCAGCAAAATAAAAAAGCTGAGTTCCTAATCCTTCTAGAGAAGATTGGTAGTGAAGGTTTAACCCCACCTCATAAGTATGGGAAAAGTACTTAAGAGGCTGAAAGGCTAGCTTGTGCACCAACTCCAGCTATGCTCGGGAGCAAATAATATTTTAGTTGAAGATTGTATTGCGTTCATTTCAAATTTTATCGACAACCATTGAGATGTACAGAAGGAAAGACGGGGGACAGATTCCTGTAAATATTTTAACAGAGTCATGGTTGAAGACGAGTTGAACCCTTTGTTTGCTGGACTGTAAGGAGAATACAGCAACTAGGAAGCTGTAGTGAGTTCAAACCGTATGTTTCTAGGAAAGGTCATTGAAGGATAATGTGCTTGTCCTCTTACTGTGAGATCCAGTTTCTAAAAAATTTGGTTTAATCTACTTTGATGTGAAGTGCATCACTTCTCTTCCAAAATTCCAATTTTTTCCTTGATTGGATGGGTTAATGAAGACTTGAGTTTAGGGATTGGAGATTCGGTTATGGCTAATAAATTTGGATTCTAAAATATTAGTATGGGTTGCTGGGTTTCATTATCTGTGCCCTCTGCAAAATATAGATGGATAAATATAGTTTTTAATGGGGCAAAAACTAAAGAAAGATTGAATGTAATATTTAAATGTTAACACAATTGATGCCATTAGTGGTTGCAAATAAAAGAATGGAGTTGGAGACTTGGTGATTAGTGAGTGGTATGAGCACTAGCAGAGAAGACAAAGAGAAGAAAGCAAGAAACTTGACTATAAACTCTTCTAAGTCTCAATTCTACTCCTTGACTCTGAATTTATTTTGTTATGAGATACTTCTGAAATTTGAAATTTTCCTATATTACTGGAAGAAAATAAATCATTCAATTACCGGAGAAGTCTAAATTCTCACATGGAAAAAGTTAAGTTTGTGACAAGAAACTGAGTACTACTGCAGTTCCAAGAGTTTGTTCCCAGTAGACACTGAATGACCGACATGATTACGCTCATGGTGGCAGAAATCAAACCGAATGGGCTGTTTGGATAGGGAATTGGACATCTTCACATTATTGGAATTACAAAATTGTTCTTCCATTAGTAAAAATAATTTATATAAAATAACATTATTTTGATATTTTTTACAAAGTAAAAATTGAAATTATGTTATATTTTATTTAATTTTGAAAGTATAATTTAAATTTTGAAACTTGAAATAATACGTAATTTTTAATTATGTAAAATTATAATATTAATATATTATATTATTAAATATATTTTTATTTTTTAATATATTATATTATAAATATTTTTGAAATAATATTAATTCATATTGATTTGAATTAGACAGTTGAACTTCGAATCAGTAGGCTAATTAATGGCAGGTGTTAAAAGCCTTCATCATGCTAGTTTGAAGAGTCAAGATAAGATTTTATCTCCGAGTATGCCTTTTCTGAACCTGCAATTATTCCCACACAAATATAAACTTCATTAAAGCATTTTCTTGATCATGCATCAGGGACTTGAAGTCACCTTCGTTTATCATTTCAGCAGTATCAGAGTTGCATGTTATAACTTTGTGCCAACATCAATTGCTAGTTGTATCTGACTATTTTGACGCACTCTTTATTTTTTATATTTAAGAGACACTGTTTTGTTCAATAACAAGACAAATAATTGCTTTTGTTTTTCAGCAAGCAGCACTCGTGCTCAATGCTTCTCGTCGGTTTCGTTATACCTTGGACTTGAAGAAAGAAGAAGAGAAGAAGCGAGTATTAAGAATTGTTATAGCGCATAGCCGGGCCATTCAAGTTTGGTTCCTTCAGTTCACTCTCTTTATTTCTGCTCATGTTGCACGTGTTAACTGAACTAATTACTTAATTTACCCTATTAGGCAGCATATCGATTCAAGGCAGCTGGGGAGCAAGTGAATGGTGAGTTATTAGATTGTCTTACTATTATTTGAGTATAAATTGTAGTATATTAGTAACTCACACTAGTTCTCCTATTTAGAATTACTCCTGTCTCGTCATTTGTTAGAAGTACCTTTACTACAACTAGATTTGTAGCACTATGATTTTTATTCTTGTTCTGCAATTTATAAAATTTAGTCATTATTTTTTTGTCTTGTACACCAATTTGTTTAATTTTTAGTCTGCTTATCTGCGTTTGAGTTCAATACTTTGGTCTGTGTGGCTATTCAAATTGTCAGTTCTAGTAGTTGGTGAACATAATTGATTTGTGTTGTATTCTTGTACCATGTTTGCTCTAAAGGATTAATATCACCTAATCAGCCGAATATTGGTCTGGAATTATATTTGTTTGGCATTACTGATCTCCTTTGATAAGCCATTGTTGACGCCCAGCTATCCATGAGTTGCTACATTTATTTCGGGGAACCCTGTATCTTAGAAGTCAATTATTATAACTCTTCTCATTTTCGTCTTCCCAACCATGGGGATTCTAATACTATCCTTTTTTACGATGATAAAAGGTGTGTAGTGTTATCTTAGTTCTGAACTGTTTCCAGGATATATCCTACTATCCTTTATGATTATCCTTTTAGTGTTAGAGCCTTGGGCACAACTATCATTTGGTGATTCTAGTCTATCTTTTTTACAATGATAAAAGGTGTTTGTAGATTCTAAAATATTTCTAGTATATATTCAATTGTCATTTGTGATGATTTTGTCTGACAGGCACACTTTTTTTTCTTTTTTAATTTTGCTTTAAAATATTGAAGTTGAAAATGCTTTGGTGTGCTGATGCTTGGTGCTCCATGGACCTTTATTAAATAATTTTTACAGTGGGTTGGCCTGGTGTATGAAAAAACATAGCCATAGACTCTATTTTTTGTCTTTTCCTTTTTTCCAAAATGATGCTTAGTGCTTTTAATTTAACTGTTAGGACTAGGAACAGTAAAACCTCCTTCAAGTTCCACTGGAGAATTTTCAATTGGACAAGAGCAACTTTCTTCAATTTCAAGGGAGCGTGACTCTACTGCTCTGAAGGAAAATGGAGGGGTAAGTGTGCTGAGAATAACTTTCTTACTTTGGTAATGGTATAGATACGATTAGTGTCATAAATATTCACGTGATTCTTCCGAATCACTGTATAAGGTTGTAGGGTTATCAGATTTGTTGAAAACCAATTTAGAGAAGGGGGTTCAAGGTGATGATGCTGACTTGGTAAAACGGAAGAATGCATTTGGTTCCAACAACTACCCTCGAAAGAGCGGAAGAAGTTTTTTGGTAAATTTTGGTGTACATTGATAATTTGATGATCCTCTTTATATAGGAGGGTTATTGTACTTATGTCATCGTTTTTGTTCCCTTCCATAGATGTTTATGTGGGATGCTTGCAAGGATTTGACCTTGACTATTTTAATGGTAGCTGCAATGGCTTCATTAGCACTGGGGATAAAATCTGAGGTGAGATTGGTTGAGAAAGTTATGACGCAATTCTGTTATATCGTGAAAAATAAATCCTTTTAGGTATCTGTCTCTTTACTTGGTGGGGACAGTGGACTTGTCTCATACATTTTTTTCACTTGATAAAAATGTATACAAATCTTAATGCCCAAATCTTTGCACTGGTCTTTCCTAACTGCACTTTTTCCCCTTCACTCAGCCCACGTACATATATATCTTCCAGCCATGTGCTGAAGTTTACATACTGCTTTTGATTCCCTACTTGATTATTGATTCAGGGGTTGAAGGGAAATTCTTAAGTTCCTTATATGATTTATAGCTTGTTTGGTTTTGATTATTTTTGAAGTTTTTTTTTCTTTTCAAGAGCTCTCCCTCTTAAACACTTACAAGCTGTTTTGAACACAAAATAAGCTATCCAAGCCCGTATTTACTGGGCTCCAGCTATATGTTGTAGAGTTCAAAATTACTTCTGTTTGATGGTACATTTCTTAGTTTTGAACTGTATAGTTTAGAATTTTAGATATTTTCTATAAATATAATAAAGTCTGCTGATGCTGATGAAAGCAATATGGTTCAAGTACAAAGACTGTGGATAAATTTTGTATATGCAATTAGGCGTCTAAAATAAGTACTTATCAGAATTTTTTAGTAGCTCATGAAATATGCTGGAATTTTGTGTATTCATGTATTTGGTGTATTGATGAATGTTTAATTTGATCCAAGCCTTGTACATTATTATTTGAATCCATTCTATCTTGAATGAATGAAAATCTTTGGATTTGTGAGCTTTCGGAGGTTATTTATGGCTCTTAAGCATAATTTGGTTCTAATAGGTTCCGAGTGAATTGCAATGTATTGGTAGAGCTTCAAGACTTAATCACCACAATTTTATGATTTATGTGGATGTTGCATTCTTTTTGACAGTTATCTTGCACCTTCAACAAATTCATTTGACTTTCGGTGTTCCTCTGTATTTCTCACTTCGTCCCTATACAATCTAGAATTAGGAATATGTTTTTGTGAATGTTAAGAACCAGGTTCATCCAGTTGAGCATTAATTCTTTTTCAGGGTATTAAGGAAGGATGGTATGATGGGGGAAGCATAGCTTTTGCAGTTATTCTTGTTATTGTTGTTACAGGTATTAATAGTTTGCCTTTGTAAAGTTGATGATGCATTCAAGTATTTAATTACGTTTTTTATGATTCTGTTCCTGAATTTGCTATTTTATATAAAGTTGTTTTTTGTGTAGACGCAAGTGCGTGATCAACTTTGTCATTTATTATGGAGCTTTTCATAATAATTATATATCTAGTAAATTTCTACTTTAACGAACAAATCACCTTCTTTTGTTTTTCCTCCTCTTTTCATAGCTACAAGTGATTATAAGCAGTCTCTTCAGTTCCGAGACCTAAATGAGCACAAGAGAAACATACATTTGGATGTATGTTTTTTTTTTGCTCAGCTATGCTTTTTGATTATAGTTATTATATTTTTTTAACATTATTTTCTATTCGTCATATTTTTTTAACTTTATGTTTCAATTTGTGCTTGAAAAGGTTATTAGAGATGGTAGAAGATTTGAGATCTCCATTTATGATGTTGTTGTTGGTGATGTTATACCCCTTAACATTGGTAACCAGGTATGTCTTTTGTCATTTTTGGATATCAAACCTAGTGGTAGCATTATTTTTGGTTATTTAGCTCTTAACCAATATTTTCTAGGTCCCTGCTGATGGAGTTTTGATCACTGGTCACTCCCTTGCAATTGATGAATCAAGTATGACTGGGGAAAGCAAGATCGTAAGTGTTTATTTTTATCGTGTGGAGAATGAGGATGATTACTGCTCTTTTTTTTCCCAAGTTAATAATTATACTTTTTGCAGGTTGAAAAGAATTCTAACGATCCTTTTTTGATTTCTGGATGTAAAGTTGCCGATGGCAGTGGCACCATGCTGGTAAAGTTTGGACTTTCCTTTTCCTTTACATGTTTTTAGGTTTAAATATATTTTTAATCCTCTTAATTTTACAATTTGGTGATTTTGATTTCTCTGATTTATTTTGGTCAATTTCAATTCTCTTAATTTTTTTTAAAAAAATTATTTTAGTTTATCCATTAATTTTTCATCTAATAATTAATAGATTTTATTCAATTTCTAACCATTAATATAACTTAATTTCAGACTAAATGGTCATTAATTTAACTTCATTTTTCATCCAATTTCATTAACTTGTTGATTATTTGATAAAAATACGGATAGATCAAAATTGTGAAATCTCAAATTTGTAAAACAAAAATTATAGAAAAAAACTAAAGGGATCAAATTGTTAAATCTTAAAATTTGGGAGACAAAAATTGTAATTAAATCTTTTTTTAATTGTCCAGTCTTGATTATATTTATAAAATCAGGGAATTTTTAGAGTTCTCAATGCAATTAATACGGTAAAGCTACTCACGTCCACACAATGTGTTTTTTTTTTTTTTTTTAATTCTTCAGACGTTGATAAAGGGCATGTAGGAATAGACACACTATTGTAATGTTTGTGTCACCTCTTAATTAATAACATAAAAGTGGACGCGGCCCTTTTTGCTTAGATGGGTTTGAATTATCCTAAGGTAAAAAACATAGTTAAAATACCATTTTGATTTTTTTTGAAAGATTTGGAATTGTTGCATTATTTTTCAAAAGATGAAATATTTGTTAATGTAATTAATAACCTAAACTGAACAGATTAAAATATTGATTAAAGATTCAATGATTTAACATTAAATCAGTATCAATTAAATATTATTTTAAAATATTTATTATATATTATATTAAAAAATAAAAAATACTAATATCATAATTTTATATAATTAAAAATTAAAAATTATATATATCTTAATTTTTTCAAATTTAAATTTTATATATAAAATTAAGTAAAATATAAAAATTTATTTATTTTTCTTTAAAAATATTAAAATACTATTATTTTATATATAAACCGATTTTTTATAGGTTCTATCAATTCGCTATCAATTCATTGGTTTTACGATTCACCGGCAGTTTAATATTTGATTTGCTAAAACGTTTATTATGGTTTAATTAGTCGAAAGAGAAAAAACCGGTTTCCGGTTCAGCAGGTGGCCGATTCGGTTCTATTTTCGTGATCATGGTTTGAATCATCCTAAGGGTAACAACATACTTAAAACACCGTTTTGTTTTTTTAAAGATTTGGAACTAGTAGCATTATTTTTGAAAGATGAAAATTTTGATCAATTTAGTCTTTTTTATTGATATTTTTATCTTTTAAAGACTAATATGACTACAAATCTTTCAAAAATTAAAATGTTGTATCACCCAGACTGTGCTTTAACTGGGAAGTTTTTCCTCCTTGGAGTTATATAGTGATTGTTTGTTCTTTGTGGAACATACACTCTGAAATGATGTCAATTATTTACTTTTCTAGTGCTTGCTGTTTAGGAAGTGATTTTGTTCCCAGTTTGATTTTTGAAAACAACTGAGGCAGAGAAAAATTAAAGTAATGAAAATATGGATTAACTTGTACTGAACTTCTCTCAATAATTCAATATATTAAATTGATTATATTTATTCTTTCTTTCTTTTCGTGCATCTGTTTTGTTGATTAAATTGATTTTTTTCTGATGATTCTTTTTGTTGGTTGCTTTCCTTCCTCAGGTGACTGCTGTTGGTATTAATACTGAATGGGGGCTTCTAATGGCTAGCATTTCAGAAGACACTGGGGAAGAAACACCTTTGCAGGTCCCCTTTTTACTTGCAGTTTTTTTTTTTTTTGCTGCTTCCTACAGTGTGTTAACCTATATAAGCTCTCTGTAGGTACGTTTAAATGGTCTTGCTACCTTTATTGGTCTTGTTGGACTCTCTGTGGCTGTTGTTGTTCTGATGGTGCTACTGGCCAGGTTTCTGTCTGTTTCTCTGTGATTTAATAATATTTTTTAGTTTAAATTGCAAATCTTTAATGCTGAGGCCTTTATCAAATAGGCACGTGGTTTTTTCGTTGTACTTAACATCCCACAGAATTTCAGATCTGTCAATTAACCTGCTTAAAATTTTAGCATATGGCTTATTACCCACTAACTCATTTGGTTAAAAGTCAAGATTGAAAGCACGTGTAATTTCCATTTGTTAAGTTAATTTCCAAATTTGAAACAACGGTTATGTGCCATATATTGAGAGTTTAAGCATGTTAATTGTCATTTGTGTAATCACGAGACTATTTGCAATTTAACCTAGTTTTAGGTTTTTTTTATTATACATCTCTCTGAAATGGCAACCTATAAGCACAGATATTTCTCTGGACATACTACAAATTCGGAGGGAAATGTTCAATTTACAGCAGGCAAGACCAAAGTTGGTGATGCTATTGATGGAGCAATTAAGATTGTCACTGTTGCGGTATGTGCATTGAGAAGTAGTAGACTACCTGAACAAGCATGATCCATTTGCAGATAAATATTCGTAAACTTTCATATGCTTTAACGTTAATATCTGTGAAGTGATTGTAACTCATTGAATGTGTAGGTCACCATTGTAGTGGTTGCAGTGCCTGAAGGGCTCCCTTTAGCTGTTACCTTAACGTGAGTTTGCTAATTTTTATTTAAATTTTGCTTAGTTTTGATGGATTTGTTGTAACATTGATGATATTACACATTATGGATAACATTGTCCTTGTCCTTGAACCTGAACGAGTTATACATTTGATCCTCAGTTCTTCTAGTAGCTATTTGATGTGCCATTTTTCTATCTTATGACCTTTATTTAATTTCAATTTTATTTTCTTATCATCATATATTGCAGCCGTGATCTGTATATCCTTTTTAGATTATCAATATGCTCTTTCATATCTATGGGGCTGCTAATCTATCTCTCTCTACTAACACTGTTTCCCATTAACTGTTTTATAGACTTGCCTTCTCAATGAAAAAAATGATGGCAGATAAAGCATTGGTATGCCAATTTTTGTCTGTGCTTTTGGATTTTGACATATCTATTTGAGAAATGCTGTTTCAAAAAACACATTGAATTGCAGGTGAGGAGGCTTTCTGCCTGTGAAACAATGGGGTCAGCCACAACCATTTGCAGTGATAAGACTGGAACGTTAACTATGAATCAGGTTAGTTGTGATTCAGTATTTAAAGCCAATTTATAACATGTGGTAAGTTACACAAACTGGTTGGAGGGAACTTGTTGCAAATATTTTTATGGCATATGTGCTTCCCGGGTTTTGTCAAGTAGGAAACATGTCAACTTGTAAGGTTAGGGGTCAAGAATTTCAACTAACCTGTCAATGTGATACCTTCTTAACCTGTCAATGGAACATGGTCTGATGGTTGATCAGTAGCTGTTTCTTTTGGGAGAATATTGAGGAAGTAGTTCATTTCTGTTGGCATTCATGAAGATAATAATGCGTCCAGAAAAATTTAATTTCACCTGTGAATTCTTTGAGGCAGATGACTGTGGTTGAGGCTTGCATTGGTGGGAAGAAGATTGTTCCTCCTCATGATAAATCACAGCTCTCTCCAATGCTCTGCTCTTTGCTGATTGAAGGTATTGCACAGAACACTAATGGAAGTGTTTATGTCCATGAGGTATGCTAGAAATGTTTATCTTTGCTCAATTTTACCCCCTACTATAATCTCATACTTGAGTGGCTCTACTACTTCTTGAACAATTCTATTCATAACAGGGTGGTAATGATGTTGAGGTTTCCGGATCACCAACAGAAAAGGCAATTTTAGAGTGGGGAATTCAGGTCTGTTTTGAAACTACTATTTTTAACTCATTAAGGAGTTTTATCCAATTACAACTGGTTATGACTGTTATATTAAATATCAGCTTGGGATGAATTTTGAAGCTGCCAGATCAGAATCATCCATTATTCATGTCTTCCCATTCAATTCAGACAAAAAGCGAGGAGGAGTTGCATTACAGATGGTAATACCTCATTGGCATTTTAATTCAACCGTTTTTCTAATGTGTTCTCAAGGTCACACTAAGAAATTAATAAATTAAGTCTTTATTGGAAATGGTAGCATTTAATGTTATGACTATATTGGATCTTGTGAGTTTTAGTAAAAACTTAATATATTTAGGTTCTTATTGTGTGCCCAAGATCGTTAATTCAAATATATAAAATTTTTGCCTCTGTTCTAAATTGATATGTTGTTAGGCAGCTAATATATTATATATTGATGCACTATTTCTTCTTTGTCATCCAGACCACTATTGCTAATCATTTTATATTTTTCCCGCAGCCTGACTCTGAAATCCATATACATTGGAAAGGTGCTGCGGAGATAGTTCTAGCCTGCTGTACAGGGTATATTGATGCAAATGACCAGTTGGTAGAGATGGATGAAGAGAAGGTTTGAGAAAATAGTGACATGTTTGATCAATAGTTAAATAACGACATTTTTTCCCACTCAAATTTTCCTGTTGGGAAATCGTATCTGATTATATCTTATTTTTGGCTAAGTAGTTTTCCTATTCTGTGACCTCTTTTCTCTATCTTTTGCTATTACATATACTCATGAAACAAAAACAAATAGAGGTATTACAAGAGCTGCTGGATGGCATTTGATACTGAACTTTGACTCATTTTGATAATGTTCTCTTAAGTGAACTTTTCCTGGCTTGCAGATGACGGTATTTAAAAAAGCTATTGAAGATATGGCTGCTGATAGTCTACGTTGTGTTGCCATTGCATATAGATTATATGAAATGGAGAATGTTCCAATTAGTGAAGAAGAACTTGCTCACTGGTCATTACCAGAGGATGATCTCATTTTGCTGGCTATTATTGGTCTGAAGGTATATATTTCCTCTAGAATTAGATTTGTGTTAGGAACCCATGAATGAGAGGAATTGACAGATAGAATGGAAGAAAGAAAGAATGAGAAGGAGCTGTTATTGATATATGAAGCTTCACGAAAAAGGATTTTTCCTTCCATGGGTTTCCCCTTCCCTTACATCCCACTATTTATTTCTCTAACTAATCCGCTCTAACCAACTTCTCTAAATGTCAAAACTAGCTATTTTGTTTTCCTTCCCTTTATTCTTCCAAGTAAATACCCTTCTGTCCTAACACATTGTCGTCTTTATGTCACCAATATTATAATGTCCTGATTGTGTTCTGTTCTTGTCTGATATTACTTGGTTTTTTTAATCCTTAGTTTTATGTTGAATCTTGTTACCACTGGTAGTTATAAGTTTCCCATTTATCATTCTTTCTTTGGTATGTCTTGTTTAGAGTCTATAATCTTTCTTGAAGGGCCTACTCTATGTTGCACAACTTCCACTTTTAAGTTTTATTGTTTCATTATGTTCTTATTATTTGTCTTTGTCAATTATGCATTGAAATGCAGGATCCTTGTCGACCTGGTGTTAAAGAGGCAGTGCAGCTTTGCCAAAGGGCTGGGGTTAAGGTATTACATGATTTTGATGTTGAAACTTGAAAGTCATTTTCTTCCTATACACTTAGGTCATTGAGACAATTATAACATGTTATAGTACAGTTGTTATATTATATTACATTACTCTATTTCTATGCCAAGTAGCCAAGGTTTCACCTGATGATGACTTCTATTAATATTTGTGTATATTTTAAGAACAACAAAATTATCTATTTGTTAAAATTCTTCTTTCCTTGAGATAAAAAATTCAGAGAAAACTATGAAGTTTTTCCCTAAAATAATCTATACTTAAGTGGCTTTTGTGAGAGCTTATCTGGGTTTGTTAAAGTGGCTCATGACTTTCAACAAGAGTTTTTTGACATATTTCAATCAAACTTCACGGGTAAACCTATCAAAATAAGCTTTTTTTAGTTTATTTTAGTAAGCTTCACAATCAAGCTTAAAATTAACTATCATTTGATAAGCTCCTAGTTTCAATGGCATTAACTCTCATTTCCCTTTGTCAAAGCTGCTCCCAAACAGTTTCACCGGAGGATAGTCAAATCACCATCACCATGGCTTACAGAGTTTTGCATCCTCCTCTTGTGAGGCTTATATTATAGGCAAGGTTCTCTTTGTTTCTCGCAATGAGAGCTAGTCTCAGCATCATATATGTTATAGTCCTCTCCAATCTTCTTTGCTTTCTTTTCTGATGTGTTCATCAGTAACATAAGAGACAGAAACTACCAATGAACCAGTTAGGATTTCCTAATATGAATAAACTTGGGTGACATCAGGGGTATTAGCCTGCACTACATGCCGTAGGAAAATACGAGGTTCTGACTTATGCGTAATCTGATTATTTATCTCAGCTGCTACCTTAACCTTCTTACCATTCCTTTCCAATTGGTCCACTTCTTCAAGAGAAACCCCCCTTCAACACCACCACTGGTTATCACAATCACCTATCCATTTATTTCTTTAATTCAATAAGGTTTTAATGTTGTAAAACCACACATGCTAACAGTAAACTCCCAACCGAATCCAAATCCAGACTATGCTTCCCTCCATTTTTTTCTGTAATCCTGAGCTGTTTGCCGGTAGAAAGCTGCTGCAATTGCCAGCAGTTGTAAGGCCTTACCTGCAACAGTGGTTTATTTTGCTGTATTCCAATTATATCCCTATCAGGTTTTTATATGCTCAAGATAGCATCTCTGGTGAAGATAAGGTGCAGTGATCCTAATTTTTTTCCTGTATAATTTATCTTATTTTATTTTATTAAAAAGAATTTTGTAAAATAAAAACTACAATTTATGAAATTTTTGCATGTATCTCAAGTTCTCAAGCATTCTTGTTAATGCCGGTAAGCTTGACTGCTCAAGCAATCAAGCTTTACTACATTAAAATGTAATTTTACTACGTTGTAACCATATTGAGGTAGTTGGATAGTTGAGATGATTATGTTCTTGAAACCGTGAATTGGATCGAATTGTAAGATCCAGAGACATAACGAAAGTAGCTTGAAATATATCACATAAACAATGTACAGAATTCAATAAAATGACTACACGTCTCATGAAACAAAATTAGAAGTCATAACTAAGTATATGAAGCTTTTAGTTTAGAACACTGAAATTATCAAATATAGTCATAGAAAACCTATGTTCTAGAGGAATGAAAATAAAGCATTGGAATAGTCAAATAGGATATGTTTAGCATTGTTGCTTCAGTTCCTTTTCATTTAACTATTTAAAATTATCAAATTTTTAATGTCATTGATAAGAAACGGTAAAAGGGAGAAAAAAACAATGGATCATTGAATCGTGCGATTTGTATCGATGATACAGAGTCGTACTTATTCAAACGTGTGTGATAAGATTCAAAGCTATCTGTAATACATCACATGATATAAATCGTTGGCTAGTCAAATCATATGACTTGTAGGATGCTTTTGAGAAGTATTGATTTGTTTCTTTTGGATTCTAATCCCAGGTAAAAATGGTCACTGGTGACAATGTTAAAACTGCAAAAGCAATTGCTGTGGAATGTGGAATACTCGGTTCATTTTCTAATGCCACAGAGCCAAACATCATTGAAGGAAAAACATTTCGTGCTTTGACAAATGCAGAGAGAGAAGAAATTGTTGAAAGGATATTGGTACAATCCAACTACTATAACAGCCTTAGTGATGTAACTTCTGGGCAACGAGATTAATTGTCAATGCTATGTAATAGGTTATGGGACGGTCGTCTCCTAATGACAAGCTATTGCTTGTGCAAGCATTAAGGAGGAAAGGACATGTGGTGGCTGTAACTGGGGATGGAACAAATGATGCTCCTGCACTGCATGAGGTTTGTATAACATTTCTTATGTTTTGGGGGCATGTGCTTTGATTTTTTTATCTTAAATACATGTTAAGATGATGACAATAATTATAATGGTACACTAGATGAGTATAACGGATGCTAACATTGTTATTGCTATGTCAATTTTATATTCTATTAGAATCCTCGTTTCATGTATTCATATGGCTACAGGGTCTAATATGGCTACATTGTTATTGCTATGTCAGTTTTATATTTTATCATGCAATCATATGGCTACAAGTTCTAATATGGATGAATGATTGTTCCCTAATTCCAGTTTGAATCTATTGTTCTGCTGCACACATACTTTGTTTGAAATTATGTAAATTAGTTTTTGTCTTCATGGTTGCGTTTGTAACTCAATAATTTTGGGGTTTAGGCCGATATTGGTCTTGCAATGGGTATTCAAGGTACCGAGGTAGCTAAAGAAAGCTCTGATATCATTATTTTGGATGACAATTTTGCTTCAGTTGTGAAGGTTAGTCCTCATTTCTTATTTCGGGGATTTTGAACTGTTCTTACTAAATGATGAATGTTTAACATCCGCCTCTTGAAGGACTGTTTCTGGTATTACTTGAAATGCAGAATTGTAATTTTTTTTAAAATACTTTCATGAGAGGTTTATACAGAATTGAGGTGCATTCCATAGCTTCAGTGCTATTTTATATGAACTGATGATGAATTGATGATTGAAGCATAACTGGTAGTGGCTTTCAATTTCTTTCACCAATTCAGGTTGTCAGATGGGGGCGATCTGTGTATGCGAATATTCAGAAATTTATCCAGTTTCAGCTTACAGTCAATATAGCAGCACTTGTTATTAATGTTGTTGCTGCATTTTCTACCGGTGACATCCCCCTCAATACCGTACAGGTTTGCTTTCGGTCTGTCTCTCACTAGTTTGTGTTCCCTCATTTAATCAGAAGGCTACCTTCATGAGGCATATCTCTTCATTAATTTCTCAACAGCTTCTTTGGGTAAATCTTATCATGGATACTCTTGGAGCATTAGCCTTGGCAACTGAACCACCAAGCGATCACCTGATGGATCAACTTCCAGTGGGTCGAAGGTCATTTTTTCTTTTCCAAAAACTTGGTCCTTTTGTTCATGAGTCATAATTTTAGTTTTACTTACAAATGACTTTCCAGTCAATGACCACCAATAAGATTTGAACTAAAGACTTTTTTGTCGTAGTTGTTAATCCTACTAGTTGAGTCAATCCTCATTTTTCAGCTTTTTTTTTAATAAAAAAAAAAGAAAATTAAAGAGATAAGAATAATGTACAAGATCAAAGAGATATATCCTTCACAAAATTCCGAAACAGATGGGTTCAATTAAAGTAAGTAGTGACACATCAATGCAGGAAAGCTATGCGAATCACTCTGAAATTAATCAGCAGCCAAAAACTACAAAGATGCTAGGGAATGCTGAATTTGTTATGCTAGCATGGATTTAGCATAATGCGATTGGGAACATCACATGTCGTGTCTTTGCTTTTTTATGGTATTTATATTGTGAAATTGACAGTATCTTAATTTACTTTACAGAGAACCTCTTGTGACAAATATTATGTGGAGGAATCTGCTGATACAGGTGAGTTCTGTTTCTCATTTAGTCTTACCCCTGTTGTCATTGTAGTTGGCTGGGATTTCATTTTGACGTGGGCTAAGCCACAAATGGCCGACTGATGAATGTTAAAACTGCTGTAATGTATTGCTTATTCCCTATTATTTCTGTTGTCTCTAAACCTTTCAGGCAATGTACCAAGTGTCCGTCTTGCTTATACTCAATTTCCGAGGCAGGAACTTACTGGGTTTGAGCGACAAGCCCAACAGCCTTGCAATCAAAGTGAAGAACACACTGATATTCAATGCATTTGTTCTTTGTCAGGTGAGTCCTTCTCTTCACCAATCACTGGAAAATTACAAACTTCTAGCTTCGGTGGCAGGACACTACATTTCATATTTGAGTTTCTTTGTTTTGTTTTATTCTTGAGGTGGGGGTGGGGGATAATCTGGTGAGACCAAGACCTGTTTGTTCATCCATCTGTTATACTAGGGCTCTTGATTGGATTAAAATCTGCTGAAATACTTAAAACCTAATTGAAAATGAAATATAATTTTAGATAAATTAGAAAATTTTAAAGAGAATGGTTTCCATACAAATTAAATTGTTGCTTGATTGTTACTTCATATTGTTCTTGCCTCCCCCCTGATAAGCATGGATGTTGGATTCCTGTGTTTTTTGCCGCTGCTAAATCCTTTTGATGTCAGAAAAAGGTTATTGATGTTGTCCCAATTCACTCTTCACTGTGTATTTATAGTTATAATGGTAGCTATCTTACAGTTGTGTTATTTTCAACTTTTGATTGTTATTTAAATGATGACAAAGAACATGTTCCTCAAAAACTGCAGGTATTCAACGAATTTAATGCACGGAAGCCAGATGAATTCAACATATTCAAGGGAGTCACAAGAAACTACCTCTTTATGGGGATAGTGGGAGTAACAGTTGTGCTTCAGGTTAGCAATAGATACTGATAGTCTGATATTACCATTGAAACGATAGGAAAGTTGCAGAGACCAGGTTATGGTTACAATTGATATAACAGAAAACTTAGATGCTAGAAGGTAAAAGAAAAACTCAGAATTAGTGCCTTTTCTTCCATGTGGCATTAGTCACCCCTAAACTACCCAAACGATGATACAGCTCCTACACCGCCCTCCATTTCCTTCATTTTCATGCCCCTCGCCCTCGTAATTGCTGCATCATCCTCTCAAATATTCTTCTGCCAAGTGTACGCTCTGTTAGAGACATGCATAACAGATTCCTCCACTCCACTTCCCAAACTACCCTTATTCTTCCTCTCCTTCCATAGTATAATTTAATTGGAGGCCCATGGTGTTACTGTTGAGGCGCATCAGTTACTCTTGTCCTAAGCATTCTCTGGTTGTTTGGCTTTATTTATAAAATATTGCTAGAGCTAGCATAAACTTTGTTACTGTTTTTCAGATTGTCATCATTGAATATCTCGGAAAGTTCACTAAAACAGTCAAGCTTAATTGGAAGCAGTGGCTCATTTCTGTTATTATAGGGTTTATCAGGTCAGTTGATGATGACACATACTTGAATGCATAGTATATCTTGTTCTTTGCTTGCTATTTTTTTCTCCAATGAGTTTATGTTGGAGATTTCCCTTGATAATAGTGGGGGGGGGGGGGGGGGGGCTTGCTTGTTTTTTATATTGTATGTGTATAACTCGAAAAATAATGTATTTATGCTAATAGAGACTGGAGTTCTTGCCTTGTGCGCACATGCTAACTGTAATTCTTCCCCTGCTCCCCCTTCTCTTTCCCCATTCTCTCAGCTGGCCTCTTGCTGTGGTTGGAAAACTGATGCCGGTACCAAAGACTCCAATCAATAACTTATTTCAAAGATTTCGTTGTGGAAGAAGACGACGAAGGATGGAATCTGAGGCTTCTCAATAGTCATGTATAGGCTTCTTGCTCTCTGGCTGCCGTCCCATTTATTTTGACAGGTTGACCAACATTCTTCTGGTGATGAAAATAGTATACTGGTTGGACAAAGACTTTACAGATGTAGAAACAAGTAAGAACTTTTTTAACCTAGGTTCTAACGAAGTTAGATGTGTTATATACGGAATTTCAGCTAGTCTTCTTTTTTCCCCGTGTATTTTTACTTTGGCAAGTACTGATTTATATCTTCGTATATTTGAAAATTTGCGGGGATATATGCTAATTCTAATTCGTTGTTTCAATTTAGCTTCTCTTATTTATATGTATTTTACTTTTATCTTTAAATTTAGACAAAATTTAAAAACATAAAGTAAAAAGTCTATTTTGGTAAAAAAAAAAAAAAGAAGAGAATATCTAATTATGAGAAGGTTATGAATAATTTAAAAGTTTTGAAAAAAAAAACGAATTTATTAGTACAATTACTTGAAAAATAAAAAGAAGGATAAAGTGTTTGTGCTTTTTGATACGCACAAACATGTTAAAAAAATTAATTGGGTTTCCGATGAAAGAATTTCACTGACTAGTTAAATGAGATTAGTTAAATGCAAATGTAATGATCTCATCTTTAATTAGAAGATTGTGAAGGAAAAAGATGTTCAATAACTATGGAGTCCTAAGTTGCTAAATAATATGTTTAGATGTGCAGTGTACAACTTAGATTTTGAAGAGTAAAGTTAAAAAATATAAAAATAAAATAAAATAAAACTTGTAAAGTAATGTAAAAGAAATGGTAAAATGTGGAGGAAAGTATGAACAATGGCATTTACAAGATTATATTGGTCGTTTCTTGCACCAAATCTTTCTACCATATCCTCATCTCTTTAAGCTCATATTTTATGATAATTAACAACTTGGTAGACAACAATGGTGTAAATTGCAATCACATGCTAATTTCATTTTTGTTATTGCGGTTAGGATTTCTTTTTTAATCATACATTTCCTTTTTAAATATATTTTTGTCCTTGACTTTAGGCTAGATTTGACATGTTAGGCTCAATTTGGATCATTAATAATGGAAAAACAACTATTTTTAAAAAAAAAAATTACTCTACTAAAGTTTTCACCTAAAGTAAAGTTTTTAACGATAGAAATTAAAATCAATAATTCATGTAAAATAAATAACCAAAACCATAAGGAATGCTAAAAATTAAAGATCAAAAAATAAAATCTCTATTAAATCTAAATTTTTAAATATTAATTTTTTTCAAAATCAATTCCAACAAAATTCAAAGCAAACATTCTTTAAGTTTTCTGAATAATTCAAGAATAAAATGTGAATTAGTTTCGTAAAGTACGGGTTTGAAGCAAATTTGGTCCCGCCCAAATGTTTGCATATCTTTTCTTTTTGTTTGGTCAATAATTTTTGCTAAACTGAGTTGAGCAAGATATCAATATCTGGTATACTGGGCCACGGATAGAGCAGGCCTTATTGAAGGGTTCAAACCCACCGATTCCTCCAATTCAGCACATGCTTCTTCTTCTTAGGCACTTCTCTTTTCCGAACTCGCACTTTCGTGTCTTTCGAATTTGTCAGCTCCGTGGTGACACTCACCACTTCATTCTCTTCACACTTCACGAACTACTCAGCGCAATTCGCTCTCGTTCAGGGAGACCACAAAACGATGTCGTTTTGGGGTATCAACCGGCGATGTTGAACTATGGTTACAACGCTGTCAACTAAACTCCTCAACATAACCATAGCTTCAATGTGCAAAGCAAGGCAAGTAGCAAATGCCGAAGGCGTAATAATCGACGGCATAAGACTCGGCGTGCTCCCCGACGTGGTCACCTACAACACTCTAATCAACGCTTATTGTCGTTTCGTCAGTGTTGATGCCGCTTACTCCATTCTCTCCCGAATGAAAGAAGCAGGGATATCCCCCGACGTCGTTTCATATAACTCGTTAATATCCGGCGCCGCCAGAAAGTGCTTGTTATCGAAATCCCTAGACCTGTTCGAAGAAATGCTTGCGAAAGGCATAAACCCCGACGTATGGAGCTACAACATTCTAATGCACTGTTTGTTCAAGCTCGGAAAACCCGACGAGGCGAATCGCGTATTCAAGGACATCGTGCTAAACGGCGAGGTTGATCCCTGTGCTGCCACGTATAACGTCATGATTAACGGGTTGTGCAAAAACGGTTACGTTAGCAACGCTCTAATGCTGTTTAGGAACTTGCAGAGGCACGGTTTTGCGCCACAGGTTTTGACCTACAACGCGCTTATTAACGGACTCTGCAAGGCGAGGCGATTGGGCGATGCGAGGAGGGTGCTGAAGGAGTTTGGGGAATCCGGTTATGAACCGAACGCCATTACTTATACTACGGTTATGAAGTGCTGCTTCCGGTGCCGGCGGTTTGAGCAAGGGTTGGAGATTTTGGCGGAGATGAGGAGCAGAGGGTACACCTTCGATGGATTCGCGTATTGCACTGTGATTGCCGCGATGATAAAGACTGGACGGATGCAAGAGGCCGAGGAAATCATTGAGTTGATGGTGAGTAATGGCATTAGGCCGGATCTCGTGTCGTACAACACGTTGATTAATCTTTATTGTAGGCAAGGAAGGTTGGAGGATGCGTTGAGGTTGTTGAGTGAGATTGAGGAGGAAGGTTTAGAGTGCGATCAGTACACGCACACGATTATAGTTGATGGTTTGTGTAAGGCAGGCAATTTTGCAGGGGCTCAGCAGCATTTGAATTATATGAACATGTTAGGGTTCGGGTTTAATTTGGTTGCGTTTAATTGTATGCTCGATGGTTTGGGTAAGGCCGGTCATATTGATCATGCTATGAAGTTGTTTGAAGTGATGGAGGTTAAGGACTCCTTTACATATACTATTTTGGTGCATAACCTTTGTAAGGCTGGGAGGTTCCTTTGTGCGTCCAAGATTTTGGTTTCTTGTTTGAAATGTGGGTATCATGTGTTGAGGGTTACTCAGAGGGCTGTTATTGATGGTCTCCTTAGTATTGGGTTTGCGAATGAAGCCAGGAAAGTTAAGTCAAAGATCCGAATGGCTCAGTTGTTACGTTGATTATGTGATAGTAGCTGTTAGGAGCTTTGGATATGTAGTGACTATTGAAGGAACCTTTGCATGCCTAACAAAAGAATGAACCTCTGATCGTAGATCTCATGCTTTGATGATCCCCATAACCATCATCATGTAAAGGGAGACTATTTGATCATTAACCGTTTAAGTAGGTAGGCTAACTACTACATCATTTGGTGATTGTTTCTTGGTTTTGCTAGATAAATGCTTCTCATGGTAACTGCTGAGTGATGTTGAGTGTTGACTGATATAGTTCTTGTGAACAAGATGGAAACATAGACTGTAGTCACAAGATTACAAATTTTGAATGATGGAAAATGGCAAATTTGAACTTGTGGACGTGCTTGATGTGGTTATTCTGATAGTTGGAAGGTTCTCTACTGCTATACAAAACATGTAGCATTGATGAAAATTGGGAAGCATATTGTATTCTCCAGTCTCTCCTCTACCTGTTTTGGAAACTATTAAGTATATTTTGTCACAGACAGCTATGCATATATACTGATGTGGTTTAAGTGTTCTTTTGAGTCATGCTGAAAGTATATGTAAAATTGGGCTGCCAATTTATGCATCACTTCTAGAGTACTAGACTTATGTTGATTTTTGTAATTCGGCTCTAGCAAAGTTGCAGCTTTCAACATCTTGCTTGAAAGCCAAAATTGCATTTTAAGGGATCAATTAAGGCGAGAACTACATAACAGGGATCTTAACTCTGATTATGGTGGCCCTGGTTACATTCAAACTTGAATTAATGGTAAACATTGCATCAATTACCTTGGTTACTGTATCCAAATAGATTTGAAACTCTTTGTTGGCAGAAAGGTGAAGCTAGGTTACATATTGTTGCATCAAAGATGGGGTTGAGCGATTTTTGCCCAAACCTCAAGATGGGGGTCTGTTGTCTACTAGTTTTTTTCTTCATTATATATGGCTAGTCTTTGCTAAATACTACATTCCATTGGCATTGTTATAGACAGTACATAGTTCTATATCATGATGCATGATCAAGAATGCAGTGTATGTAAATGCAAATAGTTTTTAAAGAATTGGCAACTTGTAGCTGGAAAGATATTGTAATGTATCACTGTTATCTTGAATTCAGATTATATTATAAATATTATGTTGTAATCATTCTCTGTAGTCATTACAAAATTATTAGCCAAACTCCCAACCATCCCTAAATGTATCATTTAGCCTCATTTATGGTATTACAACTGCAGCTAACATTAAGCACATTCCCACACCCGTTCCCAGTATTGCTTCATCCCTGGTAAAAATGGTCACTGGTGACAATGTTAAAACTGCAAGGCAGTTGCCGTGGAATGTGGAATACTCCATTCATTTTCTGATGCTAAAGAGCCAAACATCATTGAAAGAAAAACATTTCAAGCCATGACAGGTGCAGAGAGAGAAGAAATTGTTGTAAGGATATTGGTACAATACCAACTACTATAACAGCCTTAATGATGTAACTTCTTGGCAATGAAATTAATTGTCAATGCTATGTAAGAGGTTGTGGTTTGGTTGTCTCCTAATGACAAGCATTGCCTGTGCAAGCATTAAGGAGGAAAGGTCAGGTTGTGGCTATAACTGGGGATGGAACAAATGATGCTCCTGCACTGCATGGGGTTTGCATGACATTTCTTATATTTTGGGAGCATGTTCTTTGATTTTTTTATCTTACATATATGTTATGTTAAGATGATGACAATAATTATAATGGTACACTAGGTGAGTATAACTGATGGCAATTTTGTTATTGCTATGTCAATTTTATATTCTATGAGAATCTTCGTACCATGTAATCATATGGCTACAAATTCTAATATGGATGAATGATTCTGTTTCCTAATTCCAGTGTTTTAATCTATTGTTCTGCTGTGCATAAGATTTGAACCTAAGACCTTTTTGTCAATGTTATTAATCTTACTAGTTGAGTCAATCCTTATTTTTCAGCTTTTATATTTTAAATAAAAGAAAGAAAATTAAAGAGAGAAGAATAATGTACAAGATCAAAGCAATATAAAATACCGAAACAGCATGCTACAATTGAAGTAAGTAGTAACCATCGATGCTGTAAAGCTTTGTGAATCACTCTGAAAATAACCAGCAGCCAAAAGCTATGAAGTAAGTAGCATAATGCAATTTGGAAACATCAGATGCCATATCTATGTTTTTTTATGGTATTTATATTGTGAAACTGAGTATCTTACTTTGCTTTACAGAGAATCCCTTGTGACAAATTATGTGGAGGAATCTGCTGATACAGGTGAGTCCTGTTTCTCATTTAGTCTTACCCCTTGTTGTCATAGTAGTTGGCTGGGATTTTATTTTGACGTGGGCTAAGCCTCAGATGACCGACTAACGAATGTTAAAACTGTAATGTATTGCTTATTCTCTATTATTTGTGTTGTCTCTAAACCTTTCAGGCAATGTACCAAGTGTCTGTCTTGCTTATACTCAATTTCCGAGGCAGGAACTTACTGGGTTTGAGCGACAAGCCCAACCGCCTTGCAATCTACATGAAGAACACCCTGATATTCAATTTGTTTGTTCTTTGCCAAGTAAGTCCTTATCTTCAACAAACCTCTAAGCTTTGGTGGCAGGACACTACATTCATATTATTTCTTTGTTTTTGTTTTTTCTTGGGGTAGGGGTGAGGGATGGGATAATACGGTGAAACCCAGACTTGTTAATCTATCTGTTAAATTAGGGCTCTGGATCGGACGAAAATCTGCAGAAATACTTAAAACCTAATTGAAAATGAAATATTATTTTTGATAAATTATAAAATTTTAAATATAATTGTTGCCATTCAAATTAAATTATAAAACAAAGGAAGTTACTATGTCTTTAAAGATGAAAATTATTTTTATCTTCATTTTCTATTATAGTTGTGGTTGAGCTATTCCTTTTACAATCTTTGTTATTCTCAAATGGCTTTAGGTGTGTTGGTGTGTTTATGGTGTATAATTCTTAATAGGTAAAAGATTATTGCAATAGTGTATGGTTCTTAATAGATAAGATATTGTAGTTCAACTGTTTTTAGTGATTTGTTGCAACTTTTTTCTTTTAGGGAAAAGAACTCATTCACATTTAGTTTATACCAAGGAAAGATAATTTTGGATGGCTTCCCCCTGCCATAGTAGAGTAGCTGCATTGTTGCTTTATTGTTATCTCATTGTTCTTGCCTCCCCTCTGATAAGCATGGATGTTGGATTCCACTGTTTTCCACAGCTGCTAAATCCTTTTGATGTCAGAAAAAGGTTATTGATGCTGTCCCATTTCACTCTTCACCTTGTATTTATAGTTATATTGGCAGCCATCTTATAGTTGTGCTATTTTCTGCTTTTGATTTCAATTTAAATGATGACAAAGAAATTTTCTTCTAAAACTCTGCAGATCTTTAATGAATTTAATGCATAGAAGCCAGATGAATTCAACATATTCAAGGGAGTCACAACAAACTACCTCTTTATGGGGATAGTGGGAGTAACTGTTATGCTTCATGTTAGCAATAGATAATTAGATGCTGAGTTTGATATTACTATTGAAACGATAGGAAAGTTGCAGAGACCAAGTTCTGATTACAACGGAAATAACTGAAAACTTAGATGCAGAAAGTAAAAGGAAATCTCAGTTAGTCCCTTTTCTTCCGGTGGCATTAGTCACCCTAAAATTACCCAAATGATGATATAGCCCCTGCACCACCCATCATTTTCATGCCCCCCCCCCCTCATGATTGCTGCGTCATCCTCTCAAACATTCTGCTGCCAAGTGTATGCTCTGTTAGAGACATGCATAACAGATTCCTCCACTTCATTTCCCAAATTGCCCTTATTCTTCCTCTCTTTCTACAGTATACTTTAATTGGAGACCCGTGGTGTTACTGTTGAGGCGCATCAGTTAGTCTTGTCCTAAGTATTCTCTGGTTGTTTGGCTTTATTTATAAAATATTGATTGGGCTGCCATAAACTTTGTTCTGTTTTTCAGATTGTCGTCATTGAATTTCTTGGAAAGTTCACCAAAACAGTCAAGCTTAATTGGAAGCAGTCTCTCATTTCCGTTATTATAGGATTTTTCAGGTCAGTTGATGATGGCACATACTTGAATTCATAGTATATCTTGTTCTTTGAATGCTATTTTCTTCTCCAATGAGTTTTTGTTGGAGATTCC
The DNA here is from genome assembly GCA_037954105.1 of Canavalia gladiata. Taxonomy (NCBI): domain Eukaryota; kingdom Viridiplantae; phylum Streptophyta; class Magnoliopsida; order Fabales; family Fabaceae; genus Canavalia; species Canavalia gladiata. The sequence continues at coordinate 37,404,203 of CM075662.1, read as the reverse complement.
CTTGATGAAAGTAAGGAAGGGCCTTTATTGTTTTAATATTGTATGTGTGTGTATAACTCGAAAGATAATAATGCATTTCTGCTAATAGAGACTGGAGTTCTTGCCTTGTGCGCACATTGCTAACTGTAATTCTCCCCTGCTCCCCCTTCTCTTTCCCCATTCTCTCAGCTGGCCTCTTGCTGTTGTTGGAAAACTGATACCGGTACCAAAGACTCCAATCAGTAACTTATTTCAAAGATTTCATCGTGGAAGAACTCGACGAAGGATGGAATCTCTGAGACTTCTCAATAGTCACGAATAAATGTCTCGCTGATTCAGTCTCTCCCTGCCGTCCCATTTATTCTGACAGGTTGACCCACATTCTTCTGGGGATGGAAATAGTATACTGGTTTTACAAAGACTTTACAGATGTAGAAACAAGTTAGATTTGTTTTATACCTAGGTTCTAACTTCTAACAAAGTTAGATGTATATTTTGGTATATTTGAAAAGTTATATATATATATATATGTGTGCGCGCGCGCGCGAGCTGTTCATTCTTATTCATTGCTTCAATTTAGCTTCTCTTTTACTTTTATTTTAAAAAACATAAAGTAAAAAATGTACTTAGGTAAAAAAAATCTAATTCATAGGATGGATCTGAAAGTATGGTTCTTCAGCAAGACATTTGCAAAGCCACAACAATTGCAAGTCAGGCAAGCCAGTAATACAATATAAATCAAATTTGAGAGATGGTATTTCATTAAAACAACAATCCTCCCTACTGGCGTATTTGCATACCATTCATCAATTAAAATTACAAATGCCCAACACAAGTAGGAAGAATGATAGCATTATATTCTTTTGAACATACTTAAACATACTTTTTGTGATTGGCTCATATTTTAAAAAATGATCAATTCATGAAACAAGTGCTTTAATATTTTAGAAAATGGATATATCACATAAAGCTTGCTGAAGAGTATATTTAAAGATCATGTCGCTAGTATTTCTCTGCAAGTATTGGTTGCTGTTGGTGATTTACTATTATCACGTAATGAACCGGGGAAATTATTTTGTCAGGTTTTCATAGAGCAGACAATGAAATTGGTGCATGGCCTGCTCAACTGTTGGAGCATATCTGCCCACACAATATGCTGGAGACTGGAGGCCCTTCTGGACACCTTCACACAACACGATATCTTCTATCTGTTCATCAACACCCAAATGTAGGTAGGTACAAATGCAACTTGAGCCAAAATTCTTAGCAAGTCTACAAAACCAACGTCTTTTACCTGCACTTTCTCACTATCTTGTAAACTTTTCTCTATGAAATCTCGGTCATCCTGTTCAATCAAAGGAGAAGGCAGTAGGCGTGAATGCTTTAAATTGACTGTAATTGTTCTAATAAGTATTTACTGAATTTCTAACCTCTGATTCCTGGATTCAAAACCCAAAAAATAAAAGGCTCCAATACTTTAAGGAATGGGGCCATTAGTCGAGGATATATCCTGAATTAATTTCTAAAAATTCATATATTAATTAAAATCTTGAGGCGTCACTACCTTTTGCACTGAATCCAGCAAGAAAATTGTTGTTTGGTTTAGAAAATATTTTCTCTTTTCTGATTTTAATATTTTGTATAATAAAAATAAAAAATAGTTTCTTTTTATTTTCTATTTTTACTATTTTTGGTATAAAACTTTAAAAACAAAAAAAAATAAAAATATGATGATATTTTGTAAATAAAAGTAAAAATAGAAAATATTTTCTGAAACCAAATCTCATCAGCGTTTGGTTGTTTTGTTTGTGTTTTTGTTTTTTTTTTTAATTATTTTGAAGAATATTTTATAAAAACTATTTTTTAGAGGAAAGTGTAAGAAAATAAAAGAGTGTTTGAATGTGCCTGTGGTTTTACTTTTGTAAAAACTAATTTGTAAAACAATTTTCAAAAATTACTTTTAAAGAAAAGTGAAAAGGAATAAGTGCAGAAAAAAGATAAAATAATAAATAAAAGACTATGAATAACAAAAAAAAACTGAAAAAATAAAAGCAAATAAAAACAGCTTAAAGTTGTTTTAGTTTTAGAAACTGAAAAAAGACTTTGTATTTTAAAATAGTTTTCAGATACTCCGCTCATTAAATAACTTTTCGATTTTAAACTTTTAAAAATGGAAAACATTATCAAAACCAACAAACACTGAAAATGCATAATAGAAAACTGAAAATAGATGTTTTGGTTTTTTAGTTTTTAAAACTGAAAAATAGATAATTTTTTTAAATAGTTTTCAGAAATTGTATTCATCTGATGAGTTTTTCAATATTTTTATTTTTTAAAAACAGAAAGCAGATTTAAAAAATAGGAAACAATAGTTTTTTCATAAAGCCATTCAAAGTATGAAAGCAAATATATGAAGTTTTCATTGTTTAACATTTCATACCCCAGTCATCAATCACCAATTCTGCCCCTCTAGAGGCAATATATTGTCCGGGTGGTTAAGTTTCTTGCAAATTTAATCCCACACACAGCGCATACAAAATTATCAGCATAAGGTTCATATTACCTTCAGGGAGTGATCAAGATAGTAGTCAAATATTACTTGACATTTGTTGGGTCCTAGTGGAAGCACAAGATTGGTATCCATCCAAGGTCCATACCTATCGGCCAGCAAGCACACCAAGTTATGAAAGCGTGCTAATTTGCAAAACAAAAAGAGAAAGATACCAAAATTCTTTTTTAACATCAGTAAGAAAATGACTGAAAGAAATGATCAACCAACTGCCTAAAAACAACAAAGCAAGCACCTGTTAACCATGAAGTTTGGATAAACGAAAGCATATATAGCTTTTCTTCCAAGTCGATCATAATTCTCTTTGTTTTTCTCTGAGCTGCCTTCACAACTTTGGATGCTAACCCTTTCGAACATCTGTCTCACTCATAACCATTTAGTACATGAGCAATCCCAGATAACAATGAACAATTGAAAATCCAGTTCCAAAAGGATTCTATTACTTCAGCTTACTGTAGCAAATTATTTTAGATAATTGAATGATTTGGGAAGAGTGAGAAAATTCTTTATTCATGTTGAGCAGGAAAGGTTGGGAGTTACATATAACAAGGGTTTTTAAAAAATAAAAAGAAATATCTACCTGACTTAGTTTTTCATGCCACTTCACATTAGAATGTAAAACGAAGAGATCCTTTAAATGAAAAGATAGCAAAGAAACATACTGTGATAGAATAGGAATCAAGCTTGAGACCAGATGCTAGGCCTTTATGTGCATGAGGCACGTGATAGCCACCATCTAAGTAGTTATCACAGAAAACCTGTAAAAAGAAGACCGTAAAATTACCATAGTCCTAGCACTTCCTTGAGTCATGTATGAAAAATAATAAATAATAAATAAACAGATAAGTAAATAACACTATATAATAAACAAATGATGTTAACAATTTCTTGTAGAAGATGTCCACTGGTGAGATAAAACAAACAGGTTGACCAACAAAGGTAAAGTTTCACAATCCTGGTAAAATTTTCATCTGCATAATCATAAAAAAAAAATGCAATTGTACCCATATAATAAATTAATAAACAAAACTTCAGGGAAAAGAATAAATTTAAGCAAGGAATTAGTTCATAGTTCATACCTTCCAATTGCATTCAACGGTGTATTCACGTCTACAAACGTAACTTAGTGAAGAATCAACTCCATTGGTACTCAGTATTTCTGAACAGCTACCAAGCCATTCCTTTGTCACATTATGACTATCAAATTCCTTCTGAGAAAGACTGTCTTCTTCCAAATTGAGAAGAACAAAAGGCCCCCAGGTAGCTACTTTGATTGGTAAAAGGCCGAAATCCTATCCTTCATGGTCAGAGAAATCAGTCAACCTTTTTCCCTCCGTGAGGAATATATTGTAATGGTATATTAACATAGAACATTTCTGCATACATTTACATTGAATTTTCGCATTCCTGATATTCTGGTTGCCTTAATAAGTGCTCCATTTAATCCATATGTCCACCCCTGCAGAAATAATTGTCTTTTCAAATCTAAGTCCCAAAATAAAATAAAGAAAAGTTAAAATAGACACCTGATATGAGAAAGGGTCAGATTATGATAACAAATTAACAACCATTAACCATGAAGGAAAGCTTGAAAATTGTGTTTTCAACCTCCCAATAATTTGCCACTGTAGATAAACTCACATGGTAAGGGCAGACAAAGCAGGACTTCTGTCCACTTCCAGACGCGAGAAGAGAAGCATGATGACGGCAGACATTGTGAAAGGCATGGATCTTGCCACTGTCATCTCGACATACCACAAATTCCACATCTCCTAGTCTGCAACATTTAATCTCCAGTTGGTTCTCAGAAACATGGAAGAAAAGAAAACAAATAGAGTGCACAACTTAAAAGGTCACTCCTAAATATCCTTTTCGCCTTCCAAGAACCAAATGGAGCTGCAATTAGACAACTTCGTTAACAAAATAGGTAAATACAACATATTGCAAAATGAACTGGAATCAATGTATTTCTATTGAAGATAAAATAGATGGATTATAAAAGAGTTATAAAAAATCCACCTTCCGGTGAAAAAGTCTCGGGGATCCTTTATCTGCTCTGTGGATCCTGGTAAGTAAAATTGAGTGAAAATTGAGAACTTCTGATAGACAAAATCCTATAAGATAAATTCTGAGATATAATTCAAATAACAGTTGGTAGTCTAGAACTAGGTCTCACTCCCTAGCCTTACCACCAAATAGGGAGGATCATGTGTGCAAGCAGAGATAATGGTTTACATCCTCCTCTACATAAAAAATACAAGGGAAATTTTTAACACTGCCACGTAGATGAAGTGAACTTCACACAAACCACAAATACAGATCCTGTTTAATTCGCCCTTTCAATCAAAAGTAAGTAATGAACAATATGCATTTATATTATCATATATGCTCAGATTCATATTGTCAGCCATCATCTTTCTTTCCTGCAACACACGTTTTTTTTTTCAACCACTGAAACAGATTATTGGATTGAAATTCTACATCAAATATTTGTTTTCCTTGGTATTCTAAACAGGGACAAGAAAGCAAAACACAAATACCCAAGAAAAGAAGACAAAAAAGAAGGGATTGAATCTTTGGGCAGAATAAGACTGACCCACAACTTGCCAGCCTCTGTAGAAGACGCGATCGAGCTCAAGCTGGAAGAAAGAAGGGTGAGTGTACCATGATGATGGTGGTGTAACGGCTTCCTCTATGGGAGTCTTGGGATTGAATTGGTGGACAAGTCTGTGAGTGTGAGATAGAAGGAGGTCTGAATTCCGAAGAGAGCAACAAGTGAGTGTTGAAACCTTATTTGGAAAATTCAGCTTTAGGGGTTGTCCATGTTGAAGATCAGGGATAAAGGGTCTCAATTGTATGCTCATAGCCATTTGCATAAGCATTACCGTTCACTTCTCTTCCTTTCTTTCTGATGTTTACTAATTACTATATCCCCTATCACGGAACTTCCTAAGCTCCATTCCGGTTGCAGGAGGTTTTTGTTCTTTTGTTTTGAAATTTATTTGATAAAAATGATACTTAGGTTATTTTTAATCTATTTTTTAACTGATTTTAAAAAAAAATTAAATTTTTTTATCTTTAATTATAAAAATATTTACATCAATATTTGTTTAAGTCATCCTTAAAAGGTTGGATATAAAGAGGAATAAGCTTAATCATAGTATACCACTATTGAGTAAGCTAAATTACGTAGATTATAGGTTAGTCGATTATTCTGTTTAACTAATAAAATATTTTAAAATTTAAAATATTTATAAAAATATTAAAAATAATGCATTATATATATATATATATATATATATATATATATATAATCTGTAAATTAAATGGATTGAATAAAAAGATTCAAAATTAAAGTTATATATTTTAATTATTCTAAACTATTTAATTTACGGATCATGTAGGTCACTCCACGAGATTAAACTCGTTAAAATCATATAATGTATATAATATTATATAAATGTGACAATTTTTTTACTATTTTTACGATGAAATAATTTTTTTAAAACATTAAAAATATTATAATTTCTATTAGTTTTTTTTTTAGATAATACAAGGTTTAATTAGTTTATAACATTATATGATTAGGAATTTTTTTAATATTCTAATTTTTGGATTTGAAAATTAACATCTTTTTAATTATCCTTTTTTGGAATATTTTAACGTTGCAGTTTTTTCTAAGATGCTTCATAATTTATTTTAATATTTCTTTTTTATCAAAATTAATGATATTTTAATCATTTTTTAACAATTTAAATCAAAAGCTTATATTTAATCATAAATTTAATTGAAATACATTAATAATATAAACATTTCTTATGCTAGTATTTAATTATAGATTCTTATATCATAAATTGTTGACTTTTGAATTAAAATATATTTTTTACATCATCATCTAACTATGAATTTATATAATTAAAAAGATAAAATTTTATTTTATTTTTAAAATAATATTTTTATGATAATTTCTAATTAGTTAATAATATAAAAATATTTACATTAATAATATGCCAAAATTATACTCTTTATAATAACTATATAAAAAATTATATTTATTATTTTTAATTAATTGATAATATAAAGTTTTTAAACTAACAATGTGTCAAAAAATAAACTCTTCAATCATTTTATCTTTTAAAATATTTTCCAAACTAAACATGATTAAACTTTCCTTCTCCCATTTTTCTCCCAATGTTATTCCCTCTCCCATCCACTCTTAATCCATCTTACAGAGAATCAATCACGATCTCAATTTTCCAAACCATTTCTTCTCAATCTCCCTCGTCCATATAATCATTCAAGCTGCGATTGCTTGTCTAGAAAGTAGGTTAAGCATCTTCCATTGAAGATGCTATAAAGAATATTAAATTGGAATAATTTAAAATTTGGTTTAATTAACTACTATTAATCAAAGATTTAAAAATTATATTTAAATGTATTGGAAATTATATAAAAATTAATAATAATATTTTTTTATTTTTAATGATGCTTCAATAACATTGATTAATATTTTCTAATAAATAGAATAATTTTCTTGAAAATTATAATAAAAGATTTTATTAGCATTAAAATGTTATATTTTTTATTTGTTTGTAATCATTTAATTAACTAATTCCTTGAAAATACTTCTAATTAAATTACTGAAGTTAGAATGTTTAGTTATATAGTAAAAATGAATTTTAAAATATGGCATGAAGTTAAATTACTTTTTACAAAATCATATAGAAACTCAACAAAAAATAGCAATCGGAGATATTTATTCTAACGAAGTTTTTTTTGTTTGTTTTTTATCTCTTGGATTAAAGCATTTGCTGAATAGAAGATCATGACAAATGACATATAGATGCCAAACCTGCAAATTAATAAGTTAGAAATAACCAGCATTATCTAGTGGATATTGATTGAATTCATAATTCATAGTGTTATAGATTTATGTTTGTTGTCTATGTAAGTATTTTATTACTAGGTGATGTATAAATATACTTTTGAATTTTGAAACATACACTAATTTTAGTGAGCAGGTAAAATCTAACTCATTTAAACTTATGTAAAAAAAATCAACTGCAAATAAATATTCTTATATAGAAATGATAGATTGTAATGAAATCGTGTATTTATTCCTCTTTAAATTACAATTAACTAGCTTGTATTTAATTAATGTCTATCAAAGAAGGTAGACATGAAATTTTAATGACTTTATCATATTGTAGTTCAACCTGATATCTGTTATTGTGCGAAACTACAAGTGGAAAGCTGGAAACAAATCAACAAAAAAAATTATGAACTTAATTGAAAATTTTAATAATGAATTTTTTATTTTTATAGTTTACTTTTTCTTTTCTAAAATTTTCCATTTTTTATTTTTAAAAATTTCTATCAAGTAAGATGTTGTTTAGATAAATATATAATTTAGTTTCTAAAATTTATATCATATATATTTTTAACTTTGAAAATGTGTCGTTATATACAATTTAATATTAATTTGATAATATTTTAATATTTTTATATAAATTTATGAATAAAATTAACATATTTAAAGTTAAAATGTATAAATTAATTTGTTTAACCAAGTTCTTTCCCAAAAGCCTAAAATTTGACTAAATAAATTAATTTAAGAATCAAATTATAAACACAGGCATTTCTAAAATTAAAATTAAGATTAAAATTATAGAATATTTTAATAATAAAAGTTAAAATCAATAACTTATATAAAATGTGGGGTTAAAATTATAAAAAAAAATAAAAGAAACTAAAATTGAAATTAAATGTAAAATGAGAAATTAAAACTTTTATTAAACATATATAAATTTATTTAATTCTTAAAAGTGCATATAAAAAAAATTTATCCTTGCTTTTATGGTTGTATTATTTTAATTACATCATAAAAATTTTACTTGCATCATTTGTAAAAAAGAATCCAAAGCATTTGAACTAAAAACAATGGTTAACAAAGCAATATCTAATACACTTTTTTTCTAATTCATTCTTTATTATTAAATAAAATTGTTAGAACTCTTGTAATATCGTTAAATAAAGAGTGGAATCCATACAGTTTCCTGAAATCTTATTAAGCTTTAATTAAAAGTAAAGAGTATGTTGAAAAAATGTTAGACAATATGCAACCTCCTAACTAAAAAAACTAAAATAAAAAATTGCTATCAATTATCATACCGACCAGAAATTATATAAATTCATTTAAATGATCTTTATGTTTTGAAAAAACTAATCTTTAGATAAAGATTATTTTTTATACATATAAAAACTAATTTTTTATATTTAATAAAAAATATTTCTTGATTTTTTAAAAAAACTATTTTTTATTTTTTTATCTATTCACTATTAATTTATTTATTTATCGATCTATTTATAAGTTAAATATAATATTAATTAGTATATTTTCAATTATATCCGTATCTCTTTCGCAATTATCGAATATTTTACATGCTTATTCTAAATAAATAAAAAGGGATAGTGGAGATTATATTAAAACATTAAAAGATAATATAAATAAAAATATGAATTATTTTTTTAATGTATATATATATGATATACTTCTATGTAAAAAGAATATTGGATAAAGTAATTACTGTTCTTTAAACAATAACTATTGAAATATGGTAAATTAATTCTTTCTCTCTCATAAAAATAGAAGAAAATGATAAATCATAATTATTTTTAACACTCACATTGATTATTCAAAATTTAGAGATTAAAGGAAATTCAATATATAAATAAAATTTTTGAAAATTATTAATTTGATTAATTAATTTTTTAATTCTCATAAATTGTTTAAAAGAGTCTGTATATAAGATGAGAAGTAGTAATTAACAATTTCAACTTATAGGAAAAAGATTGCAACTACCATAAAGAGAGTACAACTTTATTTATTTTGACTTATCTGAACCTTGATTAAGCCCCAATCAAATGGTTATATATAGAGTGTGATAATTAATGATCTGATCCAATTCGGTATAAAATATTATTCCTTATGTTTTGTTATGTTTGATACTTTAGTTTTTTATTTTATAATGTTAATGAATAATTAATTGTTTTGTTTTGTTTTTAATAATTAATGTATATTATTTATTAATATGTTAAATAGCTAACAAAATGAGGAGCATAATAATAAATTAAATAAAAAATAATCATAAAAATTAAAATATTAATCATAATTTTTAATACTTATGTATAATTTATAAATCTAAAAAAATAGAAAATATCTAGTAATTACTATCTTGACCATTTTGTTATAAATTTAATATTATTTTCAATTTTTTTATAATATTATCATTAATTTTAATATATTTATTTTTGTATTATTATAAAATTTATATTTTAAGTTATTTTTTAAATATATACTATTTATTTTATTATTATATTATTTATTTTATTTTATTAAAAATATTAAACCGTTTTATAAAAAGTTAAAATTATAAAAATATTAGTTCAAAAAAATTTTATTTAAAATTTATTTATATAAAAATTAAACATAAATATTTTTATTTAAAAAAAATTAAATTTTAATATATTATTTTAAAAAAATATAATATACTTATCATATTTTTATTTTATTATTTTTATATTTATTAATTAATTTTACCAAATATTTTTTATTTAATAAATAATGTTTAATTTCTAACTATTTCTTAACTTTAAACTAGTTTATTCTTAGTATAACAAACACACCTATGGATAAACATTGAATGGTGGGTGCTTGATTGGAAGTATCTTCAAATCTACCCACAACTTCTTGTTGGTAGGTCTTCCATACAAAAGAAAATAAAGTCGCCGCTGCTATTATTAGCTTTTATCTTTGTTCTACTTTTGTAATGTATTGTTTGACTAATAAATTAACAAAGTCAACTCTCTAGGGAAATAAATAATTACTAACAATGCTGTGAGCTCAGTTCAACTTCATTTTGTTACCTTGAAGCCCCAATCACAGTTATATTGATACAATTTGACAATTAATTTTCCAAATTTGAACTCATAGTGTCTAATCGCCATTGTAGACTTTAAATTTTCAAATCGCACTCTTCAGACCATACACTACTTGGGAGATAAACATTTTATGACCGGTTATACATTGTTCATTTTTATTTTATTTTTTATGTTCTTATAATGTAGTTTTCAATCATGTACATCTAGACGATATAAGGAAAATAATTTTGAAAGTGTTTTAAATTTTAATTAGATTGTTTTTATATTAAATATTTTTTAAAACAATATCTGTTTCAAAAAAAAAACTATTATGCGTAATTCTTTAAATAATTATTTACAATTGTTCTTATATTTAAATTTATTTTTATTATCTTTTATTACTAATTTTATATTCTTTAAAATTCTAAAATATTTTATCAAAACCTATTCTCAAATCCACACGCAATTTGCTATTGGAAAATCTTTCTATACGATTTGGATAGGAGTATTAACTTTTTTATATATAATGATAAAAATTAATAAGATTTGAATCAGAATTTTACATAAATTATTTCAGTCGATTAATTTTAATAACTTACCAAATATTATCCTTTTAAATTAATTTTAAAACTACATAATATTTATTATATTTTCATATAATATATATATATATATATATTTTAACATAAACCATTAAGATAAAAATATGCGATCACAAGAAAATATATTAAAAACGTTTGTTAATTGTGCCTTATCTTTTAAGTAGTTTTAAATATTTAGTAAATTATATTTGGTATTCTTATGTGCACTGTGTATTCATATCCATTAAAAAGTATGGCCGTTGACTATGCGTCAATAATACTCATTGGCCAACAATATGTGGACTAAGTACGCTCGAATTCTGTATAATCCGGAAAGAGATGAAATAACTATTTTCAATAATAAAATATATGATAAAAATAAAATAAATAAATATAATAGATCATATGATAATAAAAGATAAAAAATTATATTACATAAATTATAGTATAAATTTATAATAAAAATTATATTTCTCCTTGTAAATTAGTCCGAAAAACTATCTGTCTCAAAAAAAAATTAATATTATTATATTTTCTACTTCCCTACAGACTACAGTTATATTTATATTCTGTGATCTGATATTTTTTTCTTAATTTTAATTTAAAATAATAAATAAAAACAGCGGTATAAAAGTGAGTGTTTATATTTAAAAATAAATATAAAGTTTTTATATTTTCTCGAAAACCTTTTCCCATTGCACAGTCTCATTAACTTGAATTTGTTTAACTAGTTATCTACCTATGTTTAGTATTATTTTGACAGAAAATATTCAGCACATATTTAAATTATTATTTTGAAAATGTTTTAAAGATACGTTTGATAAAAATGTTAAACATATATTTACAAATATTCTACATTTTTTTTGCAATGCAAGGATGTTTTTAAATTTAAATAAAATTTATAGATAATAATAAATTATAAATTAGTAAACATATTTATCATTGATTGGTATATTAATCAGGAATAATAAATATTATATTATATTTTTCAAAAATTAAAATGATAAAAATTTTAAATTAAGAAAATAATTATTAAAATTATAAAAAAATTATTATTTGATATGTTAAAATTTAAAAATTAGAATTTAATTAATATCAATTAAATTATAATAATCTTAAATTTATTTTATCTAAAAAATAAAGATATTTTAAAAGTTATTATAATGTCTTAATATTCAAAATTTCAATTAAATTGATACTTGAACAAAATAATAATTTTAAAAAATAAATATTTAATGTAGGAATAGAAGAGATTTTATAATTTGATGAGAAAGATAATTATTTAAAAAATGTTAATAAAAGTTAAAATTACAATTTAATAAATAAATATAATTTTGATAAAGTTATTAAAACGTACAGAAAATTTTAATTTCAAAATCACTTGATATTATTTTACATTATATACATTTTAGGATATTTTACTAATGCATGTTTCATAATAAAAATTTTATTTTCATATATTGATATTGTATACAAATTACATTATTAATTAATTATAAATTATTTTAGAAATAATTTATTTAAATTATTCTAAAAATTAATAATCTTTATTTATATAACATGATTAAATGGTAAAATAATTTTTTTATATTATTAATATATTTTAATTAAAATATAATAAAATATATTTTTTTTTAATATATTAAAAAATAAAAACATTTTAATTTATTTTTTAAAATTTATTTTTATATAATATAATCTATATATATATTATAAAAATAAGTTTTAAAAATCAACATATAAAATAATTTATATATACAAATTAAAATCCATTGAAATGTGAAACTTTAACATTTACACTAATTTAATAATTTTATATAGAATAAAAAATTTATAAATTTAATCATTAAATTATTTTATAATATTTAATAAATTATATATATATATATATATTAAATTTTAATAATTTAAAAATTTATAAATATATTATCTAACTATTGATAAATAATATATAAATCGTTAAAATAAAATTATAAAAAAATTATCAATATTTATTTGATATAGAATTTTATATATATAATCTATTAAATATTATAATATGATTCAATAATTAAATTAATAAATTTTATATTTTATATAAAATTATTAAATTAATTTAAATGTTAAAATTTGATATTTTATATTAATTGATAATGTTTATTATATATATATATATAGATAGATAACATAGATTAATAGAAGAAGCAATGATTAAAAACAAAAGAATATTTATTTATATAAAAACATGTTGTATCCGGAGGCTGGAGGCTGTATGGTACCTGGACTGCAAGAAGGAAAAATGCATAATTGTATGGTTCTGTTATATGATGTCGCCGTCTCATCAATCTTAATCAGAAAACATACTTGTGATGTGAAGTTGTGAACGATGAAGAATAAAACAAGGCTCTTGTTTTCCCCACTATAAACAAATTAACGTGGCAAATAAATTAGTATAATTGAAATTGTTATGATGTTTCTGGACAGTGACCCTCACGTGTGCGGTGTGTATTAGCATACGCCGCCCTCGAGCTGTGGCCGGGATCAATAACCAAGATCTTGTGTTGTATAAGAGTTCAACAATCAAATACGTTTTTATATTCTCAAAGTTATCACTATCCTATTTTCATAACAACTCTAACTTTTCTCCTATCATGTCCACATTATCTGAGAAGTGATATCAACCCCTCCCCCAAAAGGTATATCCAATTAATGATCTTTTCTCCAAATAATTAAAGTTTAACTTACATAATTATGTTTATTATCAATTTTTATAAAATTAAAACTATATTTTTGGCATTCATAACGGGATAACCTGATCTTTTCTAATTTTAAGAAAATAATAGCAACTACTTGACAAAAATATTTAAGAGAAGTTAAAATTTAACATTGAACATTTAAATATAATATTACATATATTTTTATGTAAAATGTTAAATCTATATAAATTGTTTTAACTAATTTTAAAAAATTTGAAAAGATGATTCAGTAAGAGCTAAGTATCCTTCCTATTTAATGGAAATATCTATTTAGAGATATAAAGAAATAATTAATGGCGTAAATATAATATATATATATATATATATATATATATATATATAAAGATAAAAAAAAATAGCCCAACAAGGAAGGTACCATGGTGCCCCAAATCGTTAAATCCGTCCTTAAGTCGATAAGTTTAATTAACTAATTAATTGGTTTTGATGTGAATAATTGTTTTACAAGGATGGATTAATCAAGTGAAGTAACATGCCAATCGACAACTTTACATAAATCCGAAGCATTCTCAACACACCCAACATTCTCTTCAGTTCTATGAATTGTATACGATTGCAAAAATAAAAATAAAAAAAATTGATGGATCATCATATGGTTTGCTGCAATGCTACCATTTAGTCTTTCGTGGTTAGCATGAAATCAAATATTTTTCAATTCAAAGGTTCCAAAACAAGATAAGATCATGAAATTGATCAAACTATATCTTGACAATGGATTGAGAAAAAAAATAACAAATTTTTCTATTCTTTTAACTGTTGGTTAAGCAACTCAACGGACTGCCTAATAGAAAATTGAAATTCTTTTATTTCATTGATGTAAGAATATGAAAATTTAGTATGATGATCTTAGAACCAACATAATTAGATAATTTATATTGTATTTATATTTGATGTACATATACTTTTAGTATTTTTTAATAAATATTTGTTTTGTCTAAAAAAAATAAATAAATCCAAGGCATGTAATTTAAAAAACTGTCACTTACTTTAATCGGAAATGCGGCGCTCAGATATAATATAACAGCAAGCCCAAAACTTGAGCGATATATTTTGAGAGGTGGACTACAAAAGTACAAGTATGGTAGACAAAGGTGAATTAAAATTTGTAATTGTCTTTTTCAAATTTAATAAATTTGCAAGTTGTATTGTTTCTAAAGATTAAAGAATACATCAAATCCGATTAGATCTTTATTTGAATAGATAACCATGTCCGAACACATTGACTTTATATTAGTCTAAAAGATTTTTCCCATCTAAATTAATTATTAACAGATACTTAATTTAAATTTTATACGTTTATTATCTTTAAATAAGGTCTAAGATTAAAAAATTATATATAAATATTCTCAATTAAAACAAAATTGATTTCCAATGGAAGATATATACCACATGAAAAAAAAATCTTTCTAATATAATTTTGGAGTTAGATTTTTTTTTTTACATTTTCTCTTTTACATTAATTTTATACTATATATATATATATTTAAAATATTACAATCAGTTTTCAAGACTGATTTGAATAAATATTTTTAATAAAATTATTATTTTAATGATTTAAAATTAATCTTAGAAATTGATATAAATAAAAAATATCTAACATTAATAAGAGATAATCTTTTTTAAGACTAAAACATTATAGAAAAATTAAATTAAAATTTTAAATTCTTTTCATATACAATATTTGAATTAAAAGTAGGTGAATCCATCCTAATCCACAGCAAACTTGACAAAAAAATTAAGATGAATTATTGTCCCACTTTGAAAAGTAGGTTAAAAATATTAACTTGTTCTGTTAAAGGATGGATTCACAGATTCATCTATTTAATAATTTAAAAAATAAAAAATAATTAATTATAAAAATATTTTTAAAAATTTAAAATGATAAAAATATTTAAATTTTACATTTAAAAAATGGTTCAATCGATAAGAATCTAATTAAATTATAAAATAACTATAAATGTTATATTTCTATTAGTTTTTAGTTATATTAGTAAATACAATAATTTCAACCTACTTTATTTAAATCATTAAGATTATATAATAATAATAATAATTAAATATTAAAATAATTTACATAAATTTCTAGATTTAAATGTCATTGCTTTTTAATATATATTATTTTAATGAGCGGGTTGAAATTGTGATTTATCGATCTCGTCTTATTTGGGCAAGTTGGATAAGTTGACTTACCAAATCCAACCATTTTATCATCATTATTATTTTTTTAAAATCAAATATTTTTTACATGAATTGATCGGTTATTATTGTGTTTTTTTAATAAATTTTCAAATCAGCCCTTAAGATTATATTCATCAAAACTTTAATTTCTAAAAAATATAAAAATTTTATTAACTTTTCACTTCATACAATAATATTTATCTTATTTTTTAGAAAATAATAATAAATTAATTAAAATTTTAAAATTAATAACTTTTCAAAAATTAAAGAACTAATGTTTTTAAAAGTTTTAAAAACTAAAATATTAGATTTATAATTTAAAAAATAACTTACAAGTTTCTTTTTTTATCATATCTTTTAATTTTTATTTTCTTTATATCTCATTTTTTTCTTATTATCCCGTTAATCAGTGGGATCTGTGAGACATAATTTGTAAAATTTTTCTCTACAATATATATATATATATATATATAACCGTGACTCGTGTAGCCGGCAGCGACACATTACGGAAAGAGGATTTCTTAATTCAACCTAATTATAAATTATGTATTTGCATATTGTGCGTTTGTGTTCCCCGAAATAAACAATTAAATGATTCTTCAAAAAAATATTAAGTCGGCTATATCAAGGTTTAAAAGTTTGAAATCAACATAATCACTTTATTAAGTCATTAGCAATTTAGCATCGGCCTAACAGCGAAAAATTTGATAATTTCATAAAATTTTAAATTTGAATCACATTATCTTCATTATATAATACATATATAATTATTTGGTATAATAAATTATTACAATTCCCTTTGAAATATGTTTTATTATCAAAATATTAATATTTTTTATCCACTAAAGATTAATACTATTGGTATTATATTTTTTAAATGATTTTATTTGACGTCAACTTTTGATATTGACGATAATGAAATAAAAATGGTTTTTTCAAAAGAAAAGAAATATTTTTCATATTTAACATGATTTTGTTAAGTATTAATCATTATTTTTAACTGTGATAAGAAGTGCATGATAATATTTATATATTTAAATACTTCTTTTAGTTTTATTTTTTAATCATTTTTATTAAAATATTAGTTAATAAAACTATTTTTAATAATAAATATTTCTTAAATGTCTTTATTGTTTCCTCTTAATATCATTCCTAAAAACCTTTAAAAAAAACAATTGGATAATTTATCATTGAACAAAAATTAAATACATTGTTATAAATGCTATTTTCGTTCTTTTTAAGTTGTCCACTTTTCAGTTTTCAGAAGAAATTTCCATTCCTTCTATTTTTAAAAAATTAAAATAATAATAATAACTATGTTTCTAATATATTTTTAACTTTATAGAACTCTTAAATAGTTTAGATATGAATTATTTATAGAAAAAGATTTAAAAACATTTCGTAAAAACATTTTTTTGAAAATTTCAATTTTATAGATATGAAGATAAAATTGTTTGATAATTAAAACTATCATTCCATCCGAATAACTATAAATTAACTTGTGGTGAAACATAAATCATGGTACAACGGATTTATTTGGTATAATTTGTTGTTTAACTTTGAAAAATGACATTTTAAAAAATAATTAATAGAAAAATGTTTGGAAAGATGCATTTGTTACTTAATTGGTGTTGGTTGGAAGATAAAAAGAAAATAATTGTGAAGTAATAGTGAAGTTGAGGTGAGGGAGAAAAAGAAGAGTGGAAGAATAGTTAGTTATAAGTGTTGTGGTGAATTGTTTGTTAGAGTGTATAGAAAATGAGAGGGTGCTGACTTTATCAAAGAAGGAAAGATGGGCACGCAAACCCAAACATACGGTTGTTGTACTTCTTTCATACGTCACTGACAAGTGGCCCCGCCCCGCTCACTCCGCTGCCTTATTTCACTCATCACTCTCTTCTCTTTCCTTATAAAACATTACCACTCTCTTTCTTTTCTCTTCACTCTCCCAATTCCTTTTATTTCCCATTCCCCCAACTCACACCCTCACTCTCCACTTCCCGCTATCTATCTACTTTCTCCCTTTCTTTTTGTGAAGAAAATTAATTAAATAGGGAATTACATATATAACATACACTCCTGGTAAGTGGTAATCATTATATTCGGCAAGATGATGTACGAACAGCAACAACGGTTTCAGCAACCCATCGATATGATGAGGAAGAAAATGGAGAGAAACAAAGCCATAGAGGAAGAGAGGCTTGAAATTATCGATTTGAGTGCCATGTCCTTGGACTCCCTTCCCAACCCCTCTCTCAATCTAGCTTCCATTTGCAAGTTGGACCTCTCTAACAACAATCTCCAGGTAACCCCTTCATATTCTATATATTCTTTTTTTTTTTTTTTAAATAAGATACCGTCTATTTCTCATCTCATATATATATATATATAGACACTTGGTGTGACCGTTTTCCATTACTAATTCTGGCTGTAACTTTATTTTCACAGTGGGGAAAGGGAAATAATAATAATAATAATCACTATATATAACAGAAACATTAGAGAAGGTTAAACCCAATTTGGTTTCCCTCTGTACTTATATATATTTTCCTTTTTGCGCAAAAACGTACGGATAAAGGGGGAAGCTACTCATCATCATCAGCACATACTGTTAATATTTATACTTTTTTTTGTCGGATTGTATTTGGAGTATAGCTTTCTTTTTACCATTTTTTCTGGTAACCATCGTATTAGTATATATTTTGTGTACATGTAGTTGACGTCGTCTATATTAATTAATAAATGTAAGTAAGGATTATATTTAGGGTATTAGAATATAGTGTAAAGTATACGGCTACGAACTAGATCAGCATAGGTAGCTGGCAGCCGTAAGTTATTAACTTTAATGAATATGAACAGATTGCGAGTCTTTAATTGTTGAGAAACAATTTTAATCCTATTATATTCTTTTTCTTGCTGGTCCTATAAAGTAAATATATTTTATTTTTGAAATATTTGTTCAATATACTGACAGAATATTCCGGAGTCCCTAACGGCGAGACTGCTGAACATGGTGGTGTTGGACGTGCGCTCCAACCAGCTTAAGTCCCTCCCAAATTCCATCGGTTGCCTCTCTAAGCTCAAGATTTTGAATGTCTCTGGCAACCTCATCGAATTCCTCCCCAAAACAATTGAGAATTGCAGGTTCACCTTCGTAATTTTACTTTCTCTTTCTATACCAATTTTCCTGAGACGTAGAATTAATAAATTTGCATGCATGTTCCTTCATGTATGGTAACTGCTTTTTAATGTGATTAGGTATTAAGATCCATTTTCGAGAAAAGGATAAGGTTAGTTTAACCCCGTACCAAGACCAGTATGTGTGTAGGGATAGAAAACAAACGTAACGTATAGTATAACATTATAATTTGATAAATAGAAACTGCGCATCTATTCATCAATTAATATCGAGTTGGCTGGTAGGACAACGAATTGATTATATACGTTTTCAATTTAAATATTATTTTGGTCCACTCTAATCATAGTTTAATAATAAATTTAGATTATAATTAAGTCTGACCTAAAAATCTGGTTGGTTCAATTTTAGCTTTGTTAAAACATTCAAACAAAGTTCAGTACCTCTATCTGGAGCAGCTTACGTTTGTCAAACAACACAAAGTGCACGGAACAGTTCAAATTAAACACTCGGATAGGCTGCAGTTATGATGTGTGGACCTTTAATTTTGTGTTTTTGCGTCTTTATTTTATCTATATATTCCTCTCTTGACTGACACTAGGTGATCAAATCCTACATCATGGTTAATTAGATTCGAAAGCTTTATAAGGGATATATTAGTAAATATATAATAATTCATGATATTAAAGATATACCTACCTTAGAATTTTATAAAATAAGTTGTTTTACTTAAATCATCAAATTACTTTTTTTTGTTACATCTTGTTATTTTGTCAACTAGATTTATAATTTGAATTCGGAGTTAATTTAGTTTGTAAATATATGTTAATGGTTAATCTGTTGCTCCAATAAAAGATGAATTTATTATTATTAATGTTTGTTAAAGACTGGTCGATCTATTTTAAATTTCTACTCTAAGGAGCAACCGGTAACCTAACTTAAATTTAACTAATGAAAGCGCAAAGGGATTTTTTTGGACTTGTATTATTTATGTAATATACCTTTCTAGAATAGTTTGTATATTATTATCATTTTTCTATATTTTTTCATTCAACTCTTATCAATTATCATTTACTTCTCTTTCTATCTTTCATTTTATTATATGAATTAAATCATACACAAAAAAATACAAATATACTTTTTTTGTTGCTGTGAAATAAAGTAGTGCATATATAAAAATATTTGCACATAATTTTTTATAGCAATTAATGACGTAGACCAATTTTAATTAACAACGAGTATTATGTGATTGGTGTAGATATATACTTATTTATTATTAAAATCTGACAATCTACTAACATGTTTGTTAGTCACACAATATGTTCTTAATTACTATAAACTTATATAATTAACCAGAACAAAAAATAATATTAAAAATCAGATACATATTTGTTAATTCCTGTTATAATAACCATCGGAGAGATTCTTTTGTGCCGCAGGAAGAAGAAATTTTTTTCTTCTGCCATTAAATGTATTGGAATTTTATTTAATACATGGGTCCCGTTAAAGATTAGAATTTTTTCTCAGCCTTGTGTGCTGCTATCACAAACAGAGGGCAATAATCAAACTCCTCCATTTTCTTTGGATGTCATTATAGTGACATTGACCTATATTAAAAACATAAGATGGAGGACACCTGGCCAAGACAAATGTTAATAAAATAATAATAATAATAATTTATACATCTTAAATATTCATTCATTCATCTTTTTTTTTCTTTTTTTTTCTATCCCACTATATCATTTATTACATTTATCATCCCTTTTTTTTTTTATCTTTCTTTAAATATATACAGCTAAAATACACATAAAAAGCAACAGGCATAAAGTCACACTGTTTATACAATAATTTTTTATCTGTTATTATCATATTATGTTTCAAATCTTATTTTTTTTCTTTATACTTTTTTCATTGTTTAAAAAAAATATAGGAAGTTTTTATTATTAGATAAAATTTAAAATATACATATGTTAGTTTATGATAATTTTTTATTAATTAATGAGTACTGTTAAAGCGGTCATTGGGGAACGCAACTGGTTATAGGTTTTGAATGGTTAGATGATAAAGTGATTGATTATTATGATTTGGGTTTTAATTATCTAAGCTTAGGCATATATATAAGAAACAAACATGCATGGCATGATTATTGATTGGTTTGTAAAGAATGTGCAACTTTGACACTGCAGAGGATTAGAAGAACTGAATGCGAACTTCAACAAGTTGAGGCAGCTACCAGACAGCATAGGCTTCGAGCTGATTAATCTGAAGAAGCTATCTGTGAACTGCAACAAGCTTATGTTCCTTCCTGAGTCGACCTCACACCTAATTTCCCTGAAGGTACTTGACGCGCGTCTGAACTGCCTCAGATCCCTACCAGAGGATCTGGAGAACCTGATAAACCTGGAAACACTGAACATCAGCCAGAACTTCCAGTACCTGGAGTCTCTTCCATACTCCATAGGCCTTCTCTTATCCCTCGTCGAACTTGACGTAAGCTATAACAGAATCAAGACCTTACCAGACTCCATTGGATGCCTTAAGAAGCTGCAGAAGTTAAGCGTGGAAGGGAACCCCCTGAGTTGTCCACCAATGGAGGTGATGGAGTTGGGATTGCATACGGTGAAGGAGTACCTGTGCCACAGGATGAATGCGGGCCATCAAAGCCCAACTAAGAAGAAGTCTTGGGTGGGAAGGTTGGTGAAGTATGGTACCTTTAATGGACACGTCACAGGTGGGCCCCGCGAAGAACGTGAGGCTCTTATTCTTCCTCACTATACACCAATGGATGGCCTTGCTTCCCCTCGCCATTTGGGAATGTTTTCACCTCGTCGCCTCTTCTCAACCCGTAATTACTTCGTCAATTGACACTCATCCATCCATCCATCCATCCAATCTTCTCTTTAATTTTCTACCAATCTATTTCGGACCGTCATGTTATACTCGATGCATCATCAACCATATGCCCCCAATATTCCTCTTATATATATGCCTATAACATGGCTCCAATAACCGAAATTAAAGAACAAAAACAAATTGGCTCTGCTCTGTAACGAAACTACATGCTTTGTGCCTGTTCTGTTAGTGTTACTTTTTACCGTATTAATATACCTGCACCTTTTTCCAATGGATTTTCATCTTTTAGTGCTCATTTTCTGTTATATTCGTTCTATAGCTTTATCATATCTTTTTATTATTTTATGAAATAAATATTAAAACAAAAAATATATTTACTATCTTAAAATATGAAAAATTAATATATTTTTTCTTTATTTAATAATTAAAAAAATTGTAGAAATAAAATATAAAATATTTTACAATCGTTTTTTTTATCTTATACTCTCTCTCTATTTTTACTTTTTTTCTTCTTTTTCCATCTCAATGTATAAGACAAGAATGAGGGTAGAGCTAGCCCATATTTTTAGGGTATATTGAGCGGAAAAAAAATATAATATTTAATAAAAAATGAGATGAAAATTAAAATAAAATAAATTGAGAAGAAAAGGGAGACCTTAGTGATAATCACTATCTCATCATTATTAATAAAAATGGTATTATACATTTTAAAATGTAAAATAAGGTAAAAAAAAATAGAGATAAAATAATAAAATATATAAAAATAAGATAGATTAAAATAAAATTTTTAAAATATATAATAATTAAGATATTTTATTAATATATTTCTTTCTTTTTTCCGTTTTTTTATCTGTTTTTTTTTTTTCATCCGTTGCACAGTGTGAACAAAGCATTTCCTTTTCTGAAACTAAAGGTGGACAAAACATTACCCTTCTCGAAGAATAAAGCAAAGGAAACATTTGCAAATAAGGAAGTTCTATCTTTTCTGAAAGAAAATGGTTACACATGAGGCAGTGGTGTTAGAACTGTCTGATCATGTCGAAACTTCCAATCTAAGTTTGAGTCTTGGAGCTACCAAAGAAGGAGCGCTTAAGTAGAAAGATGGACATCGCGAGCACTTAAGTCTTAATGGGTCCTTATAGAGTTAGTGCGTCTCTTTATACATGATTATTAGTCACAATTAACACATTCACTTTTTCTTTCATCTCTTTTCTTTTCTCTATTTTTTATCATATTATACATCATATATTTTATATATTTTTAATGTGTCTACCTATTTTTAAATGTAAATTAAGAATATTTATTATTAAATATATTTTTCATATAAAATAAACAAATTATATACCTGCATGTTATTTTTATTTTTTATTTTCTTACTATCACATTAAATTCTATATTATCTTTTCTCCCTCTATTTTATATCCCATCAATCACACTTCAAATGGAATGTGGAAGCATTATTTTCCTTCTACATGTCCTACGGCAGGTTGATGGTTCACTCGTGACGGTGACAATTGATTTGGTTATATAATGTAAATAAGAGTAACAATTTGTCTAAAAAATAAAAAGACAGTATAAAGTCTTCCATGTATAAGTACTAACCATATTTATTTATATATTAAATTATTAAACATTAATTAATTATACCAGACAAACTGTATACTCGATTAAGTAATTAATTATTATTTTATACAAATATAATTATGATATTTTTTTAATTAATTACAAAATAATTGATTATAAAAATATATAATTGATTAAAAAATATTATAATTTTCTGTTCAAAATAATAATTAATTTAATTATTAATTAATTGTGTAATGATTTATTCTTATTAATTGATTAATCAAAATAAATTTTAAAATATATTTACTATAAATATATTTATTAAAAAAAATTTACCAAAGTGGAGAACAATAAGTTTATTTTAATTAGATAGAAGATAAATCTTTCAGATTAAATGTATTTAGCTTTTAGGTTCTGTGGGTTCTATCGTCAATTTCCGGTGCAAAAGCTATTACTGTGCATTTTGATTGGGAGATACGGATTATTTCTGTAGGGATGACAAGCCTCTTGCACCGCTAATGGTATGTTCCTTCACATGAAAATCATGTCTTTCTCTACAAAAAAGTTAAAATAAAAGGATAGAGCTAAAATCTTGGATCGGCATCTTGCAAACTTAGCATAAACTTACAAATTAATTAAGTCTGGACCTTCTTTTAAAGTAATTTTACATAACTAAGGTGCATTTTTCAACAAACATTTTAGAGTTCTTAAAAGTAACATTAAACTGCATTATCATGTCTTATAATGTTTATGATCTGGGTGCTTTCTCAAAAATTTGAAAACAATAATGCGCTGTTTTTTCATTTTTAAAAATAGAATTTAATTTCTAGGACTGTTCTGCAAAGTCATCAGTCAAAAAAAAGAGAGTCATGTAATAGAGTTGTATATTTGCAGAGAGAAGACCAGCCTGCTGCAGAGTAGAAGTAAACGTAGGATGCTTCCTTGTTCTTGGCACTTGCATTCACAGTAGGCCTTTGTAAGGCTACTTCCTTTTTTTTCTAAATAAAGGAGAATGATAACTAATATTTTTAAGACATTAGTTAAATAACTAAAAATGAAAAGATTAACAAAAATATATATTCAATATTATTAATGTACTTTTTGTTTTTATATCATTCATAAAAAACCTTTTCATTTGCTAATTCCTTAATCAATATTGGTTAATAAGACGTTTTATAAACGATCTCAATTTGAGAATTGAACAAAAAATGACAGGTAAGTGTCGTCCTTCTTGAAATCACGAGTTATTCATGGTACAGATGCGTGACATGTGAGGTTGTTTATTTTTATTGTTATTTGGATAAAAAGAAGCATTTGAAACCATTGATTGATTCACTCGATGGAACAAATATAGAAGGAGATGTGAGGGATACTTATTCGTGGTACAAAGCGTGACATGCGAGATTGGTTTTTGTACTTTTTATTTTATGCAACAACGACAGAAAATAAAGGGATGTGAAGATGTGAGTTATTCATAGTACATGCGTGACATGCGAGGCTGCTTACTTTTGTTGTTGTTTGGATGCAATGGAAAAAGAAAAAAAAAAAAAAGGTTGTTAACTTAAAAAATATAAAAATAATAGATTAAATAAAAAATACGGATTTTTTGAAGAAGTAAAATCTTATACCCAATAAATAAATAAATACCCGTGTTATAAAAAGAAAAGGAAAACACAATTACTCTTATTAGATGGGTAAATTCTTATACACTAGTGATAATAAATTCATTCCTTATGTTTTATATATATTTTCCCCATAATAGGATTTTCTCGTATTAGTGAATAAAATAAGAGAATTTAAATTCTATTTGCATTTTTTGTTATATATTTTATGATATTTTCTATAAAACATCTTTAGTTAAATTATATAAATTAATAAAAATAGTAAAAATTAGTTCATTTTCTTGGTCTTTTAAAAAATATTATAACTGATTAATTTTATCTTTATTAACTTTATTGAATTTAATTATGTCATTATCCTTACTAATTTTAATATAGATTCTCAACAACTTAATTTATTAAAGATAGATAAAAATAATAATAAATGTGGTTCATAAAAATTATAAAATATCTTATAATAAAGACTATCAAATTTTTGTAGAAGATATCTTATAAAAAATTAAATAAAGTACTTTTTAGGATTTAGATATTTTTATATAATTTTTCATTACAATTTACAATATCTTGTAAACAAAATGAAAATACTAAAAAATGTAAAATATGTTTAATAAATTTTACACATGTAGTTAGAGATTAATTTTTTATATTTAGTTCTTAAGAAATAAAATTATCACGTCATTAACTACCTGAAGGATATTATTATTTGGATCTTAAGTTTAGAATGTCGATGGAGAAATTAAAGTTATTTTTATTACATTTATGTAAAATATATTAAAAATGTTAATAATTATTTTTCAATTTATATTTTTTAAAATTAAGGCATTGATTAGTCTTTTTATTATTAACATTTTAATTTATATTTTTGTGAATTTGGGTAATCGGGGCACCGTTGTACAGCTCACCTCTAACATGTATGACTCGGCATGCCAGAAAGTGTCCTCATTTGTCATCCTCTTCATTCACTGATTCATTTTTTTTAAATCACACGTATTTTTAATTAAAAAATTCAACTTAAAAGTTAAAACATATTAAATTATTAAAAAAATTAAATTATTTTTAATTTTAATATTAATTTAAAAGGTATAATTTAATTTATTTAACTCTCTACTAATTAATTCATATGTTGAATGATATTCATTAAATTGAATTGAATGCAATAAGTACTAGCGCATAAAATTAAATGAGAAAATATATTTATACAGGTACAGAATACTTCATCTCCTACATTTATCTCCTAAATGGTTGAAAACTTATTTATTTTTTAATAATTTACATCTATATATAATTAAATATAAACTTTTGCTTAAATAGCATTGCATTGGATTCCTTATCTTGATTTTTTTTAGCAAGTGTCAACACGTAAAGCAGCTGATTCTTGTAAAAACAACCGTTCCATAAAAAAAAGCAGCTTTAACCGCGCGTTTCACATCATGATTTTAACTTTTGGGTACAAGATAAATGTTACATAAAGGTATTTTTGTTATACGGAAATGATTTCTAAACTTGTAGTAAAGTAGGTTACGTTGGATTATATCTGAGTATAAATTATCTTATTTTTTTTAAAAAAAATTAAAACCATGATAGAATATGTGAGACGTATCTTCTATTTTTAAGAATGTATATTAAAATTTTTGTTCTTTAAATATGAAGATATA
Organism: Canavalia gladiata; assembly: GCA_037954105.1. Classification (NCBI taxonomy): domain Eukaryota; kingdom Viridiplantae; phylum Streptophyta; class Magnoliopsida; order Fabales; family Fabaceae; genus Canavalia; species Canavalia gladiata. Next base: position 37,377,394 of record CM075662.1, on the reverse strand, counting down.
TATATATATATATCATTATTATATTATACAAATGAAATTTTTAAATAAAAATAAAAATGATGAATGGATCAATTGCTATACATAAATATAATTTAGCAATTTTTGTGTCCTACATCAAAGATTTTATATTTTTCACAATAAGATCATTTGATGAGTATTTGGAACGTGCATAAATTTTGATGTTAATGAAATACAATTATAGGAGAGAGAAAAGGGGGGGGGGGCAATGGAGGCTCTAGTATTCATTAGCATTGCTGGCCATTTAAAAATTCATAAGTATATATTATAAAATAAGTTAGGAGATAAAATGATTAATAGTTCACTTCAAATAACTACTCCCCAAATTAAAATCTTGTTAGTATTTTGTTCGTGTAATGCAAAAATAAAAAGTCACACGCAGGATGTTTTATTATTTAAAATGAATTTCGTTTACAAATAAGTTTGTATATTATATCATTTTTTTCTATATTGTGATGTTATTAAAAAGGTAAAAAAAATTAGGTATTCTATTTTTTTTTTGGTATGGACCAGAAAAAAGGAAGCGGATAAAAATAAAAATAAAACATTGATACATATATTTTTTGTTATTTGTTTGAAGATTAAAAAAATTGAAAGGAAAAACTTGAATTTTTATTCTTTCCATATTTTTAATTATTTTCCATCCTCTCAAGAGGCTTAAAAGTTGACGTTCGGTTAAGGATGTTATTTAACTATATTCTAAATTAAAAATCTGATCTTAATTTTACTACTTTGTCAACAATGATTTTGATCAAAAGACAAACTACATAACTATTTCTTATAAATAATAATTAAATAAAAATAGTTAAACATTGACAATTTAAAATTATTGTTATGTTTTAACAGATAAAATTTGAAATTCATGTTTCTTTAATAAATGATAAAAATTTAATTTCCATATATCTACAGCTGAAATGCAAGAAACATATTCAAGTGAGTTAATTATAAAAGTTATCGAGGAAGGCCATGACTCAAATATCAACAAATAATTTTTTAAAAAAAATTATATTTTTAGTATCTACATTTTCATTTTTTTATTTTCTATAATTTTAATTCATATTTTTTATATAATTTAAATATTTGAAACCTTACCGAACTGCTGACATAAATGATTGATATATCATTAAAGAAAAAATATTGAATCTAAAAAAATTAAAAACTAAATTTTTAAACAATTAAAAAATAAAATTTCATAAATATATAGATATATAAAAATAAAAATATATTTAAAATTTTATATAGCTTCAACCAGATGGATTCATACTAAAGAAAATATTTACACGTATCAATGAGTTAACTTTATATTAACCTTAGATAAGAAAAGTTATAGTACCCATTTTAGTTATCATATATTTAAATACTAATTTATTTAATATCATATATTATATTTCAATTTTTTTTACTTATTTTGTATTTCTATTTTTTACTTCAACTCATCTATTTGTACATGTGTAACAAACATTATTAAGTTTTAAATGAGAAATAAATTTTTTATCTTAAAAAAAAAATTAATAGATACATAAAATGATAAAAAATAAAAAATTAATATTAAATGAATGTTAATATTTTTTATAATTGTTTTAGGATTGAGATTATTAAAGTGTTTTGTGGTCCTAAGAAATGAGGATACAGTGGGCAGTGGCCAGTGGGGGTGTAACGACGACATCGTTTTGATTTGATGACGACAAGAATAAGCAGCAGGACAACGTTAAAACGGAATGCCTTGTGATATGGAAGAGGTCACAATCAGTGACCGACATCTACCACTTTCCGCCATCATCGGCATAATCCACGTGTCCATCGCCCTTTTCTCTCAAATTACTGTCATTTTTAGAGTTGTGTTGCTCTCTCAGAACTCAACTCAGAACTCAGCAGACAGCAGCACAGGCATTTGGTTTCTGAGGAATACAGTTACAGATGTTTAATTTCTTATTAAGAAAGGACGTTCGAAAGATTCTCAAGCGCAAAGATAGCGATGCCGGAGAAAGAGGTACATCACTCATCCCTATAAATTCCAACATTTTTCTTTTCAGAATATTTCACTCCCAAACTGTTTCAAACTTTCTCCTTATAGCTAGCTGCCTTTGGGGTTTATCACTCACTCGTTTAGGCTTTACACAATGTACCTTCAATTTTTCTCCTTTTGTTGCATTGTTTCTTCCTTCGTATGTAATACTTTTCTATTACTTGCTGTTTGTTTGCTGCAACCTTCATTCTTTGTTGCTGAAGACTGAAGACGTGCAAAAATTAGTTCGGGACTTACGAATTTTTAATCATTTGCTGCTTGTAAGACCTATGCTTGTGTCTTTGTTAGAGTGCATTGAACAAACTCGTTTCAGAACCCCATTTTTGTGACATTTTAATCTAGTTATGCGCCTCTTTGAATGAAATCTAACCAAAGACTTTTCCAAACCAAGAAATGGAATGCAGCTCTCAATTTAGCATCTGAATGCATTTCTTGTTGACTACTGGATGTGCTGTGTTATGTTTTTCGTTCCATGTACTTATATTCGTGTCTCTTGTCGAGCATTCAGGAAGTTAATTCCCAATCATACTCTTCAATTCTCTGCCAACCGATGAGGGGGAAGCAAAATTGAAGCTATTTACATTTGAATATGAAATTTCTTATTTGAGGGATCATCTATTTTAAGTTGGGATGACACCATATGTGTGTGTGTAGCTTGATTGCACACATCTCGTAATGCCATGCAGTTTTCTGATTCTCACCTTTTGAAGTTCCTTCATATTTGGTTATTAGTATTTGTGATTTATTCAATTCTTACTGTTTTGGAGTTTGTTTCTTAAGCCTAGTCTTCCCAATTTTATGATATGATATTTTTTGGTTAGAGCTGATTATTTGTTATGATTATGAATTGTAGGAGTTGCATTTGCAATTCGTTATGCTTACTGTGAATGTTACAATATTTATTCAAATTTATTTCTTATTGATACAACTCTGAATTGGTTAATTTGCCTTGGCAATACTTGATATATAAGAGTCTCAATCTTAGTCATATCTGGTGTTTTGCTTTGGTTTATATTTCTAAGAGAAAGTTAGGAACCTTCCTAATGTCTTCTACTAACTTTTACTGCTCATTTCAGGAAGAGCACTGGAAGAGTTGAGAGGCTCTCTCTTTAATGAATTTCGTTCCTCTGAAGGTGCAAAACGTCAACAACAGCGAACATGTGGTCCGGCTGCAGCACTTTCCTTCAATTTTGTGGTTGCAGTTGGTATTATCTTCATGAACAAAATGGTTTGTTTATTCCCCTTTCTTTCTATCTGGTTGGTCCATGTATTGTATTGAAATTTCAATTACCATGGTTTTAGATGCTGATTTTCTTGGCCTTTTCTTTTTCATTTTTTCTTTCAGGTGCTTCAAACTGTTAATTTCAAATTCCCTATACTGCTCTCTCTAATTCACTATGTAGTGAGCTGGTTCTTAATGGCTGTACTAAATGTGTGTTCTGTGTTCCCTGCGTCTCCTCCCTCAAAATCAACTCAGCTGTCTGCTTTATTCACTCTTGGATTTGTTATGTCTCTATCTACTGGCCTCGCTAATGTCAGCTTGAAGTATAATAGGTAACCCAACTATCATATTTTTATTTAAAGTATTTGTTTTATACTCTGAATTTAATATCTATATCTTCAGCGTTGGTTTCTATCAGATGGCAAAGATTGCAGTAACACCTTCAATAGTTATGGCAGAATTTGTATTGTTTGGGAAGAAAGTTTCTTGGCCTAAGGTAAGTGCATCCACTTTGGCTGTGCATGTATTGATATTGCTAAATAGGAATGTACTGGGTCTTGTTGAAATAAGAGGTTTTATAATTAACTCCTTCAAACTCCAGTGAGCATCTATACTTTTAACCTTAAAAGATCTGCATTAAGTAACTAATCATATCCTTCCATTACGAGGCAAAGTGCTTGACCAAATTATAAAGCACTTATATTGAGTGCCCCCCTGAGTTTTGACACCTGTATTGCTCATGCACCTTTGTGGAAGATAACTGAATGCCCCAGTAGATTTCAAGTGATCTCTCATGACATTATATGTGCTTCTGAGGACCTATGAATGCTGCCCAAGATTGCAGTTGCACAAAGGGGTCTAATCACCAGGAGTCTAGGACTGTACATTTTAAGATTTAACATCTTTTTCATAATTTTAGTTATCTTTTGCATCATATTGTTGTTTTCCCTAGGAATTTGCAATACTGTTTATAAGTGATTGGGGTACTGTTGGTAGCATGTCACTGCTTTCTCTATAATTGACTCATTCTGAATTTATATACCTACCCTCATTTTGGATTTGAATGCTTACTATAAGAGTTGAAACTTTACAGGCTTTAGCATTAGCAGTGGTATCTATTGGTGTTGCAGTGGCCACAGTAACAGATCTGCAGTTCCATGTATTTGGTGCCTGTGTAGCGTTAGCATGGATTTTACCCAGTGCTGTAAACAAAATTCTCTGGTCCAGACTACAGCAGCAAGAGAACTGGACAGCTTTGGCGTGAGTGATCCATTTATTTATTCTTTTGGCCATTCCTAAGTACTTTCTTATATCTTTTCATGCTGTTATCCTGATCTCTCCTCTCACTTCCCAAAGCTGATTAATATCACAATTTATTTCTCATTTTTCCTAATTTGTTGGTTGACAAACAGGTTGATGTGGAAAACAACACCTATTACTTTAATTTTTCTGGCTGCTATGTTACCCTGTTTAGATCCTCCAGGTGTACTTTCCTTTGATTGGAACCTCAGTAACACATTAGTGATACTTGCATCTGCTATTCTTGGATTTTTGCTTCAGTGGTCAGGAGCTTTAGCACTAGGGTAAGGCACAAGCATTACTCTTTTTAATTGTTGAATGTCTGTAAAAAGAATTTCAATTCCAGTTTCAGGTAGAATGGTACAGGGATCATTTGTTTATTATTTTGCTAGGTTGTTTTTATCAATTTAGTGTTGATTTAAAAGACCTGACCTCCAATGTGCCAGAAAGAGTCAGTTTTGCTTAGCTACCTTTAAAAATGTAATTATTCTTAGGTGCAAAGAATGTAAGTCAAAATTGCTATTTGAAAACTTAAATAGTTAGGCGTGAATCACTGGTTCACTGTTGATGAGGAATAAGCTTTATATGTCAGCAGACAAAGTTGGCCAAAGAAGCCTTTGGTTTCGTTTGGTATCATCTTTGTTTCTTCTGCAAATATAGTTGCATTTCACACTTTCAACCAGTTAATGGTTCAAATCATTATAGCTCCAAGTCACAGATTATTGTTCTAAATTCTTTGCAAGATCAATGATGTCAATGAGCTAAATTATGTAAGGAAGTTATATGTGTGTGATATGGCAGACAAGTAACTAATTCTCTTGCAATATACTAAGTGTGATCTTGTATGTACTGAGAATTGAAGAAAGGTTTGTAGACACTGCATTCTTTAATGGTTATGTGCTATAGTACTAATGGTGCTCTCTATGGCCAGATGCATAAGTAAGTGTGAAAAGCTTATGATTACATTAGTGTTAGATCATTTAGAATATTTCTCAGCATAGCATCTACTGAAGTTTATTAATTGAATATTTTTGGTTTCTGTTTCTGTATTACATTTATAACATTCTGGTATACTTTGCTCTTGCTGTTTAGCTTCTAAGTATATTTTCTCTCTCTTTTTTCCCTTGCAATTTACAGTGCTACATCAGCCGTCTCGCATGTTGTTCTTGGGCAGTTTAAGACATGCATTATCCTCCTGGGGAATTATTATATTTTTGGATCCAATCCTGGCATAATCAGTATCTGTGGGGCATTTACTGCTATTGCTGGCATGTCTGTTTACACTTTCCTTAATCTGAAGCAGCAATCAAACAAGATATTTCCACGACAGACCTCCCTTTTACCAAAATCTAAACTTAGCAAAGAAAATGGCAGTTCCCATAATGGGCATTACAGCACAGAATCCGTTTAACAAAAGTCCTAACAATGCATTACCCGAGATTATATGACATTTCTAACTAAGCATAAGCATTTTTTCCTTTCTTTCAGTGATTTGTAGATTCCCACCTAACCATTTTGGTGTGTTGATAGTAGTACGTCAAATATAATATACTATTATTATGATTCATGGTTCTATTACACAAGGAAACTGCTGGTCGAGTTGGAACCCCCTCCATCTGTAAATGAATGATTTGGTGGACTTTTATCTGGCTTTTAGTATAGGAGCTACTGGCATTTTGTAATTGTAACAGAACAGAATTCCTATTTGGTTTGTATGCATATCACAATGCATTTCATCATGGGGAAAGAGGGTTGATCCCAATTTTGTTTGTACCAAGAGGGGAATTATGCAGTCTTTATAATGATAGAATGATGCTTTTCTTTACATGCATATCCATATTGCCATAGTATCTTCAATTATTTCCTTTGGTGTTGAGGTTTGGTTAGTGCTTGGATCTTCTATTCCATGCAGTAAATCTTGTTCAATCAACTTATCAATTTTAGAGTGCCAATTCACGCTGTGGTATGTCGTATTTTGGAAATTTGTAACAACACGTTCTAATGTGAAAATTTGAAAATTGCTGGACAATACCAAGAAATTTTACGAAAACCGTTTTAGGAAACACACTAGCTTGATTTCTGTCCATCCTCCACTTTCAGGGGAATTAGGCCAAAAGATCAAACGTAAATCCTCTGATGAAGATGGTGCTCCTGTTGAAGCTTCAAGCAAACTGATGGGAGTGAGGATTCTATGTTGGGTATTGGAGTATCACGCAGCTAAAATAAGAGTTGAAAAAATAGAAACTGACTTATTAATGTGAAAAATTCTCAACGAATAGGGTACAGAGCGTAAGAAGTGTTTGCCTGTAGGTAAGCCATGTTGCTTGATGGGTCTCAGATGACCCCCAATCCGATAGTTACTTTGGTCCTCAGTGGTCCAATTTTAAAAATTTGCAATGTGGTTTGGACAATACATTGGTATAAAATTTCTTAATACTATATGCCAATATTTTTGTAGTACGTTTTTTTTTATATTATTTAACACTTTATATTGAATAAAATTGAAGTAAATTTTATTAAATAAGGTACGAGGTTCACATAATGTAGTGTGTCTTGTATGAAATTTACTTTTCAATAAAGATCATATTGAAAACAATACGTTACTAACATTTTTTTAATATATTTAAAGTAGAACGAGTTCTCTAAATACATAAACCTTGGTTTGCATAAAAATCGTTCGATTTATACAAATTTCTTTTATTTTTATATAAAAAATATCATTATTTTTATTTTATTTTCTATTTTTAAAATTTTGTATAAAAAATAATAATTTTTTTATTATTATTTTTATCCTTTTGCTGTACAAAATTTCAAACACAAAATATAAAATAAAAACAAAATGATATTTTTATAGATAAAAATAAAATAAAATATTTTTACAAACCAATAATTGTCTTACTTTTCATTGTTTGAGACTGCTAAGTGACTGAGCATGGGGAATCGCGGAATATGAGTGAAAAAATACAATATCCAGATAACGTCCTCTTTTATCACACAAGAAAATGTAAAATTACTTGAAGAGGGAGTGGGAGGAGGATTGAATTTTTCCCCCCAAGTATTTTTATTCGGATACAAATAATTTGAGGCTTTCATCAATTATTAATTAAATTTGATTTATTAAATACTCAATTAAACTCATTTGTTAAGCTAAATAAATAAGTTCAAACTTAAAATTATGTTGAATGATTCAAATACACTAAATTTATTTTCAATTTGTAAAAGTAATAATTTGAATGATCTGAGTGACTATCAACATTATTTAAAAAATTCTACAATCTCCATCATAAAATATTCATGTGTAGATTAATTTGCTGACTGTGGAGGAGGTGCAAAATGAATTTGTTGACTAATGATAATATCTTGGATATGATGAAAGGTTCAGAAATGAGGATTTGAATCCACAAGCACAAGAAGCAAGATCCACTGCACCTCTCAGCCTAAAATTGATTCACACTCAGAAAGCTCCTACTGTCAGTGGATGCATTATGTTCACTATAGTGTTTACACAAACTGTTCATCCCCTTTGTTTATTAAAGAAATGTCTGAAAGGTACCAAGAACTGGGACAACCTTCATGTGCAATGCTGCCAATTCCAATCTGTTAACTTCCACATTGGAAATAAAAAACAGACAAGACACCCCTTTGGACTTGCACGTGATCAGAGACCAATACAACAAGCTAATCTCTAAATAAATTCATTTTGAACCCAATTCTTCTTTTAATCTATCATTATGGTGCTTGTATGTTTCTTAAATTCTATCGTGGCACACGCATTGGTTGATCCTGATGATAGGGAAGGATCATTTTGATGAAATTATAAGGAACCTAAGCACATGTCATGTTTCTGATCTAATCTCATTAGTTTTATTAATGGATTTTTTTTCTGTCATGTTCCAAATACAAATGATTCTTTTCATCCCTCTCATAAATTCATCAGTATCTACTTGGGATTATAATTTAATCAAATTGTCAGTTGACATGGCTTTAAATGCTGTCTATCATTTCCAAGAAACTTTCTATGGTCAACTAGAGTATGTAATGCTCAAATTTATGCTCACAGGTTCTTTTTATTAGTTGTCTTTTCCAATTATAATAAATAAATCGCCGAATATATGGATTTTCGTTATCGTGGCTTGGTTCTGATTCTATTTACCCATCAACCTCACATTAACTTTGTTTTTCTAATTCATGTAAAAAACAAAAAGTGATTGAATAACGTTATATTAATACATGTAATATTAATATAAAACAATATATATGCTTATATTAATATTCACAGTAGCATCTAAGCAGTCACATACTATCAGCTCTTTGTAATTAATAGATGAAATTCTTCATGACTCTGATAATTTGCGCTATAATTAAAATTAAGTTGATAATTTTTATCACCAAAGTTGTCGGGGCATATTGCTATTCATTGGACATAGAGTGACATGAATTGGGTGACTCAGAACAAGACAATTCCTTGAAACTTTAAGAAATGAAACTTTTGGAACATCCCAAACACTTACGCCTATAATAAGAAGGTAACATGAATTAACAACTTTGCTCCAATTAGAGCTGTTTATCATCCGTTAGTCACATGGCCAAGGACTGAAACGTTCAGCATTTGTTTATGTTGAACAAGATCCCAAGGAGAGTAACCAAACAATTTTTAAAAAGGCACCCGGTGGAACGATGCACTGAAGCCACCCTGCTTTCAACTTTGACTAACAATAAAGTTCACACTCTGAAGCTAGCATTCATATGCAAAACATAAGTTTTACTGAAAAAGCCAAATTACCATGCTAAAAATGGCTTTTACATATTTACATATGGTGGCATGAATGCTCTTATCAATTTTGATTAATGCATTGATAAAAAATGGAAAAATTAAAAAAGTTATTCATAGATCCTACTATTATTATGTATGTTAAAATCCAACGTTAATTAAATATATGATCCATCAAATATATAGAAGACGAAAATAATTATTTTTCTATAAATTATTTTTTGAATTAAGTCCAAAATCAACTTTTAGATACCTATTTCCTTTGAATAAAAATAGACACCCCTCCGTAGCACAACATATACTTATATATTTCAAAAGATTTATTATAAAACAATAACATAGAAATAGTATAAACCAAGTCCATAAAGCATGTGAAGATTAATTAATAATATATCAAGTTGAGTCCAAACTATTGAGCCATGAGTCTACGCTTTCTACCAATTTGAGTGAGGCCGTTCTCTTCAATAGCTCACGTTAATTACCGTATTACCCTTTCTCGTCCAAATCTTTATTGAAATTCTCTATTAAATTGATAAGAATTATTTTCCTGAGCATATTTTGTTACTACTTGTTTTAATCAATGAAGGCATTATAAAAGTCAACTTGGTCAAAATTTAAAATCTGAAACCCTAAATGCGTTCCTTTTCTGTACCGTAGAAAGGAAGCATTTAGGTAAGGTCAGTAGAAAAGTCCCAAAGTTCAATGTAGCAAGTAAAATAAAAGTGCAGAAGTGTATAATTTTTAAGACTGAATTTGATATCAACCGGCCAAGAAAGAGTCAAAAACAATCAACAACTTGCTACATTGATAAAAGTGTAACAAAAAATAACATAAAAATATTGATCTCTCTCATAGGTCGTAATCTCTTGCTTTCCTACCAAACTAAAAGAATTTTCCATTAACGAATAGAGAGAATGAAGAGTGAGCTGGAAATTTGGAATAAACCAAAGCAAATTTTGATATAATCAAAATTAATTAATATATATATAGCATTCTACTATATATACTACATATAATTTCTTTTTCCTTCTCTAAAATCCAATATGTTGTACGTTTTCTTCCATTCATCACGCTTGAGCGTGACTTTGGATTTACGTAGTAACGTACAGCTAAGGCATCTAACTTCTTTTCCATTGGTTTTGCCTCCCAACATAGATTATAGCCCAAGAAGCACGTAGTAGAGTATTGTTATGGGCAATGCAATCAGCATTCCAAATATAACCCTGCACAATTTGCAAAATCTCTTTTACAATTCATCTCATGCATCTTTTTAAACAATTTTATAAAAATGAAAAGATTTATTATATAAAAAATATAAAAGAAAAAAAAAAGGAGACTTACGCAGTACTAAGTATATCTGCATGGAGATTGTATTCTTTGGCGAACACAAAGGGAACGATACCCTGGGGAAGGGCAGCCTGCAATAAAGAAGTTAGATTAATGATAAGAATATTATTAGAGTTTAATTAATTAATAAAGAGGGTTGATTAATTTAACCTGGACAATAGCAACATGTAAAAGAACTCCACGAATTCCAATGCCTATTGAGGTTGCGGCAATCACAGCTGGACCTGTCAAGAACCTAACTGCCATAGAAAATGCTGCCACAGATTTTCCACAGGCAATGATCCTGGGTTGTAATGCCATGAAAAGACCTGCTTACAGTTAAATGAATTATATACAAATTATTCACATATAATAAACCATTTTTTTGAGAACATATATGACAGAATTAACAGAAGAGTGGAGACAAGCATGCACCTAGACTGAACATGGCCATTCCCAGGCCAGCATCAGACAATATTGAGATGGAACCTTTTACTATAGTCGGCATTTCGATGTTCCACCTGCATGCATGCACATAAGCAAACCATTGATGCAGGGTACTTGACAATAATGAAAATAGAAACAATATAAAAGCCCCACCAAAATGAAGACAAAAAAGAATATATCACAAAATAGTTCTATATTTTGTGTCTTTTTTTTTTTTTATTTCTTAATTATCATATTATATTATCTATAACATTTTTTACTTCTAACTCTCCTCTTCTTATCTCTCACCAAGTATATACATTGTGCACTTCATGATTATGAGTGAATACCAACCCTTTTTTCCTTTAATGAAAAAAGCCAAATCCTGTTCTAGGTTTCTGCAGCCCTACCAATTATAAAACATAACATAACATTTATAGCTTTTTCTTGCTATAGATGTTATATTTTATAATGAACAATGATACCCACTTACATTTTCTCCTACTAACTGTTGGTCATTTTTTGTATATATAAAAAAAAAGATATATTAAAAGGATTTTATTATTATTTTTATTATTGACGTGGCAGCAGTAAGCATAGTTCTTTTCATAGGATGGTGATCTACAGAAGTGACAATTGTGTTGGATCGAAACAAAAAGCAATTAAAATTATTTTTTAGGTGCTTCTGTCCATGGACAAAGACACAAAAGCAAAGAGATTAGTGGGATATACCTAAATGATATGAGAGACCATGCGAGTCCAAAAAGACTAGAGTAGGTATTAGGATTTCTTATGAGTTTCCTCCAAACCATGATGAGGATGAGCCTTGTCATGACACTGGCAGGTGGCATCTGTTGATTTTTGTTTACATTGCCTTCTTCCATGTCCACCTTCTTCTGGCAAGTGTATGGAGATCCACTTGTGGGAAATTTAGCTCCTTCCTCCATTTCAAGCTCCCTGTCCCCGCTCCCTTTACGACCAGGACTCATGTTCTCAATCAATTCATGAACAGCTGCATGCAAACAAACTGATGTCAATACTAGTATAAGAAAATTAAAGGGGTTGAAATTAAATTCTACTCCAAAATGAAAATGAAAGTTTTGAAAAAAAAAAGGGGTCCTAAATAATCCCATTTTAGGTGAATGAACTAAATTATTGAGTTGGAAATCATACTAATTTTTTATATATAAAAAATTTATTGATCCACCTAGGATGGAGTTATTTATGGTATGGGATAAGTTAGAGAAACGGGTTGAGTGGCATGATATGGTTATGATATGTGATTTTGGGGTTACCTTTTGAGGCAACAGTTTCGTGTGGAACAGCCTTGGAAGGATCAACGGTACCAAATTCAGTAGAGGCAGCTCTATTAACTGCATGCCTCAAATTCCCCTCAGAAACTGGGGATGCACTTGAACTCCAAACAAACATGTGTAACTCCTTGTTAGGTGTTCCACCACTGGTATCTTTCTTTTTGGGAGCAGCACTTGTAGACCCTGAAATCATTGGGTTGGGAGGAGGGTAAGAAGAGACCAAACCACCATTAAACAACTCACCACTCATGCTCCTCCCTCCCTTCTTATGATGCATCTTCGACATCTCCTCTTCAAAATTAGAAGTCCTTGGTGTTGCTCCTTTTGAAGATTGCAAGGAGTAAACATCAGCAATCCCATTACTCTGGAAACTATTTGTGTAGCCATGTTTTGGACTGGGTGCTTTGCTTGCAAACATAGCATAAAAATCAGTTTGATTAAAACTTGAAGCTCTTGGGGTTGGTTCTCTTGAAGACTGAACCGAATAGATCTCAACCCCGGTAAGATTTGAGGCTCTAGGTGTCATGGCAGTTAAATGAGACTTGTTGAAGGAAGATATCATAGAAGAAGCAGGTGATTTCTTAACCATCACATGGAGTTTTCCATCTTCTCCTATCTCAGCATCAGCTTGCAGTGGCTCTCTACCATTGAGTGATACAACATCAGAATCAACCCTGAAGGAGGTGATGGAGCCTGCAGTTTCAGGGAACTGTTCTGTGATGAGGAGCTTAGCACCTCTATATTCAAACATGAACAGCATGAGAGTGTACCAAATGACACTTTGCAATACAACAATTTGGACCATGAGGGTCCCTGAAAAGTCCCCATACATGGCCTTCAAGAGAGGGATACCCATCACAAGAGTGTTTGGAAGAGTGGAAAGTGAGAAGAGGGTGATGGTCCAATCAAGACTACCATGTTTTGTGAAGGTGTTCCATAGAAAAAGAGCACCCAAAATTACAACTTTTTGAAGAGAGTCAGCTGCTATGAAATGGTAGTTCATAGCATAAGGGTTGTTGGAGGAGATGAAGTGGAAAGAAAGCAATGGAACTGCGAAAACAGCAACAAAGCGATTTATGCCAGAGCATTGATCAGGTGTGAAAATTTTCCACCACCGAACTGATCCATATGCTAGTATCATAGCCACATATAGGGGCACAATAGCCGCCAAAACTTCATAAATATCCTTACCATTTATCATGGTTAACGCAGGGTTGTATTGTAGGTCACAAAGAGATTTCTGAAAGGTTTGGTAGGCTAGTGTTTAAGCTCGGAAAAGAGGAAACATGACCACAGAAACAAGCCAAAGAGGTTGAAATCTTTATTGTTACTCCTCTCCTATAGGATATGTCTCTTCTCTTAGGTTCTTTTTAACATGTAAGAGAGTGACACCTAATTTATTAATTAATTAGATGCGGTTTCTAGCTTCATAAACAAAAAGTAATGTGAAGAGAAGATATATAATAATAAAAAAAAAGAACAGTTCAAGTGGGTTAAATGTAGACAGAATAGATAATAATATAAATAATAAAAAAAAAAACAGCTCAAGTGGGTTAAATGTAGACAGAATTGTTGAAGTTACAACATCAGAATTAGCTTTAACAGAATGCTATTCTGGTATTTGTTATGTTTTCTTGTTTTTAGGAATAACACTCATTGAGTTTATATGTTAGTTTAGTTATGTGATCTGTTTGTTAATGTTGCTAAAATAGTGAAGAACGTTGTGGAAATAGTTGCTTAACATTAAGCTATTTTGTAAACCCATATATAGGCCTTTCTCAGTTCTAATAATATTACCTCTTCAAAGCATTATTTGTAGTGTGTTTAGCAAGAATATGGTTGGATTTTCCATGAAAGTAATGAGCCTAACTCGGCGGCATTGTAATCGTTGATGCACATGTAAGTTAGGCAGTGTTCAGTGATCTGCGGTAGCAGCAAAGATCTTTCTGTGAGAGTATTATTTTTAAAAAATGGTAGTAATGTGAAGAAGATTCAGACATAAATGAGGTCACTCCATTATGCATATTACATATATATATATATTAGCCGGTGGTGTGAAAAGCACAGTAGAAAGTACAAACCACAAAGCATGGTCAATATTTATGCATCTATCCGTTAATTTTTTCTTTATTTTAAAATCATCTCTACTTAACCAATGATGCATTTGGATAGGAAATTTCTGTTGCTTTTCGCTTATGGGGTATTGCCAATGTACAGATCCTTTCCAACAGCAATTTTTTAACGTCCTTGCGAGTTTAAGAACTAAGAAATCATTTCTGGCAAATTCTAATAAAGAGGCGCTCTTTAAAATTCAAGTAACATATGAGTTTTATTTAAATATTTGACATATTTAACACACGAAATAGAATGAAATATTTGATTTTTAAAAAAATAAATAAAATATAAAATAATATTTTATTAATAAATATTTATTAATTATCATATTTTTATTTTTGTATGATTTTTTTTCAATCATTTTTAATATTTTAACATCCAAATTTAAAGGATATAAAATTTATATAGAGTGATTTTTTTAATCATATATCAAGTCTTTTTAAAATAAAATGAAATAAAAATGTTAGTATTTTTAAATTGTTCTTTATTTTTATTTATATAATATTAGTAAAATATAACGATATTTATATTTATAAAAAATATTTTTTATTTAGTTATTTATAATATTTAAAAAAATACAAAATATTAACATTTTAAATATTATTATATAATAATAATAATCATGAAATAGTAATGTAAAAAATATTTTATTTCATTCTATTTAAATTTTTACACTCACCCAAACATTAAATAGAATACAAACATATATGTAATTAAACATAATATGATATTCTGTTTAACAAACTCCAAACTTAAAACATAATATTACATTTTACCAAACACTACTTAATAATGTGATTTTTTAAAGAGAGGCTAATTTAATATAATAAAAATATCATCAATATCATTAAATTATTTGAAAGGTTATCTAATGATTGGAGTTGACTGGTGCGAGTTAAGTGAACTTAAAAAAATATTCTTACTCATTATTTTTGAAGGGCACATCTAAAAAAATTCATGATTTTTAAAAATAGAAAAAAATTAAAGTACATTTAAAATCCTTCAAACCCTTTCGATTATAAATTTTTAAGTTCTGTCAAATTAAAAAAATTTCATATATTTAAATAAAAAACATTTATCCCTTTTTTCTCTCCCAAACCTTCGCTCTCTTCCCTCGAATCCTTCTCCTCTTTTCTTCAAATAAAACCTAATTTTACTTATGTAATTAACTCGCAAATTTTTTTATAAGTTACGTAGGTTGACTTAAAGAATCAAATTTGTTTTATCTTTTCTAATATACAGAATATAATTAAATTCAAAACCAATACTATTCACAAAAGTTCCCAACAATAAGTAAAGTTCTTATTAATGAGTTTAGGTTTAGATCCAAATAATTGTTTGCAAAAACAATGCGGATATAAATATGAAAGTACACATACATACATATATATTTTTTAAATTGTGTTAGACATGTTTACCCTTTTAAATGATTTTTTTTCGTATTTAATTTTAATTTTAAAATATATTTTTTAACTTTGTAAAAAAATGCATTTAACTAAAATTTGGGTATTAAATATCATCAAAGAAAGTTAAAATTATTAAACATGTATGTTTCAGGGAGTGTTTTGAAGACTTCATGAAAAAATTATAAAAACAATTTATAATTTCCCACCAAATTTTTAATGTAAATTATTAAAATAAATTCTTTTAAACTTATTTTCTAATTTTTAATAAAAATATGACAAAAAAATATATTAAATAAATATTTAATTAAATTATTTGTCAAATGTATCCTAAGTTTATGGATCTGTTTTTTTAACGTGTGTATACACATAGATATTTTAATATCCAATTCAAATTTTAATCTATAGAAGAATGAAACTCCTATCCACCACCGCCCCCCCGCCCCTTCATAACTTCATCTTTTGACCAGCGCATTGCCTCTTAGTTTCTTGATATACCTTTTTTTCACACGCATACTTTTAGATTTAAAAGAGAAATGTTATTTCTCTTTTAATATTTATATAAGTTTCTATAAAATAAGAGCTAGAAAATGAAAAAAGAAAAATCTGAGATATAATAAATCATATAAAAAATAAGTTATATAAATATTTTATATGAATAACATATCTCATTAAAAAAAAACATTCTGCATCACATGTTATAAGACAATTAAAATCAGTTATATTTTCCGCCCCCAATTAAATATAAATATTTTTTTCTTATAAAATACAGGATCTACTTGTTTAAGTCTTTTTAATGGTTTTAATAATGTAACAAAAACCTATTTATGTTCTAGATATTTTATGAAAAGTAAAAGTTGTATTTTATTTTTTTAAAATGTTAAAATACTTATTTTAAAAATATAGTTATGGTTTAAATTTGTTTTTTTAAATTATTGAAAACATATTCTAAAAAAAAATTAGAAATATGATTTTTTTATATTTTAGTTTTTTTTTCAAAATTTAAACAAATAACTAACAAAATAAAACGTACTTTTGTTTTTAAAAAAATGCTTTTCTCGTGAAAAAATCTCAATAAAATATCCCATAGAATTTGTGTAGGTTTAAATTACTTTATTTTGTATTAGAAGTAATATAAATAAAAAGTTTACACAATTGTTTATTTAAAAGGAATTTTTTTGTAAAAAAAAAATGAAAATGAAATATGTATTGTGCCTTGAGCTCAAGATGTAGTTTGTGAGTTTGTCCTTCTGCTGCTTCTGCTTTATTTTTAAAAAACTTAAAGAAATAAGTAGGCAGTTATAACATAAAATAAAATGCTCCTTTTAACTTCTCACCCAGGGCCCAGGCCATATTGACTGGGCCCGATAGAATATGTATCCAGAAAACAGGAACAAGTAGCCAGCCTAATAACAAACATTCAAAACGGCCCACTTTCTATAACTATTTCCTATTTTAAAATTGGATAATCCTTTTACCAACGTCAAAAAAATAATAAAAAAAAAAAATCAGTCTCATTGTGATTTGCGGCTCATTGAAGTTATTTATCAAAACTGAAAACACAATTTTTTTTTTCTGTTTAGTTAGAATAATTTAAATTTTTTTATATTTTATGTATTTAAATAATAAGAGAAAGAATTTTAAAAATGCTATAGATTTTTATTTGAATAGTTTTATATTAAATAGAAAAAATTTTAAATAATTTTTATTTAGAGATATTTTTAAAAAATTTATTATTTCTTTTTTTATTCAATTATTATTTATAAATTTTCTCATGCTTATTCTTTTTTTAATAATTATTTATTTTTATTTAAAATTTACTGGAATTTTAAATTTTTCCATCCAAAAACACAGGATAACTTTGTGTTTAATTCGAGTAATTTGAAATTTATATATTTTATGTATTTAAATAATAAGATAAAAAATTTAAAAATGTTAAAAAAATTATTTGAGTAGTTTTTATATATCAAATAGAGATAATTTTAAATAAATATTATTTAAAAAGTATTTTTAAAATTATCTATTATTTTATTTATTTTAAATAATTATTTCTAATTTTTCTTATATTTTATTTTTTAATAATTTTTTATTTTATAAAAAAATATTAAATATTTTTTATAAAAAATTTCATCCAAACATGAAGTTGATGGCACAATATCAAAATAAAATAAAAAGTCGAGTTTCATATTCAAAATCTTATGTTAGATTATTCATTAATTGTTTTAAAAATTAGACAATTTCGTAAGAATGAACTGTTATTTTTTTTCAACAATGAGGAAACATAAACGGTGGATATGAAAAAAAATGCGACTATTCATTCAATCTGATTTTAACTGAAAAAAAATGTTATAATCAGATTTAAGAAGAATCTAAATCATATTTATAAAGATAGAGTTGAATTTTAAATATAAATATTCAACCTATTCAAAATTTGTTTCAATAATTATAATAATACTTAAATAATAATAATAATAATATTAAACTTTTATATTTTTGTTAATTTTTTATTTTTTAATATATATTTTATATTATTTAAATTAAAAAATATTTTATATATAATTTTCTTAAAATTATTTTCCTTATCTTTTTATAAGGAACATTTTACTAAATTATACATATCAATAAAAATAATTAAAATTACTTAATTTGTATTTTTAAACAATATTACTAATTAAAAAGAGAATATTTTCTACTTTTGAAAAGTACAAATAAAAAATAATTAATTTTTTTTATTAAAAACTGAATTAAACAAATATGGTAAACATGTAATAAAATAAAAATATTTTACTTCTGTTTTTTAATTAGTGTTTTTAAACTATTAGTTAGTATTTAGTTCATTTTTCTTTCCTCACGTGTATATGTTGATGTTTGAATTAGTTCGCTGTGTTCATACTTTCCACTTTTCTTGTTGATTTTGATGGAGTAATAGGCTACCATTCATCTTCGCGCTCTCATTCTTCCCGCGTCTCCATTTTCAAACGAAAACATTAAAAAAACAATACAACTTTCGTATCCAATTTCCATTCGTTCGAAACATCCCTTTCACTCTTACTCTTCCAACAAACTTAATTATCAATATACTTCATGCAAAAATGTATAAAATCATGTTTCGAACGGTGCAAATAATAGTACAAATAGACATATAACTACTTCCTTTAACTTTTAAATGTAAAAATATACGTATAACTAAACTTAATATATATTTTAAAATAAAATATTATATAAAATTATTTTTATAATAAATATATAAATATTTATGAAGTTTAATTTTTAAAAAATATAAATAACCGAACTAAGTTAAAATAATTCAAAATATAGTATATATTTATCTTTAAAACATATCAAATCTAGTGATAAAAATAATTTATATGAGATATTAAATTAAAAATTTGTCACTTTTCATTTTATATAAGAAAATCTAACTTTCAAAATGTAAACGTGTAAAAATGAAGATGAAGCTAAATTGGGTTGGAAAGTCGCACCCCTGGTCTATATGGAGTTGTTTTGGACTTTTCTGAATGTCTATTATATGACCGAAGGAGAAAGTAGTGGATCATAAGAGAAGTGCAGAGAAACCGTAGCTTGCAACTGTGCTGGACCACTGTTAAGACGTTATTTCCTCCCGTGTTTCTCTGTTGTTGCTGACCTAAATGGGAACTGCTTTGAATTATATATAAAATGAGGTACCAAACTAGGAACATCTTCTTATTGGGGCCTGCTGCTTTGAATATCAACCCCACGTGTTAGAATTTCTTTTTTCTTTTTAAAAAAAAAAAATCTATTTGGGCCTTATGGTCATTTATTATGCCTTTGTTTTAAACCTTGTATTGTAGGTCAACCACCATGTCATGTAGCCGTTGGATGATATCATGGAACTCATTGGACGTTGGTTGATCGTCCATATTAGAAAGCACATAGGTTCTATGTTTATATGGAAAGGAACATTGTAATAAAAGAAAATAATATCTATTAAATATATTTTATAAGGAAAATGAAAAATGGTGAATATAATGGTTGTACAAGTAGTACTGAAAGATTGTTGTAGTTATTGTTATTAAAACAAGCATCGTAAATGTCAAACTGAAGTTTTGTTTTGTTTAATGAAATTCTGTACGTTGGGCCTCACCAGGTCATGATGGCAGCCCGGACTCTCTGGCTAGTTGTACTGCCAAGTTAGATGCCATCTCCCCTCTCTCAATTATTATTAGTGCTTCCTTCAATTAAATGGAACTAACATACATGTGCGCATGAAAGCATATTAATTATTAGCATAGAGCAGAAATATTATCATAGAATAAATTCCTATCAAATATCAACTCACCAAATCAAATCAGATGTGTATTACTTTCTCCCATTTTAATATACATTTTTTATGGCTAGGAAGAAAAATTAATTATATTTTATTCCCATCCTCGTTGAATTAGAGTGACAAAAAGATTCGAACATTTTTTGGGTAAACACCATGATAATGTTTCTATTCCTCGATCAGTGTTGTGGCTGACCAAAGTAGCCATTGACCTAATAAAAGGAATCAAGTTGAGGAGTCTCTGTTACTTTATTTCATCTTTATTGAAACTGTATGCACTACTTTTTTCATCGTATTGGGAATCCACGCTAAAATTCAAAATTAAAGTTCCATTACTTGCTATTTGCTTTTTACCCGTTGCCATCACCATAGATAGATGGTCAACCATTAATAAAAGGACAAAATGAAAAAAGATAAAGGGAGAAACTTCCGAGGAGATCACCACTATAATTTTTTTATATTTTTTAGTGGAATGCACTCGGTGGTATACACACGGTACTAAAACCAAAATCAACGGAAGTCAAGAAGTAACATCCTCTTCAATTTTTTGGGGGTACAGAATAACCTCTTCACTTTTGAAGGAACAATTTGTGTGTTTGAAAAACTTGAAAAGCCATATTCAGGAAATAATATAACCTAATTTGATTTATTGCGGTGGTATAATAACAAACAAATGGGCATTGATTTTGGTTTGGGTGTAATAAGCAGGGTACCAAAGTCAAAAAGAGGTACGAGATTTGTGATATTAATTAATTAGAATGAAGCGATTGCTAATAAACATCCAAGTTATTTTTCAATATAAATACAGTATTGTTAATGCACGGAAGCGGTTGAAAATGACAAAATTCCGAACCGACCAAACACAGGTACAAAAATAATTAAACCGGCCTATACAAATTATAGGTAATAAGTCTAAGTTAACTTATGGATTTCCTTTTAAAAAAGATAGTTAACATATGGCAGTCAATATATGTAAATGAAGAAAGAAGATAAAGAGAATGAAAGAAGGGGATGATGGGTAAAGTAAAGTGCGCGTTGACCAGGTTAATTGGTTAGTGAAAGAGAGGGAAGGGAATGCGTTATGTGTTAGAAAATGTGTATTAGAAATTTAGAAGGCATGATGATGGGTAAAGAAATGAATGTTATGTTAGTAGGAAGAAGTGGTGGGACCCGAGGCATTGGGACTTGAGTTGAGAGAGTTGAGAGAGTTGAGAGGTTAACAGTAAGTAAAGATTGTTTTTGAATTGTGATGGAAAAAATAAAATAAAGTGGAAGGAATATGTAGCCTTGGATTCAGGAAACTTGTTTGACTTTCTCAACCATCTCCACACACATTCTTTTATAACCTCCTCTCCTTCCTCTTCTTCATTACTTCATACTTCATACTTCATACTTCATATCCCCTCTACCCGTTCATGGCAGTAGATCTGGTAGGTCTTCCCAAGACCATGATGGAAGAGCAGATAGCCGTACAAGAAGCCGCTTCCGCTGGGTTGAACAGCATGGAACATCTTATTCGCCTCCTTTCTTCTCAAACCCCTTCTTCTTCTTCTTCCTCTTCCGCACACCAAAACCTTGACTGCACACAAATCACCGACTTCACCGTCTCCAAGTTCAAACAAGTCATCAATCTGTTGAATCGCACCGGTCACGCACGATTTCGTCGCGCACCTTCTTCCTCTCTCACTCTTCATCATCCCAACCCTTCTTCGTCTTCTCCTTCCCATTTGTCCACTTCTCACTACTCCAAAACCAAGGATGCTTCCTATACTGTATCCCCTCCAATTTCCACCACCACCTCCTCCTTCATCTCCTCCATCACCGCCGATGGTAGCGTTTCCGACGGAAAGATTGGCCCCTCCATCTTCACCGCCGGAAAACCCCCTCTGTCATCCTCACACAGGAAAAGGTGTCACGACGCCACCCTCTCCGCCGGAAAAGTCCCCTCCTCAGCCCAGTGCCATTGCTCCAAGAGAAGGTAAATTAAATTCAACCTATTTCTTCCACAAGGTGACAGTTACCATCAAGACATAAAAGAAATAAAAAAATTAATAGATTTTTTTTAAAAAAAAAATAGGAAATCCCGTGTGAAACGAATGATTCGTGTGCCGGCGATAAGCTCAAAGATTGCCGACATCCCTGCGGACGAGTTCTCGTGGAGAAAGTATGGTCAAAAGCCCATCAAGGGATCACCCTACCCACGGTATTTTTCTATTCTTACCTCCTCTGTCATCTTGAATCCGTCAAAGTCAAACACCCATCCCCATGTCTTTTAAATCTTAATATTTTTTTATTCCTTGAAAATTAATGATTCGTTTTTTGGCATTGGCAGTGGGTACTACAAGTGCAGTAGCGTGAGAGGGTGTCCGGCGAGAAAGCACGTGGAGAGAGCCCAAGATGACCCCAACATGCTTATCGTTACCTACGAGGGAGACCACCGTCACCCCCAATCCGCTCTACCGGAAACTGCCCGAACCGGTTTCGCCTCCCACCCTATTCAAACGACGCTGGATATCGGAAAACTATGATACCGACATCGGTAACCGACGGGGGAAGTTGTAACCGTAGATTTTTAGAAAAAAAAAAAAGGAACTTCTTGCGAGGCAGGAAAAGAAGCAAAGTCAACTTTTGCCTTGTGGGTTGTGACTTCTGTGGACCGAAAGAGTCGTCTCCAGGACGATAAGGACTTTTGTGTAAATTTGACAAAAAAAAAAAAATTAAATGAAATATACATGTTTATTTTATTTTATTTTTGTGGGCAATGGCATGAAATTGGTTGGACTTTGGGCTAGTTATTATTGTGTTGGTGTTGGGTGGATTTGATATGTTAAATATTATAATATATAGGGAGATCTAATCTAATCTAATCTAATCCAAGTTGGTTGAAAGAAAAGTATAGATTCCGTAGGCATAGGGATGAAATTATGCAAAAACATAAAGTCAAAGGCGCGGGCTGAAGCAGAAGCCAAGCGGGAAGGTGCAAAATGGAGAATCTGAGTGACTTGTCTGTGGACTGTGGTGCGAGCGGGTCCCACGCCAGCTAATTCCAATTTTTGCACTGCTGTGGACTGTCATAAAATCACCCCCTCACCCCTTCACAATATTCTTCTGCTTTAATAAACTTCATCATTTTATGAGTAGCAATTACATTATGACATATTTGAAAATACATAATAAACATTTTACAAAATATGGCAATGGTAGTCATCAAATAAGCTAATGAATTGCGACAACGCTGCTCACGTGGCGCTGCTACACTTCAAAGTTCCAAGTCTTCAACCCATTCACAATCACATTTGGGTCAAGCAACTGGTCTGGTGGTCCCCCTTATTCTAGAAAGTTGAAACTTCATATTGGGATGAAATTGCTTTGAATTTACCTAACCTTGCTATGCATGCGCTGATAAATTTCAATCACTCAAGCTTTGCTTCTCAAAAGTACCTATTTTTTTAGGACCAAATTATTCAAGGGATTTAAGATTATAATGAACCTTTTCTTATACTGCAAGATTATACATCTAATCATATATTATTAAACCGTTATATGACTTTCATTACTATAAAAATATAATTTTAAGACAAATATTTTTAATCTTTATAAATATATTTTTATTTTTATTTGATTTGTTCAAAAAATAAAATTACTAATTTTTCTCCTTAATTTTTAAATAACATATGTGATCACTAACATAGTTAGATATGTTATATTATCATTACGTAATTTTTTTTCAAAAGATTAAAATATTATATTTATAAGGAAAAAATATATTTTATCTAATTGTTAGATATTGTTAAAATAAAATTTATCGTGCTTAATCAAATAATTAAATGTTTACGATCTCTAAATTGCAGTACTGGAAATATAATTGGCAAAAAACAAAATAGTCCAACGAATTCATATGAGAAATCTTATAATGTATTTTAAATTCATAAAATTTTTTTTTTGGCGAGTTTTAATCACTATAAGAAATGTCGCATAAATAATTGACCTTTAGGCTTTGTTTAAAATATTTCAAATTTACCATGAAACTAAATAGTGATAGTTTAGTCCTTATTCTCCAGTTTACAGAAAAAAAAACTTCCACTGTAGTGCTTGAGTCCAATTATCAAAAGAGAAGTTTTGCTTATACGACAGTGTAGGTTAGATAATTCTGACAAACTTGAAAAGCACATAGAATCAATTAAAAGTTATCAAGGTTTACGCCCATTTATTCCCATGCATTTGTTTATAATGATAAAGGTTAGTGATATACATCGAGTTGAAAGTTTAGTATTTCGCATAAGTGGGGATAAAATGGACTGATTCAAAAAATTTATAAAATTTAAGAGTTTGAACTTTTAATTTTAAACTTTGAATATATCTTCTTCTTCTTTTTATTTGATCTTACTTGAACGGACTTAATGAAGGTTGATTTATATGAATTTTGATCCGCGCAGATGTGGAATATTCACATTAAGTTTTTCCCCTAAAATTATTACATGATATTATTTTTCTTTTAAGCCCTAAAATTACTAATTATTAATTTTTATTGGTTCTAAGTTGGTAATTGATTTCTTTTAAAAAAATTCATGTAAACAACTTAATTTACAATTGTATGAATTTTATGTTTCTAAAGCATTGCTTGATTTTTAGTAACTGGTATGAAGAAAAATTTTCTTTTCACGTAACAATCTCTTAAAAAAATAAAGATTTGATTTTAATAAAAGCCGCGTATAGCTCACATAAGATCGAACTTAAACTGTTATTCTTAAGATTTGAATATAGTTTAAAAAAAATTGGTATATAGTTTGCAAAAGTCGGCTACCCAATCAAGTCAGGTCAAATCGTCCTGTTTTGATAACTTTATTTCAAATATTGTCAAGAGAAAATGAGACTAATTTGGGATATTTCCTAATTTTACTTTTCAAATTTATTAAAGATGATGGTTAATCTTCATATTTAGTTGGGAACCATTATTTTTGACATAATAATTTCATATTTAATATGTATTTTATTGCTTTATATTATCAGTTTTATTTTAAATTTTAATGTAACTTTATAATTCTTTTATTTACATAACGTCCATATAAATGAATTTTATATTTTGAAATCTTAAATTTATTTTTACATATCTATCAATATATATAATGCTATCTACATTTAACATAGTGTAGCTCTTTCTAGCTTCTAGTCTATCTTAACATATATATGCAACTAAAATAATATATTATATTAAAATAATATAAAAATTATAAAAAGTAAAAAATTATGAAAATAAACTAAGATTATAATATTTAAAAATAAAACATGCTAATAAATAATTTATTCAAATTAAAAAATAACAAAATAATATGTAGCAACGGTAAAAAATAATATTATAAAATTTAAATACATGTAATCAAAGAATAGATTTAAAACTATTTTCAATGAATAATGTTTTTATGAAAAAATTAAAATCATAAACTTTTAATTACCAAAAGCTATTATAATCTTAAAAATAAAATATAACTATATTTTACTATTATAAAAGATAAAAATGATTCCACTGTGACATAACTTCAAATTTAAAAAATTATTCTTATGACATATTAAAATAATAAATACTATTATAAATTTTCTAAAATTATATAAAAATTTAACAATATTTATTTATGATAACATTATTTTTTAATAAAAATTTAGACAAATTTTACAAGTTTACAATTTTTTATTATAAAATACTCATTATCGTTTGTGTAAATTTTATTACTTTTATGGATAATTGTTATTATAAAATTACAAAATAATATTTCATATAAAATAGTTATTACATAAAATAATATATGTAATTATTATATAAAATAATATGTTATTTTAAAAATATATTAAAGTAGTAATATAATGATTACAAATTAAAAATACCAAATTGATATTATAAAGTATATAAATTATAATAAAATATTTTTATAAAAATATCTTGTACGATAAAAATTCTATACTAATTATACATAATAGTTACATAAATTTATTATTGTAAAAAATTAAAACTTGATAAAAAAAAGTAAAAAAAATATATTAAAATAAATATAATAATAAAAAAGATAAAATATTAAGAAATTATAAATAAAATATTTTAACTATAATTGAAAATTCATAAAATTTAAGCATCAAATATCATAAAAATTTATACCAAAAAATAAATATGATAAAAGCTATAACTATGAAAGGATTATAAAGATCATGTATAAATTAAGAAATATTAAACATAAATTATGCTATTAATTATATATCATTTATAAAATAAGTATTATAAATACACAATTATTTTTTATTAATTTATATCAGAAGGATATTGGTACCATTTTAAATATGAAGGTATGAGAGACTAAATAATATGAGACCATAGCAAAAAGAAAAAACAAAAAAACTTGGACTCTGATTTTGATTCAATGTCAATTTGAGAAGTTCTCAAATGTGGCATGACAATTTGACTTACGGTTGAGATAAACAAGGCACCACCGATAGATTAACAAAGGGTGAAAAAAATGTTACAATAATCAGGTACATCTTGAAAGAGGAAAAAGGAGAGAAAGATAATTTGCATGAATAAGGTCATGAGTCTAAAGACCAAATGGAGCAATTTGGGTGAAGGTCATAACTTTTCAACATTGCCTCTTATTGAATCCTATTCTGTATCTTTATATAGTTGCAACTGTATATCCACTGATCCTAACTTGCAATCATATTCTACCCGCAAGAAAATTTTCAATACACTTTCACTCAAAGAATTTGAGATGGAAGGAACTCCAGTCGTCAAAAACTTGCAAGCTAAAACAGACAAACTTGAGAATGAGAGCAGAGGACAATTTCACCAATGGTAACAACATTTAGGTGCAAGATTGTGAGGTTCATGCTATGCTAACCTAAAACCATTTTTCAAGAGCTACCACATTGTCCTCTTTGAACCTTCGGAACACAAAGATTGGGACAAATGCCACATTTCTTATTGTCGGAATTAACTACTTCCCCTTACTCTGCTAATGCAATTCCTTCGGACTCTTTTAGCCAAACACTAACAATTAATCTTCAGAAGGGGGGACTAATTTGCAATAACAGAAATATGATGAATTTATATAACAACAGGAATTGATTAGTTCGTCAATGACTAGTTTGAACATGGTCTCCTATTGTATAGTCCATGATGGACTAGTTTGAACATGGTCTATGTTAAGCCAAGCCCAAAGTTTTCCTTACTCTGTCGTTGAAGGAGTGTGTGGAAAACTTTAATTGTGTTAGAAAATATTATTCTTTTAATGTTGGTCTATCATTGATTTAATAAATATTGGTTAAGTAATTAAATAATGTCTTAATTTTTGAAAATGGCTTACTACCCCAACCAAATTGAGAAATAAGAGGAGGAAGATCTTATTCCAGGTTTAGAGATCAAAGCATTCAAAAGAAAAGGGATTTATGCCTCTTAAAAGGTGCACTTATTTAACAAAAAATTATTAAATAGGTTTAATCAAATTATTAATCTAAAAGTATCTTGAATGTATTTTACTACAATTATAATATAAAAAATATATTCAATCATAAAGAGTAACAAAAATCTGGCTTAATTTTGCGAGTTTATCATAATAAAAACTACTTAAGAAACTCTTCTACTGATTATAATACATCATTGATTAATGGTATAAAAAATTATAATTCGTGAATAATTTAAACTCTTTTATAAATATTTATAAAATTGTGTTTATGTTTCAGTGGATATTGGTTTCAATTGCAAATTCAACCGAAAGTTTGGGAATTTTGATTGTAGTTATTTTTTCTGAAAAAAAGGGCAAAGCCCATGGTGGGTTGTCTTCCTTTGGGTATTGTATTTTTGGTGAATCAGCTGATAGGATTTAAGTTGAGTGTTTATGCTTTGTATTTTTTCTTACAGATGTTGGGCTATCGATTCGGGTAAGAGTGGACACTAGCAGCCCACATTTGGATAAAAGACTACACCAAGTTCAAGTTCATGATCTATTACATATATTAAAACACCATAAACAGTGTAATGCATTTAACATTGTATTATCAATATTTTTCGAGTCAGTTCAACTGTTTAAGCTGTAACATAGCAGGACATGAATTATGAGCGTATAAGTTAGATTTCCCATAACACCGCCTCATCCATTTTTCAATTCTCCTTCTCTAATCTCTCTCTTATACACACAAAATAATAATAATAAAATGGCTACCTAAGTCAAAGTATATTTAAAATACAGAGTTTTCAGTTTTTGGTAGGTTTTTATTTATTTATTTAATAAACAGATTCAAGTCCTAAAAATAATTACTCAATGTAATTTAGTTTTTAAAAAAGAAAATTATCAATTTATTTTTGTAAATATGACAACTCAAATCTATTGACATCAGATATCAGTTTTTATAAAAAAAAATTATTTATTAAACACTTGATTCAAGTCATAAAAATAATTGCTCAACCTAATTTAGTTTTTTTTAAAAAAATTACCAATTTACTTTTGTATATGTAACTTAGAAATATGTTAATATTAGATATCAAATTTTAATATTTATGTTAATTTAATAATTTTTTATATAATATAAAATTTATTAATTTAACTATTAACTTATATGATAATATTTTTATAATTATATATAAAATTAAAATAATTTAAATATTTATAGATATGTTTGCAATTGATATTTACTTATATTTAAATAATATATTAAATATTAAAATAAAAATATATAATAAAATATCTATTAATTTTTATTTTCTATAAAATTTTATACACATAATTTATTTGATATATATATATATATATATATATATATATATATATATATATATATATATATATATATATATATATATATATATATATATATATATATATATATATATATGCGCGCACGGGTGGTTAGCCTCTCATGGTGCTCAACCTGATACCCATAATCTGGCTATATTAGAAAGATAGCTTCAATTTGGATTTTACTTTTTTAAAGTAAAGGAGTATACTTTTAAAAGTAAATTATAGTTATAGTCATTGACTGAAAAATGATATTATATATATTTTATTACAATCGTAATAATTAGTTTTCTAATCAATGATACCTCTTTCATTTTAAAGAAGTTCAATTTAATTTTCATAAAAGTTGGTTTTGTTTACATTAGTCTTTAAGGCTAAATTTGAGCAATTATAGATATTTTTTTTAAATTAAAATTGATTTATTATATAAAAAATAAAAGATTTAATAAATGTTTCTGTTTTTATGGAAAAAAACTTTTTACTTCTAATTGCAAGTTAAAATCATTTCTAAAAATTGATGTTAACAAAACCAACATAAGTGTTCATGCATTAATTTGTGTTAGTTGGCAGTTAATTGGAAAAATTGAGCAAAAAGAAACGCCCATGAACTTAATTAATTACAACTGGAGTGATGTTTCGTTGGCAATAGATGGTGAAGAAGCTTCCAGTATAAGAAGCAATTAACCAGATTTCTAAAACTCAATAGAATGATGAATGGGAAGCTATTAACATGCCATATTTCAGATGGCGGAAAGACAAAAACAGAAGCCAAAGAAGGAGCATGCATGTATCTAAATTATAACGGTTGAAGGGCTTTAAAACTTAACTATGATATTAATATTTGAGATTGGATGAATATATAAATATATTTTCCTTATCTACCGAGAAGTAGTTGCAATTATAAACACCAGTGGTAGTTCAGGCTGCAAGGAGTAAATGAGTTGAACAGTTAAACTCACATGTGGGTTATTCCACAAGGTTAACGAAGCATCTGGATATATCAATTCCTTGTTTAGCCAAAAATAGTTAGCAGAATATTTTGACTCAAAAATTATTCTCTCTGCCAACATATATGAATTAATCAAGGGACATCGATCAATGATCATGGAACCATCTCCGGATATTTTCACCAATAGCTCCTTCTAGCTGTAGAACAATATATCTCCACTCTTCGTCATCTGGATATATAGACCATAGTATCAAGATGGAGAATCTAATTCGCAAATTGTTGTTAATGGAACCGAACCAATGCGATAACATTACTTTTCATTCTCATTTGAACTAATATTTTTTTGTTACGTATTTCATAAAAATTACCATAATACAATTATACTTTATTTAATAAGTTTTAGCGGTTGATTTATTAAATGATAAAAAGTATTATTTGAACATAAAATATCGTTAATAATAATTGATCTAAATTAATTCAGAGATTATAAATATAAAAATTAACTAGCACAGTTATATTGATTATAGAATTAGGTTCAGAATATCAACTATTTTTTTGAGCGGTTAATATATAGTTGTTAAGAATAACAACTAACATTGATTCGTGTTGAATTGTGAAAATAAATATAAGTACACAAACAAGGTGCAACCATGTGAGCGTTATCTGAGAAGAAGATGAGGCATGGCCCACGAAAATCAATGTTATTTATTAGATTAGAAGAGGTGGAAGTGTGAATGCATGTGATGAGTTTGAAAGACAAGACAAATGAAACACAAGAATATATATAATATAATATGTAAGCAAATGGAAGCATCTTAATTTTAATAGCACATAATGACAAACTTCATAGGATACCTTTGTTCGTTAGACTTGTTGTTCTTGTAAATTATGATAATTTTTAATTAAAACCACAAATTCCACATCTATGTTGTTGATTAGAGAGTCACGTCTCTGATAATGAGAGTTAGTTAGATTACGATGTGTGGCCTACCATAGTAGGCACTAGTGAGCAAGCAGGTCCTATATATTCTTTCGCAAACATAGGATGCTTATCCGTGACGCATGAACATGGACTTCAAACCGTTCAAATATCCCACTTTTGGATTTACTAGTTCATATATGGAATTAACGTGTTCTACTAAAAAAGAGTTTTAGAGTTACACTTTACCTGTGCATGCACTGTGGTGATGCTAGCTAACATAGAATTTTTAAAGGGTTTGTGGATGTCAACGAGTCAAAAACAAGTAGGCTTTCTTTTGGGGCTTTCTATGATTTCATAGGAAAATTGAACCCCGCATCAATGCCTTGTATTGACTATTTCTGCCTATGAATAATTAATCATCCTTTTCGACTTTTTCTTCATATTTTTTCAGTTTCGCTTTTCCACATTTTTTATTTTATTTTGATCAATTAAAGATCAATGTAGAAAATGATGAAGGAAAACCTAAAACTATTTCAATTTTTCTTTAACCTTGGAGAACTACATAATTTTTAATCTTAGTTTTTGAAGTTGGTCAAAAAATAAATAAATTGTTAGATGATTAAGTTGAAATTTACGATCGAGAATAACCTTCAGTACCGCAATCATAACGTATTAATTCTCTCTCCTTTGACAAGATTTTCCTGATAAAGAATGTGCAAGCCAAACCCAGATTCTCTTTTCCTCCAAATTAAGCAAGCAACATATTATATGCCTTCACCAAAGGTAGTGTGCTCTTTTCACGGCTTGCCAATCTGCTGTATATAGCTTCGCATTACAAATATTAATTTGTAGTTGCATTTAACACAAATATACGAGAAATGTTATTTCTACAACTCCTTCTCATAATATAATATATATCTTACAACAAATTAAAAAGAGAAATATATAATAAAATAAATGATGTGATAAAAAAAATACATAGTAAAAAAGTATTGAAAAAAGTGTGATGAGAATATGTTGGAGAAATAACATTATTTCAAACATATATTTATTGGTCAACTCTAGTTACCCACAAACTGTGTTAGAGACAAAATAATGATGTGCTTTTCTTCTTAATTTGGTCTACGATTATTTGATTTGGACCTAAAGGCTAAAGCAACCTAAGCTTCTGTCATTTGGATGGGTAATGGGTAAACTAAGGTGGAGCAACAAGGAATGAAATATGAATTTGATTATTTTCCATTTTCCTTTCATTTGGCATATATGTTACATGCATGCATGAAAGGACAAAGCCTTGAATGGGAAATAAGGAAATAAAGAGGGGAGGATGTTGATTTTGAAGATTACAGCTCAATTATATGATATATGGTGGTCACCACGTTTAATAATGGAGACTTGGAGACACAGCAGGCTTTAATATTTGAGTGAGGCATCTTTAGTGCTGTAAAATGTAGATTATATAGAGATTAGATACGGATTTGCTCCTTTATTTATGCGTTTGTGAGATACACATGACAGGCAATGATCTTATCGTATTTTGTCTGCAATGCCTTGGACAAGGATCGATCATAAGACGGACACAGTACAATAAATTTGAAACTTGATTTAATTGGGGGAATAGCCCACTACATCAATCACATACCGCACTTGTATAAGCCTACAAATATGCAATGAATTTATAGCATCTGGCAAAGAAGGAAAAACAAATCATCAGTATCCTAATGTAGAAGCTTGAAGTGCTTCAACTAAGTTTATGCCTATCTTTGGGATTTGCCTATTGCCTCCAGTAGGCTAGTGTCTCATTTTGTACTTACCTAAGAGTTAATTAAATTGGCAAAAGTTAGGTAGTGTTTTCAAAAATAAAAGCAGAAAAGTAAATTCAAATATATATTATATTAAAATAAAATTTATTTAATATATTAATGTTCCTTCACTAATTAATAGCATTAGAATATACGTTAATAAAATACAATTAGATTTTAAAAAAAATTAATATTCCATCCTATCCTCATGGTCTTATACTTAATATATTCCTTCAAGCATAAGTGTACCATTAAAAAAATATATTTTTTTTGTAAAGATAATTCTTTTAATATTTGTATAAATTGACAATTTTTTATTTAATTATGATGGTTGTACATTTCCATCATTACTAAAATAATTATCGATGAATAATTTTTTGGTAATATAAATTTTTGAAACAAAATTTAATAAAAATTAAAATTATCATTATTTATTTTTTAAAATTATCAATAAAATATTTTTTTATTATATATTTTTTCCAACTCCATTTTCAATTTTAAATTCATCTTCATCAACCAAGGTAATAATTCAGAGAGTAATGTTTATAAATTAGGAATGATTGAAATATAATAATAATTTGGATAAAATATAATAATTTTAGGAATGAAAATACAATTTTATAATTGATCTTTTTAATCATTACATAATACAATAATAAATATAATTTTTTTCATTAAAAATTTCAGAAAAAATACATTGATAACACTAAAAGTTATAATTTTTATATTCTAATATCGTTAATTTAATGGAAATATAGAGTTAACAATCTTGATTTATAATATTGGAATAGTATTCTAACATATACTGTATTAAAAGTTATTATGAACATGAAGTATTAATTATTAATTAATGTTGAAGCTTTTACTTACAATAAATATCATATATAAGTGTCTTAGTTTTAAAATAATAAATATTTTTCAATTTTTTATTATTTATTATTTTATAAAAAATTTATCTATTATTCTAAAATTTAAGATAATATGAATTATTTTTACATTAATTAAAAATATAAATAATAGTACATTAAAATTTAACCTATGTTTAGTTGATAAAAATTAAAATAGAAAGAATAAAAAAAATCTTGGATAAGATTAAAAATAAAAAAAATTATAATAAGATCTACGTAAGAAAATTTCACTTCAAAAATACATATTCTACCGTAAAAAAACTTATTATGAAAATAAGCATTAATTATTCATTAACGTTGAAGCTTCCTTACAATGTTGGTTGCTATTTATATATAAAGTGTCTTAGTTTTAGAAAAATAAATATTTTTTTAATTTATTTATTTATAATTTTTTTAAAAATATAGTTATTAGTAGCAAAATTATTTTTGAACTTCTAAAATCTAATGTTATTAATTTTTAAAAATATAAAATAAATATTTAATACTACATAATTAACAATTAATAAATTGAAGTTTATTAATTTTTATTAACTAATTTAAATTTTATAAATATTTGTATACGTATAAGTGGGTTGGATTGAGAATTCACATATCATAACCTATTCAATTAGTAGAATAAATGGTTAAAATTTGTTTAGATCCATTTTTAAATAGATTTTTTATACCTTGTTTGCATAGAAGAAATAAAAGAAAAATAAAAGAAAAAAAAAAGAGTGATTTTTTTATGTTTGGTGTATTTTGTTTGTAACAGAAGAAAAAAAAAATTTATCTGGGGGATTTATAATTTTTTATTCCTCCTCTTCAGCAGTAAAAAGTAAGAGGAAAAGTTTTTTTTTGTTTTATTTATTTTAAATTATTTAAATTATTATTTTTTTTAAAAAAAATTAAAAAATAATAAATTATATTTATAAAAAAGATATAATAAAAAAATAAATATTTTACAATTTTATATAAAATAAATTTTATACTACTAATATATATTTTTTTATTTTTTTTTCATTCATCCAAATAAAAAAAAAATTCTTTTTCTTATCCTTTTTTATTATCTGTCTAAACAACTCGCTTTTCTTTTTTATTTCCATTTTTTTTTTCTAACTGACCCAAATTATAACCTTGTAAGCCTTATCAAAACTTGCATTATTAAAAGAAATTTAATAATTTAAAAAATAAATAATGATAGTTTTAATTTTTATCATATTTTTTATAAATATAAATTTATTTAAAATTATTTATTAAAAAATATTTTAATGATGATATAATTAATAAAATTTAGTATATTTTATTTTTATTTATATAATAAAAAATAATCATTATAATTTTTTATTGTATATGTATCTTATTTTTTATACTTTAATTCAAATAAAAATTTAAAATATGAAGAAGAAAGATAAAGGATAAATTAAAAAATTATAAATAATATTGATTAATAATATTTTTTATACTTTAAAAAATTTAAAATTTGAAAAAGAAAGAAAAATGATAAATTAACAAATTATAAATAATATTGATTAAAAATATTTCTTATACTTTTTAATTTATGTTATAATTCTAAATAAAAGTAGCATATATTATGAAAATTGAACACAATAACTTTGAAATGACACATTTGTGTTGTGAGGACATAAATGGACAAAAAACAAACAAGGTGGAAGAGCAAATAATAAGTTGACTTTGAAATTTATATTAAAAAAAAATGCAGTTGTTGTTTGAAGGAAGAAGGTGAAAGGAGAAGCAAAGAAGGAAGAAATGAGAATATTGTGGGGCAACTTTGTGTCAGATGAAGGCTGTACTGCCTCTGCATGCATGTCCATTCAACTTTGTAACACTCACTTTCACACACAAACACAAACACGTACCACAATAACAAGTTGAAACACAAACACGTACCACAATAACAAGTTAACAATATCAACATGCTTTGCTTTTCTCATTCCTCATTTCCTCTCCTTTCTACCTCTACTTTTCTTTTCACTTTCTCCTTCCGAGCCCTTCCAACTTCTACTTTTATTCTTTGTTTTTTTTTTTTAAACACGCGATTATTTTTTTAATAATTGAGTTTGTATTATATTAAATTTTTTTAAAAGGAAATATTAATTTATTATATAAAAAAGAATGATATTATTTTTCAAAAAATTAATATTAATATTAATTTTTAATAATAAAAAATATATTTACTTAATTATTTAACATTCCAACATGCTAATGTGAATATACAATAATTAATTAATTGATAAAATGTAGTTACAAAATTCAATATATATATATATATTACAATCTCAAATAATAATTAATTAATTTATATTTTATAAATGTAAGTACTTGCTGTTCAAAATATTTTTAGCAACTAGATCATGTGCATTACTTACTGTTTAACATTAAATTTTAATTATCGTTAATTTTCATCAATTGCTTCAATTTAATTAATTTATAATTTAAATTTAAATTTAAAAGTTAGACACATTATATTCAATTGTAGAAATATATTTATTAACTCATAATTTTCGTAGAAGCTAGATTGCTTTCTATAAAAAAATTATTTATAATTTAGATAATTTTTTTTTAAAATATATAATTTCTTAAATAAAAATAAAAAATATTATAATTTTAACTTTTTATTTTTAAAAATTGAATTTAAATTAATAGACATTAAAATAATATATTAATTAAAATATTTTTTTTAATTTCAAAATTTTTATTTTCAATTTAATCTTATATAATAATAAATAATATTTATTATTAAATATTAACAATGGAAACATATATTATATTTTGTTATTCCTTAAGATACATAATTTCACCATATTTAATATATAATGATATTTTTCATTTACATTTTACTTAAACTTAAAAATATCTATATAATAAAAAAAGATTATCTTAAAAAATTATTATAAGATCAAACTTTAATCTTTTTAAAATAGTGTTATTTATTTCAAACAAGTCATACCAAAAAGGGGTAGTATGATCTACAATTTAGAATAAAATGGGAAATTTTGGATCTCTTTTGCTTTTGCGAGTTTACTATTATTATTATTGGTGGTTTATGATCCCCATGTGTACCCCACCTTCCCCTCCACCTTATTCACTTTCTCTCATATATCTGTCTCTCTTTCAGCACCTCCCATCATCACCCTCTCAATTTCTCTCTGCACGCTTTCTCTCTCGCGGGAAACCAATATTATTCCCACACACACAAAATAGAAAAAAAAAATATTAAGCCATTAATTTGGTACTACTATAAAACATAACACTGAATTTGGATCACTCCCTCCCTTTGGCGGCAAATGGGTCTGGAAATCTTAGAGGAATTTCGAGCAATAATGCCAATAAGAACGATTCCAACCACAAGAAGCTTCAGCCAACGTGCCGATCTAGAGACATCAAAGGAGGAGCAAGAGTGTCACACACCCACATCACAAACTCAAACATTGACCACTCCAATGGTTTGTCCACCACCTCCAAAGAAACCAAGAGTATCCAGAATTAGAACAAGTTTACCTTCTCAAGGGTTCTTTCAAGTACCTCAAGATCTGGCTTCTGTTTTTCTATTTCACGCTAAACCTTCAGAGGAACCTCTCTGCTAGCCACAATTCTATTCTACACCAGACGCAATTAATGGTATATATATAAATATTATATATTTTAAATACCTAGGCACTACATTGTTTCTTTTTCCCCTCTGCTTCTATTATCATTAATTAGTTGTTATTGCTATATATTTTGAACATTTCAAGTGTAGAAATTAATTTACAACTTGTAGAGGGTGCATGGTTTCATTACCTTTGTTTATTAATCGTGAATGCATGTATCTTAAGCGGAAACAAAATTTACTAGTGTTAATTGTTATACACTGACCAAACACAATGTGTTAAGTTTCTCTCTGGATGGATCTGGAATTGGCTACAGGTGTTAGAATCATGCATATGCAATAAGCTTTAATTAGTTATATGAAATTTGAGTAGGCAATTGTTAAAGGTTTTACTATTTATGGAAGGGTGGATGGGTCCTGGGTGTGAGCAACAGATCCATAGGCTTCTTTTGTCCATTTGAGAAACTCGACCATAGTGAGGTGAACGGGACCTACATCAATCACTCCAAAAGGCTGTGCTTTGGCCATTTCCTATATATATCCTCGCTCTACCTTACCGGTCACCTTTTATAACACTGTTTTTGAATCTAACTTATATTACCCTTTGTTCTTAGGGGAAAAATACTGACACAAAAGCAACTTAATTGCCTGGTTGGCTTGCTAAGAAAATCCAGAAAATGGAATGTGTTTATATATATAACAATATCTAACATTGTCAATGTCTTGGAATTTTTAAGGAGATTAAGTAAAAGCTCACCAAGTCACCACATATATGTATGTATACATGGCTAAATTACTTCTTCAGTCACTCAAAATATTGCAACTTTTCTATTTGATGCATCATTTTTAAAAGGTTGTGATTTGGTTCTTGGAAATCTTTTTTTGTTTCCTAGCTATATGTGTAGTCTTTCTTTTAATTAATTAGTCTTTTATCGGTTTGTCTGTGCTGTATTTTATTTATTTTCTGATCTTTCAAAATATTATAACCTTTCTATTTTATTATCTCTAAATAATAAAAAAATTTCATTTGATTTTCCACTTTTTTAAAGTTATGTGAAACACTTACCAGATAAATTAAATAAATACATGCTTAACAAAGGATTCGGAAGGAAAGATTTTTTGTAGTCCTATATAGTGATTTTTTATAAAAAAAAAATAGAAAACCAAATATTTTTTTTAAAAAAATTCTTTAGCCTCTATAACATCTATATTCTCTATATGGTTGTGGAGAAGTTGCAGTAGGTTATTAGGTAATAGATACTTGAGAAAAATCCTGAGTTATAAGGCGGTCTTGAATTTAGAGAAGGGAATAACAGATTCAGTATATTCTTGAAAGGTTTTCTTTTTAAGAAATGGAATTCATAACAAGTTTATACAACAATTCATCTATACATTTTTTTTTTCTATCTTTCTCCATGATATCATCCAATACCTTATCACCTTCTTCTTTTTTTTCCCCTTCTTTTCATATCTCTTTATTTGTTATGGAAACTGTTGATTTTTGTTGTATAAATATAATTTTTCTTTCTTTTTAACTATTTTTTAAAAAAATAATTCTTTTTCTTCCAATAATTTAGTTGCCCAAAATTGTAAATATGCTGTGTAAACTGTAACTCATAATTCCATCATTAGAATGAACGGGAACGCATTGAAGAAAACCGGTAAATATATAAAAAAAAAAAGCTATGCTCATCTTTTGATCATTTTAAGTATTTAAAAATGGTAAAATCTTATTGAAAAAGTTAAGGTTAATTATATTAAACATACATTAATAAATATTTTTTAGAAAAAAATGATTATTTTTATATGTTTAAATTCAAAAATAAAGGTTAAGGTTTATAAAATCCATATATAAAAAATAAATTAATTCCTCCAAACAGTGAGACACAACATTAGAACAGAAAAGGATTCAGTCGGTTTGTGCATTGCAGTGGAAATCACTTGGATAGTTAGATCCGATTAGTTTCGAAGGTATTTTTGGGCCTAATTTTTACATGCTTGGAATGTTGGAAGTTTTCCACAGAAAGGGATATCACTTTTCGACATCTATCAAATCTTTACATGGATAGCAGATATGACCCAATATCTGAACTCTGAGCTATGTCTCTTTTCATGGTTTGGCTCATTAGATAGCAAATACAACAGCCCATTGACTCCAATTTTTTTCAAGTTGATTTGGCCCAAAATCGAGAAGAAGAAGAAAACCCTCTTCCATTTCTTGTAGCTTTTCAAAGTTTTTAATTTTAAGGGAAGGTTGTGCTTTTTAGAATTTACTCTTGATTTTTGTTGTCTACATGGATTTCAGGATTGCTAAATTTTATTTTATTTTGAGCATGCGTACTTGGTTTTCTTCTATTTATTTATTGTATTCTTTTCTAATTTTTTTTTGTTTAGCATCTTTTATTTCTAAATGTTGCTTGACATTTTTAATCAATGATTATTTGAAAAAAAAAAAGAATTGTGAAAGTTTATAATAATAAAAATAAAAAGAGAAATTGTGAATTGAGGTTAAGAGAAGGTAGAGCAAACCAATTAGAAAAAAAATCTAAAATATAGAAGGACTTGATTCTTCTAAACACTCAAAAATATAAAATGTATTTATAATTATTGATTATCAACAATCAATATTATAATTAGTTTCAATTTTTTTTTTCATATATGCACCTGATCTTTATAACAAAAACTCAACAACCACAAGTATAATTTTTTATCTTTTAAAATATAATTCTCACTTTAGAGGATTTTGTTTCAAAGTAAAAATGTTTTTTAATAAAGAAAAAAAACTTTTACTTTTAATTTAACTGTTGAACATATATATATATAGAGCACACAGATCGCCACTGGAGTCGTAGTATAAGACTATGGTCTCTTGAAGTGGAAAAAAATCGTTAATAAAGGCTTTAAAATTGTGGTAGTTTAGGTTTTGTCGTGGGGTCTAGTGTCATTATAAAAAACTTGGACCGTCCAAATTTTTTTCTATGAAAAACTAATTTCTAGAATTTTCACTACAATAAAGCTTTACCTAACTTGGCCGAATATTAGACACTAAAAGTCACGTGTATCAATGTCTATTACACTGCCATTAGCAACCGAAAGCACGTTAATTATTTTCAGAATCGTGCTTCATTTCCTCAGTCTTTTGTCGTACTTGTGTCTATAACTTTGCGGGTACATGTTTTCCCTATTAGATGCAGTATCCATTTATTTTTCCTTGTCTCCTGCTGCTAAACAGGTTTATGAAACAATTAAATCCTTCTCGGCAAATAAAGGCATATGACTTAAACTACATGGAGGGAAACATCACATAATTACCAAGAGATATACCAATCTCTCTCAGATTGAAGAGTGAAAAAAAGTTACTGCAAATATTACTATTAAGTAACCCATGGAATTGAGTTTGCTACAAAATATACCATCACACAATTTCAGATGGTCATCTACCATAAGTATAGAATAGAATGAGTTTGAATAACATAGATCACACAACTTAACCCACAGATAAATTCATTTTGTCTAAATCTCAACAATTTGGTAATTATCTTCTGGAAAAATCCTATTTTATCGAAATTGCATGAGTTTTTTTTTTAAAAAAAAATCAATAAAATTTCTCCTATTTTTACTAAGTTTTTCAAATTGTATAACATCAAATAAATCAAATAATAATATATTATCAATTTATATTATAAGTATAGGTCATAAAAACTATATAAAAGATACGTTGCATACATATAATGATATGTAAAAATTCAATATGAATCAATGCGTCTAACTTAAGCACATGATCTGTATTCAACTTTCTACAGATCCGAATAAGAAATATGAATAATTTGTTTACAGAAAGGTAGGAAAAAAATATATAGAACAAGTGTTGAAAGATTGATGGAATACAAAGTCGAGAATAGTTCATGGAAAAGTAGGGATGAAGAAGGGGCACCTGCTGGCTTATGAATGCTGGGGGATGGCCTAGTTTTGGGGAGAACATAATGATAGTGTTACAGGTTCGGCCTCCCTAAATTCCAAATATGGCACACATGTACATTGACCAGGTAGATCAGCTGGTAAATAATACAGAGTTGATGGGCTCAATTAACCTCCATCTGCTAGACCTTGTCACCCAAG
Source organism: Canavalia gladiata (assembly GCA_037954105.1). Taxonomy (NCBI): domain Eukaryota; kingdom Viridiplantae; phylum Streptophyta; class Magnoliopsida; order Fabales; family Fabaceae; genus Canavalia; species Canavalia gladiata. Next base: position 37,336,106 of record CM075662.1, on the reverse strand, counting down.
TGTCCAACAATAAGTGGCAGGGTTTCTGTTATCAATGGGTTTCTCATTGGCGGCTTCAATCTGTTCCAATGTTTGAACAACTTGTTTCATGGATGGCCTGAGTTCAGGGTAATATTGGATGCAATTCAGAGTGAGGTGAGCTAATTGTAAAGCTAAATTGGATGGATACTTGCTTTCTAAGTTGCCATCCATTGTGCTTCTCATTTTCCGTTCATTTAATAGATTCGATTTGAGCCAATCAATTAAGGGCTTTTTCTTACACAGGTTTCTGATTATATCCGATATCCGCTTCCCAGTCAGCATCTCAATCAAAACAATCCCAAATCCGTATACATCAGATTTAACATACAGGTGACCTGTGTTGATTGACATGACATAATTAGTGTCTCGCATTGTTTCCACACCAGGATGGATTAAGTTGAAGAAAAGAACCCATTGATTTTACCTGTGGTAATGTACTCTGGAGCTCCATACCCATGTGTACCCATAACCCGTGTTGACACGTAATTATGATCAGCAGTAGGACCAGATCTGGCTAAGCCAAAGTCTGATAACTTGGCTGTATAAGTCTGCCGCAAAACCAAAAGTGAGACTTGTTTTCTTGCATTCCCAACAATTCTTCAATAAAGCCCATGAATGTGATGCCAAATGATAAGATGAAACTTACCTCGTCAAGCAGTATTTTTGAAGTTCCAAGGTCTCTGTATATAATATTCTCCTCTAATGAGTGTAGGAAAGTTAGTGCTCTGGCTACTCCAAGCATAACCTTCAGCCTTGTGTCCCACGAAAGTGCGTGAGCATTAGCACCTCCTGCACAAGCAAAATCATGAATGTAAATGCGGGAAAATGACAAATTTATTTCTCCAAACTGCTCCTCATCTTGTTTGAATCAACAATTTGTTCAGCTCTCTTACTTCCAAATAGGTGGTTATCCAAGCTGCCCCGTGGCATAAATTCATACACCAGGTGTAGCTCATTCTCCTCTCTCCCAAAGCCCAATAGCTTTATAATATTGGGATGAGAAAGCCTTCCTAAGAAATTCACCTCTGTCTACACAAAACAAAGCATCGAAATAAACAAAACCCCCGTGTTGGATATATCTCAATTATTTTTATCTGGTGAAAAGTATTTCAAGAAAAAACGCATATCATGCAAGATACAATTATTTGAATCAATGTTTAATATATTAGAAGGATCAAAACATAAATAAAATAAAATTATAGAGACCAAAATCTAAACTTATAAAAAATTTAAGGACTAAAAATCAAACTTTTACAGTATAAAAACCAAAACCAAGATAAATTATACAAAGCATATGTATTTAAACCTTTTATTTTTGTAAAGTTAACAAATGTCAATACCTGCCATTCCTGAACTCCAAACATACTTTGAGGATTCCATTTCTTGACAGCAATAGTCAATCCATGACCTCTATTAGTAGATGTTCTATCCTTAATCCAACCCTTGTATACTTTACCGAAACTTCCCTCTCCTATGAATGTGTCCGCTCTGAAATTTTTAGTGGCTCTCCTCAGTTCTGGTAAAGTAAATACTTTGGCAGTATCCAATATCTGCCCAACATCGACCTCCTCTTCATCTCTTCTTAGTCCGTGTTTCTCACAGCCCCCAACAGACGTGGTTGGGTAGTTATTACTGCTGCTTGGCCCAGGCCCAGAGACATGGTTCGTTCCTACAGAGTGGCTGCTATGTCCAACGGAAGTAGAATTCCCCTTCTCAAGTAATCTAGCATTGCTCACATCTGCGGAATACTGATTGCTAGCTGAGACGTTGCCACACCAAGACAGAGTAAACTGGTCATGTTAAGTAACCCATGATCCTAAGGTGCTAAAATTTTTATAAATCTTTTTTCCTATTTATTAACATCAAGGATAAATGAAAAATTAATTAATACTTCATTTTTTTTTTTAAAAAGGTGGCATAGCTTCTGATTACCAGATTGCAGGAATTGAGGATTCCTTGCTCCTGCGGTAACTGGTCTATTGTTGCTCGAGTGGCTGCAAGTTCCAGAGAAAATAAAATTAATTCATGATTTGAAAAAAGGACATATATATTTGGCAAAATTGTTGGTTGTAAGTATACTAAACTAGTATTCAGTCTATCCTTTTATTAGCAGTTTAATAGTAATATAACTTTCCTAATCATGTATACATTGCAGATGTTTGTACAATACAGTTTCAAAAACAAGATTTACCCCATGCTTATATTCTATTGTTTATGCATCCAACAAGTAAACCGCAGAAATTCCAGACAAAAATTCCAATCCAAAGCTTTCACAGCTGTCCAAAAGTATATGGTGCATTGTCCATGTGGCGGTTATAATTCAAAATCACCCTGCATGAAAAAATGGAATCAGTACAAACTCTCTCATATTCTGTGTTAGATGATTTAATTGAATTTGCATATCTAGTCTATTGCATAATATGATGAATGATTGTTATTTAAGATAAAGTTCAATCCTAATTTATTATAAGTTGGGATGAAAGTGAACAAAGCTGTGTACATAAGTTTATGGCTCATTTGTTTAAAGTCTAACTAGGCTCAGCTTGTTTAGTAAACATATAGATTCGTGCTTATTAAAAAGTGTTTTTAAATAAACAAGTTAGGTCTAAGCTTATTATTTAACTTATTTAGAGGTCTATTTATATTTATATATTATATATGTATATTTATTTTAATATATTATATTTATATAATATTTATTTTATATTTTATTTACATAATATTAATATATATATATGTTTTAAGCTTATTTAATAGTCTTTTTATCTTGTGGATTTTTAAGTTTGCAAATTTTTTCAATTAATTATTTATATAGACTTTAAGTTTATTTATTGATCTTTTTTATAATGTAGGTTTTTAAACAGATTTGTAGGCTTGTAGGCAGATCTTCACAAAAAAAAAAAAAAACCAACCTTTAGCAACTAACAAGCTTGTACAAACTTGAATTCAACCGGATCTACAAGCTTGTACAAACTTGAACTCAACCGGATCTACAAGCTTGTACAAACTTGAACTCAACCGGATCTACTTCTGTCCCTAATTGCAAGAAAGAAAAAATTTTACTTTAATTGGAACTATGTGCATAAAAGATCAATTTTAAATTAAAACTTATAATTAAGATATCTTTAATGTTATTAACTTTTCTAGGTTACCCTGCATAAATGGGCTTTGAAGGTTCTAGGTTACCCTGCATAAATGGGCTTTTGAAGGTTGGAGTTATGTTAGAAAGGAATATTGATCAATCGAAAGTTTCATGTAATAGTAATGGATTGCAAGTTAAGAGAATGTAAAAGTTTTAAAGCCTAAAACGATGGAAAACTGAATTATAATACTGATGGTTAAATAGTATAAATCGGAATGAAAATGAAAATGAGCAACCATTGAAATGAAGGTCACAAAGAAAGAAATTATGGGGATGAAAAACAGTGAAATATTATAGAAACGAAAATCTTATTTGATATATTTTTTTGTGGGTAAAATTAACAACCAAAGCAACTATATATCCACTCCCATAACAACGGTAAAAGCTCATTGACAAGAGATCCAGATGCTCCATACATACATCATATAATTGATTTCAGGCTGAAGCATTTCTATGGGGAAAGAAGACGAAGAAGTAAGTTTTGTTGAAATGTTGGTTTACCATTTACCTACTAGGAGTTGGGATGAGCGCTTGACGAAGAATTGAACCTGATGGAAGACTCTAACAGTTTCCCATAAATTGAAGCATTTGGTTGTGGAATATGCAATGCAATAAACCTAGATTCGTTTTTCAAATGAAAACGTCTTCACCACGTCACGACTCAGCTCAAGTTCTTTCCACCTTCCTCGAAATAATTTGGAAGGCACTGATCTTTTGTTTGGAACCAAAAAAAAATTAATATTTTTTATTATTCTTCATTTTCTTTCAACCTAAGCACATCCATAATGAATGGTGAGAATTCATGGTTACATTATTATCAGTCACCAATAGAAACTTCTGATAAGCAATAAATATGCCAAAAAATAAAGCGAGACCATGGGAGACTTTGATACATTATAATATGGAAAATGGCCGGTGTACACTGACAGTCGTAAATACATTTAAAAATAAAATAAATAATATGATTATGAATTATAAAAAATAAGATAAAAATATATTTATTCAATAATTATATTTTCTTTTATTTATTTATTTTCATCTATCAATAAATATTATAATTTTTTTACGGTTACTTTTAGGTGAGAATAATAAAACTTTAAAAAAAAATTATATTTCTATCCATCTTATTTTTCTCTCTTTATTTATCCGAAACATAGAAAGCATAAAGAGGACAGCTTAGCTTCAAACCAATATACAAAACTTAACTGAGAAGTTTTTGCCATTAGATTCCGGAAACTAAAGAAGACAGTTCAACGTTAAACCAATATACTAAACTTGACTGAGAAATTTTTGCCATTAAATTCCGAACACAGATGTAATATTTTATTTACATTTCATCACTAATATGCTCAGTTGACATTAATTTGTCTTACCGTACGATTGGAGTAATAAAAAATAAGACAAAACGATATTAATTATATTATTTAAAATAGAATAGAATGTAATATGTTTATTATAAATTTATAATTAATATTTTCCTTTCTTGATTTGGATTATAAATTGAAATGAGATGAAACAAAACTATTTACTATTTTTTATTATTTCATATATTTTTCAAATAATAAAAAAATTGTGCGGTTAAATAATAATATAATCATTTTAGTTTATCTCAATTTACTTTTTTCTATTGGACTAATAATATGTCTTAAAATTGAAATTTGTGCAATGAAATGTGTATCATCTAGCTAATAAAGATCAGCACGTTAACCACCATCTGGTCTGCCTTGTTGTTGAACTAGCCGGGAATGAGGAAGCCGTTTTCTGTTATTATCAGCTGGTTTCTCATTGGCTGCTTCAACATGTTCCAATGTTTCAACAATTTCTTTCATTGATGGCCTTATTTTGTGGTTTGCTTGGATGCATTTGAAAGCAAGTTGAGCCACTTCTAAAGCTAACTTGGTTGGATACTTGCCTTCAAGTTTAGCATCCATTGTGCTTCTTATTTTCCCTCTATGTAGTAGACTTGTTTTGAGCCAATCCTGCAAGGACTTATGCTGACACAAACGCATTATGTCACCTATTCTCTGGCCAGTCAGTATCTCCACCAAGACAATCCCAAATCCATACACATCACTTTTCACGTACAAATGACCTATACGATTGCCATTAGAAGATTTAGTGTCTTGTCCAGTTTCCATGGCAGGTTTATGAAAGGTTTTAAGAGTAAATTTGTTGACAATACCTGTGGCAATGTACTCAGGAGCAGCATACCCATGTGTTCCCACAACTCGTGTTGATACATGAGTCTGATCGGCAGAAGGAACAGATTTGGCTAAGCCAAAGTCTGATAACTTGGTTGTGTAATTCTGTGACAAGTAAAAATTAGATAAGTTTTTTCTTGCATTTCCATGAATTTTTCAAGAGTAAGCTATATTTTGTACAAGATCCTCCCTTTAGTCCTGTGGATACTTTTTTATAATGTATTAAAAGAAAACGTAAATACACTTAATATTTTGAAAACATAAAAAAGAAACAAAAAACACAAGTAGTTTCTTCATTTAGTAAGTAGAAAGATGTGAATTAGAATATTTCATTCTTCAATAGCATGCAAGCTGCAAGTTAAGAAATGAATTTTATCTTTCATTTTTCAAGATGAGCTAAATGTGATCATGGGATATTCAATGCCCAAACATTAAAATGAAATAAATACCTTGTCAAGTAGTATGTTTGAGGGCTTAAAATCTCGGTATATAATCTTCTTTTCCAAGGAGTGGAGGAAATTTAGTCCCCTAGCTGCTCCAATCATAGCCTTTAGCCTTGCGTCCCAGGAAAGTGGCCGAACATTTGCACCTCCTTCAGAAGCAAAACCATGTAGCATAGATCAGGGAAAATAACAAATCCCAAATTGGTACACATGCTAAGAAAATTTTTTGTGGGTATCCTAGGATTCTATAATGTGATCAGCTCTTACTTCCAAAGAGGTGGTTATCCAAGCTGCCACGATGCATAAATTCATACACCAAGAACAGCTCACTATCCTCTCGCCCAAATCCCAACAACTTAACAAGGTTGGGATGAGAAAGCCTTCCTAGGAAATTCACCTCTGACTGCACAAAAAAGTAAGAATATAAATATTAAACAGAAGCCACATACATATAAAAGATGTGATCCTAATTTTGCAAGTGTTACTAATTACAATACCTGCCATTCAGCAACTCCTTGCCTGCTTCCAGAATTCAACTTCTTGATGGCAATTGTCAATCCCTCACCTCTATTGGATGCTGCTCTATCCTTAATCAAACCCTTGTACACTGTACCAAAACCCCCCACTCCTAACACAGTGTCAGCTCCAAAATTTTTGGTGGCTGTTCTTAGTTCGGCCAAAGTAAACACTCTCAAGTTTGGAGCATCCAAGATCTGACCATAAGGAAACTCCTCTTCATCTCTCACTCGAGAGGCATGGCTATTCTCAGAGCCCCAAAGGGATGTACTAGTATTATTGCATGTTGAGTGGTTGTTACTACTACTAGGCCCAAAGAGCCTGCTGATTCTTCCAGAGTGGCTACTGCGCCCAAGAGAAGTAGAATTGCCATTCTGTATTAATCTTCTAGTGCTGAGACCAGAAGAAAACCGATTGCTCCCTGAGACATTGTAACAAATAATGCCGAGATGCTAAAGTTTTAATAATGAATTCACATCATAATGAACTTTTGCTAATGCCAAGGATTGTCTTCCATGTTCTACAGTACTCAATTGCTTGCTTTCAATTGCATACAATTATGTTGGCTTCTCAGCTTGATTCGTTGAATTATGTTAAAACTTGATGAAATGAAACTTGCCAAGCATGAAGAGAATCAAAATCACAAAAAAACAATTGAGTACTTTTCTCCATGCTTTAAGGAAGATCAAGAAGTAAGGAGGAAAAAAAACATGAATTGATTATGCACTTATGCGTAGCAACCAAAGCAACAACAAGTTCTCTCTCATTCCTTGAAAATATTTGATTTCATATGCATGACATATAACATTTGAACATGAAGAGTTTCTGTAATTGTATGGAAAGAAAGTGTTGTGACATGTTGGTTTACCTGATTGATTGTTGGGATTAGGAGCAGTATTGGAGTTGGGGTGAGAAGGTGGAGAAGCTGATTGAAGACTCCAACAGTTACCCATTTAGTTGTTTCTGCTCTTTCCTTTGGAGGAAAGCAGAGGAAGAATAACAGAGAAATGATGAAAGGCTAATCTGACTTTATTTTATAGTGACAGTGAAAAGAGTAATTGAAAACAAATTACTTGTCACGTGTCCTTTGAAGAGTGAGAAGTGAGAACACCCTCAAGATAAAGGTTGTAAGCTAGTCCCTGTATTGTTTGGGATGCTGAGTGGTACAAACGAAGCTTCCAAGAATACTACCAGCAAATGCAATGCTATTCACTTTTTGCATGGTGCTGCCAATGACATTGGTAGCTGGCGTGTTGATTACAATTCTCAACATGGCTGCAAATATTTAGTAGCTCAATTTATATTTCTTTTTAACCACTGTCAATTTTTTTAAGATATTATCTCCTATTTTATAAATATTATTAATTTTAATCTTTAATGTTAAAAAATCTTTGCTAATGGACAACATTGTTTAAATAAATATAAAGTTTAATTAATTCCTAAAAGTTATATTCTACATATTTTTAGTTTTAGAAGATATGGATGTGTACAATAATTATATTTTAATTTTTTTTAAAAGTATAAAACAAGATAAAATATGAATAAAGTTAACACAAGAATTAAAAAGTATAAATATTTATGAAGATAAATAAAATAAATAAATAAAATTTAAAAATTAAATTGTATATATTCTCATTTTTTTAAACCTGAATATAAAAATTTTAAAGGCAGGAACCAAAATAAATAACCTTTATAAAATGAAAATCTAAAATCATAAAAAAAAATAATAAAAACTAAAGGTAAAATTAAATTTAAAATTAAAACTAAAAAATAATTAAAGAATTTATTAATAATCCCAAAAGCTTTACAGCAGTATTATTACCATTTAATTTCTGTTAAGTAAATTTAAATATGAAAAAACAATGACGAAAATGCATAAATACTATAGAAAAGACTTGTATAGCATGCTGTTGACACTTAGTTGCTGTAGATAAGCTCAGCAAGCTCGCAGAAAATGAATGGAATTAATATTTAGCAAAAGAAAAAAAAGATTTAGGTTTTTGAGTTGCATTACATCATACCATACGGCAATTCGGCGCTATCTGTCAAATATATTTGGCGTGACGAGTTTTGGTTTTATTCTTTTTTATTAAAGCATCACTCTTCTAGAGAAACCTAAATTCAAATCATCGGCCACTTTTATTCATTATCAATCCCAGCAATAAAAGTCAAGCAACACATAGATAAACAGAGTAGACAATCAATTTACAACACGTGGTGGAAAAAAAGACAAACTTTAGCTGTCAACTAAATTTATTAAACTGATTTATAAAACACTTCATTTATAAAACTTCATTATTAAGTTTTATTGCAAAATCACTTTCTGGTAAATATGTTGTTATTATTAGCTTCCATTTAAATGTCAAATATTTTTGAATCTTAGATTTAGCTTCCGCTCTTTCTTAATCTTAACCCTTTCTAAAATATAAATCTTTAACTGAAATTATATTTTTCATAATTTTTTTCTAAATCAATAGTACAGTGATATTTTATGTACTATTTTAAAAACAGATTCTGATTTTATTATGAACCGAATCACACTTCCACAACAAATTATGTACTTAAGTAATCTCAAGTCAAATGTTCCATTATAAAATTATTAATTATCCATCTCCTTCTATAATTTGTAAGAGAAAGCTGTTAAAAGTTTTAAAATTATATATCGTGTTTTTAAAAGCTTTAAAAGAATGGTTGTGGCAAATGACAGTACAATAAAAATTATATACCTCAAATCCACATTTAAGGCAATAAAACATAATTCTCTAAAATAAAACATCTAACTACTTTATACCAATCACTTCAAATTCACTTTTAACTAAAATCAATTTATAAAATTAAGCATTCATCCAATTTTTTCCTGTCTTCCAGTTCTATTTTGTTAGGTTGTTAAAATCACAAAATTTTAGTTTAATTTAGTTTTATAAGTATATTTATATATTTAATAGCATTTAAACTAATTTAATTTCTACACTGTATTAAATTAATTTAAACATATCTTTTAATAGTTCCAAATACTATGTGCAGGTATGTGGTGGTGATATGACGTGAACAACAATATCACAGTTTTTATATTGTGAAGGCATGAACAAATTACAGTAATTTCTTCCACCCAGTGAAATTTGAACTACACTATGTTACACGGATTAGAAGAATAACCATGACAAATACACATGTCATTACAAACATCATAAGCCACGTTAAGCAAGAAGTCTTGGAACTCTCCGAGTATATTGCCGTTGCTCGTACATTGGCCCGACCGGTGCTTGCCAAACTATGCTCAATGGCCTTCTCAGTAGAATCAAGTATCTGCAAGCCAGACACAATCAATTCAGTAGTTTGACACCTCATTTTTATGTGAGATATAATCAACAAAAAGTAAGTTTATGACTAATGAATCAACATATAACATGCACTCGGTGGATGTAAAAGTAATGAAATATAACAGCACCACTATAGATGTAGGCTACAATATGAAAATAAATCTGTTATAAGACAAACTTCCAAGAAGATGATAAGTATATTAATGTCATAATATAACTATTAGATATTGGAGTTGAGCCTAACTCAACTCCAAAAAGCTAACCTATAGGATGAGATTTGTCTTCACTTTATATACTTAGGGTTGACTTTACCCCTAGATCAAGTGGGACTTCTAATAATAACTATGCAATGAATATTCAATCTTTCTGATTGAATATGGAATGGTGCATCTATGGTATAGCTCACTTCCATCAAGGTTGCCATATAAAAGATATTTTATGAGAGATATTATAAAATAGAACTTTATTGGAGATAAAACAGGATTTTCTTGTAAAAAACTTTGTGCTGGATGAGAACTGTATTGACCACCACACCACGGTCACAAGGTATTAACACTCCTTTTTCTTCACTCTTGTTACATGCTAAAATGAGATGCACATAGCATCATCATCTCATACAACCGTTTAGCAGTTAGACAAGCAGGATTGAATGAAAATATGAGAATTGGACCTTCTCAGTATTTTGCAGAGACTGGCTCATCATGAGACTACTTTCTTTGAGTTGTTTTGCCAACACCACCATCTCATCAGTCAAATCCTCTTGAAGCATTCTAGAGGAAAAATGTGAACAACAAAATACAATTGAGAGAACAATGATGCAGAATAAAAGAAAAGCATATAGAGAGTAAATATAAATGACAATAGCAATCATTGCCGCAATACATTTGCACACATAATTTAATAGCAGTTGTATGAATATTGGCATCATAATAAAAGTGATTCAGAAACATCCTTAGGACAAATTAATGATGATCAAATAAATTCCCAAATATGTATGATCCTAGTAGTCAACCATATTAAGTCAGTAACACAAGGTAACTGGTTACTTACCAACAATATATATCCCACTGACTGACCTTAAAACATTAGTGCATATCGTGAAGGAAAAATATACTATGTTTTCTAAACAAATTGACATATGAACTTAAGGCTTGTAGGTTATGGGCTCTACAATGCAGCAGTAGTGAGTACTGACTCACCACATTACATAAACTACAAATAACAACTGAAGTAAACAGCACCTGTGCTTTTCAATGTGTGCATGTGCTGCAGCATCAAGTTTAACAGGTGATGCTTGATCAGTCTCAGCAGGCTCATGCGCTCTATCTTCAGTACTTGAGGAAGGTCTGTTCAATGAATCAGATGAGTAACAGTAAAACAGCCTACAAAATACACATAGCAGTATGAAAGCTAAAAAACTTACACAGGTCTTCGTCTCAATCCAGAAGAAAGGAGTATTTGCTTTTTTTCCTCAATTTCAGAAGGATTTTCCTTAACAAAATTCTTTTCAAGGTTCTCCTCAGATACTTGTATGTCAGGCTGAGTTAAAAATTTCAAGAGGTTAAATGGTTAAGCCTGTTTGGCCAAAACTAAACAAAAAAAAAAATCAAATCACAAAAATCCAAGCCATGCTTATATTTTATATACAGTTTTCACATACTATAGCAAATGTATTATGATTTTTTCAGTTGTGTAATAAATCCTCAAGGTTGGTTTGGTTCAGTGGGTGGGAAAAGAAGATGAAGCTAAATGATTTTGAACTACAAGCAATATAGCTGAGAAATAGAGTAAAACGAGAGAGATGTGTTGAATTTGAATCTCAATAGGAAAAGGAAAGCATGCCACTTCCAAGGTTTTCCCTTTCTACAACTGAGGTAGTGCTCAAGCTATTCAATACAAACAATTCAGAATTCCTGTCTTCTGCCCTTTACCCCTATATAAGCTAAGCCCCTGCCACTATCCCTTTCAACTGTCTAACAACCTAACAGTTTTAACTATCTTATTCCATCTAACAAATCTAACTGCCTTGCCTTACTTCTGTCAACTTTCTTTATTTTCTCTTGGATTCTATGAAGATGAACATTTTTACTTCCATGTTTCATACTTTTTTTGTTTTAATACCAAGCAAGTGTCAAGTGATATCCAATATCCATCATAAAGTTTCCACCTGATCCCCATCGCTTAATAGATCGTAAGTTTATGTTACTGGTATGTCTTTGAAATACATATTTTATATAATGCTTTTATTTTCATAATGTAATTAAAATTTCATACATTGTATCAACATTAAACAGGCACTGGCAAACTTGTCCAAAGCAACGTAGGTGGCTTATGAGCATGTCTAGCTATAGGATTCTCTTCCTGCCTCTTGGGAGGCAGTCATCTATCATGATCAACAGTAATGCTGTGAAATAAAAATTTCACTCAATAGATAGATAACTGTTTTCAATTCTAGCTCATCCTTTCCCCTTCATTTTCTTTGCCCAATGCCCACCATACAATACTAGTTCTATCTTACATGCTATTTCACCAGTTCCTAAAGAAATTCAAATAAATTCCATCCTTTGGCAATGAAGCTGTCCTTTGTTTTAGATTGGTGCAAAGAAAGGAAGCTTAAATGTTTAGTCAGTTAGTCTAAAGATCTTTTTACATTTCAATAGCTCTCCAAGATACAAAAGTTAAAAATACATACCACCTGGTTAACCAATTTTGAAGCAACGGTTTCAATCTTCTCAGAATAGTCATTCAACATAGCCTTTGAAATCCTGCATATCCAGAGCAGAGCACATATATACACAAACGAATGCACACATATTCAATATAGAAACACAAAATGTAAAGGAATATAACAGCTTCAATTTATAAGCTAACAAGAGAAGAAGATAACGATCAAGGGGATGTACAAAATGAAATAAACTATCAAATCAGTTTACTTTAAAGAAATATAATCATTTCTATAAATCCTAAATCTTATCAAAAAGCTGAAAAGAGGGGCAGGAGCACAACGTATGTTCAATGTCAGTCATATTTTCAAGAGAGTTCCGAGTAAATAATAAAGTAAATCCATTCCTTTATTCCGTAGTCTAAATATCAGGATTATCATAGTATTACTATGTTAGGTACGTTATTGGGCTGGGCCTATACTAGTTGCTCTATAGTTGTTTTTTAACTTAGAATATTATTATAAATAGAAGTATTCAATTAGTGTTCTATATTACAACATCACAATTAGTCAGAATTTTAGTGAAATCTTCTCTCTTCTCTCCTTTCCATCTAATTCCTAAAACTTCAACATATATTAATTTTTAACTGTTCAGATGCAAACAAAGCAAAGTCAAAACTTTACCCTACTTAATTGAAGGGGTTCTTGAGGAAAAAATTTGGGGTGGCCGTATGATGTTTTGATAGTGATTAGGATAAAGTATGCCTAATTTTTTTTTTATTACATATTTCTATTCTATGTAACTTTTAAGACTTTTGGGGTGGCCATCTGCCCCCTCCCCCTCCCAAAAATCCCTGCAAAGATCTTTCCTTATTATTTAAGGTATGTTAAAATTCATGGTATGATACGCAAGCGTTAAAATTAACAGATGACCAAGTTGCAATTTATAAACAAGCAATGAAATTATATAATCTCACTTACAATTCCTAGACATCTATATATACAAGATTGTAAATAAAGAGACAGACAGTACCTCGGTAAGCCTTCTGGTGTCCTCTCTTCAGCCAATTGTTCCAATTGTTCTCGCAAAGTAGCAACATACTGCAGAATGCCAAAATCAACAAATGATTGTTTCTCAGAGTTAACAAATGACTAAATTAATAAAATATTATTTCAAAAAAAAAAGATTATAAGCCAGCTGAGATTAGCATAACCCAATAAGTTATCTTCAGACTTACATGTACAAGTTTTGCCTGGTTTTGTTGCTGAGGAGCAGCTGCAAGCAGCCTTCTTAAGTTTACTTCTGTTTTACTGATTCCCATTCCTAAAGGGTTTCATAACAAATTATCAATAAATCAAAAATCACCGGGCAAAGAAACAAAGGTTGTTAAGTATCAAAGTGAAAATAATAATCTTACACTATATATTCTCAGTAAAGCTTATCTAGTCAAGCTACCCAAATTTTTAACACCCAAAATATCAAAGAAACCACTTTAACATGTTTAAAGTTGAACAATTAATATTCTCTTCGAAGCCTTCACATACTTATGCATTTTATTGCGGTAGTAAACTAGAAAACATAGTAAACCAGCAGAAACGAAAGCAAGGCTGAAAGCACCCACAAATATATAAAAAAAAATGCAATATATAACAAAAAACACGTCACAACCCCATTGCATCCAAATTCACAGACGCTTCCAGCTCTCGTTTATTTCTAAACTAAAAGTTAAAATAAGGAGAACATTCACTCCAGTGGCGAGAAATGAAGAAATCGCGGGATTTTGATTATTATTTGCGGACCTCGATGTATAAATGTTTAGGAAAACTCATGAAAGATGAATTGAGTGGGGCGAGGAAATGCAGTTGCGTACCAGAGAGAAGAGGGAATGAAAGAGCAGATTTGCGTACCAGAGAGGCAGAAAGAAAGAGTTGCTCATAAACGAAAATAAGGAGCCAAAGGGAGAAGTCCAGCACCGGTTTGGAGTTTGATTTGGGAATTTCTGAAACAGAAATCCGAAGGAGGAAGAAACAAATCCTAGAACAGTAACTGAAACCTTTATGATAAAAGTGTTTTATAGCTAATTATTAATTATTTTACCTGAAATTATAATTATTAATTATTAGTTTTATTTAGCTAAATTCTGTAAAATTAATTTGTGTTTTTATCTATTTATTTTGTTTTATAGTTAATTTTTATAAAATTAATTTGTATTTTTTATCTATTTCTTTTAGTATTATGACTATTAATTGTTTTATAATTAATTTTTGTAAAAATAATCTGTGTTCTTTATGTATTTTTTTAGGTTGATCATAAATTGTAATATTTTTTTTTATAAGATAAAAAAAAATTATAACTAGTTTTTATAAGTTTATTTTTATTAGTAATCATTAAATTTTGAACTTATATTTTTTCTAAAGACAAAATATATTAGTTATTTTATATTTGAATAATTTCAAATAAAAAAAATATGTAAGTACCTCGATTTTTTAGTTTTACACAACGATCTAAGTATAATTAAAATTTTTATTTTTCTTTTTTTATAAAATAACTATTTTATTTTACAAACAAAAGATGTTGTAGTAGCTAAGATATAATAAAATGTAGGTTTAAAAAAACCTTTTTACAATAATATTTGGATATTCATATGATAAAAAATGAGATCTACATGATGTTAAAATTGTTTAAAGACATGTACAAGTGTTTTTTAAACCGCTTTACCTCTTTATTTTTATAATATTACATATTTTAAAATATTTAGATATTTATATGATGTATAAAACATGTTAGTCCGCACATATATAAAACTTTAAAAATCTGAATTAATGATTAGAATATTCCTATAAACTGAGCTCTAAAGTATATCCAAACCTGTTAAACTCATATTTTATGACAGTGTTTTGAAGAAACAATTTCTAGCTTCTCAAAACTAAATTTTATGGGTAAGAGTATATATTTTAATATTTTTATTTTGTATTTATTATAATTATTTTGTAAAAAATATTTTTAAAATTTTCACAACCTTTCAATTTTATAAATATTGATAAAAAAAATACCTTTGCTATATAAATTTTTTTATTTTTTTAATATTATATAAATTCTTTTCTATTGTTGCTATATAATATAATTAAAGGTTAGGAATTAATTTATTTTAAAAATAATCTAGGTTAGAATTATTTTTTTTATATTTTTTAGGATGTAAATTATATATATTAAATTTTAGAAAAATATAAAATTTACACATATGAAATTTACTTATATTTATTCTTTAAGAGAAATCAAAATTTACCTGATCCAAAACAAATTAAAAAATAACTATTTATTTTTGTTAGACAAATTAATTAAATTTTAGTTTATTTTATAATGTAATAAATATTTAATTTTTAAGTATGTATAAAGATAAATTATTTTTATTTTCTAAAAAATACAAAAATAATTATATAAAATTCACTTAGGATATTATCACGTTATTATATATTTTTACATTTTGATATGGATTATAGATTCTAACAAAAGTTATAATATCTAATTAATATTAAATTATTATATTGAGAAAAATAAAATTAGGATATTTAATTTTTTTAATCTATAGAACGTTGGAATTTAATTTGATTAATACAAATAGATTTTTATGTTTATTTTAAAAAAGTGTTATGTCAAAGTGAAATTTTGTTTCTGTGATTATATATAAAAACAATTTTATTAAAATATAAAAATGTTATTATTTTAAAATTATTAAAATATTATTTTTATAATATTTCTATGTAATAAAATTTAAAATTTTATAAATATACTTAATGAACATATAGCTAATTATCAAATATATGTTAAATTTTATTAAAAATATATTCAACAAATTTTATCAACCTTTTCATCTCATATAAATTAAAGTTTGGGAATTTTTTATATAAATTTTTTACTTTTAAATTACATTTTTGTATTTGTGCATTTATTATTGGTACAGGTAAAGAAGTTTTGAGAAAACTATATTTACGATATAAAATTTGAAATGTAAAATAATTAAATTCATATAAAAAATTAAATATATATTTTTAAATTTTAATTTATTTAGTGCCTAATTTAACAATAAAGTTGAGTATTAAAAAATGTTTAAAATTTTAATTTTATTTTAAATTTTTATTTCCGATATTTGAAAGTCATTTTAAAATTAAAATTATGATTCTAAAGTTTAATTCTATAAATTTAATATAATTATAAATAATTTATTTTCCAAATTTTAATTTTAATTAAACTATTATTATTATAATTATCATTTCTACAATTATTATTATTATTTTTATCATTTATAAATTAATTTTTATTTAAATTTAATATAGTCTTAATCATAACTAATTTTAACTAAATTTCTTCACAGTATAATTAAAATTTTATTTAAAAATAAATTAATTAAATTACATTAACAGTTTAAATTTTTCACTCTACGGCCTGAGGAGTGAATCTAACTATGTGTGAGTCTAGATTAAATTTTAAAATAAAAATTATTTAAAATTAACATATTTTATTTAAGATCTGTTTTGATAAAGAAGACAGAAAAGGATGTGAGACTATAATCAAATAGCAATAGAAAAATATTAAGATTATATTTTAGATAAATTAAATAATAACAGAATATGATATAAATTATATTCAAATAATAGAATTATTTTATTATAATTAAACATAATTTTATTAATAATAAATTGTAATTTAAAATTTGTGAATTTTTAAAATAAAATAAAATTAAAAATATTACAAGATATGCTTCTCTAATTTCATTTTTTGAAGATGAAATATTGTAAAATATTAAATAAGAAATAATAATAATAATAATTTAAATCATAAAAATTATAATAATTATTATTTTTCACTATTTATATTTATATTATTAATATTTTTATAATTATTAATTATTAAATTATTATTACTACTACTATTATTGTTATATTATTAAAATTATAAGAAAAAAATGTTATAATATTCTATCACTTTCTAATTGACTTTCATAATATAAAAATTACACTAAATAAAATAATATAAAAAAATAAAATGATAAATTTATCATATTTTACTGGTTAAATAAATATTAAAAATAAGATAAGATGAAAAATATTATCTTATCATTTTTTTTATCATGCATAACCTTCAACCATTTTCTTAAACATTATTTTTATAGTGTATTTGATAAATTTAACAGGTAAATTAATTAAAAATTAAGAAATTAATTAGAACTTAAAAATACAAAGTAAAAAACTGGAAAGCTAATAAGTTAGTAATTGAATAAAAAATATTTAATAAAATTAATTATTATAAATGATAAAATTAGTCGTTTAAGAGGAGTATATATTTAATCTACTCAGAATTTCGTTTGGCCTCATTTGTATATTTAATACATAAGTTTTAGATTTTCTAAATAAAAAGAAAAATTTAAATTTATAAAAAATCCTTTTAAATCTTACAAGAGACCTTTTATAATATATATATATATATATATATATATATATATATATTATTCTTATAAATTATTTAATATGTTATATTTATATTTCTAAACTTCATAAAAATTTAAGCTCATATATTTTTTCTCATCATTTATATATATAAATTTTAGATTTATTTATTAACTTTATTATATTGTAAACTTTATAATAAAATAAATTTTATTAAAAATAAATATGTAATAGATAATAGATTTAAGTTGAGATTTGAAAAAATTAAAATATACTAGACTTATTTTACTAACCTGTTCAAAATTTGATTTAATCTTATTTATTTATTTAACATATGTTTTAAAATTTTAAAAATATTTTTTTAAATAAAAAAGTTAGATTTAAATTTATTAAATTTTATAAAGATCAATTTTATATACATAAATTTTTTTAAATCAATAATTAGATTGATAAATTTTGTATTTTATATAATATTATTAAATTGATGTAAATATTAAAATTTAAAATTTATTAACTTATATATATATATATTATAATTTTATAACTTATTTAATATATTATATTTATATTATTAAACTAAGTAAAATTTTAAACTTGCAATTTTTTTATGAAATATATTTATAAATTATAAATTTATTTATTAACCTTATTATATTATAAAATTTATAACAAGACACATCTTATAATAAAAATATAATAAATAATAGGTTCAAGTTTAAGTTTTAAAAATTTAAAATATATTAAGTTTTTCTCCTATGATTTTTCTTAATCTTATGAACTAATTGACAAATATAAAATAATAAATAAAAATATAATTAATTAATATATTAAATTTTGACAAGTTTGATCTATTTTTTAAATAAAAAATATTTAATTAAATAAGTTAAACTTTTTTATAATACATTTTTTATATAAATAAATTTTAAATATTACTTTAAAAATTAATCATTTTTATAATATTAATTTTTTATAAAAAAATAAATATTTTATTTTAAAATAATAAATAAAATAAATAATATATATATATAATTAATATAGTAAATAAAATATTTATTAATCAACAAACAATAAAATATAATCAAGTGAGGAATATATTACAATAAAATATCGATGCATATTATCATTATTTATAGTTTAATTGATTAAAATAATAACTTTTGGATTAAATATAAAAAAAATATGTATAAATAGTAATATATATTTATTAATATTTAAATATAAAATTATTAAATCTATTTTTTTAATTTATTTATTATTAAATAAAAAATATAAATAAATGAATGATATTATTTATATATGGAATGATTATTATTGTTTAAAAGTAAAAAAAAAATTAGTATTGTTTTATTAACATATTAAATATTAATATATAATTTATCAACTATTAATTATTTTAAAAATTAAGAACCTATTTTAAAAATAAAAAATAAAAATTTCAGAATCATAGAAGGATTACTAACACATTAAATTTAATTTTTTATCCATTAATTTTGTACAAAAAATAATAAAATATAAATATTATTATAAAAGAAAGAATATTCATTAAAATCATAAATAATTGAGAAAGGGGTTCCATATCACTCCTAAAAGACGGACGGCAGGGAGGGAGGAGGTGGTGAGATAGAAGATGGGTACAAAACAAAAGACATTTAAGAATAATTGTTAATATTGTAATTTAACTACACAATGTGACACTGAAACCAAAAGCTCAACCCTTTCCATGAGTTATTAGGAGAGCGCATGATGAAGTGATGATCTCTCCATAACAGAGTTACCTGCTTGTTGCAACTACTTGGACCCAATTTAGTCAATACTTTCTTCTGCAGAAAATGACAATAAAATATTCTTAGGAAGACCGCAAAAAATTTTATTTAACCAATAAAATAAATGAAATACTAATCAAGCAATTACCATTTGTTTGTAGTTGGTTTTTATTTTCTTTTACTTTCTGATTGAGCAACAAAAAAATACTAGCATAATATGAATATTATATTATAATTTTTTTACACATTAATATAAGTTATTTATTTTTTTTTAAAATTAACTGTCCAATCTGAATGTGGATGTATAATCACTGTTTGTGTGTGATAAATGATAATATTAGTTCTAAATCTAATACTATTCTTGATTATCTACAAATATACTATGATACCTAAGTATAAAAGTGGGATGATATTTTCCGACATTAGACTAGGTGAAGATAAATATACAATCATATCATTCTTAATTAAAAATGATTTCATTTGTTCGTAATTTTGAATTAATTAAATAATAAATAATTGTATCATTCTTTAATTAATAGATTTAAGATGAAATAAATTTAAAATTTATAAAATCATTGCTAATATTAAATTTTAAGTTGATTATTAATTTGTCAAATTTAACCATATTTAAAATGTAAAATAATTCATTTATTAACTCTGGTTCACGCCTCACAGCATTGACCAACACATATAGTAATTTACTACTGCTCTAACAAACTTAAACTTATCACTTATTTTATATTTTTGTCTTTTATATATTTCGTTTGACACATTCCTCAATCTAAAACATAAAAAATTGTGCATCAACAAGGAATAATAAATTAAACCATAAAATTTAAATATGTTTTTCTAATGTGTTCCATAACATAAAATAATCAATAGTAAACAATAAAATTTTATTAAAAATTATAATATTTATGTTAATTAACGTATTAAATTATGTAATTTTAATAAAAAGTTATTATATATGTATTTTTGCATATGATTAAATATATTATAAAATTTAATTTAGATTAATCAAGTTATAAAAATATAAAACAGAAAAGTGATATGTAGATAAGAAGCCAATAAAAATTAATAAATAATTTTATAAATAAAATTTCACATATATGTATAATTTAAATTAGATTTAAAATCGCATCTAAAATTAAACTAAAGAAAAATGAATTATTTTAATTTCTTCGATATTTGATTGTTGAATTCCCGATTTTCAGTCGGATCCTTGTGATTTAGATTGGATAGCATCGAAATAAATCATCCCTAATTAATACTCTTACAAAATTTTTTTATCTATTTATAAAATTTGTTTCTATTTATTGTACAATTTAGTTTTTTAAAAAATAAAAATTATTTTTATATTTATAATGGTAATAAATGAAAAAATAAAAATTATATATAAAAATAAATTAACAAATTAAAGAATTAATATCAAATAATTATATTTTTTAATATTCATATATTTTTTTTTTCTTTTTCTGCAAATAAAAAGAAACCGTGGGAGAAACTCGTAACTTTACCTAACATTGACAAGTGTGGCTTTGAGAGGTGGAAGTGGAACTTCTTGAAAACCAAGCAAAGACAAAGCAGAATTCAATTCAGCTCACGCAACTGTCGTTTATATCATCATTCCTCGAAAACCTTAGCTAAATCTGCAACCGGAAGAAAAAAGGAAGAAGGAGACACAAAAATCAAAACCAGGCACAGAGAGAGAGAAAAACAATGTACGTGGATCACGCATTCTCGATTTCGGATGAGGACATAATGATGGAGACATCGTACACGGTGAGCAACAAGCCTCCCATCAAGGAGATCGCCCTCGCCGTTTCTCTTCTCGTATTCGGAACCCTAGGCATCATCATCGGTTCCCTCATGGCCTACAACCGTGTTGGCGGCGACACTGCTCACGGTAACAACTCCCCCTTTTATAATTCAGATTATAATTTTTTTTTAAATAAAAGGGCTTAAAATTAATTTGAGAATTACTGGCAAAATTTTTATCCTGTGATTTATTGGAATTAAGTCGGACCCCTCAAGGCTGAAATGGTGTGTTTTTCGCTCATCAAAGCTATAATGTAGTTTTTAGTATTTTATATTGCTTTCTTTGGTGGCTGGTGGGTATCTGAGTGTGTTAGTGTAATCGGTAGCTAAAATTAGAAGGGGTAATAATAAAGATGAAATTGGGATGCTGGATGTGTTATTGTATTTTTCTAGTAACCGGAGACCAAAATTTGGAAGATAATTACTCAATTGCAAGGAAAATGTAAAAGATAACTGCAATAGGAGAAAAAGGGAAAGAGAATGAGATACCAATCTACCAAATTACATCCTGATTAGCTATTAGCCCCCTCTCTCCTCAGTTCACTGAATCTTTCATCATGCTGTTGGGCCATTTCTTTTTCATGCTTTTCCTTTCCTCCCACTCTGCATTGGCTTCAATTAACTTGTCTGTGTTACTTTCAATTGGCCTCATTATCCATCCTCTTCATGCCACCCGGTGACTTGCACTTTCTTTCGTTACCACCTGTTGTCCAACTTTGCAAGTTCAAAACTTGGCTGGATGTTTTAAAATCAACTGAAATTTAACAATCGCTGATCCACCAAACCGGAGTGTATAGCTACTTACTTGTTTCAGACTTTGTTGTTGTTTTTAATCTTTTTATTGAATGATGGATAGGTCTCTTCTTTGCAATACTGGGAACAGTCTTATTCATACCGGGTTTCTACTACACGCGGATTGCATATTATGCTTACAAGGGATACAAAGGATTCTCCTTCTCTAACATACCTCCTGTATAGCTAGCTGTCTCAAGTAGTATCTTTATGTATAGATTATCCCTGTTTGTACTGTTTTTTGGCCCTTTGCTTTATTTTTATTCTGCCCGACAAGAGACAACTAATGTATATTTCTATTGCATGCATTGCTCCGAACTAGCATATTTACTACTGCTAAGATTTTGTGTTTTTTCTTTCCGCAAAATTAAGCTTCGAGCTCTGAAATATTTTTTTCACTGTTTCCATTTTATAAGATCACTTCTCTTATTGGCATCCACCCCGTCTTCCTTTCCCTGTAGCAAAAGGCTATTGTGGATTTGAGGAAATTCTCAAAAGTCAGAACAGCCTTCTGTCTATTTGGGGGGGGGGTTCATGTGCGAAAAAAAATCCTCTGCTTTAAAAACTCGCAATCAACTATTTGAACTCACAAACAACGTGCTGATGCATATTGGCCCTCTTTGCATGTGAAGAGGATCCCCCTATAAGGATTAAATATGCACATTTTGATGGACAACAGTTTTGGGATATTCCAATTCTTTCGGAAGACTGGTAAGGGAGATCTTTAACGGCTTATACTAAACATAATATCTTCCTTTTTCTTTTAGGCATTTTTAAGGTTATTATCCTTCTTCCTTTTCTTTTAGGCATCTTTAAGGTTATTATCCTTCTTGTCCTTTTTTCTTTTTTTCTTTCCTGTAACTTGCATTTAGATTTAGATGTTGAGACATGGAAACAATCTCATTAGTTTTCATAACTGAAATTGGCCTTCTGCCTCTTGGATTACTCCTTTGAACAGGATTTATAACATAGTACTAACTTTTCTCAACCATCCTGCATAGTACGTATCGAATTTTCTGTCTTAGGTACCATGCATATAAAATTTAGTTTAAAGAAACTTGTGACAAGCGATATGTTATTTGGATTATAAAATTATACAACAATTTATATAACATTTTTTGTCTCTTCATCTTTCTTCAGTACATCTCACCTTTTTATCGTCTTTCTGTATAAATTGTTGTGTCATTTGTAACACAAATACAAGTTTCCTTGTGATAATAATGGCGAATTGCAAGCCTGTATAAATTGGTCATCGAATAATCGTACTGCATTTTTTACAACCATGATTCAAAATGGCAATGTTATAATTGATCTTATGATTACTTGTTTGAGGCTTTCAAAACCATTTATAATTATCAAACACCAGAACCGAACCATACCAATTATGCGTGCAAGAGGAAGAAAATAACTAACAATCGAAAAAAGTACATACGTCATTACATTTTAGCTCAAGTAGTTTCTATGTTTGTTTGTCAAGGCTATGTTTTACTACCTAGGAAAGGATAAGTATGAATGCGTTTAGAATTGAATCAATCATTAAATTAGTATAAATATTAGTTTTGGTTAGTTTAGTTCATCATAATAGTAGAGATATTAGTTTATGATATTATGGTTTAGTTTTGGTTGAAATGATTATAAGTACATATATATTGAATAATTAAATTATATATTAACATATTAATAAAATATTATTTCTTCTGTAGTTTTTATTTTTAAAAATAGAGGGAAAATTTTGTTTTTATTTATCTGTTCATTTTAGTTTTTCAAAAAAAGTATTAATTATTTGAAGAAAGATAACAATAAGCTTTATATATAAAGGGTAAATTATAAAAGTAAATAATTTTTTTAAAAAAAGTTAACAACATTAATTATATTTCTTAATATTTATATTTTTTTAACAAATAAAAAAAATAGAGGAAGTATATACTATAATCAAATATTGCTTATGTTTTTTTTATAATATATTCTTTAGAAGGTTTTAGTGAATTTTTATAAGGTATTTACAATTTTTAGGACATATCTATTATTCTTTTATATATATATATATATATATATATATATATATATATATATATATTCTAATCAATCTCCATTGTTAAAATAATAAAATGTTATAATTAAATATGTAAATCAGTTGGTGGAAGGTGGACGAAAATTAGAAGTTTTGAATTATTCTAGGTACGGAGTTGTGTTTAAAATTGGAAAAAGTGTATAATAATCTTATCTACCTTGAAAAAGATTGTATTCTATAAAAGACTATGTAATCTCGAAAAAATATTTGTTATATTATCATATTAAATACTTATTTTTATGTATAATTAAGGGTGTGTTTCCATTTTAGAAAGTATTTGTTATTTTTATAAATATTATAAGATGTCATCTTATTTGTATTTTTTATTTTTAAAAATTGTAAAAAAATGATGAAATCAACATTTTGTTGGTTTCATTATTCCTTTTCAAAATTTTAAAATTTTAAAATAAAATTATCTATTATATAATTATTTATCAAAAGAAAATATTGTAAACCAAACCAACCCAAAATACTTATGCTTTTAAAGTTAATACATTTTAAGTAGGTGTTAGCAACATTTCTTTTAAAACCTATAATTGTATTCTCACTCATGATTTAAGTGTTAGATCAATAATTATTAATTAAATTTTATAAGAATCTCACTCATAATTTAAGTCCACGCTCATATGTACTTCATTAAATAATAAAAAAATTAGTTTGTAACATTTTTCTTCTAAGTCATTAAGAAGTGTTTCAATTATTCCATGTTGTTCTAATTTTATTCCAACTACTACTAGGCTAAGTAGGCCTAGGGACTAATCTTACATGATCCTTGTGGGCTGTGGCCTAATTTATCTCGATAATCGGATCTTGTGGCAGCGTACTGCTTGAAATGACGCTTAGCTTTGAGGATGATAAAACAATAAGTATCGAGAAAAGAATAAGATAGAGTGATGATAAGCTCAAGCAAGAAGTATAGAAAAAAAGAATATAAGAGAGTGAAGGAGAGAATATTACTTCTAACGTGTAAAAGCATGTGCTTGGGAAGTATAGTATATATAGCACTCGAGAGTGTCACTGTAAACGGAAAGTTTTAAATATTGAATCAATACAATTGATAGCAATTGATGACAATTAAGGCTGTTTTCCTTATATATAGAAGATCTCAACATTCCAATAATTGATTGTCATAACTGTTGCAGCATACAAGCACCAAAAGGTATATTATATGCAGATTATCAATTCAAATTGAGGAAAAAGGGAATGGACAAATAAAAAATATGGAAAGGAATGAGTAAGCATAATTGATTGAATCAAATCATAATAGGCTTGAATGTTATTATTCTACAATTGGAGTTTGAGTGTGGAAAGCTAATGAATTTGGTATCGGTTCCGAAACACTTACTTCAGTTTGATACATTTGATAAAGTAAATGATGTGAAAGAGCCTCTGATTGCTTGGAAAGCAAATGATGATGAATATCATTATATTGATATAATACGATACCTGTTTTTGTTTCTATTATGTTGAGAACTACAGAAGCATCGTAAGTCTGGGCAAGGTTGAATGACGTCAAAGAAGCTATGATAGGCATGACTTGAAAGTAAGTGGTGAAGGAATATGTTCGGTGCAAAGTTCTATATTACTCATGTCAAGTAGGAAAAGAGTAGGAAGTAAATCAGATACTTTTTTTTTAGGGGAGAAGTGGATCATATAATGGAAGGATAATTATTTTTGCATTTATACAAAAAAGGAGCTTGTTTAAAGGTTAGACTAAGTTAGAATATAATCATGTATCTTGTTTAACTATTCTATCCTATTATAATAATTTCAATTCTTATTCCAAAGAATTTTGGATTAGAAATTATGAGGATATGACAATTTTTTATCATTTATATTCTATCATCTTTAATATTTTATAAAAATATTATAGGATTTTTTAATAAAAATACTTAGTTTATAAAATATTAAATTAATTTTATAGTTAATTTTTAATTAAAATTTATTACAAAATATTTTAAATTTTAAGTGCAATTTTTTTATATTATTTGTAAATAAAAATAATTTTTTTTTTTCATCATTTAATATATATATATTTCTATTAAATTTTTAAAAAAAATATATATCAAAATTTAATTTAAAAAATTTATTATTTTTTATAAAAAAAAAATTTATTTTAATGTAATTTATATCTTATTTTATCATTATTTGTTTATATCAAATTTAGATAGGATAATATTATATTATTTAGCTTACTGTATTGGTATTTATTAAACATAGAATAGGATATAATAAAATAAAATTCATCATATTATTATCATATTCTATTTTTATTAAATTCTTATATTTTATTATATTTGTTTTATCAAACTGATTTGTAATTTTTTTTATGTTAAAATCTTGGAATTGATTAGAAAAATAATAATGATCATTTAAATTTTTTTGAAGATGTGTATACCTTAAATAAGAAGACAAATAAAAAAATAAAAATACAATATGTGATGCAATGAAACAAAATAGACAAAGTGTAAGGTATATATAAAAATTGATACACACAACAACATAAATGATAAAAAACTAGTTTTATTTTTTTGACAATTTATTATATCTATTTATTTTATAAAGTAAATATTAAATAAATAAATATTTATTATTTTAAATATATAAAATTTATTCAGTACTTTTATTTAGTAATTATAATTTAGAAGAATTTGTAGAAATAAAAGAGAAAAAAATTGGAATTATCTGAAAAAAATGATATATTTACATATTTATAATAATTTACATATGTATATATTACAAATATAGTGATTATAAATTTTTCTATTCTTCTGTATAGGACAGCCATTTCGGTCTGAAAAAATAAATTTATAAGACTAGTGGACGAGCACTGATTCTCGGAGTGGGTTACATGCAAAGTCTATTTCCTATGCCTTGTACCCATGCCTTTATAAAGATTTTTTTGGTACATCCCTCTGTAAAAGATTCAAATAAAGTAAAATATACACCCTAAAAATATGTGCAACAATGACGATAACAAGATGTTTATAATGAATATAATTTATGATATTGTATGCATAAACTTTGAATTAATTTTTGATACTGTATGCATCAAGTATGTTGGTGTAATTTTTTTTAATTGTAAATTAATTTTTGAAATTGTAATTCTTCTTTCAATTTAATCTAATTAGTAGTTGTTGAATATCATGTTAAGTCACATACAAAACTACTTCTGGCGATCAAAATAAAATCATATCAATTGTATTCTGGATTTGTAGAAATCTTCTTTAACGGTAGAGGTGACTTGTAAAATTTAGATTTGTAGTAAAAAAATGATAATTCAAAAATGAATATTTTACTATTTTATTTAGTCATATGGTCGATGACTATATTTATAAAGAAGATAAAAGTTTGATGAATAATTTTCAGTTTCATAAAAATTGAACATTGTTATCTTTGGTAAGAAAGTGTTATTTTTACCGAATATGCAATCTTATGTATTATTTAACTTAACATGTGAGCAATTATTAATAAAGTATCAATCATAAGTATATAAAAAATTATATTTATCAATATTTTATAATTTCTTCATGACAAATATACAACTTTAAACAAGTTAACAACTAATATACCTGTAGTATACAATCTGAAAAATTAATTTAAAAGTATATTGTAATAAAATGAGATTCTTCCATATATATGGCACAGATATATAAGCCCAAAATTTGTATTCTTATTATGACATTATGTCGCATTAGGTTAATACATGAATAAGTTGAAGTAAATTTTTATTTTATTTATTAAATTATTAATAATTATTTTATGTTATCCATTTATCTATATATTTTATTTAATAATTATAATTTTTTTAAAAAATAAAAAAATAAAATAAATTCAACAATTTATATTTAAAAAAAAATTATTTTAGAATTACAAGTGTTGTTTACTTTAATTTTTAATTTTAAAAATAATATTAATTTTAATTATTTTTAAATAAAAAATAATTAAAATAAACTTTTAAAAAGCTAACATTAATCATATTTTATAAAAATAAATGAAAATAATTTTAAAAAATAAAACAATTATCATATATAATAAAAATATATATTTATTTTTATCATATATATGATCATATATTTTTTTTAATATTTTTAAAAACTAAGAAGTTATCAGCAATTTTTAAAGAGTAGAATAAATTTTACATGTAAACTAATTATTAATTATTAATCGTTTAAAAACTATGATATTTTTTCTTTCAGTATTTATTATTGATAACTTTTTAAAATAAAAAATAAAATAAATCTAACCATTTACTATGTATATGAATATATTTTACTAATAGTATTTGAATGCATAACGAGTTTTATTTATTTATTTATTTTGGGTTGTGAGGAAAGAAAATTAGGGTTTATTCATTATACTTGGTGTTGGGGCTTGTCGAGCATCATTCTTGTAAGAAACCAGGAATGGTGGTTGGGTACTAGCTGTGCATCCCGGAGAAGAATGGAGAACAAAAATCATGCATTTGGTGCACGCGGTAAGAGGAAAAGGATGCCGAAACCCTCGTCGCGTGATCCTTATCATCTTCATGCTTCCGATGCCGATGCAATCTTCGCTTTGTTACTCGCATCCCTCTCCAAATTTCCCCAACCTCACTCTCTTCCTTTAATCAACAAATGCTTATTCAAGATTCGCCGCTCTCTTCTTCTCTCCCGAACCTCCGTTACGCCTATTCTGGCTCTGCTTCCAACCATACTCCGCTCCGCGCCCTCGAAAATGGCGTGCCACGGGGCAGATATCATTGGTGCTGCCTCGCTCGTTTCCTTGGACGTGAACGAGGAACTTGCTTCGGATTCTGAAATCCTCAAGGGATTGATCTCTCTGTTGGAGAGTTCCAAGAGAAAGCTTATGTTATCTGCCTGCAATGCTGTTCTGGATTTGTGCTCTACCACCTTTGCTCAACAACAATTACTCAAGTTTTCTGCCTTGAACAAACTAATGTAAGCCTTTACGTTGTACCGTTTTAAGTCTTGAAAATTAAATAATGATATAAGACTTTTGATGGTGAATTTGAGTATGGAATGACTAAACAATTGACATTTCTTAGGTTTGTGTTTCTTCAGATTTTTAAGGGCTTGAAATGCGTGTGTTTCTGGTCTGAGGGCAATGAGAATCTTCACTCTCTTAAGATTGGGATCGAGGAAGATGAACTCTCGATCGCTTTTCTCACTGCCACTGTTATTCTTATCAATGCATGTGAAATTGAGCAGCTACAAAATATCCCAACTAGCCTTTCTGAAGCGTTTCTGAGCCTTTTGAAAGAGATAAAGGCCAAAGTAAATGATCATGAGGTGACCAAACATGCTAGGAAATCTAACGAAGAAGGACACTTTTGTAGAAGTAACATTGCAGTTAGTAATCTTGCAGAAAGCATCTTTAGGCTTTCCATTAATGCATCTCAACTTACCGGGTCTCTGCCATTTGAAGTGGTAGAAAGAGGTCTTTTTGGTACAGGTGATACTAGTTTTGAAGATTTTATATCAAATTACTGGGAAGTTTCACCTCTACTTCTAACGAGGACAATGAAGGATCTAAATATGTATGATATGTTTAGCCCATTTATAGAGTCTTTGAGCTGGAAAGGGAGTGTTCCTTCCCTTATTTCTTCGATTCTTCAAGGTCTAGTGTCTTGTTTTCCTATTGCCTCTGAAGAACAAAACATCCTCAATTTTCTGGATGAGGTGAAAGATAGATTGGGTTGTCCTATAATCTATCAGCAGGATATACGAGTTGTGAAAACGGAGAGTGGATCAAGAAAAGAGATGCATTACTTTCAGGACTTTCATTCAGTCTGCATTAAGGAACCTCTGTATTTTACTTTTGATGACATCTTAAAGTGTGGGCAAGCATATAAAGAGGGGTATACTGTTGCCCTGCGTGGTCTGGAATTCCGCTATCAGAGCATTGCAGCTATTGCGGATACGTTGGCCCTTATGTTTGGCCAACCTTCGGTTGGTGCCAATTTATACTTAACACCACCGAATTCTCAGGGCTTGGCTTGTCACTTTGATGATCACTGTGTATTTATATGCCAGATTCTCGGTTCCAAGCAGTGGACTATATTTTCTCGACCCAGTCCACTGTTACCTAGCTTGTACGATAATTTACTTGGTTCTGATACTGATTGTGCAGAAGCTGGTGGAAGAGAGTTCTTTCTCAGGGAGGGTGATGTATTATATATTCCAAGAGGTTTTCCTCATGAAGCTTATACAAACTCTGGTGTTGGCGATGGTTCTCCTGGATTCTCATTACACCTTACCCTTAGTATTGAGGTTGAACCTCCTTTCGAGTAAGTAAAGGTTAACTTCAACTATTTTTTTAGGGTTCAAACTTCAAATGCAATAAGCTTTGGTTACAAAGGTTCCGTTTGTTCTTTTAAAGTCACAACTTAATTACGTTTTATCATGGCTCTTTATTTTATTTTGATTACTCCTCTTTTCTGTTCTTTGCTCTATAATTGAAGATTGCGGTTGTAAATTCTATTTATTTTCCTTTTCCACATTTAATGAAAATGACAATATTTGACTAGATGATGGTTGGGTGCATGCGGTTAAGTTAAATCTGAATCCGTCCCATCCTCTTTTATTCTATTACAGGAATGCATTCATGGTGGGAAGAAACATAATTGAGAAAAAATTAGTTATAGACTTTCTGCAACTGTGCCATAATTGCATGGTGTCACTGTGATGTGCATTATTTATAAGTAGAACAGAACATTAAAGCATATATTTACAATAACAAGTGAGCTATAGGTACACAAACAGTTATATATGTAATGGGTAAATTTCATCCTCTATCAGGATTCAGGACATTGGGTGCAAGTATGCAAAATCATGTTGTATACAATTTTGATTGGGTATTCTGGCCCTTCTTTGTTATTGTGTGATAGCTAAAGTAGTCATTAAAATTTAGAATGTAAGGACTGTGTAAAGTTAAGGAAAGGCAAATTAACTTTCAAAAATTGAAGCAGAGTCTGAAATTCCCAGAAGGAAGAATTCCTTCATGAAGAATAATGGAGAAAACCCAAGAGAATGAATTAGTAAAAACATCATCTGCTGAATATATTTGTGGGTCCTTTCGTTTTGTGTTAGAGAAAGTTGCTTTTAACAGCACAAGTACTTCTGAATTCAGTTTTGTGCATAAACATTTTCATGTTTGGAGTGCAAACAGGCTTAGTACAGGCATTGAGTATAATAAATTAAGTGTTGTCCATCCAGGTATTCTAGCACTTATGTATAGATCCACCCAAGGAAGGAGCCCCTATGCCAGCAATTGACAATTGGATGAAGTGGCCTGTAATCAATGCATGCCTTCCGTTGGCAGTGAATGGCAAATAAAAATATGGTCAGTGGCTGACTATAAATATGAGGATAATGTGGCTAGTGACTATGAATCTATTAGGAATTAGATAGAAGGGAGGGGAAAATTAGTTACAGACAGTTAGAGTAGTTTGTTAGAGGGGGGTTGATTAGATATAAATTGAGGGTGGGAGGATTCATTCTGAGATTTAGAAGATTCGGTTGACAATCCTACTAGTCCACTATTGTTGGCAAACATGTTTGTTTGCAAAATTCTGAATCAATAACCATTATACTAATAGTTAAGTTTTGATGTTCTCATTCCCATCCAGTCAAATCTGGTCCATCTTTGACTAATTGGCACTAGTAGGTCCTTCAGTCCATAAACAATGGCCATAAGCATGGGCCTACATCCATGAGAAGGGGGAAGCTGCACCTCCACAAACATTATTTTTTTCTATTTTTAATTAAATCTGCAGTAAAAAGATTATAAAATTAAATATCTATACAGTTTGTATTCCTAAATAAGTATGGGTGTTCCGCTCCTGACCATAAGTTTGGTTGGTTGGTTATCAAATAGCCACGGGAGCACAAGACAGCCTATTGATTGAACCACTAATACTGCTGGAGTTTGGTTTGCTGTAACATCATAAATATTGCTTGTGGCAGCATCATCAAACACCTTGTTCATTAGCAATTAATTCCCAGATTTTTTGTTGATTCCAAGAATTATGAATACATTTTTTTTCATCTTCTTTATTAGTTATTTTTGTTCCTTGCAGTTGAATGTGTATAATATTCTATATTTACCAATTAAAAATTATTTGATAGATGTTTCTAAAGCAGAAAACTGAAACAATGCATGTGGAATGACCCACACTAAAATGAATTATGAAAATTAGACAAGTGTATCTGCAGGACACGGGCAAGCTTTTAGACACATGTCTTTTGGAAAGCTGGTTCATGGACCAGTTTCTCTAGTATTTTATGTAATAATGATGCCTGTGTCAATTATTACCCTATCGATAAGGATGAGTATAAAATTATCAATTCATCTTCTTGTTGGTTTGTCCCCACCAAGCCCACATCGAGAGGGAAGCTGGGATTTACAATGTTTGGTTAATGACATATGCTATAACTAGATCTCTTTGATTTGGGATGATCATTTAATCATTAGGTCTTCCTATTAATTCATAAATTTTGTTTTTCTATTCTATTTGGATTTTCTCTCCCTGATTGTATGTTTGTGAGGTGATTGAAGAGACTATAAGCACTTTAGCACTGTCGATGACAATACTCTGCACTTTGGAAATTGCAGAGAGATCAAACCCTTAAAACATTTGATTATATGATTTGAAAAAAAATAAATCTCAGTTAGATAAATATGAACAGTTCAATGAGAACTGCTCTTCTATGCAGTTATTTTAGAAATGTAGAGGATCTTCATCCATAACATTGGTACACTCTGTTAATGGTGCAACTGCATAACTACAAATGGAAGATTGGACGAGTTCTAACTATTGTAGCCATGTTTAAAAACTTGTTATCTCTGATGATTTAAATTTCTGAGTTTCACTCATCATGTGTGTATATCATTAAATGCAGGTGGGGAGGAGTAGCTCATTTTGCACTTCACTGCTGGAGTGAAAACCGGAAAAAGCCTTGTTATGATGGTTCAAATTCTTTGTCTCAAAAACTTGATCTTGTGTCTGTGAATCTGTTACATGTTGCCATTGGGATCATTAGCAATTTTGATCCTAGCTTTCGGAAAGCATGCTTGACTGCTGCTATTTTCATGCCGCCAAGTGTTTATAATAGTCTTTTTCAGTCTCAGAAAAACACTTTTTTCCACTTAATTGATAAAATTCGTACTGAATCTAGATTCTTGGAATTGCTGAGTAGCTTAGAGGTTGCAATTCAGAAAAATGAAGATCCATTTCAGCAAATCCGATGGCTTTGGGTCCTTTGTATGGAGAAAGAGACCAGCAGTGAATACAACGTGAATAAATCTTCCATGATTGAAGATCTACTATCCTTGTGTACCCAACACAAGGATAAATTAGAAGCTGCTTTTTTGAATGTGAAGTCCAGTTTTTGTAGTGAGGTGGTATTTGAAGAAGTTGTAACTAATCACAGGATGCTGCTTCAGAAGTATAGAAAGACTAGAAAGCAATATATTAATGGAATGATTTCACTTCATGATAAATTGTAATACTGCTGTTTTATTTTTCTTTAATGTTCATTGCTTGGGCCAGGAATGGGTGAGATCATATTCATCTAATGGAATGGTTGACGACAATATTCGGTACTGTCTTAGCCGCAACTCATCAGGTTTAGAATGTTTCTGTGAGCTGTGGCTTACAAGTTATGTGCTATGTTTTGAGCAAACTACATAAGCAATGAAAATGTATCTTCATGTAATCAGCTTGAGTATATAAACAAAACTTTCTCCCACATGATGCATTACATTTATATATTGATAAGAACAAGAATACATATCTGCATAAATCTCGCACTGCAAAACTAAAGCTGCAGCTTATGGTTTGGGATGTTTAGGAGTTGGATGAGTCGTTACTCCATGGTAATCTATATGATAGACAAGATCATGAGGACTGTAACTGTTGCTGGTATATTCTAGTGTCATGGCATCTTCCTTGGTAAGGGTACTTTCCATTGCCTTATCTGCTCCCTGCATTTTATGCTGCCATGTTCCAGGCATCTGTAGAAACAGTGAGAAAACAGGTGCAAGGGCAGATTTATGAGTAGTAGTGCTGGGGAAAGGGAAAAGGCTTGTAGATGAAATTTTGGTTTATGCCTTTTGTGAACATGTTGCATGCTATTTCTGATCTCATACTTTTGCTATTTACTGTCTTAGATAACTAGTCGGGGATTAACATACCTGGGCTTCGTGATGCTCGTGATCTTTGACAGGGGCTGACATGCTCAACTTCCGTGTTGGTGTAACATTCAGAGAGTAGCTTGTGTGTTGGGATAGGGAATATAAAGAGATTGTGAGAAGGCAGTATAGAAGGAAGACTGAAGAACTCATAATGTGATCAATCTGAAAAATGAAAATAAGATTTGCTGCCCATAGGGCAAGTTGTTGATTACTTGATACATTATATAGAAGAGCATGGAAGTGCATGTCAGAAGGAAGTGATGGGAGGAGAGAGAAAGTTAAGTGTATGCAATTATTGATCAAGGAGCTGGGGAAACATGTTTCAACCTACGTGCCCACGGTTCTAGTGCTTATGTTGGACTAGCCTCAGTCTCTCTCTCTCTGTTTCTTCGTATTCCTTCTCTCTCATGATATGAAAATAGTGAAAGAGGTCCATTCTCTTGTAGTACAAAGCAGGTGAACAAAGAAAAGATGTTTAGTTCACGTGTATGTCTCATGCCAAATGAAACCACACTGCTACATCATCAACTCATGTTTTGTCCTCAACAATAAAGACTGGTTGTGATATGTCATCCTCTGGCTTCTATCTTTCTGTGATATCTTACCCTTTCTCAATATCTTGCAGATTTTGTTGGCATCTTAAGACTTGTTGGTTACTGTAATAATTTAGTCATGGCGTACCCTATAAATTCGGAATCTCCTATCCTTTCAACTATTGCATATCTCTCTGTACCTTGATTTCATTTCATTTTCAGTAGGATTTAGTGTCTGGCGACCAACGTATCCGTTCTATTGCTGACTAGATCTATTTGGTATAGAAACGGAGACTTTGTAAAGACAATTGGTTTAGTTCATTAAAAGAAATGTACGTCGATAACCAAATTAACCGAAGAGGTCAAGCCAATGAACGGTCTATATCAGGTGCTCACACACTACCGATTCAAATAAGCATAATCTATAATCCAGGGTTATGTATCCCAATTTAGGAACTAGAGTGGATCATGTTTTCTCATGAAATTTTGTGTTTGTTCCATTTGAACACTGAGAGGGACTTGGGTTGGGACTCACTTCCATTGTTATTGGTTAACATGAACCAAGGGCACGGGAGCATTTGGTGAATCAAAGCGGAAGAGGTGAAACAAGTGCATTGGCACGCAATAAGGAAACAGATAATACCAGTTTTGATCTCTTTTCCAACTTAGAACTCTCCATGGCCTATTTTTTTTATCTTTCCATAGGGATGTAATCCACAATCCAAGTAACGTAATCCTTTCCACGCCAATGTTACGATTGAAAGTTGAAACATCCAGACATCATTTGTACAGTTTGGGTCTACACCACATGGACCAAATGAAGAGTCGGTTACCTAACATGGACCGAGAGTGGGCAAAGTACCAAAACATGAGCCCTCATGGCCCGAAGGGTGCTAATCAACTAGTAAAATATCACACTTTGATAACATCATTGCTTTTTAAAGTTAATTAATAGAAATGACAATAATTGTTAAGTATTTACTATTTAGACCAACATTAATTGCTGTAGAACTTTACATCCCCACTAACCATCTTCAAAACCCAAAAAATCCCTTGCCATTTGTTCCCCCCCCCCCCCCCCCCACCCTAAGTTCCTCACTGTACAACGTTCTCGCACGCATTTCATGTTCTCACATGTTTGTTGGATTGTTGAGATATTTGAATCCAGTAGTTAATGGCACCCGTGAAGAATGGAATTTTTCACCATATTTGCCACTAATTCTTTCATACACAAAAATGTTGGTGAGAATTAATTCCTCATATTTCGAAGTCGCCTCTCGTTCTATTTTCTAAGTCAACAAAGCAACGACCATTTCATTTTGCTTCCTCCTTCCTCGGCTCAATCCTCCGAGAACAGGTCTAAATTTCAATTTTTTTTTTATACATTTTTAGTTGAAACCTCATAGTTTAATCAATATATCTTTATAGGATTTTATATAAATTTTAATTTTAATTTTTTTAAAAAATCATCTATTACTTAAAAAAAGATAAAATTTTTATAAATATAAAAACAGAAAATTTAAAATAAAATTTTCATAAATATAAAAAGAAAATTTGAGGTACTTCTTTTAATAAAATTGATTAAATTAATTTTTTTAAATTTTATATAAACTTTATTTTTAAAAAGAAATACTTTAAAAATTGTCCATTCAAAGTCAACGGAATTTATAAGTGTTGATGAAGATTCCATAGAAAATATATTTAAAAAATTATTAAAAAATTTCTATAGTATTTTAAACGATTTTGTATTAATTAAAATATTTTTTTATAAAATTTATCTCAATATTCCAATTTTTTTAAAAAAAGAGGTTTAATTAGAACCAAAATGTATATAGATTTTATTTTTCTTTCTAAATTGTTTTTCAAATAATTTTTTATAAAAAAATTTCAAATAATACATGAATTTGATAAAAACAATTATCTACTGTTTTTTATATTTTAAATTTAAATTACGTTCTATCGTTTAATTGTTTTCAATTTTAATTTAGGATTTATTTTATTTGTTGGTAAGGAACATTTAAGCATCATTTTTTTTTAAAAAAAATTCTTCTTCCTATCTTTGGTTGGACCAGAGTTTGTATATGGAGAGAGAGGGGGGAAATTTGATTTTCCTCCAATTCTTTATTTTAGTTGGTTCAATATTAACTTATGTTAGTTATTATTATCATTGATTGTCTAGGAAGTATTCTTGGAAGTAATATTTCTAGATTTCTTCCCACAGGTTAGGGGTATCTCGATTTAGTGGGAAATGTAGGAGGAAGATAATTTATTCATGTAATTGTGGTAGAATTTGAGTTTCTTTAACATAATTTAGGTGAACAAATATTAGAAAAAAAATATTTTACGAGTAAAATTTGGCCATCTATTTTATTTTAGTATTTAATTGTTAAATTGTTTGTGTTAGAATAGTTTTTGATGATGACACGAATATTTAGGAGTCAAAAGAATCAAGTGAAATATAGGTACTTATTCTTAAAAAGTTGAATTTGAGCCAAAATTAGCTTATGAAAAAAATTTGGATATTTTCTGGATTAAAAATATTATAACAATTAAAATTTAAAGAACACTAAGAATATTAATTATGTGGGTAGTTTACGAGGACTATGCATA
Organism: Canavalia gladiata; assembly: GCA_037954105.1. NCBI lineage: Eukaryota > Viridiplantae > Streptophyta > Magnoliopsida > Fabales > Fabaceae > Canavalia > Canavalia gladiata. The sequence continues at coordinate 37,298,572 of CM075662.1, read as the reverse complement.
ATTAATATATTTAGTTATATGTATTGTAATTGAGTGAAAATTGTTTGTTGAAAGAAATTTTTAAAAATTTTAATTTTTGGAATGTATTTAATATTTCTTAGTGAGTCATTTTAAATGATAAGAACATTGAATTATATTAAAATTATTTGTTTTGATAAAATTTGTACTGAGATATTGCATACTTATTTTCATTACACCTAATGAGACCATAAATATTAGAACAAGAGACCATTGATAAAATTGAATATTTTAATAGAAATCTTATGTATTGTACATGAATTTATGAGATGATTAACGAATTATTTTTATGGTATGTATATGATAGGGGAATTGTTTGCCTGAAATTACCTTAAATGGTTCCTATGATGATATTATATCTTATAAAAAATAAAGAAGAGTTTGGGTACAAATAGATGCTCAAATTTTTTTAGGAACCATTCAAGGAAATTGAGTTGAAATATGAATATATGACATGTTTAGTGGATGTAACGAATTTGTTGTAAGCATGCATTGTGCATATTAAATATAATAAAGTTGGGAAATCACGATTGTTTATGTCGAGAAATTGTAGAGGCCAAATGTTTAAAAGCCCAAAGAGTTAGTGGCTGAGTGTGATGACCTATAGAAGAGCTGAGATGGTTTTGAGATTGTTGCATTTCACAAACTTAGCCGCCCTAACTTGCCTCAAGGATTTATATAGTTAAAGAATATGTTGATTTGTCAAATAAGTGTTAATCTTTGATTTAAGAAGAAGTACAATTGATTTGATGAATTGTAGTGAAAAATTAGAGTTTTAAAAATTTTGTAGAATACTAGACACGAGCTCACATTCATAACATTTTGAGTCTAAAATAAATTGAATGTTTAAGGAGATTCAATGGTAGTTGCTATGAACTTGAACTCTCTAAAAATATAAAAGTTCGTCATGTACATTCATGCATGACATAAACATTACATTGACCCTTATATATGTTAAGTATTAAATTAATTATACTCTTAATGACATTAGAATAAATATTTATGTTAGCAACTAATTCTATATTCTACTAGTTATGTATATAAATATTTAAGAATTTTCATTTATTATATTTATTTTATTATTATCATTTGACTGTATGTAGCTGATCATGTTCAATGATAAAAAAATTTTAAAAATAAAAATAATATTTTATGTTAAAAAAAATTAGTTAATATTATATATATATATAATTATAATTATATGTATTGGTAATATTTTATTATAATTATGAAGTAATAAATACAACATCCTTCATCGTTATAAAGAAATTTTTATTAATTATAAATTTATAGATAATTATATAACAAATAAATATTAAAATAATAATTATATATTTTTATGTCGATTATACATATGATTAATTACTTAATTAATAAAAAAAGTGTGGTAATAACTAATCTTTTAATTTATTAAATAAAAAAATATAAAATATTTATTATATTAACTTTTTCCAAATATATAAAAAAATTTAGAATAATTTTTATAAAAAAATATATTATATAAAAAAATATCATAACTATTCAATATATAGATAATTTAAAATATTTAATAATATATTTTTTACTTTCATATTATATGCTCATGTACATATAGATAAATTTTATTATTTTTTAAAATGTTAATATATTTATTTATTTTTATTGGTTTAAATAAACTTTTATACTTTTAAATTTTTTTTCATTTATTTCTTTATTTTAAAGTTTTTTAATTAATTTTTTCATAAGGTATTCTTTTGTTATCAAATGGTCCATCATCTGTATATATTTTTATATTTTTATATTTGATTTATTTAAATATAAAAAAAATTGTTTAATTCTCCATTTGAGAAATTAAATTGGAAACTCAAACTTTTTGGAAAAAAATCAAAAGAAAAATTCATGATATTTAAAATGACTAAATAAGAAACAAAAGTTACAAAAGAACCATTAGACAAAAGAATGTTTTATAAGGAACTATTTTTTTAAAAGAAAATATAGAAGATCAAATAAAAAAATTATAAAATTTTGTGAAACTAAAAATTTTATTAAGATATTTTATTTTTACAAATATGAAAATTTTAATATGAAGATATCGTGTGTGTGCAACATTAAAAATTAATGTGGAAAATTTACTAAGTGGCATATGAGAACGTGTGAGATGAGTAGATATATAAGGCAAAGTGAACTTAAGAAAATAGAAATGGTTGGGATGGAATCATGGAAATTAAAATGAGAATAAGAGATGCATTTTTTAAAAAGGCTAGTGGTGGGAGGGAGATGTAGAGTGACCTACGGATGTTCCCGGGAAAATGATACCACTGGACACCGATAGTGGTAGGGGCTATGGGCCTATGGCTCTATCCTATACCCACTATTTTTGCTGCCACCTTTTGCCGCCTACAAGCAGTTTGTTAGGCAGCAATGCCGCCAGCTGTGTTAAAAGTTGCTCCTATTTTTGTTTACATATTACTTATTACATACTACCTTTCACCATCTCTCCATTGCCAATATATCATTACAAAATCATCCATCTTTCCTCTATCATTTTTTCCTTTTCTTTTCAATTTCCCTACTGTTACAAAATACTTCAACAATTTCAACACTGGACCACCCCGACCTAAAATTTCACCCAACTATACAAAATATCAAAAAATAGTATCAGGCTCACAGATTCTATAATTTCAGCTACTCAATTCACCGTGTTTGAATTAATATTTTCTTCCCGACTCATTTTTGTTTCTATGTTTCTCCATTCACGTTGTTTTTTTTAATTAGATCTATGATTTTTCTAATATTATTACAAAAAGCAATTTATAAATTTTGAATCCGTATTTGTTAGTTTGAGACAACCTGTTTCTATAGTCTATATACATCATCACCTCTAACTCTTGTGCAAGCTAACAAGATCAATGAGGATGGGATACAATTAATCTTTAAAATGTCAATTGAAAAACATGAATGACATTGATTGCGCGTCTGACTTGTCAATATTGGCTTTTTTTCTTTTTCAATATAGTTGTTACCATAGTGAGCTCATGGCATGGCATGGCATGGCATCTCTCTAAGTCTGCTATTGATGTAACAAATAAGAAAGCACACGTTTCAGATACTATTTATTTAGTTGTCGTCCTGGTGCATGAATGTTATTGTAAGTTACAAGAAGCAGCATATAATATGATTAAGGATATTTTGGATAACAACTTAATTTAATAAATTTATTTCATATGAAAGATTTATGTTACAAATTTGATTATAAAATTTATTAAAATAATAAATTATTTTTAAAAAATTGGTTTAAACTCTTGTAAATAGGACATAAGGCAGACGGTTGAACAGTGATTAGTGTGTTGAATTCCACCCTGATGAAGTGGGCACAGAGAGAACAAACAAATAAATAGATGCCTTTCAATGTTAACAGCAGCACTTTGCCTTTGCCTTGGGTAACACTGCTATTCATCATCATCATCATCATCCTTGAGCCGTTTCTTCAATATTCAGCAACCCCATTGACTATATATGTAAACGTTCAATTTCGACCAAATTGGTCCAATATCAATAATTAACAATTATATAATATCTCGTAATTAACTACCTCTCACAAATGCTTAGGAGGTCTAAATCAATTGAAGCATGAATAATTCTAAGGATCATATATGTTTTCAGTTTTGTAAAATTGATAGAATTTCATTTTGTTTTTTAATTTTTATCTTTAACATAGATAGTATTTTTTTCAGCTTCTTAGAAAGAACTGAAAGCAGATAAATTTTATATTTTGTAGGGACTAAAATAAATAAAATTTAGTTTAGAAGCAAAAATAAGATTTGTCTGTTTTAAGAACTAATTAAAAATATATTTAACTTATACTTTAAAATATCTTGTTGATCAATTGATTTAAGATATTGGTTAAGAAGCTAATCAATAAATTTTTTTTATTAAAAATCAGGTTTGGTATACATTATAAAACAGTAATTTAAGAATGTTGGTTAGCAATTTTCTGATTTTAAATCCTTCCACATTATCTTTTTAGTAATCATTTTACTTATTAGATAAAGAAAATACTAAATACATTTTATGTTTGCACAACATTAAATATATTTATTTTTCCATTTAGTACTTTTTAAAAAGTGTTAGGACTAGTAAGAGAATTTAACTTTGCTCCTGAGCGATTTGCCAATTCTTCGAGCATGTGAAGTTATCAAATTTTATATCAAACTCATTTCATTAACCAAATCAAATAAATTCAAAAATGAAGTTATGCGTGATTATTTAAGCCGAACGTTTTGTAAAATTTGACATTAGTTACAGATAAATATCTCTTGTTTGTACATAATACCTAGAGAGTTGTGATTTTACCTATTATATTTATTTGGAGGAATACCTTTTTATTCATTATTTTTTATAACATTTTCTTTTGTAAAAAAGTTATGCAAACCACTTATATGACGCTAATTTTCAAGAATAATATTTTAAATAAGCAATTATCGGTGATCTTCAAAAAGATTATATCATTTCCATCTTAAAAAACTCAATTTTATTATGTCAACAGGATTTTGAGAAATAAAAATGAATAATTTTTATTAAAAAAAAAGGAAGTAAATATTTTTATAATGTTTACTTTATTTTCTTAACATCAATTGTAAGAGTCAATACTAATAAAATTGTAAAAAAAAAAATATCTTTCAATCTTAAGTCATAAATGTGTTACATGGATTGAAATCAAATTCAAATTTTAAATTTGACTTGATTAATAAATAAATTAAATTTAAACATATTTTTTAAGCTAAATATAAACTTTAAGTGATTAACTTAATAATTTGACTTATTTACACCTTTATTAATAATATATCAACTTGGACTTCGGAGAAGTTTTTACTTGCTCTTTATAACATAGCAAGCAGTTTGCGCATAGAATAAATATAGGTAAAATGTGAAAATATTCAAGGAAAACATTATTTAAAAAAATAAAAGATTATTTATAATTATAAAATTAAATATGCAAAACTTAGGTTTAATTTAATATTGAATAAAGAAATTAAAATCTCATTTAACATTTAAATAAATTACTAATTATAGAAAATGTAGGTTTAATTTAATATGCAAGTACTGATATGTCATGAAATTGATAAGGACAAGATACACCACATTGCTATAGGTCTAAAATATAAATAGTTTTATCCAATCACAACTTTTCAACTAGTCATTGAACGAAGGATGTCCTCCAAACCGAATTTTAGACGACTTTATGGAGATTTAAATACACGCCCATAAGAATTTTTCTACAAATTCTTAATCATTTATGCCCACTTGTGTTGGATAAAATAATTAAAAATATGAATTTAATTAGTTAGTGATCTAAAAAATTGATTAAGAAATAAAAAACATCTTTTATTAAAAATTATGTATTAGTAATTTTTTTACTTTAACTTCTTAATCAGTGTCTTTAAGATATTGATTAATATTTTCTAAAATATATATGCATAAGCTATCTTATCCTTAAAAAATTTAATTTATTATTATATTAGAAGCAAATTAATGATTGATTTAAAAAATATTTAAGCTTGATTTTAAACTAACAAATAGTAAAGATCAATATAAACTTAAATGTTAAAACCAATATACTAAGTGAAGATCTTTTTGAAACATGCATTTGATTATGGTTTAAAGACGAGTGGGAATTTCTTTTGCTTGAGTTTATGTCAACTCTTCCGTTGCTAAGCCATTAACTCAAAATTAATGCCAGTCTAGTTTACTAAAATGCCCCTCAGAGACTCATATAATGTCCCAATAAATTACACCTGGAACGCATACCTTCTAACATGGGAATAATGTCAGCGAGGTCATTTTATACCTGTTAACAGTTATACCTTTGTTCTTCCTTTATTTTGGTTTAATTTTTATGGTTAAACGTTTCAGGCTTTTGGGCCAATTACAACAGTTTTAACGCACAATGAATTTGAATCTTGGAACCCACTTGCCAAGACAACGCAAATCATAGGAAAGTGCTGGGAAAGAGATATGATCAGCTGACTCAAACAGGCTTGGAATTAAAATTAAAAAAAAAATAAATTGTTAAATATTGTATCATTAAGAAATGTTTTGGTTTCCTAATAGGAGTCACAATCCTAACGCATGCTTTTACTCCTCTCCCCATTTTTTTATTATTACATTTAATAGGAGTCGTCATTAATTAGTACCATAATTGTTGTACATATACATAATTTTTTTTTCCAATGAAAGGAAGTAGCCCAATAATAACTGATTGAAATTGAAAGTCTATGACCAAGACCAAACCCAACAATAAAATCTGTATTTAATCCACCTCTTTCATAAAACCCAACTTTCCCATTTGACTATACTTGATACAACTTCAATCCCTTCTTTTCTTTCTACTATTCCCTTCTCTCTCTCTCTCTCTATCTCTCTGCAATGGAAGATAATGAAGAATGCATCACAGGGCTATGTCTGGGGCTTGGAATGGGAGGGCATGTGCCGAAAAAGGAGAAGCAGAAAGAGAATAAACCTTTTATTTGCTTAGACTTAGCGTTTGAGTTTTGTCCAAAAGAGGAAGGCATCAACGTGAATCATAATAAGGATGACAGAATGAGCTTGGAGAGAATCCAGGATCAGTACACCGATTCTGATAACAGCAACAACAAAAACGGTTGCAGAAAGAAACTAAGGCTCACAAAGGAACAATCAACCATGCTTGAGAACACCTTCAAACTGCATAGCACTCTTAATCCGGTATTCATTCTTAACAATCCTTTTTCTCATTTTAGTTTATGTGTGCGCCACCATATATACATATATATTCAACTGATTTCAGAACAATACTAGATAAATTGATTTTATGGAAGCTAATCAAACTGCATGCTGCAAGGCAGTAATATAAAGCAGCATATATATATATATATATATATTATTTTGTTTCCTATATCATTAATTTGTATCATATATTTGTTTAATTTGTACGAGTAAGTGAACGGAGTTTAAGCGTTGGGTTTGGTTGCACATGCAGGTTCAGAAACAAGCACTCGCAGACCAATTGAATTTAAAAACTAGACAAGTAGAAGTTTGGTTTCAGAACAGAAGAGCAAGGTGCGTTATCGTATAGTTAATTTCAGTTTCGTTCATCTTGTTGCTACTTTTGTTATTCTTCATCAATTTGCTTTGCATTAATTATCCTGCTTCTTCCCTAATTAAATCTAAACGGGGGAGGGAGAAGAAAAAAGTAAATTAAGAAAAGAAAACAGAATTTTCTACGGTTTTCTTTATTTAATTTATTAATTTATTTATTGTGTTGACTATATGATTTATATTTATATATTAACTTTAAATTCAGGACGAAGCTGAAGCAGACAGAGGTAGACCGGGAATTTTTGAAAAAACACTGTGAAAATCTAAGTGATGAGAACAGAAGGTTGAAGAAGGAATTGCAAGAACTGCGTGCACTTAACATTCGACCCTCCCCATTATGCATTCAATTATCAAAAACAGCGACTCTCACTATGTGTTCTTCGTGCCAGAAAGAGAAACTATTAAAGCTCAATGAAGGAAAGAACAATATAGAATTAGAGAGTAGAAATTGATAATTAGATGAAGGATCTCCATATTGGAATATCAAAATCAACCACCCAAAGCTTAGTTGCTACTTGCTAATTCAAGCAAAACAAAAAGCACATACTATTCCCCTCCCTGCTCCCCACATCTCAAATATACACAATTGGGGTGCCTTACATTCATACTTATTTATCACCTCTCTCTCTCTCTCTCTCTCATTCAATTTATACTAATTAATCAAAATTAACAACTTATTTTGTTTAAACCTTTTCTCATTTTTTGTTCCAAATTAACCAACCTATATATGTTAAGTACGGATAAGGAATAAATGTTTCAATGGTTCAAACTCAAAGACAAAACAATTCCCTGAGTTACTCCACTAATTAGCGATTAGGGTTAAAAGTTGGAATATTGATTCTGAGCTAGATACGATTTTGTTTATCCTTCATCCGTGACGTGAGAGATGGGAATTTTCCTGCTTCTTCAAATTCTAATCCATAGTTCATCGTAATTTTAAGAGGTGTAAGTTCATTCCAAAGGAAAAAGCATTTAATTTAGTTCTTCATATATTTCTTTATTAATTATTGCGTGGTATGTGGTCCTAAGGAAGTCCTACAGAAATTTTGCTGTAATTTTCTTGTTGACGGGTTTGTAATTCTATATACATAACTTATGGGATACTTCTCTTCATGGTCTTTAACGTTGACTAATATTTTTCTTATTTTCAATAAGAAAATCATTACGCGTTTAGAAACCTGGTTCAATTAAAAAGAAAGTGATCAGTATTAACTAACACATCTAAAGTTCCTGATTAACCTATATCTTTGAAATACTATACGAAGCTATTGAGTCACGTGTATTGAGAAGGTGTATATGCATGTCACATTTAATTATAAGTGCACCACCAATTTTATGTGTGTGCCTTAATTTGGTACTGAACTAACCCACACAAGTAGGTCGGAAATCACAATAGGATAGCGCCCATTGAGAGAAAATGCATGGGATTTGATGATAGGTCATAAGAGTGAGACTCAATGGTGACATTGTCCAACCAAGTGCCAATACTTGTAATCTGAAAAATAAAAATCATTACCTAACACAGAGTGCGTGCGCATATGATGGCATTATACACAATACATGGTGCAAATTGGTATTACCACACAAACTTTATAGCGTGTTTTAAGGGAGTAACCCAGCTACCCAACTTCCATATCCAAATGTATTCTTCTCCCTTAAACACACGGTCCACACTGCTTTAATCATGTTCAAGAGGCCAATGAGATTAAACTATATGCGTACATTTGTTTTTTTTTTTTTTTATATTAGCAAATGAATTTTGATGAACCTATACACATCCATGTTTAAAGTTTTATAAAAATTCATTTTAACTTGAGGTCAAAGTTTGAATCTTTCTAACCATCTTAAGGATAATATTTAAGGAATTAAAAATAAAATTAAGATACATTAAAAACTACGGTGGATGTATATTAAGAACACCAGTTAACAAAGATGTTAATATTACAAGAATATTTGCTAAAATATTAAAATTAATTTTTAATTAAAATATTATTAATGTACATTTCTCTTAATTTTTAATCATTACAACATAAATTTTAATAATTTTTATTTTTAATTTCTTAGTCAATATTCTCAAAACGCTCGTTAGCCAGCCGAATAAGTAAAAGAATAATATAGTCAACTAATGTATACTATATGATAAGCGAGACCATCTAACGATATTTTTTTTAATATTTGAATATCCTATCAGTCCATCAGATTTTGTTAACTGTAATTTTTTTTTCTTCAATTTTTACTTTCGTCGATATCTATAGGAATATATTATTTATTTTTGAATATTTAGTTTCATTGTTTTTAGACAAATATTAGAAAATAATTTTTTTTGCAATTATAGAAAATAAATAAAATATGTACTTAAATTAAACAAATCATTGAAAAATGATAATTATTAAGAAAACAAGTTTCTTTTTAAAACGAAGGGAATAGTACATCTTTTGATCTTTATAGGAAAAGTTTCATAATTACCTAGCTGACAAAGCATAATTAATTTCACCTGCCAACAATTAAACATTATGCCATCTATAACCCGAAAGATGAGCAAGCGTTAGAAAGTCATAAGCCGCCATTAATTATGTAGTTAGTGTCATAATGGATACCATTATGAATTCAGTTTAACTTAAAAAAATATGGTTCTTTCCGTTTTTATCTGGGTAAATGTAATGTATGTGCGTCAAAGGATTTAATATAATATAAATATTGTTTTTTTTATTGCATGTAAATTATTTTTAAAAATAACATATAGATTATAAAATATAATTGATATATTTGTTAATGTTTAAAATTATTTTTTATTTTTAAAATATGATTGTTTTTATTTTTTTATGAATGATGAGTGTGTTAAATATTTAATAATTAAATATATAGAGATAACGATAGCTAATTGAAAATATAATAATTCATATTCAATAATTTTTTATATAAAAATAAAAAATACTTTTCAAAGTGGGGAGACGAATAAAATAAAAATAATACTTTTTACTATCGGTTTTCTATTCATTATTGAGTGTGTAAAATATTTAAGAATTAAATAAAAATAAGAACATAAAAAAATATAATAATTAATATTATATTTTAAAATTTTAAATGTAAGGATAAAAATTATTTTTTCTATCGAAATAATGAGATAAAAAAATATTTTTTTATCATTAATTTTCTATCCATTATCTTCAAAATAGTGATTAAAGAATGAAATATTTGGAAACAAATGTCTAAAAGATACCGATTGAAAAATTAATAAAATAAACCTTTTTTTATAAAAAAAATCAAGTTGGGGTAAATTAATAATAATTTTTTATAGGTTTTTATTTTATTATATTAATTAATATCTTTAAAATATCAATTAGTGTTTATCTTAAAAAATAATTTAAAAATATAATATTTAAAAATATAATTTATATATATATATTTACTGTAATTTTAAATAAATATGTTAATATTTTTTTAGCGGTTAGTCTTGTTTAAATCATCTCTTTATTTGATATGTAATTGCTTAATTTGTTTTATGATAACCAAAGATACCACCTTAACTGATACTTAAGGACTATTTTTTAAGATATAAAAATTATTAAAGTAAGATTTTATTTTTTAATAAATTTTTTCGTACACTTAATTAAAAATCAATTTTTATTAATATATTTTAAAAAGTGCAGTCATATAACTATGCTGGATTTTTATGGCTTAATTGTTATTAGGTGTTACGGCAAGTGAAATAAATTGTAGGATAAGTGAATAACTTATGATTATGACTAATGAATGAAAAATTCAAAAGCTAAACTGTTTTTTTTTACTTATACACAATTAAATTATATGGTATTTGACCATCTACGAGCAAGTCAGCATATTTGTTTGTATATTAAAGAGACTGGTCAGTGCTTTATTTGAATCAGCTTATTTTTGTCTGATTTATATAAATAAAAAAGGTTATACGGATTGCCCATTTTCTACGTTGACTAAATTATTTCCTCTCCTTTTTGTATCCAACTTTTTGGGCACGTAAAGGAGCTAAAATAGTAAAATGCTCCGAATTTGAAAGGTGATTACTGAATAATTGAATCAACTACTAAATTTAGATTTTGTTTTTTTAATATTTAATTTCTCTTATATACATTTTTAATATTTCTTTTATCTTATTATTTATTATCTCTTTTTTCCACTTGTTTCACGGTGCGAAATAAACATTACCGGCTAAATTTTAGTAGGAAGGAAAAGAAAGGCTTTTCCATGAAATTCCTCAAATGTTTTTTCATTATCCGTTTGAATCTTCTACAAATATAATAAAAGATGTTTCTGAGAGCTCTCGTATTAAGTTTTCTTATTTTGTATCATTATATGATTAAATAATACAGACTTAAATATAAAGCAAACAAGATTACCCACTTAAAAAACAATTTCTGAATGAGTAAAATGTAGATGAATTTGGGAAAAGATAATTTGACCAAAACGTTGAACAAGGATTCTTCTACAAGGCACGCCCGTACAATACGATACTAATATAATATGACACTAATCAAATTGGAGGGTGGTGACCTATATTTGCATCACAAGAAGGACTGTTCCCACATGATTACGTGGGACCCTATTTCCCATCGTGAAAGATTTGAGATTGATATATACATATCTTGCGACTTAAGCAAAATCTCTATTTAACACTTCTTTTCTATACATATGTACTTTGACTATGGTTCACTTCAAATGTTTACAAATTTATATAGACATTTCTATATGAATCAACAATTCTCATTTTCAAATTTAACTAAAAATCATAGTACACTTTTTCCTTCTTTTATACTATTTTTACATGATACTTTTCTTATACGCTATAAAAGCAAGGCCCACAAAATAAAGAGATCAGGTGAGAATAGAGTATTGTGAGAGAGAAAGAAGGAAAGAAAACAAAAACAATGAGCCTGGTCACCAATCATTTGGTCATCCCTTTCATCAGTCTCCACCAACTCCATTGCGTTGCAATTGAATAATACCAATTGAATAATACCATGCATGACATAGTGGTGTGAAAAGTGCCATCGCTCCATGGAAAATAATCGTACAATATAATCTCGAAGCTTATCCTTTATTGAATAGTTCAGCTCATCAAACTTATGTAACTCTTTGAATTTGACTCAAATTTATATTATTATATATATTATATATAGAGACCTCGAATTTTGTGATCATTCCAATTCCAACTCCACAGACGCAGGCTGAGAGTGACCATTGCACTAAGAAAATTGGTCAACTATGTGAAAACAATGAATTAAACACTCATATGATCCAAATTCAGATTTGAGGAATGAGCATGGCCCACTCAAAATTGCGTTTCTTGTCCCCCATTTGCAATTCTAGTTGCGCAATTCAGAAGTCCTGGTATCTGCCCATCAACAAATTTGGTAAATGATATTATTGTTCATATATATATATATATTTATAATTTAATTTAAAATTATATATTTAATTTTTCAAAAATCCATATTATTCATTATTTATGATTTTAATTAGTATTGTAGATTAAATCGAATTCAACTTTCTCTCTCTTAAACTTAAACAAATAGTATATGATTGATAATTAATTTATAATTAAATGTAATAATTTTAATTTGTATTTTGTTAAAAAAAAATAGATACGATCTAAACTAATTCAGATTGAATTGAATTACATTTATATTTTGAACCAAACAGATAAGAAAAATAATTAACTATCTTTGTAAAAATAAAAGTTAATTTAATTTGATCTTGAGCACATCTATAACAATATTGGTAAATGTTACATTTACTATTTTTTATATAACATGCAATTTTAAAAAAAAAATAGAAGATACTATAATATATCATACTTTTTTTAACATAGATTAGATATAATATTTTTTAAAAATATTATTAAAAGTAATAAGTAAAATTTTTTATAAAAAAGAAAAACAGGAAACACTATAATATATCATATTTTTTATAATATAGATTAAATATAACATTTTTAAAAATATTATTAAAATTAATAAATATTATTTTTATAACATTTTTTAAATTTCATTAATAATATTTTATGATATAAATTAGATGCAACATTTTTTAAAATGTTACTAAAATTAATAGGTAAATTTTTATATTTTTATAATATATTTTTTAATATTACAAAAATTATAATATATTATAATAAAAAAGAATGTAAAATGTAATAGGATAGAAATTTTTTTTTTATCTAAATTGTTTTATAAATGAGTTGTGAGAAACACAACTCATATAAGTTAAAATAGCATCTAAGAAAATTAAATATTTTTTTTCTTTTTTGTAAAAATTAATTAACCAATTCACAAGAATTAAAAATTTTAGTTAGTTTAGTTAATATCGTTAAATTTCTCATTAATTTATATAACTTTTTAAAATTTATCTTTAATATTAATACGAGACATTTTTTTTTAATTTTTACTTAATTAATTATTATATCTCTACTTAATAACCTTTCTTCACTTAATTATGATTATTTTTATAAAAAATAGGTAACGTAACAATCAATGTAAATTGAATCTTAAGATTAAGACAACCCTTCTTTTAATTTTTATATATAAAAATGATTGAAAGAAATGTTTAATATTTAAATGTATAAATAAGAAAGTATAACTAGTAAAAAAAGGTTTGACTAATCAAAGAAGCAAACTAAGGAAAGTAAACTTATGTAATTCAAATTTACATAATTAAGAAATATTATGAGTAGACAACAGGATTTCTAATGAGCTCATATTAGTATTATATGGAAGACACATGGTTGGATAACAACTTTTCTTTAAATAATTAAAGTTTAGATATAGGTAGAGAGATTTGCTTCTCACTGCACTTAACTTGAGGCATGCACACGTGTGTGAAGACACAAGCAAATCGCTAAAAGATTTCATCATCACACATCAGTACTGTTAAATTTTTATATTTTCAACAATTCTAAGAAATTAAGTGATATTTTTACAAACTTCCAGAAAACTTAATATCTTCACAGTTTTTAAGTGTTACTAAACGCAATAAGGTTATCTTTATGTTGTTGCCTACTTAAAAATGTGTGGAATTTTGATAAACATTTCTTTGTGGGGGAAATAATGTTGATACCTAAAAATAAGGAGCGCATCGTGCGGAGGGTTTGAAAATTGAACCAACTTATTTTAAATTGTATGATTAAATAAAAAATTTGAAAATTATAAATTATAAATGTTTTATGATTTGATCTAATTTGTGGTTTTTTATATAAAATTGAACTAAATTTTATGTAATTATATATATATATATATATATATATTAATTTGATATTATATTTTAAAAAATTAATATTAAAATATTGAGTTGTTATATCTATACTGTAATAACCATATATTTTCTTATTTATTATAAAAAAAAGTTATAAATAATTATGAATTATTAAATATTTTTATTATGTATTTCGTCTTTCATATAATTTTCAACATAAAATTTAAATTTATTTGATATTATTCTTGTTATTTACACTTTTAAATAAAGTTAAAATTAAAATAATTAAACCGAACCAAATTAATTGTTAAATATTAATTTAATTTTTATAATATATTTTAATTGAAATAAATAAAATTAAATCATAAATATTTTTTTATAATTGGTTCGAATTTTTTTAAAAGTTTAAATCAAATTGAATCACAAACCTTTCTATTAACAGAATTAACCATGCTCTAAATAAAATAAAGAAACATAGAATTTTCCGGATATATATGTCCTACTTGGAGTGTTGACGTAAATATGAATATGAATTATATATTTGTTTATAATATTTTCAAATTATATATTATTAATTTTGTTAAAAAAATTATCATACTATATAAAGTATTTTAAAGTTAAATATAAATATTTTTTGTTTTAGAAGCACTTAACAATGTTAACCATTTATCAAAAGAACACTGAAGTATAGCTTTTAATTAAGTTTAGAATTTGTTATCATTTTAACAAATCTCAATACAGTGAAGCGTAATATTTGTTATGTTTTAGCTTGGATCCCAAAATATCCAAGTTGAAGGTTTGCAAATAAATAAAATAAAATAAAAACCTTACCAGAAACGAAAGATGTGTTAGTCAAACTAGCTTTACCAGGAAGAGTTCAGCGAAGTTAATTAAGGATTAAAAGAAATTGAAACCACAATGTATTGAGAATGAGCTAATTCATTCGGTGTTTAAATAAACACTTTTCTTATGTTGTATTTTTTGGTAATGATATTTTACCTCTTTTGGTAATTAATGATGTTTTACTTTTGATCCCTATGGTCCTATTATTGAATCATATACTGTCATAATCGTATAAACTAACTATATATATTATCATATTTGTCTATCAAATTACATTTTTTGAGATAAATTCATAAGGAAAAGTGTTTGAAGTGAAGTATAATTAGACATAAGAAATTAAAGTGAGATAAAAAAAGATTGTGTTTAAATAAATTTTATAAATACGAATAGAAACTTATATAATAATTTAAATTAAAGTATTCTTTTAAACCTTGTATATATGGTTGGATGTGGTTTTAGGTATTTATTTTTTATTGGTTTTAGTTTTTTAATTAGTGTTGCCCATCGCTTAATGCATGATATGTATATTATAATGTCACATTATATTATATTAAATATTAATGTGATATAATTAGATGTATGTTATATTATTTTAAATGTTGTCAAAAATTATTTAAAAAATATTAAAAATTTATAAAAATTAAAATCAACAAAATATTTTAAAAAATAATAAATAATATTTATAAAGATTAAAAATACATTTAAGTTATAATTAAATAAAAAAAACTAAAGTGTAAATGAAGAATAACATAAAGAACTAAGCTCTTAATTTATTGAATAATTTTATATTACAGAATATAAATTTTTAAGTGCATGCATGTTGTATGTTTATGGGAACACATATATATTATATATAAGCATACACACTAGGATATAAAAGAATAAATCAAAATTCATTAAATTATTTTAACCACTATTTGCAATAATAAACATGGAATGAATATACTTTCTAACAATATTAACATGTGATAAATATGTTCTGCAATACTTTCTCTTCAACTGAAGCATGTCAAGTCTGTTATAAATATATTCAACTTGAAAGGCTTTTAAAAGATTTGGTATGAATATGTCAACAAACCGATTACTGAAATCAATAAAGTCGGCTGTGATTTCTTCAAAAAGCATATTTTCTCTTACAAAGTGGTAATTGATCTCTTAATTATATGTTTAATTTTTTCATAGAAGTTTGAATTTGATGCAATGTAAATTGTAACTTGATTGTCACTGATAAGCTTTGTCCCTTAAATGTCTCCGAATTTTAGTTGTTGGAGTAGTTGCATAAGCTTACATATGCCTACTCAAGTAGCACAATATTCAAATTTTGCACTAGATCTAGCGATTGTCTTTTGCATCTTGCTTTTTCACAACATCAGATTTATTCCAATAGAAACACAATATCACTATCAGAAAGTGGATCTTTAATTTGTTGAAAGGTGACTCCATCTAATCAGCATCAAAGGACATTGCCTTTATCTTCGTATAATATCCATAGTCTTGGGTGTATTTAGAATACGTGAGACAACATTCCAATGATTATGATGAGGGGGCATTTAGAAAACAAAGATGAAGTGAAGTCTAGTGAGACTAAGATAGTTCAATTTGCCTACCAAGCTAGCGCTAATATCTTCCTGAATTTTTCAATGATTCACCCCTAACTCAGAAAAAGCTTGATAGTGGGATCCACAAGAGTATCACAAGGACAACAATGAAGAATATCCAATGCATATTTACGTTGAGAGGATTTGGGTTACTTCAATGCCTAGGAAACATTTGAGAGGGTTCAAGTCAGTGACATCATTGCTAACGATGAGACAACAAGATAGATGCAACAAATGGAAGAAGAATGGATGGAGAAGACAGAGTGATGAGCCTTGAACTTTGGATCAAAGTTGAACTGAAACGACCACACTAATCTTGAGCTATCATGTTTTAAAGCATAGCGCAATCAATGCAATTGACAAAGTAGGCGAGAGACACCACTGGTGGGGAAGTGTAGAGGCTAGGGAGCAGCATGTGGGGTTGAATCGAGGGTGGTGGCCACAATGTGAGATTTGTCAGCAGTGTCTGCTCCTGTTCAGTGCTCATGGTGGTCCATTCAAGAGGAATTCTTCAGTGATTGTATGTCTACGGCTACACATATATATGTATTATTTATAATCACACACTAGAATACACAACAATTAATCAAATCCTCTAAATTATAGTAGCCGCTATTTACAATAATAAACATGTGATGAATACGCTTCTTCTTCTTCTTCTTTAGTGTTACTTCTCTCTTTCTTTTTTCTTACTTTTTTCGGCAATTTTCCTTGTTCTTTTTTTAAGCTAGAGAAGAGAGGGGCATCGACACTACTTTGTCATTGAAAAGCACGATCCAGCTTATTTCGCTCTTTGTGAGAATCAAACCATTCAGCCCATAGTCTTTTTTCGGTCGCCCATTATAGCCCATAATCTCTTGCTATGACATGGACCGAAAGTATAGCCCATTACTTGAAGTCCAAATTTTACTGCGCTATAAATAATTCTTCTTATGCTTGGGTTCAATTTTATTTTCTTCTTCTCACGACAAAAAAATAAAAACAAGTCTCATCCTCCGGTTCTATTTTTTTTCCCTTTTTGCATGATGATTGTGATCTAGAGACATTTAGTTGTGCTCCTGAAATATATAACTTCATATTTTTTCATCTAAAATAAATTCCTTACTTTAAAATTACAATTGAATTAACACTGTAAAATTAACAATACTATTTTCAATATTCAATAAATACTGACCTGTATGTAGGTTTAGCAAAGAACAAAAAACATCGCTAATTTTCATATTAACATCTGATTACGTGTACTAAAGTACAATTTTCACTAGTATCCGAATAATTGATCCGGTAATACCCAAAGGGATACCAGAGTTTGTTAACCAAAAAACAATCAATTGTTCTCAATGACCTTTTTCCTCTCGTTTCCCCTTTCGAAGAGTAAACTCCTTGACAGAAGTAACATACAGGTCAGTTCCTCGAATTTGCTTGTTGAAAAACAAGAGTGGCATAAATTAGCTCATTCCATGCATCAGGGACCCCAGGAAGACACCAATGGCTGCAATCCTGCCGCCTTGTGGAGACTTTCTTTCCACCCATTGTATTTTTGCCATAGACAGAAGGGTGGGCATCCTTGCGGAAATTGGTCATCCTTGTGACATTTAATAACTTCACCGGAACCTTCATGCCCTGGATCACTTCCTCCACTATTTTCATTTTTAAAGGATAGTTGTCCAGGATGGATCCATTAAAAACTGGCTCAGTTTCACCGTTGCATGACCCGCCTGAGTCCCAGTCCCCACCTCTGTCAAAGATTCATCACAATAAGTTGGTTGAAAGAGCGATTAGTATTTAATGGTGCTGTACAATCAGTTTCTTACTTTCTTTTACTTTGCTTTTCTCTGTTATGATGTCGGAATGATAGGGTCTTGATTCCTATTACTTCTACATGATCCTCAGTACGAATAAACTAGAGGGAGGGGGACGAAGATTTCATGTCACGAAAAATATAAAAAATCATCAATACCTGAAATGGGCAGAAGAATATCCGCGATAGTAGACAATCTGTTTTCGTGGATGGATATTATGATCAATCCATTTTGCCCAGGTCTTTATAGCCTTTCTGTATGCCTCAACTGCATCAAATTTTGGATATAGATAATCACCTTCTTTATAGTAATTTATCCTGCACAAATCAGACACTGTCACCTCATTTGCCAGATTTTTTTTAATTATTAATATTGTTCGATTTTATTGTTTGATAGATGAATTGTTAATTTCAAGGAATGAAAGACAAACCAACTCATAGCAGTGAATAAAAAACTAATTTGAGAAAAAGGGAAAAAACAAAAAATAAAGTGACAAGATAAATAAGTTAGATAAAAGTGTACTTATTTTCTTAATACATAATTTCGATAATGTAGTATACATCAATATTTCATGTTGCCAAGAGAAGTTTAAAATAATGGATCAGCATTCTTGTGCAGCAAACACTTGCATGAATTCTTTAATTGCTTGACCAAGCTAAAGCTCAATAAACATTGGGGAAGCAAACAAACACACACAGCCGGTTCCCAAAATTTATTGCATACAATTTCAATGAATAGATCAATTATAATACAAAATAATTGCATCCTAACCCTCGAGCAGTTTTTCCATGAGTCCACCAGTGGCCAGTATTGAAGACAAGAATGTCAGCCCTCTTCCAACGGTTAGCTGTCTTGTCAATCCGATCAATTGATAATGTAGGATTTGAGCTTCCCTGTGCATTAATACGAACTCCTTCCTTCACAAGGAAATGAGATCTCACAAATTCCACTGTGCAATTATAACCCTGCCCAAGTGTTCCAAAATCTTAGCATAACTAACTGCAGTCTGTCCATGCACATTTTGTTGATACAGGAAAATGATGCAGTCCAGCTGCCTGATCATTTTGCATGCAGATTTCACACAATTATCCAAATACTGTACTTTATACATAGTTATGAAGTTCTAACTTCTAGGCGACATGGATTCATTTTGTGGGAGAGGAAAAGAAACTACAGCACCAGCTACATTTATAATTGCCAACAAATTTGATTCAAGCCAATCACACCTTGAAGAGAAAAATTTACACAAAAATTGAATAGATGGGAAAAAAATTTCTCTAAGAGAAAACAATAGTATAAAGCAGGTCATATCATTAGTGTTAAGAAAATAGTTAGATGAATCTAAATAGCAAGGAAGTGAAAATTGTACCTCAAATTTAAAAACGAAGTAGCCTCTTCCTTTTGTTATTTTGTGTCCATGTGTCTCATACATTTTGCTCTTATTGTGCAGTCCTTCTCGTAATATGCACAGCATGGACTCAAATTGGTTCCGGTTCATAGAATCTCCGACCAGCATCAGTCTTTTACCTTTCAGTCTCGCCAAGAAGTCAGCAGCACTAAACCTATGAGTAACATGCGAAAGAAGTGAATGAAGAATATATGAATAGTTAATTTTCCAGTAAACTACGAAAAGATGAAAAGCAAAGATAGGTGTTTAAAAACACCGTAGCAACCATATGCAATTAACCGTTACATCACACTGGAGCAAAGGAGATGCCTTCTGTCAACAGAAATCAAAAGTTGAACATCTAACAATAAAAGAATTATAGATATAGCCAGACCGTTGTCCAAATGTCCAACCAAGATAACAGCAGGTTGGCAGTGTTCATCTATATTACAGAGCGAGTACAGAGAGAAGCTATAAAAATGGCACACTCAGCAGGACTGGCTCGTTTCTAATCTCAACCAAAGAAAGAGCAGCAACTCTTTGAATCACCACCAAATAAGATTTCTTTAAAGTGAAATGTGGAAATAATAAACAGCAAAGCAGAGCACTCCCATCTTCAATGGAATTTGAGATGCTAGAAGCATGCATGATGATCAATAGGTCGACTAATATGTTCAACAGCTCAGGTATATATACTGAGATGGTATAAAAAAGAGGGTCAAAAGTTAAGGATGAAGAATGGAGAAAAGAATTCAGTTGCCTTTTAGGAATTGACACAAACAAGTAAAGAATGATAATGCAATGGTTAACTTGCATACTTAGATTTGGAAAACAAGAGGACATAATTATATCAGGTTGAGTTTGCATACGTCACCAACAGAAATGGATCATTGCTAAAATATTACTTCCAGAAACCATGTTGTTACAGGAACAAAGGTAATGAGGTAAAGATAATTTTCAATTTCCATGGGTATGGGTACCATTCCTGGAAGCCTTCAATCAGAATCTGAAAATTCAATTTTCTTCAATCACATAGGTATCTGCAGCCTAGTCCGATAGATTAGTTTATATGCTTAACAGTGATATGATATTGAAAAGTTGTTTTATGTGAAGAGAAGGAAATGAAGTTACTGGAGCTGTGTAAATAGTTGAATCGTGTTTCACAAATGGAAATGGTAATGGTACCTGGGAAGATCGCAGGCATGAGGCTTCCAGCGCCATTTGGTGTATAGAGTGTCGGTCCTACCGTTGATTTTGCAATCGTAAGCCTCGTCCACGTAAGGGCAAGAACCCGGTTGGTAAATAGGGTAATCTTCATCCCTTACCCACGTTCCAGTGAACAAATCGCACTCCTTCCAATTCAATGCTGCATCACTAACGTTCTCAACCGTTTCCGTTGCCGTTTGGATGCCAGATTCGTCGTCGGTGGCAGTGACATCGTCAACGGCAATGGCAGGCTCGGATGGTTGGGTTAGGGTGATGGTGGGGGCGGAGGGTGGTGGTGGTGGTGGTGATGGCGGTGATGGTGATGGAGGAGGAGGAGGAGGGGACGGAGAAAGAGGTTGGAGTCGAAGATAGAGATCTGAGTGGATGGAGGGAGGAGGGGGAAGAGTTGTTCTGGTGAAAAAGAAGAGAAAGAATGAGAGAAAGAACAATGCGAGGAAGAAGAGAGTGGTGACAGTGTAACGGTTCTTGTGGGAAAGCATTTTGAGTGAGAATTGGGAAAGGGTGAATGAAAGAAGAGAGGTTCATCGACCCTTTTGCCGCGTCTCCTTCTTTCTTTCTTTGGTAATTGGTACATTAACCAGGAGAATCACTGTCATTAATCATTCTACAACATACATACGGAAGAATTTCACCCAATTTACCAACATTAACTATTAATTAATTCATTAAGTATCCCATCATTAGTACAAAAAGGTGATACCACCTACGGATCTCTTTTTTTTCATATAAATTACGAATAAGCTCTAAAATTATAAAAAATGTAATTTTAAATTTTTAAATAATTAAATAATTAAATAATGTTATTTTTATTTTTATTTTTTAATAATTACACAATCATAAGTTAAAAAAATTGACATTTAACAATTTAAGAACTGATAAAAAAAATTGTAATTTTAAAGACTAAATTATCTAATATCTGCATTTCAACAACTGATTTTATTTATTATTTGAAATTGTTTATTCTGTACAAGTTATTTAAATTTTATACTATTTACTTAATTTACATGCAACCAAATTTATTATTGGTCATTCCAAATTCTTCTTGTAAGGGAGATTCCTTCATAAAATTCATGGTGTCATAATGCATTGTTCGACCTTCTGTAGCAGTGGATGTAAAGCTTTACTCTTGAATTTAAGATTCATGCTGTTTATCTATTATGTGTTATTTTTAAAGATTTTATTTGAGTTTTTTTTTTTTTAAGTCTAACCTAGTTTACAAATTTATTTAAAAATATATTTTATAATAAAAATATTTGAATAAATTAAAAAAAATTTCTAGAACAAAATTAGGCTTAAATTTATATAAGTGTGTTTGGATAAAAAACTAAATTAAATATTTATTTTTATTACGTAATAAGCTTTGGTATAAATTTAATCATCAAATTTATTAAGATAATTTTGAAAATTTATTGCAATAAATTTAAAAATTTATTGTAATAAATTATATCAAGAAACTTTAAAAAAAAATCATGTCTCATTGTGAGTTTAACCCCCTATGTACTACAGTGTATCTTATTGCTTTTTGGGTAATTTTGTATAGGAAAACATAAAGATAATTACTTATAATCGTAGTTAGATGTTCAAGTCAATATATATATATATATTAAAGTAACATTTAGGGAAGATAATCTATTTAAATTAATATACCAACATCTTTTTATACGATATAAATGAGAATAAGTCATACACATGATAATTGTATCGAGATCACGTGATATTCAAATTGATCTTAGTTTTTTCGGTTAATTTATCTTGATTTTTATTTAAACCGACTTTAGAATAACTTAATTTATCTAAATATAAATATATATTTTTTAATTTAATAAAAATTGAACTCTTTTGATCTCATTTAATAGAATTCAAAACCTACACCAAACTAGTTGAAATTAAGTTAAATAATCCCGTTTTATTATTTCTAATTATGATATGGTTTAAACGATTCATCTATTCAAATATTATAGAGTTTTGGTAAATAAATCCTAAACTTTTTTTAATGAATCCGAATTATTTTTAAGCTTGTTTGGGAATAATTTTGTTTAGAAAATCATTACTTACCTTTTGAGAACTTTCTTATGCAATTTATAAAAAAAATGATTCTTTTCCTAAACCTAACACATTTAGATTTCAGGCCGATACGAAAGATATTATATTTCATTGATCATCAATGTATCCATGCAATTTGTTTTTGTGATACTTTAAGATTAGAGTTTGAAAATAGTTCATTTAATATATAAAATTATATATTTGAAGACATTAATTTATATCGATACTATACGAATTACATTTAATGTTATACTATATTTTATATAGAATATAATCTGTATAGATTCAATTATTGAAATATTACCATATAGTATCTTAATTATTTATGTAAAAATTGTTGGAAAATTATAATATTTTATTGACTAATATTTATGATAGTATTGTCCTAAAAAAATTTATGTGGTTGTAACCTTAATAAATTCAACAAACAAGGAAGTTAAAAAATAACAGTTGTGTTTAAAATAGGAAAAATCGTCATGTGTACATATAAGTAAAAGTTGAATGTTTTATTTATTTAAATGATAATTTAATTACACGATAATAAAAATTGAAAAAAATATTCCAAAAAATAGTAATTTAAAATTTAAATAATAATAATTGTTGATAATAAAAATTATTATTATAAATAATTAATGATTATGAAACATACAATTAATAATAAATATATTTAAATTTAATCACTGATAAACATAATTCGGATCAATAATTTTTAAATTATCAATATATTTTCATATTTTGTTTAAATTATGTAAGAAATAGGATGAAAAAATTTTTTAAAAATATAGTAAAAAAAATTATTGTGATCCCTACAAATAGAATAAAAATAAAAGAATTTTTATTTTCTTATTTAGATATATAAAAAAGAGAATGAAAATAAATATATTAGTAGTATAAATTTTATTTTATATAAATTTAGAAAAATAAATTTTAACTTTAAAAAATTTATTTATTTTTTACTTTTTTATTAATATAGTATATGTTAAAAACATATATCAAAACATTAACAATTTAAAATTAAAAAAGTCCCTTTCCTTCATTTTTTTCCTATTTGAGAAGATTAATATTTACATTAAATATGGAAAAAAGGTTTCTTCCTCTCCTATTTTCATATACAAAGAAATTGAGAAAAATATATTTATACCTCTTCTTTTTTTTCTATCCAAAAAAATATAAAACTAGTAATTATTAAAATTGAAATAATAATTAAATATAATGTTTAAATTATTTTAAAATACATACTTTTTAAAAAATTTAAAATTTTAAAATTTACAAAAATGTGATGAAAGAAATTTGTTTATATATTTAAAAGTATAAATTATGTTAATTTTAGTTTGTATTTATATAATAAAGTATCAAATAATTTTAAATTAATCTAAAAAATTTTAAATATGATTTATATAATATAAATTTTAAGCTAATTATTAATTTTAGAATAAATTATTCAATAAAAACTTTAAATAATATAATATTAATATAATTTACCAATATTAGTTAATTCTTCTATTTTTAATTTATAGCAATTAAATACTGAATAATATATAACCAGATAATGAAAAACGAGAATATATTTTTAATGTATTGAAAGACAAAATTAATATGTCAATATTTAAACTGAACCAGCCGAACTTAAATGTCATTTGAAGTAATAGCTTGTTTACAAATGTATATATATAAAATTTATATTCATTCGTATTTTAAGTACCGTGTAACTTTAAACTTTTTAAAATATAAATATTTTTAACAATTTTCATATGTTTGATTTATATTTTAAAATAAATGTTTTTCTTCAATTCATTAGCATAATTATATGGTTATATATATATATATATATATATATATATATATATATATTAATTTGATGTACTTGTAATTTTTCGAATAAATAATATTATTTTAATAAGTAGGGATTGAATTTGTGTTTGACATAATTATAAATTTACTTGTATTTGACATAACTACATGTTTAAATTCTATTGTTGATGCAGAAAACTTATTATTGAATGATTTAAGAATATATTTATAAATATAATTTAATCTTCACCTATTTAACTAGCCTATAAATCCTATTTTTATTGAATTACCGCACATATAAATAATAATTAACTTCCTTCGAAATGAGTTTTAGTTTTTGATTTGGAATTTTAAAAAAAATCTAATTTTAGTTTTATATTTTGAATTTTTTTTAAAATTATGTAAAAAGTAAATCAATTAATTTTATTTTAACTTTTATTGTAAATTTACTAATTAATAAATATAAATAAAAAAGTTTAGAAATTATAAAAAATTAAAAATTATTATTATTATTATTATTATTATTATAATAATAATAATAATAGTAAAGATAATGATTATAGTAGTAGAATGATAATTGTAATAATAATAGTGATAATGGAATAAAGATTGTGAAAGTAGCCTACATTAATCATGATGATAGTAGGATTGTCTTAAGATGAAAGTGAATAAAATTATTTAATAGAAGTGGAAGTGAGTAAATTCATTTAATAGAAGTTTACGGTTTGATTTATTTAAAACACAGTTTGTTTAATAAATATATAGATTTAGATTTGTTAAAAAAAATTAGTTAAACAAATTTTTTTAATTTATTTATGATCAATTTATCTTTATATATTATATATTTATATTTATATTTATTTTAATATATTATATTTATATAATATTAATATATTTACATAATTTATAAATTTTTTAAATAATATATATTTTAAAAAATTATTTAATAACTTTTATCTTATAGATATTTAACATTTTTAATTATTTATCTAAATAGACTTTAAATTTATTTATTACTTTTTTTAGAATATAAACTTTTAAATAAGTTTATAGATCTTGTAAACTTTGATTTATGATAGATTTTGACAAAAATAAAAATTTTTATCAGGTAACAAACCAAAAGTTAAACTTTAAAATTTTTAAATAAATTAAATTTAAATATTTAAAATTTAATTTGATTGTGTTCGACATTGTGATGGTTATAGAATAATATGATAGAAGATGTAATTGTAATGATAATTTTGGTAAAATAAAAATGGTATTAATTATAAAGATGGTTGTGATAATAATGATATGATAAGCAATGTATTATAAGAGATAAATTTTAAAATATAAAAATTTTTAAACTAAAAACAAATATTAAAAAAATACATTTTTTGAAAATTTATTCAAAATTATTTTTAAAATATATAAAAAATTAATTCAAAACTATTTAATACAATAAATTTAATTTAAAAATAGAAATTAAAAACTTTTGATGATCCACGTAGAATCATCCTAAATAAAAGTTAACTAATTTTTAATTTTAATCGAGATTTGACATGAAAATGTTATTGGTATTTAGGATTATATATATATTTATAAAATATTTAAATTAAATTTTTAATTTTTTTTACTTTTCTCTCTTAATATATATATATATATATATATATATATATTAATCGAGATAATAAATATGTTTGATAAAATTAAATAATAAATATATAATAAAAAAACAGTAAATTAAAATATAATAATTATATTATATTTTTTAACAAAAATATATTAAAATTTACTTTTTTAGAATAAAAATATTTAATTTTAAGTTTTATATAATAAATTTGAAATAAAACCTTTTTAAAGTAATTATTTTATAATTTTAATATTTTATCAAATGGTTTAATATTTTTAATAAAATAGATAATATAATAATTAAAATAAATAATATATATTAAAATAATAATTTAAAATATAATATCTTATGATAATATAAAAATAAATTTATTAAAATTAATAATAGTATTATTAAAGGATAAAATAATATTAAATTTATAAAAATAAACATATAGATTAAAAATGAAATTATAAAAATATATTAAACATAAAATGAACAAAACATTTTAGTTACAAGTTGAAAATATAATAATTATTTAAAGTAATTTTTTTAAAATATTAATAATTATATAAAAAAATTAATAATTATTAAAATAAATTATTTTATTGAATATAACTGAAATATTTAACAAACTTTTTAATTTATAATTTAAAATTTCAACTAATTGAATTATCTTATCAAACATATTAAATGTAAATGAAATATATATTTAAATTTTTTTAATTTTAAAATCTTTTTAAAAGTAGCTACCAAAAAAAATAAATGAAGTTTAAATAATTTTAAATTTTTATAATTTACCTCAATTTTGATTTTATTTTTGCATTTTAAAAGCTTGCGTTTTAGTCCTTGCAGTTTTATAAGATTAGATTTTGATCATTATAATTTTATTTTGTTTTAACTTTGGTTCTTATAACTTTATTTTTTTTAGATTTCGATATATTAGAGATTAGTTCAAATAGCTGTATCTTAGCCCACTAAACTTTTAAAATAGAAAAAATTACATTAATATTTTTTAAAGATTCATCAAATTTGATACATATTTTATTTTTTATCCCATACAAAATTTCTTTAATTTATATAAAAATATAATTTATATATTTTTTTAATTACGTAATTTTATGAAAATCTTTCATAATTTCATATGATAGATAATAAAGATTTAAGAAAGTTAAAATAATGTAAGAAAGGAAGAGGTATTAAGTTTTTTTCAATCAATATCAAATAATATCATTGTAATTTATCATTTAAAATATAAAGATAAAGATCAAATTATGTAAATTATAAAAATTAAAAAAGTATTTAAATTATTAAATAATAATTTTTTAAAATAAGATAAATCGAACAGGAATAAAATTTTAAAAGGCTAATAACTTTGAATGGGTCTCATGATAATATTCTTTTATGTATATTTTCGAGTAATCAATTTAAATATTGTGATCTATGCTGGTATTTTAAATTGATGGTTGCACCGTGTTGAGATCGCGGTTCCACTATTCTGATGATACGATGGTTGTGCTTTTTAACAGTGGTGTTTTGATGGTGGGAGAAGGAGAAAAAGTTGTTGTAGAAAAAAATAAATTAAAATTCAGTTTATTTTTTCAATTTAAAAAATTGCAATTTATTACATTAACTCAATAGTAAGTCACCAATCATCAATATTTTATGTAGAATTATGTTATAATGAAAATGATATGTTTTTTCTAAAAGAAATATGATGAACAAAAGTATATATAAACAGGGGTTGTCATAATTATTTTATGAAGTAAATAATCTTATTCAAGATTCATCAATGAAATTATATTAAAAATTATAATCATATTTTTATTTTAAAAAATTCATCACATAGAATAAAGTTGTTCATTAATATTTTGTTTGATTAGAAAAAATTAAGAAGGAAGGAGATTGGAAGAAAGAAAACAAAGCTAATAGAATGTATTTTCTTACGTTTGTTTGCATAAAAAAAATGAAAGAATTATTTTATGATGAAATTGATAGAAAAATAATATCCCAAAAAGGAGAGAATTAATGGAAAAAAATATTGTATTAAAATAAATTCATAGAGTGAAATGTTTGATAGAGAAGTTGGTTCTGGAGAGATGGATTATGTGATAGTTTTGCCCATGGGATTGTATCCATCTATGGATATGTCTACCATTTTCCGTAATCAGTATAGAAGGATGAAAAGGGAGGGATGAGAGAGTATTTTATGAGGGTGACATCGAAGAGGGGAAAAGGGTGTGTGTGAAGAGTGAAGATAGATAGGTAACTAACCTTCCTGTTTTAACAGAAATGGCTGCTTTTAATGAACCATTCAACTGTCATTTCATAACTCCAATGTTGCCATTAACCTATTCCCAGGTTGTCCCTCTTGTTACTTATCAAACCAATTGAAATTCAAGCATGAAGGAACCACCTTATATACTTATATGCACTATTATATACACATTTGCAAGTTGCAAACCCACATCCGTTCCATCATTCACTCAATCAAGACACTAACCCAAGAAGACTGAAGACGTGCTTCAAAAGCAAGGCATTGATTCAATGCATGCTACAGTCAAAACCACCCATTTAATTTCCCTGCAACTCCTTTTTTTATCAATGGGTGTCAGCTTTTGAAGTATGGTCCTCAAATGAAGGAGCACGTGGTGAAGCTCCACCGAAGGAGAATTTCTCTAATCCCAAGCGGGGTTTAGAGTAGAGAGGGTGTGTTTTGTTATTGTTATTGTTATTGTTATTGTTAGCTAGGTTGCCACTGTCCAAGGAACAGAATGTTGTATCTTTTGGCTCCCTATTTTACACACCATTAATTGTTCAAATTCCGTTTGGTTTGAATAAGCTACACATTGTCAAGTGGAATTGAAGTCAATTAATGAGGTTTGGTGAAATTTCTGACCACTGAGATGTGATGTATCAAATTCAAAGTCTTTTACTGCATATCCGAGGTACCATAGTTAATGTCCCATTCCTGGCTATAACTTCACCCTCCCTTCTTTCCCTCACCAATAACATCACCTCCAATTCCTTCTGCCATTCTTCCCTCTCTTCACCTCTCTCATTCTCTGGTCCCTTTTTGTGGGTCTTAATCTCTTTTGCCCCCTCTTCTCAGTCAAACACTTTGTGTCAATTAAACTTAATTATTATTATTATTATTAGCTTTGTGAGATGAGAATAGCAGAGCTGATACTTGTATTGTGCCTTTTATTGTGGGCCTGTATTGGGTCCAACACCGTGGCAAGGAAGACCAACTTGTTTGATGGAGCAAAGAAGAAGAAGAAGAAGAACACAAGTTTGGCACTCCATGATGCCCGCAAATGCAACCCCAAGAGACACTTGTCTTGCTATGATTACAACACCACGTCATCGGATGACAAAAGAGTCGTTCCCACTGGTCCAAATCCGTTACACAACAGGTAGAAATAGAATCATCTCCTTCATCGTCTCTCTGTTGCTCTATGTCAACGTCATTTTTGGAAGAAATCTACACATTTTCTTCTGAAATTAGTTAATTACTTTCCCAGTTCAATTTCCTCCCTCCCCCGCCTCCTCTTTTTATTTTGTATTGTAAATGAAATTATTGGAAGGTTTGTATGGAACCATCATTATTACGGATAGATAGCTAGCTAGCTAGCTAGCTACCTTAAATTGTAATTTTATATGTGAGCATAGAAACAGGCTCGTATGTGAAATGATGCAACTATTTTGATGATTGTGCTGTGTGTTTAAGCTCCACTGGGAACGGATAAGAAAAGTTGATAAATTTTATCCCTTCTCTTCAATTTTGAATGTATGGAATGGGGTGAAAGGAAAGAGAGAATTATGAGAAAATGACATAATAGAAAGAGGAAGAGATGTTTGAGTGGGGCCTGGATGTGATGTGATGTGATTCATTGGTTAAAAAGAGAAATGATATGATACATAATCTGCATTGCTAATGAAGAAACGGCATTGAATGGGTGTCGGGGGAGAATTGAATGTGGTGTCTGTGACTGTGGGTTATCTCATCAGGCAAACAGTATTAATTAGAAGGGTAAGGTTAAGACACATACACAAAAGTCATTTTGCATTTGTCTCTGTCTCCTTGTTTGTATCCCCCCAAAAGCTACTTTTTGACATAAACCATGGTGCTTTTCCTTTCTTGTTTACGGTCCCTTTCTCCCGTTGTATATCTCGAGGTTATGTTATTCACATAGTACAGTTGTATGTATCATCTCATCCCTTTTGGCATTTCAAAAGAGTCAAAACAATATTATAAGGAGGGCAATGCAATGGGTACATACGATAGAGAGAATAAGAATAGTCATTAGTCAAAGAGGATGGACAAAAGTGCTTCCCCCTTCCTCCTTTCTTTTGTCTCTCTCACAAACAATGTCTTCCCACACCCACAAGATGCTCTCATCGTTGGTTTTTTGGAAGCTTCGGAACTGTGAAACGCGAAGATGTGACGTTGGGATTCCACATGTCAATAAAACCCATTCATCAGTAGAAAACCCAACAAAAAAGTTGTATGAATGAATGTATGTGCCTAAATAATTAAGAGATACAAGGGACATTTTATTCGTTGGAAGAAGTTTAAAATTGAGAAGAGAGGGCTATAATAATTAACTTGACTTTGATATATTTTAATAACTTTTTATGCAATAAATATAATAAAATTTAAACGTAGATATTATAATTCTTTACCGGTAAACTAACTCTAATAACTTGATATGCTTTAATGATAAAACCCAAGTATGGTCCTCAAATCAGGCAGTACGTGGTGAAGAAGATCCACCGAAGCAGAATTTCTCTAATCCCAAGTGGGGTTTTTAGAGTACAGAGGGTGAGTGTCTTTTGTTATTATCAGCTAGCTAGGTTGCCACTGTCTAAGGAACAGAATGTTGTCAATATCTGGCTAAAATATAGAAAAGAGCGCTATAATATCTGGCTTGACTTTGATATACTTTAATGATTTGAAATGCTTTAATAATAAAGCCCAAGCCTGATTTAGTTTTAATTTTGCTAAAAAATAAATGATGCACGTTTAGGTAAATTAATGCGTCGCAGGTTTTTTTCTTTTTTTAATCATTGGCCCTCGTAAATACAGACAAAGTTTTGAAGGTCTAGAATATTAGTAACTCGCTTAAATTGAAGACGCTTATTTGTTTATGAGAATTTCTTTAGGGAGACATTATTGTTTGGTTCAGGATCAGGTCATCAACAATCTCTTCATCATATCAGACATTTTCTTTGAGAAAGAGCTAACAATATAAGAAATTAGAAGAAAAAATTAAGAATATAAACAAGTTTCCCATTTAAAATTTAATTAGGATTATAAATATGTGATAGTTCCAAATTATACAATAGTTTTTTCTAGTTGGGTCAGTTGTTTTTGCAACGGTTAACTTGACACAACTCTCCCGTGGGATATATATATTGTTTTTGCAACTGGTGAGAATATTTAATTATTTGTGAATATTTATGAATTGAGAATGATTAACACAATTTTCACATGAGGATTCATTCCCCTATATATACACCTAAAGCAAATGAAATCCATACATTGTCTGAGGCCTTACAGCATGTTTGGATTTTTAAGTAGGGAATTTTGAAACCATGGTACAGGAATCCAAAAACATACTATTCTTTATCTGTTTCCTTCTTTTGAGGAAATGGTTCCTTGTTTGACAGAAAAATTGGATCGTTGATCTTTGGATATTGTTGCTTTACGTAGGGACGAGGAATCACTACCCCCTGGAGTGAAAGCTTCTGAATCTGATATGGCTTCCCAAGAGTGGTTCTCATCATCCATTATGCGCCTTCGATCAAGAAAAGCTGGCCTCATTGGTGTTGTAACCATTTCAACTTTGAATGTCAACAATGCTACAATCTCTGACATGGCAGGTCTCAAATCTGCATGTGGTTGAAGGCACAAGAAGGCCACATGGAATGCTTGCATAACATCCTTTTCTACAAATCCATGTTCATGCAGATTTGGATCTACAATTTCCATCAACTTTGACTTCTCATAAAGTTTCCAAGCCTGTAATGAATATTTATACAAGCATTTCAAAGCATCTGGGGTAAATAAATGGTATAGAAAATAAATTAAAAATATAGTAGAAAGGTGAGAACTTACATATTCAGGGAGGTACTGCATTTCTGAGGGTAATGTAAGATCTGTGTTTTTCCTGCAACTGATGATTTCAAGCACAAGAACTCCAAAACTATAGATGTCTGCCTTTTCGGACAGTTCCCCTCTGATCGCATACTCAGGAGCTGTATAACCTCTGACCAAAGAAGACAAGAAAGATCATCAAAATAGAAAAGTTGGCTAAAAGATAATTAAGCTGTTTGTAATGAATTCATGGATCTCTAATTTAAATCAGTAAAAAAAATGACATTATCATATTTTGATTAGTTTATAAGACAAGTTACACATTAGGAAAGTACTTTTGGAGCATCACTTGTTGCAGTGAAAGATTCTAAATCAGAATTTACATTCACCATAATCACCATTCATTTTATTTATTAAAGTAAATCAAAAACTAAAGTAATGGTTGTTTAATATGCAGCTAAAGGTGATTGTTTTATAGTGAGCCGCAGCAAAATCAGGAATAGTAACATGCAATGAGTGATAAACATGAGGAGCATCGTTTGAATAAAGGACTTACAATGTTCCAGCGAACTGAGTGCTAAGGTAAGCTTGGTCTTCAGGGAAGAACCTAGCTAGTCCAAAGTCTCCAATCCTCGGCTGAAACTTCTCATCAAGAAGAATGTTGCTTGCTTTGATATCTCGGTGAACAATTCTTAAATGAGAATCCTCGTGGAGGTATTGCAATCCCCGTGCTACTCCAAGAATAATTTGGAATCTAGTGCTCCAATTCAGAAATTGATCACTCGTTTCTGATCACAGGAACATCCAGAGTGTGAATTCTTTTCACTGGACAATTTGGATAAACTTCTCCACAAGCACTCTTAGGAATAGAAAATAAGGAGATATAATACATCAAACTTTTTCCAAGTTAAAATCAAGTTACGTGCTTCATCTTTTGGAGAAGTTTAATGACAAAGCTTGAATCAAGATAAAGGTGCGTAAGTTGATTTTAATTTTTGAAAGAAATTTTGATGTATTTGACCTCTTCATTTTGTTCTCGTGTAAGTAGTTGTTGAGAAGTTTATTCAAGCTACTTCAACCAATAACCAACTAGCACGGGGTTCATTTTACATGTAATAAACACGATGCTGCCAATTGATAACGAATCAAATATAGAGAATAGAGCAGGGATACCATGTATTAAGAGGTCCAAACTTCTGTTCTTCATGTATTCATACACAAGTATCCTCTGAGGCCCATCTGTGCAACATCCAAGAAGGCGAACCAGATTCTTGTGTTGAATGCTTGTGATCAGTCTCACTTCTGCCAGAAATTCTTTTTCTCCTTGATGAGATTTCTCAAGAGACAGTTTCTTGACAGCAATTAGCGTTCCATCTGGCAATTTTCCCTGTCAGAACACTAGCAAAGCAATTTAGGATCGTAATCTTAATAGGAATACATACATCTATAGATGCTTCAAGATCAAGAGATTGGGTTCTCAAATATCAACAAATTAATGAAATTGTCTATCAAAGAAAGCGTGATTAGATTTAGTACCTATACCTTATAGACAGGCCCAAATCCACCCTTTCCAAGAAGATTTTCCGGATGAAAATTTTTAGTGGCCCTCTTCAATGTGTTGAGGCCAAAGTAGCTAATTGTCCGAAGGTTCCCACTAATTAAGTCCACAGATCCTGCATAATACATATAGGAAATTCAATAGAATGATGTGTATACATAAATTTATTTCAAGTGTTAATTATTTTGATGCTTTCTTTTAATTACCGGACTGACGCATACTTGGTGGGACTATCATCTTTATCACCTCTGCTGGTTCAATTTATTTCCAAATGCCAAGTGCCGAACACAAATAACACAAGTATGATCATTATAAGCTCAAGTATTACCAAAGTTAAACAAATATGGCGTAAGCATATAGAGAAATTGGGTAGTAAATATTTTTCCTTTTATGTTGTGGTTTTAATTATGATGCTTTCCTCAAATTACCATGTTGCTGAGTTGCTGAAGCTGTCTTCTCCATCAACTCTGCTTTCCGTTTATTAAGTTTCCAAAATATAATCACAAGAATCATCAATATGATGAACACTACAATCCCTCCAAGGAGGAAGAACAATGCTTCAGACTCGTGACGTGTCGTGGAGATCTTTAAAGCCACAGGGGATGGAGGTTTTTCTGCAGTGAGTTGGTCACAAAATTTCATCTTTGTTGAAAGAAATAAGAACATGAAAAATCTGAAAGAGCTAAAAGATTTCTTTTCTACATCCTATTCTAATGCCTAGATTTTCATAGCTATCACATTTTCTCAAGCATATATTGTGAGACAGTGGTAACAAGCTATAAAAATTGAAATGAATCAACTGCTGGTGATAAAAAAACAAAATGAACGATGCACATAATGCATGAATTTGCAATTGGTTATGCTAAAATGGAGAACTAATCTGAGGCGATACAAAAGGTGAGAAAAAACATTGCACCTTGGAGTACTCTTCGAGGCATTCTTGGTGACAAAAGGAAGCAGTGTGGTTGAAATTCAAGTTGAAGCATCTTGGTTAATGTTGGCATAGCCAAATATGAAGAAGGGGTAATTTCAACAACTGGCAACAGCAAACATTTTCCGATGATTGGATATTTTTTTTTTCCCATCTGATTTTGTATTTACCAAATCTTTGTTGTTGTCAATTGTTAATGTTAGGAAACAAAAATGAAAGTTTGAAAAGCATTCCATTGGAAGGGTGTGTGGTAGTATTGATGGAAACAATGTAATAGTAATAATGTTCGGACATTTCAATTGGGTGACACATAACAGATGCTGTCGAATAGAAACATTAAAAAGTGTCATATTTGTCTACTCTTTGATTTTGAAGTTATAAATTAAAAAATAAAAATAAAAATAAGCATGAGAGGGATTCTCTTATTTTCTCCATCAGAAATGACAATGACAAGTTGTAGGAGCACTTCCCAGTTAGTTCTATGTGCGCTTTGAAACATTCTCAATTGTTTCTTTCTATGCCGCCTTGCCACTTGTCACATTCTGCGTCCGTGTTAGTTTCTACTTTCTCCCCAGTTACCACTTACCACCATGGACCCATAGCCTCCACTTTCTCTTTATTTATTTGATTAAATTTAATTGGTTCATATTTTATTTTTTATATTCATCGTCGCTGATAAATGCAACTTATGGAAGTAAATAGTGATAGACGAGACTTTCTCGGTTTATGTTGATCACATATTTGTGTTTGTGATGGTTCCTTGAGTCAATGAAAGTCCATGGAAGAAGTTGATGATGATGATGTTCAATTTTATGGAGTTTTAAGTATTGATATAAAAAGATGGTCCAAAACATAGATGATGATTGATCCCCAAAGAGAAAGAGACCAAGTTTTAACCAATTGAAATAAGGCGGATAAGAATTGAAAAATCCATGAGTCGGACACCAAGAAAAACGAGCCACATTCGTATCATTAAGATCGAATCTAAAAAATATGGGATCGGGTTGACTCCAAAATATGGTTAAAGTAGTTAATCTATTTTACAAGAATGTTATGATTGTGTTAACCTATGAAAATATGGTTATAGTAGTTAACCTATTTTACAATAATGTTTTGGTTTTGTGTGTGTCATGATTTTGTGTTAACCTACGAAAATATGGGTTAAGTAATTAACCTATTCTACAAGAATGTTATGATTTATTTATTTTATTTTTATTTTTATGTGTGAGAGAGAATATCAATCGATTTTAATTTGTTATGTAAAACTTGATAAATTTAATCTATTTATTTTATATATTTCATTAATTTTTAAAGTATATTTAAAGATAAAAAATTGTAAAATTAAAATTTCGTGAATACAAATAAATTATGTACTAAAATATATGGAAAATAAAATTTATTCACTTAGTTTGGGTAGATATATTTTAAAATATAAAAATAATAAATGATAGGATTAGAAATATATATATATATATATATATATATATATAAAATATCTAATAATTATTTTTATGTAAAAATATATTAGTATATTGGGTTGGATTGGGTCAGACGGAATAACCTAAGCCCATCACAGCACTATATGATGGTGAGTTGATCTAAATATAGGAAATTAAAATCGATCACTATAAATATTTTGTCGTATAAGTAGGTGTTAAATTGTTCAAATAAGAATTAATCTCATATTAACAGTGCAGAAGATGGTGCCTCGTGATCCTAAAAAAGGTTTACCTAAAAAACATACGTAACAAAAAGGGAAGAGGATTTTATGAAATGTTAATATTTATTGACCGTGATGGTGAAATTTCACCAGACCTCGTTTCATAAAGCTCAAATCTGCAGACTATTTATTTTCACATTCAACAAATAGAAATCGATTTAAAAATTATTTGTATACGAAATAGGACACACATTGAGTGAAAGGAGGTTTTGTTCATTGCAAGCAAAATCAATTTTTGTTTCTAAACAAAGAAGCACTTGAATTAGATACCAAACTCCTTTGTCAATAACTTAACCAATGTTTTTTCAGGTAAGATTTATTCACTTCCAACTAATGCAGGTTGGAATGGGAATACGAACAGACTTTTAGTTCATTGAATCGTGTAAATAAGTACAATCATATGCATACGTGCCAAAATAGAATAATTAATAACACGATAAAACATTCATAACTATAAGTTTTTATTTTTAGGTAAAGTTTAAATTAGTTTGTGAATCGTGATTACCAGACAACTGTATAAAGATCTTTAGCATATTTCAATTTGAGTTAAATATTTTTTAATTTTTTTAAATAAAACAAAGTTTAGTTTTAATTTTAATCTTGTTAAATTTTAATCTTTAAAAACATTAATTTTATTTTTATAAATTTTAAAATTTATTAAAAATCATTTCTATTATAATTTTATGACAATATAATATTATCTAATTATATTATGTTAATAACTATTTTAAAATGATAAATTATGTAACGTGTTTAAACAGATGTTACCCTATTAATAAATTATAACATCAACTAATTTTAAAAATTTCAATTTACGAAGACTTAAATAAATAAATTTTAAAAAAATAAAAAAATTAATTATATTTTAAAATTTTAAAATATATTTTATTATTTTAATTTTAATTTTAAACTAAAAGGAAAAAGATTATCAAATGGAACTTTTTTATTATATATATACTAACAGATTTTTTTTGTATTATATAGATATTTTTAAATACAAATAAATTTATACATAAATGTAAATTAAAAAATATATATTTTAAAACAAGATCCATTATTTTATTAATACGATGTCTTAAAATTTAAAAATAACTTGAAATTATTATTGATTAAAACATTAAATAATTTTAAAATTAATTTATTTTTCAAAAAATATATTTAATTTAATATAAAGTATCAATGTTCATATTTTAAAGTTAAATTAGTTAAATTAAAATTAGCTTTAAGTAATTATATGTAAAAGAAATAAAAACTTGTAAAAAGAATAAATTAAATATTCAACATAAATAAATGACATAACTTACAAGAAAAATAAAATAATTCCTAAATACTCTTATTCAAAACATAAAATTCAAAATTACAATATAAAAATGAATATCAAAGGAACATAGGATAAAGTTTCTAACAAGATTATCGCCGCCTTCGTATTATCTATCTCACTCTCCTCACCTTGTGGGTTTTATGCAGACAACAGTGTTAATTATAAAGGGGAGGCATTTCCTAAAATAAACATCAATTTCCAAGGAAACTACAAATCCCACACTCAACAATCACTATATTTTAAATAAGCTATATGCGTTTTCATGTATTTTAAAAAAATAAAATTTAATTTATTCATTTTGTTTAAAATAAGCAAATATATATATATATATATATATATATATAAGTACTAATGTTTTCCTTTTTTTTTTATAAAATATATAAACAAATTACATCTTTAATATATTTTTAAAAAATCGAAATTATAATTTGTTAATAATATACTCTTTCTACTTAGCTAGACAAGAAATATTTTTTTTGGCAATTTGATATGTGAGTTACTATTTGTTAATTCGATCCAGATAAATAAAGAAACAAAGGCACTTTGGTAGTGGAAGATGATTGGATTTGGATGTGGAAGTGGATTGCTTTAAGTTTGTTGATGAAGATCATTGAAGATAGAATTTTGGCACTGGATGCCTAATTCCTTGGAGTATGCATGCTTTGACTCCAACAATAATTGGGTCATCTTAAGCTTATGGGAACCAACCTCAGTCTATACAACTGTTGGTAAAGATAAACATGAACTGTATTCTAGTAGTGACCTCTCATCCAACCACCTTCACTTAAGAACAAGCCAATTATATTAGTTAAAGTATAAAAACAGCTAATAATTTATTAATTAATCTGCACAATTATATGAACTTGATTTTTTTAGGTTTGTTACTTCTAGAATTATTAAAATTAATTTCATTTTGATTCCCTCATTTTAATTGCTACAATATCATCAATTCTTTAAAAATTTAAATAAATCAGCTAAAGCCGCTTTTACTTTATGTTAGTGAATATTTTTATTAGTTTAAATTATTCAAAAGTAATATGATGATACAATTTTTATATCATTAAAAAATAATAACTGATTAATGTTAATATGACACTAGGTATAATATATTTTTTATGCCCAAATAATAAGATTTGAATTGAAGATAATTTTACAACTGATATAAAAGTTATAGAGATAATATTATTACAATTAAAATAAAGAGATTGATTAAAATTTAAAAATAAATAAACATGTAGTTTTTTTTTTCAATTTCGGAAAAGAGTTAAAAGAGGAAAAAAAAAATTACTTCTCTAAAACAAATATTTCCTAAGCATACATTAAGACTAAAGGAATTATAAAAAATTGTAATCATACTATTCAATTGAATCAAAACTAAGTTGGATTTGATTATTTGAAGTATATTATATTAAAAAAAATTAAACACTTATAATATTAGATTGTTTTTTATAAAAAAAAATTATATAAGATAAATAATATTTTAAAATTTAAAATTAGAACTTCATCTTATTTTTAATTATTTTTAAATTTTGTCTTAATAATTGATTGTTTTAAATATAAAATTAGTAATTATAAACAACTTTATATCTGTTTTTATAATTTTTATAATAAAAGTTTTGATTCTTCTATATAACTTAAATAATATAGATTGTTTTAAAAATATTTTTATCTAATATTTTAAATATAAAATTATTTTATATAATTAATAATAAAAATAATTATTAATTATTAACACAATAATTTTTTTTAGACAATTTAAACATTGAGTGAAAAATTTAAAAATGGAGGTGTAGTCAATGTTAATATTGAAACTTTGATTTTCTAGTAGACATTCTTATTTTTTTCGGTACTTAGATGTTTGTATTTATAATTTAATTATGTAAAGAAAAAGGTAATTAAATATATTTTTAATGACTATGAAAATATATACAGATCAACAATTAATTATTTAAATTTATTTTTGAATTGGGATTTTAGACTATGTGTGAACCGAATCCTAGCATGCATAATAAACATAATGGATCACATAGTTCACAAAATTGATCATAGTCTGATGTACTTTTGAGAGTGGTTAACGCCTGAGTATGATCTCTACATAATAATGGAAAAAAATATTTCTTGATAACGATAATTAGTCTTTAATAAAATAAATAAATACATCAGATTAAAAGTAAAAAAATTATAAAAAGAACTGGTATTGATGCTTGGCCTTTTTCAAATACAATTGTTAATTAAAGATTCCCAATGTGCTTTTAATAGCGATTGTATAAGAAACCATTATCAAAAAGGTATGCTCCATAATTGTTTCTTTTACAATTTCTATCTTGAATCTCTACATTATTTATCAAAAGGTATTAAAATCAGTTAGATATTGGTGTCCTACAAAGTCCTCATGAGCATTTATACTTTTGCACATAAATAGTAATTTATATTTATATCTATTCTAAATCTTTCAATTATAATTTTTTAAAATTTTTAAAAAATATTAAAAATTGTATATTATAAATAAAATATGAAAATAATATAATATATTATTAGCATGTATAACAATCATTTCCATGCATAGGTTCTTAAATTTAAGTAAAGTTTTAAAAATAAAAATATATAAAAAAGTATGATCAATAGTACATAATGGTAAAATCAAGTAATTTAAAGAATAAAAAAATATAAAAAGAAACAAAATAAATACATAATATTTTCAAAAATAAAGAAAAGTTTATGGAAATAAATTGTTTGAATC
Organism: Canavalia gladiata; assembly: GCA_037954105.1. Lineage (NCBI taxonomy): Eukaryota > Viridiplantae > Streptophyta > Magnoliopsida > Fabales > Fabaceae > Canavalia > Canavalia gladiata. Next base: position 37,257,565 of record CM075662.1, on the reverse strand, counting down.
AAGATATATATATATATATATATATATATATATATATTTAATTTCTATTAACTTATATGCTGCATCAATTTAAAATTTAAATCGATAGTAATTACCATTATAATAATTGTAAAGTTGAATATATCCTTTAAAAAATAAACCTATTTAGTTTGATATGCCTAGCTCAAGATTTAATTAAATTCTAAAATTTAATTTGATTGAAGAAATTTAAGTAATAATATTTAGAAATATTAAAAATAGAAATAAATTCTTAATATAAAAAAGTTATGTGACCTAATAAAAAAGTCCTTAAAATCTTTTAATTAAAATAATAATAATTAAGTTTATAATATAAAAATTACGATCTTCGTTCGTTTGAGTCACCGTATGAATTTTCACCCCCATATTACCATTATTTGCTATATTTTACTTGTTTGTTATATCCCATTCAGGTGTAAAACTTTGACCCATTAAAATGGAAGACAGGAATATCACCTAAGCTAACCAATGACCCTGTCTGTATCTTAATGTCGAAAAGGAATTTTATTTTTACACTTATTTATTTTTTTCTTCTTGACAAAGATGATAAATTTGAAAAAGCTAATGATGAAATAGCCGACCCCAACTTGCCAGCGGATCCCAAATTAATAATTAAACTTACATAACCAAAGGTGAACTAATTAGCATATTTTTCATTTAACCACCAACATTATTCGCCATGTTTTTGTTATGTGATTGTGGGGTTTCTTTAGGATCCAATTCTATAAAACCATAGTCTTCTAAATGGAAGACAGCAATATCACTGATAGCAACCAATGACGATGTCAATCAATCCAAGATGTTTTATCTAGAAACTCAAGTGCCATAGTTATCTTTCATAAGCTCTTGACCGAATAGATTACCACAACTTGATCATTGATAGAAAAATCCAAACTCAAACGTTTCTTTAATAAAATCATTGTTAATATCTCAATAAGACCTTATTAACAAACAAAATTGACTGACTGTACATTGAATTGATCTTGGCATGCATATAATTGAAGTACAATTCTATAAATTTTTTAGGGTTATTTAATTAAAATTAAAATTTTAACTTAAAAATAACACAATAAAAATTAACATAAAAAACGATATCAATTATTAAAAAAAACTTTAATTTAATTAAAGAATAACACAAAAATTATTTTTAGGACCGCACTTAAATTTTATCTTTATTTATTATACATATAAAAATTGGATGCTCCGCCGTGCCGTTCTGCTGTGTTATTAATTAATTGAAATTGTTAACTTAAATTTTATTAAGAAAATGAGATTTATTATATAAAAAATAAAGTATAATAAATAATTTCATAATAAAAATTTACTATTTTAATATTTCTAAAACTAGCTTTAAGAACCAACGTTAATAGTAGTGCTACTTAATTGGTTTGTAAATAATGTATTAGGATGAGAATTAGTGGAGAGTACAGGAAAAGTGAGCATTTCCTCTTAGAAAAGGGGAAAAGTATGTGATTAGTGGGTGATATAATGAAGAAGGGAGGCATGAGAACTTGATTAATATTACAATAACTTGGGAGTGCGAAACCCTCTTTGGGAAGAATGTGTTATAATTTGCAGCATACGTTGCAACCACTTTTTATCTGTGGTCCTCCATTGGTGTCCCCCAATACCTAACGCTGCCAATTTTTCCTGTAGAAATTCGATGCCTTTGAAATGACCCATCATTTCTTTTAATTCATTCATATTTCTTAGCATCATTCACATGATACGTACCATAGAGTAATAAATTGTGTTAGATTGGAAGGATTTTAGGGAAAAGGTTCTTGAGATAAAATCATAATTATTTTTTTTCCTGTTAGGCATGCAAAAAGAGAAAAGAACAAAATATAAATGCACTCTGTCATCACTTTTGTACCCTGCGTCCAGTAAACTGTAAAAGGATAAATATGCTCTCTATTTTATTTCTTCATTATTATTTTTATATTTTTTTCTCGTTTAGACAAACAGTGAATCTCATATATATATTATTTCATTCCCTTCTTAAATGACCTATCTATTAACTGAAAATAATTTTTGCTTTAGAAAAAGTTGTAGAAGGGGCTCAATTTGATCCAAGAAAAATGTCTTTCATTTTTTGCTTTTTAATTTTTTTAAACATTTAATCTAAATGATAAAATGATAATTAAGTGTAATCTATAACTTTTTAATTTAATTTAAATGTACTAATATTAATATTTTTATCCTGTTATTTGATAATTATTCATTATATAACTAAAAATTATTGTTTTTATAATAATTATTTTAATACTTATATTTTTTTTACCTCATTCCATTGATTAGAACATAAGAAAAGGGGTTCGAAACAAAAGTGGACAATCCCAACAGTGACATTCGCGTAAATAGTAATTTTAATTTCTCTCCAACTTAATGGTTAGATATATATAGAGAGAGAGGGGAAATAGATCTTCTAATTACGAATATAAATAGATGAAGTCACTAATTAAGAATTTATAACTTAGTTTACAGATTTGATTGTTTTAAGTATTGAACGGAGATTTTCGTGTATAGTAATAGTATTTTTTGTTTCATAGTCAAAGATTAATTCATTTAAAATGTAAAGGTTAATAATTTTTATTTAACGAATTTTTTATATATGCAATTAAAAATTAAATGTTTACTGATATTCTTTAAAAATATAAATATTTATTAAACATGTCAAACTTTATTAATGTAGTAAATGGAATTTTCTGAAAGCTTAGAAAGTACCATCCATCAAGCATACCTCATATATTGATTTATATTATAAATTGTGTCACTTTCAATCAACTTGTTGTCAAACCACGCACTATCTTTAACTTATCTTAGACAGGATATATTTAATAAATAGGTTAAATTAATAATTTAAAAAAAATGCTCATGATTGAAAATAATAAATATGTTATTATTATTATATTAAATTTTTATCATAATATTTTGAAACTATATTTGTTGATTTATTTAAATGTTGCATAAAAATTTAGATTGATTAACTTATTTAATAGATGGTTTGTTAGAATATATAAAATAATTTATCTATTATTATGTATTAAATTTAAGTATTATGTTAGAAAGTAAAATAGTTAATAAATTTGACTTTTTCAATTAATATACTTATGCTTTTATGGAATGTGATTTTTATATACCAAGAATGTGACTCATCATAACTTCTAAATTTTGTTTGTTTTTTAATATAATTATTGATAATTCAAATTCAAATATCTAATCTTATACTAATATATTTATTTTAAATTCAAACCAATTTTTTTTAATATTTATGTCTAAATTCAATTTTACTTTAATAAATTATCTTTTAATTCAAATTTAAGTTACATATTTTTTTTATAAATTTACTTATGTTATCTCTTTAATATTTATCTTTTAAATATATTGATATTTTATTATTTTAAATTCAAATCAAATTCTAACAACTTTGCAAAATTTATTATTGGAGGAATTTTAATTTTGACATTGTTATATTTGGATAAATCCAAAATGTTATTGTACTTATAATATATTCTACAATATGAAATTACATTTTATTTTATCTTAAATTATGTATTATTTAAATATAGTTAAATGATGGTGTAAAATAAAATATTTACTTTGTATATTGCAAGAGTCAAAGTTACTAATTATAAAAAAAATTTGAGTTAGATTAACTTTTTTAAAAAAACTTAGATCTAGCTTGAAAAACAATATCGAATAAATAAGTTAAATTAAAATTTATAATTTTTAAAATATGTTAGAGTTATTTAAAATAATATCTAATATGGTATGGCCTATTTTTCATTATCAGAAAAAGTTTCTTTCAAAATTATTATTTGATTGGAGGCCATAATATGTCGATAATTTTTGTCAATCTTCACATGATATGTAAAAAAAATTTTAATTGATAAGAAAAAGTTATAAAAAATAATTATATATCTTATGAAGATTGGTTGAGATTTCCTTAACCATGCAACAAAATTTTCATGTACAACATATAAACATATGGGGGAAGTTTAAAATGATTCTCCTTAACTGAGAAGTAGAAATATGAGAAAGCAGAGGCATGATGAAGTCCGAATTCAGAACACCAAAGCAGAAGAAGGAAATGGTGTTGGGTAAGAAAGCGTATACGATATTCCACTTCTCATAAATTGTTACGAATAATATGTACTAAGTCATAACCAGCTTTGCACGAAAGCAACATTTGACCAACGAAAGACCCAATTTTGGCAGAAAGCTAATATGATTAAATCAGCAACAACTCATTTTACTACCTTCTCCGGCCCCTTTAAATATATTAACTCCAAAGTCCAAAATAGACCCCTCAATCCTTTTATACCATAATAAATATCCACTGAATACCTCTATCCATTCAAATTTTCCATCTACAAAATAACCCTCCTAGTACGTCACATTTGAAACTTCCCTAAATACCACTTAATTCTAAAACTTGATGACACAATACAAATAACAACCTATGAAAGGCCATTGTTTTTCTTTGTTACCAAGCTATGAAAGCTTAGCTAGTGACTTAACTATCCCATTCTCCACTTCACTTAGTTAATTAACAATAACCGCAAAATTATCTCCTAAAAGTTACGCATATATACCGTATGCCTTGTGTATAATATATTTTCAGAAGTTGCGTTCAAGAAGAATGTATCATATATTTATGTATGTTGCTATTTTGAGGTACACTTATTAGTCCCACCAAATCTAAACAAATTTGATGTTAGATAAAAAAGTGCTAATTAATTAAAAGTACTTCTTCCAACTGGATGAAAGGGAACAATTAAAAGCAGATATTTAATAATACCACCAAGTAATTTGTCGATTCATGAAACTATTAACTAGAAGAAGACAATACCATTACCTAGACAGCTGCCATTTGATTTGAGGTTTGAAAGCCAATATTTTGAAATGGATACAAAAAAATAAACTTTGGGCTGAGAACCCAAATAATTCAAGAACATTTGGATATATCATCCCTTCTTAGCTGTCATGGTCCCACACTCAGATAGCTAGCCCTCCACCAAAGACAAGTCAACCCATATCTCTCTCTTACAATCTACACGTTTGTGATTTTTTCCCCCAACCACTTCCACCACCTCCAAATCCAATGGCCCTTCACATTCTTAATTGCCTTCTCTAAAATCACTCCCTATATATAGTTACACAAACTTTGCATGCACTTCAACCCTCACCAAGTATTTCAATTGCTTTTTCGTCCCTCTATCTCTCTTCACAATTGCTTGCTATTTTCCAACCAAACCAAGACATCACTTCTTGGAATGGCAAGTAAGATATTTATTGCCCTTCTTCTCATAACCTTTGCGGTAGCGGTCTCTGCTGGTAACTTCAATCAAGACTTTGATATAACATGGGGTGATGGTCGTGCCAAAATCCTCAACAATGGCCAACTTCTCACACTGTCCCTAGACAAAATTTCTGGCTCTGGATTTCGTTCCAAAAACGAATACTTGTTTGGAAAAATTGACATGCAACTAAAACTTGTGCCTGGTAACTCTGCAGGCACAGTCACAGCTTATTATGTAAGCATCCTATACTTTGCATGTTTCTTTATTAATTCATTTGGGTCTTATTACTTTTGCTATATCAAATGTTTAAAATGAAATGGAATCAAATAATATTAACCATATATTTGCTTGCAATATCTGCAGCTATCTTCTCTTGGGGATGCGCATGACGAAGTAGATTTTGAATTTCTGGGTAACTTGAGTGGTGATCCTTATATTCTTCACACAAATGTGTACTCACAAGGGAAAGGAAGCAGAGAACAACAGTTCTATCTGTGGTTCGACCCCACCAAGGACTTCCATACATATTCCATTCTTTGGAATCCTCAAAGCATCATGTATACAACAAATACCTACCTCTTATTCTCTTATATACATACATGGCCTACTTCATTAATTGAATTGAATAACTATAAAGGGGAAAAATTAAATAAAATGAAAATTAATTCATCCTTATTTATTATAACTTAGTAAAGAAGTTAAAAAAGATAAAGTATAATCTAGAAGATATATCTTAACTTTATGATTAACCCACTTTTATTTGTCTCATGTTAGATTCTCTGTGGATGGGACGCCCATAAGGGAGTTCAAGAATCTGGAATCAAAAGGAGTTTCTTTTCCTAAGAACCAAGCCATGAGGATATATTCAAGTCTTTGGGACGCGGATAATTGGGCCACAAGGGGTGGCCTTGTGAAGACTGATTGGGGTCAAGCCCCATTCACAGCCTCATATAGAAACTTCAATGCCCAAGCATGTGTTTGGACTTCTTCAGGCTCCTCTTGCTCTTCCAACAATCCATCATCATGGATGAAACAGTCACTGGATGCAACAGGGCAAGCCAAAATTAAGTGGGTGCAAAAGAACTACATGATTTACAATTACTGCACTGATACCAAGCGTTTCCCACAAGGCCTTCCTCCCGAATGTTCAATCGCATGAAAGTAAAAACCATTTCATGTTATAGTAGAAACTTCTCACACTCCATAAGTTCAATTTGTTATTATTATTTTTTGTGTTGTGTATAAATTAATAAAAAGACTAGGATCCTTGGTTTATACTTTATTATTATGCATTCTGTTGTGTGTAGAATAGTATGCAAATGAGATTCGTTGTAATTTTGATTATTAATAAATTTGTTCGACAGTCATACAATTTTAAAAGAATTGCGGTCTTATGGTTGCGTTTTCTTCATCTTATTCCTCTTAAAAGGTCAGAGGTCAAATAAAAATAATAGAAAAAACAGATCAAAATAGAATAGCTGAATATAAAACAACTACAAAATTTAATTGAATTCAAATAGGGAAATATCTTGACTCGGTCAAAATTTAAACAAAATAAAAATATATTTTGTTCTGGTCCAGGGGAATGAAAAGAGAGGAGAATATTTTTTAATTTTACCTATTTTAGTTGAGAAAATTTGAGAAGAGAAAATAATGATAATAAAAGGGTTAAAAAAAATCTCTTACCTTTTATTTTAATTTGCTGTGGTATATTGAAATTTTTGAAACCCAGAGGAATTGATTTATAATTTTTGGGATGTGTTAACAGAATTATCTTCGAGATTTTTTTTTATCTTTCCTTTTATTAGATACTTACTTTTAAAGGTGTGACAGTATATTACTGTTATTTTTCCTCCTCTCCACTTGAACAAATAAGAAAACTTCTTCCTTCCCTTCAAATATCAAACCAGGAGACCTTCTCTTTCTTTCCCTTTCATTAAACCAAGCATAACGTCATGTTTTTGTAGGTCAACGAAAATTCAGATTAATGTTTTTCTTCGTGAATGGAATTGGAATATATCTAGCGATTTTCTAGATGCCTATTTTAAATCTCTTTGGAATTTGAATGTCTATATTAACGAATGGCTTTATGACATATGTGTAGCATTAGTTTTCAAGGAAAAGGTGAATTCGTATCTAATAATTTTTTTTATAGTACTGCTAACATAGTTTAAAATATAAATTTAATTTATACATTGATCATTTATTTATTAAAAATATATATAAATTTGATCAAATCCTTAAAAATATATGTAAAAAACTAATTTCATCAAAATAAAGCTAATACAAATTTAAATTAAATTTCTAAAACACATTTAAATACAAGTTTTAATTTACATAATAAAAATATCATACTTCCACGTAAAATTAACCAAATATATATAAGATAAAAATAATATTATATATGCAAATTAATTTTTATAATTAAATTAAGCTTAAATCTAATTTTTAACAAATAATATTATAAAATAAATATAAATGATACTCAATTTTTGGGTAAGATTATTTATACACAAAGTTTTATTTTTTTTTAAATTGAATTAATTTAAATTTTAAAAATTGGTCCAATTTAATTATTTTTTATTGGAGTTGAATTAATTCAGATTTGAATGTCCAATGAGTATCGGTGAACTTAAATGATCTAAATCTCTTTGCTTCTAACAGCCGTGGTACATTCTTCATGATATATGTGGGATACATGGGATACGGGATTTTGAAGAAAAAATAGAGAAATCTTCATTTCAAATAAATATTATCTATTTAAGGAAAATTTCAGGATTAAATAATACGTTATCATAAAAACCTCATTTCAAATAAATATTCTCTGTATTAAGATCTTTGGAAGAAAATAATAAGTTATCATATAACCTTCGAATCATCTCGTAATATTTTTAACAGGATAAGAATTAAAGCAAGTTCTTTATCTTATTATCAAGTCCTTAAATCAAATAATGGCTTCAATAGTTCTTTTAATTTAAATAACATTTCCTTGAATCTATTGCATAATTTAAGAACAATAATTCTAAAACTTAACAAACAGGTAAAGAAATATGGGGATTTACCCTTTAATAATACCATATAACGTATACCCCCTTGTAAATTGATACACTTGCACTAAGTATGATACCATATTTTCTAAATTCTTAGAGTTGTTCCCGTTACTGTTTGAGTGCGTCTTCAAAATGCATATATAAAAGAAAAATAGGAGATAAATAAAAGATAAAAAATTGTATAAAAAATTATAAAAGATATCAATTTTTCCTTATCCAAATATCAGAGCTGTTGAATTAAATGTGTAAATTACTCACTTTGAAGTCATTTTCCTTTGTGTCGAATTCAATCATATTTTCTTTACCGTGAAAATATAATGCATCATTCGCCAGAAGGCGCTCAAGACTGTGTTCTAATTACAATCACAAGTCAAACATAAAACTCCGAGAAGCTAATCAACCATTTTGACCCCTAAACAAAATAGAGAAAAAAGAGAATAACAGCCATTGAAAACGAAAACAATACCTTATCATCAGATCGTTGTTCAATAGTGACCCCAGGTCTTTGCTTCAACTCTCAAAGAAAATGAACATTCTTCACGGGAATGCAAAAAAATCGCCTTCCCGTAGAAGAGCAAACCTATACTCCTAGACATTGAACAATTCGTTTCGCTTGATAAAAATCTATTCTTCAAGAGGCCTGACACCTTTAAAAAATTACTACTTTCATATAAACGTAATCCTTTCCTACATGCTAAAAACCAACAAAACGAACTCAGGGCAATAAAACAGTGATTGAGCTCAAGATTGAGAATTCAAGTATCATTCAAATATATAAAATAATAACCATAGAACAAGTGTAGAGGAACCAAAGTGATAAATGTAAGTTTTTCTTGCATCTGAAACTCCATATTCTATTGCACCGAAATCTTGAAAGTATATAATTTTTTTTTCCTTACGAGGGCCTATTTTTATGTACACAAACATCTACAAGAATAGAAAATTAACTCACAAATGTCTCAAAAATTCACCAGGAAGCCAGAGTACTGCACATCCAAAAGCCTAGTGTTCCTCCTGTTTTCCTAACACACCAAGCCAGATGTGAACGAGTTGATCACCGTGGCACCAGTGCTTCGCCCTTTTCAAAGGTCATATCGACTACCCTGTTAATCATCAGAAGTGGGGTATCACTCAAATAACACCAACACAATGCAAAGCAATGAACCATCATTCTCAATTTCTTTTCGGCCTTAAACATACAAGACCAGCAAGTTGAGCCTCTGCTGATCCAAGACTCATTCACAAGCCTTCATACATTCTCAAAAGAAAGGCAAATTTGCTATCAATATAATTGGCACCAACAAAGCTTGAGTTTGAAAAGAACCTATTATGCACAACCTTCTAAATTCAAGATCCTTTCTCTTGTATCATTGTTAAGGTAAAGATGCCAACAATGTAAAAGGTTTGAAAAAGAATAAAGTTGACATACTTTTCTCAACTATAGCCTAGCGATGTCTCAATATGATTATGAGCTGAATGTATTACAAAGACAGTCCCACAGCTGAAAAGGCTGTTGTTTAAAAACAAGTTTCCAGTTGAAAGGTTTAAGAAATCATATCCTCCGTATTATCATTTTCAGCCACAGAAAAGGTTATCCATCAAGCATTTAAAAGTTATTTCATCATATGATAGCAAGAAAAGACAGTGAAAAGTATCCTGAAGGCATGGACATAGTCTCTTAACAACAAATCAATTGGCTTTTAAATTGGTGCTGAAATCAATTATCACAATAAACTTCGAAAATTTTCATAATAATAACTAAAATTGTATGACAATCAAGTCATTGAAACACAACCCCATAACAACATCAAGGACATCAGGCGGCACGAGATTTCAATTTCTTCAGGCGTTTGACAGATGGGACAACACCCTTTATTATTGCCTTCCTGGCCTTCTTCAGTCTTGGCTTTTTGGTCGAAGGAGGCATCTCCCTGATCGGACCTGGGGGTACACCCTTTTTGAGAGCACTTCCTCTGGGTGTAACAGAGGGAGGCAATCTCAAGCTCTGAGGTGGTAAAGGACTGTGTGGCTTCCACACCAAGTTATTTTTCATGGAAAATCTTACCTTCTTAGCACTTTTCTCCCCACTCTTTGCTCCTGCGGTGTCCTCAGCGTCTCCGCCATCCATATCAGAATCCTGAGATGCCTTCCCTTTTAATTTTTTTGCTCTCTTTCTCTTCTTAGAAACAGTTCCAGCAGACTTACCCTCGGGTGTATCACATGCGCTGGCAACTCCATCATCCAAACCCGCTTCCTCAGCAATCATCTCAAACTGCTTTTGGAGGTTTGAAATCGCAGTTTCATTCAATGATATCATGCTTCCGTCATTAGCTTGTTCATCATTCACATTTCCACCATTTTCAGCCGCTACAGTTTCCTTGTCATTATCAGCATGATTCTTCTCACTGGACAAATCAGATGTATCACTCTTCTTCTTCTTCTTCTTTGCTTTTTTGCCACCGTCAACAGGGACATTTTTGTCCTTCTTGCACTTCTTCAACACCTTACCATTACCAACAACTTCAGCGCCTCCCAAGGGAGCATCCACATCCATACCATTACCAATGGGAACCAAATCCGGCACTTCCTCTTCATCCTGATCAACAATATCAGGAATGGAGAACTCGAACCCGGAAGACGCTGCATCCTTCTCCAGCTTCAAAAATGCCGAGTGCAAACCGAACAGCACCTTCCTACTTCCCTGTATGCATTCAACAGAAGAACCGAGTTCATAAAACTTACCAGAAAACCCCATAACCAACGCAATCGTTCCAAAAACAACAATATCATCACCAGAATCAGCCTCTTCCCCTGCCTTCTTAACCTCCAACAACCTCTTCCCCATTTGCAGTAGCACATCAAACACACCAGACTTAATCTTCCCAAGCAAAACCTTATCAGAAAACTTCCCCATAGCAGAGACAAAAGGCTTGAAAAGCACCTCGAGAACCTGCTGTTTAAGGGGAAGGAAAGACCTAAGCTCTTCGAGAAAAACAGTGGCAATATGGTAATTAACCCCATTCCCCTGAAGCTTATCATGCGCAGAGAAGGTTCCCTCATCGAAAACATCCATAAGGCGTTGCGTGAGTTCCAAATCCCAGGAATTCTTCTTAAGGAGAGAGAAAAACTTGGAAACGAACCTCCGAATGAGAAGGTAGAACTTATCTAAACGCAGCGCATCGATCCCAGACCACTCGCGACGCATGGTGAGCAAGAAGGTGGAGAAGTACTGAAGAGAGAGAGAGGGATGAAGGGATAAGAGGAGAGAGGAGAGGCGATCGGTGAGGTCAGATTGAGCGAGAGGCTTGTCGGAGTGCCACATGCAGTAGAATAGACCCTTCCAGAGCTTCTTGGAGTCGTCGTCAGGGAGTTGTTGAGATTGCGATGGAAGCCATGACTTGAGGAGAAGACGAAGAGCTTTGTCCCTTGTGGTCTTGTTGCAACATGCTAGCTGCTTTGTCAGTGATCGACCAACCTGCCATGCTTGCTCCTCCATCGGAATCGAGTCGCCGTTAGGGAGGAAGAAGAAGCGAGTTATTTTTACCTGGCTCTCGGGAATTCAAAACCCTAGAATTCCAGTTGTTTTAAGAAACGAAAAAAAAAAAACCCTAACGGTTCGGCACGCCTTTTCGGGCTGAACCGATCGGGCGGGGCTATATTCTCACTCTTGGGTTGCCCGTTGCCTGTTACGCACACTAGCCGTTATTCTTTTTTATTTCATTAAAGGAAAACAAAACTTTAAATGAGATTTTTTTTTTCAAGAATCACATGATTTGTTCAATTTAAGAATATTTATAATAAGATTAGCTTTTTCAGCAGTTTTTTTTCACATGTATAAATTAAAATTAATATATTATTTAAATATTTTTTACTTAAATCAAACAAATGTAGTTTTTTTATAAGGTATAATTTAAAAGGTTTTGATGATTTTTTATAAGATAATTTATTATTTTTATGAAATATTTTTTATTTATCTTAAATAATTAAAATTTGATGGGAATTTAAATTAAAAATTAAATTAAATTGAAGTTGATGATGTTAAATAAAAAATGACAAGTGTAGTAACTTTTTAAAAGAGAAAATCAATTAAATTTGGATTTAATACAAATTTAGTTCTCATTTTAAATTATTTTTTGGTTTAACTTTTCAATTTTTTAAATATTTTTATATTTTATTTTACAATTTTATTTATTTTAGTTTATATCATTGAAAAATTTAATTTATGTAATAATATTCTTAAAATAAATACACAATTAAATCCTTAAAAGTTGTACTATATGTAATTTTTAATTTTTAAAACATACAAATTGATTTTTAAACGTATTAAATCGATCATATTTTAATTTTTTGTTATACAAGTATGAATACAATATAAATAAAGTTAGCATATCTAAATATCATATTATATAAAATGATATTTTTTTTTGAGTTAATAATCTTTTCAACAATCAAAATATAAGTAAGATATTCAACGATCAAAATGTAAGTAAGTAAACATATTAAAAGATCTAATTGTACATGTCAATTTTTTTAGAGACTAAAAATATGAAAATCTTTAACAATCATCAAAGCTAATAATTTTTTTAAGAAAATAAGGATCAAAACATAAAAGAAATATGATAAAAATTAAAATTAAATATAAAATGAGGAATTAAAATTTTGATTAAATTTTAACTTATTTTTTTTATTAGTTTATGTAGTTTAATTAGGTATACCTGGTAAAAAAAATTAGTAAGACCAATTATTGGTTTGCTCATGGTTAAATCATGATTAAATTGGTGATAACTTAATTCTAAATTTTCAATATTATATATATTATAAAAATTTAAATTAGTATTATGTTGAAGACTTCATAAATAAATATTTTTAAAAAATTGATTTTTTTTCTCAAAAACTAATGGAACAAAAAATCAAATTTGCAAATCAATCCAAAAAATGAAATCGCTTTAAATTGATTACGAATGACAAATTAAAAATTAAAAAAAAAAGCTTTAATATTCCATACCAAAAATATTAAGACGAAGGACTAAAAGAGTTCTCAGATCTAAATTATTCTGTAAAAAAAACATGTTGAAAGTGAAGACAATATCTAAAGATTTTTAAATAAGGAAGGAATAATGTTTGATGAACAAAGTAAGTATACGAAAAAGTTAGATAGAATTATAAAGAACAAAATGAAAGTGGGAGATATTAGTAACAATTCATCAAAACAAATAGAAAAAATAAGGAAGGAATAAACAATATAGGGATCGAAATTTTAAATGTAAGAATGGTTTTTGTTAAGAACAACAGCAAAAAATTATTTAAAGAAATAAAAAAATACATACTCGATTTAAACTCAATTTCCATCAAGTTTAATTCATGAAACTCAACATCTAAATTAAATATCTTAAATTTCATGTATTGAAATCAGAATCACTACAGTGATATGTACCAACTCAAATTTTTCAGAATTTGATTCATAAAACCCAACACCTAAATTAAATATCTTTAATTTCATGTATTTAAATTAGAATCACTAGAATGATTTGTACTATCTCAATTTTTATGAATTCCAAAACTTTGCCCATAATGAAATCTGGATATAATTAGAAAATTTTAGAACAATGTAAAGTTACAAACTTGTGGATATTTTGTTTAGAATAAATAATATTAAAACTTATTCCTTAATTTTTTTTAGGCTATATCAAAATTTTAAACTTTCACTTTATATTCAATTTTAATTTTAATCCCTATCATCTTTTTTATTTTTATGATTTTGATCTCTTATTTTATATTTTTTTTACTCCATATCATTTAAATTCTCTATATATTTATCCCCAAAAATATTTATGTATACAATTTAATTTCTAAATTAATTTATTTATTTATATTTTAATCTTTCTAAAAACATCAATTTATACATTTTGATTCTTAAATATATTAACTTTAGTCATATATTATTTACATTTTTATGATAAAGAATTAAAATATACATAAACTAATATCAAATTAGAAAAAAATTTCTCATACTTAATTAGAATGGGAGCAAGCAGTTAAATCTTCTTTTTTATTTTTTTTCAAAAAATACCATTAAATTAGAAATGTAGCACAATGTAAATTATTTTTTAAAGTAAAAGTATCATTGCATATCAAATTATACATACCGTCACCTTTTGAAATTAATAGTACCCAAAGTATATTTTTCAAAAAGTAAAATGTATATTTATTTAAATAATATAGTTGTTTAATAAAAAGTTAAATAACTTTTGTAAATAAAATATCAAAATCATAAAATAATAATAAATTATAACAAAAAATAAATATAAAATAAAAAACTAAAATTCATCAAACTTTTTTAAACTAACGTGTTAAGCTATGATATCCCTAAAAGAAGTTGAGAATAACCTACTTTGAAAGACAATAAAGGAAAACCAAACATATCTCATTAAATTACAACCCCCTCTTAAAAAAGCACAAAGATTGTCTATTTATTGAAAAGTGACCGACGTTTACATTAAAAAATAAAATAAAGTGTCAAATAATATTAAAAGTGAAGTAATAATTTCAATATAATAAATTATTGCATTCATTTTTTTAACTTTTTCCAGTATATCATATATCTTATCCTATCACACATTTTTTTCCGTATCTCTTTCTTTGATATAGAACTTATTATAAGAATGTCATGTATAAATAACATTACTCTTACAAGTGAAGTAAAACTACATTTGTTGAGACACTCGTCCCATTTTCTTTTCTTTGTTAGAGACATTATTATTGTTGATTTTGTTATTAGGAGAACGTCCTGAAACGGCTTGCTTCCATATAAGATTGGCATACTCTGGATGATCAACAAAAGGATTCCGATTATGCTGATAAAGTTTGCATATCCTTTCATTTCTCAGTTTTTCTTCCCTCGAAGGTGGATCAACTTTGTTCCATTTTAACAAAGCGGAAAGGAGCCCCATCTCCCTGTTTTCTGCAGCGAAGAGATAATATTAATATTATTTTCATAAAGTTTTGACATCAATTTCAACATTCAAAAGTAATGAAAGCAAGAGTGCATTAATGATTAATTAGTTTCCAAAATCATGATAATCAACTAGAGAATGTAGAAGGACAAGATATGATCAAACGCAGGCACCGTAGTTATTTTCTACTTAGTACTCCAACCTTATGCTGGCATTAGTAAATCCAAACCTAATGAAAAAACAGAAGTTATCCACAGCTAAAAAGGAGTTGCAATGTGCAGACGATAAACTTCAGCGCAATCTTAGTTTTAAGTTTATATCCAGTTTTACATTTGCAGAGAAACGCAATAATCAATTAAACATGAACAAAATATGGGTGTTCTATGAATTCAGCATAAAAAAAATGTCATGAAGAATTAATTAATAATTATTTAAATATTCAGATCCTGCTCTCCGTATTGGATGCCAGGTTTTAAAGATTCTTACATTTATGACTAAACATGAGCTTGAGATGATAAAACTACTATTAACGGGAATATATAACATCAGGTGATAAAACTAATCATCCGATAAACTTCATAAAAAGCAAGGTAATTCACTCATAATTTGATGAACGAATGTAAGGCATGTATATTTCCTTCCGAGATTTGAGGTCAAAATCCAAATGCTAAAATTGAATGCAAACTTCAATATTACAAGTGTTCAACCTACCAACGTTTGGGGTATCCGAGAGGACAAGACCTGGACTTCCCCCTGGTTGTTGGAACCCATAACAGACTGCCATGTACATTAATGCCCTTGCGATATCCCCTCTAACCTGAGGTTAATTCAACTTCAACAGATATATACGACAGAGGTAATATCCCAAACCAAGTTTGAATAAAAAATAAATTAATTGTCCAGGTGAAGACAAAACAGAGCTAATTGCAAAAAGATGAAGTACAGTACTAAGACTTTCACCATTTATCCAGGTTCCTTTAACAGCTTTTATTGGTTTTCACTGTACAAGTTACTGGTGAAAATCAGCTAAAACGATTTGAAGAAAATCTTAAGGTCACAAGTTTAGTCTAGAGTAAACTGCTCCATCTCAGTCTAATACACCTTTAACCAAAATAGCTCAGGTGACATAAGTTTGACACTGGGCATGGAAATATAAAATATAAATTGACATAGGGATGTTAAAATGATAATTAAAAATAAAAATGGATGACAAAAAAATGACCTGCATAGGGGGTGCCCACCTCTCCTTGTCTGCTTCAGTGTCCAAAGCAGCTTCTTTGTTGGCTGGCCTCAAACATGTGATCGAGCTAGTAATACATTCACCATAATACTTGTTTCCCCTTGATGAATTGACTGAGAGGAACTTGTAATATCAACTGAAATTGCTTGACTGGTAAAATATTGAGCAGTGGTTTTTCTTACCATTGACATCAGCAGGGCGAATGTTGTGTAGATCAGTCAAAGAGGAAACACTGGTCAGCCCATACGATCGAGGCCATAGATGCTCCCCTGTAAAAAGATTTTATATAAATGACTCTGTCTGTTTATGTGGATGGGATTCATAAACATAACCTTAATCCTGCGACAGGATTTTTCCATCTCCAACTATGTGATTAACCTTCTTCATTATCACTACATTCATTTTGGTTCGTTGACTGCCGTAGATCTAGTTAAGACTTTAAGAAGTTAAGCATAAATCTTGCTACTTCGGAATGACCCAAAAAGGAAGTTTGATCAAATACATGTATGTTTCCTTATTAAACACACATTACATTTTTACCCTTCAGTTACAAATATGAATAGAGAATGAGCATCCTATAGAATGGGCAAAAAAAACAGCTGAAAAACCATATGATAATTCAGGCTAGTGAGAAGGTAACATCCAAATCACTGTTAGTCCAAAAAATTGATTAGTGGACTCACTATTCCATCCCTTTGGTTTTCCTGATAACTTTTTTGGGACAACTCTCAAGGAGTATATTTCAACTCTGCATATTATGAATCATTAGTTTCATAAAAATAAGCTAATATGACAAACAAGATATTACTCAACGGAATATATAAAGCCATAAAAGTTCTATAAGTCGATACACTCCTGATGAAGCTTCTGGTTTATCAACATCAGCAGCATCAAGAACCTTGAGAGCATCCCACACCTGTTAATTGAGTAGGCATTTCAGATTTATAGATTTGAAATACCACTGAACTATTTAGGGAACCAAACAAATTGCTCTATACTTAAATTAAAATTGGTGCAGCATGTATATTTAAAACCAGGAATGACCTCGTGGTAGGTCAAAGAATGATGTGGGGCAATGATTCGATTCAATTGTCTCTTGAGTGATTCACCTCTTAAATTTTTCACAGGGGAATAGTAATAGCTAATGTCCTCACAGGTATAAGTAGAGGGTACTGGATATTCAGAGGCTGCAGCTGCAAGATTGAGAGATAGCAAGTAAAAGGAGATAAGTCTAGAAAGCCATCTCCACATTTGTCCCCTTAAGACCCTAAAATAAACGGGAACAGCGGTTAGCTTCTCGAATCACAACAACAACATAAATTTTGTATCTCGATAATTGAGGAAGAAGAAAAGCAAAAGCTACCATATCCGTTTTAATGATGAACTAATTCTCATATACTCTATAACCTAGGAATAGGAACCGCTAACAACATGGATCACAGGCTGAAGATTACTAATGGGATATGGATACAATGCAACAAGGCCATGGGCAAGATTTTAAAGATTACTCAGAAGACATTATAACACAACAATTAAAATCAGTATTAACGTAACGTAAAATATAAATCTCAAATCAAAAAGTGAGCATGAGTCATTATACAAATAATAAGATACTAATTTCTTATTTGCCTTGGTATAAAGATTCAAAAAGTATAAGTTATAAATTATAAAATGCAGCTAGGAGTATACATGTGAAGTTTCGAGTATGAGACACGTGCGGTTACTCGGTGAAGTGCGTGTGTTTCGTTAACTATCACAAATTGGAAGCGTTTCTCTTTCAATATGTTAATAACACTGTCATTACGATTCTGACTAGGAGCAATTGTGCAGAATTGAACACAGTTAATATTCGTTTTCCTTGGCACTCAATAAATTTGATGAATTCAGAACCTCTTCACGCAATGCACAAACTTCAGCCCAACAAATTAGGATTCCTCCGACACCAGTAATGGAAAATAAAAATAGGCACATACCTCTGATCAATGATAGTAGAAATTGGAATCAGAGGTTTTTGACGGCTTGCATAGAAGGCCCAGTCGCGGTACCGCCCCAGCGATGTTGCTCCTGCGGGTATATGAGGTTCAAGAGTTTGGATTCCCGGCAAGTGTCGCCGGTATGAAAAGAATGCGACCGGGATCAGCTCAGTTGTGCCTAACCTCATGTTTGCAATGAATGAATAGGCCACTGCATTATCCACCATAGAGATGAACTTTCTCCGAACAAAACCTTTCTACAAAGATAATGGATTATCCGTATACTGCAGATATAATATAAGCTTTAAGCATTCATTTTGCATAAAAACCTCCTATTTCAGCTAAGTGATTTATTTTCACTGTTGTAGAAGTTGATTACCGTTGTCTCCAACCGCAAACTAAGGCCAGTTTCAACGCCAGTACAAGAGGATAGGATAATTATATTCTATTTTCAATTTTTTGCAACCAATAATATAAGGTTCAAAATAAAAGGTTTATTCTATTCTATCTTATTTGTTTATAAAATCAGCCATGTATGATACTATGGTACTTTATTCTTTTACGTTATTATATTTCATTATAATAGTTTTAATTTTTATTTCAAAAAATGCTGAAGTAGAAATTATTAGGATAAGATAATTTTTTATTTTTTATTCTTTATATCATACCAATTTTCATATTTATAAAAAATTATTATCTACAAAATTATTATATGAATTTTTAATAACAATAAATTTTTTTACTTATTTATGAAATATAATTTAAATTTTTATAATTGTAATTTATTAAAAATTTAAATTTTAAAAACATATTTTAATATTATCTATGGATAAAAATATTAATTTTTAATTTTTAAATATATATATTAAAAACTAATTCTAAAAAATTATGCGACTAATCTTGATTAAAAAATATTCTTTTCATTTTAATATAACTTATATCCTAGTTTATTATTATTTATTTATATTAAATATTAAATAGGATAATATTATGTTGTCTAATTTACTATTTCATATGTATTAAATCCAACATAGAATAAGAAAAATTGTCTTATTTTTATTATATTCTATTTTTATCCAATTCTTATACAGAAGAAAGTTAAATTATTTTCCAAAAGAAACCCATAAACATGCCATTAATTCTTTTCCAAAATGATATTTTTAAGTTCAATTGCAGTTGCAGACTGTAGCATCTACGTCTGCATACAAATACAATGATATTATTTGGTTTCTCGATATAAAGGATGTTTTATTAGTTATTAAAATATTTTTTTACTTTATCTTCAAATTATCACTAATTTGGTAGAAATGATTTTTTCTTTTTCATATTTATATAACTGTTGTGATTACATTAATTTTTTTTGTAACAAATTTAGAATGCGTGTTATCATTTAATTATTTAGTTGGATAAGATACTTTCTTTAAAAAAATTATATTATTTATATAATTTTTTACATTAGTAATTAATTAAAAAGTATAAATATAATATAACTTCTAAAATAACTATCAAATTTTTTTTATAATGTAATAATTTATAATTAAGTAATAATATAAAAAATTGATCATTTATTTCAAGTAATTTTTTCTTTAATAACGTTCTTATTAATATTTATCAATATGTCATCTTGACGTTTAAAATAGACATATTATTTTGTATTCTACATCACATCTAATTTAATTTAATCTAATTGTATGATTCCCATTTATCTCGTGATTCTCTATTATTTTTCAAAAAGTGATGTCATTTTCCATTTTAGTTTTAAAAGTAAGTATGGTTAAATTCAAACAGGGCATTAGTTCTTTTAATAAGATGATACTGTATTGCCTAATAAATTTGTTAAAATGATTTTTTTTAGTAAACTACACTCACATTCTAGAATTATAAATCATTTAATTAAATTTCAATAATTAATTAAAAATAACTATGTTTTGAAAGAATTTAATTTAGAATTTTTTAATATTCTATTTTTAATTAATTACTAATTGATTAAAAAGTTAAATTATCAAATTTTAATTGATTGATTCATAATATTACACGGTTAATTAAAAGTAATTGTCTTTATGGCATGATTTAGATTTTTTCTTTAAATATATTTTAATTAATTAAAAAATTAAATTTTCAAAATTGTATTAAACGATTCATAATTTTACGCGGCAAACCTTATCCAATCAAAATTCCTTTTGTTAAAAACTGTATTCATGGTATCATAATTTAGAATAGTAGGAAGTAATTCATATTCACATTTGATAAATATAAGTAAATTTTTAAATTTGTCCTTAAAATTATATAAATAATGTATTTTAATATTTTATATTTAAAAAATTATTTTTAGTTTTTAATTTTATAAAATAATATTCATTTTAATTTTCTTAATTCAAAATAACAGTGAAAAGCAAAGGAAACAATAAAATAAAAAAATTTCTTAAAGATTAAATAAAATGTATGATTGAAAGAATTAGAAAGAGCAGTCTTAACGTTTACTTGATAATAATTTTAAGAAGGTAAGAAAAGATATAATATTGTGATAATTAAATAAAATAAGATGATTAAGGAAAAAAAAAAAGCAATGAGAAGTGAATAAAAAAGAAGAGGGTGGTGAATGGTAAGTGAATAGGTGGAGAGGATCCGAATAGGCGTGTAATTGAAAACGTGGACCATTTAAAGAGATTCACAGAATGTGACAAGTGCAGCCGAAGCCGAACCAATACTATTTGGCATTACGATTTAGGAAAGAGTAGCGAAAACCACATCATAGACGTAGGCAGCGAAACGAGGGGGTCCTTGTGGAATGCACCAACACGAGACGCTTGGCACTTTAATCAATCAACGTGTTATGGGTTTCGGTGCTGTTTTTCTCCTTTCTTTTCTAATTAAACGCTCCATCTCTCATATATATCCATCTATATATTCTCACATGTAATCTTTTTATACCATATCTTATATGCCTCATCGATCTGCGTTTGCGCCAGATAGATCGCTTCACAGATGGATTGGTGGCATAAGATCACAACAACTTGGACTGCATTCTCTACTCGAATCAAGCTTCGCAAATCTAGTGGGTCCTCTCTTCCCTCTCTTTCCGTTTCAATACTAATTATTCATCTTATTTAATAATTAATTATCATTCTACCAGCAGGAGTTTCCGGAGGCCGACGCGGTGGTGCGGGTGTCGCTGATTGCGGCGGACCCGATAGCGGGTTGCTGAAGCTTCGAGATGATGTACAAATGTGCGGGTACAGAGATGTGGAGGTCATGTGGAACATCTTGAGTATAGGTCTGCAACCTGAGCAAATGGAAACAACAAGAAGCTCCAATAACGGTAAACTTCACAAGCGTGCTGGTTTAAAAAACAGATCCTTTTCCAGGGTTTTGTTTTGGATTAATCATAGCCCGTGATTGGTCTCTTCAGTTTTGTACATACAGTGGGAATGTGAATGGATGTCTTGTGTACATGTTTATGAGATAGTCAAGGGCAATGGTCAATGAATCTTTATTTCTAAAATTATGTAAATAAGATAAAGTTCATGTTGGCTTCCTTTGCATTGCACCGCCCATTTTTGTTTTTTTGGCATCATACAATAATATTAGCAACCGTTCTCTTTGTCCCTTTCTGCGTAGATAAGGGAAAGAAGCGTCACTTTGTTTATTGTCAACTATAGGTACCGCTGTAGAGGGAGGTATTTGGGCACATAGTATTTCGTTTAACCTTTTCTTTTTTGCCACCAAAGATAAAAATGCCTCCAGTTCCGTCTGTTTGTTTTTTTGTTTTTTTTTTTTTCAATTTCTCCTATTCGAAATTTCAATTTTTCATTTTTCTCTGTTTGCCACGCAACTTCTGCATTGGGAAATTATTTGGCATAAATGTAACCGTGCATGAAATATAATTCCCTGTTTCAATGTTAATGGAACAGGTGACAAGTTGCATGCAATTAATGATCAATCTCTGTCACCATACATGCATTTATATTCGATAAGATAATGTTTTGCATTAATTATCCTTACCGTGTATTTGTTGAATATGTTAAGTACTAGCAATTAGCCGACCATAGCAAATATACATACATCTATGACTGCATGGTTGTATTGCATAAAGAACACTTTTGGGGGTTTTATTTTGGACTAACCATGATAATTCCATCACAGCTTAGCATAGTTGCACGCATTGCGGATCTAGATAAAAGTAATCGGTTTCTTTTGTCTCCCTGTACTGAAAATTCTAAAAACAGCAAACTAAACACTGTTTTTGTCAAGGTCTACCGCTGTTTGAACACAGCAGCTTCGTTCTTTGAATATAATAAAAAATAAACATGTGATATTGTATATAATTAATTCTAATTATTAGCCTTTTTTTTGTCAAACGCATTTTTAAATATACTCTCAATTTAAAGCAAACGCCCTTTTTTTGGTGTGTGTTTTGATAAAACATATGGGGATGAAACAATCAACGACGATGATGGTAATTTCTCAATATTGCGCAGCAAAAAAAAAAAAGGAAATGTAGATTTTTTTTATATATAATGAAGATAATAATGTTTAAAGCAAGCATCCTAATTTTTTATTATTAGACCAGTTTTAATGACTTACAGAAAAGTGGGATTTGATTTAACTTTTAAAAAAAAAATGTCTGCATTTAATAAATGGTCGAAAGCGCTCCATTTCTTTTTTACAATAAGACTCTTTTCCATCAATTTTTTATTATTTAGAATTCTTCTTTTTTAAAGTTAATTTCACATGTATTCTATACATTATTATTATTAGAGATAAAATCTAAGCATCATTTATTAAATGTTTGTGATACCTTTGTTCACTTTTAATATACGAATGATCAACTAGTTTTAATTAGAGAATAATATCACAAACAGTAAAGAAAGAATAACTAAATTTTATCTTATTATTAACTGTTAAATAAGCATTACATATAAATCAGTTATTTATATGCATTAATTCCTTATATATATATATATATATATATATATATATATAGACACACACACACTCAAATACATATTATATATAAGTATTTAAATTGTTATTTCAAAGTACAATAAATACAACCTCAACAATTCGTAAAAATATAAATCAAAATTATAAATGCAAGTTGAAATAAATTATTAACCTTTCCACCAAAATTAATTAATTAATTAATTGTTTACCCCGTACACAAATACAAGAAAGAAATTTAAGTATGACTTGAGTTAAAATAGAAAGTTTTAAACATCTATGGGCAATACAAGAGTTTCATAAGAAAATTATTTTAAATATATATAGTTTCAGTATTTCATCCAATCGCATTAAAATTAGATTGAAAACCTGACATGGTGAATTATTATTATTATTATTATTATTCATTTTTAAAATCTTATTACTTTATATTGTTTTTAGCTTGATTTTTATTGTTATTTTTATTAGATTGGTTTGCTTTTAAATATTTATAGAATACAAGGAAACAAGTTATTTTGTTTTAAAATTTAAAAATGCAAATAAAAAATTGAGATACACTTGTTTTCCTCTCAGGCACTCAAGTTATTTTATTTATTTTATAAAATTAATTTATGGAAATTATTTGAGTAGAAAATGGAAGAGAATAAATAAAAGAAAAATATATTATAAAACAAGAAAAAATAAAATTAATCTAAAAATATTTTTGATGTTTAAATTTTAAAAACTAAGAAAAAGATAGTATTTTAAAAACAATATTTAAAAAATAAATTTACCATATGTTTTTTACATTTAAAAACAGCAGACAAAAGATTGTACTATTATGGAAAGATGGTAGTAATGCTTAAACGGGCCTAACGAGGAAGGGCTTAGAGCCCAAGTTTGGGCGGCGGTATTAGAAAGAGGAATGTGCAGTTAGAGCGAGAATCTTGGTTGAAGAGTGTTATTGTAGTGGAGTGAGGTAAGAGGAGGAAACAATCAGCAGCAATTTGAGATGGCGTACATGAGCATGGGGGAAGCCCATAGAAGGATCATAGAGTATCTAAATCGCTTTTCCGACGCCGTTTCTTCCCAAGATGGTGCTTCCTTCAAGTCTCTTTTCGCTCTCTCCTCCAACTCCCCCTTCCTTCTTTCTCTCGCCGATGCTCTCAACCTCTTTCAAGACGCCAATAGACTCATCAAGCAATCCGACAACTATTCTCAGTTCGCAGACATCCTCGTTCCTCTCTTCCGCTCCCTCCAAAACTACAAGCAGGGCAATTTGCTCGAAGCTTATAACGCTTTCGAAAAAACTGCCAAGTATGATTTTACTATTACCCCCTTTTTCTCCGCTACCATCTATATTTCAATTGAATTTCATACCGTGTGTTGAAACTGCGGGATTTCAGTGCGTTTATCCAGGAGTTTCGCAATTGGGAATCCGCCTGGGCTCTGGAAGCTTTGTATGTCATTGTTTATGATATTAGGGTTCTTGCGGAGAAGGTATATGTGATGCCGGTATGATTTTCGTTTTATTTCCTTTTTCTGGAAGTTTGGTTGGATTATGTGTTCTTTCTTTTCGATTTTAGGCCGATAAAGAATTGGCTTCGAATGGGAAATCCCCCGAAAAGTTGAAAGGCGCCGGTTCCATACTCATGAAAGTTTTTGGCACCCTTGCGGTAATTATATTTCTATCAATTCAATTTTAGTTCAAATCCAATTATGTTCTTCAAATTTAGTTTGGTATCGCTGTTGGTTCGTTTAGTGTCATTAACCATTTTATTAAACACGCTCAAAGAATGACTGTAGGTAGCTTTAATACTTTCTTTCATTTATTTTTCTTCCTGGTAAGCCAATGGATAAAGCTACTGATTATATATCTTCCTTCATCTTGATATGCAAAATAAACTATAAACTGTTTTCTCCTATTTTGTAAGCCTCTCTTAGGAAATAGTTGCATACTTTCCGCATAAATGTGGCCATTATTGTGTCCTAATGCATTTTCTTCCCTTTAGAACTAGAGTGGATGGAAGAAGAGTTCATGGGGTTAAAACTTATCAAACATGCGAGATTTAGATATTGAGGAGATCCACAAATAAACATGGTCGCTATGAATTTCTCCCATTAAAGTCTATAATTTGGCTATTTGGAACCTATTTGTTCATGTGGCACTCATGGGAAAGAATTATTTCTGTGTCTACATAGTCTTCTACATGCTTTGGGAGAAAGCAAAAATTGTAACCTATGAATCCTTTATGAGGAAAACTTGTCCCCACCTATTCTGCTTTTGTTGTGCAACATATGCTTCTATGCCAACTGCATTAAGTGGTTGCGTGGAGTTTGACACTCAGGTAACTCTACTAACTCTTTGGTACCTTGATTGTAAGCCAGGGAAAAGGCTCCAAGCGTGTTGGAGCATTATATGTAACTTGTCAGTTATTCAAGATTTACTTTAAGGTATGTGCTTGATCCTTTTGCTTCCTTTTTGTATGATTCATCATGCTCCTCTTATGATCTCATTTGTTGATGTGCAATGGCACCACTGACTTGTAGCCACTAGAGTTCATCATATGTATGACATGTTCATTGGGATCAGGGAAGGTTGGCTAGGACAGAGATAACATGACGTGTGGTTGAAATTAGAGTTGATTTTTATCCTGTGCATATCTTGCAGCTTGGCACAGTTCACCTTTGCCGCAGTGTAATAAGAAGCATTGAAACTGCACGTATATTTGATTTTGAGGAATTTCCTAAACGAGACAAGGTTAGAGCTGGATTAATTTATATATGCATATAATCTCTAGATTATTTATCTTTATGATGTGTTTCAGGTCACTTACATGTACTATACTGGTCGTCTCGAAGTTTTCAATGAAAATTTTCCTGCTGTAAGTGATCTATTTTTCTTTCAGAACAATTTATAACCTGCTTGTGTTCCGAGTTCCAATACACAGTCTGCAATGGTACCTTCTTGTTTATATTCTTTTTTAATTGATGTTACTTTAGTACTTTCTTCAAAAAACTGCATTCCCATGTGGTTGCATGCTAAACTGAATGAAAATATTGCTTTCTTCATTAAGCTTATTAACATTACTATTATTATAAAGGGGATTATCCCAGTTTAGTCACATTTCAGTTGTTCCCAAAATGTCAATATAATTCATTGAAAAAAAAGGACAAAATAGTAAAGTAACCACATTATCACTTTTTCAAATTATTAACTTTTGGTTAATTGAAATTAACCCCCTGGATAATTAAATAAAAGAGTTCAAGAGCTAAGCACTATAACAAACACATTTTCTTTTGTGATAAAAAATCTGTAATAAAAAATAAGCTAAGCACTAAAACAAAAACCTTGTCAGTATGCTGGTTGTTATTCTTGCATGGGTGTTTCATCTCCAGTTGACCAGTTTTATCTGAATTATAGTTATCCAGTTGTGCAAAGGCAAAGAATATTGGAGATATACCTCAATTTTAAATAATCATTTATTCGGTTTATGTTTCTAACTTGACAGGCTGATTATAAATTGTCATATGCCCTGAAGCATTGCAACCCTCAGAATGAAGCCAATATAAGGTTTGGTTCAGGTGTGCCAACTGTGTACATTGCATGTGCATGAAGTGAGTTTTTATCAGTTGTATGTATTTTACTTGCAATTGTACATTTCACAGTAAATATGCATATTTTTGTGGATACAGGTAGACTTAACTTTAAAATTGCTTAGTGCATATGTTAACTGAAACCTTTTCATATATTTCAGTAAAATACTGTTATTGGTTCTAAGAAGCCAAAAAAGAAATATCTGAGTGAGATAAATGAGTAGGTACCTAATAGAGCTCAAATAGCTTTGATTGAGAAGAATTATCCATTGTTCATCTTATTGTTATAGGACAGCAGTGAGAAAAGAATGCCTTGTATAACTATCTTTATATCTAAGTATAAAAGGTGTATGACTTATCATTGTTGTTTGACATAGGATGATTCTTAAACATCTAATTCCGGTGAAGCTTTCAATAGGCATATTACCTAAACAGAGTCTCTTAGAGAAGTACAATCTACTTGAGGTATGTTAGGTGCTTTATTGAGGAATTTTTTACTTTTCTTCTCTCTCTCTGTAATCTAAATGTTTCTTGTCTTTTCTTTATTTTTTTAAATGAATTGTTAAACAATATAGACCAACTTGGCTGACTGGTGTGTGGTGAGCCAGCTCAGATAAGTCTGGACAAAATAAATATATATAAATAAAAAAAGGATTATTATTTTCAGTTTGTAGGCCATATAGCCATGAGGTTCCTGATGGGTTGAATAACTATACTCTATAACAGAATAATTTCTCTTCAAAATGTGGTCATGATACTGATGATGGTTATTTTGTTAATCTGTCATGATATAACCACCTTTTAGATAATCATGACCCACCTATTTTAGTGTGGTTATTTTTCATTTTTTCTTGGAAAAATGGTTGTTCAAAGGGAAAATATCAACAAACAAAATTTTCACATCAGGTACTGTGAGGAATTGCAGTGCCTGCTTTCTCATACTGCAGAATAATTTTCCCAAGAAAATGTGCACCGGCTTTATTGCATTTTGTAGTTGACAGTTACAGTGGTTGCATCTTTATGAGCCCTAGAAGTGTCAATATAAATATTCTTTCTTACTTTTGGACAGTATAGTAATATTGTTCAAGCTCTAAGAAGGGGTGATCTTCGACTTCTTCGGTGTGCACTCCAAGACCATGAGGACCGGTAGAATTGCCAATCTCTATGTTTCATGAGGAGGAATTGTTGTTGTTCCAAAATTTCATCTAGAGGGCATAATTGAATTTGCTTCCTTTTGTAGGTTCTTGAGATCTGGTGTATATCTTGTCCTAGAGAAGTTAGAACTTCAAGTATACCAGAGATTAGTAAAGAAGATGTAAGTATTCAGTATCACCTTGCACCCCTCCCATTGACTTGGCTATTTACTCAAATCACTAATTTCTTATTATTGCTTGGCTGCAACATGGCAGTTACATCATTCAAAAGCAGAAGGACCCAAGCAAAGCTCACCAGGTGAAATTGGAAGTTATTGTTAAAGCATTGAAATGGCTTGAAATTGACATGGATGTGGATGAGGTAATTTATTTAATTCTCCTCGTTGTTCTTTCCTTCTTCCAGTTTGTTTATATCTCAGGAGTAAATGAAGGGGGATATTACTGTTTTCCATGCATTTGTTTAATTAACTTTTTATGTTTTGCAGGTAGAGTGTATAATGGCCATACTGATATTTAAGAATCTTGTGAAAGGTTACTTTGCCCACAAAAGCAAAGTGGTTGTATTGAGCAAGCACGACCCTTTCCCGAAGTTAAATGGAAAACCTGTCAATTCATAGGGACAACGTAGTTCATGATTCCAAAATTCAGAGGTGCAAGAGAAAGCCTGGTAATGGCAGAATTAATTTGAGACAATATTTTCAGCAATAGGTTATTGGGCTGAATGTCGAGAATCTCCAAATATGTAGCAAGCAAAATATCATAGCGCTGCTTCAGTTTTAAAGACAGCTACATTCCCTTGTTGAGAAAGACGATGCTATCTCTTGCAAATTGGGTTGTAGTTTAGGTTCCGCGAGTAGTTTTGTTGCTACAAAAATGCTGCCAGGGGAAGATACTGACCTCATTGTAATAACCTGATCTTTTGGCTACGGCTATTAGTGTTTATTGTTTCTTTTAGCTACGGCGTGTTATTTGACAAATTACATTAGGTCCATTAATTATTCATCTATTATTGTTTATTGTTTTTTTTAGCTACTGCGTGTTATTTGACAAATTACATTAGGTCCATTAATTATTCGTCACACCTATGGAATATTATATGAAGTTATGTTTTGTGAATAACAATTCTTCAATTTAGATAGTTTAGACCTAAATTGCACTCAATCTCACAATACAATGTATCTAAATTGCATAAATTTCCAGGAAGTCATGGAGATATGGCTTGATATTGGCTAACATTAATAAATAAGAAGAGAAAGTACTAATAACAACTACCCTTTTTCTCTAGTGGAATTGGCTATATGAATCAAACGATGTTATAGTGTAGCATTGTAATTTGTAAATCATATCATTGACATTTATTACAAAAATCCTCCCAAAAAATTGTGCAAGCAAATTCTGCATATTACGTTGAGCAGGAACCGACGCTGTACTCGAAACAAATATACCAAAGATTGAAAGAGGAGGGAAAAACTGGAATAATATCAAAAATAAAGTTGAACGGTTCTTATGCATTCTGTAGGTTCAGGAATTTTGCACTCAAGAGCACCTTATCCATCATGAACGAGTGGTGATTGAATAAAAGTTACGGAGGCAAATCCTTACGGATCGAGGATGTCCTTGCACTGGGCTTTAGCTTTAAATTAGGGCCGTCCTCGTGCTTTTCCAAAGAATGGGCCGTATTCTATGGTAGAAGCCAACATATAACTATAAATTACAGAAAACTTATAAAATCTCAGATAACTATTATGAAAAATAGTGCTATGAATCTCATTTTTTTTTTTCCATCAGCTGATTATCAGATGAATGATTGGGATTAGGTGCTACAAAATGCCCTATCAATAATAGAGAATGACTTTCTTGCCACGTGAATTCTTCACCGTAATGCTTCCAGAAATCCTTGGATGGATTTACAGGCAAGTTTTGGTATAAGATGTTGAAAGAGCACCGGAGATTCCCCAAACGAGCATTCCGCTAGCCATGTTGCAAGCAAATTCATGAGGATACCACTGCATGGACTAATAGAAAAATTTTGCTATTTCAACAACTGAAAATTAATATGATATGTTATAAACTGATATTTTATTAGTTTATCCGTTAATTTTATTAGAAAATTGGACCTATTTTAAATAAGTTGTTAGTATAGCTAATCTAATTTACAGATTGATTGAGATAAAGATGAGTTGGATTTAAGAGTAAAGAGTGAAGTAATTTATGCCAAGCTTTTCTGCACATATCCTTCTACTTTTAAATACTTCTCCTTCATCTCTCCTCTCTTCTTACTTTTTACCTCAACATCTAGAGGTGTCAAATTGGTTCTTAACTCATAAGTTGGTCCATTTGGCTCTAAGTTATATAATATACTGGATTTTTTTAAGCTCTAACACACATGATCCTTATTCTAAGGGGTTTAGTGTGGGCTAATTTATATAACTTTATTTTATTTTCTTTTATTTTGAACTTATTTAAAAATAAAATTTTTACATCCTAACTCACGTAACCGTCAAATTAAGTGAAATGAATGTAAGTTAATTCATATAACCCTATCTTACCTCCTTTGTTTTGTAACTCATTTAAAAATAATATTTTATATACCTTAATTTATATAATTCTTAAATTAAGCGAAATAAATATGAGCTAATTCATCTTATTACATTCTACTTTGTAACTAAGTTATAAATAAGACTTTTAAGTGGAATGGGTATGGACTAACTCATCTGTGTTTGTAACTCATCTAAAAATAAAATTTTTTAAATTTTAACCAGGTAATTCTCAAATTAAATAAGATGCGTATAAATTAACTTTTATGATACTATCTTATATTTAATTCTTTTTTCTAAAATTTCTTCCTCTCATTTTTTTCTCTCTTAAAATTTTATCTTTAATATTTTTATTGTACTAAAATATCATTTAATTTATTTATATTTTTTATCTTTCTCTAAATATTTTTTCATTTATCTCTAGAATTTTCTTCCATTCTAAATTTTTTTCTTCATCTCTCAAATTTTCTCTATTTTTTTTTATATTTTTATCTTTTTCTTTATTTTTTATAGATATATTTATCTTTCCATCTCTAAAATTATATTTTCTTTACATTTTTTCATCCTTTATCTGAACTAAGGATAGAAGTAGGCTGAACTGAGTTAAGTTTCGAATGTTTAAGTTTGGCTTCTTTACAAATGTTAAGGTTTGAGTTCCTCTTACATGTTAAAAATATCTTGTTTTTTGTAAGGTTTGGTCGGATGTAAAACTTATTAGGTCTATATTCCAAAAAAAGACCAATAAACAGGCTTAAAACTTATATAAATAATTGATTAAAAAGACTTGTAAGCTTAAAACCTACAAGATAAAAATATCATTAAATAAGCCTAATATATATATATATATATATATATATTAAAATAAATACTTTACAAATATAGTATATTAAAATAAATATAAATATATAATATATAAAGATAAATAGGTTCCTCAATAGGTTAATATATCTGGA
This sequence comes from Canavalia gladiata, assembly GCA_037954105.1. Classification (NCBI taxonomy): domain Eukaryota; kingdom Viridiplantae; phylum Streptophyta; class Magnoliopsida; order Fabales; family Fabaceae; genus Canavalia; species Canavalia gladiata. Next base: position 37,225,864 of record CM075662.1, on the reverse strand, counting down.
CGTGTCTATTTATTAAACAAGCTTAGCCAAACTAAAATTTACACAAGTCAAGTTGTAGGCTCTTGTCGGATAACCTTATTCACTTTCGTCCCTACTCTAAACTTTTTTACTAATTTTAATTTTTCATCTCTATTTCATGTAGAGAGGGAAAGAAAGTAGAGAGAAAACAAATTATAAAAAAAGGTTAAAAAAATTAAAAGAAAAAATTTGAAAAGAAAAAATAAGTTCATAGATTGACCCTAACCCTTAGGGTTTAATGGACTTTTAGCCCTATAAACTTTACAAACGTGAACTTTTATGAATTTGTGAATCATATTGATCCTAGTCCATATGAGTTAGGGTTGGATGGATCAAATTGATACCTATATCCATATCCCATCATCATCTCTCCTGCGGAACATCTTGAAATCTGACAAACATTTCTTAAGTTGATCATGATTGAATAAAACTAATCTGTATTATTATTTTGTATTTCACTTTCACAATATTCATATTTCTACAACAATATTCATATTTCTACAAAAAAAAAAAAGAATTAATGAGTGGATCTTTAGGATTCGACTCATTGCACTGCAAATAGTTCGTGTATTAATTATTTTTAGTTATACACAATTTCAACAACTGTCCCTAATCATACAAGAGAACGTCTTCCTTCTCACTGATTTTGTACTCTCTCTTTTTTCATTGGAAAATTGCCTGAATTCACCTCATATTTTGTTGTAATTGGCATTTTCTGGTCATGGAGAGAGGGAAGAAGGGGTAAATTAAAAGGCAAGATCAATTGCATGTAAGAGTCAGTTTGGGGGGTGTGTGTGTATGAAATTTTTCCTATAAAAGTATAAAACTAATCTTTCAGATTCTCACTCATGTTTTTTACACGATATCGCACTGAACCTTCAGGACGAAAGATAATGGAAGATCCGTCGATTCATGGGCTGGTAAATGAAGAGAAAAGAGAATCAAAACCATGCGGTAACTGACTGGCTTGGATGCTTGAACTACTGCTACTTGACAATCAGTACTTGTGATCAGGATGGTCCCTGGCATTGCAGAGGGTATATGATGGCCAAGTAAGAGAAAGAAATGAGGTAGACCTTCAACTTTATAGGAAGAGTGCTCACACACAAAGACTAGCATAATGCAAAGTCCTGTAAATTGTTGGCCAACGACGAAGAACTTCAGCTGTAAATAGCCAAATTTCCATCGTTGGGGTCTAAGTTGCAAGCGTGTCATGCTCAGTTGGTTTTGATGGTTTAAAATAGAAGTTCCTGATGATAACTTGTTAAAAGGACCAATTATTGTTAAATAGGTTAAATCTATTCTGCTGTAGGCCACTGTTGTCAAACAATATGTAGTTAGGATTTCTAACTCAGGCAGTGAATAGAGAAGGAAGTGAAGCAAGGGTGGCTTTAACGTTACGCACATAGTGTACCGGGGCACCTTCGAAGTTGCCTGAAACATTTAAGTAAATCATAGTGTATTGGTTTGTCAATGTAACAGTTCTACATGTTATCCACATTTCATCTTAGTCCTTCTGCAACTTTTGACCAATTTCACGAACCACAAGGTCTTTTATGATTGATTCATGAGAACGTTGCTGCTGGACCATATGTCAAGTAGAGGCACCGATTGATTCTACCACGATGAGTCACCATGGAGAAGGGGCCATAAATATGTTCATTTATTTTCAATAACAATTCTAAATGGATCTCATGGTCCGCAGTTGTAAAACAATTGCAGCTGGTGACTGTAAACAAAATTCGTTTTAAAAAATTGAACATCACTTTTTCAGCAGTAAGAGTAGCACAAATGTAGGCTGCAGGATGGGCATCATCAACAGCTATAAACTGAAGTAGCACCAGCGCATTTGGGGACCATAAAAGACACCTGAAGCAAGTAGTCGCAAAACGACAATTCAGTTATGCATCCTGACCCACTTGAAGGATCAGTGTTCACCATTTTCATGTGACAAGTTTGTCACAAACAACATAAATGGAGTAATAACCATATGTCGGGTTAGATTCCGCTCCTCATATCACTATCAGCCTTTGTCTTCTTTGGCCAGTGTGCGTCTGTGTCCCCCATATTTCATAGAATTTACTCACTAGAGTAACAACTGGCAAGTAGCTCATTCATGATACAGGTACATAACCAATAGAGATCTGGCATGTTTAGGGGAAAAAAAAACACAATTGACAGTAGATACCGGTAAAAAGGTACAATGGTTCTCATTTTCAAAGAATGTTGTTGATGTAACACCAGCTCAATAATATTCTTGCATAAAATATCCTGCGTTCCATGTAAATGAAAGAAGGCTACAGTTATTCCCAAATGTTTAGCTGGTATGTATACAGGACTTCCATTAGGTTAAGTGTGGCAGGATGCCTGTTTCCCAAAAACTATTGGAAATGGAATGCCATTAACTCGTAACCATCCAGCAAAAGATGGACTTCAGAAGAGATAAGCTTGTCAAAGTCAAAGGCTATCTGTTGGGTTGAAACTCTTTAGTCTGTTAGTGATATGGTTATGTTAGAAAACAGGTGTAGAAGTTAAAACCTTGGTATTGACTTTGCATGCAGGAACTGTTTAAGAATGGCCTTTTCTTCATCAATTTGTTTTTTCTCCTCGGGGTTCTTAGGTTTCAGTCTCCTCTTCTCTTCCAGCATCCACTTGAAAATTTCACGCTGTTGTTCTTCAGTGATAGGAGCTCGCATCTCCACAGGTGCTATGACAGGCACAAAGAAATCATCATAATTTATATCAATTGAACTTGTGGTGGATTCGGGAGGTAATTCGACAGTAGCTTTTCCCTTATGCAGTTTATGGGTTGTTTTTCTATTAATCTCCATTGAATCTCTTCGTTTTGCCCTTGCAAATAGAAAAGCTGCAAATAATCAAATACAAATGAGGGAGCCAAAAAAATATACTGATCAAAACCCTGGAAAGGATATGAGAAGTTGAAGACCAAACACAAATGTTTTCTTTTTTACCTGTGGCACTACATCATGTGACATGAACAAGGATAACCATGAATGTTGCTTGTTAGACTCAAACTGACTATTTTCATATCATCCTTTTTAAGCAAATCAAAATGTTATAATAAAAAATATCTTGAAGACATAAAGATTTTTCCTCAAGGGATTAAATCGTCAGTAATTGGTGATGATGGTTATGCCTTGACATTGCAATTGAAATAACTCACATGGCGAATGACTTCACATGGTGGAATTATTGAACATAGATATTCCATCATACTGCAAAATACTAAGGTACTATTTATCAAAGGCATCAATCATTAAACAGGGTCTTTCTTACATTTTCATCGATGTAACCAGGAACCAAAATGAAAAAAGAGAGGACAGTCCCACTCTATTTCTAGAGTCGTACATTTGAATACAAGCATTTTACAACCCACTGAACCACAGAGTCATTCTTATTTTATGTTTCTTTTTGAACGATAGTTGTACTCGACTTGTAGAAAATTCATTAGGCAAGTCCACATAGTACCAGTTCTCCCTCGCAGCATGCAGTGACCTAGAGTGTTAATTTACCAGAAAAAGGGACTAAAAACCGATAGCCATCAGCAATGATAACCATTGAGGTATGCCAATTATTTCCTTCAAATCCTCCTTCCCATTCCCCCAAATAGAGACTTTCACTCAATTTCAACTTCATCAACTTGGGATTCAAGAAACTCCTTTCTTGAATCCCATTTGAATGCGAATAGAGACTTGCACTCTATAATTTCAACCTCATCAACTTTGGATTCAAGAAACTCCTTTCTTGAATACCAAAGAAACACTCCTGATATTACATTCAGACCTTAATATCAGCGATAATAGCAAAGACAATGAGAATGAAGTTATCAAAACCCAAAGAAAATATTTATTTCACTACATAATAGTAATGTAGTGTATCTTGAATGTCGTGATCTCTATATGGACAAATGCAATTAATGCATTATCTAAACCCTTCAAAGAAAGACCAAGGTAGCAGTAAATTAGCAAATGAATAAAAATCAGAGACATTTCTTGATTGAAAACTCGATTATTGTTTGGATGTGCGTGCAGATGTGCCAGGTGTACATCTTGTTGAAAAAAGAAAGTTGTTTTAGGCAATGTATCGAACACGTGAAGGGCAAACGCTAAAGGAGGCAATGTAGCCCTCTATCACAGTAACAAACAATAACCCATTATTCAGCAGTCTAAGGAAAATACAGAAATAAAGAAAGAAAAGAAACGAAGCGTAATGATGATGGAGGCAGAAAGAGACAAAAAGGGACCTCCAAACGCGAGATTAGAGAGCAAGAGAAGGCGCCAAATGAACTTGCAACGCTTCATGAGCAACCCAGTTGGAGGCACAGGTGGAGGAGCCTCACCCGTTGTCATTTCGTCAAAGCAAAATGATCACTGTGCACTGTGCTACCAAACAAACCTGAGATGTTCACGTTCTTGATCTTAAACTTCACGAGTTGTTTTCCTACACCGTTTTGGTTTGTCTTTTTAAGGATTCGGCTTCATTGGAGTTTCACCTTAGGGCCCATTACGGGTACGTAAACAAACATAATGCCTACACTGGGCCATGATACGGCCCAATCATCGTCAATCGTCCCATTTCCCAATCCAACCGGAATCTATAATTTGGTATCCATCAGAAGAAAAAAAAAACAGTTTAAAAACACATGATATTGAAACGAAGCAAAAGAAAGAAAGAAAGAAATTGTATCAAAATGATTCCTAGATCATGGTCATACCGCATTAATATTTTTGGATATGTTTTTAAAAAATTCTATCTTGGAATCCAGTATTTTTTATGAAAAATTACTGGTGATTCAGGAAATATTTTTTACAAATCCACTAGTATATCCGTGGAATTATTTTATACAAACATCTTGTATAATCGAAATTATCATCATTCATTCATTGTTCTCGTCAACGGTCAAAAATTTTATTTGAGGTTTCTAATAATTATGATAATTGCATTCGATGCAATTATTAAATATATTTTTTTTCATGTCAAATAGTATTTGAGAAATTGTAAAACTTGCTTCAAGTGTTACTTCGAATTGTAAAATTTATGTTAAGAACACTGATTTTTTTTAAAACTTTAATAGCAATCAAGTACTCAAAAAAGATGTGGTTGGCTTAAAGATTGAAACAATTGAATAAAATTTAAAACAAGCTCCCTCTCTGTCACACACACAGGCATAATGAAGGAAAATGCTTCTTTGAAAATAAAACTAAGACAACCAAACCTTTAATTTTGTAATACATTTTTGAAATGTGAGTAATATACAAAAAAAAAAAGAGATACAAAAGTAATTTATAAATATTATGCAATTTCAATTTTTTTTATATCTAAACAATTGAACTCTATAGCAAAACCCTTTAAATATTAAACAGTAAATTCTTTTTACTGTTTAATATGTTAGTTTATAAATTATACAATAATTTGTATTGGGTCATAAGCCATTGTGGCAGTTGTCTCTACAAAAATGGGTATCTTAACTGAAGTATATATATATATATATAGTTATTGTCACAATAGAAGGGTTTGTGATGTTATTGTTAAGTCGCTGGGCTTTTTCTTTTGTGTACATGAAGAGTGAAGGGAGAGTCCCCATAGGTTAATATTATGAAGGAGACAAAGTCCAAATCAATAGGACATCCCACAAAGAGGTCTCCCAAGACACAAAAAGCTGCATCCCAAACATGAATCATCACTGTCATGATTGAGAAACTCCTCAGGTCAATGCGGAATAATTATGAACTTTTTTAAATGAACAGTGGGAAAGCCATATAAAGGAGACGAAGGAACGTGGGGAACAAAGAAAAAAAGTTGTACTGTTGCTTTCTCCTTCAGAAATTCTGATCACATCCATAACATTCCGCTTAACTAAACTCTAAATATATGGTTGCAGTTGATTAGTAACGGTGTCTAATAGTACTCCTTACTAAAAAAATATATATATATATAGTAACTTTTCCAATATATATTGTAACTAGGCCAGCTTCATAATTTCATAAACAGCATGCATTCAAAATGAATATATGTTCTTAAATATGCTGATTATGAGTCGACTCTATATTACGTGTATAAAAAAGGTTTCATTAGAGAAAAACAATTGTACCCACTTCAGTGATTTCTCTACTAATTAAAAGAGTTGTATATAGAAAAAAAATCAAATTGGTTTATAAGTAAGTAATTAATGAGATGTTCATCATTTAAGCCTTGAAAATTTTATTGAACTTGTTGAGATAATAAGAGATCCATGATGATGAACAAGAGACCCGGTACACTTTTCGGTGGTCTACTTGTTCAAATGAAACATAATATTATAAAGTACATAAAATCACCCGGGCATAACCATGTAACTTTATTTTCCCTCCCATTTCCTAACTAACTGCATTACATATCCTCTTCTGGTACATATAGTGCAAACCATTAATTTCTCTCACACCATAATGATCTCATCAAAACTAGTCATAATTAATTAAGATAGAAACATGAAAAACCTAATTAACGATTGAAAGAAATTAAAACTGGTGTAGTTCTAGTTATAACTAGCATATTGAGGTGAAATATCATCCATGAACAAGGCCATAAGATAAAGCCATGAGCAAGATGGCAGCCTCCTTCTCATCCTGAGGAAAAACTTGATGAAGAGCCAGCTTCTTACTTAAGCGTAATGTTAAATCCTCGAAACCAAACTTCCTTTTACTTTGAGATGGTTTGGTTCCAAGCTTACGCTTCTTTTTCATCTCAATTCTGGACCTCTTCTCTTTTTTCTGCAACTTGTTTCCCTTCACCGATGTTTCAGTTTCCACAAGAATTGTTCCATTTGCTGATGCTGATGCTGATGCTGCTGCTGATGCTGCCATCGCACGCCTTGCCTTCCTTTGTCGAATCCCACAGGCGTTGCAAAGTGACTGTTAAACAAAATTAACAAATTAATTTCAAGATCATGATCATAATAATAATAAGAATATTAAAAACAAAACAAAATTAATTCTACTTGTGGAGCTTTTATTAGTCTCAAAAGTAGAGAGTTTAGACCAGTTGAAACAAATTTCTCAATATATAAATACTTAAAAGAAGAAAAAAATATAATGATGGAATGAATCAAAAAGGTAAAATCAGAATATGAGAAGTTAAATTAAAAACCTTCTAAAAAAAGAGGAAATACATAATTTACTTTAAATTTATTAGAGTAACTTTCTTTTTATTTTCTTCTTATAGAGAAAAACTTGGGATTGATTAGTGGGAAAAAAAATTGTTATCATGAGTATGAATCCATTGGGGTACCTTGGGGCCTTTTGGTCCACTCCTCCAGAGAGGGGTCTTAGTGGTGTGGCAATCAGCGCAAACCCTAACAGCGTTATTATTGGTAGTGTGGTTTGAATAGTTGTTGCTGCTATTATCAGTTCCAAGCGGAGACAATGGTTGTTTTTTATCTTCAAACTTGTGCTTGGAGTTGCCAGCTGCTATATATGCATCAGTTTGATCCGACACCATCATCTTCCGCATCATTCTCATCTTTGAAGACATCCACTTCACTGAACCATCCTCAGCAGCTGCTTCAACATTTTCATTCCTCATCTCTTCTTTCTTCCAAACTTTCAATTTGTGCTCACTTTCTGCGACCGAGCACTGATCCCATGATCCGCTAGAAGGAACAATCTTCTCTGCCTAAATATCACATGATCAAAAGGATCAAAACAAAGAGAAATAGATGTAATTTCACTACAGATAATACTAATTACTACATACTAATATATGAATCTTAATTAATAAATATATCTATGTTTCACCTCTTCATCATGACTTGGTAATTGCTTTGCTGGTTCCCAACAGTATGATCCTTCTTGATCTTGATCTGGTGAGTTGAAGAGAATAGGGTATGATGATGATAGTGAAGAAAATGAAGAGGAGACGTGACGATTTGGACTGAAGAGTTCATGGTTTTGATCTTCATTAAGATCCAGAGGCATAACAGAAGATACTGAGTGGCGATAAGCTGGAATCATGATGAACGCAGACACATAACAGAGAGAGAGAGAGAAAAAGATCAGTGCAAGTGTGCAACTGAAACAGTTTTCCTTTTGTCCAATACAAAGGTGGAAGAGGATTCGGAGGGAGAGAAGATAGAGAGAAAACAAATGGCAAACTGTTCCTACGCTTTACTCATATATCAACGGGAAAGGGAAGAGATAAATTTATAACAAAACCTTATTCATATACTTCTATTTGTACCATCATCTTTTATAGGCTTCCAAAGTTAGAAAACTTTGTTTTCTTATTATACTAAATGTATATCGATTCAATTATGTTTTTGTCTCCTATTTTAATTACATTTTAATATATACAAAACTGATATGATATGATATATATATATATATATTAAATAATATAAAATAAGAAAATTTTCTCATCTCCGAAATTATATTGTATACTTCTGTTCTAGACTAATGTTTTACGGGAGAGGTAAGTACTAAAGAGGATAAAATGGTAAGTGAAGAATTTTGTAACAAATGCCATCGCTATAAGATGTTCACGTGACTTCATGACACCTAAAAAAGACAAAGTTAAAAAGACAAAACAAATGGAGTGTGTGGAATGCTACTACGCTGACCCCATATGTGTGACAAAACCTTATCTTGCAGAAAATTTTTACCGCTACCACCCTTTGCTGCGTTACTAACCTTGCTGGGTATTGAATTTGAAACTTGTAACTTTTCAAGCAACCCTTCCAAGTAATCTCTCACATTCCATGAATTAAACATTTTATTTTTAATTTTTTTTTTGTTCATATTTATATCATAAAACGATATTTATTTTAATGTAAAGTAAAAGAAAAATAAACTACCAAGAACTTAACATGAATATTTTTTATAAAGTCAGAAATTAAAAATATTTTTAAATATTTTTAGATTAAAATGGCTCACAGTCACATGTAATATATCAAACACTATCTGAAGGGCTTATTGGTAACTTTCCTTCTTTTGTGACGCGAGGGTTGGAGCAAGGTGAAAGAAAGATGAACATTAGAATAGCTCCTTCTCCTTGTGCATTCCAAAAAGCATTGAATGCTGGTGCAGGCAAATGGACGGATCTAAACCGAATGAGAATTTTTTTTGGGTAAGCGGCAGATCCAATTTTGATGGGGTTTTAATCTATTCATTTTACATCAGCCAGCGCCGTCTCGTAATTTTCCATGTATATATATCGTATCATATACCTCTTCACAAGTAATAAATTTAGGAGAAAATAAAACAATGATTTCGATCCCTAACATATATGAGACGAGCGAATCTTCATTCCTTTTTCCTTAATTTATACACTCATATAAATCATCAACCATGCATAAACACGGTGCAGTGTTAACGATCATGCACAAAATATAGTGTTTTTCTTTTTATTTTTTTGGTTCAGCAAACAAAGACTTTAGTTAACACTTGGATATAAATGTTATTCTAACCCATAACGCACAAAATATAGAGAACATATTAGCAACTATCCTATATATTATATGTATTTTTTTATACAATAAAGGTAATGAGTTATATAGATCATCAAAATTTTGTTAATCATTGAGCTGATTTCAGTGAGTTATATTATACGTATATTTTTTTAATTCACGTAAAAAATATAAATAGTTTAAATTTAAGATAAAAGAATATATATATATATATATTTAATGAAATTTAAAAATTAACTGGAAAATATAAATACTTAGGATCTGAGGCCAAAAAAAGAAATATTAATATAAAAAGAAAAAATGAAAGTAACTAAAGCTCTAAGATTCAAAATTTTGAAATTTATCAGAACCTAAAATAAAATTTTAATATACAAAAATTTTAAATTAATTAATAATTTTGAAAATATTAAAATAAATACTAAATAATGGTGAGATTATATGTCATAAAAAGGGGAAAAAATATAAGAAATTTCTTGATATATAAAAATGGAATTTCATATATATATATATATATATATATATATATATATATATTTGCAAACTTAAATTTTAGCTTAATTTGTTCCTTGTACGAGAATAGTATTATTTTGTACTGCTCACGCGAGACATGTTTCACAAAATTAAAAAAAAAAAAAAAAGGCCACATCTTTTTCAAATGTTTTGTGTCAATATATATATTCCATAATCTAGTTTGGATTTCAATAATCAGTAAAATTAATCAAATAAATTAAAAAACCAACAAACATTCTTATATCTCAAGTGCGCAGTAATACTTAATTTGATTTCATACATGTAAGGGCCTGATCATTACTTGAAGCGATAAACACCTTATGTCCTGTGTATGTTTCTCACTAATGACAATGACAAACTGATGGGGTGCCATGTACCACAGAAACTAAACACTCAATTCTCTGGTTGCCGTGCGTAAATAAATATGAAGAAATATTTAATATGTACGATAAAGAAAAAATATACATACTGTAAATGCTAATTAATGACTATGTTTACTATTCAGTCCCCTTAAATCTATTGAGCTGGTCAAACTACGAAACATGAATGGTAATATGGCCTTCTGTCTATGTTTTCATTCTCTTATATCGATCCTCTTTTTCTTCTTCTTATAAAATTTATTATGGGTCTCCCTTGTATATATATATATAAAAATATATTATATTTAAAAAGTTGTCTTTTTTTAATACAATTTTTTTAAGTAATTGAAATTAAATAAGGTATATTCAATATATACACAATATTTTTCAACCAGTAAGTTGTTAAAAGATTTGAAGTAATAATGATGGATAGCAGTGCTAGTATTTATTGATTACTAATTAAAAGTTAAAACGAAGGGCAAAAATATCCCAGGGAGCAAACTTCAAAATTCAGGTATACACAACCTTCTTGTACCACTTGTATCCTTACAAGACTGATGGCCCATAAAAAATTTGGAACATAGGAAAGTTTTTTCAACAAAATTAAAAACAATAATAATTCTTGTCTAAAAGACCCAAAAATGATAATCATTGTAATTTTTACGATGGCGAAGTAGGCTACGTATACGGTTTGTAAATCACTCCTGTACACGTTTGATGGTAGTGTCAATGCTGTCTATGATAGGGACTTTATGAGAAATTATCATGTATTTGCTGTCTGTAATACAGAGTAAGTCCAAAATCATGGTACTTTTCAAAATTGGCAAGGGGGCCATTGCTTTTGAGCTACATGACAGTTTATAATTTCTCTCAATACCATAAGGCCCATGGCCCCCTCACACACTCTTTCTCTCTCTCTCTCTATCCCTAGATCTGAGTATGTTATGGTAGGTACAGAATTTTCATGGGCCAAGGTAAGGCTAAGGTGAATTTCAAGATTTCATAATATTGTGGTATGGGACACTACTAACCTAATAATAAGCTCTACTCATATGGACACGAATAGACCTGTGTAATATATAATTTTGTTTAATTTGATTCTATGGTTGTGGTTTTGTTGGAGGATATTATCGTTACCATTGCGCTCATTCTAATGATTTCTAGCAAGGTGACCAATGTCCATAGAGAACCAAAAGGAATAAATATGATTATGGTAAGTGAGAAGTTAGATACAAGACAAAAATAATTCATCTCGCCAATGATTATTCGGTCTGATTCCTAATATTCCACGGTCAACCAAAATTGGTTTCCTTCTTACAAATAGGAAGAATCAAAAGAGGGTTAAGTATGAGACTACATATATATATATAGTTTTGTTAATAGTTTATAGGTTCATACTACTCAAGGTATAATCCACTTAATTTGATTCTTTAGGGATGACACTTGATTATAATTGAAAATTGTCGTGCGTGTGAACTCGTATTATTCACTTTGATAAAGTATGTATTTCATTCTTAAAAAGGTATTACTTGAGGGAGTCAACTTTTTTTGTGAAGTCTAAACTCACCTTAAGATTTGAGATTCCTATTGTGTAGGCAGATATATAGTGTGTTAAATATACCTTACTAAATAGTTTAAGTTTTTTAAAAAATCACATTAAATGATTTTTTGTGTTTTAAATATATAAAGAAGAACATTAACAAATTACTTTAAAATATTAGTTAAAAAATTGTTTTATATTAGATCATTTGGATAAGTCTAATTTGCATGTATACATTTCTTTAATTATAATAGTTAGTTAAGTATTTGGATTAAACCTTAATTGATGTTTGAATTTCATATAAAGATGTATTTTATATTCTTTTACATACTTTATCAATATTTATTATTTATGTCATTCATATTTTTATTTTAAAATATTCAACAATTAAATTTTTTATTATAATGTTGAATGTTTTACGTGGAGATTATCTTGTTTTATATGATGATTCACCCGTATCTAAAATCTAATCTGTATAAAAATATTTATGCATTACTTAGGTAAACTTTTCATTCATCATGTTAAAATACTTATTGTTTTATATTAAAGTGTTATTTTAAGTATTCTTACCATTTTACGTAAGATTCTAGTAAATTACTAGATCACACCTTCGTTCTTCATGAAGATTTGGACTTGGTTTATAAATCTATTTAAAATTATACTAAATTGGACATAAAATTAAAATTTTATATAAAAAATTATTAAGATACTTCAAAAATTGCAATTATATTTCAAATAAAATGTATCAGGATGAAAGAAAAAATAAGATAAAATAAAAGATAAAATAAAAAAAAAATTGTGTAAAGATAAAAATATTAATAGAGGATAGTCGAAATTGAACTATAGTAGTAGCAATAAACAAGCATGACCACCACAAATTAATTGAATATTAAATATTCATTAAATTTTTTTTTTTGAACAACCAATGCATGTTCGTCCTGTTTTAATATTTGATAAACACAATTATCATAGATTAATATTTTGTAAAATATATCAAATTTTACCACATGAAACATCTTATGTCCTTTAATCCAGTTTAGTAGAGATTTTTTCTTTAAATAAATTTGTTTGGATCAACAAATGATTCATTCAAATAACTAAAATGGATTGTAAAATATATTATGACTTGAGAAAAGAATAAGCTCATTTCATGACTAATATTCATGAAAGGGACTTATTGATTATTCCCGATTAGTAGTAGCATCAAAGTTCAGCTCTTAAGCTTCATAGCACCAATTACAACAACCACAACGTATATTAATGATGATAATAATAATAATATCAACATAATTTCCATGTAGAAAAATAGTTATTGAGTTTGACCATAAAAAACTCTTTTCTTAATCTTAGACCTGAAGAGCCAAAATCAAAATAAGGCCCAATCACTAAGACTTTTACTAGGCCCGTGTTCTTGGAAGAGGTGTTGCATTTTATTTCATCATCATAGGTTTAAGCACTATAACCTCAAATGTGTGACATGAACAGATGTAGCGGCTGTTTACTGATCTAAAATCTAGAGAATTAGTGCTAAGGTTTGGATTACAAGTTATAAGACTATGACACATGTAACATCATTTTTCATTATTAACAAATTAGAACAGCAAAAGAAACAAGTAAGTTAGTTTAGGATGTGGACACCCAATAGTAATATATTTAATTATGATTAATTTATGAATCACATTCATTTCCCATCAAATCAGACCTGAATGCAGCATCCACCCACATGATTAATTTTCCACATTATTTCATTATAGTTATTAAACAGAGAAATTACTTTTACATATCAAGTCCATCCCATTTGCATTTTATTTTGTCCCCTAATTCAGGATCCACAATATGATGCAAATAACTAAAGGCTACATGTTTTTTTAAGAATATATATATATATATATATATATATATATATATATATATATATATATATATATATATGATTCTATTAGTTAATTTGAAAACAGATGAACTTCAAAGTGTGATTCTCTTTGATTACCTACATCTAAAGAGATTAACAGGTCTAAATTTTCATACAAACCAACGTGTATAACTTTAAATATGCCCATTGACTTATTTAATGTTTTAGACTATAAATTAAAAGAAAATTTAGACCTAATATATAATTGATTTTCTTAATTCATTTAGGCTTATCACTTGTATAAATTTTAGGTTTAAATTTGACCAGTTTTATGATGGAAGCGTAAAAAAATATGATGTTGAAAAGATATTTTTTATTCGAATACGGCTATTATAATGTGTGGTTAATTTAAAAAGTGATCCACTTGCTTATACTAACACCAACCGAAATATTTTCACTCTTAGCAGGATAAAACATAAAAATTTAATTTTAATATATTATTTGTTTAAAAGTTTATGGTTTAATTAAACTAATATTGTATTTATATGATGTATCTTAAAGAAAAAAAATTATTTTCTTAAAAAATTTAAAATTTTAAAAAATATTTAAATTTTATTATTTTAAAAAAATTAAAATAAGAGAATTAAAAATTCTTCTAAAAAAGAATTTAAAATTTATCAAAATCTTTCAATTTATTTTTATGTATAACAATTCTATGTGCATGTTATTTTTGTTCTTTTGCTCATTGTTCTCTTTTATTATTTTTTAATATTATTTTTTATTTTTAAACATAATATTTTTAATATTAAATGATATAATTATATTTTAATATTATTTTAATTATGTACATCTATTAAGTTATTATTCTATTCAAATATATGCAATAAAAATATTTATATATCTATTTTTTTAAAAAAAAAATAGAAAAAATATTAAGAAAAATCTATAAATATTTAAATGTAAAATTTTATATATAATAAAAATTAAATTATTTAATCTAAATAAAAAGTTAAAATTTAAAAATTTAAAATTTCAATAAATTTAAAATTTATTATTTAAATAAAAATAAATAAATATAAAAATATTAAATTTTTAAATACTTCAAATTCCTTTAAATGTTGAAATGTTTCATTCAAAAATTAGGTAAGATATATTTAAAACACCTCCTTCAAATAATATTTTTTATATTTTAAAAAAATAATTATCCATTTTGAGTAACATATTTATTCTTCATGATTTAAACGCTTAGAAATACATAATTTAAATTTTATGTATGCTAGACTTATTATTCATTGGTTTTATTGGTAAAACGCCAGGAATTATCCAAAATTGGCATTTGGTGGTTGTTTAAAGAACCGTTTGACATGGGCTCAATCTTCATCATGGGCTTTCGTCTTCTTCAGACCACACGCAACAATTCATTTGGAAACCGTCTTTGCCCCAATCTTAAGAAAACTCAATTACTGCACACACGCGGTTAAATCCTTATTTCCCCACCGTTCCTTACGTTATACGACAAGAAAAAAAAAGTTATTTCAAAGTAATATTATTAAAAATATATATATATATGAATAAAGTATTTTCTATTTTTAGTAAATTTAAACTAAATCAAAATAGATCAGTATTACGCATGAAAAACTTCAAACTAACTACTATTATTTTGTAAGAAGAAATTACAGATTGCCTTTTGATATAAAAATTGTCAAACATCTGTATTTCAAACAGAAAATAAAACATTGGACGAGAACCGTTTCAAAAAAAAACAATGGACGAGAAAAATATTACAAAAATTTAACACATGACTAAATATTAAACAAAACTATTTAGTATAAGCTATCTCACTTGAAAAACTTCATTAAAAATCCAAATAAACACTGCATGATCCATTTTTTTAACTCGACAACTCTCACACGGAAACTTTTTTCATATTCTGCTTAAATATATAGCGGGCATCGATCACATAATATGTAATCTTTGAAGAAAAAAAAAATACATAGAATGATCTTAATCTCAAGGAGATTTTACGGGTGTGTGAATGAGATCAAGGAGCGCCGGTGGTTGATCCAAAGGAAAATTAAATGCAATCTGTTGTTTCAAAGTCATGTAAAGCTACACCGACTAAAGCAAGTCGAAAGAAATTCCAATGAATGTCTTAAGAATATTAGTTAGAAAATTAATAAATAATTGTTTTATTAAATTTATATTTGAAATTCTACTATAAATCAGAATGATGTATGTGTTGATAATAATTTTTTTAAAAAAATGTTTTTAGTCTTCAATCCATATCATAAGGATATTTATTAACATCTCTTAGGAAAAGGAAAAGGACGGTTCTTAGCTAATCAATAATTATCAGTCTATGAGACAGCCTAATTAGAAGGAAACAAGGTTTGTTTGGGTACAGAATTCAATTCTTTAACTGCTATCTAATAGAGTATTGTTAGGAAGTCAATGATTCATTAATCGAAGTGCATGGGCAATATCGCAAATGCACTGTCACTAATATAAACAAAAGGGTGAATAATTAAAAAATATTTTATTAAAACTGCACAATCTTCCAATCCATTATCTCCAATAATATATCTGTGACTGTAGTTGTTTTCCAAAACTATGAAAATTAAGATAGGAAATTCATTAGCGGACAGTTTTTCTTTTATAATTTTTTTACCGATATTTTTGACAAAATCGGATCGATACATATTCTTGTGCTGACGACAATGGAGTAGCTGTGCTGGTGACAGGCCGGCCCATGAATGTTTGTTGAAGCCATGATTGGGTAGCTGGACATACCTAATTCATGAGTTGATTTCTCTTTCAATTAATGTTCCTTATATTTCTCTTGTTTTAAACTTTACCAATTCATTGACCCTTTTTTTTTTTACCGATTATAGCTTATCCCCAAATAAACAAAATGTAGAGAACAAAGAAAACTTCAACATCCGTTAATCATGATAATAAAGTTGGAATTTATAACTATCTATCTGATCTTATCTTAATTTTGATGAAAATTTTTATTTTGATTAAATTTTAAAAATATTATACCTACATTTAATAGCTAATTTTATCAAACAATATTTTTAATTTAATTAATAATTTATTAGCTTTACTAATTTTTTTAATTTTCAATTAATTTTACTAAATATATCCTATGTAAATTAACTTGTTAACTTTAGTCTGTTTATTAAGTAAATATATAAATATAACTACCCTCCATTTATCTAACTTTAATTATTATGCAGATATATAAATATGAATTGGATACAAAGAGCATAGTCTCAAATATTTTAATAAAAAAAAATTATTTATTTATTTTAATATGTTTGAAAGTATATATATATATATATATATATATATATATATATTATAAAATTCAATGCTAAATATCTGTTATATATAAGACTTACATGATTTAATTAAGTTTATATTAACAATGCATTTTTTCACAGAAAAAAATTGGTAAGTTGAATTTTAAAAGTTTATCAAGATTAATTTTATTTTTTTAAAATTTAAAATTTGTATATGTTATTTGTTAATAAAATTTTTATATTGATAATAAGTTTTGAATATATGTTTATATAAAATATAAATTTAATTTTTATTAATTGGATTATTATTTGTTAATTTTTTTAAACGTTAATAATGCACATTAAAATGGTTATATGATAATTTTTTTAATGTAAAATTATTATTTATTTCAAATTGATGATAAGTAGTTCAGTAAAAAAAATTTATGATAAGTTGCATTTTAATTTTATTGAACAATATATCTTCAACCTACAAATGTCATGTTGTTTGTTAAGATATAAATAATTATTGTATTTATGTATAGTTTGTTAAGTATTTAATATATCATATTATTAATTTTATTTTATTTTTTATGGTGTGAATTATAATATTTTATTGTTAGTTTGGTTGGCATTATGCTTTTATTATTATTTTATCTAAAATTAAAATTATGAATTATTTTGTTTGTCTGGTTCTGTGTGTAACAAATTTCAAATCATAAAATTTTGATAAACTTATAACATAATCAATTAAATTATTATTTTTTATAAATAGTTTTGTGTTTCTATTTAATTATATTTTTGTTATTATACTTAGTTACTTAATAAAAATTAATTATTTTTATTAATTTATAAATTAACTTGATGATAAATGGTTGTATAATTGTCTAATCGATGAAACAAACAGATGATTTTTTAATTGGTTATTAAATTAATAAATCTAAATGTTTTTTATTTCTCTTAGTTGCATAACTTGAATGATCATTAAAAGAAGTAATTTAAGGAAAAAACTATTGGCAATAAAATAAAAACAGATGATTGATAATTGATTTTAGATCATTCGTAAGTAAGAGAGTTGAGGCCAAATTTAATAAAATTACAACGGAAACCAAAATTTCATGCTCTTCTATAATTAAATTCATATCTGTATTCCTTTTTCTTCTTGTATTTATTTAAAATATTTCTAAATATCCTTTTATGGTGCACTAAAACATTGTACGCAAACACATAACATGTATTTACATATAGATTAGACTAAGTTCTTGCTATCAACATTTTGATAGAGTGAAAGAGTACTATGTGTCGTTTTGCATTTTTTAGTATACTTCCATGTTAAAGGTCTATTTCTATCATCAATATATGTTAATCAAATATAAAACTGATTATAAGATATGTTAATTAATTATAAAATCGACTATAATATATGTGTTCTTTTATATTTTTTTATTATACTCAACATTAAAAGTCTATTTCTATCATATCTCTATGTCAATCAAATATGAAACTGACTAGAAGATATGTTAATCAATTATGAAATTGACTATAATATATGCAACAATTTTATCATTTATTTTGTTATTATAACATAATCAATTTCTTTTTTGAAATTTAAAAGTTTTAATTTTATTTAAAATAAAATTAATATTTTAATATTATTATATTATTTTACTCTCCGTGCTAATAAAAAATATAATAATATTTGACTTAAATTAAAATTTTATTTATTTAATTCAATTAATTTAAATAATAATTAAATTATTCTGTAACGAGATTTGAAACTTTTGTCCATGATCTCATACGTTTAATGTTAAACTAGTAGCAAATTATTTATACTAATTTACTAATTAAGATTGACATTTAACAACATTTCTCAATAACTAGATAATGTAAAGTAAAATATTTTTTAATTTTAAGAATCATATAAAAAATTAAATTTCCTTTCATCCTTCCAAATCTTGTTTAATCTTAAATATGATATAATTGTGAAATCTTAATTAGTTAACTTGTAAATAATTTAAAAAAAATATTCTTTATTTATTCAATTTTCTTAGTTAATATATTAGTTATCATAGTTACAAAATTTAAAAAATAATTTTTTTTAACTAATTATTAATTTTATAAATATTCAATCATATTCAATATCATTTCAATTAGTATCATTCAATATAAATGTTTAAAATTAAAGTATAACAACTAATTTGGATAATTATTATAACAATCTCAAATAAAAAAAAATTTAAATACTACATTCTTATTAAAAAAATTATATTAACAAATTAATAATGATCGTAACTATTAAAATTTTTTAATAGAATCGGTTCAATCATCATATGTTTATATAATATAAATATATATATATATATATATATTATCTATATATGTAACTTAATAATTAAAATCTATTAATCTTCGTATAATAAAAATTATTACATACATATTATTTTATTTAAATTATTAATATTTTTTTAATAATCTAACAATCGACGATTAAGAATAATTTTTAAATTAAATTATAAAAAAATTTATCCCTTATTATTATAATTTTCATCATGATATTAAATTTTTAAATCTAATAAGAATTTTATTATAAATAATAAAATTATAAATATAATAATAAAATATTTAACATATGATAAATGAAATCTGAAAACTATATTTTATTCTCAATAATTAATTGATTACTTACATAATTAATTATTATATAATTAATTGATTACATGTATATTTAATGATATAAAAAATTAATTAATTAATCAGTTAAAACTTTGATATCTAACCAGATATAATTAATTTACAGATGTAAGAATATCACGGCTATTAAAATCATCTTCTTGGGAATCAAAAGTGTAACTTTGCAACGATAACATCATATTTGGTAGAAAAGAGTCATTACTTATGTTCTATTGCTATTTCCGCGGATATAATCAACGAACCACTTATTCGGCACGTGGCCCACATATCTAAGACGTGAGCCCCCGGAACAACGGAATTGGGCCCCATGAATTCACAAGTTGAAGAATAATGGGCCATTGGGTATGCTATGGATTGAGCATCAAGTGATGGTGTACTGCTGTAACAAGTCTTGCAATTCCATGATAAATTCCACCGATACACGCCACAGGCACGGCAATTGCTTCATGTTGTTTCCGTTTTCTCTTTCTGGTACAACTTCACATTTGTTGCCACAAACTCAAAACTTCAGCTTCAAGATTTGTTGCCTTATCACTTCTCACGTTACAACATTAGATTAGATTATCCTATGATTATGTCTAATCACTCTTCCTTGTTTCGCATGGAGCAATAACAAACTATAATTGACAATCCTTTGCTTGATATACTGGAAAATTTTTAAAATTAATAACAAAGAATGGGTTCCACTCCCAAAAGATGATGTGGCGTCTTCATTAAATAATTATCCACTAATATAATAGAATTCCATTGTCCTGTACCTATCAAGTTAAGTATTATTGGAGAAAAAGGAAACTCCTTGAATAGCTTTATGCTTTTAGATAAAAGGAATTCTATTTATTGCGCCTGCTTCTTTGAGTACCCAATGGTTACAAAGTAAGGCATGCAGAAGGGATAAGGCGTGTGTGAGGTAATCTCTATGATGAGTCTTGCACATATCAAATCAGGAACGGTTAAAAATGATAAATTTTCCTTCCAAAGTGTTTGTTTGGAAGTTTCATATCCTAATCAATACATGACTGGTTAAAATTATACATATACTATATTCCTTTTTTAAATAAGGTTTCAAATCTAAAATATTTAAATCCATCAAATTATAAATATTTTTAATTTGAATAAAAAGTTATCTTTTATAACTAATACATATGACATATTAAAAAGATTTCATATCCCAATAAAAAGCAACCCTACAAGATAAGCAACCATTAATAATTTTGGAAAGTTTATTTTAAACACTTTAAAAGAGGGAGACCTCATTGTACTTAAACAGCTCTCCTGTAGGTTTTTTTTTTTAAAGCTTGACTACAGATAAATGAAATAACATAAAAAAGATATGATTTTACATACTTAATAAAGCTCATCACTTCATAAAATGGTAGAAATTTTTATATGTAGAGATATTTAAAAACCAAATCAATCTGTTTTAGACTAATGGACTGATAAAATAAAATAAAAACGGAATGAACTGTTGAACATAACATATTTTTTTTATTTAATTCAATTTGTTTTTTCAACTTCATATTTAAAATTGCATTTCCTTATTTTACCGTCAAATATATCCTAACCTAAAACACATTGCGTGCTATGCCAATATTGATTTAGAGTATTTCAAAGAATCCCAAATAAGATTTTAAAATAAAACTGAATTACAAATATTCCTATTCATCTTTACGAAAATAAAACGAGTTCATGTTGATTTTATTTTGTACTATATTCTAATTAGGAATAAATATAATTTGGTTGCTCTCAAAGAATGTATTTTTGAACCTTGGACCTTCAATATTTATCCTTAAGTAATCGAAGTTAAATAGGTTTACATAAAACTCTTTCAAACACCGTTTTTTTTTTCTTCCATTCACAATATTCAAATTTAAAACTTTAAACACATGCGAAAATTTGGAAATTTCAATATAAAAAAGAAATAATACAACTAGCATTTCAGTTTGATTACAATTGAAACAACTTTGCCAGAATGTGGATGCGTTCATAAGTATTATTAGTACAGCCCATGTGCCATAACCAATTAGATTATATTTGTTTTTAAGCAACGTATGAATTCATTATGACAAATTGGCAATCAGTGCAATAATACGCGATTATTATTATTATTATTATTATTACTATAAACAAAACAAAAATTCATTGCAACTAAATATTTTATTTATTTGTTATTGAACAATTAAATTTAATATTCATGTAAGACAAATTCATCTCTTAACAATTTCCACTATTAAAATTGATCTAATAATAAAAAACTGTGATAATTTATATAAAATTTTAAATTTAAATTTATTATTTTCATGATGTAAAAAAAAAATCTATATCAAAATGTATTTGACGTGACCCTTTGTCCTCGTAGTCTCTCCCATATTTTGCTTTCAATGGTTGTGTGGTTGTATTATATTGATTTACATGGAACAACCGAAAAAAAAAAAAAGATTTATACCTAAAGGTGGAAAAGCTGCAAGTTGGAGACCGAAGTTTTAAAAGAAAACAAAATAAAAAGGTAAAATAATTTTTTTATTTAACAAAATTTAAAATGATATTCATTAAACAAAAGATTAACATAAATTTAATATCCTAATATTTTATTTATTTTATAATTATCTACAATTCTATTAATTTAAACATAAAAACTTAGTCCTCTCTTTTTTTTATCTAAAATTTCACTTTCAAACATATTTAAAAATAATTAAAATTCTCTATTTTATAACATACGAAATAAAATCTGACCTATGTCCAGTTATATATAAGTGTTATTTAAAAATATGTTTTAAAATTTAATTAAAATATATCGATAATTTAAATTTTTAATATTATTACTTTAATTATAGAATACTATTTCATTAAAAATATAAATTTGTATGATAATTATTTTAAAATTTACAGCTGTTATAACTTTTAATTAACTGTTAATATAAACAATTTACGCAATAGGAAATAAAAAATTATTGAAAAAACCTTTACATATGTTCTAGGTAACTTTTTATTTTCTGTCGAAAAGAAGAAAAAAAAAAAGGTTTTGTCTGTTCCTTGGTAGTCACGGGTGAGGTGATGGGTTGATGGGTGGATACGTGACACATTATGACTGGTTTGCAAGAACCAAGAAAAAGGGGTCCGGGATCCGGGATCCAGGATCCAGATTGAGGATCCAAATTGAAAGATGGAAAATGCTTGTAGTCAAAGGATTGCATTTACCTCATTCATACACACGGGTTCTGGTTGGTGCAGCAACTTCACTTTCTTTCAAGAACCCATCCCATTATTCTGTTCCATTCCAATTAAAGCAAATTCAGATAATACAACCACTTGCTTTTTTACATAATACACAAATAAAAAAATTAATTTTCTTTTTTTTTTTAAAAAAATTGTTCCTTATGTTTTTTATAATTAAAAGATAAAAATTAAAAACTGAAACTTTAGATAAAAGGTAAAAATTGGTAAATTATTAAATAAATTAAAAATGTTTAATAAAATTAATATTAAAATAGTTGATAAATATGAAATGATAAATAAATAATAAATTAAAATATGATAAATTTATATATTTCTTTTTTTAACAACAAATACATTAAAATTTAATTAAATAAATATATTTTTTAATTTTATATAAATAATTTTTTATAATTTTATTTTCTCAATCAATTAAATATTTTTTTAATAAAATAAAATAAACAATATAATTATTAAAATAATAATTATATATGAAAATAATAATTTAAAATATAATTTTTTATGATAATATAAAAAATAAATTAAAATTAATAATATTAATATGAAAGAATAAACTAATATTAAATTTATAAAAATAAATAGATAAAAAATGTTAATTTATAAAAATATATTAAGAATAAAAATAGAAAAAATATTTTAGCTAAAAGTTAGAATATATAAAAAATATATTTAGTAAAATATTTCAACTAACTAAAAATTTAAATTATTAGGTGAAAATTTTGTTAAAATATTTTAACTCTATTTGATAAGATAATTTATCTTAGCAATTACTAACATTTTTAAAAAAATTACTTTCTCATCTTCTAATTGAAATACTTTGCTCATTTTTATCTTTGATACATTTTTATTATCTAATATTTTATTTATCTATTTATTTTTATAAATTTAATATTATTTGATTTTTCATAATAATATTATTAATTTTAATAAATTTATTTTTATATTATTATAAAATATTATAATTTAAAATATACTATTTATTTTAATTATTATATTTTTATTTTGTTTTATTAAAAAATATTGAATCATTTTATAATAAATTAAAATTATAAAAATAATTACTTTTAAAAAATTTTATTTAAAATTTATTTATGTAAAAATTTAAAATAATTTTTTTATTTTAAAAAAATTATTTAATTAAATTTTAATATACTTCTTATTAACAAATATATCATTTTTATCATGTCTTAATTCATTTTTAACTATATGTTTATTTATTATTTGATATTTATCATCTAATTTAATAATTAATTTTATTAAATATTTTTAACTTAAATGGTGATTTATCAAATTTTAATTTTCATTTGAACTTTCAGTTTTGATCTTTTATCTTTTGGTTAGTTTTAAATTTTTAATAGCTAATTTTACTAAATATATCCAAAAGCTTCTTAAAATATTTTTTTTAAATGTTAATAATTATTACAATAAACTATTTTACCAATTAAAGTTAAAATATATTAATAAAATTTTTATTTAACAATCTCAGCTTTGAGTTTGAGTTTGTTGAAATAGTTTTCTGAACATATTCAAACAAGAACTTTTACTAACCACTCCACTGCGAAGGGAAAGGGAATCTATACTTATTTTTCTTGTCAAAGAAATTGAATC
Source organism: Canavalia gladiata (assembly GCA_037954105.1). Classification (NCBI taxonomy): domain Eukaryota; kingdom Viridiplantae; phylum Streptophyta; class Magnoliopsida; order Fabales; family Fabaceae; genus Canavalia; species Canavalia gladiata. The sequence goes on along the minus strand of CM075662.1, from coordinate 37,201,311 downwards.
CTGCGTGTTGAAATTTTAGTTTTGTGAACAACAATTTTAAGGATTAATTTATCTAAACAACTAAATTTAAAAAATTATTATTAGACTTATATTTTTAAGATAATAAGCGTTCTTCATTTTAAAATTTTTTCCCCACTATTAATAATTTAAAATTAGTCTACAGAATTGATGTTAACAAAACCTTAAGATTTTCATAAAGCTAATTGCTCATTCACTTTTATCAATAAATTAAAGTAATATATTGAAAATAAAGCAACGAAATATAAATCATAAGTTTACCAGGCTCATAAACTTGTGTTCAATAATAGTATTGAGAGAAATTATGTTTTTTGGTCATAGATTTGATGTAACAGTTGAACATAATAGTATTACACATTATTCTCCTCGTCCATGTACATTAACAAATGGGAGGAACCTAAAAAGATGATGACTTTTTTCGGCCACAATGCCCATAAGAATAATAACAGGATAGGATTCAAAGCAGTTTAAAATAGCGTACGTGGAGGGTGGAATCTTCCTTTATGAGTAAGAGGAGCAACATGTTGCAGTGAAAAGTACCATGAAGTAGGTCGCTTTATATGGCACCTAAATACCTCATTTATTTATTTTTGCCATAAATATGCACTCATTGTAAGAAAGGAAACCAAGATACATTTACCAAAGGCCAAAGCAAAGGGTGAAGATAGATCATTAGATTGTTTTGTAATTTGTAGTTCATTGTGGGTCAGTGCCATGGAAGGAAGGAAGGAGAGAATGGGTCCCAGTCCTAGACTCCAAGGTTCAGTACCTTTGGATTTTCAAATGTATATAAAGCATTTGCAAGCTTCTCACCACCAGCACTAGCCATCAAAACCACGCACTTCAACTACCATACTTACATTAAAGTCTTTCCCTATCTCAAAAGAATAAAAAGGGTCATTGATTCTTTGAGAAACAGACCTGGTTTGTGTTCACGGGTGCTAATGGAGATTTTACTGAGGACAAAATTTTATGTCCTCTTGTTATTTTTGTGTGTTTGTGCAGTCACAGCCTCTGTGAGTTATGATCACAAAGCCATTCTTGTTAATGGCCAGAGAAGAATTTTGATCTCTGGCTCCATCCACTACCCAAGAAGCACACCTGAGGTATATATGTATATTTATGCTGCATCAAATTTACTTTTCTAATTAATCTTTTCATTTACTCACACCAGAGTTTTTTTATGTTTTCATTGCCTCTGGGTGACTACAGATGTGGCCAGACCTTATTCAAAAAGCTAAAGATGGAGGCTTAGATGTTATACAAACCTATGTGTTTTGGAATGGACATGAGCCTTCTCCTGGAAAGGTAATGCAAATTCTTCTTTTAAATTTTTTTTTTTCACTTGTCAAAAAGTTAACTAGAAAGCTCACTCTTTTTTTTTTTTCATGTAAAATTTGGGGAAAAAATTCAGTATTATTTCGAGGATAGGTACGACTTGGTTAAGTTCATCAAGCTGGTGCAGCAAGCTGGCCTTTATGTTCATCTCCGCATTGGTCCTTACATATGCGCTGAATGGAACTTTGGGTAATGGTTTTGAATTCTATATAATATTCAGAATATAAATCATGTTGAAAAATTACAATAATGTCAAGCTATAATATTTATTAAAAGTCTTTCCTTTCTGTTTGATATTCAGGGGATTTCCTGTTTGGCTCAAGTATGTTCCGGGTATTGCTTTCAGAACAGACAATGAACCTTTCAAGGTTGGAATGAATTTTCAATTTTGTGTCATAATTAATTTTACTATTATTATTGTAATCACTTGAGTATGAAATTCTGTCAATTTTGTAATGATGCAGGCGGCAATGCAAAAATTTACTGGGAAGATTGTCAGCATGATGAAGGCAGAGAATTTGTTTCAGACGCAGGGAGGTCCAATAATTCTGTCTCAGGCAAGGAAATGGGATTTAAATAAGATATTTGTTTTTCAATTGTGCAATTTTTTATGTCATTTTTTAATTACCCAAAGTTTTAGCGAGGAGAACAAGCAATTACAATAATGATGATTAATTAATAGTGTTATTTTTTTTTTGAAATTGAATATGACAGATAGAAAACGAATATGGACCAGTGGAGTGGGAAATTGGTGCTCCTGGACAAGCTTACACAAAATGGGCTGCTCAAATGGCTGTGGGTTTAGATACTGGCGTACCCTGGATTATGTGCAAGCAAGAAGATGCTCCTGATCCTGTTGTAAGAACCTCTTGCTAAAACCTTTTTTTTTTCACCCTGTGGACCTATGTTTTTACTCACAAGAAATCTTATTTTTTTTTGGAATAAATCGATGTGTCCCACCTATGTTGTTGTGTTTTATTTTGGGGTACATTTTTCAACTGTATTATTGCCTATTTTGTTGGGTTAAGGTTGTTACCTTTACTATTGATATTGATATTTTGATGTTGGTTCATTGGCCCATTTGGCCTTTCTCTGTTGTAGCTTTTTTTTCCCCTTTTCTATCATTGATTTCATTATTTTGTTATCCTTTTTCTGCTAACTTCTGGGTTATTCTACACAACATGCCTATGTTTCATCCCACCCAATGTTTCGGGAAAGTAGCAAGATTTAGTTGAAATTCAACGTTTTCTGGAGATCTACGTGTTCACTTCATTGCTACATGATTCTACTCCCTTGCATCTTTCTCTTTCTTATCTGTGTTTACACTGTGCAATAGATTGACACCTGCAATGGATTCTACTGCGAAAACTTCACTCCCAAGAAGAACTACAAACCCAAGATGTGGACAGAGAACTGGACTGGCTGGTATCTTATTATACAAATGAATGACAATGACAGGTGATCTGGATCATGTACTCAGTCTTATTTTCCTGTTCTGTAGGTACACTGAATTTGGTGGTGCAGTCCCTCGTAGACCAGCAGAAGATTTGGCATTCTCTGTGGCAAGATTCGTACAGAATAGGGGCTCATTTGTTAACTACTATATGGTAGGTGGCCCATTGCAATTATGATTTATCCATTGTTATTGTCAATAAATATTTCCCATCTTCGTATGTACCATACATATTCATGCTGCGGATACTTTGATCTGAGTCTAATATGTATCAACTTTTGGATCCAGTATCATGGAGGAACTAACTTTGACAGGACATCCGGTGGGCCCTTTATTGCCACCAGCTATGACTATGATGCTCCCATTGATGAATACGGTATGCAAAGGATATTAAGTTAATTTTTTTAACATGCTTGGGTGAGGTCATGACAGCATACAGATTTAAATCTTTTTGGAACGTATAGAAGTTTTCTAAAAGGAAAGAAAAATAAACTCTCATAGTGATCTTAGAGGGGAGAATGAGCATTATGTTTTTAGCATATTGCATCTATTCACTCAAGGCATCATACTGGTGAAGTTGGGTGAGATATGGTTTCACGTTAGTCTGAAGATTGTTCAACTATATCAGGACTTCTAAATGAACCAAAATGGGGGCATTTGAGAGATTTGCACAAAGCAATAAAGCTATGTGAGCCAGCTCTAGTGTCCGTAGATCCCACAGTGACATGGCCTGGAAATAACTTGGAGGTAAAGTCTAAGCTGGATTATGAAGATACTCAACACTCAACCGGTTTCTATTGAAAATTTATTTGCTTATTTTTTGTTAATATTATCTTAGGTACACGTGTTCAAAACTTCTGGTGCCTGTGCTGCATTCCTTGCAAATTATGACACCAAATCTTCTGCAACAGTTACATTTGGAAACGGGAAATATGATCTGCCACCTTGGTCTATCAGCATTCTCCCTGACTGCAAAACTGCAGTTTTCAATACTGCAAGGGTAAGTAAGACAATACTGCTTGCCTTGTGAAAAGTATGTGTAATTTTTATTTTATTTTATACTTAACAAAGGTGATTGGGCTTGCACAATTTCAGCCTGAATGTGTCAGGCCAACTTGGCTGGCCTGATTTTCACCCCAATTATTTCATGATGGAATGTAAGCTGAAATTGTTTATGCAGAAATGAATCTGTCACTGACGTATTTCTCATACTAACTCTGAAGTTCAATCCTTGTGCTGTTCTTCAAGACCAGAAATATAATAAATAGTATTTTGAACAGAAATCCTTTGTATTTACTATATTGAGATTGTACACAGCTCGGTGCTCAGAGCTCTCAGATGAAGATGACTGCGGTAAACAGTGCATTTGCTTGGCAGTCATACAATGAAGAACCTGCATCATCCAGTGAAGATGATTCCATCACAGCATATGCACTTTGGGAGCAGATTAATGTCACCAGAGATTCTACAGATTATTTGTGGTATATGACAGAGTAAGTATCTTTGAACTCATAATGTCTTTGACTGCTGAAGACTAATATTTGGAATGCTCATCTTCTTTATACTCACTGTTTATATCCTCTCTCCCTCTAATAAATTCTATTATCCCTTGTTCAGTGTCAACATTGATCCGAATGAAGGCTTTATAAAGAATGGACAATCTCCTGTTCTTACCGTGATGTCTGCGGGCCATGCTTTGCATGTTTTCATTAATGGCCAACTTTCAGGTGAATGAAATTAGCCTTTTTCTCCTGCCGGATCAGTGTTGTTATAATAAACTCCAGTTTTACCTATCTATCTCTTGTATGAATGCAGGAACTGTGTACGGGGGATTGGAGTTTCCTAAGTTAACATTTAGTGACAGTGTTAAGCTGAGGGTTGGTAATAACAAGATTTCTTTACTTAGTATTGCTGTGGGTCTCCCGGTAAGTTCACCACTACATATTCACATTTCTAATATCTGTGTGATTTCTATATCATTTTTAATATTCTGAAAATTTTTACATTTTTAATCTTGTGTTCAATCAAAACCAGAATGTTGGCCTGCACTTTGAGACATGGAATGCTGGGGTGTTAGGGCCAGTCACACTGAAGGGTCTAAATGAAGGGACCAGAGACTTGTCTCGACAAAAATGGTCTTATAAGGTTTGTTATATAGCATTGTTTTGCTTAGTAGAAATATTGAAATGTTTGATCAAAATGATACGTGTGTACAGCCCGAAAAAGAAAATTGATAAATACTAAGATGAATATCATAAAATAAAATACTTAGTGTTAATATGTGTTGAAACTTGATTACTAGTGAGGAATAAGATCATAGAAAAATAAGCATCTGTGCCATTTTAGGATTCAGTCAATTAGCATGGAGGTTCTAGGATGGACACAAATGCATGATGTTATTCAAAATTGAAGAACACTGTTGAAACTAACTTCAGGCATTAGTAGAAAAAGTTTAAGCATTATGTACTTTTCTTGTTTGGCCTTGAGCATTATGTACGTTGTTGAGCCCATTTTGGTCCAAACTTTCCAAACAGAAACAAATGAGAAAATAATTCTTTTATCATTCCTCGTTTTATGTAAATTTTGCTTTCCTGAAATAGCAGCAGTTAGAGATTTAGTTATTTGCATGTTGTTGGACAGGTTGGTCTCAAAGGTGAGGCCTTAAACCTTCCCACTGTAAGTGGAAGTACCTCTGTTGAATGGGTACAAGGATCATTGTTAGCTAAAAAACAACCTTTGACATGGTACAAGGTGAGGCTAAATGTTGAACAAATGTTGTATTTCTGTCTCTGTGATCACCCAAGTCTAAATTTACTGACTCATTCACGCTTCTACGTGATTAGACAAGTTTTAGCACACCAGCAGGCAATGATCCGTTGGCTCTAGATATGATTAGCATGGGAAAGGGTGAAGTATGGCTAAATGGCCGGAGCATTGGACGCCATTGGCCTGGATATATAGCACATGGTGGTTGTGGAGATTGTTATTATGCTGGAACTTATACAGATAAAAAATGCAGGACAAATTGTGGAGAACCCTCCCAGAGATGGTGAGAGTTGATACTACTCAATTTGCAACAATGAATGGTGTAAATGGAATATCATGACAACTTATTGTTCCCATTGGACAGGTACCATGTTCCTCGGTCGTGGCTGAACACAGGTGAAAACTATCTGGTTGTGTTTGAAGAATGGGGAGGAGATCCTACTGGAATTTCTTTGGTGAAAAGAACAACAGCAAGTGTGTGTGCTGATATATATGAAGGGCAACCAACTCTAAGGAACCGGCACATGCTAGACTCTGGAAAAATTAATAGACCCAAAGCTCACTTGTGGTGTCCACCTGGGCTAAAGATTTCCCAGATTAAATTTGCTAGTTATGGATTGCCTGAGGGAACTTGTGGAAACTTTAGAGAGGGAAGCTGTCATGCTCACAAATCATATGATGCTCCACAAAAGGTATCTTCATCATTTTATTTTATAAATGTTAATCAATGAATCACTTACACCCTTGTACAATATACATATCTTCTGATACATGCTGCTGTTGCTGTTTCAGTCACACAATTTCGTGCAGTTCTCTTGAAGGGCCTCGTTTAGCCTAAGTCCCTGGATTTTCTAATGATTTATACAGTTATTGGCACTTGTGATATTCTGTAGTAGACGTAGTTTGCACACTTTCTCTTATACTTCTTCGTTTTCTATGCTCACCAAACTCTTGTGACATCAACAAACAGGAATTATTGGATAAATGAATTGGTTCTGAATGATTATATCCTTTCTGATTAGCTTTAACATTTGTTATGCATAATGCATCTCTCTTTTGCTTTAACATTCATCTTCTGCTGTATATTGTCGTTGTGTTTATTATTATTACTATTTGCAGAACTGCATTGGCAAGCAATCTTGTTTGGTGACTGTGGCTCCTGAAGTTTTCGGGGGAGACCCATGTCCAGGAATTGCAAAGAAGCTCTCAGTTGAGGCACTATGCAGCTAGGATCATATGATGCAACAATTTGTCAAATAAATGTGGAGCAGATTTATTAGGTTCAGAAAAGAAAGTATTTGAAGTCCAATAACGATACCCCTTCACTTTCGGTAGATGAATTCAACACATACAGAATGCAAAGTCCCAATCATGAACCACCTCACCCAAAACAAATGTAGATAAAAGAAATTGGCTACAAATGTTGTACATAGTCAGGCTATTCTGCTGACTTTTCACTCCATACACCTGCAGGGCTTTTAAAAATGAAGCATTGAGCCCGTCATACACATTTTTTCTACAAAAAAGATAGTTGGACATGAAAATGTGTCTGACCACTACACCATTATACCACCAGAAAACAATTTCTTTATTTTTCTATTAAAATTTTTATGTAAGAGCAAATTGAAAGTAATAAATAGTTGATTCCTACTGGCATATGGAATATTTACCCATTTCCATCATAGCTGAATTTTGGTTCTTAATGCTCGATGTGAACAAAAATCTTTTGATTGAAGATTTGGAGTTGAATTATGTTGTAGATGTATTTGATATTGATCTAATTCCTGCCAGCCCAAACCAACCTACTAAGAAAAATTATGTGAATACATTCTTGGATATTCCTAAACCTAATAAGTGATAGCCTCCGTTAAGGCCTACTAGCTTATTTTGAAATCGATGGCAGTTGGTGCATCATGAATATATTGGTGAAACTATGGTATTAGTGTGGTGCCTTGCAATCAATGTTGTTTCACAGGAAGCATGTGCATCCAGCGTTTTTGACCCAGATTGATTGGGTAAAAAATTTAAAATAAATATGCAGAAACCATTAAGTGGGGACCAATATACTGGTTCGGAGCGTTACAAAAGTTTCACTTTCTTCTCCTTCACTTTGATCTCCCTTTTTTACAATCAAATTAATTATATTTTGTACACATTTAAAAAATTTTCATAAATATACACACACTACCCCTGAATCTGTATAGTAACATATAGAATTTAATCTAATTTATCTGGTAATTTTAAGTTCAAATTTTAAATATACTGTAACGTTAAATATTTAAAACAACAATTTTGTCATCTATAATAATTTCATTTGATTTGAGTAAAGTTATCCTTTATAAAAAAAATTCATACAATCTTATATTAAAAAATGTACACATACTTAACTAAGTGGATGAGAAACGAGCAATCAGACGAGTCTTGATTTTATATATGCATGTAAATCCCAAACTTCTCAAGTTTTGGTGAGAGAGCGAGGAAAATGAGTCATAACATCAAGAAAAAAAGTGTGAAATAGTTTTGTTTAATTTTAATATTACTGGTGTAAAACGTTTTATATTGTCAATAAATAAGGATTTATAATAAATATAATTTTAAAATAATTAATATAAAATTCAATCATTTTTAATAATATAATAATCTACTATTGAAAGAATATAAAAAATATTTACAATAGTGTATTTTAATTAAATTTATAATTTTGACATAAACGTACATTTATCTAAGACAAAAATTATTTATTAGTAGAAAATCATGGCAGGTATTACTTTTAAAGTAATTATTATAAAATTTAACAATTTTTTCTAATATGAAATTTATAATTGGATGACAGTATAAAATTTGTATAATATCAATATATTTTAATTAAATTTTTATTAATATAATTCATTTTTGGTATAATTTATTTTAAACCTGATTATTTATTTTATCAATATTTTAGAAAAACAAATTATTTCTTAAAATAGTTTATTCTAAAACAAAAAACAAAAAAACTTATTGAGTAACAAATTTTCAGAGATTTTTTTAAATATTTTCTTTTGTGCTAGGCAATAACCATTTAATGTTGTTAAACTTGGGTTTACATAAAATTCTAAATTTAAATATGGCTACTTTACTTTTAGAAAATCTCATAGAAAAAATTAATAACCATTTAAAATAAAAAAAGAACAAATGCTTTGTAGTTGAATATTTCTAACTAACCCTTATTCTGAGGGGAAAAAAAATCCGATTTGAATTGTCCTGATGTTTTGATCTGCACCCAAAATGCTCTGTTGTTTTATATTAAACAGTCATAATTAACATCTCAGCCTAAATTGATTTTTTTCAATATTTCAAAAAGATACCGACTTATATTTTTTGTAATAAAAAAATAAATAAATAATATAAATATTAAAATAATTAATAAATTATAAATCTAAATTTTATTTTAAAAATATTATAATATTAAATATTTAAATTGATGGTATGGAAAATAAGTAAACATATCATTCATATAAACTTTACAATAAAATAAAATATAATAAAAGTTTAGCAATTAATATATTTAAAAATGAGTTTATATTTTTTATAAGTAAAATTAAAACAGTATTTTCGATTATATTTTACAAAAGGAACTGGAAGGAGCATATTTCTTCCATTAAAATTATGACAACTGATATATATATATATATATATATATATATATATATATATATATATATATATATATATATATATGCGTGTTGGTATGGCTATCTTTATTCTCATTTTAAATTTTTGAAATAAAAAAAGTTAGATTAAAAATATTAACTGTAAAGAATAGAATAAAAAATTTATTAAGACTCAAATGCAGTAACCATCGTACTGTCCCTTTTCATTTTCTTCAATTTTTTTTCCAAACAAATTACCTTTAATTGTTGGTGGTGTACTATAAAAGATAAATTATATTTATATTTATATTTTTATATCTTTAACAAAAATTATCTAATAGATCTTTAGCTTTATATTATTTTGATTTGTTATTTATATAATTGTATGAGAAAACAATGTGATTTATATAATTAAAAAGAATATAAAATATTATGTTATTAGATAAATTAAAAAAATTGTATAAATAAAAAAATATATTGATTAAAATTTTATTAAATTTTAGAAAATGTGAGAGAAATTTTCTTAAAAAGTATTTGGTATATATAAAAAATTCATTTTTAAGAATCATATTTTTTATAAATCACATTTCTTACGAATTATAATCGTTAAAAATATTATAAATATGTTTGATATGTTTACAAGATTTATAAAAATATTATAATTAATATGATTAAAACTTTTCAACCACCATGAAAATTTTCAATTCCTATTTTCTTTCATAGAAATATTTTAATAAAAAAGTATGGATTAAAAAATATTATTAAAAATCTTAATTTTTTAAAATATTCCGTACCGAAAAATGACAAAATATTGAATTAGAAATAGGACTAGAATATACCTTTACCTATGCGGGAAGAAGATAAACCAGGAGGAGTGTATATAAGTATAATATTGAAAAGGGGATGGAGGATTCATGGATGTGGAAGAAGTAACAAGAATGCTCTTAGTTAAATCAACCTACAACTATTTGATATCTAATGCTAACACACACCCCAGACAAGTTTTTTTTTTTTAATAAATAGATTAACATTTTTTAAGATTAGGATTAACATGACATTAGGTGCAACAAATACTATTAATAGTAGCAAAAGTACTATAATATTTTTTTAGAGATGGCCAAATATTACCTATGTGATGTGGATGATGAAATTGTCCGGCACTTATTCTTTGTTTCTTTGGAGGTCTATTCAATTTGGATAAAAATTTTAAAATGATGTCATGTACAAAATATATTATCAAAAGGAAAAAAATTTAGTTTCATTAATTTACAAATCCATTAACAGAGAATCAACATTTATAACAGAATTACCAAATGTTATGGTTTGCAACAATTTAAAGTATTTAGATAATAAAGAACATCTTAAACTTTAAAGATGTGAGTTTTAATTACAACAAGATATTGAAAATGATAAAATTGTGATTATGATAATGGATTATGGAAAATAATTTTTATTTTCGCTACTCATTTTCAAATTAAATATTAAATCTTAATAATTATCTAAGTTAAGTGATATCATAATCCAAGAGAGTCTTTCTTACAATAAAAGAATGACATATGTATACGATTTTGGTGTGTTACTCTTGATTCACAAACAAGTATAGTATTAACTACAACTACTATTCATTAGAGTGTTACACTTTTCACTTGTATTTTTATTTTTTCAAGTATCTCTAGTACTCTTGTTAACGAATCTATCTTTTAATATTTAAAAAATATATTAAACATAAAATAAAATAAATTCTTTTTCCTAAAAATCATCCTGTTACGGAGATTCAGTCAATGGTAAGAAATTTATCACTAATTGAAATTTTTGTTAAGCCATTCATATTTAATGTCCAACTATACATAGAAAAGATGATCTTAATAGAATAAAAATGGATTAAGGTGTTGAATAGGAGGCCAAATGGCCAATCAATCGAGGGATTTAACCCCCGAAGCTTCCTTTACTTTCATGTACTTAGTTGGAAAGGAAAAGAAAACAACCTTTATACATATAAAATTCAATTTAAGAATTAGCTGAGTCCCACATCCCACTCACTCACCCTTTTTCATCAACAAAGTAAAAAAGAAAAAAAAAAAACCTTAGTTCATAATAGTATAAAACTAACTAGTTGTCTAACATTGATTGGGTTATATTGCTTGTCAGATCAGAAGAATAGATTTCAAAAAGACTGTATTCTCAATTACGGTCAAGGACATGTCCATTTGTCATTTAAAAAGGGATAAAGATGACTGTACATATTTTTTTAGTATAAGAAGTAAAAAAGGGGAAATATTAGTATTACTTAAAATATTATAATTTGTGTGTGTGAATAGGCGAAGGGTTTGTAAATTTGATTTTAATAGAAAATCAAACACATAATTAATTGGTGAATTTTTAATTCTCATGTTTTTAAGTTTCAAAAATTAAGTTTATCATCTCAATTTTTTAATAATTAATACAATATAATAAAAGTATAATATATTGATAAAGATATATATATATATATATATATATATATAATATGAATATATTATGAAATATAAGTACAACTGTACATATAATAAAAATTGAATTATATTTTTTTATCCTTCTTAATTAATCTATGTGGAATTTTTGTCCTTCAGGTCTTTTTTTTAACACTTTTATTTTTTTACATTTAAAATTTAACAAATTTGATTTTTTACTGATTTTTTTAAACTTAAAAGTTTCAAAATATAAATTTTTATCCAGATTTTTGGAGAAATTTATAATAGTATTAAAACTTGAAATGATTTTAAACATTTAAAAATAAAAAAATTGTTGGAACTGAATAAAATTTGAGATTAGGTTTTGGAGATAAAAAATTAATATTTTTTATTTATTTTTATCAAAATTAATGTTTTGATTAGGAAATTTTGAAAATAAAATAATTTAATTATTTCAATCTGTAAAAAAAAAAGAGTAAAAAAATAAGAATTTTAAAGCTTTAAAAATTTGATAACCAAATTCGCTAAATTTTAAAAATAAAAAACTAAAACTGCAAATAGTTTAAATTAAAAAATAAAAAATATTATTAAATCTATATTAAAATATAAAAATTAAAAATATAATTCAATCTATAAAAGTTTTCAAAACGCTCTACCAACTCACAAGTAGGATGAGATTTCTATATATATTAGACTCTGAAGATTGAGTGCCCTACCACTTGATCTTTGTTTACCATTAAAAGAATCTGCCCATTGCCCATATTATCAGCATTCAATGCAGATCCCCAATGTGATATTTCTTAAATCTGTCATCTTCATTGTTATCAGCCTTAGCTCCTAAAAAAAAATGAAGAAAAGGTTATTCTCATTTAGAAAAGGAAAAGGGGACAGAGTCATCGAGACCTCTTAATCGTCTATAATTAAACTTTTTATTTTGCAAAAAAAGGAAAAGTAAGTTCATTATGATAAAGAAGTTGGATACTTAAAGTTAAAGAAATGTAAATTTGTCCAAATGTGAAGGTGACATAAACCATATCTTTAGTAAGACAATTACATGTTGATGATTTAAGCACATCAAACTACTGAATAAATAGACATTAAAAACAATAAGATATGGGGTTGAGGGATATGGACATTACATGAACATTTCTTAGTTGGCCGATAAAAAAGTAAAAAAAAAAAGAATAAAAATGATGAATTATTTACAACATCGATTACTAATACTTTATTTGACGTGGAGATAAAATGATAGGAAAATTAAAAAAAAAAAATTTGAATAAAGAAAAAATAAAAAAATAAGATGACGTTTGATTTGTAAAACTGTTTTATTTTTTTATGTTTATTTATAAAATTGGTATAATATTTTTATTTTATTTTATTTTATTTTTTAAATTTTGTATAGAAAATACTAAAAATAAAGAATAGAAAATAATATATATATATTTTTACCATTTTCTATATAAAATTTTAAAAATAAAATAAAAAAAATATAATATAATATAATATTTTTGTAAATAAAATATTATTTTTACAAGTCAAACTCGGTCTCACCTAATATTTTTTTTGAAGTTAGAAGAAAAAAAATTGAAAGATAATATATATTATTATTAACTACTTTTACAAGAAAATACAAAATCTATTAAAAAAATAAAAATTACAATCTATCACACAAATTCTAAAAAAAATTAATTAATTAGGTTAAAATTTATCTATTAATGGAAAGATGTTAACACATCTCAAAGTTAAGTAGAGAAACTAATTTGAGTTTGAAAGTAAGATATTATATGCTTAAGCCCAAAATTGATTAGTGGAAAATATTTAGGATCAGATTTGGGAGCAAGACTGTGCTTAGGATCAAATTGAATTATTGGAGATAAGATCAACGATCATGAAACTAAAAACAGTATGAATCAAGTGTATTTGATAAAGATAAGGAGGATTGATCGGATAAAACTTATGAAAAAAATATAAGAATTAGGAACAATTGATTCAAAAGTAATTACAATGACAAAAAAAAAAAACTAAAAGATAAAACTTGACAATAAATTAGTGGTGAAACAAATCACAAAGAATAGTAACATTCTAATATCATGATGAACAATATATTATTGTTGACTAATCTATTTAATCATATATATATATATATATATATATATATAACTATTCATATAATAATGAAATATATCAACCATATCAAATGACATTTCAATTTTTTCTTGGCATTCAGTCATTTTCAAAATGAAAAAAAAAAAAAAAAAGTGTTAGAGGAATTGGGTTTTCTCTCCACAATCCACACCTTCTTTCTCTGTTGACCTTTAAGAAAAAAGTAAGATACCCATGACGGAAATTGTATCCTTTTGTCTTAAGGAACTTATCGGCACAGCAATGCATTCCTACTAAATATTGAATTAAGTAAACCGCAAAAATCAGTTTACATATATGATAACTACAAAGTCCGTCATACGAATTTTAAACTAAGAAAAATATTTTTTATAAAAAAAATTATTAATATTTTTCTAAATATAAAAATAAAATATTATTTTACTATATTAATTATTAGTTTCTTTGTATTTTCATTTTATTATAAAATTTATATTAAGGAAATATTTATCATTTTTATATTATTAATTTAAATATTTAATTTTATATATTTAAAAAATAAATCAAGATAAAATGTATGGCATTTTCAATTTTGAGGGATTATTTTTAAGAGAAGTGTATATAAAAAATATTTCTTCTAATTTTTATTATAAATCATATTTTATAAGTTTTTTTTATGTCCTTCAATATATGTTATTTTAGAAAATTCATGAAATATTAAATATGTTTTATAATTTATTCTTAATGTTTAATATTGATTATTTAGATTTTTTACTTTTTTTTCTTTGCCAATAGTAGGACTTATTTTAATTGAAAAAAATACTATAGATTGAAAAAAAATTAAAAAATAGATGAATTGTTAAATAAAAATTTAAGAAATTATATATTTTATAGAAACACATCTAACACAAAAATAAAGTTGAATAATATGTTAATTTTTTTAAAAAAATATATGATTAACCCGTATTATCTATTATCAAATAATAACTTAAAAAATAGATACATGGTAAAAAGAATATATAGATGATATATATTAATTCATTTTATCAACCAAGTATAAATTCATCACTTGTTTAAATATAACAAAATTTTTAGTATATATAATTTTTTTACACAAGAAAAATATTTATCAAATATTTTTATATAAATCTTTTTAGGATCTAATCCAATTATTTTCTTTAAACAAACAATTTTAATTTTTTAAGATAAACAACAAATACAAAATCATAATAAATGAAGCTTGAGATTTAATTTTTTTTGCACAAATAATTTTTTTTACATATATAAGTAATAAAATGCAATTCTTTTTTATAAATGTGATGTGTTTAAACAGTTAAACTTTAAGTAAATATTTTTTTAGTTTCTTTATTTCAATTTATTTTATTTTTATTATATATATTATATCAAATTTCACAAATATATTTTTTTAATAAATATTTTTATTAGATGAAGATAATACTTTATTCATATTTATAGTATTATACCTAAATTATAAAAAGAAAACCTAAAGTTTGGACGGATTTACGAGGCATTAATTATTATTCATAAATTGAATATTTCACTACTTAATTTGAATGTTTTAGCATTTAGGCGAATAATGGATGCATCAACTTGTGGGCAAGTATATTTTAGTGAATATATCTTAGTGAATAGGGAGAAGGGTGAGTATATAGGTGATCATATTTATAAATCATAGATTTAATTTGTTTAATAAATAAATGAATTTAGATTTTAAATTTTTTTAAAATAAATAAGTTAAATTTAGATTTATTAATTTTTTTTAATCTATTTAAAAATTTATTTATTTTTATTAATTATATATTTATTTAATATATTATATTTATATAATATTAAAACATTTATATAATTTATTAAAAAATAAAATTTTAATTTAAAAAAATATTATATTTATAAATTTTTTAATGTTTATTATAAAAGATGTTTATGTTATTTTAAGTTTAAAATAAATATTTTATATTTTATTTTAATTTTTATATGTATCTAAATTTATATACACATACATTATATATTATATATATATATTATTGTTATATTTATATATTGTTAGTATTCAACATATATACTTTAAAATTATATAATTAAATTTATAAATATTTTATTTTATTGATTTTAAAATTTAAATTTTTTTAATTAATTATTTATATAAATTTTAAATCTATTTATTAACCTTTTTTATATTGTAAATTTTTAAATAAATTTATAAACTTTAAATAAGGCTAGATCTTTACAACAAAAATAAAATATATGATAAATTTAAAAATTTTAAGTTTAACCTAATTCAGTTTATTTTCATCCTTAATAAATATAATTTATATGAAGATTAAAATTGGATAATGAAATATTATTTATTCTAATTTTTTATATATTTTAAGATATATATATATATATAATATCTTATATAAAATTACTTTTTATATTTAAATAGTGTTACACAAATTTAATATCATGTGTAAACAAGAAAATTATGGAGGTAAATATGCAGTACATTCAATGTTGATTGATGAGGGATACTAATCATATATTAGGTAAATATGCAGTACATTCAATGTTGATTGATGAGAAATACTAATCATATATTTTAATGATTAACTAAAATTTACAAAACTGTAAGTAAGATTTATTAAATTAAAAAAATATAATAAAGCTCCAATGAATAAGATTTAAAACTTTACAATACAAACTTTTCAAGTTACACGTGTCGTCGATTTAATGGTTGTGAGTTAAGTTCAACTAAATTAAAGGAAGAAAACCTAGAGCTTGAGCAGATTTATGTGGCATTAATTATTCTTAATAAATTGAATGATTACCTGATAAATTTGAATGTTTCAACATTTAATCAAATAATGGACACATCAATTTGATTTAATCATGGGCAGTATCTTAGTGAGCAGGGAGAGAATGGTGAATATATAGGGCCATAGTAATGATGATTAGAGGCAAAAAGGTAATGTATTCGTGATTAACAAGGTGGAAATTTGGAGCACGCAGTGGGTGGGAGTAAAGGAAAGTAGATTCTCATTGGTTTATTTACGTGTCAAAGACTTAGGTGACGGATTAGTTTGTGATGTGCAATCATCAAAGTATGATTGAATCCCACGAGAGGCATAAAGATTAGAGGTAGCATGTGGGCCACTTCAAATCCCCTCGATTTGTTATTTTTTCATTATCATTGTTATTTAATTAGTAGTAACAAATTCACGATTCCAAGTTTCAATGCAAGGGACGTTTAGATTTAATACTCGATTATACCTAGGAGTAGGATTATGTGCCTGTTTGGTGTACATATAATTGATTTTGAAAAAAATAATATATAGAAATTAACTTTAGTGATTGATTTTTATTAAAAATAGGAAAATGAATTTAATATGAAAAAACAAATATCCCCTAATTCTTATAAAATATATAGAGTAAGAAAATGATGTTAATTTTGTGTGGGGTCGTGGACAGTATTTTTATCTGTCTGAAACCAAATGAAAGCAAGTATCAGGGTTGGTTGATTTGCTTTGCACAAGAATCCAGTACTAGCGCCGATACCTATTGGTTGGTAGGTCACACTATGTTACACCATGTCTCCACAATAACCCTTCCAACTCAAACAGAATACATCAACTCACTCATTCCATATAAACTAAATAAATTAAATAAAACCAAAGGATAAATCATTGCCGTCAACTGAATTACTACTCTACTTTTTAAATTTTTCTACTGCTTTTAGATTATTTTATGTGATTAAAAATCTCACCTCCAATTCTTAAATTATCAAAAATTAGGTTATATTAGTATCCAAAGAGGGCCTAATTTCAACAACTTTGATATTTTGAAGATTAATCATACCAATTTTTTTATGTATATATACATATGAATTTAATTAGAATAAATTGTTTTTAAATTATAAATTATTAATTTTTACAACAATTATTTTAAATATTATATTAATTATTTTATACTAATAATATTTTAAAATTAATTATATGTACATATATTTGAGGATATGAGAGGAATTTTTTAATAAGTATAAAATCTAATTTAAAGTTGGTAAATAAAGTCTCATTCCAAAATGACTGTTGACTTGAGTTTGGGGAGATTATAAAATGCGTTAAAAAGAAAAAAAAAAAGAAAGAAAGTTGTGTACTAAAAGAGTTAGGAGTGAAGGACACATGATGTATAGGTGGTATACACGTGGCGGTGACGTACCAGGCAGGGGTTGGAAGAGACTTGTGATGTTCATGAATCCTCGCCAAGCCAACTTATGCACCAAAAAATGAAAAATCACTTCAATCATGCTCATTTAAGCTACACTTCTTATATTTGTAAAATAAATTTCTATAATATATTTTATATTTAATTTTATTATTTATTATTATATAAGTTAGATTTTTTTTTTGGTCAGATAGGAAAGAATATATAAGTTAGAATATAAAATTATAGTTTTGATAACTTTTTTTAAAAAAATTTATAGGTCTGATTGATCAAGAGATAGGATCTTCGCATCGATCATATCTCTTATTTTTATTCAAATATTATTTATTTATTAATTAAAATATTAAATTTTGCTTAAATTATAAAAATTATTTTTTAAATTTTATTCTTACATTCTATGAATAATTTCAAAATTTTTAAATTAAAATTTTAATTGTTAAACTTGTAAAACTATTTTATATTTCAAACTTTATCATAAATCTTAGATATTTAGATAAAAAAATAAAAATAAAAAGTAGAGATTTAGACAGAAAAATGACAAAAAATATTTAATTTTAAAATAAAAAATTAATTATATTAAAAAATTCAAAAACTTTCATATAATTATAAAAAATAAAAATATATTCAAATCTACATTTGTTTTTATAAGCATGCGACCTAACTATATGTATTATGCATTCCAAGTAAGAAAGTTAATCTTATTCAATCTCTATTATATTAGGTAGTAGGTCTAGATATGAGTTTTTTTTTTTTCTCTCATAAAAGACTATCTTTATTTTAAAAAATACTTTTTAAAAATTCTAACACATTTATTTAGACTTTTTAAAAAATTGAATTTAAAAACAATATTTTTCTATTTTTATAAGGAATTTTAAGTAACTTTAAACCATAATAATGTTGTGTGAACCATATTGATTTTTGAGTAGTTTTTAAGTCCTTGTAATATGAATCAAAATTTTATTAATACTATATATTAAATTTAATATTTATATTAATTTAATAATTTTTTATAAAATAAAATATTTATCAATCCAATTTATTAATTAATTTTTTTTATTAAATAAATTATATTTATAAAAAATAAAAATTAATATATAATTCATCAAATATTTTTATTTTAATGTGTAATATATTATTTAAAATATATAAATATTAATTGTTAAATAATATACTTATAAATATTTAAATTTTAATATATAATTATAAATATATTAATATATGAATAAATGGTTGGGTTAATAAATATTTTATAATTTTTTATTAAATTAATATATATGTGATTTGAGCACTTGACGTCAATCTCAATTCTTACAATATATTTTTTACATAATTATAATAAAATCAACGTAAATTTTATCTTACATAATTTTTTTAAAAGATTAATCACTTTTTACACCAGATGAAAATCACTTTATTAAAATTTATTTTATAATAATTTCTTAAATAAATAAAAATTTACTTTTAAATAGTATACATGCCTAAATTTAATAAATTTTAAATTTTTTACAAAATAAATATATAATTTTAAAATATTATACTAAATAATAATAATAGCAATAATAATTTATGTGATATTATCTTTATGTTATTTATAATTATTTAAATAGATGAATTTGTTAGAAATAGAAGTTTTTTAAATGGTTCGAGACATAATTACTTTTGATCAAATAGTTTTTTTTTAAAAAATTAACAAAATCCATTTAGCAAATAAATTTAACTAAATGTAAACGTAATATAAATTAGGACATAAATTTCTCACAAGCAGTCTAACTTATTTTTCTTCCTAGGTCCACTTGACGTAAAGGAGAATTTTTTTTTCCTCTGTAAACGAAAAGTGCATTCGGCAATGTTTAATTCCCGATTGCGGCGAACTAAAGTTAAAAGATAAAGTCTTTGAATTATGAATTATTGTTCCAAAGTTGTTCAAATTATGGTCTGATTCAAACAAATGAGTGCCTTGCAGTTTCATGTTAAAATGACTTTAATATATTGAAGGGATGAAAATTGGATAGGCCTGAAAAGTTGACAAACCATATTTTGGTTCACTAATGAGGAGATTCCAATTTTATCATTTGGGGATGCCAGAGAGTACATATTGGGGTTAGTATCTAAAGCTTCAATTCTACACCGGATTCTGAATACAAGTATAAAGGTTATCACTAATTATTATTGTGTACATGTATAATAATTTTGTGAAAATTGTTATAAATAATTATAAATCGTCCTAAATATTTATTTAGGGACAATTTCTAATTATTTGTGATGACTTTTAATCGGCATAAAATTAAAAAAAAGATAAATTAGGATAAATGTATTATACATGGACGACAAGATTTATATTTATGTTAATGATTTGCAAGAGATTATTGAAAAATGACACCCAACAAAAAGAAATGACACCCAACAGAATAAAAAAATGTAATATGTGGAAAAATTGGCTTCATAGTAAGTCTACTACCTGTTTACTTTAATTTATTTTAAAATTAATTTTTAAAAAGGAATTATTATTTTTTCGAAACATGCAATGAATGTCCTCATCTCACTTGTCATCTTGCCCATTCTAGTTTGGGTTTTTAAGGAATCACTTGGTAACTTGGTAAAGAGAAAAATGAGAACAAAATCATAGAAAGTAATGATAAAAAATGTGAAAGGGGAGGGAAAAAAATACTAGTTGTTATATTACAAATGTTGAAGATTACAGTCTCTAACACAATGAATAATGTTGAAGAAGCCTATTGGCTTCCCTAAGACCACTGAAGTAAGCTCCATGTGTTGTGGAATAATGGGTTTTGTGGGTTGCTTCCCCTGCAAACAAAAGTTGAAGTGGTGGTGAAACAGTATGCTGGCAATTGCTATCTTTAGGCAATGGTTCGGCCATTGTGTCTAAATCATCACAACTTGATCCAACTGCCACATGACTGTATGAGCCCAAAAATAATGGATCTGTTCCCCATTTACTCTTCAAAACTTTGCTCAATTTCACCTCATTTCCGTGACACTTAACCTTAGGATTCACATTCCCATTGCAAAACTTATGTGAACCAGAACCAGTTTGCCAATGGGAATGTGATAGGAAGCTTGAAACTGTGTTTGAAACCCCTTCAATGATCTCTTCATCATTGAGTGACTCAAGTGCTAATGCTTCTTCCCCGGCAAACCAAGATAAAAGAACACTAGAATTGTTGTATATGGGATAAAGGGTAGCTGTTCTTCTCATCCACCAAGGTATTTTCTTGTGTCTTAAATCAGAGTTAGGTGAATGGAAGACCATTTGCAAGAAAGGGAACCCTATGGAGTGTTCATTTTTTCTTTCATGTGGAGGACTGAATTGCATAAACAACTTGTCAACAACACCAAAACCAAGCCTTGAAATTGCCTTGGCCTTGAAAGGGGGTAGAGAGGGATGGAACATACCTGAATCATCACGAATAGCAGCTTTTAACACTCCTAGAGAAACTGTGACAATGACATGATCTGCAGACATAATGGAGCCATCACAGAAATGTAGCTTCACAGGCCTAGAACATGTTCCATTTACCACATTCATTTGCTCACAATAATTGTCTTGCCATTCAATTCTTATGACTTTTCTACCTAACTGAACTAAACCAGGTGGTAACACGGATGCTAAGGACTCAATTACGCTCAAGTAGCCTTTAGCAATTGTGATTTCTTCACCTGGAAATGTGTGGTATTCACTCTCTGCACTATAATCTAGAGTGAAAAGGTCACCAGCAGATGTATAAGTTCTGACTGTGTTTTCATGCATTGCAAAGATTGCTTCATCAACTAACTTCTTGCTCCATTTTCCACATCCTTTGAGTTCCTCTTCATCTTTTGATGAATTCCAGAAAGCATCAAGGCCTTGTCTGAGAAAATAGCCAACACTAAGGTTGCCACAGTCACCATTGGTTGTTGTTGTTGTTGTTGACATCTTGGAAGCTTTAGCAGCCAACTTATGATAGGTGTGAAGTTCACTTTTTGCACTGTCTTCACTCAGCTTCCCTTGAGCATGATCCATGAGATTATTGAAAAGCTTTGTGATGGGGTCAACAAAGGAAGGGTTTAGCACAAAGCCACCTTCAGCAATGGTAGTGGCCTTATCCCAGTTGCTATTCCCATCCATGCCCTCCCAAGGTTGGCCAGAGTCAAGTGCATGGATTTGTTGAGCAATTTTGTGAATTGGGCTGCCACCAATTCCATGGATCCAAGTAGCACCCATCTCAATTCTGTCACCACCAAACTCTGATGTGTTGATTCTCCCACCAATCCTGTTTCCACCTTCCACAACACACAGCTCAAACAAGTCTTTGGAGGCAGTGACACTGTGGAGCTTGTTGGCAGCCGTAAGGCCTGCCATTCCAGCTCCAATAATCACAATCCGTGGTTTCTTCACCACCATGTTTGCCACTCACACAGGCTAAGGAATAAGACAAAAAAAGGAGGAGGTAAAGAAAGTGATACACAATAGTGGTACAATACAACAAGTGGTATGAAGGTGAGATTTGAGTCACTGACAATGAATTTATAACTCAGCTCTATGCTGCGTCACATTATTTATTGTACAATCAACCTAGTGACTTTGTTGTTTTGTTAAAATTCAAATGTTTGTTTTGAAAAAAATTGTTACAAACCAAAATAAATTCAAAAACAAGTAGACACATAATCATTTAAATATTAAGGGACTTGATTCACTTCCCTTTTGCTTGTGACTTCTTTCGGCAAACTATAATTTATTTAACCATTTTTTTAACATATGTTCAAAGATATAAATAAAATTGTATATAGTACTTTTTTTATGAAAAATTACAATATTATAATTTAAAAAAATTGTTTATTAATTTGTTAATGGGTATCATTGGATTAGATTAATAAAACGTTTATTTATTAACACCTAGTAAAGACAGGGGTATACTTTTCTTTTATCTCTCTACAACTATAAACAGAGTCTGGATTGAAAAGACAGAGGCAGAGGCCCCCTTGAATATCTTGAAGCAAGCCCCACCAAAATAAATGTCCACGAGTGAGTAATAATTCAAAGATAGGTACTGAGAACTGAGCTACATCACCTGTGGCCAGGTTCACAGCGGGGAAAACAAACAAAACAAATTGTACGTATGATGACAAAAATAAACGTAGAAAAAAAGGTTGACGGTGCTTTTCACCATCTTTAATGGAGCTGTTTAAACAGTTTTTTTTTATACAAAAAAAGTTATTTAAATATTTTATTATATTGAAATTACATGTAAATTGAGTGAGTTTGGAAGTAGCCAACAATTGAACAAGTCAATGTGTTGATGGGTCGATGGGGTGATGAGTATGGTTAAGTGGTTAGTATGATACACTATACATCAAATAATTGCAATCTTTTTTATTATTTGATACCCACATTTTGGTGGTATTCGTATATGCCATAATCCATTCTAAAACGTAGTCAGTTTAGACCTAGTAACAAAATGATTCAAGTGGGTTTTAATTTTATTTTTATAATTTACTCAAAAACTGAAGCATATATACATATATATATATATGTATATATATATATGTATATATATATATGTATATATATATATATATATATATATATATATATATATATCCACTTATAATTCACTCAGCCGCCGCACCTCTTTATGATCACAATCATTTAGCACATAGCCTACCTTACAACAAAAGTTGAAATTATTATCATTTGGTAGCATTTTTACTTAGTTAAAAGTTAAAATTGTTGCTTAAAAAGTTTGCTAAGAAAAAAAAAATAGTTGTGTGATAAAATAGCTCTACTTGAGAATTGTGAACACTTTTTGAGTACTTATACATTTTTTCAAACATAATTCTAAGTAACATATGAATTTGTGTAGCTCAAAATAAACATTTTATTTTTATAATTTTTATTTATTTTTAAAAATCTTATATTCTTTCATTTTTCACAATAATAAATTTAGATAATATATTTATTATTATTATTATCAAATAATACTTTTTAGATTATTGTTTTGATATTTATTATTTCTCTTATTTCTTCTTTTCTTTTCTTCCAATTTCGTTTATTATTCAAACAAACTATAAGACCGTCATCAAAACATCTCTTTCTCCCTAAATGAAGGGTTGCTCCAGGTCAAAATAGATTAATATTTATCTCGTTTTTCAGGAATGTTTAAAATTGAATCAAAATAATTTTTATATTAACATTTTAAAACGTTAATTATTTTAATTACGGCTTTATTTAATTCTAAGACCCTTGTTACCTTTTTAATAGATTAATTGTTTGAATAATTGAGAAATGTGGGTCTGATTTTCTTAAAATGGAAAGGAAAATGAAATCAGCGTATAAACAATATCTCTTCATATATATATATATATATATATATATATATATATATATATATATATATATATATGTAATCTTTATTATAAATTTAAATCTTTATCATTGAATGTGAAAACATCTCCTATCGTATCATATTTTTTAAATAATCAATTTTTTTTTATTTTTTTACGTTTAGACTAAATTTTATATTATTTTTTACTTTAATATTTAAATTATTAAATTTCAGGTTTAACTATTTATAATTTTTTATCTCAGTTTCTAATTTCTTAAACTCTGAATTTCTTTTTTATTTTTTATTTAATTACTTTTTTCTTTCTAAATTTATTCTACTTGTATTTTTGTTGCTTAAATTGAAAAATATCTATATAATAAATAAAATTCTTACCAATTGTAGCAGCTACGTATGCTTTATTTCGTCTACAAGTATACGGAATATATATTTAAATTCTCTTTCGTTCTCACTATATATATATATTTTTCATTTCCACTTTCAGGAAACGAATAATATAAAGAAAGATACACAAAATGGGTTAAATAAGATTTTAGAGAATAGAGGAAGGACTTTTCTGAGTTCATTTCTTTTCATTTTTATCGATAAAAATGTCATATTGTTTTATTTTATTTTTATTTTTAATATTTTATAAAAAAAATATATTTTTATTATTTTCAACATAAAACTTTAAAAATAAAATGAAATAAAAATAATATAACAGTTTTATAAAAAAAAATTACAAACGAAATATCTCCTAACATATAACTTAATTTCTTTTTCTAATAGACTACCTAGTGAAAGAAAGTAATAAGGGAGAAAAGCAAACAATTTTTTTTTTATGTACAACTAAAAAGGCTATAAAATTTAAATAGAAGATCTCGTGTAAACGTAAACTAATCGAATATCAAACTTGTAAATGAATATTAATAGTTTAGAAAAGCAAAGAATTTGACTGCAAACATGTTTTCCTAAAATTAAAAAAGAATAGCTGGATAGAATTTTGATGGATGGCATAATTCCAAAGTTTGAATTGGCACGAGGGAAAGATGATTAAGACGAATGTGTTCCCTCAAATTTGAGGTATTTACAATATCTTTGGGTGGGGAAGCAAGAGAGAGATGATTGAGACTCATGTCTGGCCTCAATTCGACAGTGAGTGATTCATGTGAGAACGATGGTGTCGGAATGGTTACAAAAGTGGTAAAGGATTCGAATCATATAAGATCCATACTTGTTGCCTCTCACTTTCCCGTCGGTTACAGCTTCATATATATATATATATATATATATCCAACACATATGCCAATATGCCATAACACCCTTACTACTTTCTCTTTCCTTATCTTTTCCACTGTTTTCAATTTTCTTAACTCGCCTATTCCACCTAATAATTCGGTCAATGTCTCAACACCTCTCAAGTTATTTTACACTACAGTTCTAATTATTATAAATTGTAAAATGATTTTTATTATAATACTTTTTTCTTATCATATCATATCATATATTATATTATATTTTTTCTTTTTTTTTTATTTCATTCCAGTTATTTTCATATATACAATAATAATTTTTCTTGAATATAATAAAGGTTTGAAAAATTATGCGTTCTCATATATCCTCAGCTCATTTAAGTAGTATTCAGTCCATCTCTCAAGAATTCTTAAGCCATTACATAACGACAATAACTTATATGTGAAGAGATTATATATCCTTAACTCAGCTACTAGAGCAAGCAATGATGAATCATGGGAGTGAGTAATGATTGGCCATATACGGAAGACTCTCTTAAACTATTTCATGACTAAAGGGTTATGTTGTGTGCCCTCAATTACTTCAACCACTTGGTTACAATAAATAATAGGTTGTATATTTGAGGGGCTCCCGAATGTAAACCCAACATCGGTCCGTTAATTGGGCTCTACCTCGAGTTGGAGGGTCTAGACCTGTACTCAATTCATATCAACAGTGGTTTTCAAAATCAATCATAGTGGTTCAAAATTTAATAATTTAATTATAATTAAATATTATTTTAATAATATTTATAATATATAATATATTAAAAAATATAAATATATAATAGTAAAATATTTTAATATCATAATTTTATATATTAAAAATTATATATTATTTCAAGCTTTTAAATTTAATTATACATATAAAATTAAGTTAAATATGATATGATTTCAGTTTTTTTAAATAGTTAAAATAATATTATTTTATATATAAATTAATTTTTTATCAATTTTATTAATTTATCAGTTTACTAATTTTTTATTGATTTTACCGACTTACTATCGATTTTTTCTAAAATAATTTTTCTATTTAAATGATCTAAATTTCGATTCAATCTAATTTTTAAAACTATCATATATATACAAATAATTTTTATGAATGATTATAAAATAAAATATAATTTAATAATTTTTTAAATTAACGATTAGATTGATAAATCTTATATTATATAAAAAGTTATTAAATTTATATAAATATTAAATTTGACACATATGTAAATAGATTTATATATATATATATATATATTAAATTATGATATTTTTAACTAAATTATATACTTATTTTAAAAAATATATTCTTCCAAATATTTATAAAATTTCAAATGTTATAATTATCTATCTAAATTAACAAACAATCCTTTCATTTATTTTATTTTTTAAAAAATAAACTGCTTTACCTTTCCAAAAGATAAAAAAAAAATTAAAAATTTATTAAAGAATTCACTAGAGCAAAATGTTTATATAAAAAAGGGTTAAATCAAATTATATTTTATAAGAATTAACCTTAACTTGTTTCAAAAATTTAAAATCTAAACTTATTTTATTTATTTCATATATATATATTATTGATTTGACATTTTTTAAAAGTCAGGCTTAGTTCAAAAGTTTATGATTTAAATATATTTTTAATTTTTATAATATAGTAAATTTTATTTGAAATTTCTACAATTGTTTCTCTATTTTTATCACTAATTTATTTAAACTTTTATTTTTAACCCTTACTATTAACTTACCATTAAATATTTGTTAACTTATTTAATAGATGTTGAGCTGAATTCTGTGCATGTATAAACTCATCCTATCTTAAGAAAATTACACACAAACATTTGATTTAGGAGACGTAAAAATGATCTTTCATATGACTCTCAAAATTTATACTGCTTGCATACTTTTTTTTAACATATACAATAAATTTATACGAGACAAGATTTACTTCAACATTTAATGATAAGTTACTACACGTTTAATGGTAAGTGAAGGACAAAAATTATAAATAAAAATTTAAAAACTTATGGATGAAAATAATAATAAAAAATCTTAGAAGGAATGAGAGTATGTCTAGAAAAATATTTCAACTAAAAGGGTCAAATTATATCATTTAATAATTTTTATTAAATAATTTTATACTAGAATTAAAAATTAGGTTAAAAAAATCTTATCATAGATTATATTTATAAAATTTTAAATTAAATTTAATATCTAATTCATGTTTATAAAAACTAAGATAATATACTTTTAAAATATATAAAAATAAAAAACTTTAAATTATATTTTTATTGTTGTTCAATTTTAAGAAACTTGATATGAATAATTAAGATAATATATTACATAGATAGATCAATTAAAATTACATTGTGGATAAATTTAATGACAATATAAGAATTAATATAACTTAGATCATTGAAATTTGATTCTTCTACACACACATACACATAAACTTAATCTATATAATATATTTTTTAAATTTGATGGTTAAATTAATAAAATTTAACAATTTTTAAAAAAATTATTAAACAAATAACTCTAATATAAATTATTTTTGCAATAAATTGATCACTCACTCACTCACTCACTCTCTCTCTCTCTCTCTCTCTCTCTCTCTCTATATATATATATATATATATATACACACACACATATGCGTGCGTGTGTGTAATAGACTAATGTGTTAATCCTAAAATGCTTTTTAAATAGTCTAAAAATTTAGTCTCTTTAATTAAATAGATTTTTAAAAAATATGCATTTGACCGACGACGAAAAGTGGCCAAGCCTATTTCCACATGAAATGTTCACATAAATCACCCAACTCATCAATTGGGGGAGTCCCCGAATGACGCTATGCATTCTATCGAACATAATGTTTTCGGCCCATAGAATTTTTCCACGAGAGAATCATGCTTAAATAACTGTCTTAGCAATTAACCATCTTCTTCAGCATTACACACAACGAACGGTGTTGTAATAGATTAAGAAGAACATAACTTTTTGTCAAATATCAATCTAAAATATCCAATATATTTCTTCATTTAAAGCTATCTGCTTATCAAAAATTTCTACCGGTTCGATGTTCAATAATTAGACATAAACGCCACAAGCAAGTAGGAGGAACAAGGACCCAAAACCCTGCCAAAAAGATAGGCACATAAGTTTACAATATTACACCGGTTTCATGTCAAACAATGACTGAACAAAGGAAATACAAACAATACATACCAAGAAAACTGATGCCACTGCTCCAGTTGTCAGCTCCTGAACAAGAGATCGGGTTTTCCTAGAAGAGGTTGCTTCATAACTGCATATAATACATTCATTTATTTGTATGTAGAAAGAGGAATACATTCATAGTTCATGAAACTCGACCTAGAAGGAGATAAGGGGAAACTTCTGATACTTCTAAAGCTTCAGCCTTTAACACATTATTAATTCACCGCAAGAATATAAGATAAAGTCCAAGCCGAATACACGCCCATCACTAAAATATCGAAAAATCAACAATAGCATCCAGTTCTGGGGTCACATTTCACATATATGCCAGCCTCAACTACAAAAGTTCATCGGTTAACAACAATCACCTTTGTCTCGTGAAATTACACAAAGCCGAGCAACAGAGGATGAAAAATCTAGAGCAGTTTTATTTATTTTTCGGATGGTTGAAGCATAATCCATTGGTTTTTTCAGAAAGAAAATCAGGGCATCTTAGGTTTGATGGTAAGAAATTGCAAGGTCCAATAACCTTATGACACGTGTAAGTAATTATGCACTTTCCACCTGTGCTTTAACTAGAAAACATTTATACGATATGGCACAGGCAAGATGATTCAATAATTTTAAAAAATAATAGAACATGACATATCTATAACAATATGTATAAAATTAGTACAAAATTAACCTAAAACACAAATTTTAAATGAAATGAGAGAATTGGCGTTTTTAAAAGTAAGCATGAGTCATTGAAGAGATAATAAAATGTTACAATTTATGTAATTATTGTGATATTCTCATTTGTATTGATATAAAAGTTTAATAAATAAAACAAACAAAAATTCTAAAATATAGCTAGGATAATGGACGTGTCTATGAAGTGTTTGATATGGATATATGTAGTGTCTAACACAGGTATGACACAGACACCCCTACTACTTGGAAGGGTCAGTCCTTCCTTGTAATTAGCTGGTTCTGATTAACAACAGATGGACAAAAGATCTTGAAAAGGATACCAATAGTATTAATCTTGGCATGGAAGAATATTCTTCTGCGTTCAATTTCAACCTTAATGAATTGCATACATCCTACATTAAATTCACACCTAAACTTGCAAGAACTCTCACCCAAACAGTCAATAGATTTAACATTGTTCCCCATTGGGTACTCAGCAACACAAAAAATCTGCATTCTATCAGTAATAAACATTTCTCATAAAACTCCCCCTCTGAACCTCTACAAGCGAGTTATTATATTATGGCAAAGGCACATGAAAGTCTCCAATACAAACAATTCCCCCTCCATCTCACAATCCAATTAATCCAGTGTTCTTTATGTTCAGTAAAATTCCTAAGATCCGTAAATCGAAACAAATCCTTTCATAATTTGCAGACTGATTGATACATGCAAAAACAAATCGAAATCGAAATGGAAATCGTGTATAAATGTGGAATACAAAATGAAGGAGAGAGGGATCAGATGAACTTACATGAAGAAAGTGGCGGTTAAGAGGAGGCCGATGGCGAGAGTGAAGACGGAGAGTGTGGGGTACCACGAATCGGGAACAGGACTTGTTATCGGTTTCGGAGCCTTCCACAAAAACAATCAAAACTCAAAATCAGAAAAATTGAAATTGAAAATAAAGAGAGCAGCGAAATGAGATCGAATTACCATGACAGAATATGGAGATTACAACACCGGATCTTGCACGTTTCAAGCTTCAACTGCCAAGTGCGAACCCCCTTTGCTCTCGCTGACTCTATATTTCAGCGTCAGCGGCTTTAAAGCACGTTACAGTTTCAATAAGCCCAACTTCCAAGGCCCAAACTCTCTTAACACTGCCACTGGGTTGCAAATTATTTGTAATTGACCAAAATGGTTTTTGTTGAAGCTCAATGCAAATTGTGTTGCGTCACTGACTTACCGGGGTATATTATCTCGTAGAAACAAAATGGTGCTTTTGAATTAATTTATTTTAAATAATAATTATATATATATATATATTGTGTTCCATTATTTTTTTCTAAAACAAATATTTTTTAAATTAATTTTTTTATATATTGAAAATGGTTTTGATTCACTCGGACCCTCTGCTCATTCCCTCCCTGAACAAAAAGAAGTTTCAAATCAATACATGCAACATGATAGATTTTTAATTACGGTTTTTCTAATCTGTGGTTGATGATACATAATAATAAATATGTAACAATTAATAATATCAATACATAAAATTCTGCAATTTTCAATTAAATCTTATTATGTATACGTTCCTATAATGTGCACTTTTTTTATTTGAAAGGAATAAAATTTGAACTTTGAACCTCATACAATTTATTTTAACCTTTTTTATTACTAGACTAATCCTAATAAATCTTATTAGCTTAAATACATTAGAAAAATTATTTTAATTATAATATTATGGAAAGGGATGACTAGAATTGTCAATATAATTGGGCGTGTTGTGTACGCATAGTCGGTTTAGGTAAGTAGCTCTTTCCCTAAGATTTTAACTACCACTATTTATTAATCAATACCTTTACAATCTCACCTATTTACAAAAATGTAAATGGAAAAATTTCAATTCAAGTTGAAGTTTAACGTACGCATGACGTATGCTACTAGAGAAGATTATAACTAACTGTTTCGTGCCATTTTGTTTTCCCTTCACTATTCTTTATTTTGTGCTGATATGTTTTCTTACACGAAGTGAATCATTTTTACCGGAGGAAAAATTTGGTGCTGTGTATACTGCATAAGGCAATTCGTTGATTAAGTGTATAAAATAATGTCTAAGGAACACCGATAAAAGAATTTAAAATAAGTTTATGATAAAATGTTTTTAATAAACCTATTGTAGACTAATTTTTTAACTAATATTCTTAAATCACTCCTTAACAAGACTTTTTGTTTGGTAGTAGGAATTAGGAGTTGTTCATTAGTAGTCCGAAGTGTCAGATAGACGTTGGCGTATGTGTTTGAGTGTCAACCTATAAGCACACAATTACTTCAAAAAACCAGGGACTGTGAAGTTAAGAAATGCACTCATGATTTATAGAGTCCTGCACAAATATACAACCACACTGCTCCCCATACCCCTCCAAAAACCTTAAATACAAGTGGTGTTGACAAATGACAATTTGAACATCACAAATTTCTGACCCAATTTATTAACGCTGCAAGTGCAAAGACTATATTTTGTTTTGCATAAGACATAGGAGGTCCCAGCCAAGCAAAAGGCCAACTTCAGTAGTCAAAGAAATTCTTGGTTCCACCGAAGAAAATGCTCCCCTTTCTTTCACACCAATTTAAACAGGACAAGGCACCTTTTAACCAAACTATATATTATTTCAGTTCAATTATCCACTTTCATTTTGTATTAACCATTTAGATTAATTGGACTGCTAAAATTTGGTTAGAAAGTGACTGCAGAAATAGGTACGTACTGATTAGGAATGTTACTATTGGTGTGGAGGAAAGGGGAACTTTTCTTCTAGGAGGAAGTAAGAAGCCTTCCTTCAGTCATCTTTTACCATCAAGATAGATTTACGCTGCTTCCCCTCTTAAGAGTTGGCACCAGTTACACATAATATTCATGCAGGACAGCGGCAATGCGTAGCACATCCTATTTACAATGTGCCTCTATTCCCAAGTTAAGCCTAATAAGGCTGTCAAACTCAGGAAGGAATGCCTCTTGCAAAGTTGGGATTATGAACTGCAGATTAAGAAATCAAGGGACTGCAACATCCACAAAGGAAATTCAAAAAATGCAATTGCTTCATGGGAACTTGATCATAGGTTTAACATGGTTCCATGTTCACTGACACTGCCACCAGAAAAACTTCTAATTAACTGCCAGAACCGGCTACTTCTTCCCGTTCTCAGAGGACCTGAAAAAGAGTTTCTTCTAAATGATCCAGACTCCAGCCAGCTACATCTTGCTGATGAACTGAATAGTTCTGATGCTGGCAAGCTTCTTTCAATATCAACTCCAGAATCAAATGTAGTAGCTGAGAACTGGCTTTGGAAATTATCAGGTAGTTGACCAGAAACAGTGCTGATTCCCACATCTAAATTAACATATAAATCCTCCTGGCTAGAACTTCTTGAACCTGCTTCTTCTTTTGTTTCATCACATTCATTGCATACAAGTTTTAAAGCCTGAACAACCTCACCCATGAAAGGACGATTTGATACTTCTGGTTGCACACACATTGAAGCAATGGCAGCAACTTTTGCTACACTATCAAAAGGCACATCAGCCCCCAGAGATGGGTCTATTATTGCTTCCAATCCTTCATTACTTGTGAGAAGTGGACGTGCCCAAGCAACAAGATTCTCTTGACCAGGAGCTTGTGACATGTCTACTGGCTTTCTTCCTGTCAAAAGCTCAAGAAGAACAACACCGTAGCTGTAAACATCACTCTTGACAAGAAGATGCCCAGTCATTGCATACTCTGGAGCCACATAACTAAATCATTTTTTCAAACGTCAAAAATATATATCAGCAAATGCAAGATAGCAAAAATCAACCAGAAAAAAAAAAGGTTTTAGTCAAGTGCAGATATTGCCATAGATTTAAATTCAACAGTTCTTCCTACAGTATTGAATGTAGCTGATAAGAAAAGAGGACAGCAAGAATAGATGATAACAACCAAGCAGAATTAAATAGCATGTATCCTCTTGAATTTTCTTCTTTTTTGTTGAAATGGTAAACATTGAGAAAAAGTTTATGTTGAAGTCATGGAGTGGTTAGTGTACTAGCTAGCTAAGGTGTAATTTTGAAACACAATTTTTGTCACCAACATTATAATATTGAGCATATTTCCATTAAAATAACCTCGATGGAGTAATAGAATATAGGGATCTAGTTCGCAAGACATATTACTGGAAATAGCACTTATCTCTATACATCAAAACAATAACTAACACAATTCAAGGAAACCATGTCTATTGTGGAAAAATTTCAGCTTACTAGTTCCTTAAATGATACTTAAAATAAGTGACTACAAAGGCAAACGTCTTTTGATATGGTCAAGAAATTAGTCCATTTGTCTAGACTGAGCAACAGCCACATATTTAATATGTTGAAGTCAGAAGGACAGCTAAATGGTAGGAAGGCGAAGAGGTAAAATACTAAAATTTTCTAAAACAGAAAAAAAGAAAGGAATAAAACTTTGTACCCAAAAGTACCCATGACACGTGTTGATATGTGTTTGTTCTCCTCATCTGTTGCTGTTCGAGCCAATCCAAAATCAGACACTTTAGGTGTAAAATCATTTTCCAACAATATGTTGCCAGACTTGAAGTCCCTATGTATAACACGAGGACTTGAATCTTCATGCAGATAAGCCAGACCACGAGCTGCACCAAGAGCTATCTTCATCCGGGCACCCCAATCAAGTCTGCCATTTTCCTTCTCAACCCCTGTCAGAAGACAAAAGAATAAAATATGAACACTATCTTGAAGAACTAAATAACTGCATGCTACCTCAATGATGAAGTAAGCAAGTTTAAGTACCATGTAATTGGGATTCTACACTTCCATTTGGAATGAGTTCATAAACCAAGCAGCGGAAGTTGTTCTCAGTACAAATACCAATTAACTTGACCAAATTTCTATGGTGAAGACGACTAAGCATCTCAACTTCAGCTAAGAATTCACGATCACCATGTTGATCCTCCCTCTTTAGAACCTTGACTGCCACTTTTGTCTCATCTTCAAGGATACCACTGTAAACACGACCAAAACCACCTTCTCCAAGTATTCTTGAAGCATGAAAATTATCAGTAGCTTTCTCAATGTCATTCATACTGAAAGTCCTGGCAGACCCTGTATAAGCAACAATGCTAGATCGAAATGATGTGGAAACCGAACCAACTCCCCCACTTCTAGCTAATGACCCAGCAGTACCTATGAAATTCATATTTTTTGTAAGCAAAAGGACCCAAAGATAATAGTACAATCAAGTTGTCTGTCACAATTATTGTGCAATAAAGAACATTCAAAAGTATAGGTCTTGAATAACTTTATTTCAAAGTACCATTTTATTCAAATCCTTGACATTGAATTATTCTTTTTCTGCAAAGAATCCATCCATTTTTTCCTACCTCTATTAGATTAGATAAAAACCAGACAGTTAATTTGAAATACATAAAAACAGTGTTGTTTTTAATGATGAACCGCTAAGACAAGGAACTAACAGGGAAAATTGCAGTAGCTAGTTCAACCGACTCTTTTTAGAATCCTTGACATGGAATTATTCTTTTTCTGCACAGAATCCAGTCATTTTTTCCTGTCTCTATTAGATTAGATAAAAACCAAACAGTTAATTTGTAATACTTAAAAACAGTGTTGTTTGTAATGATGAACTACTAAGACAAGGAACTAACAGGGAAAATTGCAGTAGCTAGTTCAACTGACTCTTTTTAGAATATCAGCTGTATTACCTTGTTCTTTGGTAAGCGAAGGTGGTGAAAGCTGTGGGATTGATGCTGGCTGACTAACATGATCTCTGAACTTGAACATGGCCCCCACAGCAGCAGCACATAAAACAGCAGCTGCCGAAACTGAAACAGCAATAATGGCAATTATGCCTCTGCTAAGTCCACCATTATGCTGCCTCTTCTGTATGTCAACCCCAAAGGGCTTTATGGTCCTTCCATCATTGCCATCGGTGGAATATGGATCCCCATCTATGATGCCAATGCTTGAAGGGGGTAAAGGAGGAGAAGGAGGTAAACCTATATATAGAGGATTAGGACCCCATAAAATTTCTCGCCAAAAGAACCAGAGAAAAGGGGTGAGACAAGAAGCTAAAATTTATATATACCTGGATAGCTCACATACAGCACATCATAGTCCCCAAAGTAGAAAGCTTTTATGAGAACCCTTTTATGCCAAAATCTGTCAGAAGTCAAAAAGGCTGTAGTATTATCAAACTTTTCCCCAAGTGGCACCAAATCAATAAGGACAATAGTTTTCTCAGGTTGCTGGTTTGCTGCATTTGCTCCCATTATGCGAACTTGACTTTGTTTCATGAAAACCCCAGCGCTAATTTCAGAAGCTAGCTCTGGAACCAAAGGGAAGAAGGAGTAGAGAGAAATGCTAAGGCGAAGGCCAATTTGCATGGGCCAGACACATCTGCAAGGTGCTCCAGGTGGAGAATTTGTGTAGGGTTCTGTGCAGACAGTTGATAAACAATCTGAAAAATGTATATTTCGGTGAGATGAATGAGGATGATAACAGTCCAAAGATTACAGATAATGATAGCTAAGGCTCCAACATAAATTATATTAATCAAAGAAAGTGCTAACCTTCATTAGGAGGTGGGGGTGGCAGTGTTTGAACTTGAGGCAGGAGGGGCATCATAGGGCTCTTGAAAGATAACCCAGATGGAGATACTTTAGGAGGAAAATTGGTACATGCAATAACAAAAACAATGAATAATGTAGACAAATAAGTAGATTATAATGAAGGGACAAGATTTTCCAAGTTACTTTTAATGAATTAATAAGTATGGAATTTTGTAACCCAAAATATGATGGAATTTCATCCTTTCATACTTCTAGCATGTGAAACTTGATTCATGTTTGAACAAACAGGGGAAGAGAATGGAGAAACTGAAGAACCTACCATGCCCGAAAAAGAAAACAAAAACTGAAATTATATTCATACTTCTTGAAGTTTAATAAAATTTCATCCGAAACTTTTCTCATTTTTTACATAACTTTGACCTTTCCTATTTATATAACAGCATAAGAAATCACAGTGGTTTTGTAATCAAGAAGGGGATATGGTGTTATGTTATTAGATAAATGAGGAAGAGTATTAGATGAAAGCTTATTTAACTGCAAGGAGACTGAGTGTAATTTGCTAAAAAATTTATAATTCTTATCTATGTACCTGAGTTCATCGGTGGTGGAATCTGATGTCTTTGTCCACTTGTTGGCGGCAATAAGGGAGGAATTGCTTCTTCTGTTTCATTAAGTGTAACATGAAAATTGGTTATATGTTTGATTGCAGCAAAGAACTTCAGTTGTGGAACAATTTAATAAATTATGTGATACAACAAACCTTGATGTTTTGAAGTGGGAGAAGAAACCATGTATGATGATGATACAGGAGAAGGGCTTGGAATTATCTTCCTCGTATGAGGATGTTTATTAAACGAGGTTGAAGGTGAAATTGTAGGTGAATGATATTTGTTATTGGAAGGAGATTCAGGCAATGAAATCAAAGGATCAGGAGCATGATGTAATTGCCTTGCTTTTTGTGCAGCAGGAGCTACAGCAGAAAAAAAATGGTTTCTTGCATATAAAGTACCATTTTAAATTTGGCAAGTGGTAACTACATTTCCAACAATGTTCTATTATGATGTAAATTTTGTATTGTTTTGCCAATTTTAAGTTTGAACTGCAAATCTTTAGATGAATTTTTGCAACTTTTAATGCAAAAGTGTATTATGGCCGGAGGTGTGTTGCAAAAACAAGTTGTGATATGGAAGTAGTGTTAGCCTACCTTGAGGAGGGGACTGAGGGGAATGTATGACAGCTGGAAGTGGCTTTGGATTTTTGTACAAAGGTGCAGCAGCTGGTGCTTCACCTTTAGTCCCATTGACAGTTCCCAAAGGAGCGAGAGAGGCAACAGGTGCTGCAGCACATGTTGTTTGCTCATTAAGTGTCCATCAACATCAGTATGATTGCACCACACTATTTGAACATATAAGAAACTAAAGCAGATACTCATGTTGTATACTCTAGAATGATAGCTACCGGAGAACATTTGAATATTGAGAACAAAATTCAAAAGTAAAATATAAAAGAGACTCAAGAAAAAAATCATTACCAAGATACCACCGTAAAATTGAATGTTAAAGGTTGTAACTAAACACAACTTATGAGTAAAGACACATTAATGGTTACATGTTCCATATTCTCCGGCATGCCCAGTAGCAAATTTTGAGTTTAATTATGTTGAACATTTTGTATTCAAACATTGTCAAACATCTTCTGTGTTAAACCGCATCACGATCATTCTTTTATTATTCCTTTATGCAAGGAAAAAAGATTACAAATGTTAAAGAAACGATGACATATTAATCATGGTTGTCCTTTTTTATCTCTATTTGATTGTTAAGGTATCTGAATTCATATTTCTCAATTTCATATTATTAAGAGATATTGGACGGGAGAGATACAATCACACCATTTTTGGATCATCAACAACAATAGCAATTTAAACTGGCAGCAAAATATACATGAGATCTGCGCTTCAAACCTTTGCTATTTTAAGTGAATTGGGGAGAGACTATAAAAGTGTAAATGAAGACACTGAATGATTTAACAGAAAAATGTAACTGTTAAAACAAATGACAAAAGAGGGAGAGTGTGCACCTGGAAATTTTGACGGAGATACTGCTGGAACAATTGGATGGACCAATGGTGGATTTACGGCAAATGCAATTGGTGGTGATGTAACTGGCGCTGGATGAATTCAGCAAAAGAATAATGAGAAAATTGGTATCTCTGATATAAATGTAAACTTTGTCTTCCTTTCTTCTTTCATCAAAATAAGGTAATAACATTTACCAGGTAATATGGATGGAGTTATTGTTGGGACAATACCATGGGCCTTTGGTGGGTTATGTTCCACTTTCCATGGTGGGGATGCAACAGATTCTGTACTTGAATGAAAAAGATGAGTAAAGAACCGTGTAGTTGAATTTCAGAGATGGTTTGATAAGACCCACCTGGTGAAACTGGCTCAGAGGTGTGACCTTTATTTGCGTTCCTTTTATGAGCATTAGGTGGAATACTTCCATGCTGAGTTGGTTCACTAACTGTTGAATTTTTTTTATAAGTTGCAGGAGGTATAGCAACTGAGGTTGTATAAAATATAAAAGAAAATAAGACTTAGGATCAATACCAACTGGAAATTGATAATGAAGAAAGAAAGAAAAAGAATCATCTGGTACAAACCTGATGAAACAGGCTCCATGGTGTGACCTGTATCTGCATTCCTTTGATGAACAGTTGGTGGAAAACTTCCATGTTCAGGAGGCTGGCTGACTGGTGACTCTTTTGGAAAATTAACTGCTACAGGGGCTGTTCAAAATGCAATAAAGGAGTATCTTGTGCCTCAGTACTGAAGAGGAGCTACAGATGACGAAAGGAAAATTTACAACTATCTAGTAAGAATTCAGGTGACAGCTTTTGACTTTTATTACATGCCTGGTGAAATTGATTCCAGGCTGCGATCCTTATTTGTGCTCTCTTTAGGAGGAAATTTTCCATGTTCAGTTGGTTGGTTGCCTGATGAATTTTTTGGCAGATTGGTAGAAGGTATTGTAACTGGTGCTGTTTAAATATTCAACAGAAGAGCATATTTATGTCAAATGCCAATTGGAAGCTGTTCAGTATGAAAAGGAGCCATCTAGTATAAGTTTTAGCAGAAACATGACAAGACTTTTATGTACCTGGGGAAAATGGCTCTATTGGGTGACTCTTATTTGTATTTCTATTATCAACATTAGGTGCCAAATTTCCATGTTCAGTTGGTTGGCTGACTGGTGAAGTTTTTGGTGATCTGCCTGAAGGTATTACAAGTGGAGCTGTTCAAAGTGCAATAGATGAACAGAAATCAGAGTCAATATCAAATGGAAGGTGGACTAAAAATTACCATGGCCCAAAAACAAGAAGAAACAACAGAGTCATGTACCTGGAGCAGTTGGTGTGGAGACGGGAGGCCTAACAGCAGGCTCTTTACTTTGAGGTGGACTTGCTTGTACAGATGGTGGCATGTTTCCTTGAACTGCTGACGGTGAAGGAACAACCTCATATGGTGGTGATAATGCTGTAGGGCTAGGACTTGGAGATTTGGACTGTTCAATGTCTTTAATCTTCTGAGGAGTTGGAGCTGCTGCAGGAGGTGGTAATATATTTGGAGGCTGAAAGGATGACCCTGGATCATGAAAATCTAATCTTTTGGTTAGATGATCACAAGAATATTTAATGGACTAAAAATGGGATTACCATTTGGTGCTGCTGGAGAACTTGGGGCAATGGTTCTCCATGAATCTCTTGAGCTAGGTGTTTCACTAGGGGAATGATACAAATGTAACTTTGCTGGAGATGGGGATACAGCAAGCCCTGAAAGAAGATAAAGGAGTATCAAATACCAGTCAAAACAAATTGGGAAGGTGAACAATTACATTAAAAAAGCTAAACATTAAGGAAATTTCGTATGAGATTTTGATAGATTTACATAGTTATGTTTGTTAACTAGCAGTTACTTAGTTAGTTAGTGTTGTTCGCAGTTAGTTAGTGGGCTAAGATAGAGAAGAATCAAGGAGGATTGCATATAAATAATAGGAGAGGTTAAGAGAGAGGGGACTTGTCATTTGAGAGGAGTTTAGGGCCTTTTGGCATTGGGAGGTGCAGACCCTCCAAATTCTGCAGTGTGTTCTGTAATTTGGGAGTTGCTCCCTGTATTTTCATAATAAAGATACCAGGTTCCTATCAGATTTTCAGAGATACTATCTCCATCTGATGGTAGGTTTAGTGCTTTGCTTCCCTCTCCATGATGGATAGGACCAAGTGTTTCTGCTCTAGGAGGAATGACAGGAAGAAAAGCTGGAGATGGAGATATAATGGACCCTTATAGAAGGTATTATCAGTTGGAATGCCCAAAATTTCATGAGGAAAAAAAATTATCAGCCAGCTCAAAAACAATCAAACTTGTCAAATCAGAAGACCGATTGATCAAGCAAGCATATAAGATCAGCATCAGTTTAACATTTTTGGAATCTTGGTATTTGTTTCAATATTTGTCTTCTAGTTGGTTTTGAAGTGTGCCTGGGTCGAGATAATCAAATTTGAAATATATTTAACGAATCTGTCCAATTTTTTTAAAAGGTAATTGACTAGACTTCTTCATTCTTTTACATCTGCAGAGACGTCTGATTCTTACAGAATGTACTAGCTTCCAACAATGGCTAATTACAAAGGTACAAGAAATCAAGAAACAGGCCAAAAAAACTAGATGAACCTCCACATCATTGAACAATTATGAGAATTACAAACATAAACCAATAAAATGTATAAGCAGCAATGCATATGCTCTGCAGAATAAAGCAATTATCCCACATACAACAGGCGTGACTCACTGAAGAAACAAATCAGTAATTCTCAGCCACTTCAGCAGCTGGAAAATTATGAACCAATTAAAAGCATGGTTAAAAAGATTAAAGCCGGTTGCATTGTTCTAATTTACCAATATCATTGGTTCTAAACTTCTAATAGCATGCTCTATCTTCCTTCTTCAATATATACTAACCAAAAGTAGGTTTTGTTAGGAATGCAACAGGCCAACATAAAGAAGACATCTGGTGTTCAATTTAATTGCAAAAATGAGCACAGATGTCTAGGTTCTCTGTGGTTTATATTAATATAACAACATCGTAAAGTGGAAGTATGTTGAACCATATCAAACACCTCTAGCTTAAGCATAAGATTTTTTTTCCTATCACAATCTCTGACAGAATCTGCAGAAGTTTACAAAGGATTAACTTCAACGAAGAATTCTAAAGACTAAGCAAGCACCTACCTTTGGATTCTTGGGCTGCCACAACAAAGCCAACGATGCAGAGCTTCACCAGCTTCAGCATCAAAGCCAAAACCGCCTTCATCCCATTCCAATCTCCCAAGTACAACTAAACTACTACTTCCTCAGTAGTGATGCAAAATAAATGAGAGAATAAACTACAGATTTTGAAGAAGTTGGTATCTTGAAGCAAGAACAAAAGGATACTAAAATGAAGGCCCACATATAGTGACACCAAAGCAATGAGAGAACACCCAGAATTGTTTTAGGTGAAAAGGACAAGACCCAAAACATATGTTTCCTGAAAACAATAGTTTGGGCATTGGCAGAGTTTAGAATATTCCATGGGCGTAGAGGTAAAAGTTGAACTCTTACATGTGGTTAAAGTTGATGCGAAGGTCGGAGCACAATAGTCAACAAAACATGTGAATTCAGTATTCACAATTCAGACACGGTTTAAGAAACATCACAAAAGTGGACAGAGAGGCTACCAGGAACAATTGGACTAAAGTGGTGTCTTAGTGGAGGATTATTATTAATTAACAAATTATTATTGCTTCTTGTTTCAGTTCAATGGAGGTTGCCTAGTTGCTTTTCTCCATTTTCGTTAGTTCCCGTTGCCCATCTTGAGATGGTGATTTATTATTAATGAGTGCCTTGTAGGCTTGTACCAAAATAAAAAAGGTGCGCCATGTGGCGGAGCCTTGCTCTGACACATCATCAGTCACCCCACATGTTCTCATATTTTAATGGTTAATGGTTTATGTGACAAACAATAAATTATATCATGCAAGAAGTTAAGACAAGTTTTAAATGAGAAAGATCCAATCACCCCGACAGTTTTGAGCATGTATTAAATCACAATAAAACTATTATACAAAAGTTTATGTTAAAGGTATTTTAATATTTTTAATTTTTTAAATAATATACTCACACAGGAATTGTTCGGGCAGTTATTAACCCCATCTCACTCGTTTAGGAAAAACAAAACGAGTTGAAAATTGTGTAAATGGAAGTTGGTGAGAAAAGTCCATCCATCACTCCTTTGGGAGACAAATGAAAAATGTGGCGCCCGTGACACTCTTTACAATGGACAGAAAGCAAGAATAGCAGAATACGATTTCTTTTTATGAGTTGACAAATTATCAAAATCAGAGATTATGAGGAATTAGAATATTAGATTCTAGCTGTGGCCCCTTTAAACTAAAAGCTTTTTATGGCAGTTCAGATTGCAGCATCTAATGAGCTTTTCAGGTTGGTTATTACCCAAAATTGGTCTGTGGATTTAACGAACATTGCAATTATAAAGCAGTGATTTTCTTTTTCATGGCACAAACGAAAGAAAGTTGGAAGACGGGCATTGAAGAGGCTAAAATTTGTTCGGCATTATGTGATGAAATTGACTGTTTGCATCACATGAAAGTTTCTGATAAGGTACTCAAATATTTAATATGATTTCAGGTACGGATGAAAGAAAATTGGGGACCAAAAGAAGACAAAAGTATGATCATTAAAGGGTGAGAAACAAGAGACGCACATAAAGAAGTAAAGAAGGCCCTACGAGGATAAAAACAATGGCAGCTCAGTTTGTCACCAAGGGCTGTATAGATTTGACGGCTAATAGTTTTATATCCCACTAACAAAAAACCTCCGTGATTGTTTTTTTGGATTGTAGTGAAGAGCACAAGCCTCAAGATGACGGAGGTGCTGATGTCCGACTGTGTAGTAGCAATCACGCTGTGGGAGCTTTGCTGTCCCGTCCACATGCACCATGGCACCACAACAGGATTCATAATGTGGATCCATGAGTTCATCGGTAAACTTATCAGAAATAACTTTGATTAGGGATATGTTTATAACTATTTTGAAAAAAAAAACAGAAGGAGAATGAATGTTTTATTTTAAAATTAAGAAATTTGTACGATATTTATAAAAATAAAAATAATATATTAAACTTAAATTAATATATTATTTTAATTTTTAAAAATTGCTAAATCGGAAAATATTTATTAAAAATTCAAAATTCAACTCTTAATAATACTGTAAAAATTTGTTTCGCAAGCATTATTATATTGAGAAAAATGTTATTCATATGTTTACTAAATGTATATACTTAATGAGATATGAGAAAAGAGAGAAATAAAAAAATAAGTTATAATATGATAGAAACAGAAAAACAATAACAAAAATCAGATGAGAATAATGCATAAGTATACAAATATCATTGTTATGTTAACAGAATCTAGCTAAACGCCTAAACCTAAGACAATGTTTCCAGCTTCCAGGCACCACAGGATGAAATATTTTACATAACCTCAGTAACAACGAGAAAAAAAAAAGTAATTTTATACAAGACACATATAGAACTTAACTTTATTTTTAAAAAAACTGCCACTTAAACCAAGGTAGAAAATGCACCATTTGATGTGGATAACTTTTTTTTTATATATTCAACCCATACGACTGGAACATTTAACAATATTTTGCAGACATCTGCATTGTTATTTACGTAATTAAAACAATATCATGCAATAGAATCCGTCTTAACCAAGTGATGGACTCCCATAATATACGAAACGGGGTTTTGCGAAAAGCAACACATTGTTGACATCTACCAACAGCTTCCTTCGGGCACCAAAACAGTATATTGACCAAAAAACAGCATAACAGTATAGGGTCGAGGCTATCCAGTCAGCAAATCAAATTTGCAAGCTTGTTAATCTACACAAAAAATAAATGAAGGCTCACAAGGCACAAAGAGAATACACCCACAAACCCTTTGTTTGGTCTTGAAGTCGTAAAATGAACTAAAAGGTGCAAAATGTAAAGAACGGCGAATACAAGGCACGAAAGACCTGCGCACTCCTTTTTCTTACTACTTACTCCACCCGCTAAATTCATTAGTCTTGTTCTTTACTTTTTACCCTTGGTACCATTCCTTGCTGTTTCAGCAAATACTCTTAACTTTCATAGCATCACCTTTGGGGTAAAAGAATTTCATCCAATTATCCAAGCCACGTGCAAGAACATAATGAATTGCTACCTCCTTTCAAATATATACATAGATATCATTTTTTTGTCGAAACATGGATATATTTCTGCTCTTTCCTACGGTTATTTTCTTAGGTCTTTTTTTTGGGTCCACGTTTTGTGAGGTCCTTCCAACAAAGCCTAACACAAGAAAATTGGGCCTCCACCAGCCCAGTGGTTTCTTGACTCCTGTCATACAAACTAATGTCCATTGAAGCTGAGTGAAGTGGCTGAATACGATCCTTCAGGGCCACTGGGCTAACATTAAGTTAATGGCATCAATACAGCAAACATTTAAAATTGGATAAAAGCAGGTTGAAAATGCAGTACAATATAGTCCTCAGATTATGCATACGGCCACCAAAAAATACGAATAAAAAGGCACAGTAATTTTATAACAATAAAAAAAATAAACAAATACCAAAACCACCAGCGTCTCGGAATTGAATTTCCATAAAATGTTGAACCGACCTTTGAGAAAATGCACAAATTATACAAACTTCAACACTAGGCAAATG
This sequence comes from Canavalia gladiata, assembly GCA_037954105.1. Lineage (NCBI taxonomy): Eukaryota > Viridiplantae > Streptophyta > Magnoliopsida > Fabales > Fabaceae > Canavalia > Canavalia gladiata. Next base: position 37,156,371 of record CM075662.1, on the reverse strand, counting down.
CAAGTCCAAACCTTGTAAGATCTCAACATTGAATAAAAGGATACTTACTACCTGAAAATTGAAACAAATCTCTTACCCTCAACTTCCCTGCCTCTCGAAACAAATACGGATACCTCCTCAATTACGTATACAAAGCAGGTGAAAAACCAGCCTGTTTCAAAACTTGACTGCAGCAGCTGCTTGTTGACTGATGCATATATCCTAAGTGCTAAAATAGATTGTTCGCCTGACAGATAAAGAATAGCAAGGTTGAAGCGTCTATATAATGTTCACAATAGTCTCAAAAAAAACACCACCCAGGTTTAGAGACACAAGGTATAGGAAGTTTAGGAAAGTAAAGTGAAGCTCACCACAGGAACTACTGATTAAAAAAGTTACCAACGGAATTCCAGCAGGGACTATAAAGTCTCCTAAGCACCAATCCATGAATTAAAAAAAAAACTACAACATCAGATGCTTCCAATAATCAAGCAAGCAGGAAGTCCATGGTTACAAAATTAAACAAGTATGCACCTTTCAGTTCCGCATTCAGCACCTCAGGCAATAGGACAATAACCGACAGATGCACAAGGAATCGCCATACCATTGATGCCATTGCTGTAAATTGAGAATTCAATGTACGAACAATCAACAATTAGGATCATACTTTTGAAATTGGCTCTTGAAATCTTCAACAATTTTTGTTTCTTTATCTTTGCTATGTTTGTTACTCCTCCAATCTGCATTGTCTGCCATATTAAGCAACCCAGCAAGAACCTGATTCATGTTTACAAGTATTAACTCTTACTGATAAATACAAAGAGTTGTAATCTTATAACAAAAGTATGCTTAGCATTGATGAACTCTTTTGGAAAAAGAAATTATCAAGAAATATATTGATATGATTCTATATTTACTCAGCATGTCACTTTTGGAAGGCTACCTCACGTCCAAATTGAGCAGGAAATCTCTCTTTCTCTTCAACATGATGCAGCAGAATTGTGCCTCCTGGGACTTCAGCATAGAACAAGCTTGAATTCCCATCAATTTGTGTCTTCAAAAACTTTCTTCCATCAGAAATGTCTTCAACTGAGTCACATTAAAGAACATAAGAATGCAGCAGAAGCCCAAAAAAGACTCAATGAATAAAAAAATGTAGAGCACATTCCCAAATAAATAAATTGCAGTTGATTTTCTTATCAAGTCAGGTAATCAGTGAGAGAAAAATGGTAACAAGGAAATGACAAGCAAGTTAAGGGGGAAGACAGATTAAGAAGACTTGATGGATCCAGGTCCAAAGCAAACTGCATAAGTATTGAAATATGAAGCAAGCGCAGAAGATTAATGCTTACATTTCTTGGTCACAAATTCAAATCCCAACTTTTGTGCAGCTAAATTGAAGACTTTTTCAACCATAACTGCTTTGGAAGATGGAATGGGAATGGCCTACATAAAAGGGTAGAATGTTAATGACAGACAACATAAAAATACAGTCAATCAAATAAAACTTGAACTAATGTAGTCATCGAGGAGAGAAAAACAAAGAAATTTAATTAACAAACTACCAGTGTTAGAGCTAAAAATAATTAACTGACAAAACAGAGAACGGAATGGATATATAAAGTGGAATTAAGCAAATTATATAAAAAGGGGAACTAGACAAGCAAGAAAGGTAGGGAGGAGGGAAAGGCAAACCAGCTCATTAAACAAACGAAACTTTCATGTCCTTGCAAGAAATTCATCTAGCTTTGAACTAGTAACAAACTTTCTACCTGAAGATTGGCATGAGTGCCACGTATGGAAGCCCACTCAAAAAAGATGACTTCCTTCTCTTGGTTCTTGCAGTACCTCTTGAGACTGTTTTGAAACTTAAAGAGCTCAATTTCAGATTCAGAAGACAGAGATAAGGTACTAGGCATATGCTCAACTGGTATTATCAGCACATGGTCTTCAACAAGTGGACCTTTAGCCAGTGCCAAGTAGTAATTTTCCCCAATGCTTATGATTAAATGCGACTCCACATTTGGGCTTGACAAGCAAAACCAACATTCTTTTGATCTGCAGTTGTATTTTAGGATAGATTTGTCAATGACTAAAAGCCCAAAAGTTCAAGTGAACAAGGAAGAATCAAATAAACAAATACAAGGAATAACAAGACCAAATTTTTATTACCTTGGTATTAATGTAGCACAGAAAATTACAGCCCAATTATCACTAAATAACAAAATGTACATTGATTACAGAATATATCAAGTCCAAAGACAAACCTGCTAGACCTGGTATTTTCAGATCCAGGCCTCCTGGAAAGATGTCTATCTCCTTCATCCTGTAAGCTGTGCTTAAAGTTGCAATCTGGAACCCTTTCACATTTTCCCTTGTTTAAAAAATCAAAACAAACACCTCTCATAGATTGCTCCCTTGCATCTATATCATGTCGAAAATGGCACTTCTCTCCCCGTGGACAAGAGCCAGAAGATACAAATTTGAAACACATCTTATTACCATATCCAGCTTCTAGTTTCTGTCGCTTTTGAGAAACATCATATCTCCAATGTTGAGAATCAGAGATAGAATCACTGGATTTCCTGGTAGCATCGTCCGGAGAAGTTCTTCTTTCCACAAATGTGTATGGTGATAAGGTGGTATTTGTGGTTTTCATGGCAATCTCAGTTGAAGACATAGTGGAAGCAGGTGTGGGGGAAATTGCATGAATAAATTTCTGGAAATGTAGAAAGCAAATAAAATGTTAAAGCACCGGAAATCTGTTAACCTTTTTGAGAGACAAAAAGGCAAGTTTATTTTATGGATAAGAAAATGAAGTATTATCAGAAATGACAATTCTAGTAAACTCTAAAAACACTATAGGGGGAAGCAGGATGGCCGTTATTTTTAAATATTATAATACAAACTAAATGATTTATACTGCACATATAAATTCTCAAAACAAATACTTTAAAAGAAATTCCTGATAAATAATAAGTGACAGTTTACACACAGTCACCATCAATCTAGGAGCAATAAGAATGTAGTTACGAAGTCAAAAGTGGGGGAGAAATCACAATTTTACCCAAAAGAACACCATAAACACCACTGGTTCAGGGGTAAAACTTAAAAGTGGGTTTTTGAAGCTTCTATTAAAGGAGCACAGCTATAGCATGCAAAAAACCACTATTTTGGCTGTTATGGCTGCAATTGATAACTGCTGCACTATTTAATCTTGTAGCAGCCCACGGCTGCTGCGCTCCATTATAGCCTGCTATTGACTACATCCTCCCTACCTCCTCTCCAGAAAGTACATTTGTATATGATATACATGATAAACAGCAATTAGTGACACACAAACACTCAGAAGACACATGTGCATAGTAACTCACGGGCATTCCTCTAAAGAATAAAGCACTTTCTAAGCATAAAATTTCACAAGTATGACCCAAACAAAGAATCAAGCTGTCAAGCAACGACTAATTAGTAACCACTATTAACATAGGAAAATGTTAAAGAATTAATAAATTTCAGTTAAATAAATAAAGGGGGGAAAGAACAGAAATATGCTAAAGAAGAATAGTCAAACCTGCTTATCTCTATTTCCAACAGGTGCAAGCCCTATGAAACGAGTGACATGCACAGCATCGTCATTGGAATATGGTTCACGGGAATAGTATATACCTTTAGTGCCTGCAATGTGATAGCTACCAGGAAAAAAAGCACAAGAAAAAAAAAATTGCAATGATCAGAGTAGGCCTGCTTTTACAAAGGCTACAAGAGATTCCACAAAAGGCAAATTTTGGATATCAAATTCCTCCAGCAATTATGACAAATCCTGATCTAGTGAATAGGAGCTAACCTCCCACAAGCAAGTTTTTCATGATGTCCCTTCCTAGTTTTATAACTTTAATTAAGCTTCTGGTTATCAGTCCGACCAAATCGTTTTTTCTTTTTACCATTCATGAGATCACCATTCCCAGTTACAAATAAAAACAAAATTTAGCCATCCTACAACACATAAACATGGTAGAACACAAAAAGTCTCTCAATTGAACACGGAACCAGAGGACCTACCCTGTCAAAGCATAAATGCACTATCCAACCAAATATTATGAAAAGAAATTTATGCATACAACAGCATTTGCTAAATATAAAATGCTTATCATTAACCACGACAATAGTACTGCAAATGAAACTTTCAACATGAAAATCTAGCTGTTCTCTATCTAACAATTACCGTGGTTTGATCTCTTGTACCAACTCAGATACGGTTGAATCACTGCCTACAGAATCCGAAGCTCCAGCAGGAATGTCCGAAGCAGCAGCTCTATTGGTGACCCCAGTCGGCCATTCATTAGTAATAATGAATCAAGGAAGTGAACAAACAAACAGAAACAGATTATTTGTTAGAAAAGTAAGTAGCAAGTGGCATTGATGCCAGCACGATGCAAGAGTGATGCACATCAATTGAAGGATATGTCAAGAACAAATCAACAATTCCAGGTTCCTCAGCAATTGCTCGCAAGGCATCAACGTCATCTTGAGTGTAAGTTCCAAATTGTTGAACATTGGATGATTTCCTACCAGATAAATAGGCCACAGATAATCCTACAAATAACTGAATAGATAAGACACCAAAAGAAGAAAGAGGAACAAGATGGTGGTGAAACAATTTATATACCGAAGAGGGAGAATTTGCCACTGCCTTTCAACCAATACAAGTTATCGCAAATCTTGAAGCCGTCCATCTTGAAACCACGGTTAGCGGAGTCCTTGGAAGCTTTCGACAATATTTTAGGGGCGGAAACGCCGTAGTCGCCGATGAAGTAAGTTGGGAGGGGAATCTGGGACCCACCTTCAATGTACGCCATTAACTCGTCCACATGTTCCGGTGAGTCCGGGAAGAACTGGCCGACGCAGAACAGCGCGTCGAATGGACCTGCAGATTTGTTAACCTACAGCAACATGAACTGGACTCAGCGCCGCAGCACGGAGTAATGGTAAAAACCCTAGAAAGGAATAGAGAAAAAGGAGAGTGACCGATGAGACGCGCTTGTAGAGCTGGTTGAGGTGGCCTAAAACGTCGCCACAGAGTAGTATTCGAGGAGCCATATCGAAACCACAACGGCGAAACAGCCTTGACGGAGGTGGATACCGCGCTCCCAATTCAATTCCCGCGTAGCTCTTAGCTTACAGCTATGTTTGTGTATGTGATGATCCGTAGTTCAGTGAAGCCCAGTGGAGTAACATTTTAATTAGTTTATTGTTCGGATTCATTATTCACAAATAAATAAATAAATTGTTCGGATTCACAAAGAATAATACTTCCTCTGTTTTTTCTTTTAAGAAATTCTTTTAATAATGAAAATAATATTAAATTTAAGTTTCATTTTTAAAAATTTTAATATTAAATATTTAAATTAATAATATAAAAAGTGGATGAACATTATATTAACGTAAATCTGACAAAATAAAAAACATAAAAAACTTAATAGTTATATATCTAAATAATGTATAAATTTTTTAATTAACATAAAAATAAATTCCGATTTTTTCTTATAAAATTGAAAATACTATTATTCTCATCATAACTTTCAATATTTTTTATAATATTTTCTCATAGTCTTATTTTATCATGTTGCCTATGTTAAACCAGATTTTCTTTATTTATTTATTTATATTCTTGGTGTAAATATCATTATAGAAAATATATGTGAAAATAATATTATTTTCACAAAAATGTTAAAAAATAGAATGATATTTAATAGAATGTATTCTGTCTTCTTTTCAGTTCATTCTTGTTTCTCAAAATTTGTTTGTCTAGAAATATGTATATATTTTAGTAAAGATAATTATATTGAAGTTACAAGTATTTACATTATGACGTGACTGATCTTTTAACAAGTTTTTTTATTTATTTATAAAATTTAATTTGAATAACTAAATATATATTATTTAAACCAACTATCCATTAGTTCTGTTCTTACAAATTTGAAATGTATGTGATGAATTAAAATCAACTTTAAATTTATAACTGTTAAAATCCTTAACACATTCACACACGTATGGGTACAAGATATCCGATCACGTTATTGTATGTCTTATGAAGTTATGATAAACTAATCCCATTGTATATAACTAATATAAGCCATTCCATGTGTCCAAATTGACAAGGCAGGTCAAAAAATTGGAAGTTATCTAAGAATATGTTTGATATAGTATTTTAATTATTTGAATTTTTTTTAAATATTTTAATTTTATTTGACAAAGTATATTTTTTAGTAACATTAATGTTGTTTGGATAATTATTAACGTTTTTTGAATATGACTTTAAATAGTATTTAAGGTATTTATCTTTTATTTGAAATTTTTTATATTTATATTTTTATATATTTTTATAATTTATTTTTCTAAATCTATCATCGTTTTATTTTTTTAGTAATAATACTATTAATTATTGATATATATTTCTATATTGTTACAAAATATAGTTTTTTAGATCATTATTTGAATATTGTGTTATTTATTTCAATTAGTATATTATTTTAAAAATGTTCAGTTTAATTATTATGCTATTTACTTTTTTGCGTTATTATAATGTTTATTTTAGTGTTATAATAAAATATTTGTTTTTATTGATAAAAATTAAATGTATAAAAATAATTAATTTTTTTAATATTATTTAAAAAATTATATAAAAATCAAAAATAAAATTATTTATTTATTTTAATTTTAATATATTTTGTTATTAAGAATTAAATATATCATGTTTATCAAATTGTTGTTTAACAATTAATTGAATTTTTATATATTATTTTATATTTTAAACTAATTTTAACAAACATTCTCAATTCAATTAGCTATTTTTTCAATTTTTAATTTGTATCTTTCACATTGTTAGTTAATTTTTTAACTTTATATTAATTTATCCACAATTTTTTCAAAACATTCTTGTTTTATTTTAACTTTTGTTTTCTCTTCAACCAAACACCAAAAATAAATCATTATCCAGTTATTCTCTCCTCCCTATCCATGATGAAGTTTGATCAAATATCTTAAAAAATTAAATAATTTTTTATATTTATAAAAACCAATCTTACGTGAATCAAATAGATATTACAGATAAGATTTTTTTACTATAATTATATATCAAGAAGTTAAATCTAAAATTTTGATTAGATTGTGAATTGATTCACATGTTTAATAGTAAAAATTAAAATAATCTAATAACATGCTAAAAATTTAAAATTGCATAACTATAATAAATAAAAAAGAGATAAATGATCAATACTTGCTTGTCAAATTTCAACAATAATCAGTCATCATCTGGCATACGAAGTGTCATCTGTTCTTTAATTATTATTTTTCTCTAATATTCCAACAACAATACTGTCTACTTTTTTCACTTATTTATTTTTCAACAACCATAGTACCATGCTCAATATATATAATAAACAGATTAACCTTAATGGAGTCATACTCTTCGACAGAATCATCATCTGTTCAAATTTAAAATGATCAGAAGGAACGTGAGATAAAATTAAAAAAATAAAATAAAATAAATTTAAATTAAAAATAAATAAATAAATTATTTTTATTTATTTTAATTAAATTAAATAAAAAATAATTTGTCATTGACTTTTTCTTTTTTTTCTTCTATCCAAGTAAATAACACCCCGTTTATTAAAAGAATGAAAAAGAAGAAAAAATGTACTTTCTTATTAAACATAAATAACAACCGTTATTTTTCACCCATTTAATTGAACAAAAGAATGCAAAAAAAAAATTAATAAAATTACATTTTATTTTTATTTTTAATAAACATGGTGAATATAAATTAAAAGGAGCAAATCAGTTGGTCAAAATAATATCAAGTGTTCGAAGTTGATAAGGATCGATTAACCAACTTAATTCAGTAAAAATTTAAAATAATATATATAAATTTTAAATTTAAATCTTATTAATTTCATTATGTATATTAAGAAAAATTGTAAAATTATATTAATAAATTTTTTTATTGATAAATTTAAATAGTCTAATTATTAAATTATATGATAATATCCTAGCGACTGATTACGTATATAAAATTTTATCGTCATGTGAAGTCTTGCCAGTTTAGAGGGAATTGTGAGGCCCATTCTTGTATACATTTTTTCCTTATTTATTTTATTCTATCTTTATCTTCATCTATCTTACGTTTAATCTGTTAATTTTTTGTATCTGACAGATTAAAAAATCTTGAAATATGAGCAAGGCTTTCCACCCCCACACTACCTAGCAAATGGACATCTTTAACACAAGAATTATTGAAGATTAATCTTAACGTGAGTTGGTTTAGTGAGCACGGAATTAGCTTTAAACTGGTGGTTCGAACTACAATGGAGAGATCTAAGCTTTCACATCCCATTACTTATATTTTCGGATAAAATCTACTTTTGGGGAAATTTTGACACTATGATAAAATCTTGCCATAGTTTAAAGTCGGGATATATGTTTAGATCAATCCATCAATAATGTATTAAGTTATGACAAGTTTCCCTTGTCATTTGGAATTGAGAAATGTGATCAATGATTACAAGTACTTTGTCTTTTCATTTTGGGAGTGTCTTACATAGTAGGAATGTCAATACATTGAGTCATGTCTTAACAAATTTTGCTTTCTAGTATCCAAACTTTACATGGTAGGGGTTTATCCATTACATGCATATATTTATGATAGCTTCGCTTTGTCGACCATCTAATGCACGGGATTCTTGATTTTGACTTAAAAAAAATTTCAAAATTTAAAGCATCATCCCAAATTAAACCGCTAAAGTTAGTGTAATAGTAAAAAATTAGAAATTAAAGAAGTTTATATAAAATTTAAACTTTAAATTTCAACCCTTTTTAAATTGTACACAAAAAATTATGAAATCATAATATAAGGTAGAATTTTACCTAAATAATATATATATAAATTTCTTTCATATTTTAAAAAATTAAATATATATCATTTAAAAAATTATTTATTGATATATTATAACGTAATCTAATTTAAAGATAAATTTATTTGTTCCAAATAATAACAATAATAAATTAGAATGCAAAGGAGAGTTTTTACATTCATTTGCTAATATATATCCTTAATTTAATATTATATATATATACTAAAATATATCTACTCTATGTATAAATAAAAATAAAAAATAAACAACGAGAAGTCTATATTTTTTTGCCCTGAGTTTTTTTTTTATCCACTGAAAGTTTTTCGATCGCATTTTACCATTAAGTAATTGGTTAGGTAAAATTGACAGAAATTTTTTATATTTGTATTTAAGTGTATAAATGTTAAGGATATGTGGTGTTTAAGTGTTAAAACGTGTCAATTCAATTGCTTTTCATTTTTAAATGAAATAGATAATCAACGGAGGAGAAGTTGAAGAGAATGAAATTAAAAAATTACAAAATTTGCATCTCAAAATGATAGGTGAATATAAAATAAAGATTAGGTGTCCCTACTTTAGTTGGACAAGAAAACTTAAACATTAAACTTTAAGTTGGTGTTGGATGAGTTTAAGTAGAAAATTCTTCAACTATCAAAAATTAAATTTTATTATAATATAATATTTGTTTATATACATGGTTAGATTGTGTATAAATATAATTAGTTTTTGGTTTAATAAAAAAGTGTTAATTGTTAAATTATGTAAGGTTAAAATTATGTTCGATCCGATCAACTTTATTTTTTTAAAAATTTTAAATCTAAGTAAAAACAACTTTTTCAAACCTATATACAATCAACCATGCACATAATATGGGTATTCAAATGATCAACAATAAGTAAAAAGAAATAAGAAAGGAGACAATAACGATAACTTGTGTTTTATTTCTTGAACAAGTTTAAAATAATATTGACTAAATTAAACTTACAATTAAAATATATACATGTAAATGAAAACATAAAAAGTAGAATAAATTATAAAAATAAATATATATATATATATATATATATATATATATATTAACTTTTTGTGTTTATCTCTTGTGTGTAAAACATTTCAAAAAAGTAACCCTTACTTTATTTTTTTAAACTTTATTTATATAATGTTGACTTGATTACCATCTTCGCTCACTATATTCATAACTGATCACTTTAAATTGTAATATTTTAGCCTTTTAAATTGTTTCATAAATGCTTTATTACTTATCATATTTGTAACCTTAGGGTTCAAGTTTTATTAATTGATCCAATTCTACTATATTCGACCATCATCCAAGGACATATCCTATCCTATTTAATAAAAAAATATAATTTTTTACTAGTATAATCACTCAACCAAAAATGAAGGTTATAATTTTAGGTTTTTTCAATTGACATCGAATATTCTCTACTTAAATTTGTGACTTAGAAAATTTAAATTTAAAAAATTGTGGATTAATAAGTGGTTAATAATGTTTTGAGGTGGAAAAATTTGATGGCAAAATTTATTGAACATCGACAGTGACAACCATAAATTTCAAAAAGAGAAAACGTTTTGGAGTGATATGAGAATGACAAAGATAAGGATGAAGTCTGAAATATTCAAAGAATAAGGGTGAAGCCTGAAAGTTTCATAGGAATAATTGACTAACAAAAGACAGAAAGAAAATAAAACCATGTATAAATTATTGCTCGGATACATCTTTTGATAGAGAATATTTTCAAGATCCATCTCTAATTGATTAGCTTACTTTTAACTGCTTGTGGGTACTCATCTCAATTCGATCTTCTCTTCTACCCGTCTATTCATATCATTCACATGTTGGTTACCGAAGATTTTGATGGACAACTGGTTGTCCACCCTATCATACCTTTTAAAAAATTTTGCTTAAAACCCAACATAATTATATCTATTAGAGCTATTAATGATAATCTTATTTTTATTCCACACAATTTTTTACGCTCAATATTTATTGTAACAATTGTTAGAATAACATGACAATTTTAACTGATTTTGGTAGAGGAATCAAAATTAATTGTAGAAGAAATTTTCTCTTGTTAGAACTTAATACGTGGAAGCAAAATATCGGGGTATTCTTATCTCGGCATGAACATATCATCTATATAATTTTTTTTCTTCTTATTTTCTATTTTTTCACTGACTTTATGATTTTTTACTGTGTTGAGAGATGAGAAATCTCAGTCTAAATCCTATGTAGTTATGATTTGTTTTTCATTTCATGGATTGCTTTGCTACTGCTTTAAAAATCAACAAATCAAATCGTATACATGCTGGAAACTCCAAAGCGTCATCATCCATGCGTTAGTTTTCAAAGTACGTGGTCAACGACAAGTTAATTTTATATTTGTCGAATCATAACACGAGTTTCATTTATGTTGCGTGGCAAATATATTTTTTTAACATAAATCCTTCAACAGTGCTTAATCCATTCGTTGCAAGCTTTCTCAACTCAATCCGAATGCACAGTTTTTGCTCAGAAAAGGTTGGGTGGGGATAACTTATCAGCATAACTTAAATTGTTGTTGCTATTAAAAAAATGTTTTAGCTACAGCTTATGAAAATTTTCTTCTAAAAATCTCATAAAAGATTATTTTCCCAACTTAATATAAATTTGGCCATTTAGGTTGGATTATATTTGATTTGTCAGAAATGTTTTTGTTTGTGGCAGTTTCTTTTAACGGCTAAAATTAACTGAATATGTTTTTCTTGTAGTGTACTGTGATCTTTACAAAATTTTTATTGACAGTGGCGCGTGTAAGATAATTGTTGCGTTGAATTTGTCTGAACCAGTTCTCGGCGAACGGATAATAAAGTAGGTTTCAGTTTCATTTGATGAATAGTGATTTGTGCCTTTGTGGTGACGCAGTGATGGTAAAATTTACGGGCAAGTTGGTGAAAGAAAGAAACAATGGATGTCTATGTGGATTTATATGTAAGTGTATATAGAAAATAAAAAATATTCAATGTTTAACACGTTTAAAAGAGATCATGAACAGATAAAATAAAATAAAATTTTTTAAATTTTAAAAATATATGATTAAGTGGAACAAAATAAAATATTTTACTAATAATCTTTATTGCTATATATTTCGTTTTTTCATTGATGAAAATTATATAAAAATCTTGTGCTAATTGTAAATTTTCTTTTGTAATATTGAGTTAGGACTTTTTTTTTTTCTTTTTACTTATTTTTTCTTTCACTTGTTTCAGATTGACATTACAACGAATCAAGATATATTGAATCTCTAAATTAATTTTTTAAATAAATGATTTATAAGTATATTATCATAATTTAATTATTGTTACAACACACTAATTTTTCTTTTAATTTTGAATTCATCTTCAAACTCATTTACACTTTAGATATGATTTAAAGCAAGAATCAACAATTTTTTTAAATTTTTTTACAAGCTTGTTTTCTTTAATATTTTAAAAAAAATTAAAAAGTATTTATAACATGGTTAAAATATATTTAAAATGTTTAAAATATTATAAAAATTCATTTGAAAAAGTGGATTTGTTCATACTTTTTAGGCCCGATGAGTCATTCATAATTAATTGTTTCTAAACATTATGAAAAATCATTAACGTTTTTGGCCGCCAGTTATACTTGAAAAAATATGCTAACCGCACACAGCATTAGTGTATTTAATATATTAATTTTTTTTAAATTATTAAATATATTTGATATTATTAATACATTTTGTCATAGTTTTTAATAATTTTTAATTTATTAATTTTTAAATGAGTATTTTAAAAATACTTATTAGTAAATGTTTTTTTAAGTTGATTTTGTTATTCCCTCACTTCTTGATTCTTGAATTTTGTTGGTGTTAGAAAAACCGAAGTATGAGATCTTATATCACTGTCCTCAAGAATATTTACGTTGGAATAGAATTTAATGGTATTTTAAATGAAAATGAATAACTGATAAGTTTTAAAATAAAACTCAATAAAATTTAATAATACCGGTAAATTTTATAATAAACACTCAATAAAAAATAATAATACCGATAATTTAATAACAAAATCTCATAATATATTTTTTGTTCATAATCTTCAATATTGAGCGCAAACAGTTTTCGCAAATTTTAAACTGAGTTAACTCAAATTTATGTGTCCGAGATACGTTTCTTATTTACAAGACCAATAAATACTTCACATATAAAGGCTAAAAAAATCTTAAACCAAGTAATATGAAATTTGATCCCTTTTAAATATCAGGCAAGCTCATGGCTGTATTTGTTACAGCCTTTAATGGTGACAGTAGACAGCAGATCCGTAGATGAATGTGAAAACACTGACTCTGTTGGCCAAGTGTGTGGTAGGGGCACATGTCAGATATTAGTGTGAACATGGAAACATTGACAATTCCACATCCCATGCAACAAATTAATGAAAAAACTCAAACCAAAATGTTTCTCATTCATTCATCATCCTATATGGGATGCATCAGAGATGTATGGAGATAAAAATAAAAGAGATAAAAAATTTAAAGAAAATAATATAATATATAATAAAAAATTAAAATATATTAAACTATAAATATTATTAAAATATATATTTATCATTATTCAAACTCAAATACAAGTTTCCTTATATCATGTTGGCATCACAAATTTCACTTGCCCCAAAACAGAAACATACGGTCATTAAATGGCCGCAAGTTGGTGATGCGCAGCCCCATAGATTTTTGTGTAATTATTCCGTTGCAGTAAGTTTGTACCGTATATATTCTCTAGATAATATCTATAGATTTAATAATAAATATTATATGACTGAAATTAATAATATTTTAAAAATAAATAGATTATTATGTATCGATTAAATCATAACTATTTATCATTTCATTGAATCAATTGTATAATATATTTAAGTTACAGAAATATTATAATAAAATTTTGTTTGAAACAAATCGGTAAAAAGTAACGTCCAACTTGAAAGACATGATTTAATTGAGTATGGATTATTGTATCTGTCATTTTTTTTTTTCGTATATAGAAATTGAGAAGCTCTTTACTTTGATATCGTTATGAAATAAGTAATCAGTTTTAAATAATTAAAATTACAGTTTTCATATTTTACTTCAAATTTATTTTTCTTTAATCCTTTTTTTTTGTCATTACTATAGCTTTGAGGTGTAGAGAAGCATAACGAGCTTATCAAAAAGAAAAAGGGAGAAGCATATATAAAATATAATGACTTAAGATGTGATGTGATTTGGGGTTTGGCAAGTGAGGGATCGTTGTTTTTTGTGACCTTAAGATAAAGAGGGTGATGTGGTGGTGGAGGTTTTGGTGTGGGTTGCTGTCAACAATGGCCGACGAAGACATATTTGAAGGTTTTGGCTTCATTCTGATGAAGTGTGAGGTGTTTACTGCTGTGGAGGTTTGATAAGGATTTCAGCACTTGTGGTGGATCGCAACGCAGTCAGTTTAATGTAATGACCATAGCTTCAATTTGAAATGATGGTGCCATGTAAGGCATACGGTTCTCGTTTGAGATGATTACACTTAGGATGAAAATAGGTTAGAATAGACTTAGATTTTATCTATTTTAAAATTTTAATTTAGATATATTATCTGTTATAAATTTTTTGTTAATGTTAAAATCCAACCTGATTTAAGATACATATCAAGTCAAGCAATATATATAAATAATTAAAAAATTTACAAACCTTTTTAAAAATTTATAAATATTTTTTTTAATTTTATGTAAATTTAATATATTAAATAAATATATTATTAATTAATATACAATATATAATATGATATAATGTAATAATAAGATAAATTATAAAATTATAGATTTTATTTTATAAATTTAAGCTTAATTTATTTATTTTAAAAAATTCAATATCTGTTTAGTAAATAGATCATATCATATATATCAAATTTTAAATAGAAAGATTGTAAGTTCTATCAAATGAACTTATTTCTATCTCTAGATTCAATATTTCATTTTCATTTAAATCGATTCTAGAAGGAGAGAAAGAATTAATGTTCTCTTGCAAATTTTTATTGCTGCTGTTTTAAAGAATCCCTATGATGGTGGCGGGTTTCGATGAGGGTTTGGAGCCCTATCTCTCAGAGGATGTCAATACAAAATTGGGAAAACATTAAAGTTAAAGACCTTAAACAATAAGATTGATTCTCTGCTTAGGATTACTCTCTAGAAACACATTCAAAGTATGCTTTTGGGGTAGAGATAAAAAAAAAGGCTTATAAATAGGGATGAGATTATACAATAATTGTTTCTTTTCATAAATTTAAAAACGTTTTTCCAATTATTTATGCAACTGGTAAAATATATTATTATTGGTGATTTTCTATAATCCATCCATAGTCCAAAACTCACTTGGACCATGGCGTATTTTTTCTACATTCTTGCAAAAATATTTTTTTTTATTTGAAAAGTATTTTTCTAATTTTTTTTTGACAAGTTTTTGTTTACTAAATTTTAGATTACATTTTTCTTTGTGTGTATTTATATGAAAAAATAAAAAAATCATAATTAATATCATATGCAGTGTTCTTTTTTATGTTTAAAAATAAAATTTTTTATTTAAGATAAGCTGTCTGCAAAAGACTGACCTAAGTTGTCCAATAAATTATAAAAATATTTAATTAAATAAAGTCAAAAAAATATAAAATTTGAGCCATAATTTAAAAGATGTCAAAAATTAAATTAATTATTATTAATTGATGATTCTTTTAGATAATAAACATGTTTTTTTACACACATATAAAAAAGATTTTTATCGAAAAAGTAATCTCATCGTATTGTGTAAATAAAAATATTTTTTCATAGAAGATACCAAATTCATAAATATCCAAGAATCTAAAGTTTTCGATATTTAAATTTTAGTTTCAATTCGTTACAGTGAAGTTCTGTATGCTCATTTAAAAGGATAAAATTCTGGTAATTTTTTTATAATATTAAAATTGGAAACTGTGTTTCAAATTTCTTAATATCACTTAGATCAACGCCAAATTCCTTATCATATAGAAAATGCATTATATTGTTCCAGCTACTTTATACCACCATATTGAATAGGTGTTTTTTTCTCCCATCGACACAATTCTTCTACATGTTTTCGTTAGTTCAGTAAGTACCTGTCGCAATCGTAATTCCGACGAGATGACGAACTCGCTCAAATTTGAAAATAATTTTGATTGATTGATGTGGAGTCGCCACCAAATTTTTGTTCAAGGGAAAAAGACTTGTAAAAACCCTGACTCAAGGATGAGATTCGAAGTTCGGGAGTCGGTTACGAGTAGGGAAGGTGTTAGACACCCCACTCGCCTGTTCCAAGGAACAGTACCCTTAAACTGAGTGTGCGATTATTTGAAAATAGTTGGATCCCTTAATTAATTTGAAAATAAATAGGTTGATGGAGGTTAGCCTGACAGGACTTGATCCTGCTCCTACGTATTCTCCGGTGCAATGGGAAATTCAAGGCTTACGTAGTTCTGGTTTAAGAGACTTGATCTTTTGAAGAAGTAGAGGGGTGATTTGAGGATAGGATTGATTTTTGAATAGACTAAAATTGCATACTTGCATAACCCAAACCGTCGTAGGCCGTGAGTGAGTTTGCACGAATTATAACGCAGAACAGCAGAGAAGGCTGCCTGTTCGTATTACAATCCGTTGTACGAATCTTAGAGATTTAAAGTAGATATCTGAAATAGACGTTTTCTAACAGAGTTAGTAAATAGTGATTTTCTAAAATTTATGCTTGCAAAATCCAAATCGTCGTAAGCCGCATTTGGAATCCGCGCGAATTGAAACACAGGACACCAGAGAAGGCTGCCTGCTCGTATTAGGATTCGTTCTTATGTAATTCTATGAGAAAGAAAGTATAGGCTTTAAAGGAACAGGATTTTGTTGAAAAGGTCGTCTACGCGAAGTTCAAGCCGTCGTAAGCTGCGCTTGAGTTCGCACGAATTCGAACACAGAACAGTAGAGAAGACTGCCTATTCGTATTGGAATCCGTTCCGATGAGGTCCCGTGAGAAAGGAAGTGAAAGTTTTAAAGAAAACAGGAATTGGTTGGAAAGTCATCTAGGCGAAGTTCAAGCCGTCGTAAGCCGCGCTTGAGTTCACACGAATTCAAATACAGAACAGCAGAGAAGACTGCCTGTTCTTATTAGAATTTGTTTGGATGAAATTCCATCGGAAAGGAAGTAAGATTTTTAAAGAAAATAGGAATTGGTCTGAGAGTCGTCTATGCAAAATTCAAACCGTCGTAAGCCGCGCTTGAACTTGCACGAATCCTAACACAGAGCAGCAGAGAAGACTGCCTGCTTGTATTAGGACACACTTAGACGAATTCCTATAAGGAATAATGAGTAACACGGACAGACCGGAGCATTTTGTGAATAAAGGGTAATTTGCGGACAGTTGCCTCATAGGGGTTGGTTTTAGCTAGGTTCCTCGCTGCCAAATGTCCAAATCTAGCAGATATGTTGCTACAAAACAGAATCCGTACAGACGACCTAGATTCTCAAATCCTTAGGCTGATATGAACTTTGTTTAACTTAGAAAAATAGTGTGTTGTGATTTGGGAACTGCAACCAGAAACTATTAGTAGCTAGTTTGCGTTTCGTTTTTTTTTTGTCTTAGATTGATGCTAATTATGGTTAGCTTTAATCACTGATTTCATAATTGGCAAGCTTCTGTCACCCAAGATACAGACAACACTCAATATGACCAGACTTTACCGTTTTTCTGTTCACCCACCCAAAGATTATTTTATTGAATAACATGACCTGAGAGTTGTCGATGTTATAACAGGTTCTAGACTTGACCTTCCCTTGCTACTATAACGAGGATCAAGTGCCTATTATGACCAGTCTTGTGCAATCTGGTCAACCATATCTTACAGGACATGGTTCTCAAATGAAGGCTTCTCTTATCTCTAGATCCTCTCCCATCCTTGTCTTGGTGACAATCATTCCTGCACTACCCCTATCATTCACCTATCATATTGCATTAGTGATTCCAGGGTGTGAGGCAGCTAAGGCTTCTTGAGATCTGTCACAGACTAGGATTTAGCTTGCTAGTGATTCTGCTGCGTTGCTATTAGCTTGCTACGGCAAGCCTTTGTACAACCTGGACCTGGTCCTTTTTTGCTTCTTTTAATGTAATTTTTGGACCTGAATCAGATTGTGCTCAGCCAGAGATTGATAGAATACCCTTTCACATCTAGTTTGTAGTATTACTTTCGAATCTAGTGATATCCAATTTGGGCAATCACTCACCATTATTTTGACTGCTACATTTACTGACCAGGTGGCTTGAAGTATCGAGAAAATACCCATCCCAGGCACAAACTATTAGGTGAAATATTGTGACATAAAATCAGAGCCAAGCTTCATGGTTTTTCTGAGGTTTGCGAGGTGAAGGAAGAGTCTTCAGGCATTTACCGTAAATCCAGGACAGAACTCAGGTTCAGGGGGGTCAAATCAGGAGAGTAGCAGGTTTCTGTAAACATCTTATAGACCAGAATCAAACTACAAACTCAAAGTTCCACATAGAGGTTTTTTCAATCTAACAGAAACTGGTGGATAAAAATAATCCTGGATGCTTTTCTGGTCCAGCACCTGTTATGAGAGTTTGTATGGGGACGAAGGATTTTTTATTTGACATACGTCGCATATCAGTTTAGCAGAAGTTGGCTTCAACCAGTTGGAAAGTTTTAGATCAGAATCAGGGCTCAAACTCTAGTGGCCAGCTCCGTTCACCAAACAGGAACCAACGTAGAAGAATGGGAGGTTCTTACAAATTCTAACACAATAGCAAAAATCAATTTATGTAGAAGATTTGTATATTTAGTGCATTGATCAGGAGCTGATCTCTAAGTCCACCCACTTTTACCCAAAATGACTCAATGTTTACATACTAATACTTAAACTACACATCAGCCAATGATGTTTTCGAGTCTGAATTGGCAATCTGCGGCAACCAGACCAAAGAATTATATTCTTACTGATGAGTAGCCTAGTTAAGTGTCTACATACTTTGGCTAGGGGACCAGGTCCCTAACCCTTTTGGTGCCTAGACTGTGGTTAGCATACCAATGTCAGCCTATACTACATTTACTCATCCTCATTTTCCTAAATAAACTGAATCCCCTACGGAATCCCGAAATTACTTGAAGGTCTTAGCTGCCTTTTCGATCTTATGTTGTGAGCCTGTGAGGACCCCAACTCGTTCCCAAGTGATTTAAATCCTTTGCCTTCTGTCAAGCTATAGGAGCAGGGTTTATCCAAGGGAAGGACAATAATTCTGCAGAACCAGCCCGCTCCATATCCCATTGAGTCAATTATGTATGGGTTGACTTGTACAAGCCTAGGTAATTGCACAGGTATCCTACTCATTAATCCAGATTTGTGCATTTAGACTTTGGACTACTAATCCTGTGATCAAGCGATGCATTGCTAGATGCAACGCTAGATATTAATGATCCAGACACCACCTTTTGAACCCGAAGTAGGATTTGAACTCACCTTATACCATGACGCAGAACATTGTGCTATAGAAAACCGGTGTTTGTATGCATTCAATCAAAAAGAACAAGCCTTCCGGATATTAGAGCCTAATTAATCCTTAAGGGACTCCCCGCCTTGAACCTAGCTACTTAATCTTCATCCTTAATCTTCTTTTTTGTTTTTTTGTTTCTTAAGGTTTAAGCCTTGCACTAAATACCCCGCAGATCCCACACAATCCCTGCAACCTTCTGGTCAGCTAAATGGTGTAAGGAAACATAGTCTAGCAAAATTTCTACCTGGGCTAAATGGATATTTTCTACAGAACCTCGGATGAACAGGGGTACCAGCAATGACCCCCTGACGCACTTAACTGTTGTTTAGAAGTTCCTGGTATGGATTTCTCTTCTAACACCCCTTCGAGGGGCTCCTGGACATCTGAATTATATCAGTCCCCACTGGTTTATACATTTTCTGTTCCAAGATTGGACCTATTAGACGACAGATAACGTCAATTTTGCTTCCTTTTAACTTTTTCCTTCCTAGCCACAAATCAGGCCCTGTGCGAATTAGGCGTTGAGGGCATATTGCAAGAATAGCGGGAAATTCCCCCACTAATGGATGCAACTGTGACTTGTTAGGACTGTGTATAGACTTAACATATTTAACATTTAACTCCACTCCTGATTTTCAGATAGACTGAACCCCCCCTATGCAATGATATAGGGAAATTTACATGATGGATGGGTATTTGATTAGAAATAAGATGGCTGGAGCCACTACAGCGTGGTTAAGCTTTCGCATGAATGATCCTACCCCGTACAGTCGACCATAGAGGCCATTATATAGGTGTTGGTTGAACTTAGTTTTTACGGGATCCATTAGTCGAAAGCTTACTCATGGGGCCCCCAGTGACTGTCCATGTATGCCACAATAGTATGCTGTCTTAGTTCAAACGTCAGGAGTTTATCATCCCCAAACTTAGGATTCTAGGGAAAACACTATCCTGAGGACAGGATGATTCTGCAGCTATGAAGGTCAAGGATCTATAATGCTATCCTATTCACATTGTACTAAGCATCCGCATGACAGATAACGCCATGACTTTGACTCACTTGAACTATATCCAAAACTTTTCACAAACACACATGAGCTTATCAGACTTACGACTGATACGCACGTGCATCAGTAACGAACACTCAGCATCATAATTCGCACAAAATCAATTCCAACAATCAAGTAGCAACAGATACAACTGAATTAGATTCACAACCTATACAATAATTTCCGCAAGGATCAGGTAGCGTATGAACACTTGCGCGTCATGAATTTACGGATCCTATTATGCAATATTGAGAAAGGATGAATAGTCATGCAGAAACAACATCTGATAATGGATTAAAGGGAATCGAGAGAACTCCAATTGGTTCGAGTAAATCAGATTGCAAATTAAACATATAATTAGAATCTCAACCTCAGATTATCCCTTGACTATATTCACTTCGATTTCTAATCAAAGATAAGCCAACAATGAAGGAACACAACAATTTAGGTACGAAACAAAACCAACTCAGTCAAGAACACTAACCAGGTTATAATATAGACTCGAAAACAGTAGGAACTTCTCCTCCACACAACCGATTTGCCGGGAATCGATGCAGAGAGAGGAGCTTGGAGAGGTGCGGGAATCCAAGAGGTATGGAGCAGATGAAGACGATCGCAGAGAAAACCACGATCCCAAAATTCGCGGAGAGAAACTTCCCAAGACTTCTAATTGCGATCCCTGAAGAGAAGCTCCTGTCCCCCCTTTCTTTTTAAAATTTCCTTTTTATATCTTGTGCTTGACTGTATTTAAATATTCTACCTGCGGTTATCCCTTTAAGCTTGGTTCTAACCGCCTTTGCTAATCTTTCCTTCTTCTTTCTTTTTTCATCCCTCTCAAGTTTTTTTATTATTATTATTATATATATATATATATTTTATTATTATTATTTTATTCTATTTTTATCTTATATATTTATTATTATTATTATTATTATTAATCTAAATTGGTTTATCTCCACTCGGACAAAAAATGGTGCTCACAGTTTGCCCCTCTTTACTCATCTCCTAGCAGATAATATAGAGGATGTCTTCCTCGATATTATCATGATTAGGAGTGAGTAAAGACATGAGCAGCCTTTGTCCGAGGTGAGAGCCACGGCTGTTACCTGTCTTGTCACTAGCGTGTGGCAAGACACGCTCTTATTGTTTGGAATGAAAGATTGACTCTTCACGACGACTTTGGCCTGCGTATACTGTGCCTACACTAATTTACTGGGTATGTCTTGATGGCTTAGACGAAATTTAAACAGGGTAGGTCTGAATACGCCAAGATGCTGAAAGTTAACAATGCAATGCCTAAATAGGCTGGGCAAGAATTTAAACATGGTAGGCCTGAATAAGCCGAGATGCCGAAAATTAAAATGCGGTGCCTAAATAGGCTGAGCAAGAATTTAAACATGGTGGGCCTGAATAAGCTGAGATGCAGACAATTAAAATGAAGTGCCTAAATAGGCTGAGTAAGAATTTAAACATGATGGACCTGAAAAAGCCAAGATGCAGAAAAAAACATTGCCTAAATAGGCTGAGCAAGAATTTAAACATGGTAGGCCTGAATAAGTCGAAATGCAGGAGATTAAAATGCAGTGCCTAAATAGGCTGAGCAAGAATTTAAACATGGTAGGCCTGAATAAGGCAAGATGCAGGAAATTAAAATGCAGTGCCTAAATAGGCTGAGCAAGAATTTAAACGTGGTAGGCCTGAATAAGCCAAGATGCAGGAAATTAAAATGCAGTGCCTAAATAGGCTGAGCAAGAATTTAAACATGGTAGGCCTGAATAAGCCAAAATGTAGAAAATTAAAATGTAGTGCCTAAATAGGCTGAGCAAGAATTTAAACATGGTAGGCCTGAATAAGCCAAGATGCAGAAAATTAAAATGCAGTGCCTAAATAAGCTGAGCAAGAAATTAAACGTGGTAGGCCTGAATAAGCCAAAATGCAGAAAATTAAAATGCAGTGCCTAAATAGGCTGAGTAAGAATTTAAACATGGTAGGCCTGAATAAGCCAAGATGCAGAAAACGAAAATGCAGTGCCTAAATAGGCTGAGCAAGAATTTAAACATGGTAGGCCTGAATAAGCCAAGATGTAGGAAATTAAAATGCGATGCCTAAATAGGCTGAGCAAGAATTTAAACATGGTAGGCCTGAATAAGCCAAAATGCAGAAAATTAAAATGCAGTGCCTAAATAGGCTGAGCAAGAATTTAAACATGGTAGGCCTGAATAAGCCAAAATGCAGGAAATTAAAATGCAGTGCCTAAATAGGCTGAGCAAGAATTTAAACATGGTAGGCCAGAATAAGCCAAAATGCAGAAAATTAAAATGCAGTGCCTAAATAGGCTGAGCAAAAATTTAAACATGGTAGGCCTGAATAAGCCAAGATGCAGAAAATTAAAATGCAGTGCCTAAATAGGCTGAGCAAGAAATTAAACATGGTAGGCCTGAATAAGCCAAAATGAAGAAAATTAAAATGCAGTGCCTAAATAGGCTGGATTTATTTGACAAAATTGGTATTGTTTGTTAGCGAGTTTTGAAAACCTCTCTTTTTTATTAGCAGAGTTGGGCCTCTTCAGCTCCTTATAGCACGACCCTCTAAATCTGAAGCAAGCTAGAATAAGAGATTTCGTCTTCTCTTGTTCCATGTCTAGGAATTCAGCCAACCTACGACTGTGCTGAACAAGATGCATCACTTTGATCATTGGAGAATTATTAGTCATGAAGAAATTCCCAAACCAAACATGATTTTAATGTAGTCTCGAAATAAAGTAATTGCCATCTCATAAATGCGATTTTGAATTTTATACACATATCTGATCAATGATGATACCATTAAACATTGGGTAAAAACGGAAGTAAGGGAGAAAATTTGGTCTTGACATATTGAGATGTATCAGAAGACGTAGATTTGAGAGATGCGAGGTCTTGACCGAAGCCCACGCTAGTATTGTATTTCCGCAACATCTTCTATCTCAACAATCCCACTTCTTAAGAAACCGGAATTTGCCCCAGTGTTGGTCCGAAATTGTGCGTACTGTCCCCAAATCATTTCCTTTCTTGCCCCTTTTGCCCCGGTGTCGGCAAGGTCCAACTGTTTCTAACTAAAATCTGTCGCCTTTTCCACAGATTTGCCCCAGTGTCGACAGGGGTTCGGTCAGTTGATCCTGCCTTCTTTGCTATTTTTCCTTTTCGTCTGGACCGCTCTTGCGGGTTTTCGGTTGGTCCTGGCCTTTTGCATAGGCCGCCCTTGCGGGTTTTCAGCCTAGCGAGTTTTTCTGATTTGCCCTAACTTTTGCCTAGGTCGCCCTTGCGGGTTTTCAACCTAGCAGGCTTTTTCTGATTTGCCCTAACTTTTGCCTAGGTCGCCCTTGCGAGTTTTCAACCTAGCGGGCTTTTTGATTTGCCCTAACTTTTGCCTAGGTCGCCCTTGCGGGTTTTCAACCTAGCGGGCTTTTTCTGATTTGCCCTAACTTTTGCCTAGGTCGCCCTTGCGGGTTTTCAACCTAGCGGGCTTTTTGATTTGCCCTAACTTTTGCCTAGGTCGCCCTTGCGGGTTTTCAACCTAGCGGGCTTTTTGATTTGCCCTAACTTCTGCCTAGGTCGCCCCTACGGGTTTTCAACCTAGCGGGCTTTTTTCTGATTTGCCCTAACTTTTCCTAGGTCGCCCTTGCGGGTTTTCAACCTAGCGGACTTTTTGATTTGCCCTCCCTTTTGCTTCTCTAGGCATAATACCTTTTTACAGCATCTGAATTAGTTGGGTTAGGTAGATCTTTTCCATCCATATCTGCTAGAATTAAAGCCCCTCCTGAGAAAACTCTCCTAACCACGTACGGCCCCTGGTAATTCGGAGCCCATTTTCCTTGTGATGCCTTTTGTACTGGCAGCACTTTCTTGAGTACCAGATCGTCTTCTCGAAATTGCCGAGGATGAACCTTCTTTTCAAAGGCTCTCTTCATCCTCTTTTGGTAAAGCTGCCCATGGCACATTGCTGTCAGCCTCTTTTCATGGATGAGGTTTAATTGGTCCACCCGGGTTTGAACTCATTCCGCTTCTTCTAATTTCGCCTCCATTAAAATCCTTAGTGAAGGGATTTCTACTTCAATGGGAAGGACAACCTCCATTCCGTATACGAGTGAGAATGGAGTTGCCCCAGTAGACGTGCGAATCGAAGTACGGTAGGCATGAAGAGCGTAAGGGAGCATTTCATGCCAGTCTTGGTATGTTAGCACCATCTTCTGAACGATCTTCTTGATATTTTTATTGGCTGCTTCTACTGCCCCATTCATCTTTGGTCGATATGGGGAAGAATTGTGATGCTGGATTTTGAATTGATCACATAACTCTTTCATCATTTTGTTATTTAAGTTGGTGCCATTGTCTGTGATGAGTTTATTTGGTAACCCATATCGGCAAATTAATTCCCTTTTTACGAATTTTACTACCACACTCCGGGTCACGCTGACAAAGGAGGCCGCCTCCACCCACTTTGTGAAATAGTCTATGGCCACCAGTATGAATTGGTGTCCGTTGGAAGCCTTGGGCTCAATTGGTCCAATGACATCCATACCCCATATTGCGAACGGCCATGGTGAAGATAACACATTCAGGGAGGTGGGTGGTGCATTGACATTGTCAGCGTATATCTAGAATTTGTGACAAGTTTTGGCATATTTGTAGCAATCATTTTCCATGGTTAACTAATAATACCCTGCTCTGAGGATCTTTCTTGTCATGGCGTGTCCATTGGCATGGGTACCAAAGGATCCCTCGTGGACCTCTTTCAAGATTTTGTTGGCCTCTGTTGTATCCACACACCTAAGCAAAACCATATCGTGATTCTTTTTGTAGAGGATTTCGCCATTAAGGAAAAAGTTTATGGCCAACCGACGCAGGGTTCTTTTGTCATTCTCTGAAGCGTCGACAGGATATTCCCTATTTTTCAAGAAACGCCTTATGTCATGGTACCATGGTTTACCGTCTGACTCTTCTTCGACCAACTGGCAGAAAGCTTGCCGCTCCCGGTGTTGAATTTGGATAAGAGGTATGTCCTCGTCGCGGTCAATCTTAAACATAGAGGATAGGGTAGCCAGGGCATCTGCTAGCTGATTGTCCTCCCTAGGTATGTGAGAAAATGTGATCTCTTCGAAGTGTTCCAACAATTCCCTAATATAGGCTTGATACAGAATTAGCTTCGCGTCCCTGGTTTCCCATTCTCCTTTGATCTGATGAATAACCAGGGCGGAATCGCCGTAAACCTGCAAATGTTTGACTTCAGCCTCAATTGCTGCTTGGATTCCCATTATGCAGGCCTCGTATTCAGCCACATTATTGGTGCAATCAAAGGTTA
The DNA here is from genome assembly GCA_037954105.1 of Canavalia gladiata. Lineage (NCBI taxonomy): Eukaryota > Viridiplantae > Streptophyta > Magnoliopsida > Fabales > Fabaceae > Canavalia > Canavalia gladiata. The sequence goes on along the minus strand of CM075662.1, from coordinate 37,130,493 downwards.
ATCTGGCTGTAATGGGTACATACTGGTCTTCCGGGGAAATTAATATGACTCTAATACCATGTCCCATTATATTTGAAGCACCATCAAACATCATCGTCCATTTTTCCTTTGTCTTTTGTTTCTCCAGACTATACACTGCCAGCAGATCTTCATCGGGGAATTCATGCTGCATAGGCTGGTAGTCATTCAAGGGTTGTTGGGCCAGGTAATCGGCGAGGGCGCTACCTTTGATTGCTTTCTGCGTCACGTATATGACGTCATATTCTGATAGCAAAACCTGCCACCGAGCGATCCTTCCAGACAAGGCGGGCTTCTCGAAAATATATTTGATTGGGTCCATCCTGGATATCAACCAGGTGGTGTGGCTCAGCATATATTGTCTCAAACGATGCGCGGCCCAGGTTAGTGCACAGCAGGTTCGTTCCAACAGGGAGTATTTTGCTTCATAATCGGTGAACTTTTTGCTCAAGTAATAGATCACGTGCTCCTTCCTTCCTGATGCGTCTCGTTGGCCGAGCACGCACCCCATGGATTTATCAGTCACTGTTAGGTACATGAGTAGAGGTCTTCCGGGCACCGGGGGTACGAGGATCGGTGGGTTCTGTAGATAGAGCTTGATCCTTTCGAATGCCTCTTGACAATCTTCATCCCAGTTCATGGGTTGATTTTTGCGCAAGAGCTTGAAGATTGGCTCACAGGTAGCTGTTAGCTGAGATATGAACCGAGCAATATAGTTCAGTCTCCCCAGGAATCCTCGAACCTCCTTCTCGGTTCGCGGAGCGGGCATCTCCAATATAGCTCTAACCTTGTCGGGGTCGACTTCAATCCCCCGTTCACTAACGATGAACCCTAGTAATTTCCCTGACTTCACTCCAAATGTACACTTGGCTGGATTCAGTCTCAATTTGAATTTCCGGAGTCTTTCGAATAATTTTTGCAAATCATTCAAGTGATCATCTTCAGTTCTGGAATTGGCTATCATGTCGTCCACGTATACTTCAATTTCTTTGTGGATCATGTCGTGGAACAGCGTCACCATGGCTCTCTGATAGGTGGCTCTGGCGTTTTTTAAACCAAAAGGCATGACCTTGTAACAGAAAGTTCCCCAAGCGGTAATGAAGGTAGTTTTCTCCATATCCTCTTCAGACATCTTAATTTGGTTATAACCTGAAAAGCCATCCATGAACGAAAAGCATGAGAACTGAGCCGTATTATCAACCAGCACGTCTATATGAGGTAACAGAAAGTCGTCTTTTGGGCTTGCCCGATTCAAGTCTCTATAATCTACGCACATTCGGACTTTTCCATCTTTCTTAGGGACAGATACTATGTTTGCAACCCACTCCGGGTAATTTGCAACAGCCAAAAAGCCAGGATCGAATTGTTTTCTCACTTCTTCCTTAACTTTCAAGGACATTTCTGGCTTCATTCTTCTTAACTTTTGTTTAACTGGTGGACATCTAGGTTTTAAGGGCAGTTTGTGCTCGACGATAGACGTATCCAACCCAGGCATATCCTGGTAAGACCAGACAAAAATATCGTTGTACTGATGTAGCAATGCCATTAGCCGAGAGCGGTTATCTCCCCTGACGAACGAGCCTATTTTTACCTCTTTCTTATTTTCTTCTGTCCCCAAATTTATTAGCTCGGTAGACTCTTCATGAGGTTGTATAGACTTGGATTCTCTGTCTATCAACTTGAGCAATTCCTCCGGAGGTTCGTAGTCAAATTCAATTTCTTCATCCGCTTGATTATTGAGACAGTCAAAATTGCTTGATACAATACTAGCGTGACTGGTATTAAGTGGGTTATTTTTGGATCTGCGTTATGGAAAAATGAGTGAAACGGAAGTGAGACACGGGGTATTGGGAAAAAGCAAGAGAAAATAATCATAAGAAAGTTCAATCGTATTATATTGATCAGAATGTGTACACAATATTGTTCTATTTTTTTCAAAAATGTATGGCAATTACAAAATTACATTGAGACCGAATTAAAAGTCATGGGAAGTTCAATTGTCTCCCAATTGCTCAATTCTTGCCCAGGCGGGCAGGCTGTCACTAAATCATCAATGCTAGGCATCATCTTTCCTTTATCCAGCATGGCCACAAAATCTGGGGCTTCGTACCCCGCGCTCCAAAAATCCTCTGATAGGTGACGCAGAGGGACCCTCTTCCATCCTTCTTTATCCTCCTTAGTAGGCTTATACCCAAGCCCATATCGGCGTTTGTTCTTATTCAACTGTAGGGGTTGGATCAATCCCTCTTCATTTTGCCCCAGTTTGCCTCCGGGTTTAAACCCATTTTTCAACATTATCTTGGCCATCATTAATAACGCTTTTGAAGGCCGAGGTTGGCCTACCGCTTCCCCTTCCTTAATAGTTGTGACATTAGCAATCTCCAGGGCTTGGAAGTGTGTTTCCAGAGCTTCTTCTGCAGCTTCAATATAAGGAGGATTGGTGGGTTTACTGACTAAAAAATCCTCCTCGGCCGAGACGATAATCAACCTATCGTCTGTGATGAACTTCAGCTTTTGATGCAAGCTGGATGGCACAACTCTAGCTGAATGTATCCAGGGTCTGCCCAATAAACAGCTATACGCAGGCAGTATGTCCATGACCTGAAAGGTCACGTTAAAGATAATTGGCCCAATCTGAACTGGAAAATCGATCTCCCCTATGACTTCCCTCCGAGACCCATCAAATGCCCTGACGACCATCGAACTTGTCCTTAACTGGGAAGCTTGGTGCGGCAGCTTAGACAGAGTTACTTTAGGCATTACATTCAGGGATGACCCATTATCGATTAGCACCCTCGCCAGGATGTGGTCCATACATTTTATGGATATATGGAGAGCTTTGTTATGTTCGACCCCTTCTTCAGGTATTTCGTGGTCGGCAAAAGTGAGGAAGTTATTGGTTGTTATATTGCTCGCGATGCCCTCAAACTTCTCCACTGACAGGTTATGCACCACATGAGCTTCGTTGAGTATCTTTAGCAGAACCCTCCGATGAGGCTCAGAGTTCATCAGAAGTCCCAGTAATGAGATCCTTGCTGGCATACGATTGAGCTGCTCGACCACGGTGTATTCACTTTGCCTTATCATCTTTAAAAATTCACAAGCCTCCTCATCAGAGACAGGTCTTTTCAGTTCCTCTACCTCGTCTCTTTTGCTGATTTCTGGCTCCGGACCAGCCAAGATCGCCTCACCGCACGGCTGTTCCCTTCTTTCTTCTCTAGGAGTGTAGATGCGGCCACTCCTTGTCATGCCACCGATACCAGCTATATTTACAATATTTGGTATTGAGTCAATGGTACCTTCAAGCTTGTCTTCTCCGTCTTTCCCTCCAGAAACTTCTACATCGTATTTCCAAGGTACTTCTTTGTTGCTATGGTATGGGAAGGGCCCAGGGATCTTTATTGTCACAGGTTTTAGCCCACTTGGGGTTGGGACAGTGGTTTCCTCGGTGTATTTGATGATCAATGGCCTGGGGCATCCTGGGAAGGCCTCATTAAGCATATTTATTTCCAGGTCGATCTCGATACAATTTATAGATGGCCCCGCATGATTGGGCAATGGATTGCTCCCTACATTCGGAGTATCTTTCTCAAAATTGAGCCACTTCGCGTTTATCAGGCTCTGGACCTTATATTTCAACCCCTGACAGTTTTCGGTAGAATGTCCTATGGCCCCAGCATGATAGTCACATTTTGCTGCCGGGTCATACCACTTCAGATACGGAGGTTCCAATGGCTTCATGGGGCATGGTGCTATTAAGGAATTTTGGAACAATCGGGGTAGCAAGTCGGTATAGCTCATGGGTATTGGATCGAATTGCACCGGCTTTCTTTCATTATTTGCCCTTTTTTGAGGTTGGTTAGTGTTTGGGTTGGTGTTTTGATTCCATGTTTTTTGTGATGGAGGTGGCATGGCTTGTGATGGTTGGGCTATGAACGAGGTCGTGGGTCGGAAAGATGCAGGAGGTGTGTAGGGTGGTTGGTAGTTAGGCTGGGCTGTAGCTACCATTTGAGGGTATTGGGGCGGATACTGGGGCGGATATTGTGGCGGATATTGTGATGGATATTGTATCTGATAGTTGGGGGGTGGTGGTGCATTCGTCGGACAGTGCGGGTCGTAAGTGACGAAGTGAGTTTCTCCGTCTTTCTTTTTCCAAGAATTGTTGGCTGGTTTTTTCGTATTCACGTTACCAACCGTATTGTGGACGATACACCCTCGGCGTAAGCCACTCTCAATGCGTTCTCCAATCAGTACCATATCAGAGAAACTGTCTGACACGCTTCCCACCATTTTATCGTAAAAAGGAGCCGGGAGGGTCTCCATAAACATGCTTATCATCTCCCGTTCGAACAGGGGTGGCTGGACTTGAGCAGCTAGTTCCCTCCACCTCTGCGCGTACTCCTTGAAGGTCTCCTCTTCTTTCTTAATCATATTTTGTAATTGGGTCCGGTCAGGGGCCATCTCGATGTTGTATTTATACTGTTTGAGGAAAGCGTCGGCGAGGTCTTTCCAAGAGCGGACATACGCCCTTTCCAACTGCGTATACCAACTAGCTGCTGCTCCCGTAAGGCTGTCTTGGAAGCAATGAATCAGCAGCTTATCGTCATGGGCGTGAGAAGCCATTTTTCTGCAATACATGGTCAAGTGGCTTCTTGGGCAGCCTATCCCCTTGTATTTTTCAAATTCCGGTATTTTGAATTTGGGCGGGATTACTACATCAGGGACCTAACAAAGGTCCGAAGCATCTGTCATCCCGTAACCGCTACCCTTGATAGCCCTGACTCTCTCCTCCAAATGTTGCCACCTGCCACTGAGATGGGCTTCCTGACCAGAAGGATTTGCCTGATTTTCATTTCCTGCCTGTCCTGTCGGAGGAGGATAAAGGTTAGGTTGAGTGGTGGCAGAGCCATAAGGATGGGGTGGTGGTTGTTGTGGGTGTAGTGGATATGTGGTTACATGGACGGAGTATGCGGGATTCTCAGTGGTAGTGGTGTTCATGTAGGTGTAATTAGGGATGGTGTTTTGAGGGAAAGAGGCAGTGGGGTTTGTCTGCGATGGATATGCGGTAGGGTTTATGTGGTGATTGACATGAGGGTTTGTGTGGTGAGTGACAAGGGGATAAGTGTGTGAGGGGTAGGTGTGAGGATTTTCACCCGGATTTGTGGAAATACCGGGAGCTTGTTGTGTGTTAAGACAGAATGGGGGTGTGAATCCCGATGGCACACCATATTTTTTATCCACATTGATGTGCTGAGGTCGAGAAGCATTAACCACACCAGTCGCTTCTCCACCAGAGGGTCCCTCTGCGTTTTTTTCCAGCATCTTCATCAGCTTAGCTACCTGCTCTTTCAGGTCAGCCACCTCGTTTCTCAGCTCTTCGTTCTGGGATTCTAGCTCGTTCATCATCTTTGTTCGAGAGCGCATGCTATAAGGATGCCGAGGAAAGCGTGAGTTTGCTATTGTGTTTTCTGAAAATTTTAAATTTAATAAATTATAAATCAAACAAGTGAAATATTAACTTTAAAGTTAAAAATGTGAAGGATTTAGATGTCTCGATAGGCATCGTTTGTTTGCTGCGCGCTTTGAGCATGAAATGGAAATTAATGCAGCGTCAGAGATTAAAGCAGAGTTAGATTTTCATTCAAAGTGCAAGTTTCAAGGTACATTCTGTCCATCTTTTTCCGCTAGAACAATGTATTTCTTCATCCTTAAGATCAGTTCTTTACAGAAGTGGATAAATTCCTCGACCTCTACTGGGGTATGGAGCGGGTGGAGTGAGGTCTCAGCCTTCTTGAGCAATGGTGGTATTTCTTCGATGGCCATGTTTGCCAAGCTGGCTAACCTCTCGAAACATCTAGTCCAATGGTCGGTTGTGTCTTTATACCATCGCATCTCATCCTGGATATCACTAATGCCCCTCTGTTGCATTCTGATTACCTCGATAACCTTCCATCTTTCTTCGTCCACCTCGTGCCCCCATTCGGCTACCAGGTTTTGAATTTGCTGATTTAGCTCTTCTATGTGGTGTTGCAACACGCTTCTTTCGTCCATTATTCGGCTTTTTTCTACTCGTGCTTGATTTCTTTCGTTTGTTGCCTGATCCTTTTCGCGCCTGACCTTATGGACTCGGTCACATCTCTCATTCTTCGGCTTTCCTGTAGAGCTGTATCTTTCTCTTGTGCTCTTATTCCTAATTCTTTATTAGCCGCTTGCAAATTCATGTGGATTTTAGCCGCATATTCTCTCTCTGACTTTTGTTGTTCTCGGAGACTTTCCAGGGCGGCATCTTTCTCTAGATTCTGTCTTTTTAATTCGGCATTTTCTTGTTGGGCCTTCAACAATCTTTCTTCCAACTCATTACTCTTGGTGGTCATGCTTTCCAGCTTTGCTTTCAGTTCTTTGACAATTTCATCTTCAATTTCCTCTTCTTGTACTGGTTGGTTTTCCGAGGGGGCTATTTGAGGTTTAAAAGGCAATTTGATCTGTTGCACTCTTTCTTTGACCCATTGTCTGTATTCTTCTTTGGCTGCACAGCTTCTAACCCCTAATTCTTTCCCTTTTCTGGTGACTATCTCCCAAGCTTCCCGTACCTTTCGAAGAGGTTCCACGAAGTCTCCTTCGTAGTATACATTAAAAGGGGTCAACAATTCTGTCGATGGGGGACCTCGGATGGGATAGGCAAGTTGACGCTGTCCCAGTATGGGGTTGTAATTGATACATCCCTTTGTTCCCATGAGGGGGACGTTGTGGAATCCCTTGCAATGATAGATGACTGAGGTCTTTTGTTGCCATGTTGGCTGCCACCTGATCTTGCCCTCTGTCAAGCTGGACAGGTGCTCTACCCATTCTCTCCCATTCATTTCTTTTAGTTGATAGCACAATAAATCGGAGATGGGACACTGGATTTTCATCTCTCTCTTGAATACATGTGCTGTGATCCAAACATAAAATATAGGTAAGCAGCAGGCTACCCTTCTTTTGTTCTTTCCATAACATAGATCCAACGTGCAGTATAAGTCAGCGAGCAACGCGGGGACTGGGTTTTCAGATCTATTCTTCCGGGCTAAGAACACGCTGATTGCGGCCAAGTCTATGAAGTTATCGACCTGGGGAAATAATACCAAGCCATATATGACCAGGGCGATCACATCCATGTATATCTCCCAATTGTTATTTTCAGGCAAGTATCGCAGGTAGCTCTCCAAGAACTCTCTTGTGAAGCCTTTGAGTGAATTTTTTTCCTGGAATTCTGTGAGGAGATCGCTATCTTGTAACCCGATAGATTGGGCCACGACTCGAAAAGAAGGGGTGTGTTCCAAGTGACTGTAGGGCTTGCTTCCTTCCAGCGGCAAACCGATGATTTGCTCATACTTCCAGGGTCGGGGCTAGCTGGAAGTCCCCAAAAGTGAAGCATCGCAATGGCGGGTCGTAATATTGGACCATGGTAGTGATGGCCTTTTCTTGCACCCTAATCCTTAGCAGTTTTAGGATATTCCCATATTTCTTTTCAAACGCTAACTTCTGAATTGTCTGCAATTTTCTGATCAAAGGCTCCAGACTTGACAAATCGGTCATTTTGGCCCCGATCTTACGTTTTTTCCTCAACTCTGACCCCACATTAATTTCCATTTCACCTCTCTTAGATGCCATCAAGAATCTGATTCCCTCGAAAAAACAAACACATAAAATAATTAGATGTGTGATCGAATAATCTAATGTGAAGCACATAAGTTGAAGCTTTAATGCCAAAAAAGTCAATCATACAACATTAATTTAGATATGGTGAAGTCATGCATAGGAGCATAATATGGAATGATGTGATGGGTATGACCTGACTCGTATTAAAATATGATATGGCATGAGACGGCGCACATCCATCGTGGTGTGGAGCGCTATGCATCGATGCATGATATGAGATGATAATGTCTTGGAATGGGGAAATGATATGCGAAGGATGCTAAAATGCAGGAACTTGATATGAGGTGACGTATATGCACCCAAGCATGCTATGGATGAACTCCGAAGAGTTTCTCTAGACATCACCTCTTCTCTTTCTTTTCCTTTTTCTTTTCCTTCTTTTTTCTTTCTTTTATTCTTTTTTTTTTTACTCTCTTCTTCTTTTTTCATCATCATTTATTGAGTTATATATTTTTTATTTATCTTTCCATTTTCTCTTCTCTTTTCTTTTGCTGTTCGTTACATTCTAACGCATGATGTAAATTTAACATGGTATAGGTAGGCAAGTGCGGTTTACCGACATAGCCGGAAGTGTGCCCTCCTCGTGTCCTATTGTGAGGTTACCTGTCCTACGAGACTAGGATATTTAATGTATGCACTTTCACAAAAGGTGGGTCGTAATCCTGGGATAAATTGGTTACCAGAGCCAAGTTCCGATTCTTAGTGCTTACTGCAACCGTAGAGAAGGCTACCAGTTACAGGGCACTATGAAAAGGACGCACTCTAGCTGAAGTTTTCATGATAGCCAAACGGGACGTGCATCCCAAGTGACACCACTAGACCCCTCTAGTCTTAGGTTTCGCTCAGACCCGGGTACAGGGCCCCACTCATGATTATGCATTATAATGTATGGAGGGCACGTTATTTTTTAGGACACCTGCAATTGGGGAAATCGCGCAGAATATGCATAATATTTTATTGTTCATCTACCCTAGGGTTATACAGAGAATAAGTAGACAAACAAACAAACAAATAAATAGAAAAAATGGACCACACAATCAATAAATCGTGAAAATAAATAAAAAAGGGATCAACATACATTTATACACTCCATTTGAAACAAGAGTTTGACTCTCTAAAAGTCCCCAATGGAGTCGCCATCTGTCGCAACCGTAATTCCGACGAGATGACGAACTCGCTCAAATTTGAAAATAATTTTGATTGATTGATGTGGAGTCGCCACCAAATTTTTGTTCAAGGGAAAAAGACTTGGAAAAACCCTGATTTAAGGATGAGATTCGAAGTTCGGGAGTCGGTTACGAGTAGGGAAGGTGTTAGGCACCCCATTCGCCTGTTCCAAGGAACAGTACCCTTAAACTGAGTGTGCGATTATTTGAAAATAGTTGGATCCCTTAATTAATTTGAAAATAAATAGGTTGATGGAGGTTAGCCTGACAGGACTTGATCCTGCTCCTACGTATTCTCCGGTGCAATGGGAAATTCAAGGCTTACGTAGTTCTGGTTTAAGAGACTTGATATTTTGAAGAAGTAGACGGGTGATTTGAGGATAAGATTGATTTTTGAATAGACTAAAATTGCATACTTGCATAACCCAAACCGTCGTAGGCCGTGAGTGAGTTTGCACGAATTATAACGCGGAACGGCAGAGAAGGCTGCCTGTTCGTATTACAATCCGTTGTACGAATCTTAGAGATTTAAAGTAGATATCTGAAATAGACGTTTTCTAACAGAGTTAGTAAATAGTGATTTTCTAAAATTTATGCTTGCAAAATCCAAATCGTCGTAAGCCGCATTTGGAATCCGCGCGAATTGAAACACAGGACACCAGAGAAGGCTGCCTGCTCGTATTAGGATTCGTTCTTATGTAATTCTATGAGAAAGAAAGTATAGGCTTTAAAGGAACAGGATTTTGTTGAAAAGGTCGTCTACGCGAAGTTCAAGCCGTCGTAAGCCGCGCTTGAGTTCGCACGAATTCGAACACAGAACAGCAGAGAAGACTGCCTATTCGTATTGGAATCCGTTCCGATGAGGTCCCGTGAGAAAGGAAGTGGAAGTTTTAAAAAAAAACAGGAATTGGTTGGAAAGTCATCTAGGCGAAGTTCAAGCCGTCGTAAGCCGCGCTTGAGTTCACACGAATTCAAATACAGAACAGCAGAGAAGACTGCCTGTTCTTATTAGAATTTGTTTGGATGAAATTCCATCGGAAAGGAAGTAAGATTTTTAAAGAAAACAGGAATTGGTTGGAGAGTCGTCTATGCAAAATTCAAACCGTCGTAAGCCGCGCTTGAACTTGCACGAATCCTAACACAGAGCAGCAGAGAAGACTGCCTGCTTGTATTAGGACCCACTTAGACGAATTCCTATAAGGAATAATGAGTAACACGGACAGACCGGAGCATTTTGTGAATAAAGGGTAATTTGCAGACAGTTGCCTCATAGGGGTTGGTTTTAGCTAGGTTCCTCGCTGCCAAATGTCCAAATCTAGCAGATATGTTGCTACAAAACAGAATCCGTACAGACGACCTAGATTCTCAAATCCTTAGGCTGATATGAACTTTGTTTAACTTAGAAAAATAGTGTGTTGTGATTTGGGAACTGCAACCAGAAACTATTAGTAGCTAGTTTGCGTTTCGTTTTTTTTTTTTTGTCTTAGATTGATGCTAATTATGGTTAGCTTTAATCACTGATTTCATAATTGGCAAGCTTCTGTCACCCAAGATACAGACAACACTCAATATGACCAGACTTTACCGTTTTTCTGTTCACCCACCCAAAGATTATTTTATTGAATAACATGACCTGAGAGTTGCCGATGTTATAGCAGGTTCTAGACTTGACCTTCCCTTGCTACTATAACGAGGATCAAGTGCCTATTATGACCAGTCTTGTGCAATCTGGTCAACCATATCTTACAGGACATGGTTCTCAAATGAAGGCTTCTCTTATCTCTAGATCCTCTCCCATCCTTGTCTTGGTGACAATCATTCCTGCACTACCCCTATCATTCACCTATCATATTGCATTAGTGATTCCAGGGTGTGAGGCAGCTAAGGCTTCTTGAGATCTGTCACAGACTAGGATTTAGCCTGCTAGTGATTCTGCTGCGTTGCTATTAGCTTGCTACGGCAAGCCTTTGTACAACCTGGACCTGGTCCTTTTTTGCTTCTTTTAATGTAATTTTTGGACCTGAATCAGATTGTGCTCAGCCAGAGATTGATAGAATACCCTTTCACATCTAGTTTGTAGTATTACTGTCGGATCTACTGATATCCAATTTGGGCAATCACTCACCATTATTTTGACTACTACATTTACTGACCAGGTGGCTTGAAGTATCGAGAAAATACCCACCCCAGGCACAAACTATTAGGTGAAATATTGTGACATAAAATCAGAGCCAAGCTTCATGGTTTTTCTGAGGTTTGCGAGGTGAAGGAAGAGTCTTCAGGCATTTACCGTAAATCCAGGACAGAACTCAGGTTCAGGGGGGTCAAATCAGGAGAGTAGCAGGTTTCTGTAAACATCTTATAGACCAGAATCAAACTACAAACTCAAAGTTCCACATAGAGGTTTTTTCAATCTAACAGAAACTGGTGGATAAAAATAATCCTGGATGCTTTTCTGGTCCAGCACCTGTTATGAGAGTTTGTATGGGGACGAAGGATTTTTTATTTGACATACGTCGCATATCAGTTTAGCAGAAGTTGGCTTCAACCAGTTGGAAAGTTTTAGATCAGAATCAGGGCTCAAACTCTAGTGGCCTGCTCCGTTCACCAAACAGGAACCAACGTAGAAGAATGGGAGGTTCTTACAAATTCTAACACAATAGCAAAAATCAATTTATGTAGGAGATTTGTATATTTAGTGCATTGATCAGGAGCTGATCTCTAAGTCCACCCATTTTTACCCAAAACGACTCAATGTTTACATACTAATACTTAAACTACACGTCAGCCAATGATGTTTTCGAGTCTGAATTGGCAATCTGCGGCAACCAGACCAAAGAATTATATTCTTACTGATGAGTAGCCTAGTTAAGTGTCTACATACTTTGGCTAGGGGACCAGGTCCCTAACCCTTTTGGTGCCTAGACTGTGGTTAGCATACCAATGTCAGCCTATACTACATTTACTCATCCTCATTTTCCTAAATAAACTGAATCCCCTGCGGAATCCCGAAATTACTTGAAGGTCTTAGCTGCCTTTTCGATCTTATGTTGTGAGTCTGTGAGGACCCCAGCTCGTTCCCAAGTGATTTAAATCCTTTGCCTTCTGTCAAGCTATAGGAGCAGGGTTTATCCAAGGGAAGGACAATAATTCTGCAGAACCAGCCCGCTCCATATCCCATTGAGTCAATTATGTATGGGTTGACTTGTACAAGCCTAGGTAATTGCACAGGTATCCTACTCATCAATCCAGATTTGTGCATTTAGACTTTGGACTACTAATCCTGTGATCAAGCGATGCATTGCTAGATGCAACGCTAGATATTAATGATGCAGACACCACCTTTTGAACCCGAAGTAGGATTTGAACTCACCTTATACCATGACGCAGAACATTGTGCTATAGAAAACCGGTGTTTGTATGCATTCAATCAAAAAGAACAAGCCTTCCGGATATTAGAGCCTAATTAATCCTTAAGGGACTCCCCGCCTTGAACCTAGCTACTTAATCTTCATCCTTAATCTTCTTTTTTGTTTTTTTGTTTCTTAAGGTTTAAGCCTTGCACTAAATACCCCGCAGATCCCACACAATCCCTGCAACCTTCTGGTCAGCTAAATGGTGTAAGGAAACATAGTCTAGCAAAATTTCTACCTGGGCTAAATGGATATTTTCTACAGAACCTCGGATGAACAGGGGTACCAGCAATGACCCCCTGACGCACTTAACTGTTGTTTAGAAGTTCCTGGTATGGATTTCTCTTCTAACACCCCTTCGAGGGCCTCCTGGACATCTGAATTATATCAGTCCCCACTGGTTTATACATTGTCTGTTCCAAGATTGGACCTATTAGACGACAGATAACGTCAATTTTGCTTCCTTTTAACTATTTCCTTCCTAGCCACAAATCAGGCCCTGTGCGAATTAGGCGTTGAGGGCATGTTGCAAGAATAGCGGGAAATTCCCCCACTAATGGATGCAACTGTGACCTGTTAGGACTGTGTATAGACTTAACATATTTAACATTTAACTCCACTCCTGATTTTCAGATAGACTGAACCCCCCCTATGCAATGATATAGGGAAATTTACATGATGGATGGGTATTTGATTAGAAATAAGATGGCTGGAGCCACTACAGCGTGGTTAAGCTTTCGCATGAATGATCCTACCCCGTACAGTCGACCATAGAGGCCATTATATAGGTGTTGGTTGAACTTAGTTTTTACGGGATCCATTAGTCGAAAGCTTACTCATGGGGCCCCCAGTGACTGTCCATGTATGCCACAATAGTATGCTGTCTTAGTTCAAACGTCAGGAGTTTATCATCCCCAAACTTAGGATTCTAGGGAAAACACTATCCTGAGGACAGGATGATTCTGCAGCTATGAAGGTCAAGGATCTATAATGCTATCCTATTCACATTGTACTAAGCATCCGCATGACAGATAACGCCATGACTTTGACTCACTTGAACTATATCCAAAACTTTTCACAAACACACATGAGCTTATCAGACTTACGACTGATACGCACGTGCATCAGTAACGAACACTCAGCATCATAATTCGCACAAAATCAATTCCAACAATCAAGTAGCAACAGATACAACTGAATTAGATTCACAACCTATACAATAATTTCCGCAAGGATCAGGTAGCGTATGAACACTTGCGCATCATGAATTTACGGATCCTATTATGCAATATTGAGAAAGGATGAATAGTCATGCAGAAACAGCATCTGATAATGGATTAAATGGAATCGAGAGAACTCCAATTGGTTCGGGTAAATCAGATTGCAAATTAAACATATAATTAGAATCTCAACCTCAGATTATCCCTTGACTATATTCACTTCGATTTCTAATCAAAGATAAGCCAACAATGAAGGAACACAGCAATTTAGGTACGAAACAAAACCAACTCAGTCAAGAACACTAACCAGGTTATAATATAGGCTCGAAAACAGTAGGAACTTCTCCTCCACACAACCGATTTTCCGGGAATCGATGCAGAGAGAGGAGCTTGGAGAGGTGCGAGAATCCAAGAGGTATGGAGCAGATGAAGACGATCGCAGAGAAAACCACGATCCCAAAATTTGCGGAGAGAAACTTCCCAAGACTTCTAATTGCAATCCCTGAAGAGAAGCTTCCGTCCCCCCTTTCTTTTTAAATTTTCCTTTTTATATCTTGTACTTAACTGTAGTTAAATATTCTACCTGCGATTATCCCTTTAAGCTTGGTTCTAATCGTCTTTGCTAATCTTTCCTTCTTCTTTCTTTTTTCATCCCTCTCAAATTTTTTTTTATTATTATATATATATTTTTTATTATTATTATTTTATTCTATTTTTATCTTATATATTTTTTATTATTATTATTATTAATCTAAATTGGTTTATCTTCACCCGGATAAAAAATGGTGCTCACAATAACTAATCTCCAAAATGGTCATGTGGTAATGTATAATTAATACATTAGAAAGGTTAGTGCATTAAATGCATTCTCCAATCAGGTTAGTTTGTGGGAGGGAAAAAGGAAAGAAAGGTACACTCATGTGGAATATAATGTTCGGTGTGAACTAATTGATAAGTATTCATCAACGTGACATGTGAAGAGTAGACTATTGTTATCATATGGTCAACAGTAAAAGACGTACTCATTTAAGTAGAAGGTAGATGCAAAAACACATGACACCTAATTATCCAATATTGTATAAATTAACTGAGATTCAATTTAATCAAAGATTTTAAATTTATCTCTTAATAAGTAGCTGTGTTAAATTTTTTTAAAATTTTTTTGTACATAATAGTATTATCGAAATCAAACAGAATTATATTTAATAGATGATATCTATGATCTCGAGGAAAAAAATGCCTCATCACCGGTATAATATGAACATATATAATATAAATGCATCTGCCATTGCTGTCAACCCAGTGATTGGACGTACGAGAGCATATCACGCGATTTATAAACGAATTGTTCACGATAAATAAAATATTTTTACTTGTTAAATATTTTATTTTTGTATTTATAATTTAATTATTTAATAGAATAATTTTTTTATTAAATTTAAAAACTTAATATTATAATAAAAATAATAATAATAAAATATAAATATTTTTAAATTTTAATTAAATTATATTTAATTATTAAATTTTAAAAAATATTAATAATTTAAATAAATTAATATGTATGTTTTATTTTTTATTGGATAAAGATTAATAAATTATATATATATATAATTATTAAACTGCTTATATAAGAGTTTATAATAATTATAATTATTATTAATTTGTTAATAAATTTTTTTTATAAAAAAATACTGTAATTGAATTTTTTTATACTAAATTTTTATAATAATTGATAAAATTATTTATTATAATTTACTTCTTGACATCCAATATTTAGAAACATTTATTGAAAAATATTAAATATAGTTAAATATTTATAGTATTAATAATTGATAAATAAAAAATTTAATAACTTATAATAATAAATTTAAATTTTATAATTATAATAATTAATATATTAGTTGAAGAAATTAAATAATTAAATATAATTAAATATAATTTAACAATGATACCACATTTAAAGGTTAATTAAAAAATAAAAAAATTAAAATTATTTTATTTTATTTTTTTTATACTTTTAAAAATAAAAAAGTCATATTTCATATTATTTACGAGTTTATACTCTATATCAATTAAGTAATATTGTAGATATCAATACTAATTAGTAAATTAATACAATTAATTTATTATCAATTTAGTATTAAAATTATAAAGTTACACATTATAAAGTCACATATTTTAATATTTATTAAAGAATAATTTATTTATTAATTAAATTAATTAATTATAAAATTCAATTGAATCAAGTAATTAATTTTTTAATTCAAATAAAATATTATTATATTATTTGATAGGATTAAAAATAAAATAGTATAATAATATTTAATTTTTTTAATTTTTATTAAATAAAATTAAAATTTTTAAATAAAGAATTTAATACATATATAAACAATTTTATAATTGAATAATATATTTTTTAATCAATTTTACATCTGATTAATAAAAATATAAATAAAAATTAATTTTTAAAATTTATATAAAATAATATAAAAATAATATAAAAATACAATACACAGCATATTTTTTTAATAATAATTTTTTATATTTTAAAAAATATTTAATTTTAAAAAAAAATTATTCTATATACATATTCTATTATATCAAAATATTGATAAAAAATTAAATTATTTAAAAAATATATATTTTTATTATGTTAATTTTAAAAATATAATAAATCAAAAGAAATGTTTTTTTATTTCATTACAATATTTAGAATATCTTGTAATTTTTTATATTAAAAAACGAGGGATAATGTATACTTTTTAAAAAAAAATACATATTAGATAAAAATAATTAAAAAATAATATAAAAAAGTTGTACTAAAATATTACATCAATAATGATGTTGTGGCATATGTGCTGTGCTCGTTTTCATACAGGAGATGAGTGTTTATACTTTTACTTCTTAATAATATAAACGAAGTTGATTAATAAATTAATATTTTATTATATGTAAGTATTTTAAATTTTTCTTTAATTTTTAAAATAATACAAACTATTTCTTCTATCATAAAATTAGGAATGGATTTTAAAAATGTAAAAAAATTAAGAACTAACAGAAAAAAACACATTTAAAAAAATTAAGCAAATAATAATTAAAATATTAATGATATATTTTAATATATATATATATATATATATTTATTATGTGTTAAAATAAGGCATATAGTAACAATAATTGTGCTGTGAATCGGTAGTCAGAAGGTAGATTTTAGTTCTAAGTGATATTAGATTTGATTCTTACTTTTGTAATTAACCTTTGATATTTTATAATATTTTAAATAGAAAATAACAGTTAGACTAATAAATCTACAAATTTTGATCAATTTTGTTTAATAACTTTTAAGGGTTATTTATAGTGATTATTTGATCAGTTTTTAATTTAACGGATGAAATCGATCACTACAATCCAATTTTTATAACAAAGAAAACAATTTTATATCCTAAGTTATAAATTGAAAATAATCTTATTTGAATTATTTTTAATATTATTTTGTAATTAATTTTTATTACATTAATTTACACATAAAAAATTAATAATAAAAGTATATAAAATTTATTAAAATGAGATTTTTATAAAAATATGTATAATATTGAGTTTAATTTCATCCTTACGAAATATTTCTTTCATCCTAAAATAAATATTATTTTAATAAATATTTTATTTAAACTTATCCATATTTTGTTATACGAGAATGACATTCACATTGTCTAATCAAGATTTTATAATTCTATTTTTTCGAATACGAAGTATTGATAATATATAATACGAACAAAATTGTAATTTGATCTTATGGCCAGCTTGTTTTTATATTTAACAAAAAATATTATTTTTTTCGAGTGTAACATTCTGAAATTTTAAAAATTAAAAATTAAAATGTATGTTAAAATTATATTTAAAATTGTGTTAAAAATATTAGTAATATTATTTTATACAAAAATGAATTTTTAACCATTATCTTAAAAAATTATTAATATTTTTTATATTAAAAATTGATTTTTGTGCCCAAAAAAAGTGGAAGAAAGAAAGTAATAAAAGCAATAATTCATATTAAGAAGAAAAGGAAAATATGTAAAAATGAAAAAAATTAAAATTAAAATTTGAAAGGATATATATGTATATATTAGCATTTTTTTCTTATGTAATTTTTTAAAATATTAAATATTATTTGTAATACTCTTTATTCGTATAAAAATACAATTTATAGAAATATATTTATCTCTCATTAATTAGTAAAATTTGTTTAAAATTTTAATAATTTCAAATCAATATAATAAATCTATAATAGCTGAATTTGTTTTCAAACAAAAGTTAATATTTAATTAATAGTATATATATATATATATTAAAATACAAAACATAATTTTAACATTTTTTTTCTTTGTGTTTTGATAAAAAAAAATATAAATAGAAAGAGGAGTGCTGAATAAATATATGTTTTTTTTATCTTCGTTATTTAGTCCATCATATTTTACACATTTCCTTTTATTATTTTTATAAATTTAATCTATATAATGATTTTTTTAACGTGAAAATTAACTTTATACTTTATATGATAAAAAGTTATTAACTATAATACTTTCAACATAAAATACTTTAAAAATAAGTTCTCATTCATAGTTAAAAATTAATCGATATTCTAAAAATATTATTTTAGAAAAATAAAATTTATTTTTAATTAAATAAAAATATTTACGATATTTCTATCATTCTGAACGTATCATTAAATATATGTGTTCTTTTTTATTACCTAAATTATTACATGCATATGACATTTTGTGTTCTAGAAATAGATATAGCAATTGGAGTATTATTTAATAATGAAATGTGTGTAATTAAGAGTAAAGATTAAAGAAATGATGTGGTGGAATGTGGAGCCCTTAGCTTCGAGTGTAAACAGAAGAAGAAAAGACGACAAAAAGCGGGGAAAGGAAGTAAACGTCAACTTTACAGAGACTACTACAGTGGTGAGTCATATCCAGTTATTTATACCCACATTTTTCACAGGCAGAGCTTTCAAGCTTTTACCCATGGCCGATCCAGCAACTTTCATAGCCACCTGGTTCACACCTTCTTCTCTCTTCATCTTCGTTAACCTCGTCATCGGTACCATAGCCATCACTTCTCGCTTAGCTACTACCCCCCAAAACCATCCCCAACTCCGTCGCTCACCCTCCCTTCTAGACCGACTCAGGTCCTTCAATCTCACTCACTACAATGACCATCACGAGTCATCGTTTGTTGCACAGACCGAGCGCACTCAGCCCCAACTCGTTCGAAGCCCCTCACTCTTAGAACGAATCAGCTCCTTCAATCTCGCTCTCCACAAACACCAACCAACCCATGCAGAAACACAATCCGAACCCGAAAACGCGAAACTGGTTCGGACCCCCTCGTTCTTGCAGCGCCTTCAGTCCGTGAGCTGGTCGACCCTCTACAGATCGGAAGAGAAGCCGAGTGGTGATGATTCGGGTAATTTGGAGAAGAGCAAGGCGGAGATGAGGAAATCGGCGAGCGAGAAGGGTGGTTCGATGAAGAGCGAGTGGGAAGAGCAGGAAGAAACGGTGGAGAGACGTAGGCCGGCGACGATGAGGAGTGAAACGGCGTCGTCGTCGTCGTGGAAAGGAGACGAAGAGGTGGACGCGAAAGCTGATGATTTTATCAACAGGTTCAAGAAGCAGTTGAGGTTGCAGAGGATGGAGTCGATTATACGTTACAGAGCGATGATGAGTGGAAGTAACTGATGAGTAAACAAACCCTTCCCTTATCCTTACACTTTAAGCTGAAGCTGTGTTGTTGTTGGTGCCATAAGCATATCTGCAGGTGCGTCGTTTCCTAGTCTCGTAAATTTTGTTTTGTCACAATGTTTAGTAGTTTGTATCAATGTTTAAGTAAACATTCACCTGCTTCTCTTTCATCCACAAAGCTGTATCAGTATCATATTATATTGTATGCTTTTCGGGTTCTGCTCTAAACTTTTTTATTACAAGTCTTTTAGTAAATGTCAATTGCTTCATACAAGCTACTGTTAACCGGAAATTATGCTCGGATATTTGTAAAACATTTCGTTTCGTTTCCTGAAGCATCGGAAAATCTTTGTTATATGGATTCCACGGTAAATAAGAAACAATAAAAGGTTAAAAAAATTAAATATAATATATAATGTGACAGAAATACTGTTAATATGCAGTTTATTATTTCTCTAAAATATTTAACATTTTTCATATATTCATGTAAATCTAAAGATGGAAATCGGTAAGTAGTACTAGATTGATTGACAAAAACTAAAACTGTTTATGAAGCCAGTTTCATAACATTTTTCTTTGCTTTTTTTTTTTAATGTTTTTATATCTTTACGATGAGAAAGGACAGTTTTTCTTTATATTATTTTATGTTGGAAACACATTTTTCTTACTCTCCCTACCCTAATTAAACATTTTTCATACCGGCCTTGCGTTGATTTTCATTTTTTTTTCTTTTATTTCTCTCGCTGATTGTTTATTCATCCACTAAAATATAGTTTGTATTTTTTAAATGCATGGGTAATGCATGCATGGCTATTTTAAAATTCATCCAAAAAATGAAAAGTTTAAAAATAATTATAAATTTAAATAAAATATAATAGTAAATTGAAAATACATAAAACTATAAAAAATACATACTTAAAATATAGCAAAGTGACATTAGATTGATTTATCAAAGATGTTGCTTAATTTGGGGATGTTTTAGGTACACTAAAGGATCTGAGAAGATTTTATTTAATATTTTAATTTTTTTAAATATGATTATCTTTTATTTTTTTTATAAAAAATATGTTTCAAATAAAATAATTTATTTAAATTATTATTTTTTATTCATGATCACATATTAAAAAGCTATTTTAATTCTACATATACAAATGAATATACCGTTTTTATTCAGAAAATGTTTTCTGGCTTGATTAATCTTTGTGGACAAACTAAGTTAGGTTGTTGACAAACTAAGCTAGGCATAGGCCGAGATTAAAGATAAAAGTTTTGTAATGTTCAAGATGGTTAGATAAAAAAAAAATTCTTGCACTTTGAAGAAAAATAACCAAATATTAACCAAAGAACTGTTTAATAAATAGATTTTATGTGAGTTTTATTAAAAAATAAAAAATAAAACAAATACAAAATTATGAATATCTTTAGAAACTAGGTTTTGTTAACAGGGTTTTGGTATATTGTTGCTTAGTCCTCACTTCATAATTTTTTACATGGATTTTGTCATGGTCTATTATTTATTTATACTTTTGTAATTTAAATAATTTCTTGAACGCTGTAATTTTAAAAGATTTGTTAGAAAGTCATAAATTATTTTACATCTTGTTTTATTAACTTTCGTTTACTGTAATGGAGGTTAGCATACAAGCCCAAGTTCATTTTTGTGATATGGTACATTGTCACCTTCTTTAAGCCACAGGCTTGTTAATTGGTCGGATATTGCAATGCATTTCAATTGTGAGATTAATTTAACAAAGATACTATTTAATTGAGGAGTTTTCTAAGTATGTCTGTATTCATATAAGGTGATAGTGTTAAATATTTTTTTAATTTTAATTTACTTAAAAGTAAATATTTATTGACTTTTTATATAATTTTTTTAATAATTTGGGCGAATAACAATTAAGTATAGATTTTTTTTTATATTTTATGATTAAATAAAAAAGACTTGCACTAAAAAATATTAAGAAAAATCAATAAAAAGAACTATTGTACGAGAGATTCCTTTTAAGAATATAAAAAAAAACCAAATAGAAAAATTACAATATTTTAGAAAACTAAAAAATCTTTCGGTTTGAAGAATATATTTCATTTTTATTGTTAATTATATTTTGAGAAATACATTTTTAACCTTTAAATGAAATATTTGACTATTGAAAAATGTCAATCTATATATTTTGATATATTAATGTAATAATTCTGTTCTACTTATATATTATTTATATTTATTTAAAAATTAAAATATGATAAGTTAATAATAAATCATATATATTGATTCTTTTGCAACTAAAAAAATATAAAGTATAATTTTAAAAATTCAAATTATATATTTATTAAAATAATATTTTATTTTATTTTTTTAATAAAATGATAGAAATTAATAAATTTTATAATATAAAAGAAAATCTAAAAAAAACGTCAAGAAATAAAAACAGATAAATATATTAAAAAATAAAAACTATTAAACCTTTTTAATATTATTATGTTTTATTGTTTTAAATTTCAAAAAATATTAATACGTATCGAAAATAAATGAAATTAGAATATAATTAAAAATATATGTATATAAAATATGATGTAACCCTAATATATATTATAAAATTAAAAACAAAAATATACAATTCTTAAAACTTTCATAGATTATGTTAGGCTAAGCAAGAGCTGATTTAAGATCTTTTTGTTCATAATTGTTGGATCAATTGACAGTATCTAATTGATGTACAATATTAATTTAGAATTTAAGATCTATAATTCAGTGTTGGTTCGGATTAAGTTGACTTTTTAAAGAATGACTTGAATAGTAGTTGAACCTAACCTTTTGCCAGCTGTCTCTCTTTATCCCGAGCTATCCTTTACCCTGTTTCTAAGCTAATTACTGCAGACTCAAGAATTGACATTTCATTTTTGTAATTACTGTTGTAAATTTGTAAAGGTATTTTAAAAAGTTTTGATTTGAATAATTGAAATTTTAAATTTAATTATATTTTCTGAATATTGTAATTGATCGATTTCCGTTTTCTTTAATGGAAATATTTATTTTAATTATTTGATAATTATTTTCTTAATTATTTCATGGACATCTTACGTTTACTTTTATTATCTACAAACTTTTCTATTTTTAGAGAAATAATATTTAGATAGAGTTTATCGTAAGAATATTAAGAATCAAATTAATCTGATTTAAACTGTACAATTTTAAAAAATTTATATTATAATCTACTTCAATACAAATATATTGAAGTAGATTATAATATAAATGCTATTAGTCATTTTTATTTAATCAATGTTAGTTTAGAATTTTTTAAAATTTGTTAATTTATTGTTTTTTTAATTAACTTATTTTTTTTGCTAGATTTTTTAAAATAAATTATAAAATTTTAAAAATTATACAAAATAAAATCACAAAAAATTAATTTAAATTTTCTAATAATTTTAATCGAATCGAACAAAACTGCAAATATTTTTAGTCTATTATATCTAAAAATTTTGTAATATTTTGAAACAAATAAATGATATATTTGATAAAATTAGTAACTTGCTAGCTAAAAGTTGAAAAAATAAATAAAAACTAAAAAATTTGTTAATTAAAATAAAAATTATTTATAAAATTAACTGATAATAATAAAATAACAAATAAGAACCTTATCATTAGATTTTAGTCTAACTATTATAATTATTTTATTAATTATTAATCTAATTAACTTATTATTTAAATTAAATTATTATATTAAAATAAGGAAAATATTTTTAATTTATTATTATTTATATTAAAAATATTATATAAATTTATTTATAGTTATTTTGATGATTATATATTATAAAATATTTTTTATGATTTTATTTATTTATTTTATTATTATTTTTATATATTTTTAGTAAAAATATATTTATAAATAAATATTTTTTATTTAAAATCAAAATTATTTTTAAAAAATTTATTAATAAATTTTAAATGATATTTATTTTATTTTAAATTTTTTATCAACAAATATTAAATATTTTACTATAAATAATTTAAATACAATACCTAATAACTAAAATAAATATTGTAATATTAAATAATAATATAAAAAATTAATATTTCATAATAAATAATAGATTATAAAATATATAAAATATAAAAATATAATAATATTTTTCAGCTAGTAGAGGTAATATTAAAAAAATATTATTTACTGTATCTAATTATTACAATAATTATTATGCCAAATAAAGCAGAATTTTTTTTAAAAAAAACATTTAACTAGTTATTTCATATTTTGACCAGATGAAATAGTTTGTAAAACACACTCAAATTCTTAAAATCATCATCTGATACATTCGAGAGTATTTTTCATTGTATAATGGTGTATTTTAATAATTGAAATCAAAATAATTTTTAAAGAAATGAAATGTTTTTCTTTTTAAAAAAACAGTGTTATCAAAATTTTAACAATGTTTATCTAAATTTAATTATTTTTTAAATTATTAAATAAAATTGGGATACATAACAAAATGAGTCTTAACAATAATTTTGATTAAAATTATATTTTTTATTAAGTAATATTAAAATTAAATTTTAAATGACAAACTATAGGGGCATCCGCAATCATTTGTCGAGGTGAACCTAATGTAAGCAGTAGTAATAAACAAAGTAAACATTTTCTTCATTTATTTTATTTTTATTTTTTTATATTTTTCTTTCTCTTAAATACATAAGTCCCACACATCCTTTTTATTTCTTTTTCTTTTAGAAATCCACCTCTCTAATTACCGGAGAGGATCTGACTCTAAAGAAACAATACTCTAAGCTTCATAGGTGCATATAACACCAAGATGTCATCCAACTAAGGATGCAATTTAGAAAGTAAACTTCTTTTCTTCGGGGAGGGGATGGAAAGGCTTAAGATTATATTTTCAATAGGGAAGACAAGAAGGCAAGGGAACTGATTTGCCAAAGCTTGTCTATACATTCACTAGGTACACCCGCCATTTGCCACAAAACTACAATAACATGGCTAATCTTGCAATAAGGTCAAAACTCTATTTATGCCAATGTTCCGAAGTCAAGTAGCTGGGACCTTTCTGGGACCCCAAGAGGAAGATGGGTTTTGTATCATTCAAAAGATTCAAATTAGCCTAGGAAAGAGAGTAATGAATTTGAAAAAATAAAAATGAGTGACATGAAGAATGGCACAATCAGCTAAGAGGTACTTCACTTAAATTAATTAGACAAAAAACCTTCTTCTTTAAGTTAAACATCTATACTTTCCAATATTTTAGGGTAAAGTTCACACTGTAGATAGAGGTATCAATATATATCGGGCCCATTGGGCCATCTTATTTGATATTGGAAATTGCTTTTTCACCATCTATTTTCTTTTTATCTTTCTCTACTTTTTATAAATTTTATTTTTAATTTTGTCTTTCTATAAATATATTTTACAAATTGATTTATAAAATTTATATTAAAAAATAAAAAAAATAAAAAAATAGAAAAAATATAGATCTTCAATATTTTAGACTAACCTTTTTTTGCTTCAATGCAAATGGATGTAGGAAGCTTAAAAAATATCAGAATAAAAGAAAAATTAAATTAAATTATAGGAGTCATAAAAATAGATTATGTTAGATTAAAATTTAAACTTTAAAATTTTGAGATCTAGTATATTTAAAAATTTTAAAATCAAAATCTGAAATTATTATTAATTATAATTTTTTTTTAAAATTTGATCTGTTTAATCCTACAAATTGCTTTAAAATTTATAATATAAAAATTTGATAAATAAACTTAATATATATATATATAATTTAAAAAATTATGAATTTAATATATTAAATAAATAATATATTTATATCTTTTACATTATAAAAATATATTATATATCTTATATCTTATATATTATAATATATATTAAAATATTATAAAATTATAAAAAATATATTTAAATAGGCTAAATTAATTTTTTTAAAATTTAAACTTAATTTATTTATTTAATTTTTTTAACAAACTTAAATCTATATTAAACAATTCAGATTTAGATATCAAACACAAATAGGCATAGATGCTTGTGGGATTGGGATTGCATTCATCATTTTGTAAAATGATTGAGCAAAACTTAAGCAAAAATGATGATGTTACCTTTTCGCACCGCCGTTTAGCCAATGTTTCACACTCGTCCTTCAACTTTTTTTTTAAAAGTATATTTGTAATTATCATAAATAATTTAATTTAATCTTAAAAGTTAATTTATAAAATAAAAATTATTATATACTTATTTCATCTTTAATCGAAGTGAGATTTCATAAGAAAACCAAAATGATTTACATCGAGGCCATGTTTGTGTTAAGATCTCTATGATATAAGTTACACTCATTTAAGCATCATGTACAGTTCGTATAGTTCACGGAAAAGGGTCCCACCTTTCACGGTGGTGACATTTTCAATAACAAACTCTACCTTCTCCTGAAATACAATAAATGCTATTTCTAAACATTCAAAATTCAAAATAATGAGATTAACAAGATTAAGTATCAAATGATGAATTTGTTTATTTTGAGAGCCAAGGAAAATTCCAAGACTAATAAATGCTAAGGCTTGGGCCTGATTATTGGGCTACCTTGTTTGGATATCAAAATATATACAACTGTATTTTGTATGTTGACGGAAAAAAACATTTATTGAATAGACCAAAAGAACATTTTTTCTCTTCATCAATATTTAGTTTACCCAATTGAATGATTTATTAACATTAAATATTTTTATTAGTCCAGTAGAGGCTTTAATTAGCTTCACAATGGTCGTGACTGTACCACTACTAGAAAACATTTTGAGCAGTCTTATTATGCGGCTCAACACAGAAAGACATAATTTGCCAACCATACATATTTGATGAGGGATGGTTCTAGTAAAAAAATTAGATCACGTTTGATTTACAAAATATTTTATTTTTATTTTCATTTATAAAATTATTATATTATTTTGATTTTTTTTTCAGTTTTTAAAATTTTATATAAAAAATATAAAAATAGATTTTTTTATTATTTATATATATATAATTTAAAAATAAAAAATAAGATAATATTTTTATAAACAAAATAAAAAAATAAAAAATATTTTCATAAATCAAACGTCCTCTTAATCTTCTAAATTATGTACACAGGTTATTTGACCATATATACATACGGCTTAACTTTTTCATGCACTATTTGTTACGCGGTTAGGATTAATAGTCTAAACTCTATTTTGCAAAATTGAAAATAAATCAATTCCATCGAACATGCCTTATAGTGTGTTTACAATAAATTTAAACCATTAATCTTCTCTCTAACCTTGCCCAGTTGCCCTCCGTTCAGTTAACTAATAACCAAACAGGCCTTAAGTCTTTCTTAATTGGTGGCGGAAAATATACTAACGTATCGGCGGTTGTTGGCAATAGCTACATAATTAGGCTTACAATGTACCCAAATTATGCCTCAACTTTTTAATAAACAAATAAGGAATGCGAAGATGATCAACATCTTTCCCCTGTTAGTCTCAGTTTTATTCCTCTTTCTTATGCAGCTAGTGGCATACGGTTCAGTACAATATACTTTTATTTTATATCCTATCTAGTTTTCGTTCATTTTGGTTCAGCACGTGAATTCTATTCTTCAAACGCAATTCAACTATATTATTCGTATAACGTTTACCACATATATACGTGATGGAGTGTAAAGGCTAGGTCTTAGACTGGAATTGGGTTATATAAAATCTCCCCTGAATGTTACTTCACGTTGCAGGACGAAGATAAATTAAGAAGCACAATGAAAAGGACGACTACTTCAAAGTAAGCAAGATTGATATAAATTAAATTAGTGATCTAAAAAAGATTATCATTTAAAAATAAGAGTCAATATGAGCTACATACATTGTATTAAGTGTTATTGTGGAGGTACATTCACAACATTGGTAGTTATCTAATCTATTTCACATAAACGCTAATATAATTGAGCACGAATTTACTTACTTTGAGCATTGCCAAATCACCAATTTTTCTGACCTAATGTGTTCATAGAAATTTCTATGTTTGAAATGTTTTTAGGCACAGGAATCAATGTTGTAAGAATGTGATTCGCAAACCGACACCTTGCGTATCATATGGATACACAATACGTCAACTGTTTAACAAATTATCTGTTGACTTTTGACAAAGTGTCACACGTAACACCATTCATTAAATTAATATGAAGTCTCCTCGCTATAAAATAAACTAGAAGAAAAAACATGTGTGCAATCAACATTTTGACTATAATTTTAAAATTCCGTCCAAGGACTAATTAATGTTACCATTCGCGAAAAAGAGAAGACAGTTAGAAGATTTCTTATTTGAAAGAACGTTTTTTAATTTTAATTATAAAAATATTATATTATTTTTATTGAATCTGTTCAATAAAAAAATTATTTTAATAATAATTATAAAATATAAATAATAACAATTTTAATCTTCATCTGATTTTTCTGAACAAATTTATATAAATTAGACTAATTTAATATATTTCTGTTAATTTATATAATGGTCAATACATAACTATTGTAAAAAACTTTTTTATAGTGTTTTTTCTTAAAAAAAATATAAAAACAGTAAATTTTTTTAATTAAAATTTCTATAAATTTTTAAAATAAAATAAATATAAAGTTCCGCGCCATAAAAAGAAAAAAACAATAATGCGTGCATCTTCTACGTTTTGACTATAAATTTTAAGTTCCGTCTAAGGTCTAATTAATGCTACCATCGGCGAAAAAGATAAAACAATTATAAGAATATAAAATAAATTTATTTAAAAGCAGTGAAAGTAAATTTTATATAAATTGAAAATAAAAATAAAATAACATTTTTATAATTAATAATAAATATAAAATAAAAGTAAAAAATTTAAGAAAATCTAAACAAGATAAAGAAAACAAACAATAAATCATTTCATGTTTTCTTCATCTTACTTTTTATCTCTCTCTTTTTTTTTTTAACACAATCTATCACATCTGTTGAATTTCTATTATTTTATTATACTTTTAACTAAGTACATACCATTTAGATCTACATAGGCTATTTTGCAAATTAAGAAAATCCAAGTTCCGATATCTTTCCAAAGCGTGCAAATGAAAAAGGAAAGTTACAGATGCAAGATTACACCTACGCGGCGTACAAATCAAAGCAACAACCAAAAGAATAGTAGATGACGACGTCGTTACATGCGCCAAACAAAAATCTCGGTGTTCCTTAAGTTGGCTATATATACATAGCTAAAGAAGAGAAGTTTCATAGGCAAAATAACTCTCCCAAAAAATGGCAAGTTATTTAATGTTTTCAAAAGCTTTGATTGTGCTATGGCTATCTTGCATAGTAGTCACAGAGGCAGGATCACAAGTATGGTCACCAATCCAAGCACATAAAGAATTAGCCTCAAAGCTTTTTCGTGATCCAATGAACCTTTCAATAGCCTCAACCGATTATGGGCACATAACTCACCACACTCCCTTTGCAGTGTTTGCTCCATCATCCATTAGGGACATTGCCAATTTGATAAAATTCTCAAATTCTCTTCATATCCCTTTTACCATAGCTCAAAGAGGGCAAGGGCATTCGGTTAATGGACAATCCATGACAAGTAATGGGGTTGTGGTGAATATGAATGAGTTGAATAATGGGTATAGAAATGGGGAAAGGATTATTATAGTTTCCAAAGGGAGGATTCCATTTGCGGATGTGGGTGGTGAACAAATTTGGAATGATGTTTTGAATGCATCACTTAAGTTTGGACTCACACCCCTCATTTGGACTGATTATTTGTTCTTATCCATTGGTGGAACTCTCTCTAATGCTGGCGTTGGTGGCCAGGCCTTCCGTTTTGGTCCTCAGATTTCCAATGTTTATGAATTGGATGTTGTTACAGGTATCAACTATTCTTTCATTTCCCTAATAACTTTTTCAAAAATTCAAATTCTTTAAGCCTTTATGTTAAGTTTATGGTTAGTAAGATGTTTCATATTCATCATCAATTGAGTTAGAATATTTTATAAGGTTTTTATCATCCATATTTCTTATGTTTTCTGTTTTTTTATTTATAAAAATATTTTTTTTTAAGTTAAAAATTATAATAATATCTAAAGTTTTTTTATCATATAAATCATCCTTATAAATATAATAACAATTTAAAATTATTTAATATTTATTTTTATATAATGGAGCTCTAAATTTCATGAATTTAATTTATTTAAAAATAAAATATTTAAGTACTAAATTATTATTTTATATTTATTAGTTGATATTTTATAATTTTCCTGTTTTTAAAATTTTTTAGAAAAAAATAGATTTTTTTTAATCTATTCAGACATTTAAAAAGATATTAATTAAATTATATATATATATATATATATTAATAATAAATGATAAAGAGGTTGAAATTGAATAAGTGATGACAGATGCAAATAATTTTATAAATTATAAATTAAAAAAATAATTTAAAAAAAAATTAATAATATTAAGTACATTTATTAGCATTTATATTTCTAACAGATAAAAAAAATCAAAGAAATATTATTTTTTAATTTATTTAATATAACTTAATTGTTATAATGTATGAATTATTTATTACCGTATTTATTATTTTATATTTATTAATAAATCTTATACCATTAATTAACTAATTTAATATTACTTATTTATAAGCTAGTATATGTACATATGGACTAAAAAAATTTGTGAAAGTCTAATAATAGCTACTAGCATCTCATATGAGCGAGTGTGATAAATAAATATTTAATAAATAATATTCAATAAATACATTTATTAGAGTAAAGACACGTTAACATCTTGAGTATATTATTACAAAATATAAACGAGTTTTGTGCTAAATCAAATTCAATATTGTAATAAGTTGATTAAGCTAATTTGATTAGTCAATTTTTTCTCTCATACACGTACATATTTTTATATAAAAATAAACAAATATATATATATATATATATATATATATATATATATATATAAAAGTTAAAAATCACGATGATATATAATTTTTTTCTCATATACATTATATTTATAAAATATTATAATAATTATAAATTATTTAATATTTTATTTACATATATTTGAACTCTCAATTTCATGCATTTAATTTATTAAAGAACGTAAATTTTGTAATTAATTTGTTATTTTATATTTTTTTAATTAATTTTTTACTTTTTTATTTGTAAAAAAAAATATAAATTCATTTATATTTATTTTTATATTTTAAATTTCAAGAAAGCATTAATATTTTTTATATATTCTTTACCTGTTAACTATAATAAATTAAGAAAGATAAAAATAGAGTTTATATATAAAAGATAAATTTAAAAAATAAATTTACCTTTTATATATAAACTTATTTTTATCTTTCTTTATTTATTATAGTTGATAGATATAAGAGTATATTAAAAAAAAATAATTAATACTTTCTTAAAATTAAAGTAAACAATAAATATAAATAAAATTTTTGTTTTTAAATAAATAAAAAAAACGGAAAGAGTAAAATTTATTTATGACTTATTATTATTATTATTTATTAAGTTATTTATTATAACATATAATGTATTTATACTTATTTAATAGTACTTATTAGCTAATTTAATATTACACATTTATAATAATTATTTATATTTATATATGAACTAAAAAATTTGAAAAAGTCTAATAGTAGCTACTACCTAGCGTCTCATATGTACGTGTACACTGATGGAACTAATATGTAATAAATAGTTCTTATATTTAAAATTTCTCAAATACAACCATCAGACCAAGCAGACTTTAAAATGCTGAGTATATTATTAAAAAAATGTATAAATTTAATTTGTTAAATCAAATTTAATATTTTAACAAGTTGACTAAGCTAAGTTAATTAGTCACGTCATATCTTTATCGAAGATTTTAAATTTATCTTATTATGAAATATGAATTGACCATGTCATTAAAAATTGATGTAGGATTATGTACCTGGTTAATTATAAGATGTAGTAATTATTCGGAATTATGAATTCAAAAATCTAATAATTAATGATGTCCACTTGAGGCTTATCTTTTAACTTACAACTTAAATCTCTATCATCAAAGTTAATTAAAATATGTGTAATGTAGTGTATTTTATCCCTAACAGAAAAGAATAAATATAGTCCGCTCTATATTTTTTAGGTCATCTTCTGCTTAGAACTTTAATATGAAAAATAAAATAAATAAATAGGGGAAGGAGGTGGGCTGTGGTTTAGATTACAACAAAAATAACAGAAAAATGCCGTTTGGTTTTGATTCTTCACTAATATTATTATTTATTTCAGTGTTTATGGTCGATTCTTATAAATGATGTTTGCTTATCCAAAAAAAAAAACTTATAAAACTCCAACCTACATATAGACAAGAAATATATATAATTAAAATAAATGTAATTGTCACATGACTTCATGAAATATTTAGAAGATCCAATATCAATGATTAAATGAAAGATAGACCCGCGACATGCGACATGAAATACTGCACTGTATATTATCCTAGTCGACCGGCTGGGACTGTATACACTAATTATTTATGTCGATCAATCTCTTCATCTTAAATAATTCAGTCAACAAATTGTTAGCACACATTCATGCTTCTCTTTCTATACTATATATGTTAACATATTTTCCATTTTAATAAAAGCCATCTCTTCAAAATTAATGATTGTAGCCTGCTAGCTTAATTTTGGGAAAATACACTTTAAAATTAGAAGTCAACTCTCCTTTAGGTATAAGGAAACTTGGAAAAATCTACTCCAATCTTCGTTCTTTGCCATTTGGTAGTCTGGTAGGTTTGCTGAATATGTTATTTATTCAAATTTATTACACATTTAAGACTGTGGTAAGACTAGTCAAATGATTTTTTTAAAGTGATAAACGTAAATAATGGTCTAAAAATTAATTGAATGTTATTAAAGTTCATGCGAGTTTAATTGCTACGCATTATCTACATTAATTGTACTCGTTTTTTTACAGGGAAGGGAGATGTGGTGACTTGTTCTGCGGAGAAGCACTCAGAGTTATTTTACGCCGTTTTGGGAGGTTTAGGTCAATTTGGGATCATAACCAGAGCAAGAATAGCTCTAGGGCCCGCACCAACCAGGGCAAGTATCATCTTCTATTCTCACATTAATTAATCATTTCAAAGAGAAATTCCATGCTTAAATCTTTATGGTTAGAAGACAAAATCACAATTAATTGCTTGCTAGTATTAATTAATCCACATTATTTACATATGAAACTGAAACCTAGAAAAATTTTACAATGAATAATTAATCTTCATTATTGTCCTGAATTAATAAAAAATTGATTTGCCTAATCGCCTGCAGGTGAAATGGATTCGACTGTTTTACAACAACTTCACATCATTTTCCAAAGACCAAGAACACTTAATCTCATTCAGTGGAAGAAACGAAACTAATGGAACCGATTATGTAGAAGGTTTTCTTCTTCTAGATCAACCAGGAATGGATCTTTCCTTTTATCCAGTACCCGATCAAGCTCGCATAACTTCCCTTGTAACCCAATACGGCATCATCTATATCATAGAGTTGGCCAAATATTACGACAATAGTTCTCAAGGACATGTTGACCAGGTATTTAATTAATTAATTAAATGTACTTTAATAACTCTTCTATTCCTTTCTTTTGTTAAGAGTCAATTTATTTATGAAAGATTTAACTAATTAGTCCCTATGTTGTTGTTTCTTGAATAGGATCTCAAACGTTTGTTCCAGGGATTAAAGTTTATTCCAAAGTTTATCTTCCAAAAAGATGTGTCGTACGAAGAGTTTCTAAACAGAGTTCATGCAGGCGAGCTTTTGCTTAGGAAACAAGGACTTTGGGATGTCCCTCATCCATGGTTAAACCTTCTTGTTCCACGATCTCAAATCTCGGATTTCGACCAAATTGTGTTTAAGGGCATTATTCTCAAGCAAAATCTCACTGCAGGTCTTGTGCTAATCTATCCAATGAACCGAAGCAAGTAAGTTTGATGACATTAATTGCAGACGGAATACATTTAGCTAGATAGAATGTAAATTTTATATAAAAACTAGAAGAAAAATATAAATCAAATAACTATATATTAATAATCAAAATTTTATGATTAGTTTTAAACATGATTTTTTAAAAAAACTTGTATGATTTTGTATATTATGCTTTCCGAAAGAATAAAAATTTTGTATGCAACAAATGAGATAGACTTTGGTACGTATCTATATGTTGGTTAATCGAATAGAAGAATAAAAGTGATTTTAATTAATATTCACAGGTGGGATGATAAAATGTCAGCAGTTACAGCTGATGAAGATGTTTTCTACGGCGTGTCTTTCCTGCATTCAACTGGGTTTAATAATTTTGAGGAATTTTTGGCTCAAAACCAGCAGATATTACATGTTTGTGCGGATGCTGGTATTCGGATCAAACAATATGTGCCCCAATTCAAAACAAAGGAAGAATGGGCGCAACAATTTGGCCCCAAATGGAAACTTTTCCAACAAAGAAAAGATCAATTTGATCCCAATAGAATATTGTCTCCTGGACAAGGGATTTTCAACTAAATAACAAATAATCTGCGTTTCAATTTCCCATCTATTATACTGCTCTTTTCAATTGTATAGAAATTTATATTAAAGCACTTTACTAGTATCTTATTTTGCGATAAATATTAAAACACTCTTTCACTAACTACTGAAAGAGAAACTACTTAAATGATTTTTTATTTCTAAGATATCAACTGCCGGTAATTTTTAAATAATTTTCAAATTTTTATTTATTAACATGTGTAATATGCATACTAACACTACTACATTTATCCTATTTAGCAACATTCATTGAAATATTACCAATTTTTATTAATTAGTACTTTTAGTAATATTTATAATAAATAAATATTAAGCGTACCAAGAAATCTATTAAAAAAAAAACGTAGTAGAAAATGTTGTCACTTGTTAGTAGTAGATGAAAATAAGGGCATGTTGAGAAATTTCAATTTCAGCGCACGCCTTTTCAAATCAAAATTAAAATTCCTATTCGTCTTTCCTCTTCCTCTCACACATTGTGTTGTCATCGGTGTCGCGATGGGTAGAGAACTTAAATGTCCAATTTGGTATGAAATCAAATTATCAATCATCTCTTTCTTCTCCTCCTTCCACAATTCTCTTCTTCTTCTTCTCAATTTCTTTTATTTAATTTAATTCGCTTTGCGTTGTTCATACAATTGGAGTTTGCTGGATTCCGTAGCTTCACTAATCTGCAATCGTCTTTTCTGCAAGTATTACACTCTCCAATTTCTTTTCAATTCTTTTTTTCCTCTTAACAACAACGCTTCACTGATTTAACCTTTATTTATTTATTTATTTTGCATTCAGCTCAGGCATATTCAAGTGAATGAAGTCAACGTTCGGTTGTCTTATCTGTAAAATACCTTTCACCCAACAAGGTACCTCTCATCCTCTTGCACTCTTATATAACCCTAACCATGCATTCACATTGCAAATTTTTATTTAATTACAAATTCATATGGATTTCATGTTAATTCTTGAACTGAATTTCTTAGTTTGGTACATGATGTTGTCAACAGCAGAGGCCTTAAAATTATAATTATGCAATTCATTGACTGGAAAACGTGAATACAGAGATAGTCCAATTTGATATGTGGTGTTATCTTCTTTCTCATATGCTTTTGCTTCTAGCAATTTTGATTATATGTATTTTTGGTAGAGGTTGGCCAGCATCTAAAAAAGCATGGAAGCTGCTTCTAGAATAAGTATGTTTGTCACTCAAAATGTATGTGTTACTAAATTATCAGGTGACTGATTCTACCTTTGATTTTCATATATTTTATTCACTTGTATTATAAGGGATCTCTATTTCCTAGATTATCTCTTCATGTGGAATATGTCGTCTGGTGCCATGTGTTCTATTTGACATTTTAGGTAACTATAGAGAGAATTCAAGTTATAAAATTAAGGGTCATGTAGAGATAGGTTGGAGATTGAATGACAATTTTTTTTTAATTTGACTTTGCCTTTGTCGATCATTCACATTGTGGCTTTCTAACTGGATTTTGAGCTTTGAACATGCTAATAAAACCTGGATTACTAACAATAAACAGCTGCAACTACAGTGCGTGAGTTTTAATTCAAATTGAAGCTTTAAAATAAATAATTTCTTCCCCAAAGTTTGTTTTTCATTCTAAATGTGATTTTTTTTATAAAAGAAAAAGGTGAAGAAATCTTGTTCAGACATGGCAAGAGGTGAATTATTTTTTTCCAATTTTAGAAAAATGCCTTATGGATGTGAACTCAAATTGTGGCACAAATCAAAAGCTAACTCGTAGAACCCAAGTTGAAATTATTTTACTTCCCAATTGTTTGAAATCTACATTCAAATTCTACTTGTTTACAATGAAAGCCAAAACAATGTAACTACAAATACTTCTAAACATATTTTAACACAGTTTTTGTGTCAGTTTATTAAAAAATTAAAGCAAATTTTTTAAAAAAGAAATCAACTTACAAGGCTGATGCTTTGACTTAAAAAAAAAAAAACTAAATAATTACAATAATGTTTTGAAAATTCTATTCAGAAGAGTGTACTGTTAGTATTAATCATGTTGACAATTTTATACAAAATGTCCATGAGTTGAACTCTGAAAGTATGTTTTTTTTTTGCAGTATGTTTTTTTTTTTATATACTTCTCACTGAATACACATGCTTTTGGATTGCTTTATTCATTCGGTACTCTTGTGGCTTTCTTTAACAACTCGTGTCATACATACATGTCCATCCACCCACTTGAGATATTGTGGATTGGTCCAACCACTTGACCTATGTTTTACCCGTATTTTCAGTAGTATATGTTAAAATCAAAGTTAAGTCTTCCCAATATAACAGCCGAGAAGATATATAGGTGTGAAAATTGAGATACCATATTTTACTATTTTACTATTGTTGGACTAATATTGCTCCGTACACACAGTTTTCTTATATTCAAACTATTGCTAGGCTATTTTTTCGGCCTTGAAAATAACGTTTACTTCTATCTCTTTTTAAATAGGTGAATATTTTCTTTATGATCAAATAATGTTGTAGATTAATGCTGATGATGATGGGATGATTGGACCATAACAACGGGTGGTTGAAAGAAAATACATTGGTCAAGAGCTGCTTTCATTATAGGCTAAAGGGGTTCCACATTGATAGGTGCGAAGCCATTGTGAATGCTAGGTTCTATTCCTAAGAGATGGTGGTATAAGCCACAGTTTGGTGACCTTAATCTTTCCAATGGCAAATAAATACACCGTCTACAACTTTATCTTGAAGACCAGACTAGGACATTTGAAATTTTCATATATTTATCATTTCTACCATAAGTTTCTTGTATTACTATTGACCATTTATCATGTATCATTATTTTATTACCATTATATAATATTGTTCCAGCTCAAGTTTGAATACTATATTTTATTACTATAATTATACTTAATTCCAAAATATTATATCATTCTTATCGTGGGTAGCAATTTTATATTCAACTCTTATAATTATACTTAATTGATTATAAGCTACGTAAGAAAGCATAGACATTTTTATACTTTTAAATTTTCTTATAATTAATATCATTAAAAAATAAAATTAAAAAATTAAAAATATTTATTAAGCTTTTGAAAAACATATATAGAATAATTTTTTTATAAAAATAATTACATATAAAAAGATAGAAAAAAGTAATTTCATCAATACTATTTGGTGACGTTTATTAGAATTAATAAGATTTTAAAAATGTTGTCTAAAATGTATTTTATCAACATTTTTAATATTTTGTAATATTTTATCTAAATATTGTTATTTATTATATAAATGTTATTAAAATAATATACTGTAACATTTATTAAATATTATTAAAAATATAAAAAAAAATATTACTAATAATATTTTATGATACAATATTTATTAAAAATGTTATTAAAATTAATATATAATATATTTTATATTTTTTAAATATTATTAGAACTAATATACGTTAGAGTGGGAATCCTCTTGATTGAGTTTGTTACATGGAGAGAAATCAAAGGGGGTGCTGTAATGTATAGGATAAAAAATGGGGTAGTTGGGTGGCTGTCTAATGTGTATGTGTGAGTGATCCGTTAGAGAGAATTGGAGAGATGTGTGGGTTGTGCATGGTAGCCAAAGGAGAGAGATCGTGGGGTGGAGAGTGTGAGGGAGAATGGCGTTAAGTTGAGGGTGGAGTGTGGGTTTGTTAGAGAGGAGAGGAAGAGAGTTTAAGAGAGGGAGAGAGAGTCCTTGAAAAGAAAAAGGGTAAGAGTGAATGTTATGACTTATGAGTGGCTAAAATTAGACGTTTGTTTGGAAGGAGAAAGAAGATGAGGATGTGCGTGGGAGAGTCTAAGAGCTGGTCATTGCGCGCTGCTTGGTGAGAGAGCCAGAATAGTGTGTTGTGTGATGAGTCAAAAATTGGTGAGTATTTGTTGGGTGTGGATGCAATGATGTGGACGTGGACTCTGGGCTTGAACGCGAGAGAGAGAATGGTTGGGTTGTGACTTGTGATTGTGAGAGATAATGTAAGGTGAAGGTGGGAGAGGGAGAAACACTATGAATAAGACAAGATTAGATAAATGGGAGAGGACGGTCTGCGTCAATTCTTGAGCATGATTGTTGTTAAGGAATTGCCATAAGGTGACTGAGTGCATCCATACAATAGCAAAATGTTAGAAGGTACCAGTGAAAAGATGAGATAGAAAAAAAAATGAAACAAAATATTTGTTATTTGTTATTTCTGAAAATTTTAATAAAAACAAAATATTTTTAAGTTTTTTTTTTTTTTTTTACAAATAAGCTATTTTTTAATTTTTAATCGTTATTATACATATAATATATATATATATATATAGTGTTTCTCCGGTATAAAAAAGAAATTTAGAGATAACAAACCCTTTTTACTAAATTCTCAATACTATTTTGACTTTGATACATGTTTAATGTATTTAATACGTGTTTAATATATTTAATGTTGTTCAAATTTAATCTACCAGCAACTTATTTTGCAATTAAGAACCTATTTAATATGTATTTCTTAACCTTTATTAATACTTCTCTATTCAACATTTTTTCCTTTTACCTATGTAAGATTCCATCCTACCGTCGCTTTTACATTGTTATTTTTTTTTAAATAATGTAAATTATTATTTCTTACTTCTGTTTTGTTAAAAAAATAATTACCTATATTTTTTATTTTAATATCTGTAATTTATTTAGTCTGTTATTTATTAAAATTAAGTAAATTTGATGTTTCTATTAATTTTTTTGAACTTAATTAAAATATATTATTAATATAAATTTTTAAATTTATGTTTAATTATTGATTTTCATATAATTTAAAATTATTAATTTTATGTTAATTATTTTAAAAATTATATCAAGTATAATTTATAATTAATTAAATTTTTTAAAATCAACAATATATATAAATTAAAAAATTTTCATGTAACAATTTTATTAATTAAACTAATTAAAATAATTTAATTTTTTTACTTAAAATTCATCAACCAAAAGTCTCAAATACAAAATTTCAATAATAATAAAAAATAAACTTTATTTTTTAATTCTAAATCTTCTTAAATGTTTCCGATCTTGTCAATTTTTATTAAACTGATTGCTTCTAAGTTTTTTTATATTATAAATCTATCAATAAGTTCTCTTAAATACTTAGATATAAAATAAAAATTTATAAATTTTAAGTAAAAAATTCAATAAAATGTAAACTTGTCAAATTTCAAAAAATAAAAGAATTTATTCAGTTTGAAAAAATTAAAATTACACAGTTAAAAATTATAAAGAAACTAAAATTCAATTAAATCTATATAAAAAAAGATAAAATTACACCTTTAATATTTTATATTTATTTAAAGTTTTGATATAGGTTTTTATTTTTAAATCTAATCTTTCATTTTATTTTTAATAAGAGGTTTAGGATATATTTAAATTAAACGTAAGAATTTAATTTTTATATGCTATTAATATAACTATTTTGATCATCAATTAATTAAAATTAAAATAAATATAATTTTTGAAATTAATTATTATTAAAATTAATATTTTTAAAAATATATTAATCACTAATTAAATGATAATATAAATGTTTTATATTAATAATATATTTCAATTAAATTTAAAATGATTAAAAAGTTAATTTTTTATTTTGAAAATTTAAATATTTTATAAAATGTAAGGTTAAAATTTTGAAGAGGTAGAATTTTCAAAGATTTTAATTTTGGATAAATAAAATTATTTTAAAATATGTAAAGTGAAAATAATTTTGGATAAATATATTTTTTAAAATATTTGAATAAATTTAACTTACAAAAATATAAAATATAAAATAAAAATCTAAATTTATGATTATAGGATGATTAATTGAATAACTTAATTATGAAAATAAAAAAAGTTTACTTTAACAATTAAAAACTTAAGAAATTAAATCAAAATATACTAATAAAAAATAAATTTTAATTTAATTTTTAATTTTTAAAATTAAAATACACATCTCAATAAATAGTTACATATTTTTAAATTAATTATATGCATCAACAATTTGAACAAGATAAAAATAATTAATATGTAAAAATATTAAATAATATGGTATGTGAATTTAAAGTTAATAACGTGATATTACATAAATTTTAAATAATAATAAAAATAAAATTTAGTTAAATTATTAAGTACTAACAAATAAATAATAAATAAAATATTTTTTAAAAAAATTAAACTTAATAATTTTGATTATTAATTTTATAAGCTGAAGGATCTTTCTGTAAATTATAAATTTAATATACGTTTAAAAGTAAAATGAATTCTCAATTGATAAAAATTGATTTATATTAAATACATAACACGTGTTAAATAAGTATTAAATTAGATAAAAAAGATTTGTTACACCTAAATTTATTGAGGTACTAAAGAAAATATCTAAGAATTTCAGACAAAATTGATAAAGAACAGCTACGTCTTTGACGAGATTAGGTTATATAAAATCTTCCCTGGACAAAAAGGACGACTCCTTCGAAATAGGTAAGATTGATATAAATTAAAACTACAATAATTGTTAAGAGTCATTATGAGCCACGTAAATCATATTAAGTGTGTTGATGGAGGTACATTCACAACATTGGTGTTTATCTATTTACTTTAAGCATTGTCAATACACCAATTTTTCTGACCTAATATATTCATTATGTTAACGTTTTCCGCACGGAATTAATGTGTTCAAGATGTGATTCGCAAACCAATACCTCGTGAATAATACATAGTACGGCAACGTCAACTGTTTAACAAATTTCTGTTGACTTTTAACAAATTGTCACATTTAACACCATATATTAAATTAATATGAAACCTCCCCGCTATAAAATAAAACAGAAAAAAAAATAATTGTGTGCAATCAACATTTTGACTATAATTTTTAAATTCTGTCCAAGGACTAATGAATGTTACCATCCGCGAAAAAGAGAAGACAATTACAAGAAGATTTTTTATTTGAAAAAATGTTTTTTATTTTTATTTTAAATTACAGAAATATCATATTATTTTAATTTAATATTTTCAAAATATACGTAAAAATAATAAAAATATTTTTTATTAATTTTTATACAAAGTTTTTAAAAATAAAATAAATATAAAGTCTTCGCGCTATAAAAGAAAACAAAAATAAAATAAAATAAATAATGCGTTCGATCTTCTGCATTTTTTTACTCTAATTTTTAAGTTCCTTCTAAGGATTAATTAATGCCACCATCGGCGAAAAAGATAAAACAATTATAAGAAGATCTTTGATTGAAAAAACGTTTATATATATATATATTTATAGTTATACAAATATTATATTATCTTTATATCATTTTTATTTTTAAAAATTTATATAAAAACAGAAAATAATTTTTATATAAATTTTTAAAAATAAAATAAAATAAAATTTTATAATTAATAATAAATACAAAAGGAAAGTAAAAAAGTAAACAAGATAAATAAAGCAAACAATAAAACATCATTTTTTTCTTCATCTGACTTTTAATCTGTTTTTTACCTCTTTCTTCTTATAATTCAACCTATCACATGCCTTACTTTTTAATTATTTTTATATTTTTAACTAAATACATTCCATTTAGATGGAATGCTGATGTGTATATACATTTTCATTTAATACCATTCATCTATCTACTTCTTTAACTAGAGGGCTATTTTTTTTTAAACAAAAGATTAAACTGCTTAGATAATTTACATCCGAATACAATCGATATAAATTGATATTACTTATAATAATTTCGGAGTTAAATCTGCATAGACTATTTTGCAAATTAAGAAAATCCAAGTTCCGGTAGCTTGCTAGCTAAAGCATGCAAATGA
Source organism: Canavalia gladiata (assembly GCA_037954105.1). NCBI lineage: Eukaryota > Viridiplantae > Streptophyta > Magnoliopsida > Fabales > Fabaceae > Canavalia > Canavalia gladiata. The sequence goes on along the minus strand of CM075662.1, from coordinate 37,088,763 downwards.
AAAAGGAAAGTTACAGATGCAGGATTACACCTACGACGCGTACAAATCAAAGCAACAACTAAAAGAATAGTAGATGACTACGTCGTGACATGCGCCAGACAAAATTCTCCGTGATCCTTAAGTTGGCTATATATACATAACTAAAGAAGAGAAGTTTCATAGGCAAATTAGCTCTCCCAAAAATGGCAAGTTATTTAGTGTTTTCAAAAGCTTTGATTGTGTTATGGCTATCGTGCATAGTAGTCACAGAGGCAGGATCACAAGTATGGTCACCAATCCAAGCACCTAAAGAAATAGCCTCAAAGTTTTTTCGTGATCCAATGAACCTTTCAATAGCCTCAACCGATTATGGGCACATAACTCACCACACTCCCTTTGCAGTGTTTGCTCCATCATCCATTAGGGACATTGCCAATTTGATAAAATTCTCAAATTCTCTTCATATCCCTTTTACCATAGCTCAAAGAGGGCAAGGGCATTCGGTTAATGGACAATCCATGACAAGTAATGGGGTTGTGGTGAATATGAATGAGTTGAATAATGGGTATAGAAATGGGGAAAGGATTATTATAGTTTCCAAAGGGAGGATTCCATTTGCGGATGTGGGTGGTGAACAAATTTGGAATGATGTTTTGAATGCATCACTTAAGTTTGGACTCACACCCCTCATTTGGACTGATTATTTGTTCTTATCCATTGGTGGAACTCTCTCTAATGCTGGCATCGGTGGCCAGGCATTCCGCTTTGGTCCTCAGATTTCCAATGTCTATGAATTGGATGTTGTTACAGGTATCAACTATTCTTTAATTTCCCTAATAACTTTCTCAAAAATTGAAATTCTTTAAGCCTTTATGTTAATTGTTAAGTTTATGATTGGTAAGATGTTTCATATTCTCCATCAATTGAGTTAGAATACTTCATAAGGTTTTTATCATCCATATTTCTTATGTTTTCTGTTTTTTTATTTATAAAAATATTATTTTAATTTATTTTTAAAATTCTACATAGAAAATAGTAAAAGAAAAAAAATTATTTTCTGTTTTTACTATTTTTTATACAAATTTTAAAAATAAAAAATAAAATAATATTCTTATTTATAAAAATATTATATTATATTTTAAAATTTTGTATAAAAAATATATAATAAAACAATAATAAGATAAAAATTTTATAAATAAAAATATAAAATGTTTTTTCAAATCAAATAGTAAACTTTAGTTTTCTAATACGTTAAGCTTATCCTTAATTTACCTTTCAAAGTTCACTTTTTTAATAATGATAACTGAAAAAATTACATAAAAATATCTTAAAAGTTAGTATACACATAAAAAATTTCTTTCTCACACACATATTTCTATATAAGGATGGATAAATTTATATGTATATAAATTAAAAATTATAATAATATATAAATTTTTCATTATATAAATCATTATTATAAAATATTATAATAATTTAAAATTATTTAATATTTTATTGATGTATAATTAAGCTCTTAATTTCATAAATTTAATATATTTAAAAATATAATATTTAGATAATAATTTATTATTTTATATTTATTAGTTGATTTCATAGTTCCTTCGTTTTTTAAATGTTTATAATAGAATAAAAAAGTTATTTTTCTTATCTAGCCATTAATTATATTCAAGAAAATATTAAATAACAGAAAAATGTCATTTGATTTTGATTCTTCATATACAGAAACATCTAAAATTAAAATAAATGTAATTGTCACGTGACTTCATCGAATAAGATAGACTGCGGCATGCAACATGAAATACTACACTGTTCATCATCCTAGTTGACCGGCTGGGATTGTACACGCTAATAATTTATGTCCACCAATCTCTTTACCTTAAATAATTCAGCCAACAAATTATCAACACCCATTCATGCTTCTCTTTCTATACTATACATGTTAAAATATTTTCCATCTTAATAAAAACTTTCTCTTCATAATTAATGATTGTAACCTAACCTGCTTAATTTTGGGATATTGCAATTTAAAAGTAGATGTCAACTCTTCTTTAGGTATAAGGGAGAATTGTAAAGATCTACAATCTTTGTTTTTTGCCATTTAGAAGCCAGGCAGGTTTTCTAAATATGTCATTTATTCAAATGTATCACAGATTTAATGACTGCTGTAAGACAAGTCATAAATGATTTTTAAGTGGAAACATAAACAATGGTCTAAAATTAACTAATTGAATGTAATTAAAGTTTCTGCGAGTCTTGTGCGCATTTAACGTTACATAATCTTCATGTAGGAGTAAATACATATGAATAGTGAATATATTAATAGTTGATTTAAGTGTTATATATTATACTTCACATTTATTGATTGGATAGTGGAGAGTATATAAATAATGTTTATTCTCGTCTTCTACAGGGAAGGGAGATGTGGTGACTTGTTCTGCGGAGAAGCACTCAGAGTTATTTTACGCCGTTTTGGGAGGTTTAGGTCAATTTGGGATCATAACCAGAGCAAGAATAGCTCTAGGGCCCGCACCAACCAGGGCAAGTATCATCTTAATTCATTTATTTATTTTTGCAATTCACATCTTCTTCTGTTCTCACCATTAATTAATTTCTCAAAAGTCAAAACCACCAATTAATTATTCATTAATCAAATTAAAAAAAACTCCAATGCTTACATCTTTATGATTATAAGTCACAATCACAATTAATTGCTTGCAAGTATTAATCCACAACATTAATTACATATCAAACTTAGAAAAATGTTTACAATAAATGATTAATCTTCATTATTGTCCTCGATTAATAAAAAAAATGGTTTGCCTAATTAATCGCGTGCAGGTGAAATGGATCCGTTTGTTTTACAACAATTTCTCAACATTTTATGAAGACCAACTGTACTTAATCTCATTCAGTGGAAGAAACGAAACTAATGCAGCGGATTATGTATCAGGTTTTCTTCTCCTAAATCAGCCACCAGTGGATCTTTCCTTTTATCCAGAACGTGATCAAGCTCGCATAACTTCCCTTGTAACCCAATACGGCATCATCTATATCATAGAGTTTGTCAAATATTACGACAATAGTTCTCAAGGACACGTTGATCAGGTAATTAATTGATTAATTAAATGTATCCTAAGAACTTGGATGCGGCTTGATTTTAGTTTCTAATTTTTAAAATTTTAAAAATTAAATTAAGATTTAATTTTAAGTTTTTATTCATTTTTAAAAATTGTTACCGTAGTAGATAAGTCATTTCATTTAATTAGTTTATCATAAATTAAAAAAATTAAAAAAAAAATAAACAAAAAATTAAATTTTATTAAAATAATAAAAATTTAAAAAATTATTATTATTATTAAAATAATAAAAATAATAATATAATGATAATAATACAGTGATTATAATATAAATAATATTATATAATTATATAATTTTTTATTTTATATATTATTAAATAATTAATATATAAAATAAATAATTTTATATGTTATTATAATAATGTTTTATATTATTTAGTATTTATTTTATATAATATAATATATTAAATATTATAAATTTAATATAATTTATATATTAAATAATATTATTATTTTTATTTTAATATAAAAATTTTTAAAATAAAAAAAAAATTTAAAATAAAAAAGTTATTATTATTATTACGATGATGATAATCATGATAATTATAATTATGATAATGATAATAATTTAAAAAATATTATATAATAATAATCTTATATATTATTTAATATTATTTAATATCTATTTTATATTAAATAATTTATATATAATATTATATTATAAAAATTTATATAATATAAAATTATAATAATATTATAAATTAAATATAATTTCTATATATTAAACAATATCATTATAAATTTATAAAAAAATTAAATAAAAAAGTAAATTTTTTAATTTTTAAAAAATTAAAAAATTAAAAATAATAAAAATTATATTATTATTATTATTATTATGGTAATGGTAGTGGTAGTGAAAGTTGTGATTACGATAAATAAAAACATGATAATAATGTTTGTAATAGTGATGGTGTTCTAATTTGATAAATTTAAAAATAAAAATTTTTTAAATTAAAAATAATAATAAATAAATTTTTTTAAAAATTAAAATTAAAATTATATTTAAAAATATACTAAAAAATAATTTAAAATTATTTTTATCAAACAAGTTTTATTTTTTAAAATTAATTTAAAAATTTTGCAACCATTCCGAGCTTTAATAACCCTTCTTTTCGTTTTTTTTTTGTTAAGAGTCAATTTTTTTATCCATGAAAGATTTAACCATTAGTCCTTATGTTGTTATTTCTTGAATAGGATATCGAACGTTTGATCCAGGGGTTCAAATTTATTCCTAAGTTTATGTTCCAAAAAGATGTGTCGTATGAAGAGTTTCTGAACAGAGTTCATACAGCCGAGCTTTTGCTTACGAAACAAGGACTCTGGGATCTCCCTCATCCTTGGTTAAACCTTTTTGTTCCGAGATCTCGAATCTCGGATTTCGACCAAATTGTGTTTAAGGGCATTACTCTCAAGCAAAATCTCACTGCAGGACAAGTGCTAATCTACCCAATGAATCGAAGCAAGTAAGTTTAATTTTACGAGATTAACTACAGAGAAAGTGCATCTAGCTAGATAGAATGTTACTTTTATATAAAAATTAAATTAAAGAAAAACCTAAATTAATAATTAAAATTAAATGTTAATTAAAGATTACATGATTAATTTTAAAGATGATTTTTTAAAAATGTTATATAATTTTTAATTTTGATTATTAATTATTAATAATAAGATATAATTAATCTGTTAAAATTGATTTCTCTCTTTCTGAAATGAAAAATAAGTTTGGTACGTATGTTGGTTAATAGAATAGAATAGAATTAAAGTGATTTTAATTAATATTGGCAGGTGGGATGATAACATGTCAGCAGTGACACCTGATGAAGATGTTTTCTATGCAGTGTCTTTTTTGCATTCAACTGGGTTTGATAAATTACAGGAATTTCAGGCTCAAAACCAACAGATATTACAGGTTTGTGCGGATGCTGGTATTGGGATCAAGCAATATCTGCCCAAAATCAAGACACGGCAAGAATGGGTGCAACAATTTGGCCCCAAATGGGAAATTTTTCAAAAAAGAAAACATCAATTTGATCCCAACAGAATATTGTCCCCTGGACAAGGGATTTTCAACTAAATAAGACATAATCAGCGTTTCAATTTCCCATCTATCTCAGTGTTCATTTCCTGTATTGAAATTTATATTAAAGCAGTTTGCTAGTATGTATGTTATTCTCATAAATATTTGAATATTTGTATACCGTGTAACACGAGTCATTTAACTAGCTCTCAAAACTATATCTACCAAATAAAAACACTGTAACATAATCCTGTTATGATAATCATATATGTTTGGCTCGTGCGATATAATTTTTTCTCATGTTCTAATAGATTAAGTTTGTTTTGTTTTGTATTATCTACCCTTTATTTTCAGAAAATCAAACTAACCCTAAACCTTTGTTAATGTCTATCCTTTAAGGACAAGTTAAACAAACAAAAAGAAAGTAGCATTTATCACTCTTTACTAACTACTTAAATGATTTTTTTATTTCTAAGATATCAACTGCTTGTAATTTTTTAATAATTTTCCAATTTTTATTCATTAATATGTATGTCCCAAGAGTCGATATTAATAAATCATATTTATTTATTTACTTGTTTTTATACTTATAATCTAAGGATCAGAATCTGCTGTTAAAAAACAATTGCAAAGATTTGTCACCCTTAGACCACTCTACATTTTATGATATGAAAGTTTACAAAGTTAATTACTAACTTTAGGAGGCCTTTAGAATAGCACTGCATTTTGCGTAAGTTGCATTTGCAACTGGAGAGAAACTGTGTGTCCTACTAGTTAGAAAGTATGAATCTGATATAAAAATGTAAGGATATGATATCATATGACACGATTATAATAAAATATGTAAAATCAATCTAAAACTGATATAAAATATAAATTAATCTAAAACTGATATAAAGTGGAAAATTTAAATTACAAGATAAGATTTTTTTTATTATTTAAATTGTAAATATTTTTATAGAAATAATTATTTGAGTTAAGAATATTTACAATATTTAGTAATTTTTATTAAATTTAAAATTTTATTTAAGACAAATCAAACATATATAACTTGAACCAATTTTGTTGATAAATTAAAAGAGAAGATTGATTATATATTTAAAATGGAAATAAAATTAATAAACAGTAAAGTATTAAAATGTATATACTTATTTTTTTATAAGCAAAATATATATACTTATTGTGATATTCCCACAAATGTTGGTATAGAAATTTTAAAAAAGCTAAAAGCAAAAACATTATAAAAAGCAACTAAAAGTATTTGAATAGTGTCCAACGCGAAACCATATCCAACACAATTGTTGATTTACATTTTACAACACAATATACCACTATCATTTAGAAGTGTTTGTACTTCTTAGCTTGCTAGTAATGTTCAACATATGCAATGCACGAATTTTTTTTTTAATGTCATATATAATAAAATTCACTTTTATTTGTAATAAAATATAAAATATTTATGATGTTATTTATAAATAAGTTGGTATATAATGACCATGTAATATATAAAAATACATTTTTAAAGAAATATTTACAATTATTTAAATAAATAAAAAATTATTGTTTAGAGTTTTTTAACAATTATTTTTAATAATAGAATTTTGTTGAATAAGAAAAATTATGTTTCATAAAATACAAGGAGAGTAGTTATATTCCCAATTACATAGCAATCGTAACCTTTCAATCTATCATACTTTACAATTCAACATTTAGAAAACATTACGAGTCTAACACGCAATTGACCAAAGACATGTATGTACCCATGGTAACATTTTTAATTAAAAAGATATGGTATATGTAAATTAAAAAAAAAAAAAACTATTGTAATGCTTCTACATGTCTTGGAAATTAAAAATAGTAACTTGTAACAAATTGTTTAAAAAAGTATCATGATTTTCTTTTTTAAGTTCAAAACATATAAGTCCTAAATTGAGTTTTTTTTTTCTTTCCTTTTTAACTTACAGTTGAAATAGGAGGGTTTTGTAGAAAAGAGAAAGGGGACAAACTTAGTATAGAAAGAGAGCTATGAGGCCAAAATATAGAATCTATGGAAAAGAAGGACAGAAAGATAGGGATTGATTATGATTAGATGGTATAGTAATTAGACACTCTATGATGCTCTTTTTCTATCTATTGTCAACATTAGTATAACTGATAGAATGTGAATGTTGGGATATTCCAGAACAAGCAGACATTGATCTGGTAAAGCATATATAGTTATCTACAATGTAGGCACCAAAAAAAGTCAAAAAAAGAGGAGAAGGGCGTGGGGGATGGAATTCATGGGACTGCTAACTTTTCTTGTCTCCAGATTGCCTGCAAGCTCGAATTAAGAGTTCCAACATAATTATTAATTCCATCCATATAGAGACCTCTAATTAATTAATCAATTTATTTATTTATTAAAACTTTATTTAGATAAGGTTATTTTTGCAAAAAATAAAAAACCTATTCAATAAGAGTATCTTTAATAATGTATTTTAGTTAAGTGAAAGTTAAAATTATTAACTGATTTTTTTAAAAAAATAGTTTAAGATTTATTGATAAAATAATTTATTTTAATATTTACCATTTTTTTATATTTATCAATGTTTTTCCAAAGTTATTTTTTTTTAATTTTTATTTATTTATATATAAAATTTAAAAAGTTTATTATTTAAAGAAATAAAAAATTATTTAATTAAATTTTAATATCTTTTTTATTAAAAAATATAAAAATTTTATTTATTAATTAATTATATCCTTATATATTATTTTATATTTATCAATTATTTTTTATCAAACATTTTCAATTTAATTCACTTGTTTATATAATAAGTAATGCATATAAATGTTGTCATATTTAAATTTTGAAAAGAAAAAGAGCTTACTTTATTTGGCAAAAGCCGGTGGGATTGAATCAGACAGGTTTATTATCAAATCTTCTTAGTTAATTATCGGTGTAGGATAAGAAAAAGGTAGCACTACAATATCGTGTTAATATAATGACAATAATGACAGCTAAATTAGGTTTACTTTAATTTAAATGATATTTTGATTAATAGAACTCATTGGTTATACTTTTGTGACAACAAAGGCACTCGTGGGTCTATCTGAATCAAAAGTCAAAAATTATTCCTATGCGAGAACGACAAATTATAAGACAACCTGATTGGGTTAATTTGATGTGACTGGACGAAAATTCGATTTATGTCATGTTATTCTTTCCGATATTCCCTATACAAACTCTTATGAAAATATCCTTTAAGAAAGAAAACTCGTAAGCTTACTCAATGTGGAGCTAGTTGTGCCCCTCTAATTCATATATTTGTGTTTTCTTTTTAATGTATATGCAAATCTCCCAAAGTCACGATAGTATAACTTAATTAATAGAATGTTTAGTGTGATATCATAAATAGATAAATTTTTAAAAAAGTTGAAAAACAAATTTGAAAAACATAGGTAAATTTGCGTTAAAAATTTTAATTTTTTATGATGGTTTTACTTTATTTAAATATAATTGTTTTTATTAATATATATAATTTTAAAAAATAGATATATGCGATACTTTAATATAATAAACTTCTTTAATTGTTTAATTTTTTATATATAATAAAGAAATTGATGATATTTGAACATAAAATTTTAGGTAAAGTATTTTAATTTCAAACTCATCAACTCTAAATTAATCCTAACGTTTAAAAGTCTTTAATTTTTTAATATAATTTCAAAAACATTTTTATAACTTTAAATAGATAATAATAAATATTTATATCGATATCCCAAATTAATTATATAAGGTAACGTATGAATTGTTTCAGTATTTATAATAAATACTAACCATATAGTAATTAATAGTTAAATTTTTTGTTAATAATACTTATTATTATTATTATTATTATAAAAAGATATAATTGGATGAATTATAGACATTTCGAAGAAAAAAATTAATTTTCAAATATGAATTATAATTTGAAATATATAAATTCACTAAAATTAATCTAGTAGTAAAAAGTAAATATTAGAGTAATTTAGATAAAGTTCTAAGTTCAAATAAAAATAATAAAATATTCTTAATAGGTGAGAGATTAACTCTTAAAAACGGTTAAATGCTAAAAAAGATCTTTATAATAGAATCAACAAAGTTGAATATAATTAATAGATAATACGATATATTGTTGATAAAAAAATATAATTTTGTATCTTAAAGTAATAAAAAAAATTTAGATATATATAGTGAAAAATCTGACCATCCACTCCATTAAAATTTGTTAATTAGTTTTTTTATAAAAAAAAGTTAAATATTTCAATAGCTATGATGTTATCTTATGATCAATTAATGGGAGAACTCAAACCTACTAATAAAGATTCATTGTAGTTGAATAAAAAAAATCATTTTGGTTTCTATATTTTAAAGATTAGTTTCTAATTCTCAATTTGAAGATATCTGTTGTGTGTACTAATTTTTTTATGTATATTTTATGGGGTTTAATTATTTTTTTTTATCTTTATTCAATAAGTTTTATCTTCGCTGGAAAGATTAAAAAGAATGTCACATAGAATTTCAAACTTCAAAGTAAAGTAGTCATCACTGCCCCGTGCTTTGAAGTAGTGATATTTTCAGACCCCACAAAAAGTGAGAGACATAGGATCTGTTTAGACGTAACCTAAAATCAATTTCTAGGCTCATTAATATGAACCCTCAAAGGACTACAGTATCGTTTATTTAATGCTTTATTTTTAAAAAAATCTTCAAATTATTTTCTTCAAAGATAAAAATGTCATTTAGTAATTTTTTAAAAAATGTAAGTGATCTTTCAATGATTTTACTTATTGCTATGTTGGTATTTTAAAAAATTGTATCATTAAGTTAGTTCTTTAAAAATTTAATTTGTTATAAGATTAATTCTTTAAATAAAAATTATCATCAAATTAGTTCTTAGAAAAAATAAATGATTAAATTTTTTAAGAATTTAATTTTAAAAATTAAATTTTTGAAAAAAATAGATTTAAGAAATTATTATTTGTACAACTTTTGTAACAAAAAATATTATATAAATTATATTATTATTTTTATACCAATATTATATCTAAATAAAAAAAGAAAGAATTGTCACAGGACATGTTTATTTTATAATTAAAAAATTAACCCTTACATTTTTTAAAAATATATAGTTTCATGACTGAAGGGTATTTAACAGGTGAAAATGAATGGTATTAAAATAAACTACATTTAAGTTTAAGCAAAACCAAGACATAATGTAATTTGGGAGACAGACAATGTGAAGGACAGAAAGAGAGACAGCTGTGCTCCTTGTACACACAATTTTGTCAACCTAACATATCTAAGGTGTATGTAGCATGATAGATGCCAAAGTCATGCAGCCTTTATTACATGCAACCCCACCTTAATTAAATTTCTGTAGCAAAAACATACAAAAGCCATTCATCTTGGTCTTTAGTCATAGTATGTACACCTGTGCCTAGCTAGCTAGCCAGCTAATTGAGGTAGTCCCACCATAACCATTCTATTTTTTCATTGGGGAAAATATTTAAAATGGTGCATATATATAATTGGTGTCAAAGATTTTTTGTCCAGGTGATAGAATCATTTTTGGATCAAACTTATGTTTTCTTTCTAAGAAACTCCTCCATTTAGAACCAAAATGGTTTGCCCAATCTTCCTGTGTGCTGTGGTTGGGAAGATATTGCTTAACCTTGATTCCAGCATTACTGCAGAACTCCAAAATTTCTCTGTTTTGAGCATCATATTCCTTCCAATTATCAAACCCACTTGAATGCAGAAATCCAATTGTGTAGAACACATCCTCCTCTGGTATACATGCTGACATTCTGTCATCCCATCTGGAATTAAATTTCATATTATTAATTACTATTCTTTTTTCAAATTTAAATGAAATTAAAAAAGAATTACAACATGCTGCTCACATATAAAAAATAATATAATTACTTGTTTCTATTCATGGGATAAACCAAGACAGGCCCAGTGGTGATGTTTCTTTTAAGGATTATGTCTTTGAATACGCCAGAGTTAAAATCCAAGATTTGAGATTTTGGTATAAACAAATTAAGCCATGGGTGAGGAACATCCCATAGTCCTTGTGATTTAAGCTTCAACTCCCCACTTCGGACTCTATTCAAGAATTCAATATATGAGACATTTTTCTCGTAATAAAATCCAGGGATATAGGCTAGTCCTTGGAGCATAACTTGAATTTCCTACAGACACACACACAAAAAAGAGAAACATTATTGTCATTTATTAATTACAACTTGTAATCACAATCTTTAACATCTAGGGTTACTAAGGTGTAATCCATGAAGGCCTACACCAAACATTTGCATAGCACCAGAGGTGGGTTAGTATAGTTTCTTTTGGAAAAGAATATTATGTAACTACTAGACATGACAAGAGGGTACCTTGTTCACATTTTTCTCGGATTGATCATCATAATATTTAGCCACTTCAAGGCAATAGAGGATGTTATGCTTAGCTATTAAAGAAGCTATTCTACGATGGTCAGATAGAGGGAAAAAAGAGGATCTCCAATTATTTATGGGGCCTTGGTGCATTAGCAGTACACCTTCCAAAAAATCCAATGCAGTCTTTTGTTTCCTTCCATTGATTGAGATTAATCGTTCCTGGTCTTTGGTAAAAGCAGAAAAGTCACTATAAAGTACTCTGACCCACTTAACCTGCATGCCAACAAAACTTCACAATTACTAATGTCTTATACTAATCAACTTACTAATCAAATGGATTGTAATGCATATGTGTGCAATGAGTCCTATCAGAATTGGAAGGACAGAGATAATTAATATGGTAGTATAATATGTCGTTCTGAATTCCTAATTGTCTGTCTAGACTTCAAACCTCCTCAAGCTAGTTAATGCGTTAGAAGTCTCAAGTATTCAAGAATTAATATTATATATGCTGCAGTTATCTGAAGGTCTTTTTAAATAGAGTTTGATAAATCCGATAAGGGTTTGGGGTTATCATATATATACTAATAAACAAAATGATTTATAAGTATTAAGATATTTTTGTAAATGTAGTTTTTATATTGATAAATTTATTAATAATAAATATTTTATATTTTATATTATAAACAGTCCGTGTATATAATAAGAGTTTAATTTCCATTAAAAAATTATATTAAATAAGGTTAATCTAATTAGTAAATGATAATTTTTTAGTAACACGCGTTTCTAATTCTATTGGTTAATAGCTTAAGATCCAAGAGTCATAATAATTTGAAGAGTGACCAGCTGTGCAGTATATGTTTCAAACTCGTAATATGCCTTCAATTTCAAAAATCCACATTCAGTGGTTCAAACTCTTACGTACGTATAACTCATCCTAATTTCATTTGAGTATGTGTTTATCATGGATGACTAATACACCAACATAAAATGAAATTTATGGCATGTGGGTGCCAACTGCCAAGAAAAAAAAACATAATAAAGTGGGTTTTGGACAAGGACATGTAGTTTCTTTGGTAAAACTTGATAGATACACAAAATGATGACAATTCATCCTAAAATAAAGTGACAATTCTATTGGGCGTCACTATGCATTTTTTTGGAGGGAAGAAACTAAAAGACAAAATTCTAGTCAATTCTCTATAAACGTACCCTTTTGGGTGCTGGCTCAAGAGCAATTCTCGCCCTTGCTATAACTCCAAATTGTCCTAAACCTCCAAGAGCCGCATGAAATAACTCCAAATTCTTCTGCGAGGAGCAGGTTACGAACTCTCCTTTTCCTGTACCGAACCAAGTAGATGACCAAAACTGTTTATGATCAAATTAAATAATTTAGATGCATGCATGCATCAATAAGGGTAGCATTTTCCATCTTGGTATTTCAGTTTTTTCAAATATGAAAAGATTGACCAAATATATATGTAAGACTTGACCAACATATATGTTAATCATGAATTGGAGACTATGACCGTGTGAACTGATTCTAAACCATTGAAACGTTTGCATTCACCCCATGTTGTACACAAAAACCTTTCCTGCCTTAGAATTCAACAACCACAATAAATATATAAAACATGTTGAAGAATTTTAATATGATAATTTTGAGCAGAACATCGTCTGCGATCCACCATGTCATGTCATGAGATAGAGAGAGAAAATAAATTATACTTTATGTACAGACGGTGAATTGGAAAAATTGAAAATAGGTGAAATAAAGAATAGGATGAAATAGAGGAGAAATACTGTTAAAATAGATGATAATATACATCAGGTGAATTGTTAGGTGTTGATTAAAATAATTTTATCTATCTCTTTATAGTTTCAACATGAACACCTTCTCAAAGTAATAACCAAAAGAACAAAACTTAAATACACAATATCATAATAATTTTGAGTATTGTTTTTCAACAAAAATTAGTATTTTATGTCAACAAAAGTATGGTTCATTTAAGTGATCATAAAGATGAAAAGAGTGGTGAGTGAATGAAATGGTAGCAAGAAGAAAGTTGATACCTGTGATGAGATCCATTTCATGAACGTTAGTGATTTGAGGTCCATAGCGGAAAGTTTGGCCACTAATCCCAGAGTTGGAAAGTGTTCCTCCAACGGTCAAGTACAAATAATCAGTCCAAGAAAGGGGTGCAAGTCCATGTTGAAGAGTGGCTTGTAGCACATCGATCCATAGTTGTTCTCCTCCAACATCAGCATAGTAACCAATCAAAGGGTCCTTAGAGACACTAATAGCAGCCCCATTATTCCTTTGTTTTCTGAAGCTGGCCATGTCAACCACTACCCCATCACGAGCCATTGCTCGTCCACTGGTGGAGTGGCCATGACCCCTCACACCTATATTGAAAGGGACATCACTATTGTATGATGATTTTATCAACAGGACTATGTCTTGTATAGAAGATGGACCAAACACGGCTCTTGGGAATTCATGCACCATATTTCCATAGTCCCTTGAAGCCATTTGAATGGTTTCAGGGTCATTATGGAACTTGTGGGATATCTTGTCACCACTACCACCAATCTCTGGTGTAGGCAGAGTTTTCCATAACTCTGTTTCTCCCACAGTGGATATCAAACGGGTTATTGTTATTAGTAGTAGTATAAAGTAGGTAGAAAGAGGGTATCTTTCTTCCATTTTAAGAGAGAGAGAGAAGGTTGAGTTGGGTTATTGCTAGTTATATTATTGAAGAAGAAAAAGAAGAAGATGATGAAAAACTTGGCGTTATGGTGTGGTAGAGGAGTGAAGAGAGGTGGAGATTAGAGGAGCTATAAATAGAATGGAGGAGCTTGCATGAGAAGCAGAGGTTTGGAAATATTGGGATGCATAAAGGAGCTCATGCTTGTCTTTTGGGCAAAAGAAAAAACGACATCGTACATTGGGCAAAGAACTGGGGTGGCTAGATGTTAAATTCAAAGATACTATACGCAAATCAAAATCCCCCCCTTGTTTTTAGCGGTACATATTCCATTCCTAAACTTTATAATATTTAATTCTTCTTAAATAAAGTTATAGGTTAATTTATATAAAAAAAAAATGAATATTTATAATCTACCAGAAAAACTAGTAATAAATGAAGTTGTATGTGCAGGAAGTATTAGAAAGACTTTAATGAATTTAAAATTTGCGTACGTGTTTCTTGTGACTGTGTATGTATCATCATGATCACGAAGATTCCCAGCAATTGAACATTTGAACCCACAGATTTGTAGCTAACATTGTTGTGGGCCTTTGCATGGACCATAATGGAATTGAACAATGGCCGTTGATTTTGTGATCTGAGGGTCAAAATTGGTCAAGTTATGTCAAGTAATTTATATGGATTACCCCACATCCATTTTATATTACCACTTGGTATTGGTATTTCCTATCTTAAGGATGAAAAAGAGTCAAAATTAGGCAATTATAAAAAGGATCTTTTAAGATTTTGTTTTGGGGATCAGAGAACTTCTCATTCATCAAACTATATTCCACTCAACTTTTGTGGTTCATGGAAGGGTAGAAACAGTGGGAATGGAGGGAGACATGACACCGGATTTTCTTCAGGCCAAGATTTTGTCTGTGAGCATCTAAAGCAACATGTAATCAATTAAAAGTCAAGCAGGGAAATGGAACTATAATTATACCCACCAATGTGTTTGTCTTGCAACTGTTATAATTAAGTCACTTAACACGTTTCCATGATCTTTCAGATTTAATTTGTTCCAAAGAAAATAAAAGATGTTCAATTCCGAGCCACTATGAGATTGGTGATTTAAGGAGAAGGTTCATTATCATTAATAATTAGTTGGCCCCTGCTGTAAATATTATTCCTAATTGACTCTGCCTAGCTTCCTCGTCTACTTATTGGTGGCGATAAGTGTTTATATATATGCTAGCAAAGTGACAAAAATATATTTATATATAGTGTATACAGAATGTGAGGATATTTTGAACCAAATAAATTATAGTATACGCATCAAACTTGTGAATTATTATTTAAATTAAACAGATTACCCAAAAACACAAGTGATCTCAGTTTATCTTAAGACAAAAATTTGACTAACTACAGATTAAAGGGCATTCAAAGAACAATCTTTGACCTATAGATCTCGCAGATAGGAGGAGCTATCACCTAACAAGACCCTCCACCATATGCATGGCTCTGTGGAACCATATTCTATTAATGCTTCCTAGTGAAGATTATAATCTTTGACGATACATGTGCTATATACATGCATGACTAATAATTAAATGGCAACAGACTTAATTACAAGGGTAAGGTTTACTATTTATCGAATCAGATAGAGTATAGAGTAGACTTAATTATGCAATATTGGAAATTAAAGATGTTATATCATCTAACACTGGTTGGAGATACTCGCATTCTGGACTTGATGGGCACAACAGAATGCATGCGTATACCTTTCCTCATGTTCAAACAGTGATAGTTAGGTCTTCTACCTAATGAAACCAGCATCCTCTTATGTTTGTTTGTTAATTTCTTCAAAAGTAGGGGGCAAGGAAAGACCGTAAAAGGGTTGGTCTAGTAGACGTATGTATATATATATATATGTATATGTATGCCTACTCAAAATTTACTATCTTGATCGGTAGTAACATCTTTTCTGTCTCGCAAAAGGCTTGGTAAAATTCAAATTCAACTTAACAAGAAATGCAATATGTCATTCACACACCTTCTATCATATTATTAAAACAACAATTCTTCTACGTGAGTATTGTTTTTTTTTTATTTATACTTTTTATCACTACTTAATAGATATTTTTTAAAAATTAAAGAAAAAAATAAATCCAACAACTTACACAAAATATAAATAGATATATGCTAATATATATGTGTAAATTTTTCTTTTTACATATTATTATCATGATTCGTAAAAATACATTAAATTATTTAAGCTTTAGTAAAATGATTCTAATAAAAGTTATATCTTTTTTAATATTTGTTAAAATAAAATTATATAATAATATTTTTTAAAAATTATATAATAAAATATTTTAAAAAAATTGACGAATGAAGTAACTCTACTAAATTAGCTTTATCCCTCATATAGTATATATATTCAGATCCATCTCTTTAAATAGTCAGTTTATTTTTTAAAAAATTATAGAAAATTTTATAATTATTAAAATATAAGATATATTCAAATTTAAATAACTGAATAAATGTATAAAAATTGATATTCATATATATATATATATATGACAATTAAAAATAATTATTTTATATATGTATATATACAGTAATTTATACACGTATATCTTGGTATGTAAGTTTTGCGATATATTTATCTTTAGAAAAATCTGAACCAATGATTTTGAGATATAAGAAGATGAATGTGCATGCAATATATAAAAACATAGAAAAGGCCTTGTCCTTTTGTCCAAAGTGGAAGTTGAGGTGAATGTTACTGGAAACACATTAGTTTTGGCATGGGAGCTAGTTAATGCTAATAGAAAGAATGAAAGAAAGAAAGAGAGGGTGGGGATGTGGGGTAACTGTTTTTAAGATATTGAAGATCTTTTTGGGGATCCAAATCAGGGAGCCCCCAACAAGCAATCAGATCACATGGTCTAAAACAAACAACAAAAACAATAACATTTCAAACAAAATTATTCATTTCACATTGTCAAATGCCAACACACCATCCAATCTCTTCATTCCGCCAGACAAATCCACCTTACCTTCATTTCGCCTTCTCCTCTTCTTCCTCTTACATTCAACATTCAACATCATGTGTTTAGGAATGGAAGTTGCAATTATTAATCCTAATGTTTGTTAAATATTTTATTTTTATTTATTAAATAAGTTTTTTCAATAATTTTAAATATTTTTTGAGTATTTTTTAATATTTATTTTAAAAATATTTTAAGTAATTTTTAAATTTTAAATTTTAATTATTTTATTATTATTATTATATATTTTTATAATGTAATTATTTATTTACTTTTATAATCTTAATATCATATATTTTTTTATAATAATATTACTGATTTTAGTATATTTATTTTATATTATTATTATTTTAGTTCAACATATTTAGTTTAATTAGTATTTTTATTCTTTTTAAAATGATATATTAATTTTTTATAAAAAAAATAAAATTTATAAAAAATTAATTTATTTAAAAAATGTATTTATATAAATAATAAAAAATAAAATTTATTTAATTAAATTTAATATATAATTTTAAATTAAAATTTAATCTATTATTTAATTATATTTTTATTTATTATTTTGTATTTATCAGTTAGTTTAATAATTAATTTTTTCAAATATTTTTAATTAAATTATTTATTTATTAGTTTTCAACTTTTTAACTAGTTTTTATTTTTTTTAATTTTCATGCTGTTTTTTTAACTTTCAAGTTAAAATTATTAAAGGCGTCTTATTATGGTGTGATGTGTTTAGGTTAGTTGTTAATCTAATACTCTAACCTATTAATCAAGTTAATTAATAAAAAAAGTTTATAAAAATTTTAAATTTTTTTAATAATATAAACTTATAAAAAATAAGTAATTTATATATTTATATTTATTAATTATTAATTCAACAGTATCTTTTAACATTGTTCCATAAAATTTAATATACATTTTTTAATAAAAATAAAAAATACTTCCAATATTTTTTTAGTAAATGACAATGAATATTATTAGAGTGCTGATTAGAAAATTAAAATTAAATTATTCTTATTAAAAAAATTTACTAATATCCTTTTATCATAATTTTTAATATATATCTAACACAATTCTTAATAAGAGTTCTCAATCTATTAAGAGCATCAGTTAGTAAGAATTTATTTTTAATCTTTTTAACCTACCCCGTATGTTTTAATATGTAAGTTAGCGCTCTGAAATTTACTTTTATAATAATATGCAAGCCATATTATGTATTAAGTGAATGTGTTAGACTTTGCATGCTTATTTCTACAAAAGCAATCATTATTTTTAATTGTTAGACTTTGCATGCTTATTTCTACAAAATCAATCATTATTTTTAATTAAAAATGGTAAGCAATTATTTCTTAACAGCAACTTAAATTAATACATGTATTTCTATAATAGATTTTAACATAAATTATATGCTCCCTTGTAATTTATTTTATTTTCAACATTTTGATAATAGTTTAATTAATTTAAAAGTTGAATTAATAAACTGAAATTAAAATAATTAGTATATAAAAATAAGTAGCTAATAGTTACATATAAATTTATAATTATGAAAATAAAGCTGGAAATATTAATAATTTTTTAACTAATAATTTCAACTTTTAATTATTTAAATATACTTTCAAACTTGTTCTTAATTGATCTCAAATACAAAAAGTTTATGTTAGTTCTTAAAATTCAAACCACAGTTCATATACTTTTTTTAGCAAAATACATTAGTTTTTAAAAGAATTGATATGGCTATGTTTATAATTTTAAGAGACTAAAATAAATTTTTTATATTTTTAAAGACTAATTAGTCCATTTGAATTTTTTTTTAGAGATTCTTATCTTCTAATTGTTTAATAGCAAAGAAAATAAAAGAAAAAAAAATTAATTTTTTGCTAAAAATTATTATTTTTAATTAAATAATAAAAATATATTAGTCATTATATTTTCTTTCTTTTCTTCTAAAAAATTTATTAATATAATTTTAACATTTATACCTCTTACATATAAAATCAAATTATTTACAAAATATTTGACTTCAATGTTTTTATTCAAAATCTACCACTGAAGTAGGATACGATGAACATAAAAAAAAAATGCAGAGATACAATTTTTTCAGGATTCGTTGATGCAATGTTAACTGATACACCTAATGTAATCATTAGTACAAAATCACTGTCTAATGTGTTTGAAACACTATGATTATCATGGTCCAGTTCGGTGTCTCTTTAAGCAAACATATCGACTTTTAAGGAACAACTGGTACGTTTCCAATTTACTCTTTTGCAATCAGATATTAATATACAATATATAAAACTCTAAATTAAAGCTACGATCATGTTCAATACATTAAAAGCATAGTGTTGCGTACATGGTTGTGTAAGGAGTTATGTATACAAGTCATAGAATATAGAACGATTTATGAAGATCGCACCAACTAAAATGAAAAAGGCATTTAGTAACAGTTTATATTAAATTCATTTTTGTTAGTATATTTCTTATTTAATAAAAAATTATTAATATAATTATACCCAGTCAATACTTTATTAACAAACAAATTTGTTAATATAGAAAATTAATATTTAATATTAATATAAAAAAATATATTATTGATATAAATTAGTGTCGATCAATATTAAAATATTATTTTTTGTTATAAAAAATTATATCAATAACAATAACTTTAATGGCAAACAATTTTTATCTGTTAATAAAAATATATAATTTTTTGTAATATATTTTTTAATATACAATTATATACTGTAAAAGTATATAACCTAAATTTAATGTATATTAATGAACAAAATATAACAACTAATTAAATCAAGGGCTAACCATTAAAAATAGAAATAGATTTAATTAAAATAAACTTTTATAAAATTTGAGCCTAACCAAAAAACTTGTTATATAATAATAACCTTTTGAATAGATTAACAAACCTGCTTTTAAATAAATAGGTATGATTGTAGATGCAAGACTCTAAATAAAACAAATTAACACATATAATATAAAAAATAATATAAGAAAAATTAAACATAATAATAATAATAATAATAATAATAATAATAATAATAATAATAATAATAATAATATTATTATTATTATTATTATTATTATTATTATTATTATTATTATTATTATTATTATTATTATTATTATTATTATTATTATTATATAAGCTTAGCCTTACCTAGATTCGATCTATAGGAGTATATTTTTAGAGAAAAAGAAGGAGACATTTGATATGGATTCTTTTAAATTCAGCTATGTGAGCCCCAATAGAGGAAACTAAATAATCGCAGGATATAGGAGTATATTTTTAGAGAAAAAGGAGGGAGAGATCTTTTTAAAATTAA
This sequence comes from Canavalia gladiata, assembly GCA_037954105.1. NCBI lineage: Eukaryota > Viridiplantae > Streptophyta > Magnoliopsida > Fabales > Fabaceae > Canavalia > Canavalia gladiata. The sequence goes on along the minus strand of CM075662.1, from coordinate 37,068,120 downwards.
AAAATTATATATTATTTATAATAATAACTAAATAATTAATATATTAAGTTTATTTTATTATTTTTTATTTTAAAATATTTTAAATTAAAATATGTTTATTTAAAATTAAAAAAATAAATTTCTCCAAAATTTTCATTTTCAAATAATTTCTAACAAAATTACAAGTGGGACAAATTGATGGTTAATATTTAAGCAATGATGGTATGCAAGATGTGGCCCCTATTTCTTTGACAGGGAGATATAGAGAAAAATAAATAGATGTAAGTTATTTATTTCAACAGAATTAAAGAAGGATATAATTATTTGAATGTGTAGCTGCTTAAAAGATTTTCTCCAAAAGTGGGAGGAATGGGAAAGAGGGAGTCTGAGTTGATTTTCTTACTTAAATATTTTTATTTAAAATAATATTTTATACTATAATATAAAAATACAAGAAAATTGAAATATTTTTTATTCAGAAAAAATTATAGTAAAACAAATTTAAATTATTTTATTTTCAATTTTTATAACTATCATAATAATTTTTTACATAATTAAATTGTTTCAATTTCCTTTTTTAATTATTTAAATAAGTAAAAAGATCTTATTTAAATCTATCTAAATAACACACCTTTTTATTCTATTTTTATTTTATTTTTTTCTTCTAATCCATGTTCCTCCCCCATTTAAGTGAATTTAATGTATGATATATATGGATGCACAGATGTAAGTGTAATAGGAGAAAGAGAAGTGAATTTTAGTTAGTGCACTAAAATTGCAAGACATTGGCAGCATGGTATGATTAAATTAAAACTATTAAAGTGATCCCATCTAGCGCAGAGGATGAATGGGATCAGAATAGCATGCAAGTACTTAATTTGGGTACTATGCTTTCAGTCTGAATCTCTTCTCTCCCATCCTCATTACACAGGGGGCCAGTTATTTGCCCAATTTGCAGCATGCAAACTTGGGGCTCCAAACCTTGATTGGTCACTGAAACAGATGTTAATTAAACACCATCTAATTATTTTTTACCTTTGTTTAAGGCTTCTAATGCTTCAAGATTATTCCACTTCCACGTGAAACTAATCCAACTGCATTCACTTCACTTCTCGTAAATTACTAGCACTACGCAAGTATTATTTTTATAAAAAATTTAATTTTTATATGATCGTGTTATTTTATAAAAAATTGTTTTTAACTATTCATATATGATTTTATTATGTATTCAGTGAAAATGTTGTTTTTACATAAAAATAAAAATTAATAAATAAAAATTGTATTTTTATTTATAAATAGTTAAATTTTAAAATATTTTGAAGTTATATGATCACTTAAAATGGAAATGTAATTTTTTTTAAAAATTTATGATTTGTATATTTTATTTTTGACTAATTATGGTTAGATACAATGGTAAAAATTTATTCTTCTCATTCTTACATAAATAACTATTATTATTTGATATGCATGGTTTTTATACATACATACATATTTTATGTGAAAATAAAATTAATAAATTATAATTATTATATTTTATAATGAATAATCAAAATTAAAATATAAAATTTATGATAATTTTTTAAAATTATATATTTTAAATGATTACATGATTTTTTAAATTTAAATTTTAATCATCTATATATAAACTGATGTAATTTAAATTTATCATTTTCATATAAAAATAATAATCCTTCACACCTATTACATCATATATTATATATTTCAATCTCTACTAATTTGTCTTTGTTTTTAGTCTGTACTTTTTTTTAGTCATTAATTAATTACTGCTTTTAATTCCTGTTTTTTCATTTTTCATTTTTAATTATTTTTTATTGTTAGATACTGTAAAATAATAAAGAAAATAAAACAATAAACAAGACCAGAGAAAAGTAAATGCTGAATATAGAAAAAAAATGGTTCTTACAAAATAGGAACTAAAACTATTATATATTTAAACCTATTATAGTATTTATTACACACAGCATTGTATATGTGGTATTAACCTGAATTCTTCCAAATGAATTTTATGTCAGGTCAAATTAAAATAAGACAAGAAAGGTTGTAAATTTCTCTGGTAGATATCACTATTTTATTATATGTATCTAATTTATAATTAAGTAAAATTAACTTTAAATCATCAAATATAATAAAAATATGTATAGAAGTTAATTTAATATATATATATATATATTTATTAAAAATATAAAATTTATTTTCTAACTATAAAATGCAAAGTCATAAACTAATCCTACCAGCAATCCCTCTTCCCACTTCTATTAAAATATTGCCTTTTATTTAGTTGGATGAAAAAATAAAATAAAATAAAAATTTTAAAATCACTTATTATTATTATTATTATTATTATTATTATTATTATTATTATTATTATTATTATTATTATTATTATTTCTCCCTATCCTTCTTATAATATCTTACTAAAATCCTGGACCAGCCTTAAAAAAAAATAGTAACGAGTCACTTCAATTTGGAATTTTGGGACAGAAACATACAGTTTCCGTTAGAAAACCTTCGCATCTCACTCTGTCGAAAGTCCAAAAGCTTCGCCATGAAGGTTCCTGGTAAATGGTAAAGGATTAAAAAGGCAGTAAAATGTCCATATTATAGAAAAAGTAAATTTCATTTAAGATTAAAGTCATGATATTAGTAAAGGTGTAATTTAGAATTCTTTTTTTTTTTAAAATATCATACTGTTTTTAACTTCAGCATTATTTAACTTATAATATTTAACGCATAACTTGTGATTTCAAAGAAAATAATAAAATTATGTAATTTTTATTACTTAATCTATAAGGTTTACTCCATCTATAGTTTAGGAAGTAATAATATAATATTTTTTTATAAAGATATAATAATTTTTTAATTTTTTTCATAAAAATTTATCTTAATTAGAGATGAACAAAATAATCGGTACTGCTTGAAATGTTGAAAACCATACATTAATAACGTTAACGGACAGATAGAAGAGAATAATGGATTATGTTGAGTAAAAGAAACAATTCGAGACAAAAATCAAAAACAACCGAGATGACATACACTTGTCAGAATTTATAGGTTTTTTTTTAATTTATAATTTCTTTATCATATTTTATAGTTTCATCTCTTTAAAATTTTTAAAAGTATTTTATTATTTTAAAATCGCAGCTTTCATTCTTATTTTTATATTCATTTTTTTTTTCATCGAAATCTATAACTTTCTGCTGGAATCTAAATTTTTTATTTTATTTTATCTTTTATCTGAACTCGATTAAATTGACCATCTGTATTTCACAAATCTAACGTTCAGGACGAAAATAAAAAACGTTTTCATGGATAATAATTTTTATCGGTCAAAGATTTTTCAACCCAAATCCGGCCGAATCCATCCCAGGAACTTTCCTAATCTCAATTTAAAATTTACCATTTTCAACATAATAAATAATTCTTACTCACCTAAAATTGAGTTCTATGGGTCTACCTTTGGTCTAATCAGGTGAGCATATGGTAATAGAAAGGTGTATTGTCAATTTGTAGGTAAAGTGTATGAGGCTATGGGGTAAGAGGGAGTGTTTCTGCTTCCCACTTCCCTACAAACGACAAGAGTGTGACACATGAAATTTCTTAGTAGCATGCACCAAGGAATCTCTTACCATTACCAAGTGACATCACAATTTAAATTTATACGCCTTTTTTATTCCAACGGAATTAATTTTATAAATTTGTTTTGAAATATATTCAGTTGCAACAGTAATTAAAATTAACATGTAGAACCTATTTAATAATATATTTTATAATTAAAAAAATATTAATGGAAGTTGTTGAAACTGAAGGATGAAATATATTTAATATACCATTAAAATACATAAATAAATATGTTTTATGTGTATATTAAAATGTAAAAAATAATAAATTTTATCGATTAATAAAAACATATTATGAAATGTGTAACATTTGATGAGAGATGGATAAACTAATGCATTTTTCGCCATTGTACGCCCCTGGATTCCCGATGAAATTTTATGCGTCTCTCTCTATCTAGTTCCTATCCCTAAAAAAATTTGATCTCATTTTAACTCAAAAAATATTTGACAATAGTATTGGCGTGAGTTTGAATTATAGATTCCAGTTAAATAATTTTATTTAATTTCAATTCTAGATATGGTTAAACTCTATACATTATTTTACATTAAATTATTTTTAATTATAGAATGTATTTAATTTTGAAATTTTGAAATATTAAAAATTCATTTTATTTATTAAACTTTGTTATGAATCTTAATATCTACACATAAAAAATAATATAATAATATTATTTTTACAAATTAATAGATAACTTCGTTAAAAAAATTCTTTAAATATTATATTAAAAATTTTAAATTATATTGTTTTTAATTACGAATATTTATCTTTTTAATAGAAATTTTTAAAGTTTATGAATAAAAAATTTCACCTTATTTTTTAATTAATTTTTATTTTACTATTTTATCATAATAATTTATTATTTTAAATATAAAATCAATTATTACAAATAATTTTATTTTCATTTTTATAATTATCCTATAAAAATATTTTTATACAATTTAAATAAAATATATTATTTTTAAAATTATTTTTTATCAACATATCTGTTTATTTGATATGATTAATTATAATAATTTTATAAATATAATTAACTATTAAAATATTCTTTTAATTAATCCAAATTTGGACCATTTAAAAGTTTTATTTGATTGAGAATATTATTATATTATTTTTAACGTGTACAAGTTAAGAATTATAAGAGAGTTGGGTCCATTTTTTTTCTGATTTTATTAGCATTTTTTAAACTCACATAAAATCAAAGTTAAACATTTTTTTTAAATGAAGTCAATTTTTTTTAGGCACTAGGTAGTAGCCATTGGCAGAGAAACGTTTTTTAGCCGGTTAAAAGCCTCCCACATCAGCTTATCCGTCTTCCATCAAACATTACATTTAAATAAGTGTGTTTTACCTTCAAATATTACCTTTAAATAAATGTATTTTATCATTAAATATTATGTCTAAATTAAAGCATAAAATGCATTACTTTATGCATTTTAGTAAATACATCAAATATATTTATTAATATATTTTAATAGTACTTAAAACACATTATTAAATAGATTTCCTTTTTGAATTTCAAGAACTCCTATCAATATTTTGTTCTTATTTTTTTAATCATCATATAATGCATCATTAAATACGTTCTACACATTACTCATCTTGAGATGTGTTTTAATTAATGTTACAATTCCATATAGAGAATATGTTTTGAAACAATCTCATTTATTTTTATGTTTTAAATTAACTCCATTGGAACAAAAAAGCCGGATAATGGATTCATGTTACCAAGAATCTCTCTATTTTTGTTTCGAGCAATCTAAAAAAGAAATAATTTAATTTGATTATAAAAATAAATTTCAATCTAATTTAAATAAATTACCAGTAACATATTAAATAAAATATCAAATACTGATAATATAATAAAAATTTATTCAAAGTATTAAATATTTATAATGTGTTACAATATGATTTAAAAATAAATTATTAGTTGAAATAACATTTTCTTTTCCAAAAATAAAAATACACATATTCATATATGTAAATTCAACAATACATGTAATAAATTACCACTTCTCACTATTTTTTTACATTTTTTTTATCAAATATATATTATTGAATACAAATGAGAAAAGTTATATGCATACCAAGGATCTTTCCCGTGCAATTGATAGAGATGCTCTTCTGGGAATGAATCTGCAATTGAAGTTTCTTCACAAGGTTGCTGGATCCGACTTAAATGATCTGCTACAAGGTTCTCTGCACCACTCTTGTCTTTAATCTCTAAATCAAATTCTTGCAACAGAAGCATCCAACGAATCAGTCTTGGCTTAGCATCTGTCTTCTTCAGCAAGTATTTCAAAGCTGCATGGTCAGAGAAGACAATAACTTTAGATCCAAGCAAATAGGAGCGAAATTTATCTAATGCAAACACAATTGCCAAAAGCTCCTTCTCAGTAGTTGTGTAATTTGATTGGGTTGCATCAAGTGTGCGAGAGGCATATGCAATGACATGAGATCTCTTGCTAACTCTTTGAGACAGTACAGCACCAAGGGCATAATTAGATGCATCACACATTAATTCAAATGGAAGCGTCCAATTAGGTGGTTGAATGATGGGAGTGGTTGTCAACCGCTTCTTTAGTTCATCAAATGAATCCTTGCATGCTTGATCAAACACAAATTTGGTATCTTTTTGTAGTAGTTTAGAAAGAGGTTGTGCAATCTTGCTAAAATCCTTGATGAATCTTCTGTAAAAACCTGCATGACCAAGTAAAGAACGTACTTCTCGCACAGAAGTGGGGTAAGGTAGAGAAGTAATAATGTCTATCTTGGCCTTATCAACTTCTAAACCTTTGCTAGATACCAAGTGTCCTAAGACTATACCTTCTGTTACCATGAAATGACATTTTTCAAAATTCAAAACCAGGTTAGTCTCAATGCATCTGTCCAAAACTTTAGAAAGGCTTTCTAAGCATGCATCAAAAGAAGAACCATATACAGTGAAGTCATCCATAAACACTTCCATGCAACTTTCTAAGAGATCAGAGAAAATGCTTACCATGCATCTTTGAAAGGTTCCAGGGGCATTGCATAGACCAAAGGGCATCCTTCGATAGGCAAAAGTACCAAAAGGACAAGTGAAGGTGGTCTTATGCTGGTCTTCTGGGGCTATATGTATTTGAAAATAACCTGAAAAACCATCCAGAAAGCAATAGTGAGATTTTCCTGCTAATCTTTCTAAAATTTGGTCTATGAAGGGCAAAGGGAAGTGATCCTTGCGAGTAGCTTGGTTAAGCTTCCTATAATCTATGCACACTCTCCAACTGTTTTGTATTCTGGTAGAGATTAGTTCATCATTGTGATTTTTTACTACAGTCATGCCAGTCTTCTTAGGAACTACTTGCACCGGGCTTACCCAATCACTGTCTGAGATGGGATAGATGATACCAGCTGCCAAAAGCTTACCTACTTCCTTCTTTACCACATCTAGGATGGTTGGATTCAAACGCCTTTGTGGTTGTCTAACAGGTCTGGTGTTTTCCTCCAGCAGTATCCTATGCATACAAGTAGATGGGCTAATACCTGGAATATCAGCCAAAGTCCATCCAATTGCTTGTTTATGGCTTTTTAAGGTTTGCAGTAACCTTTCTTCCTGTTGTGGTAGAAGGTTCTTTGCTACAATGACAGGAAGCTTCTCATTTTCCCCCAAATAAGCATACTTTAGATGTTCAGGCAAAGGCTTCAACTCTAAAGGAGGTGGTTGTATTATGGAAGGAAGAGATCTATCTGAGATTGAAATGTCTGCAACACTTGCATCTAACATGTCATCTTTCAACGAAGGTTGGTCTGCAGCATTAATCCTGGAACACACAATACATGAATCAAATTCATCACATGTGCAAGTAAAATTATCTAAGTAATCTAAATCAAAATCAAAAAATTTAAAAAGTAGATTGTCAATAGAATAATCATCCGCAAGAAGGTCTATGGCATCAAGTTGAAAGAGTGAATGATTCTCTATGGGATGCTTCATGGCTTCAAATATGTTGAATTGGATGATATCATCTCCAAATTCCATAGAGAGAGTCCCCGTATGCACATCTATCTTTGTTTTTGCAGTTTTAAGGAAAGGTCTCCCTAGGATCAAGGTTGCTCTATTGATGGATGACTCATCTTCCATATCTAAAATGTAGAAGTCAGCTGGAAAGATCAGCTTATTCACTTGAACTAGCACATCTTCAAGTACTCCGGCTGGATGTGCTGTACTTCTGTTGGCTAATTGAATCACCACACCAGTTGGCTTCAGTTCTCCCAGATTCAAAGATTTATAAACTGATGAGGGCATAACATTAATGGAAGCACCTAGATCCAGCAATGCATCACCAAATGTAGAGTTTCCTATTGTGCAAGGAATGGTGAAAGTTCCTAGATCTTTACATTTCTGAGGGAGGCTGGGTTGAATTAAGGCAGAAACATTGCGTCCCACACTGATCTTCTCATCCCCTTTGAGTCTTCTCTTATGCGTACACAGGTCCTTTAGAAATTTGGCATATTTGGGAATTTGCTTGATAGCATCTAGAAGTGGTATGTTGATTTCCACTTTCCTGAAAGTATCTAGAAGCTCCTTATCCAATTCTGCATGAACATTGGGCTTGGATTGAACCATTCTATTTGGAAAAGGTAAAGATACCTTCTGATCAGCACAATTTGGGGTTTTCTTCTCATCAGATGCTTCAAGTGCAGATCGTTTATGGAAAGCTTCTTTTTGTTGATCATTCGATGTCTTATCGAAGGCTGGTGTATTTTTTTCATCAGACTTTCCCTCTGATTCAGATGGCTTATCAGAGATGTCTCCAGGTGTGGAGATAAATGCTTCTTTTTGGTGTGGATTAGTCTGATTGAAGCTTTGTTGCTTTAAAATTGTAGGGTCTGTCTGCACTTTCTTCCCACTTCTCAAGGTCATGGCATTCACACTTTTGGGATTTATGACAGGTTGAGAAGGTAGTTGACCAGAACCTTGAGATTTCAATTGGTTGACAGTGGTAGCCAACTGCCCAATTTGAGTTTGTAAATCCTGAATGGTAGAACTTACATTTTGTTGAAATTGAAGATTGTTGGTTGCTAATTGCTTCATCAAATCATCAAGAGAGGGTTCAGAAGCATTAGAGGGTACAGATTGCTGCATATGCTGTTGTTGTTGTCTGAATGGCGGTGGTTGGTATTTATTTTGGGAGTCAGATGTTTGAATCCTTTGTTGTTGTGGAGGGCCATATCTCAAGTTAGGATGGTTTCTCCAACTAGGATTGTATGTTCCAGAAGGTGGTTCAAACTTCTGTTGCTGATAATGTTGAGGAGGCCTGTATTGTTGTCCTGTGCCAAAAATACCATTTACTGCAGCCTCAGGTGTCTCACTTTCTTGCAATGTTGGGCATGCATCAGTAGGATGATCTGCAGAAATGCAGATGCCACATGTTTTGGTTTTGTCAATAACATTAAGTTGCTGTTGTTGTCCGATGGCCAACTGTCTTACGATGGAGGTTAGTTCTTCAATTCTGTTCTCCAATCGTGTATGGTCTGTCTTGGTGGTCATTTCATGGACTCCTTTAGACAAGGAATTAGTTCGAGAATTGAATTGCTGAGAATTCTCTGCCATGTTGGCAATCAAATCTCGAGCTGCTGTAGGAGTTTTGTCCATAAGTGCTCCACCACTAGCTGCATCAACCATGCTTCTGTCCATTGGCATGAGGCCTTCATAGAAATACTGAATCAGTAATTGATCACTGATTTGATGGTGTGGACAAGTGGCGCATAGTTTCTTGAATCTCTCCCAATACTCATAGAGAGTTTCTTGGGAGTTCTGTCTAATGCCGCAAATCTCTTTTCTGATAGCTGCTGTTCTGGATGCAGGGAAGAATTTCTCCAGAAATAATCTCTTCATATCATTCCAGCATGTAACAGATGTTGGATGTAGATAGTACAACCAGTCCTTAGCTCCATCATTTAAGGAGAAAGGGAATGCCTTCAACTTGATATGATCTTCTGGAATTCCTTGTGGCCGCATTGTGGAACACACAATGTGAAATTCCTTCAAATGTTTATGAGGGTCCTCACCTGCAAGGCCATGAAACTTAGGTAGCAAATGTATTAGTCCAGACTTCAGTTCAAATGGTGCATCAACATCAGGGTATTGAATGCACAATGGTTGATAAGCAACATCAGGTGCAGCTAATTCTTTTAAGGTTCTATCAGCCATGTTCTTAGCAAAATATTTAAAACTATCAAAATTTAAAGATGAAAAATCACTACTGTTACTTTCTTGGTTATTACTGGATGAATGCCTTCTATGTGCTCTTTTCAAATGGTGAAATGTTCTATCAATCTCAGGATCATATGCATATAAATTTTCAGGGTTAGATCGGGTCATACACAAAAAGGTGAATTCATACAGAAAATCCAAGAATGATATATCTAAAGTAAAAACAATTGTTAGAAAGATTAAAATTTTTATACAAACTCCTAAATGAGCCTAGGAAATTAAAATGGTCCCCGGCAACGGCGCCAAATTTTTGACACGCTCGTCGTAAACGCGCAAAAATAATTTCTAGATTTCCCCCAAACTATTGGTATAGTATAAGGTGCAACCTAGGTCATCTCCCAAAGACCATTTCAGATTCTTAAGCAAATAAGGAGAAGGTTAGAACAAGGGGATTTTGGAAAGATTTGATATGAAGTTCTAAATGCAAAATACAGAATGAAATTTATTTGACTTAACAATAATCAACTCAAGGAATTCAGAGGCTATTTTCTTAACTAATCATTGATCACTAAAATCATGCATTGTGTTTATCAACCTAGGATCATCTGGAACCCCTACAATGATCCTTGAATTCTCTACTGAGAAACCTCTCAGAATTTAATTGATTATGATCAACAAGATTTAGTAACCACTTAATCTTTTATCTAAACCAATTTCACAATCAGAATTCAGTTGAAGTAAGTAATAAAATGAAAACCTTCAATTAAATTACTTAATTTCTACTCTTCAAACTTTTGGAAAGTGATTTACCAATCAAAAACCAATTATAAATCAATCATGCATTAATCAAAATACGTCAACCGATCAAACTTTGATTAAAGAATAAAATTGAAGAATATAGTGAAGTAGAGTAGAAACCACTTAATAAGCATGTAAATAAAGATCAAGACCTCAAAGTTAAAATGAAAATAGCTTGAATCCTCGAATTGAAACTACAAACCTAGCCTTCCATGAAGGAGGCAAATTAACAACAAAGAAAGAGGCAAATTAACAACAAATAAATCCTAAGCCTTCCATGTAGGAGGCAAAACTAACAAGAAATAAATCCTAAGCCTTCCATGTAGGAGGCAACTAACAATAAAGAAAACATAAGCCTTCCATGAAGGAGGCAAAACTAACAAGAAAGAAAGGAAGAAAGAAAGAAAGAAAGAAGATGGTATTGGAGTTGATCTCCAAAATTGGTGTGTGTCTCCTCTTGCAAACCCTTCTATTTATAGAGGATTTTTGAGGCATCATCTTCAAAAAGTCACCAACTAGGATATTACTTTTCTACCCTTTTCTTGCTTTCACATGGGCTTTGTTGAAATTGCAAAACACTTTTGAATTTTTGCCACCAATGAGCACAACAATTTTGACTTTCTTGCACCGCAATTTCGGATGTTCACATGTCCGAATTAGAGCTTGACTTCTGAACAAAAGTTGTAGCCCTGGATCTTAGCTATCCAACAAAGTTGAGTTCATCTCAATATGACTTCTATATCTTAAGATATGGCCGGATCTTTGCACACTGTTCAAATTCCACGTCAGCAACACTATCTCATCTTTTGAGATAATTTCGGAGTCCTAAACATCCAATTTAGAATCTGATCTTGCTTTGTAAATATGGACACTTCTTTAAGCTTTCATTCAAGATAGATTTCATGATTTTTGGATGTCTACAACTCCTATTATGCTCAAAATACTATAATAGTGTCATTTTAATCGGGTAAGCAAAGAAATTCAATTAAACTTCATATGAACCCAAACTCATAAAATATGACAAAGATCACTTAATTGAACATATAAGAAGTCTTAATGAGATAAAAGTGAGAGATAATTATTTATGAAATCTATGCTTATCATTATACAATAACAAAGAACAATAAATAAACAAATAAGTTCCAAGTTATTTAAATTACATTTTTATAAAAATATAATAAGACGTAATTTAAATAATGATATAATATTGATAGTTTTCTAAATAAAATTATATATGTGCATATAGGTTCAACTTTAAAAATATTTTCAAGATCATATTTACAATTTATTCCAATCTAATAACAAAATTCAACCGTTTTAGTTTTTGCTTTGTTTCAATTTTAATTTTTTTGTTTTTTTTCATTTGATTTTAGAATTTGTAATCAATTAGATCGATTTATAAAACATCCATAATATTAACATTATAATTTGATAGATATAAACCTCAATAAAAAAAGTGGCCATGGTCACCATAAGTTACAATATAATGGGATAAATAAAAGAAAAATTATTTAACATTCCGAAGGATATTTAACAAAGATGTAGAAAAAGCTAGAGCTAACAACGAAAGATTGGCCGGAGAACGAAAGCAAAATATAGACCTACAAGATGCGTATCTAAAGGTTTTTGTAAAAGATTGGACTAATTCAAAATGAACAAATTATATTTTAGATACTAAAATGAATTAATGACTGTTAAGTTAAAGATAATGATTGAAAGAATAAAAGGTAAAAAGATTTAAAATTATTTATATGATAGTAGAATATTGTGTTAAAAAAGTGGCATGAGAATCTTATTGGTAATGATCTCTATAGATTCTAAAGATGATCCACATGCACGAGGGAAGAAAGATTTGATGATATCATAAATCATAATTAAGAAGGAACAAAGACAAAACATGGGGATGTTCCCGGGCTTGCTTGCTATTTCCATTTGATGCTTAAGCACTGTGTGGTTTTAGTAAGGAACCAATTCCCGTGTGGACCTCAACTCAATTAATACACACATTTTTCAATCAGAAAGTGAATAAGAATGCGATGGGTGCATTCACATTTACCACATAACAAGTTTTTCAGATAGAAAAATGCTGGATTTGGTTAGCTCCGATTCCTCATGAAAATCACGATCGATGACAGTTGCTTGCAAGCAAATCGATTCTCCAACACTCACTGAGTTTTTTCTTATTTTCCATCGGTTTCTATTGATATGTTTAGGAAAAAAGAATTATACAGACTAAAACATTTAATTATTAAATTATAATTGTTAAATAAATTTAATTTGTCGTCTGTTTATTTAAATAAATTATCTTTTTTTAACTTTTCTTTCTTCATTTTTTTTTATTTGATGTGAAAAGATACCAGTAAAAGAGTAATTATTATTATTGTCTAAAATTTTTATATAAATTAATAAATAAAATAAACTACATCTTTTTAACAAATAAATATAAATATAAAACTTGCTTGATATGCCAAACTGCTCCATTTTTCACGTGATGATTATGTTTCCTATGTTTACAGCCAAACTTAATTGAAAGCCCGTATCCTATTCTTTTTGAATTGTCTCCCACACTATTGAAGAAAATAAATTGATGTAACTTGCAAATCTTTGAAAGTTAAATCGTGAGGATGGTGGTTGAGGATTGCGATTCTCTACAATTATGAAGATAAACAGGTTTAGATAATATTGCGAAAGATCGAACCCCAGGTCTAGGGTTGACTAAATTAATTTGGCTACAAAGGGATTGTGATGAATCTTTATCAAGGCACATGACAAAATATGAGATGAAAATAAGTTGAACCTATCAACAGACCCAACGAATGACCAGATTTTCCTTTGAAAAAAATGTCTTAAATACGTACTGTTGAAGATATGATAAATCTACAAGTTGATTGTTGTAGTTAGTTTTGTCCAACTTCATTATTGATGACACTAAGTAATCTTCATTAATATGGTGGCCCTTTTACTATCTTTTTATTTTTTTATTTTTTGATACATACGAATTTCAATCAGTTGAAAATAGGATTTGAAGGTAATAATGACATATAATAAAATTGCTTTACATTTTTTTTAAAAAAATAACAATGTTACCGAATTTTCTTTCTTCAATGATGAACAGAGCAGATTTTGAGCGTGGGGGAACCGGAGAAGACGTGTTTGTGTGGTTTGGACAGGGAATAAGAACAACCTGGCTTGGTAGGATTTGCTATGGAATAATATGGATCATTCAAAGGCCCAACAGTGACCTACTCACTGGGGCCCATTGCTGGCACAGAATCTATAGCATGTCAATTTGGCAGCATGAAGAAGTAGCAGAACAACAAAACAGTATTCTATATTTGGCAGCACTAACCGCCTACAAGTGTCACGTGCGCTTACTCCTCAGTTACTGCAACACTAATGCATATCATTATTACCCCGTCAAAATTCGTTTTAACTACTTCTGTAAGCAAAATTCTATTATTCTATATATATTCCTTTCGCCTCCTGAATCTTATTTTAATATTATTTTTAAATATTATAATTGAATTACTATACATTAAATAATACTGGAAGAATTTTCTTTTTCTTATGTTGAAAATTCCTAAAAGCCTTTGACTGTACAATTATATACGATTAAATATTTATGAACATTGTTTTTCTAGTTATTTGTATGTTGAGCATCTGCCCCGTGTCAAGAGGCTTATATGTTGAGGTATAAAATTATTTTCGAATTTTGACATAGTTGAGTTAATTTTTTTTAGTTTTTGCATAATATGAAAAATTTTATAATCAAGTGTTCAAGGGATAGATTCTTGTGCTCGATTGCTTATAATTAAATAAAAATTTTAGTGCAAAGTAAAGTGAATTATTGACTAGCTGAATTTTATTTAAAAATAAAAAATATATATCATTGAATATTTTATTTGATAATTCTTAATACATGCGTTATTTTCTCAATAAAAAGGTTAGAAAAAAAAAATACAGGAAAAAGTAGTATGCGAAAAAGTATGATGGAGGTATATCCAGTAACCAGTAAATGCGTTACTTGTAAACAGGCTGGGCCTAAATAAGACTGCCACTGTAGAGGGTAAAGATGTGGTAACAGGCATGGGCTATTTTTCTGGGCTGAACACATTGTTGATTGGGCCAAGTGGGCTATGTTTTTATGTCTGTCTATCTGCCTGAAAATGAAGAAATGCAGTGGAGGTTTTACGCATTCCATCTGGATGATAGTTATGCCATGGCGCTCCAAGCAATTCCATTGAACTATTCTTCTTCCACGCTGAGTCGCTCCTCTTCTCTGCTTCTCCAACCCCAAAGCCATTGCAGTTTCAAATTCCGAGTTTCTTGTTCCAACCAGACCACTGAAACTGACACGAAGGTCGCAAAGAAGAAAAAGAAGAACAGCCCCAGACCGAGCTTCTTTCATCAAATTCAAGATAAATGGTCTCTTAAATTGGGCTCACAAAGAGAAAAATTCCCATGGCAAGGCTCAGAACAGGAGGAGGAACTACGAGTAGATTATGATAAAGAAGAAGATGAAGAAGGAGAAGAAGAAGAAGAAGAAGAAGAAGAAGAAGAGTCACAGAACACGCCTTCAGCAGCGAGTTTTCAATTTCCAAAGCGTTTTTCACCTTGGCCTCAGGCAATAAACCCGAGCACTTCACAGTTAGATTCTGATTCCGATGCTTGGGAGGAGGAAGAGGACAATGAGAGTGGCAAATGTGAACCGTTACAAAACAAATCTGGCGGTTGTGTTAGTGAAAAAAGAGAGGGAATGTCGAGTGAATCAGGGAGAGTGAATGGGGAGAGGAAAATGGGAAGAAGCACGACGGAGTTGGCGGAGAGGTTGATTCCTCAGCATGAATTGCGGAGGCTGAGGAAGGTGGCGTTGAGGACGATGGAGAGGTTCGAAGTTGGAGTGAGGGGAATCACGCAGGAATTGGTGGCTTCCGTTCACCAAAAGTGGAGGAATAATGAAGTTGTCAAGTTCAAGTTTGATATCCCTCTCTCTACTAACATGAAAAGGGCTCATCAAATTCTAGAGGTCTTTCTCTCTTCACGCTTCTTTTCCTTTCCTTCCTTTAGTCACCTATCTTTTTCATTTCCTCATATGACACCGCATGGACACCCAGATATCACACATTTCAAAATTCAAAGACATTACACCACTATAATATTACATATAAAAATTAACAAAGTTAACTTAAAACACAAATAAGAAATTTAATGGTTTAAATATTGGCTTGAGTCATTATTTAGCTATTGCGTTGTTCCTATTTGTATTCATATGTAAGTTTAAAAAATAAAAGTTAAACAAAAATTATAAAATGCAGCTTACAGTATTCAAAGTATACTTATATGACATGCGCATATCGTGACATCTTTACTATTTTGAAGTGTCTTTACATCCTTGCATCAAGCTCTGAGTTTAAAGATGCAATTCATGTTGTGATTGCTTATGACCTGTCCATTATCATATGCAAGTTTTGAACTGCTAGAGTTTTTTATTCACCATATTATCTTCATGCTTAATCAGAGTAAAACTGGTGGTATGGTGATATGGAGATCGGGCAGCTCCATAGTGTTATATCGAGGAATGGCCTACAAGCTTCCCTGCGTAGAATTGTATACAAAAATGAATCATGCTAAGGAGAATGATGTCCATCACTCGGAGCATGTTGCAAGTGGAAATGACAATCAAGCAAATGTGGATGAAGCTGTTGGAACTACAGAATCGAGTATCAGAGACTCTGCAGAGTATTTGAAGGACATGACTGAAAAAGAATTGATGGAATTGTGTGACCTCAACCATTTGCTAGATGAGTTGGGCCCACGTTTCAAAGATTGGACAGGCTGTGAACCATTGCCTGTTGATGCAGACTTGTTACCTGCTGTGGTTCCAGGATATAAAACCCCATTCCGACTTCTTCCTTATGGGATAAGGCCTTGTTTAAGCAATGCTGAAATGACCAACTTCCGTAGGCTTGCAAGAACAACAGCGCCACACTTTGCCCTTGGTATGCTAGAAACTATCTAGTTGCATTCATGTCTTGCTAACATCTCTCCCAATAGATACTATTTGTTTACTACTGCAGGCAGAAACAGAGAATTGCACGGTCTGGCTAGAGCTATGGTGAAGCTGTGGGAAACAAGTGCTATTGCAAAAATTGCCATAAAACGAGGTGTTCCCCATACGTGTAATGATAGGATGGCTGAAGAACTCAAGGTACTTCTCATTAACAGAGCTGGAATTTTGACCACACTGCTATTTAATTTAATTGAAGTGAAATTTTATTGTGCTAACGAAAGTATATAAATCTGTCCATCTGGTTGGCCTTTGAGTCTAATGAAACCTTCGTATCTATAAATGAAAATATTGGGGATGATTGTGTGATAGAGAACATGATATTAGACAGCAAGAATGACAATCTTTATTGCAATGAATGAACCCTGGATCCCAATTCTTGGCCAAAGTAGCTGCATAATTGTACAATTAGGGTAGGAGATTCAAATGTTACACTCATGGTAGGGAATTTTAGGAGTCCCACTCTCTCCAGCAGAACTCAGGTTCAAAACAACACATACATACCCAGCAGACCCCCCCCCCCCCATTTTATTTATGGACAAAACTTAATTGTAGCACTATAGATACTGTTGGTGGTGGTCTCCCATCAAAATTGGAGTTTTATTTTGGCAACTGATATCAGCCTTTAATACCTTCATTAAATGTCAGAAATAAAGGCTAAAAAAGGTTAGCATTAAAGACTAATATCAATTACTGAGGTGAAACTCCAATTTTGAATGGAGAACTGCACCTAAGTGTTGTCCTTTATTTATTTATACTACAATAGCCAGCCTAACTCTAACTAACTCCTATTCTATTACTAACATGGGTTATTCCCTGTTTTACAACAGCCTTGCAACCACACTTTATTTCTCCTTTTATATGCATTTAAAATAAGAGGTCTATTATTGTGGCTCTAAACCCGTTAAATTTTTGTCTAATGCATTGATTGAAGAGTGAGCAAAAAGGAATAGGAACAATAAAAATGGGGCCTGTCTAGTTTCACAAAGCATATTTGTATTTTATTATTTTCATCCTGAAATAGGAAAGGTCAAACAACCGTTGCATCTTCTGTTTATGCTTCTCTTGTTTGTTATCTTTGCTTTAGCAACAACTGAGTTTAAAGTTTAAGGGAATATCCGGAATGACTATGCCATCCAACTAATGAGTTAATAGAAAATACCAGGCATGGATGAGTTCACCAAAGTATTCACTAATTGCCATGATATCTTTCCCAGATAAAATAACTATAATCTGTACCATACCCTCAACTGGGATTATCAATAAAAAATATTAGGTGAAATCTACAAAACAATAGAAGTGCCTTGGGTCTGCATTTTGTAGTTAATTTTTAGACATGCTCGTCTTATTTATGTTCTTCATTTAACTTGCTAAAGTCAGATGATTATGGTCAATGGAGACTATGAACAACTGAATATGTGTGGTTTTTCATGGCATTTACCTTTGTTTTAGATCGCAGACAACAACAATAGCCTTATTCCATTAGGTTTTGGGTCACATATGCATCGATTTTTTTTTCATACTATCATTACTGCTAAAATGCATGCAAATCCTTCCAACTAGAATCCAGAAAACTCTCCCATGATTCAAAACTCAGCAACTCAACCCCCTGAACTTACCCAACTGTGCAAATTAGTGTAAAATTCTCGTGTGAATATGGAAAATCCCCTTGTAGGAAATCAGTATATACAGTTTGGTAAATTCAAGGAGTCAAGTTGCCAAGTTTTGTACCACAAGTATTTTGCTGCAATTGACCTATAGGCCTTGCATTTTGGCCCATTCTACATTTTTTAAAAAGTTTAGGGTCCTAGAAAAAAAATCATGTACTTAATATCCTAAAGGTTGCCTGCATTTAGACCTTCATAATGCTCATGGCTTACACTTGTTGGGGGCTTTGTTTAAGTCTTGTAAGATTGTAATGATCGTTAGCATATGACACTTGTATACTTAGACAGCTGTTCTTCTTCCTAATTTTCTCCATGGCATATTGAAGTGAATAAATTATTCCTTTCTTCAGACTTATGTTGGTTTCATTTTCATGCATGCAGAAATTGACCGGGGGAACTCTACTTTCCAGAAATAAGGAATATATTGTATTTTACAGGGGCAATGATTTCTTGCCTCCTGCTGTTGTCAATACACTGACTGAGAGGCAGAAACTAACCCTACTCCAACAAGATGAGGAAGAGAAAGCACGGCAAGTTGCTTCATCTATTACTCTATCAAATGGCAAAGCATCTCAAGTGCCAGTATGTGCTGGGACCCTAGCTGAGACTAGGGCAGCAACCACCAACTGGGGACACCAATTAAGTAAACAGGAAATTGAGAACATGAGGAGAGATTCTGCCTTGAATAAACTTTCTTCTTTAATAAAGAGCCACGAGAAGAAACTAGCTCTGGTAAGTCACAAAGGAATCAAGTGAAATAACTTCCCAAAAATTATCTGTTGTTACATCTATCTAACTTTTGATGGTAATAGGCAAAAGCAAAGTTCAGGAAGGCTGGGAAGGCTTTAGCAAAAGTGCAGCGTGATCTGGACCCAGCTGACATTCCTACTGATTTGGAAACATTAACTGATGAAGAGAGATTTTTATTTAGGAAGATTGGTCTGAGTATGAAGCCATACTTTTATTTAGGTAAGTAAGAACAAATTTATTATTACTTTATGAATGGCTGCTTTTGTATAGGGCTTAATGGCTTATACAATAAATGTTTGAAGCATGATATTTTTATTTCAGGGAGGCGAGATGTTTATGCTGGCACCATAGAAAACATGCATCTACACTGGAAATATCGTGAGTTGGTAAAGATAATTGTAAGAGGGAGAAATTTAGCCCAAGTCAAGCATATCGCAATATCTTTGGAAGCTGAGAGTGGTGGGGTGCTAGTGTCTGTAGATAAGGATACCAAAGGCCACTATACAATTATTGTTTATCGTGGGAAGAACTATTTCCGTCCACAAGTTATGAGACCCAAAAACATGTTGACAAGAAGACAGGCATTGGCTCGATCTATTGAGCTTCAAAGACGAGAGGTAATACAGCAAGGACTTATGGTAAACTGAGATCATTACTCATTCTTTCATCTAAAAGGTTTCTAAGTTTTTTCCAGGCACTAAAACATCACATCTCTGACTTAGAGGAGAGAACCGAGTTGCTAAAATCTGAGCTGGTATTATGTTTTGTCATTTTATATGATTCTGCAGTTAATTATTTTGAATTGTTTTTAAGTTCTTTCTTAAGTTTTGTCGTTGATCTCAGGAGGATATGAGGAATGGAAAGGAGATTGATGGGGACAAAACTCTGTACTCAACACTGGATAATCCTGTTTCTTCTGAAGATGAATTGGAAGAGGTGAGTACTTTCTTTCCCTCGACAAATACCAAATGCTTATAATTTAAATGCTAACTCTGCCAATAATATTCAATAGCAATATTAGAACTACTTACAGGAAGTGATTGTTAACAGTACCCTTCTTTGTCCTCTAATTTTTTTGCTATATTGTTTACTTTGGTGAAGAATGAAGGGAGTGGGATTTATTCTGGTGAAGATGACAGTGATGATGAGGATGAGAAACATCGAAACAATCTACTTGACTAGGTCTACTAGCAATGTAATTGCAAGAGTTGCGGAGGTTGAGCATCATGAGTGACTAAGAAAATGAAGAAAAATGTGAAGCACAGTAAGCTTCAGCAACCGATCGATGAAAGATGATGGCACAAACACTTGGGCAATGCCCGTTATGCACCCCCCAGTAAAATTTTTCGACATAGTAGGGGAGCAGAGAAGAGATTATTATTGTTCTTCCCTTGTGAGCACCATTTATGATAGGGTTATTCTATCTTTACCTGGAAGTGGTTGGCGGCTTGTAACATGTGAAATGGTTAATTCAGTATGAATGTCAATTGCATCAGTGTGACAAATTGGATAAATGGTTAATACAATCCCTTGTGATTAGGGTAGTACGACCTTTCACTGTCGTATCAGGTTTGTTGATAAAACTGCTTTCCTTACATCTCTTAATCATATTGCTGTAAATACATATACTTTGACAGCGTTAACTATTAACCACTTTGGGTTGAATTCGATATTTTTATTCTTTGCATTAATCTCTCCCGGTATCAAACTTATATCAAGTGAGTGATAAGAAGAACTAATTAATATTTGATTACATGGATGATCCCGATTTTAATTAAATATAATCTTTAACCATGATGATTAAGATTAGTTACTCTCACCTAATACATTCCTTTCATGTGCGCGTACACGCAGCCAGACATCATTATGTGTATTCATCGTCTATTCCTCCGTCCTTTTGTTAAGGAGGATTTCTTATCATTGTTATAAAAAAAGAAACAAAGTTACCATCCTTTTTATTCATTTGACTTATAGCTGCTTAACTCTATTTACTTTTCTTCTATTCGTTCTTACTACAATACTTCCTGTATACATAAATAAAATATCATGACTAGTTATGAGCGTAGGAGTAGGAAGCCCCAAATGCCCAACCTTATTTACCATAACATAACTGTCTGCATCGCTTAGTACTTAGGAGACTAACTATGCATGGACTGAAGGCAAATAAGATGATTCTCTCCAATGTTACCGTACTGCAATATCGCATCGCTGGCAAGTTCTATTAGGGACCTGCAGAAAACAAGCTTGTTACTAGTAGCACTTTCAAATTTCAACTGACTCAGCATAGAGATTGACTATCACCGTTATATTTTTAGAAAGGCTAATAATTTTAAAGTTTGAAAAGTTGACATGCAAGCCAAGGTAGATAGATTTATACTTAACTAACATTAAACTTGTCACTTGTCCAGTTGCAAGGATTCCTTTATAAAATTCACCACAACTGACGCTAACTCAACTAGATGATCCGTATATATATGATCAGCTCCTTCTATGATATGTAGCTTGTGATTAGGTAGGATCTTCGCAAACTCAAATGCATCTTCAACCGAGACTATGGTGTCAGCTTTACCGTGAACTGTCAAGACCCTGTCATATATTTGTACACCCATGCATTATGGAAATTTCATAACTTAAATTAAAAACTATGGTGTCAGCTTGTTGCACATTAAATATCCCTCCTTAATATACCTCCATCCCAAATTACTAGTCCGTACTCCATGGACATTAAACATATCATCTTGCATTTTCAAAACATGAGCCAAACATCAACTTACATATTAAAATCTCCACAAACTAATAAGAGAATAAATCAAAATAACAAGTACTACTATAAATTATCAACATTTCTAATTCTCCTTGTTTCCTCTCCCCTGTTCATAGTTATTGAAAGATTTTAGAATACAAATTTACACACTCTGAAATAGGTAGAAGGTTTTTCCTTTTCAATTTTTAGGAGCAAATTTACCGTAAATAAAACATAGGGAAGGAATAAAAACTCATACTTTTGAAGGGAAGAAAAAACATTGAGCTTGAATAGTACAAGTTACAAATGCCATTTCATATATTTTATTTTATTTCTTGCTAGCAGAAAACTTTTAACTAAAACAACAGAATCGTAATTGTCATGGTTTAATCATTTTCATCCTCATCAAATAGTATTATATATTTTTGTTTAAGCATTAACTTACAAAATATCTATTGCTGTTTATTTCAAAATCAAACTTTTTAACATGATGAATTGATAAGAATTTTCTTTTATTTTAAAACCTGGCAGAAACATTTTTTTAGGGAAAAGCAATTAAAAAGATTAAAAATCATTGGCATTAAATAATGATGAAAAAAATTAGAGTTTAGATGGAAAGTGTCATCTGCTATATCTAATACCCAAAACAACATAATCCTTTGAAGGATTCCACTGTATGGATTATTATAATGAAGATGAAAGGGTTAAAAGGGGAGGGAATCTATCAGATATCTTTTCCTTCACCTGCATTCTTTGTCAATCTGCAGGCATTCTTCATGCATATTTAAGTTTAACCGATCCTTCAAATTTTCCTCCGTTAAACGAAACTCAATTCCTACAAAATTAGATGTCATGTGATGTCCTCGGAACTGTAGACATATATATGGATGAGAAGACTTGTTATTAAGAGAAAATGAACATAATAAATATATACTATTAATTTTATTTCAAGGGTCAAGATTAAAAAAAATTACCTGACATCTTTAAGTGGTTATATGATTATTAAGTTATCTATAATCTTGGTCATCAATTTTCGGTTATTTAGAGCAGATTTATTGTTCTTATTTGTTGTAATAATCAAGTATTCTAACATGACAATCTTATTATGTCATTAATAATGTGAGAATTATAAATCTAGACCATGCCATTATACATAGATGGTCAAAATCAAGTTAAAAAAAATGATATGAATATTATTATTTGGAATATTTATATATATATATATATATATATATATATATATAATTAGTATCTATTGATACCAATAAAAAATAACAATTTTAATATTTGAGATAACTTAATTTTTCATAAAATATAATATTTATTAATTTAACTATAATTTAAGATTTTTTGTTGAATAGATTATGCTTATAATATTTTATATAAAATAAAAATTAATAAATATTTTATCGTTTAATTTTATTTTAATTGTTTAATATGTTATTTAAATATATATAAATATTAATGGTTAAATAATATATTTATAAATATTTAAATTATTTTAAATTTAATATATATAATCATAAAATATATTATTATATAATTTAATTGTTGAATTAGTAAATCTTATATTTTATAAAAAAATTAAGTTGGTATAAAGGTAAGTTTAATACCAAATGTTAATGAATTTGAACTCATATAATATATATATATATATATATTTATTTATTTATTTATTTATTTATGTTATTTGACATTCTAAAACAGTTATAGCAGAGCAAGACGGTTAAGACTGATGCTGTTAAAGCGTTGCATCAAAGATTGAAAAATAACCAGAGCTACAGTTGGTTTAAAAACAAGTTTAGGACCAGAAGAGAAAGAGTACAGAGGAAAACAAAACAAGGGAAGTTTCTGGACTTGCTTGTTTCAGCAAATGCAATGAATACCAAGTTCAAAGTAGAGAAAAAAAGTACATGGACCCCAAATATTTCAGAAGCATCCCTTAAAAACATGCTTCTACACTTATTTAAGCATTTGAACAAATGGCATATTAAGTGGCTGGTTACCTGAAATTGGCTTCCAATCAATGAAACCTTCCTTCCTGATTCTTTCCATAAAATCTTTTCCTAACCGTCGTTCAAGGGCTACCTTCATATTATAGCCGCCACAGAGATTGACAACTGTCTTAATATCATGATACTTTGAAGCATAAAGAAGTGCCACATTGGCTCCTGCACCAAGATAAAGAAACTATCAGAGAATTTTCAACAAAAGGACAGACTTTCTAATTCACATAGTGACAGAATTCTTTCGTTGACTTGTCCTTTATTTTCTCAAATTCTGCTTCTAATTTTACAGTGAAGCCCAAAAAGCATACATCAATAGAAGATCTTATCAAGTTTTACAAAGGAAGAAGTAATGTTTAATGCCCTAACACAAATATGCAGCAACTTGATAAGTATTAATTCTCTTCCAGTGGATTAATGCAGACATCACAGGAGACTTTTTACAACAATACAACAAGTGATAAAATTTCGCTGGAATCCTCTTTATTTTTAGTAGGTAAATCAACTACTGTTTCATTTTAGTACTTCTGCTTACTAGCTTAGTAGATTAAGCAAAAGTTTTTTATTCAGAGTATGGATATGCTTGAAATTTCAGTGAGTATCTACAAATAGGAAAGATTATTATTTTATGTGAGAAGTTTCTGTGTTCTCAACATATTGCTTCATTCAAAATTTCTGTCTAACAGCCAAATCACTGTTGATCAAAAATTACTTATCATCATCTGTTATTATAAAAAAAATTGATGAGACAAACCAATTGCCTAAATATATCTAGACTTTTTTTACCCGTCCTCTTCTCATATGAGAATTACATATGCATGTATGGACATAAATGTAACACAACAAACCTCTACTGTGCCCAACCGTTGCAAGAACAATACGGTTTTCTTCATGAAAGTGTTGAGCAACAGCATGTAGATCATCAACTTCCCTCCAGTAGCTACCACCAAACACAAATGAACCTTCACTTTCCCTAGAAGGAAGACTCAACAGATAAATCAAAATAAACCTTTACCTTCACTTTCCTTACTCAGGATTATATAGCATAAGTTTCATAGAATGTAGCATAAATGGAGGAGAAAGTGGTTGTATATTTAAAAGGTCGAGATCTACAAACATAAATATGTTCACAGTTTTGCTTTGTAATACAAGAAAGAAGAAAACTTAGGTGCAATAATGTAGGTATTTTTGGTATTGTTCTCCTGTCAAAATAGAAGTTTCATTTTGATAATAGACGTTGATTACCGAAGTGAAATTCTAATTAATTGTAAACAGCACTAAAAGCACTTATAGTACTACATCGAAGTTTTGTCCTACAAGACATTTACCCGACTCCAGTGAAATCAAAGCGGAAAGAACTTATTCCTGCGTTCTCTAGAGCAGCAGCAAGAGTTGTCATCATAATGTTTTCCTGGAGATAGGAAAATTTAATTAAACAATGAGAATAACCGAATCAAGGTATTTATGTGTGCATGGAATCTGATGTCGTGTTAATTTCTAAGAGCATTTTCATAATAATAAAAAATAGTGGGTTCATAATTTCTAAAACAGTAAAAATAACCTTGGAAGCTTTAAGACCATGGCATAGGATAACAATCTCTTTGGTGCCAGATTCATGTAATATGCCCACTAGTTTATTGCCATTCTTGTTCGGTATTATGACTTTCTGCTGCTGAAATGCTGAGAAAATAATTTAAAAGTTGTAAGTCAGTTTCTTTGAAATTGATTGAACATTCAATCTACTAGTCAGGTTAACCATCATGACTCATTTCAAATACTGCACTAAATGTTTTTGAAATACTCTGCATTAGTACTCTATACTTTTCAAATACCACTTTGGATACTTTTGTTGCGTGTTATTTCTATTAGCATAGAAATTACACTATAATCCATGGAATATGAAACCCTGTTTCCAAGGACAGCAGACTGCTGCCATGAGATGAACATTGTGTAATACAGTTAGAGGGAAGTCCCTTGACTATGAACATAAAATAAATTTGGTTCATGTGATATACAATATGATAAAATTGAGAAAGATTCGTCAATAAACTGAGGAAGATTACGGCTGCAAAAGTTAACACAGAATTTTGACAAAAAAAAAAATCAAATGCGGAATAAGAAGCTAGCTTCACTCTAAGCAAGATTTGGCAACATCTAATTGATAGGGGTAGCAAGGCAGGAAGACAGGAATGGGTTTAGCAGCTTAGCAATTTGTGTGAGATGGTGTGTTGTTTCCAAAATCTCAGTTTACATTTTTTTGGTCCAAACCAGACAATCAATGACATGGTAACATGGTAGATCTGGCTTTTTTTGAGGATTTGTTCTGTACACAAGACTCAAAATATAAAATCTTACTTTAAGCATGTATTACTTGAACCAACCATCCATTAATGTCACTGCTTAAGTTGCTTAGATGTACTACGTTTTCTTTTTAACTATGTAAATAAATAGTGTCTGAAGAGTTAAAGATGACCCACAAGATGACCCACATACTTTTTTTTTTTGAAACAGCAAAGTATAATAGTATTATAGGAGTACAAGAGTTATTCAAAATTACAAAATCAATTACAACCTATCTATAATATAACTAAAGAATACAATTAACTTATAATATCCCAAAACATTCCCGGAATCTCACGTGCTCTTTTCACTTGTGGTCAACAGAACCTCTATGATCAGCATCCAATTTGAAAAGGAGTAAATAAAATGAGGGTTCTTTGCCATAACCATAACCAGGATCTCAGCTGTATCATTTCCAACCAAGGAACTCATCAGATAACATACTATTCTATCTAGAAACTTCTATTTTAAGAAATCTTACATTCAAATCTCAGAGTCCTGTTCAGCACCAAAATAATATATAGATTTAACAACTTAAAAGCATAAGACAACGTTTATCTTTGGATAGTGATTGATTTGGTTGACTTTTTGCTACTAACTCAACAAACCATTTCAGTGTTTTTCCAGTGAATTAAATCAGTAGCTTCAAAATAAACCACATCGATGGAATTTCCTCTTTTGGAGTACTTAAAGCTGAAGTCTCTGGTATCCAATGATTATGGAGTGTCAAGTATGTCAACAGTCTCAGTACATATCAAACACGAAACAAAATAATAACTCACAAGGGTTGTTTGCAGCTTCGGCCATGACTTCTTGATCAGCTTCTTCTGTCTAGGATGGAAAGCAAACCAGTTTCCAAATTCCAAGTAAAGTCGGAAAAATATTGCTTATGAAATCTTCCTAAAAATGATGGCAGTGACACTTAAGACTGCTTTCAATCTCTGGCAGGAATACCGTACTTTATCATTGTTATATTTAAGAGAAATTCTTGAATCTACCACGTCCAATAAGAAGGATTATCAACTATTTAATTATATTTTAACAACTTAATTTTTAATTAATTAAATTTAAATTAAGAAAATTATATTTTAAAGAGCTGTAATTTATATTTTCTCTCTTTAAATTTAATTAATTAAAAAATTGAGTTATCTAGATCATTAAATGATTTATAGTCTTATGTGATAGACATGATTTATTAAGATTTTATTTTATTTTAATGTAAAAGTATATTTATTTATTTTGGATTTAGATATGTAAAATAAAAAAATAAGAATATATTTTTATAATTTAAATTAAAATATTTCACAAATATAATTCACTTTAAATCAATACTAAAATCATTTTCCATTTATTTTTATTTCATAAATCTCTTTAATCTTGAAAATACTTATTTATTTTTATATATTTTCTTGTATTTAAGATTTTTCCCTTTTTTAATATGGAATTTTATATTTTAAAAAATCTCAAATTATATCAAGAAAGATCGATGAAATAAATAAAAATTTGATTCATATTTTTTAAAGTTATAAATTCAAATTTATTTTTTTATATAATACAAATATTTATATAAATATTCTCTAAGTTTTAAGGTATGTTTTAATTTTAATGAATTTTAAAATTTATTTATCCAATTATATATATATATATATAACAACTCTCAAGTTATTAAATTCAAATGAATTATTATATTATAATATTATCATTTTTAATGTAAATATATTTTTTGTAATATTATCTTGTTATGTTATTTTATATTTTTTATATTTTAAAATTAAAATAATGAAACATATTATTGACGAAAGGGAAAAGTATAAAATATATAGAAGATAAAGCTAAATGTAATTTGTAGTGGGTGCAAACTAGGGTTGACTTTTAAAGCTGGTATAAAAAGTCATTCTTGAAACAAAAATAAGATAACCTTTAATGAAATTGATTCAACTTTACTTTTCATTTCACTCTACATGCTACTAGTAGAGATGCACTTAGTTACAAAATTAATTATATAAATTATATGATAATTTTTTGTAAAGACCAATTAATTCTTTATTTTATTTCTCTCTATTTTATTTTATTTTTTCTATAAACCATATTTACTTACCTAGTATGAAAGTCTTAGCATCTTTTATGAAGATCAAAGCTTCTTTTGATACACCAAGCTTCGGTGAGCATATTATCAACCTTAGCGTCTTATTCTTTCTAATTAATTTTTTAACTAACTTTATCTCTAATAACTACCTAAGTCACTTTAATAAATACAAGATAACCTTTAAGATATATCAAATTAATTTGAGCTTAAAAAATAGTAATACAATTTTTTTAATTATTTTTATCAATTATATTATTTTTTAAATTTTAATATATTATTTTTAAAAATGAATATAATTAATAAATAAATAAATAAAACTTTATTTAAACATATTTTTAAAATAATGAGAAATAATTCAAAAGTTTCCGGTAATAAATATGGACAAGTACACCGAGTCACCGACAAGCCTTAGTACTCTGCATTGATAGCCAAAAGAAGATGTGGGGGTGATTGGAAGAGCAATATATCATGACTAATTACGAGAGCAGAAGTAGAAGGCCCCAAATCCCCAACCTTATTTACCATAAGATAACTAAATATTCTTTGCTAGATAGTTGATACACTGAAGACAAATAAAATGATTCTCTAAAATGTTACCACACTGCAATTCGCATCATTGACAAGTTCCATTGGGGACCTGCACAAAGCAAGCTTGTTATTAGTAGCACTTTAAATTCTAATTGACTCAGCAGAGAGAAAGGCTAATAATTTTAGAAATTATAAAAAGTTGAGATGCACGCCAAGGTAGATAGATATATATACCTAACTAGCATTAAAATTGTTACCTGTCTAGTTGCAAGGTTTCCTTTATAAAATTCACCACAACTGATTCTAACTCAACTCGATGATCCCTGTATATATGATCAGCTCCTTCTATGATATGTAGCTTGTGATTAGGCAGGATCTTCGCAAACTCAAATGCATCTTCAACCGGGATTAGGGAATCAGCATTACCGTGAACTGTAAAGACCCTGTAGTATATTTGTACACTCATGCATTATGGAAATTTCATGACTTCAATTAAATACTATGGATTTCCCTCAACAAATTACCATAACTTCAAGTTGTAGTTCTTTAAATATCCCTCGTTAATAATACCTCCATCCCAAATTACTAGTCTGTGTTCCATATACATATTAAACATATCATCTTGCATTTTCAGAGCACGAGTCAAGCATCACTTACATCTAAAAATCTCCTCCACAAACTAATAAGAGAATAAATCAAAATAACAAGTACTACTATAAATTATCAACATTTCTAATTCTCCTTATTTCCTCTCCCTGGTTCATAATTGAAAGATTGTAGAATACAAATTTGCAAACTGAAATAGATTGAAGGCTTTTCCTTTTCAATTATTAGGAGCAAATTTAATTTACCATAAAAAAAACTACAGAAGGAATAAAAACCCATACTTTTGAAGCAAAGAAAAAAAAAATAAGAAAGAAAATTAAGCATAAGCATAGCACAAGTGACAAATGCCATTTCATATACTTTATTTGATTTCTTGCTAGTAGAAATCTTTGAACTAACAGAACAAATCGGATGTGCTATGGTATAATCATTTTCGTCCTCACAAAATAGCATTATATATTTATTTTTATGCATTAACTTACAAAAAATCTATAGCTATTTATTTCAAAATCAAATTTTTTAAAACGATCAATTAATAATATTTTTCTTTATTTTAAAACTTGGCAGAAGAATTTTTTAGGGAAAACACTTAAAAGATAAAAATCAATTGCATTAATTAATGAAAAAAAAAAGATTTTAGACGGAAAATTTCATCTGCTATATCTAATACCCAAAACACCATAACCCTTTGACAGATTCCACTGTATAGATTGTTATAATGAAGATGAAAGGATAAAAAAGGGGAGGGATCTATCAAATATCTTTTCCTTCACCTGCATTCTCTGTCAATCTGCAGGCATTCTTCATGCATATTTATGTTTAACCGATCCTTCAAGCTTTCCTCCGTTATACGCAACTCACCAAGTTCTACAAAATTAGACGTCACGTGATGTCCTCAGGAACTATAGACATGTATATGAAATTATCCATGTGAGAACACTTGTTGCTATGAGAAAATATATATTATTAGATTTTATTTCAATGGTCACAATTAAAAAAAAAAATACATGACATTTTTCGGTGGTTATATAACTACTAATTAACATCTAATTTTGGCCATCAATGCACAATTATAAAGAGCAGATTAATAGGTCTTATTTCTTACATTAACTATTATGTTTTATCATGATACATTTTTATGTATTTAATAATGTGAGAACTATAAACCTATACCATATGATCATACATAGATGATCAAGATCACATTAATCAGTGATCATATAAGTGTTCTTATCAGGAATATTTTCTTTTATATATATATATTCTTTTATGGTGCATATGTTATTTTACATTCTAAACGTGTTATAGCAAAGCAAGATGGTTGACACTGATGCTGTTGAAGCGTTGCATCAAAGATTGAAAAATAACCAGAGCTACAGTTGGTTTAAAAACTAGTTTAGGAGCTTCAGAGAAGGAGTATAGAGGCAAGAAAAAAGGAAAGGGTCTGGACTTGCTTATTTCTGCAAATGCAATGAATAGCAAGTTCAAGTAGAGAAAAAGAAGTATATGGACCCAAGATGGTGTTTGGTTTTAGAAAATGTTTTTTGTTTTCTAGTTTTAACATTTTATAGAGAAAATAGTGAAAAAAAAAAAATAGCTGCTTTCTGTTCTCATTTTCCAGTGCAAAATTTAAAAAGCAAAAAATAGAATAAAAATAAGGTGATATTTTTGTAAATAATAGTGAACACAGAAAATGAAATCAGAAAATATTTTCTGCACCCAAATTTTTCCAAACCATCTCTTAAAACATGCTTCTACACATATTTAAGCATTTGAACACATGGCATATTAAGTGGCTGGTTACCTAGAATTTTGTTAAACGGAATGAAACCTTTCTTCCTGATTCTTTCCATATAATCTTTTCCAAAATATCGTTCAAGGGCTCCCTTAAGATTATAGCTGCCAGATAGGTTGACAACTGTCTTAATATCATGATACTTTGAAGCATAAAGAAGTGCCACATTGGCTCCTGCACCAAGATACAGAAACTATTCAGAAAATTTCAACATTTGTATAAACTTTCTAATTCACATAGTGGCAGAATTCTTTCTTTGACTTGTCCTTGATTTGCTCAAAACCTTGCTTCTAAATTTTAGTGAAACCCAAAAAGCATACATCAATAGAAGATATTATCAAGTTTTACAAAGGAAGAAATAATTTTTTATGCCCTAACACAAATATGCAGCAACTTGACAAGTATTAATTCTCTTCCAGTGGATTAGCACGGACATCACAGGAGACTTTACTTTACAACAATACAAGTGATAAAATTTCACATGAATCCTCTTTATTTTTAGCAGGTTCATTTTAGTACTTCTGCTGACTAGCTTAGTAGATTAAGCAAAAGTTTTTTATTCAGAGTATGGACACGTTTGAAGTTTCAGTGAGTAATCATCTACAAATAAACAAAATTATTCTTTTATGTAAGAAATTGGTGTGTCCTCAACATATTGCTTCGTTCAAAATTTTTGCCTCATAGCCAAATCACTGTTGATCAGAAATTATTTATCATCATCTGTGATCAGAAAAATGTTGATAAAACAAAGAAATTGCCTAAATATATCTTGTCTTTTCTTTCCCGTCCTATTCTCATATGTAGAATTACATATGCATGTATGGACATTAATGGAACGCAACAAACCTTTACTGTGCCCAACAATTGCATGAACTATACGGTTTGCTTCATGAAAGTGTTGAGCAACAGTATGTAGATCATCAACTTCCCTCCAGTAGCTACCAAACACATATGAACCTTCACTTTCCCTAGAAAGAAGACTCAACAGTTAACTCAAAATGAACCTTTACCTTCACTTTCCGTTGTCAGGATTAGACAGCATAAGTTTCATAGAATGTAGCATAAATGCAGGAGAGGGGTTGTATATTTTGGTCAAGATTTACAAACATATATATGTTCACAGTTTTGCTTTGAAACACTAGAAAGAACAACATTTAGGCGCAATAGTATAGATATTTTTGGTATTCTTCTCTCAAAATTGAAGTTTCATATCGATAATAGAGGTCAATTGCTAAAGTGAAATTCTAATTTTAATTGTGAACAGCACTACAAGCACTTATAGTATTACTCCAAGTTTTGTCCTACAAAAAATTTACCCAACTCCATTGAAGTCAAAGCGGAAAGAACTTATTCCTGCGTTCTCTAGAGCAGCAGTAAGATTTGTCATCATAGAGGTTTCCTGGAGGTAGGAAAATTTAATTAAACAATGAGAATAATTGAATCAAGGTATTTGTGTGTGTCTGAAATCTGATGTCATGTTAATTTCTAAGAGAATTTGCATAATAATAAAAAATTAGTGGGCTCATAATTTCTAAAACAGGAAAAATAACCTTGGAAGCTCCAAGACCATGGCATAGGATGACAATCTCTTTGGTG
Organism: Canavalia gladiata; assembly: GCA_037954105.1. NCBI lineage: Eukaryota > Viridiplantae > Streptophyta > Magnoliopsida > Fabales > Fabaceae > Canavalia > Canavalia gladiata. Next base: position 37,035,324 of record CM075662.1, on the reverse strand, counting down.
CCAGATTCATGTAATATGCCCACTAGTTTATTGCCATTCTTGTTCAGTATTCTAACTTTCTTCTGCTGAAATGCTGAGAAAATAATTCATAGTTTTAAGTCAATTTCTTTGAAATTGATTGAACATTCAATATGCTACTGCAATAAATGTTTTTGAAATACTCTGCATCATTATACTCTACTTTTCAAATACCACTTTGGATATTTTTGTTGCATGTTATTTCTATTGGCATAGAAATTACACTATAATTCATGGAATATGAAACCCTGTTTCCAAGGACAGCAGAGTGCAGCTATGAGGTGAACATTGTGTGTAATACAGTTAGAGGGAAGTCCTTTGAATATGAACATAAAATAAATTTGGTTTGTGTGATATACAGTATGATAGAAAGTGAGAAACATTCTTCAATAAACTGAGGAATATTGCGGATGTAAACGTTAACACAGAATTTTCACAAAAAAGTAAATAAAAATCAAATGCAGAATCAGAAGCTTCACTTTAAGCAAGATCTGGCAACATCTAATTGATAAGGATAACAAGGAAGGAAGAAAGGAATAGGTTTAGTAGCTTAGCAATTTGTCTAGCTCTTTTTTCTGTACACAAGATTCAAATACAAAGCCTTACTTTAAGCATGCATTATTTGAACCACCCATCCATTAATGCCACTGCTTAAGTTGCTTAGATGTACTATGTTAAATAGTGTTTGAAGAGTTAAAGACAACTCGCAAACTTTGAACATAAACTGAGGAACTCATCAGATAACATACCATTCTATCTAGAAACTGCTATCTTAAGAAATCTTACATTCTAATCTCAGTGTTCTCTCCAGCACCCAAAAATAAATAAATATTAGATCTAACAACTTAAAAGTACTTGGACAACATTTATCTTTAGATAGTGATTGATTTTTTTTGCCACTTACTCAACAAACAATTTCAGAGTTTTTCCAGTGAATTAAACCTATAGCTTCAAAATAAACCATATCGATGAAATGGAAGCCTCTAGTATCCAATGATTATAGAGTGTCATGTATATCAACTCATTGTACATATCGAACATGCAACAAATAACAACTCACAATGGTTGTTTGCAGCTTCGGCCATGACTTCTTGATCTGCTTCTTCTGCTTGAAATGGAAATGAGAATCAGTTTTCAAATTCCAATTAAAGACAAAAAAAATATCGCTTATGAAATCCTCCTAAAACTTGTTGGCAGTGAGTTGTTTAGGGGAGTAAAAGTAAAAATAAAAAAATAATTTTTTTCTGTGTGGATAAATAAAAAAATAATTTTTTTCTGTGTGGATAAATAAAAAAATATTAATAATATAAATTTTATTTTATACAAATTTTTAAAATATTTTATTTTTTACTATATTTTTTTATAAATATAATTTTAAATTTTTGTAATTTTTTAAAATTTTTAAAAAATATATAATAATTTTAACAATTTAAAATAAAATAAAACAAAAAAAAAATCTCCTTCTTCTTCTCCTTCTCCTTCTCCTTCTCCACTAAGAAAAAAAAATTCACTATAAGACAAAACATACTAAATAAAGAATGATCATTTTTTTTTTTAATTCTTCCTTTCTCAATCCTTCATTCCTACTTCTCTCCTGCCAAACAAAACGTTAAAAACGGTTTTGAGATTTTTTCGCCGTACTTTGTCTTATTTTTAACGTGAGGATATATTTATTACAATTTGAATTAAAATATTTTAATAATATAGTTGACTATAAATCAATCCTAAAACTATTTTTTTTTATTTCATACATGTATATTTTTTATATTTTAAGATTTTACCATTATTTAATTTGGAATTTTATATTTTTAAAAACTCTAAAATTATAGAAAAAAATCTATAAAAAAGTATTTATTTTATTTTTAAAATTTAATAAACATAAAATATTCTACTATATATATTTAAATAAAATATTTAGTAACTAAAATAAATTTTATGATATTAAAAATAATATTTATAATAAAAAAATTATTAAATATATTAAAAATAAAATTAAAAAAATAATTTTTAACTATTAGTTGAAATCTTAAATATTAATAAAATTAATATAAAAAATAAGATTATCCAGAACGTTTAATTGTAGAAATAACTATAGAGTTAAAAAAACTTTTAAAATATTTCAATTAATTATTATATTTTTCATTTACTTAAAATAAACTGATCCACGCTCGTATATTTTCTTCAATTCCTTTACTTATTCAGCATAAATCTGACTTTATCATTACCATGTCCACGGTACAGTGCCCACTTGATTCACATTATTTGAAATTATTAGTTTGAATTCAAATTCCGTGAAATTACTAAAGTATGTGATCAAATATGAAATATTATTGAACGAAGCAAAATCTACCAAGGAGTGTTCTGACAAATTCCAAAGACCATTTACTTAATTTTAAATAAAAAATTTCTTTCGAAAAATAATTATGCTCAAAATTAATTTTAAGCATCCATTATATATAGATGAAAAAATCCGTTAGTCCACCTCACACCCTTTGTTTTTTATTTCAAATCCCTTAATAAAGTGGAAACACACTAATAATTCACACCAATAATTCATTCAAATTTATACAAGATGCCAAAACCAGCTTTAACCTAATTCAAATTCTATCTTCAGCTGTGCTACTGCCATTTATATTTTACATTGCAAATTATATTTTTTAAAAACCTCTCTACTAATCTATATCTATAGACTTAAAAAATATAAATGTCTTACTTAACATATTTATATCTCCAATAGTTTTTTTTTCCTATATCTCTTATTCTTTTACATTATATATAACATTTCATTTTTCTAGTTTTTAATCTTTAAATTTCCTTGTGATCCGAAAAACTTTTTCTTACACGTGTAAGATGAATTTTCATGTTCCGCATGAATCTAATGTTTTATCATTATTCATCTCACATTTTTTATTTTGTCACCCTTTAAATGCTACCTTTACGATAATCTTTGTGTCATATGAGTTTAGTTATTACTATACCGGCAGAACACCTTGATGCATGTTTGATCAATGGTTTGATTTTTTACACTCTAAAACACATACATCTCCCTATATTTCAATTTTAAAGGACTCATAATTATTTTTTAAAAGAATCCAACTATTTAAAAAAAAATAGACAACTTATGTTCAAATACATCCGAATATAAGTTGTGAAATTATCTTTTTCTTTTACCTATCCTAAGTTTAACCACTTCAACTTTATGATGGGATGTTTTAATTCCAGAATGTTAATTACGTATTCTAAAATTTAATTTTTAAATATAAAAATTATTTTAAAAGTAAAATTTCAGAACATATATTAAAAACTATTTCATAAGTTTACTTTTTAAATAGAACAAATAAATTTTGAAAAATAATTTTTACATTTTAAAATTAAATTTCCGAAATGGAATATTAAAAAAAAAAATAGTATAAAGATGTATACTATATACGAGCTTAAAAGTAATTTAATAAGGGGGTGTGAGGTGCAAAAAGTGTTTCCTTATCAACTTTCTGTAACTCTTGTTCCACAACTGCCTGCATCATGTTAATACTTAATAATAAATACAAGTTAAATTTAATATTTTATATGGATGAGGTATAAAATAGAAAAAAATATTAATAAAAAATATGAAGATAAGAAAATGAATAAAAATAAGAAAAAAAATAAAAGAAAAAAAATCTTTTTTATTTAAATACATTAAAAATAAATTAATAATATAAATTTTATTTTATAATTTAAAAAATATTCATTCAACTTAAACTAATTTATTATATTTTATTTATTAACATAATATATATTTGCAAGTTTTAATTTTTAAATATTTAATAATTTAACAATTAAAAATAAATAAACAAAACATCTTCCTTCTTTGTCACGGTTATTTGAAAAAATTAATTTTTTTTTTACATACATGCAAATAACATAATATATATCTTTATCTTTCATATTTCTTTTCTCATTTTGTTCCTTAACCAACATAGAAAAGATTAAATGAAATTAGTCTAATTTTACATTTCATTCTACCTCTACATCTAACATTAATAAGTACAGGATGATGTGTAAGATATATCAAATTAATTTGAGCTTAAAAATAATAATAAAATTTTAAATTATTTCTTATTAATTATATTATTTTAAACTTTATTTTTTATTATATTAATTTTTTAAGAACTAACACAATAAATAAAAATTTTCAAAAAATTAATTTAAACATTTTAAAATTATAAGAAGTACATCAACATGTCTTCGCACGTTGCATTGATGGCTAAAAGAACTGGGAATCTTTTGAGGGGTAATGTTTTTATTGGTTTTTTACTTCCTCCATTCTCACGTATTTGTTTACATATTTTTTATTGCCCTTATATAACACACGTGTTGATTTTTTTATTGTTCAAATTTGACAACGCTTCTCTGAAAGAGTGAAGGCATATTTGTGAAATATAGTATATGAAAAGAGATCTATCTTTTACAAATTACAAAGCAAATTTTGATATTCACTATAACCGATCTTTTTTATATGTAAAATATATTGATATTCATTATATATTTATTTTATTGTATCATTATAAGAAATTTAATGATTGTGTTTAAATTTTCTTTCAAGAAGTGGTTGTAAACTTGCAGTACCCATTCATAAAAATATATATATAAATAAAAGTTTTTATATGAAATAATAATTATATATAAGTTTAAAATTTTAACATCAAATATAATTAATAGTAATTATTATATTGCATACAGGGATATAAATAGTTTGGATAAATTGGACCACCATTTTGAAAATTTAATTCAATTCACTAAATTTTATATTTACATTTTGAATTAGAACTTAATAATCTTATAATTTTGTGTTATTGCAACTGAATTGCATATACATCTAGATAACAGTTTCTACTTTAACTAACTTAATATTATCTACGTTTATATGTTTTGTTATATATAAATTACTTTTAAGTTATTATTGCAGTCAATATTTTGTTCTAATTGTTAACAAATTCCCTTATTAATTAGTAATAGATTATTTTAAAACTAGATTTAATGAAAATTTTAATTACGCTTACAAACATTTGAATGTGAATTCATGCGCTATTTTATATGATGAATAACTTTTGAATTCATGATATTAAAAAAATTATTTAAAATTTAGATTTAGAAAGAGATTTCTCAAGAAATTTTTAAAAAGATATTCAAAAAAATACATCATTAAGAACTTTAGAATTTCAAAAATTAAAATTTTATTTTAAATTCTTAATAAATTTACCAAATTTTTTAATATTTACTTTTTTATTCAAGAGATTCAAATAAGGAGATAGTAAAATAATAATAATGAAATTCATTCAATCCCCTATAAAACTTAACCATTCTTTTTGGCAATTTTAAATAAGTATTAAACTAATAATTATTTTCATAGTATAGATATAACACTCTTTATTTTTGGGTATTAAAAGAAAATTAACGTTGTGGTTTTCGGTGGGCATTTTACATAATCTGGTGTGAGCTAAGTATTACTTAGTTGGATGTAAGAAGTTTCGCAACAATAATTATACACTAAAACTCATTTATTCTAAATATTATTAGAGTATAAATAGATTATATCGACATAAGCCTTTTTAAACTAAAATACATTAACAAGTATGTCATATTAGGATAAATGTTTCACATAAAAAGACATTAATACCTATATAAAATCCATTAATATTTAAATTATAGAATAAAAATATACCACAGATGAATGGATTTTTCACACAAAAAAACACATTAATATATACATTAAAACTTGTTAAAATTTTAAATAACAAGGTGAAAAAGCATATTATATCATAGTATCATTGAACTTTTTACATGAAATTTAAACTTATTAATATTTAAATATTTGTATTATATCATATGGGAATAAAAAATTTATGCTAAAACACAATAGAAGAAAATAAAAAATAAAAACCCTAGATCTCATATCTTTATTTTTCAATATTTATTAATGCATTGCATATATGTTTTGTTGTTTTTATACATTTTTGAAGTATAACTATTTTAAAAAATTATAGAAAGCTCAAACAGGTTCCACATAACTTAGGTAAACATAATTGTCTATTTCTTTCAACTTTCTAAAAGAGCTTTTATATGCAACTATTTTCTAAAATTAAGCTAAACCAAACATGCTACAACTCCAGCAAGACTTTTGCCTTGACCATAATGTGCTACCATGAGATAACAGTTTAAATTGTCATAACTGATAATATCAAAAAAACTTTCTTCATAAGATCATGAGGCAAATAACACTGCTCGATACTACTTTCGTCATCATTTTCACCCTGATGCAAGATTCACTAATTTAATAAAGAAAAACTAGGTATAGGTAGGTTCATCCATTAGAGAAATTTTGTCACATGTAGCAAACTCAATTAGCTCGAAACTGCAAGCTCTACCACAGTTATTTCATTAGATACCTAGGTAGATGTAGTCCTATCCTGGTGCAAGGATTCCTTTATGAAGTTCACAACAGCAGAGGCTAATTGATCTTGATGATTAGTGTATAAATGATCAGCTCCTTCTATGATATGTACTTTGTGGTTTGGTATAATCTTGGCAAACTCAGATGCATCTTCAACAGGGATAACGTTGTCGGAAGAGCCATGAACTGTAAGGACCCTGTCATCCATCACATGATTTGAGATTAGAACTTGTATGCATGATGGTAATTTCATAGCATTATTGAGAATATTGTTTGCAGGACCACCTTCCTACCTTCATGCAAACTTCATTTACCCCAAATAACTACTCTATTGTCTAATTCTACACATAAAAATAGCCCATGTAAAACATTTTTAGAAAAACTCTGTAAATTCTACATACATTCTTTATCAACAGAAAGATGCAAAAAGGTGAAGCAAAAGGAACCGGACAAAATAGTTCCTCACCTGCATTCTTTTTCAATCTTAAGGCATGCTTCATGCATGTTTGTATTGAAGCGATCCATCAAACTTTCCATAGTCACACGGTAATCAAAACTTCCTGCAACGGTAGATGTCCACAAATTGGTCATATAATAATATAAAAAGTACATGCCTATGCTAGAAAGACAGAAATAGAGAATGCCATGCCATTTGCCAGATAGCCTATGATGCCTGCCTACCAATTGCTAATAATTATTACCTAGATTTTCCATTTTTCCACTCTTCATTTTGGGTTTGTTTTGTTATCAGACATACAAGAGAATACACTGTGGCAAAATAAAAGTATTGCAGCAAGAACTTTGTGCTTACATGATAGAATTAGGTAACTAGACTCTGATAGAGCACCAATTGAACAGTATTATTAAATCACTTAAACGTGAGTATGGGCGCAGATACTCTAATACCCTACCAACCATTGGCAATTTGGCATTGATAGAGTAATCCCTAAAATTTCAAATTTTAGCATAAAGTGTACAGTAAAAGCAAAACAAAACATGGTTATGGACTTACCAATTTCAGCAAAAACACTTACTGAGTTCAAAGAACGGAAAAAAGTGATTGATAGATGCTGAATTTGTTCAAACTATCTCTCACAACATGCCGAAACTAAGAGGCATGAAAACTCGTGTGATTAAATAATAGGTTACCTGACCTCTTCACATCAATGAAACCATCCTTCCTAATTCTTTCCATATAATCTTTTCCAAAACGTTCTTCAACTCCTGTCTTTAGATCATAGCGTCCAGATAGGTTGACAACAGTTCTAATGTCATGATATTTAGAAGCATATAGAAGCACCACCCCACCTCCTGTGTCAAGATAAGCAAATGATAAAATTTCATATAAATAATCTTTATGTTTACCAGATTTTATTATTCAAATGTTCACAGGACAACAGACAAGGTAAAATGACTAGCTTTTCATTTTAGTACTTCTGCTGACTAGCTCAGTAGATTAAGCAAAAGTTTTTCATTCAGAGTAAGGATTAAGCACATGCTTTAAGTTTCAGCGAGTAATCATCTACTAACAGGCAAAATTATTGTTTTACGTTAGAAATTGCACCATTCTCATCATATTGCTTCTTTCAAGATTTATGCCTTACTGCCAAATCATAGTTGACCAGAAATTACTTACAATCTGTTATTACAAAAAAGACATTGATGATACAATTCAGTAACCTAAACGTATCAGGACATTTCATTCCTCAACTTTTCTTATCTTCAGGATTGCATATATATATATATATATGTATGTATATATATATATGTATGTATGTATGTATGTATGTATGTATGTATGTATGGATACCAACGTAACACAACAAACCTTTACTGTGCCCAACAATTGCAATAACTGTACGATTTGCTTCATTAAAGTGTTGAGTTACAGCATGTAGATCATCAACCTCCCTCCAATAGTGACCAAACTCAAATGAACCTTCACTTTCCCTAGAAGGAAAAGTAAACAGCTAAATCAAAATGAAACAGCTAAACAACACTACTAGTAAAGATTAGATAGCAGAAGTTCTATAAAACATGGCATAAATGGAGGAGCAAGTGCTGATCCATTACTTCTATCATTAGCACAAGAAATCCCATTTCAGATGGTTTTAACTTTTCTACTGAGTGGAATAATTGCTTTCTTAAAACACAACGCACAATCTGTCTACATTCCCTGGTAAATTAGAACTCAAGTTTTGAATAAAATATATATTGCTACACGCTTCTAATGTTGTTATTTTCTGGTTAAAAATTTGTAATCTTGGATCTTGTATGTTGATTATTGATACATGTATGGTCCAACAATAAGTAAAATAACTCAGTAATTAAATGATGATCAGTGGCATTGCATAACACACTATTAATCAATGTTCGAACATAAAAATATCCAGCATCTGCTTCTAGCAGAATAATTCCCCATGGGTTTTTAGCTTAGTTTGGAATCTAATAACAACATTTCATAATAAAAAGTGAAGTTTGGTTGCATATTTGGGGTCAAGGTTCGAACATAAATATGTTCAGAGTTTTGTCCCATAAAATAAAGATATTTACCCATTTCCAGTGAAGTCAAAGCGAAAAGAACTGATTCCTGCATTCTCTAGTGCAGCAGCAAGTTTTGTCATTACATTGTCTTCCTGGAGATGGGGAAATTTAATTAAACAATGAGAACAATTGAATCAAGGAATTTATTTGTTTATGGGATCAGATGTCATACTGATTTCTTGCACCATTTGCAAAATCAAAATAAATAATGGGTTTATGATCTATAAATCAGGAAAAGTAACCTTGGAGGCTCCAAGACCATGGCATAGTATAACAATCTCTTTAGTTCCAGATTCATGTAAGATGCCCACTAGTTTATTGCCATACTTGTTGGTTATTAAGACTTTCTGCTGCGGCAAAGCTGAAAAATAATTCAGCAGTTTTAAGTCAATTTCTTTGAAATTGATTGAATATTCAAAATGCAACTTAGGTTTAACCATTGTGATTCTTAACTTCAAAACCATGATAAATATTTTTTGAAATACTCAGCATCACTATATCATACTTTTCAATATCACCTTCGTACTTTCATTGCATGTTATTCTACAGGCATAGAAAATACATTATAAATCAGGGAACATGAAACCCAGTTTCAATGGACAGCAGACTCCTAGAATGAGGTGAACTCCGTGTAATACAGTTAAAGGGAGAAGTCCCTTGACAATGAAAAAAAAAAGTTTGGTTTATATGGTACACGGTGTGAGAAAAATTGAGAAACATTCACCAATAAACCTAGAAAGTTATAGATGCAAACTTTGACCATAAAAAATGTGGAACTAGAAGCTTGACTTTAAGCAAGTTTTGGCAACTATTTAATTGAAAGGGATATAACTAGGAAGGAAGAAAAGAATCAGATAAGGTTCAACTGCCTATCAATTTATGTTTTCTTGTTAAAAAAAAAAAAGTGTCTGAGGAGTTGAAGACAACTCGAAAACTTTGAACACAAACTGCGGAACTCCTCAAATAACACCCCATTGTATCTAGAAAATGTTAACAAGTAAATTTACAATCAAATTGGAGGTAACTTGCAAACAAAAGCATGATCTTAGTCTCTTCCACTGTGTGAAACAAATATATAGATCCTGTTAACAACATAAAAGCACTTGGACCTATGAGTTTTAATTAGGTTGAACTTTGCTACTCAAAAAACCATTTCTGGAATTTTCCAGTGAACTAAATCGGTAGCTGCAAAATAAACCGCATGGAAACCGTTTGAAGCACTTAAAGGTGAAACCTTTGCCACCTAATGATGATGGGTAGTCAGTGATGTCATCAATCTCACAGCTTGGGCTTGCATATCAAACAAAAGACGAGACAAATAACTCACTAGGATTTTGTGCAGTAGATTGGGCCATCTTCAAGTTTAAGGTTCTTCTGGGAGGGTTGGAAGTTGAAAGAAAAATCAGAAAAAATGGGTTGTGAAAGCTTCCTTAATTCCGGAAAGTGATGATCAATTTGAGTTGGCACTCTGCGACTTACATTCATCCGACCTAACCCCTATCATCATATTATATCCGATTATATCGTAGTATGATACAAATTGTTAAAATTGTATTAATTTTCGCTTCCATATATGCTGTGGGGACCCAGATGCTGTTGCGATTGATGTGCATAGTCAATTTGATATTTTCGCTCGTATCATTACCATTACTATATTACAAGAATGGATAATGTGGAAATTTTGTATTTATTTATGTTTGTTTATATTTATTAACTATGTTATATGATATTAAAAGTTAATTTTAAATCTTCATTTTAATCTAAATATAAATTGTTGTTCGTACTCCTTTCACTCTTTTATTTGAAATTCTCTCAAAAAAAAGGAGAACTGAGAACACGCTGAAATGAGGGGGAAAAAAACTAATAATACAATTTTTATTATTTAATTATAAAAATGACAAAACATTAATTTTTTTTCTTTCATTATATTTTCAGTTCAAATTCCAATATTTTTTTCTCCCATTATTCTTCCACTCAACCAATCAAAATCTAACATATTACTTGGAAAAAAATTGGAGAAGGATACCAAAATTCAGGTAACTTAATTTTGCTTCCCCTTCAAAAATAAAAGATTCAAAGAATTTTTTTTAATCAAAATAACTTTTTAAATTTAAAATGATATTTTTAAGAAAAGAATAATAAAAATAATTTTGTTTCCAAATCACTCTTCCCCCTTCCCTAAATTAAGTAAGAAAATAATTATATTCCCTCCATCTTTCTCCTTTAAACCAAATAAAAATAAAATAAAATATGATCCCTCCCTTTCAGTAAAATCTCACCCCTCCTTTGAATCAAACACTGAATAAAAGTTAATTCAAAATTATATAGTAATCGGAACTAGCTTTAACGTTACAAATTCAAAATCTAGTTTTAGTTTGGAATGGTAACATGTCCTTTACAGTGAAATAGATATATGGTTTAGATTTATGTCTTTATAGCCTCGTGGAATCGATAATGTTAGAATCAATTTCACAAGCAGGTGGCAACAATAGGAAGTCCTGCCCTTGAATCCCCCACCCCAATTTATGTAATACTGTAAGGTGTCCCCACTCCCTTCAAACGTGGGACTAACCCACACTTAGGCTTTCACCCTACCCCACAATGTGCTACCATGAGATATCTGTTTGCTTTGTTACATAATTGATAATGTCAGAATAACTTTTGTACACATTTGATCAAAGAGGCAAATAACACTGGAAGATCACCCTTATGCAAGATTCACTAATTTAATAAGCAAAAACTAGAAAAGCTCAAACATGCTGCAGAACATCATAGGCCGGTTCACCCTTGACAAATTTTGTCATCAGTGGCAAATTCAACTGGCTATACTGCAAGGTCTACCACAATTACATCATTATAAAAATGAATGTCCAGCGAAACAAAAGTAAGTCCAGATGCTGCTTGCAAGGATACCTAGGTAGCAGTACCCCTATCCTGCTGCAAGGTTTCTATTATGAAGTTCACAACAACAGAGGCTAATTCTTCTTGATGATTAGTGAACGAATGATCAGCTCCTTCTATGATATGTAACTTGTGATTTGGTATAATCTTGGAGAACTCAGATGCATCTTCAACAGAGACTACTGTGTCTGAAGAACCATGAATTGTAAGGACCCTGTCATACGTTATGTGAATTGAGATTAGCACTTGTATGCATGATGGTAAATTCATAGAGTCGTTGATGAGGTTGTTTGCAGGACCACCTTCCTACCCTCATCATCATCTCTCACTCGAATAAACTTCCTCTACTCCAAATACTACTCAGTGCACTTCTAAATCTTGTGTTCCTAAATTTTATACCATACATAAATTTGCATACTACAATGATTTCCCCTTTTGATTAGAGAGTAAATTAAAATTGAAACCAAACAATTTTAATTTAAAATATCAAGATTTAAGAGAAGATATGTAATCATGCAAATTTCCTCCTCCTCATTTGATCAGTTTTCAATAAGTTTAAATAAATAGGGATACATCTCACGAGACTCTCATACCATGTTAGGAGAAGGGAAAACAAGGGACATTTGATGAAATCCATGTGTTTAAAAAACAAAATAGAGCTCAAATATATAGAAAAAAGAAAGAAAGAAAAATAGAATATTAGACATATCCTGATTACTGTATTTACAAGATTTGGTTAGCCTATACAATGAATCTAGATACAGTTCCAACAAATGTAAGAAGAAAAAACTAGTTATAAAATTTTAGTTATTTAATTCTCCCTAGAACAAACTTGAACGTCTTAAAATGAGTATATGTTTGAAGTTTGAACAATTTGGATTCATCGATCCTTTATATATAGTGAGAGAGAAGAACATACAAAAATTATTTTTAAGTTTCGTTGCTTCTGTATTATAAAACTTTTTATAGAAACTCTGTAATTTCTACATATACTTTATCGATAAAAATATGCAAAAGGATGAATCGAAAAGAGGCCAGAGAAAAGTTTTCCCTTACCTGCAATCTTTATCAATCTGAAGGCATGCTTCATGCATATTTGTATCCAAGCGATCCATCAAACTTTCCAGAGTCACACGGTACTCAAAATTTCCTGTAACAGTAGATGCCCACAAATGGTCAAATAATAATAGAATGAGTGTGTGCCTATGTTAGACAGAATGAACAAAAGACACCATGTCATGAGCCAGATTACCTATGATAGCTGCCAACAATTTTCAAGTATTGAAGACAATTGCTAATAATTATTGCCCAGGTTTTTCATTTTCCCCTCTTTTGTCTTTCCTTTTTCTCCTTTTTTTGGGGGGGTTTGTATTGTTATTACTTTAAGAGAATGAAATGCAGCAAAATAAAATTATTGCAGCAGGAACTTCGTGCTTAAGGAAAGAATAACATCCAATTCCAAATTATAAAGTGTAAGTTGAAAGAAAAACAAGCCATGGTTCTGGACTTGCTGATTTCAGAAAATACACTTTAACAATAAGTTCAAAGTAGGAAATACAAGTGATTGATAGACATGGAGTTTGTTCAACTATCTCTCACAAGTCACAACATGCCGGCACTAAGAGGCATGGAAACTTGTGTGTGATAAAATGATAGGTTACCTGACCTCTTCACATCAATAAAACCATCCTTCCTAATTGTTTCCAAATAATCTTTTCCAAGGCGCTCTTGAATTCCTGCCTTTAGATCATAGCGTCCAGATAGGTTGACAACAGTTCTAATGTCATGATATTTAGAAGCATAAAGAAGCACCACACCTCCTCCTGCATCAAAATGCAGCAACAACTAATACTTGTTCAATTATGCAGGCCTAATTGAAAAACAAATTGAGAGAAACAATTTGAGATGTATTGATCAAAGCTGCACTGCTAAGTTGTGTTCCTCCAGGTACAAATGAACATGACCATCCCATAAAGAGTCAGGGTGAAGGAATTTTCATCAATCTTAACTATTTCTATAAATTATCCAGTTTAAGAAATATAACACACAATACCTATGTCTCTATAATACTAATTCTCAACAGTAGGCTAAAATGAAACATATCGAGTTCCTCTGTAGAGGATTTTGACAAGCAGCTCAGAAATATAACCTAAAGTTCCTTTCTATTTCAATACATTGCTTAAGCTCAAAATAGAAGATTCAGGCAGTTATTAAGTACCAACTAAATGAGAGCTGATCCTTGTTCTATCTCAGGAATAACATAACTCTTCATACTGCATCACTCAAGGCTCTATCTTTACAGCCACATCAATAGGAAATTAATTTGACAAGAACAATCTCATAACATCATCAGTTATATAATGGGACATAATTGATGAATGATTATTAAAATCAGCATCTGTATCCAAAGTACTATCTTGACTTATCTTTCTCAACCTTTTGTTAGTAGAAATATTTGCAGATGAGGAGAACAAGATAAAATACCTTTACTATGCCCAACAATTGCACTAACTACGTGGTTTGATTCATGGAAATGTTGAGTTACAGCATGTAAATCATCAGCCTCCCTCCAGTAGTAACCATACTGAAATGAACCATCACTTTCCCTGGAAGGAAAATCCAACAGATCAAATAAGGGCAGCATAGAGTGAAGCAAGACTGGTGATCAAACCAGATGACAGAAATTCCAGTACCCATAACACAGTGTAGATGGAGAAACTACCACCCAATATACAACCTATTGGTCCATGTGGCCAAAGGACCAGGAACATATATGCTTAACAAAGTTATATTGAAGATTGCTTAACCCTGCAGTCAGTGATAATAACTGTCTTCTCACATTTATAATCAGTTTACCAATAAATCTCATCATTGGCAAATTCATATCCCACAGTATATTGGTAATCTCCAAGTTTCTGTGCATGAGCTGTAGTTAAACAGTTTGAGTTAATGGTGTCTTCAGAGTTTTGTTTGTTACCAAGACGACCACTACACTGTTGAATAGTCCCAATAGGATTCTAGTGCCTGTATTGTCCTTGAATATATCATAAAGAGATACCAACTTAAGTTGTTTCAAGCTCCAGCTCTTATAATGTGGCAGTAAATTACCCTTACCTATTGTTTATCTAATCTAATTTTATACCTTTCTTTCTTCTTCTCTTTTAATTGGATTTGGAACCCAAGCTCCATGTTTTCAGACATTCGTATTTTATCAAATATATTCTTTCAAACAATCCAAACGTTAATAAGGCCACTTTTTTCTTCTTTTATCTCATCACTGGTAGCATATTGCTAATCCAGAGTCACCAACATCAACAGTTACAAGTAAAACCACCTGCATATTTCAAAAACAAAGTAGTATACTATATACAATAATATCTTTAAAATTGATGGTTTTGTTTTGTGTTACAGTTAAACTTACCCATTTCCAGCAAAGTCAAAGCGAAAGGAACTGATTCCAGCACTTCCCAATGCAGCAGCTAGATTCACAATGGCATTGGATTCCTGAAGATAAGAAAACCAAAGCAATGAATATGAAACTAATAGGGTAAAAGGGAAGTAATTGGGAATAAAAGATTAATATATGAAAGAAACAAACTTTGGAGGAGCGAAAACCGTGGCACAAGATTACAATCTCCCTGCTTCCAGATTGATGTAATATACCCACTAGTTTTTCACCATGCTTGTTGGGTATTATGACTCTCCGTTGCTCAATAGCTAAAAGGGTAATCAATAGATCAATTGTATCAGTTTTTTTTTAAAAAAAAAAAACAAATATTGAAAATTCACTTTTGCAATAAAAAGCACAACATATATGATAAATCACCTGGGGTCTGTGCAGCCATGTTCAAGTTGAAGGCTCTTCTGGTTCTGGGTTTGTGATTGGGTGGGACCGAAAAGCGAACCTGGTAATGGGAAATTTTTGACAATGAAGGCGTTATAGACAAGGGATTAGAGAAAATTGAAGAAGCATTTTGTAAAAGGGTATCCATTAGGAGAAATCAATGAATACGATGAATTCACTTACAGTTACAAGTGACATTATACGTTACCTTGTGTTTCGTCTCTAGTTGTCTGCTTCTCAATTCTCACTCAGCATAGGAGCAATATGTTAATATCATGTGAGTCACATTAATTGATCATATCCCTCTGCAGCTTTGTCTTAACTCAGTCTTAAGTGAATACTTTACTTTAATCCTACTGTAGTTAGGATAATTTTAAGGTATCAAAAAGTATTTATTATACTTTTATATAATAATATTTTTAATAAAAATTATTATTTTTGGATATTTAAAATTATTGAAGTGGCTATTTTTTATTATCTATTATCATTCTTTGTTAATTAATTTTATATTTATTTCAATTTTTAATTAAAAATATATTAAAAATAAATATAAAATTAACTTAAAAAATGAAACTAAACAATAAAAGATGCAAGTCATCAAATGAAAATATTTTTTATATTAAAATATAAAAAAATTATATAAAATCAAATCATAATTTTTTAAATGATTATATAATTTTAGAAAATTAATCTTAATTATTTATATATAATTTATTATACAGTTAAAATTTATTATTCTTATTATCACATATGTATATCACTAAAACCATTGTCAAGTTGTTATAAAAATTTTAGATAGCATAGTCTATGTCTAATAAAAGTTAAACTGATAATTAATAAAATATATTAATGTTAAAAAATATTATCTATTAATACTTTAATATTGTATTAACTTTTGTCGTAACAAATAGTACTTTTTTTTAAAACTATTATCAAAAATTGCGTCACATAAATTAATAAAAATAATTAATATTCTTATCTATATTGAAATTACATAATAATTTCAATATAATGTCATTTATCTCTCTTGTTAATTAATTTCTTTTATATAGAGTAAAACTATAATAAAAAGATAAATATTATTTTTAAATTTCTAAAATAACAATTAAAAAATAAAAATTATTAAATAATTTTAAATCTTCCTTACAAATTCTTTTATTTTTTAAATAAAAAATATTATTTAATATTTTTAAGATAATAAATGTAATATTTTTTCATTTATTAGTAGAAAGATATAGTAAAACTCATTTTTAAGATGCTGGCAAATTATAAAAAATAAAGAAATAATTTTTATAGAAAATTATCCTATATAATATTATTTAATAATTTTTATAGTTTGTGAGATCAGGTATAATATTATTTAATAATTCCATTTATAGATAATTTTTATGTGAAATTATCTCATGATCATTGCAAGTGTCATGGTAAATATTATCCTTTGATTATGTGTTGATATTTGTAAAAGAAGGATTGTAAAATAATTTCTGAAAATATTTATTTATTATTCTTTAATTCGTATGTAATCATGATTAGCCAGTGCTTTTACAAATCTTCTGTAAGATACAGAGAGAGGGAGAGAGGGAGGGAGACGGTGGGTGGGTAGGTGTTTTAGGAACGAAGTTTGTGGAGGAAGCATCGTTGCTTAAACAGACATTCTGGAGGGAGCAATATTTGCAGTTCTATTCTAATCACAGCGACGTCAAAGTTTATATCGAATATCGGTATGCACAAATGTTTAGGGATTGATTTGTATTTTGCTTTTGAGGGTGACACATCTTTGCCTTGAATGTATGATTAATCATGGTGTTGCTCGATCCATTGTTAAATATCCTTAATTGATGTTAGAAAAGGCTTCTACGAAGCCACTGCAAAGTAGTTAGTCTCTGTTTTGGTCTTTCTTGTCTATGGATTGTTGGTATGTATTTTGACTTTGATTTTGGATATGAGTTGGGATTCTGGTGAGAAGACATTGGTGGGACAGTATCTAGAATACATTTTGTCTTCAAATCTTGATGACATGAGTCTTTTTTTTGGTTTGAGGTGGACAAATGTCAAACGATTAAGTGTGCTCAATGAAGAACCTCTTGATATGGAATCGATCCTTAGATAAAGTTTTTGACTTTTTGGAGTTCGATGTATAATTTATTCTTTTTTTTTTATGAAGAATAGAATTAATAGATACGGTGATTTCCGTTAATTTGCTTTAGAGTACATGAAAAGGGTTAATAGAGGATATATGCACATGCAGTATATTGGTTGTGAAGGAACAAATGTTTGCTTTAGTTAATATTACATGAAATGAGACTAAGGTAGTTGATGTCATGATTATTTTGTTAAGAGTTGTTGGTATATTATGTTTGTTGCATTATTTATCTTCATTTATGCACAAAAAGATATGTTGTTATTTGTTGTGCGTTTACTATGCATACAAAGTTTTACCCACGGGCAAGTGCACCCGTCGGTATAGAAAGGAGTATTTAAAACCCTTAATATCGTTCCCACAGAGACTATTTTAACAATCTTAAAAAAATATTAAATCCTAATTTTTGAGCTCACCAGAAAATGGTTTGTTTAGAAATATTTAAAGTGAACGAAGAAAAAGAACAAAAGGAAAGTAAGCGATTTAAAGATAAAAGGACACAAATACGAGTTTAATTATGGAGAGACATGGGACTTTGGTTTCCCTTATAATTTTACCCAATTTCACCCCAACTCCCTTATGAATGATTTAAGTCAATTGTTAATCATCCGTTCTCATTCTATTACTACCCAATGATCATGCAATATCAATATTCTTTCCCTCAAGTTACTACCCCCAATGATCATGCAAGGTATATAATTAAGAGAAGCATTTGTTAAATTAATAACGTATTAGAAATCAAGGATTCTGATTGATCCTCCAAAACCCTTAGATTCAGTTTACCTTGTAGTTCCGTTAATTAGGCAATGGTACGATCGCCTATCCCCTAATTAAATTAGAAATTAATTTCCATTAATTAATTATGCATAATAAGGAAAACACAATTGAATAGAAATACACAATCATTCATAAAAAGGAACAGGGGTTCAATTGGTTACATTATAAGTTTCACCAAAGCCCCATGATTTGGGGATTAGTTACACATCCAGAGATAAGACAAACAAAAACATACTAATCCTAGAAAACAATCCATAATCCTAATTTTAAGAAGAGAATGAAAAAACCGTAATGTTAGCAAAGCTAACAATAGGACGTTGCCACTCGTATTGTGGAAGAGCTTCTGTCTCCAAATCCTACGGAGGGATATCGAGGGATATTAAAAGTGATGTATCTGCGGGTAGTGATACGCTTACGTCCCGGAGAGTCGTGTGGCCTTTGGAGCCTAGGATTCTTTCCTATGATGCAGTAAAGCCTCCCTTTTATAGGCATGGATTAGGGTTTCAATGTGGTGGACCGGGCTTGACTTAGCCGCCTTCTTAGCCGTCGTGACCAATCTACGTAATCTACGTAATGCCTATTTCCGGATTCTTAGCTTGTGTGACCATTCCTACAAAAATAAGGAAAATTAGGTAGAATTACAATTAAATAATCATAAATTATATTGTAATTATAACTAATTTTCCTTAGATAAATCAACAGAATGGTGGTTTATCATTATTGTTTTGAAGACAGGAAACATGTCTCCCTAATTTGTCATTTAGTTGCATAAATGATCTGTCATTTGTATCAGCTGATGCTTCGATGAATGAATATGGACGTGGTTGTGGCATGCAGGATAATTGACATAGGCTCCATGTCCAGAGTTATATATCATTTTTACATTTAAATCCTAGGCATTAATTTTGTGCTTTTTAATAAATAAAATGGAGATCTACATTTGTGTTTATAACTCATTGTCAATGTCAAAAAATGCATTAGTTGACTAGTTTAGAAATGAATGTGTTGATTCATTGGACATTGGAATATCTTTTAACAATTGTGTTGATTCCACGTTTTTGTCAATTACTAATAATAGAGAATGACATCGCATTCAGATTCCTCAATTAGTGTTGGGGCTGTTTCTTCTTATGTAAGGTTTTGCTATTGTGGCCAACCTGCAATCTTGAGGACATCTTGGTCCAGTAAGAATCTTGGGAGGAGATACTACAAATGTCGGAATAAATATGTTAACAACAGTCTAGTATGTTCACAATTATATTTTTTAATGATGTTGTGTTTAAATGATTATCTAAATATTGATCGGTTTAAATGATGTTGTTTTGGTATGTACACTGATGTATTTGTAAACGATATTTTATTTGCGAATGGATGGTTTAGTGTATTTAAATGAAGTAGTGTAATTTCATAGGTTGAATGAAGTAGCGTAATTTCATAGGTTGAAACGACAGTTATGTACATTGTTTGTTTAGATGATTATGTACATGTAGAAATTTTTGTTTAAAAAAAATTATACATATACGTAATTGTGTTAGGCTATGTGGGAAAAAATAATTGCACAAGGACAGGTGCCTTTGGTTGTTTTTGGTTTTTGATCTTAAGATGGAAGAGCATGAATACTATAACTTCCGTCTTTGTGATTCTAATTCTAAGTCAATGACCAAATAATAACAAATTTGGGATCCAATTTTGACATCCAAACTAATTATAAAAATGTTCATACAAATTATTTGCCATCTCTATAAATAAATAAATTCATATTTATCTTTATGATTACAAATAAAAACGTATTACATTACAAAGTTTTTTTATCCTCTCTACTTCTACGCCCTAATGCTCAAAAATAAAGCAGACAAAACATCATCCATGAGTGGTACATAAAAACAAAAACGATTGATAGTGGGAAGGTTAGAAAATGCAACTTTTGCAGAATTTGTTTGACAGTTAGCACAATGAGCAGACACATAAGTCAAATATATTGCAATATTGCTATAGAATTTGTTAAATTGATTATACACATAGTTGTGTTGTTAAACTAATACCCATCAGATCAAATCAAATTATGCATGGGTCGCAAGCAGAATGTTTAACATAAAATCAAACCATAAATATCACCAACAGTACATAAGAATTTGTCAATAAATATTACACATCATAAATAAGAAAATGTCAACATAACATAAATCAATGCTGCCATCACCCTTTTTTACAACTAACAAGAACCCTTTGAATCTGTTATAGAAAAAGAAACATTTATCAATTCATCAATTAATTCATGAAACCTTCAAATAATACATTATTGCAAGGATGAAGGTAATACCAACAACATGTGAATGTTTGACATAACGTTGACCTCCTGTATTGCCTAAAACATGCAAGTTTTGTAGGAGGGAAGTGAAACTGGTCTTCATCACATCAACAGGAACAGTATTCAAATTTGAATAGTTTAATTCATCACGACCATCCTTTCCCTATGGAATTGGAAAAAATAGTTAATTTTTAGCATCTAATTTTTTACTACAAAGGAACATCATTTGGTCATAAACCTTTGCAGAGCATTGTGTTTGTATTAATTCTTCTTCAATCATCCTCACTCCACATTGGAAATTTTGCAAATTGTCCTATACATTAACAAAATGTCAACAATTACAATTACAAAACACGCTGGCCAAAAACAAAGTTTTAACAAGATTAACATACCTTTTCTTGTTGGATGCAATTTGATTCCTTTTGAACTACTTGAATTGAATCCTATTTCACAGTATCAAATTATGAAAAATAACAATGAACAATTAACATTATCAGCAGAGCTTACCACATCACCCAAATAATAACATAAAAATATTAATAAATAACATTATCAAAAAAATAAAAAAAACAAATCATATTATCCTTACTTCGTTGGACTCAGGTGTCCCTAAGCTTTCTTGAACAGAGCATACCACATCACAAGAAAGAAATTTTGGATACTTCCTTACTGTATGCCCACATTTTCTGCAATTACCACAACGTCTACGCTTCACACCCTTCCTTTTTTTAGGGGCTCCTTTAGTTTTTACCATCACAGGATCTCCTACTAATGAATATGATTTTAAATTCCCGCTGTTCTATAAATTATCACGTTTCTTAAATTTTCCAACAAGTTTATTAATATCTTCAGCAACCTCCATGAAATCCGACCCATTCCTTGTAGCTACATTGACCAACCTCTTCCAAAATCCAGCTAGTGCTCCTTCGCGTAGCATACACCCTTTCTCTTTATCTACATCAGTATCACTTTTGCAGATAGAAGATAAATAGTCCAACTTAGCAGATTTGGTCCATCTATTACAAATTAAACTTGGAGGCAGGATGTCTATATGTAAATGTTTCATGCCACAGAAAATGTGAGAACAAGGAAGGCCACAACATTCAAAGAGTCTACATTGACAAGCAAAACTAAACCTCTGCTTATCAAAAACAACTGTTATTTCCTTATTTGGAGATCCAAATTCATTCATCGTTAGCTTCACAACAACGTCAAACTCAACACACTGCACAACGTTTAGCCGTGCAGCAGCATCAATCTCACTTTTCACCTTAAGAAATTTTTTAAAAGTAAAAATTTTTTATGTCACATCTTCATACATATGCAATGCGGTTGTCATTACAGGAAAATAGTATGTGGATTTGAAATCAGATAGTAATTCATTATGCATATACTATTTCAAAGCCCTGTCCAAGTTATGCATTAAATCAACAAGGCTACTTTTATTTTTCACATATCTCTTAATGAAAGAGTTTATACCTTCACAAATAGAGGTGGTTCTGATTCCTGCAAAAAATTTATCACAGAGATATGCTGAAGCCCACATAGTCTTCATTCTATACATCTTTCTTATCCATTTGTTATCAGCAATTGCATATTTATCTAATAATTTCTTCCACCCATCTTCAAATTCGTCAATGCTGAAATTGCGATATAACGACTGCTTAAAATCTTGCAAGAAGTGTTTATTTTTAACATTATCAGCAGCATTTTTTTGGATATGCCAAGCACAAAGTCTGTGACAACTATTAGGAAAGACATTTCTTACTGCTTCCCTCGTTGCAAGATCTCCATCAGTTACAACACTTGTAGGATGTTTTCCAAACATGGCTTCACAGAACGTATCCAAAACCCATTTGTATGTTTCTAAGCTCTCATCTGCAACTAATGCAAATGCAAAAACAGAGATCTGTCCATGATAATTGTATCCACAAAAAATGACCAAAGGTCGATTGTACTTATCCTTCTTATATGTGGTATCGAATGCAACCACATCTCCAAAACACTAATAATCAACTCTACAACTGCCATCTGCCCAAAATAGATGTTGCAATCTACCATTAGCAGTAGTTGTAAACTTAGAAAAGTGCATAGGATCATTATCAGTTTTTGCTTGCAAATAACAAAGGGCAGCAAACGGATCACCATCTTCTATTTTTGCTTGATTTTCTCTGTCAATATGATTGTAAAGATCTCTTTTGCAAAATCCTAAACTATCATGACCACCTTTTTGTCTCACCATCAACCCATAGATATGAGAAGTTTGAATGCCATGCAAATGCAACATGTTCACTTGTGCTTTATCTGCTTCATCTAGTGAACGATACCCAAGAATCAGGTGAACTACATCACTTGGCGTCAACTCATGGTTATGTGTATCAACAAAGACAACAACTTTCCACTTTAAAGACTTATGATCAAAGTGAACACGAAATTTAGCTCCACATTTAGTTCGTGTTAATGGCCTAATGTTTTCGATGTCTACTACCTTCACGATTACATACCAATTGTCTCATTGTAATCGATCCATTACAATCTCTCCTAATTTCATCTTTACGAGCATAAAATCCTTTCAGACGTGCATACATAGAATAAAACTAAATAGCATCACTTTCTGTATCAAATTCCAAATCCCATATATTATCATATGTCAATTTTTCAATATTCTTCATAAAGTACTCTTCTTCTTCTTCTTCTTCTTCTTGTTTAGCGCTAACTATTTTTTCATCACAACACTGGTTATCCATTTATAAAAATCTGAGTATAACATATACAAAACATCAGTATACAAATACAAATTTGACCCATACCACATATGTCAATTAAAGATATATACATGTGCAGCTCATACACGGGTAATTCAGCAGGCACACATTTAGAAAGAGGCATTTTCTTTTTAAACAAATAACCACATTATGTAATTTTACTAAAAAATTATTGTAAACAAATAAAAATTCAAATAACCACAAGCACAAACTTCAACAAGCACAAGCACTTATTTTCAAAGATGCAGAGAAGAACTCGTAAATAATAACATCGAATAATAAAAAAAACAAAATGTAAACAAAGAAATCAAATAACAACATTCGCTTCTGTTCTGCAACTCCAGAATTAAAAGGTATTTAAATTTAAAACCAGCAAAAATATAGTAGCAACTTCTCACCAGACACAGGCTCTTTACGCACAACTCCAAATAACAGACAAACGGAACTCCAACACAGTATTCGAACAACTCAAAGATAACAATTTCAAACATATACCAAACATTTGTTGCTTCTGTTGTACTGCTCATAAATAATAACATCGAATAATAAAAAAAACAAAACTGTAAACGGAGAAATCAAATAACAACATTCGGTTATGTTCTGCAACTCCAGAATCAAAAGGTATTTAAATTTAAAACCGGCAAAATATAATAGCAACTTCTCACCAGACACAGGGCTTCTTACGCACAACTCCAAATAACAGACAAACAGAACTCCAACACAATATTCGAATAACTCAAAGATAACGATTTCAAACATATACCAAACGTCCGTTGCACTAAAATCTGCAGTTCTCCCACTAATTTGTAAGCTTAACTTCGACAAGCACTTATTTTGAAACATGCAGATCACAATTCATAAATAATAATATCGAATAAAAAAACCGTAAACGAAGAAATCAAATAACAACATTTGATTCTGTTTTGCAACTCCAGAATCAAAAGGTATTTAAATTTAAAACCAGGAAAATATAATACCAACTTTTCACCAGACACAGGGATTCTTATGCACAACTCCAAATAGCGAAGACAAACAGAACTCCAACACAGTCTTCGAACAACTCACGAGATTTCAAACATATAACAAATATTTGTTGTTCCGTTGTATTGAAATCTACGGTTCTTCCACTTATTTGTAAACTAGGGTTCTCATGAACATTGCTTCCGTTGTACTATAATCTACTGTTCTCCTACTAATTTGTACGCTAGGGTTTTCATAAATATAACTATGGTTAAAAATTTTTATTTATTTGTATTGTAAAATTTAACCAACAACACATTTATTATAAGGACCCTTCTACAAATCCTTTGTAATTATGACCTATTAAAGCAAATTTATTATTTGTGTAAACAATACTGATAATTAGTACATATATTATACAAATGTTTAAATATAAATGGTACACATCAGAGAGGTTTGGTACCCATCAATTTACACGGATACAAAAAAAAAAACCAATTTATTATACCAACGGTCTAACTAGTTGGACCCATTCATGATCACCAAACTTCCTGGAGAATTGTAGAAATAGCCATGCTTCCATGTATTGTGGAACACGACAACAAAAAATGGTCATAATCTAAAATCTGGGTTAATTACTTGTGCGATACAACCACACAAGATTTTAATTTATGGTCCAGGGAAGGAGACCCCTAGTATGGCAACGTTTTAGAATAACATGAATATGGAGTTGACCAGGTTGGGAATATGACATCGTCACGTGCATTCAAGCCCAGGAATATTCATACATTATGGCTACCCATTAAGATTTCCCACTTGTCTCAATATATTGACGTTTTCTTCGATGGTTTGGGAACCTTCTTATACTTTCTTTGTTTAATATTATTGCATGGGGAAAGTACATTAATCTATATATGAACGTAATAGTGAGAACCAAAAGAAGTATAAAAAGGTTCCAATACCATTAAAAGGTTGTTGTTTATTAGATCTTAGTTTGATGTTTTACTTTCTTTTGCACACACAAAAAAATAAAATAAAAATAGTGTGTTTTCCATCTCCCATATATCGTTCTATTAGAATTTCTATCGTCCAATATTAGAGTCATGTAGGTAACATTTTCAAATTTCAGTATTATTGACATGGTATTGTCTATCTATTTAAGGTCAGGATGTTCTTAAGTCTTTCCCATTAAAAGGTGTCTTAATTATAAGAATAATATAGAATGTGTTTGAAATATAAAAAGCAAGTTTTTAAATTAGTTATTAATTAAATTGATTAATTTAAATTTGTTTAACTAA
The DNA here is from genome assembly GCA_037954105.1 of Canavalia gladiata. Lineage (NCBI taxonomy): Eukaryota > Viridiplantae > Streptophyta > Magnoliopsida > Fabales > Fabaceae > Canavalia > Canavalia gladiata. Next base: position 37,009,336 of record CM075662.1, on the reverse strand, counting down.
AATAGACATGTTTAATTAGTAAAATGGTTTAATTTAATAATTTGTAGTGGTTTTTAAAATACTATCTGAAATAGTGTTTAAATTTATAAATTTTTATTCTATTGTTGTTATATTTAAAACACTGTCTCAGCCCATATTATGCTTAAGTGAACTAAGATAAAAAAAAAAAAAAGTTTACAAATTAATTTAAAATTTAAAATCTATATAAGTTTGGTATGCCCCAAACCTCTATTGTGGAAGCATTTAATACTTTTCAACTGTGAGAATAACATCGTGAGAACTGCCGTGCACACTTTGCTCTCACAAGGCGTCCCCGGCTATGAATCAAACCCCAAGCTAACATAAATATTTTTTGTTTAATCTCATATATATTATTGTGATTATATAAATAGGAAGCCCATTTATTAATGAATAATTAGTTCAAGTGTTATATATTTGAATATTTTTTTAAATAATATTGAGTTTGAATTTTTTATATAAAAAATTTCTAGCAAGAGTTAATTTTATTATAATATCAAATATGAATTTTCTGATTAGAATAAGATTGTCTTTGTTAAAAGATACTACAATCTAAAATTATAAATAAATCACACTTACATTTTCTAAAATTTAATAAATTTTATTTGATATTTTTTGTTTTTATACTATACAAATATTAAGTAATTGATTAAAAAATATTTTTTTAAAACATATTACTAAATTCAGTTGATTTTTATTTTCTGATCGTTTTCAACCGTCACAAACATTTTTGACACTTTTTATTATTGTATAGCTGTTTTAGACTGCCATAAATTGTTGCAACTAGCAAGCTACGTTTGCATTTTTTTTACAGGTTAAAATCGTCAAAAATTATGTTTTTGAGAGTTTTAAATAGCCACAAATTATTTTGTCAATAAAACAACCTGAATTTAGTAATATATTTTATAATAACATTATTTTGACAATTTTTTTTAAATAACATTTTCATAAAAGTATTACCCTTTTCATTTTCCCTTGAGTTCGTTTTAATAAAGTTTTAGGGGAAAATAATATTCTAACATATTGAAATAGTTTCATGTTCAAAGAACATTTCTAGAGAGTTTACATTTTTCCTCACCCTAAAAAGAAGAGTAGGAACTCAAACCTGCGTTACCAGTATTTTTCTTTACTCTGCAAACCCCTGGGCGTTCGCTTTCAATTTTTTAATGTAACGATTGAAAATAATTCTATAAGTGTATGACTCCCTAATTAATGGGATTTAATTTTTGGGTATTAAAAAAAACACTGCTAGAGATCTTAACTCTTGAAAAGTACTGTTATATGGTAAAATATTATACATAAACATAGTATAATAAATGTGAACTATAAGATGAGGAATTGCATCTCCTGCAAAAAAAATTTCGTTGCCTGCAGTTCTTTTTGAAATTACAGGGGATCGTTTTCTTAATTTTCATGATCATTGCAAGTGTCATGGTAAATATTATCCTTTGATTATGTGTTGATATTTGTAATTTTTTTATTTTTAAAATAATTTTATAAACAATAAAACTCTGTTAACAGTATATTGATAGATGTTAGTTCAAGTAGTGTATATTCAATTTTTTAAGGGAAATTTTAAATTTAAACATTGAATATGAAAATAAAAATTATTAGAAGAGCTAATTTCACCAGGATATAGACACTGTAAAAAATATATTATTTTTAACAGATATTTTTTATGATGATATAAATTAAAAAAAATATATTAAATTAATATAAATATATATTAAACTTTGATAGTTATACTATTTAAATTTTCAATAAAATATTTTTTAACAGATATAATTTTTGATAAATATAAATTTATTAAAAATTTTCAGTAAAAATTAAATAGTTAATATTTATCTTTTAAAATTATCACTAAAATTTTTTTTGTTGAAAAGTATTATTGTTTTAAATAAAATTATACTTTGTAAAAAACATTTGTAGTTTAGACCGGAAAAAACTATTGATAAAGTAATAATACAATTAATAAATAATGTATTTTTTAACAGTGATACTAATTCAAATTGAACTTTAATTAATATTACTAGTTGATTCAAATAATAATCAATAAACTACATAAGATTTACTTTTTTATTATTATTATCATTGAAGTTTAATATATGTTACAGTGAGTTTAATTAAAGCTTACATATTTATTTAATAATGTTGGTTCATTAAACTCCAAAAAAATTGTGTTCACATTTTAATTTGACAATGAATTGTAAAAGTCTATGGGTTCATTATAGAGAAAGGTGATACAAAAGGGTGGTTGGGTAAGGAACCAAACAAATAAAAATGAGGTTAAGATCGTTGGTGGAAGAATTTCCAAAGAATTGAAGTTTCAAGAAAGCAGCAACGTGCCTTCCTCCCTTGACCAATTTTCAAATCTTTTCAAACGTGCTCTTTGACTCGGAACTTTTCCATTCTTTCTTTTTATTCATCTAAAATCGAATTTTTATATGAATCAAGGTGACGTTCCTTACAGGTATAATATTTTAATATTATTGAGATAATAATATGGAAATAAATTTTTTTAATATCTAATGAAAGAAAAAAAATATATTTTTCAAATACAAAATTGAATGTTAAGATATTAAATTCGTCACAATTGATTTTAACCATTATTCTTAGACATTTTATAAAAAAACATTGTAGAAATCTTGAATTTTTTTTTATAAAATAGAAAAGTAGACATTCCGAAACTTTTTATATTTTATAAAAAAATTCAAGATTTCTAATTTTAAAAATGAGATTTACAATCAAAATGTAGTTAATTAGATTAAGTCGTATAAGCTGACAATTATGGATCAGTATTTAATAGACTTGTTTAGGTTTGTGGTCAAATTAGTCGAATGGCAAATTATTTCAGATTTTATACTGTTAATTCAAAATAATTTACTGGTATGTTTGAAAATATATTTTAATTAGTTAAAATTAAAATTAATAACTAAAAAACTTTGGCAAAACATTTTAATTTTTCTTAATAAAATATTTTATTTTAATATTTATTAATTTTTTAAAATTATACTTGCATTTCTTGAAATGCTATTTCGGATAATTTTTAAATTTTATAATTTCTATTTGTTTATTTTCATATATTTCATAATCCAATATTTTATGTATCCATTTACTTTCATAATCCTAATACTTTCTATTTTTTAAAATAATATTATAAATTTTAATATATTTATTTTTTATATATTATCATGTAATAGCTTTTACATTATTGTTTTAATATTACATTATTTATTTAAGTATTAAATAAAATATTTAATATTTAATGATGAAAGTAAAATTATAAAAGTAATTAATTTTTAAAAAAATTATTAAATTTTTAAAAATCTTTATACTTTCAAACAAATAATAGTTTACTTAGTTAAATTTTAATCTATTTTTATTAAAAATATATCATATTTATCCAAATAATTTCATAACTAATTATATTCCTATCTATTATGTTATATTTATTAGCTAATTTTATTAAATATATTTACTTTAATTAACTAGTTTATTAATTTCTAACTAACGTTTTAGCTTTTAAATTTTTACCTAAGTTTTTATTTAGTTTTGCCAAATATATATCTTCAATATTATTTTCTTATTTTTAATGTAAAACATGGATAATTATTTTAAAATCATTTTTTGTGGGTAACGGATTGGTTCATATATAAATTTGCAAAATAAACCCATTAACCTTTGAGTTTACAAACTAACACATATAAACATGCTGTTACGCGTAAATTTGCAAAGACCATTTTGGTTAAACTGCACCCCAAAATTCAAGATGGAAACATGTCAACTATACTACTAACTTTCCACTTTTCTTCCGAGTTCTGTGATGAATCTTGAGAGAGTTAGGCATAATTAACATATAAATTAATTAAAAATTAAAAAAAATTGTTGAAAGTTAGAAGATAAAAATTCAAAATTGATAAGCTAATAATTAAATTAAAAATATTTAATAAAATTAATTATTAAAATAACTTGTAAATATTAATAATAAATTAAAATATAATTAACTAATAAATTAATATTTAATAAGTATGATTTATTTTTTATTTTGAAATAAATAATATATTAAAATTTAATTAAATAATATTTTATTAAATAAAAATATTTATTTTTATTTTTCACCCAAATAAATTTTAAATATTTTTTAAAAAGTAACTACTTTTATAATTTTAAATTTTCATAAAATTTAATATTTTATAAAAATATAAAATAAATATATCAAATTACTAATATTATTGTAAAAACAGATAGCATTAAATTTATACAAATAAAAACCAATTATGAAAATATATTAACTAAAAACTTGAAAATTATTTAAAATAACATTTGTAACTATTCCATAAATTATATTAATTATTAAAAATCCTATTTATCAAACAAAATTAAAATATTTTAATAAAATCTTGACCTCACAACCCACAACTTTAACCTTAAATTAACTAAAATGAGTAAAATCCATTGTCAAACATGATATTTACATATCTTGATGTATAGATGTGATGCTTCCACTTACTTGCGAAGAAGACAATTCCTCAGCTTCTCTTAAACTGTCGCAGGTAGGGAAGTTTTTCTTTTTTTTTTTTTTTTTATTTATTTGCCTTCTTTCTTTGGGTTCCCACTCTGATGTAATCAAGGTAGACTTTTCTTAGATACTTATCAAAATCCTTTCCTTCTTAAATTTTGATGGTTTCTTTCCGTTCACACACTCAAATTAACAAATAATAATTTTATGAACCCAAAATCATGAACTGTCTCCCAATCCAGCATCCAATTGCAACTAGCTTGCTTACAACATCTCTCTTTCTCAGACCCCTTTTTACATACACATATATACATCACTCTTCTTTAATTTTATTTCAATTTCTTGTCAGCCAAACCAATTATACCATTCCAATTCCTATTCCTCTTCCCCACGTTACATTACGTAAGCCATCATTTAAAATGATGACATATGAATGTAGAACTCAACACAAGCATATTCATAGCCACACACTCTCTTTCAGCATATCATGCAAAACCCTTAGCATCCATTTTCCTTATTGCGCCCCATATGGATGGCGTCTTCGCCCTCCCTCAAGCCGCAAGAACTAGTTTTCTCCGCCATCTAGCGCACTCTTTTGGATGCGCTTACGTTTCTTTGTGGCGACATGATTCCAATTTATCCAAGTATATGCCATATATATATATATATTAAGACACACTCACACACATCATTAGATATTTGTGAGTGCATCTTATTTCTGATTTCTGAGCCCTTTTACTTAGATCCGCTTTTATTTTATTTTATTGGAACAGTCGTTTATTCTTCTTGGATGGGTTCTACAAGGTAACGAACAACCAACCAAGCTCTTCTTTAGGGAGTAACGCCGAAAGGCTTTTTCACCAATATCAGCGTTTAACCTTTGATGTTAATGATGGGTAAGGCTAACTTAATTTCCTTTTTTTCTTTATTTTTTTAAAAATTAATATGATTCTTTTGCATTTAAGTTCAGTAGTTGAACTAGTAAATATTCTTCTTCTTCCGCTGATAATTTTTTTAATTCTCTTTTTATTTTAGCTGTGTTCCTGGAATCGCTTTCAGGATCCACCTTCCATTTCTGGAGTTGCAACAGTTAGATCTTCTAAGACTCACATCCACAGAAATACAAACACAATTCTTTCAGGTAAATCACTTCACAAATACATTAGAAAGAAAATAATGAATTTACCTAAAAGTAAAGCCATGTGTTTATGTTTGCTAAAGTAACTTATTTTCTGTTTTTATTACAGGAAGCAAGGATTAAGGTAGGTTCATGGTTAAAAAGATTGAAAACCCTTAATCAATGGTTGTTTCTTAAGTCATAACTAATGAACCAGAAAAATCAATATATTTATAGTTGCTCTTTTTGGCAGATTGTTGTTTTCATGGGGTGCAACAAAGGAGAAATTGAGCTTGGGTTCTCAAACATGTCCCAAGTAATTAACCAAACTATATTATATACATAAGAGTAATTATGTAATTAATTTCATTTCATCAATCAATATATTAATTGTTTGAATGTGACATCCCATGAACTAACGTGTGTCCTACAGGTTGACATTCAGACATCACTTAGGAATCTATTTCCTGAAGATTTCTCTACACATTGGAAATCAATTGATCAGAAACCATCTTCTTCTTTCATATCATTATCTACCGGTAGCCTTGAATGCTCATCTCGGTTATTCAGTATGGCGGGCGCTTCCCAATCCCACTTTCCCATAATGCCAACCACACAAACTAGCTCACACCAAGCACTAGTTCAAGCTATTCCAAGTCATTTCCCCAATGAAGAGAGTGAACATGATGTAATAGTAAGAGCACTTCTCCATGTTATAACTTCAACTTCTCATCAGCATCAACCCCTCCAAAATTTGCCTAATACTTCAGCACTAGTGCATACAGAAGCTACTGCTTTCAAGAGATATGGACCAGATATGAGCCCAAATATAACACCCCAAATGGGATCCACTTTGCGCAGGCGCCAAAGCCTTTTCAAGAGATCACTTGCATTCTCTAAAATCTTAAATTCAATGAGAATGAGACAAAGTATTCAACCATCCCCTCCTACTATTACCCAGCTGCATCATATAATATCAGAACGAAAAAGGCGTGAAAAACTCAGTATGAGTTTTCAGGCACTTAGAGCACTACTTCCCTCAGGAACAAAGGTATCAAACTTCACTATTCTCTTATAATGTACCAATGTTCATAACTTTTTCATGTTATGTGTTATTGATGGGGTTGTGTGCAAGTTATTCTACAAGATAAATATAGTCATCTTATTTATAAAAATTTTATTTATAAATTCTACAAAATTTTATTTATAAAAATTTAAATAAAAATAAGTGTAATTTTTAATATAAAATTTTAATCTTATTATTTTATCAAAGATAGAATTATTTACTTCATGAAATAGTTCCTGACAAATCCATTATTGAGATATCATATTCCTACAATCAAATGTTACAATATTTTTTTTATATCATTTCATCGTATCATTTATCTTATCAATATCTTTAAATTTTAATTATTTGTAAAATATTTTTGTGAGAATAAAATTATTAAATTATTGATATAAACATTGCAGGTTTACATATTAACAGATCGATAAATTAATTTACTAGTATATAAAATTGATATACAATGCTGTTATTATAAAAATTATAATATTTATACTCATAATTTATTTTTTATTAGACCAGAAATACGTATTAATGGAGGTAATCTTAACTAATTTTTTTGTTAGTATATTTTTTTCAATAATTCAAAATAAATGTCTGAGAGGTTTAAACTTGGGCGATTTAGAGAAACAGAGCGTCGATTCTTACAGCAGCAAAGGAGATAATGAGTTTTTTGATGGATGAAATCCAAAAGCTTAACATAAGAAATCAACAGTTGATGACATTTTTGCCGATCAAAGAAGCTATTAGTATTGAAGAAAACAAAGCTAACCCCTCAAATGAGAGATTCAATGTTGGGGTTTGGCATGTATTAGATTCGAATTCATCACAAGAACCAACGGTGGACTTGCAAGTAACTGTGAGAGGAGAAAGTTCTCAACTTCATATATTGATTCGTTTATTGGAATTCATAAAAACGGTTCAGAATGTAAGCTTGATTTCCATGGGTTCCAACGACTATATTACAGAAGGGACAGTCATTAATCAAGTAACTCTCAGGCTGAGAATTCTTGAGGTATGTACCCCAAAACTACAGTTCGTGCATTAGTGCACTCTACGTACATCTGTCAAGAATAAATAAATACATAAATAAAATCATACACTATAGATTAGGTGTTTGATTTCTCTCTATTGGAATGTTTTAATAGAAATTATTGTGCTAAAATAAATATTGTGATGAATTTATACTAATAATACAATAATTATTCTAACAAATAATTTTATTAATATATAAATAAATTATATATATTTTTCATACTTCGTATTATTATATAAAATATTATGTTTAGTTTAGAGATCTTAATATTTATATTAATAATTCAGCTTCTTATAAACAAACACTATATATACATAAATAACATTAAAAGAAATTTCATTGGTTATTTTTAACAGTTATATAAATTAATAAAAATATATTAAATTGATAAAATTTTATATTTGTTTCTGTCAGTTATATCTTTTGAATCTTTCATTAAAATATCTTAAATAATTATTTATGAATATAAATTTTATTAGAAATTTTTTTTATGTAGATTTAAACTATCAATATTTATATGTTAAAATTATTATTAAAATAATTTTTTAGTATAATCTTAATACCTAACTTTTTTTTCCTTAATAGTATTTTCTTTAGTGGAAACAAATTATTGGGAATAATAATAAACAGTATTGACTCATGAAGGTTTAATTAAGGAAGGCATTTCTGGTTAATTAGTCTGCACAATCATAACAACAGAATTCATCAATCTGCAAATTAGATTCATAAATAAGTATGAGCTAGCTGCAGTATTTATAATAATATCCTAGATTTAACCTTTCATTAGTAGCGTGGCGTGAAGATATATTAAATCAACAGTGTTCATAAGGTATAATGTTCAACATGTTGAAAAGGAAGGTGCTTCGTAAGTGCTAGTTATAACTTTGGAGGTTGTTTGGTTAGGTGTGGTGCGCTAAGATTTGTCACTTTAGGAGGATATGATCTATATACAATATATTTAATCAAACAATTCAAAAGGATGATTCTATTTTGGCAGCCATCCAACTAGAGTCATCATTATAGCTTCTTGTTTTTAACACCACATATATGTAACCCATTCGAGTGTACATGTCTACTATATGTATACATACATACATGTAAAGTGAGTAGTTTTCTCCCACTACAAGTAATTTATGTAATTTCTCTTTCTATAAGTCAGTTTAAAAAATTTGTACAATTTAAAATTTAATTATTTGATTTCTTCTATATATATCAAATTAATGTGATCAATAGATCATATATTGTACAGGATATATATTTTTTCATAAAAAAGTGGGAGCATTTTTATTGTTAAAATTATAATAGAAACAAATAAATCATAATATATTAAAAATTATTATATATATATATATATATATATGTTCATAAGTAAAAATTTTTAAAATGTCAGATATTTTTACATGATAAAATAGAATTTTTATTTTTATTCTCACGAGAAAGAATATATCTTATTCTTACCATATTCTTTATATCTTTCAAACACATTATTTTATTATTATTATTTATTATTTATTATTTTAAAAAAATTATTTATATTTAATTTTTATCTTAATTTTTAAAATATTAAGTTTCTTAAAATAATTACTCTTAAATTATATTTTAATTTTAATTTTTTTTTATTTTTTCCAAGTTTTAATTATTGATATGCTCAAATTAAATCTTTTTTTTTTCAAAATTTACTTATTTTCAATAAATTCTATTTATATTTTTTGTTTATTTATTAAATAATGTAAAATTTAAATTATATTTAAACTTAAAAATGTCCATATAATTCACAAATATGCAGTAGTGTGTAATATAAAACTAATATCTTACACATGGACAAAAATAATAGTCCTTTTGATCACTAATAAATAATTACTTCAAATGATAAATGTTTATTTTAAAAATAAAACTTTAGATTAAAATCTTGTGTATAAAAAGATCTTCACTAAAAACTGTAGCCTCACCAAAATAAAACAAAATTAAATCCAATAACCTTACATAGTCTAACCTGCTCCTCCCATTAGTAAGGTGTTTTTTATATGTTATACACTTACAATTATACTCCTTCCAAGAAACAGATAAAAACCAATTCTTTTTTAGAGAGAAATACATTAACAAATTAAAACCTTTAAGAAAATGGAAGGATCGATAAGTTCGTTTGGAGTGTAAATTTATATTTGTGGGAATATGTTAATTAAGAAGGGTATATAATTTTTTCTTATGCTTGTTTTAAGTCTTGGGAGAGAAAAAAGGAAGCGTCGCTCAAAAATCATTCTTAGACTTATGTTTTGAGTATTATTTCTACCAATATATATTCATATATATGGAGAGGAGCCAGAGGTAGGTATCCATCATTCTCATGAAAATGTTTAGTCTTATAAGATGGAAAATGAATGGTTAGTGGTGAGTGGATAACGGGAGAGAACAATAAGGAAATTGGAATATTTTTGTGTCATAATTAAATATCTTTTAGAATAAATTCTCAACCCGTAAAAGATATCAAAGTGCATGGTATATTTCTAAGAATATCATCCCGGATATTTTATTCATAGAAAAGTATTTCCTAAAATAAATACAACCTAAACGTGTAACTTGTACATAAAAAATCATGTGACCTTATTTTTTTGGTGAAGACCTTTTTAAATAGTCATATAGTTTTTAAAAAATTAAGTTTTTACCATTTATATTATATATATATATATATATATATACATGAGAGTGAAGAGACAAAGGAACGATTTGTTAACATGCTAGGTTTTAAAATAAATTAATATGTTAATAGATTATAATTTTGATTAATTTTAAAATATATCAAAGATATAATTTATTAACATTTTCAGTCTAAAAAATAAGTGAATGTATATATTTAATTTATATTTATTTAGATGAGTTTATTTTAAAAAATATTTATTTATTTTTAAAAAATTAATAATTATTTTTTCTAAATAACTGAAATCAAATATGCATTTACTTTTATATTTTGGTTAATATGTTTATTTTTTGAAAAGCATAAAAAAACCATATAAACCAATTGTAGAGTTAAATTTTAAAATACAATTAAAATATAACTTGTTAAATTATTTTTTTAAAAATTATATTAACCAATTATAGCGTTAATTTTTTTAAATACATTTAAAATATAAATTTTTAAATTATTCCTTTAAAAATTAAGTGGTTACATTATCGAAATCAATCAAAGTCACCGTTTTCTTTGGTATACCTGTGGAAAGAAAAGAGAGACACCACCTATTGATATTAATTTTTTTTTATAAATAGTATTATTTATTTATTTATATTTTTATTTAATAATTAATAATTTTTTAAAAATAAAAATAAATTCAATCATCTATATCTAATAATTTAAAAAATAAAAATAAATTCAATAATCTACATATAAATATAATCAGATTTACCACAAAAAATGAGTCAAAACTATCCTACTAACAGAGAGTGATCTAAATTATAGACACTTTTTTGTGCAAATAATAACGTGTCTATATGTTTCCAGGGAAGTGAATGGAACGCTCTTACCTTCCAGGAAGCTGTCAGAAGAGTTGTTGCTGACCTGTTACAATGGCAACTTGACAAATGACCATTAATTATAAGCCACGTCAGTAATCATCTTTAATGGCGGCTCATAGTTTCAACACCTGATTCAATGTTTACTAGTTGTGGTACCGTTACATTTTATTTTAAAGATAGAAACAAATATAAATACTGTTAACATATACAAGGATAATTTTTTCAATTTTTATCATGAAAACAGTGATTCTCAGAATTTTATTCTTTATAAAATATTTAATTATTTACAGAGTCATATTATTAGAAAAATTAATATTTGAAATTATTATCATAATTTTTTAATTATTTTAACTAACTTAATTCTAGATTCTTTTTTACAAGGTTAATTCTAGATTTATTGTAGTACAAAGAACCACCAAAAGGACACTCCTCTTCCAAAGAAAATAGATCGATACGTCCGTTTGATTTCAAAACGCGGTAAAATGGGAGGAGGATCTCTGCCGTTTAGTTTTTAAGTTCAATAGATCACAATCTTTAAGTTTTATTTTTTAACCTTTTATCCGTACAAGTTAAATAAAAAAGCTTTTGATATAATAAATCAATTTTTTATCCTATATATAATTTAAATGACCAAAAACTAAAGAAAAGTATAATAAAAGAATTAAGCTTTAAAGTATTTAAAAAGTTAGTTTTAACATAATAATAATAATAATAATAATAATAATAATAATAATATCAACAAACAAAAATTACAATAATAAAATAATATATTTAATATTATTATTAAAATTTTTGGGATAATATTTTTACATTATAACTTATCCTTGATTTAACTTATTTAGTGATGTTAAGTTCAAATTTTAAATATTTGAAAAAAAAATTACTATTTATAATAATTTAATTTATCTTGTGTAATATTATTTTTATTAAAAATATTTATTTTTCCAGTCAACTGTTGCGCCTCAATTGTAATTTAAAAATTATAACTTGTAGATATATAAGGTTGAAGTGTGTTTATTTGTATCAAAGTTTAACTCCAACCTAATAAAATATAAGTTTGTTATAAAAAAAAAAAGTTATGATAAAAAAAATTTAAACTATAATATAAATCTAAAACAAATTGGTATGTATGCAAAGAGGTAAATAACTTAAGTTTATGCTTTACATTTGAGAAATAAGTGTAGGTGTTATAAAACCTAAGCTAATATAGTCCCTCTCCATCCCTTATCAGCTAATTTAACCAAAATAATCAACAAATTAGTCACACGTTCAATTCATTTAACATAAGAAAAATGATTAAAGTACCGATAATAGAAAATCAGTTTGGAGGATTCCTTTTAGTCAGCTAAAATTTTTTTGAGTCAAATAAAATTCTAATTTTAATTAAGTTATATATAAAAGCTTACATATAATGTAGAACATGTGAATTTTTATTATTGCTGTTAATTTAACATATGATATGATTCTTTTATATTAATTTGATTTTTTATATAACTTAAATCCTTTTGTAATTTGAATTATTTTATTATTTAATATTAATCATTATTATGACCAACTTTCTTTGGGCTTACCAATTTAATTACATTCTAATCAAAGTAAAATCAGTGCATTATAAAATAAAATGACCTTCACCTGTTTATTGTTTGATCACGGGTTCGACTTTAAAATATTGATATAATGGTAGTAGAGGCTAGAGCCAACAGGCCAGAAGTGGGTGTGGTGATTATAATTCATCAAATGGATAGAAATTAATGTATCCCAACCTTACAAATCTCACCTCATCTTGATAACAGCTACTGTAGTGCAGTGGTGCCATTACAGGGTCAAGCTGGTAATTACATGTGCAGATCCACTGGGTGGACCCCTCACCTAAACAAGCAAAATTGGCATATATAATAAGTACATGAATTTTCAAGTAAGCTTTTTAATTAGAAAATATCAACACATATATGTACCTTAATGCATCTTGGAAGTGTATTTCTGCCATCCGATATTAGACATTTAATTGTAAGTAAACGAATTTTCTTTGTGAAAAGTAGGTAGGGACAGCAGCTTTTGACCTTCGAGTTTAAGTTAAGATCTTCAAAGCATTAAAAAACGGAGACTATTTTCAGTTTTGATTTCCTATTTCTTTTTTTCAAAAATCTAAACACGGAGAAGGAAGATTGTGACTATGCTTTGTTAGATATAAAGGCAAATGAACAAATTGTAATATCAATCCAATTTAATTCAACAAATTTGAGCAATCGAATCAGTCAATGCATCGATTAGTATATTAATTTAAAGTTTAAAGCTTAATTCTTAGTATTAATTAAATATTATTTTTAAAATATTTATAATATATAATATATTAAAAAATATAATAGTATAATATCATAATTTTAATAAATAAAAACTAAAATTATACATTATTTAATTTTAAAATTTAAATTATACGTGTAAGATTAAATAAAATATCATTTAAATTTAAATTTTTATAAAAATTAATTAAAATAATGTCATTATACAAATTAATTTTTTTATCAGTTTAACGATTATAACACGGTTTATATTATAATATAGATTAGACTTTCATGTATAATGCCCCGTGTATAATAAGGGGCAAGTGCCAAAAATAATTATAATTCTTTTTCATAAGAGATTAAAAATAAAGTACAAAAGATGCTAGTAGAATTTCAAGCTATCGAACTCATGCTCTCACTGACTAATCCCTCGAATCACTGATAAAATCTAATCCAGTTCATATAATTGCCGGTATGAAACTTTGGTCCCAAGAAACATATGCATCATTTTACAGATTGTATAGCAAAATCCTTAAAAATACTAACTCTTGGAGTAATGATCTTGCTTCCTACGCAGTTAGTGAGTGTTAGGATAAACTTTTTTTAAAAAAAATAATCATTTATTCCTTAAAAGCTCTCTCACAAAGCTATAAAAAATAGGCGATTATTTTCTTAAAATAAAGTGAACCAACCATGTTCTTAGTCTATTAAATTCTCTACATGTGCCATATGATTAGGCCTATATAAAATTCAATTTACAGGTAGTGCAGTTCCAAACCAGAAGCATTGGAGGTATGCATTGAGTGGACCATTTTAGGGGCAATACATCCATCAATCTCAGCATACATAAATCACATTGGTCCAGATTGAGGCAGGGAAAACAATGAGCCATACTTTATGTCCATTCATAAAATCATGCTTCTACAACTGCTGTGGCTTCTTCATCGGTAGAATCAAGGGTTGCAATTTCTTCTGTAACATCTCCACTGATCCCATCTGATTCTTGCACCTTTCCTGTCCCATTAGCATTAAGAATTTTCTCCCTCAGCTTCATTTCAAGTTCTTCTAATGCACTACAATTCTCAGCCAGGAAACTCTTCAGAGCATCCTTACCGCGGAAATTCTGTTCTTTGTAGTAATACATTGCACCAGCCTTTAAGATGAGTTTGTGTTTTAGGCTCAACTCTATAATTTCTGTTTCTCTACATATACCCTTGCCAAATTGAAGCTCAAACTCAGCACTTTTAAATGGAGGGGCAAGCTTGTTCTTCACAACCTTTACAAGAACCTGGCTTCCTAAAATCTGTATAAATAAAAAACCATAAAGGACAAATATTCATACCAGAAATTAGACTTGATGATTTTAATGCAATCTTAAGACCCCCAAAACATTGCACAAGCAGAGATAACTTACAAAAGATTAAGTGTGAGTAAAAAAGGGGGTTTAAACCAAAATAGAAAGGGAAAGCTCTAGTTTTCAGGCAGGACATAATTAGATAAATAATCCAGTGAGCAAACAAGTAAAATATTTTTCTTAACTACAAATATTATGTTGCATCCAAAGGTAGAGACTGCATAGATGGTTAAAGTGCTAAAAAGATGTTCAATATATTTGTATGCAGACAACTTCTAGCACAATCAAACCAGAATCATAGATTAAAAAAAGAAACATGTCCCAACCGGATGAAGCAACAAGGTACATAGATTAAAAAAGAAAGCCTACTTCAAAACAGAACGTCACGGATTCCATCAAAGTATCAATCAAACTGAGTTTGCATATTTGCTTTTTTGAAACAAACATTTGAACAGGTATGTCAATAGTAAAGCAGGAGCTTAACAGAATAATAATAAATATATGATGACCTCTTCACCCTTCTTGACAAGCCCTATTCTCTTTATATTTAGCCGCACAGAAGCATAGAACTTCAATGCATTACCACCACAGGTAACTTCAGTAGGCCCACCAAATCCCCCAAAGGTTGAAAGCTTCGATCTCACCTGAAGAAACATACAAAAGAAGTCCTGTTATTAAAAGACAAATGCATCCCTCAGGTAATTTGAACAAAAGTACTTCCACCCAAAAGAAAATAGATATATGCATTACACACATCAAAGATAGCATATTTTTACAGAACATACAAACAGTAAAAGAAAATATCATCCAAGTCACTTAACATTCCTCAGGATCAAACATCTATCTCAAAAACACATCATCAAATCAAGGCCTGGCAGAGCAGGTTCATCTCACCCATAAGTTCACAAAATAGGTTCATTGGTACATGGCTGACCAATGCATGGCCAGTAGATAATTACTATCTTAATTCAGATAATTAGGAAAGCAGAAGTACATCAACACACATTCCGTCTCCTTAGTTAAGAGCTTATGGCCTCAGCAATGAATCCAACTGTTATTCCTTAATACTCATGATTTTTCTCTTGTAATTTAAAATAAAAAAATAGACTGATATAGTTCCAGCGATTGATAGCTTTTGGTATCTAAGTTACACATAAAGCCATGCCCTAAATTTTGCACACATGCAAATTTACATACATATTAAAAAAATGATGACTTAAATGTTAAATCTAAGCAATTACATTAAGGAGAAGATAGCAGTAGAACAAAGTCAGAGAGGAGGAGAAAGTTTAGTAATGTCAACTAAAATAGAATATATGATTTATGAAAGTGGAACTCTATTAGCATAAGGGAATATAGTCATAGACCAAGGATGAAATTAGTAGAGAATAGACTAACCCAAACAGAAGTTTTCAATACATGCTAACTTGCTCAGGTTTAAATTAAATTATACTCATAATCTGACCAAAGGAAAATTGACAACACTGCAGATAACAACTTCAACCGATACCTGGTTTATAAAAATCAATATACTTTGAGAAAGTGACAAGGAGTGGCTCAATTTTCGAAGAGCCTGGCTCATCAACCTAGCCTGCATTGCCATGTGAGCATCTCCCATTTCACCATCAAGCTCACCTTTAGGAACAAGAGCAGCCACCTATCAATGGAAAGACTGTAAAAAGTTAGTAGACATGCATTTAAACCAATGAACCAAGGATTTGGATGGCATTATAAACATATGGGAGTAAAATTAAAAAACAAAAGGGAGAAGTACAGAGAAAGGTCAAAAAGAAAAACTGAACTTTTACTCAATTCTTTCCATAATCAAATCAAATTTGCAAGTATACCAAAAGAAAAAATGAAAAACTTCAAAAATAATAACAATTTTATTTAAGAGCTTCTAAAATTTTATTCCAAGTCCATGCTAAAAATTGTATCCATTCTAGAACAATTTTCCAGTTTCCATATCACATATTTCATCTCCCCTGAATTTATGTTTTAATCAAACATGCTCGTTTTTGCATAATACAGGCAGGTGGAAATATCTCCAGGTGACGAGCATCTATAAAAACAGGATTTAGATTGAGGAATCTAACTGATACACCCATAAGTTTATTTCCTACACCAATAATCAACTTTTATAGGATAAGAATTTTACCTAGGTACAATTCAATGGTGATTGGCTAAAATCACTTTCCTACAGTCAGTTTCTAGATGGTGAAAGTATGCCACTTAATACACTAGTTTAACAAATCCTACAACAGATAAGAATATTAGTACAGTTACCAGTGTAGTCATTAAAAAATTAAAATGACAACCAGGAAAAGTATTGACAGAAATAAAAGAATATGGGCTCCATACTTACACTGTCAACAACAATTACATCAACTGAACCACTACGGATTAAGGTATCCACGAGACTAAGGGCTTGTTCACCACAATCAGGTTGGGAGAGGAGCAAGTTTGTTGTATTTACACCAATAGACTCTGCAAGTGTCTTATCAAGGGCATGCTCAGCATCAACAAAGGCACAATACCCTGTATGAAACAAACACATCAATGTCAGCATAGACTAACTACAAAACTCTTAACAGAGATTCATAACAAGAAAATCATAGTATTAAATTTAAATATACAGGCTTCCTCATCTTCATTATTAATTTATTATGATTAAACTAATGGAAGAATACATCTAAAAGATTAACAAAACCCCCAAGATATTTATTGTGTAGAAATTAAATCAGACACAGTATACCCGTTCCTTCTCCATTAAAAGAACAAGAGAAGGGAAAAACAGAACATAACCCAGTTTAGATTTACAAGTGGAAAACCACTACCAGCCTAGCACCTAAAAATTGTTGGCAAAGTATAATAAACAATGAGAAACCATGTATAGAATTAATACCACCAATTTGCCCCCTTCCAAATAATATTAGTCAAAGGGTTCTAAGAAACTAAGTTAGACATTCATTAACAAGTCATATGGGAAAAAAATCCAATGTAAAACCACTAGCAGGCATAAAGAGAACGGAGAAGCAGAGATTAAATTATAAATCATCTGTGAGTCAGTGACAATCATAATAATGACAATTACTAAGGTTATGGTCACAACTACAAAAGTTAGAATCCTAAATCCAATACATCCAAAGCAACGGACATTACAATCATCAATGTAAAAGAAGTACGTAAAGATAACCTCCTTGCTTCTGTGCCTCTGCAATCACATGTAAAGCAAGAGTTGTTTTTCCAGAAGCCTCTGGACCGTATATTTCCACAACACGTCCCTATAGACAAATTAGGAAAAAGTAAAAAAACTTCATCACTGGAAACCAGTAATGTTTATTCACATGTAACAAATGAGCAAGAAACTTGTTTATGCAAGGATCTAAGCATACCTTTGGAAGTCCACCAACTCCCAGTGCTATGTCCAGAGCAAAAGAACCAGTAGACACAACAGGTACATTTTTAGGTGACACAGTGCGACCAAGCCACATGATAGATCCCTTTCCAAATGTGGAAGTGATCTGATCAAGAGCTTGTTGAAGGGCCAATTCTTTCTTAGACATGTTCTCTTCACCTGAGTCACTTCCATCAGATTTAGAACGCCTTCTACCTTCAGGTATGTAGAAAATGAAAAAAGTTGCCAGCAACAAATCAGTTCAAACTTCAAGAAAAAATCAGAGATGACAGAACATTAGAGCAGATTGATCTGAAACACAGCACTATTTACCATAAATTTGATACCAACATCAGTATGGCATTAATAGCAGAGACAGATGGGTACAGAAACTTGTATGAACTCTCTCCAAACAAGAAATACAAATACTCGGGCAATTCACAAGTCCTGGTTCTCTCCCACTCTTTCCTCCTTCTTCCCCCCCCCCCCCCCCTCTCTTCCCTCTTTTTAATCCTCCTTTTACTACTTAACCATCTAAACAATCCTCTTCCCAATTCCCTTCTGATCTAGCCCCATGGCCATAAGGTTACACAGCTGTCCTATGTTGCTTTTCCCATCCTGTCCTGCAACTTCACATGGCATCATCCTCAATCCCCAGTTACTCATCATAGTACATGTGCATCTTATGAAAGGGAAAAATGAGATAAATGTTGCACAGAAAAAAAAAAAAAGAAGATACTCCGGATTCATTTGTGTTAACCATTGTTCAAATACAAAAATATAAGGTAACAAACACGTTTAAATTTCCATTCTGATTTAGTTCAACACATGAATATATTATCGGCTCAAATGTGCAAATTAAAAAGAAGAACCTATGTCATATGAAGTGCTTATTTCCATAAAATTCCCTTATCCAGCTCCATGTAGAGAAACATCATCATGAGGAATCACCAAAAGCACCACAAGCTTAACTGGAGTAACTAGGCCAATCCCCTACTCATGATTGTTATAATTTTTTTACAATATAAATTGCGGCAAGTACCCCCAACAGTGGAGACTTCGTTTTCATCACTTCCCATGCCATGGCAGTTAATATTTTAAAAAATTTCAAAAGCATACGATAATGGTTTTTTGCATGTGGATTGGCGTATCAGTATTAATTATTTCCTCCAAACTATTAACTTTTGGCTTCAGATAAAGGGAAGTGAAGAAAGGAAAAGAAAGTCAATAAACCTTTAGATGAGAAGTTCAAAGTTTGGGAAGTGCCCAATATTCCTAGTTTAAAACCCTGCAAATTGAAGTAAAGAACTGAGTAATAAGAAAAGTAAAATGAGCCAGAGAAGTGCATTAGAATCCATCAAACGAGAAGAATGCATAAAAAGGAAGAAGAGAGAACAGGGGATGGTGGGAGGAACTGTAATTTGTCTTTGGTGATAAAAATGTGATCTTAAACAAGCGATCACTGTGCATAAACATAGTCATGTATGTATGAACCTGAGGGAGGAATAGGGAGCGTGTAAGAAGTGAAGTGTTCCGAAACAACCTCGCCATAGAAGCAATTTAGTGTGGTCAAAGTTCCCACCTTTTTTTACACCCAAAAGGAAAAGGAAGAAACTTTTGTGAAAGATGAAGTAAGAGGGAAAATGGAATGGGATGGCATGTCATGAAGTGACTCAACGTTTTGCTTGGTTTCTTTTTTCTATTTTTAGGGTTTTACGGGGCGTTTGATTTGATTTCCCTCCCTTTATCAATTCCATTTCATTTCCATTCCATTCATTTCCTGGTGGTGCTGACTGCTGAGGGAGAGGACACACGACAGGGGCGAGTCATTTGCATTGCATTGCTATGGAGCTAGTGAGCTACAAAATAACATTAAATCTCTATTCGCCTGCACCTGGCAAATAGCAATGTTTAGGTCTCACTTTGCTCAATTCTTTTTATTTTTTCAAAAATCTTTAACTCAGGAATATTTAGAGATCGTTTGGTTTGTAATTTTTTTATTTATATTTATAAAATATTATGTTTTATTTTGTATAAAAAATAGTTAAAATAATTTTTTATTTTCATTATTTTATATAAATTTTTTAAAATTAAAATGTTGTTTTTTGTAAATAAAAAACAAAATATTCTTTTACATACCAAACAGGCGTTTAATGTTCTGTGTTTAATACGAATATTTTTTTTAAAAATATCACAACATATATTTTTAGTAACATTTTTTACTAAAATATTTTTAAAAGGTGAAATTTTAAGATTTTATAAAAATAGAAAAGTTATTTTTTTTACAAGTAGACAATGGAAAAAAATGAACCATATCAAATAAATGATAATTTTTTTATAAATCTTTTAAGCATACCAAACACACTTTATAATATTTAAGAAACATTATTTTAAAAATATAAATATCCAGAATAAAAAAAAATTATGGATACTAAACATTAAAAGAAAATTAGATCTTGATAAGTAGTGCACTAATTGAGATAAATGAAAAAAAAATCTTAGAATTAAGGTTGGATTACATTGAAGATAATGGGAAAGTGGTCATTGATAATATTTTTAATAAAAATACTTTTACTTTTGATAGTTTTAATAAGTGTTCTAGAGACACTGAATAGTTACTGTTTAAGACAAAAATGTTTTAACTAGAATGCATGTATCCCATCTCTCAGTAAATAAATTGCAACCCCCCCCCCCCCAATGTTGTTCAAAAACCATTAACACAATACAATACTTTATCACAGTTCAAATGAACGGAGACTCCAAGTAAAATTTAGTTACGAAATTAAATATTGAAGTCACATTCTACTAAAGGCCTTACTTTGTTATTCCTCATTAAAAATAAGAATTTTACAGCTATATTTGTAATACTTCGTCAAAAACTAAAAAATCATTTGCTTTTTTGTTACTATGCTAAAAGATTGTATTTTTGTCCGGCAATTTTGACTAGTTATACTTCTCAATGTTACTACTAAAAATTTATAACTTCCAATCAAAAGCACCTCGTGAAGTTACATTTTTCCAACGCAATCTAATATAAATAGTTTCACAGAAAGAGCAATGACATTAACTAATTACTAAAACTTCACTTATCCCAGAATCCGTCGGCCTGCCTCCAGATTGGAAGCAATCGCCCCGGAAATGAGGCCAGATTCTTGACATTTTAGACCACTCTCTATATCAATTAGTTTTTAAACAAATTCTTCTGAAAATTTAATCAACCCGAGCCATAATCGTTGATTTGAAGCTTCCAAACTACTGAAAAATGATTACTGTATAGACCACAAGCACCCATCATTAACTAATACCTAAAATAACCAATACGAACTTTAGTTTTTATTATGTATCAAAAAGAATATAATAAAAAATTAATAAATATTATTTTTATAATCTCTAATGAAATCTTATTATATATAAATTCATTTTATATAATATTTAATATACATTAGAAAAATGTTTCTTTTTGTTATCAACTTTTTCTAGTCAGCATAACTAACATGATCCAGTCATTAAGAAAGTCTCTTTCTGTTGCTAAAGGAAGAACATAATACCACTAAACAGAAGAACAAAACAAAATGCCAACAAAAAGTATTGGTGTATGATTTGACCAATTTGTTCCAATATCAATAAGTACATATCTGAATTGGCTATATATATATATATATATATATAAATTCAATAATCAATTATAAATATAATTTGCTATCTAAAGTAAATTTTTTTAATATGTTAAATAAAAAAAATAATGTCAAAATAACCTATTTTATTTAAAATATAAATAATTACTTTTTATAACAAAATATTTAATATAAATATAGTTATTTATAATAACTATATCAATATAATTAATTATTTAATATAAAATAAGAAAATAAAACTTAACAAAAAAATAAATTAATAATTTTTAATCATATACTTCAGAATTTTAATTATCTTGAATAAACATTTTTTTGTTAAAAAATAATCAAGAATTATAAATTGGTTTTCTACAAATTACCGAATAAGATTAAACAGTAGTGTTCAAGCACTAAATACCAAAAGAAAATCCGTGCCAAATCTGTCATTGCTTGAAGCCTTAACAGTACTAACCTACATAAAGTATAGACTTTCCTTTAAATACTTAAAAGTTCAACATTTAGATCAAGTGGATAACAGCAAAAATTACTAGCTGATGAAGCACAGACTATATATTTCAAGTATACCAGACGGACGTACAAATTCCAGCAATAACAATTCAAAGCATCCTAACTACTTAACCAGATTCTCTCCAAATGGGTGCAAAATAGGAGAAGGGGGCTCTCAACAAATTCAAACTAAGATTTAGGGAGGAAAATGAATCAAACAACATTAAAACCACATGAAACCCACTTTTACATCAGACATTCTCGAAGACCAATAAAATTCAACTACATAAATAACCCTCCGAACAAATAAATTTCTACTGCTGCTTGCACTCTGGAGGTCGCTCACCTTGCTGGCCATCACCAAGCTGTGCTCTTCCACCCTTCTGAAGATTTACAGTTAACATGAAAATCAGGGATGTAAATTTCAAGGACAGCAGGGAATAAATGACAGTCCAAAACTCCACCAAAATCATTAAGACAATAAATTAAAAAGAAAAAAAAATATATATATATATATATATCAAGAGTAAGATCCTATGTGTCTGCATACCTTATGGGTGGATGACTGCAACAATATTCCAAATAAATTGACGCCAGAGGGGTCCCACAAAAAGTAAAGTTTCATTAAGATTCAAACCTCAAATAGAAAACAGGAATGAGCACTTGGAAGCAATTAGCAATTATACCTTCTTTTTAGTCTTGCTTTCTTCCTCATCCTCGTCATCATCATCATCATCTTCATCATCCTCCTCCTCTTCATCATCATCCTCTTCAATATCTTCATCATCCTCATCATCCTCCAGATCACCAAACTCCTCTCCCTGAATGGCCTCCCCAGTAAACCATGATACAGCATGAGGAATAATCTTGTCTCTTATCGTTGACCTAAACAAGTATGACCACTCATCAACAATATATTCAAAAGTCAAGATTACACAATACCAAGAGTGGAAGACACGTGAGGGAAAGAAAAGTCATCAATTATACTTAAGCAGGAATACATAAGATGTTGGAAACCCAAAATAATAGCCACCGCTAACACAAGTAAAAAGAAATTAAGCTCACCCAATGTCATAGTCTTGTTCCATCTGATTCTGAAGTTCCTCAGCCTGTTTAAAAAAAGAATTAACTATAGCAAACTAAGTAGTCCGGTCTATTGCAATAATATAAACATTCAAATTAACTTATTTTTATTTCTACTTTTGTGCTTATCCTAAAGACTAAAAGGACAGCGTACCGCATCTTCATCAATGTCTTCGTCGTCTTCAGGAACTTGTGGTGGACTAAAGAAGTTGAAGAAACTCTCACAGTTTTCAGTTTTGGTAATTGGTTTAGCATTCTTTGAACCCTTCTTAGGCTTTTTCTTAAGAAGCTTCTGTGTCAGACATTTTCCTGGGTGCCATTGAATTTCAGTCCTAAAGAAAATAGATGCAAAAAAATTATTCTGGAATAAGTGAGCCCCTTTCGACATGATTGTAAAGTAGCAAAGGCAAGGCAGCACCATAAATATATAAATAACAGCTTACCCAATTGCTTTCTCCAATATTGGTTCATCCTCATCAATCATATGATATGTTTTTGTCAAGACAGAATTGGTAAAATAAGGATTGGTATCAAAGAAAAACTCAAGCTTGAATCCTTTAGTGTTATCTATCCTACTCCACTTGATGTCTTTGAGAAACTTGAGGGCACCTTCATCTCGTTCCGAAATCTATTTTTAGATAAGTAAAATGCGGATTACTAAATAAGAGACCTGGTTGCAAAATGTATACTATTTAACATTTGAACCCAAAGGGCTAACCTCTTCAGCTAAAACTTCATTATTTTTCATTGCAGTGAGCCAAAATGCAGGCACTCCATTCTCTACACAAGCAAATAGTTGCCCCAACTATTAAATAATTGAAAGTGTTAAAAGACAAAAGGCATGTATTAGTGATTTTTACCTTTATCCTTGTCATTATCAGGTGTTGTTTCTTTGGCTGCCCCTTCTTCAACTTCGGTAAGACCATTTACTATTTCATAGCGCTGCATTCAATCATAATAAGAGATATAGATATTAATTATTAAATCTATTGTCACAATAAAGTTCACAGTCATGATTTTTAAATTCTAAAATTGACAAAAGAAAATCACGCAGTCGAAGGATAAGATTATGAAACTGAATTATGCTACACATCTAGGCAATAGCTTATAGCATTATATGCATCTCGCTAGCATCACCTTTGTGTACAGAGGTTGATATAACTTTTGGTATTTGGCCTCAAGAGCTGCTCTCTCCTCAAAAAAACTTGCCTCTAATTCATCATGTTGACCCTGTAAGATTAGGGTGGGAAATGTTAGAAAACAAACACACAGCATTATGAAGGAAGTTCCAAAACATAAAATTGCAATCTTGATGCATATGCCATGAAATCAACATTCAAAATTTACATGCAAGTCTTCGGCACAACAATTTACATCTACTAATTCCAACCCATTTAAAACAAAAACTTGAAAGTACATATGACAAACATGAATAAGAAAACCAAACAATCTAGGTAACAGCTGCAAACTATACCTGGATCTCTCTAAGAACCTCAACACGCTTCCTGACATTAGGTGACAGGGACTCTAGAACATCGGAGTGCTGGCCAGCCAGACTCTGTATCTTGTTCTGCGCACAATTAAACATTAAAAAAATACATAAATAATACAATTTAACGCATAAAACTTGAGAATTTTAAATTTCAATATGAAGTTAGTAGATAAAGAGTAGCAAAAAAAGAGAAAAAAAAAAAAAGAGGATACCAACCTTAAGAGCATTGACAAGGTCTGCTCTATTCTCCTCGTTCAGAGCTTCACCGAGAAATCAAAACAAATAAAAAACATCAAACATGTGAAGCGAAATAAGAAATAAATAAGAGAAAATCAAAAACAATGGAGTACCAGAAGTGAGATCAGCAACACTGAAGGTATCCTTATCGTTGCTCATTGCAGAGAAGGAAAGAGAGAAGATGCTAAAACCCTAAGAAGAAGAAGAAGAAAAAGAGTAAAGAGGAGGGTTTGTTGTTTGTAGCTAAACGTGGCCACCCTCCAATCCTCTTCCTCTTCCTCCTTTTCCAGACCTGGACATTCCTCTATTTATTGCCTAGGGCTTCTTTTTCTGTCACTTTTTGTTTTCATGATCTGTCCATGAAAATGCTTTATGGGGGCCCAACTAACTATGCCTGTTTCAAAAAGCCCAATCCTCTCAAACTTGAATCGATAATATTAGCTATCATTTTTTCTTTCTGGACCAAACAATTAAGTAAACAAAATGTTTTCTTTTTAATCGTTTACACCATAGAATGGCCTTTCGATATCTCATCCTTCTGCTCTATTTTCAGTTTTCTACTTTTCTCAGAATTGAATATATCAGTATTTTTTATTACAACTTCTAACACATACTTTGTATATACAGCTTTGTTCAACGATAAAAGAAAAAATAAGTTGTACTTTTGATATACTTGTATACGAATCATAAATTTAAAATTTGTATATATAACGTGGGAGTTTTTTTTTTTTAACGTCTTACTTCCTATCTATGATCTATTCTATGTTAGTAACTTCTTTTTAAGTTGCACTGTCTTGATAAATTCATCTATAAATTAAAAAAAAAGTTTAAAAAATTGTGCTTTTATTTTGGACAGACTAAACAAATCAAAAAAAAAAAAATTAAATTGTGAGAATTGAAGATAAATAAAAAAACATATCTTTGATGAAAAAGTAAATTATACCATATTATGGATGTTTTTAATTCAAACAGGATTGACTTTCGTACAAGAGACATGCAGTTCTAGATAAAGATAGATGAGAAAAACAACTAATTTGGTATTTATATTTTTCTTGTTTTCTTTTTTTAAGCAAAATCTTGAACTAGTTGGTTAAGAAAAATTCTTTTAAAATATTTCTTAAGAAAAAAAAAATAGCAAGAATAAATGACAAAAGTCTATACTCATAGTAGTGACATGTGTGTATCTGTAATAAATTTGCAAACCCCAAATTACGTAAGGCAAAAAAGCTATTTGACTGTTATTCTCATAAGTAAGAAGCCAGCGAGTAAAACTTTGAGAAAAAGGGCACTTAAACCCGATTGAAATTAACAGTGATATATTATATTTTATATACCTTTTACAAAAGGATATGAAAATTTAGAATTAACAAATGATTTATTTGTATATATAAAAATATTATATATATATATATATATATATATATATATATAAATAAGTATCAAACAAAACTGTTCGTACGAAAGTAAGGATAATCTCTAAATTACACAGAAGTCTCACGAGGTGTGCTCATAACTTATTTACGCTAAATGGCATAAGTAATAGAAGTTTTAAGAGTGTAATGGACCCAGTAGAATTCTAATGTACATTCAAATGTTTTAATTCATAGAAATTTGATTCACTGATACACTATGTTAAGTTCTATTTATTTAAGGTTTGGTTTATATATGGTTTAAAAGGCGTTTACATTCCATGGTGTTAACCAAGGAAAAATTATCCTTCAATTTTCTCAATATTTTTATTTAAAGCTTTTGAAATATGTAAAAAATTTTATATATTTTGAGAATATTTTTAAAGAAAAATAATCCTACATTGATTAGATAAGTAGTAATAAATAATTTAATTTTAAAAATAAAAAAATCTAAAACTTGTTATGCAATAAGTTTACTTAATTCTATTGTTATTTTCTA
Source organism: Canavalia gladiata (assembly GCA_037954105.1). Taxonomy (NCBI): domain Eukaryota; kingdom Viridiplantae; phylum Streptophyta; class Magnoliopsida; order Fabales; family Fabaceae; genus Canavalia; species Canavalia gladiata. Next base: position 36,982,202 of record CM075662.1, on the reverse strand, counting down.
ATATTTTTATTTCATCAATAATCAGTTTTGATTAATTAAAATTTTTTATAATATATTTTATTTTTTAATTTAATTTAATTTTTTTATTTATATATATATGAGCTATGATTAACTAATTATCCTGTTTAGTAACTCTCATAAACAATTAAATTTAATCAATCTAATTGTTAAATTAATAAATTATATTATATAGATTATATTTATCAGATTTCATATAATTTGAAAAATATTTTCTATATCATTAAATAAATTTAAATTAAAGTATATTGTAAGAGATATATTATTCGTTAATTTAAATTTATATTTTTATGTATCAAATTTTTTTAAAATTTTATCAAATTTAATAAATATAATTTATATAATGTAATTTATTAATTTAGCGATTGAATTCATAAAATTTAATTGTTTATAAAAATTATTAAGTAGAGTAACTCAGATTAAAATTATTCTTAAAGTAATTTTATATATATAGTCATTCAGTTCATCAAACATATACTTATATGATTTAAAAATTATAATTAAATTACGAATATAAAAAAGGAAATGTTGATGGTTTTACGTTGACATGGTTAATCATTGTCTATATATTTTTATAAATTTAAATAAAATAATTTTTAGATTCTCCTGTGCATCTTTTATTTTAAGCAGGTTTATTATTTCTACCACTAATATTAGCAAGGATAATGTGATTCATGGTTGGATGATGCTTTAACTAAACATTCTGAATTTAGAATAGCCAGTCAATACTATAACAAAGATGATCATGGTGAAGCGTACATTTTTCAACCTTGGAATTCTTTTATAATTCTGATAAGATAATGGAAAATAACTAACAAGTGAAATATTTACTTTGTAAAGTTTTATATTTTTTAAATTACATTTCTTTTAATCTTTTGTATACCACCATTTTTTTACTACTTATTTTACATATTGCACTAGAATGTTAAATATTATATAAAAATAATTTTTTAATTTTGTTCTTTTGCATTGGGAAGATGCTGCAGCCAATAGCAAAAGCAACTCATTTGATTTTAAATTTATAACATTATTCTATGATGGATTAATGTTTGGCATTGTGGTCTAACTACTCTAGTAAATTTTATTGTGTTCATGTATTCTTTTTTTCATGAAGAGGATTTATTTTGAAACATTACCAAGTTGTGAACACATATATTGGAAGTGTATAGCTTCTGTTAATCAAGGCTTGTTTCACACTAACTTGGAATTATGTCTATTATTTTGCTAACTTAAGTGACAATAATTTAAATATCGAATCTAGAATAATAAATAATAATTGATTTTATAATATATTAAAAAAACAAAAATACTATTCATCGATCATTATTACCTTATTTAATTTAACACCTATATAATAATCTTTGTATGTTTTGTTTTACTTTTAGAATGACCGGTTATAGTTATCTCTTTTATTTTTAGACTAAATTATAAAAGTAAGATATGAGATTATTAATTCAATCACCCATTCCCATTTAGATAGTTGCGCACTCAATGGAAATCGATGAAACTAACCATAAGACTTAGGTATTTAAGCAGTTGAAACGTAATTGTATGATATGGTAATCAATTTTAAAATTGACAAGTAATGTGTTCGCATATTTTATATTGTGACATCTTTGATATATAGTATGCATAAGGTGGCTACAACTTTCAATTAAGGCATCAATATAGACACATTATATTGAATTAGGTGTAAGAGTTATGATCTATCTTTCTTTTAAAAAGAAAACAAATTGTCGATCTTGTGGGAGTTAAAATTACAAGTAAATATTAAAATAGGGTTGTTTTTAAAGATTTTGTTTGTCTAAATATGGAATAATAATTGTTATGCATGTAAAAGATGCACCATAGTTGCTGGATGTTTCCAAAGTACAACACAAATTATGGTAACTTTTTAAGATGTAACAAGAGGTGTGGTGGTACCATGTTATGTGTGGAACTATTTCAAGATGCACCACACATGTTTCATCTTGTCAATGTTATGGTGACATGTTTCATCTCGTCAATGTTAGCGGTTATGGGAACTTCAAAGTGCGTCACACCTGTTCTATCACATTGATGTTATATGATAAAAGTTGTGGAACTATTTAAAATGCACCACAATACAATGGATGTTGGGACCACTATATTAATGGATATAAGTTTTTGAATGTGAATCTTTAGAAATTAAATTAAAAAAGTAATTCTTGAAAGTTAAAATTGCATTTAAAAGGGAAATAAATGAAATATCCAATAATATAAGTAATAAAGTGAAAAAGAGGAATTGAGTTCTATTTTGTTGATGTCTTACAAGTTATTATATATTTTTATTTGTTAATACATATGTTTATATGTAATTATTTTTAATTATGAATAAGTATACTTTTGCATATTTTTTTTATAATAACTCTAAATAGACGGATCATTTTTTTTTTTCTATTTAAGATTAACTTATCCTATCAACTGGAGTGTGACATGATAATGACATGTTAAGTGTAAGATTATTCTCATATGCATCACATTTGTTTCATATTATCAATATTAGTCGCGGTAAGATTATCTCTAAACGTGCCACACTTGTTTTATTATGATGTTAACAGTAAAGATTATGGAATTGTTTGAAAATACACTGCAATATAATAGATGTTGAGTCATTATATTAATAGTTACAAGTTTTTAAATGTGAATCTTTAAAAAATAAACTTAAAAAACAATTCTTAAAAGTTGAGATAATATTTGAAAGAAAAATGAATAAAATATTCAAACAATAAAAATAACAAAATTTAAAAAAAAATTGAGATACTATTTGATTGAAGACTTACAAATTATTATATATTTATATTTGTTAATAAATATATTTATATATCATTATTTTTAATTATTAATAAGTATATTTTTTTCATACTTATCTTTACAAATAACTCTAAACAGGTAAAAAAAATTCCTTTTATACTTTTTTTTCTGTGCAGGCAAGTTTACTTTTCAAGCTGTTCCCATCTTCGTATGAAGCTGAGAGGCACAAATCTGGTTAAAACTTAGAAGATGCTTTGCTAATTTTGCTCTTTAAGTTAAAATGTGAGGCATGAATCGTGCTAGCTGGGACTTGATGTCAATAGGATTTTGACATTTTCCACATCATTCTTTCAGCATCCCTTACCGAACCCAACCTGAACATCAAAACACAGGACCCTCGTGTTTTACACGATAGCTATTTCTCATTATATTCACGCTGACGGCTGAACCAATTTATTAGATGTGGGCACTATAATTTCAGAAGCTTTAAAATTTCGCTCACTGGTTTTACTTATTTAATGACCGATTGGTAATACACCTCAGTTTGTGGAACCCAATAAAGACCGATGCAAAATTGGGGAAAGAAAAAGTGGAAGCATACACGAACCATTGGACCCATCTAGTGTAGTTCAATCATTTTTGTAATTTCTATATTTGGGTCACAACGGGATCACATTCATTGCAACAGTCTAAATTTATTCCCAATCTGGTTACAGTGAATCAGTGATAGATCCTGCGGCAAATATTAAGAGGCTAATATTGATCCACGTTTTGATCTTGTGTCTTGATGCCAAAAAAGTCTGGACCTCAAAACTTGTATTTGTGCCACGTCGATCTAATCAACTCATGCTCTCAAACAATTATTATGGCAGCAATGTTAGGTAGCAATCCTAGCCCCAATCCCGTGAAACGACATGGCTCTTGTGTCGTTGCATGTGCCCCCAACCACCGTTTCTTTCTTTCTTTCATTCCTTTGTTTTTTGGCTCTTCATCTTTTTAGCGCAATCGGCACCGAGCTTTCCCATCTTTCCTGTACCCACAAATTTTAGGTGCCTTCTCCTTATCCGTTTTAAAGGCGGTCCTATAGGTCTTAAATATGGATTACGTTTTAAGGTAACCAAAGTTAATTACCGTATTTTATCTAACACAAACATCATGGAGTCCTTTGTAAGAACCGGTGAAAATATTTTCTTCTTTTTATGGTTTTTAATTTATTACAGTAATTTTTTTATAATTTATTAAAAAAAATTATTTATTTTGATAGGTTATACGATCAAATTCTTGTTATAAAATTTTATATATTAAAAGGTTATTTAATAAATAAATAATTAAGATGTACATCCAAACACCATATCTTCAGATAATATATAGATGATACCACTGAATAATTTATATTATATGATAAATTTAAATTTCTATTTTGGGAACAAGATTAATATTTTTGGATAACCAAAATATTTAATTTAGTAAAACTTACTTTTAAATTTTCATATCAAAATGAATTAATATATTTTTAATTAATTATACACTTAAACACTTTCATTAGTTAATATTTATTTTTATTAACATTAAATATATTAAAAAATATTTTACTCTAACTGTTTAAATTTATTTTTATCAAAATATTTTTATTACTTCATGTCCGTCCAAATCCAATGTACCTGGTACCTACATGTTAATTTTATCTTTTCTTTTTGAGGGAACCTACATGTTGTTAATAACGAATAGTAGTATTTGATAAATTCAATAAAGCTGTTACGATATTGAACAGTCAGAAAGGTTTGTAACACTTGTCACGCATGCAGATGGTCACCGACAACAATGACGCCAGTAACCGCATGGACCGTAACCGTTAATTTTTCTGCAACAATTTTATCCGTCTGCCACTCTACGTCTCTACCAGTATCATTTTGTAAACGCAATTATTAAAATAAAACAGAAAATTTCCGAGCACGGAAACTATAGAGAAAAAAGCGAATGTAAAACTCTCACTGCCGCTGTATGCGTATATTTAGGTATGGAAAGAATTTAAATTTGCAAGTATTTATTCGATTTTATTTTAATTTTGACGGAAAAAATATTTTAATTATATTTATGAAAATTTTGTGTCCAAATTTGATTTTGGTTTCTTAAAATAGAATAAGTTGATAAAAAATAAATTTATTATTTATTTTTTATTTTGTTTCAATTATGAAAATTAAAAAAATATAAAATATGATTTTTCTACATATTTATTCAAATTTAATGAAGTTATGTTAAATTGAAATTTTTAACATTGTTTTTTTAAAATTTAGTTCGATCTTTAATCAGGAAGGGATGAAAAGGATAAAATTTGTTTTCAATATGTCCTATTATAATTCATGTAGATGTATTACGGCTTCATTTTATCATTGGAAAATTATATTTATAGAATATTTTAATATTTTATTTATAAAAAATAATAAGATAGAAAATATAATAAAATAGAAAAGTTACAAAAAGTAATGAAAAATATTATAAGAATAATAAATTTCTTTACCATTTCATATTCAGCAAAGGACAACGCCATTTTGTTTACTTCGGTCTTGTGGACTCGTGGCATGTTGATGTTGCATCTTTGCTGGTCCATCCATACCAATTCCGTACCTTATATGACCAACAGAGAAAGAAAAAGAAAAATATTCTATCGACACCTTTATAATTATATCACACATTTTAAAAGAGATTAAGAAAAAAGAGACAAATACGACAGATGCGATATTATATAAAAAATATTAAATAGATATTAATATTTTTAACATGTATAGAATTACAATTTAAAGAAAAAATTATGGGTATGAAATCCTAATTTCATCATAAGTTGTTTATGAAGATTTCGTTTTAAAATCTCTTCCTTTCAAAATGAGTAATTTACTTTGAACTAAATTTATATATGTACAAATTAGCGCCTCATAAAAATTAAATTTATAACATGTTATATTTACTGATTTGGTTTAGATTGTTTCTAAATTAAATAAATTTATTTTCTTCCCATAAATTTAATTCTGAAACAACTTAAATTAACATAAAATAAAATTTGTTTTATTTGTGATTTTATAAATTAGAGAATTTAAAAATATATGTATATATATTTAATTTGAATTTAAGGAGAATGAATGAATGATTAAATGATAAATGAGGAGTTGAAGATTTAAAAAGAGTGTTTTTTATTGAGAAACAGGAAAAATGATGAAGGATGTTGCGAAAAGAGATTAGTAGCTGAGGAAAGAGTATGAGCGTACAACTGGCAACAAAATAAGAGGCATGAAATGAAAACGTGGCTGTCGGACCGAGTTTCCAAAAATAGACAGTCACAAAGATACGGTATTCTCCTTTCCTCTCCTCTCCTCTGTCACCGTGTGATGTCAAAATAAACTTTTAATTTAATTTATTTTTATCGCCTATATAAACGGAAAACACAGGTGAAAACAATTTCTCACACACATCTCTTCAACACTCTACACACTAAACAACAAGCCATGGGAGAAGAACAAGTAAGAGTGAAAGCAGAGTTACTGGATGACAACGCCCGTTCCAATTCTGAACTCACCGAAGAAGCAACGGTTCACGTCAAAGAAGAGGTGCTCGATGACGCCGCCGTTAACGGTTCTTCCTCGTCATCCTCGTCCATCCAGTTGCCCAAACCGATGGAAGGGTTGCACGAGATGGGGCCACCACCGTTCCTTAAGAAGACCTTCGAAATGGTGGAGGATACTGACACCGACCCCATTGTGTCTTGGAGCCAAACTCGCGATACCTTCATCGTTTGGGACTCTCACGAATTCTCCAAAACCCTTCTTCCCAAGTACTTCAAGCACAGCAATTTCTCCAGCTTCGTTCGCCAGCTCAACACATACGTCAGTAAAAATTCCCACAACCTTTCTTCAATTTTCCAATCATTTTAAATATTATTTTCCTTTTATGCCTCTCTAACTTCAATCTTGTTTTCTCTCCCTGTGTCCTCTTCTTTGCCTAAATTAATACTCACTATATGTTTAGTTTAACCTAAATTAAATAAATAATCACTTTTTTTAAAAAAAAGATTTTTGAAAAAACTAAAAGAAAGGAGCTAAACCATAACATAAAGGTACTGATACTAAAACATCAAACCCTAAAGTTACATTTCTAGTTTAGTCCTTCAATTATAAGATTGTCATTTTAACTCCTAAACTTACTATATGTCTTTTATTTTAGTAATTTAAATATTAAAAATGAAAGATTAGGGGTTAAAACAATTCTTGATAATTTCAAGATGAAAATAATGTTCAAATGCATCTAATCCTAAAATTACACTTTGAATTTTGTCTTTCAAACACAAATTTGTCATTTGATCCTTAAATTTACCTAACTTTCAATTTAATAGTTTTAAAGATTAAAATGAAATATTAGGAATTAAAATAGTTGTTGATAATTTCTGGATAAAAAGGATGCTTTTGTGATTTTAAATCTTTTAAGAAATTAATTTGGTGAATCACAAGTAATACTTAATTTTGTAATCTAAATGGTATTGTGTTTTGAATCGAAGTGGTTGGGTTCATGATTTATTATTTTTGATGAAGCAATTGAACTTGGGGTGATTCCATCTTTTGGTATGGTACAGGGCTTCAGGAAGGTAGATTCGGACCGTTGGGAGTTTGCAAACGAAGGATTCCAAGGAGGGAAGAAGCATTTGCTGAAGAATATCAGGAGGAGGAGCAAGTATAATAAACTGCATCAGGCAATGAAGCCAGGCTTGGAGGCTGAAATGGAGAAACTGAAGAAGGACCAGAACATGTTGAAAGTAGAAATTCTGAAGCTGAGGCAGCAGCAGGATAATTCCAACATTCAACTCACAAATGTTCAGGAGCGGATTCGGAGTGCAGAATTGAAGCAGTATCAGATGATATTTTTCCTCACCAGAATGGCTAGAAAGCCAGCATTTGTTGAGCAGTTGATCCAAAAGATTAAGCGAAAAAGAGAGCTTGATGGTAATGACATGGATAAGAGACCAAGATTGTTAGGAACCCCGTGCCATGTAACCTTCCCTTCAACCCCTAATGTCGATTATAGACACCAAGGTTTTCAATCTGAGCTCAATGGACTTCTGTCTGAAACTGTGAACACTGGCAGGATGGAGCCCCCAACTCACTCAACCGTGGAAGATGGATTATGCAGTTCTGTACAAGGCTTAAGGGCTTATGGTTCTAGAACAGGCGCACGGGATGTCTCTTCTGCCTATCATGTTATGTCAGAAAAACTAATGGGGGAAAATCCTGTTGTTGATGAAGAACTAGATGTGAATGACTCCAATATCTATCTCGAATTAGAGGATTTGATTACTAAACCAGCAGATTGGGTTGGATCTGCAAGTGGATTGGTGGGACAAACTAGTTGAATCTCATTACTCCCTTCTGATGGTATGATCTTCCTCTCCAACATAATAAATCTTTTTGTTTTGATCAATCTGCCACTTATTCTTTCATTTTTGACATTGTGTGCATCATGCCTTTGCAGGTTGCAAGAGTACATGCTCTGCTGCAACACAAGATGAAGAGCTAAATATTACAACAAGGCTCTTCGATGACCCAGCCTATAAAAATGCACGACCTTGTTGCTCGCACCTGTTTTTATACGATCAAGCGAGATTTTTCATAATTCTGTTGGCTCGGGTCCAAATTGTAGATATGTTGTTGACTAGCCCTTTTCTCTCCTTGTGTTTGATGTTTTGAAATTTTGTTTACTCTCCTTGTAGGAAGTCATATATCAGCATGGTCATAGCTATCCCTGTTATGATGTAGTAATTACTGTGAAAGTTGTAAATTTGTAATGTGGAAAATGCTTAGTGGTTCACAGCTTCCCCTTCTCTTTCCAATGGAATTAAATCACTTCTTTCTCTGGTATGTTTTTCTCTTGTCTTTTCAATTAATAAAATATATTTTTTTTAATTCAAAAGGAAACGAAACCTTTTTAGCCTCAAAATTGAGATAATAGAAATGTGATATGAAATTTAAAGAATTTGATTTATTATTATTGAGTATATAGATTAATTGAAAAGAGGTTTATTTATTTAATTAAAATGTTTAAATTCAAATTTTGTATATATACTTGTGTTAAAAAATTTAGAAAAAAAAAATATTATATAGGATGATTATATTTAATTTAAGTAAAATTATTTTCCTTGAAGTATACATGTAATTTAGATTAAAAAATGCCCGATCACAGATATATGTATGTTACTGACAAAAAATTCTTTTGGAGGACATTACCTGAATTGATTGTCCTCTCTACTCGTGTTAACGGCAGAGTTTCCGTTTTATAACTAGGTTAAGGGTCCTGAGTGAGAGGAGCAGCACTGGTATGCCATGAGTTAAAGTGATCTAAATTAGATCGGAAACCAGCTTCATCATAATGCAACAAACCAAAAACTCAACCTTAGTATAATTTGCATAAGCACATCAAATTGTCGTGTGTTGAAATGAGAAAGGAGAAAGAAACAAAAAAAAATATAGCTAAACAAAATTTAACCATTAAAACCAATGATACTGTTACAAAAAGGATCCATTTGTGCACCCGTTATTTTCATCTAGTTTTCTTTCTTGCTAATCTAAAATTGGGCCTCAGATGAGGGTGACATGGAAGACACCAATCAGACTCTTCTTTGTCCACATTGATGGTTCCACTGCTTAAGGAAAGTTGAATGAATTAAGGTCCCGTAATCTGTAAGCGATCATGCTCCTGTCGAATATAATTCACATGAAAGAAGTGCCCCTGGAGTAGAATACAATTTCAAACTTGGTAGAAGTGAAACAGGACAGGACCGTGGTAGAGTGTTTATTTTTTAGTACAATGTGGTAAGCATTAAATTCAAACCAAGCTTGGCAACGGAACGAGTGAGTGTGGGTTTCATATCCTTGATTTTTTTTATATTTTAATTTTAATTTTTTATAACTTATTAAATTATATTTTTTAAAAATTATATATTTTATTATTTTTATAACTTTAGTAATTTTATATAATATTTTTACAATAGTAAAAATATTTTAACACTTTTATATATTGAAACGGATAATTTTATATAATATTTTTATAATAGTAAAAATATTTTAATACTTTAATATATTGAAACGGGTTCAAGGCAGAAGTGGAAATGAGACGAGTATTAATCTTTCCATGTAAACTCCAGTTCCTACTTTCTAAAGTTAAGTTTTACCTATGGACTCAGATTTTTACCTTCATAATTAAAATGGATAGGTATACTTTTTTTTTTTTTTTGCAATATCTAGTTCGAACCTAGATCTTAAGCAAAATTATTCTAAATTTCTAATCTCTCATCAGATCAATCACAATGGTTGATAAAATGTGCATTTGAAGTGGTTGTTCAAAAATATAAATTTCAATAAATAATTATATATATATATTATATAAAATAAATTGTATTTAAATGGGAAATGGCATACTACTCCTAAGGATTTTATTTTATTTTTATAAAAGGATGATGCATAAATTATGTCGTGAAAAAAAGAAGTAAAAATTCAACCTTAATCATACTGCATCAAATCAAGTTTCTGTTTTCTCTATTCGGTTGAATTTTAGCCATAAGCTGTTTCTGTTTGGGTCATGATGGTATTAGCTTTTTTATTCCTTTATGGTCTTCAGAGGTATAACAATATGAAACAATGGTTGTGTGAAAAAAGGATATGGATCTGTGTCTGTGAATTGTTACTGACAAGCCATGACTCGTTCCTGTGACATAATACATTAATTCCCTTTTTCGGGCCATTAGATTAATCCATTCACTTCTGTTGCCCAAAAAGGTTCAGTATATTGGGCCAAGGTAGACCCGTAGGCCCGTTAAGATGGATATTTGTAATGTTGCTAGGTAGTCCAGTTTTCTTCGACGAAGAGGAAATGTAATCCAGTTTCTGCTGCTTAACTTTATGATTATTGATTGGAGACATATTATGTTATGAGCGTCATCTATCTTCTATCTACACTATAATAAATCTATGCAAGTAGCTTCCACATGTCAATGTTAGGTGAAAATTTCTCCCACCCAATCGGTTTTGTCTAACATAATTTTTTTAAATAGAACTGTAGTGTCAACTGTAGTAGAAGTGTTTCGCGTAAACAACGTAATTGAACAGGATTTATAATGGGTTTCCTTAATTGACATCATACAACATGAAGACTCTTTCCATGATGCGATTATTGCTTGCATGGACATTAAAATGTTTCTTAATTACGAATCCAATTATGCGATTAATCGCAGCTGACTGCTTAAAAGGTTTTGACGTCTGATTCTGTGGCGGCTAACGTAGCCTACAATCACAGAGTTCTGAAGCAGTTTTCCTGGAATTCTCAGCCACAGTCTTAATTATTGAATTATTATAATATTTATAGCCCTTGTTCCTTCCCCTTTTCTGGTCTAATATTTGAATTTGGTAAGCTTCTAAAACCAACAGATAGACCCAAAGAAACGAAGAATTTTCTCTTCAAACAAGCGACCAGCTTTCTTAAGGTTCTTGCAAAAGATAAATTATATTCATACAATAAATATAACTATATGAGCTTAATTTTAATATACTTATAAACAATTTTATATTTTTAACTTTTTAAAAATTATGGTAAATATAATAGTTAAAATAACTATTATAAAAAATAATTATTTTTAATATTAATATAATAATTTTTAATTAAATAACTAAATAATATAAACATTATTAGCATATATATTTTAATTAAACTATATATATATATATATATATATATATATATATATATATATATATATATAAAAGGAGTACATCATCCAAGTTAGATAAGTGCGCTCTTACTGCTATGGAGAGAAAACAGTACGTTGATCTGAAAATTTCTAGACAACTTATTCAAATGTGAACCCAAGAAGGATCTATAGTATTACATCATTACAACCGTGCTTCAAATAGTTCAACCTGATGGATAAAGAATATCTCTGACTCAAGCAGAGGAAACTTTGAATTGGCAAACGGAGAATGCATTAGCTCAAAACCACAGTCTGATTGGTTCATGACTGAGATTCCCTTCTATAATATTTTTCCTATGATGTATAAATTTTTTGAGTTATGGTGTGTTACTGCATTATATAAATATCCTATCATTTTTTCTACCTGGATAAATACTTGCAGCAACTTCTTCTGTCTTTTGACATTCCTCCATCATGAAGAATAATAATGAAACGATTCATCTCCTGAACTGAAGGCAGCACTATCTTGGAATAGGAAAGAGAATTCTTCAAACAGATACCAGATAAATTCTATTCTGGGGAGCAATTCTTCAAACAGATGCCAGAATAACTCTTCTTGATACTACTTACAAATATTATGAAAATGCTTGTGAATAAAGATTTTGATATTAAGAAAAGTGTAATAGGTTATATATTATGATGCATTCATGACGATTTTGCTGCCTCTTTATAGTAATAAAAAAATACCGTAAGTATAGATAAATGTTACTCGTAACTGTCGTGATCATCATTCTTTTTCCGCCATCTAGGATCTATTGTGTCAATTACTACTATTTGTGAATAACATTTTAATATATAATATGTTGGAAGTACTAATGGATATATGCATGCCAGCCTATCATATTGGTAACTAGGTCCATCTCCTATCTCTGCCCTTAAAAGGGTTACATAATTTTCAACCGATTAAAGGTTGTGAATGCATCAAAATCAACTCAACTGCAATTATTGCCTCCTTTCCATCTCACTTTTTTGGGTGATAGGACCCATTCCCTGTGTCGAATCCTTATCAAACTCCAATTATGTATGTTCATTCATGTAATTTTATTTTCGCTCTTGGGTCTAAGCATAGTTTGAAGATTATTGAATGAGAAAATGTATTTGAATTAAAAACACTTTAGTATATAAGTGATAGTTTGTATTAGAATTAAGCGTTGACAGAGGGAGACAAGTTGCGGAAACAGCTAGTTTGGTATGAATCGGATAACCAAACACATTCCCTGCGGACGGGTCAACTACCCTGACAGCTGAGTTGTGGTGGGAGCAATGACACAGAATGCGTTTATTACGGAAAAAGAAATTAATTAATAGAATTTAATAGAACAGAATGGATGTAACCCAATAGAATTTGTGCTTTGGGTTTAGCGGTAAATATTTTTTTATTTATTTAATATTTGGTTGAGTATAAATAATTTAATGGAATACTACAATATAGTTTTTCATGTTATTATTTAACTATTATCGTATAATATTTTCAATAACCAGCAAAATGTTCGTGTATTAAATAAATATATTATATTTAAAAAATATTATAAATAAGAAATTAAAAATAATAATAACTATTTATTTTATTAATAATAAATATACTGTTATGTTAAAATTAATATTTCATTATATGTTATATATTAAATTAAATATTTTATTCTATTAACTTAAAAATGTTTTAATATTATTAGAAGACTTGTTTAAAATTTTATTTTGAATATAAGTATTAAAAAATAATTGGTTTCATTCTAAAATAAATATATATATCAGCATGCGATTAAGCGTTTAAATGAAAATTATGAAAACAATGATTATTTAAAAAATGTATAAAAAAAATCGCACTCTCTCAATTACGTCCAAAGTTATATTTCATAAAAAATATATAAAAGTATATAAATAAAGAGTGAAATTTACTGACCATTTCAGTCTCAAGGTGATGATTATGCTTTGTATAAAATATGTTGATTAATAATATTTAATCATTTTCAAAATTATTATATAAATGACTAAATGAGAAATATTTGATAAATACGTATTTTATACATTTTTAAAAATTAATAATGTAATAAAAAAAATAATTTTAAAAGGATCACTTTTTTATTTTAATTTTTTTTAAATAAATACTCAATATATTATAGACAATACTTATTATTTAAACTACAAACCCGTCGTATCTGTTTTAGTTGATAATATTTAAAGTATTTTTAATAAGATATTTTAACAAACTGGTTGCTAGCTGAAAATTTTGGTCAAATATTTCAGCTATAGCATTTTTTAGATAATTATTGATATTTAAAAAAAAATACTTTAAATATTTTTATATTTTAAAATTGATAATTATGTACTTTGTTATTTTTAGTAGATTTTTATAATTTAATATTTTATTTATCTATTTGTTTTATAATTTAATGTTATTTAATTTTTTATAATAATATTACTAATTTTGATAAATTTATTTTTATATTATCATAAATATTATATTTTAAATTTATGTTTTAATATATATTATTTATTTTAATTATTATATTATTTATTTTATTTTGTTAAAAATATTTAATTATCTAATAAAATTAAAATTATAAAAATATTTATTTTTAAAATTTTTTATTTGAATTTATTGTGTAAAAACTAAAAAAATATTTGTTCTAAAAAATTATTTAATTAAATTTTAATATATTTATTATATTTTAATTTATTATTTAACTATATATTTATTTATCATTTTATATTTATTAATTAATTTAACAGTTAATTTTATTAAATATTTTTAATTTAATTAATAATTTATCAGTTTTTAGTTCTCGTCTAATTTTTTTAGCTTTTAGTTTTTATTTTTCATATTTTAATTTATCTAATATTTTTACTAAACACATTGTTAATAAGTAAATTTAAGATTCGATGTTGGCCGTATATTTTTACTATAGTTTTTAAATTTTGTTAGTATGTTAACTTCAAATTTTATCTTAGTATAAATTTATGTGCAATTTTAAAACCAATACCAACTCTGTTAATTGATCGTTAATTATAAAAAATAATGAATAAATGTTGCCTAATATATTTTTATATTAACATTATTAAGGATATAGAAGTGAACAAAATATTTAAAAATATTTATTATATAAAATTTTATATTTATTAATTTTATATTTTAACATTAATCTTTCAGGTTGTGGTACTCTTTGGAATAGCAGTCTTTATATAGAAATTAAAAAGAGATTCTGACCGTAAGATATTTAATCGTGATATTAACAAAACCATATTAACATTAAGATGTATTTTTTTTTATCTTATTCATTATATCAGATATATCAGTTAAGAGGGAATTAAATCGGTTCAAATGCTTTTAATTATTTTTTAAAATTATATTTTAATATCAAATTTCTAAATATATCTAAAAATACGTAATAAATATTTATTAAAAAATTACATGGTCCAACATTGTCATTTTAATAAAAAATATTATATATTATTTTTCATATACTGTATAATAATTTTTAAAAATTATTTTAATATAATAATTTTTTAAATTTGTGCACCTAAATCGTATGCTAGAAATATTGTATTAAAGATAGTGTATATTTGTTACATGTAATAATTGAATTAATCAATGAATTTATATTTTTACATCTGTCATAATATTAAATATTAAAAATGTATTTTGTAAATGTAAAATTAAAATATTGAAAAAATATTTATTATTTTTTCTGTTATATTTTTATCTTTATATAAAAATATTAATTATAAAAAGTTAATTATTAAAAATTAAAAAACATAAAATATGTCGTATGATTTTAATACAATTAAAAAATATTAAAATTTATAAAAACAAGTTAAAATAATAATTAAAAATGAATAGACCCTAAAACACAAACCAACTCTTAAAAAATTGATCTAACTTAATAAAAAATCTAGAGTCAAACTTTATATATGTATCTATGTTAAATAGTTGAAAGGAAAGTTTCGCTGCTTATAATGATTTTATCTGGATATATGTAAAAACTACCAGGCGGCTATTGACAATGACTATTTAGATAACAATGTTGGTAATAAATTGATTCGGAATATGAAACAAATGCGTGAAAAGTTTTATTGAACCAAAATAAATAAATAAGTAAATGAAAAGAGTGGTTAGTATACGGTCTCTATCCGTAGATACGTCATAGTTAAGAAGTTAAATACATGCTTCATGATATTCAGGTTGCAAGTTGTGCACGGATGACTGCATTGATGAAATTTTCATCTATGTATATTTTATTTTTATAATATCTATAGTACAGAATAAATTAATACTAACATATGGATATTACAAAATTAAAGTATCAAAAAAGTCTCTTCATATTATTAAAATGAACAATTTATAAATTATAAAAAATAGTTCTTATATCTTTTAAAATTTAAATAAATTAACATCATAAATATTTAAAAATTATAATTTAATATAAACCATTAAAGGAATGAAAAAGGTAAAGCACTAACAGTTATTTAAATATTTTTTAACATGTATCTAACGATTTTGAAAATAAAATAATATATTAATAATAGTAACTATTATATTTTTGAATGAAAATTAACTATTTATTCAATTTTTTATTATTTATTTTGGAAAACATATTAAAAAAGTTATATTTTTTTTTGTATATATCGTGCTTTTTATTTAATACAATGGTAATCAATAAATATACATAACAATTGATTAAAACATAAATTATTTATCATATGTAATATAAATTTAGAAGAACTATTGGTCTTAAAATATGTTTATTTTATATTTATTGTGGAAAATTTTAATTGAAAAAAATATTTATAACAATTTTTTATTGACTAATTATTATTATAAAAAATAATCAAATTTTTAATAAAGTTAAAGCATCTAAAATTTATCAACTTATAGTAATATAAAAATTTGAATGAAAGTGTAATCCTTTATTAATTAAATATATAAATTTAGAAAAAAAATATTTTGATATTATTTTATTGAGACTTCTAAAGATAAATTAATATCTAAGTAAAGAAATATTAAATAATTGTGATATTAATTGTATATGTTTAGTTCAATTTATTTAAAATGTACTAACGATTTAACGTTTTTCACACTATTATTCATTTTGCAATTATAAAAAGATTATTAACTTCTCTAACAATTATTTTAAAAACACGTGTTTATAAAATATTGTTTTATTGTTTTTTAAAAATAAAAGGTTAATTACAAAAATATTAAAAGATAGATTTAAAAATTGAAATACCATATATATAAATAAAAACTGAAAACTTGATAAAAAAAATAGATGAAATATGATATTTTAAAAATAAGAATATTTAAAAAATGTTATATGACATTTTAATAAGATTTTTTTTACATAAATACGGGGAAAATAATTTTAAAAATCATATATAATATCTTAAAACTTAAAGATAAAGTTTATGAATATAGGACCATGGACTATACCATCTTATTATTGTTATTACTGTAAATATTGTTACTAGTACTGCTACAATTATTTTTGTCATTTTAATTTAAAGCACAGTGGTTGTAAAACTAAGTTTCACTTCCGCGTTAGCTTAATCCAGTTACTTTTAGTTTTAAGCGAGTTGTAAACATGTACACAATAAGGAAAGTTTAGAAATAAAACTCAATTGGCATTTGACTAATGCTACAGCAACTTTTGTTTAATATATATATATATATATATTAAAAAATTGATTAATATTTTTATTTATATTAAAGTTATTAAATACTTTTTTATTGAATTCCTTTATTAGTACAGGTTAAGGATAAAAAAGATAAATATAATTTTAAATTTTATTAAAAAGGAATCAAAATAATAATAAACAAAAAAACTAAAGAAATATATCCTTCTATTATATTTATAAAGTAAATATTAAAAAATCTGTGTATTTATTATTTTAAATTATTTAATATATTTTTTATTTAACAGTTAAGGTGATGTATAGGAATAAAAAATAAGAAGATTTATAAATATTTTAATATAAAATTATGAAAGTGAATGTTATCTTTTGTATGACTATTTTTGTATTTTTATATTTTACCAATCAATTTTTCAACATTTATGAATTTTTTTGATCTCCTTAAAATAGGCTTGTGAGTAAAATTTAAATTTATATGATTTTTTTTACAGTTTATTAGTTTTAAGAAAAAATTGAACTTGAAATTGGTTTGAAAAATTAGGTCAGATTTAAAAGTAAAGATACTCATCTCGCAACAAATCCATTTTAATCATTATAATGATCGTTAAATAATTATGTTAAACTTTCATATATTTTTAAAACTAAAATCTTTTGTTGAACTTCTCATTTTATGAAATTATTGATGCCTAATTTCTATAATACTTGTATTAAAATATATCTAACACGTTGTTTATTTGAAATTGTATGCACTGGTGAATAGAATTCATAAAACGGTAATATAAGATTCTCACATGTTTATTTAAATTTAGTAGAGTTGAATTTTAATTTTTCAATTTTTAGATTGGTATACCTAATTTCATCCCAAGCTTTCGTAAATGGAAACAAAAAAATCATCTCAGCCCACTTATTATTATCTCTACCTATAGTATGGCATAGAACAAAATCATAAGTGTCCAAAAAAAATTATTTTTATCACAAAATTAAACCATAATTTATGAGTAAATCCGAGATAAATTTCTAAAATGGTAGTTATGTTAAGCGACATGTAAATATTGAGTTAAATTTTAAATTTGTCTTTAACATTTTTTTTTAATTATTCTCTTTCTCTCTCCTGAGTTGCTACCTCACTCTATACCTGCTATCCCTTATTTCTTGGTTTGTTCATAATAGTAAAATTTAAAAACCAAATCAACATTTACATATCATTTAACATCTAACGGTACAAATCAGTAAATAACTAACAAAATTACGGTTACAATACGATCGTTTCACAATAAAAAATGTTAAAAATTAATTTATAAATTTCAATTATTAAAAAAAAAAACTAAATTGTTTGAGATGTACCATCTCAAGACTAATTTGAAAGATTACCCGTCAAGAAAATATTATAATATATAATAGACAATATAATAAAAAATATAAAAAACAATATATTATATAAATTATTGTAATAAAATAGTAATAAATATAGGATTTTACTAACTAGTATTTTAAGAACATTAGTTAAAATATAAAATATGTTTTGTTAAGATATATTAAAAAATATATTAACATTTCAAGCGGTAACCGTCCAAAACGTGTCTAGCAAAATGGGTGCCAATTAAAGTTCCAAGACTGAAAAAGAGGCACACTCCTCAATGGTCTTGAATTTTGACCATCTTGACTTGACCCACGTGCTACTACGCATCTATTTCTTTTATATGTGAATGGTTACAGATTTTCACATGTAATATATAATATCGATTTTGCCATATTATTTGTATAGTTGTTAAGTTAAACTATAAAAAATGGGAAATTTTAAATAGAATAAAGACAATGTTTGTTATAATGTGATAAATTAATTTTTTAAAATAAAATTTTGATTATTAGTGTGATAATTTTTCCAGTCATTTTAATTTGTATATTAATTATATGGAATAAAAAATTTGATATTATATATATTTAATGTGTTTAAAAGTATATAATAAAAATTTAATAAATAATAGTTTTTATTATAATTTATAACATTATATATTATAAATATTCCTTTTTAATTTTAATAAAAAATCATTACATATAAATTATATATTCATAAACTTATACATTAAAAAATTGATAGTTAATATAAGAATTTATCCTGGATTCGGAGTCTAGTAAAGACGTGTCTTCCCCATTCCACGCTGTCCACAAAACAATGCGATTATTGACATGTGTTTTCATCCTCTGTTCTTATGAAGGGTTGTTTCTTTCTGTCCACTTGGAAACGTAGGACAGTATTTTAATTCTCTTGATTTTGACATTAACATGAAGAAATATAATTTTAATCAAAACTGAGCTTTTTAGTTAGTTAAATTCTCAAATATAATTTTTTTAATAAAAAACATTGAAATTATTTTATATTAGATTAATTATAGTAATTTAAATTGCGAAATATATTTTGAGTAAATAACTTTAATTTATTTTATTTTTTAAAAAAATTACCAGTGCAAAATAAGGAACGTATTAATCTTTTTAATATTTTAAAGATACATGTGTTTTTTGGGAATTAAAAATTCATATAAAAACATGTAAGAAAAAAATAATAAAACTCGTTATTAATGTATGTAATTGATCTGTCACAATGTATTCTCTCTTCTTCCCGTTTTCTTATTACGCAACAATTTAGAAAGCCTAGGCTAACTTTTCCTCTTTAAAATCAGCTCTTTTAATTTTTAAGCCCACTCACAGAAAAAGATAATGGATGTAAAAATTAATAGTAGAGTGGATTAATCTGAAAATATTTTTGGTGAGTACCTGACACATCGCTCATAATTTAAAAGTGGGAGTCAGATATAGGCTTGTAGTAACCAAATTAAATCAGTCCGTGTAAATTAGACTTATAGCAATAGAAAATGACACTGGTTTTGTGGTTGAATTTGTTTGAAAGCACGAGTCAACCTCTTACCATTTAAAATTGTTCTCACATTTTTTATAGTAACTAAGTATTATTTTAAAATATACTAATCAATTGATTCCATAATAAAATTTCGAGTTTATTTCTATAAGTTTTGTGAATTAATAGTTTTACTCTACGGGCCTAAATCCTGCGTCAGACTTTTATTTGATTTACCTAAATCAGTTTTGAAATTTAGCCATCGTTTAAAAACTTACAAGAGAAAATAACAGTAAAAAATACCAATATTAACGATGTTGGATGGAGTTAACAAAAAAGTTATTTGATCTGTGTTTTGAAATTTAAACAATAACAGAAAAAAAAAGATAGAGAATCAATCCAAAATAAGAAATTAAAAAATCAACATATTAATTTGTCTATTATCAAGTAAATTTAATATTGTTAGTTTTTTATATTTTTAATTTTTGATTTTTATAAACTAATTAGGTTAAATTATTTCAAATTTTTCTTTTACAGTTTTGCTCGAAACTGATTGAACAAAAATTTAAATTTTATGCAAAATAAAAAATATCAAACTTTTCTCGCAAAAAAATTTAATCTTAAAATTTTCTCTCTCAAATTTTAATATTTTCATTTTTAAAATTAATTTGTTTTAAACATATCATAAATATTAAAATATATAGACAAAAGATGACAATACACGGAAGAAAAAAATGATGACAGAACTAAATTTGTTTAATTTTACAAACAGAAGAACTTAATTAGTATAAAGTTTTTAAAAAATAAAACTAAATCATACTTTAAACTGAAGAGATAAACATATAAAAACTAGAAATGTCACCTTTTTTTTTTTTTTCAAAAAGAAAACTATCATACTGCTGAACATTTGAAAGAACCAGAAGCACTGCACTGGGAACTTTAACGTGCTCATAGAATGAATTTTCTGAATATTCAAGTATACTGAGTTTGCAGTGATTTTTCAAGTCATGTCGGATGATGATCTACATTCAATTTTGCTACCTTTTATCTGAAATTGTAGAAATTTAATTACTGCTTTTAATTTCATATTTGTTATATGTATTAATATAAATTAAGATATCTTTAATCAGGCTGCAAGTACACATAAATTTCAAAATCATTCATAGTAACGTTTTCTTTCTAGTCATGTTTCACTGTAACAAGTTCCTATGTTGATAAATGAGTTGCTCAGTTCTTAAAAAAGGAAGAAGAAGCAAAAGTCCAAAGTCAATTAAGTGTGTATGTGATAATTAATACTCCCGTTGTTGTATGCATAGTAATCACTAATCAAAAATCAGGTGGAAAAAAGTGATGTGAAAATTTTATCGGTAGCAGCCGCAATATATTACTCAATATTTTTAAAACAGCACCGATTAAACGGGTAATAATATTCATTTACGATTCAAAAGTTTAATCGTGGGACTGAGGAAATAAAAGTCAAATCAGAATTAATTAATTTTTTAATATTATATATTATATTAAATTATAAATTATATAACATTATAAAGAATAAGTTAAAATAATTTTTAATCAACATAAAAATAATATTATATATTTTACAAAATAAAAAAGTCAAAATACATAATGAAATAATAATATTTTATATGTATGTCTTGTATATAAAATTCTATTCATTTTAAAAATATTTAAATACTCTTTTAAAAAAAATTTAAAATAACAAAATAAAAAAACAATTTTTTTAAAAAATAATTCAATTTATACTTACTTTTAATTATCAATTTGAAAACCAGCCAATTATCTAGATTAAATGGATCAATCACCAGATTTATTATTAGTCAATCAGATCATCTGGTGTGATTTTAAAAATAATATTTTTTTTCTTTAATTATTTTTTATCCATTATTATTTTAAAATACATTATTTATTACTTATTATTATATTGTTGGTTTTGTCAAAAATAAATAATAAAAAGATAAAAATTAATAATAATTTTAATATAAACAAAAATAATAAATATCTTTTTAAAAATAAATAAAACAATCTTAAATAATAAATAAAAAATTCCTAGGTGGGTCTAAATATTTAATGATCATTGCATAATCATTAATCACGAGACAGGGTGTGTGATCTCGGCATGTTAAAGAGTTTGTTGACCATCATAAATGAAACACGAGTTGCTATCAACTTTTTTTTCCCATGTTTTAACATATGTTACTCCTTCCATTTGTTTCTACCGATTGATATTAACTTTAAAAAAAATATTAATTATTATATTTTATATTTATTTATTATTATCAACCATGATAAAGAAAAAAAATTAAACTAAAAACATTTATTATATGTTTTAATATTTATATTTTTTCTTCGTAGAAGGAACAGAATAGTATTTTACAGTCATTTAATTTTCATTTAGTATATATTTAAGTTAATTTCTAACAATAATTCTTTTAGCTTCTTGTAAAATATTTTACGAAGATACTACCAATTAAATAAATCGTCAATGTTCTTAAATTTACAAAACTTTGTTACACTTAATAATTATTGGACAAAAGAAAACAAAGAAAAATGTTTAATTTTTTTTTTCAATAAGGGAAAACCCATAAAATCAAGCCAAGATATCTGGCAAACTTCTAGCCTCGCTCAGAATCAATGTAGGCCAAGAAAAGGGAATTAATTTAAGCACAGTTCCATCCGTGGACACCACAACTAATATGTTCTCAATCTAAAGATTTGTCGCCACACAATAGACAAGAAAAATCATCTTTTCAGATCAATTACAGAGCAGTCCAAATATGATTTATCACGTTTTTATTAGAAAAAAGATAAGCATACATACGAAATAATGAGTACAGATATACTCTTCTTTTTTTTTTTTGGAAATTTAAAAAATTATTGTGACAATTTTAAAAAATGTTATGATAATTTTTCAAAAAATATCTTTATTACGTAGTGTAAACTTGAGTGTTGGAAGATTCCTTATAGTGTGATACCACTTGTCACCAAATAAAAAAAAAAGGACCACAGTGATATTGTCATATATAAAAAACAGGACCCTTAGGCATCCGAGTAGGAGACCAAAGGCAATTTTTGATACCAAATTTAATAAACCTAAGAAATAGGGGTATGAATGTGAGTATGGATAATATATTATTTATTACAATAAAAGTAATTGGTGTTGGTTCAATGAAGCTTACTTTCTTTGACCGCCAGCTCTACGTGGGGATGGTTCTTATTTATGCTATCGTTCAACGAGGAGAAAAGAAATGCAAACACAACCTTTATAAGACACTTCAACTTTCACACAAAACTGAAAAGGAGAATTCAAACCCACCAAGCTTTGAATTCATCAAACAACTCGTGGGTCGATCTTGGACAAAACAAATAAAGTAACCTTGGAAACATTTTCCAAATCGAAGGTGTATTGGTAGATTCGTCGTGGAATTCAACGACTGCTCTCTTCTCTCATTTTCAATATCTTGACACGTTTGAACTTGGAAAGCACGCATACAGTGGAGGTTAATTAATTTTGTCTTCCCCGGACCCTATATATAAGCAAAAAGGGAACCACTGTGATAGACCCATCTCATTTGTTTGTTGTTATAGTCACACTTCAATTACATTCAACGACAATAACATAGCAGAGATATTTCTTGAATCTTCATCATAAAACATCCAAGAACGGTAAATCATTCTCAGTCATGGACTTTCATATCTGTTTCTCTGAAGTTGGAACTAGGATATATGAATTATTATAGTTATGGTTATACCATTGTTTGTTTCATTTCTTTGATTTAAGGCTTCAACAATTCAAAACAGGAACAACTTTTAGTTATAACGATTTTCTAAAATTTTTGGGGGTTATGAAACTTTTTGTGCTGACTTAAAAGTGTGTGGGTATCTACAGCTCTATGGGATTATCACTTTCCTTACTCCAATCTGCTTGGGAAGAAATTGTTAGACATTTTCTCTTTGATCCAACTTTCAACATTAGCTTTGCTTCCAAAGATGGGACTTTGATTTTAAGGGCATCAAGCTTCAAGAAAAGGGAATCGGAAACTAACAATGTTTTGTCAAATGGGTCCAACAAGATGAGCAGTTCAAGCCGATTGAAGGATAACAGACCCCAACGTGTGATCCTTGAAAGAAACCTCTCGTTTGTTCAAGACAAAGAGAACATGGATTGGGATGCTCTTGCAACCAAAGGTGAATTGAAACATAAACCACTGCCTGTGCTCTCTCTGCCTGAAAAAGTGATCTTCTCTTCCCCAAGACCTACCTCTGAGCTTGATGCTGCTGCAACAAAACTTCAAAAATTCTACAAGAGTTATCGTACTAGAAGAAATCTTGCAGACTGTGCAGTGGTTGTGGAGGAGCTATGGTTAGTCTCAATAAGAAGCATAAATAATTTTAGTAGTATATATACTTTTGCTTAAAAAACTTTAAGGCAAGTTAAATATGTTAATTAAGTGTTGAGTTTTATATGATGCAGGTGGAAGGCATTAGACTTTGCTGCTCTTAAACGTAGCTCTGTCTCGTTCTTTGATGTCCAAAAACCAGAAACCGCTGTGTCAAGGTGGGCAAGGGCAAGGACAAGAGCAGCTAAGGTATTCAATATTCAAATAATTTCAGCTTTCTCCAACTTGAATTAACTTTAATCGTTGTCTTGTTCACGTTATTTTATTTGGAGTCTACAAGTTGTTAAGTGCTGACTGCCACCTGTTTTTGGAAAGGTTGGCAAAGGTTTATCCAAAGATGACAAGGCACAAAAACTAGCATTACAGCATTGGCTTGAAGCTGTGAGTCCTTGAATCCGAATCCTTAGTGGCCATTATTCTTGGAAATTAAGTTAATTTTTTAATTTCTGGTGTTAAGTATTAACAATGTCAATTCCTTTTTGTTTGCTTGATAGATTGATCCACGTCATCGCTATGGACACAATCTGCACATTTATTATGATATTTGGTTTGAAAGCCAAAGCACTCAACCATTTTTCTATTGGTAAATTACTGCTCCAAAATATCTATTTCTTCTAGACTGTGGTTATAATGAAAATGGTAAAAAGTTGCCAAGGATAAGGATGGTGGTTTAACTTTTTATTTTACAATATATAGGTTGGATGTTGGGGATGGCAAAGAAATAAATCTTGAGAAATGCCCAAGAAGCACTCTGCAACGGCAATGCATTAAATATCTTGGACCAGTGAGTTATCTATGAACAATCCCACATTTGGTTTCACAAAAACACTTAAACCCTATCTCATATGTAATGTTGTGTATCTCTCTTGTTACCATTGCAGAAAGAAAGGGAAGAATATGAAGTAATAGTTGAAAATGGAAACCTGGTTTACAAACAAGATGGTAGGCTTGTGGATACTGATGAGAAATCCAAATGGATATTTGTTCTTAGCACCACAAGGGCCCTATATGTAGGGAGAAAGCAAAAGGGTACATTTCAGCACTCAAGCTTTCTAGCTGGTGGAGCAACCACGGCAGCTGGTAGATTAGTGGCCCATCAAGGTGCCCTTAAGGTATGAATTTAACGCTACATTAAACAAAATCATCATGACAAAAGTAGTTGTTCTTTTATATCTATCTTAATTAAATTTTGTTAACAGAAGCAAACTTAGTAATTAACCAAATGCTGTTTCATACATTATGTAGGCTATTTGGCCATATAGTGGTCACTACCATCCAACAGAAGAGAACTTCAAAGAATTTATAAGCTTTCTTGAGGAGCACAATGTAGACCTGACCAATGTAAAGGTAAAGGTTTAGTCCTCAGAAGAATACTTTACACGTGTCATTCATCCACTTAAATTATAGGTACCTGAAGTTTGTTTGTTTTGCTTGTTTCTTGCAGAGATGTGCTATAGATGATGATACTCCTTCTCTTATTGGAACTAATTCATTTACTGCCACTAAAGAATCACAACAAACAATGGGTCCTACTCTAACATCTCACACAGGTCCAGTAACTGCAATCAGTGACAATGATAAAGACGTGGCAACGGTGCATAAAAAGGATGATAATGACGCGTTGTTTAACGTGTCCAAGAGGTTGTCTTGCAAGTGGTCCACTGGGGCTGGACCTCGTATTGGATGTGTCCGTGACTATCCTGGACACCTGCAATCAAGAGCGTTGGAGCAAGTCAATTTGTCTCCTAGGCCCACTTCTGTACGCCAGACCAACTATGGCCCAATTCCTTCTCCCAGGCCCAGCCCAAAAGTTAGGATGTCCCCTAGGCTTGTCTATATGGGATTGCCCAGTCCAAGAAACCCAATTCCAGCTGCAAGCTAAACCCAATGCCATTTTCTGACGGAAAATTTGTTAGCAGTCTTTGGTCAAAGTAGAGGACTAGAGTAGCACTTTCTAGAGGCGGCAACTAGTAAATCTTCAGATCATAGGACTAACCACAACTCTTCTCTCATTTCCTTCTTTTTTTTTTTTTTTTGTTTGTTTGTTAAATTGAAGATTCGTTAATTTCTTCAACTCTTGGATTTCATTTCAGTGAAGCACGTAGGGTCCTTCAGCATTTTTGCCTCTTTCTTTTTTGGGAAGGCAAAAATATTCCATTAATTCTTTACTGTATGCGGAGTACAAATTATAAATATTATAAACTCATTTTTTATGGCTACATTATTTATTTGTTTTTGCTTTTTCTTTAGCTTTGTGTTTAGATAAAATATCTTAAAGAGGAAAAATAATTTTTAAAAAAATTTAAAATTTTAATAATTAAAATATTTTATTTAAATATTATTTTGCAAAAAAATTTTAAAAGATTATTTTAATTAATTAAAATAAAAATTTTAAAATTTAATTTTTTTTTTCTAATTTCTCATCTCAAGAATAGTTCTCTTTCATTGTTGTTTATTTGTACTATTTTTTTTATTTCTGTTATCTTCTTTTTTATTGTTCTCATATTTTTTTATAATATTTTTAATATTAAATAATATAATTATATTTTATTATTTTTAATTATCAATATTTATTGAATTATTATTCTGATTAAATATGTTATATAATACAAATATTTATATATCTAAATTTTTTGATAAATAAAAAAAAATTCTATAATATTTAAATATAAAATTTGATATATAATAAAAATTAAATTATTTAATTTAAATAAAATATTTTAAAAAAATTAAAATTCATAAACTTAAAATTTACCATTCAAATAAATAGTTTTAAATATAACAAATTAATTTTTTTTTATCTAAATAATATATTTTTAAAATCAAAATATTTAAATATTTTAAAATATTAAATGGTTGCATCCAAACATAAGCTAGTTGAACACAACTACCTCCCCCAATATTTTAGCTTAATGAAAATTTCAATTTTGAAACTTGTACAGAAAGAAAATGTGTGCTCTGACGTTCTAATGATCCGTGATAAATGATGGATATTAGGCGGGTTCGTTGCTGTAACTTATTTTTATTATATTTTACAAAATTTAATTAGTAATTTTATATATTTAATTATCCTGATTTTATCATCATCTGTGATTTTACCTGACTCAAGCTTTAAAATATCTTCCCAAACCTGTAGTCTCAACAAAAATATAGCTTCTGTCACATCCTAAATAAAACATATATTTATTCCAACTATTTCAAATGAAGTAATATTTTAGCAATATATATATATTAGGAGACATTTTGAGATTTTGGTAAAATATTCTTTTATTTTAGTTTTATTCCAAATAAATACTAAATGCTATGATTTTTAAGTTGGGGGACAAATTTTCATTAGCTACATTAATAAACAATGATAAACTACTAAAATTGTTTTATAATTGATATATTTGTTGTTTTTTTTCTTGATCTTTGTGAAAAAAAAAGTTAAAACATCAGCAAATTGAAATGAAGGAAGTAATATTTTATTGCAGAAATTATTGATAATTCTATCTATAATTGTATGATCATTACATTCTTATAAAACAAGTTCAGTGTTGTGAATTATTATTTGGAAAGGTTTTTAAAGACTTCTCTTCATCTTATTTATCCATTATTAGAGGATAGGATTATAAAATTATAGTTTTATACTTTTCTTATCTCATCAAAGAGGTACTTTTTAAAAATATATTACTTTAATTTTTCTTTTATTTTGTGTGTTGCACAAAATTTATCTGTTTTAAAAATTTTCATAAATTTATTCCAAAATTCTTGATTTTTTTATCCTATTGATAAAATTACCCTTACAATAAAATGTGATATATTGCACAAAATTGGCAAGATAACTTTAAATTAATCATCGTTATTTTTAAGATATGTTAACTTGGGCTTTAAACTTTAAAAGTTTTTAAAAAAAAAGCTTAAATTAATTGTTATGAGTCATAGTTGTCCTAAAAGGGGATTAATATCATCGATAACAGTTCAAAACTAATATACTGTAATCAACAAATGATGAAGATTAATCTAAAAGTTTACTCCGAAACTCTTTCTATGTATTAAACATAACCTAAATTTTATTTTATTTTTTAAATATATTAAAATTAAATATTAAAAATTTGAAAATGTTAGATGCTTAATTGTATGTTTTAAACAAACTAGAGTAACATAAAAAAATTCTAATAAAATTAATTATAATTTTATATGTTAAAAAATAGAAATAATTACTGCAAATTTATCACAACAAAAAATATAAAAAATATTCACATAAACTATTATTTGTTTTTTGAATATAATTTTATCTTTTCATTTTTAATTTTTTAAAAAATATTAAATTAATTTATTATATAAAAAATAATTAAAGTGATTGTATTTTTATTGAATTTTCATTAAAAAATTTAAAATATTTTCTTTTATTTTTAACTTATAAATTAATTTATTTGATTATTTAAATTATTTTTTAATGTTATTTTTAACATTATATATTTTAAATAATTAATATTTCAAAGATTTTCCAAAAAAAATATTCAATTTTTTTAGATTTAATTATAATATATTTAAACAATAAAAAAAACTTTCTTGACACATAGACGAAATTTTACATAACATGTTAAATTTTATATTAAGGATAACATGAAAAAAAAAAGTTTAAAATACAAGTAAAACATATTTATGAGATAGAGAGTTCTATGTAAAATATACAAGGTGGAAGTAAGATTGAAGTTATTTGTTCCCCTTTAGTACGACGATCACAGTCGCTCGATATTAAAAAATAAGATCCCGTTGTACTTATGATTTTTTATTAATTTAAACATTAACATATCTTTTAGAGATACAATAATTTGTATCATTGTTAATTAGAACCGGATTATAAAAAAATGTGATAAAAGAGTCTTCGTTCTTACATTAAAATCTAATAATAACATTTAGTTATCATAAACTACCACACATGTAATAAAACTAACACCCTTATTTTAATCACAATCATTATCACATACACCGATGTGTGATTAAAGTTGCATAAGAACAGCTTGACTTGTTTTTATTTACCTGTATAATGATATTTCGTTAGACAGGTTGTGTTATATATACAATTTAATAACTCAATAACTTAGATAGTTAGATCCAACTTTCTTATAGCTTAAACTTCATTACTCCAACTTAAAAAATTGACACCAAATATTATATTATATGTTATTTTTATCTTAACTTTTTTTTAATGTTTTTTCAAAATATATCACAAAATAAAAAAATTGTCCATATTTAATATTCATTTTTTTTTCACTCACAAGTTAACCGGTCAATCTATTAATTATTTTTTTTTCTTTTGATGTCATTAAGTAACCAATAGATAACTGTTTCAAGTGATGCATTCTTAATTTTTCTAAGTAAAATATTTATTTTGAGCTTATGTATAAAAAAAGCACCCGAAAAGCTGGTTCCGTTGAAACATGGATGTTCCTAATAAAACATGACTGTTTGTGTAATGATATTAATGTAATTTTGATAAAAAAAAAGCTCTAAGAAGCTTTTATATATATTTGTATATGAGAGAGCGAGAGAGAAAAATGACATAAAATAAGAACCCATGCAATAAAACAGGCTAATTCATCAAATTAACTTGCTCAACTCATGATTTTTAATGAATTTTATTCTATATATTAACATATCAACTATCGTTGGCTTCATTTCATCATGCATGCTTAACCATATATTTTTTCTTGGATCATATTGCCCTTTCATCTGGAAACTCTCAACATAGTATTTTATAACATGTTTTATTGCCATTTTATAATGGTTACAACGGTGATACAACAACCATACCTTTAAAAGTAGGGAGTGAAACATTAAATGCCGTACAAATAATCACGATGACCATGCTAATTTTCCAAATAAGGAGAATAAAGGAATCCATTCAATATGAGTTTGTTATAAGATGGGATTCTCCTTGGATTAATTATATGAGTTTTAAGTAAATGACAACTATGTAAGTGATGTCTCTACGATGGGAATGGGCAGTATTTTGAGATAGTAGGAAAGATTAGGTAACTGGGCTTTGCATATAGTATGAGTTTTGGAGACCATTTCATGGTTGAGTAGTTGGTACTATTTTATGGCCTGCATCTAGTTAGGAGTATGGGATTTCGATATGTTATTTGCGAATCAAATGCCTTGGAATTTCGATATGTATCCATTCTTCCTTGCTTTTGACTTGCTTCAAAGGATAATCCTCTTGAAGCCAAGTCTTCAGTTGCCACATTACTAAACAAAGGATTAATCTAGTAATATTATAATTTTGTTTGTTTATACATTAAATTTTCAGTATTGTTAATATTAACTTTTAAAGTTGATTTAAAAAATAAATAATTTTTTGAAAAAAATATTTATTATACTATTATATTTTAATATAATAAAAATTTATTCTTATTACATATTTAAAATCAATCTTAAAAATAAGATTAATATTTTTTATTAATTTTTACATTTGTTTCAGGATATCATATTATTTATTTTTCCTGTTCATTTTAAAGTGCAATGTGAAAAAAAGTTATTGATAATATAATTGTCGAGAAAAAAAAAAAAAAATACTAGCCAATCCAAGGTCTCCTAATAGACAAGAGAGGAAAATGATTGAGTTACGCGTAATTGGGTCACGTGTGGATTACGGCGAATGATGGTAGAGGATGATGGATAAGTCACGTGATGGGGGGTCCCAGTGTGCGAATAGCCTGTGTGTCCCCACCTACAGCAAAGGAAGTTGCGCCACGCGTAAACAACACGCGTGGACATGCTTTTCCAAGCCAAAAAATAACCGACGGTTGCAAGAGAGAGGTGTGTGTTGCTGCTTCCATTTCATAATTTCCATCCCATAATGCAAGAGAGAGAGAGAAACACCACACCACACCGCACCGCACCACACCGTATCATATCCATTCCATCACGCCTTACGCTTTCTTTCCTTTTCTTCCAAATTCTCCTTTTCCTTTAACCTAACCCTACAATTATCACCCCCTCAAACACCATTAACACAATCACAATTACCCCCAAATTCCTCACCCTAGATCTCTTCCCTCCCTCCCTCCCTCCTTCTCATATTCTTCCGTTATGTTTTTTTTCGATTCATGAATTCCGGTCATGTATGGCATTTAGTATTTTCCCTTTTCCGAATTAGGGGTTGCGGCTAGCTTAGGGTTCCAAACTTTATCGCTTTGAATGGAACCTCGTGTTGGGAATAAGTTTCGGCTGGGTCGGAAGATCGGTAGCGGTTCCTTTGGGGAGATCTATTTAGGTTCCTTTTCTTTTCTTACGCTGATTCCCCCCCCCCCCCCCCCCCCCCCCTTTTCATAATTTGCCTTGTTTTCACGAGTTTGTTCCTTGTGCAGGTACTAATATTCAGACTAACGAAGAGGTCGCAATTAAGCTTGTAAGTCTTCATCAATTGGGTTTCGGATTTAATTCCAGTTTCTGTTATTTCTTTTTATTTTTATTTTTTGCCTTCGTTTGTTTATTCGAAGTCTGAAAGGAAGGACAAGTTGTCAGTTCTTTTTTATACTTGTTAATTTCTGCTATGAATTCATCTGGATTCGGGAATGGATATTTTGGAAAGATGGTTGCCTGCGAAACTGGTTCCTGCTTTGAATTATGTGCAAGGGGTTGTTGAATTTGGCTTTAAGTTGTAGTTTTATCTGGCATTCTGAATGACCTCAATGTATGCTTGCATTCTAGATGTCTAGTTTCTGCACTGTGCTTATGAGCTTATTCCCGCTTCCGTATTTCTGGAGGGTGACAGAATATTTGCCTGTGAAAGATATTTGACTGTTTAGAAACCACTTTTTTTGCATTTTAGAGCTTTGTGACTGGCAATTATTAGCCAGCACCAAGTTTTATGAAATTGTATCACATGGATAGGCGATGTAGTTGTTCTAAGTTAGGTTGTATCCCATAAGTAACATGCTCTGTGGACTGGTTACAATGTTTAATGAGCTAGAGCTGCTGTTTTGATGCCTAGATGTACTGCAATGCAAAAATTAGTAAGGGTTCTAGCATTTTATACGATGGAATGATGGATGTTGGTAAAGAAGTCAGCTCAAAAGATTGGGGGAGGGGATAAAAATGAAAGATGCGGTGTTTATTCAATCAAATCCTCTCACTCCTCAGCAAATATTTACATTTTCCAGCCTATTCAAGATTCGTGCATTATTTTGAAGGTTTTGGGTTGGGGATTGGATTGGAATGGAAAAAATGGCATGCTAATATGGCTTAACATTATGTCAGGAAATCCTCTTTTTGTAACTTGTTAAGCCAGGGTTTCAACCTGAACTTTGCTACTAATTTTGGAATTTGTTTGTTAAATAGTCACTGAAGTATTGATATCTTCAAGTGTGCTAGAGCTGATTTTCTTATTCATTCTTTCTGTTCCTTGTTGTGCTTTAAATTAGGAAAATGTCAAGACAAAGCATCCTCAATTGCTGTACGAGTCCAAGTTGTACAGAATTCTCCAGGGAGGAAGTAATGACTGTTCTTATATTAGTTGTTTATTTTTCTTTTGTATTCCCTTTGCAGTTCTTGCAAGGAGCATAGCCCACATGTGGTAACTATGTCATTCGTAATTTATATTCAGTTGTGACTCAAGTTTGGTTTTGGCAGTTGGAATTCCAAATGTCAGATGGTTTGGAGTGGAGGGAGATTACAATGTTTTGGTGATGGATCTGCTTGGACCTAGTCTTGAAGATCTATTCAACTTCTGCAGTAGAAAGCTATCACTCAAGACTGTTCTCATGCTTGCCGATCAAATGGTAGGTCCTGGTTAACTTTGTAAACCCTCTGTACACACACATGCTTAAACTTTTGCCCTTACCATTTTTTCCAGAAAAAAAATAACTTTTTAAATATTTTGTCCAGATCAATCGGGTTGAGTTCATTCATTCTAAGTCATTTTTACATCGGGATATCAAACCAGATAATTTTCTGATGGGATTAGGAAGGCGTGCAAACCAGGTGGGTTAATGTTGTTAAAATGTAGACTTTGGACATATTGCATGTTCTTATATGGAGGTATTTAATTCATTGATGTGCATGTAGGTTTATGCTATTGATTTTGGTTTGGCTAAGAAATACAGAGATAGTTCAACCCATCAACATATTCCTTACAGGTATGAAGATTTAGTTTTTTTGCAGTAAATGTGGTACTTGTCTAGGTTATTGCTGTTAAGGCCATAATGGCATAGTAAAATGACCATAACCTAATTTGAAGTACATTTATGCCATGGTAATTGTAACTTGTGAAGTTATCATATACTGAGCAGCTTCTGTATGAAAAATTAATAAAGATTAGGGAGGGTATGTTCTTATGACTTTAATGAGAGTACAGGGGGCCATTTCTTTTGAGAAAAATGTTTTCTATTTTCATTTTTAATTGCAAAAATACCATCTTGTTTATATTTTCGTTCCTATTTTCAAAGATTTGTATAGGAAATAATGAAAACAATTTATTAAACCAAACAGATCCATATCAAAGAAATTGTGGCTGTTATAGTAAAATGTAAGGCTGAAATTTACACAACAACGGAGGTTAGCTCCTTTGTCCTTACAAGACGATAAAAGAAAGAGCTCAGAAAAAGAAAGGAAACACCTGTGGAATTCTGCAGAGAATGAAACACCACCCAATACCAATACCCAAACCAATTTTCAGTAATTGTCCACCTCTAAGTCTCTATCCCAACCCTCCTCTAGATCGGTTCGCACACTCTTCATGAAGGATTCTAGAATTGCCTCAAGCTGTCCACTCCCCGCATTCCCATAACTAACCCATCATTTAGTTGCACCTGGTTTCTTATGCTTGCCCCATTTTGCAGAAGTGAGTTCTCAACCTTCCTAATTTTTGACCTTTTAGATTATTTTAGTGGCATGGGCCTATCAACATACCATTTAGTGGCAGTCATACCACTGTAGGTATATCAACAATCTGGAAGTTGCTGGTATTTTTCTTGGCATTCACCCTAGTATGACGAAGGCTCTGTTTCTGAATGCCAAGCTTGCCATAATTCCATTTACCATATTCTAGCCGGAATTTGTGACTTCTGGCTGCAGCTAAACTGGGATTTTGACGAGAACTAGGGTATTAAGTGGTGTACTTAAAAGAAGTTCTGGGCTGTTTGAATTTAAACTCGTCACATGGCTATCTAAATTGAATTGATTTCTATAATTCCTAATTTATTTAAAATTTGGTATTTAACTAGCTAAATGCCAAATATGATATATCATATGATTAATATTGTTTAATGCTGCAAACTGAGCTAAAAATCACTGTCTGTAAAAAGTATTTAAGAAATAATAATGAAGGAAAAACTGAAGGGTGGGAGGAGGTTAAAGGAGACAGAGTATTGACTTTTAAGTTTGTTGACATAAAATTCTTGTTAACCCACCTCTAGGCTCAATTCTTACTTTGTGTATTAAGTGGATTGTGATATCATATATTCTTGGAGGGTTCCTGGCTCTGGCATACAAGTGTAATGTTATTTTGCCCAGATGAGATGCGTAAAGCTTGAGTAAGGAAACACTTAAACTTGTTGCCCAAAAAGAATATTCTCAAGTTTGTTGAGGTGTAGTCATAGAATATCCTAATACATTCTTGTATGTAGGAATTCTATGTATCCTGAAATTATGGTCCTGCCTGTGCATGCAAATCCTGTCTCCAATATTTCCTTGTAGATTGCACCATTCATTTTGCAGATGACTTTTCATTTTGTGTTGATATCTTCACTTGATTCTTTAAACATAATTTACCTGATACATAGGTGGTGAGAAGTGCATTATTTGTGCATATTATTTTTACACTTCCATTTATTCGGGTTTCTAATTTCTAGGCTCAGGTTATGATTTCTGTAAATAATGTCATTAATATTTCAGTAAATATTTGGGTAGACTGGTACTGTTTGTATATCAATTTATTTTGTGATATGTGTAATATATTCTGTCATTAATACTGCAGGGAAAATAAGAATTTGACTGGAACTGCCAGATATGCTAGCATGAATACTCACCTTGGCATTGGTATGTGTTATTTCATGATTCTTCACTGACATTAGTATAATGAGTGGTTAAATTTTGTTATCTAATAGATACATGTTGCTTCTACTTCTCTGGTCATTGATGCTTAGAGCAAAGCCGAAGAGATGATCTAGAGTCTCTTGGTTATGTTTTGATGTACTTCCTGAGAGGAAGGTGATTATAGCTATCTACCCTACTTTGGTGTCTGCCACTACTATTTATTCTTTGTCTAATTTGTTTTTTTTTTTTGGCTAGTCTTCCCTGGCAGGGACTTAAAGCAGGAACAAAGAAACAGAAATATGAGAAAATCAGTGAAAAGAAAGTTTCTACCTCAATTGAAGTAAGTTAAATACAAGTCTTTTTTCAATGTATATATTATGTGCTTTTTCATGATTACACTGAGAATTTGTTGCTTTTTCCAGGCCTTGTGTCGAGGTTATCCATCAGAATTTGCATCTTACTTCCATTACTGCCGGTCATTAAGGTTTGATGATAAGCCGGATTATGCTTACCTCAAAAGGATATTTCGCGATCTGTTTATCCGTGAAGGTTTGAAAATATTCTCATGTAAAAAGGACCCTGTTTGCCTCACTTCTCATGTTTATCTAGTGTATACTTCCTCTGATATTAGGACCATGGCTTGGAATTGCTTTTCTTATTAACTTTTCATTTGAACAGGATTCCAGTTTGATTATGTGTTTGACTGGACCATTTTGAAGTATCAGCAATCACAGTTAACCACTCCTCCAGCACGGGCTATTGTGAGCTTTTTTCTTTTTATTTCCCCCTTTGGGACTATCTTGTCGTCTGCAATGGATGAAACTCTGAGATGCTTGCTTTTATTTAGGGTCCTAGTGCTGGAACCAGTTCTGGAATTCCACCGGCTATTACCAATGCTGATAGACCTACAGGTAGTTTATTCATGTTCCCTTGTAGTGTCATAGGCCTTTCATATTTTTCTCTGTATGTTCCTTTATCACAATGCAGTTCAATAAACTTATTTCTTAAGTGTATAATATCCTTTATATTCATGTAACCATGATTTTCTAGCGTACTATTAGATGTGATCAATCTTTTTTTCCCTTGATATTTTCTAAATTTAAATATTTTTATTCATTCTACATAAATCATTGATTTTAAGCTATCTCCTATTTCCCACTGTTGCTTTATTATTACTTTAGTTTGTTTCTCAACTACCAACTGATTCAGGTTTGCATTAGCATGTCTCTTGGAATGTTTTACCATATTAGATGGTATCTAGATAGCTTTTGATCTACTTGGTGTCTTGCCATGTTTCCTGTCTTTCACAGGAGGGGAAGAAGGGCGACCTCCTGCTTTGGTTTCAGTGGATTCCTCAAGGCGCAGAATGTCAGGGCCCATTTTAAATACTGTAAGTTTCTCGAAGCTGACAGGTTCAGTTACCAATATGGTGATTAAGGATGTTGTGCTGAGTTTTCTTTCTAGAGGGCATGGTTTAAATGTGGTTTCTTTTCCAAAATCAGATTATTGTTATGGATGTGCAATCACAATTAGCTTTACTTTTGCAAACTCAATAATTGCCTTATCTGCGAACTTGCAGTTATCAACTCCCAATGTCTTGGGTCAGTCAAGTGGATCAAGGCGAGTTGCTGTTTCAAGTAGCCGCGATGCATTTGTTGGTGCTGAGTCAGATGTTCGTGCTCGTACTGCTGAGGCTAGCCCTGGAGCAGCACACAGAATTTTAAGTGGACAAAGAAGTTCACCAATTGGATCTTCTGATCCAAAGAGAGTAGTAGCATCTGGGAGAAATGCTTCTCATGTAAAAAATTACGACACTGCACTTAGGGGCATGGAGGGTTTGCAGTTAGAGAATGATGAGAGGACCCATTATTAATTTCACACCTCACCTAGTGAATTTGTGAGTTGATAGGCACTGCCGAAGTTGCTTATGTTACTAAGTTGAGCTGTGAGGAAACTTGGATCTGAACTTGAAATTCTGGGTTTGTATTCTTAACTCATCTGCTCAAACCGATGAAGCTGAGAAGCTGAAATAATTTGAGCTAAACCAGGGATTGTGCTTGCTGTAAAGCTCAGGTTTAATTGGCACTTCGCTTCTGGCTGGAACTCCTAAGTTTTATAACATATTTTCCTGTGAGTTATTATATTGGTTTACCAGATGTTTACAGTTTCACGTAGCCCGCAAATGTCGAAACTATCAAATACCAGCAAAAATGTTACTAGCCATTGTACTCTTGTTGGATAAGCTTCCCTTAGCATCCACGATGTAAGTGTCTTGAAATTATTTTGGTATTAGGAACTTGAAATGTTCTACCTTGCGAGGTTCCTTTCAAAGCTTAAATCATAGTATCTCTGGTTTTTCCCAGTTATTTTGATTCAATAAATTTGTATGCATTTTATTTCGATCTATGAAAAGGTTTTCATTAAATTGGTTTGATCGGTTTTCTCATCATGTCTGGGAATGCTTGTGCTCCTTTTATTTACCTATTGATGGAACCAGACTTGCTTAGAATATGCTTGAATTTACATCCATATCCAATTGGATCGACATTTTTTCAACACAATGTGAGTAGCCTGTGCATGTCTGTTTTGGCGTCTAGAGCAGAGAGGTAAGATGCGAGTTCAAATTTATAGAACATATTATCAGTAGCGTTCACTCAAACGTAGATTCACCTGAAACAGATGGTAATCTAAACATGCATGGATTTTGACTCACGTTTACTTGTTTTCAATGTGAAACCAAACATTTATTTTACTTGTTCAATTTCCTTATTTTTGCGGTTGTGCATTCCCGTTATCTATTTCAATTCTCGTTACCTAAATATATCGGATTTAAAATCAGATCGTACGAAATTCAAAAAATGGTACTTGTTTGCAGTGGGACTATATTTATCTATATGATTTGGTTATCTAGCAATTCTTTAGAAGATTTCGTCGTTAAGAAAATTATGCATATATTGTATGATTAACCTGTAGCAACTTGTCTGTTAGGTAGTTTACTCAGGTGCAAACGTTTGATATAGTAGCCATTTGTTATTAGAAAAGCACATGCTTAGCCCATAACTTGTATCCATCCATTGACCTGCAAGTAAATTTGGGAGTTGCTTTTTGCATCCCCAATTTTTACTTTTCACACCCCCTTTCATTTTTGGTAAAATTAAATACCAAAATTGCCCTTCATTTTTATTATTCGAACTGAATTTAATAAGTTTCCGGAAATAATTTTTCGGAATGAATTGAACTTCCAGAAATGCTTTTCCAGAATAGATTTATTAAACTTCCGGAAATACTTATCCGGAGAGTTATTAAACTCATTTCGAAAAAGATCTTCCAGATACACATTTCCGGAAATGTATTTATTGCATTACGGAAACGTGTTTCCGGAACATCCGAAAATTTATTCATTGCGTTACGGTCATTGCATTACGGAAACGTGTTTCCGGAATATCCGAAAATTTATTCATTGCATTACGGAAACGTGTTTCCGGAACATCCGAAAATTTATTCATTGCGTTACGGAAACGTATTTCCGGAACATATATTTACACTTCTTTCACGCAACATTTTAAAAATTCATATTTTCATTCCGGATACGTCTTTCTGGATATAATGAATACAGCTAAATTTACAGGGATAATTTCGTCTTTTTACGTGAGAGGGGGTGCGAAAAGCAATATGAGGGGGTGTAAAAAGTAACTCCCGTAAATTTTGATGCTTTGGTTTATGATGGGTAAAAGCAAGGCATGCGATATTTGTTGTGAATGTAGCCTTTTCCATTTTACGAACATATTAATTGTTCCGTATAAACTTGAACTTCATTTGGACTCTAGAATCGCTATTCTTGACCTCACCTGGATTATAGGCGTAAACTGAATAGGTTTATCATCATAGCTTGAATTGGAGAAACATAGGCCTATTGGTCACGTCGAATGTGATCTTTGGTAGAAATGAGGGCAGGCAAATGTCAAGAGCATAAAACAATCCTAATTTGAATTTGATATGATCTCATGGTGCAAAGAACATGTTTAATACTCCTGCGACTAGCACAGTGTGGACTGGTCACTTAGATATTTTTTTTTAGTTTTGAATAGTATTAGCCAAGGGTTGTTAAGAATGCAAATATTGACAGTGAGCATGCTGAGTTTAATGTAATGGATCAGATGGAAAAAAAGAGACCTATACATCCTAGTCGTAAAGGTTGGTCAGAAATGAAGCTACCGAGTTCTTTGCTGAGACTGAGATGGGGCTTCCTGTGATGATTTATATTTGGGTATTCAGCTGATTATCAGACACACTAATGTATGCTTGGGAAAGATTTGTTTTGATGATTATTTTAAAAAAAGCTGTGAAATGTACTGCTAATTTTTGTGTACATCTTTTAGGAAATCAACTTGTAATCTTTAATTTTTTTTAAAAAAAATTATTTAAAATAGTAAAATTTTGAAACTCATAATGTAGTTGAACTTTATTTTTCATTTTACCATTAATAATGAATTATTTCAAAATCAAAACTATTTAGTACAAATAACTTCATATCCATTTTTACAATTTTATCATAAAAAATAATTTTCTATACAATAACAAATATAATAACTTATTTTAAAATCAATTTTTACCAAATATATTTAAATACAAAAATTTATTTTATATAATCAATTATATCTGCAATCAGTTACAACTATACTTGATTATTGTTATAATCTAATTTTTACCATTAATCCAAACACACTATTAGTTGGTTTCATTGGTGAAAATCCTAACATCGCAAAGCAGGTTATAATAGTATTTGCCATGTACGCAATGCAATCTAGAATTATATGCAAGTCCTATAACCTGGTTAGTAAACTAGTTACTTGATACCCCGATACGAGTGATTGCGCAGCTAGAAAAAAGCATACATATGAAATACTTTTGCTTAAATTATGCAAACAAAGGAAGAGCCATTCAAAATTTTGGTAGATAAGGAAAATTAATCACTTCAACACCAAATCAATTTCACCTGCCAAAATTGCCTCGAGGTTCTATGGTCTACAGGGTTGTTAGCAAAATGCTATTTCAAATACAATTACTCCCTCAGTATGCATCATTGAATGAATAGTGACTTGGGATTTCCTTCTCTAAACTGAAGACTTCTTGGAGAAGTCGATAAGATGTTACCTCTAAAAGCAGCATGCAGCATGCAGCATCCAAATGTTTCTTCCTAAGCAGTATCATCACTATCCTGGGGGACCTCGAAACTCAAGCAATTTAAAAGTAAAATTAAAGTACATCAAAGAGGTTCCTCCTCCTAGCAGCCAAACGTTCATCATTTTTTGGATGAGGGAAAATATAAATCATGGTTGAAAAAAGGGAAAAAAAAACTATTGGAAGTAATGAGTATTGATATGTATGGACTTAATTGTTGTCCAAATTATAAATGACTACTATAAGTGTCAGTCTAGAACTAGAAGGAAATGAAACTCCACAAGCACCAGAGTTAGAAAAGTAAGTCGCAGTAATAGATTTCAACGAGTAAGCAAGCATGGTGATTACACTCTTTACAGAAACCAAAATGAACACATGAATCACAATTCCTCTTCCACATTACATTCATTATGTGTACTTCCAGCCATGGAAATAAACAGTAACCGGCAAATAAACAAAGGCAAATAATTATTCATATATATATAAGACACCCAGCTGAAAGATTCTGATTTTAATAAGAGATTCAAGGGCAGTATTGGAATTAGTTGCCCTTAATATGACGAAGAAGAAGCTTAAAAATAGTTACCAGCCATAGACAACTCTGTTGCATCTGTCCTTGAGCCACTTAAAACTCTTCCTGAGAGACCCTTTAAGCTTACCTTCCACAGCATAAACCTTGTAACTTGCGACCCTCTTTTTCCGTTGCAATTCAGGATCGGTAAAGCTCCAACTTTTTGAGGAGGACCCATTTGTGGACTTGCCTTTCTTGAACTTGACATCATTATTTCCCATCTGGGTTTGTGTTGGATGAACAGAGGAAGCATAGGAGGCACTGTAACAACGGAGATCTTGCATGCCATGTACACCACCACCACCACCACTACCTCCACAGTAGCTCTCTAACTGCATCCTTCCATCACCGTACGATTTGGATCTGAAGTCTTCCATGTTTGCAAGTCTCAAGATTTAATCTTTTTGCAAAAGGGTGTGTTTTTATCTCTTTCTGTAGCTAACAGCAGCAAACCATGTTTTTCACCGATGAATTTCTCATTTCTTAATCGACAATATGACTCAGTCTGTCTTGGAGGGGCGCTGACTACAATGCTTTTGCGTCGGTGGTTATTATTTTTGCAAAAATAAAAACATAAAAATGGTATTATGAAGCGTGGAGGAACATACCAATCAAAATGAGCCACGCAATAAGCGTCACGTGACAAGCACGCCGTCGTTTAATTGGACACTTGGGTGGGGAGTCCGAATTGGATCATGTGCTCCTACTCCTGCTAGTTCATTGGGTACCCCGTTTAGTTTCAATTCAACTTCAGGAAATTTTATCAACAAATTATATTCATATCCAAGTTAATGAAAATTTGCTTGTGATTCTTTTTATTTTTTAAACCTTACACAAAAGTTCTTAATTTATTTAATAATATAACAATGTATTTTTATTATTAAATAATTCATTTTCTTATATAATTATACAAATAAAAAATATAAAGAATAGAAAAATATAAATTTGATTAAATCTCAAAATATAAATATAACTTGCTCAAAATTTATAAATGTACACCCCAGATGTATCTAGCCAAAAGATTATAGAAACAATAAAAATATGCAAGGAAAAAAAGAAGAATAAAAAATGAGAAAAAAATAAATACATAATAATTAATACTTTCTAATATACCGTGACTCGTCAGATTATCAGTCACCCTCTTTAAAACCTTACAGGTGATACTTATCATTTAACTTGAAGGTATAATACCTTATACTTGATCATACAAACAAAAACATTAAATAAATTTTTTAACTGTATAAAATAACTGATAAAAGAACAGAAGTAGTAAAAATATTAATAACCCAGAA
The DNA here is from genome assembly GCA_037954105.1 of Canavalia gladiata. NCBI lineage: Eukaryota > Viridiplantae > Streptophyta > Magnoliopsida > Fabales > Fabaceae > Canavalia > Canavalia gladiata. Next base: position 36,939,670 of record CM075662.1, on the reverse strand, counting down.
GAAACTAATCAATAAACCTGTAAAATTTAAGGAAGAGTGCCACGTTTTCAATTGAGAAATTTTGATAAGCGTAAAATTGCTTTTGGGCTGTTCGATCCGCGGCAAAATCAGCGCACAGAGGGGTATCTCGGTCCGATGTTCAATGCAGTGGCGGTTCAACCGCTTTCCTTTCGGTCAGCTGCCCCTCAACCGCTTAAGGGGACTTGACCGTTAAAGAGTTCACTGTTTAATAATAAAGTAGTTCTCAAGAAGTCTTCCTCTGCCATCCCTTGCATAATAGCGTTTCTGTCATTCTTTCACAACGGAAGTAATAAACATGGGTTTTCAGCTTCGGAAAAAATTAAGTTCTAAAGTGTGATATTGTCTGGAAAAGTATTAGATACAGAAGAAACCAAACACAGCCTGAACTAATTTCCATCAAAGGAAATTGGACAAAGAACTCTTGCAGGTTAGTGAAGTTTTCTGCTACGAGCAAAGTACTCTTTTTCAACATCCCAAGCATCCCTTTTAAGTTAACATGCTAGTGGAGCACAAACAATTTACATCTATGAAGAAATAAATATATTGAGCATAAACAATTTACATCTATCCCTCCACTAATGAACATTTCACAGAAGCCAGTTACACAGTTCCATGGAATGCCAGTGCATTGCTCTCAAAATTGCATATATTGATACAGTTGCCAGAAGAGTGTTGGTAAGTACATAGATCAAGACGGGAATTAGACTCGTGAAGTGGCAAATCACATGGAGATCCTCCAGAGCAGTCACTGTCATGATATATGAGAGTACCCGAAGAAAACAAAATTGACCAAAGCATCCACATCAATTGTACACTGAAAACTCAAATGAAAACTGAAAAGCTCATTCACATGCACGGTTAATAACGTAGTGCTAGCTTTGGTCAAGTTTACTTTTGCTGTTCATCAGTTCGTGGTAGTATAGCAGTACACACATAGGTTGACCAAGAATACAGAACATGAACCAAAAAATCATATTTCCGACCTGGCATGAAGAAAATAACAAATTAAAAAACCAGTGAATCGAATTCAAGATGGAGTTATAATTATGATCCGATATGCTTAAATAGCAGACGTACCATTGAGTTTCTGAATTTATTTTGTAGATAATTAGTGATCAAGACCAAAGGAACCTAGAAAGAAGGCATTCCTAATAATGTCAATTGAACCAAAAATATGAATGATATCATAATCATTAACTATTCCAAACATGACAATGATTCATATGTTTGGCCAAAAAAGTGGAGAAGTTTGGTTTCTTAAGAAATTTGGTTTGATTTTAGTCTAAAATACATTAGTTAAATAATAGCAGATGGGCAAACAGAAGTATAATACTACAATTTGGTTTCACCTGAAGCATAATTCCAACAAAAGCCCAAAACTTGAAAATGTGGCAAGGAACAGCAATGCACAGCTGCACTCAGATGAAGAGAAATCATGAGAAAAATTACTAATCTCTTTTATAATAAAATTATCAAATTATTTATATTTGTCATGTACTTCTTTTAGGAGGAATAAATGACAGGATTCATTGAAAACATAATTACAACATGTGCACAGATATGATTCTCAGCTAAAGAAAGCATCCTTAAGTAAATCTAGAGAAATTTTGGTGCCAAAATTAATATTGCAATAGCACAGGTAGAAATTAGAAAATTTAACAGTCCGTTAGAATTGCCATGTCAGTTCATTCTAAAATATACAAACTGTAGCATCTATACATGCCAGGCTACAAGTCACAAGGTATTCGATATTTCTAGCATATCAGTCACCACTTTGTATCAACAGTTCAAGAATAAATTAATGCAACTTTATTCCCAACTTCAATCAGTGTAGCATGCCGACAACCACTCAAGCAGAACAACCATTGCGACATAATACCGAAAGAGGAAGAGAGAAGGATATACAGAGAGAAATGAACAACAAACCTCATGGAGCAAAGCAGAAACCAGAAAGGAAATTAAAAGAGCAACTCCCTGTAGAGCGATGAAATTCAAAATCATAAATATATCTAGAACTCAAAAAAATAAAATACCATTAATGTTTGACAAAAGAACTAATCCAAATATCAGCAAATGAGAAAAAACTATGCTGACATGAAATTGTTGATAACAAAGACCAAGGAAAAAAAAATCACAGATATAGAACATGTGGAGAAAAATTAATGGAGCTCCTTTGCAATTCTTGTTCATGCGAGTCTACAAGCAAATGCATGTTTAAGCATTCCAAAGTCATTTATCTGAAACGACAGAACAGAAGATTGGGAGTTTAATTATTTTCTATCAATTGAAAATCTATGCATATCCAAACATACAATTAGTAAGAAAGCCATATCAGCAGTGTCTGCAGGATGTATATATTGAAATTTGCAATTTAAATCCCAATTTGATAACCTTGGTCAAGATTTAAAGTTTCTTCGAGTTACATAATCACTTCATAAAGTCATGAGTCTTAAAAAACTCATGACTTTTATGTTTTAATCTTGACTCTTCATGATAAGATCTAACAGTCAACGACTCAAAACTTTTTCTCTTACTCATAAAAAACCACTCTTATTTGAAATGTAATATATACATATATATAGAGAAGAGAGATTAAAATACTTTAAGAGTAACTCATGTTAAAGTTACTCTACTCAATATCTCTTTTAAACAGTTGAATTTCATTGATCTAACTCTTAAATTAATAGATTCTATTGTGTAGATCATGTTTACTAAATTTTATAAAATTTGAAAGAGATTTGGTACTTTATTAAATAAATTCAAATTAACATATATTAAAAAAAGTATATTATCTTTTAAAAATAAAATTATATAATGAAGTATCAAATCCTTTTCAAATTTTATGAACTTTTGTTAACATAATCTACACAATAGTATCTATTAATTTAACAGATGGATTAATAAAATTCAACCATTTAAAATAGATATTGAGTTGATCTCACCTCATGTATATACATATGTATAGATAACAAAACCACTAACATTATGAAAGTCCAGGATTCGAACCCCATAGCTATTCATATTGTACCTGATGTAACATTTAATTCAACAATGTTAAATGTGACCATCTAGCAACTAACAGGAGGATGCTTGATTACCTTCGGTATACCGCTCCTTAAACATGGAAAATATAGGTGGCGGATCATCCATTTGTGAACAGGCTGCAATGTGAAAGAATCCACTCAGTCGTATACTAATGGTAGAACTACACTTTCAGTAACAGATGGAAAATTAAGCATAACAGATGGCAAAAAGCCATAACTTCTCTTTCTTCCTTTTGTTAAAATACCCTCAGAGTTGTCAACCATCATTATGCACTGGTGGGATAGTTATATTAAATATATTTATGTTCACTAGAATTTCATCCCGACAAAAGACCAGCCTATCATTTTTCAGATCAAAATAAGAAGGAAAAAATTCAATTTGTTCATCAAAATACGTCTGAAAAAGAGACATACCATATTCCACATCCTCCAATACTGATGGAAGCAGCGGCAGACACAGCACAGATCCAGCCAACACAGATAAGTCATGAATTCTTTTATTAACAACTGAAAGTACTGCAAGCAAACAACTAAATACCAGGACAAAGAACTTACATCTTCAACAGTTTTGGCATTCCACCAATCCTTGTAGAATTCACGGTCACCAAATCGAAGAAGCTCTGCCAGTATATTTAACCTACATTGCAACAGACACCCCCGAAGGATAAGCTGCCTCAAATATTAACAAAATCTTAAAAAATCAAAGCTGAAAACTTTTTTCTAATATCCACAAATAAGACATGCAGATCAACACTAATGCATGCACAAATAGATCCTATTTTTTTAATAGTTTTATTAAAGAGAATAAAAAAGGAGCATTAATGAAGAATAAAATATCCTCACTGGCAAAGGAAAAATACACAAATTCATCAATAAAATAAAGCTAAAAAATCCCTTTGTATGTCTGTCAAGAGTCTCACTTAAATTAATCATTAGTGGTGCATAAAAGAGGCCATATAGCTAATTTTACATCTTAAGGAGTATACACTCCAGACAACAATAGTGAGGGTGTCCAGGAAGGTGGATATCATTTTGTGGATGGCTTGAAAGACTAATCAAACACAGACAGAGTTGAAACAGAATTGTCATCATCAGAAAATTTCCAGGGTACAGAAGTCAAGGCATTAAATGCAACTACAACTATTCAATTTATGGCAAGTGAAGATAATTTCATGCTTATGAGAAACACACACAACACATGTTGAACCAAACAAGAGATGGAATACCAAAGGTGGAAAAAGCAGTAGAACATGCAGAGCCACACATATAAATTTGGAACTGAAAGCTTCAGAACTCTCTCGAGGGCATAAAGAAGGTCTCCCTTCAAAGGATGCTGTGAATTTCGTACAATAGGATTAATGTACTGCAAAATTATGGTCAAAGCAATGTCAGAATTCGTATAGAATTGGTGAAATAAAACTCAAGAAAAAATATCCGGGGGGAAAAAGGTTGAAATGAACACAAATTATTAACAGGTACTACTTACTTGTTCTATTATAAATCCCATCACTCCATTAAATATTATCAGCTTGACAAGTTGCCGAAACACCCAACCCTTTCGAATATAAGGTGTGCGAGGATAGCTTGGCTAAAAAGGCAGTTCATAAAACAAAATACATGTGGGTGAAAATGTGAGAAATTTGGCTCTCAGGAAAAAAAATGTAATCCACGTGGAGATACATTTATGCAGGAAAATGCAAAATAAATGAAATGCAGAAGCCTACTTAAAGAAACTCCCAAGCATCATTTCTGCAACTTAGGATAAACACTGAAAATAACAGAAGATGTCAAAGCCAATCCAGTATTCTCATAAAGTGCCAGAAATGTATGTTACATATACATCTTCATGTCAGAAAGTTATGTAATACCCAGTCCCTTAAAAGAATCTTAGCTCCTAAACATAGAATACAGACAAGCAAGGACCAGGATAGAACAGAATCAGGTCACCTTGTCCCACCCTGCCACTTGAAAAGCAAGATTGAGAAGACATGTTGACCAACAGGTTGTGGCTAGAAATTAGCAGATTGCAATGGGTAAGTATGCTGTGAATTTTGTATGAATGGGAAGTACTGAGGGAGCTATAGAAAGATTTTTGGGATTTCTGCTATAGATTTCTTACACAATATTTGATGCTACAAATGTTGGGTTGTTTAAGGGCACATCAAGAAAATAAAAAAATAGTATTGAATGTAACATGAATGAGGTCAACTTGCCAACATCTGAAGATAGAAAGGAAGCTTGGCATAAGAAATGGAGACATTTGCTGAAAGATAAACCACATATTGAAGACAATGATTGAAGAGTTGTTTGGAGAAATCTTATGAATCAAGTGATCACATGGCAAATTCTGGATTAATTATACCTGTTAATGAGAATTTAATTATTAGAAGTGCAATTATGTGTGTGTGTGCCAAGGGATAGGAGAAATTGGGAAATTAGTTGGGATGGTGACATAAATAAATAGGCCGCTGTTTGGGGGGGGGGGGAATATTCGGATTTGTCAGCATCTGTAAACTGAGCATTGGCTCTGTTGTGGAAGGGGAAACCTTTGGAAGAGAATTCTCTTCCTTGTCATTCAATATTCGATACAAGAAGCATTCTTTTTCATATTCTGTTTCTGGGTTTCTAACAGAATGTCTGATTAGACACTAACGGAAAATCTCAGATATATTCCACACTGAAGATATATGGGCAAGCAAGTTCACATGGTTGTACTTACAAACAATCTAATGATAGAAAAATGAATGCAAATATCAGTAAAATAGGTGAATCTAAATGAGGCAACAATGACAAATAAAAAGAAATTGCTTCCAAAAATGACTAAAGTCGAAAGTACTGCTACCTGGTAACATAATGTAGGAGCAACCATGAAGTATGCCAAGCTCTTGAAGTTCACATTGTAAGGATAGTCCATATTCCAAGTATTGGGCAGTGGTTCTTCCTATAATACAGGAAAGATGTTTGAATAAGGGGGAAAAACAGATGGTTTATCTATCACACATTGAAGAGATAATCATCCAGATATCAGGAAGTTATGCAGGGAAAACAGGATGGGTGCAATTTGAATGAAGATGAAATAAAACTGTACTTTAGCATTTGATGAAATTTTAAGAGAACATGACCCATAGACTACAGCTTATTCAAGCAGGATACTCCTGTTTAAAAGCTAATAATCACATTCATTGTACAACATATTGTCATCTTCAAAGTATAAATTACACAAATAAGTACACATGACATTCAGCAATAGTCATCTACCAACTTACAAGTGGAACATAAATATTACCTCCTCAATTGATTTTGTAAGAGCTCTCAAATCATTGCTTGTATGTGCATAAGACACCAATTTTAACCATACAATGCAAGCAAATAGCATTAACGTGACACCTGATAGAAATGCAGAATCACAGCTGCAAAGGAATGCTAAAAATCACTAATCATCTTTTTTGTCATATCCTTATCTATAAAATGACTAAGAATACACAACTGTACAACTATTTTATCCCTTAGTCATTATTGTTTATAAAGCAATCCAATAATAATTTGCAAGACAATTCAATTCCAACAATGTAAGAACCTAACATTAAACTTAGGTTCAGCTAAGGGCTTTAAATCTCTTAAATAATTAAAAATAATATTTTTTTCCTAAATTTCCTGGGCAGGATATTGATAAAGTTTATTAATTATAACACCATTGTCAATTTAAAATCATATTCTATTAGCAAATTCTTTCAAAATGGAAACATGGGGTAACCACAAATGGCAAAACAAAGAGGTATGTCTGGATTAAAGCCCTGGAATCAATTTTGAAGATATAAACTAAACTGACCTGAGAATTACAAAAATTGGATAGAGAAGTGCAGATGAGGTAATGAATATATGAAGTACAACGACAACCTGCAATATTAAAGTCAATTACAATATTACCATGTATGTAACTACTGAAGACTAAATTAAATGGCTGAGAATAGCATACCACAATTGACCATATTCAAAACTATTTTAGGCTATATAGTGAACGAGGACTGTATGTCGTTACAGAATATTTTCCCCCCATGCAATCAATAAAAAAGCTCACATGGCCTGATAACTTACTGGTTCAGAAATACACTTTTCTTGTGCCAACTTTTCCACTATAAAGGCAGCAAAAGGAAACACCGCAAGAGTAAGACTGCAAGCCAAGCGCAAACTTACAGTCAAATAACGTTTTAAGAAACAATCCTCAAAATAATTACACAAAACATAGTTCTTCCTCAAGGGAATTCATCATACTCATTACCAACACATGAAGAGGGGCCAGTCTCTCAACGGTTTTGAACTAAACAAAAAGCCAGATTTGATCAGCAAACCATACTGCAGAACAAATAAAACGCACATTTAAGACTGACAAAAAATGAGCCCTGAAAATTAAGGCCATAAGAAGAAGAAAATCACAGGTGAATGCACAGTTAAACATCGAAGAGTCAAACCTTCATTAAATTCTCAAGGATAAGTCGGCTATTCACGGCAACAAGCACTACTATACAGAGGTTGAAGAGGCCCGCATGACTCTGCAGCTGATTAAAAATAATTAATAAATAAATAAGATTGCAGAGTCAGCACACGTATTTATAACCACAGCGAAACCAAACCTGGCCCTCCCATTGCATTAAATTCAAAACACACACACAAAAAAAAAAGAAGCAAGTACCAACTAACATACACTTATTACCGTTTCAGTAACGACTATTTCTAGATCCCCCAACTTTTATTTCTATAAATCCTCTCACCCAATGGACGAAAAAAGTATTAAATGCTTTTATGATTTTAAGGTAATAAATGCATAGTGTTTTATTCAATGCTTACTTTATAAACTAGCAAAAGGATTACTACGAGGATACGTAGAGGATAAGCAAAGTTCCTCTATGACATGGCATCAAAATGAAGCATCTCAAACTATGATTCGCTTGCATTCATGGTTCATGTATTGCATTATTCATTAGACCGAACGGGAATGAAACGGCACGGTTCGGTTCAAAGTTAATTAGTTTCGGAATGAAGCAATCAACAGCTAGAAGTTAACGGCGAGAACCTGACGGAAAATGTTGTTGGAGCTAAGCGGACTTTCCTTCACTCTGCGATGAGCGGGGACAGAAGCACGGTACGCGAATTTGAGAGCCGAAATATCGGGCACTGGCTTTTGCTCCGCTTCTGGTTTCGCGATGTTGCTATGGTCGCTGCTTACGGAGATGTTGGAACCGGAATCCTTGACCAACTCCTCGCCGGAACTGTCGCCTTCGATCATTGCAGACGAATCGAAGATGCCAGCACCGGACCTGAGGCGCACGGAAGACTGGTTGAGAGCAGTGGTTACACTTTGAGTCTCATCGGAAATCGCCATCGAAGAAGAAGACGGAGCGACTTTACTTTGTCTTCTCCACAAAACAGTTTCTACTATTATTCTTTAATAATAATAATAATAATAATAATATAAATTTTAATTTATTGAGAGTAGGGAGCGAGAGGAAGGAAGAGGGTAAGTGGTATGGTGGTGTTGTGTTCATGCACAAAGAGAAAGTGATGGAGAGAGAAGAATCCGATTCGAATAAATGAACCAAAGCGGTGGTGGTGGGTCTCACAAGGCCTGGCCCACACTTGGGGAAGTGAAATCTAAGACCACAGTTTATTAAGAAAAGGAAGGAGGGATTGTTAGTTACAAAAGAAAAGAGTAAAGGAAAAGAAAGAAAGAAGGTGAAGAAAATGAGCGTAATTAATCGTGCTTTTTGGATGTTTCTTTCCGTTTGTATTTTGTATAGATAGTGTTGCCATTGCAAAGTGAACGGTGGCGAATGCAGACATATGAACCCACACCAACACCTTCTTCTTCCTCTTCTTCTTCAGCTTGACACGTAAGTGACGTAACCTCATTTCTTAATCACTAATACTACGTAAGTTTGTCGACACGTTTTCGTCTTCCAATTCTCACCCGAGTCGGCTGTACTTTGTTTCATTCCTCAACGCTAGATTCAATCATCTCTCCTCTAGTTTGACCTGTATTGATCACAAGTCATCGTTAAATTACTTAATTTTATAATTAAGTTCTGTACGGATATAAGATGAATTAAAAGAAAAGAAGACTAAAGTCGTTTTTTAAATCTCATTTCACTGTTAGCGTTACATTTTTAAAATCAACTTACGCAAAGTATACGATTCTAAGTAACGTGATTTTCAGTTAAAGTATAGCTTGGCGTGTTTCGATCCACCATCGTTTACTAATCATCATTGCTGTTCTTCTTTCTATTGGTTTTCTTTATTAATTCATTGGACTGAACTCTATAAATCTCTTCAAATTTGATTGTAATAACAACTAATATATAGTTTGATAAATTTAACAATGCAAATGCAAATGCATTGTGTTTGAATTAAGTTTAGCACCCAAATCAATTGTTGGATGCAAATGCAATAGTGTTCACTTTTGTTAGGGATTTGGGGTTCGGTTGAATTATGTTTGAATTGATTTTTAAGTAAACTATCTTTCAATTTAATTACAAAATAATTTAAATTAAATTATTAAATTTTTATGTATTTTAATTTAATTATAAAGCAGTAAATAAATCTCATTTTATTCTGTCTTCTAACGAGTTTAGTTAAAAGTTATTTTTACATAACATAAAATTTATATAATTAAATATATGAGACACTAGAATGATTAAATTAATATAAAATTAATAAACTTATAAATATATTAAAATAATAAGATTTATCTTTAATTATTATGAAATTAAGAGTAAATTTCAGATTAAAGTTAAGAAAAAATAATTAAATATTCTAATTTTATAAATATACAATCATATAAATATAGATTTAAATTTAAATTTATAAATCAAATTATTTATATACATAAATTTAATATAGACAATCTATAAAAAATATAAATTTAAATTTAAATTAACTTAAATTATATATACGACAATGAAATTTAATTATAAAATTGTATGGCAACTATTCTTCAAATCTCAATTTCATTATTAAGAATCAATGTGTGTTTGACTAAAAGATTTAACAAAATTTTTTAATGTTAAAAATTTAAAATTCATTTGTTAGTTTCGATAGGATAAGATAATATAAAAAAAATAAGATCTAGAGATTAAATAAAAATAAGATAAAATAAGAATATAATAATTTTTTAATTAGTTAATTTATTTTATGTTTAATGTTATTTATTAAGATAATAAATTAAATGATATTATGTTAGTTTATTTAATATTTAAAATAGATAAATAATAATAGATAATTTATAAATGCTACTAAAATGTTAAAATTTTAAAATTAATTTATTAATTTGGATAAAAAATAAAAAATAGGATATAAAAATTGAATAAAAATAAGATAAGATTGAAACTTGATAAATTCTTATCTAATTATTTATCTTATATTTTATTTTGTTTACTAAAATAATAAATTAGACAAGATCATTTTATTTTTTTACACTGAGATGAATAAATAATAATAGAATAATTTACAAATTATACTGAAATGAATTAGTTTAACAGAATTAGTATAATTTTTAATTTAATTTTTTAGTTTTTCAATAGAAATATATACATACATTTAAAAAATAGGGATTATTAAAAAATAAAATTATTTTAGTGCATAATAATATTGACAAAGTTGGTATTAAAATTTAATTATTTTTTAAAATTTATTTTTTACAATTCAAATTTTAAAATATTTTATAGTAAAATATAATTATAAAACTATATTTTACAAAAATAGTAAAATATTTTTCAAATAATATCATTAGAATAATTTAAATTATATTTTATTAAATAATTAATTTTATTTTAAAAATTTAAAATTTAAAATTTAAGAAACAATATTGAAATAATGAAAAAGAGATGTCCAGATAAAAAGAAAATATCATAAAAAAATTTGTACTATTCTAATAAAATTTAAAATTTATATATTTTAATATATTAAAAAAATTATTAAAAATTTTAAAATTTAAAGCTTATAAAATATTTTTAAATTTTAATTTTTATAATAAATTCTATTTTTTCTCTTTAAACTCTTCATTCAAATGCAAAATAAGATATTTGTGCAAAGTATTCCAAGTAACATGATTTTCGTAGGTAGGCTTTTGCCTACTTTGAACTCTTTATTTTACTAATCATCACAACTGTTTTTCTTTATTTTTTCATTGGTCTTAACCTAATAAATCTCTAAACTTTTGACTGTAATAACAGTTAACTATACAGTTTGATAAATTAATTTTATCAATCAAATATAGATTTTAAAACAAATATAGTTGATTAAAACAATGGTGAATTAATTTTTAATTTAATTTTGAAACATTTTAATTCATTTTTAAAAACAAAAAATGTTTTAATTTTCACTTTTAAAGATAACTACTTCAATTTCTTCATATATTTTAAAAGATTTATATGTATCAGTATATCCTTATTATCGCAAATTAATTGTAATAATAATAATAATAATTATTATTATTATTATTAGTAGTTGTGATGTTATTATAATCAATTGTTATTTACTACATTTGTCATTACCAATCTTGTCCATGGCAAGATGTTGTTTCTTCTTCTCCATTATAATATTGGATCTTCTGGGCTCACTTTAGGACTTCTTTTCTGTTGTGCAAAACTGTATTCCCTAATTCATTAGCATGGTAGAATAGCCCATCATCTTCGTTCATAATATGAAATATTCACGTTTCTTATTCAGCCACACTATTAATAAAATAAATAGTGCATTTTGACGCACGAGAAAGAGAGCACTGCAAGGTTAAGACACGGGAGATGATCTATTCCCTCCACTTCATCACTCTTATACCTTAGTGGTATAAACACTAACAGAGTGATAAAGTATTAATAAGAAGAATAATTCTACATTTTTTTATATCTTATTAATTCACTTGTTTTTTTAATAAAAAATATTAAATATTTGTACATTTTAAATATTAAATATATCTATATTTTACTATTTTGAATGCTATAAAAACATAAAGAAAATAAAATAATTTTTTCTTTTAATATTTAAATGAGAAATTAAATAAAAAATTCTTTCTCTTATTTGATTAAAAAAATGATAAATTTGTTCTTTTAAATTTGTTCTTCTTTTCGACCCATTCAAAGAGAATTCTTTTATTTATGTGATCAATGTGATTCTTTACTTCTCCATTTATTCTGATTAACCAAACAGTATAAAATATAAACCTTTTCTTTTAACACTTCTTTTAATCATTTTTTCTCAGCTCATGTTCATCCAAATTGCAGAAACCACATGTCTTCAAACTTTCACTTAATTTCGACAAAAGACAATGGCAGCGGAATTTTTTTTTTTTTTACCACTTTTCTTAACCATTTTCTTTCTACTTATGTTTGTCCAAATCAAACAAAGCATTACTTTGTCATTAAACTTAGCTTTTGACAACAGATGATGGCAACGGAAATAGCACCTACCGAAATGAAACTTGACAATATTTTAGAAGTTAACTTAATAAAGTTTCTGAGATGAGAGAAAACAATTAATTTCTTTATCAGCGTTTCTATGATATTTCAATTGCAGCCACATATGCACCAACTACTAACTGTAAAAAAGAATCTCCAAATCGATGATTTAACGAGGTACACAAACTTTAACAAATACAAAGCATTACTGTTTTAACTACCTTGGAAGCTAAACCAGCATAAAAGGGCAATAATGTAGCCAATACAAAGCATTACTGATTTCCATCCCTTGCCTATCTTTTCTATAAAAAAAAAAACTGTTTTTAGCCAATAATGTAGAAAAAGACTGATTTGTATTTGATTCGTTAAAAAACTTCTCGTACTTATGAGCAATGCTGTCCTATTAAGGTAAAAATTTTAATTTCAACATTAAGGATATAGAACATTTATAGTGCTAATCATGATAACTATGATATGATCTGAATGGGAGAGTTTGATCTTTAATGTGCAATAAACGAATACACTGACACAAGTAGTTAGTTGTGGGAAAATAAGTAATGTTTCAGGGAATGAAGCAAGAGTTGTATTAAATATCTTATTGATACAAGGATTATTTTGCAACTTTTAAAACATCTTGAGCGTTTATTTTTATATCTGTATATCCAACGGTGAATATCTAATTGCTTCTCATGGAGAAGTTGGAAGAAGACCCATGTTAGATAAAATAAAACCTTCAATGAAAACAGAAATGCTTACTACAATGCTATCAATGGCCATTTTCCATTTTACCAGAATCGTTTTCAAAAATATAAAGTTGTGTTTATTTTTCTTTCCCTAATCACATGAGATAAGATGAAATAGGAATTCATATATTTTTTTCCCACTCACTGTGAGAAGAAAGATTTAAACCTCTTTACATAGAACAAAATTTAAATGCAGAAATATAAATGTTTTTAATATTATTTTTTAATAAAATTTAAAATTTATTTCAATAATTATTATAAACTTTTATTGTGTTAGACGTCAGTTGATATTTATGATCGAAATAAAGTTTTGAATTTGATTAAATAATAATACCAACAATATTTATGATATCTAAATTTTGTGCATTTTAAAACTAAATAAATAATAAGAATTATGTAATGCACAAATTATGAAACAATTTTGATAAAAGTGATAAATTTCTCTCTTTCAACAAACAAAAGAAATTTTAGTTTAAACAAATCAAATTCTTAATCAAGAAAAATAATCTCTTAAAAAAACTCCTATAATTAGGTCGAAACAAAAAAAATTGTCGAATCCACAATAATTTAATCTCTCCGATTTAAAGATAAAGTGAAAAAAATAATTAAACTTTAATTTTATTTTATTATATCATAAAGATAAAAAAATCATAAAAAATAATATTTTTCATCTAATCAAATAAGTAAAAAAATCATTTCTTTTCAACTTTTTTTTATTATATTAATAACTTAAAAAATCTACATATTTTCTTCTATTTTTTTTTTCTTTCTTCTTTTTAACCTATTTCCTATTCCCTACTCACAACCAAAGGGTTAGGTCTTTGCTCATTATTTTTCTTATTATTTTCACTTTATGATTAATTTAATAAAACCTTCACTCCATTCAATAAAAAAAATCCAAATTAAAATATAATACTTTTATTTTCTTCAATTACATTTCATCTCATTCCACATCTCTCCTTGTAATTAAATATTAAAACATAACCTAAGAAAATAAAGAGCATATTTGTAATCCCATTAACAATGAGTCAGTAAGAATTAGGTAAGCTTAATTGCATTTTTAATCCTCCTATTTGTTTTATGTACAATTTTAGTTTTCAAATTTTTTAAAATAATTTTAAAGATATAACAAATTTGGTTTTCCATTAACTTTATTATACCTATTTGTAATTTTTATTTTTCTACTCAAAAAATTTACAAATTAAATCATTTTCTACTCTTAACTCACCAACTAAAATATTAAATTTTATCCAAAAAAAAAAAAACTGAAGTTTTCCTTCTTCAAAACCTAAAATCACATTTTATAAATTCTTTCTAATTTCATCAAGTTTTTAGAATAAAAAATTTTCATGATCTATAATCATACCAATACATCTAAATATTTAAAATAAAATAAATTACATTCATATTATCTGATATTCGTTGAAAAAACATCATTCCTCTTAATTATACATCAAAAGGGTTAAAAAAATGTTAAAACAAAATAATATCAATTGCTTTTCAATATATCTTAAGATATATCAATATAATTTATCCTTTAAAATATAATAACTTAAAATTCTTAATTTAAAAAATAAAAAACTAAACTTGCTAACTTTTAAATTAAAAAATTTAAAACCAAAAATTACACATTCATCAACCTATAAGAAACTAAAACTAAAAGTACAATTAATCTCATTAGTTACATTGTAATTAAAAAAGTCTATACGTTCGCTTGGATTGAAACATGCTAAAAATATTTTACATTAAGGCACATGAGCATAACATGTAAGCCTGAATCTCCGATTGAGTCCTCGCGTAAGTCAGCAACACTTCAAAATAAATAAATAAAAATTACAACACATTTTACGTCAAGTAAAATGAAAACGTACGGTAGAAAAATTGCCAACTGGAAATGTGCAACAGTCATACACCAATAATGGGTTTGCACATAGCAAGTAGTTAAAACTTGGATATTCAGACAACTGACAATTTAAATTAAATCACTAAGCCTATTAAACAAGGTTTAAGAGCGGAAATACAACCAACGATAGGAATGGGGGAGCAAAGGGGAGAGAGGTGGAGGGAGAAACATTACATAACATTTCTCAAAAGCAAACTAACTTCATCTAAAACGATAGAGGAGGACAAAATCTCATCAGAGGAGCTCAGCAACATTTGATGGCAGCTCCTCGATTACCACATTATAAAACTTCTGGATGTCAAACAGCATTTTTTCATCATCAGTCGTAACAAAGTTGATGGCAACACCTTTCCTGCCAAACCTCCCACTTCGACCAATACGATGAAGATAGTTCTCAGGCTGTGTAGGGAGATCATAATTTATAACTAGAGACACTTGTTGGACATCAATGCCGCGAGCCAAAAGATCAGTGGTTATTAAAACACGGGAAGACCCAGAACGGAATTCACGCATAATAATGTCCCTGGTATTCTGGTCCATGTCTCCATGGGTTGCTGAGACAGTGTGGTCTCGGCTTCTCATCTTGTCAGTCAACCAATCAACTTTCCTTCTGGTGTTTACAAAAATGACACTCTGCGTGATGGCTAATGTCTCATAAAGATCACAGAGTGTGTCCAGCTTCCAATCCTCTTTCTCAACATTGACATAAAACTGCTTTATACCCTCCAAGGTGAGCTCATCACGCTTCACAAGAATCCTCACAGGTTTGTTCATAAACTTCCTTGTGATCTCAAGGGCCTCAGGAGGCATTGTAGCAGAAAAAACTCCCACTTGAATTTTAGATGGCAGGAGCTGAAATATATCGTAGATCTGATAACAAAAATGCCAAGGTTAAAGCAGTTATACATACATAAATTCTTTCAGCACCACACCAGATGGGACCAAAAAAAGTTAATTGAAATACACTCATATTTTATTACAAGTTATTACTATATGAAGAATTTCAGATATACTAGAAACATACATCTGAATAGAGTAGAAAGTATAAATATTATAATGACAGCATGAAGAAAACAAAAAACAAACTCAAACATGGTCATGTTTACATGGAGACACACGGAAATACATAGGCATGTATGGGTATTACATATAAAACACAACATAAAAAATCGGTAAAAATAACAGTGAAAAAGGACTACATAAGTTGGGAAATAGAAAATACCTGATCTTTAAAACCCCGAGAAAGCATTTCGTCAGCCTCATCCAATACAAACATCTTGATGTAATCTGGCTGAAGTGACTGCCTGCGCAGCATATCAAACACGCGGCCAGGAGTACCAACCACAACATGAACACCACTAGATAGAATGCGTTGGTCTTCACGGACACTGGTTCCTCCCACACAAGCATGAACCTTCACACCAAGATAATCTCCAAGCGCCCGCATAACTTTCTCAATCTGCTGAGCAAGCTCACGAGTTGGTGCTAAAACTAAGGCCTGGCATTGCGTCAAACTGTAGTCAAGTTGCTGCAGAATACCAGAACAGAAAGTTGCTGTCTTCCCAGTTCCAGACTGAGCCTGTTGAATAACATCAAGTCCCTTGCAGAAGGGAACTATTCCCCTTTGCTGAATGGCTGATGGCTTTTCAAAACCTAAAGCATAAATCGTACCAGTTTAAGGATGGGAACAGATACCACAAAGCAGAAACAGTAGCAGCAAAACACCATGGTTTAAAACAATACTAGAAAACAGAAGAATTTTAGGGCATAACAATAACAAACAAAAAACTCCAATGGAAATCACTAGGAAGAACATTCTCTTGGGGGTTTGGGAGGGAGGGAATAAAGAAAAAGAAACTAAAAAGAACATTAAAATTACCATATGCATAAATGCCCCTGAGTAGATTCTCCTGCAAACCCATAGCGTCAAAACTATCATAAACCTCATCATAAAATGTGAAGAAGTCCTGTCCATCAGATGAAAGTCTGAAAGAAAAGAAACCATCAAAATAAAACAGATAACGTTACATATCCTATTGCAACCATATATACCCGAAAGAACACAAAAAAACATGGACAACAATTTCAGTAATAAAAATGACGAGCTTATAATAGAACCAGTTTGCTCACAACTACTAAAAAATAAATAAAGTTCTTACAAGTCATTCATTTTGGCATCATATTGACGAGCATCGAACTGTGAACCCTCAGGTACAATTCCTGCCATGACTGCAAGACGAACAGAAACGGTTATAGCACGCAATTTAGTAACGAAATCGGCAAGAGTAGCGGTTCAATATAATCTCTAAATAGAATAAAATTGATGAAACAACTTCAATAAAAGCGTGATTTCAAACACCTAAAGCAACGAACCAAATATAAACGATATGGAGGAATAGGAATGAGCATGACAACACGAACATGTATCTATGTACCAAATAAAACGCAGTTTCACAATAATAAATAGCAATAATTAGTATATCGTGAGAGAAGCAGAGAAAGAAGAAAGGGTTGCACCGCTGAGAACAGAGCACACAATCGAGAAATATGGAAGAGAGAAAGGGACCTTGAGATGACGGAGAAAAGGCGGTATTGGTGAACGGAGTTGAGTTAGGGTTTCCCGAACTCCTCGGATCTACGCCGCGGAGTCGAGGAAAGATAACGAAAGGAAGAGCGTTTTGGCGATGCTGAAGGGAGTGAGAGTGAAGTGATAAATGAAACCAGGGTTCCTAGGGGATACGCGACTGGACTCTTTTTTGTGCTTCCTAATTTACCCCTAGTCAACGCCCATAGGTCAAACTCCCGCGTAACATTTCATCCAGCCTTTTCCTTGGGCTCCAGCCCAAAATCAAACATCACACGCGCCCACTACCCCAACATTCCGAGTTTTCACTATCGGAGGAGGGTAATAAAGTAATACGCTTTTTTTTCTTTCTAAAAGTATGTATGTATTATTGTTTGTTGTTTTAGATACTATATATTTGTGAAAAAAATAAATAAAAGCTAAGAACTACCATATTAATGACCAGCTCACATGATTTATTTTCTCATTTTCCTGTCATGATTTTACAAAACAAGAAACAGAATAAAAATAATGAAATGTTTTGTACTCATTATTAATATCATGTTACTTAGTTACTTAATGGGTGTTTGGGTTGAGTTGTTTTTAAAATATTTTAATAGTTGATTATATAAAATAAATTGTATATTTAAATTTTCAGTAAAAATAAATTTAAAATAATATTATATTTTACTTAACTTGTCTAAAATAATATTTTATAATAAACTTGCAAAAAGAAATATAAAACTATTTGTTCTAGTTGATGTTATATTTAAATTAATAAATTGTTATTGTATATTTAAATTAAAATAATAAAAAATTAAATAAACTAACAATTAATTAATGAGATAAATTTTTAAAATTTGAGATAAAACTTTTTATTAATATAATATTTGTTGTTACCTGATAATATTCGCATAACAAATAGATCAATTTCTGATTTAAGTTAATGACATGAGAAAGATACTTATAACAACACTTCTTCTACATCCAAATTAACAAAAGAGTTCATAACCATGAACGTTTAAGGTTAGAACTAACTACTGATAGGATGTGATGACCCTTTTATAATAGTAGCGAATGTTCCTATTTATGATATTTGATAAGATGAAGTACTTCATATAGTTATCGCTTTAATCATTGTAATACGGAAGTTTGTATCCTTTTTATGTGTTCGTTTATGATGTCTTTGTCATAATACTTTGGCAACATTAACCTACAAATAAAAAAATAAATGATATTTTTCGTATATTAACACCGGTCTATTGTTGAATATATTATTCAATAAAATAAAATTTAGGGATAAGAAAAGAAAAAAAAATTCGTAAAAAATATTATTTAATAATTAATAGTAGAGAAAAAAACAATTATTAAATAAAAATATCATGTTTCCTATATTTGATAAAAATTTAACAGTATTAGTTGTTAAGAACTAGATTACAAAAATTCTAAAATTATAAAAATTAATTACAAGTTTGAAACGTGAGAATTTAATTAAAAATCAAATGAAACTGCAAGATCCAACATATTATTTTAGCCTAAACTAAAAAAAAAAACATATCTTCAATTTCGTATAATGTATCAAAATTTAAAATTCATGTCAAACTGAAGTTAAAAAATAAAAAAATTACAAAGAAAAAAAAAACGAAATATAAGAATTAACCCGATGAAGATGAGAATAATTCTTCAAAATGTTCTCTTTATATTGAGAGTCTACCAGAGTTAAACTCTTACCTCTAAAAATTTAATTAAAATAAATTCACAGATCGATTTTTTTACACTATCATTCAATTATAAATTATTATATATAATTAAAAATTATTCATTTTTCTAATAATTAGTTTAAAAGTAATATATAATGATTTCTATTTAATTATCAATATAAAAATTATATAAACCATATATTAAATCTAAGTTTACAAAAAATTTAATTGCAATAAACTAACAGTTTTTTTTACATTATCCTTTAATTATGAATTATTATTTGACAATTATTTTTTATAATAATTGCTTAAAAGTGATTTCAAGTGATTTCCAATTAGTTAGATAAAAAACTTCGTACTAATATTATATCAAAACTAAATTCATTTCTAAAATTGTCTATCGTAAAACTTATTTCTTTTTTTAAGATTATAATATATTACAATACAAATTACTAAGCATGTTTAAATAATAACACCAGCAACCTTTTCCAATCAATAAGATTATAATCTTGAAAAAATAAACTAATTCAAACACGCTTAAAAAACAAATCAAACACTATTTTTCATTTACCTTTTGAATTTTGTTAACGGATGTTGCAAAGACACTGATTAATTATTAAAAATCATTGACAGATAATAAAATATATTAGAAATCACAATGAAGATGTTTTAATAATACTTATCAATAATTAATTGTTTTTATTTTATACTAATATATTAAGAATTTAATTTTAATACACTATTTGTGTAAAAAATTTTACACTATCAGCTAATTAAAAAAACATGATAGACATAATTTTGAAGTAATTATTGCAAAAGTTAATAATTTTTTTGAATAAATTACATTCATATTTTCTAAAATTTTACAAAATTTTATCTTATATATTTTTTTACTTTATACAAATTATTTTTTAATCTATATAAAAAATATAACATGACATATCCTTTTTAACTACACAAACCTCCCCCACTTTTTAAATGAAATTATATTAAAAAAAAAAGTTAAAAGTAACTTTAAAAAATAAGAAGATATCGAAATACTATTTTCTTAAACTTGACGTGAATATAATTTATTTAGTTCTTAATAATATAACAATGATAATAATACAAAAGATATTTACACTATACACGCATTCTGACTTAATTTATATATTAAAAGCATTTGTTAAATACTCTTTTATCTTTTTAGAACTTCTTCATGATGCTTTTATTTTAATGATGTGAACTTCAGAAACATTCCATTGAGAGTCTATTTTCTAGGTAAATAAGTTGGGTAGCATTTTCATGAAAAGAACAAAACCCAAAGTACAGAAAGACAACAGTCAGGTTACTCATTTTGCAAAGGGTTCTGTTTAGAAGAAAAGTTCGCTTCTTGTTTCTACAAAGGACTTACATGGCTATTATAAAATCTATGTTTATAAGACATTCACCCACCCCTACTTGATATTATTTCAAACATTTGATTTTGTAAATAATTTCAAAAATAAAATTTAAATTTATAATATAATTATTTCACAAATTTTTATTAATTTTAATAATTTATGTATTTCTCATATAAAAGTTGAAAAAATCTCTCACAAAATTCAGAAAAAATAATATTAAAAACATACTCTTCATCACAGCCCTTATAATCAATCAATTTTTAAAAAAATAATCACTTTTAAAATATACTTTAATTTAAAAATAAATAAGTTAATCACAGAAAATGTTAAAAATTATATTCAAAGGATTATTCCTAACATTTCTTTGATCATCAAATCACAGTTTTTTTTCACCTTAAAAGAACCATGATCCTAGCTTTACCTATTTCTATCATTTCAGCCCCCACTCCCAATTAAAAAATTGTTTAACCTCCTAAAAGTCAACCTTAATTATAAACCTAACAGTAAAAACTGAGTCACGAAGAAAAAAAAAAGGTAAGAATCTATTTTTTCTATTTTGAAAACAGTTTTCTTTTTTTAAAAACTTAAAATTAAAAAAAAAACTTATTTGACAAATGAAAATTCTGAAATATATTTTAGAAAACAATCTCTTTTGGTTTTTAAAATTAAAAAACTAAAATAGTTTTAAACTACTTTGATTTTCCATTTTCAAATTTGTCTTCTATGTCTTACTTTATTTTTTTTCTACTTTCTCCCTCTTAATTTCTTTTCAAAAACAGTTTCTAAAAATGATTTTTAAAAACTAAAAAACAAAAATGATTTTTCTCTACTTACTCTCTCTTTTTCCTTTCTCGCAATCCACATAATGATAAGATATCCACGATTACTCAATCAAACTTCAAAAATCTAGACAGAGCTTGCGATCCGGTAATAAATCCCGAAAATTGTCACTTATTGACTAGGAGATTGTCTTGGGCTTTTGGCCTTGAGCAGTACTATGTGCGGACTTCGCTTAGACACACTGGCAATGAAATGTGCACATGTGGCTGCCAAATTGTGAGATAATATCAACTAGACATCCATAACCTCCAACTGCCACAACCTGAAATGAATAATGCAGGAATGCACCAAACATATATCAAATAAAGCAGAGAATAAAAAAGAGCCGCGAAGCAAGCTTGAGCTAACCAGTTAGTAACCTGAACAGAAGGTACTAACCACAACTCAAAAGCAAAGATTTTGAATCAGAACATACCCCTGCTGGATGTAAGGAGATAGAAAAAGCTGACGGAGGAGCACACTGTATTTGCGAAAGGATCTTGCCATTCATGTCAAAGCGATTGAGGAGAGGATCTGCACCAACTGTCAAAATCTGAAGAAGAAAATTTAAAAATTAACTAGGATTAGGAAAGTTAAAATTATAGTGAGAACTGAGAACTACCGATATTATAAAATAACCCACGAGTCAGTGTTCAGAAAGAGGCCAACAGTTCCCACATGACAGATGTTCGAATGATAATTCCAATCAATGCTTATAGGCGACAGAGGAGCAAAGTAAGCAAGCAAATTTGCACCCAAAAAATCCAAGAGCTAAAAAATATAAGGAAATAGACCAAGGGCACTGAAATGTGAATTTATAGCACCATCATCCAAGGTATAAAAAATATATACCAAACTTTCTAGAACATCTATCATTGCTTTCTGAAGATTACAAATTACGAATCAATTGAGTTTTTGACAGCATTACCATACCAGTCCATCACATAAGTATCACCAAGATCAAATATTGTTAAAAAAAAAAGTTAATATTACTAATAAAATTTGAATAAAATGACAACTCATTCCCTCCCCCCACCCACAAAACCAAAGAAAATGAAAGAGCATGGGTGGGAAATTTTATTTCCACATTTACAGAATATAAAGTCACTTCTGATCAACCAAAGAACCTCAAAAAAATCTTTAGATGTAAATTTTCTAAATTCAAAGAATCAGTGGTCTATAAAGATATTATGTTAAGAATCTAAAAATGAAGCAAGATAAACGGAAGGGGGAGGGGGTGCAACATAAAATTCCATAAGGTTAACAATAGTGAGCATAGATGTGTGAGATGATATAAACACCGACAACTTTCTGCTACATATAACATTGATAGTAATATGACCATGTTTCACACACCTGAAGAGGAAAACAAAGGTAGCAACTCACTTGATTATTGTCAAATAGCATGTCCTGTACACAAGTACGAGCTGAAATCTTTGATACGCATTCTGAAGCAGGAAGGTTCCAAAGTGATATATTATGTCCACTACTGCAAGCCTGAATAAAGGTGACAATAGTCCCTTAATTATTTATAAAGCCAAGCAACAATTCAATAACAACATACACACTATATTTTCCCATGCATGTGTGGATTTTACTAGTTTGCCTACAGAGAAATGACAAACTTAAAATGTGAAGATTATTCTGGCTAGAAACATGTGATTTATATTGATGAAATAGAAAATTTATTAACAAAAGTAGCTTTTTCATGATACTTATAATTGCATAGAACAAGTATGAATTATGGTTATCCTAGCCTTAATTGCTAATGCACCATATACCATAACAAGGCATTACATGCATAACTATTTTGGTTCCAAAAGAATAAAGAAATTAAAAAGTGAAATCATTCTCTAATATCTATTCCCGTAACTTCATACCAACTGCATCCATACTTACCCCTAGATATGATCAACATTTTGTGATTTTTGTCTAAATTTCTTTTCCATTTGGCATATGTAGACCAAAAAATACGTAAGGAAGTGGCAAAGATATTATAGAAATAAGAGATAAGCTCTTACCAACCAGCTCTCACTTGCATCTAAAGCAACACAGCCAACCCATGAAACAGATCCCTTGAACTTCAAATCTTTTGCAGGATCAATCACTTGGGTACACTTTCCACTTTTACAATCTAGTAGATATAGTAAATAAGCCACAAAGCATAAGTTCCCAACAAAGCACCACCAATATATTTTGTTAACCAATTAATTTACATAAGAAAGTAATATGCTTTATGTAGTTTGTTATGCTTTAGTAACTTAGAGTTAAAAAAAGAATAATACCCCAAATCCGTGCAGTCCCATCCTCTGAACCTGTTATGATCTGAACATTGATCAAAAGAAACCAACAGTTAAAATACACTTACTGCAGGTGGACAAAAAGATTATGAAGCAAAAGAGAAATGGCAAGAGAGGAGATGCTCAAGTAGTCAGGGATTTAAAATAGCAACATAAGTCTACTCCATTAAGTGAGATCGGCTAAATGGATCACATGACATCATTGGACTCGATCAAAAACCAAATTTTCTGAAATACCATTTATCATAAGATCTCATTAAATAATTTCTTCCAATGTCTTTCTTGGTCTTCCTATGCTCTCTTCATAGGACTAAGAACCATGTCAATCCCTCTCACCGATGCCTTCAATGACCTTCTTTGCACATGTTCAAATCATCTTAACAGACTTTTTGTAATCTTCTCCTTGATAGGTGCTATCACAATGTCTTCTCGTATACAGTCATTTTGTATTCTATCATTTATAGTGTATCCACATATCTGTTTAACATTCTCATTTATGTTACTCACTTGTTTCTCACGTTATCCCTTTAAAGCCCAACATTCACTGTCATAAAGGATAGCCAATCATATAGAGGAAGAGTAATGGAACTTCAAAATACTAACCCAAAAATTCTCTAGCACCAATAGAGTAACGGAACTTTAAATTCTATTACCAGTGTAAAGTTTAACATTTATTGAATAGAATAACTATTCTGCACATAAGATTTCAGGTTGCTTCAACAGCATATCTCTCTCCCTTTTCTCATTTCCCTTTCAATAGTCTTCTATATTGTACTTGTAACTATTGTGCTGGTTTATGTCATGTGTATGTTCAAAAAAATATTAACCAATACCTTTATTACTAATAAAGAGTGTAGGGTGAAAAATTAAAATGAATTTTATTTAAATAATAAAACTCCATGTTATTGCTACATTCTCTTTGTTTTATTATACCATCATCTCCATTAGGACCACTACTGGTCCTCTGACATCCATCGTTTATATCTTAATTGCACTGGAACAGGTGTGTTCCTGATTAAAAAAGGGTCAATTCTTAAACATCAAATACAAACTTTGCCAAAAATAATTCACAAACAAACAAAAAATGATCACTGCTAGATATACAGGGATGTTTCAGTTAGACATATTGTTTTATATCAGTATCTTTAGATTTATGTGTCATCTTATTGTTTTAGTTATGTATCTTTAGCTATGTGTTATTATTTCATATTGTATTGTGCAACTGTAGAAGTTTGTAAAAGAACTTCCTTTACTTAGAAAAATTCAGAGCAGTGTCTGAACAGGATGCAAACTCCGTTCTTCAACTTTGGATTTATTTCTCTGTTAATCATTTCATCAAGTCAAAATGACAATAAGGTCAAGAGAGAAGACCTGATCGCATGAGTTGCGAGCAACTATACAATGCAAATAGTCCAAGTGTCCCTTGAATGTCACTTTTACTTTACCAGTTTCCTACAAACATTAACATGTTAGTCCAACATCAACATAAATACAGCTAAAATCAAGTTATACTAAGAAACCTCCTATACAAGAATTATATTCACCTTCCATGAATACATACCACATCCCAACAATAAGCACAAGAATCACCAGATGCAGCAAAAACAGATCCCCCCTACAATATAAGAAGAAAATATAGGCACAAACTCGATCATGAAACAGCAACAAGTTATTGTAACAACCAGCCAAAAAGAGTTGCAAACCTGAGTATTAACAGCAATAGCATTATTCTCAGGAATAGGTGAAAGTGCACCCCAAGGACCTCTGAAAGACAACAGTGCGTAGGCATATAGAGGACAATCAGATGATCAAAAACAGAGAAACAAAGAAACAGCTGATACTGTATAATAAGACACAATTTTTCTCCACATGCTCAGATTGTGATAAGAATCCCCTTTTCTGACAGGTTTGAGTCAGGCAAATACCAAAAAATTAACATTAACAATTGTAGAATCAAATAAATAAGCAACAATTGTAAACATCCAAGTCTATTTCCAATAATGCAAAACATGGAGCCCAGATATAAAAGAGTATATTTAGTTAATATACAGCAAATATGATTATATGAACCAAACAACAGCGAAATCCAGAAGGAAAAGACATCTTCTACTTCTGCATTACTTATAGGAAATAACTAGCAAACAGTTGAAATATGCATCAACTCACTTGTGTTGCGGATTCACTACATCAAGCACAGGCTTGATATCATTTCCTGACATATTAAGGGAGAAAATACATAAGACATGGAACAAATCATTAATTCAAAAGGAAAAAACAAAAAAAAAAAGAATGACGTACAAGAAGTAATTGGAGGTGAACGGAACTCCCCAATCAAATCAAATGCACAATAAGGAAGGGGTATGGAAGAGGAGGGAAACAATGTCAGTGGGCTTTAGACAACCAGAGAAATTTAGCCGGACCGTAATTTATCTATATTTGGGCATAAAATCAAAATCCTTGCTGCATCACATCAATCACCTTGACGTTTTGCATTGAGAATTAAAAATTCTTATTTAAGAAAATGAAAATGAGAGATGGGATTGCTAAAGTGCAAGGATTCTCATTGACATCTTTTTGAGTTTTATCATATAGGAAGTGGTACCAGCCCATGCTTAGTACTAGTTGCACAACACTAGTAATTAACCTAGAAAATATTAGTATAAATAGGAGTAATATATAAGTGTTTTATATCATGTATCACATCATCACTTTTTTGTAATATAATTTGAGTTGTATTTCTCTCTTCTATCTTTACCCTATAATTTCAACGGGAACAAATCTCAATTCCTATTTAAAAATGCAATTAATCAGAGTTAGTTTTATCATACTCAGGAGAATAACAAATCCAAGGGGTAGTTCTATATTTTAAAAAGAAACTTGCAAGTTGAAATAAATACTAAGATTCATAGTGTAGAATAATGAGGGGAAAACAATGTAGAAAACAACGATGCAAGTTAAAATTCAATTGCAACTGTAACATATATCACCTTGTGAAAAAACAGAATAATTTGAGCTTGAAAGTTGCTTCCATCTCCATCCTCGAATCCGACCATCATCACCACAGCTGCAAGACAGAGCTGCTGTCAGGAGTTGTGCCAGATGGTAAATTAAACACCCTCAGTTATATAAATATATTAATATTTGATTCATGCATCTAGTCATGAACAGTCATTTCAGCATGCATATGAATTATATTACATTTTATACAAAAAAAAAATTACACCAAGAAAAAAGAGAACAATAAGCTATGCAAGCAGAGAACTCTCTGAATAGCCAGAAAGCAGAAATTCCCTTCTTTTTAGAACAAAACCCTTACATAGCAAGTTCACAAACTAGCTCATCAGCAAATAATTCCTTCAAGATCATGCTTGCATATGCAAATAAGTAATATACAAGAAAAAACACAAATGCATAACATAGGAGTGCATGTTGGGGAAAAAAACTTAAGAATACTAAATTCAAATTTCCAAATCCAGGATGGTAATGCCAATTAAGCAACCGGAATTCAAATCTATCAACTTGTGGCAAAGTAGATTACACGAGATAATTAGTACTACAAAACAAGATGTTCTCATTTCTAAATTTAAACGAGTAATAAAAGAAACTTTTCCTGAGTGGAAAATAAGAAATGATAGAAGCATCCGCGCAAACACAAAGATAATACTCCTATATTTGAATCTGCCTCTTTATGCATACACTATGCGCATTGGGAGAATTATCATAGAGTGGTTTATCATCAGAAGACAGAAGGAGAAGAGAAACAGAGGGATCAGAATTCAGTACTAATTTGAACCTCAGCAACAAGGCATCCTCGCTATCACCGTAGAATTTGATATCGTACGCAGGTCCATCATGCGCTTGAACGAAGCAATTTGGTACAGCGAACAATCTAAGCCAATAGTATTGCATGCGAGAACAGTGTTAGCCCTAAAACTGAATAAATAATTGATTAGCATAAATTCCTAACGCATACTTACTTATCTGTATCGGCATTGACAAAACCAAATGGCTGCAACAAATGCAAAAACAATAAGAATCACCAGTTTCACAAACAATAAAGTAAACCATCAAAGGCGTTTAAATTTATCGGTGAAATGAAATCATGAGCAATAATCAATTGATGGATAGTAATGAATATGTAACATCCTCGTTAATAGACTCATATTTTATATTTGATAATAGTTTGGAGTTGAACAGAAGCATCCGAGGTTGTACGAACATTATTGAGCTTAGAGGAAGAGATGGAGGAAGAAATGGAGTAGGAGGCGATGGAACCGTCGCTGGAAGCGACGAGGAGAGTGTCGATGTTAGGGCTAGAAGGGGGAGCCCAGGCGGTTCGGAAAACGGTTCGCGTTTGAATGTCCCTCTCCTTCAGTACGCTTTCTCTGTAGGCATCTTCGTCCCAGTTCGTGGCGTCACCGTACATCGTCCCTCAACCCTCGCTCTCACCGCTCTGCTTTCTTTGCTTCTTTCTCGTGCCTTCTTTCTTCAGTCCAAGAGCAATACTCTCAACGACGACGTTTCGAAGAGGAGGATGGTTCATGACCCGGGGATTCTCTTGTCATTCCAGCGGATCCTGATGTGTAATTACTCATTACCGTTTACTTGTGAGTTGCTTGAGTAACATTCTTTAACACATTTTTGTTAATATAATTTTAACAATTAATTAAAATATAAAATATAAAATTATGTGAATCTTACTATTAATTTAATAAATTTTATTCATAATTTTTTTTAACTAATATTTTTATCCTTTTTATAAGCTATTTTTTATTTTTATAAAAAATAATTATTAATATATTTTTAGATTAAATATAAGAAATATAAGAAATATAAGATTATTTTTTTGTAATATATTAATTTGTATTTTTATATTTTTATTTTATTATAAAATTTATGTTAACGAAATATTTATTTATTTATTGTGCCAATCCAAATATTTCTTATTGTGGTTAATGTTTAAAAATTAAAAATTAGAAAATTTTAATTATTTTAATTATTTTCCATTAATTCAAATGAATTATCTTTTTAATCGTTATACAAAATTTAAAATATATATATATATATATAAAAGGTTTTATTTTATATTTGGATAGAGTATTTCTACATTTTAATAAATTTAAAATATTTAAAAATATTAATACTTTTAATTTAAATATTTTTATTTTAAAAATATTTTATTTGGATAAAAAAAATTTAATTTATTATATTTAAATTTTTTTATTTAGATGCTGAAATTTAAATTTATTAAAATTTAAATTTTTAAATTTTTATTTAGATTAAATAATTTAATTTTTACTATATACAAAATTTTATTTTTAAATATCCATAAGTTTATCTTAATTTTTCTCTTATTTTTGTTTATAAAAAAATTTAGATATACAAATATTTTTATTATGCAACATATTTAAGAATAATAACTCAATAAATATGCATAATGATAGAAATATACAATTATATCATTTGATATTAAAATATTATGTCTAGATATGAGATATGAGAAATAAATATGTGAGAGAATAAAAAAAATTGAAAGATAAAGTAATACAAATATAAAACAATAAAAAAAAGAAATTTCAAATTCCATTTATCTTGAAAGAATTTGAAATTTTCTCATTTAGTGGATTAAAATATTTTCTAAAAATAACTACAATTTAAAATTTTTTACAAAATAATATTTAAACAAGATATTTTAATTATTAAAATTTTAAATTTTTTTAAAAATTACTTTTTTTCTTTAAAATATCTCATCCAAACACAAGGTTAATAATTTTTATTACAAAGTATTTTATAATTTCAATGAAATATTTTTTTAGGTAGTTAGTATTGAGGTTGATAAAAACTTAAATTTAAATTAATAAATAAATATCAATGATAAAAAATCTAAGTTTACTTACTTTTTATTAATTTGTATAATTTTATCAAGTGTAAGTTATAAAAAGAATTAAGGAGAACATAAAAATTATGGTAGAGAAAATATTCTCAGTACACCTTAAGTTTATTTTGTTAGATAGAACTTAAGACATGGGATTTTGCGCCATGTAGGATAAGTGGTATCATAATATATATTTTCAATCTCATAAAAAAATTATATTTATTCAAATAAAAATTATGATGTCCATTCTCATTTTTATAATTATTTGAATTTCTATAAACAGATTAATTAATATCACCTTAGTCATATACAATTATCACTGTAATTCTTGATAATAAAAAATGTAGTAAATAAACTAGTTAGCTAAGGATGATAAAGGACAAATTAATAATGGGCTAGACGAAAATGATAAAAGGGTTTAGATTTATTTTACTTTTTAAGTAAGGAACCATCGACAACAATAAAAAATAATGAGTAAAGAGTGAGGATTTAGACTTCTAATTTTGAGGTGAGAAGATTAAAATATAAATTGTGGATTTTGACTAAATAAGTATGTTTTTAGCCTCATAATTTTAAATTTAGCATGTTTAATAATGTGCAAGTTGAAGCAAATTAAAATAAGCAGTTATCAAACACTGACACTGATCTTTATAAATTTTGATGGGTCCTATATCCCCAATTCAGACTTTTTTTAGTTGATGATTCTCCTTTTTATCGTAATTTTTTTTATAAATATCTATTAATTCTTATTTTAAGTTTTCTTCTTACTTAAGTTAATTAGTTTGAATGACAGTTATACACTAATATTTTTTAAAATGTTTACATTTTTATTTATAAAATATAATTACCACATCAAATTACTAATTTATTAAGTCATCAAGACTGATTCACTCCTAAAAATTTTAAAATTCGATTAGTTTACATAAATTTAAAGTTTACTGTTTTTCTATTGTAGACAAAAAATATATAGCAATCTATTATTATTTCTCTAATAATTAATCTTTAAATATGAAAATACTTTTCAATCACACTTAAGAACGAACAGAAAAGAAGAAAATAGTGGATTCTCGTGACATATTAAATTATATTTAGACTGTTTTCATATAAAAATATACAATGTTGTTATTTACTAATTTAATGGTCAGTAGTACTAAATTTAATTTAATTTATTTTTTTAAATAAGAACTTTTTTCAATTTACTTTCTTCCTCAATCCATTGCATGATTTCTCTCATGTTAACTTTATGATATTTCGACATTTTCATTTTCTTTTTTGTCAAATATTGTTTGAAATTATTTATTTAATTTATCCAACTACCAAATTGATATTAACACTTTGGTTAATGCTATTATTTTTGTCTCTATTCCTCTAAGCAATATCTGATGACAAATCCTTTCAAAATATATAAAAATGGTTGAAGTAAATATTGCATCCCCAAGTTTGAATAACGTTCTACAATCATGCACATTTATCATACATAAGATTAGTATATATATTTTTATACGTAAAATAATAAGTAAACATGTATTTGGTTAATGACTAGTACGTTATTATCCATTTTTCCTATTTACTTGATTTTTATAACTAACAATCTGCAGAGAATATGCCCCTGGCACTGAAACAAGGATGTTAATTATTTTCAAACTATCTTATTCATCGTTTTTTGTTGCCTTAGGTTTACACTTCACACATTCAGTCCACCTAATATAATTAAAAGACGTTTCAGCTTATTTCATATTTGCCAAAGCCTGATTCATATTACTATGAATTTATCACTCTGCAGTTCTTCCTAATCTCTCCATCAGACCCAGTCTTCGGATTTATATTCCCCATTCTAATCATAGAATTGACAAAGTCCCCAAAGAAAAGTCCACTATTGTTGCTATACCTTTGGACTAAAGGTTCAGTAGTCGAATTAGCTTGGTCAGTAGAAAACAGAATCTGGTCAGAACTGAGAAGGCCTTTTCCAACGAGCAAGTTCTTAAAGTAGTGGTTGTCAAATAGATCTGATGAGTTACGGTCAAGGACGGAAGTTACGTTTCCATCTCCATTTTGAGGACACAATCTTTGCAAATCAGCGAGCATGGTAGTGTCTAGGGTGCTATCTGGTGCACCTGTTCCTGAGAAGTTGAACAATCTATTGCTAAATAGTGTACACCTTGCTCGCCCAATAGTATGTGCACCTTCACAAATTAAAATAGTTAACATAGATTGAAACAATTAATTAAGCTCATTAATTAATTAGTACTAGCTGCAGATTGAAGAGATGTGTTGGAGTTCAGTATGTTAATTAATTACCTGATAAAGAAACAACGTCCGTGAGATTAAGGCCTACATCAGTGAACTTTGAAACGATAGTATCCAATGGATCAAATGGCGAAGGAAGCACCAGGTTTGCCAGTGATCCGTTTGAGATTGTTCCATCTCTTCGTCCTAGCAGAACGGTCCAGGAAGGACCACCACTCTACAAAACATTAAGATTTTTTTATGATGATATATATAATTATGCTTTTGTCGTTTAAAGAAGATTGTAAAGGGAACATGGAAGATGTAGTTAACAACAGTTTTAAGATTAATAAAGAAATTAATGTATAGAGAATAGTGGGATTTGAATGTAATTACTAGAAAAACAGAATCTCTGGCAGCGATGGTTAATATATCAGCACAGGAGACAACTCCACTGCATGCACTCTCCACGGAACTTTTGATTGTATCTACAACATCAAATCCTCTAGCAGAATTCAGGTTTGGAATAGCAGACTTTTCACCATCAGCATCACCATCTAGTAGTATTGATCCATCACAACCCTGATAACCAAAAATAAAATAAAAAATAGAGTGTGTAACATGATTGGAGGAAGAATCAACATTTCAGTTTCAGTGACTACTCATGCTTTATAATAGCTTAAGAAGATCTCTACCCCAACCCTATACCTTAATGATCACTTGAGTATTTCTATCCAAGCATGCAAGTTACTCCACTGGTTTTTGTGGAAAAATCAATTTTCTAAATTGTGCTTAACGTTATGGTTGCATAGACCTCTAAAATCTTAATATTGTGGACATTTGCATGCAAATGCAATTGATTGTTATGATGGGACCTACTTTATTATGGAGTTTTGATCTACAAAGAGCTTTAGATTGAATTGCTCCAATAAAAAAAGGATAAATAAACTGTGCCTATAATAAAACTGAACAAATCATTTTGAGAATATGTTGGATTTCCGAATGACCAATTCAACTTAGTGAGTCTATCAGGATAAAAATGATATGTAAATAATTAATATCCCTAAAGTTTGAACTGAAGTGTGCATATAATAAAACAACCATGTATATATCTCACGTAAACTTACATTCACAAAGCAATCATGAAAGTGAAGACGAAGCAAAGAGGCACCCATTCGCATTTCATTCATTAGAGCTTTTTGAACCTCTTTTCTTACTATTTTCAAAAGGTTAGGACATGATGACTTATAGAAGTCTGTTGTTAGTTGAGACCTTACTACCAAAATTAACAGGAACATATGAATTAGCCAAAAGTAATAAACGCTCGAACCACATGACCTCTTCATTATGTTAATTACTTTGCAAGGTCTAACTAACAACTATAAGATGAAAGCAAGTATTGAAATTACACAAGAGGCCAGGCCATGGTGAATGTGGAAACCTATAGACTGAATTTATAGACAATGATACAAGAGATATTACATTTATATATTCACATAAAAACACCACTTGACTTCATTTGGTACTTAATTAGTGCTGGTGGCCTCGTGTTGTTGACTGAATTCACTTGTGTGTGTATATTTAATTAAATCAATCTTGCACATTTAAACATCAATTCTCTTTGCAATGATATAATAAAACTGATCTACAATAACAAGCCTTCAATTGGTATATTATGGACCTCATCACGTGTTAGTGTGATTTTATGCTGGCATGCTGTAGTGGTTATCAAATTCTATATAATCATCTAGAGCCCATGTATAAATAAACCTTTAATTTGACAGATTTTCAAGTTGTGCACGCATTAAATATGATGTTTTATTGTATTTTAATAAATTTGCTTATTATATATATACACTCGTCCATGGTGCCTCTTCCATTAATTGAGTTTACGATATGGTAACTTTATACCACAGTCCAATCAGAGTTCTTGGAGATGGTGTGATGCTGGATGACGATCAAAATTCATTCCTCGAGACATCGGTGTGCATGTGAGAAGCTAATTTATGCCGGAAAACTTGTCTCCATTATAAATATTCAATAATGTTTCTTTTGTTGTTGCCCATTCCCTCCCCAATTTGGCACACCCACTTACAGAAGGAGAAGATCACTTTTCTACGACTACCTCTTAAGTAAATTAATTCACACCTTTAATTAAGACAGATAGGAACTCCATTTGGAATTAGCATCAATATTTATTTTATATGATTATGGTTTAAGCATGCAATTTGCGTTGGTCAGACTTGGAAGAAGTAGTTTACAAGAAGGGTTTTGATATATATATCTTACTATATATCTTTTTAATAAATCCTCTTTACTGCTTTAAAAAATATTAAATAAAAAATATATATGTATTTATTATTTTAAAGTATAAAACAATATTTGATATTTTCTTATTTAATAATTAAAATAATTTGTGAAAAAATAAAAAATTATAATTATTCTTACATTTCTCATAAGTACAAGAAAAAGTTTCAAGATCAGTGTCCCCCTAGTCCATTAAGTATGAGAGATATCGGTCTGTTTGCAGTAGCATAAGCAAACAATGACAATAAGTTGCATTGCACATGATAATGTTGATGAGTATTTATAAATTTATGTTTAAATAAAATTAACTTTATAAAATTGATTCCACTTAAAACAAAATGAATTTAAAGTGATATTTTCAGAAACTTTTTTTTCTTGAAAGTGAATTTTAATAAATTTTTTTCAACTTAACACAAAAGATATAATTCAATATGTTGATCCATACATCAATTTAAAGATAAAATCAATTTTAATTAAGGCAATCAAATATTTATTTATTTTAATAAAATCACGTTATTTTGAAATAAATGCAAGTGTGATGAATTTTAACCCAAATTTAAACATACACATAAAGTAACCATAGTCCATACCAATGTGCAACCATGATTAGATCGTCTTAAGCCCATTCAAGCAAATTCTGTAGTCCAAACTCAACGGGAAAGAAGTATAAGCTTGAGATATTGCTTTGGTATGAAATGTCAGGCACAAAGAAAATCCCCGATATTATATAGATTAAAAAGTATTTGATATACAGAATTTATTTTCATTTTGAAAATTAACATATTTAAATCAAAATTTCTAAAAGCTTAAAAGATTTTTCCCGGGAAGTATTTCCCAAAAGCTGCTCATGAATAACTTTCAGCCACTACCACAAAGTATGTGATGTGCTGACAAGGAAAAAGAAAGATTATAATAATATTTTGTCTTTTTACTGTAAATTTTGTTTAACAGAAATTGAATGATCAATACTGACACTATTATGAATTTATGATACGTGTCATGCTAATAATCCAATATATTCACGCTCTATAATAATAATAATAATAATAATAATAATAATAATAATAATAATAATAATAATAATAATAATATAAGGAGGGATAGTCTTTTCTATTATTAAGTTTATTATAAAATATTTTGTTTAATATTTATTTTAAATATTTAAAATTTATTAATCTAATTTTTAAATTAATAAATTTTATTCTATACATAATATATATATAATTTTATAAAATTTAAATAAATTTAATATTTCATTATATTACATTATTTTAACGGATAATAAATTTTTTTAATATATATTAATTTAAATTTATTTAATAAAATATTAATTTTTTAAAAATTTATAATATTTTGTAAATATATTATATAATAAAATATAATAATTGAATTATTAAATTGATAAAATTTAACAATTTAAAAATATATTAAATAAAATAATTTATGATAGATTTACTTTAAAATAAATTGATATTTTTCAATAAATATATATATATATTTAATATTTTTATATTAACAGAATAATAAATATATCGTTAATATTTTTTATTTCTATGGAAATATTTGTTAACGTGATATATTATACAGTTGTTAGCATAAACCTATAATGCCTATTTTTTAACAGTTAAATTTTCTTAGATAAAATTTGTATTAATGCGACCAAACCTAACTTCCAACATTCTTTTGGTGAGTATATGATATGCTATACTTTTTGATAGTGGTATGCTTAAAGTATATTAATATAGAACATTGTTTCCATGAATCAGATGGACTGTATCCGAGCCTATATATGATATGTAACAACAATGAGAAGTCTATGAGTGAAAAATAATTTAGACAATATTTTTACAGCAAACCTTTTCAACCAGCCCTGCTAGGTACTGAAGTAGTGAAGTATTTGTGCTCAACTTTCGGGTGTCAAATAGAAATTAAGGGAAATGCTAAACAGTGTTACAAAAACATTGGTTAAAGAATTAAAAATAAAAAATTATGAAAAAAATACTATTCATGTAATTTCATCATGATTTACAGTGCAGTTTCAGTATGGGTTTTAATAACAAAATTATTAACATTATTGTTTTCTCAAAATTTTAAAAATAGAAAATTATTGAATATTATAAAACTGAACCTTAATTTACTTTTAAAACTAAACTTTACAAGTTTTATAAGAAGGATAAATATCTACAAATGACCCAACATTAAGATTGGATATTTTT
This sequence comes from Canavalia gladiata, assembly GCA_037954105.1. Taxonomy (NCBI): domain Eukaryota; kingdom Viridiplantae; phylum Streptophyta; class Magnoliopsida; order Fabales; family Fabaceae; genus Canavalia; species Canavalia gladiata. The sequence continues at coordinate 36,903,125 of CM075662.1, read as the reverse complement.
TATAATATTAAAAACTTAACTTTAAAAAAAACTACTTAAAAAGAATACTATAATTTAAGTGTAATAAAAAAATATTTTAATTATATTATTAATTAATTAATTAATATAAGATATTTTAACATTGAAATGAGATGATTTTAATCACTCTATCTTTATCCAATCTCACCGTGCACGAATACAGTAAACTTATATATATATATATATATATATATATATATATATATATATATATATATATATATATATATATATATATATATCTTCTCGTTATGCTGTTAGAATGCAAATGCTAGCAAATAATTTTAAAAGTTCCAGGCTACTAGTCCACCACTTCTCACTGCTCCAAAGTGATAGCCGAAGTTGATATGCACGTTACTTTTATTTAATAGCTGACACTGCTTTGGTTCTGTCTTCATAATATTCACTGCTTCAATATATAGGAAGTTTACACTGCTAAAAATTTGACAAGTTTGATCATCGTCATCACACTTTCAAGTTGAATATGTATTCGAGAATATTTTAACCTGTAGACTCATATCATGTCCAGATGAAAATTTAGTTTGAATACAATATGGCAGCCACCGCCACTAAGCAGCAGATTGCAACGGAATAATGGTTAACAAATGAATTCATTTCCACAGGGGTAGTAGCTAGCTTGACTACAAATAACAATGTGTAATTTTAATTAATTTCACACATCCCTTTTCTCACTCCGTCGTTTATGTACCACATTGTGCCTCAAGTGGATGACGTTGTCCCATGATATATAAAAAATAATATTACATCATCAAGAATGTAGACTGAAAGCAAGAAAAAATAAATAAAATAAAATAGTAAATATGATAAACATAATACGTTGTCCACTTGAAAAAAAAAACTTAGTGGAAGAGATATAATTTATTTAATAATTTTTATGTTTAATTAAATTGATTTTTGATTGGTTGTGAAGAATATCTTTAATATAGATTAAAAATAAGGAAAAACGTGATAAAAAAAATATAAAATTGGTGGGAAAATTGGAAAATGAAAAAAAAAATAGAGCTGATGAATGAGGTAGATGTAATTAAACTGGAAGTTAACCCCAAAAGAGTGTAAAACATTTATTATTTAAGTTATAATTGGTTCAACAACATGAAAGATGTAAAGCAGCGCTGGTATGAATATAATTGATTTGAAAAAAATAAAATTGGCTCAAACCTCAATGATAATAATTTTTTATTTTTTAATTTGAACTTATCAAAAAATTGATATCATATGTGAGATTATATATATATATATATATATATATATATATATTATTTTTTACTTATTTATATATATACATACACATAAAAAATCTCAAAGGAAACAAGCAAAAATTGTCCTATTTTAACTGTCATGAAACATTTTCCGTAGTAATAAAGTACTTGAATTTAATTATATGGACAATTTTGTTACTTCTATTCCATTTTTATTACAATAATATTTTTATGCAATTTTTTATTTGAGTGTAATTACAAAATTTATGTGAAAATTATTTCTTAATAATCAATAATGTTGTTGCCCAATCGTGGATTACTTTTTATTTAAGATAATATATAATTTTTTTTACCGAAACAAAAAATATAATTTAAAAATGTTTAACAAATTATATCAATGATTGGGACCAATAAAAAAATTATAAAAATAAAATATTAGGAAAAAAAATAATACGATGATCTTTTGAGATGAGAGAGACGGTTCCAAAATAATTGTAGCCTCCGAGGTTGTATAATTTACTTATGTGTCATGCTACTAATTAAGAAGGAACTACATCAACACATTTTTCAAAAAAAAAATTACATTTCTTTAATTAATATTTTAAAGACAAAAGTTAGTATTTACAGATCAATGAATTAACTATAGATAGATTATTGAATAAATTAATACCATGTTTAGTCAATTAATACTATACCGGTAGAATGTAAAAAAATTCCAATGATCAAATTATATTTGTATCTTGAGTTTGTTATTATAATTAATTAAGCTTTTTTTCATATATAAAATTTGAATATAAAACTTTATTTAAATAGAATCAAATTAACTCCTTATCACTTGTAGCAATAAATGTCGGTTTACGCATAAATTTAGTTGCCTTGTATGCGTCCCGTTTTTAAATGATCTTTTATTAAAGGATCATTCTTTAAATATAACAATTATTAATTAAAATTAAAAATTATGTTCTTTAAAAATATTATATCATATAATTAATTTTTTAAAAATAAAACACACGAATATTAAATATATGCTTATATAAGCTATCCTGCACTAATTATTTATTTACATGTATGTTCATTGACTTATTATCAATATCGGAATTAAAAAGGTAAAGGTGCATAAAGAGGTGGAAGAGCATCTCAACACTCTCAAATAATTCAACATATTTTTTTCTTATATATTAGAATAAAATTTAGGTACCATTTATATTTTAAGAATCATAATGCTTAAGATATATATAAGATTGAATCTATTTTTTTTTTTTTGAATTTTTTGAATTTGACTTAACCTATTTTTTAGGTTGCTTGAAAGGAGAAAGAGAGATTCCATTTAGGTTTCATGAAAAATCCAAATTCAAGATTCTAAACATGTTTATGTGTACATTTATTTCCTCGAAATCTATGTTGGAGTTGAAAATCCTCTTTATCAATGATAGTAGAGAATAGATTCATCAAAATAGTGTGTTCAAGTATAATTGAAACATCAAAAATTTATTATTATTCTTCTATTCCGTGCAGTTTCTATTAATCAACACTTTTTTTTATTAATCTTTAATATCAAAATTTATCATTTTTATTTTAATATTTTTTTATATTTACATATATAAAACATGAATTAATGGTTAAAAATATTGCATTAATTTTAACTTGTGTAAATATTCAATAAATATATTCAAGTTATAATCTTAGTAGTTTGCTTATAAAAGTTTAATTAAAGTTAAATTTTCAAAATGATCTTTGTAATATTAATAAATTGGAAAAATATGTTTAACTTTTAAAATTATTAAAAACACTTAAAAGCGATTTTTAAATAATAAAATTGTTTATATATTAAAATAATAATAGATTAATAATATGGTATAAAAAATTGAGTCCAATATCTTAAATCTCATCTTGGCGTTGTCATATTTCATTATGCCTTTTTTCATGTAACCATTGTCAAATCTCCAAATCCATCTTATGCTTTGCTGAGGACAAAAGGAAGACGACGAATTATTTATTATATATTAGCCCAAAGGATAGATCGGATCGAAGGTGAGTCCTTCGCAAACAGAGCAATCAAACAACCAAAAGGGAAAAAATGATTTACAAAACGTAAGTAAAACTGCAACAAATCAAAATTTAATTCTAATTTTTGGGTGTGCCTAATGGAGAATTGAAACTGGACTCACCATGGGAGAGAATACAATGTTGTGCTCGTTTAATGGAGATTCGCAACTAAACACCCACGTACAGGTAATCTATTTTACTGTGTTTTGCGTTTAATGGAGTTATTTTAAGAGAAAAAGTTGATTTTGAAAAATTTTAAAATATTAAAATATTTTATTTTATTTTTAAAAATTAAATTTTATAAATTTCAAAAAAGTATTTTAATAAATTAAAATAAAAGATTTTCAATTTATTCTTATAAACAATATTTTTTTAGTGTTATTTTTTTTAATTGTTCCTTCTTTTTGTTTTGATATTCCGTATTGTTCTTTCATTTTCTTCTTTCTTATTATTTATATGATATTTTCAATAATAAATGATATAAATATATTTTATTATTATTTTAATTATATATTTATTAAATTATTATTTTATTTAAAAATATTATATAATAAAAATATTTTTATGTTAAAATTTTACAATAAAAAAGTAAAATTAATTTTTTATAAATATTTAAATTAAAATTTTATACATAATAAAAATTAAATTATTTAATCTAAATAAAAATATTTAAAATTTACCATTCAAGTAACGAATTTTAAATAAAAAAAATTAAAATTTTTTTATCTAAACAAAATATTTTAAAAATAAAATTTTATAAATTTTTAAATATTTTAAATTTTTAAATATTTTAAATTTATCAAAATAGATTAATATTTCATGGATTGACTGTTGCACTGCCAAAACAGAAGAAAAAATGAAAAATATTAAAGAAAAATATGCTTTTAACTAGAATAACAAACTTATTTATAAAAGAATTTAAAATATTTTTAGATAATTTTATTTTAATAAAATAAATAATAACATTAAGTAGTTCTTAACATAGGTATTAAATTGCAAAACAATACTTTACAAGATTTAAATATATAAATTTTACAACATATATAACGGTATTGAATAAAGGAAAAAAGTTTTCACATCTACAAATAATATCATATATTTATTTATATTTATGTATAAATTGTTGAATTGTTTTATTTTTTAATTTAAAAAATTATTAACCATTAAATAAAAAATGTAAATAGATAAATCATATTATATATTAAAAAATTATTATTGCTTATAAAAATATATTAGTTATGTACATTAGCTTCTATTTTATACCCTTAAATATGTAAAGGTACCTTAAAAAAATATTTATTAAAGATATCTTTGATTGAAAATTTTTAATAAAAAATATACAATTTGATGTGGAAATTAAATTTTTCAATGATAACTAATCATTTAATTATTATTTTTTTATAATCAACTGAAAATAATATCCAAACATATTATATATATTAAAAATGTTATTTTTAACATTCTCATTTATAAAAGAGTAATTTAATTATATATGAATTTTTTTTTATCGAACAGCGTATAAGTTAAAAATTAGCTGAGTTGAATTTTATAAATAGTATTTTTTTTAAATATTTAACATAATTGTATATGTAAAACTTAAATATGATATCACTATTCATAAATAGTAAATTTAGTGGTGGAAACAGAACCTTTACTAACTACTTTTAGTTGTTTGATGTATTTTAAAAACTGGAGATTCTAGTTCAACTATTCATTTTGACGTATGCTTTTAAGGATAAATTATAAAAGAATGAAAGTTAGAAAATTGCTATGTGCTCTGGGCGGCTGTGTTTAGGCCTTTTTGTTTAAAAGCAAAAGGCCATTACTTTGCATTTCAAATGCCTTTACTGCCATCAAATGTGCTGAAAGAGATCTCTCTTTACATTGGTAATAAAATAAATTGTTTTAATAGAAAACGTTATTCCTTCCCATTTGTCAACTTTGCTTGAAGATGGGAACGTGCCACTTGGACAAGTATAATGTGCCACCTTTTTATTTTCCTTTTCCTGATTTATCTCAAAATAGTTGCATAATCGTAAGATGTTTAGTTTAGCTTAAATTAATTAATTATTTTTCAAATATTCTCCAAAAATGAAAAATGAAAAATGAAATAATTATTTTCTTAAAATACATTTTGAACTCTTTCTTTTTATTTAAAAAAAGAAAACTATTCAAGTTAAAATATGGTAATATAAAAAGATCAGTTCTCTTATAATAATTTTAATATACACAAATTTTGAATTCATAATTTAAATGAGAAAAATTAAGCACAGAATCAAAGAAAAAAATGTGTTTGAGCCAACTTGTTTTACACAGCAATTGTTACTTCTCTCCATGAAACCAGAACAAGTTCTTTCACGGCGGCTGATACTCTGATGGCGGTTTCACGTTCTCAGTCAAATGCAACGAAATCATAAAAAGTGGAATTGGAATCTTCCATAAGGCATGTTTGGAATTGAGTGACAAAAAGTTGGGCTTCATCGATCACTTCCTGCCGCAGACAAACACTGCAAAATATTCCCTTCGTCCCATCACACAACTTTGATTAATTCGGAGCCTTGAAGTTGCTACGCATACAAAAAATTCATATTCCTTTTTACCTGTGTTAAATTTGGGTAAAAAAAATTTAGAATTCTAAAAAAATATGAAATAAAAACAAGAATGATTAAAAAATATGAAATATAATTTTAAAAAAAATTAAACATGATAAAAAATTATTTTTTCTGAACAGATATTGTTTAATATAAAAAAAGTTTAATTAAAATTTTATAATATTTTTAAAAAATCCTTTATAATCCAAGAATATTAATTTAATAATTTAAAATTATTCTATTGAGAAAGAACCTTTAGTGTTCAACTCTTCTAGAATCATCTTTCTCAAACTTTCATTTTCCTTTCTCAAATGAACATCATGCAATGTTGTGACTGTTATTTCGAAGTTTGAACACACCAAATTTGAAATTTGTCATCGGAATCGAAGCTGATAGTTCCATGCATTAGCCCCGGTAATGGCAATTCTTAATTACCAGTAGCTATTAATTGGTTTGAGGAATCAATAATTCTCGAGAAATTAACTTAAGTCATTGCTTTAAACCTTTTGTTAGGCAAATAGAATCATCTTCCTTGAGCATCACGTTAAATAAATTATTTGTTAGTACTCAACCGGGGTCCAGGAACGTCCAAAAAGCAGACACGTTTATAATCTTTCACTCATTCGTTTGAGTGAATTTCCTCAAGAACATTGACTGATTCTTGCTTCACTTTTTTTGGTTTAATTGACAATAGAATATATACTTTATGCTACGTATGCCAATGTATATCTTTGTATGTGCACAACAAAACATCCCTTTCGTATATATAATGCTGTGCATTTGATTTTCTAAAGTTTAAGGAGCTTAATTCCCCGATAAATTATGTTTTCACTAGATAGCTATCGAATCTTGTTCTTTATTCCTTCATTATTAATTGATACTTGAAAAGGATGACCATGTAAAAATTGGCATACATATCCATGATCTTTATTTATCCATCTTCCACCGTATTCAGCTGGATTGATTTGAGTTTGGTGAAAAAATGTATTTGACCTAAATAAAATTATGTAGTTTTAATTTTTTTTTTTAAAATGAGCATAAAACTAATAGAAGTGAAAAATATATATAAAAAAAAATCCTTACAAAACCAATGAAATATGTTATTACCCCAAATGAATGAATAAATGTAAGTGTCATTTAAATTTAACAATTGGATAATAAATTCTGAAAATTAAGATTGATTTTATATAATAAAATTCTAACAATTAATTTTTATGCACAACTTGTCGAGTTGAATGATTGAATTATCGGATTTTTATTTAAAATTGATATTTAAACTAATCATTATCATTTTTTTTATGCTTTAAATTAAACTAAACAAAAGAATCAAAGTAACCCATGTTTATGTTTAGTTTGGGTTGGTTTAATTAGATTGCGAGATAGGCTTTTATCCTGATTAGTGATTGCATCTTTGCCTTCTAGCAAGCAAAGTAGGGATGTTTAAACGAAGTAAAAGTGAATAGTATGCGATATGTATTCATACTCATTAAAATTAGTCGGTATTCATGTGAGTTCATGAATATTTAAAAATTTTAAATAAAAAATAATAATATTTGAAAATATGTATAATAAAAAAAAGTATTTTTATAAGTATATAGATACCTACGAGATATGTAATATAATATTTATCTTCACTTGTTTTATAAGTATACAGATATATACGTATAAATATTTAAAGATATGAATATTTTTGTTCCCTAATATAAAGTCTAATAGCATAAATCATATTTTAAAAAAAATGGTCAACTCACACCTTGCATAAACATTACAACTTGTGTAGTGGGATTTACCAATTACTACAACATGATTTATCTAAAGCGAAAAACTTCATTTATAGCAAATGGAGAAACTAAAGGGAAAAGCAAACAGGCTATTAGTCTTAACCCACCAGGTTCCAGTTCTCCACAACTATCCAATAGTTCTATAAATAAATCTTCACTTACAATATGCTTATCATCTTCTGTAATGAATACTTCGGAAATAAACATTAATAAGCTTCCATGAGTCGTCATAAGATAGGGCATGGCCACCTAATATCACTAGAGGGCTCAAGAAAATTATTTCTCTACTAGAAGTTTATTGTTTAACAACTTATTTAGAGACTAAAAAAAGATTCAATTACTTTAATGATTAATTTTTTAATATTTTTACCGGAATCAAATTTGTCATTTAGAGCTGAATTGTTAGAAACTTATTTTTGAATCATTAATTTTTAATTTAAAGATTGATTTTGTAAACATTTTTCATTTGTTAAATTGGATATTGATTTTTTTTCACTAATTTACGATTTAGAAACTGATTTAAAATCTGACTTTGTGAATCTTTTAATTTGTTAATTTATAAAATATTTTATTTAATATTAATTTAAATTATTAAATCCTAAATTATCTTAAAATATTTTTCATTGAATTCTCTTTCGTTACCTTAAAATTACTGTATTATCAACATAATGATTAACATTAATTCCTAAATTTATCTAAGCTATTGCGATAATTTCTAATAATTTTGTAATCTATTAAAATTATTTGAATATAAATTTTTGATAAATAATTTTGCATCTTAAAATATTTAAAATTTAAAATTAATAAATTATATTAAATTAGGCCTTAAATTTAAATTTAACCTAAAATTCCAAATACATAGATTAGATACGGGCGTGAGATAGGGCTACAAAGTTGCAATACAAAAATTAAGAAAGATGTATAAGAAATTGTGAGATATCCAACATTTTCTTTAAGAAAAAAAATTAAGGTAAGGAAAGATTGTTTTATTTCATAGGATAGGACAAAACCATGCATTTTGTAACCTGAAAATGGTTGACGGAAAACTCTAAATTCTGCCTCTCATAAACAAAATTTTCATCAATTGAGTACATCTCTGTACATGACATATACCTAAATAGATACACATATGCATCGGAGTAATTCGACTTATATATATATATATATATATATATATATATATATATATATATATATATATATATATATATATATATATATTTAATTTGTAATTTTTTGAGTTGATATGTTTTTATTATAAAGAATGACATTTATTTTTTTTTCTTTAATTAAAGTTTTATAAAACAATTGTTTTAACTATTTATTTCACAAAAAATTTAAGTATTTAATAATTACAGGTAACAAAATTTAAATTTTATGTATTGTAATATTAACAGAGTTATTTTATCATTTAATGATATGTACTTGATTATTTAATAGAATTTTTGTAAAAATTCAAGAACGTTATTCTTTGAAGAAAATAATCATATTCAAAAATTGGAAGCAATACAGTTGGATTATATCTTCAATAATTTTTTCCACTTATATACAAGATTTAAATCTAAAAAAATATTTTAAAAAAATAAAACATATAATATTTAAACCAATTATTTATTGATACGTTGACAACACATAAGATTATTAATTAATTTATTAAAAAACCAACCACTTATATACTCTCCTTTATAAAATAAGGTGACATAAGCCAAGATGTCAAATTCACCATTTAACGTGACATCAGTTTATTCTTTGATAGTATAGAACCTGTTTACTACAATATATTTAAATTAAATTCTAATAAAAAATACCAACTAAAAGTAAAGTCAAGAAAAGAAGAAAAAAAAAAAAAAGAAAGACTGAACAGCCGCTGTATCCATTTATTCTGAGCTGATTGTATCCATTTACTTGCAACAATTATAAAGCAAAGTACATTTGTTACACTGTACGAATATCCAATATCTTTCTTTTTCAATGAATGGTTATTAGTTTGGCAGAGCAAAGAGCCAATTAGATGCATTGGAAGAGAATTTATTTGCGTCAGTTGCCTATTTCCTTAGTTGTCTCTTGGAAATTTAATGTCTTATAGGGAGTTAGATACCTTCTTAGCCACTACTCCTATATATAGAGAGAGCCAAACCAACCCTGCACCACATCAAGTTGTATTGTCTTGCAACAAATTATCTTAGAAAACACAAAGCTCTTCTTCTGCGTTTAGGTTGAGAACAAAGAAATGAATCACAGAGTTAGCACTTCTTATGCATGCAGGTTTGTTTGTGGAGGTGACAGAAGAGAGTGAGCACTTGGCTCTTTCCTAGCATGGACCTTTTCATGCTAAAAGCTGTGTGCTTACTCTCTATCTGTCGCCACTTCTTTCCTTTTTATACATCTTGATAATCTTTTTGCTTTTAACATATTTTTTAGGTTTATATATATAAATACTTTAATTGAATCATTATGTTGTATTAACTGGAACTCAAGCTACACGGCGATGTGTATCCTTGTGCAAGTCATTACATGTCTTAAGTCATTTGTGCATAGGTGCTATCAGAAGCATAAATTAAGAACAAAAATAAATTAATCTTCCTCTTTTTAGTGATCTTATTTTTTGTTCAATGATATATAATAATGTCAAATTTGAAGATCTACTTACTTATCTTTATATTCACCAAGTTCTTCCCAATGATACTGTCTGTCTGCATTACTTGCAAGGGTTGCTGTGGACACCATGCGTACGCTAGCTGACACCTGCAGTGATGTAGTTCAATAAATATTTTGCAATGTATACATAGTTGATCTAACTTAATTCAAATGCTGAGTATAAATTTATATGGTAAAGTTTTGAATAAATGATTCTATCCTGTTTAAATAAAATTGTCTTTAATAGAAATAGTCATCATCTAAACCAAAAAAATGCAATATATACAGGACTCCAATTTCTTCTCTACAGATTCATTTCAATATTACATTGCTAAAGATTAATTTCATCTTCATCTAAATTTCTCTTATATACTCTTTTACTCTACCTTGTTTAAACTTTCGGTAATAACATTCGTAAATCATATGCGCATTTTTCTTTCCTGTAGGAATTATATGCATATCTATAAATATACTTAAAATATAAAAAAGTTAAGAAAATGTTTTTATTAATAATTAAAATGTATAAATTCGTATGAAACTTCTTATTTTTGAAAAAAAATTTAATAGAATTTATTTTAATGAAGACTAATAAATATATTATTATATAAATGTTGATTGAAAACTTTGAATATTAATTAAAATAGTCAAAGTTAAAAAAAAAAAGGCCTTTAATTGAATAAGGTTTGATTAAATTTTTTATTCTTAAAAAAATTATTTAATCTATTATTTTTATTTATTTTAAATAAAAATATCATAAAATATTTTTATTATTCTCTTCTATTTATTTTCCTGTTTGATCCTCTAAGCACTACAAATTTTTATTTAATTTCTCATTTTTAGGAGACCAAATAGAAACATCACAATACTTACAAGGATCCTATAAAAAATTCATGATGTTAAGAAAGATTTAATGGAAAATTTTATAATACTTTAATATTCTAAATGAAAAAAAATAAAAATTTAAAATAATTCTAAAAAATATTATGAAGATGTTTAAAAAACAATAGAAATAAGTGATCCAATCATAATTTTTTTAAATTTATAATATATATATATATATATATATTTTGATGGTAATAAAAATTGATATAAATTATATTAAATTTTAATAGTTATATTATTTAAATAACTATTAAAATATCTTTTGAATGAAATTTTTTTTATGAATATAAATTTATAAAAAAAAATTTAATAAAGATTAAAGTTATCATTATTTATCTTTTAAAAATATTATTAAATTTTTTTAATATTAATTAAGTCACTAAATAATTAATTAAAAATATTAATTTGATTATATATAAAAACTTATAAGAATTTCGGTAGAAGTTATTATATTTTTAAAACAAAACATAAATGTATAAAATATAAATTTAATTAAAAATTAAAGTATGATAATAATCATTATTGTAAAATCAACAAATAATATAATTAATTAAAAATTGTTAAAACCTCAACTAAATTTTTTAATCAATAATTATTATTATACTTTGGGATATAAGATATACATTCCCGCTTGCAGGAAACCAAATCTGTTATCTATTTCTAAGTAATTTGCCATCGCCGGTGAAATATATCCAACAAAATAAAATTATAACGAGATCAGCCATGCCAAACGGAAGATGGGAAAAAGAGATTAAAATAAAAAAAAAATGTCTGCTTCGTAAAAAAAAATATATATATAAAAAAAAAAAAGCTATGGCAGAAAAACAGCATTGTTGGGTATCGACGTTTAGCAAATCGTTGTACATTTATAATATACATAGGATGATTGTTAATTTTTTTCAAAATTTTGTGATTATATTAATCATTCAATATTTAATTTATTAATTAATTCACTTTCTTATTTATTAAGATCTTAATGTGATTATCAACTTTTGATTCTTAATTTTTAAAATATAAATTTTAAATAAAACATATTAATTAAAACAGATAAATAATTTTTAAACAAAATTTTATCTTGATTATTAAATTATAAATAACGTGATTATATTTTAATTTTTAAAAATTATATATTTTTTATTTACTACCGTTGTTAATTAATTTTGTGTTAAAAATTATATTTACTACTGTTCAACACTTTCTATCATATTATTAATTTAATATTCTCTACTATTGTGTTTAACATTTTTTTATGTATTTTTTAACATTTTTTATTATCATTATTTAATATTATTTATCATTATTACTATTTGTTATTTTCGTTGTAACACTTTTCACAACTTTTGTTATTATTATTTAATATTATTTATTATTACAATCTAATACGTTCCGAATTTGTTGTCAAATATTATTTATTATTATTATTATTTTTCATCCTAACATTCTTCATCTTATAGTTACATTTTAATATTTTTTATTATTATTGTTTTAAAATTATTTAATATTATTATCATTATTCATTATCTAACATTGATATTTTAATTTATTATATCTTTTTCACTCTTTATTATTTAATATTGTATTTATTATATTTTCTATCGTTATTATTATTGTATCTTTATTTTAATATTTTTAGGATAATTCAACATTTTCCTTAATTATATAATTATTTAATAATTCTACTGATGTAATTTTTATATTTTTTTAACATATTTTATATCCTTTATTATCCTTCTAATATTTTTTTTATTATAATTTATTTAATACTTATTATTATCATGTAAAATCTTTGTTACTCGATATCTTCTGGTACTATTATTAATATAGTACTTAATTATTATTCACATTATATTAATGTTATACTATTAATTAATTATGTATATATATAATCTCAATCATTAAAAATAAGTTGTAAAATTTCATAAAATCAAAAACCACACAAAATTTAAATTATAAAACTAAAAATTTGTTATACTTATTAAAGTTTTTAAAACTTAAAACTTAAAGTTATTTTAAATGGAGCCTAAATTAATCTTTTTATACTACTGTTTTAATTTTCTATAAAAACAGATACGGTGATACTTTATATTTAAAAAAATTAATTTTATGATATATTTTTTAAATTATGTATCATTTTAATATTTAAGAAAACTAATATAATGATTAAAGTTTTTTAATGACTTATATGATGATACTTTTTATAAAAGAATAATTGTATTTAAATTTAAAAAATATTATAAACAGTATAAATTTTTAAATCCTTAACACAATTATATATTCATAATTTAAATTTGAAACAATTAAACAAAATTAATCCCTAACTAATTCACTAATCATGCTATTCATCTAATAGTTAACAGTTTTTTTTATGTGTGACAATTTTTTTTCTAATTCACATATATAATTATGATGATATTTTGTTTTCGCAAGATATAATAATTCTTTTATATAACTCCAATAAATTTATTCTTTTACATTTAAATTTTTTTATTAATACTCAATTATACATTTTAATAATCAATTATTTACAACATATATAATGAAAGATACTATGCAGTATGCACCATAGTATGACCGTGCTCTGTTTAGTTTTATTATTAATGTTCTTTGTTTTTTGAAGCTAGCATGATATTTTCACCATGTGGAATTAATTTTCATTTAAGTTCTAAGTTTAATATAAACCACGAAATATTTTAAATGAATTAAAATATAAATCAAAATTAGTTAATTTATTCATTTTTTATAAAAATAATTTTTTAAATATTTATATTTAACTTTATACTTTTTAAGTATATTTAAAATAATCTATTTATAAAATATATTTTTATAAGATCTCTCAAAAATTATTTTTAAAAATTAGATTATGCTATTTTGTTTTAATTCATACGTACTCTTCGAAACGATAAAAAAAAAAAAAAAGTCCATGATCGTACCAAGTCTAACTTAGTGTCCGTTTTATTTAATTTTGAATAAAAATGATTCTAGACTATTATATATATATATATATATATATATACCAATTAATTTAAATTACATATTTTTCTTAAAATTTATTTTTTTATATTAAAAATAGAAAAAGTAATTTTCCAATTTTAAAACAATCAACTCCTTGATTACCAAATTGATCCAGTAAGCTCTAGGGCATTTTGACATCTATCGATAAATAGACTGAAAAGTTTATTAATTGCAATCAAATGGAGAGCCTCTTTAGTTTTGTTATTGACAAAGCTACTTTATTTTTAAAAAATAATTTTTTTAAAATTTCAATATTTACTTAAGATTTTAAAACTAAAAATATCATATTTTCAATAAGTTTAAGAAGTTACTTTAATTAATTTCTATAAAATGAAATTATAACTGACTTTTAAAATTAAATGGTTTTTTTTATAATTTTAATGAAATGTAAAATAATTTTTTCGATTACATAGAATATCATAAAGATAAATCATTTTAAATGATATAAAATAATTTTTTAAAAAGCTAAAAGAAATAAATGCAAATGCATTGACTGTTAAAAAATTAAGGAAAAATGAAGAATGATAAATATCACCTTCTTTTGTTTTTATGAGTCTGGTTAATCAGGATAAATTAATAAATAAAAGTTACGTTAAAAATACTAAAATTATGATCAATAATATTTTCATTAAAAAATTATATTTTAATTCTTTAATTTTTTCGTTTTATTAGTACAAGAACTGAGATCGTAAAATTGAAATGTGCTTGTGGTAGTTGAAACTTGAAATAACAAGTAAAAGGAATAGAAGAAGCAAGTCTTGTTGACCAAAGCACAATCCGCGTAGAATGTCCACGTCGTCACCGAGATCGGTTGCCGTTGCCGTCAGTGGTGGCTCCGGCGCCGCCAAAGGGAGCCGGCGAGCCGTCCAGTGGGCGATGGACAACCTCGTCCCTCAAGCCGATAGGTTCATCTTAGTACACGTCATCCCCACAATCACTTTAATTGCTACCTCATGTACGTCTCTCACACCCTCTCGCTTATTTTTTAATTTCTAGCAATCAATGTTTTGGGCAATAAACCTTGCAATTAACTGGCCATGGCATGATGTAGTATTAGATATTAGGCAATCGCATATATGATCGTTAACGCAAAGTACCCTTCAGAAGTAATTTTATTAACATAACTGTTAGAAGTAATTATAAGTGTACAAAAACAGGATGATTTTATTGGAAAAATATTTATTATATTTTATATAATAAATACTTAAGTTCTTAATAAAATCTTGCTACTTTTTGCCGTTTAGAATCAGTCCTAAGAGCTGCTAACATTTTCCTTAAATCATAGATGATTAGAGACTAATTTGGATAACTGAAATACATTGCTGGTGTTTTGGGATTCCTAATTCGTAGCTGGAGAGTATGTTCCCGTTTCGGAAGCAGATGCCGATGTGTTTGCAGCTTATGTGCAGCATGTGAAACAAAAGTCTGAAGAAATCTTTGTTCCATTCAAGAAACTCTGTGATTCCAACATGGTGAGTGAGTTCCTTTCTACCATGTAGCGTACTAACAAGTACATGTACGAGTATTTGATGTGATATGCAAATACATGAACTTATAAGAAATTAAAAAACATGACCTCAGTAATGTATCTCAAATTAGATATTTACAATTATCCGTGATTAGGCAACCTTTTAGGCAAGTTTGCAAGAGTGAGGATATGTCAAGGTAATAGATGAAAACAGGACTTAAATCTGTATCTCAGATATTTGAGTAGTGATATTGTGAGGGCTATGGGTATTAAAAAAAAGAGGTGTGCTAAAGATACAAAATGCAGCAAAATAGTACTAGTATTGGTACTGGATTCGAGTTTGCATGCTGCCAATTTTCAACAAAAATGATTATCGAACATAACTACAGTGAATACATCTATCTACAATTCAAATTTTACCTAACAGGAATGTGTAATTGATTACATAACCAATTACATAACTAAGTTAACCGACATTTTGTATAAAAGTAACCATGATCTTTACGTGTAATTGATTAACAAAAAACGGCGTGATTATCTCTATACAACAAACATGGTGGTTAACTTAGTTATGTAACTGGTTACGTAATCGATTACGAATATTTGTTAATCGATTATCGCTCAAAATTTTGGGATGTATATGAGTGTGGATACTTTGCGTATGTTGCGTAATTGGGGCTGAATTTTGAAATATCGGTGTATCATAACTTTGTTCTTTCACCCTTTGTTTCAACTTGAGACTGGAAAGGTGGTAAGGAAAGATTAATGTGGAAATGTTTTAGATGGAAACCATACTGCTAGAAGACGATAATGCTGCCAATGCACTTCTTAGGTTTATTTCAGAGTCTGGGGGTCAAATACTAGTGCTGGGGTCTGACTCCTCAAATTTTATAACAAGGTATGTGTTTCTAAATATTCAAAGTGATCAAGCAAACATTGTGATTTTTCCATTTTAATGACTTTATCCCATGCATAATGATCTTAAAGTATTGTATTGTGTCTATCATTAATAAAGTTTCATAGTTATGCTACTACATAATATAATTTACCACAGTGCAAGCTATAGATGTTTATGAGTTTTTGTATAGAGATCAACTTGATTTTAACTTCCGGGTAGGCATCTTAGATCTATTATCTAATTAGGTTATGGAAATTATTTCAGTTTTTCACAAACAGTGTAAAGCAATTCAGAACAGTGCCCCTTTTACTGGCTTGTAAATTTCTGTTTTTCTTCGTCCAGGAAGCTAAAAGGACCTGGGATACCATCTACCATTCTAAGCTGTGCTCCTGACAGCTGTGATGTATATGTTGTAGCTAGAGACAGAATTATATCCAAGTTAGCTGATTTTTCATCTTCACATTCTCGAGGTATGAATGAAGTTCTTGCATTTTCACGATCTTAATGTATGCACCTGAGCCCTAATTGTGTGGCCATCTTATATTTGTTTTTTATTATGCTTCATAGAAGTAGGGTCTTGAATAAAATATTTATGGAGGAAGTTGTCTAGTTTTTTATTTTCTTTTTCTCCTCCAACAGAGATTATTAGCCCAAGGTACTTCATGTCTTCAGAAGTAAATAAAGCTGACAATAGCCCTGATATTGGTAGAGAAATGTCTGGACTTAATTCATCCTCAACAGAACCTAAAATTCTAAAAAGTTTCAGATTTTTATCAATATCGGATCGTAGTTACATTGGTCTGCAAGCATCTAGTCGTAGGGATTCTTTTGAAAATTCTACCAAAATTGAAGAAGAAAATCCAGAAAACTTTGGAGATGATATTGAAACTTTCAGTCTTCACTCATTTGATTCCATTGCTTCTGTACAACGTGAACAGGTAACTTCCTTTCTTTTCCTTGGTCAAAAGGAACAGTAGGGGTGTCACAGATGAATAGCTTCTTGTGAAAGTTCTATATTATGTGATCTCCAACATGGTAGTGATGCTCATAGGAGGTGTATTTATGCAGTTAGTCATGCAAGAAGAAGTGGAACAGCTGCAGCTGGAGTTGCAGAATACTATTGCCATGTACAGACAGGTTTGTGAAGACCTGGTTCAAGCTCAAAACAAGGTGAGCGTTTGATAATATTTGGTTTCTCTTTTGTTTTAGAAGGAAATAAATGTATGGGTCTCTAATTCAGCTAAGCTATTTCCTTTTATTTTTCCCCCCCATTCTCAATGACTAAGCTAATGCCTATGAGAGGTATTATTTGGATAATTTGTTAAAAGAAAATGAATGGTTTGCCCTAAAGAGCATATAGTGCTGCTTCTTAATTACTTTTTAACATCAATTGTTTATAGCGAAAACCTCATCTAGAGCCTTAAAAGTCTTCAAAATTCCGTAAATAAAATGAAAAATAATTGGCTTCAAACATATTCAAACATAAAGCTTATGCCCTCTTAATTAAAAAATATATTCAATTTTAGTTCTTTGAAAACCACAGCCATATCTGCTTCACTGTGATGCAGTTGCTAAAATTGGGCTTAAATTTATAGTTTAGAGCTTGGCACTCCAATTACTTATGAACCAATCAGAGAAATTTATGTCTTTATTAATTATTACACAACTTTGCTTTTTTACATGAATGCTTTCACTTGCAGGCTCTTTCACTTTCTTCCGAATCTCTTGAAGAAGCTAAAAGAGTAAACGCTTCCCTGAAAAGAGAGGAGACATTGAGAAAGATTGCTGCTGAAGAGAAAGCAAAGTATTTAAAAGTCACAAAGGAACTTGAGGAGGCAAAAAGTAAGTTTGCCAAAGAGTCATATCAGAGACAGATCGCTGAACTTAATGTCCTTAAAGAATCCATAGAAAGACAGAGAATTGTTGATACTTTGCTCTCAAATGACAGAAGATACAGAATGTACACCATGGATGAAATCAAGATAGCTACAACCTTCTTCTCTGAGGACTTGATAATTGGTGAAGGAGGATATGGTAAAGTTTACAAGTGCAATCTTGATCACACACCAGTAGCTGTAAAGGTTCTGCATCAGGATGCAATCAACAAGAAAGAGGAGTTTCTGAAAGAGGTTTGCCTTGTGCTTTATTTTTTTCCCCTTGAAATTGTTTATATGAGAGCGAGATTTTGAGACTTATTGTACTCTTTAAATTGTTGTCCTTATGGTAGGGTTCTTCATATCATATTTTAAATGTTCTACAGCATGAGTTGATTCATAAAACTTACAAATGCATGCTCAATCCAACTCCCTTGGAATCTTTAAAATTAACCATCCCACTACATCTACTATAGAAAATATTGACTGATAAAAAGTTACTAAACAGCTAATCCTTGAAAGATCTAGCTTCCTCAGGATTTTGCTCTTTGCTCTTTGTGTACTGCAATAGTTCTCATATGAAATCTTGCTGATTTAAAAGTTTTCAAACTTGTACTTCCATGCGTCTCATTTTTCATGGCTTTCTAATGGTAGGTGCTTTTAAATATCTTAAATGAATGCAATATCTGAATGATGCAATAACAAGAGAAAGCTTTCCTTTCTGAGTTTCTGTTGTCTCCCATCTGCTGTAGGTTGAGATTCTTAGTCAACTACATCATCCTAATATGGTTTTGTTGCTTGGAGCCTGTCCTGAGAATGGCTGCCTTGTTTATGAATACATGGAAAATGGAAGTCTAGAAGACTATCTTCTCAATAAAAATAGAAAGCCACCACTTCCTTGGTTCTCTCGATATCGTATAGTTTTTGAAATGGCTTGTGGGCTCTCATTCCTGCATAATTCAAAGCCAGAGCCAATTGTTCATCGAGATATAAAACCTGGCAATATCTTGTTAGACAGAAACTATGTAAGCAAAATTTCAGATGTTGGACTGGCTAAACTCCTTTCAGACATTGTTCCTGACAATGTCACTGAGTACAGAGAATCAATGCTTGCTGGTACTCTGCACTACATGGACCCAGAATATCAGAGAACAGGCACCGTCCGGCCAAAATCAGATGTTTATGCTTTTGGAGTTATAACTCTCCAATTGATAACTGGTCGCCATGCACGTGGACTCATTTTGACAGTTGAAGCTGCAATTAGAAATGGCTCCTTTCGTGATATATTAGATAAATCTGCAGGGAATTGGCCACTGGTTGAGACAGTGGAATTGGCTCAAGTTGCCCTTAAATGTGCTGCACTTCGATGCAGAGATAGACCAGAACTGGATACTGAAGTTCTTCCCCTGCTCAAAAGATTTTCTGACATGGCAAATGTTTGTGCAAGGATGGGAAGAAACAATGCAAAAGCGCCAAGCCAGTATTATTGTCCAATCCTTCAGGTACTAAACTGCACTTATCCAATAAACATTGAATTTGGATCCTCTGATGTTGAGTGACATGATATGGTTATGTTAGATAAAGAAAGGCATAATTTCTATCAAATTTAATTAGTGTGTCCTACAACCAATCATGGTGGGTTCTTGTTTGTGTGGCTTTCTTTCTCTAACATGAAAATATTCTGTTAGTTAATAGCATAAGAGGATCCACATTCAAGAATGTTTGGTTCTTGTGTTATCATTTTCAGATTTACTTTTTCATACTTGATTGACTTGTGAATAATGAAGGAAATCATGGATGATCCCTATATTGCTGCGGATGGTTTCACTTATGAGTACAGAGCAATCAAGGCATGGCTGAGCAGACACAATGTGTCACCCATGACAAAGCTTAAACTCCAGCATTCTATGCTGATTCCAAACCATACTTTACGTTCTGCCATACAGGAGTGGAAGTCTGGAATAACCTGTTGATTAATGCTAGCGGTGAATTCCTTATCGCTCATCTCTACCCACTTTTTTTCAGCATAAAAACTGTCAAAATTTGAGTTGTACAAAAGGTTTGTAAAACAATTTTGGTAATTTAGCTGCATGTGCCGCCATTTTTTAAAGGTTGTATATAAACATTTCCTGAGCCATTGTATTAGTCCAAACTTCGGAGACTTGTTGGGCAAAGATGTAAGTTTAGTAATTATTATAGATGAAATGTTAAGATGCTCATATATATCAAGACATTATTCCATGATTAAAGTATTGACATATATTCCTTACCGTCCTTTTTATAAAAAATAATTATCAATGTTTTTTTTTCTAAATATAAAAAATATACTGTTATTTTCTAATATATTAATTACTTAATTCCAGTTATACTTTTATTTTACTATAAAATTTATATTAACAAACACTTATCAACTTTTCATATTAAAAAATTAAACCTTTAATATTAAGAATAATTTTGAAATAAAATTTAAATTTATAACATTAATTTATTTTAACTATTTTTTATTTATCTTGATGAATTACTTATTTATTTTTTATAAAAAAAATCAGAAGGAATAATATGATATGATGTACTATTATTTGTTTTGTGTTATGAAGTTAAATACTTTTCCGTTGAATACAGTGTGATAGAATAATAGCATGTTTGATACAACTTTAATTTGAAAAAAAAAATCAATTTTCAAAACTCTTTTAAAAATCGGTAAAAAAAACAATTATTATTTTTAAAATAAACTGTATTAAGTTATTTTGTATTTATAATATTAAAGTATACTGATTATTATTTTAACTTTTTCAAAAATATAATCTTAAATTGTATGCCGTACTTGGATTTTGCTTTAATGGAAATGCTAATACTTTGATGAAAACATCGGTTTCCATACTCTTTTATCGTTATTTATCATTATTCACGTTCCGTTTATCCTTCCCGGTGTACTATAAGCCAACAAACATATTCCAAGTAGGAATTTAGAAAAATAAGATGCGCTAATACTTTATTGATGCTAGTGTCACGGTATACAGGCTACTTTGCTATGGTTTACTAGTTACAATCCCTTCAGCCTCAACATATTATATGTATTCTGTACATTCATTTCCACCTTCTTGTGATTTATAGATGCCAAAGGGGTAGCCTGGTAAGTAATATCCATAAACATCAATCATCTACTTGTGTAAACTCTAGAGCATTTGCATCAGGATCACGAGTAAAGATTGCTGGTCTTCCAGAACGACTAAGTGTGTAGGGGATACCTGCAAGGTAGGGGAAAACCAGAGAAAATAATTTAAAATAGACCACCAACTCACGTTTAAAAGGCCATAAATCATGGTGAAGAGGTGAACCACAACAAGGTATGTTATTCCAGGAAGGAAAGAAGGAGTACCAGATTTATCAAGGATAGTTTTCAGCTTGGAAACATCTCGGATTGCAATACACGTGTGACGATCTCTACCACCATGTTGAGGTCGTCCAGTTAAAGGGTCAGGATTTGGTAGCTCCATCAAATGAATCATCTCAGAGCCTACCCACAACCAAGCACCTCTGTATGGAAGTTTATCATGTGGCCTTGCTTCATTTATCTTGAGGCCTACATTTCCTTTAATTTAGTTATCATATACTTCTTGTTACACATAATGTACGCATCAAATCTGAGTTAAAAGCTGGCATACCTAGAACGTTTTGATAAAAGTCAAGTGATTTTTCTAGGCTTTCACATAAAATTCCAACATGGTGAATACTAACAACCCCATAATCTGAAAAGTACCAGCAAATATCAAAATAAAAATAACAGATAAAAAGCAACCCTGAGACATACCAGTGAAGCAGAAAAAAGAACAATAACCAACTACGTACCACTTTCTTCGTTGGTAGAAGCAGATTCTTTGTCAAGCACATCCCCTTCAACAGTCATCTGAGCATCTATTGCCATGCTAGGACCATGCCATCTCCCATTTCTTACACTAGCATGATAAAATTTGAATTGCATGTTTGTGGCTATGGGAGAAAAGCTGGCATAATTCAACTGCAACAAAAAAGGGTTGATATACAAGAGAATTAAGATTGAGCATCCAAAATAAAAAGCATATTGTAAGACATTCTAGCTAGGTGTCAATTAGCAAGGATCACTGCCAATAAATTGATGAAACTACAAGCTAAACTGTTGTTGCTGAAGTTCAGTTTGAAACACATGAAGTTACATGCTTTTAAGACCCATCTGTTGATCCTTTTCTTTCCCAATCTGATTGGGAAATATTAACAATAGAAGTCTAGGTGTTCTTTGCTTTGTTTACTTTAATGGAAAATTGAGTGTGTTTACCGCCAGAAACAAAAAAAAAAAAGGAAACAAAATCATGTTAAATCATCAGGGATACAAGGAGTATGATGCTCCCCAATATTCAAGTTATTGATATTCTTTTACCAATCTGAATAACATCAAATATTCACAAAAATTCACATTTTTCCCTCAAAGTTCTTCATTTGACAAACATTAATCAATTGTCATGTACTCTGGTTACCACCAAGAACAGAGAGGAAAAGAGGTACAAAACATATCAAACCATCAAGGAGAAAGGGAGAGAGAGGAGAAAGGGAGAGAGAGGGGTGGTATCAGATACCAGTGATGACACACTAATTTATATCTTAAGCATTTTAAACACAGATTCAATTCCTCTAAAGTGAGATTGAAAAAATATGTTAAGTAAAAAAATATACCTTTAATTCAAACTAAATAACTTAGTAAGCTTAACTAACTTTAAATCAAGGGTTCATGCCTTCTTACTTTCTTAATTTACAGAGCAGCTCACTTTAAGGATCCAGGTCTCTTAAACTCCTATTAAACTAGGCAGTTAAATTCAATATGAGTAGCTCATGTATTAGAAGCCATGGAATTTGCACCTAGAAATAAACTTTCCTGTGGTTGCACAAAATGTAATTGTTTAGCAGCTGAAGAAATAACAAACAAGCCCACCAATCTACTGATTATGAATAAGAAGTTTAAAACGCATCCACCCAACCCCCTCCCCTCCCATAAAAAAAGAAGTAGAAACACAAATTAAAACCATCTTGAAAGTATGACATAAAATCCCAGTAGGGTACAGATAACATGAGATTGCTGAAGATCATAAGTTTCAAAATCACCTTTTGGTGCAGAGGAGAGACAAATGAAGGTGCTTTGAGAAGGAACGTCATGGCGGAGCAACAACTCATCTGGGCTAATCTAGTTTGGTATATGCCCTGAGAGCCTCCTATGATATACTGAGTAATGAGTGGACACAATGCCCACCCTGCTTCTGGGGCTCACAATTTCCAGGGGTAACACTGTTCAGTGGCCACTAATATGGTATGGATCATTATTATAGAATCAAAACATAATACAGATCCATTTATAAATTTGATAGAATAAAGGGAATATTGACAGTTTACAAAAATGATGATCTTCAATTTTTTACACTAAGTATATATACTGCATACAATTTTTATTTGGTGTGGATAAAATATGAAGTTATAAATATTAAATAAAATACAAATACTTCACAAACCCTAAACAATGATGATGATTATAATTCTATAGCTGATGTTATTTTATAAATATATTTATTATTTTAAAAAATATAAATTCATTTATAACATGTATTATTTTTATAATATAATTAGTTAATAAATTATATATTATGTTATTTACATTATTTATCATATTTTATTTTTTTGTTTTTTGTTTCTTATAAAAATATCTGCAAGAATGACATTTCTTTTCAACTATATAACAAAGAATATTGATTTTAAGTGTTGAATGGTTTGATTTCTCTCAAATTTAAATTTTATGAATAAAAAACATTGAAAGAAATCCTCTTAAATATTTTCTTTGGTTGTTTCTATTATAAGAAATAAATAATTTATTTATTAAAATTTTAATAAAAAATTTTAAAATAATTTATATGTTATAAATTAAATTTTTAGTTTGAAATTATTTATAATATTAAATATTTAAATTTATAATCTAAAAACAGATGAATAATATAATTGGTAAAAAAAAATAATACAGATACATTTTCAAAAATATAAAATAACCAAAATCACGGGAATTGGTCTATAGTAAGTACCGGATATTAGAATATCTTATTTAATATCTTAGATTTAAATTTCATTGCATTTTTAAGTATATTAAATAATTATATATAACAATTATATAAATTATAATAGTATAAAATATTTTAGATTTAAATCTTATTATTTTTATTTTTGTATGTATAAAAAAATTAATACTAATACTAAGATTATTTATAAAATATAAAATTTATGAATCTCACATTTATTAAAAATAATGTAATATATAATTTTAAAATATAAAAAAATAAAAATATTTTAATTATGTTTTTAAATTTTTTTAATTTTAATATATAAAAAATTTAAATAATATATATTTATAATTTAATCAACAACAATAATCACATTTTATATAAAATTACTGTAATATTTGATATAAGTTGATATATATATATATATATATATATATATATATATATATATATATATATATATGACTTGTAAAAAAATTGCTATCCTTGTGAATATTATGGGTATATTTGTGCAGTTGATTAAAGTAAATTTATTTATTTATTTTGTATTTTAAATAAGATAAAATTTTATTAAAAGGATGAATATAAGAAAAAGTAGAAGTAAGTCCCCTGTCTTCCTTCTTAATTATTTTTAAATATTAATTACTTACACGATTATCTGTTAAGGTTAAAAAAGTAATTATACTTTTAAATATTACGTGTATCATGTTACACTAATAGTATTAGATATATTAATGTATATTGAAAATTACATGAATGTATTTTTAGTATTAATATATTTCAATTCTAGAAATTTTAAGCATAATAATAAAGAATTTAATACATGTTTGATATAATTTATTTTAAAAAAAAAATTATTTTTTTAACTTTACGGGAGATATTTAATATATACATATATAAAAATAATAATTAATAAGATGCTTCATTATATGCAAGCCTCTGAATATAGCAGGAGTGTATCCTGTATATCATAATAATTGCACAGAATCATCAAAATTTCCAAACGATTGACCTTAATTTTTAAGACACTTAATTGTTTTTAAACAGATAATTCATAAGAAAAAAAAAAGTTGAAGATAACTCATATATTAAAGTAATATCTGATAATATACTTCACATAGAAGAAGATAGATAACATATAATATTTTTATAAAAACCTAATTAATATGAAAAAGAAAAATTATTTGTTTTTTATAAATTATTATATTTTATTAAAAAATATTTATAAGTTGATCATCATACATTAATAATAAAAATTTATTTAATATATATATATTACTTTTAATATATTTTTTTCAAACAAGATATGTTTTAAATCAGTGATCTTTAATTTTTTTATTAAAAATAAATATAAAAAATATAATATTTTATGTTATTAAGTGTACAAAAATTTTCATACTTAATATAAAAGTAAATATATTAATTACAATATTTTTTATAAAAAATTTATTAATATGAGAATGCAAAGTTTTATTTACTTTTTGTAAATTATTATATTTAATTGTAATAAAAATAATATTAATAAATCAGGTTTCATACATCAATAATAAAAAATTTATTTAATATACATATATTTTCATCAATATTTTTTCAACTAAAATATGTTTTAAATCAATGATATTCAATGTTTTTTTAAATAAATTTAAAAAGTATATTTTTTATATTATTAAATGCATGAAAATGTTATAGTTGACATAAAAATAAATATATTAAATACAATATTTTTTATAAAGAACTTATTAATGTGAGATGGAAAAATTTTGTTTGCTTGTTATAAATTATTATATTTTATTGAAATAAAAATAATATTTATAAATCGAGCATCATACATCAATAATAAATATTTATTTATAATACTTATATTGTTTTTTAATAGTTTTTTGTTAAAAGAATATTTTTTAAATCAAATATTTCCAATTTTTTTAATATAAAAAATATAATATTTTCTATGTTATTCAATATAATAAAATTATCATACTTGACATAAAAATAGATATATTAAATATAATATTTTTTTATAAAAAACTTATTAATGTGACAATAAAAAATTTTATTTACTTCTTAAAAATTATCATATTTTATTGAAATAAAAATAATATTTATAAATTAAGCTTCAAATATCAATATTAATATATATATTTTTTGTTTCTCAATAACTTTTTTTCAAACAAAATATGTCTTAAATCAATGATCTTAAATATTTTTATTAAAATATATATATATATATATAATATTTCTTTATGTTGTTGAATGTATAAAAATTGTTAAATTTAACATAAAAGTAGATATATTAAATAAAAAAATTTTATAAATAATTTATTAATGTGAGAATGAAAAATTTTATTTACTTCTTATAAATTATCATATTTCATTGAAAAAAAAAAGTAATATTCATAAATTGAGATTCATATATGAATAATAAAAACTTATTTAATATATATATATATATTGCTCTTTAATATTTTTTTAAAATAAAATATGTCTTAAATTAATATTTTTATTGAAGAATAAATATAAAAAAATGTAATATCTTTTATATTGTTAAGTGGATAAAAAGTGTCATAATTAACATAAAAATAGATATATTAAATACAATATTTTTATAAAAAAATTTAATGCGCGACTTAAAAATTTTATTTACTTCTTATAAATTTTTATATTTTATTAAAATAAAAATAATATTTATAAGTTGATTTCATATATAATAATAACAATTTATTTAATATATTTCTCTTCAATATATTTTTTTTCATCTTAAATCAATAATCTTCAATGTTTGTCTTGAAAAATAAATATAAAAGATATAATATTTTTTAAGTTATTAAATACACAAAAATTGTCATACTTAGATATATTAAATATAATATTTTTTATAAAAATTTACTAATACAAGAATGTAAAATTTTATTTATTTTTGATAAATTATCATATTTAATTAGAATAAAAGTAATAAGCGGAACATCATACATTAATAATAAAAATTTATTTAATATACATATATTTTTCTTCAATATTTTTTTTTTCAAATAGGATATGTCTTAAATCAACGGTTTTCATTTTTGTTCTTGAAGAACAAATACACATATATAATATTTTTTATGTTATTAAGTGCACAAAATTATCATGTTTAACATAAACGTAGATACATTAAATACTATTTTTTTTTTATAAATAACCTATTAATGTGAGATTGAAAATTTTTATTTTTTTATTATAAATTATCATATTTTATTGAAATAAAAATCATATTCATAAATTAAGATTCATACATCAACAATAAAAATTTATTTAATATACATATACTCTTTTTTAATATATTTTTCAAACAAAATGTCTTAAATCAATGATCTTCAATGTTTTTTTTAAAAAATAAATATAAAAAATATAAAAAATTTTATATTATTAAATGTAGACAAATTGTTCTACTTGGTATAAAAGTAGATATATTAAATAAAATATTTTTATAAAGAACTTATTAATATGAGTATGAAAATTTTTATTTTCTTCTCATAAATTATTATATTTTATTAAAATAAACGTAATATTCATAAATTGAGCATCATACATCAATAATAAAAATATATTGCTTTTCAGTATTTGTTTTTTTAAAATAGATATATTTTAAATCAATAGTTTTCAATATTTTTTTCAAAAATATATATATAAAAATATATAATTTTTATATTATTAAATGCACAAAAATTGTTCTGCTTAACATAAAAATTAATGTATTAAATATAATATTATTTATAAAAAACTTATTAATATGAAAATGTGAAATTTTATTTGCTTCTGATAAATTATCTTATTTAATTAAAATAAAAATAATATTTATAAGTCGATCTTTATATATTAATAATAAAAATTTATTTAATATATATATATATATATTACTTTTAAAATTATTTTTAAATAAAATATATTTTAAATAAATTATTTTAAATATTTTTTTGAAAAATAAATATAAAAGAATATAATACTTTTTTATTTTATTAAGTGCGTAAAAATTATCTTGATTATTCGAGTTACCTCTGAAACATTGCAAAGTATGAAAAACAAATGTTGCATATGAACAACTAATAGTGCAATTGCTATCTATTGAAGAAAATATTTTTTTTCCCTTTTTTTTGCTTGAAAATTCAGAGAATAAAATTAAAAGATTTAATTTAAAAAATAATTAAATGTGAGTTTTGAAGAATTAATGAAATAATATTTCAATGTGAAAAATAAGATATCTTTTGCTGTAAATTTGTATTTGTTTATCATGATAAAAATCTTAACTCATAGAATAATAAATAGATGTAACTCTTAATCAAGAATGAATTTGTATGTATTAATATGCTCTTCTTTATCTTCTTAACTTAAATCTTATTAAAGTAGAAGAAATTAAATTGTTTTTATTCGTTTTTTATATGTATTTTTTTTAAAAAATGGATTTACGTTGTTTTTTATTTAAAATAATTTGTATTATCAAAATAAATGTTGTTAAAAAAATTAATTTTATTTTAAAGAGTTATTTTTGCTTAAAAGACAAAGCAACACATGTTTCAATTTTCTTACTTCTCCTTATATTTGCTTTATTTTATTAATCTTTAAACTGAATTAATTCCATATAAATCTTATAATTAAATCAAATTGAATGAAAAATAATTTAATTGAAAATTATATTTTTAAAGATTATATTTTTTATTTTCTTAAATTTGTAATTTTATTTTATAAAATTAAATCATATAATTTTATATACTTTCAATTTTATTCCAACTTTTAAAATATTTTTATTAATCTTGCATATTTAAACTTGATTAATTTTTTTTAATAGAACCTTTAAATAAAAATATAAACAAATCGTAACTTTTGACCAGACTCTTACTATATGTATGAAAATATCTATTATTCCTTTTGTTACACTTTTTCATAGATAAATATTAATAAGAATAAATTATTAATATTTAAAAAAATTAAAACTAAACACAGTAATTAACAGTGAAGAAATTTTTTTATAATAAATTTTAAAATAAAATAACATATATATTCTTTATTATGTGTTAGTTTACAGTGATTATATTTTCTTGGTTGCAGAACTTAATACATTAGATTATAAAATATATGACATTATAAAACTATGTTTCATTCTTTGTTATTAGATGTTATGAAAAAATAAAGTGAAAAAATAAAAAATTAACCCAAATCAAACAGTTAAAAATTAGTTCAATTTATTTTAATTTTTATAATATATTTTAATCAAATTAAATTAAACTACACATATTTTTTATAATTTGTATATTTATCCTTTTAAAATCAACAAAATCACATTGTAAGATCATCTCTATTTTTATATATGAATGTTTTTAATTGTATTTACATTTTTTTTTACTTATATTTTTAATCTTTACACCATTACAAATAATTAGATAAAACCATAACATTTTATATATATAGTATTTTATATTTTTTAAAATATAATTTTATATTCTGATTAAAGTGTTTATTATATATAATTTTCAATTAATTTTATATATTGTGTTATAATCATATTTCAATAAAAATAATCATATATACGTGTTCTATCTTTTCAATTTGCTTACAACTATAAAAATAATAATAATAGTCATAATCCTAATTGACCTCTTTCCAATTTGCTTGCAACTATAAAAATAATAGCCATGATCCTAAATAATAGCCATGATCCTAATTGACCTGATTGGAGGAGATTGTATTTTTTTTTTTCTTTATTAATTAATTGTTCATAGATCTTATTAATCAATAATTTAATCAAATAGGTTAAAAAGTTAAAATTGAAATAATTTTATTAAAAATACGTTAAAAGTTAAAATTGAAATAATTTTATTAAAAATACGTTAAACTATAATAAAAATTATAGGAGGTAGATTAACAATACTTATAATAAATTATTTTCATTTTTAATATTTTATATAATCAATTCTCTCTTAAAATATTAGCTACTATTTTTTATTGTTTTTTTATTAAATTAATATAATTAATCATGTATATATATATATATAATCAAAATATCTATTTAGTGTTTGTTTAGAATATTGATTTTTTTCTCTTCTATCATCACATGCAACAAAATATAAAATTTGTGGTTAAAATTACTTTAAATTATATTTTAATTGTTTAAATATTTAAAATTAATTTAATTAAAACAAGTTTTATCCAAAATTTAATATTATGTTTGGATTTACAGAAGTAAAAGAAATTCTAAATTTTCACTATTTACTTAAAACAATATAGAAAAAGTAACTTTTTTCATGGAATTTAGAAGAAACCTTCCCTCTCAATCGGTTGAAAAGGTGAGATGATTTTATTATTATTTTGTTTTATTTTTTTATAAAAAAATTTATAATATAAAAATTTTAAAAAACATATGTTATAAAATAATAGATTAAAAATTAAATGTTTTATTTAAATTAAAATTTTAAATTAGTTTTAAATATATATTTTTTATTATTTCTTCTATTTATTTAAATAAATACATCATAATTACTTTATTTTTATTTTCTATTTCTATTCAATAAAAAAATATAGACTTTTTTCTCATTCTTTTACTTGTTTTTATCTCTCTTTTTTTTCATCCAGCATCCAAAGTATTAAAATAATAGTAACCTTAATATGTTTGGTCACTTAAAATTAATACTCAAACAAGCATACAAAGTAAAAGTATTAAAACAATAGTAACCTTAATATGTTTGGTCACTTAAAATTAATATTCAAACAAACAAGTGCTACAAAGTAAAATTCCATTGACAATAAGATAAGAGTTGATTTTTAACCCGTGGTTTGATCCTTCTGCAGGATAGTTAAGTATATATTAAATGGTCAACCATAAAACGTATGCCAAAAAAGTCAAAATGCATGCGGCTCCAAGAAGATATTTAGAAAATGGATGTAAATTGAAGTATGGTTTGATTTATTTATTTTAATACTTTCAGAATGAGGAATAAAATGTACATGCATATTCTTAATATTATAATTATACTATCACGTGTTAGTCATGATATTGGAATTTCTGGCTGACCAAGTATTTTATCTTGCAGCTGCTTAACAATTAGTTATTTATATTTTTTTGGTACTTTATTTTATAAAAATTTAAAATTTTTATAAAGAATTATTTCATAAGATGAATGTTTTAAACTTTAAAATATAGATAACTCCTAAAAATATAAATATAAAAAATATATTTTAAAAACATATTATTCATATTTTTTTTATGTTAAAAGCTGAGATTTTAAGATGATTTATTTATTGATACATAATTCAATACATACACGTTGTTCTGGTATACAGAATGTTTTGACTTGTCGTTACAATTATGAGGTGAGAAAGCGAGAATTCATATAAGATTTTCATATTGACACTTGACAATCAACACAGTTTAAACCGTTTTCAGTTAGAAAAATTCAATATTTAGCCACCATTTCGACTTACCTTTGCATGACACAAGTGACAGCACAGAAAATTTATCAAATTAGATACTTCTTATGGTAAATAAGAATAATAAATTTTAACAATTAAATTTAACAGATGATTGGGTAAAATTAAAATATTAAATTATATTATATATTAAAATAATTATATAATTACTAAATAAAATTTAATTTTTGATAACTTATATATAATTATATTATATAAATAAAGTTATTATTATAATAAAATGATATTAAATGTTAAGTTTAGTAAGCTAACATATTTAATAATGTTTTCATTAAAATAAAATTTTATTATCTAATTATTTATTTAAAATTAACACAAAAATAGATCAAATATATAATATTTTACATAATTTAAAAATTAATTGATATTTGATTATTTTAATGTATGCTATATTGTTTAATATATAAGTAAATAGTTAAATTATGTAAAATTTTATAAACATCATCATTATAATAATATTATATAAATTAATAAAATATATTTTTATAAAAATAAATTAAAAATTTTATTAATTTTCTTTTAATAATTAGATAAAAAATACAATATTATAATTTATTTTATTGTTAGTATTTTTTGGATGAATAAAATGTAATAGTTTTTCTGTCATGTTAGAAATTAAGTTTTCATACTATATTTAAAGTTAGGTTTAAACTTACTTTATAGGATAAAAAATATTTTTATCTTATATATATATATTTAAATAATTTTATTTTTAGATAACATAATATTTTAATACACTTAACAATTGTAAGAATAAACATCGTAAATATTTAGTGATGGATCTATAATAGGTTTTGATATTATGTTAAAAATTAGATTTAAACCTAACTTAATATCAAAAATTAATTCAACTTATATATTTTTATTGGTTTTATTTTTAGACAATATAATACTCTGACATACTTCTTATATTTGAGACTTAACATCCAGGCGTAAATAATTATGGATGGATCAATTATGAATAAATTTATGTGAATATTTCAATAATAAATCTAGTATGAGCTTTGATTCCATTTTGAAAATTGAGATCAAATCCAACTTAACTTAGTAATCTAACTCGTAGGTAAGGTTTACTTCCATCAGGGTTTATATAGAACTTGCAATAAGATACATATATAAAATTAACCAAATGATATATATGTATATATATATAAAAGGTGAAGATAATTTTTATTTTCTGATTTTTAATATTAAATTAAAATCAAACTCAATTTATAATATAATATTAGAGTTTATTCTAAATTTATTATGTTTATTTTTATAGTTAATTCATCCACAATTATCTATGGTAAGATATTTAGTTCTGAATGTGATGGGATCTATTTGAGTTTTACATTATTATGTAGAAATAAGATTGATCAAACGTTAGATATTTAATTATGAGATGAGATATGCATTAAAATCTAAAATCAATCAAATATAATATATATATATATAATAATTTTTATCTTATAAACTAATTTTTAAAATTTAATTAAACTTAAATCTAATTTATAACATAATTAATATTTACTTTATGTTTATGACAACTACCTTATCCTCTTTTGCATTAATATTTACTTTGTTGACATCTAATCCAAATTCAGAAACCATTTGATCCAAATATTTATTGTATCAAAACTCTTATCTTCTTCCTTTCGGTACTTTTCTATACAAGTAACCTCTTATATAAATTTGAACTTTTCATGTTTTTTAAGGACTTATTGCCATTGCCGATAGCTTTGAGAGAGATAAAAAAGGAATCAAGATAAAACTGGAAGAAAATTAAATTAGACAAAAACCTGTATTTAAATTTAAATCTAATCGTTGAATGTTTTGGTGTGTATTTAATCTAGACTGTTTATTTATGATTAATCATAACAGTAAATTATCATTTTCAATCTACATCTAAAATCATAAATGATCACAAAACTCAGGAAACATTTTAAAAAAATCCAATCAATTGTCACTTACAACTTATTCATTTATTCATGAGGTTTAGAGTATGTGATAGTCTCTAACTTGACTCAAACCATCACGATTAATCAATTATAACCATCAGAAGAGTTTAAAAAATTTAATAAAAAAACAACAATTGATTATTTTTTTAATTAAATGACAATGAACTTAGAAAAAGTTAACCTTTTTTTATGGATGGGACTCAATAGAAAGATAGGTTAGTTTTTTAATTAATTTATAAGTGTATTTGATTTTTTTAATGTATTTTTTCTTTCTGGAGGAGTTAGATCCGAATAAAAACAAAATAAAATAACTAATGTTATATCATAACATTAAAGGAGAGATCTTTATTATTCTTTTATTAGTTTCTAATTCCTATTATAAATCATATTCTAAAAGTTTTTGATATTTCTTGATATAAGTAACTTGAAAAATGCACGAAACACTATTTTTTAAATTTAAATTTAATATTAATCAATCAAAATTAATTAATCTACACTTTTTAATATTTTTTTAACTTTTTCAATAGTAATGTCTATTTTAATTGAAATAAGTGATTAAATAGGGATAAAAAATAATGGAATGATGGGCTTATTAAATAAAAAAAAATTTCAAAAAAATAAAATATAGGTATAATATTATATGTAATTTAAGTATTTTTTACTTAAAATTAGAATTTCATGTTTTAACAAACACAATAAAAAGATTTATTAAAAGTTGAAATCAGTTTTCAAAATATTTTTTTTATTTTGTGAATAAAAGCACGTGTTTTAATGTTGTATGTATTTAAGTTTTACTCTTTTAGAAAAGGATAATTTTTTTATCCATTAACTAAAATTCCTTTTAATTAGTGCTTTAATAATATCAGTTAAAAAATTTAAAGCGAATTTTTGTAGAAGTTATGTTGAAATACATTTTATATCAGATGAAAATGGCCTATTAATAGTATTTTAATAAAAATGATAATAAATTTTAATCAATAATTTTAAGATACTTCTTAAAATCTTTTTTAATTAATTTTTAATATGTATTAATTAATTAAAAATAACTTAACATAGAAACTACATACGAAAAATCAGATCACTCCGGACACCCAACGGGACGTTCATCAAACTATTCCAAAAGAAAACAAAAGATTCCTCTGAAGCGTTCCTTAATGGCCGATATGTTTACCCATAAAAGTAATGGATAAAACTTAAGCCAATTTTTATAGAATATTTGGATGCTATCCATTAAAGTTAAAGTTTCATTTAAATAATTGATGGATAGTAAAACTTAATATTAATTAATTATCTGGATATACTTTAATTTTAATTAAAATAATATTATAATATATGAAATTTGATCTAAATAATCTCTAAAAATTACAGCTAAGTGTATTACAGTTAGTTTGAATGGAGAAATAAAATTAAAGTTAAAAAACAGGATAATAAAAAGAAAAATAAAAATAGAATATGTATTGTTTTGACGAATAGAATAAAAAAATAGATTTATTTGAATGAATAAAAACAAGAATACAAAATTTATTATATAAAAATATTTTTTATATAAAATATTTTTATAATATATAAAAATTTGATTAAAATATATATTTTATTATACTATATGCAAAATTATTTAAAATAAAAAATAATAACACCACCATTTTCTTCTTCAAAATCTTATCTCCAATGATAAAAAAACAATATAAATTTCAACTAGTAATTTTTTCTTCCATTAATAATAAAACTTTTAAATATCTATCAAATTATATTTTTTTACTAACTTTCTTACCACTAACCGGTCCATCCACCTAATTATCTCTGTCCTAATACAATGGAGGGTATCCATTGAGTCAAATAATGGATGCTCGTAACACAGAGCATGATATCAGCTTTCAAATTACGTGTCTAATCCAGTCTTGTACGAATTATACGAATTAAGTATGACTTGTAGCAATTTCTTAACTCGTATTTCTAAAAAAGCATTAACATAATTATAATTAAAATGATAATTTTAAATAACTATTTGAATGTAAATTGATAAAAAAAGAATGTAATACAGAAAAAATAAAATAAAATGCTAATTTATGTCAGATATTTTTATTTAAAAGAAAACAGGTGCTTACCAGCCAAGTCAACAAAAAGCGACTAGATTATGAAAGCTATAGCATAGGTATAAAAGATAATAAATGTCTACGATTTGTAACTGATAAATGCATACCAAATTTATTTTAGAAAGCAGAAAATTAAAAATATTAATAAAATCACAGTAACTTTTTTTTATCTATGTTTATATGTTTTAGGTTAAGGTATAATTTTAGATGCTTTAATATTATTTAAATATTTAATTATATATTATTGTTCACATCAATTTTTATTTTTTTATTTATATTCTAATTACATGCTATAATTAATAAAACATTAAATTTAATATAATTATATAAAAATATTATTATAAAACAAGTGCAACGCACGAATTAACTCACTAATATAAAAATATATTAAAAAAAAATATATTAAATATTTATTAAAAATTATAAAATTTAAATATATTAATAATATTAAATATTATAATATTTTAATAAATTAATAAATAAGTTAGTTGAAAAACAAAAATTAAAAGTTGACAAATTGTTAATTAATTAAAAATATTTAATAAAATTAACTATTAAATTAACTGATCAATATTAATAACAAATAAAGAAATGTTTAAAAAATAAATAAATATTATAATTTAATTAAATATTTTTTAAATTTTTAAATAAATAAATTTTAAATAAATTTTTTTTTAAAAATAATTATTTTATAATTTTAATTTTATGTAAAACAATTTAATATTTTATAGTAAAATAAAACAAATAATTTAACAGTTTTTAAATAAATAATATATTTAAAATAATAATTTAAATTATAATATTTTAATATAATATAAAAATAAATCTATCAAATTAGTAATATTTTTGAAAATAATTAAATAATATTAAATTTATAAAAATAAATAGGTTAATAAAAATCATATTATAAAAATATATTAAAATTAAAATATTTAATTAAATACTGAAAATATAAAAAATATTTAAATTAACTTTTAAAAAATATTAATAATTATCTGAAATACTAATAATTACTAAAATATATTATTTTATTAAATAGAGCTAAAAGATGTTAACAAATATTCCAATTAATAATTAAAATTTTTAGTTAATTGAAATATTTTATCAAATACATATTAAATATTATAATTTTTAATTTATTATTACATATTCTCAGGTACTACACAATAAATTACAAAATAAAAAGGAAATAAATTGTAATTTTATTAAGGACATTTATAACAACGGGGTAACATGTATTAAATGTTTCTAATTATTTAATAAAGTAAACGTAAAATTATTTTAATTTTAATAAAACTTTTACTTTTATTTTCTTAATAATACCATTAAAGTATTAATTACCATCTGCATTTATTAATCCAGGCTGCTGCTTATATTTAGACACTTTTGGGCAGAAGTAGCCGTACCAACTGTAGCATGTCAAAGTTAGTATGATAACTGATTTTTCTTTGCACATCTATTTCTGTTACATTTCTTTGCTATTTTTTTCTTTTATTTACTATTATATGTCTGGTCAAACATCTCTATATTAGTACCTGAGGAAAATATGTTGTTGACAACAAATTGAGATAAAACTAGAAATAGTGTGAGTTGATTTTGGGATATAACAAATTGAAAATGTCACACAGTGTAAGACATATGTCACACGGACCATTCCATAAATGATCATACGATTGAGATTAAAAAAAATATAACCCTCAAATTTATAATGTAAACTAGTAATATGAAATGATGGATTATTTTTCCATATCAAATTGAGACATAGGGACTGTAACATGGGATGGGAGCAGTGGGTTTCGCTTCTTCGGCTTCAATGTTGTTCTCTGGCCGTCCCAGTCCCAATCCCAATCCCAATGTAGATTCGAGCCTAGCTGTTGACCTAAACTTCCTACAAGTTTCTTGCAGGATTCCACGTTTAGAAACGCGTCCAAGAGAAAAAACCCACGTTTCTCATTCCCTTGCCCCAAATACTTTACTCACTACTCATTGGTCATAGTGAGGGGAGTCAATTCAAAGGTACCGCGTTCTCATTTGCGCACACGCTTCTTTTCTTCCCTTCTTTGCCATCCCAATTCCCACATATAAAATCCACCACCCTCTCCCTTCTCTTTCCCAAATTCTTCAGCGTTCACACTCTCTTTTCACACATCTCACATGGAAATCGGTTCCCTCCCTTTCCCATTCCTTACTCCCGAAGATTATTCCTTCTTATTTCCCGAAGGCACAATGGATCCCAATTTCAATCTTAACACCAAGAAGCGTCACCGAAATGACAACGAACAATCCCCATGGAAAACTAACAGTAACACCGACTTAAACGACACCGCATTGAACGATTTGCTGAATTCCCTCATTCACTTGGATAAACAACAACAACCCATGGTTATGAATTCTCGCTCAGTCCAACCCCAATTTCAGTTCGACTTTGACTCCTCTCCGACCAAGAGGCCTCGCCGTCGTGATGACGACACCGATTCCATTATGCAAACGCCCAGTTCCTCCACTTCAACGGGGCCGCAACGCCGTTTATGGGTGAAAGACCGTTCCAAAGACTGGTGGGAACGATGCAGCCACCCTGACTTCCCAGAAGACGAGTTCCGGCGATGTTTCCGAATGAGCAAAGCCACCTTCGACTTAATTTGCAAGGAGCTTGATTCCGCCGTTACCAAGAAGAACACCATGCTCCGTGACGCTATCCCCGTTCGCCAGCGCGTTGCCGTTTGCATATGGAGACTCGCCACCGGCGATCCTCTTCGAGAAGTTTCCAAGCGCTTCGGTTTGGGAATCTCCACGTGTCACAAACTCGTTCTCGAGGTGTGTTCTGCTATTAAAACCGTTCTCATGCCAAAGTTTCTTCGTTGGCCTGATGATGCTAACATGAAATTGATTAAACAAGAGTTTGAGTCTGTGTCCGGGATCCCCAATGTTGGGGGTTCAATGTACACCACACATATTCCTATCATTGCACCAAAGTCTAATGTGAATGCTTATTTCAATAAGCGTCACACCGAGAGGAACCAGAAAACTTCATACTCCATAACGGTTCAGGGTGTGGTTGATCCAAAAGGGGTTTTCACCGATGTTTGTATTGGTTGGCCTGGGTCTTTATCCGATGATCTGGTGTTGGAGAAGAGTGCTTTGTATCAGAGAGCGAGCAGGGGTAGTTTGAAGGATGTTTGGGTTGTTGGGAATTCTGGGCATCCTCTTATGGATGGGATTTTGGTGCCTTACACACATCAGAATCTCACTTGGACGCAGCATGCCTTCAACGAGAAGGTTGGGGACATTCAGAAGATTGCTAAGGATGCTTTTGCTAGGTTAAAGGGGAGGTGGTCTTGCTTGCAAAAAAGGACCGAAGTGAAACTTGAGGAGTTGCCTGGGGTTCTTGGTGCTTGTTGTGTTTTGCACAATATTTGTGAGATGAGGAATGAGGGAATGGAACCCGAGTGGGAGTTTGAGCTCTTTGATGATGAAATGGTGGCTGAAAATACCACTCGCTCTCCTGCTTCAGAGCAGGCTAGAGATCACATAGCTCACTATTTGTTGCACCATGGCTGTGCTGGCACAGCTTTCTTCTAGCTTTTTTAATTCTCTCACTCGGATGGTTACTTCCCAATATGTTGTACCTTGTATTCTATTCTCATTTTCTCATCATTCTTTTGGCTATGCCTTATATTATAGTCACATTAGGGAATAACATTGTAATCTTAGTGATTGTTTTAGGGGTATCAATATGTATAGAGATTTTTTTCTCCACCAAAAAAAAAATCAATGTAAACTTTGATTTTCTCAGCTCAAAGCTTTTGCCTTGTTCATTCGCTTTTACTTGAAACAAATTAGAATCAATTCGAGCTGTGCTACTTCTTAAAACGGAAACTACGTGCTCCTTCCTCCTTATTCGTTAAATTTGACTTTTAATCCTCAATTAACATCAGCTGCATTGATACAGCGTTTTTGTGTTTTTTTTTTCTCCATGTGTATTGTCAAATTGTCATAAATCATAATAAATGTTATTCTGATGTGTCCCACTATGTTTGACCCTAAAAACTCTAACCTCTCCAACCTAGAAATATTATTGGTGTGCCATTGTGTTTTGACTTCTGTATACTCAATCTTGCTGGGAGAAGGAGCATCACTCGACTACAGTCCTGTCTTCTTTTTTTTTAACATATTGAATGTACATCCAATGGGGTAGAATTTATACCAAAAATAGAGTATAATAATAAAAAGGCACAAGGTATGATAGATGATGTGATAGATAGCAAGAAAAATTTAGGAAAAAAAAAAGAGATATAAAATAAAATGAAAAAAAATTTAGATGTATGATATTTCTTTTAATCATTTTATGGAAATAAAAACTGCACTTGTTAGACAAAAGTCAATGAGTCTAGCTCCCAAGCTCAACGTTACAGAGAATAACAGTGGAATATTTTGTTTGTATATCTACATTTGGAACTAGTCTCGGAATGCTTTCTGAACAGTTACTCCTGCAAAATTTTAGCAGCTGGTTTTATTTTTTGGTCATATAGCAGCTGGGTTGTTAAAACTGGTTTGTTTGCCCACTATAACCCTTTCTTCCCTTCTGTTTTCTCAGCTTCATCCCCTTCCCCCAACTGCCTTCACCCTTTTTACATTAGATAGCAAGACTCTTCCGTAGACCATGGATCACGGTTTTGTTCGTAAATAAATGGACCCAAACACCCTTTGCAGTTTGAACCACGAGTGAACGGGCAAATTAGTTAATGTTAGAGAGAGACATAACAGAACAGAACATCTTTTTTCCCATGTTTGCGTCAACCCAGACTTTGGAAAGGAATCCTTTCTTTTTGAGGAGGGAGGTGAATTTGTTCGGGGCATGGAGAAATGAAAAGGGAGTTGTGGGTTTGGGCTTGACATAACAGGTGTCAGATAAAGCAAATCCGAGAACAGAGAGTTAACAACATATATGTTCTTTTCTTTCTTTCCCTGCGCAAGGTACTTTAATTTTTTCCTAAGCGGTCAGATTCTCTTAGCTTCTTGTTGGTGGCTTCTATTTTTGAAGCTTTATTTACGGTGTGAATCTTTTGGAGTCCCTTTTCCCTTTTTTGTCAAATGCATTTATTACCATATCCGATTCGAATATGGTAATCCTAATATTTGTGAGTCGTGGAAACTGGAAGGTTGGGATGGTTTTGCATCTGAATGTGACTGCCTCGCTTAATAGCAATGGCTAATACTAAAATAACTATCTTGAGGAAAATCGCCTTACATGAAGTCTTGCAGTTCATTGACTTTCACCTTGTATGTCAATAGGCACCTAAAGGCCTTTTTTGTCACATAATATATATATATATATAAATATAAAATTATCCTTTACCCTTCCACCTTGTTTTGAATACATTGTTTCCAAGTTTCTATAAATAAAAAAATGTGATCCTGTGATGAATTTTCCTATTCAAAGAATTGTTTCTTTTTCTTCTACTTCTTTTTTCCTGGTTATTTCCGGAGAAAAAATCACTCTCTTAGTTTGAAAAACTTTTAAGACACAGCATTAGTAGTTGGTTGATAGTTGACACTTGACACATGGTGCTGAATATTTATTACCACGGAGGTATTGATTCCAAGGATTTTAGTAGGCAAAAGTATTAAGCATGTGTCTGTTTGTGCTTAGAAAGTCATTTGTGGTAGTAAAAGCTCCAATGAAGAAGCAAGGGTCTTGAGGGAGTAAGTGAAAATGGATTGACCCATCATTTGTAACTATGTCAATCACTGTTTAATGCTATGATGATCTGAACATGGACAAAATAAGGTGCTCATGATGGAATCAGCTGGAAAAGTTATTTGGGTAATTAAGTAATAACCACTGGAATGTGAAAATCTTTGCCCTACAATATTCCCTGTTTTTAATGTGCTTTCTCTGGTGGCACAAAATAGTGCAGAAAGAAGCAATAAATGAGTTTAAGAGTATTCCCAAGTCAACAGTCCTCTACATCCCTGTCTCTCATGCTTCTTAATTATGTATTTAGTGGCCTTTGTACTATCTTGCTTAGGATAGACACACGTACATGGACACACAAGTCTTTTGGGAGTCTTAATTTTTAGGCAAAGATAATATGTGTCATAGACATTTTTAGCTGTCTTATAAAATGTATGAGATCTAAAAATCTATTTAAAAGTTTATGAAATAAAAAATAAATTTAAAATTTATATAATTAAATGATTAAAAATATTTAAATTTTAAAATTAATAATATAAAAAGTTTGTAAATTTAATTATATAATTTTAATATATTTAATATTAATTATATACAAATATAATAATATATATAAAAAAAATATGTAATACATATAAATAACATGCGCACATATAATGTTAGTATGCATAATAAAATTAGATATATATAAAAGTTATTAAAATAAAATAAAAAATATTTATTTAAAAATTAAAATAATGTAGATAATTTTGTAATAAATATTAAAAAAATATAATATAGAATTCATTTTTTAAAATTTAAAATTTTAATTTTTAACAAATATAAATATATTAATATTATATAAGTATAATATATTAAAATAAATATAATAAATATAAATATATATATTATATACTATATCAAAATAAATAAATTTTTTTAATAAATTTAACTTATTTATTTTTAAAAAAATTTAACTGTCAATTTATTCAAAATCAATCCATAGAATATTATTGAATGGTCCGCCTCATTGATGTCCTTTTACCTGCATTCTGCATTCGTATTAAGTTTCATATCCGAGACTTATGTTGTGTATGGCCGGATCCTGCCATTCCTCCATTTTGTTCTTAGCACAAGTAGGTGCCGGTAAAACAATGGCAGTTGGCATGTGTATATTTGGTTTTTTTGAAAAAGATGTTTTTAAATAATATAATTATTGTAATAGGCTTAAATTTGATGAAAAGTATTTTTTTTTTTAAATGTGTATTATTTTTGTGAAGTATAGATTTATGTATAAAAATTGTAGCGTTTAAATTTATATATCAATCTATTACGCATAAATTTATATGTCATACTTTTAGAAAAAAATATTTTTTATTCTTTCATTGTGTATGTATTTAGTATTATGATATTTGATTTTGCATGTTCTCTTCTTTCATCTTAATGTATTATATCTGCTTTTGGATATCTGAAGATTTGTTTGTAATTTAAAATTAAAAAAGATTTAATAATATTAAAATGATATAAAAATTATGTTGTTAAGATAGAGTTAGATAATATCAAGATAGTTTGTTAGTTAGTTTTATTCTAAGATTTAGATTTTGAATTAGAATGTTGGGTATTAAAATTTATTGTTAGTAAAAAAAAAAGAAA
This sequence comes from Canavalia gladiata, assembly GCA_037954105.1. Taxonomy (NCBI): domain Eukaryota; kingdom Viridiplantae; phylum Streptophyta; class Magnoliopsida; order Fabales; family Fabaceae; genus Canavalia; species Canavalia gladiata. The sequence continues at coordinate 36,859,815 of CM075662.1, read as the reverse complement.
GAGTTAAAATGAAAAAATAAGCAGATTAAATAAATTTTAAAAAATTTAAAATATATTAAAGTTAGAATTTAAAGAATATTTTGATAAAAAATTCAATCTGAAATATTTCCAAAAAAATTTAAGAAAAAATGATAAATTTTAATTTTAATAGAAAAATTGATATTTAAAATTTAAATAAAAACTAATTAAAAATTCAGTTTTTGAAATAATATTATTAAAAAATGTAAAAATATATGCTTACAAAATTTTAAAATTTTAATATTAAAATCTTCCATTAAAATTATTTTAAATTAAAAAACAGAATATGCTCCAATTAAATTTTAAAATAATATAATGTATATATAAATAGTATTAAGATGAGTTAATTTAAAAAATAATAATATATACTGTAATTCATTTTAAAATAATATAATATAATTTATATAATTATAATTAGTATTAAAATAATTTATTTTATAAAAAATTAATATATGGTTACATTATTTTTTTTAAAAAATATAATATATATAAAAAGTATACAATTAAGTTATTTTTAAAAAAAATAATATATGGTGCAATTAATTTTAAAAAATATAATATATATAATTAGAATAATGATTAAAATAATTTATTTTTAAAAAAATAATATATGCTGAAATTACCTTTTTTATAAAATATTATATATATATATATATATAAAGTATACAATTGAGTTATTTTTAATATATATATATATATATTCTGTAATTAATTTTAAAAAAATATAAAATATATAATTAGAATTATTATTAAAATCAAGTAATTTAAAAAAAAATAATACAGGCTGACATTAATTTTTTTAAAAATAGTATATATATTAAAAGTATACAATTGAGTTATTTTAAAAAAAATTAATATATGCTGTTATTTTTTTAAAAAATAATATATATATATATATAGTATTAATTAATTGAATATATATATGTATGTAAATTATATGGTGTAATTATTTAATAAAATTAAATAATTTATTTTAAGTTAATGATATAATTAATAATAGTTTTTAAGTAGCTAAATTATATTGTTAAATTTTTTTATTAAAATGTGATTTAGTTTATGATAGTTTTATTTTGTGTAGTAGTATGTATTTTTTTATGTATGATGAATAATATTAAGTAGTATTTAATTAGTTAAATTTTTGTAGATTATTTTTTAAAATTTTGTTATTGGTTTATTTATTTGTTTATTTGTGTTAATGATTTATTTATTTATTCATATATTTATTATTTAATTAATTTATGATGCATATAATTATTATAGGATTAAATGCATAGAATAAAATTTAAGATTTTTAGAGTCAAGTAAAGGTTAAAAAAACATTTATAATTAATTAAAAAATGTATAAAAAAGTAATTAATGTAGAAAATTAGATATAATTTAAATAAAAAATTAGATTTCATATCTTGCATTCAAAATTTAATTAAAAAACATTTAATAAAACATAATAAACGATATATGTATGATATAATTCATGTTTAAAAATAAAATATTAATAAAAATTAATTTATTTTAAAAATAAAATTTATTAAAATTAATAATATTTAAAATACATAGATTTTTTTAAATCTTTTAATTTTTATAATTAATATATTAAATTAAAAATTATATAAATTTGATATTAGAAAAAATATTAGTACATAAAATTCAACTTTTACACAATTAAAAATTTCATTAATTTAAAATAATAAATAAATAAATAATTTTCATATAACTTTTAATTTTTATAATTCAAGTATTAAATTAAAAATTATATAAATTTTACTTTAAGAAAAAATCTTAGTAAATAAGATTCAACTTTTACACAATTATAAAAATTATTAATTTAAAATATAAAAAAATAAAATAAATAACTTTTCATAAAATTTTTAATTTTTATAATTAAAATATTAAATTAAAAATTATATAAATCTTACGTTAGGAAAAAAACTTAGTAAATAAGATTCAACTTTTACACAATTAAAAAATTTATTAATTTAAAAATAGACTAATTTAAATATATTTTCGTAAAACTTGGAATTTTTACTTCTCTAGTAAAATATTAAATAAAACATTATATAGATTTTAATAAGGTTTATTTAAATATGATTGTGTCATATAATATGACATCATCGAGTCAGTCATTGCATTCGTCACGCATAATCTGATCACGACCAGACGATGCGTCTTTTTAGATATTTGTGAGTGTTCATATCTCTTAGCAAATATGAAATGGAAAGCCTAATAAAGAGTTGAAGATCAAAAGAGCCCAATTGTGCCCCATGTGATTGCTGACAAGTTAAGGCGACCAGGCTTTTTGGGTGTAGCGCAACTACCATTCATTCACGACGATGATTTGTTAGTTGAAGAATTGGTTGAGAGATGGAGGTCAGAGACACACACCTTTCACACATTGTTTGGGGAGTGCACGATTATCTTGCAGGATGTTGCAATCTTGATTGGATTACCCATTAATGGCCAACCAGTTATTGGTAGTACATCATCGAAAGTTTGGGTGGCCAATGTGTAGGAGCTTCTCGGTGCTTCACCTGCCAAGCGGGAGCTCATGGGGGATCACTGAAGATGAGTTGGTTGCTTCAACACTTTGGAAACGTAGATGACCACATGGGGAGTGATGAACAACTAGATCGATTCACTCGTGCTTACATCTTGCGGCTTATTGAGGGAGTATTTTTTACAATCATTCTAACTTCAGATTTCCTCTGCGATACCTCCCCATGATTGTAGACTTTGACATTTGTTGTTAGTACAACTGGGGGAGGAGTGACACGCTCGTCGCAAACGCGCAAAAATAATTTCTAGATTTCCCCCAAACTATTGGTATAGTATAAGGTGCAACCTAGATCATCTCCCAAAGACCATTTCAGATTCTTAAGCAAATAAGGAGAAAGTTAGAACAAGGGGATTTTGGAAAGATTTAATATGAAGTTCTAAATGCAAAATACAGAATGAAATTAATTTCACTTAACATTTATCAACTCAAGGAATTCAGAGGCTATTTTTTTAACTAATCATTGATCACTAAAATCATGCATTGTGTTTATCAACCTAGGATCATCTGGAACCCCTAAAATGATCCTTGAATTCTCTACTGAGAAACCTCTCAGAATTTAATTGATTATGATCAACAAGATTTAGTAACCACTTAATCTTTTATCTAAACCAATTTCACAATCAGAATTCAGTTGAAGTAAGTAATAAAATGAAAACCTTCAATTCAATTACTTAATTTCTACTCTTCAAACTTTTGGAAAATGATTTACCAATCAAAAACCAATTATAAATCAATTATGCATTAATCAAAATACGTCAACCGATCAAACTTTGATTAAAGAATAAAATTGAAGAATATAGTGAAGCAGAGTAGAAACCACTTAATAAGCATGTAAATAAAGATCAATACCTCAAAGTTAAAATGAAAATAGCTTGAATCCTTGAATTGAAACTACAAACCTAGCCTTCTATGAAGGAGGCAAACTAACAACAAAGAAAAACTAAGCCTTCCATGAAGGAGGCAAACTGACAAGAAAGAAAAACCAAGCCTACCATGAAGGAGGCAACTAACAATAAAGAAAAACTAAGCCTTCCATGAAGGAGGCAAACTAAGAAGAAAGAAAAAAAGATGGAAAATGGTGTTGGAGTTAATTTCCAAGGGGTGTGTTTCTCCTCTTGTAAACCCTTCTATTTATAGAGGATTTTTGAGGAATCATCTTCAGAAAGTCACCAACTAGGATATTACTTTTCCACCCTTTTATTGCTTTCACATGGGCTTTGTTGAAAATGCAAAACACTTTTGAATTTTTGTCACCAATGAGCACAACAATTTTGACTTGCTTGCAGCGCAATTTCGGATATTCACGTGTTCGAATTAGAGCTTCACGTCTGAACAAAAGTTGTAGCCCCGGATCTTAGTTTTCCAACAGATTTGATTTCATCTCAATATGACTTCTGTATCTCAAGATATGGCCAGATCTTTGCACACTGTTCAAATTCCACGTCAGCAACACTATCTCATCTTTTGAGATAATTTCGGAGTCCTAAACATCCCATTTAGAGTCTGCTCTTGCTTTGTAACTGTGAACACTTCTTTAAGCTTTCATTCAAGACAGATTTCATGATTTTTGGATGTCTAAAACTCCTATTATGCTCAAAATACTATAATAGTGTCATTTTAATTGGGGTAAGCAAAGAAATTCAATTAAACTTCATATGAACCCAAACTCATAAAATATGACAAAGACCACTTAATTGAACATATAAGAAGTCTTAATGAGATAAAAGTGAGAGATAATTATTTATGAAATTTATGCTTATCAAGGAGCATTTATTGCACATCTTTATCGTGAATTGTGCAGTTGCACAGATTACGATAAAAAAGGAGACATGTGGATTTTCATCTCTATTGCAGCTATGGACATGGAAACATTTTCCCAATATCTCTCCAGAACGATTTCTGTGCGATGATCACATTGTTCCTTTATGAACGAAGTAAGCAACAGACATCCTCGACAAATATCTATTATAGTTTAAGGATTTACATAATTAAATGTTAACTTTTTCCATCTCCTTATAGATAGATTCAAGGGTGCCTCAAGTTGGGCTGTCACCATGATATCAGTTTCTGCAGGCATGTCTTCGATTCGATTGATCGATAAGAGGTTTGGTTTAGAGTTCCATTTACCCTAATATTTACACTTGTTTTTCAAAACATTTAACTTAAATTAACCATACTTTTTATATATACAGATCACATGACAACCATATGAGGGGGTCATTGATGATTTGTCTGATGCTTGTAGAGCTGGTTCCGAGACATTGACAGTTGTGGTGCCTCTAATATGTTTCAACATATTATAGTGGCACCAATCAGACTGTTGTATGAGGTAGTTTGGGATGACACAGCAAATCCCTCTGATCCAACCTCAGTTAGAGGATGTTTATGAGATAACGATGAAGGGGAAGACTGACGAAAACTAATGCAGAGTTTTCACCCCTTTATTGTCGATTTAGGAGCAGAGGCATCAATGTGTGTACCTGAGTGTACCATTGGATGAGCTGCTGAGTCATAACTCAGATTATATGAGATGGTACATTCGACATACACGTCGATGGATCATACAATAAGCTACGATAAAGGGACGCGTGGTAAGTTTGTGAAATCCTTACTTGAATTAGTTAAAATACTAACTTTAAACTACATCATTATTTATTGTTTAATTTAATATTAGGCGGAGTTGGAGATCATACATTACCTGAGCACCGAAGTTGTTGCATCTGAGATCATATCACCAACAAATATTCTTGACAGGATCCAACGACATGTTGAGAGGATCATGCTGTTCAAGAAGATTGAGGGTCGCCTTGTCGAGGCTAGGTTTAGTGTACTTGAACCAACTCAACAGGCTCTTCCACCTGACGCTAGGATCGATATGGATCCGACACGTGTTGAGCGGTAGGGTCTTCAGTGACATCAACGGTCAGTAGCTCTGGACGCACCCTCTATCCCACAGTTTCCACCTAGGCAGGAAGGGCAGTACTTTGTCCCCACCGATGAGGTGCCACCCTCACTTATTCTGGTGTACATATTCCCATCACAGCAATATCGTGATGGCAATGGTTCATTACTTTTTCTCTATATTTATATTATTAAGCATTTTATGTTTTAATTTTATTTAATTAATTATCATGTATTTTGTGAAAACTTGCAGATCCATCTCACGTATGTCCATCGACTGAATTATAATTTGACTCTACATTTGGATTATTCACCTCATTTGACTTGCCATCCCCTACATTTTTTGACTGAGTCAATCTTGGGGCAGGACCGAGCTTTACATGGATTGAGGGGGCGTCATCATCGCATGCTGAGACGGCTTTTCATGCACTTTCACCATTTGAGGCACCCTTGGTCACTCTCGATCCTCCGATACATGCCTATGTCTATGATCCGCAAATTTTTCATCAGTTTGATGGACAAGACATTGATTTAAATATAGATTTATCAGCTGCATTTCACATAGGAGCGCAGAGTAGGAGGACGACTAGGGGCTGGGTGTTTGATTCATTTGCGGATTGTATTGTTTTTTTTTTTTTACTTTACCTTAAATTTTGAGACTTTGATATATACTTTACATTTGACTTTATGACATTTATGCATTTTTTTTACAAAACTTTATTTTCTTATTTCTATTTATTTAATTTAGTTCATTATATATATATATATATATATTTATATATATATATATATATATATATATATATATATATCATCTTATTCACGATTGTTCATATTATCGAGTTATTCTTCTTCACCATAATTGTATATGTTAGTCCATATTTTCGAATATTATTTAGGATAAAGTGTTAAATTTTGAAAATTGAAATTGAATTGAGGTATTCAGTAGAAAAATAGTTAAACACAACTTATACATTCAACTTGAAATATTACAATGCTTATTTAATTGATACACTTTGAAACAATTTACTTAACATAATGCATGATAACGTCATTATTAATTAATTTTGATCTCTTTGTGGACATCGAGATTGATTATGACCTAATTCCCTACACAAACCACATCCGGTTCTATGTTGTGATTCAACCCAATCCATTTCATTTCTTATACGAGTTGATTTGGATCTACCTTCCCTCTCAATCTATTTTCAACTGGTATGAGAACCTAGTCGTTAACATTAGAAAGGTCATTGTCATTCCTAATCGGCCACCAATCAAAAGAATAAGCACCAAATATATGTTGAAGGAAATAGACGTCATTAACAAACTGGTATACGTCAATACTAACCACCGCACAAGCAGTTATCACATGAAAGCAATGGTACCTTAAGAATTGAAATTTACCAAATTAACCTTACCGATCATTTATTATCTCCTCATTGAGTTATTGGGTTGAAAGTTTCCTTAATCTTAAATCGCGAAGATTGTATATCATATTTTCTGACCTAATGTGAACATGCAGCTTCTTGATGTTTTCTAATTACATATATCACTTTTTACAAAAACGTTGACCACTCTCAATCTCAACCTTAGGTATTGCACTCTTTTACACAAAATATTCAATCAAACAGCTATAAGTACATTTAACGAGAGTGGTGATTAGAAGATTTCGTGCACCTTTTAAAACTTTGTTAACTGTCTCGGCTAGATTGGTTGTCATGTGACCAAATTGTTTGCCATGTTCATCGTACACAAAACTCCATTTCTTTTTTAATATGCTATAAATCCATCTGGCCACATCTGCATTAATTTATCGAAACTTTCATAATTTATGATAAAAAATTTCTTTACATGTTGTGTAACGTGTAAAGTCAATTAAAAACACATTACCATTACGAACATAATTATAAAGTACATAAACATATATAAAGTATAAATTGACTTTACCTAATTTAAGCAAATCTTGTTTCAGTTTCTGGTTTTTAAATCTGTGATTAAACTTGCTAGCAATATGCCCGATGCAATAAACATGATATGCATGTGGAGGTTGTCATCCCAAATGGAGGTTATTGAGTGCTGATTTGATGCTTTGATGCTTGTCTGATATCAAGCATATTCCACTCATCTCAGTTACATACTCTCTTAACAAAGCTAAAAACCAGCTCCATGCATATAATGTCTCACCCTCAATAATAGCAAAAACAATAGGTAACACAGTTGTTTCCATCTTGCCTTGTAACTATTAACAAAGTACCTCTATATTTGTCATAAAGGAATGTGCCATCGATTTGAATTAGTGGTTTGCAAAAGTTAAATGCATCACAATATTGTTAAAAACACCAAAAAAACTCGAAAAAAAATTCTCACTCCATTGTGAACCTGATCACCAATAATAACATCTTCTGTCTCAAACTTGTACCTAGAATCTGAAACATATTGAATCATTTTATGTAACTATTTTGGTAATAAAGCATAAGAATGATCCTAATCACCAAACACACCTACAATTCCTTTTAGTTTTGCAACTCATGTTTTCTTGTATGAAACTTTGTACCCACACTGACTTAGTATTCTTTCTTGAATTAAGAAAATTGATAGAGATGGTTCTTCATTTACCATACCTAATAAACAATAACAATTAAATACAAAAATTATTAAGTGGAATACAATATAGAAAAGAAGACATTAGGTTTATCGGAAAAACATACCCAATATGCATGAACAAATGAAATTAGAATCCAACTTTCTATTGTTTTGAGATAGAGAAGCATTCATGCAATTATGTTGACAACTCCATTTATTAGATCGTTTTGATAGAGATGCTTTTATTCACCATGGACAACCACTTCCATAATTAGGACAACGAACAGAAAGAAATGTTCATCTTGATTCAACAACAACAAAACTTTGGTACACTTTTATAAAATAATGTTTCAATGCAGTTTGCACCTGTTCTTTGCTTTCAAATTGTAAACCGATATAACTCATCACCAACCACTCATTTCTCATGTTTGACATTTGTGGAAAAGTTAACGTCTTCATCTGGATATTTCCAATTAATATTGCTGTAGTGAGAACTGCTACTCCAGAATGTCAATTTTTTTTTCAAAATAAACAATCAAGTTAAACAATTTATATAAAAATTATATTTGTTTAACAATATTGACTGTAACTTATTTACCCGATGGATCTATTCATTCAACAAATGTTTCACGTGATGAAGACAAAACATGAAATGAACTTCCACCTACACATCCATCTAAGTTTACCATAAATTGTTCATCAACATTATCATCATCACTATCACCATTACCATCATCACCAATGTTAGCTAAATTTTTCCATTATAATTTATTCACATTTGAACCATCATTTCATTCACCACGAAACTCATTTATCGGGAACAAATAATAATCTTCATCATCATGAAAGACATTTATACCATTCGAAAAAAATATTAATAAAAAGTGTCATTTAATAAAAATTAATAAATTCAACAAAAGAAATCAATGTAAACCATCGTTTACTTACCACTTAGAGTAGATCCACTCTCTTCATTAATAATATCAATGTCAATATACACTTCAAGGATAGATATAAGATGTTATTGCTCAAATGCATTTTACATCTTCATTATTCTTTATTTAAAATTTTCTATACTTAATTCTTTCAGATGACACTAAAAATCTTCTTATTAAGTTCGAAATAATTTCGTTAGATGATAATTTTAATTTTTTGATAATTTTTTCTTCCAATTGATTAAAACTAACATTTTTAGAAACTTGAATTGGTTTCTTCTTCCCCTTAAATGTTAAACCTTCCTCATTTTTAAATATTTTTACATTAAAATATATAATAATAATAATTATTTCATCCATAATTAAAAACTAAAAATATAAACTTCAAATAAATTCCTATTTCACAATAATAATTTTAAAAATAATTTACAATAATTATAAAACTATTAAAGTATAAAAAAAAAATTTACCTTCAGCATGAAAAAATAAAAGTTACAAAACTCTTCACTCTTCCTAAAAAATACTTCAAAATTACTCTCATAACATAATCAACTTACACATATTTATACATCCTTATTACACATTTTTAAATTAAATTAATAGGTATAACTCATAAATAAATGTGTCACATAATAAAATATAATTTAAAATTTTATTATGCAAAAATTTATGGGTCATACGCTATTACCCATAAATTTATGCATCACAAAAATTATACATATCCTTTGTTGAACAATACTTTTTCTCTAATTCCATTTTGATAATTATTTTTTTAAAAAAATACACTTTTCAAAAAAAAAATCTATATATTTTTAAAAGTTATTTCTCAACTTATTCTTGACATAAATAGGTATTCACAATAACAATTATATATTCTTAGCATTCATCATTGCTATTCTTATTAATTTTATAATTTTTGTTATATATATATATATATTTTTATTATCATGTGAGATTAAAGTTAAAATTTTATTTTATTATTATATTTTTATTAATATAATTTATAATTTAAAATATATTAAATTTAACATATTTACATCATATAAATATTAGTAAAAATTATTTTTTTATTTTATTAAAAGTTTTAAATTTCATTAAAATATGTAAGAATTGTTTTAACATTTGTGTATATTAAAAAGATTTAATTCAAATATCTTTAATTATTATTTAATAGCTTTACTAACTGTTTTGAAGATTTTGAATTTTAAATTTTTTCTTATTAATTTCAATGATTTTTTTAAATATATATTTTATTTTGAATTCATACAAATTTTGTATTAGTTTTTATTCAATCAAATCATACTGTTATAAAATCATTAGAAATAATATAATAGTTTGATTTTCAATATTTTTTATATTATACCAAAAAATTATATTATTATTATATTATAAAAATATCATAAATAAATCAATTCTTAAAAATAATACTATTCTACGTCTAGTTTACAGAACATATTTTTTAACAATTTAAATTTTATAAAATAAAAAGGACTATTTGATTTTCTTTCTGATAATATATCATCATGTTACTTGAAAAGTCAAAAATTTATACGCAACTGGTCCCAAATGCATTTTGCGCTTACTGTATTAATATCAATTATCAATCATAATAAGCTTTTGAATAAAGAGGCAAATTATCATTCCTAATTTAGAGGCTTAATTTATTGTCAGTTTATGTCACCAAAATCCACAAGTTACCAAGATAAAAATGTTTTTTACTCTTAATAAAAAAAATAATAAAAATAAAACATTTTTTTCTCTATAAATAAATAAAAAATAAGAAAAAATGATATATATTTTTTTATTATATAATAATGTTATTGAAACAACAAAAATATATATTAAAAAAATTATTTTGAATAAATATTTATTTAATCAATAATTTTTAATTTTTCTTAATATAAAAAATAAAAATATTATAATAATATTTAGTTTATCATCATCATATCTTATTATTTTATATAAAATTTAATTTTTATTCATCTAATAATTAAATTATATCTATATATAGTTGATTATTTGGATTAAATTTTATCAATTAAAATTTTATTTGACATGATCACATTCTTATTTTTATATATTTTAAAAATATATATTACATTAAATTTGGTTTACATAAATGATATCAAATATTTTTTAAAATTAATTTTAAGATTTTACATGTTTACTTTAAATAATATAAAATTTTAATTTAATAATTATTTTTAATATAAAGTTATTAAATAAAAATAATTAATCAAAAAAGGCTGATCCGGTTATTGATGAATAATTTCTAAGAATTTCTATAAACATCTTAAGATATACTCTAATTTTAATGAATTTCAAAATATAATTTATTTAAAATTTTTATAAATAAAATAAATAATTAAATAATATAACATATAAGTAAATTTTTTTCTATATACATGCGTGTATATATATATATATATATATATATATATCATGCACATTATATTAAACTTTGAAACTTATTTTGAAATAATCATATATATATATAATTAATTTAAAATAAATTTTAAAATTTAATCTAATGATTTTATTCTGAATTTTGATAAGTTTGATCTATTAATATTAAACAATTTTATTTATTTTATATTTAAATAAAATATTTTAATATTTAAAAAAATTTGTGTGCAAAGAAAAAAAAATCTTGAACAATATTAATAAATTAATTATTAAATTATGATGTAGGTAATATCTTAGTTTTTACGAAACATAAATTATAAATTTAATTTATCTAAAATTTTTATAAATAATATAACATATAAGTAAATGTTATATATATATATATATATATATATATATATAAAAGTAATGCACATAAGATTAGGCAAACCTATTTTAAATTAATCATATATATATATATATAATTAATTTAAAATAAGTTTCAAAACTTAATCTAATGATTCCATTCAGGAATTTGATAAGTTTGATCTATCATATTAAACAACTTTATTTATCTTGTATTTAAATAAAAATATTTTAATTTTATTTATTTTGTATTTAAATAAAATATTTTAATATTTTAAAAAAATTGTGTGTAAAGAATTTTTTTTACAATATTAATAAATCAATTATTAAGTTATGGTATATATAATATTTTAGTTTGTATCGAACATAAATCATATCTATCACGAGAATGAATAATTGTTATTATATAACATGCTATTAAAAAATAAACTATATTGTTATTTTTTTAAAAATATTTAAAATAATAATAATAATAAATATAAAATAATAAAAAATTAATAAAAATTAAAAATATATTTTTAATAAAAAAATTAAATAAGTTAAAATATAAATAAAATAATTTAAATTTAAAGAATTAAAAGATAATAGATTATGTTATAAATAAAGAGGTTATCAAAGATTATGAAATTAGCAGAAAATAGTTAGTGGAGTAATAAAATATTAGTTAATAGAATAATAAAAGAGTAGTTTTAATTAATAATAAAAAAATGAGATGTATTTAAAAAATAAAAACTGATAAAAAAATATATAAAAATAAATTTTAAAGATCAGCCAATCAAAAACTACATATGCATAGAAATGATCAAATTTATTATTCTAAAATCAGGTAACATATTTGTTCCTTATCCTATCTGGTGCAATGTATGATTATTATATTTTTTCAATTTGTAATATAATCTAAGTGGTAATACTTGTTACCTAATTGTGAAATTAACTAATCCCAATTCCAATGCAATTTGATTTGTAATATATGCTTCTTATTTATTAAATTAATTAATCTTAAATATTTTAAATAATTTGATCTTAAATATTTCAAATAATTTGAAGTAACAACAATGTATATTATTAAAAAAATTGTCTATTATATTCTTAGTTTTAGTTTTTTAATTGGTTTAATTTAAAATTTTTAATTTATAACTTTTTTTTTCTTTTTAAAATTTATTTTTTTCTATTTTTTATAATATAATAGAATATATTTATTTTTTTAAAATAAATTTGGTCAGATATTAATTGAGTGATTCATCTTTAGATATTAATTGAGTGATTCATTTTTAACGTTAATTGAATTATATGAATTGAATTTATTGAATAATTATTTACTACTTCAAAATTTATTATTAATAATTTTTTTAAAGTAATATAAAAATATACTTTATTTTTTTAAAAAAAATATAATAATTTTTATACACTTACTAGAAATTTTTTTTTTCACATTCAAAAGTTTATAGAATGTTAAATATAGTTTTTTCTTTTTCTATAATGATCAAGTGACATCATATAAATTGTAAGAATTTATTGAATTATCCAAACTAAATTTATTTTCCATTTCAAAATAATTCCCTGAAAAAAACATGTTTTTTTTTTATAAAAAACTGAATTTTACCAAAATTAATAAAAAAATTTAAAAACTTCTTTCATGATTTCTAAAAATTTGAATCAAATAAAATTTTTAAACTCTCTTTTACTTATTTAAAAAAAACATCTTTTAATTATTTATATAAAATAAAATAACTTAATAATTTTTTAGAGTAAAATAAATATTTATAAATTAGTTATATATTTACATAGTTAATTAATTTTTTAACAGACTCGGTAGAGTGCTAGTATCTTGTATCTTCATATTTTGCATAATAAATTTTTAAATCTAACTTTATTTTAAATATTAAAATTTTTAATTTTTTTTAATAAATTTTGATGGTGATATTTTTATTTTATAATTTTTTATACATCATTGTGATCTTGTTACGACATTAATAATAAAAAATTTAACTTTTTTAACAAACTAAATTTTTAAAATAAATTACACCAAACTTATTTAACAAGTAGCTTGAATTGTTAGATTTAACTTATATTTACTATGAATTAAATCACAAACTCTTTAACTAATACTTTATATTAGGATTATAATTTCAAATGTTATCAACTTTTATGAAATTTCATATTTTTGAATTTTAATTTTAAAAATATATAATGTTGATATTTATTGCATTGAGTCAACCCTGTTAATCAAAGAATTGAAACGATTAAACAATTTTGATATTTTGTTCCTCGATTCAACCCAGATCATATTAAATAAACTTGATCTTTGCTGGTTCAATTTTTATATCCATATATTTTGAAAATAAAATAATTTAAGATGAATTGATATATATATATATATATATATATATATATATATATATATATATATATATATATATATATATATATATATATATATATAAAGAGATAGAGACATTTTAAATTTTGAATAAATAAATTCTAAGAATTACTTAATTCCCACGATTATTATTAATTTTATGTGATAGAATTATATATTTTTATAACATTTTGTATGATTTTGTTAATATTTTTTAAATTAATATTTTTAAAAATATATATATAAATAAATTTCATTGCCCATACTTTAATCAACCTGTTTTTTATTGGTTTGAAATATTCAAATTTAATATATTTTTAAAGATAAATTAAATTAAACTAGTTATTTTTGATTGGTTGATATGTATTTTTATTATAAAATTCAATCCAAATTGATATTTATACACTTCTAGCATATATAAATTGTTAACCAGATAGAACCAAAGCAACTTATATTTCATTAAATTAATTTAATTTAATTTAAAATAATTAATTTTTTCTAAATTTAAACTAAAATTGAACCAATTAATTTTAACTAATTTAAATTTTATTTTTCCATAATTAAATCAAACCGACTTAGTTGCACACCAAATTAATATTAATAGAAAAAATTAGTCATTATATTATTATACTTTAACCGTATACATCTTCCCACACGAATATATATATTGTGGGGTGATATATAATATGCCATATGTCATATGATTGTTTCATATAATCATAATCATCCGATGTTTAAATAATTTTTAGTGTTAAGTTTTTGTAGCATAGCTGATTACATTAATTTACATGACACCATGATAATCATGGCACATGTATGTAACACACTGCCAGTTATACGGTATTGAAAGCGGTATTCCGGAAAGGTCCCTGTTCGAGTGGGAATCCTAATTTTCGAAAAACACAAAAGATGGGTAAAACGGTAATACGACGTCGGTCCAATTGTTGGCGATCATGATCAAAACACCGGACTCCTCGTCCTCCATGGCTTCGCGTCGTACGAATTTGGAGCTCCAACTCAGCCTCAGGCAACTCAACTCCTTCCAATTCCAACAACCTTTCGCTTCTCTCAATCACCAATAACATTCTCTTCAAGGTCTTCTATTTTCAATTTCGCTCTATTTTTTCATTTTTATTCTCACGATTCAACTTCTAGGGTTTTGTTTTTTTGCAATTTGTAATGCTCTTACTGGTCCACGAAGGTAGTTCGTTATTTCCCCTTTATCGTTTTCCGTCGATTGAACCCCTAGGGTTTCGACTTCTTACTTACCTGCCTCCTTAAAAGAAATTAAAATTAATTTTGTGCTTTCGAGCAAATTTAGATAGAGGTAACAGGGGAGAAGGGGTATCTGCTTGCATGGACTTTTGCTTCAGCACAGGCAACGCAAGTTATCTCGTAGATTGATGCATATTTATTTTCTATTGCTTTTTATCAGAAATACCAGTGAGGATATTAAGCGTACCAAAATTTTAATTATATTGCATTATATTTTATCATATATTAAATAAAAAGTTCAGACTTAATGGTGAATTTAATGCACCGTCATTGCCTCATATGTTGGTAAATAATGCATTGAACTGAGGAATTAGAAGTAAACTTGAGAGCAAAAGGAAGATGGGTGTGAGTATAGGAAGCACAAATTGTAAGCAACACTGTTCGTTTGATGTTACTGCTCGGCACATTCTGAGAGTGGGACTTAAAAAGTTTTTGTGGGGTCAGAAACTGTGCTGATTATTTGTAAAGATTGACATTCTATTTGTCTTGTGAAAACGATAAATGAAGTCTAATTAATGGTCTAAGATTGGTGTTTAAAGTTGTGTCAGCATAAATGGTTGTAAGAATTGGTTTGTATATAGTATACTGTTAACAAATCTACATAGCATTTGTTGTGATGATATAAATTTCACCATGATGCTAGAGCTTTTATTTCTATAAAATTATACTTCTTTCTACTATCATGATGCTTAGTAAAGTATGATCAATCTGACTTGCATATGATGAGCTTGCTCATCTGTTCTTATGGTCAGATGATTGACTAATGTGGTTGGAAGACTTCTTACCCATGGTTATATAGTTCACTGTTCCTCCCTATTTTTTCACGGGAGTGCATGTGAACATTAAGTTTTCCTCGTTCTATGATCTGCTGCTTCAAAAGATATGTGCATTTATAACAAAAGAGTGCTTGATGAAAGATAATTGCTATTAAGACTAAACGTAAATATATTACATCTTACAAGTTATTTAAGTGATTTTTTAACCCTTAGTCTTTCTTTGTTGAACTGTAACTTTGACAGTTAAGGTCATTTGGAAGAAGGTTCGTGTGTTATGAGAACTTCTTGTTGTCAGTCTTCTGTTTATATGTTATTAAAATAAGATTTTATACTGGAAATTTTTGACATGCTTGTTTAAGCTAAAAATAAAGTGATTCTATAATAGTTTTCTCTAGTGTTGTTTCCAGAATCTATAATTTTATCTCCTAAAGAAAGCACTAACATGCCTTAATTTTCAGTTTTGTTTTATTGTAATTTTTAAACATTTTTTATTTAAGATATATTCTTGCTTTACAAAATTCACCAGCAAACAGGCCTCTTAGTTTTGAAATTTTTTGGTTGAAGTGGTATACTGTGTTAGAAAGGATGAATTAGTGAAATAAAAAGAGGACCTAGTCCTATATAGAGTAAGATTCGTGACATATATGATGTAATTTAATCCAATTTTATGAGGTTTGTCTAGTAGATTGGAGTTAAAGATATACATTATGATATTTTTTCCGAGTATCCATTTTAAGTAGCTTTTTATTAGAATGCTGGAATTGATAGTTTTATTTACTTCTATAGATTTTGACATTAATATAAATTTGTTTTCATCTTCTGTGGAAATTATTAGAATATATTGAAAAATGTTTTCCCTTTTTTACTATAGAGCACTGAGATTTGGAATAAGAGAATGAAATATTTTAACCATTCAGATAAGCTCCATATACTGTGTAACTGATAGGAACCTGGACCTGATATCTTTATTATGAAAATACAGGGGAGTACTCCCAAATTACAGAAGACACACTGCAGACCTTCGAGGGCCTGCACTTCCCAATGCCAAAAGGCCCTAAATTCCTCTCAAATGACAAGCTTCTCTCATTCTTAGCCTCTCCTATTATTTATAAGCAATCTGTCTTGATTCTTCTCTATCTCACCCCACCCATCTAACAGAAATTAACATACTAACTAACTTCTAACAACAGTAACTAACTAACTGCTAATTAACAAACTTAACTATGTACGTCTATCAGTAACTAATCTGTTAGCTGTTTAGTAAATTTATTTATTTTTGTTTGTTATTTGTGGTGCTTTTCAGCATGAGTCCTTATTTGCCATCCCAAGCCACATGTTTCATGAATTTGTGACTGCATAAATATCTCCATATCTCAGCCAATAGAATATGATTTTTATCTCTGACTATTTTGATCCTTTCAGGTGCTTTGTCCAACAATTCTCTTGTAATTTAGATTTGCCCTCTATGTACTGTAGTGCTGCATCTTTGTCATGCACCATTCTCTGTTCTGTATTTTTGACTCAAAGGATCTGTGGGAACTAGTGCAATGGCAACATCTAGCAAGTTTGATCCATCTTCCAGTAGCCCAGATAGACCATTGTACCCTGGGCAACGTGGATCCCACATAGTTGCTTCATTAGATAGATCAGGTAGCTTTCGGGAAAGCATGGAAAACCCAGTTCAGTCTTCTCTTCCAAATATGTTGAGAAGCAGTTCTCCAGCAACACATGGGGATGTGGATAGCTTCTTCAATTATGTGCATTTTGATCCAAAGTTGTTAGCGCTAGAGCATAAGTCTAATCGTCAAATGGATTATAAGCGACATGTTAATGCCGCTCTTGGAATTTCACCTGATGAATCTCCATCTAGTTCTTCAAAGGGCAAGCTACTGCCATCACCAGTGCCAGAAGACATCAAACGATTCAAGAATGTTTTACATGAAAACAATGTGAAGGCGAGGTAGTTCTTTGTAGGTTTTTTTTATGTGCATTGAAGTTAAATGTGTGTAATTAAGTTATAACATTGCATAATTTGCATTACTCAACAGGGAACGTGTGAAGATGTTTAGTGAGGCCTTATCTGTATTTCATGAAGTTTTCCCGGCTATAATTTCAAAGAAGAGATCTCGAGCTGAAAGTTTTTCTAATGACCGCTCTAATGCCATGTTAAGTGATCGACCTGTCTTGGGGTCAAACATTGGTAAGGTTGGAATTCAAGGTCATCCTGTCACTGGTGCTTTTGAACTTGAGCAGCAAAAATCAGAAGAACGGACCAAAAATCTTGTTCCAAACAAGCGCACTCGAACTTCTATGGTTGATGGAAGGGTATGTGTCTTTGATTTTTTTCCCCATGCTTGTTGCCAATGTTAACACTACTCAATTTCACTCTTCTTTTAATGCCTCCTATTATTGCTTATTCAATTTCTTTCTGTTTCAAAATTTAAAGTAAATACTTTACAGTTATAAATAGTATATATGTCTTGGTAGTATATTTTGAAACATTTGTTCATATCTCAGATTTACAACTAAACTTCCTTTAGTTAAAATATGCCTTCCTCCCCATTACTATTCCAGTAGATATCACATTATGTATAGAATTATGTTTTCTGTATATATAGGATATTCTAATTTTTCAGTTTTTCTGTTCTAATCAAGCATGCTGTGTTGCAGACTTGTAGCTTTAAAATTCTGTTCTTTCCTTTGTATGGTGACTGGAGAGTATGAACATGGTATGTGTGAATACTGACTTGTTTTGATAAATTCCAGATGGATGTGCGGACTAATTCTCTTGTCAGGCCATCAGGGACAGTAGACAGAGATAAGGAAAAACTACGGATTGCCAACAATGGTGTAGTTCAAAATGAAGAAAGAACCTTACCAATTGGAGGTGATGGTTGGGAAAAGTCAAAAATGAAGAAGAAACGTTCCTGCATCAAACTAGATAGTTCTCCAAGTACAACATTAACTAAACCCGTTAACACCTTCCAGGAAACTAAACAGGGAATGCAACAAAGAGTTGTTACCGATTCTCGATCAAAATTGAATAATGATTCTCATTTGTTCAGGTATGAATGATTTAGTTATCATATGCAGCTTTTAATATAATATTTTTTTATATTAGAATCACATTTTAATAGAAAGATTGGGGAGTAGGTATGTTGCATGAGGATTGAGGATAAGCAAATTCTCCTTTAAAGAGAGAAAAAAGAGTCAAAATGTCTAAAATGCATACCAATAATAGATTCCTTTGAAATAACCCTGAGCATATCCCTAGAGAGAAGCCATACAGACTATCCTGTTGAATGTTGGGGCAAAGAGACATTATCGAAAATGCAATCATTCCATTTCCTCTCTAACCAACTGCCCAATAACTGCATAAACTGCTTACTTCCATAGAACTGTAGCCTCCTGTTTGCTACCAAAACTTATAATTGGAGAGTGAAAATAAATTGTAGGTAGTAACTGTTTTCTCTCCATAGTGTGTTAATAGTGAAAGGATTTATTTCATAGAAAGAGAATGGGGACTTAGCTAGGTTCTTTCTGATTTTGAGGGCATGGCTTTAAATCTCTGATGGAGTATATCTTGTAACAATTTATTTATTTGTTTATCCAATTCTTATTGATTATCTTGTTTCAATATAGACTATAATTATCATAATTTCATGTATCTTTGTACAGGCCTGGAGTTTCTAATGGAACTGTTGGTGCTGGAAAGTCAGATGGTATCTCTCAACAGACTGGGTTGGGCATACGTGCCTCTACTCCTAGAAATGACCAAGATAATAATTCCATTGTCAATGATAGACGGGGTCGTCCTATTAGTTCAGACAAGGACAGAGTGAACTTCAGAGCTGTTAACAAGTAAATGCAAGCTGTGGATCCCCTTCTTCTTTATATGATTTGTGCCTTTAGGGAAAAAAATTGTCCTTCACTAAGATTGTTTTGTTCATGTTGCTTTCCCTTAATTCTCATTTTGTTTTGATAGGGTTGTTCAAATTTTCCATTTCTGTGTGCTATGGTTCCTTGTGATTATAGTTCAGATATCTCTTCATCTGTCTGATTTGTTTTCCGCAATTGATAATTGATTCAGTATCCATGTATGTTCTATTTCCAGGGCAACTGCTCGTGATGAATTTACCTCAGCTAGCCCTACCTCTAGTACAAAAATGAATCCTGCTATTCGGGCTCCTCGATCAGGTTCTGGAGTTGCCCCCAAGTTATCACCAGTTGTCCATAGAGCAGCTGTCCCTAATGATTGGGAGCTTACTCATTCTGCCACAAAGCCCCCTGCTGGTGTTGGTACTAACAATCGTAAACGTGTGGCATCAGCACGGTCATCTTCCCCACCTGTTGTCCCCTGGCAGAGACCACAAAAGAGCTCTCGCACTGCCAGAAGAACAAATTTCATGCCCATTGTTCCAAATAATGATGAAGCTCCTGCTTTGGATACGACCTCTGATGTAGCTGGTAATGATCTTGGGCTAGGATTTGCCAGACGCTTGGCTGGCAGTTCTCCTCAGCAAATTAAATTAAAAGGCGATCCTTCGTCCTCTGCTGCCTTATCTGAAAGTGAAGAGTCAGGGGTGGCCGAGGCTAAACCAAAAGAAAAGGGTAGGAAACCGGAAGAGGTAGATCTGAAAGCTGGACAAAATGTTCAGAAGGTGTCTAACTTAGTATTGCCTACAAGAAAGAATAAACATGTTTCTGGGGAAGAACATGGAGATGGTATTCGGAGGCAAGGGAGGACAGGACGCGGTCTTTCTGCCACGAGGTCATTGATGCCAATGATGTCTGAGAAACTTGGGAGTATAGGAACTGCAAAACAACTGAGAAGTGCAAGACTAGGATCTGATAAAAATGAAAGGTTCACCTCCTTCTATCTAAGTACTTTGTTTAAGTTTTTTGACAATTTGCTTGGGCACATGGATTGAAGTCTATGATTTGATGAAATGCTTGCAGCAAGGCAGGTCGTCCACCAACCAGGAAACTTTCTGATCGTAAGGCATATGCACGTCAAAAGCCTG
Organism: Canavalia gladiata; assembly: GCA_037954105.1. NCBI lineage: Eukaryota > Viridiplantae > Streptophyta > Magnoliopsida > Fabales > Fabaceae > Canavalia > Canavalia gladiata. The sequence continues at coordinate 36,838,642 of CM075662.1, read as the reverse complement.
CTATTAATGCAGCGGCAGATTTGTTTGGTACTAGTTCACAATTCCAGAAAAGATTAATGAATTCAACTTCTGTCTGCAGTGAAAGTAGATTGTTGTTTACTTTTGGTTTTTTTTTATTTAGTTGGGTCAGAAGATGGACATGAAGAGCTGTTGGCTGCTGTAAAGGGCGTTATCAACTCTGGTATGAATCTTACTCAATACCATCTATATTTGGAGCCTAAATATTTCTTTCCCCCTGATGGAGCGGTTTTGTATTTTCTTATTACTGCAGCTCATGCCTTTTCCAGCCCCTTCTGGAGGCAGATGGAGCCTTTCTTCAGTTTGATATCTGAGGAGGATATTACTTACTGGAAGCAGAAGGTACTAATCTTTAACTTTTCAAGGATTACAAATGCCAATTATTATTTGGTTAAATTAATACTTTGGTCCCTAGTGCCACTGTTGTTCATTTTAGCTCCCATATAAATAAACTCTACATTTTGGTCCTTACTGAAAAATAAATGTATACAAGTAAGTCCCTGCTGTTTGTCAATGTTGCATCATTGTTATATTTGGTCCCATTACTTGACAACTTTTTTTTTGTCCCTACGTGAAAAAATTTACACTTTGTTTTGATCCATACATGAAAAAAAACTCTGTATTTCAGTCCCTATTAATGAACACTTTTCTTTTTGTGACCAAAATGTGAAGTTTTTTCTTAAAGGGATCAAATTTTTAATTTAATTTTTTTTGTGTTGGATTAGTAGTAATGCTGACTCTTGACACTTGGTCAGGGTACTTCAAAATGGCATAAAAGAGTACATTTCAGCAATGTTACTTTCATATATTTGTGATGGTGTCCATAATATATTAAGTCCTTGTAAAGTATCGGGTTAATTGAATCATGTATAAGTAATTATTAATGAGGATACAATACTTGTGCATTGTCGCTGAATATTGGCAACTTTATTTTGTTTTCTTGGATCTTTTTATTTGTTCTATACTACTATTGAATGCGAAGGTGTTTATGTTGTACACCACTATTATAACTGAGAAATGGTTAAGTGTCAACTAGATCAAGTATGCAATGCTGCCTTTTGGTTTAGACTTTAGACATTTATTTGGTATTATGGATATGATCTAGAATATGAAATACAGCACAGCCATTGACTGTTGTAGTTGGATATGACATCGACACAGATCAATTCTGTATGCATCCAAGGTCATTTGATAACTATATTGACCAGAGGTCATTACCTTGCTAAGCCAGAATATGAAAAAGCTCATTGTAATTGGCTCATATCTGGGAAAGTGACAGTCATGTTTTATGTTTGCCACCAATATAGAATACAAGCTTTTGGCTGTTAGTAATTTCAAGCTACAATTTCCTTTATTATATAGTATTGATATGACCTTTGGTTGATTATTGGAGTGAGAACTTTTTTTTACACTACAAATATTCATTGTGTTCTGATATAGCATGGAACTATGGCCATCAATTTTTTTATTTTGTTATGTTTTGTTCATATATGTGTTCTGTTTTATTTTGATATATTTTTTAAAAATTCCCCTTTAATGTTCTATTAATTATATTTATTTTTATTGGTTAAAGCAAAATTTAATTGATTTGAAAATTGGAATTTCTGTGACAAACCTGGAATGGGAACAAATTATTCAATCTTTTTCAATACTTGGCCTTCAGGCAAATCTTGAATCCAGCTTATTGACTTCAACACCACTTCCTTCAAATATAGATGGTTGTGAAACCATTGTTAATGGATATGGGTCAATAAGCCGTGAAAGAGATGTTGGATCTGATGCTCAATGGAGTGCTGGAAATACTACAGAACATTTACTACCATTGAAGGGAGATCATAATGTGATTCCTCTCTGTCAAAGGCTTATTGCTGCTTTAATCTCAGAGGAGGATTGTAATGGTGGAAATGAAGACTTAAAGTTTGATGCATATGATACTGAATTTGAGGCTGATGGGGAATTAGAGCTGAATGGTTTGGATCACCACTCAGGAACAAATGGTTGGTTTGCTTGTCATTCTGCTTATAATGGTTATAGGACTATTGGGAAGTCAGAACATGATGAAACTGAAAGTGATGTAGTTGGTATTCCTCCAACTGGGTTGAATTCAAGCTTTGGTAACTCTGTAAATGGTTTTCTTCATGGTAAATCATCAATGTCTAGCTTCACCTGCTCAGAGTTGCAATATGATAGCTTGGATATTAAAGATAAGCTTCTCTGGGAGCTTCAAAGTATTGGAATTGCCCCAGAACCAGTGGTAAGCCTACTTGCCTAATCCACAGGATTTAAACTATATTGTTCTAGTTTATTAACTTATGGATTTACTTCAAGATGTTTTGGCCTTTGTTGTTGAATCTTTAATGTTACTATGATACTTATTTAAATTTTATTTTTCAAGCCTGAAATGTTTCAGGCAGATGATGAAGGGATATTGGAGGATATCACTAGGTTAGAGGAGGTTTACCAAGGACAGGTACTTACTGATGCTGAAGCCAAGTTATATTTCATTAACTGTCAAAATCTTTTTTCCATAACTATTATTTGTCATGTTATATTTCACATATGAGATGTTTATATATTACTTTCCAATATGCAAATATATAGATTGGTCATAGAACTGGGAACCTTCAATTTATAGATTTCATTCAACAGTTAATGAAGTTCATTTTTTCTATTATATGTAATTCACTTTATGATTTTTATTTTCTTGTATGACATAGATTTCCAAGAAGAAAAGCTTGCTTGATGGATTGTTGAAATCTGCCTCAGTGGAAAAAGAACTTCAAGAAAAGTAATTGCACTGCCATTTATACCCTAATTATTTGCTTATTCCCCTTTTCTCTTTCACTGGACTTAATGGAAATTTAAACTTCTTTTTAAACAGGTATTTTGAGCAACGTGCTCTAGATAAACTTCTTGTGATGGCTTATGAAAAATACATGGTAATCCTCTTATAATATTCAATACTATTTGTCTACAATTTATTTTTTAGTTTTAGAATATTTTTTACATGCTATTTTAGTTATGCACCTTTGAAAAACTGGGGACCTTTAAATTACTCTAATGGGCAAGGGATTGTGAATGAGATCCTGGTCTAGACTCTCTGATTGTCCACTTATGAGTTGTTTTTTCCTCCTATTTTTGTTTACATCAGCCCTCAAGACTGATATAAGGCAATTAAAAGTGGCAGGATTTTTTTTGAAAAAAGAGCGTTTGTTATTTTTTTTTATGTTTCTGATTCTGATGTAATGAATGCTTTGTTTATCAATCAAAAAATTCAATATTAGCTGGTTATAATAGCCTTTAGGGCTGAATTTTAATAAAATCGTTTTTAGGGGGGAGGGGGGGGGGGTAGAAGAACAGGCACATCATAGTGTACAAGAACATGTTCTGTCTATCATGCAGTTGCTGGAGCTGGGAAGATATTGTACACAAAAAAGTGGGTTCTCCTACCATAGGATTTGTATCAGTCTACGATTTTTTGCAGTATGAAATCCTACCATTTACATCTGGAAAGTGTAAACCTCATGCTGTATTTTTTAAATGGTTTTTCTAATGTGTGCTGAAGGACACATTAAAAACCTATATATAGTAGGTTTTTATTCAAAATCACTGGATTCAATGCATTGATAACATTGAATGCTACAATTTCTAATGAAAATTTACTATTTATTGATTTCTTATTATGTATCATTGGACACATTAATACTATTTTTTTAAATTCAGACATGATATATTGAATCTATTCTTGGTTTTTATAAGCAAAACCAAAATCCATGCTTTTTGCCTTGTTATCTTGTTTAAAATCATTTAAATTGTTTTAGCAAAAAAGAACCAAGCCTTCCATTTACTAGTAGAGTCAACCAAAGAGTGGTCCATGCCCAAGGCTCTCAAGTGCCACTGTTATAGGGTTTATGGAGGGGAAGATGTATGCATTATTACTTCTGAGAAAAGAGACCGTTTCTGCGACTTAAACCCATGACTACCATGCTACTTTGCTGATATGGCAAGGCTTACCCTCAAAATGCCCTGGATTATATAATTGAGTCATATGGCTTAGTAAATTGACAAATGATTTATTTACAGGCTTGTTGGGGTCCTAGTCCCTCTGGTGGGAAAAATTCAAGCAACAAAATGGCCAAGCAAGCTGCATTGGGATTTGTTAAACGGACATTGGAGCGATGCCATCAATTTGAAGATACTGGCAAGAGCTGCTTCAGTGAGCCTTTATTCAAGGATATGTTCCTTGCTGCTTCTTCCCAGCTTAGTGTTGCTCGGCAAGTAGATGGTGGAGAGACTGAATCCTCAAAACCATATGCTTCTTCCCTTTATCTGGAAACAAGAACAGGTGTCTTCTTCATGACATTTTTTGAACAAATGCTCTAATCTACTCTATGCTTCTTCTATCTTAGCTGTGTTCAGCATGTCCATTTTAGCTTACACTCATAGCTCTGATTGCGTATACCATCTTTGTCTGATATGTTAAGTCATCATGTGTATCTTTTTCTCATCTCAACAGAAGCCAATTTTGATATTTTAATTTATTTGTTTTACCTTCTGCAGCTTCCATGGGTTCGCAGCAGAGCCCATCACAATTTAGTCAGAATATGGATAATCATGATCTCAATTCATCAGATATGCTTCCTGCTTTAAATCATTCATCTGAACAAACCAGTGGTAAGGAAGATCTCTGGTCAAACAGAGTGAAGAAGAGGGAATTGTCCCTTGATGATGTTGGTGGTACTCTGGGTATTTCTAGTGCTTCAGGCATTGGAGGTTCTCTAACAAGCAGTGCAAAAGGAAAGAGGAGTGAGAGGGACAGAGACGGAAAGGGGCACAGCAGGGAGGTACTATCCAGAAATGGAACTACCAAAGTAGGTAGACCATCCAGTGCTAAGGGAGAAAGAAAATCCAAAACAAAGCCTAAACAGAAAGCAAGTCAGCATTCTGTTTCTGTGAATGGCCTCCTTGGCAAGCTGTCAGAGCAACCAAAACCAGCATTACCATCTGTTTCGAAGTCTAATGAAATGCCTACAAATAGCAATGCAAAGGAAAAAGATGAGTTTGGCTTGGGTGGATTGGATGACCATGAGCCTATAGATTTGTCCAACCTGCAGCTACCTGGAATGGATGTGCTTGGTGTTGGTGATGACCAAGGTCAGGATCTTGGTTCGTGGTTGAATATTGATGATGATGGATTACAAGATCATGATGACTTTATGGGTGGCCTTGAAATTCCCATGGATGATCTTGCAGACTTGAACATGATGGTTTGAAGCTGCTTTCTTTGTATAGTCCTGTTCAGTATACCAATAACAAAGCAAAAAGTACTTTTAAGAAATGACTAGTTACATAGGATGGTCTTATGGCTAATCCCATCCACAGTTAGGTTATATAGATTCTTTGGTAGACTATTCTCTCCAAGTTGTTTTTGAGTGACCTTTCCAGCTGTTTCGGATTTTGCTCGTGTTAAAGTTCATGACTTCCACTGTAAAGATCTTTTTGTTCAAGGTACAAGTTAGCATTTGTAGTAATTATATCTTAGCAAACATTTTCCTGGTTGTAGCTCTTACCAATCAGAGAACAAGACCTCTTGTACATACATTTAATATTCTAATAAAATCAGCTTTTCATTTGCTGAAATGATGCCATGCTGGCCACTCTGTTGGTCTTCCTTCTATCCCCTCCTGCTTGGGTTTTCTTTTGGCATTTTGCATTTTGCAGATACATACCTCAGTGTGATGTAGTGCAAGCGGTTTGCAGCAGTAGCTTCATCCAGGTATTATCCACATTATTGTCTGAGATTTCCAGAGAAAAACTGATACTGTTGTGAATGTCATCAACTGACTGTTATCTGCATTGCATCGGATAATCCTGTTGCTGTCCTGCTTATGCTACTTTGGGTAATAAAGCAGATTCTGGGTATCTATCAGTGCTCAGTTTTTTTTCTTTCTCCTATCAAGGTTTTGGAAGTGAATCCTGATTACACATTGTCTTATATGTAATAATCTATATGCATAAAGGGCCATACCAAGGAATTGATAATTGTTAATATTCATTCTAGTTGATTTTGACTTTAGAGATTCCCTAGTTGGTTGAATTATAACCTTGAAGATTTATCTTCTTGAGTAATTTCAAATATCTTGACAGGATTCACCTTTGTAAAAAATTAATATGGAGGGGAATTTTCTTCACTGATGAAATTGAGCTGCAGTTTGCTTTATGCAGGGAGGTAAGCTTTGAATCCTTGCTGGCCTTGACTTCCAGCTATGCATGTTGTTGAAGAGACTATACTATGATCTTGTAGTAAAATTCCATTGGGACATCAATCGCGCAAATAACTTCGATAATACTATTCGAATTAATAGCTTGTGGCTCACATGGACTGTCTTCCTCCTTAAGCCTGACTTCCACTATTGATCTGTTTGTTAAATTTTACTTCATTTGCACAATTTACCTTGTAAAACAGGTTTCAATCCTTCGTTCTTTCAAAGTGAAAATTTTTCACTTTCACCCTAACCCTAACTCTGTTCGAGGCTCCATACAAACAAGAATTGTGTAGTTACGTATTTTATGTTGATGGAGCCAGGGTTTTCCTATATATTGGAACTTGGATGTGAATTTATAATTCATTTAGTTTGATTCGCAGTTTTAACCCCATAATTAAGTCAACGATTCAGTTTTAATTGTTAAACTTTACATAGCTGTTTGCTTAAAATTAGAAAAATGCAGCATAGAAAATTGATCAATGATGGGATTTTTTATACTAGTTATGTGAGTTGAAGTTAACCTTTGAAAGAACCTTTTGGTCAATCCTCTGCGGATTCTTGCCGAATGTGGATTATGTTCGGTTTATTTATCTATCGTTCTGTATTTCTTTATTATTTTTTGACCTTCGTTCTTATTATAAGAAACTATAAAAGTATTTTTTTTTGTTTTAATTTTAAGGACAGTTTTGAAGAATTTAGAAGTATAAAAATTTTATTAGAAAAATATTATCTTTGTATTATTTGTATAATAAATATTATATTTCTAATAAAATATAACATTTTTAGAAGTTTAAAATAATTTCTAAAGGTTAAAGTTAAATTTAAATTTTTTTATAAAAATTATTATTTTGGATGTATTAATTGCTAATTTTTAATAATTTTAATTTATTATAAAATATTTGTCTATTTTTAATGCTATGAATATTTTTAGGATGGAATTTAAATTTATACCATCGTTAATTTAATTCTTTTCGTTACTCTTAATAAGTTAGTTATTTCTATTCTTATAAAATGAAATAGTATTCAAATAATTGAAAACTTTTATATTCACTTTGGTCTTAAATATAAAATTTATTAAACTAATTTACAATGATTAAAAAATTTAATTAGTTTAGATACTAATGTTGAAGTTGCGTTTAACTTTATTTTAAATTTTTGATATTAATAAAAAGGTTAAATATATTTTTAATTTTTTAAAATATTTAAATTTTAATTTGATCTTTTAAATTAAATTTTTTTACATCTTTTATTTTTTAAAATATCTTAATTATGATCCTTTATATTAATTTAAATTATATTAAATAGGATTAGAAGATTATAATTAAGATATTTTATAAATAATTTATTTTATTTTATTTTATTTTATTTAAATTAATATAAGAAATTATAATCAAATGATTTTAAAAAATAAAAATATAAATTAAATTTTTAAATTTTGGCAATCAAAATTAAAATTTGATTATTTTAAAAAATTAAAAATATAATTAATTCTTAATAAAATGTATTGTTTAAATTTTTTTAATCTAATTAATGATTATATTCTTTACAATACCTTTTCATTTAATTAGAGGCATTTTAGTGAAAAATAATCAATGTGACAAATATTATGGATTGAGTCTGGAAAAATCTATTACCACTTCTTATCCATTATCAATTTCTTTCAATATTTTTTTATATTTATGTTTAAATATTTTAATTAAAAATTAATAAATTTAAAAGAAAGTGATAATAAATAATAAAAATGACAATAATTATTTCAAAAGGATTTTTAAAAATTATTCTTGTAGAAAAAATCGAAGAGTACTTAAATAAGATGATAATTTATAATAAAAATAAATATAAAAAATGATAAATATTTTTACAAAATCAAACAGAACCTTAATATTTTCGATACATCAATAATTTTAAAATATCAGGGAAATAAAAATCATTTATTATTGCCAAATGCCTATTAAAGTTTCTCAAACAGTTGCACTATTAATAGTGAAAAACATCTCTTAACGTTTTTTATTATATTCGAAACACTTTAGACTTGAATAAATTTTTTTAAAAGAATTTTACGCCATTTCCTTTATAGAGAATTATAAGTCATTAAATATTAAGGATAAATTAATTAATTTAAATGATTAAAATTTATAAAAAATAAAACAATTAATGTAAATAAATTTCAAATTAAGCCAGAGTAAGTTGAGTTTTATATATGCATGCCGTCTGTGCCTCTATGCATGTTTTTTATGAGAAAAATAATTAACAGTTAGATTATTTTAACTGTTTAGACAATTTTATTAATTTCAATTTGAATAATTTTAAACATTTAAAATTAATTTTTTATTAGAAACATAGTTAATTATTATGTTCTTATAATAAAAAATTATATTTTTATATACTTAAAATCAGTAGGCTGGTAATATTTTCTTGTTTAAATTAGAAGAAAAGTCAGTGTTATGCAATCATAATTTTAGAGATACAGAAAGCAATATGGTGAAACGAAAGGATGAAATGAAATAGATACTTAATTTTGGGTGCTCAAAATACGAATGGGATAAGAAGACATATACATAATACATAGGGTTAGAGAGAGAGATGGAAATGAATATGATATGGTCGGCGGTTGGTCAGCACTCAAGATGGAGAACACGTGGAGACAAAGGGAAGGGGTTGAAGGTGTTGTCTGTCATGGCTTTCGGCACAAAACTATATGCAAGAGAAAGAGAATCTGTAAGATATCTTTTTTGGAGGATGCTCAATTGCTCATGTTTTACGCGTCCACTGTCACGCCTTTACTATTTCTTCCTTGTCTCTGTCACTTTGGTTCATGCATCTTCCTATTCCCTATTTCTAAATACAGCAACTTTTCTGTTCCATTTCCCATTTCACATTCCTTTTATTATTACTATTATTATCCATTCAACAATTTTAATTTTTATAATTTTTTTATTTATCATTTATAATTTATTTTGATAAATTCAAAAATAATTAAGATCATTATTTATATTAATTTTTTATATATTTTTATTATATCTTTAACTTTTTATCAGTTTATTTTTATTAATAATATCTTTATAAAAATAAATCTAGAATAAAAAATATTATTTTGAATTTCTAAAATAATGAAAAATATTTTTTAAATGATAATAGATAAAAATAAAAGAACTATAAAATGAAATATTAAATACACAAATATATTTTTATAAAAATATATAAAAAATATAATAAAATTCTTATCAATATATTAAATAATTAAAATCGCTTTTTATATTATATAATTAATTTTTTATTCTTTGCAAAATCTACATAAAATAAAAATATTAAAAAAATGTTCCACTTTTACCATAAAAAGACATTTTCCTATTATTATGTTACTTTCCTAGATGTACATATCCCTTCGAACTTGGGTGTTTGGCCTGCGTTCTCGATTCTCACACCCACGTGGCTTCCTCGTACTGGCCCTCTTTATTTTTGTGCGTGGTTTTTCCTTTTTAAAAGAATGAAAAATATATTGTGGATCGTTCAAAGTTTTGATCTTTGATGAACATTACAGCAGTGGTGCAAAAATAATAAATAAGAGCACATATGCAGAAGAAACTAAAGTCCATAATGGATGAGAGAGACTGAGATTAGAATGACTTCCAAGTCTTAATCTTGTATTGGTAGATTAATTAAAGAAAGAGTTCCTTAGGATACCATGTAACCAAACTCAACAAAGATTAAATAATTTTTTATTGAAAAATGGGTTATGTGTCGATCCTGCCAAGGAAGGAACGGAAAGCCTGCTACATAATACATTTACTTTTTGCCTTTTCTTTTTGTTTGTAATTAAATTAAATTAAAAAAGAAAAACAAAGAAAGTCATCTGTTACGTAATAATTTATTTTCATAAGCTGAAACTCTTCTTTCTCTCTCTTTTTTGTTAAAAATAAAAATTCATGAATGATATACTGTGTTCATATTGCTTATAGTTTGTTGAGATTTCTGTTCCTCCTTCGTTCTCTTCCCTCAATTTACTTACTGTATTTTCATTTTGCGAAGGTAAGTAACTCATTACTATATGTTATATCCTTTCATTGTTTCTAGAGATTAATCTTTGAGGAAGAAATCTAAGCATAGTTTACCATAGTGGGTGAGTTGACACGACCAAAATTATTTGCCTTTGGTTCGATGTCAATATTCATTTTGAGAGTGGGTGGCAAAGGCTTCTTGTAGTTGACACATGAAAGCAACAGAAGAGGTAAAACCAGTGAAGGGAAATTTCAGTGGCCGGTGTGACTTGCCTCAGATCTAGGGAACCTTTCTTCTCAAATTAGTACTATTTCCTTGCCATTTTTTCATTTTCAATGACCCCATTTCCCTTGTCTCTGTTTGCTAGAGAGAGACAAGGCACTTACTTTGTCAATTATTTGGTGCTGGGTTCTTGAATCATTTATTGCCTGTTTTTCCAGGATCATAAGAAGGAGGGAAGAAATAGAAGGTTTTGGGGCATCACCTGTGTACCCTTGTTGCCTAATAAGGTTGAAAATACAAGTCAAAAACAGGTGAATTCAGAAAGGATCTTGTGGGCTATTCTGGTATCTGTTAACCTTATAAAAGTTGGAATTTTATTACACTGTAGTTGACTGACTTCTTAGGAGGTTGATTCTGAAGTCCTTGAATTTCTTGCCTTAGGAGCCTTCTTGGTTTGTTGATGCTGATTGGGACCATATCATAGAAAGAAGGCTTAAGGAAAAAGGGTGGAAAACGTGGTAAAAGGCTTGCAGCTAATAGGATACTGGAGGATAAGAAGGCTATTGCTACAAGGCAAAGTAAACCAATAGAGGAAATATCTTCAGAGTGTTGCAGTACCTTTTACATTTGGAGTTGGAAACTTGCTTCAAAAGGAGTCTGCAGTGACGACCCATATGGAGATAACTGGGCTAAAACTTATGGCAAATACAGCAGCTGCTGCTTTAATATTAAATCCTGCAGTGGAGTGTTGTCAATCTTATTCTGTTGGAAGTGAAAACCGTGCAGATTTTAGTATGCAACACCAAATTACGGTATCTGCTGAGGTAAAGGAGAATCAAGTTGGAGCTGCCCTTGTCTCAGAAATGGTTATTGAATGTGAGAGTAATTGGGTCTTTAATGAAAGTCATGACCGGGCAAGCAAGGAAGATGAATTCATGTTATCTATGGATTTTGAGTGTTTACATAGTTCAAGCTCTCAAGCTGTGGCTGATGACAAAAGCAGCCCTTGTGGGGAGGAATCTGCTTCTTTAAAGACTAATTATTCTGAAATAGATTCACCAATCATCATCAAAGTTGATGATGATTTTCATGGTAAGTCTGGAATAAACAAGCCATGTTCATCAATAAAGCCAGTGCAGAACACAGTTTCTGTAACAATGGAAATTGCTTGTGAGGATCAAAGTGGATCAGATGTGTCTGATCCTAAACAACCTGCTGTGCTTCTTGATCAGTTGCTAGAGGAGAATAAAACATGGGGAACAAGCTACCAGAATGCTTTGGAATTGAGTAGCGGCCCTCTTTGGGGTTGCTCATCAATTTGTGGAATGAGACAGGAGATGGAAGATGCTATTGCTGTTAAGCCTCAACTTTTTCAAATTCCTTCACAGATACTAATGAATGACAATGTGAATGAAAACAAAAAGCACTCACTTGCCCACTTTTTTGGTGTCTATGATGGACATGGGGGCTTTCAGGTCTGCCATAAAAATACTCTATCAAATTATATGAATTTTATTGTCAAAAGTTAATTTATTCACTGATGGAGTGTTGTTTTCATAGGTTGCTAATTACTGCCAGGAACGTCTTCATTCAGTTTTGATTGAAGAGATAGAGGCCGCACAATCAAGTTTGGCTGAAATAAATGGGAGAGACGATTGGCAGGACCATTGGAAGAAAGCATTCATCAATTGTTTTCAGAAAGTAGATGATGAAGTTGGAGGAATTGGTGCAGGTAATAGTGGAAACAACAGTGGTGGATCTGAGTCTACTATTGAACCTATTGCTCCTGAAACTGCTGGCTCCACTGCAGTGGTTGCCATTTTAAGTCAAACCCACATAATAGTTGCTAATTGTGGTGATTCAAGAGCTGTCTTGTATCGTGGAAAAGAAGCCATGCCGTTGTCTTCTGACCACAAGGTAAGGCATTTCATTCTAGTTTCATAATATTTTTGGTGAATTTATATTAGAAGCTGAAGTTATCTGATAGAGGAAAATTGCTTCCTGTTTGCAGCCAAATCGAGAGGACGAGCAAGCTAGGATAGAAGCTGCAGGAGGAAGAGTCATACATTGGAAAGGATACCGAGTTCTTGGTGTCTTGGCAATGTCAAGGTCCATAGGTATGTGTTTGTCACATAATCTAGAACATGACTGGATTTCTTCCAACTTGATGTCATGCGGTTGCATGTTGCTGTAAACTATTTTATAATATGAACCAAATGGTTTAACTGTTATCTTTTCAGTTCTGCATTTCTACTACCACATAACTTTAATACACTTCCTTCATCACTATTCAAGCCTAAAATTTTTTGCTGCATAAATTTCTTATGCAAATAAACTTTGTTGTCTAATGTTTCTTCTTGTCCAACAGGTGATAGATACTTGAAGCCATGGATAATTCCAGAACCAGAAGTCAATATTGTGCACCGAGAGAAGAATGATGAGTGTCTTATTTTAGCAAGTGATGGTTTATGGGATGTAATAACGAATGATGAAGCCTGTGAGGTTGCAAGGAAGCGAATCCTTCTTTGGCACAAGAAGTATGGCTGCGACAATGGATCAACAAGCCACGGTGAAGGAGTTGATCCTGCAGCTCAGTCTGCTGCTGAGTATCTATCTAGACTTGCCATCCGCAGGGGAAGTGAAGATAACATCTCTGTAATTGTGATAGACTTGAAGGCTCAAAGAAAAATTAAGAGAAAAGCATAAAGTAACATGTTTTCAGCATGTTTTACATCTGGAATATCTTCATCTATGCTATTGGTTTATAGTTGTATTTCAGATTTATTAGCACTTTTTAGCCCGTCAATTTTTCACCAGGGCTAAATTATATATGCTAAAATTTGCAGTGTACAAGGATATATACCTCAGCTTGGGTGTGTTATACTGTCTCTGTGAGAGGCTTCCAAGCATCACAACAATTTTATAAAAGAAATTTAAGCGCCAATTTTTTGAGTTAGCTGCTCAAATGATCGGAACGTAGTCTTACATGTACACCTTGGAACTATGCTTAACTTTGATTATATGTTATTTCCAAGCAATAAAACCTCAAAATTAATCCGGCAATTTGACAAGTTTTAACCAAATAACAAGTCTCAGAACTTAAGGACCATTCAGCCAGAGTGACTACAGGCATAAATTTTCGCATTCATTTTGGGACAGCCTGACAAAACTTCATCTCATAAAAATTTGTACATCATGTCATATTATCAGAAACTTAGGCAGATCCTAGGGATACGTCTTGTTGCAATCATAAAATTTCAAATATTTTGTTGCAAGTAGCCTCTGACACTCAATCTTTAGCATTGAAATTCTTGAAGTGCCAATCATTGCAATTTTTTGGCCCTTGCATCTGTATGAGTTTCTCAACAAATTTTTGAACTCAATCACTCAACAACAAAATACAGAATCTTTGGCATAACTCTAGCAGCTGGTTCTTCAATTCATCTGCAACTCTGCCCCTATGCAAGCAGTGCTGTACATTAAAAAAGGGATTCAAAACTACAGTTACATATAACTCCAACTGTTTAAATAAAAAGCACCAAAACTTTGCCATCGTTATTGTTTACAGAACAACAAAATTTCCTCAATATAGAAGAAAAAATGCTTTCACTTATGACAGATCAATACATTATATATTCATATAGTGGCCAACATTCAAGAACACCTGATAGATTGGTAAATAAAGAACAAAATAACAATTTTACTTAAATTTATAATAGTGTCCAAGAATGGATCGTACTAACTTTTATAAGGTTGCAAGAGGAGATCCTGCATTGGAGAAGTATTCTGAAAGATCCACATCCAAGTCATCGTACATGCTGATAAAAGGATGTCTCTGGAGTTTCAATCAGATATACAAGGTCAGAAAGGTAATGTTTTACATGGTATATGTACATAAACATGATTTACACATACCATTAGTTCCTGAGCCGAGATTCTATCCTTTGGGTCTTTCTGTAGACTAATGAAAGACAAGATTGAAAAGGAAGATCAGCAGACACATAAAAAGCACACAGTGAGATAGAATTCATGGCAAAACAGCCAACTGAATAGCGATGGGATGTGCCAAGTTTTCATGTATGTTTAAACACATTGAGGTTTTCATGTGTGTGTGTGTGTGTGTGTGTGGTGTATCTAGAGGGAGCATGAGAAGAGTTAATCTAGGTCATGCACTAATCTTAGCCATCCATTCAAATTATATGGTTAAGATTCCTTCCTCTCACACTCTTATCTCTCACCCGATAAGCTTGCTATATACATGAAAATGACAGTTCATGCATGTAGGCAGGACAAGGGCATTACATTTTTATTGTTTTTTCAACATAAACACACTGCAAAATCAAGACTGCTCAAGTATTCGCACTAATTTCAGGATGACCTTTATGAAACTGCTCATTATTAAGTGTTCTCTCGGTGTGTGTTCATTTTCCACTGTGGATTAAGATTCTTGACTGTGCACAACCTATTAGAACATTTAATAATTACCATGCTGAGATAAATGAGCAAAATTCTGTAGAAAATTGTTCAGATGGAGCACTAGGAGGAGGTTGATCGACAATGGTTTCAATAAGCTCAAAAATGCTTTCCCATCTATCACTTTGATCAGGTGGTGTATATGGAAACCGCCCCATAGCACACTCAAGCAATATTAGTCCCAAACTCCATATATCACTTTTGTAGTTGTAGCCTCGCTGGCTTCCATTGATTCTCTCTGGCTGTAAAATAGGCAGAATGAATGTTATATTCTAGGTGACAGTGGTAAATTGATAAATATTCTTGCACATTTTACTCACAGACATATAGTTGTATGTGCCAATGAAAGTATTTGCTTGACCAGATGTACTTTCCATAATTGCACTCACACCAAAGTCAGTAATCTTTACTTCACCTATATGATTTATTAACAAATTAGAAGGTTTTAAGTCTCTGTGGATAATATGACTTTCATGGTGAAGATACATTAAACCCTTCACCACCTGCATCATTAGAAAAGAAAAAAATAAAGTGATCAGATGTTGTTTGGGATTCAGTTAAAAGAACTATGGGTACTAGACTGAAGTGCAATTCCTTTCTCCTTACCTGCTTACAGATGGCAGCAAGATAAGGCTCTGGAATTGTTTTAACTTTCTTCAGAAGATCAGCTAAGGAACCTCCATCCATGTACTCCAAGATGATTGATATGACACCGTTATCATAGAATGACTGGTAGCAGACAACAACATAAGGACATTGTGCTTGCTGATTAATTTTCAGCTCTTGTGCAATCTGCTTGCGCATAGACTCCTCAATATTCATTTGAATTACCTGTATTGCAAAGAATGCATACATAAGTGATAAAGGAACAAAAAGGAAATAATTTCTATGGTAGCTTATCAGATTGTGAAACAAGTGAGTATACAGAGAAACAATTGAAATTTAAAATTCCTACAAGTAGGAGGGAACAAATATGGAACATTTCAATAATTATGTTAAATGCAATTCAATGGTCCAAAGTAGGATGAACAAAAAGATGATGTTTTGACATAACAAAGGAAGGAACCACCTGCAACAAAATAACAATTATTTAATCTACAATGTGAATGAAATTGAATGTTTCCTAATGAAATCAAATCATTATACACTAATTGGGAAAAAAGACATTTTCTGAAACTTAAAGATAATGTGCCTTTGAGTGGCACAGAAATTACATGGAGAAAACAAGTTTCAAACATCCTTGCTCAATGAAATGGGTACAAATGGAGGGGGGAATGACATGATATTTAAAAGTATGCAATGTATGTAGATATGCAAAAACAAAAGGATAAATCAACTAGAAGTGAAAGAACAGAATGTGCAAAATTCAAACCGAAGTATGCAATTTGTAGCAAGCATACCTTCAATGCAAAAAACTGACTAGTCCATTTGTGTTGCACCAATTGGACTACCCCTCCATTTCCCTTTCCAACAACTTTGATTACATCTACGTCCGCCAGACTTAGTTGATTGTCTGTTGGCTTGATTGGAGGAGGCTGAAAACATAACATGGATGTTAAACCCATATACAACATATCATCGGAATTCAGCCAGCATGGGTACTTTGACCAAATTATAAGGAAGAAAAAGTAGGAAGTCCAATGTTCAAGCCTCACTGGTCCCTGCTCTTTTTATACCATAAACCACTGGTTGGGATTTGTAGCTGAACATAACTATATATATGTGGAGTTTTAACAGAAAAATAAAAAATCTAAACTGAGTTACTTCATATCCAGGTCCTCACTCAACAAGGCCATGTATCTATTGGTGATATTTCAAAAGGGGGACCAAGTCCCACATTGCTTGGCCAAGGGTCCTTGGTAGGTTTTATATATGGGGCACTCTTCGGGCTTGCAGACAAGCAAGTAAGGGACACACCTGCGGGACATACCCTCTCACACATGAGCTGGTGCCCACTTAGTCTGGCTGGGCAATAGGCCGAAGCGGATGGCTTTTGCCAAGCACAATTTCACTTCATAAACTTGGAAGTTGTTCTACAGTCGTTTAAAGACACACCACATATAAGATGAGAAGAAAACTAAAGGTAGGCTCAATCCCCAACACCCGGTTTTTTTCCCTTTTACTTTACAAAGAAAATAAGGGCTAAGGAGAAACAACAAAGATTCCATTTTTTTTTTTTCATTTTAAAACCGATAATACCCCATTTGGATTTGGGAACCTGAGAATAAGGAAAACACAAAAAAATCAAGAATCCCTTCTTATGACATAAGTCATTTCGTCAGATCCAAAAGAGCAAATGCAACAAAAAGGAAGAATTGAGTAATCCGATTGGATATCTATTTGAAATAAACAAAAACACCAGCAAAGTAAAATAAAATGCATAAAAAATATTTAAAAAAAAATGAAAAATGGAAAGAAATATGTTACAGCTTCCACTTCACTCTGAGAGACAATTCGAACTCCATCCCTGTTGACAAGCAGATCCCCGTCCTTAAAGGTTCCACTTTCAGTCCTACAAGACACCCACAATCTCAATTGCTCAAAACCCAAACATAATATTAATCAATCAATCAATCACATTCACACACCAAGAGAGACTCACAGGAACTTGGCAAAACTAGCTTGATCAGATGCAGGAAGGGAGAGTCTGAGACCGGGCCCCAAGTTTCCTTTCTTCATGATTATGTGGTTCTTCAGTTCACAACCTCTGACACAGTCTCACTAGGTTTTGAAAAGAAGAAAAACCTTGATGTAAGACTCTCTCTCTCTCTCTCTCTCTCTCTCTCTATGTGTGTGTATATATAAGATCAAAACATAGTATAGTATATACGACCAGTATTTAAGTGAAAAATGATAGATAGTTTTATTAGGTACTGAAAATTATAAATTTTGTGATTGGTTGACAAAGAGAGCAGTCACCATTGACAAACTGAGGATAGAATGCAGCTTTGAAGATGCAACTCTGGTTGACTTTTCAGACTTTACGGCCTATTTACCCAGGTCCCACACTTCACTTTTAATTTAATTGTTTATACTTTTCAAAAAAAATGAGTTCAGAAATATTTTTATGGATCAGATTCTTATCCAAATTAAATAAAATCATTACAACCCGAAACTATTAAATCAACCTTCCTTTCTATACTTTTAATCACATATATGATAATTATGTTGCATGCAAAATAAAATAAACTAAAAACACATTACTCATATAAAATTGATATTTGTGGAGTTGTATGTGAATGTGCAATAATGACTATAAAATTGAGGAGGGTAGCACGGTTTGGACAATCTATTGTTGCTTCCGGTTTGGTTCTTTGGTAGAGATTTGCTGCTTAATCCTTTGTATATTTATGCACTGTCAATTTTCCTTTTTTTAAAAAGCAAAAATTAAAAGTTTCTCTGCCGTCTCTATAAGATTCTCCTACATACTTTTTCTATTTATAAAGCTAAAGTAGCTCAGCCTATTGACATTAACAATAGTAGTAAGTCACAAAGTTTGATTTTTCTCTCTTCTCGCTCTCTATGTGACACTAATACTGCTAATACCCAGATATCATGTTTAAAAGTTTGTGTAATGATTAATATACGTTATGCTTGTTAAATTGTTTCACGTCGAATAACATATTTCAGTAATCTGCTTTTATGAAACGCTGATCAAAATCATTATCATGAAGTTTTGTGTGTATACTTACCAAAATGTCTAAGTTTGACCGATTATGATATACGATTTTTTTAATTTATATTTATGGTCATCAGTACTTAAAGGATATAACATACTTCTAATTATTCAATAAACAAATATTAAATTTAAATGTTTTATATAATAGCAAGTTTTTACTACAAATTCTTTTATTTTACTCGTTAACAAGTGTCCACCAGCACACAGAAAAATAGTATAATATATACACAAGGTAGAGGAGAGGCCCCTATTCGACTAAGAGTGCAGTTGCCTGATACTTACAAATTCACTGTAGAAACAGTTTCTCACCATCTTTTTACATGTCATTAAGTAAAGTGATTATTTAATATCAAGATAAAGTGGTCTATTCAACATGCTACATCTGATAAAATTGGATTAGAGGAATGTGGAATTTTTATGTATTATTTTGAGATACCTTCATTATTCCAAGCGTTGAACGTTCAATTGATGACATACATAAATAAAGACGCATGGTTTGTTATCATGTGTGACAAAAAGCTAATGTCATCATTAGATAACTATGAATGCTCCAGCCAAATGATCTAAGAATTGTAAATTTCAGTGGAGATTGCTATCATTGACGCCCACAGAAAAAACACATTTCATACCTGTTCTTCAATCTTGCTTGTTTTCAAGTCAACAATCTTAAAAAAAAAAAAAAAAAAAAAAAACATTTTCATGACTCATTTTTTGTCAAAATTTATGACCACACAAGGACTCGAGAATAGCGGAAAAAGAGAAGGGGAGAAAACAATAATTGATACTGATATCTCCAAAAGGAAAATTCAAACGAAGCCACTACTATACAAGTGGTAGGAGAAAAAGTTTGAAAAAGGAATCATGAATGATATATTGTTTACATAGGAAGTATTTGAAAGACAATACAGATCCATATTTACAATTAGCTCTTCAATCATTATCGGTGGTGGAATTGGGCTACGAGAGTGTTGGAAGACATTCAATTTGTCAATAAAAATATCATGCTGGTAGAAGCTAAACAAATAAATGCCAACAGAAATAACTTGTTGATTGTTGGCCTTTCTTGCAACTTTTTAACCCTCTTAATTTGGAACTACAACTCCACACATGCACCATTTTCCTCCTTAGGTCAATATTAAAAGCCTTTCTTTCAGGTTGATCATATGGAGTGGTTATCCTATTTGGAAAATGTTAAAGTATTATCTTATTGATGAACATTGCATGTTTAGGATGAAATTAATACAGCAATGCTAATGATTACATGTAAAGGACTATGTTGATATTATATGTCAATTGAAAATGTTCACATCAGCTTTCAAGCAACTTGCATATTGGTGAGATTTCAGCATCAATTACCTTTCTTATTCTGACAATAGAGATCACTTCATTCAGGAGACTGTGATGAACAGGTTCAGGGGAGGACTTAGGATTCGATCATGCAGAATTGAAAGCAGCACATGTTTGGGCCATGAGTGTAAAAAACGATTTTGACAGACAAATAAAAAAATACTTCCGATGCCGGGACTTGAACCCGGGTCTCTCGGGTGAGAGCCGAGTATCCTAACCAACTAGACTACAACGGATTTGTTATTTAAGATTGATCATATACATTTTTCTTAAGTCATTTATCTACCAGAGACAAATTTATCTTGAAGAGGATATTGAGGCAATTTTGTAGATGTAAAATCAATTAATCAAATACTTTGGTTTGGAAGGATAATGATGAGTAAGGGATCAGCATCCAACTTTGACATGAAAGCTGCAATATTCTTACATGAGTACTCTCCAAACAAATGACACGTTTGTGTAGTGAGCCAAAAAATATTTCTCAGCAAACCAAAGGTAGTATGAAAATACGACTTTCAACCCCTCCCCTAAAATTTCAAATCATTTTAGTTTTTGTTATTTTCACAACATTTTGTATAGATTATTTTTAAACTTGTATACAATATCTAATGATTTTTTCCTGAAAATTGTTTTAAAAAGTGACCTAATTACTTAGTAAATTTAGAAAACAACTACTTTATTTCATTTGTTTGCAGCTTCAATTAAGAGAAAGAATGTATCGTTCAAATTTTATATTAACATTCACCACATATACTAAATTTAATTCTTTATTTTTTTAAAACAGGGATCATTTTGTAAGTATTTCTTTTAACATATAATTACATATCTTTATTATATGACACATGTTTTCTTAAGTTTATTTTTAAAGATGCATTTATTAATATATATATATATATATATATATATATATAAGCAGGCTAATACAGTAATTATTTACCATGAAATGTAACCCCCAATTTTTCATTTTTTGCAGTTTTGCCTACCACTGCATCCACCCCCTTCATCGCGCCTAGGATTGATCGAATCAACTTCTGCCATTGCTAAACATATCTTTAGGTCCACATGCCACAAGATAAGGATTAAGCCTAATCCCGCAACCACCAACCTAACACTTCGCTATTTTATACCGTTTCAAGTTAACTAATAGTTCTATTATTTCATTTCTTCAGAGGGGTAAATAAAAAAGGTAAACAATAAGAAAGAAAACCGGTTCCAAACTTGCTTCTGATTAAACGGTTAGTGAAAATAGCATATTGTCAAGATTGTAATTTACATAAAAAATATAGGAAACCTATTGAGAATAATGTTTAGTAATCCTCCTCCTATGTTCGCTTGGTTGATATATAAATTAAAGCATGTTGAGTCCTACCTTACCTACTTTGGAACTTATTATCACAAGATCTTTAATGGAGATGTAGACATTTGTATATTTAATTTAATAAAATATAAATGTTGTATTGCAACAACCTAATTTTAGACGTTCTTCCGAATATATACATACACACTTAAATGGGTCCCAATTATTTTCGCCATAGCTCCCTTGTTTGATGATGCATTCATGTGATGAAAAGTATGCAGTTTATTATTTCAATAAATGAATGACATATTGCTATGATAGGTATGTTAAAAATTTTATTTTAATTTAGATTTGTATTAATCAATAATTTTGATTTTATGAAAATACACAGCTGAATGGATATTATTATATATTTTTTTATATATCTATCTCTTTGGTTATACTTTTCCATGTTAGGAGAAAATATTAATGGTTAAAATTTCTAAAACAAAGTATGATATACATCTAATATTTTTTTTTATTTCCGCGAAAATTACTTTGAAAAAAGAAGTAAACGAACATTAGCCTTTGCCCAAGTGTGGTCCTCGCCGGCGGCCATCGACCCTTCATTTTTCTTTTTCAAAGGAATGTTTAATACCAATTGTTCTAAATTTAAATTCGTATAAAAATAAATTAAAATAAATTTACGATGTAAATATCTTTTAAAAATAAATATTTATTCAATTATAAATTATTAATTTTATAATAATTATTTTAAATATATATTTAAAATAATTTTAAATTAATTGATAATAGAAAAAAATTTATATTATCATTGCAGTAAAATTAAACTCATAAAAATATGATGCAAAGGTGAATAAAAAAAAATAGCTTCACAGTCACTTAGCATAGCCATCTGCAAACCGATCAAAACACATTATTATGCAGAGAAAAAAACAAAGAGAGTCAAATTTATTCAATTATTTTTATTTTTCGCACAATACTTATTAAGATTGAAGAAGCTGAACACAAGACAAAGACTAGAGAAAAACCTATGAAAGATCAGCCAGGGAATCAGCATAAATAATTGAAATTTCACCATTCGAAGAAATTAAAGTATTTAGGGCAGTTTTATTATGAAAAGAAAAGGTGCTTCTTTATTTAAAATATGTTAATTTTACTATATAACTGATAAGAAATTTCAAAAAGTAATTTTGATATTTTTCATAAGCTAAAAATAGTTATAAAAAAAGTCATAAATAAAAACAAAAGCTTTTCTTTCTTACTTTTTTTGCTGGCTATCACAATTATATTTCTTTTTCTTTCTTTTCAATTTATTTTTCCTATTTGGTTTAACTTAAGACCGAGAGGTCAGAAACAAACACAAAAGAAAGTCAATTGTTTAATGTTGAAGGAGTGTGTTGCGCCAAGAACAGATGAATTAGAAAAGAAGCAGCAATTGCTTTTCTTGTTGAACACCTTTCAGATGCAAAGAGCCTCTCTTTTTTAATTATTCCTTCTCGTCAGAGGCACTGGCACCCCTTGTTGATCTTGGAAGGCCAGTATCTCTTTAATTTTCTCAATTTTATTTTGTTTGCTTAATACTTTTTTTTCTTTTCTTTCTTTCTATATGGGTATTCCAGTTTTCTTTCTGATGCAAAAAAAGTTTCTTTCTTTCTTTCTTTGTTTTTTTCTTGATCTATGTTTTTTTCCTTCTTTTTTCTGATGATTGCGGTAGATTCAGGGATTTTCGTTTCTTTTGGTTGTTGCCCATTTCCTTTATTCGCATGCTCTTACATTTATTACCCTATCTAAGCTGCATGTAATAAATTTTCCATGCGTGAGCTGAAATTCTGAATTGGAAGGTTTTCTTGTTAGCTTTATGGTAAGGTATTCCACCGTGTGTATCAATTAATTACTGTATAATGCCGGATTAGTATCTTAATTAACGAGCTTGGGGTTTTAGGAGAGAACAGTTCTGTTGATTCAAATGCTTAGGTCTCTCATATGCATAGTTAATTTCTGCAATCAAAAGCCTCCCGCTTCTATGGGGGCCAAGAACAAAGGTTGTTTTTGTAACGTAATAGTATGTTATAATTTTGATGCGATCTGAAGAATGAGTAGAATTTCCCACTTCCTAAAAATAACGGAAAACCTGAAAAGATTATGTATGCTTTTTGTGAAAATATCAGATATTTCTCAGGATATGGGAGGCCTTGCTTCCCTGTTCTGAAGACTTACCGAGCTTCAAAGTCATCAAATCAATATGACCTTATCTTGCAACAGTTGCATGTTCTTTTTTGTTTATCTGCTTTTAAGTGGAACTGTGCTGGTGTCTCATAAATCATATTTTTATCTAACATATCGGATTTTGCTAAACAGGGATTTTGAGTGTTATTCTGGAGGCCTAAGCGTGCAAACTAACTCCACGGTCCATGGATAAAGGTACTCAAACATTTTTCTTATTATTACACAACTGATCCTATGGATATAAATACAGTTTCATATGCATATTAGATTGCAAATGTTGCTTGATTATTTGTCTCTTCTTTCCAACATGCAAAACATCCTGCCATGATTTGTCTATTTTGACATACCTACCAATCCTTTTAAGTTATCATATAAGTCAGTACTAGAATTTATCTGAACAATGGTTATTCCATGATATATTGGTTAGGTTCAGTTTGACATGCAGGAGAAAATTGAATTTTGAACAACATCTGGTCTAGACTCATCACAGTTTATCATTGTTTGGATAATTGAGTTAATAGGTTTCAAGATTCTAAATGTTGCAGAATGAATTAAATTATCACTATTGTTGACATTTGAAAAGCTAAAAGTAAACTGCCAACGCCAAAGGAATGGAAGAGTTTCATGATATAATATAATACGTTCCTTATGGCCAAATTGTGAGGATTAATCTCCATCTGATAAATTTTCAAGGAAAGAGGAAATGTATTCTGCCATCAGACTATAATATACATGCACCAACATAACCTAGAGGCTTAAGGTAGAATGTAGTCCCCAAATTTTCACCAATTTGGGTTTTAGTCCTAATAGTATCAATTTTAGGTTTTAGTTCCTATATGTACACTCATTTGGATTTTTGGTCCCTGCTATTAACATCTTGGTTCCTATATTTTCCACTCATTTTGGTTTTAGACTTTGTAGATTTCTACGCATTAAGGTGTTGACCCCTATTTTCGATGATGGGTTGATGCTTTATAGTTTTAACTTATAAAGGTACCAGCCCCAAAGGGACCAAAACCTTCATGGCAGGAATATAGGGACCAAAAACTTGTTTAAACCTAAATCAAATTATCAAGGAAAGCATGGTTTTCCATAGGAACAAGCTTTGCCAACCCTACTTTGCATGTTAATATGCCTGTGGGAAAAAAAGACTTTTCCACCATGAGATTATAACTGCTTTCATGATATAAATAGGGCCATCGGAAACTCAAGAAGAAACAATGTAAATCGATGCACCTGCTTGCCATGAAATGAGATTTTCCTTCTTGTTGCAGATCCTAGGGTGGAAGAGACTGTTGATTTGCGAACCAAGGTGGAGTTGGTGAGATCTGTCTCTGATAAGCATCATGATCTTTTAAGGCCATCTGCTCGGAACTATTCAAGAGGTAACAATATTAATGATATGTCAATATACCTGGAATGGAAAATATATAATTTTGCTATTTGTTTCCAAGTATTCACGTATAAGTTGCTTTCATGGTTTTACTATTGTTAAGCCTTGTTATCTAATTGGATCCGCTGGAACACAAGGATTAGACTGTTGATGGATCCAATGGACTTGTATTATTCTCCGTTTCTTTTTTATTTAGGGAGAGATGTAGAAAGGGAAATATGTATAATTTCTTATTGTAGTACATTTGTTGTTCAAAACACAACAAATTTGGCAGTTATTTTTCTCAAATTCTGTCTGTGCTGCTTTCTCCATTTTCCTTTGCAATTGTTACATCATAAAGGAACTCTTCCTTGTATAATTGACAAATGCAATTATCTGCTCTCTAGATCCCATTTTCAGTGGCACTTAATTTCTATTTCCGTTATATTGGCATAGATAAATTTCTTCAGAACCTTATCCTTTGTCCTTTGAGTTCAATCTCAGGGCACAATTATCCCTTAACTAGTTTTTAAAGAATGTACTCTTCTATGTCTGTGAGAAATATGCATATGTTTTGGCCAAGCATCTCCTCCTTGAAAAACAAGGTCTAAGGCAGGGTTGGAACTCGGGGGAGATGACCATTCCAGTGATAGTGTGCAGTATTGGCTTGTTAAAGACAGCTGTAAAAATCAAAATTTCTGTTTGTCAGCTAGCTTTTCATCTCAATGTTTTCTTTTTCCCTTTCCCTGAACCTTGGCAGGTCAAGCAATGGATGCAACAGGTCATGGAAAGGGAAAGTATGCCTTAATTAGAGACCCGGAGGGCTTCCAAACAGGAGTTTATGATAAGCCCCTTCCGTTTTATGGATGTGGAATCGGATGGTTCTCGTAAGTAAATCTCAATCAGCTTTCTCCCCCAATTCACTCATCTTGTCTCATGGCTTTGTTTGTTAACTTGCAGGTTTCTTTTTGGATTTCTATGCCCTCCTATGTGGTTCTATGCTACATTTCTCTATTTTGGGAATCACTATCGGAAGGATCCTAGGGAGCGAGCAGGGCTGGGAGCCTCTGCAATTGCTGTAATTTCCCTCCCCTTTCTCTTCTCTCTCTTTCTATCTATTGTCTGCTCAATTCTTCCTTGCGTAAATTTGCAAATGTTGACAACAACATTGTGCACTCAAATAAATTCAACTTGGATCAAACTAAAATATAAAGAAACCCTTAGAAACTTCAGTTTATAGCCCAAGCTTGTTCATGGATCAAACACACTTGTTATGAACATGAATTTTGTAAATAAACAAGCCAAATGACTAATTTGATCAACCAGAATGAGCTTGAACAGTTATAAAATAGTGAGGATTGCTCTTCAACTTGATTGTAGTTATTCTTGCCATTTAATTTCATTTTCTGCATTACAGATTTTATGTATTGTTGTATTTCACTGTGCTTCAGTGATGTCTAAATTGGCGTGCTGATCAACTTGCAGGCATTGTTGTGTTCTGTAGTGTTGCTGATAGTTGCGGTAATTTTTCTATTAAAATTGCGGTCTCTCTGATTCTAATTCAAGTGCAAAGGTGAAAATTGAGTAGCAAAAATATTTGGAAGCAATTCTGACCGGATATGCGAAACAATTGGACGTGTGTATATAAAAGCTTCAAACAGGTGGAAAAAAGCTTGCATATTGTTGAAGTAATTCACAGCAAGAAATCTGTCGGCTATACCATAAGTTGAGAGAACGATGATACGTCATTTCCTTTATTTGATTATTTTCTGATGTATACTTCAAAGAAATATTGTGATAATTGTTTATGAATCTCCCGAAATCACTATTAATTTTTTTCTTAAACACTCGGATGCCGAAATGCTCTGTATGTTTTCCTAGATAAAAAAAAAAGTGTAAGTTTGAGCATGTGTTTGATTTAATTTATTTTTTAAGTCAGTTTCTCGTGAAAATTTTTAAAAGAATAGTAGTTTTCCAAAATTAGTCAAAAACTAGCATACCATTACACCCCTCATTTTAAATTTCCATACAACTTTTAAATAAAAGTTGTATTTTTTGAAAAATTTTCCAGAAAGTTGTGAATGTAATGAACACAATCTCCAGTTCAAGTAATCACGCGCAATTTTGACAATTAAGAGCAAACAAGATTAGAATTTTTGTGTGGTTACGGCACTAGCTAGATTCAAACCGGCTAAACATGAAACCAGCTAGCCATTTCATTCGGAAGGAACTAGGAGGGTGGGAAAATTACCACTCTTAAAAAGTAGTTTTGAGCAAATATTGTTCAACCTCCCTTGCTCATTTATTAACCATCGGAAATAAAATCTTAGTAGAGGCTACCAAAAGATCTGTTAAATACAATAATTTAAATGAAACTTACTTCCGTCAATTAAAAGTACATATTATTATTTTTTATTAAAAAAAGACCACCTTACTTTAAACTCATCTAAAAAGTTCACAAATCACATAAAAACAATAAGGTCACCAGAGATTTAAGCCACCCATGTTCCACAAATTCTACAATTAATTGCTTGAGATTCAACATAACCCAAACAAATCTGCCTTGATATTTGTTGATTTTTCTACAAGATGGTGATGATTTAATATTTGCACAAAGTAACAACGAAATGTTTGTTCCCAAAATTTCTGTAAGGAGATTTTTCTTATGAAAGACTGTCGACCAAGCCAGAGAATCACTAAAAAATCCACGGACTCCTAGACATGAGTACGCTGACTACGGTAGTCAAACTTTGGCCAGCAATCGCACATACTTGTTCTCAACTTCAAATCTGGAGCTGGAATTGATCTGTCGGCACAAATTTTTCAAAAGGAAATTCATTTTCATTTATTATTACTTCTAAAGGACAGATTAACATAAGACAATCCATTAGATGGGCTTACCTTCTGCTCAAGGGCCTCGCTCAGTTCAGCTTCATCCACTGTAATTCCAGATTCCTGCAGTGCTTTGAGGACAACTTTTCTCAGTTTCTTCATCTTCAAAATTCCGCCAGGATGCTGCCACGAGCAGAAAAATAAACATAGTTAAGTGCCCGAGGGAAAATAGATGTATAGACCAAAACTCAAAAATACAAATTTTGAGCAGGCTGGTAGTGGATGCCTATTGTCTTGTAGCTCTAATTAAGTCCATCCAAAAATTCATTGATTCTATATGACCATTCCATGCTCACAGTACACAGATAAGATCGGTATAACACCACAAGATAAATTAAGCACAAAACAAGAAAGGATGTCATTCTGAAACTCAAAACATACAGATTTCAAGGCTGATTTGATGAACTTCTTCCATTTTATTTTATTTTTGCTCACTCCAATTGCTTCTTCACCCTGAATTACTTCTCCATTTCCCATGTCAACTGACGTATCATTCCTGCTTTTTTTAACAAGCTCATCCTCCAACCCTTCAAGCTTCCTCTTTTTGTTTGCTGAAGAAATTTCATTCTCTGGTTTCAAGTTATTTTGTTGAGACTCTTGCAATTTAGGCAGCTCCCCATTTTTGTTATCACTAGGAGCAGCAGTCTCCACAGCAAGCTTTGCATCAGGGGCAGATTTGTCTGTCTGGAGTGGTGGTTGCTGTGAAGCATGGAATGCTCGGGCCTTTGCCCTGTGTTTCTTTCCATCAGCATGGAGAAGAAGTGTTTGCTTACTTGTAGCTTTCGTATTGCAAAGGCTGCAAAGCAACAAATAAGTAGATCTTAATAAATCAGAAAAAATCATAAAGGCAACACAAAATCTTTAAAAAAACTATTTCTTGCTGAAATTCTGGGCACAATTACCAAGAATAGTTCACCTCCAATTTTCTACTATAACATACTTTTTAAGAGTGTCTCAGACTCTCGGATAATAAGCTATTATTGGCAGTTGAAACTTTTTATAAGTTAGGTAGTTCACAATCTTATATTTTTTAAAGACAAATAAGTAAAAGAGTGGACAATGTGCAAGCAGCACAGCATATTCACATGAAGTGAAGTAGATGACACCAATAAAACTGACAACGATGCTCTGATCTTATGTAGCATGCACTTTCACAAAATTTATCACTAAAGAGACTTGCAGGCTACAAGCCTACAAGTCAGTTATCATTAATATCATGAATTAATCATAGCAACTGAAAGCATCCTATAAGACAGAACTATACTTTGAGAATCCATTTGTGTTAAAAAAATCAAGGTGCAGATATATAATATTACATTAAACTTCTTAATCAAACATTCCCCCTAGCATACATCAATGACAAAAGGCCTATGATTCACATTCAACTTAGTGCCCTTGAACTTTCTACACCAGGCTTGGCTAACTTTTATATGCACCATTTACCTTAGATAAAAATAAAAGGCTTGAACCACGACCTTGATGATCCCATGAAACCATAAGAAATAATAAGGTGGTTCAAATGCAAGAACTCAGAAGTCTAAATCCCATGCGAACAGAATGTGTTGACCATAATAACTATGTTTCTCTCTTACAATCTTCAAAACGCAAAATGCAGCACTGAACTATAGAGTTTATCCCGGAGTATATACCTACAGAACCATGGAGGCCGTTCAGATAACCCCACATTGATATCAACTTCAGGCCTTTGCTTGCTATCCTTGCTAGGCTTGGTAGTTGCAACGTTCAAAGTTTTGCCTTGGCCCTTGGGACCATACTTTTCCTGAAAATCAAAGTAAAAACAGGCAGCGTATGGAATGAGATTGTTAAAGATTTTTAAACTTGGATGAAAATTGGATATGCTGGCAAAAATACAAGTAAACCAATAAGAAACGTTATGCATCATCCACAAATCACAATGAATAAGAGCGAGAGATTGGAACGATTCAGTAGGAAGAAAGTGGGAATGAGAGATGCACCGCTTCCGTAATACACTGTGTGTGGTCCTGAACGGTGTCGCGCCCAAATATTTCCCCACAGTCAATGCAAGATAACTGCGTGACATAAATCAACAGAAAAAAGAAAAAAAAAATGAGCAATTGCATTAACATGGGAACGAGAATTGATAATTAGCGGGATTGAATGCGAACTTTGTGAGCAGAACAAGTTCGGAAGTGACTGGGCAATTTTGGCTTTTTGAGATTGTCACCACAATCTTCGCATTGAAACCAAACCATATCTGAGTTTTAACTTTTAAGGTCTAGCGTTGCTGCTGGGAAAAAGAGAGGGCGTTGTTTCCGTTCTGCAACTGGCGTTAACCTACTTTGGGGTTTAAGCCCTCACAATAGCCCAGCTGGCTAGGGTTTTCCACTTAGCTCCAAATATAAATATAAATGTACTCCTTTTCAGTGCTCTAACCCGTTTTTTTTTTGGCAAAAATATTTATTCGGTTCTTTAATTTTTTGTCACTTTGATGTTTTATTTTTTAAACTTTTGATTTTAATCTTTTAAACATTTTTAATAATCAAACCAATAAGTTATTTCTTTAACATAGTTGATAATTCAATACAAAAAATTTTTTAAAAAAAATCTTCATTTTCTTTATTCGTATTGTTTCTTTTTTCAAGTCAACAATCTTCATTTTTAATATATTTTTGAGAAAAATTATCTTTCATGAATTAAATAAAAAACAAGACTTTTCATTTCTCAATGACATATTAAAGCCATTTGTCTATAAATCTTAGGTTAAATATCTCTAATTTAAAGTTATGTCTCTTAAATGCATAAATGCTTTAAATTATTTATAAACTAATTAAGTATAATTTATTAAATATAAAATCAAAATTGTTTCTTTATATAAATAATTAAGGTTAATCTTGTATTATTTAAATGCCTTAAATTAAAGTTTAACTTATTAAACACTAATAGCGAATATATGTGTACATATATTACCTATAAAGTAAATACACAATTACATCCTAAAAAGCGATGGTCTATTTTACCTGTAATTTTCTGCTTAAAGCAAAAGTATGCTATTAGATTGTCATGGGAAAGAAGCTATAAGCCAACAAAAAAATAATAGTAACAATAATGTCAATGGGCCTAGCACATAAAAGAGAAAGGCCCATCAGAGTCAACAAGAGTTCAAAACCTGCAGCAAGGGAATGGAGCGAGGAAAGAGGAAAGCATAGGAAACAATGAAACTGGGTGGAATCAAATCGGTGGAGAACGCGCACGATGATTCGGTGTGGACGGTAACATGGGTACCCGCAACCGTCACTCGACCTCCGCTCCTCCTCACTGGTTCGCTCGACGAGACCGTTCGGGTCTGGAGCTCCGATGAACTCGTTTTGGAGCGCACCAACACCGGCCACTGCCTCGGTGTCACTTCCGTCACCGCTCATCCCCTCGGCTCTATCGCCGCTTCCTCTTCCCTCGATAGCTTTGTTCGCGTCTTCGATGTCGATTCCAACTCCACCATCGCTACTCTCGAAGCTCCTCCCTCTGAAGTCTGGCAAATGCGTTTCGATCCCAAGGTGATAATAGGGGTTTTACCTCTCTTCAGTGTATTCAATTATTTTTAACAAGCACGTATTCCATTCGTAACAATTATTGATTCCTTTCGTTTGGTGCTAATACTAAAACCTAAAACTGTGAAACTTCATCCACCAAGAAGGAAATCTATTATGCGTCAAAATGCTGGGGGTTTCAATTATGATGTCAAGTGATGATTAGTTCTGATTTTAAAGATTGTAGAGTACTGCTAATGTTCATAGCTTTTTCTTTTGATTGATGACATATGCTTCTCGAACCGTAAATCAGGGGTTCAAAGTATTTTCATTTTAAATGCTTGTCGAGTTTATTTGTAACATATTTGTTACCAATGATTGTTGAAACCTATAAACAATGAAGACGTATTACTTGATCAAACAGATAATATTTGCATTCTTATACAAACAATTCTAGTTTTTTTGGAGAAAGGGTTTTGCTTCCTACCCAGCCACTTTTTAAGCTATTCTGTAAGAATGAGCTTAATAAGTCCAAAACGAGCAGAAACTTCCCTTATATGAAAGCATTTTTTATTAATTTTTCTTACAGAAAGAGTTATTTAGTATGAAGAAATATGTACATTTTTTTTTAACTAATCAAGCATGCACTTTCCATACATGCTTGTTGAAGTGAAAAATTCACTTTGAATGAAATCTCTGCATGTTATATTCATTTTATTTAGTAACTGGTTTTTATAGTAATTATCTCTTGATAGCGACTGTTTACAGTTGGATAGATTAATAGGTTTCATGTTAAGTCAATTTGAACCTATTAAACCTACGTACTGTAATTGACTTTTTTTTGTCAGCACTGGTGCGTTGGCAACTTTGCATGCTTAAAATCTATGCTACATGAATTTGATTGCTTAACTGTTAAGGGTTTAGTGTTTATCAATTATGTTGATTAAAGCAGGGTTTGCACCGTCTTTCTCTTCTGCAATTATATAATTGTGTCTTCAGTTCTCTTACCTTTTTTTCTGTCTAAGACCACCATCATATTAAAAAATGCAATGTTATTGTAATTTGAATGTTTACAATTAGTTTGAAATTTTCAAAATTTTGATTCTATAGTCATGTTAAATATTCTTTGAAGTATTCCCTTTGCTTAGGGTCATTTGATACACCATTAAAAAGAGGTGAAAAATTCAGGATGAGTTTTATATGATATTTTTTTTTTAGAAAACTGATTCACTTATTTTTCATCAGCAATCTTAAAGGATGTATGAAACTAATTATAAGCATGAAATCTCAGTTTCAAACCCCGTTATTGCATTAAGGGTTTATTCAGTTTCCCGATTCTTACACTACAAACTACTAAACCTATTTAATACTATGTTCTGCTGACTCCCTTTATTATGTGTCCTTCTTGGTACATGTTCCACTTCGTATTTGCAGTATAGCAGAATCACCATTTCCTTCCGAGTCTATAATTTCAAGTTTTGACCATACATAGTTATTTAATCAACTGAAGTTCCCTGCCTTTAGGGTGCCATTCTAGCAGTTGCTGGCGGAGGTAGTGCATCAGTCAAGCTTTGGGACACTTCCACATGGGAACTTGTTGCCACTCTTTCAATTCCTCGTCCAGAAGGATCCAAACCCACGGACAAAAGTGGCAGCAAGAAATTTGTGCTGTCGGTTGCATGGAGTCCTGATGGAAAACGACTGGCTTGTGGCTCCATGGATGGCACCATTTCTGTTTTTGACGTACCTCGTGCCAAATTTTTACATCACCTTGAAGGTCACTTCATGCCAGTGCGATCTCTTGTTTATTCTCCATATGATCCAAGGCTACTGTTTACAGCTTCAGATGATGGCAACGTGCACATGTATGATGCTGAGGGGAAAGCTTTAGTTGGGACCATGTCAGGTCATGCCAGTTGGGTGTTGTGTGTGGATGTGAGCCCAGATGGGGCGGCCATTGCCACCGGTTCAAGTGACAGATCCGTAAGGCTATGGGATCTTAGCATGAGGGCATCTGTGCAGACCATGAGCAACCATACAGACCAGGTATGGGGAGTGGCTTTTAGACCACCTGGAGGTAGTGATGTGCGAGGTGGTCGGCTTGCTAGTGTATCAGATGACAAGAGCATATCACTGTATGATTATTCCTGATTTAGCAAATTGAGCACGATGAGGACACGCTGTATTTGTACTTTTTGTGGAATTTTATTAACTTGTTATTTGTTAATGCTTTCTCCACAAATTAATTTGAAGAAAATGCATGCTGTACGTGGTGTATACGTGTTTAGATTCCGCATTCTTTGTCATGATTTGTTCATAGTTAATTTTTTATTGCCAACTGTCATTGTTGGACAAAACAGCCAACACGGATAAGATCTTGCATGACTTGGACAAGTTTATCCGCCGCAAATCCGTAAGATAGTATTACATTGGGCAAGCGGTTATTATTTCTGAACAAAACTTGCACCTTAAACCGTTGGCTTGGAAGATGATGCTTGCCGATGCAGGTGCCGGCGCAGCAAAATTGCGAGCCGACTTTGCTTAAACATATTGGATTAGTTCCTCCTTCCCTTTGCTCATAAATATATATTTTATTTCCTTTGCTCAAGATTATTTTGGACAAATTAATTTGTTTAATCTTAATTTTTCTTATTAATCTACTTTTTGATCAATTAAAGTTTTTATGAAGAATACAAAATAAAGAAGAAAATAATAAACGTTTATCTTTTTGAAATGGTGAGTGGATAAGAAAGAACCAAAGGAATATTACTTTTCTATTTTGCTTTTAGTTACAATGCCGTATGGGAAAAGCATCAAGATTTCCATGATTGTCACGTTTTGAACGTTGCATTTGCCTGTGATCACCTTCAGAGCGCAAGTGATTTATTTCAACAATTTTATTCTATGCATAACGTTTGGGTAATTATCTTAATAATTGATTTTGCATAACCTTTATTTTATTGAAATTAATTTTAATTAAAGAGTTTAAATTGAAGTAAATCAAGCAGTGTTCGAAACTTTTTGTATCAAAAACAAGTTTGTAGCTAGAAAAATCTAAATATGAAAATTTCAAACTCACATTAAGTCAAATGTACTCCTACGGATATAATCATGGTTGATGACTGTAGAACAAAGATGATATCTGCAAATCCAAACATACAAATATAGCTTAGCATGACTGCGTCGGTCGTAGAAGGATGGTTTTTCAGAATTCTGGTAAAAAGGGGAACTACCCATTGCGTGCGGTGGAATTGTGGGAATCATGGAACTCAAAATCAATTTCACAAAATCTTACACAATTTCGCTTCAGTTCTGTTTTAAGAAAAGGGAAAGCCCCAATTGCTCTTTACATGCCAAGGTAAGAGCAATTTTGGCGAAAGTTGTTTATATATTATGCAATTATCATTCTTACACGGTTAGAGTTGTTGATGTAGAAAAGAGAAAGAATTGCATGAAAATGAAAAGTTGTTTATACAAACAATTATTACATATCAAAAAATAAGATTCATGCATATTGTATGAATTTAAAGTGAGAGAAAATTATACAATTCATAGTTTATTTATTTGAATAAGAACTGTATTGATAGAGATGGTCTAAGATAGATTAAGGTTTATTTGACGTGACTGCACTTAAAATAAAATAAAACATTTAAAATCTCTTGTACAATTAACCAGCAAGGCAATAGCTGGAACTATACACAAGTCCATTCGGGTAGTGTTTTTCTTGATGTTTACTAATCATAAACTTAGAAACTTTCATGAAGTTCCATCGAGGGCAGTGGGGTTAGGTAATGTGTTAGCAGTCCCAAGAGGTCCGAAATCCACAAGTGGAGTGGTAAAAGTTGAAACCCTTGAACAGTTTTAAACAAACTTTACAAAACTAAGGATCCGAAGTCAACAGAAAATTCTTAAAAATCTTAAGCACAAATGCCGAACTTACTTGCAAGTGAAGACAAAGTTCACTTGTACTTGGGGGACTTGCTGAGTAAAAAATCTTTGAGCACATCCATGACAGACCCAAAATCCGCCTTAACAGAAACAGGTGGGTTGGCAAAGCGACCCATCCCAGGAATAGCTCCAGAGTGGTAATCAATCTTACTCTGCGTGAACTTCAACCCATGGGCAGTACTAACGACCACAACCCTCTCAGAAGGCCCAATAACCCCATTTTTCCTAAGCTTGATGAGAGCCGTCAAAGCCACCCCTGTGTGAGGACATATGAACATCCCGGTGGAATCAGCCTGCACCATCGCGTCCATCAATTCGTCCTCCGTCGCCTCCTCCACAATCCCATCCGAATTCTTCAGAGCATGCACCGCTCGATCAATTGAAACAGGGTCACCAATCTGTATAGCAGATGCAAAAGTAGAGGTCGCCTTCACAGCCTTAAACTCCTTCCACCCATTCTTATAATACAAATACAGAGGGTTCGCATTCGCAGCTTGGGCACAAACAAGCCTCGGAATCTTCTCCACCAGCCCCAAATCCCTGCACATCTTGAACCCTTTGTAAAAGGCATAAATGTTCCCAAGGTTGCCACCGGGAACAATGACCCAATCAGGAACCTCCCAATTGAACTGTTGCAGAATCTCAATAGCAGCGGTTTTCTGTCCCTCAATTCTCAAACTGTTCAAAGAATTCGCCAAATAAATCGGCAATTCCGCGGTGATCTCTCTGATTAACTTCATGCATCCATCGAAATCGGTGTTAATGCTCAGCACCAGAGCGCCGTTGGAAACCGGTTGAATCAGTTGCGCGGTGGAGATCTTGTCGGCGGGGAGGAACACGATGGAAGGAATTCCCGCGGATGCGCAATAGGCAGAAAGCGCGGCGGAGGTGTCTCCGGTGGAGGCGCAACCGACTCCGACGAGCGGTCGGTTCAGCCTGCGTAACCGGTTGACTTGGCTCACAAGAACCGTCATGCCGAGATCCTTGAAACTACCTGTGTGGCTGATTCCGCAGTGTTTGACCCAGAGATCCTTCATGCCTACGAACTGTTTGCCGAAACGTTCGGCCCAGAAGAGGTTGGAGTTGCCTTCGAAGGCACTTACGATGTCGTCGGGGTCGATTTCCGGTAGGACCCACTCCTTCTTGCTCCAGACGCCGGAGCCATAGGGCCAGGTGGTCTTTCCCACGCGCGAGTCGAAAAGGGAGCGCCAGTACGCGCCGTCGAAGCGCCTCAGGGCATCCATGTCATGCTGGACGTCGAGGAGACCGCCGGAGCGGCTGCGGTAGACGATTTCATCGAGGGAGTAGGACTCGGCGGAGTCGAAGCCGGCGTTGAAGGGAACGTACTTAGCGGTAAAGTCGTGCGCGGCAGCGGGGTGGCGGCGTGCCTCGTCCTTGATGTTGTTTGGCAGAGGAGGAGAGTGGTTGTTGTTGGAGATTTGAGAGGAGGGATCGAATGTGGAGGCGGTGCATGATGGTACCGTGGTGGCGAAACGGTTATTCCTGTTAGGGATTGGTTGGATGATGGGGCTCAGCGTCGTCGGGGTGGAAAAAGAGGCATTCATCAACGAAGACAACATTTTTATTAATTTATTATATTTTAAAGATGGAATAGGTGATCGAGAGGAAATGAGATGGGAAGTGAGTGACACTGATGATTGATGAATGGTTGTTGTTATTTATTCTCTTCGAAATGTGGGTTTTAGTTTCATCACTTCAGGGTTGAAACGCACGTGCAGGCAATATTCTTAAATCTGTAGTTAATATTATAATACTAATATTATACTACTTCCTTCGTTTTTATTTGTTTCCCGTTTAAGGTTAACAAGAAAGTAAGATCATTAATTCATAATATTTTCCAAAGGTATATTACTTTTAAATATTTTATTAGATTGTTTACTAAAATTTTAATATATACTCAATGATACATAATAATAAAATAATAATTAGTAATTATTTATTTAAAATTCTAATATTTGTGATATATTTAATGGTGAGTAAAATATGAAAAAAAAAGAAATAAATGAGTATAATAGAAAATATATATTGTTCAAATTGATAAAAATTTAAAAAATATTTTTTATTAAAATGAATAAAAATAAAAGATAATTAATATATTATTTTATAAATAATATAAATTTTAAAAATTTGATTTTTATTTATATTGTTTTTATTTATATAAAAAAATTAATATTTTAATATAACTTTAAAACATTACTAATTTTTTTAACTTCTTCCCCCTCCCAATTTCAGAGTAAGGGAGTAAGGGAAGGAGATATTTTTAACACATCTTAAATATTTTTTTTCTTTTTAGATTTCAGTTTAAGTAAATAAGGTAAATGATATCCTTTTTTTTTTAATATTTTCTCCCATCCAACTAAATTAACCGTTAATAATGTAATGAATTACATAATTTTCACTAAAAATTATATATATAATTTAATATATATACATATATATATATATTTGTGATAATTTTCACCAAAAATAAAATTTGATAAATTAATAGATTAAATTAAAAACTAATTGATAAATTAATATATTTAATTAATATATTAAAATGTAACAAATATTATATTTTTTTAAAATGTATTAAAATTTAATTAAATAAACTTTTATTCCTTTAAAAGTTTAAGTATTTATTATTTAAAATTTTATATAATTTTTAAATATATTTTTATAATTTTATTTTATCAATAAAAACAAATATTGTATGCAAAATAAAATTAAAATATATAATATACTACTAAAACAGCAATAAAAATAAACATGCCATAAAATATATATATATATACATAATATTATTATTATAAAAATATAAAGATTTTGAATTTATAAAAATAAATAAATAAGACTTTCAATTATAAAATTGTATTAAGAATGAGAAATATAAAAAAATTAATTAAAAATTAAAAAATTTAAATGTTACTCAAAATAATATTTTAAAAAATATTATTAATTATCTAAAAGGTATTAATAATTACTAAAAAAACATGTTATCAAATATAACTGCAAACTTGTAATAAATTTTTTAGGTAGTAATTTCAAATTTTATTTAATTAAAATATATTATCAGGCACACTTTTATTATTAGGGGTCAAATTAAAATTCAAATATTAATTTTTAATTTATCTTGTAAAATAATAACAAAAAATAAATTAAAAATATTAAAATATCTAAACTTGAGTTGCGATCCTGGCAGGGGAGCCATGTGGTAGGAAATGAATAAGTAGTGGTGGTACTCACTACTCAGCAACGCTATGGCGCTAAGATGTAACGGGATTCCTACATAGTTGAATTTTCAACCGTGTGAAATTCCTAAGAATAATTTTAAAGTTTGAATATGCTATTAATTTTTATATTTTAATGTTATTTATTTTTTGATTTTTTTAATAAATTGATTATACAAATAATGGGCACTTAACAGTTTCTTTTATAATATTATCATCACTTCATGGTATTAAAAAATAATCAATAACTAAAATCATAAAAAATGGAGGGAATATAATAAAAAATGGTAAAAATATAAGATCAAGTTAGCTTTTATATATTGAATAATAAAATAAAATGTTACTTTGTTGAGACGCTGAAGTCGTTTTCGGACTACATGGAATCCGGTTCCACCGAGATGGGGATGGAAAGTGGAAACTTTCCCCGTGAGACAAGAATGGGCAATGATTCGTGAAGCTCACAGAAGGATGGTTCCTACCTGGTCTTCGGCCAGGCGGAAACTTCAAGAAGATCTTCATGTAGTTTTGATAAGGCTCTCTACTCCTTAGACCAAAGTGTATGTTTGCAGCATTACATTTATAATAGGTTAGAATTTGATCTTTCGGTTTGGATAAATTTCTTTTAGTAGGTTCAAAAAACAAAGGATACTCAAACATGCTAGTATACAATACTAGTAGGTTTTTGGACTTATCAAAAAATTGAAATAAATTTTATAATTAAAGATAATAATAGATATTTATTATTAATAATAAATATATTATTATATTAAATATTACTAAATTAAAGATATACAAATCTTCTTGATGTCTTTAATTACGAAGATATGAGATTTTTAAAATATAAAAACAATATTCAAATAAAGATATGTTATCTTTGTTAAACTTTAAAATTAAATTTAAATTATGATTAATTAAGATCATAATAATTTTAAGATTCATATTATCTAGAACATACAAATATTTTTAATTTGATGAAATGTATCTAGGTTTAAAATAAAATTAATGATATTTAAAACTATAAAGTTATAAATAAAATTATTTAATATAAGACAGGCGATGTTAGTTAATAAAAAAATAAATAATTTTACAAAATGAAAATCCATACATAAATTATCAATATTATAAGTTAATTAAAGACAAATGATCAATTTTAAAAGTCATGTTTTTTAAAATATCATATAGCTTTTATATTCTAATTTTAATTTTTTATAAAAAAAATATAGTGGTTGAATTTTGTTTTTATCTATGCACATTCTTATTTGAAATATATATATATATATATATATATATATATATATATATATATGGGATACATCTAATAAAAATATTAGTTTTATGTGAGAATAAAAAAATAATTTTGTATCGTACAATTATATATAGGTAATTAGATAAAAAAAAGTAGATAGATAGAAAAAAAAAACTAAAGATAATGGATCAAAATGAAAACTTTTTTTATATGAGAATTTTTTTTTTCATTAGATTTTGCTGTGAATGGTTAATGTTTTAAAAAATCACATAATTTTTTTTATTATATAAAAACATTCTATTTTGACACTTATGTGTGTATGTTTTGGGAACATATCAAATGGGATTTTTTTTATATGAAAATATTTGTTTTTTATTGGATCTTCTTACAAATAATTAAGATTGGAATATAAAGGTTATGTAATTTTTTAGTAAATGATATAAATTTTTAAGTAATTATGAAATTTAAAAAAATATTCTTAATCATTCATATAGTTGTACAATTTAAATTTATTATTTTTATTTTCATATAAAATTGACATCTTCAATAAATCTATACATCCAACATATGAAATTAAGTATTTTTACTTAATACACTAACATTAATTTCTCACTTGATATGCTCTACACATAAACGATGTATCTAACAAAAACATGGAAATTATAAAGTTGATTAAATACTTAAGATTAAAAATCAATGGATCACATAATCATTTGAAAAACGTGTTTAACAAAATTAGCAGCAAATAAGTTAAAACTTGAAAAATAAAAAATAAAAGTTGGAAATTAGTTGAAATTTAAAGTCAATAAATTATCAATTAAATTAAAAATAATTGATAAAATTACTTGTTAAATTAAATGATAAATATAAAATAGAAAATAAATATATAACTAATTCATTGATTACAATTTTATGTGTTATGCATTTGTATCTTCTAAAACAATAATAAAATTTAAAATTAAATTCTATTACTTTAAATATACAACTGTTTTAAATTTCTAGATAAATAGATTTTAACAACATTTTCAAAAATTAATTATTGTATAATTTTAATTTTTTTTCAAAAAGTTTAATATTTAAAAAAAACAAAACAAATATCACAAAAATTTTAAAAAATAGTGTATATTAAAATATAATATTTTATAATGATATACCAAATCCTGTAATGTTATTATGAAATAATTAAATAAAATTATATTGAACTTATGAAAATAAATAAATATTTAAATAATTATATTATAAAAGTATATTAATAAATTTGTAGTAGTACTATAAGCTTGAGAGTTCAAAAGCTACTTGGACTAATTTTTGTTTTAAATGCTTGTAATCGTTCTAAAAATACTATTACATACTAAATAAATTGCTTTGTTAAATAGAATTAAAATTTATTAACAAATATTCCAAATAATAATTTGATATCCTAACTATTGGGAGTGCATTATAAAATATATTTCACGAAACTATGTCCATTCTCTTTTTTGTTTTGACTATTTCAAACCAAATCCAATCATTTACAATTATTTAAATATCAATAACCTTTTTCTCTATTCCTCTGCTCATT
Source organism: Canavalia gladiata (assembly GCA_037954105.1). Taxonomy (NCBI): domain Eukaryota; kingdom Viridiplantae; phylum Streptophyta; class Magnoliopsida; order Fabales; family Fabaceae; genus Canavalia; species Canavalia gladiata. Next base: position 36,797,357 of record CM075662.1, on the reverse strand, counting down.
TGTCTATCTATATTTTTAGTTCTTTCTATCCATCTATATATAATCAACAACCATTTTTTTTTATAGATATATAAGAAAAAAAAATATAGAAAATAGGACACAGTAAGAATTATTTTATAAAAAACATGATGGATTCACATATAGATCATGAGGAAATATTTTAAGAAATTCAAAACTCAACCCTAGTCCTAATTTGGTTAGGAAAAATTCGCAGGGAATCAATGTTTTACTTTTACTTATTTCTTTATATTTTTAAACAAATTATATGTTAAATATATCTTAATTTAAATAATATAAAAATATATGAACCTAATCTTTCTATTTGAATGTTATTATAGTTGTTAAAATAAATTTTAAAAAATATTTATATCCTCAACCACAATTTCATTTTTAAAAAATGAATTTCACCATAAATTATTTAATATTCGATCCAAGCAGATTTTACTTAACAAAGAGGATATACCAAGATTTATTTAAAAAAACAAAGAATTCATTACATCAAAGATTTATTTGTTATACCAAATTTTTCAATTTTAATCTTCTATTATATATATATATATATTATCAAATATTATAATATCATTTGTTAGTATAGATTTCAAAAAAATATAATCTTTTTATAAATTTTAATAATTTATAATATTGATATTTGATATATTAATAATACACATATTATTTTATATTGATAAATTTTTTATTATTAATATAAATTTTTTATATTTATTCTAAGAATTTATGTTTTATTGAACAAATTTATATTAATAAAGGTTAACATAATATTAAAATATAAGTAAAAGATAATTTTTTTATAATGTACGTTGTTAGGAAGTTTGATAGTTTTATATTGGAAATTTCTTTTACACATATAAATAATATGATACAGTTATTTACATTTATGTGTAAACTGTTCAATTTTTCTTAAAAAAAAATTATCAATTATTAAATATAAAATATAAACAAGTAGTGAACATTATTTATACGTAAAAAAAATCATTATTTTCAATCCATATTACTAAGTGTTACGTGGGTGGTGTGTTTGATCATAAGTAATCATAATACCATTCGGTTAATCTTCTTCGTTTTTTTCTTGCTTGCAGATAAAACACGTGCTTGCTGCAAATATATTTATTGTACGATGCAGATTAGCAGGCTCAATCAAAACCAAATTAATGAATAAGAGAATTTTATTCATAACAAATATTTTTTTCCAGCGCATTGGTGTATGCCAGGGTTTTAATCAATAAAATATAAATCCTTTTTACCAATAAATTAAATATATTAGTTGAAGATTTAAAAATATTTTTAATTAAAAATTATATTAAGGTGAATTAAATATTATAAAAGAAGATGTATTAAAATATTTTAAATCTAGTTTTGTTTATTTTTTTTTCAAATAATTTTTTTTAAAATTAGTTAAATCTTTAAAATAAATATTAAAAATTTGCTCTCCTCCTTATCTAGTTGAATAAGTTCTTTTGCGTAAAGGAATAAAATGTTGAAAAACTTATGGACCGGACCAGAGACACACGGGCTTTGTTTATTTATTCATTTCTAAATTTTTGGGCCCATATTTTTTGTACTATTTCTTTTATATTTTTTTAAAAATTTATTATTTATATTTTATTTTATTTACATACATTCTATAAACTAATTTATAGAATACGTATTAATATATTATATAAATTAATTTATAAAATATATTTAAATTATTTTAAATTACGCTTATTTATATTTATATATATATTTAATAAATTATTTTACAAAATATATAAATATACATTTTATTAATTAATTTATGAAACATGTGAATATATATTTTGTAAATTAATTTATATAAAAACGTTCAGATTAATTTTGTATTTTTATATATAAGGAAGTGCAAAAGGTAATTTAAAGGTGTAAAAAAACTATTATTTTTGGTTGTACCGAGCTTGAAGTTTCCTAATCATATTACAACAAATATATGACCCAAAAAAAATGTTTTGTTGTAGCTAAAAAGTATGGTTCTAAAATCGTTCCTTCTTATGATTATTTAAAAAAGATTTGATCCTGTTTAAAAATGTGTGTACAGATAAGTCGTATCTATCAGCTACAAAGTAAGACGAATAATTTTAATTATTTTTGCATTTAATGTGTGTTTGGAAAAGATTTTATCTGGTGATTATATAAAAAAATGAAAAATATATTAAATAAAGTTAATCTTTTGTTAGAAAATCAGTTTATATTTTATGATTAATTTTTATAAATAAAACAATTAATTTAAAATAAACAATTTTTAAAAATTTTCATTAAAAGTTATTAACTTATTTCCTATATTTTTTATTTTCTCATTTTATCTCTAATGATTTTTTATTTTAAATATATATATATATTCAAATTTGATAAATATTTTTATATCCATTTAAAAAAATCCTATAAAAAATAATGCTTTTATATAATCTAAAGAAAATACATTATTTTAAAGTTATTTTTTATCTAACGTATCTTGATATAAAAATGTTAATTATAAACATAGTTGATTATTAAAGTATTGTTTTTAATTAATCTAAACACGTATTTAATATATAACATGCGTGCATTTTATCATGATTTCAATTGTACTGTTAGCGGTCATATTTTTGGTTTTTTTTATTTTTTTATATATCGTACTTCTCACTTTAAATTACTATTGTTCAAGAGGTGAACTAAAATTGAAGTACAGCACGTGTTATATGCATTTTTCTCATAAATAGTTATTAAATTTTGAACATGATTATTAAATATGCTCAATCTAGAAATTAGATATACAAGTTATTACAACTGTTTTAAACCATCCATATACATTAAAATCTACTCATTATTTATATTGAAAACGATTAACCTTTCCTAATATTAAACTTTAGAAATTATTTAAATTATCTTAAATAATTTCTTGTCTTAATATCATGCTTGTTAAAAAATGATCCCTATTATTAGACAATATGCTTCCAATCGTATCATATCAGAAATTATTTTGAGATAAAATATCGTATCATATCAGAAATTATTTTGAGATAAAATATGATGTGACAAAACTAAATACACAATATTATTTTTTTTAAAAAGCTTATTATATGAACTATTATTTTAAATTTTTTTTATAAGAGCTAAAACAGAAAAAATTTAAAATCATATTAACTATATTTATAATAAAAAATATATTAAAATTTAATTGTTTTTATTTTATATTCATTCGCAAAATAGCTGGTATGATTAATACGTTTGCATAAAATTTATAATTTTTTATAGTCAATTAATAAATTTATTCACACTTTTATTTTGTTCCTCTGCGGTTTAATTTTTTCAATATTAAATTTTGACTAAATATATTATTTTTAATTTACCTAAAAGTAATATATTCAATTATAAAAATCCTAAAAACATCAGTTTAGAAAATAAATTATTTCTATAATGTTTTCCTATTATTCGGAATGTTAAGACAGTTTTAAAAATGTTTTTTTATTTTTTATTTTCAAGATATAAACTATTATTTTTAAGCAAAACTTATTTTCTTTCTAACTTCAGATATGCTCAATTTATTAACATATGTTTGGGATATCATGACAGACTTATTGAATCATGTTTTTGTCCAAATTATTCCATGTTGTGCATTGATTTAACTTCCAAAATCTTCATGAATATTTAAGACTATGTGTCAGCCTTCCCTTCCCCTGCTTCAAAAATCACTTCAAGATTATGAATATAACTTAATATATGATCTGCTTAATAAACAAAGGTTAAAAATTAGTTAAATTTAACCTAATAAAATTTAATAATGCAAAATTTAATTAAAGTATCATAATTAAATATAATTCACGTTCAAATAAAACCTAATATAAAAACTACAATAAATATTTAAAAACTTATTCATCAATCCTTCTCACATATTTTTTCCCAAAAAAAGGAAGAATTATTCATTATAATAAGAACGATTATAATTTTACAAATTAACCATAAACAGTGACAGGGGATAATAATAATAAAAGGAAATAATGTTTTTATACAATATTTCAAATTATATAAAAATCCAAGTTAATTTTTGAATAATATTCTTCTTAAGAATTAACATTTCCCAAATAAAAAGGATACCCAAAACCAATGCAACCTAACATTTTAACTCATCACATTGTGAGTGGCATGAGGTTGAATCCCTCGAAAACTACGAGAGTAAACAAAATTAGGATTTTTGTGGATTCAGTTTGTAGTTTGTACATGATAGCCATGTTACATGTACTTATACACATCATTACCGACCGTAATGTCTGTATAGAAAACTTCTCTCCCTATCCCTAATATTTTGCTAATAAAATATTTAGGTGCCAGCGATTTATGGACAGACATCTCCCTGTGTTGTCTTCAAACCTCTTTTCTTAAATGTTGGCTCTAACTGAATACCTCACTTGTTAGAAAATTCATCACTTCCACTTTTTGAACCTCCATTTTTTTCATAAAGGTTTCTCTCGCCATAAGAAGAGAATATATTGTGTAATGAAAGTTACATCTCCACGAATAAAATATTGAATAATTGTAGTTTACTTGCTACATTTAAATTATTTGCTAAAGCTTGTAAGCTGTGCCTAGTAAATCTTAGTTATTACTCTTCCGTTGAAAATCATGTTCAGTGATTTTTTTTTTTTTTTCAGAGAGAGATTAACATTCAGGTGTGCATAAGAGTGAGCTGTATATTTTAAAATTAGAAGTTACTAAAATCGTTGACAATATGAGATTTAGATAATTTATAATTTTTTTTTCAATTTTTACCATGTTTATAGAAAACATCTTAAAAATAGGTTTACACATGTTTTTATTTTTCGTTAAATTTATCGGGAATAAAAATTATCTTGTTCCGTTCACATTAATAAAGCAAATGTGGAGTAAGTTGTGCTTGTTATGCAAGAGGAAATCTCTTATTTTTACATGAAAAATGAGAATATATCTTATATTCTCGCGTATCCAATAAATTGCTTTAGTGCGTTTGACTTAAAAAAATTGCACTTATTATTGTCATAAATTCAATTCTCTCTCTATATATATTTGTATGCCTAAAAATAAAATAAAAATACATTTATCCTAAAGTTTGTTTCTTAATAAACGTTTTAAAATTAATCTATTTTTGTAGGTTGCATTTTGTATAGTAAAATTAAATATTAAATTTTTAAAATTAATTAAAATATATTGAGAGTATAATTTTTTATATTATCATCAGAATTGATTTAATAGTTAAAAATTTAAATAATTTGTATGAAATTTTTAATTTAAATTTTATTATCTTTATTTGAATACTTTTTTTTACACTATCTATCTATAATTTATTATATTATTGAGAACAATAATTTTTTATAATAACAATTTTAAAAGTTATACTTACAGTGTTCAATATATATTTTTATATTATTAATTTATTAAAAACAAAACTTATTTTTATTAAAAAAGTAAAAATTTGTATTTTTTTAAATAGACATTATATTTTTACACTTTGTTCGGATCAATCCTGAAGCTGTTAGTGACAATAATCATAGATGGTCCAGTCCATGATAACTGTAATAAAATTTTAAGAATTAATTAAGAAAAATAAGAAATTAATATACCTATTTATAAAAGATAGACAATATTTAAGACAATTATATATATTACCATTAAAAGGCTGATAAAAAAATTACCTTTAAAAGAACCCAATCTATCTTTCAAAGGTCAACATGTTCACGCATAATAACAAACATGTACGCCGTAAAAAGAAAATAACATAGACATGCTTAATAATTTTAAAAGAACCACTGAAAATATTAAATTGATAGTTTTTTTTAAAAATTTTTTTTCATTGGAATGATAAGATATATCATGTATGGTAATAAAAATATATATAATTTTCTGATTGGGAATCTTAACTGGCAAGATTTATGGATCTGAAAACATAAATTTTATAACCGAATATTATTGGATATATGATTTGATAGAACAATACATTAATACATATGACAAATTTGTGGGAATATCAATAAGAATTAATATAACTGATTTTCAACATATATTATAAGAACATATTTCATCTGTTTTTATTTAGCCTTCGAAGAATTTTTTTATTTACCTGTTTATATAAAAATTAAGATAGTATAATAATAATTATTTTTATAAAAATAAAAATAATAAAATAAATGAAATTTTTAACAAAATAATTAATTTTTTGATAGTGTAATTTTTTTCAAAGAGATATATAGAAATAAAAATAGTATATTTTGATTAAGAGTTTAGATATTCCAGTCAGTCCATGATTGTTTAGAAGAAAAAAAAAAAAAGGAAAAGGGCAACTATCTTCAGAAAAAGTTATTTCATGGAAGATAAGTGATAAACTGAGTCAATATTATTACCATTAACAAGAAAAAAGCTGATGGATGGTAGTTTGGTAAATAGGACGAAATGTGTGTCGTAAGGGAGGAGGGAAAATGAAAATAATAATTTTGTCGTCCATTATTATTTATTATTTTCATTATTATGCAATATTGGTTATAGGGCCAAAAAACCGGCAATGTTGTGGAAACCACGAAAAAATGTCCAGCGCCAGCCAATGCCATTCCTCTTCTTCTCAGGTCTCACTGACCCCACACCACCCTCAGCCAACAAGAAACCTCAATTTTTTAAATTAGTTTTTTTAAAAAATAAATAAAAAAAAAAGACAACGAAAGAGAGAGAAGCAGCAACTCTCTCTACAGGGAGAAAGAAAGAGAAGCTAAAATTTGCTTTCCGTATATATTTAAAATTTAATTTAATGAATAATCGTGTACAGTACCCGTCCTCTTATTACCTCATTTCTTCAAAAAGGCTTAGAGAAGAGAGAGAAAGAGAGAGAAACAGAAAGAAACCAGACTCAAGTCGCTCGATACCTTTGTTTTCTTCTTCTTTATCGTTTTCTCCAGCTTCTAATTTTAACCTCTTCTCTCTCAGAAATTGTCGTTGAAACTTCAAAGCTACCGTTCTCTACTGTCCGATCTGACTCACTGAGTTTCCTTTTCCTGTTCCACTCGGATGAGTTAGCCCGGAAGATCGCTCCGCATTAATCGCCATGGTAAGCTCTCCCTACTCTCTTTTTATCGTCTCGTTGCTTTTCATTTGACTCTTGGAGCTGCTCTGTTGAATCTGTTGGACTTCGATTTTATTTTCTATTTTATTTATTTATTGGAAATTCTTCGGTATGACTATGATGCGTTTGTGGGATATTATTTTCTTTCTAGACTAGTTTTTTTTGGCGTTTGGATGTTTCTGATAGAATTTTTGTTTCTCGAGGTGAATGTTGTGTTAGTCGATCCACGCATTACTAAAAAAAGATCGTGTGAAATGGGCTTTGGCGAATACGAAGGGTTGATGAATAAGATTGGGATAATTCTGGGTAGGCAGTGTTATATAATTTGGTATTTGATAGTTTAGTAGCTGGAAATTACTACTTGACGAATTTAGTGATAGAGTCTTACGACTTAGATTGGTCATTGGAGGGAAGTTGAATACCAAGAAAATAAAAAGTATTCCCTATTCGGCATATTTCCCTATAAATATGCTTGCACGGAAATTTTCTTTGTGTAAATAAAAATAGGGGAGGTGAAGGGGCCATCTCACTAGGTTTAAATGTTTGTTTAAAAAGGGAGCTAACTAGTATTGATTCAATGCTGATTATCATGGCATTTGCAGGAGAAGAAAGAAGGATTGGTATGCGATTTTGATATTTCCAAAACTTACAGAAGTAGAAAGTATCTTAAAGAATGTTATCAAGGGAGGTTATATATATAATTAGCAAGGATGATTTGGTATCAAGGGAAGAATGGCAGTAATAAATCCATCCCACTTAAGTAAAAGACATTTGATGTACAGTCTTATCCTAGGCATTCTGAATAGGTTTGCATGAAATTGTTCATTCATGGTAGTATTTTAAACTATAGAAGTTGTAAATATATTGGCAAAACATTGAACTAGATCAGATTGCATTCCTTTGGCACTTGACTATTGCTTGAAAGTGATTGTGCTTGGTCAAAGCTGCATGGTGGTCCAGTTAGTATGGCAGCAGCTTTGGTGAATGCCAACACTGTTACTTGTCTTTGGACATAATTGTTGACAAAATTAAATGAAAATTACATTAACACTAACCCATACTTATAACGCAATCTATGATGATTAGCATGTTGATCAGCCAGAAATAATGACAAAGCCAGACCACAAATGTGATAGTAATTAGTGCATAATCTTCCTGAAATTATGTAATTGCTTACAATGATCATTTACCATTATTTGTTTATGGCTCTAATATTTGTTATGTTATCTTTTTATTTGTTGATTTAAGTATTTGTTTGGTTTCGTTCCTTTTTTTTATATCTTTAGTTATTATTCTTGCTGTTAAATTAAAATGAAGTAATGAAGTTAAATGTGCCTGTAAACTAAATCTTTAGGGTTGGTGATGTCATTGATGGCTGGAGCACATTTGCTTGCTTCATTTCCTCTTGTTTCTTTTCAACATCTTAGTTACATATATGTCTTTACTAGCTATAGTTATTTACTTTGGATAACTACTTTGTCTTTCATTCTGTGAATGCCTTTTGGGAATACTAGCCTCAAAAATAGATTATACAAGTTTTAGCAAATAATATCCTGTTCAATAAAATGTTTATTCATTTTCAAAATTAATACATTGTTTGTGGCTGATACTGTGGATTGGCAGTACTGTTTCTATGATTTAACTCGTTTGCTGTGAATGTTTAATATGTTTGCCTATGCAGTCTGCGCCAGTGAACATTATCGTAGGTTCTCATGTCTGGGTTGAAGATCCAGCCCAAGCATGGATTGATGGAGAAGTTTCAAAAATCAATGGTGAAGAAGTCCATGTTCGCACCACAGATGGGAAAACAGTGAGTCATTTTCTGTTAGTAGTCCTCTGAGATTCCAGTTGTGTTAAATCACTTTTAGAAATTATATGAAAATTTTCATATACAAATGTAATCCTGTTATAACATGCATGTTACTTGGGGCTACTATCATTATTTGTTAAGTATGGAACTCTGGTTGCAGGTTGTCAAGAGTATCTCAAAGGTTTTTCCCAAGGACAATGAGGCCCCTCCTGGAGGTGTTGATGACATGACAAAATTGTCATACTTGCATGAACCTGGAGTTCTGCACAACTTGGCAACTAGATATGAACTCAATGAAATCTATGTAAGATTCTAACATTTTTATTATTTCATTTTGTACTGATTGTTTCTGTCAGTTAAGAGGTGAAACTTGTGAATAATACACTACTCTTCCATCATAATCCCAGACATATACCGGAAATATCCTGATTGCGATAAATCCATTTCAAAGGCTACCGCATCTCTATGATACCCACATGATGGAGCAATATAAAGGAGCTGGATTTGGAGAATTGAGTCCCCATGTTTTTGCGGTCGCAGATGTTGCTTACAGGTGACTGATAGATGTTCATATAATTTTCTGGCGTATTCTTTCATATGGTTTATTTATGTCCATGTTTATATTTGTTAGGGCAATGATTAATGAGGGAAAAAGCAACTCAATCCTGGTTAGTGGTGAGAGTGGAGCTGGAAAGACAGAGACAACAAAAATGCTTATGCGATATCTTGCATACCTCGGTGGCCGATCTGGAGTAGAAGGGAGAACAGTTGAACAGCAAGTTCTAGAAGTATGATGTAGCTGCATTTTCTTGTTTTGGATACCCTGTCTCTCTTTTTGTGCTCTACTTAATACCTTTTTAGTTCCTTTATATTATTTCATTTTATTCCAGATTTTGAGATGTATAGGGTCTTAAAAAGTGTGGAAGCTGTTTCCTCATGCTTGTTTCTGTATTAATTACTTTGCAGTCTAATCCAGTTCTTGAAGCATTTGGCAATGCCAAAACAGTTAGAAACAATAACTCAAGGTGAGTGTTGACAGCCGCATGGACTATCAAGCAAGACGAAAATTTTCATAAAATGGTTAGACTAAGTGATTGTGACTATGTTACATAAGAGAGAGGGAGGGAGGGGGGGGGGAGAAAAAGCTGTTATAGATCAGTTCATTTTGTTATTCACTAAGATCTATTAACTCTTAGAATGTGGGTTCTGTTTGCAAGCTATATGTTGTACTAAGAAGTAATAGAAACATTGCTTTCTTGTTCAAACATTATATAATGTGTTTTCCATGTTCCGCCTGTTTTGAGATGCAGTCGTTTTGGTAAATTTGTTGAGATACAATTTGACAACAAGGGAAGGATCTCCGGGGCAGCTATAAGGACATATTTGCTTGAAAGGTCCCGTGTCTGTCAACTTTCAGATCCTGAAAGAAATTACCACTGCTTTTACCTTCTTTGTGCAGCACCAGCTGAGGTAAAGTGTTATTTCTTGATATTGAAATGATCCCTTATCTTTGTCACAATGATTGGCTTCTAAATTAATATATTCATATTTAATCATTATAACTCTATTTTATAGGAAAAAGAGAAGTATAAGCTCGAAAGTCCTAGCTCTTTCCATTACTTAAATCAATCCAACTGTTATGCGCTGGATGGAGTGGATGATGCAGATGAATATCTTGCAACACGACGGGCAATGGATGTTGTTGGAATCAGTGAGGAGGAGCAGGTTGGTCTTCCTGAATCCTGTTTGTTAATAAAATGGGAATTTTTAGAAGTTTCTTTAATAATATAACCCTATGTTTCAGGAGGCAATTTTTAGGGTTATTGCAGCAATTTTGCACCTTGGAAATGTTGAATTTGAAAAAGGAGAGGAGATTGACTCTTCTGTCATCAAGGATGAGAAGTCTAGGTTCCATCTTAATACAACTGCTGAACTTCTAAAGTATGTCCAACATAGTCCTCTTATGCATTTCATATGCATTACTGTATTATGATTTTGCCAATAGTGTGCATTTTTAACATAAAATTATTGTAGGTGTGATGCTAAGAGCTTGGAAGATGCGCTGATCAAGCGTGTAATGGTAACACCTGAAGAGATTATTACAAGAACCCTTGATCCTGTTGCAGCTCTTGGTAGCAGGGATGCATTAGCTAAAACCATTTATTCCCGTTTGTTTGATTGGTAATGAACCTTTAGCACTGCTTTTATGTATAATATTGCTAGTTCTATATAGATCCTCTCTCTTTTCTTAAATAGTTCAAGGAAAGCAAGCACAATTAAGAAGGTCTATAACTCAAATGGATTATATAGAACAACCTCAACAATTATATTCTTATCTTAATGTGTTCAAGGAAATCAAGAACAATTAAGAAGGTCTATAACTCAATGGATTATATAGAACAACCTCAACAATTATATTCTTATCTTAATGTGTTCAAGGAAATCAAGAACAATTGAGAAGGTCTATAACTCAAATGGATTATATAGAACAACCTCAACAATTATATTCTTATCTTAATGTGTTCAAGGAAATCAAGAACAATTGAGAAGGTCTGTAACTCAAATGGACTATATAGAAGAACCTCAACAATTATATTCATAATAAAGGATTATATATTTACATTTAAATTTGGCTATCAATTGTGAATTTAGTTTTCAGTTTTAAATATTACTTTAGAAACATGGTAATCTCATTCACATTTATAGTTGAAATAGTCACAGGCTAACATACTGGAATTATTTGTTATCATCAGTAGTCTCCAGGAAAGACAAGTTATGTGCTTGAACCAATAATTGTTCTAGATTTCCTTTTTTCAAGGTGTCATTTTCTGACAAATTCTCATTAATGCTTCCAGGCTAGTGGAGAAGATTAACAATTCGATTGGGCAAGATCCAAATTCGAAATCTATTATTGGAGTTCTTGATATCTATGGGTTTGAAAGTTTTAAGTTCAACAGGTAAGCTAATGATTTCATCTAGCACTTCTGGTTTAGTATTTAGCTTAGTCTTGTATCTGATAAATTCCTTTTTCTTAGTTTTGAGCAGTTCTGTATTAATTTTACAAATGAGAAGCTGCAACAACATTTTAATCAGGTTTGGTTATTTCTGGTACAATTTGTGGTCCATATTCTGTAATTTTTTTCCCTGGATAATTGAGACCCCTCCCCCCTCAAATGATTGCAGCATGTCTTTAAAATGGAACAAGAAGAATACACCAAAGAAGCAATCAATTGGAGTTACATAGAGTTTGTTGACAATCAAGATGTTTTGGATCTGATTGAGAAGGTATTTTACTGTTGCTTGCTCCCTAATTACCGATTATACTTTCTTTGTTTTCATACTCAATAAATTCAGGTAATGATTTTAATACTCAATCTTTTACAGAAACCTGGAGGAATAATTGCACTTCTTGATGAAGCCTGGTATGTTGTTGGCAGTGATTTCATTGTTAATCGAAATTCTAACATTGCTTTTAAGTTAAATATCAGGCATTGCTCGAACTCTTTAGTCTGGTTGTACTCATATTAGCTTCCTTGTGTGACACAGTATGTTTCCTAAGTCTACACACGAAACGTTTTCTCAGAAATTGTACCAGACATTCAAAAACAACAAGCGTTTCATCAAACCTAAGCTTTCTCGGACTAGTTTTACCATATCTCATTATGCAGGGGAGGTAGATATATTTGGTCATTTTCATTGCATGTTACCTTTTATGATTTATTTTAAATATTTTTTTTACTGTTACTTGAATGTTCTGTTTCCTTCTTTTTGACTATTATTTTTTGTCCAGGTGACATATCTGGCTGATATGTTTCTTGACAAAAACAAGGATTATGTGGTGGCTGAACATCAGGATCTGCTTACAGCCTCAAAATGCTCATTTGTGGCTGGTCTATTCCCCCCTTCTCCTGAGGAGTCTTCAAAATCATCAAAGTTCTCTTCAATAGGATCTCGCTTCAAGGTACTACTCTTTCTTAAGTCTATTATACCTTGTTATCAAACAGTCTTTGACATTCCTGTCTCAAGTAGTAAATGTCATGTTTGTGAAAAATGCAGTTACAACTTCAATCTTTGATGGAGACCTTGAATTCAACAGAACCCCACTATATCAGATGTGTGAAGCCAAATAATGTTCTCAAGCCGGCTATTTTTGAAAATCTCAATATTATCCATCAATTGCGCTGTGGTGTGAGTATATCATGCTTTTTTTTTGTCTTCATTGCCTTTATATAATTGAGCAAAGAAGGAACAACATCTTTGGTGCCTGTTTACACTTGATGATTGTTTATCTCATTGTTGTTTGCTTTAGGGTGTTCTTGAGGCAATTAGAATCAGCTGTGCTGGATATCCTACCAGACGGACCTTTTACGAATTTCTCAACCGATTTGGTGTTCTTGCCCCTGAAGTTTTGGATGGAAAGTAAGGGTTTCATCATCCCCTATTTTTGAAAATAAATAAATAAATCAGAAACACGTTTAATAAGTGTAGTTTCCGAAAACTATTTTTAAAAACAAAATCTCTTTTCAGTTTTTAAAACTAAAAAACAAAGCATCTTTAAGCTGTTTTGGTATCGTATTTTTACTTTTCTATTATATATATATTCTTGTTATACGCCATCTTCTTCTATTCTCTTCCACTTCCTTCTGAAATAATGTTTCACAAAATAGTTTCTAAAAGTCTAACACAATAAAACATCGTAAAGCCCATCTCCTTTTTGGGCTGTTTTTATCTCTAAATATTAGAAAACGTGTGCTTGTCTTGTATTTCTTTGATTTCTAGGACAGTTAGGTTTTATCTATGGCTTAACTCTTAACTCTTGCATGCATTTCATCTCCATTTACAAGTTAATTATTTTTACCTGTTCATTTTCAGCTATGATGACAAGGTTGCATGTCAAATGATCCTGGATAAAATGGGTATGAAAGGCTATCAGGTGATTCAGTACTCCTTAGTCCTTTCAACTTGATATGTTGACAATGGTGTGTGGGAGGGTCAGTTTTAGAAAAGAGGATCAGGGAGCCATGTCCTACTATTTTGCTATATAATGGCACGCTGCAATGTATAGCTATTTCTGTGTTGTTTTTTTAACACATGTGATGGTCAATCCATTGCCAAGCATTTGCAGCTAAAATAGTTAATCAAAATAGCAAAAAGCAGGATGACTTATGATGTTGAAGCATTCAAAATACCCAAATGTCTTAGGACTGAAGAGGCTTATGAAGCTTTTAAAACAACCCTATGCTATTTCCTGTAGACTATCCCAGTGAAAAAAAGTTCATTTATAGACCAAATAAGATGTATAAGCTTATTGGCATATCTACTTGTTTGATCCATTCTATAGCCTCCATAATTTCTGTAAAACTTCAAGTGGCTCCTGAGATTAATTAAAAATTTGCTTTTTTTTAATATATTATTTCATGCCTATTGCCTTTTGCATATTAAAATATACGGAAGTCTATTTGTATGATGGATTTTATATCAACTATGAAATCATACAAGATTTATGATGGTTTACCAGATAGGCAAGACAAAGGTTTTCCTAAGAGCTGGCCAGATGGCTGAATTGGATGCAAGAAGAGCAGAGGTTCTCGGAAATGCTGCAAGAATCATCCAGAGGCAAATACGTACCCATATTGCACGCAAAGAATTCATTGAATTGCGCCAAGCTGCAATTTGTCTGCAGTCTAATTTGCGAGGTACCCTAGTTCTATCTAATATGCTTGCTTTGATTTTTATTGGTTCCTTGTTTAGTAGTTCATTATCTTAAGTGCATGTTTGGGCTAGCTAAAATTTGTGGAACAAAAGTGTTTTTTCTTCAAAATCTCTCTTGGTAAGATTTTAATTAAATTATTTTGAATACAAAATGAACTGATCCAAACACACTAAGCCAATAGCTTGTAGCTGTTTGTATTGTTATGTATTATTTGTCTGTTGGCTAGGTTCATTTTTTTAGTGTTAATAGTAGATGGAAATCAACTATCGGCATTGAAAGATACAAATCACTTTAGCTGCTGATGTCTGATGATATTATTGAAAATTGTTCCTCCATGGATAGGACCTGAATGGTAGTAAAAAGACTCAGATTTGTCCAAAAGGCAAAAATCTGTCAAATATGAAAATTACCCATCTTTTCCCTTAAAGGAAGAAGTTGGAAACTAAAGGGAAATATGGACATTCTAACAAATTGGTCTTGCTGTCAACAATTAAATTTGGTTTCTTTGCTCATTAATCCTACGTTCCATCAACACTCAAACCCCTGAGATAGTATGCTATGTTAATGTGTTCATGGCATCCTAGAATTCAATGCAATATTAAATCAGCTGGGGTGTTTTCCCGGCGTCAGTTTCTTTCTTATGGTTTGGTCTTACATAAACTACTTAAATCTGATTCTGATTCTTTTGGTGCTTTTTCAATAACAAATAGGAATATTGGCCCGGAAGTTCTATGAGCAGTTGCGACGTGAAGCAGCAGCAGTGAAAATAGAAAAGAACTTCAAAGGATACATAGCCAGGAAATCATACTTAACAATACGATCATCTGCAATTATATTACAAACAGGTTTAAGGGCTATGAAAGCACGTGATGAATTTAGATTTAGAAAGCAAACAAAGGCTGCAATTTACATGCAGGTGCTCTGTTGATCTTCTTCATAGTTAGACTGTTAATTGAGAAAGTGAAATCACATTACCTTTTTTATCTGCTTTACTATAACGATCTCTTGCATTCATTTCATCAGGCTCATCTGCGTCGGCTAATTGCATATTCATATTATAAAAGATTACAAATGGCTGCAATTGTTACTCAATGTGGTTGGAGGAGAAGGGTTGCTAGAAGGGAACTTAGAATGCTTAAAATGGTTTGAATGATACTTCCTCTATTATTGTGTTTATGTAATATGGTGTACTTAGTGTTGCTTTATAAGAAATTGCTGTGGGAGTAATATGTTGTGTAAACTGTATTCAGGCTGCCAGGGAAACAGGGGCCCTCAAAGAAGCAAAGGACAAACTAGAAAAGCGTGTTGAAGAACTTACATGGCGTTTACAAATTGAGAAGCGTTTGAGAGTAACTTCATTATCATATATTTACATATATCAAATTGACACTTCAGTTGCTGATATAAATGCTGCGAATTTTAATACAATAAACTTGTCTTATTTTTAACTGATTACAGACTGATCTGGAAGAAGAAAAGACACAAGAAATTACCAAGCTACAGGATGCTTTACATGCAATGCAAATACAAGTAGAAGAAGCAAATGCCAAGGTCATCAAAGAACGTGAGGCAGCACGAAAGGCCATTGAAGAAGCACCTCCAGTTATTAAGGAGACTCCTGTTATAGTTCAAGATACTGAAAAGATCAATTCTTTAATGGTGGAAGTAAATAGTTTGAAGGTAGGCAATTGATCATATTGACGACACATCAGTAATTTAATAATTCATAGCATTTTCTGATATGATTTATTTATAAGTTTCTTATAAAAGATGTTTAAAACGGCAAACGGATGCTTTCTTTAACTATATCAGCAAACTATTTATTGAAATTACACAAATGCTTCTACTTTTAATTTTTTTTTCACTTATACTTTATTTCTGACTGATTCTCTCAATTAATTTCCAAGGAATCCTTGGCTTTCATTCATCTTTCAGAAGATATTAATGAAACATGAAAGTAATTATAAATACATGATTATATGCTGAATTGCTGACAGCTCATCCTTCAATCTGGGTTAAACTAAATTTAAGTTATCGTATATGATAGTTGTGGGGATACTTACATATTTACAATGAATAACTGCAAACTTATCGAGTCCCCTTTTAATCTCCGATTCAGGAATCACTGCGATTGGAAAAAGAGGCTAAAGAAGAGGCAAGAAAAGCTCAGGTTGAGGCTGAAGCTAGAAACAAGGAGCTGTTTAAAAAAGTTGAAGATTCTGACCGCAAAGTTGATCAACTCCAAGAACTGGTTCAGAGGTTAGTAAATCTTGAGGAGAAGAAAAGATATATATATATATATATATATATATATATAGAAGAGAAAGAGATTTTAGAATGTATTGTGTGTCTAAAGCAGATCACACATGTAGTATTTATAGAGTCTTATGAATAATTACATATGATTACAAATAATGTGAAATAATGACAATTAAAGAACCGTTACGATTCTTTTATATTCTATGGTTACTAACACTCCCCCTCAAGTTGGAGCATATGGATTGCATGCACCAAGCTTGTTACAAATAAATTCAACTCGGGTCTCTTTAAGAAATTTGGTAAACATGTCTGCTAGTTGATTGTTGGAGTTGACAAAATCAGTTGTAATTTCACCAGCAAGGACTTTTTCTCGAATGAAGTGGCAGTCTATTTCTATGTGTTTGGTCCTCTCATGAAAGATTGGATTGGAGGCAATATGAAGTGCAGCTTGGTTGTCACAAATCAACTTCATCTCCTTGGTATCTCCGAGTTTTAGTTGTTGAAGCAACTGTCGGAGCCAAGTTAGCTTGCAAGCTGTGACGGCCATTGCACGATATTCTGCTTCTGCACTGCTTCGAGCAACTATATTTTGTTTTTTGCTTCTCCATGAAATTAAGTTTCCTCCAAAGAGTACGCAATAACCTGATGTGGATCTTCTATCAGATGGTGAACCAGCCCAATCAGCATCAGAGTAACTTACAATGCTAGAATCGCCTTTATTTGTGTAAAGTAAACCTTTACCAGGAGAGTTTTTAATGAATCTAAGAATGCGGATTGCTGCATCCCAGTGGGCATCACATGGAGTATTAAGAAACTGACTTACTACACTTACTGCAAAGGTAATGTCCGGTCTAGTGACTGTAAGATAGTTAAGTCTGCCGACCAATCGTCGATATCTCCGGGTCTTTCAATGCCTCCCCCTGACCTGGGAGTAGTTTTATGTTGGGATCCATGGGTGTGTTACATGGTTTACAATTGCGCATGCCAGTTTCTTCTAGAATGTCAAGAGCATATTTGTGTTGACTAAGAACAATACTTGAAGCAGATTGTGCAACTTCAATCCCCAAAAAATATTTAAGAGGACCTAAATCCTTGGTTTGAAATTGGTGAGACAAATAGACTTTGAGTCGATTAATGTCGTCATGATCACTGCCGGTGATAATAATATCATCTACATAAACCACGAGATATAGACAAGTAGTAGGAGATGAGTGGAGAAAAAATACAGAGTGATCTGCCTCACATTGAGTCATGCCAAACTCCTTTAATGCAGCACTAAACCGGCCAAACCAAGCACGAGAAAATTGTTTCAAGCCGTAGATGGAGCGACGAAGTCTACATATATAATCAGGAGCATCGTAAGCAACAAAACCTGGGGGTTGGGCTATATAAACTTCTTCTTGTAGTTCACCATGTAAGAATGCATTTTTAATGTCAAGTTGGTGTAAAGGCCACTGGTGGATAGCAACTAATGCCAAGAAGAGACGGACCGACGTCATTTTGGCTACAGGGGAAAAGGTGTCTGCATAATCTAGACCAAAAATTTGAGTGCAGCCTTTAGCAACAAGACGTGCCTTCAGTCGATCAATGGTACCATTAGGGCCAATTTTGACTATATAGATCCATCTACAACCAACAATGGTCTTCCCTGAAGGTAAAGAAACAAGATCCCAAGTGTTGTTAGAGTGCATGACGGTCATTTCATCAATCATTGTCTGGCGCCACCCGGGATTAGATAGGGCCTCACCTGGAGTCTTAGGAATTGTGACAGAATCCAAGGAGGAAACAAATGCATAATATGAAGGTGATAGACGATGGTAAGAGAAAGTGCAAGCATAAAGAGGTTTAGAGTTTCGAGAGGACCTGGTATCTTTGCATAAGACAAGTGCTTTAGGAGACGGAGCAGGAGTAGTTGCTGGAACAGGTGATGAGTCTAGAGGAGCTTGTATAACAGGTAGAGACTCAGGAGGTCGAGGACGACGTTGATATGTGATCAAAGGGCGTGGTATCACCGAAGGAATACTAACCGGGGTAGGAGCAGGGGAACTCTCAAGAGTAGGCGAACAATCTGATAAGGAGAAGAAAGGACGAGTCTCAAAGAAACTTACATCAGCTGAGACAAAATATCGTCTGAGGTCTAGAGAATAGCACCGATAGCCCTTTTGGGTACGAGAATATCCAAGGAACAAACACTTTAGAGACTTAGCTTTCAGCTTGTCTTTGCCTGGAGTGAGGTCATGCACAAAACAGGTACAACCAAATACGCGAAGTGGAAGAGAGTACAATTGTTGTTTTGGAAATAGTACAGAATATGGAACTTGGTTGTCCAGAACTGTGGAGGGCATGCGGTTGATGAGATAACAGGCAGTGATGACAGCATCGCCCCAGAAAGATTGTGGAAGCTGATAATGAAGAAGCATTGTCCGAGTTGTCTCAACCAAGTGACGATTTTTGCGTTCGGCAACACCATTTTGCTGTGGTGTATGTGGACAAGATGTTTGATGGATAATGCCGTGTGTGCGAAGAAAATCTTGAAATGTGGAAGATAGGTATTCGCGAGCATTATCGCTACGAAGAACTTTGATACAAACACCAAATTGATTGCAAATTTCTGAGTAAAAGTTTTGCCAAACTGAAAATAACTCAGACCTATTTCGTAATAGGAATAGCCAAGTACAACGGGAAAAATCATCTATGAAAGTAACAAAATATTTATAGCCTAAAGTTGACATGACGCGACTAGGACCCCAAATATCAGAATGGACTAACTCAAATGGAGACGTAGTTCGTTTATTTTCTCTAATAGGAAATGTGCTTCGAAAGTGTTTCCCCAACTGGCAAGACTCACACTCAAGTGTTGAAACTTTGAGATGAGGAACCATAAGTCGTAGCTTTGGAAGACTGTGGTGACCCAACCGTTGATGGATGAATGACTTCTGGTGACTCTAAGGTGAGGCAAGCTTTTGGAGAAAAAAGGTGATACAATCCTCCAGACTCATGACCGGTTCCAATCATCTCTCCAGTCCGTTGGTCCTAAATCAAAACAGAATTATTAGCAAAGATAACAGAATATGGCATTGTTTTAGTAAGGTTGAATGGGCATCCAGGTACATAGAGCACGAACTTCAAAGCAAGAGTGGGAAGTGGAGAAGCATCCCCAATGCCGGCAACTTTAGTTTGGGAGCCATTTGCTAAAGTAACATGGGGTAAATGGGCCATGTGAGAGAATGTAGAGAAAAGAGATTTATTACCAGATAGATGATCTGAAACACCTGAGTCAAGGATCCAAGGTCCAAGAGATGAGGATTGAGAGACAAACGCAACAGGATTATCTCTATGAGCAATAAGGGCAACTGGAGTAGAGGATTGCATGGCTGCTTTCCATTGAACATACTCATTATATTCAGCGTTAGAAAGAGTCACCTCATCAGAAGGAGCAGAACATGTGACTGTAGCAAGATTGACAGATTTATTCTGAGCACGAGCTTTTGTACGGCATATATCTTCAGTGTGACCATAGCGGTTACAGTAGGTGCAACGTGGATGAAGCCTATTACGATTTCCACCACAGCCTCCTCGAGCAGAGTTGAAAGCAAGAGATAATTACGGCACGTGCGTAGGTTTCCGATGAGGGCGGCGATCGGAGTAGCTTTGTCGACGATGTCCGATGCTGGTCGGAGTGTCACGCCGACAAAAGGGGGTAGCGACGGCAAAGAAAATGGCCGTCGGAGGCGCTGCCACTGGTCACGGCTACAGTAGCACGAAAAAAAAATAAAAATAAACAGGAAAAAAGAGCAGCGGATCTGTTTAGCTCTCTGATACCATAAAAGAGAAAGAGATTTTAGAATCTGTTGTGTGTCTAAAGCAGATCACACAGGTAGTATTTATAGAGTCTTATGAATAATTACATATGATTACAAATAATGTAAAATAATGACAATTAAAGAACAGTTATGATTCTTTCATATTCTATGGTTACTAACAATATATATATAGTTATGAACACTAGTTCCATAGTGTTTATATGCAGATTAAATTATTTCATAAGAAAGAACAAACGATTTTCAGATTCTGACAGCATCCCAATTGTGTCAAATTTAAAAAATAACCACTAAAGTGTTAGTTATAAAACAATTCGTGTGCTTTCCCCTAGCTTTTGGGATATTTGACATTAGAGCCTCTAGAACCAGGTGGTCTAGAGTTTGATCCATGGTGTGCCCATTCTTCTAAATCTTATAAAAAAATTAAAATAAAGTTCAGCGTAGGTGAGCATGTGCATTATTCACACTTCAAGTTCAAAGGGATCCTATGTGAGGAGCTACTTTAGCTATGAAGCCATTCATGTTCTTTCACCTAGCAGCTTAAGCTTTTGCAATAATTGGTTTATGATACAAAGCCGAAATATATTGAGTTTCATATTTAACTTAATTTGAATTTTCTATTGCCCAACCCTACAATGTTTCCAAGAATTACTCGTATCATAGTTTGTCTTTTAACTGTTATGAATCATTTTCTTACATCTGTTCTTCATGCGTGTAATTTTTGTTATTCCTTTGGATGGATAATACAGTTCTATATCTCTCCTTTACCCATTAATAACCATCTATACCTGCCTTGGTATAAAATTTAATTAACTTCTAAAACTAACTCTATGATGCAGATTGGAGGAAAAAATTTCCAATTCAGAGTCAGAAAATCAAGTTCTTCGCCAGCAAGCTCTGGCTGTATCACCAACTGGAAAAGCTCTGTCTGCAAGACCACGGACTGTGATTATTCAGGTAAGAGAACGAACACAAATTTGTTACTCAACATTATTATAGTATATGAAGAGAGATTCATAATGAGAGTTTGGGCTCAATATGCAGAGGACACCTGAAAATGGGAATGCTCTGAATGGTGAAGCAAAAGTTGGATCGGTAAGAAGAGTTTGTTGTTTTTGATTAACTACATATCAGCAATCAACTTTAGTAATGTTTAATCTGTTAAATTCTTACCTTCTATATGTTTCAGGATATGACTCTTGCTGTATCCAATGTACGTGAGCCTGAATCTGAGGGAAAACCACAAAAATCTCTTAATGAGAAGCAGCAAGTGAGTGTCTGCATAGATGCATTGAACAATCTTTCCTTTTCAATTTAAATCTTCTTTCCTTTATTTTCTCATTAATTCCTCTTAAAAATTTCACTTTTTGGTTCAGGAGAACCAGGACTTGTTGATCAAGTGCATATCACAAGATTTGGGATTTTCTGGGGGCAAACCTGTTGCTGCATGTGTCATATATAAATGCCTTCTTCACTGGAGATCATTTGAAGTTGAAAGGACAAGTGTATTTGACCGTATCATTCAAACAATAGCTTCAGCTGTTGAGGTAACGTAACTTCTTAGGATCACTTATATATTATTCATGATGCAGTGCTTTTGCATTTAAAAGTACTTGTGCCAATTTCTGGAATACCAAAACTATGTTACTAACAGTGAGTTCTGCACCATTGAAGGCCCAGGATAATACCGATATATTGGCCTATTGGTTGGCCAATACATCTACTTTATTGTTGCTGCTCCAACGCACCCTAAAAGCAACTGGAGCTGCTAGCTTAACTCCACAACGGCGGAGAGCACCATCATCATCTGCTCTATTTGGGAGAATGTCTCAAGTATGAAGCAACTGTATATTTTCTGTGAAGAAAATTTTATCAGTTTATGTGGATTTCATTTATCTTCAAATTTTATCTAGGGGCTAAGGGCATCTCAAAGCGCTGGATTGTCATTTCTAAATGGTCGAGGTCTAAATAGGCTGGATGATTTACGACAAGTAGAAGCGAAATATCCGGCACTGCTGTTTAAGCAACAGCTTACTGCCTTCCTTGAAAAGATATATGGAATGATAAGAGACAACCTAAAGAAGGAAATATCTCCGTTACTTGGAATGTGTATACAGGTAAATAAATATGTTACATTTTTTTCGGAGGGAATGGTAATCAAAATTTTGTGAAATTCTCACTGGTTAAGGGGCTTTAACAATTAACATAGGACAAAACTTGGTGCGGTATTATAGATAACCAACAGTAAAGGGTAACATTTAAAGTTGCATTAGTTATTACGGTGAACTTCTAATTTTGATTGAAAAACAACTATCATACTGCAAGCTTTGTCCATTAACAAATTATGTGTGGGTTTTAAGAGATTGTTGTCTGATATTGTATTACTTTTACAAGAATCATAACTAATATTTATTCAAATCAGACAAAATATAAATTGTACTGCAGGGCATATGTGAAGGAGGCACTGCCCCTGCAGTAACTACTGAAGATTCATAACTAGAAAAGAAAACATTTTCCTCTCTACATGAATAATTAGAAAGAAATTCATAGAAAGGAAAAGTTTTCGTCTACTGGTTGCAACTGGAATAAGTTGTTTACATGCAAGTGATGGAATCCCTAAATCACTAGTTGATTATGTGCATGTCCTTTGTCCATACGCAGCAGTCACATGAGGATGAAGCTACGTAATAATAAACAAGCTTAATTCTCTGGAATTTTTTATTTGTTTATTTATCTTGTCTTTATGATAAAACAATTGCAGGCACCGAGAACCTCGCGTCAAAGTTTAGTAAAAGGACGCTCGCATGCTAATGCAGTTGCTCAGCAAGCTTTAATTGCTCACTGGCAAAGTATTGTGAAAAGCTTAAACAATTATCTAAAGATAATGAAAGCAAACTACGTGAGTTTCACTTTCAAAGTCTGCATTTCCGTTGTCTGAATATGAATATATATAATCTTAACCCATTGATGTCTGGTTTAACAGGCGCCCCCGTTCTTGGTCCGGAAAGTGTTCACTCAAATATTCTCATTCATCAATGTTCAACTATTCAATAGGTAATCTCCCCCCCACCCTGCATTGCATGTCATATTGTGGAATAGACTTTTTAATGGACTTAATCTGATCATTACTGCAGTCTTCTGTTGCGTCGAGAGTGTTGTTCGTTCAGCAACGGAGAGTATGTAAAAACGGGTCTAGCTGAATTAGAGCAGTGGTGCGTCGAGGCAACGGAGGAGGTGAACACCAAGCAACTATTTCAGATCTTTTACTTTTTCCATCTTTTAAATCTTCACCTCAATCTATTCTGTACAGTATACCGGCTCAGCTTGGGAGGAACTGAAACATATCAGGCAGGCTGTTGGATTCCTGGTAAGAGTTACTTTTATACAAATTCAAATTCAAATTCAATTCAATATTGATTTTCACAACGACTCACTCATCCTTCAATATCAGGTGATACATCAAAAACCCAAAAAGTCCCTGAATGAAATCACAAAGGAGCTTTGCCCTGTGGGTGCCTTCTTTCTAATGAACTATTTATGAGCTCGCACTTCCTTTGATTCTCTTACTTAGTATAATGTGTCGGTGCTACAGGTTCTCAGTATACAACAGTTATACAGGATAAGTACAATGTACTGGGATGACAAATACGGCACTCACAGTGTGTCTACAGACGTAAGTTAACCTTGCTAATTTTTGTATAGTAGTGGAATATACGTATCTTGTGTACAGTTCCCAAGGTCGAGCATTTGCGATGTGATAAATGTCAAAACACCTCATTATATGCAGGTTATAACAAGCATGAGAGCTATGATGTCTGAGGACTCTAATAATGCTGTTAGCACTTCTTTCCTATTAGATGATGACTCGAGGTATGCTATCAACTTCAGCAAACAATTTAATGTTCCAATGCTTGTCTTGGCCTTTACTGGAGCATTTCTTCTTAAACCTTCACTATGGATGCAGCATTCCGTTTTCGGTGGATGACATTTCCAAATCAATGCAACACGTAGAAGTAGCAGACGTGGATCCACCTCCGTTGATACGTGAGAACTCAGGGTTTGGGTTCTTGCTAGCACGGTCAGAGTGATACAAATAACCGGTGATTATTGCCTCTGATGCTCCATCTTGTGGCTGTCCCCGGGGCATTGCACAAAGTTGCAGGTGCCAAGCTGTGCATATAATTTCATTGTCGTCACGTGTATAGTATATTTTAGCCAACTCAGGCTTCTAATATTGGTTTGTTGCCTGGGTTAATTCATTTTTACCCCTCAAGTTTCATAGACACGAGGGGTTTTGTTAAGAAGCCATGTCACAATTGATGCGAGTCACGTGACAAATGGCGGTCATAGGTAATGGCAGGTGTATGTCACATCGGCCAAGGTTCTTTTCTCATATGATTTGAGTGTTATAGGTGGGTGCAATTAGTGACTCCGTGTATTTTATTATAGGGCATATTTGTTTCATGCGATTGCTATTTGTATTTACTTGTGCAATATTCTTTCTTTCTTTCGTTTTTTTTTTAATTTGAACTTAGGTTTTTTTTTTGAATGACTGAGTTATAATGGAAGATGACTCAGTGCACCTGTACAGACGTGAGATCATTTATTCGAGTTTCAATATTTTTTAGAGTTAACTGTATCTTGAAATATCTTGAAAGCCACTTGGAGGACTAACATTAGTGGACTGTGGATAGAAAATTTCGACTTGCAATTTATATCTAGGTGTTGTCGGCTTCTAAATCTCATCAGAATATAATCACTTCATTCTTCTCGCCTATTTATTTATGGTTAAAATAAGTAATTGACGATAATTGTTGGCTATGAAAATCTTTACATATGGAAAGTGTGAATGTGTGAAAGAAGCAATCTACAATTAAGTGAATAAACATTAGCTTTTTACTTTTAGCATCTTTTTTTTTTCTCATCCTCCATTTTTAATTTTTTTTTTCAATTTTATCCTTTAATAAATATATTTTATAAATTAGTTTATAGAATATATTTTTATATTTTGTAAAATAGTTTTGCAGTATATATATTTTTATATTTTATAAATTAATTTATAAAATATAAAAATATATATTCTCTAAATTAATTTACAAAATATAAAAATATTTTTTGTAAAATATATTCTATAAATTAATTTGTAAAATATAAAATATATCTTGTAAATTAGTTTGGAGAATATAAAAAATATATTTTGTAAATTAATTTATAAATTTTTTTTTTTATATTTCACAAATTAATTTGTAAAATATATATTAAAAAATAAAAAAATAAAATAGAAATAACAAAAAAAATTTAATAAAAAAATGGAGGTGTAAAAAGCAAGGCCTAAACATTATCTTAAAGCCCTTATGGAGGCCGGCTTTGTATTGTAGTTACCATTATTCATTTCAGTCCAAGCTCGCCTGGCATAATGATTGGCCGGCATTGTCATTTAAATCCTATGATCACATTTTATAACACTTATGTAAATTCATACTTTTTTTGTTAGTATTAGTAAATAATATGAAGCGTGTTACTTCCATGATCACACATGTAAGACGCTACAAATGAAAGAAGCAACCCAAAACGTTTTTGCAGTACACCTGAGGGAAAATTACAGGTAACCCTGGATTCACCAAGCGTACTTTGCAACTAAAATTATTGTCAAGTTCCAAGAACTTGTTAAAATCTCAATTCTATATTCATTTGCCAAAGTATTATATAAAACATTACAAAAATAGCTAATATACGACAGAAATGTCATGTGTTATCCCACTTTTTTTTATTGAACTTGTTCCATGGCATTTACTGCAGAGTATGTAAGATTCGTTTAGTTTTGGGCTTCGACACCTTGTAGCATAAAAAAAGATTCGTTTACTTTTTCTTGAAATTTTCTACTTATGATTCTTATGTGGGTGTTGATTACATTATTTATTATTAAAAATATTACGTCATCGTACCTTTTAGTTAGATAAAGGGAAAAAAAAGAACATGTATTGAATTTTGTTGTACAAATCTAAGAGTGGAAAAACGATGTAACAAAAATGGTGCGGATGCCTTCGATAATATTCACATGACAAAGCATCCTCTATTATATTATTAATTTTATTTTAGTAAGTTATTTGACGCGATGAATTAATAATTGAGATAAAAAATTAGTTGCCTCTAATAAATGCTTAAGATTATGAAAGAAAAAGTGTAACAAAAAGAAAGATAAAACCTCCTCAAAATTCAAAAACATTTATTTTTGAAGTGGGAAAATAAAAGTATGTTTTAATCTTGTTTGAATGAGAAAAAAAAAAAAGATTCCCGTAGCATCTGGTTGAAAAAAAGGTTGAGTACAATATTAAATATTAAATAAGTACAATTTATAATTACATAAAATGACACCCACATTGACCTTCATCTCTATATAATGAAATATAAATCTTATTGTCATTCTTATTTCTAAATCAAGCATAATATTGTACAAAATATACAATAAATACTAATTTAAAAATGAAGTCATTTATATTTTAATTATAAAATTTAATTAAAAATAATTTGTAATATAATTATTTATCTAAATTGTTTATAATGCTATAATATTTATGATTTTATAATACATCTCACTAATAAAAATTAATAGCTTGTGAAAAATAAAATTGACACCTTGCTCTGTCTCCTCCCTAAACCCATGGCCGAAGGCGAAAGGTCCTACTAACCTCATCCCCATAAGCCCCCACCCTACCAGCCACACCACCCGGACCCCAACCCCACCACCTAGCAAATTGTTGATAATACACAACTTGGGATGGACAGATTTTTTGGAGAGGGCAAAAGGTAGCTATCATCTAATTTGGGAGAACTAGGAGATTTTGTGGTGAGTTGTAAAATTGAAGCCTTTTAGCAGGGTGAAGTAAGATGATACGTGCTTGGAAATTTTTGTTCCAAGAATAAATTCGTAATAAACACCAACCTCTTTCCTTTTTCTTATTTTTTTGGGTGCTAAAAAGGAGTTCTAGGTGTGTAGACACGTAACATTGAGGGAGAAAAGGAAGAGAAAATGCGTTCTACACTTCACCCAAATTTGTATTTCCACAACCATATCATATAAGTAAAACAAATATAGTTACAGCTTCAATAAATACAGTTTAGTTCGGTGAGTCAGATGTTTCAACAGCATTGCCATTGTCCAACTCCCAACCATTTTGTGTGACTAATGATGATTGAAGTTGAAGAGGTTGCATCTCTGATTTCTTTTTCTCCTTGAGAATTGCCTGCCTAGGCATTACTTCTAACAGAAAACTTCCTCCATTCCATACTGACGCAGAAACCTTAAGAATTTGGAAAACTACATGCAATTCATATGACAAGAATATGGGGACAGTCAGTGCCATGGTTGCCACAGTAAATATGCCTTGAAGAAAAATGTACATTAGCATGCGGTTTTGATCCCCAAGCAACCCACTTAAGCGCCACCATATGTTGTTTGCTTTCTGAGCTTTTTTTGAGAGTTCCCTACCAAATAATAAAAGTCAATATCAGAAAAGGTGTGAAAGCAGCCTAAAGTTTGTAGTTTTAACCCTCATCAGAACTTCTATTTGAATACGAAACTTTTTTTTTTTTTCAATTTTGGGGGAAGAAATTGAGCCAAAACAAGGGGTAGGGAAGTGTGTACGTATACTCGCCAATTACCTGTAGGAAGTCATGACTTCAGGATCTCTTAAAAGCCTCTGTCGGCGCAAGACATTGACAATGAGAAAGTATAGAACTTGCCACAACGTGTATGCTACTAAGGGTACCAGAAATAGCCATGTCCAAAGAAAGGATTTATCTTCAACATAAGGCCATGTAGCTCTTCGAGCAGTTCCCTCTGGATGCATGGCTTCAAAAGTTGCAGGATTCCACCACCGAATAGTAAAGAAAACTAATCCTGGAAAGAACTATTGTGTTAAAGGCATAATAAAACCAAATTGGATACAATAAGAAACATAAAGTTGCATATCTATCATGAGTCCCTTCTGCTAGTCCCATATGTATAACAATGTCATATCTATGTAGAAGCTCAATAGAACTATTTTGTTGAAAGGATACAAGAAGAAAACATAAATTTAGCAAATCTATCACAAGTTCAATCCATAGGTTGCTTGTATCTAACAATGTGACATCTATGCAGAAGTTCAGGCTGTTCCACAGATCAACAAATTTTAAAATCAAATATGGTCACTTAGTACATTCTGAATAAAGATACAAATTTAGGTGGACCTGGAAGCCTGGGCTTAGATATAAACACAACCCAACATAGCTGGAATCGATTAATAGAAAATGGGATGAACATGAAGTATCTACTATGGACATCAATGAAAATACCTCAATGAGGATTGTCTGACATGAAAAGAAGTAGAAACCAAGAGAATATAACATTACAGAGTTGTGACTGGTGAGCTCTAGAAAATATTAAGACAAATACTGCATGATATTGTCCAACTTTACTTCAGATCCGGAAAGCTCATGTATATTATATCATCACTGAACAAAGTTACGAAACCAGAAAAACAACTAAATGCCCAATCCCCTTGTAATGCTAACCAAATATCACAATCATCATATCTAGCATACAACTCTTGAACAATATTTTTACTTCAAACTTAATTCTTCTGACATGAGGCTCAAGATGCAGAAAAATGGTAGATGAAAACAAGGCCAAAACCACTACAAAATCTTTTAAACTTTGAATAGAAATATCATCTAGATAATAGAATTTGACCACAAAGATAGAAGATTATTTGGTACTATTAGAATTGGGCTATGGAGCCTAACTCAACCTTAAAATCTAGCTCATAGGATAAGGTATACTTTCAGATTATATACCTATGGTAGGCCTCACTAATACACCCCCTCATGCCCAGAACTGGACATTTGGAGCATAAAGTTTGCAAGGCTGGACATTTGTGGATGACCCATTAACAATAGGTCTAGGGTAGGCTTTGATACTATACTAGAATTGAGCTTTGGAGCTTAACTCAACCTTAAAACCAAGCTCATAGGGCAAGGTTTGCTTCCAGATTATATACCCATGATAGGCCTCACCAATAGGTACCATAAATATTTAATCAAAAAGTACTATCTTCTAGAAACGTCTACATGGTATGTGTTGAAATCACAGGGATTTGGGTAGGGAAGGAAGAAAAGAGAGAATAAAGGCTAAACAATCTGAAATTGGTATTGATTACTTGATTTGATGCAAAGGGTGAGATATGATGTATTAAGATGTTATGTGATATTTTCCATTCATTCTCACACTATGCATGCAACATACATCAAACATACTCTTTCTGGTTAAAGATAGACACACCTTACAACCAATATTTTGATTATTGAAGGAAAAAGTCAACAATTATCATAGTAGAAGCCTACAATTTTCCAAAACTTCATCTTCTTGCTGAAAAAAGGAGAAACTATGAAAATGAAAGTATAATTTACCAGGTAAAAGATGGATAAGAACACTGACAATTTTGTCGACAGAACTGAAAACCAAGCTGCAGCGCCAAACAATCAAAGCCCAAGCTAATGGCCCCTGCATAAGTACTTGAATATGACACAAAGTTGACAAATGAATCGTTCTTTGGCCAAGGAGTCAAATGACCATGGATAATGCTCTTACCTCAGCAAAAGAAAAGCAAACCATGAAAAGCTTCTCATTCCTTCTATAAAAAAGAAGATCAACCAGGAAGATTGTATTGGCATAGTAGCAAAAATCCTGAAACATATGAGCAATCATATACCTACTTTACTTTCATGGCTTACATTTTTATACAGCAACTCATAACACAATAATATTAGTACAGCATCCATATGATGGTGATTAATGGGAATATTGAGACACTATTCTAATGATTTTAATTATTAATGGCATGAAATCACCGTTTAAATCAGCAAAGCCCTTGTCATTACTAATAGAGCTTCCTGATGTGAAGATCTGACAAATCAAATTAATGTTTTAAAAAAATATCCTTTGTAAAAGCTTTATCACACATAATAACCATGTTAGTATTTGGCAATTCAATTAACCATTCTTTTAGCAAACTGCAGTATAATTAAGCCACATAAAATAGAAAAATAAAATGATGAGCAAATATTTATGATACAACTAATCCTTCATTATTGTTATTGTTATTAGGGAATGTGAAATATCCATAATCAAGGATCTCCCCCTCTGTCTAAGTCTACATCTTCAATCGTTTAGATGCCTAATACCTCAACCAAAATCTTATTTTTATTGCTGGGTTCCATGCCTTAAGGCCTCTATTATGAATGTGTGAATATTTTTTCATCATTAGTCAGTGAGACAGTTAAATTAGCTGTTGAGTTTGTTAGGCAGTTAAGCTAATTTTAATTGTTCAGTTGGTCACTCCGAAGATGTATATATTCTCTTCTCTGTAACTCTCATCAAATCAATTCGAAACCTATTTTTCTCTCACTACTGAGTGTGAATGCCTCATTCAACTTTTAAAATGCACTCTTTAATAAAGCAGTTGGCAGTTTTTCATCTCTAAGTTTTGACAGCAACAGATTAGCGATTACAGTCTCTCATCAGAAAAAACTAGTAAAAGCTACAGGATATAAAACTCGTGCCAAGAAAGCCATACTCATAAGAGAAACAGATATAAGCTCTGAGAATCAAATAACAAGTTAATACATCATGCATGTACAGTGCACTTCAAGAACATAATTTGAGATATGTTAGCTTACCAGTAGATAGTAATGCCATTTCTTGAACCTATAGTATATCCAACGAAGAGGAACAAAGATGACGTAGAACAAACAATATACATAGGGAATATCTTGGGGTCCTGGTAGGAATAACAAAATAGAAAGAAAAAGAGGATATAACTATGAGTTTATACTAAGAAAACCATTCCAAAACATTGCAAATGCATTGGTGAGACTTATCAACTTACTTGCCCCCAAGAGGAAACAAAACCCCCCAAAGCCAAGGACCCCCAAAAGATGCGTCACCTGAACATTTATGCACGAATGATCAATAACTGAAGCATGTTCAACATTGCCATAGCCAGAAACACAAGCCTACCCAACGGGCCAAGCTTATTATAATAAACCCATTGAATTGTTCAAAACCAAAATAATTAAGTTTTAAAAAGATAACATTTTTAAATCGAAATGGAAATGGGAAAACGAAAACCCACCTTATTAATGAATCTTTCGTGTTCTTCCGCCTGCTTGGCAATCTTACCGGCCTGTTTGGAAAGCATTTGCTTGGTCTGAACAGCTTGTTTTGACAGCATCTCCTTCATTAAGCCAAAACCAAACGAGACCCGCATCGCAAAAGTAAATATTGGACACAAAGAAACCAAATAAAAATGATGGGTAGTGCTTTACCTTAGATCTATCCCTGAACCTCCGTTTGGGCTTTAGAGGCGATTCCTCATTCGAATACTCTTCGTTATCGGACATTTTTACTGCAGAGTAGAGAAGTCGAAGAGAGAGAAATGGTGGCACTTGGATATGAGCTATCACAATTCCATAACACAGAATTCAAATCTGTTATTAAACCTGAACTCGTAAGGTACTCGGAAATGGAACTTTCTGGTGAATCATTTACGCGCACACATATTTTATTTCCTGGACTCAGATGACCATTACGTCAGACACGGTTTTCTCAGGATGACACGTATCCTTTGATTTTTACACAAAATAAATTAATATTCTAAATTATTTATCACTTAAATATTTTGTATTTTGCATTAATATTTCATTTTTAATCCAATATAATAAAATGTCTACAAATTATCCTTTAAAAATTTCTTGTTTAGTCATTCTTCTAAATTATGAATTTCTTTAATATTTATGTCTAATTTTAATTTTATTTTTTGTTATTTTTTATTATTTGATATCTTATTTTATAAAAATGGTTGATTTCAGTTTTTATTTTTAAAATTAACTATATTTTTAAATTTTATTTCATAATTTATTTTTTAATATTTTAACCTTTTTAAAAAATATTTATAAAAGTATCAATTTATGTATTATGATCTTAAATGTACTAACTTTATTTATAAATTCTTCATATTTTTATGAGTAAAATATTAAAACGATCAAAGTACTATCAAAATATTTTGATATTTAATATATATATAATATTATTATCAATGGATAATTATCGTACTTTTTAATATATTTAAATTTTTTCATTTAAAAATCCTTAAAAATAATAATTAGCAAAAACAGTGGTTAGTAAGATTTTTAAATAAAATAAAAATTAACTCTCTTTCGATGAAATATATGTATATATATATCATTACCTATTCCTTCTGATTTTTTTATTTAACACTTTAGAATTTATATTTTATTTATTTTGTTATTATTTTAATAATAAAAATCTAAATGATCGTTTATTTTTTTTATGTGATTTGTTTCACCGAATAAACACATGTAATTTTAAATTTGGAATATCCATTTCCACGTAATATTAACCATCAATCATCGTAATGATCTCATATACCGAAACACTGGTGGGGTGATGTTTTTAGAAAATCAGTACACCTACAAAATACCAATGACATACGCATTAAATACATGTAATCTCTTCCCAGATGCCCGTTTTACCTTATTCTGCCTTTATGATTATTTAAAGATACAGCAGAATAATTTATGTTTAAAGTTATTTTATTTATATTTTTTAAATAATTTATTAAAGTAATAAATTTTATTATATAAATAATATTTAATAAAATTTATAAAATTAAAAAAAGGTTTAATATTTTATTTAAATTAATGTATATTAAAAAATATATTATCTATTAAAATAAAATATATTAAAAAGTATTAATTTTAAAATTTTATAAAAATAATTATATGATAAAATTTATTAATTTAATAATTAAATTTTTAACATCAATTATTTTTACAATAACTGGATTTTTCCTTTTTAAAGATGTTGCTGATTAATATCTTAACATTATTGGTTAAAAAATTATAAATCAAAATATTTTATTAAAATGTATTAAAACTTATATAAATTATTTATATTTTTAGTACTATATTTTTTTATAAAAAATATTATTAATGCATATATTTTTTTGTAATTTTTAATATAATATAACTTTCTTTTAGTAAAATGTTTTCTTTTTATTCCTTAACTAGTAATCTAAGATAACTGATCAGTAAAACTTAAAATTATAATGTCGAAAGTTTTTAATACATTGAATTACATGATTTTTAACAAAACTTATTATGTATAAGTTCTTATGTAAGCTAAAACATTATTTAGTAAATCTTAAAATTGTAATATTCAATTTTTTTAATATATTGAATTATTTTTTAAAAGATTTATATATAATTTCTGAATATATGTGGGCATATATTATGAGAGTTATTATTTAAAATATAATTTGTATAATAATTAATTATAATTTTGAAATCTATCTACATTCCATTTAAGTTAGATAATTTGATCATAATAATTGTGGTTTTGTTAATTTTAATTCTTAAATTTGATTTTAAATATGTAAAAATAATATTTATCTTAATTTAAAAAAATAATTGAACGTTTTTTTATTTTAATAAATAAATATAGATATGAATTTTAAAAAAATATTATTTAAATTAGTTACTAATTTTTTAATTCCTTTTATACTCTTAATTTATTGTGAAATTTGACTTAACACGAGATATTCATTTTTTTTCTATGCTACAATTTCAAACATTTAATACTATATTTTAGAATAAAATTTAAATTTATGCAATATTAATTTCTTCACTTATTTTTATTATTTTAACAAATTAATTTTTTATAAAATAAATTGAAAAAATATTTTTTAGTTAAAAAGTTTATATTACACTTTTTTTATATTTTTTCATACAATATAGAAAATGATGAAATTTGAATCTAAAATCCATATTTTTCTATGTTTGATGTAATAATTTTTTAATAATAATCTGTCATTTAAAATCAATCTTAAACAAGATTAACATTTTCCTAATAATTGTTAAAGAAATAAGAACAAACTGTGATTTAAATTAAAAATTTACATAACATGGATAAATATGAAATAAGATAAATTTACCTTTACTATAACTTGTTTCTCCCAATTTGTTTGGTTAATAGTATGCGTGATACAATGTTATTATAATATATATAAACACCTGTAATTGATTATATTTCCAAGATAAGGATTATATATATTAGTTTAAAAATGAGATGAAGAGTGGAAAATCCACAACCAGCCCAATCCATGAATGATAAAGAAATCGGCGCCCATATACTTGAATTGCCATGCAGCATACCAATAATGGGGGACCGCATTTACATGTTTCATAGTTTTTAATGGTTAAGACTTTTTTTTTTTAAATAAGTTTTATGAAAATTAAAATCAAATTTTTTTTAAGAACTAAATTTAAATTTTTTCATATTTATAGACAATATATATTTTTTGAATATTAAGTTGTATTTTATTTTGCAAATCTTTCTTTTCAATAGTTGGTTTTACAGGTCTTTTCAGTTGTCATCTAAAAATTTATGAAGTATTTGATATATAGATTTTTTTTTTCATTTCCAAAAATCATATATTTAAAAAATAAAATTTTCATAAATGTTATAAATATATATAGTAAGATCAAAAGATTCATAAAAATGTTAAATAAGTATAGTTAAAAAATTGTCACCTTCATAAAAATTTTGGATTTTCACATTGTCATGGAAATGTTTTAATAAAAAATATAATTAAAACTAATATTCTTGAGACTATTAGTTTTTTTAAAATATTTTTTAAAGAATTCCTACTAATAAATATAATAAACTAAAATTTGAATTAAGATTTATGAAAACTTAAAAAAATTTCCTTACGAAACATTCTTAAAAGAATTTTCATCTCATCTTAAACAAGATTTTATTTGGAACTTAACCAGTTTGCATAAATAAAAATAGAAAGTATAGCTAGAATATTTTTTTATATATAAACAATTAAATTTATTAAATATAAAATAATTAACAATACAAGCAATTCTGATTATATGCATGTGGTGTTGTATGCTGTGTTAGTGTTAATGTATTATTCTGATTTGTATATGTGTAAATTGTAATATGATAATGTTTGATTACTGTTGAACTAATTAAGTCATTTAATTTTAACATAGATACACATTTTTTAAAATTTTTTTACATTTTTTCATTTAATACATCTTATTTTTTTACAATTAATTTAAAAATTAATTAATTTAAAAATTAATTAATTTTAAAAGAATATATTAATTATTTGTCTTCACCTGTATCACGTGACATTTTTTTTTATACAATGTAAAAGTAGATAAAATTTAAAGTTGAAAATTCATGTAAATTATTGTAATTTTTCAGTCTTCAACATTTGACCAATTCTACTCACTTTTAGATACATAATATAGTACAATTTTACATTAAATTTTAATTATAGTTATGCGAAGAAAATAACTACAAGTAATACAACAAATATAAATATATATTATATAATGTTATAACCATATAACATATGTAATAATATACATTAC
The DNA here is from genome assembly GCA_037954105.1 of Canavalia gladiata. Classification (NCBI taxonomy): domain Eukaryota; kingdom Viridiplantae; phylum Streptophyta; class Magnoliopsida; order Fabales; family Fabaceae; genus Canavalia; species Canavalia gladiata. The sequence goes on along the minus strand of CM075662.1, from coordinate 36,761,151 downwards.
CAGTCTCGGTTATCAACGGTATTCAAATATATTACCTGAACTCAACCGTTTATAATCAAGTTTAACTATTTTAATTCATCCAAATTTAATCCAATTCGTTTTGCCTTACCCATTTAGATAAAATCCACAATTAAGTTATATGCGTTCAGATGGATGATCTCAAATTGTCCATCCCTAGTTGAGACTTCGTATTAGTGCTTAACAGTTACAAACTACATTATCAACAAATCAAAAGGGAAAAGAAACTACGTAACTGAACATTCTCACAATCAAAATGTTTGCTCATTACCACAGGGTCCAGATACAAGTCACATATTTAAAATTTATATTACCAATCAATTCAATAACTTTTAATTTTTTAATTTGTCCCTGTTAAAACCAAAATTAGAGAAGATAGTACCCATTTTGTTAACAAAAATATGTGAATAAAATGATCTTTTAGTGGTTTATCTTACAATCTTTATCAATTAAACTTCTTACAAATAAATTTTACCAATTTCGTACACAAAACTTAAAATCTTTAATAATAGGATCGCTCTTGATTATCTTATAAACAGTATAAAACATTTTTTGATTTCGAAATCCTCATTTAAACCGAAATCATTGTATTTACACATAAGTCCAAATTAAACGCGCCTTTTGTTAACATCTTCAGATATAAAAGATCACAGATTGCAACGTTGAAATCAGCATAAATAGAGAGGGCAAAAATGAAAGAAACGGGGAAAAGGGTACCGTAATGTACATAAATAGAAACAGTTATAGAGAATGAAAATATCTTGAAAATAAAATCTTGCCCGTTAATATTTTATACTTGTTTCATTTGAAAGAGGCAGCGCCAACCCAGAGATTGGGGAAACAAAATGAAGGAAGGAAGAAGATAACAAACAACCTCTGTTCCCAATTCTTCCTTCCGTATGCTCCTCCTTTTCGTTTTTTCTTCCCTACCCTCCTCTCTTTATCTCTCAATTTCTCTCTTCCTGGAATCAAAATTGTTTTTTTTTTTTGTTACAGAGTTGAATTTTGAATTTCGCTCTCACCTTCTTCTGATGTTTTCGATCCTTGCCAACGCCACCCGGTAATATATATGGATCAATCCATCATCTCCCTGTTCCTTTTTGCTATGAAATTCATTAATCTTTTGTTCCGTTTTCTATTGCATGTTTGATGAATTCGTTGTTTTTTATATTGAATTTTGGGTTATGTTCTGTTTCATTTGAATTGATTTTTTTTTATATATATTTCGGACAAAAAAAGATAATGTCGAAAGTTGAAGGTGGTAAAAAGAGCGGTGAAGAGGAGAACGAGTTGTTAAAAGATGTTGAAACCAAAAACAAAGCTCACATAGAAAAAAGCTCTTCAAGGAATTCAACATATTCAAAATCCAAAGGGAATTCACGTTCAGATGATCCCAAATCAAAGCCTAAAGCAAGTAAAGAAGATAATTTGCGTAAGGATAAAAAGTCCAGATGGAGTTGGAAGTCATTGAAGGCCCTTTCACTCAGCCGCAATAGAAAGTTCAATTGTAGTTTTTCTCTGCAAGTACATTTGATTGAAGGTTTGCCTTTGAGTCTCAACGATTCTTGTCTTTGTGTGTATTGGAAGACAAAGGGTGTGCTTCTGGTGACTCCACCAGCTAAGGTGATTCAAGGTGTGGCTAAGTTTCAAGAGATTTTGACTCACACTTGCTCAATCAATGGAAGTAGGAGTGGACCCAAAAATTCTGCAAAATATGAAGCTAAGCATTTTTTGCTCTACGTTTCTATGCTTCACAGGCCGGAACTTGATTTGGGGAAGCACCAGGTGGATCTCACAAGGTTGCTTCCTCACACACTGGAAGAGCTTGAAGATGAGAAGAGCTCAGGGAAATGGACTACAAGTTTTAGATTATCGGGAACTGCTAAGGGTGCTGTAATGAATGTCAGTTTTGAGTATGTGATGGTTGGTGATAAAGGTAATGCCACCAAAGACAACCATGGTTCTCCTAAGGCATTGACTTATAGGAAAAATAGGATGGGTTTGGTGAACGCAGATATAAAAGCCAGTCAGGTTGACAGGAGTGTGAGACGTACAGGAAGTTTGCCAAGCTTTACCACTCATTATGATTCATCTGAATATATAGATGAGGTAAAGGATCTTCATGAGGTGTTGCCATCATCAAATTCAGCACTAGCTAGCTCGGTAGACATCCCATGTAAGAAATTTGATGAAGAGAAGACCCTTAGTCCTCTGCATGAGCATGGTAAACCTGAACTTGAAGTATTTACTCAAAATCTTGCCCTGATCAAACCTGACTCCTGTTCGGAAAAAGAAAGGTCAGAAGAGAATCCATGTATTGAAGAAAAAACATGCATTCCAGTGAATGACAAACCAAAATTTGACATGGTTCTAGAAAAGCAGGAGAAAGTTAAGCCTGATAGTGATCCTTTACCTGATTCTGGAATAGAAAATCCTGAAGAATGTGAAGGTGAAAGATTTTCTGTTGTTGATCAGGGCCTCAAATTTTCATCAAATGAACATGTAAAATTAGAGGAATCCATTGTAAAAACTGTTGTTGATGCCCATACGGTTGACAGCTCCAAAAATCTTGATGCTGCTGGTTATAGGGAAAGCACCGTGGTACATGAATTTTCTCACAAAAAGGACGGCCTTTGCGCAAAAGAACTTCTACTGCAAGAACTAGAATCAGCTTTAAATAGGATCTCCGAGTTGGAGATAGTGGCAATGGAATCTCCTAAAATTATGGAAGCCAAATCTGGACATAAGATGAGAAAGTCACTTAGCTTGGATGATATTACAGATTTAGTTGTCAGTGACTTTGTAGGTATGCTAGGCATAGACCATAGTCCAATGACGCTGAGTTCTGAAAGCGAGCCTGAGTCTCCAAGAGAGCTCCTTTTAAGACAGTTTGAAAAGGAAGTTCTGTCTGAAGGCTTCTCTTTGTTTGATTTTTACTCGGGAAATGATAACGAAGCAAATGGTATCTATGATTCTTCTTTTGGATCTGATCAGTGGAAGTTCTCTACAGGTATTAAGCCACCATCCTTGTTGCCAGATCTGCAGAAAAGGCGTCTAATTGAGTGTATTAATATGAGGAGCAAGCAGAGGGCCCAGATGTTAGAGGACTTGGAAACAGAAACCTTAATGCGTGAATGGGGTTTGAATGAGAAGGCTTTTCAGCATTCTCCCCCTAAAGACTATACTGCTTTTGGAAGTCCAATACATGTTCTACATGAAGAGCCTCTGACATTACCTCCTCTGGCAGAGGGGTTAGGTCCTTTTCTTCAGACAAAAGATGGGGGGTTTCTACGGTCAATGAATCCTTTACTTTTCAGGAATAGTAGAAGTGGTGGGAAATTAATCATGCAGGTTTCCAACCCTGTTGTGATGCCTGCTGAAATGGGTTCTGGGATAATGGAGATTTTGCAGTGTTTGGCTTCAGTGGGAATTGAAAAGCTCTCAATGCAGGCAAAAAAGTTTATGCCTCTAGAAGATATCACAGGGAAGACAATGCAACAAATATCATGGGAAGAAAAGCCAGTCTTGGAGAGAACATATAGGTTTGTCTACTTTTTTTTTTCATTAAGCACTTGTCTTAAAATTAGATTTTTAACAGTCATTCCTATACACTTAAAAAAAAAATTGAATTTTGCTTCACTTTATGTAGGCAATGCCATTTGCAGCATGATTTGGTAACAGGGCAAGATTCTACTTGCCTGCAAAGGCAGTTGAGAGGAACGTTATCTGGTGGACTAAAGTCTGATAAGTTTAGTTCTAGTTCAGTTACCAACCAAAGAGGCTCAGAATTTGTTTCATTGGAAGATCTTGCTCCATTAGCTATGGATAAAATTGAAGCACTTTCACTAGAGGGTTTGAGAATACAATCTGGGATGTCTGAAGAGGATGCCCCATCGAACATCATTGCACAATCCTTTCGGGACTTAAGTCTCAAAGACAAGGGGATTAATATTAATGGGGCGCTTGGCTTGGATGGAGCTGCTGGTTTGCAGTTGTTGGATATAAAAGATAGCAGTGATAGCGCTGATGGGATAATGGGTCTGTCATTAACTCTTGATGAATGGATGAGGCTGGATTCTGGAGAGATTGATGATATAGATAATATCAGTGAGCATACTTCCAAACTTCTTGCGGCCCATCATGCTAATTCTTTTGACTTAATTCGTGGGTGTTCAAAGGATGAGAGGAAACAAGGCAAAAGTCCAGACAAGAAGTGTGGTTTGTTGGGAAACAATTTCACAGTAGCGTTAATGGTGCAACTCCGTGATCCTCTGAGGAATTATGAGCCTGTTGGAACACCAATGCTTGCTCTTATACAAGTGGAGAGAGTGTTTGTCCCACCAAAGCAAAAAATTTACAGGAGTGTATCTGAGGTGAGGAACAATAATAATGAGGATTATGAGTACGAACTGGTAGCAAATGCGGAGATGAAGGAAAACAAAGAAGAGAACAACTCTAATGAGGAAAGCATTCCTCAGTTCAGAATTGCAGAAGTCCATGTTGCAGGCCTGAAGACCGAGCCTCACAAAAAGAAGCTTTGGGGCAGCACTTCAAGCCAACAACAGTCTGGTTCCCGCTGGTTGATTGCTAATGGAATGGGGAAGAGCTATAAGAATCCATTAATGAAATCAAAGGTTGCCTCTAAATCTAGTGCTCGAGTCATCACAAAGGTGCAACCTGGAGACACATTGTGGAGCATATCGTCTCATATTTATGGCACTGGAACCAAATTAAAGGAATTGGTAGCACTAAATCCATACTTAAGAAATCCCAATATCATTATACCGAATAAAACCAACAGCATGTTGACAGGTGAGTGGAGCGAGCGATTCAGTCTTGCTCTTTAAGAGGGCTTGTTCTTATGCGAGGGATTGTTTGGACTCGCTTGATTTAGCCAACCGATTTGATTTGACTCTGAACTCGGACAGGAAGAGGTTGTTTTATTGTCGGAACATCGATCAAACTAGACCAACCGTTGAATAATTGCGACGTTGTATGAGATTGATTGAAGAAAGCAGCCTAATGAAGTTATATTTTTTTTTAAGATATGGGTTTTACTGTAAAAACCATTTATGTAAAGCAACTCGCAATATACTTCTCCATGCATCTATTGTATTTTTGTATATCACATTGAGAAATAATATTGCAGTTCACGGAAAAGGTGGAATACCGTTGCGTGAACTGTTGTACATTACAAAATTAACCAGTAACCTTGTGACCTCGTTCAACTAAATGAAAGTATCTGCTAGCTTTTGGGGTTCCTTCCGAAAGAACACAGACTTGATGACCATGTTCACGTAATGTTGAATTGACACCCAGACGAGTTTGTTTGCCCATGATTCGTATATAGGTACACGCCATCACCTAGACCCTACCACAATGATGAGAAGAGAATTAATGAATGCCTACCGAGTTCCAGAAGTATATCATTATAACACAATAAAATCACATCGCTCCTACCAATCCCTTCCCCCCTTCCTTTTCAGCCCAGGCATGAAGCATCAGACTAGGTAACATGTTATTCGACCATTCGTCCAACCAATCTCCTGTTCCGCCCAATGGGTAATAACAAAGGCACTACCATAATATTTTCGACGTTAAAGTGGCTTTTTCGGGGCCTTAGGCAATAAACCAGAACTAATTTAGTTGCATACACTCCGCAAAATGCTGAATGAAATTTTTGACAGTAATTTGCACCTTAAGCCAACTCTGTCGTTTGTCCAAAGCTAGCGCAGATGCCAGACTGCTACATTGGGTAGACCGTAATCTGATCAATCCAATGCATATCATGTTAGCAAGCAGGATATACATGCATGCATGCATACATACATATATGTACATGCACAGGCATGCTATCATAGTAGCCCAGTAAAGGATGAAGGTTGGAGCCATGTCCAGAACCTGCAAACTATCAAATATTAAAAATATATCCACTAAGAAGTTCACAAGACCCAAAGTACTGAATACATATGCCGCACCACCATGGCATGGCAAAGGAAGCCTAAGCTACTAACAAGTTAGAAGTCCAACATGATTTAGTTACAAGGGGTGAAAACTGACCCACATCCCAACCATATCAGGGCCGTTGTCTCTTATTGCTGCATGAAGGGCACTTATACTGCTTAATATGCTCAGCCCTGGCAGGAGTAATCTTCACACACTTGCCATGGAACCACTTCTCACATATGTCACAACAAATCCAGAACTCATCAGATGCATAGTTCTCTCCACATGCGCCACACAAAGTCTCCCCATGCTCCTCATCATCCTCTTCATCCAATCCCTCATCCTCCTCGTCCTTTACTTGCTTTGAATACTTCTCTGATTCAGATCCTTTCTATTTTGTTCCAAAAGGAAACAATAATACAGAAATGAGTAATGACATGTTAAGAAGGAAATGCATTAATAAATGAGCAGCATCACAACTCTAAGGAAAAAGCAAGAAAGAAAATTATAGATTCAATAAAGTGAAAAGCCGGTGTCAATGATGCCTTACTAAAGCCCAAATATTTCCAATGGAGCAATTACAACAATAAAAAAACATACAGAGGAGAAAAATACTATACAGGCAATTGCAAAGGTAGTAAGATTATTTTACCCCTTTTGAACTGGATTTTGATTTGTTGCTGCTGTGGTTTGAAACGGATGACTTTTCCTTGGTCGGTTTTTTTGCACTTCCAGTCACAACCTCAAATATTGTTGGTAGATCATTAATCATAGTGAACAGGCGTTTCCTGTGAAGAGAATTGCACATTATCACAGACTGATATATAAATTTGCCCAGACACAGGCCAAAGTAAACCCTTGTCTTTGAATGAACCAATTAGGTTGACATTAATTATACAAAAAATAATTTTCCAACATAACAACAGTAAATCCACCCATCTACACCCCAATTTTCATCTGCTAATTGATTAAGAAATCGCGGTAATTAATTACAAAAAGAAATATCATGGTTAATAATTCAGAAAATGGTGTTTGACTCAATTACGTATATGGTATGAATCGATTATCATTTGCCAAGTACTCAATTACCGCAGTTTAATAACTGATTACCAAACTGATTCCTAATAATCACATTCATCATTGAGTTAACCATTATTTTCTATAGTGTTAACCACGATTTTTGGTGGTAATTGATTATCACATGTTGGTAATCGATTACCAAGACAAATTTTGAGTGTAAATGGATGGATTTACTGTTTGTGTTGGAGAATCGGGGTTGTAATTATACCAAATAAATTTATTAGTTATACCTGCTAACCAAATCCAAAAATATGGAGGCTTGATGTAAATGGGAATTTGATGCCTAACAGCTCATCACATAGACTCAACTAGATGCTTTAAAGGCTTAAATCCCCTACTTAACTTAGAGAAAACTTAAACTACAAAATGCAATTTGCGTAGAAGATGTCTTTCCTTCTCCATAATTACATGACTAAGTATGCTCACAAAGAATTGTTAATTAAATTGACCATGAACAAGCTACATTATGATCCATCATAACAAAAGGAAGAATAAGAAAGAGACCGGCTTAAGAACCTTGCCATGCTTATGCCTTTGCAGTGTGGTTTACCCTTTTGCATAACAATACGTTTCTATACTAGTCTAACCTACCAGCTGCAAACAGAACCAGCGATTTTTTTTTTTTACTTCAAATGTTTTCCATTGAAAATATACTTATCCAGATACTCCGAAGATTAGAAATACTGCAGCGACATCCAAATAGCTGTGAAACAAAACAACCTCTTGACCTTCTACAAGCAATATTTCTTGTGTATCAAGATAAATTATAACGTTTGTTGCATAAACTATCCGTATTGCATAAGATAAGAAATAAGTTCATTAGTAAGTGAAATGACAGGCATCCAAAAAAAATTTCGTCCCACCTAGAAAACTGTTCACAATGAAATTCTGGAACTTCAATCTGAGGGAAATAGATCTCCCCTAGACATCAAGCTCAGAAAATCTTGTTTGGTGATCATGTCTTTTCCTGTGTTCCTCTTGTCTATTTAAGGTGGGTATTTATCGGGCCCAATTACTTGGGCTATGATGCTGCATTATGAGCTTTTTCAAGGCCACATTATGGTCTACTACAAGGAAAGTAACTGCCTGGGGAATTAATGTGTCGTTAATATTATTAATGGCTTCGAACTATGTATTAGTTTTAATAATAATTGGCGGTTAGACGGTGCATGGCCCCTCAAGCTATGAGCTTAGTACGGAATAGCTTGTTTTTATTTTGCTTTTATCAGGTGGTTTCTAAGTAACTCCTGACTGCTTGATGAACAGTTGTGATGGTACATAAACGTTTGTATGAAAAACAACAAAATAAAGGATGAGTACCTGTCAGCCTTATCAAAACCAAATCGTGCCCCAAAGTAGAAAGCCACTGAAAGTAACCATGCATCACTGTGAACGGCAACCAAAGACAGCCAGTCCTTATCTTGCATCCCATCCCTAGCAAAGTTTATACCCAATGCAGGCTCGGGAAGTTCCGGAGGAACTTCTTCCGCAGGTAAATTAACTTCCCATTGCTCGTTGGGGAACCCGTACAGACAAAGATTATCCTTTTCTGGGGTACAACAAACACAACAGTTGAAAAAATGAAGCATCAATATATGATAACAATGTAGCTCACTTGGATTAATAACGTGTACTGCTTTGTGGATCACTTACGACATTACGCAATAATTTGAGCATAGCAAATAAGGAAAAAGAAAAGGAAGAAAACAAACAAATTCAATTAACAAAACCACATGCATGCATAAAAAAACTATGAATAGCAAATTATACAGTACCATATCACTTAAAAATAAAAGAACCTAACATGTAGTAATTACAGACATAGAAAGCGATAGATTATAATCACAGTCCCAACACATGCATAAACAGATAGCAAAGGCGAAAAACCCTAACCAGGATCGCACTGCTGGTAAAATTCTTCAACATCTGCCAAGAAGAGGAAAATGAAACATTAGTTTTGGAATGTATAAGAACAGATAATTTTGTAGCAAACCCTAAAACTTGAACTCAGAAATAATTGGAAGAACAAGGGTGAGTGCAACACACTCTGCGAGTTTGGAAGAAGAAAAAGAAAAGTGTGAGAGAGAGACCAGTGGTGAGAGCCTTGATCATGCCGGCTCTACGGCCCTTGAAGTCCCTAAAAACCTCCTCCACGGTACGAGGGTTGTACTGCGTTCCACCGTCCATGACTCTACGGCTGAGGAGCTTTCTCTTTCAACAATGGAAAATGTGAGGAAGAAAGAAAGAAAGATAGATAGATACAGAGAGAGAAAGAAGAAAGTGATCTGAGGAGAGGGAGAGAGAAGTTGTCAGGGGAAACGGCCGCGAGAAGCAGAAAGCAGCATTTCCGGTTAGGAGCAGAAAAAGAGAGGGAAGACGGAGAAAAGCAAACTGTGTGTGGATATGATTAATCAATTGACCCACCCATTATTAAATTTAAATAGAAACAAATTTATTAAATTTAATTCCCGATAGAAGATAAGATTAAGATCCCTTGCTTGTGTTTTTCTTCTTTTTGTAATAAAAAAAATAATTTTTTAAAAATTATGTAATAATTAGATAAATTTACAAAAGAACAAAAGTAATGCGCAGTATTATTTAAGTATTAACAAGTATGAAAATAATAATAATACTACTAATACTAAAAGCTATTCCTATATAATTCATAAAGTTAAAGAATAGTAGCAGCTTTGGATTTTAGTGTTATAGTGACATTTTGGATAAATATAGTTTTATTTTAATTCTTTAAAATTTGGTTTGGAAATCCTTAATCATTAAATCAAAAGAAGTCTTAACTAATATGTTTGAGTAAGGATATTTATAGAACATGTTTACTTTTATCTTTATCTAATTCAAAATATTGTCAAGATCGATGATTTAAATTTGATTTAATCAAGACTTGATAATGAGTGTAAAAAAATTGTATCAACTTAATTTATTAATGTAATATATTAATTTTAGTACATATAATTAAATTATACAATCAAAGAAATAAGAATTAAAATAAAAAATATTTTATAATATATATTTTAATTTATATTATTAATAAAGATATAATATTATGTTAAATAAAAAATTTATTAAGTTAAATTTTTTATTTTTAATATATAATTACTAAAAAATATAAATTTTAAAAGAATGCAAAACATTAAAATGTTGAGACGAGTTAAAATATAATTCTGACTTATTTTTAAAATATATTAAATTTTAAAAAAATTAAATGTATCAAAATTAATATTAGACTAAATCGATTTAGAAAGTCAAATCGATTTTAAATGTTCATCAGTTTAAAATATAAAATTTCTAAAAAATACGTACAATAATTTTATAATATTTTTAATTATATTATTTATCTTAAAGAAATATCTTTTCATTAATTGTTTGTAAAAGAAATTAGAATTATTTTTTATAAAATTATAAATTTCATATATTTTTAAAAGAAAAGGATGGATGAAAAGTATTCCATGTAAGTATACTTATAACATAGCTTATAGGATAATTTAGACTCTTGTTAATCTTAGTCTTAATTAATAAATTACCACTTTAGTTAGAAAGTAGAGATCATTATTCACTTGGTTCCTTGTTTTCATTTCATTTCACTTTCAATTTTTTCTTCAGACTTTGTTGCTCATGGATTCATGTTCATTAATATGCTGCTACGTGGCTAGATCAATGCACAATGCCATGTATGATTTTTTTATGATATTGTCTTTTCTTTCGTTTATAAAATCATAATTAAATCATTGAATGGACCCTAAAATTTAAGTTAGCGGCTTAAAAAACATGAAAAGGGAAGTGAGGGAAAAACTTCAAGTTCTAATGAGCTATGATGAATCAAGCATTAGCAATATTTCTTCGGCATTCATAACTCGAAGTGAATACTTTAAATGCAACAATTTCTCAACGTTACGGATATAATGTGGAGCACTTTCGAGATAATAATCAACATTAATCTTAAGGTCTCGTACTTGAACAACACACTGGTATCCTCTACAATTTTTTATAATTTTTTTAATAAAAATTTTAAAGTATTTAAGGAGGATTAAAGAGAGATATAAATTTTTTTTGTTATAAAAAGATCTAGATGGCTTAGATCTCAAGGTAAATGTTAAAGAAAAATTTAATAAAAGTTTTAAAATATTTAAGGAGGATTAAAGAGAGATGTAGATTTTTTTTTTTATAAAAAAGTCTAGGTGGCTTAGATCTCAAGGTAAATATTAAAGAAAAATGATAGAAAATCAAAGTAATAAATATCAAAGAAAGATGATGTTAAACAAAAAAAAAAGTAAAACAAACATTTATTAGGTTAGAATTAAAGCAAATGATACGCTAGGTTGTGATAATCGAAATCACGACGAGATGATGAATAAGATAATTTTAATAAAAAAAATAGAGGAGCCGTCACCAAATTTTATTAAAGAAAATTTTGAAAAAATTTAAAAATTATGATTTTTAACACTAGTTTGGATTCGGGAGTTGTTTACGCACAAGGAATGTATCAGTACCCTGCGACATCCGTAAAAAAACGGTTACATTCTAGTTAATTGTGCAAAATTATAATTAACTTTCAAAATATTTATTTCACTCCAAAGGAAAATTATTTTTAATAATTTATTTTATTTTATATAAGTTATTTAAAGAGTTTTTTTATTTTATTATCTCATGAAATAAGTGGAGAAAAATAATCCGGAAGTTTATTTGGACTTGACGGATCACGTTCCCGCTACTACGTATCCTCAGGTACAGTAAGGAAATCAAAGCTAAGTAATTCTTAAAAAAATAGTTTCAATGTATTTTAAGTTTATGAAAAAGATTATGGTGCTTTTAGATTTTTAGAAAAAATTATGCTTGAAATTCATGAAAAGTATTTTTGAAATATTAGAAGAAAATTAGTTTTGTGATTTTTATTTCTTAGAATTTTGAAAATATTAAAATTTGAATTTGAAAATTTGATTTATTTGATTTATTTATAATTTTTTAGAAGAGAAATATTTTTTAAATTTTTTAGAAGGAATAATTTAAGAAGAAAAAAGTTTGCTTTTGCACAGAATTTAAGGTAGCAAATGACTACTCAATAGATTCTTATGTTCCAACTAATATCAAAGGTGGATCCACTACTCAATTGATCCCACTTGACCATTGCACAAACTTAAAATATATTTTTTAATTTTCCTCTTTAAAAAGAACGATATGATAACAAAAATGATAAATCTAAACTAAAAACAAAAATAAAGAAAATAAAATAATAAATATTAAAAAGAAAGAAAGGCTAGTTGCACTCACCTGAAAAAAGGTTTTGAAGTGACTCATAAACTTCCCTCCCATTGAAATGAGGATGGTCCGATATAAAAAAAAAAGAAAAAAAAAATTAAAAAAAAAACAAAAAAAAAACAAAAAAATTAAGTTAGAATCATAAACTTGCTTTGAGTAAGATGGCTGAGTAAGGAGTTACACTTGACTCCTGATACGCATCTTATGATAAAAAAAAAATTGAATATGGAAGTTTGTTGTTCTTTAGATTTCATAAAATAATTGAAGCAAAATGATTTACATTTCGAGATTAATTAGTTTGACAACACATATTTGAACTGGATAGATTAGATTTGATAAATATATTACCTGTGAGATTTTGAGCCTTATTATTATTTTCTTTCTTGTGTGATTTTCATCCATGTAATATATTACTTCAGAACTTGCATTGATTCTTTTTGAAGCTACATTTTCACATGAATTGTACAAAAATGATTGAGGCACTGTTTTTCTTTAACAAACCACTTGGCCAAATAACCAAACCATATAATTTTATCCTTTGATCAGCCCTTTGAGCCGATTAGCCTTTTCTTCTTTTTAGCTCACCACAAATCAAAAAAAAAAAAAAAACAACTCTGTCTGACCATAGAAGGTGAGGAATACTGGATTTATCATACCATAAGTGTTTCAATAAGTGTGGGGGAGATTATTGTTGTGTTCATCAATATCATGGTTAAAAAAAAAAGCTGAAGCAATAAATTAATAAATAAACTATTATATTGAAAAAAAAAGAATGAAGAAGTGATATCTGTTTCTCACACTTGCACTTAGACTCAATTCTCAATCCTCATCATTTTCCTTGGTCTAACATTGTACCTCTTCAATCTATCATTTCATCTTTCTAATCCCATTATAACCAAAATAAAGACCTCTTGATTTGTGCATTGCATGTGTACATAGTAGTAGAGAAGTAGAACATATGCAAGCCTATGATAGTTCATCTTTCATGGATTGAATTTGAGAGAAACACTTACCAAATCAAACACTTGAGAGATTCAGAGTATATCATGTGAGGTTTTATCTTTCTCAATCTATGTTTTTCAAATTAAAGTTGCCTTTCTAAGTAATTTCAAAAATGTGATGAAAGAATGCTTCATGAAATTTTGTGAATTCTTGAGAAATCAACTCAAAACTTTGATGTTCTTTCATAAAAATAAATAAATAAAAAAAAAATAAAATAAAAAAATTAGTCACCAATCCTTAACTTAAGTTTGCCCGAGACGTGCAAAAGATAAGTGTGGGGGAATTTGATAAGCATAGATTTCATAAATAATTATCTCTCACTTTTATCTCATTAAGACTTCTTATATGTTCAATTAAGTGATCTTTGTCATATTTTATGAGTTTGGGTTCATATGAAGTTTAATTAAATTTCTTTGCTTACCTGATTAAAATGACACTATTATAGTATTTTGAGCATAATAGGAGTTGTAGACATCCAAAAATCATGAAATCTGTCTTGAATGAAAGCTTAAAGAAGTGTCCATAGTTACAAAGCAAGAGCATATTCTAAATGGGATGTTTAGGACTCCGAAATTATCTCAAAAGATGAGATAGTGTTGCTGACGTGGAATTTGAACAGTGTGCAAAGATCCGGCCATATCTTGAGATATAGAAGTCATATTGAGATGAAATCAACTTTTTTGGACAGCTAAGATCCAGGGCTACAACTTTTGTTCAGAAGTCAAGCTCTAATTCGGACATGTGAACATCCGAAATTGCGGTGCAAGAAAGTCAAAATTGTTGTGCTCATTGGTGGCAAAAATTCAAAAGTGTTTTGCAATTTCAACAAAGCCCATGTGAAAGCAATAAAAGGGTAGAAAAGTAATATCCTAGTTGGTGACTTTCTGAAGATGATGCCTCAAAAATCCTCTATAAATAGAAGGGTTTGTAAGAGGAGACACACACCATTTTGGAGATTAACTCCAATACCATTTTCTTTCTTTCTTTCTTTCTCTCTTTCTTTCTTTCTTGTTAGTTTTGTCTCCTTCATGGAAGACTTAGGTTTTCTTTCTTGTTAGTTTGCCTCCTACATGGAAGGCTTAGTTTTTCTTTATTGTTAGTTGCCTCCTACATGGAAGGCTTAGGATTTATTTGTTGTTAATTGCCTCCTACATGGAAGGCTTAGGATTTATTTGTTGTTAGTTTGCCTCTTTATTTGTTGTTAGTTTGCCTCCTTCATGGAAGGCTAGGTTTGTAGTTTCAATTCAAGGATTCAAGCTATTTTCATTTTAACTTTGAGGTCTTGATCTTTATTTACATGCTTATTAAGTGGTTTCTACTCTACTTCACCATATTCTTCAATTTTATTCTTTAATCAAAGTTTGATCGGTTGACGTATTTTGATTAATGCATAATTGATTTATAATTGGTTTTTGATTGGTAAATCATTTTCCAAAAGTTTGAAGAGTAGAAATTAAGTAATTTAATTGAAGGTTTTCATTTTATTACTTACTTCAACTAAATTCTGATTATAAAATTGGTTTAGATGAAAGATTAAGTGGTTACTAAACCTTGTTGATCATAATCAATTGAATTCTGAGAGGTTTCTCAGTAGAGAATTCAAGGATCATTGTAGGGGTTCCAGATGATCCTAGGTTGATAAACACAATGCATGATTTTAGTGATCAATGATTAGTTATGAAAATAGCCTCTGAATTCCTTGAGTTGATAATTGTTAAGTGAAATTAATTTCATTCTGTATTTTGTATTTAGCATTTGATATCACATCTTTACAAAAACCCCCTTGTTCTAATTTTCTCCTTATTTGCTTAAGAATCTGAAATGGTCTTTGGGAGATGACCTAGGTTGCACCTTATACTATACCAATAGTTTGGGGGAAATCTAGAAATTATTTTTGTGCGTTTACGACGAGCGTGTCAGAGGACTAGATGGGTTTACGCATTTCTACGTACTTTCAAACTTAAACTATTCACAAGGGAATAAGAAATTTTATAAATGATGGGTTTACGCTTTAATGCGTACTCCCAAACACGAGCTTTGCAGCTCAAGTGTTCCTTCTCCTTTTCTTGGGAAAGACATTTCCTTATATAGGAAAATGAAAGACTCTTGAAGTCTACCTTGTCCGATGTGGGACTTGCAGCTTCTTATACAGTAGTATGAATGATTGAAAGAGTCTTGTTCTTCCGATGTGGGACTACCAAAATGAATTTTAAACTTTTAACTCTATCCGATGTGGGACTTCTATTTCTATTCCTCAGACAAAATTGGGTATTCACAGTTACCACTCTTTACAAATTTCTTATTTAATAATATGAATAATTACATTATTCTTATTATTTTTGTAAGAAATTAGTAAAGAAGTGAATTAATTTTGTCCGAGAATATCCGGATCTTTGGAATCTAGAAGGTGTGTAGACCCATGAAAAGTAAAGGGTGCGTAGACCCTTGTAATGCGGTGGGTGCGTGGATCCATGGAATACGGTGGGTGCGTGGACCCATGGAATGCGATGGGTGCCTGGACCCTTGGAATGCAGAGGGTGTGTGGACCCATGGAATGCGATGGATGGGTGGACCCATGGAATATGGAGGGCGTGTGGACCCATGGAATGGAATGGATGCGTGGACCCTTGGAAGACAGTGGGTGCGTGGACACTTGGAATGAAATGGGCGCATGGACCCTTGAAATACGGAGGGTGCGTGGACCCTTGGAATACGGAGGGTGCTTGGACCCATAGAATGCGAGGGTGCGTGGACCCTTCGAATGCAGCGGGTGCTTGGACCCTTCGAATGCAGCGGGTGCGTGGACCCTTCGAATGCAATGGGTGCATGGACCCTTGGATTGCAGTGGGTGCGTGGACCCTTCGAATGAAGTGGGTGCATGGACCCAGACCCATGGGATGCAGTGGGTGTGTGGACCCTTAGAATGAAATGGGTGCGTGAACCCTTGGAATGAAATAAGTGCATGGACCCATGTAATGAAATGGGTGCGTGTACCATTGTAATGAAATGGGTGCGTGGACTCTTGGAATGCAGCGGGTGCATGGACCCTTGGATTGCAATGGGTGCGTGGACCCTTGGATTGCAACGGGTGCGTGGACTCTTGGATTTCAACGGGTGCTTGGACCCTTGGATTGGAGTGAGTGCATGGATCCTTGGAATGCAAAAGGTGTTTGGACCCGTGGAATGAAGTGGGTGCTTGGACCCTTGGATTTAAGTAGCATGGACCCTTGAGGAGGGTGCTTGGACCCTTGAGATGAGGAGGGTGCTTGGAACCTAGAGATGAGGAGGGTGCTTGGAACCTAGAGACGAGGAGATGCTTGGAACCTAGAGATGCAGAGGATGTTTGAACCCTTGAGATGATTATTAGGTGTGTAAACTATAGATGTTGGATTTTTTTTTATTTTTTATATATATTTTTTAATTTTTGTGAAATCTAGGTTAGAGTAAGATCCCTATAATGCACGGTTTGAGTTTGACATCCTAAGAAACAAAGACTTGCCCTTATGTATCTCAAACCATTTAATAGTATGAATGCATAATATCTTTTTAATGTATGAATGCACGAGAAAATTATGATGATGTAATAATATGATGATATAGAATTAAATAACAATGCACTGATTTATGAAATTGAAAATGATTAAATAATGATGCAGAATGCCATGATATCAAGTGCATAATGTTTGAATTAGGAAAATTGATATTTTGAAAAAAGTTGGTGCAATAGGTTGTTTTTGACTTTTTCTTCTTATATTCTTTCTCCCCCCCTTTTTTTTCCTTTCTTTTCTTTTTTCCTTTTTCTTTTTTTTTTCTGTTTCTTCTATCTTTTTCTCTTCCTTTTTTTTGTGTTTCTTTTTTTTTATCCTTAGTCCTTATAGTTTTATGTTGAAGGTTTTAAGGATAAGCGAAAAATTGTTGGTGTGCTTTGATTGTTCAACTTGAACAATTGTTGAATATATGACCAAAGTGCCAGTCAGAAAATATGGTTGTCTGAATCTTGGTAAATTGCAAATGGCAATATTCTTGCTATATCATATTGTGTCAATTGATAGCTTGTTGAATTAACATGATTTTTAAACCATCAAAATAACTGTGATGCTTTTATTTTTAGTGGTAACACATGTTTTCTTTCGACATATATGATTATTTAAATGCATGACGAGATTATTGGTGAAGGGAATAGAATTATTCTATGTAAAGAAGGTAAGGTCATATCTATAAAGACAAACAAGGTTTAAGAGAATGATATGTACAAAGAATAATGTTTGGGAGGAATGGAAGAATATACAAAGTAGAGTGATTTTGATATTGTGTAGAATGTTATGTACAAAGAATAATGTTTGGAAGGAATGAGACAATTTATAAAATAGTGATTTTGATATTGTGTAGAATGATATGTACATGAAGTAAATTTTGGGAGGAAGAAAATGATTTACAGAATGGTATCATGTGTAGAGAAATTTGTAATTTGAGTCATGCTTTTCTAGATGAACAACGCTAGTACCACACTCTAGTAACCTTGAAAGTCCATCAATAAACTTTAGAAGGAAATAAAATTGTCCCAGTTTGAATTTCTAAGCATATCGTTCGCCTTAGTTTATAACTGCAAAGACATCTTTTACTCCAGTTTACAACTAGAGATGTCATTTTCTTTCACTTACAATTGTGAAATTCTTTTGTGATTTCCAAAGCATCATTTAACCCATTTTATAACTTCCAAAGCATCATTTGCCCTAGTTTATAACTTCCAAAGCATCGTTTGCACCAATTTTTGATCACCAACATATCATTTGCCCCACTTCATGATTTTAAGCACATCATTTGCCCCAGTTTATAACTTCAGGCACATCATTTTCCATAGTTTATGATTTTAAGCTCATCATTTGTCCCAGTTTATGACTTTAAGCAAATTAGTGCACCATATGTCTTCAAGAATTTCTTCTTTTCGGACTCTAGGTGAAGGCTTCTGTGTGCCCCTTAATCCTTTGAGTTTGTCTTTTTAAGTTTATTTGACTCAAATTCTTCTGGTTTCTCTTTTCAAATTTTCCACCCAGTAAGCCTATAGATTGTCTTTTCAATTTTCAATCTAATGAATTTCTCTAATTTTTGCTTAGGTTGTCTTTTCAACCTAGGGAGCAAACTTTTACTTTTACTTTTTAATTTTTTTCTTTTTTTTTCTATTTTTTCATTGACTTTTTTTTAGAATACCTTTCATAATGAGACTTTTGACCATGTAGAATTTCTCTTTCAATGAAAGTTGACTGATTAAATTGAACTCATTTTACTTCCTCCATCTTGTTTTCTAAAAAAGAGGATTTTCCACTATGTTTTGTATGTTGGCCACTCCAAAGATTTTATTGTCTCTTTAGTGACTAATCATTCCTAATATCCTCATTAGTTTGGTTAATAGAGTGATCAAAGATACTTGATGTGGTACTATCATTTTCATTGTAAGTCTATTGTTTTTACACATGAATTATTTGGAATATAAAACAAAAAAAGAATGAAGGAGATCAAGTCAAAATGGGTTAAAACGTTGGAAAATTATTTACAGAATGCATTTCGAGTAAAGTATATTAAAAGAAAACATGTGTGCCTAAAATTTTTGTTCTTTTTTTTTTATTTTATTTTTGTTCTTTCTCTTTTTTTTTTCAAAATTCCCATAATGATATGATTTTGAATCACAAATGTATTTTGAATTAGTTGAAAAACCATATTAAATTGACTTGGGATGCTCTATTTTAGAAACTCCATCCTTCATAGCAACTTTTAGGTTCAGACTTTGAGTCTTCTTCTTGATACCTTATAAAGGGTGTAAGAAATTTGGTTAAGACGCCTTGCAACTTAATGAAAATGGAAAGGAGAAAGATCGATGGATTTTTTGTGGATGCAAATGTTGATTGTTTGAGGTTATAGAATAACTTGTAGTTTTGAGGTTATGGAATGAGATTATTAGTATTGAATTAGGAAGAAAAAAATATGTAGTGGGTTGAGGTTAAGGGATAAGTGTTTAAAGGTTAGATTGGGTGGTTGGGTAGGATGTGGTGAGGTATTGTTTGATAGATTAACAACCATTAGCATGTTACAATGGTCCACTAGAATTCAAGGATTACAGTGTCATGTTTTTAATGGTTGAAATCTTGTAATTATGTAAGATTGAGGTGGACTTAGGTAAATGTTGACATTGTAATCACTAGAGAAGTAATATCTTGAAGATTTTGACCATTACTTTTTTTTAATCCTGCTTGACAACTTCTCATTGCATCATCCTATCTCATCCATGATCAATCTTTGAGAACTTTTCTATAAGGAGGATAGAAGAAAAATTTATTTTTTCATTTGCTTTCTTTTCTCTTTTCTCTTTTTTTTTGTTTTTTGTATTTTTTTTACAACAAATGAAATATTTATTCAAGTGTTTAAAGATTAGAAAGGTTCCTCATATTCTCAATTAAGGACCAATCCTCTCAGAAAGAAAATATGGTTGACACTTAATCCAATGAAGCATTCGCACCTCAATAGATAAGGTCTTATGAATAGCAATGCGGTATGTACCCTAACTTTTTCAAGATAATGTGTGATTGATAATCTATTGATAAGAAAAATTTATTTTTCAATAAGTACATACCTCACACCTCGAGACAAGGACCAATCATCTCAAGAAGGAAGTATGGTTGAGACCTATTTTAAGGGAGTATTCACTCCTCAATAGATAAGGTCTAAGTTAGTTTTAACGCATTACTAATATGACTGTGAACCTTCCTTTTCTTCAAGAAATATTTTTTTCTGTTAAGACCTGACCTAATTTAAAGCCTACAAGCCTATTTAAAAACTTATATTCCAAAAAAGATTAATAAATAGACTTAAAGCTTATGTAAACAGTTAAATAAAAATGCTTGCAAGCTTAAAACCTACAAGATAAAAAAATTCATTAAATAAGCCTAAAAAAAACACACACATATATATATTATGTAAATAAATATATTAAAATAAATATTATACAAATATAATATATTATAAAAATATAAATATATAATATATAAGGATAAATAGGCCTCTGAATAGGTTAAATAGGTTTTTTTATAAGCCTATGCCTAACTTGTTTATCTAAAAAGACTCTTTAACAAGTCTGAACCTATGTATTTATTAAACAAGCCGAACCAAACTAGGCTTTAAACGAGCCAAGCTGTAGGTCCCTGTCGGACGACCTTGTTCACTTTCATCCCTAGTTGTGTATACCCTTTAGCCCCTAATGAGCCATAAGCCTTAAGATGACCAAACCAAGCTCATCATCAAGGCCAACCTTTGTGGTATAAATCCATTAACAGCCAAAAACAAACTTCTTGAGAGGAAGAGGAAGAGAAAAGAGACATATGATGAAAATGTGTGCTTGAGTTAGATAGCAAAGGATCTATTATATAAGAGTTAATGTAATAATCACAAGAATTACAAATATGATAATTACTAGATTTGATTAGCCCATATACGTATTTTTCAACAAATTATAAATTTCTTTATTCTATTTTGAGGCAGAGGAAGAGAATGGAATTAGAAATGGAAATGAGAATAATATGGATAGAATATTTGAAAGATAATGATTTCTTATTCAATACTTTCATTATGCAAAGCATCATGGGTACCTGTCTGAGGCTAAGTAAATGAGTGCAATTTCCTAAATACTAATTCCTATAATATTAAATGCATTTTAACATGTGATATAGGTGAACTACACATAATTCTAACATATTCAATTAATTTTTGGCAATGTCTGACTTATAAGCTACCCTTATGATGTTGCTTTATGGTATTATTTGATGCATGCTTGATAGGTATCTTTCACACATATGGAGAAACAATGCTCTTTATCTTGAAATTTCAATTATCCGTTACTTATTTAATAATTAATAATTCATGACTTATTCTTAGAAATGAAGATGCTTTAATGATGGGATTTTTCTATTCTCTTCTTTGATAGGTTGGCTGCATAACAAGATTAGTTCCAGAAAAAGGTGTTCATCTTATTAGACATGCAATATATCTAACATTGGAGTTGGGAGGACAATTTGTTCTACTTAGTTCAAGTCCAGTGTCACATATTCAGATTGTATTTTCTTTCCTTCTAGGTGAAATTTATAGGTAATCTATTTTATTTTGCAGAGGAGGCAGCTCAAGCAGTATAGAATAAGAACAAATTGTTCAATATACCAACTCACATGAAATATAGGTGGAATTTATTCTTGACCAAAAAAAATTACATAGGCATGTTTCAGTGAAGAAAAACAATCACTGATGACCTTAATCACACATTGTTGGAAAAAAGAAAAGAAAAGACAAGAAGCAACATTATTCACCTTTCTTAGTGTTTTGGCTGAAGAATGTCTTACTGTTTACTATTGTGTTGGCATGCACTTAAGCTATTTTATAATTGCAAATTTAGTTGTATTAATAAAGAATTTCTTTATTTAAGCCTCAAGGATTGAGCTAGTGATGTGGAATTTGGATTGTTCACACTTTCACATGGGTTTAAAGTTCAAACTTTGTATTGTCATTGCAACCAAAAAATAATGCATAAGTTTGGGAATTCATGGAAGCATAATGCCTGAATTGGATTATAGCTTTGATATCCACACATGTATATTCTCAGGGTAATGTCGCTTATTCTTGACCTATAGGAGATAAATCATCTATTTGCTTTTCATCCTCTAATATTTATAATATTGATACAGTAATATTTATACAATGAATGCTTAACTAAATTGATCATGAAGCTGATGTTAGTGTCACATATACCATACTTAAAATATTTAGAATATGTGTATTTTATTATACAGTAAAACAACCTCTTTATAGAGGGATTACAAAAGGTAAATCATCAAATAAAGGAAAGACATTAACCTAAAGTAAGGAAAGATTTTCTGATTAGAAAATACTTTCCAATAATATAATAAAGTAATAATACAATTAATTCTATTTACAGAAACATAATCAGGAAAAGAATAATAATAAATATGTCCTATTTACAGTAATAAATTAGGAAGTATCAAGGAAATCAAATCAGATTTAATATCCTTTTTAATATCTTGTCAACAATCATTTTTATATGAATTTTCTGTGTCAGAATGTCTTTGAGATTGGTATTTCTTTAATAATTCAGTTAATATTATCTAAAATCAAATCAAGGGATAATATTATACGATAAAACATAATTCAATGTGAAGTTGGGATAATATTATACAATGAAGGGATAATATTATAAGATGGAACATAATTGCAAACCCTACCTATATTTTCAACTTTAACATGCTTTGACCTGTACTGTAATATAAGTTGGAACATACTTGGAAGATTGTGAATATACATATAACGTAGGCCTTGATGATTTTAGAAAGAACTTAGTAGATCAGGAACATATACAATTAACTATGTATGTTTGTGAATAACACTCTTAAATGCAATTGTAAATTAATATGGTTATGAGAGAAAACCATATAGTTATCTGGAAGGGAAGATTATTGTGATCTTTTTTTTAATAGAAATGTTGTAGAGGTAGGCTGTTAAGGTTGAAATTTTAGTTTTCTTTGACATGTTAATTCATTCTCCTATTTTCCATCAACTGATTACTGGTTTTCTCTTCTCTAGAAAGAATTTGAGGGCATTGCCAACCACTTTCAAAATCATGATCACATAAGGTTGATATTGAAGTATGACGAATCTCTCTCTCACTCCATTTATGCTGCATCTGACATGTTCATCATTCCATCAATCTTTGAACCTTGTGGCATAACACAGGTAAATTTCACGATGGCTATTCATGAATTTCAAGTATTAAGAGAACCGCAAATATAACTTACTATAGAGTACTAATGCTCCATTGTTTTCTTAGTACATGTAGTTTCATGGGTAAAAAATTGCTTCAACTTTTTTGTAGCAATCTGTACTTTAACTATAGAAGCTTATATATTTCTTGCTCAATTAATAGTTGATATTCATTTAGGAAAACTCTATCCATTATTAATGCTTTGTTGGTTGAAGTGAAATAGGTGGAAAACAAATAAGAAAGAATAAAAAAGAAAAGTGAAAAATAGATTACAAATATGAAAAAAAAAAGATGAATTGTTTAGAATTTAGATGGACAAAAATAAAAAGAAGAGAAGTGAAAAAATTCTTTTCATTTGTTTGGATGAATGGAAAGAAGTAAGTGGATTGTATAATAAAAATCTTTATAATAATTATAAAAATTGATTTAATAAAAATTAAATTTTTTAAAAATTTGTATTCTATTATATTAAACATTATTTAAAATAAAAAAATTCCTGCACCCTTCCTCCAATCTCCTCTCTCTTCTCTCTTCTTTTTTCTCATAATCTTAGAAGACATTTTATTTTAAAGTGGATTCATCTGAAGTTTTATTTTCACTCAATTCAAACAAAGGTGAAATTTTGTTTTTTTGGTATTTTCTTCCCCTCCAAAATCCATCTATTCAAATTAAAAGGCAAGTGTGGCAAAATTCATTTTCTGTACTTAAATGAAATAAAGTGAGCTGAGAAAGAATTCAACTGGACAGAAATAGTCCTAGAAGTGAGTTAAAGGCAGACCCAAGGGAAGGACTAGATTCAGATTTGGGAAACAAGATCTGGGGTATCTGAGGTCAGAGAGCAAGATAAATATGGAAAGATAAAGGCTTTGGGATATGGAGTGGGAAGAGTGAGATTAATTTGGATAATCAAATCTAATATGGACGTAGATAAAGATGCAGCCTAAATATGTGGTTGTTCGTTTGAACATATTAAAGATTATTTTTCCTAGGCATCAATAATGAGAGGACCATAGTGAGGCTCTAAGATAAGAACAACAATAGCTAACAATAACCTGACAGAAGCACAAAAATGTGGGCAACAGGGCCAATAATAATAATAATAATAATAATAATAATAATAATAATAATAATAATAATAATAATAATAATAATAATAATAATAATAATAATAATAATAATAATAATAATAATAATAATAATAATAATAATAATAATAATAATAATAATAATAATAATAATAATAATAATAATAATAATAATAATAATAACAACTAATGATTTATTGAAAATGTGATATTATACTTGAATTGGCACAAAAAAATTGTAAGTCAAATAAAAAAAGTTCAAGAGGATGCAAGCAACGTAGTATGATAGTGTGTAAGGAGCATTTGACACGCTATAATAGGCACCGAGATATCCTTATTGATAAACTGAAACCTTGAGATATCAGTACATTACTTAATCCTACTCTTTGTCATCCTCATGAATGCCATAATTTTGTTTTGCTGAACATGAATGCATATTATTAACATATCTTGTTGCTAATGACTTTGTAGATTATTACCATTATACCTACTCTTTTTCTCTTTTCTGGTAACATTTATTCAGTTTCCTAATATCTTCCCTGCAGATGATATGGATGAGATATGGTGCCATACCTATTGCCAGAAAAACCGGTGGCCTAAATGACAGGTTAGCATAGCATGCATGAATGACATGAATATAGATTTCAGCTGGGAATCTTCAGCTGCACAATATGAGGAGCTCTACATCAAGTCTGTGGCTAGAGCAAGGGCAGCAAAACGGGCTTAATTCGCTCAATTTTCAGTTTTCTACATCGAGACATGAGCTCGGATTTAAAGCTCAATCATCAGGATTTTGAGAATATAAAGAATATTATGAAGGCGACATGGCTGAAACTATGATGCTAGATTAGCTTCCATGCGTCATCACCCAGTGCGTCATCACCCAGTTACTCCGTTTTTATTTGGACGGGGTTTGATCTTAGAACCAATCTTTCTCATAATTTGATAAAACTCCATAGTCGATTGTGTACTTCTTTATTCTATTTTTTGAAATATTTAAACAGTATACAAAGGTCATACATGTAAATCGTTACAATTTAGTTCACTACTTAAAAAATGTATAATATAATCAGACATTAAACAAAGTAATATTCTCTGCTTATAGCATTTTCCTTCCAGTAGTACAAAATTATATCTCTTGGTTCCGGGTGTTACCTTTTCTTTCTATTGTTTTTACGAGCATTCTCTCTTCGTGCAGGCTTTTCACAGATAAAACGGAAACTGTCACGGCAAGTCATTTCAATCCAAATAATTCTCAATTAGATTAGATTATTTTTCAGGTTCAATTTTAAAAACCATTCAATCGTGAAAATTTGTTTCCATCCCTTTTTTTTCATAAATAATTCTAATTTTACATTTCACCCTCGTAAATGTACAATCTCTCTAAGGTCAAATCCATCTCTAAATTAAATTTTTATTATTTTGCAGTGTACATGTTTATTAGTTCTCAATTATTTTTTATTTCCTGTCTTTCATCATATACCTTTTGTATTTTATATTAAATTTGAATAAAGGATAAAATAATTTCAACAAAACTGCAAACTGAATTTAAAAAAACAGCAAATAAATTATCTTGCAACATAAATAAAAAAATACTGCTTGCAATTTTTGTCAACATATTTTAGTACTTTGAATCTAAAATAATTTTAAACTGTCATCAATTGACTTTTAAAAACATATTTTCATTGTTTTATTTTTTTATTCTATTTATTATATATTACAGCCTGGTTTTAATAAAACAAAATAAATAATCAATCAAATTCAAACCACTTTAAATTAGATAAAAACACATTTAAATTTAAAATCAAATCAATTAAAAGGTAAAATAAGAAAGTAGAATTTACTCAAATCCCCTTTTATTTTCAAACAGTCTAATAATGAGGAATTAGGCGTTTTCTTATTATTATTCTTTCAATTATCATCACATGCTGCTCAATCAAGTGAAAATTCTCAATAGTAAATACTAATAATATTTTGGTAGTCCGGTTTTGTTGTCTTATTCCTTGAATATAATAATAAGATGCCATCTCTTCCATGTGCCAAACTTTCTATTTTCTACGGTGTTACTGTGTACTCTCTCTGCCCGTGAATGTTGTTACATGTACAAGACTTGTGTGTCCCAAATTTATTTGCATCTCTTATTCTGAAATCAATCCCAACAAATGAAATTTGATTTGTATATTAAAATCTAAATACTAGAATCTGTGAACTCCATACAAAAATTTGTATGAAAACATATTGAAGAAAAATTGCAAGGTACAAAGAAATGTGCATGTATATGAAGGTAATATCTATCCCTACTTATTTAATTAAATTTTATAAAAAATTTCTACATTATAACTTTGATAACGAAGGTAAAAAAATATTTTAGATAAAAGTTATTTGAACACTAGTGGTAACATACCTGAAGACTCCCGCGTACGATCAGGTTTGGGACGAATTTGCAGTTTCAACTGTTATAATTCATGTTGAATTGGATAAATTTTTTTACAATCAAATCCTGAGGATTATTATTAAATATATATATATATATATATATATATGAAAAACTATCAAATTATTTTAAGAATAACTTTAATTAAAGTTATTTTATTTAATAATTTTTATAAATAATTAAATTTTATTAATCTAACTATTAAATTAATAAATTATATTATATAAATCATTCTTATATATGTTAAATTATGGTGTAGAGAAGCAAAATGTTGAAATCATGGGCATGCATATCAAGAAGATTTAATTTCATCAAGTTAGCCTCTACAAAATTTATTTTTCTTAAATGCACTAAAATAATGTGATGATATTAAGACTCAAAATAATTTTAATTGACGTAAATGCTAACTTAAGAATATCTTTATAATTAATAAAGAATACATTATTTTGCATGGACTCTTTTATATATATACTAGGCAGTAGGTAATGCTCTTGAATATCTATTTCATGTATTTGAAAGTAATAAAAATATCAAATACACAAAGTAAAGCATGAGACAATTAGACAAAGTGATATTTTATTTGCACAATTGATTGTTAAATGCTTGGAAAGATGAGAGAAATCAAAAGAGAACAATGATGTCTTATTTGCACCTTTAAATTGGATAAAAAAAGAACATTGATATCTTGCACCTTTAAATTAGATGTTAAATGCGAGAAAAAATAAGATAAATTAAAATAAATAAATATGATAAAAAAAAGAGATAAAGAATGTAAAAAAATATTCAAAATTCATGAAATAGTTATAATTATATGAAAATCAGTTGTTAGCCTTTTAGTGTTTTTTCTTTTCTTTTATGATAAACTCTTACCTTACAGTGTGACTATAATTTCTATAGAACATTATAAGTTTACGTATAAAGTAATAAGTGATACCATTCCCTTTCGCGGGAATATCAATTTTTCTTGTCAATGTATAGTAGTAAATTTTTACTGTAGAAAATTGTTTTCTTTTAATGTTTGACAGAAGTAAAGGAATTTAGTGTGTTAAGTTGTTAGCAATTCTTCATTGACTACTGAAATTGGCCTAAAATATTTTTAATATAATTTTTTTTGTAAATTTTAATATAATTTTTATCCTCGTAATTATAAAAATTTATACGATAGTTAAATTTTCTATTTATATTTATTTGAGCTTATCAATTTTGTATAGTCAAATATTTTTTAAGATATCAATAAATTTAACATTATGGTTCATCACACTTGTAACTAGTGCAACTATTAACCTTAATTAAGATGAGATTTTAAAAAAAAATTAAGCTTTTATCATTATAATTTTTTACCTCAGTAACATTAAGCAATTGCCTTCCATAATTTAAAAATTATAAAAATATATTCAACAGGGTCCAATACTGTTAGCACATAATTGAATCTCTTAAATATATTGCTTCAGTATTTGGATTCTAGTTTTACTTGTATATAAGATAAAAAAAATTGTTGAAAACAAATTATTTTGATGATTTTACATTTAAAAAAATTAGTATCTAACTATTGATCAGTGATGTCAACCAAACCTTAATTACACATGGAAGAAACTTTAGATTGTATCTTTTTGTTGAAATTTTAGATTGTATCTTTTTGTTGGATACTTTCGTACAAAACCGGCTCTAAAAAACAAGAGATATCTAGTTTGTTTAAAAAATAAAATAAATTAACGTAATTAATCTTTTATTTTAAATTAGTTATCAATAGTTTGAAACATCGTATTTTAGTTTATAAATAAATTTGTTGTTTGCTTGGGAATCAAGGATCGACAATCCCAGCAGTTTATTGATCATATTCAAATTAACAAAAAATTAAGAATTTTTTTTTAAAGAATGCTTTTATTATAACATAATAATACATATATATAATTCAAGTAAATTATTTTTGTTTATATAAAGGTTTATATAAATTATCGAATATTATTTAAATTTTTATTGTTTCTTATCACATTAATTATCTATTTTTTAAAATAAAAATTATACAAACAAACAATATAAATACAATATTCAAGTGGAGAATGACCTTCAACATAAAACAACAACAGATATCATATCATGCAGACTTTGTGACTATGAATAATTGCAACACAATTTAATTAAATGAATTTCTAAAATATTATTTAAATTTTTTATTATTTTTCTGTCACGTATAATATAAATACAATTTTCAAAGAATGGTCTACAACATAAAAACATCAAATATTGTGTAGAATTTGTTTGTGATTTGTACTTGAGTGATTGTAAAGCAATCCAATTAAATCGATTTCTAGAATATTATTTAATTTTTTTTATTTTTTGTTACATTAATTATCTTTTATTTTTCTAAAAAGTTATAGAAAGATGTAATATAAATACAATTTCCAAGAATAACTTCCGAGATATTAGGTAGAACGTGTCATTGTACTGGTGATTGTAGTGCAATCTAATTAAATCAATCTTTAAAATATTTAAATTTTTATACCATTTTTTATCACATTAATTATCTCTTTTATTTTTAAAAAAAATCATACAAATGTATAATATAAATATAATTTTTAAATATAATATAAATACAATTTTTAAATAAAGAACAGTAGATATTATATAACGTTTGTGACCATACTAAAGTGATTACAGTGTAATTTAATTAAATTGATTTCTAAAATATTATTTAAATTTTTTATATTTTTTATCACACTAATTATATTTTTTATTTTTTAAAAAATTATATAATTGTATAATATAAATATAATTTCCAAGCAAAAAATGACCTTCAAAATAAAAACACAATAGATATTATGAAGAATTTGTAACTGAACTTAAGTGATTAAACTGAAATTTAATTAAATAAATTTCTAGAATGTTTTTAAATTTTTTATCATACTAATTATTTTTTTATAAAAAGTTATACAAATATACAATATAAATACAATTTTCAAGCTATTATGTAAGGGTTGTGACTGTACATAAATATTGCAGTTCGTGTATTCAAATTGATCTCTACATCAAATATTTTTTATTTTTTATTTTTTTAAATACAGTTTTAAATTATTTAATTAGATAATATAGTTATCTATACAAAAAGATAGCAGTATTGTAGTCTGAACTTATCAAAGAATTAAGATAAACTTGTTTACAGATAGGAGTGGTATCTTAACATAGTTATCTTCCGTTAGCGATGAGTTAGGAGATAAAAAAAATTTAGAATTGAAAACTAAATGAGATGGTTTAACAATTTCATTATAAATACCATAGCAAGTGTATTAATCTCAAAGTTACCAATCAAAGTTTTCATTAATTCTTCTTCAGCTTCGTATATTCGCAATGGCAGGAGGTATGATCGTGACTGGGTCCTTAGAAGCAAAAAATTATCCTGGCAAGCTCACATTAAGAGTGTTCATGACATGCTTGGTAGCTGCATTTGGAGGATTAATTTTTGGTTATGATCTTGGCATATCAGGTACTTTTCCAATTTTTGTGCTAATACATATTAATTTTAAGCACTTTTGAGTGATATAAGCAATGTTTTATTTGTTAATGTGACCTGAATATGTGTAGGTGGTGTGACTTCAATGGATCCATTTTTGAAGAAATTTTTTCCTGAGGTGTATGCAAAAGAACACAACATAAAGGCTTCAGATAGCCAATATTGCAAATTTGACAGCCAAATCTTAACATTGTTCACTTCTTCTCTGTATTTGGCTGCTCTTGTGGCCTCACTTTGTGCATCCACCATTACCAGACTCTTTGGAAGGCGTTTAACCATGATTTGTGGCGGTGTTCTTTTTCTTGCCGGTGCTGCTTTGAATGCTTTTGCTCAAAAAGTTTGGATGCTCATTGTTGGCCGCATGTTGCTTGGCTTCGGAATTGGGTGTGCCAATCAGGTGATTAACATTTCTTTTCCCTACAAAATATATGTATTTGGATAAAATAATTTTAAATTCTTAGATTACATGTCTTTAAAAAATGTGACCCTCTTTTTTAATATAGTTTAATTTGCTTTTTATCTGTCGTTCAGGTTAATTTTGAAATTTTTGAAATTTTGGAACTTTTTGTCAGTATTGTAGTAGGGAAAAGGTTGAATTGATGTAACATGTTTGTTGTTAACAGTCTGTGCCAATATATGTGTCCGAGGTTGCTCCCTACAAGTACAGAGGAGCACTGAATATGATGTTCCAATTGGCGATTACCATTGGGATATTTGTGGCCAATGTTCTAAAATATGTATTCTCCAAGATGGAGAATGGAGAAGGGTGGCGCTATAGTTTGGGTTTGGCTGCAGTTCCTGCAATAATGATCATTGTAGGTGCAATCTTTCTTCCTGATTCACCAAGTTCTTTGATTGAACGTGGTCTTGATGACAAGGCTAAGGAAGAGTTGATTAAAATCCGAGGAACCACTGACATTGAGGAAGAGTTTAAGGATCTTGTTGCGGCGAGTGAAGCCTCAAAAATGGTGAAGCACCCATGGGTCTCTTTGTTGAAGAAGCAATACAGGCCTCAACTTACCATGGCCATAGCTATTCCCTTCTTCCAACAACTCACAGGCATGAATGTCATCACATTTTATGCTCCTGTTCTATTCAAAACCATTGGTTTTGGTGCCACCGCTTCTCTCATGTCTGCAATGATTACTGGAGCTTGTAATGCACTAGCCACTCTTGTTTCAATTTTCACCGTAGACAAATTTGGAAGGCGTACTCTTTTTATAGAAGAGGGTACCCAAATGTTTATTTGTCAGGTACATCACCCAACTTTATTTTTCTTTTTTTCTTTTTTTAAAAATAATGTGTATTGGATTTGAGTCCTGTAAATTTATTGATTACACACATACACACTGTTGTTTTACTAATGCAGGTTGTGATAACAATTGCAATTGCATGCAAATTTGGAGTTGAGGGAAACCCAGGAATGTTGCCAAAGTGGTATGCTATTATTGTGGTTGTTGGGATTTGTGTATATGTGGCTGGATTTGCATGGTCTTGGGGACCTCTGGGGTGGTTGGTGCCCAGTGAGATTTTCCCACTTGAAGTAAGATCGGCTGCACAGAGTATTAATGTGTCAGTTAACATGATATTCACCTTTGCCATTGCTCAAATATTCACTACAATGCTCTGCCATATGAAGTTTGGACTGTTCATTTTCTTCGCTTTTTTTGTGGTTGTCATGAGCTTATTCATCTATAAGTTTCTTCCCGAAACTAAGGGAGTTCCTATTGAAGAAATGTCTCTTGTGTGGCAGAATCATTCTTACTGGACTAGATTTGTTAAACCTGCTGACGTCAAACCTCCCGCTCACTCCCAAGGGCTTCCAACTTCCTTGCTTTATGTCAATATTTCTAATTTCTATGTCTTGTAACTTATTTAATAGAAAAAGTGATAAGTTCGGGTGTAAAATTGTTACTAAAAGTATTTTTGATAAGTTCTAAACAATAGTTTTTTCCAATAATCCTATGAGGTATATAAGTTCTCTCAAGATTAAAAACATTAATTCTTGTTATCATTAAAACTGTCTAAAACTGTCTCCCTTCTTAAAGAGAGTTACATGAGGATTTATAATTAAAACTCTAAATGTTTAGTAGCCAACAAGACCACTAACATAATAAAATAAAAGTAAAAAATCTTAAAAAACATTTAATAACCTGTACGACCAAGTCTATTAACATAATAAATTAAATTTATGTTATTAATTATTAGAGTAAACATAAAGTTTTAATTTAAAATACAAATAAAAATAAGGATTGAGTTAGAATAAGTTAAATTTGATTTTTTTCTTCTAATTATTTATTTTGCACAGAATGAACTAGTTTTGTACTCTTTTTTTCTATATTTTGGATTGTCTTAAACATAGTTATAACTATTTGATTTAAGGTCTTTTTGACTTTTTTTTATCTTTGATCTTGTCATAGAACCTCGAAGCCTTTATAGGGGATCCACCTCCTTATCTCTCTCATTCTTTATCATTATTCCTTCTTGGTTCTCATAACTGTTTGTCCAATACAAAAGTGTGTGAAGATGAGAAACCATTTTAGAAGACTCCTCTTTGGAACAAATCCTAGGAGTTGCTTCACATACACCTCTTTTGTGAGATAACAACAGAGGAAAGCAAAGAGATTTCTTGATATCCAGTTAATGAACTGCTAGTGGCAAATGGCAACCCGTAAACCAAAGGAAAAAAAGAGCAAATAAAAACCATTTTTGCCATTGGCAAGGTGTCCCCATTACCTTGGTCATACTGCCAAAGTGGTGCGTATAGGGATGGAACATAGGGATGGAAGTAGGTCGAGTCGAGTTAAGCTTGGACTATTCAAGTCTGGCCTGTTTAAAAAGTTTGAGGCCTAAGTCTGAGTTTGTTACTTGTGAAAGACTTTTTGTTTTTTTTAAGGTCTGACCTAATTTAAAGTCTACAAGTCTATTTAAAAGTCTATATTCCAAAAAAGATTAATAAATAGACTTAAAACTTATATAAACAATTAAATAAAAATGCTTGCAAGCTTAAAACCTACAAGATAAAAAAGTCATTAAATAAGCCTAAAAAACACACACACACATATATATATATATATATATTATGTAAATAAATATATTAAAATAAACATTATACAAATAGAATATATTATAATAAATATAAATATATAATATATAAGAATAAATAGGCCCCTGAATAGGTTAAATAGATTTTTTTATAAGTCTAAGTCTGACTTGTTTATCTAGAAAGGTTCTTTAACAAGTCTGAGTCTACTTTAGTAAAAAAATCCATCGTTTTCTTCTTCTTCTTCATCATCTTTTTAAGTTGGTTGTTATTGTCTATTGGAGAAAAAATCATGTTTTATTTATGTGGAAAGTTAAATCATTGCTTGAAAAAAAATAAAAATGAAATGCTTGTACAATTGAAAATTACTCTTTTCTATGATTTGAAAATCAAGGTACTGCGATGGTAGTTTTTCAGTTTTTGATAGTTAAATTAAATTGAGATTAATTTCAACTTAGGATAATGTACACATTGCAATTAGAAATTGTCCTGCAATTTTCTAAGATTTGCAGGCCACTCGTTGAACTTGATGATGCTTTTTTGACAAGTTTTCATGAAAACAATTATTATTAACATGAATTTATTATACACATAAGGTCCTGTGAAGATGGATTTAAAAGATTTTAAATTCTTTTAAGATTAATTTGCATGATTTTAAAAAATTTAAAGACTAACGTGCATTATTAAAATGTTCGTTATTGATTGATCTATGAAAGTTCTCTGCACTCGTAGATTTTGTATATGACACGAGAAAATTTTTCAAAACAATAGAAGAATAATAAGAATGATACATATATAAATTGAGGAATAGTAAATTAGAATCTCAACTTTGAAACTTTAATTAAATGGATATAAAATTGCTTTATTTGCACCAACATTTATGTGTCATTTCTTGGTGATTGGACCACAAAAAAAAATTAAAATTCTAATTTTAATAAGATAACTTTAAATTGTATTTTTTAAAATTATTTCAAAAAAAATTTGTTTGATCTCTCTTCTTTCTTTCTAAAGAGTTAAAACAACGTCGGCTTGGATAAACATCCAAATCTATATTCAACTTAATCCTCTTTTCTTCCCTTCTAAAGAGTTAAAAGGATGAACATCCAAATCTATATTCAGCTTAATCCTAAAACAACATTATTTTAGATATAAAAAAAGTTAATCTAAAATTTTAATACAAAAATATCATAGTTTTAATTCAACAAAACATCCAACTTAATACTTAATATTACATATAAATATAATTTTTTTAAAAAAATAATAATAAAATTAATATAAATAATAAAGTTAAAAGTTAAATTTTTTTAACATTTTTAAATTAAATACTGATTTGCACAACTAAATAAATTATAAACAAATTTATCTTTTTATTTTGTTTATTTTACTAATAAATTTTTTCAAAAATTCATTTTATAGTACATATTCAAATACTTCGTCAAATTCCAACGAAGATAGAGACTAGGAAGATAAATTCCCCTTTAATATAGGTGTTACGCATGTATATAATTCCTAATCCCATTTTTCTTATAATTCTGCATTTAAACATGTTATAATATAAATTTGTATGTATCTAGGTTTATATTTAAA
Organism: Canavalia gladiata; assembly: GCA_037954105.1. Classification (NCBI taxonomy): domain Eukaryota; kingdom Viridiplantae; phylum Streptophyta; class Magnoliopsida; order Fabales; family Fabaceae; genus Canavalia; species Canavalia gladiata. The sequence goes on along the minus strand of CM075662.1, from coordinate 36,726,363 downwards.
ACTCTTCCAAATATCATTATATTTGGGAAAAAAGTACACTTTTAAAAATCATTGTTAGTTTAAGATATTTTTTTTATCACATGATAGATCACTTGATTATTTTTTTATAACAGTTATTGCTCATATACAATACGATTAAAAAACATATAAAAGAAAGTGTAAGTTCGCATCATTGATAGATGAGATTTAATTTTTTTTAAGAATCATATACCCACGTGATTGTTTGCATAAATAATTTAAAAAATAAAAAATTATATCTCCCACTCTTTATGGATGATGCTAGAATAAAAATAATATAAAAAAGTGTAACACGCTCGACAAGATCGGATCGACTCCGATTTTAAAAATAATTAAGGAGAATCAAGTCTTGCATCAGTTTTGAATGTGACAAAATTAAGAAAATTGTAAAAAAATAAAAAAAATAAGTAAGAATTACTTATGATTTATTTGAATAAATAGAAAATATAAAAAAATACAAAGGTAAGAAATAAATTTTTTGAAAGAATAAAAATATGATAAAAAAATTTCTTGAATTGTTTAATGTATAGAAAAAAGAGAAAAAAATAACATTAATAGTATAAATTAAAAAAATAAAATTTAACTTAAAATTTTAATTTTTATAATATTTTTATTAATATAATATTTATTTTTAAAAAATATTTAATAATTTTAGAATTTAAAATAAATAAAAATTTGTCCCTTTCCATTTTCATGATAATCATGTGGAGAAAAAATTTGTGTTAATCTTAATTGGATTCCTCTGTGTAAAGCAAACATAAATAAAAAATAAAAATAAACTCTATCCAATTTTAGAAAATAAATTCTTTCCTCTCATTTTCCACAAATCAATCAAAGGATTAGAGAAGATGCTAAACCAGGTTTCATCAAAGTTTTGACTTTTGACAAATTAAAAGATAAGATAATAGGAACCATTATGTGAGATAATGGAAAATTTATAAAAATAAGATTAACTTATATTTGTATAATAAATCTTTTTTTGTCAAAATATTTTCATTAATAATTATAGTTTGTAATTAATTATTGTTAACACAGATAATTAATATTATAGAAAAATATGATTAACTGTTTGATATAAATAATAAATAAAAATATAACCATTAATTGATTAATAAATGTATGATAATAAATTATTTATATGATTAATTAATTATGTGTGACTTAAATTATTTATGTAATTAATTATATAAAAACATAATTAATTAATAATTATAATTAATTATTATCAATACAATTAATTAATTATAATATAAAATTAATGGATTAAAAAACAAGATCTACTCAGAATAATCATTCTAATTTTATTGAAAAAGAGATACCTTGTATAAAATTTGAGAACCCTTGGCGTTCCATTTCTCATTTTTTTTTCTTTTGATAAATTTTAGTTCTACTTTGATGGATACTTTTTAAAGAGCATTGTATATTTTAGAATATAATTATCTTTTAAGTGAGATTATTTTTTTAGAAAAATTTCAATAAAATTTAATTAAGATTTTATCAATTATAATACATGATATTTAAAGAAAAAGTAATGATATTTTTTAAAAATTTTAAGACATCTAATTTTTTATTAAATAAAATTTATTTTTATTTTTAAAATAAATTTTTTTTATATTATTAACTGATTAATATTTATGGTAAATATATTTTTAAAATAATTACTATAAAAATAAATAATTTTTAATAATATAATTTTTTAAATATAAATTATTAAAATTTATTAACAAAATATTATACTTTATGAAATACATTATTAACAAAATATTATACTTTATTTTTTTAAAAATATTGATTAAGTATTAGAAGTACTCAAAAAACCAAAAATTAAAATAAAATACAACATCTGTAAATATATTAAAAGTAAGAAATTGAATATATAAAAAATATCTCAGCACTCTTCTAATTACTTTCAGAAGCCGTGAACAAGGAAATAATTGGTGGAGCATCATCTTTGGGTGATATATACTTGCATTTTCAAAATGGGACGGTTATTGAATTGGTTTTTCTTTTTTTTTAAATGTAAAAAAATACAAGATTCAAACATAGGATTGTGATTGTAAAATCATTCTAATTTCTTATCAGATTCTAGTAACTTATTGAAATTAGATAAAATGTTAATTTAAAATTTAATAATTTAATTATAATTAAATTGATATTGATTAAATATTATTTTAAAATATTTATAATATAATATATTATAAACATATAAATATATATAATACATTAATATTATAATTTTCTAATTAAAAATTAAAAACATTATTTTAAAATTTTAAAATTAAGTTATATACACATGATTAATAAAATATAATATAATTTTAGTTTTTTAAAAATAATTAAATTGTTGATTTTTAAAATGATTTGGAGAAATGTTCCGGATACTGATTTGGTCAAATTTTTACAATTATATCTCCAACTTTCAGTGTTTGATATCACATATTTTTTTTATGAATTTGCTTCATTTATTTATTTCAATAACTTCTAAATTTGGTGTCAAATTTATTTTTTAACTGGGTCAGTCCAATCTCACCAGGCGTTCGTTACACATTATTTTAAATTTTTTTTTTCCTAAATTGCTCACAAAAGGTGTAAGATATAATTTTTTAAAAATTATGTGCACAGATAATTATGTAGGCGTTAACTTGTCGAAAGACTTTAAAATTTCATCCATTAATGACGTGAGACATGTATTTTGTTTTTAAAAATCTTATATTATATTGTATATACATAATAAATTTTTATATTAAAATAATTGAATAGTTTATTGTATACTAAAAAATATTTTAAAATGGTAAATACTTTTTTGTGGAAAGCCTCCAATAAGTACAAAAGCCTGGGTAGATATTATTATGATTGTTCTCATCTCATGTATTTTATCATGAATCCTTATTTTGAATTACATGAACCCTAATTTTACTTCATATCAAATCTGATAATATTGGGGTCGTTTTTTTTATTTATTATTGCTGTCTGAATTCTAGACGGTATAAGTTAAGTCAATGACTTAAACATGTTGAAAATTAGAATTCTCAAGAAAAATAAAATAGAAATGGACGATAAGATCATTTTGTACGATCATTCATATTTATATGCTAAAATCTCGTAAATAATTGTATCACTACCAAAATTTGGTGTTTAATCACAGAAATTTTCCCCCACTTTATTAGCGTTATTATCATTTTTCTCTTTATTATCATTGTTAGTGATTATTTATTTATGTACTATTATATATATATATATATATATATATCATTAAAAATTGATGGTTATTCCATTATATAAAATTGACGTATTATACGTAAATTAAATATTAGTTTACCAATAACGTAAACGTTTGAATGTTATATTAATAATTTAATTTTTATTAAACAAAACTTACACTAACACAATTTCCTAATGCCTAGTATTTTTTTTATTTAAAAAAGCAAAACCTAATTCCTAATATTTTTTTCTATTGAGAAACAATTTTCTTTCTAATGTATCAATATCAATACCCGCTTGTTCAATACATAATAAGATCATGATTTAAAAAAACTAATACATACGTAATTAGGGATGAAAACTTTACATAATATAATTAACTGAAAAACATCATTTTCATAAATTTAAAAAAGAATATGTAGCTAAACAACATACAATGTATCAAGTAAATAAAGCTATCTAAAGAAGACACGAGATGTAAAGTAATACAATAGCAACTTATTACATTTAATAGTAAACTAAACAAATTAACAGCTAAGCTTAATGTTTTTTGCTTAGGGTGGATCCTACCCATGGCTGGTTGTTTCTTGAACTTAAAATCGTAACAAGCTTTAAACAACCAGGTTTATTTCCACCATCAAATTTATTTATTGCCCACAAATTACCCAATAAACTACACAAGTTAATAAATTTTGACTCACCATTATTCTAACTCTTCCTATTTGGCAGTGTAGGGATGCTTTGTTCGTTCCTAAAGAAATTGCCAGGATCAACCTTGGTCTTGATTTGAACCAACCTATTGAAGTTATTAACAAAATACTCAAGTCCATAAACCTTCCCTTCAGAGTAACTGTTCTTACCATTGTGGTTAATTCCCAAATCAAGATCCTTGTAATTGAAAAAAGCCTGTCTTGGGTTGTTGGTGACAAAAGGAGTCATGTACTTATGAAGTACTCTTGTCAAGTTTATGTAGTGATCTGCCAACTGTTTCCCTGGCTCATTCCAATTTGCTTGGTATTGAACCTTCCAAAGGATTCCAGCTCTATGAGGGAAAGGAGTTGCTGTTGAGGGAATCTCAGCCATTCTTCCACCATAAGGATTGAAATAAAGTATTGTATCCACCAGCTCAATCATCTTGTTCCAAATCCCTTCCAAACCCTTTTTGGAAATTGGTTTGATTACATAGTCAGATTTTCTTTTCAAGTAGTTGAGTGATTGTGGTTGTCTATCAAGCAAAATCTCAACCGGTGCTGTAATGTTGATGTTTGTCCAAAACAGAACAGAACGAAGCCAACTTGTTTCATTGCAATCAGATTGCTTCAAACCCAATTGAGGGAACTTGTCATTCAAGAGAGAAACAAGAGTTTTGGAGTCACCAAGGAAGAGAGCTATGAAGGTAGCTCTCACAGTCTTTGTTCCATTTTGTGTCCCATTTACAACATCCAAAATGAGCCTAATGAAAAGGTCATTGTCAATAGTAGGTGCAATATTCTGCCAATTATAAACTATGTCTGTGGCATTTTGCTCAAGGGTCCTCCGGACCTGGAAAACAGTGACTGTCTCAGGAACTTTAACTAGCTTTATTTTGTAAGCAAGAACCACACCAAAGCTAGCTCCACCACCACCTCTTATGGCCCAAAATAGATCTTCACCCATTGATTTTCTATCAAGCAATCTACCTTGAACATCAATCATTTGTGCATCAATAACATTATCCACTGATAGACCATATTTTCTCATCATATTGCCATAGCCACCACCACTTATGTGACCTCCTACACCAACAGTGGGACAAACCCCTGCAGGGAATCCATGAGTTTTACTCTTCTCAGCAATTCTATAATAAACTTCACCAAGTGTTGCACCAGCTTGGACCCAAGCGGTTTCATTTTTTATGTCAACATCAATGGATCTGAGATTGAACATATCAAGGATGAAGAATGGGACTAAAGCCACATAAGACACCCCTTCATAATCATGACCTCCACTTCTGATTTTCATTTGCAAGTTGTGCTTTTGAGCACAAATTATGGCTGCTTGTACATGTGATACATGCAATGCGGTTATTATAAGGAATGGTTTACGGGTTGTGGAGGTGTTGAAACGAAGGTTTCTAATGTAAGCTTCCAACACCGAAGAAAATGAGTTGTTGTTTGGTGTGAAAATTGCTGAAGTTATTGGGTGAGAAGGCTCTGAATGGTTTACAAGGCAATGAACAAAAGTGTTGTGTGCTGAATTAGCAGCTGAAACTGACCATGTAAGAGAAAGTAACACAACAATTGGAAACAATGATATTTGTATTTTGTTATGAGAAAGGATTCCCATTTTTGCTGATTATTATGATGGTGTTGGTTACAAAGAAAAGAGGATTTTTAGTGAGTCTATTGGGTTCGATGTGTTTTGGATTTTATAAGGATGGTTTGGACGCGCAAATTGTTTAAGAATGAATGAGAAGATGGTTTAGGTTACCTCCCTAATTGACCAAAGAATTTTCAGAAAAACGAAATAGATAACGTAACTCAATCATTCTTTGACCTTGCAAAAATATGATTGTCAACATTTTTATTTTTCACAAAATCAAAGATGTGACAATTGAAGCACGTAATTATATTTTTATATTTCACCAATCAAGTAGTTATCTCTTCGTCCAGTTGGCTTTTGGCGCAGGGATTTCTGGTGCTGAATCCATATAGCACAGGTTGACTCATTGAGCTCTCCACTTTCGTATTATTTCACTTATTTCCAATCCCAATGTGTTAATTAGAATTTTAGTTTACACCATTTTTTTTCACAACTATGATTTTGTTACATATTAAGAATGTCACTGCATGTTTAATATTCATATTTTTCTTTCTCCTTATTAATTTCTATTGGATTACATTATTTAAGTATAGAACATAAATTATATTAACATTTTTAAAGATTTATCCAAAATCATTCATTACCTTTCAATTTTTTTTATATTATTTACATCTTTTATACATATAATATCATAAAAAAATAAAGAAAATTTTATATAGTTGTATAATTAAAATTAATGTGTGGTGTTATATTTTTATATAAATTAAGAAAAATTATACAATATTAAAATTAGAAAAGAATGTAATTTTTTTTATAAATCTTAAGGACAGTAAATGTAATTCTCTTTTATTATATTTGTTTTCTTTATTTTTTCAATCAAATTATTTATATCGAACGAATATCTATCTCATCTTTAGTTTTAAAATATATATATAACAATTTGTAATTTTTCTTCCTTTATTTTGTTTACACCATATATATATATATATATATATATCCTTTGTTCTTTTTTCCTTTTCTATTTATATCACCATCTCATCACTTTCATAAATTACATGGGTGTAAATGTGTTTATAAAAGTAACTAGTATGAAACACTCGTTTTTCTTTTACAATATAAGTTGATGACTAAACTAATTATAATTTTATGGCGATATTATAATTAGTTAATTTTACTATTTGTATAAGTTTATAAAAAAAATTGATTTTAAAATTAGATAAACAGTGATATGTTTTCTAGTGATTCTGTATAGAGTAGAAGTTATGTTTTATGTGGTTACAGTTGTAAAAGCATTTTTTATTCCAAATTAAAGTTATAATTTCAGTTTTTTTACTCGAAGTAGCTTCTCAGAATGATTAATTTTTTGTCATATTCTAATTTTTAATAACTTAAACACTTCAAAAAAAATTTAAAAGTGTTTCTTTTCAAAATAGAAATAAATTTAAAAAGAAACCCAAAACAAACGGTCTCTTAATGTGATGCATAATTTAGTTTATATTTATAAAATTTTAGTAAGAGAAATTGTTTCCCGTCCTTGATTTTAGTTCCACATCATTTTTTTATTTCTCATCATTATGCACGTTAGAGGTTAAGTCCGTCCAATTAATTGAACTTTTTGTTAATTTTTTTTTCGTTAGCACTAGAGCTTACAATAATTAAGAAGCAATCACCTAGGCATCTACGTTTATATTATATATAATTGTGAATAGAAATGTACGTAAAGTATATAGCATCTAAAAGCCAAGTTAAATTCTCACTCATTTTTTAAAGAGAGTAATAAAGGCCACTGACTTATTGTTTTATATATCACTATGCTCGGTTGAGATTTAGATGATTTATTATTTTCATCGTACACCTAAAAAACTAATTATTTTAGTCTACAAAAAAACCTTACTGTTCTAGTTTTACGCAAATGATTCAACATGCATATCAACCATTTCAAAGATGGGTATACGATAATTTAAACTAAATTTAAAAAAGAGAGACATTCATTATTCCGGTCATTTATGTATTGCTTAGTTCGATGAAGATAAAAAAAAAAGGAAAGAAGAAGAAAAAAATTTAATTTTTATATTTAATTTAGAAAAGGAGAAGAAAGATTTTAAAATAATTTCATTTTTATTTCAAATTTAAAATAATATTTAGTTAAAATATATTTTATCTTTGAATCTTTGCACTTTCAAAAATAAATCAAAACTTGATTAAAAAAATTTACTTCTTTTTTAAAAAGGTTAAATTAAACAAGATAACTTCAAAAATATTTTTCTCCTACCCTTTTCTCCCCCTCTCCTTCATTTTCATCCAACCTATATGTTAGTGTGTCAACACTGAAATATTACTTAAAGTATCTTTTTATTTTTGAGAGCTTCACAATTATAAGTTAATTTTAGTTTATCTGAATAGTTAGATTCTTTTTAATTACCTCTTTGATACATTTTTTTCTTCTAATATATAAGAGCTTGTTAAGAATTTTACTCAAACTAATTCTTAATTCCACAATATATATTTTATTAAAATAAATATTATGCTTCACACCAAAGGAAGGGAAAATATAATTTTATAGTCATTCAACAACGTGAGAAGTGCCGTGTAAGTGTTGGCAATAAATAATGCATGGGAAGTGATGGCTATATATGATGCCGATAATGAAGATAGATACGAGTAGTCATATGACGATAATAAAATAAACAACAGTAAACAACGATTCAAACCAATTATAATTAAATAAATTAAACTAAATATTTATTTGAGAAAAAAGAAGTTGTTAACTTAAGATAGGACGTATATTAATGTAATTATTTTTATATTTTATAGACGACTGACTTTTATGAAGACTCAAACTTCAAATGAAAGTAAATTTGGGAGCCGATATTGATACTATATATTTCTTTATATGATATTGATGAAGGTAGGTTTTTTTTGTTTTTGCATATTTCTTAAATTATTATTTTTATATTATGTTTATATATGTAATGGTGGGTGAAAAATGGATAAAACAATATGATATGGAATGAAATGACGACATAAGATGAAATAAAGTCTTCGTACTATTTACGACCAAAAGAAATATTCATTCTATTGTTTATTAGTAAAATAGAAAAAAATACATTTGGTGATTTAAAATTTGAATAAAATGAAAAAATTATAAATAATAAATTAATTTGATCTCATCTAAATTAATGAAGAATGAAATGAAAACATTTAATAAATTATAATAGTATAAATTTTACTCATTTTATTCTATTTTATTTCATTTTTTCAATTACCCTTTTTTTTAATGAATCCAAACAGAACAACTTTTTTTTTCTATCAATCCAACTTTGATAACTAAATATATATTATTTAAGTAGGAAACATACATTCTTCATCAAAAATTAAATTTTCAAAAAGTATTATATATGGGCACCAATTATGCAATTAGCACTGGGAAATAATATATATACAGAAGATTGCCAATGGGAAATCTCACAAGACCGGAAAAAAAAAAATAAAAGTCCACATCAACCACATCTATATTGATAATGGCTTAAAAACCAATACATAGTGGTTTAGAACTGAAAATTTGTCAAACACAATTACTTAAACGGAATCATATCCACCTACACGGAAGAAGCCATTATCCACTACTAAAAACCAAAAAACTCATCAGAGCAAAAAGTTGATGTGTTCCATTATTCAAGTTTCTTACCTGTATTTTTTACATGGAACAACAACTATTTCTACAGATAACGGTGCCCAAATATAAACTTGTAATAACTTTTTGACATCTACTGCAATGAAAGAATAAAAGCCGCAGTTACATCGATAATGCTCACTTCTGGCCTTCCGCAATGAATGGAGCAGATCAATAAGCCACATGCACAAATACTTTATACAAAATAAACTAAGTCACATGTGCATGAAATTAATTTACTGAGAAAAAGAAAATTTAAATCCCTATACATTTCAGAAGAGAGTAGTTTTTATAACATTAAGATTTTTTATATGTTGACTCTTTTATTTAAAATTTTAACTAATTTTTTAAAATTATTTCTTTCAATCATTTTAAAATTTTAATTTTTTCTTTAAATTTATAATTAAATAATAGGTATTTATTATATTTTAAATAATATATTATTCGTTAAAATATAATTTTAGATGATAAAATTTTAATTTTACAGTTAAATTATAATAAACTTTATGTTTGATAAAAATTGTTAAAAGAATCATTTAACTAATTTTAACACTTGATATTATTTTACCCTACTCATGTATGTGTTTGTATATAATGAAAAGTTTTCTCGTTTCATTCAACAGTAACATACATCTCGAATCATCTAACTTTTTGATTTTATGACAGTTAATTGTTATATACATAATTTAAGATGATTAAAATCATCACAAAATTAAAAAAAAAAGATAATTTCATGAATGGGATCTTGTTAAGCAAAGAGTATTCTCACTTAATTATTGGTCATTTAATTTAATATACACGTTTTATAAAAAAAAATTATATATGTTAGAGAACTTAATTTCTGTTTATTATTTATGATTATCGTATGCATATGTTGATTTTAAAATTATTATATATATATATATATATATATATATATAGCTTGGCTTAACCAAGACATTTATTGAATAAATTATATCAATGTATTTTTTAAAAAATAATCTATCTAATTAAATGATTAAATTTTAAGTTATTCAAAAAAGCTTACATTTAATAAACTAACATACTATATAAAATATAAATAATATAATACTAACATTATTATATATTCACCTTTTATTATAATATCTTAAAACCATATATTTATTAATTTATTCAAAATCTTAAACATGTTAGTTTAGGAGATGTTTAGAAAAGTTTATATATGATTCATATAATTTTTTTAGTTTATTTTTATAAACTTGTTGATATAATTTATTAAAATAAATTTTAAAATTTATTTTTAAAAAATTTTATGATTAAAATATATGATGTGAATTCTCGTTCATCATGCTTATTAACTTGTTGGAGAATTACATTTATATTTTCTAAAATTTATCAAAATATAATTGGATATTTTTATTTTTTTTATTTAAAAAAATACTCTTAATTAATTGATGCATATATTAAATGAATAGCATCTTATATATTAACAAATTTATTGTCACACATCAATATTAATATATTTTATTTTTTAAAATTATCCATTTTTTTCTTTATAGTTAAAAAGTGTAAATTCTGATGATATATACAGAATTAATTATCCATTATTTTAATTATATTTATCAATCAAACATAGTTTTAAATAAAAGTATGAGTATAATTGTAATGGACAAATAATAAGAAGGTATTTTATATTATCATCCTTAAAAATTATTAACTTTTATAATAATTATTTTAAAAATTATACCTATCTTAAATTTTAATTAATTAAAAATATAATGGTATATCAAAGTTAAATTTTTAAAATATCAAAATGGTAATCTAGATTTAGAGATGGAAGTAAACAAAGCTATTCGACAAGCCTATACGGCTAGACTCGTTTAAAGCCTAATTAGATTCGTCTCGTTTAATAAATATATAGGTCTTTTTAGATAAACAAGTCAGATCTAAACTTATAAAAAAGTCTATTTAACCTATTTAGGGGTCTATTTATATTTATTTTATATTTTATTTACATAATATTAACATATATATGTTTTAAGCTTATTTAATGGTCTTTTTATCTTATAAGCTTTAAGTTTGCAAGTTTTTTTAATTAATTATTTATATAGACTTTAAATTTATTTATTGACTTTTTTTGTAATGTAGACTTTTAAACAGACTTGCATGTCTTGTAGGCTTTAAATCAGGTCAGCCCTTGACAAAAAAAAAAAAAAACTTTAACAGGTAACATGCCCAGACTCAAGAGTCAAGCCTCAAAATTTTTAAATAGATCAGACTTAAACATTAAAAGATTAACTTGGCTCGATTTACTTTCATCCCATTCTAAAATAATGAGTTATCTTCACGTAGATTGTTGTACCAATGTAAATTTTACAATTTTTAATAATAATAATAATATTATTATTAGTTTGTATATTATCATCATTCAATCTAATTTAAATTCTGTTTAAGTTTTGCAAATTTTTTATATTTAAAATTTTGTTGTTATAATATGTTTTTATCTTTAAATTCATATAATTATTCAATTATAATATTTAAATTAGTTTAATCATATCTTTAAAAGGTGTTTAATAAGAGAATTTGTTTTATATTTTCCATAAAGTGTAACTTAAGAATGTTAAATTTTTATTTTTGGTAGAAATATTAAAATTATTTCCAAAAATCTAACACTTCCATCTATTTTTTAAACTATTTTTCCCAACAAGATTTTCCTATTAAAGAAAACAGAAATTTAAAATTCTCATTAAAGAAGAAATTTTTTATAATATAAAAATATAATTATGTCTCTCATTTTCAATGTTTTCAAACCTAAGCCTAATTTATGTTTGCTTTCTATTATGTCATCCATCAAGATTGCTACATTGTTCGGTTCTATTAAGGAAAACTCCATATGACATAAATCTTTGAACAAAAATATCGAAAATTGGAAGCATTCTTTGCTTCAAAATGCACCAAACTATGTTCTGATACTGGAGAAAACTAAGAATCATGAAACTTAACCATAAACAGTGGTTTTGCGAAACCCTAAAGCATGTGGTCTCGTAGCATCATTTAGTTGTCCTGTAGCCACCTAGTATGTTGTTGTGGTCCAGTAGCATCATTTAGTGGTTTTGCAAACCTGAATGGTCATTCAGTGGTTTTGGGAAACAGTTGCACTATCTTCTATTTGTATGCGTGAAATTTTTTTTTCTATCATCATGAGGGTAGAACAAAAATTATATTTAGACAAAGTGTATTTTAGAAAGGGTTATTTCATAGGAAGAATTAACATTTCAAGAAAGATTATATTTAAATCAAACATGAGATAAAAACATATCCACAAAACTTGTATGACATTCTCAAGAATAATTTTCATAAAAAATGATTCTAGAAAAAATAATTTTTATAAATGAAAAAGGATGCTGTATATTTAACATAGTGTTCTCTCTTAAAAAGATTCTGTATGTCACAGTGTACCCTCATGTTGTTCTCTTAAAAAAAAAACTGGCAAAATATACCTCAAAGATTGGATCTAGCATACTTTCTGTTTTTTGGTCAACACCTTTTTTTTCAGTCGAATTTTGGTCAACTTTTAAGCATACCTTAGCATGCAAAGTAGTGGACGTCTAGCATTCAGCCCAATAAAACTATGGCCCAGTAAAAAGCGCATTACACATCATTATAATCACGTGGTGAAGGAATTTTTTTTTCAATCCTTCCAAATTTTTTTTCTTAAAATAATAACAATCACTTTTATATTATTAATTTTAAATATATTTTTTAAATTTAAAATAAAAATTATCAAATAGAATATTTCAATACAAAAAGGTAAGATGATGTTTAATTTAAAAAATAATTTCTATTTTTATTTATTTATAAACATATCATATTATTTTTATTTTGTTTTCTTTTATCAAAATTTTATCTAAGAGACAATAAAAATAGAAAATAATTTTTATTTTTTATTTTCTATGCAAAATTTTAAAAATAAAAAATAAGATAATATTTTTATAAATAAAAATAAAAAATATTTTCACACACGAATATTTCAAAAACTATGAAGATTTACTCGTGTGGAAGGGAACCTCAAAACCTAACCAACCGGCCATCTAATAATAAAAATCCTTTTTCCTCTTTCAAACTAAGGATGTATAGACTTTAGAGAATCATCATCTTCACATTTGAGCACCCACAGATTGACTTAGGCCTTAAACTCTTGGGGTCTGTAGAAGAGTTGTCTGAACAATTAGATAGGTTCCTATTTCAATTATTTCAAATGCGTGGAATTCACAAACAAGTTAACAAAAAGGAAAATGTTTTTGCTTGCTATAGCTAGTGTAGAGAAAGGGACTAATCATAGCGATAAGGATTCAATCATATATCATTATTTTAGTTATTTTGGTATGTATATCTTATTATTTTACCTCGTCCATCACAATCTGATTTGACAATCAAATTCAAATTATCTGGCGGAATTTCAGAAAATGCTTCAATTTTCGTGGTCAACTCATTTATCTCAGCTGTAATCTATTCATTAGTTTTGAACAATTTAATCTTTTGATATGTATTGAAAATATTTTGAGTATGCAGACATATGGTACATGTTAGAATTGGTCAGAGGTACTGGAACTAATCCGTTATTTGTTTACGCCTTTTGTGGTGGTGGTGGGGAAGTGATCGTTATTAATTAGGTAGTTAAGTTGACTTAATTAAACACGCAAAACAACGGTATTTTCTTAATAGGATTGTATATTGTATTTGTATGCAATTTGTTCTATATATTTGACATTCGATGTATTATATTCTACCCATGCATGCTCGCATTTTATGGCTATCTTTTGAATATTCAACAGTTTGATTTCAGAATGATGGATGCTATGACGTTATTTTATATTGATGCTTTATCGGATATCTTTTTAAGTTTGGAGTGCCGAATCCTTACCATTGTATGGATGCCACGTCTCCGATATTATTTAATATGATTAATAGTAAATCTTTATATATATATATGTTTAGTATTAATAGGAGTATAAAATAATAAATATTTACACTTTGTTTTATATGAATTATTAATATTTATATTAGTTTTTTTATATTTTAGTTAGGTTATTTTTAATTATCTGGTAAGTTAAGTTTTAACTATAATGGTTAGTTAAAACCCTTTGTGTACTGTACTAAATGTTTTCACCAAAATGTTTTTCAGCATTCTTTAGTGTGTTGTACAAAAAGCCAATTGAAAAAGTAAACGCACCTACCAAAACACTTGATGAACTCCGTTGGCTAATTTTTTAACAGCAAATGAACTTTTTGTTTAATGAAGAGCATATGAATTTCGTAGTTGAACTGTGTTGATAGCAAACGAGAACCATCTTACCATTAATATGCTTATGAACAAAGTTGCTGAATAGATGGAAAATGTTTATGGAAGAGAAAATTCTATGAAATAAAATTAGAGATAACCATAATTTTTAAAAGGTAATCATCGTGATTAAAAGTTATTTGTAGATAAGTAATTTTTTTAAAAAAATTATTTATAGAAAAAAACCTATATATAAATACAATTTTTTTATTTTTATTAACAAAATTATATATTATAATATTTTGTTGAGTATATTAAATAAAACCTAACACGTGATATATGTATAATAGTTAGGGTTTAGTTCTTCCTGATATAGAAAATATTGAAAAAAAAATCGTATAATGATTAGAGTTTAATACTGCTTGATATAAAAAATATCGAAAAAAAATATTTTATATTATATTAAAAATATATATTAATAATATATTTTTTTAACATGCATGTAACATATTTATATGATTAATCTATTTTTAAAAAGAAAAAATATTTATATATGATCATTATATTTTAAATTTATAAATAAATATATACTCTTTCTTAATAAAAATAGTTCCAATCTTTAATTATTTTATGCAATTTCTACTTTTAAAAGCTATTTTTCGTAAAATGGTTACACTGATCTATAATGTGTAATTAAAAGTATTGAATATTAATAAAAATAAAAAAATGTTGAAAATATATATTTTACAGAAACTTTTTACTTAAAACGCTCTAAAATGTATACAATTTTATAGCATGTAAAATACTAAATGTTATAAAATGTATTAATCTTTATACCACTTTTACGATGAAACGTTTTAAAAATATGTTATTTTTCTTCGTTTGTAAAATAGGCTATATGTTTTTTTACAATATTTTATTTTTAAAACGCTATAAACCGTACTGAAAATTATACTTTTTATAATATTTTTAAAAGGAATCACTTTAAAATAATTAATCTTGTACAGTATTTTTAAAATAATTTAATATACTAATTTATTTATTGTAACGTATAAATATATAGCATTTAAAAATAGTGTAAAATAATTTAAAATATTATAAATATAATTTTTAGATAATAAAATAATATAAAAATAGTTATCTCTCAATGTTATCAAAATTAAAAAATATGAATTGCTTCAAGGAAGTTCCTGAAAAATAAATAATGAAAATTTAATGTAGTGTACAAAATTTTCAGTCATAACATACTACGAAAATTGGTAAGTCATGTATACGACCAAGTAACAAATAAAAGTCTTTAATTGTTAATATATACAACAAAGAATGATAAAATTAAGAGGCATATTACTGTGAAAAATCATAATGAGAGCAACATTAATCATTATCAAGCAATTATATAATGCACCCTAAGTATATAATAAAAATATAACATGTAATAAAATTAATGAAACATATTAATATATAAAAAGGTTAAAATATTTGGTACTTGTAAAAGATATATTTTAGACATATCTAAATATCATCAAACTTTTAAATACATTAATTTAAACTATATTAATCATTAATAATATATATGAAAAAAAATATTAGCTCTTATTACTTAAGATTTATTAGTGTAACTTCAACAAAACTGATATTCTTTGCGACATTTGCTTTTTATGCATTAGTGAGCATATAATTTCCCATGCAAATAGATTACAAGGATTAATTCTAAAAGATAATACAATAACCTTAAATTATTGTGACTAATAGAAATATTACTTTGATGAATGCGGTGAAAATTATTTTTTAAGTTCAATTTATTTATGTATCAATTTCATATTATAAAAAATGGAAAAGTTAAATACAAGTTGTTAATATTTTTAAATATAAAATAAGACTTAATGATAGATGCATGAGGGGATGAAAAAAGGAAATCAACCTTAAAAATGATCAACCAAATAGGCGCACACAATATCGTTGGACATTACATGTGAGAAAAGGGTAAAGATTACAGAGGTAAATGTAAACTAAGGATGAGATATTATTCAATATAATTAACATCTCTCCACAAAATAAGTGAAAAGTATCGGAAAAAATATTTGTATTCAGCACGTTAATTTATATTCAGTTATACCTGATATAAATGGTGTAATATTTTTTTAAGAGATTTTCAGTCATTAAATAAAAAGTGTACAGATAAATTTTCTATTTTTATATCTGAGAATGAGGATTATAAAAAAGTATACCTATCTTAAACCACACAAAACTATACAACAACCCCTTTTTTACCATGCAGCAGTAATACTCCAACAAGGATACCAATTCAAAAGTCATTACCAATATATACGTACTCATTAAGTATTTTGAAGTGCACAACCCACCTCCTGCCAGTGATCATCATGCATCAATCTAAAATGCACATCACTTTGTTGGGCAGCAACACCTTTTCCCTGTTTTGGTGTACATTTTAAAGAATACTTATTATACAAATAAAACAACTATAAATATATAAACAATAAAAATAAGTGGAACACATAAATATTAATAAAACACACTTTAAATTATTTTGGAATTGTAGTTTTTTTTTTTCATTCCAAAGATATTATTTTAGAATAAAATGACACTAAATTTTAAAATTGATTTCAGAAATCAACTTCATTGCATTTCATAATTATATTTTTGAATTGAAAAAACCTACAATTCAAAATCTTATTTTTGAAACATTTTTTATTCCAGTAAAAAATCATTTCATAGTTTAAGTTCTAGAATATTAATATTTAAAGCGATTTGAACTTGAAATTTAAAAACACGATTTTATGAATTTTATAAAATTGTATTTTGAAACTTAAATTTTGAAAGGTTGAAAATAATCCCACTCCAAACTTAGCGAAGAAGAAGGAGGATGTTACTTGTGAGGAGAAAGAGAGATCAAGTGTGAGGGAGAGAGATGCAAAGAAGAAGAGATGAAGAGAGTGTAAGAGTGAGGGATGCCCTAATTTTTTTTATTATAGATTTTATATATATATATATATATATATATATATATATATATATATATATATATATATGACAGGGTGGTGTCTTTAGTAAAACTGAAAGTATAAAAAAGCCTAGACCACAACTTAAGGTAACGTTAACAATGAGAAAAAATTATTTTTTATTTTTACTATTTTTTTATAAAATTTTAAAAATAAAAAATAAAAAAACATTTTTGCATACCAAATACTATTTTTATCTCAAAACATTTTAAATAGATCATTTTTTAACTCAAACCAACTTACATGGATGGGTTGGATTAACTAAATTTATGCATATTCTTTTAAAAGCTAATGTAATGAATGAGTCTATATATATGCTAATAATTCTAAGTCAAGTGAACGATATTATTGTCTCATTTAGTAGTCCTAAAGTTCTTATTATTGTTTTCAATTCCATAAGAGTAAATAAGTACTTTGGTTTCTAAAAGATTAGTTATTAATTATATTAGTTCCTAAAAAATAAAAATGACCGTTTTAATCTTTTAAAAATAATTAATTAACTATTTGTCTTTTAAGGGTAAGAAAAATTGATTATTTTAAAATAATTTTTTTTACTTTTTATGAATAGTAATGATAATTTTTACCTTTTTTAAAATATAATTTAATAGATGTCTAATTTTTTAGAAATTTAATTGAGTTTTTACTCTTCCCATGGCAAATAAATAAATACATGTATACGATTATACTATAAATAGTTTTATCATTCGCTTCTTGTGATTTTATACATGTTTTGTGTAGTAATTTTGAGTTTTGATCTTTGACCAAATATCTCTATAAACATAATTAGGAGACTAACTCTTGTCTAAGCAGTGGCGCTAATGTAAAACCCTCTCCTTAATAGAGACTTCAGGATTTGAACTGCTAGCATTACAATTATAGTATGCTTAAGATGACGAGTCATTTCAACTATGGTTAATCAATGTTGAGTTTAACAATTAAATGTTACGTCAAATTTGCCCTTGTACGTGTAATCAACTATGATTTTGGTGCGCTTGTACATGTAATTTGCCCTTGTGAGTCAAGGTTTGATCTCTCAAATATTGTTTCCCTTCTCAACCATTTTTCTTTTTTCTTTTTTTTCCTCTTCAGCTTTGTAACTATCTATTGTACTACATCCAATCTACTAAAACTGTGACAACACCACAACATGATTATACATATTATTGATTCAATTCAAAACATTATATATTAAAAACAAATTTAATTGTGGAAGAATAATAACTTTAAAGTACCCATCTAAAATTTTTCTTTACATTGGGGTCCCCTTACAACATAGTAACAAAAAGCTGATTATTGGGATGATTCAAATTTTTTGGGTCCAAATATGATTTCGGATTGTAATACCTACAAACACAGCAAAAGGCTTGTATGTCATAACTGGTTTGTATCTTTGAACGGCCCATTAATGGAAGAGCCTCACATTTATTTTTTCGTTTTGCTGACTACAAGTAGTTATAGACTTATAGTTGGTATCGGTCATTGGGTACCAAAACGTCATTCATTTTCATAGGCCCATTCATTTGCCTCCTGCAAGACAGGCATCATTAGTGAGTATTCAATACGCTGTACGAATTATTAATTTTTTGCTTCACTTAAAATGGGAGATGTATGCTGTGCGTGTGTGTCTATTAAAACAAATTCAAATGAAATATATACATCCGATTTATTTAAGTTTTTTAAAAATAATATTAAGAATATATGAAAATTTTATTTATATTTTAGAGATTTTATGAAAAGTAAAATTTGTATTTTTTTGTTTACAAATATTAAAAATACTTTCATTTTAAAAGATAGTTATAATTTTAATATTTAAAAAACTGTTCAAAATAATGAATTTTTTATATTCTTATTTTTCTTAAAATCTTAAATAAATAAATAAAAAGTTGAAAAGTGATTTTTTCTTAATCAAAACACAAAATTTTCAAATATAAAAAATATTTTGTTTATTTAAAAATATAAAAATATTTTCATTTTAAAAGATAGATATAATTTTAATTTTTTTTTAAAATTTCAGATAACTAATTTTTTATATTTTTATTTTTCTTAAAACTTAAATAAACAACTAAAAAAGTTGAAAAGTGATTTTTTATTAATCAAAACATAAACAAAGTGCCCTTAATATATAACAATGATAATATTAAGTTAGATTAAATATATTTTTAATTTTTTTAAATTTAAAATTTAGATTTTAGTCTTTTAATTTTAAAATAATTTATTTTAGTTTTTTATTTTTTAAAATAGATTGTGTTTAATTTTTTATTATTAATGGTAAATATTAATGTATGTTATGTGTGAAATATAAATTATTTTAAAAATTAATAATAGTCAATTTTAAAAAATTAGAAACCAAAATCTATTATTTTAAAAATAAAAGATTAAAATTAAAATTAAAAAATTAAAAAAAAGATTGGAAGGAGGAAGAAAAGAAAAGATAATAAAAAAAAGTTGAATGATGAAAAATTGTGGATAAAATAGGAAAAATATATATATATAAAAAAAACATAGTGAAAGGATAATTTTTATTTTCGGGTGATCAGCAGGTGATGTAAAGTGCTGCATAACAAAGCCACTTAACATGCAGAATAAGGACCTGGAACATGTGGCAGACCTATTGATCAATGACATGCCATGTGAATATATGCCCCACAATGAAGTGCTGCAAACATTACTACTCTTCTTGTGTCATGTGTTGTTACTTAACATATATTGCATAAGAACAAGTACATAGCAAGTTCAATGGAGTATTTCTCCTTGCTTAAAACTTTTGTAATAATTTTTTATCTTATGTATACAATTTTTTTTTATTATTTTAGCAACTTTTTATTCTAACAAAATAATTTAATAAGAGCTCTCATATATGATTACATATTTTATATTATTAATTCAATTTAAAAGGTTAAAATTATATATTTTAAAATAATAAATTTGGTGATATAAATAATTTCCTAAAAATACAATAATAATAATTTTTTAAAAACTATATTAAATTAAAAATTATTTAAAACACATAAAAATTAAAAAATAAAATAATATTTAAATCTCATTATTTTTATATTCAAAACATTTTTAAATATATTTAACTAAATTTATTTAAAGTTGGTGATGCATTTATCTTTAAAGATTTATCCTCTTTTATAAATAAATTTAAGTTATAATAAATTATATTAATATTTCATCTCTATGATATTCTGCAATAAGCATAACATAAGTTTATATTAGAACTATTATTATATTATTTATAAAAAAATAAATTATTATCATATATTTATTATTCATTTTTAATCATCGTATTATATAATATGATATATATATATATATATATATATATATATATATATATTATGTTTTAATGTATCTATACGTTAATAATGTGTCATATTACAAATCAAAATTGAAGCACATTAAATTTTTTCTTATTATCTCTTGATGTTGAGAAAATAATTTTTTTTAATCTCTTAATTTAAATTTTTTAATTTTTTAATTTTTAATTTTTTTAGAAAACTTTTGTAATTTTTGTATACTCTTCCTTCAATTTTTGTATATTTCTTCAGCCTTTCCTCCTTATACTTTACCTACAGCTTTCATATCTTACTTTTTCAACCTTTTCCCTTTTTCATACTCATCATCCATACTTCCTTTCTGCATGCTCTCCTCCTAATTTAACTCTAGCTCTTCTAAGGCTGTCATGTGCCTTATTCATACTCGCCTATTCCATTTAAATTATCTCTTATCTCTTTCTTTATTCTACCATCCTTTTATTTGGTCGTTTCCCATCTTCATTTTCTCATCTCCTCTTAGACACTTTTTTTGATTTCATATTATTCTTCAATAACCATTTCTATTCTTGTTGATTTTCTTAATCTTTCTTTTTTTGTTTTTTTTTTGGTTCATGTTATATTTTTCTCTTCTTTTACAATATAATTTTTTATTATATTTTTTTTTATATCTATGCTAATTTATATTTGTTATTGTTATTTTTTTTCATTTATTTTATAATCTTTCTGTTCAATATTATATTAATTTTTTATTGTTTTGTAAACGGTCGTTTACAAAATTGAATAAGCATCTATTACTTAATTTTAAGATTTCATTAAATATTTATAAAAATATTTTTTATTTGAATGAATTTATTTTATATAAAAAAATTATTTTTTCCAGATTCTATACTTTTAAAATTAAAAAAACATAAATTTATAATATTAATAAAATAATAATTTTATCAATATTATAAATTTATACTATATATTATATAAGAAGATTTTTTTTTATCTATTCAAACAATTTTTTTTCTATTTTATTATTTATCTTCCTATTTTTTCATTTTTCTTTTCTTTTTACTTTATATACACCATCCAAACAAAATATAAACAATCTCATTTTAATAATTTTTTTAAAATATATTTTTTATAAATATATTTTAAAATATACATTATTTTGGTAAAAAAAAATTAGATTTATAATTTTATTTATTCTATTTCTTAATACATAATAAAGCTAAGTGATTAAGGAGAACTTCTAATAAATGATTAAGGAGAGCTTCTAATAAAAAAAGTTCAGAACAATGAATCTTAGAGGATGAGATTTATAATATCGTTTTAACTGTTTTGAACAATTTGTTTTAGTTTTTAAGTTAACAAATTAATGAAATATATATAAAAATAACTGTAACTTAATCAAAGTTAATGCATACTTCTTGTAAAAGTAAGGTTTACCCTATGACACAAGAAACGTATGACCCCCTTACAAAATTTATTATTATCCCTTATATCCGGCAGATAATCTCGCTCTTTAACTTTGTTTTCTTTACTATATATATTTGTGAGTGAAACAGGGAAAAAAACATTTGTGGAGGATAACAAGATTAAAATGACATTTATTATGATTCGTAGAGGGTAACAAGGTGAAAAATAAAATGTTTTATTTAAAATTTTAAAAAGTACACTCTGACAAGTCCTTCAAGGAAACCCACAGAAAATTATTTACATGAAAAACAGGGAGATTAGATACATTATTGGGACAGTAAAAAGGAATCAACTCTCAATCATTTAGGGGAAAAAAGAATGATATACATTATTTTGGTAAAATAACCATGAAAAAATGCCTCTGGTTATTGAATCTTCACACAACATACCTAGCTTCAAAATCTTTAGTAAAACTCAATTTAACAAAAATAGAACAACTTATGAATTGTACTCTTAGAAAGGGGAGGAGCTCTTGTTGATCATGGACCGGTACAGTACCCTCTTCTTCTTGTTTGATGTGTTCTCTATAATGAGGTTAACTTTTCCTGGTTCGTTGTTCCTAAAAGTGTTCCTAATAGGCCCTTCCTGTGAAGTCATCTTCTTCCCTTTTTGAACAATAACTGTGTAAGAACCCTCATCATTTGGAACAAATTCCTCCTTGTAACTCACCTCCCAGCCCAGGACAGTCAAATCCCAGCATATAATGTTCCCAACCTGTTGAGATGCAACAACCTTTTAGTACAAACACTCCTATTTCTTAGGACACCGGTGAATAGTAATACACAAAATTATATACTAGTTGGTACCTCCAGTGTAGGAATCTCAATAGTTGCGGTTGATCCAGCTTTGAGAAAGATTTCTGAAACAGCACCAACTTGGGAAGAGAACTGAGAATCATTTTCCCTCTTGAAACCACCATAGTTAACTGGGATCTCCTCAATTGGAATGTATCTATTTGATGCAAAGAAATCAAGATCATTAATGAGATGCTATTGGAATAAGCCTATAAACAGATATGGTTTTAGAGTCTCCCATACTTGGTCAAGGTTTCAGTGACCTTATTAGGATGAGCAATCACAAATTTGCTCTTTGTTCTTTGGGTTAAGAAAGGACACAAAAGTGCATTGAGAGCATAATACCAGAAAGGAACATTGATGAAAATCTACAATGAAAACACAAGCACATTTGTCAAACACAACATCACATTACATGGGCAACTGAGTTTAAATAAACAATTCAAAAGAACTTACATTTTTTGCCACCATTTCTGGATAATTGTCCTGCAACATTGCAACAATTTGTTTTGTGGCAACTCGAAGCTCCCTCTTTGAAGGACCAGGGGAGTTCTTAAGATCATTGATTTGAAGCAACGAAGAAACACCACCTGGCTTCAAATCAAGCTTCTGAATACCCTTCTCCATCAACTGGCACCTCCATCTCAAGAACTCAAAGCGCTTCTCCTCACTTTTAAAAGTCTTGTTGTAAAGCTCTTCATTACCAAATGCACCAAAGATGTTATAGCACACAGGATGTCCTTCATGATCAACTCCATTCATGTAAGCTGTACAGGCCAAGTCAGAGCCTAAATCCTCATCCAAAACAGAATCAACTTTTGATTCCTTTCTCCACCTAAGGGTCTTCTTCAGCATCTCAAATGCATCATTGACTTTAAACTCCCTAGCCCTTAAAAACTTCAACAAAACCACATCAACACCTTCTGCTCCTTTGCTTGGCAAAAGAGGCACTCCCCAAAGAGACACATCATCATCCTTCTCAACTTCTTCAACATTTTCTCCCTCTTCCTCCATGTCAACTTCATTCTCCTTCTTTTTCCCCTCTTCTTTCTCAAAGAGACTATTCCCCAAGATAGCTTCCTCAAGCTTTGATTTCAACTCACCCAAAGCCTTCCTTTCAAACTCTTTCAGATCAGAAAGGAAATTGCTTTCTTCCTTGTAAGAAGAACTCTTCTCCACCGTTTTAGGTTTGGGTTCATCCACATCCACCGATTCCATTGCTTTCACATTCTCTTCAACAACCTTCTCCTTCTTCTCTTTCTTCTTCTCTTTCTTAGACTCAGCAGCAACAACAAGCTCATCATTTAGGGTTTCCTCTTGAGCCATAACCTCAACAGTCATGGTTGCAAACTAAAAACAAAACGAAAAAAAAGAAGATAATATGAGAAAAACCTTGAAATTGAAATAACATAAACGAAAAAGCAACGAAGAAAACTCACCGAAATAGAGAAATGTGTTGTGCTGAGAGGTATATGCTATGTTTAGAAGCGTAGTGTGCGGTGAGAGTTGAAGTTATATATAAATTTGAAAGTGTGGGAAAAATATTAGGTCCACCAACGGTCACATAACTGGATCCACCGCAGAGGAGCCGTTAAGGGATTCTTTTTCCCGAGAATTTTGCTGTTGTGGAGGGCTACAACTTTAGGGTGATACCATCAATTTGGCCCCACCACTCCTATTATAAACTATGCTTTCAGAGACACCAATATCCAATTAGTGATTACTACTCATCTCCTGCATATTCTTTCTTTTTCCCCCCTTTATTTTTGTCCTTTATTTCTTTTGCAATAATGGATTTTTGGGAATTTAATTTGTATGTCGCTTGTGTTGTTTGAATGGAACAGTTTAACCATAGGAGATATAAAAAAAAAAAAGGTTACATTTTTATTTCAAATAAGAAGTTTCCTTGTTTAACATGAATGGTTATTATGCAATGTTTCAAAATAATTTATTTACTTGTACGTTTTTTTTATAATTCAATTAATTTAAATAAGAAGTTAACACTTTCTTTTCTTTTCCTTGATTTTCTCCATTTAAATATACCCTTATTCCTCTTTCTAAGGGTGATTTAGCTTGAAATTGATTTGATAGCTTGCATTGTCAGTGTGTCTTTTTAGTCCGAATTGTTGAGAATGGAATATGTGAGTGAATATATTTTCGTCTATCAATTTCAATTTATGTGATTGCATGAAAGCGTAATTTGGTAACTGAAATCTGAATTTAATTTAGTTATACAAATTAAGTGTAACATACTGTTAATTTAGATTAACTTTTAACGGTTTTTTTTTTAATGTGTACTCAAAAGCATATATTAAAATTTATACATAATAATTTTTTTTGTTAAAAGTCATAAAATTTAATACATTAATGAAATTAAATATTATAACTTTTTAGCAAAATGTTTTCATCTATTAATTTTTTATTATATATTATTTGATATACATGTAAAAAACTAATTTTAAATTTTATGGAAACTTCAATCGTAAAATCAAAACTTTACCGGCAAGACTTTTCTGAAGCAAAAATGTTGAACTCTAAAGTTTGTAGATGTTTGAGTAAAATTTAAATGTAAAGAACTTTTGAAGAAGTTGAAGTGTGTATGTTGATTTAAATTAATACAAGAAATTTATTTTATTTTATTCTCTTCTAACTATTTATTGATAACCCACAATAAACACGTAATTCCTCGCGGTCAAAAAAGAAATAATGCTTCATTTCCTGCGTGATTTGCAAGAGATATAAATGCATAGGTACAAACTTATGTTTGGGTGTGTGTATTTAAACTGAATTAATCCATAATGAGCAGGTGCTTCGATTGTGGCTTTATTCTTTGCACCATTTGGAAATTTGTTCTCCAGTTTGAGGTGAAATGTGAGGTGTACTTTAATACCTAAATTTAGCATGGAGTCATAGGTTTTGGAAAATGCTGTTGAAGTTGAACTATTAATGTTAATCTAATTCAGAAATCGTTGCACTTAGCATGTCTGCATTATACATGATAGGCTAACTCGATTGTAGTTGGATTATTAGTATGTTTCTCTCACTTGAAAACCTTGCAATTTCATTTAAGTTTTAGAAAAAGTGGTTTATATTTTAGAGATCTTATAGAAAACAAAAAAAAATAATTATTTTGCTTGTATAAAATTATGAAAAGTATTTTTTATTTTAAAAAATAATTATAATTTTGATTTCTTTCAAAAGTTTTAAAAAATGATTAAAAATTTAAAAAGTTATTTTCTTTTTACTAAAAAAGATATTTTTCTCATAAAAATAATCTTGAACAACCGGATGCTTAATCTCTATGAAATAATAAATAATTTTTTCCTACAAATATCGGGTCTAGAACCATTTTAACAGATCCAGATTTTCTACAATTTAAATTGTTTACGGTATCCGATTGAATTAATAATAATTATTGGATTAATATCAAACGACTTAAATTTGAAGTTATTATTTTTAATAATAAAAAATTTAAATAATCATAAATTGTTAAATCTTTTCTATATTACTGTGATCTGTTAAAATGGATATACCATCAAATTTAAAATGTCACAAGATCCATTCCTCATTTTCACGTCTACCTATAATCTTGGAACGTGGCACTTTATGATTAGTAAAATATTTGCTCCTTTGTTTGACTTAGTCTTTAAGCACTTTGCTTAGTTGGCTAACGGCAAACCATGACATGTAGTAGAATTGTCCATGAATGTCACAGATCTGGAATCGATTTGTTTAAGAGAATAATATTTTAACATTTCCAGACAAAAATATTTTGAATACTCTGAATTATTGCACACCATTTATGAAACTCCAGCGTGGAATCATTCATTCATGTGATGCACTCAGATTTTGGGAAATAGTCAACCATCAAAGCTGGAAGGACCTGTAGGTGTGTGCTGCAGGCTGCGATTTGTTTATAAAAAGAAAAGAAAAACAGAAGATCAGATTATGTTAGGACTGCTGTAGAATCTTTGCAAAAATATGGCAAATATTCGTCAATTAGTTGCTTACTTTGGAATTGACGGTTGGAAATTTTATATCTATAAATATACAAGGATGGCCCATTGATATGTACTATACTCTAGACAGAGTGGTCTAATATTTTATCATGTTTTAGTATGAAATGAAGAGGTTTTATCCTTCAATACCGACTTTGCCATTTTGTTCATAATCTCCATTTTATTTTTTCTCCTCAAGCTATAATATCACAAACTATATCTGATTTGATTTGGTGGATCAAGCTTTTAAGTTACAGCGAAATATCTCAAAACTACATAAAGATAAGATCATGTTGGTTTCAAAATGGAGACAGAAAAACACAATTTCTTACAATTAAATATTTTAAACTACCTGTAATATCAAGAATATAATATCAATCACATTATATAATTGATTTCAGGAACCTAATTCCGAAGATTTCAGGTACTTGAAGAGTTCCAGCCTTAGTTGTATAATCAAAAGAATAATAATATACATGTAAACAGAGTTTTTATTCGTGATTGCAGTTCTTAACATGGTAGAAAATTGTATTATCAGTGGAATTATTGTTCAAACAAATAACAAGGGCGGTTATGATCATGTGGCCACATGTGTTCCAACATGAAGGAATAACCATCAATAATCGAGAATATACCCCACCATTTTGAGTAAACTTACCACTTGAAAAGTGAAACCCATATAATTTAGTAGGAACTACAGAAATTTCAGTCAATAATGAAGTACTTGAAAGGAATGTATCAAAGAATATACCGCTACCCTTCTCTTTACTAAATATTACACAACAGACGAAATTAGTAGTAACAGTAAATTCTGAAGCATAAGACCATTACAATCTATTCAAGCTCTAGATATACAGAATTGTCAACAGCCTTGAGGGAAGCACAACTAGAGCTCATTCAATTGTGATCGAAAGGGTAAGCCAAAGAAAATCTTCTATATCTATACAACGATTTAAAAGCAGTAAATGAAAAATTAAATTAAGATGCAACACTAACACCTATAAAAGGGACACCTATAGAATACAAAGATCTTGAAATAATCAGGCCAAAATAATATCATACAGACAATTTGCCATGTCAAGATGTTATCCAGCATTCTTGAGCTCGACCTGGGGCCCCAAGTGAAAACACCATAGCCATGTTTAGGCAGGAAGAGGTTGAGTGTCAGATGGTAAATTGATTTCAAGACGTTCTTGCTGCCCACTTTACAAGCTCATTAAAAAAAATCTCAACTGTTATCTATTACTCCTGCTATCAGTTGCCGTGTATTCACCAGTTACCCTGCCAAAGAAAATCAGTTACCCTGGATTAAGTTAATCAGACATCAACTAACAGTTCCAGACCGTGTTTATAGCTAGACAATTCCCTTAGCTCTAATATTTTTAGACCTCATCTTTATAGAACTTTAGTTTTTATTTATTCATTAGATAATATATTATTTAAAAAATTATTTGGATTGGTCAATAGAAAAGGTTACTTTTTAAAGATTCAAATGGTAAATATGCTTATCAAATCTAATTAGCTTTAAGATCCACTTGAAAGGATGAATGTGGTCATTATGAGTTTTGAGTAACTAGAACAATAATAAACTTTCACATAGCTAATTTAGCTACAAATTTGGTAAGAAATACATCAGTACTTTATTTATATTTTATTTCAATGATCATATATTTGTACATTCTTATCAATGACAAATTTAATATTATCTCACTTCCAAATTTTTAATTGTTTAACTACAAAATTGTAACATTTTATCTCTTAACTTTTTCAGCTCAAAAAACTAGAAGAATATTATGAAAAATTATTAATAATTTATATAGCATTAGATCCTTCTATTAATTTTAGCTCTGAACAGCTCAAGATATTTTTTTTCAAAAGGGGGGGGGGGGGGGGAGATGGGCACCGAAGTTTATGACAAATAGGAGGAAAATGATACTTGCATTTACAAACTCCCATACAAGTTAATGAAATCATTGCATAACACCATCCCACAATAACTTTTTCTGAATGATCCATATGACCATATATGGACCATTCAGTATCAAAGGGGCATGTGAGGATAAAATCCTTGCAGTATCAATACTCAGTCACAGAAGAAAAGGTATGAGATACTGTTTATGCCACAATACAAGTGACAATGACTCGCTAGAAACTAGAAAACATGAACATATCATGAGGGATTAGAGAAGTTGACTCTAGCCACAGCATTAAAAATAGAAATTGAGATTAAGATAAATTCCATCATAATCCCTGATCAGGTACTCCATGTATAACAAAACTTTAGTTTACTAAACAATATGTGAATGCATGTTAGCACAGAAAACAAAGGCAAAAATCTCATTACCTATTATACAACAAAAAGGCCTCACCTACCGTCCCTGCAACCTTATTCCGTACCTTTCGAACACAAACCTGAAGCAAGCCCAATTAGTAAAAGTATATATGCATTTTATTTATTATGATAAATGATCACCAAAATAAGCTCAAATATGCTACAAACACTCACCTGTACTTGATCAATAGGCCCAGCTTCAGGATTCCGATTTCGGTGAATAACTATTCCATTGTCACACTTATTTATAAAGTGTGCACTTCCACTTATATCATAGAGATTAGGAGGACCTCCAACCCAATTATGCAGCTATTAAATGAGAAGGGAAAATATCAGAAAAAGTAGAAAGAGAAAGAATGAAACCAAAGCTGTTTGTTACCAACCTGCCTAGGATGTGCTACAAACCAAACATGGCATCCATGATGTTGGGCAAAACGTTTGATTAAGGTAAGCATCTGGCTCACATATTCTGTTTCAGTCCTGCAAGTTTTGTAACAAATAAATTGGCATCAATAGACACCCAGTATCTAGAAAACATTACAGGGAGCTAGCAACGGAAACAATGATCAGGGTACCAGCAAGCAAGGTTGTGAAAATCGAGATTTTACATAGGATCGGATAAGGATAAAAACACGTAACTCGTAAAACGGATCGTAAAATTTCACTAACATGTAAAATTAATATAAAATTATAGACAATAAAAAGATATCTCTAAATCATATCATTACTTAAACTTAAATCACTAATAATTCAAAAGCAAATCAAAATATCTATAACTTAGCTAAAATAAAGAAAGTAAAAGTGCAAAACAAGAAGTCAAAAACACAAGTAGAAATAATCCTCCTAATCCTAAGTTTGAAATTCTAATCAAGCATCAAATCACTAATACACCAAGCTTGAGGATCATCGCCTATGGGATGATCATCTTCCTGAACTTCATCATCAGCTACATCAGGAACTTCCAAATCATCCAAAGGTGCACCACCACTAGCTTTAGTATTATCATCATCTCCAACTTGAACCAAATCTTCTTCCTCCAACTCCAAATCTGAGTTTTGATTTTCACCATTTTCCATTATCCACTCATCATCAGAAGGAATATCCTCTATGTTAAAGTTTTCTTCTTTCCTAAGTTGCTTCTTCTTACTCAGTTTTGAATTAGTCATAACAAACACAACATCATTCATGGTCTTTTGTTTCAGACGATTCCTTCTCTTGGTCTTTTGTTTCAGACGATTCCTTCTCTTGGTATGGACCTAAGCAAACAATTACAAAATCATATTATGGTATTAAGAAGAGGTATTAGCTTTTAGAAATGAAATATGCTTAGTACTACTACTTACCATCTCAAAGGCACTCCAATTGCGCTCGCATCCAGAAGAGCTATATGTCAAGCTCAAAACACGAATTGCGAATTGACATAACTCTGGATGTTCATAACCATAAGATTCTCACCATTGTGCTGGAGTTTTATTTTTAAGACCAAGTTGAGCCACCTTACTACCAAAATATTTCCATCTACTTTTAAAATCTTCAAGTTGACCATCAATCTTATTTACTAAATGAATGTCTCCCACCATTCTTTCAAGACAATCATAAAGACCACGTTTCACTTCAACATCAGCCTTAAAGTTAGAACTGTAATGCAACATTGGGTTTAGATAGTAGCCAGCAGCATGCAAAGGCCTATGCAATTGATTGTCCCACCTTTCATCAATAATCTCCCATAGAGGCATATAACTAAATAATGAGAAGAAAAGAATTTAATTAGTTTTCATTTTCTAATATAAGAGATAATGTTATATAATATAATCAAAATCATATTTGATATTATATAATATAATCTATTATACCTTTTCTTTGTACCATTGAAGGCTTTTTCTATCTTCTCCTTAGCTCGGTCCATCTCTTCATAAATGAATCCCATTGCAGGCTTTTCATCTGAGTCTACCAAATACAACACTTTAATTAGGGGATAAGCACCCCTCAAACAATTCAAAATATTTTTCCAAAGCTCCTTATCCATCACCAAGTTTTCAACATACTTTCCATCCTTAGTTTTTGCAAACTAACTAGCTTTCCATTGATCAGATGCAAACATTCTTATTAATGCCCCCTTATTATCATTTAAGCAACCCAAAGTCAAGTAAAATGTAGCAAATCGGGTGATGGCAGGTCTTATAAGATCCTTTCCATTAGTAAAATGATGCAATAAGGAAATCAAAATACTCCTAGAGTAGATGTAAGTTGTAACTCTTTTACCACTTGCTATTGTCTCTTTGTGAAGTGGTAACTTCTTCTCAAAATCCTCAAGCATTAAGTCAATGCAATGCGCTGCACAAGGTGTCCAATAAAGCTTCTTCCTCTTCTCCATTAAGAGTTCTCCAGCTGCCTTGTAATTTGCAGCATTGTCTATGACAATTTGAACAACATTGTCCTCACCAACTTCTTCTACAACATCATCTATCATCTTAAAAATTTTATCAGCTGTTTTAGTAATATTAGATGCATCAATAGATTTCAAGAAAATTGTCCCCTTAGGACTATTTACCAAAAAATTGATTATGGTCCTTCGCTTGTTAGTCCATCCATCGGTCATGATAGTACATCCTGTTTTTTGCCATTCAACTTTATGTTGCTCCAAAATTTGCTTGGTCATTTCTACCTTTTGCTTCAAATACTTCACTCTAACCTCATGGTAGGATGGTGGCTTGAATCCTATACCATGTCGGGCAATCATTTCACACATTTTGTGAAATTCTTCGCTTTTGACCACATTAAGAGAAATTGCATTATTGTATAAAAACGAAGCAACTTCTAGACATGCCTCCTCCCTCAAACTTGCCTTGAAAATGGAATTGATAGTGGCTTGAGAGCTTACACCTCCTTTTTTTAAAAGTTCTGCTGGATTAGTTGCTTCTTGCCTTTTCCACTTTCTGATTTCGTCTAAAGATGAATCCATCTTTATGCCTCCTTCTAGTTCTAACTCTCTTGTGTTTGCCTTTTCAATAAGCTTCTCTTGCATTGAAGCAACAATGCCCCACATTTGTTGTTTAACATCGTCAGGGACTCCAACGCAAGCTCCAACATCCTTCTTTGTCCCAACCAAATGATGTTTGAAGCGATAAACCCCGCCTTCGATCACCTTTTCACAATATTTACATTTTACTTTTTTTGAATCTCCATCAACGGAAATACCATGCTGCCACCCCACATCTGTTCTCATTCCAGCAGCATTCTTATGGTTTTTTAAAGTTCCAGCAGCAATGGAAGTTGATGATGCAGCAGTTTGCTTGTCAGTTTTTCCTTGGTCAACTCCACTAGCCTTGTTTCCACCAATGGAGGAACCACCATCATCCATTTTTTCAGTTTAATTTTGAACCGAATTCTGCCAAAAAATTTACAATCAAATAGAGAGAAGGTAGAACAAAATGAGGGCTGATTTTGGGATAAAAAGTTGCAGGTTTAGTGAAAGGAAAAGCTAAGGTTCTTGGAACCTTAAATAAGTAAAGGGTGACGTTTGGGAAAAAAAGCTACAGGTTCAATAAAGACAAATTAAGGCTTTGGAAATTTAAATAAACAAAGATTGAGGAGATGAGGCATCGGAACAGAAGAAAAGACAAACCCATATTGAAATAATGCTTCGTTTGGGAACATTGTGACCATTGGCAAGGTCGCAATCAGTTTTTTTAATTTAATATGGTACTGACCCGTATGACCCGACCCGTTTTCAGGCGCGACCCGCTTTTTTTCCCCTGTTTTTTGGTTGCAACCCATTTTTGCCCCATTTCTTGATCGCAACCAGCTTTTGGGTATCGCATGTTCGAATTGCAGATCTGACTAGGTGAGCGCGACCGCTTCACCATGTGCTTACGTTTGCACGTTCTAGAACGTCGCTTCCACTGCGTTCCCACTTGGTTCCGTTTCTGTCTACGTTTCAGCACACGCAAGGAGCCCCTGCTCGTGAAATCGTGCGCGTTTACGTTTTGTCGCGTTAAAATCGAGATTTTACATAGGATCAAATGAAGAATAAATAATCGTAACTCGTAAACTTGTAAAACGGATCGTAAGATTCCACTAACATGCAAAATTAATATAGAATTATAGACAATAAAAAGATGTCTATAAATCATATCATTACTTAAACTTAAATCACTGATAATTCAAAAGCAAATCAAAATATCTATAACTTAGCTAAAATAAAAAAAATAAAAGTGCAAAACAAGAAGTCAAAAACACAAGAAAGTAGAGATACTCCTCCTAATCCTAAGTTTGAAATTCTAATCAAACATCAAATTAGCAATACGCCAAGCTTGAGGATCATTGCCTATATGATGTTCATCTTCCTAAACTTCATCAGGAACTTCCAAATCATCCAAAGGTGCATCGCCACTAACTTTAGTATTATCATCATCTCCAACTTGAACCAAATTTTCTTCCTTTAACTCCAAATCTGGATTTTGAATTTCACCATTTTTCATTATCCACTCTTCATCAGAAGGAATATCCTCTATGTCAAAATTTTCCTCTTTCCTAAGTTACTTCCTCTTGCTCAGTCTTGAATTAGCCATGACAAACGCAACATCATTGATGGTCTTTTGTTTTAGACGATTCCTTCTCTTGGTATGGACCTAAGCAAACAATTATAAAATCATATTATGGTATTAAGAATAGGTATTAGTTTTTAGAAAGGAAATATGCTTAGTACTTACCATCTCAAAGCACTCCAATTGCGCTCACATCCAAAAGAGCTATATGTCAAGCTCAAAACACAAATTGCAAATTGACATGACTCTGGATGTTTATAACCATAAGATTCTCACCATTGTGCTGGAGTTTTAATTTTAAGACCAAGTTGAGCCACTTTACTACCAAAATACTTCGATCTACTTTTGAAATCCTCAAGTTGGCCATCAGTCTTATTTACTAAATGAATGTCTCCCACCAATTCTTTCAAGACAATCATAAAGGCCACGTTTCACTTCAACATCAGCCTTAAAGCTAGAACTATAATGCAACATTGGGTTTAGATAGTAGCCAGCAACAAGCAAAGGCCTATGCTGCTAATTGTCCCACCTTTCATCAATAATTTTTCATAGAGGCATATAACTAAATAATGAGAAGAAAAGAGTTTAATTAGTTTTCATTTTCTAACATAAGAGCTAATGTTGCAGTTATAGTCTATATACAAAAACATACTTAATATTATATAATAAAATCTATTATACCTTTTCTTTGTACCATTGAAAGCTTTTTCTATCTTCTCCTTAACTCGGTCCATCTCTTCATAAATGAATCTCATTGCAGACTTCTCATCTGAGTCTACTAAACGCAACACTTTAATTAGGGGAAAAACACCCCTCAAACAATTCAAAATATTTTTTCAAAACTCCTTATCCATCACCGAGTTTTCAACATACTTGATATTATATAATAAAATCTATTATACCTTTTCTTTGTACCATTGAAAGCTTTTTCTATCTTCTCCTTAACTCGGTCCATCTCTTCATAAATGAATCTCATTGCAGACTTCTCATCTGAGTCTACTAAACGCAACACTTTAATTAGGGAAAAAACACCGCTCAAACAATTTAAAATATTTTTCCAAAACTCCTTATCCATCACCGAGTTTTCAACATACTTCCCATCCTTAGTTTTTGCCAATTGATTAGCTTTCCATTGATAAAATGCAAACATTTTTATCAATATCCCCTTATTATCATTTAAGCAACCCAAAGTCAAGATGTAGCAAATTGGGTGATGGCAGGTCTTATAAGATAATTTCCATTAGTAAAATGATGCAATAAGGAAATCAAAATACTCCGTGTAGATGTAAGTTGTAACTCTTTTACCACTTGCTATTGTCTCTTTGTGAAGTGGTAACTTCTTCTCAAAATCCTCTAGCATTAAGTCAATGCAATGCGCTGCACAAGATGTCCAATAAAGCTTCTTCCCCATCTTCAATAAGAGTTCTCCAGCTGCCTTGTAATTTGCAGCATTGTCTGTGACAATTTGGATAACATTGTCCTCACCAACCTTTTCTACAACATCATCTATCATCTTAAAAATTTTATCAACAGTTTTAGTAATATTAGATGTATCAATGGATTTTAAGAAAATTGTACCCTTAAGACTATTTACCAAAAAATTAATTATGGTCTTCCTTCACTTATCAGTCCATCCATCAGTCATGATAGTACATCCTGTTTTCTACCATTCAACTTTATATTGCTCCAAAACTTTCCTTGTTAATTCTACTTTTCCTTCAAATACTTTACTCTAACCCCATGGTAGGATGGTGGCTTGAATCCTATACCATGTTGGCAATCATTTCACACATTAAAAGAAGTTGCATTATTATATAAAAACAAAACAACTTCTAGGCATGCCTCCTCCATTAAACTTGCCTTGAAAATGAAATTTGATAGTAGCTTGAGAGCTTACACCTCTTTTTTTGAGAAGTTTTGCAGGATTAGTTGCTTCTTGCCTTTTCCTCTTTCCGATTTTGTCCAGATATGAATCCATCTTTATGCCTCCTTCTAGTTAACTCTCTTGAGTTTGCCTTTTCAATAAGCTTCTCTTGCATTGAAGCAACAATGCCCCACATTTGCTGCTTAACATCGTCAGGGACTCCAATGCAATCTCCAACATCCTTCTTTGTCCCAGCCAAATGATGTTTGAAGCGATAGACCCCACCTCTGATCACCTTTTCACAATATTTACATTTGACTTTTTTTGAATCTTCATCAACAGAAATACCATGTTTCCATCCCACATCTATTCTCATTCCAACAACATTCTTATGATTTTTTGAAGCTCCAGCAGCAATGGAAATTGATGATGGAGCAACTTGCTTATTTGCTTTTCCTTGGTCAACTCCACCAGCCTTGTTACCACCAATGGAGGAACCACCATCATCCATTTCTTCAATTTAATTTTGAATTGAATATAGCCAGAAAATTTACAACAAAATAGAGAAGGTAGAACAAAATGAGGGGGTGATGTTTGAAAAAAAAGTTACAAGTTAAGTGAAGGAAAAGTTAAGGCTCTTAGAGACTTAAATAAGTAAAAGGTGACGTTTAGGAAAAAAATTACAGGTTCAGTGACGGAAAAGTTAAGGCTCTTGGAAACTTAAATAACCAAAGAGTGAGGAGATGATGTTTTAGGAAGAGAAGAAACGATGAACCCACATCTTCAAGAGTTGCAACTTGCAACTACTAATAGCTAAGATGTCATGGTCCATTTGCTGGAAGTGCAAATACCATATTGAAATCATGCTCCATTTGGGAACATTGTGGCCCATTTGGCAAGGTTGCAATCTGTTTTTTCATTTTAATATAGTCTCGACCCGTTTTCCACTTTAATATAATTGAGACTTGCTTACCCCGACCCATTTTTAGTCGTGACCCTTTTTTCCCCTGTTTCTTGGTCGTGACCCATTTTTTGCTCTGTTTCTTTGTCGCGACCCGCTTTTGGGTATATCACAATCCAATTGCAGATCTGTTTAGGTGAACGCGACTACTTCACCATGTGCCCACGATTGCACATTCCAAAATGACGCGTCCACTACGTTCCCAGTTATCTCTAATTTCGTTTGCGTTTCAACACACGAGATAAGCCCCACATCATGGTATCATGCACGTTTACGTGTTATCACGCGAGTTTAACAATACTAGGGATAACCCTTGTGTGTGGATGCATAAAATTGAAGGGTATTTCAAATTAAGGGGTGCTAATGATAAAGAAAAGATGGAGGCAGTTCTTGTAGCAATGGAAGGAAGTGCCCTTAATTGGTTTCAATGGTGGGAACTCAAGACCCCACAATTGTCATGAAGTGAATTCAAAAGGCAGCAATAGAGAGGTTCCAACCAATCGCTATTGGTAATCCATTTGGATCCTTAATGCACAGCTAAAGCATACACAATCTGTTGTAGATTATATGGAATAATTTGAATTCCTAATGGGTCCTTTGAAAAATGCGGATGAGGTATATCTCAAAGAAAATATTCTTAATAGGTTAAAGGAAGAATTAAGCACAGAATTGGAGATGAAGAACTTCACATCCCTTGATGCATTGATGCTTAAAGCCCAAAGGTTGGAGGGAAGAAATCAAGCAATGTTCAAGAAAGGAGACATGAAGGTGGAAAGTTGCTATGAGGTGCAAATATCCAAATTTTTCAAAGGGGGGCAAATTCTAATGTGGAATCAAAGGGAGAAGAAGCCAAATTGGTTGTAGCAAAATCAAAATTGTTGCCATCAAAGAATGAGAACAAAGACTTGTCTCTCTTACAAAAAGCGATGAATTGGTAAGTTAGAATTGGCGACAACTTTAGATATCAAGAACCAGAATCAAGATTGTGAGATGTTTCATAGATTTCAAAATATTGCTAGCAATGTTTTGCAGGTCATGGAGATTCTCCACAAGACATTTATACAGGGACTAGAAGTTGGTCTTGTTGAGGCTTTTGAGGGGAGTTGGTAGCAAAAGAGTCTTAGGGGCTTTTATTTGACCCCAATTTAATTAATTTCAACATCTCAATAAATTTTCCTACAAGTCATTCACCTTGGGGATAAGGCGCAACTCATACAGGAGGGTATTGATAGATCCCCAACAAGACAAGTGTATAGTAGGAGAAATATAAGCTAACAAAATTAAGGCTATAATAGTTAGTTAGCTTACTGTAATAGATAGTTGCTGTAACAGATAGCTAGCTTGAAAAACTAAGCCTATAAATAGAAGATAAGAGGATAGAGTAAGATGTGGATAATTTTGAGAAGAGTTTTTTGTAATTGGAGTGTGCTGGGTCTCTTGAAAACTCTTAAATAGTGAGGGTTACTGTAAAATTCTTCCCTAAACTCTATATTTCAGTTTCACATAGGGGCTAGGGCAAAATCTTAGTGGTTCAACAATAAAGAATCATTCTTTTTAGTATTCTTGAGTACCAGTCCCTATCATACAGCTATACAATCCTATAGGCTTTGTTGGCTTTAAATGTCCAGACATCCTATGCTAAGAATTGGCTGGTTTTAATGACCAGTTGCTTTGCCAATTATTGCTGATTTTAATGTCCAAAAAATTTTCTCATTAATTCCATGGACATCTTATTGAGATTGAAGTTGCAAAGTCAAAAACAAAACAAGATATAGTAGCAAGGTTAGATGCAAAAGCAATGTATCAAGCTATGGCTCTTGCAACTTGCAAACTTCTATGGTTAAATCAATTCCCCCAGGAGTTGAGGTTTTGCAAGACTAAGTTATCTGCAATTTATTTGCAATAACCAAAATGCTTGCATTTTGCCACCAATCTAAGTCTTTCAAGAGTGGACCAACACATAGATTGATTGTCATTTTATATTGGAGAATATTCATTATAGGGATTCACTACATTTTTAATCCAAATGATCCTCTTTAGTATAACATGCTTACCTAACAATCTTGATGCATATGAACTTAAGGGGGAGTGTTGGTGGTTATATCCTTATCTCTGTTTCCAACAATTTAAGAGATATATTTAATTAGAGAAAGAACTGAAGTATAACATGCTTACCTAACAATTTAAGAATATAAATGGGAACAAAGAGATTTTACTGAATTGAATGGAAAGAACTGAAAATAAGAGAAAGATCCCTCTAAGGTTTTCCCCTTCACAAAGGATTTCTCCTTTCAGAAAGAGCATTGCTCAATTATCAAAGGATATTGATCTGAATGTCCCCTCCTTTACTCCTCCTTTTATTTACCCTCCTTTTATTTACCTCGCAAACCCCCTCTAATTAACTAACCCCTTTTACAAACTAATATAACCATCCCAACTAATTGTCCCGACTTCTAACAGATTTCAATTTTAATCCTTTGATGTAAGTTAATAAGGGATTAAAGGAATTCTCTCAGGCAATTCCAAGAATTCTAATGAGTTCAAGGACAATATCAACAACAGCAAAAGCAAAAATAAAGCAACATGGTTTAGAATAAGCTTTCTCAAGAAAATTACTGGTTTGAAGGCCGCTGATGATCAAGCTCATTGTAAGGATCAATTACAAGTCCACGCACCCCATGCCTTAATACTGCAGCTTTTGCAAGGCTAAGGACCCAATTTATACTTGGAAGGGAGTCATCTTCACACCTAGTATCAACATAGTATGAGTTAAATTACTAGTTTAACCAAATCTAGATATTGAGGTCTACTCAATAAGAACTGCTAAAAGAAACAATTTTGACATCATTTAAATATAAAGCCAAAATCAAAAGGTTCACATTAGGATCCCTAGTCATTCACTTCTATGTAACCATTTGAAAGGCATAGAAGGTCAAATTAACGAGACCTGAAAATTTCTTTATCACCATGGGTACCCAACAGGGATTAAAATATTAGCTGATCATTTTATGCACATGCAACATCTAAGAGTTGCTACCTCCACAAGCACATTGGCTCACAACACAACCATGACTTTAACTGCAATTCAGAACCTCAATACCCAGTATGAAGAGAACAAATATAAATTTAATGGTACTACAAAAAAGATTCAGTTCTAACAAACAAGACAGACAATTTTATGCCTGCATCACTTCTACCTTCATTTAGAAATATTTTAACTATACTATTTTAAATACAAAAATCAACTGTACCAGTAAGTCCAGCAACCACACTACCATTGCATGCGTCATTTTTCATTTACAGACAGCTATAAAGGAAACTAATAAATTAAATCAACTATACAAGTGCTTAGATGATAGCCCTAGTCAATCCAAAAAATGCACCGAAAAAAGCACCAAATAATCAACCACTAGTTACAACTACTAGCTGAGCTCCTTGCAGTGGACTTACCTTATGAGAGAAAAAGTATCACTTAGCCAGAGCTTGCCCTGTTCAAATTCCTCAACACTCATCCGTTCAACATGTTCGCCGTAACTATCATTAGATTAACAAGTCAACTCAGAAATCAAATAAATATGCATAATAAAGATCACAAGTAATGCAATTAAGGAACATCATCAAATACTTCCTGAAATAAGAATCACTCATTAGATTACATACAATGAAAGTAAAGTTGGATTATTATGAATCAGAACACAGAGTTAATAATCACTCATATAAGTTATAAACAAAATTAATATTTTTATCCTAAGTTAAAATTGGTTTAAGCTCCATTCTCTAACTTCTATTATTGTACATTAGACCTTTCATTATGATGACATTAAATGTTGCCACGAACTCACTGGAAATTGGATTTTTCTTTCAATAATTATTAAATAGATTGAGGAATTCCTTTAAGTAGGATTGCAACCAATATATTAAATTTTTATGTAATTTATCAGATAAAATAAGAGATCAAAGTGTGATCAAGAATCGTTTTCATCAAATCCTATAGAACACCTATTTTTTCTATTTTTTTCATTCAAAGATTATTGAAGTTGATTGAAGGGTTCCGGTAGACATAAGTTGCAACCAATATATTTTGCATGATTTCATTAGCTAAAATGAAAGTTCAAATAGGATCGTTCTTCATGATCCATTTTATTTCTAACATGGAATCTTCGTATTTTGGTAACAATTGATTGAATTTCTTTAGAGCTTCTCTTCATTAACATGCAATCTTTATCCTAAAATTTTTTGTGACCTATACATAGACAATTAAACCGGTCGAAATAATCTAATTCATTGTTCCATAAGAAAACCAATTTCTGACAAAATTCCATTGAAATTTAGTACTGTTATGGACTAAACGCAAAAATAAAAGTTAGAGGACAAAAATTGAATAGATACAAAGCTAGTGGATGAAATCAAAACCAACCTTAAACAGAACGAAAATATTAATTTTACCTAAATAATAGTACTTCATACTTGATAATTAAAGCACATAATAGTCCTCAATGAAAAACAATATGGATTCTACTAGAATAGAAGTTCATAATAACAAAGCAAATTTGGAATTAATTTACTCAAAAATCAAAACACACACTAGTTATTATTGAATACAACCACCAAAGGCTGAGTATGATATCATATCATCCGTAATCCTAATACCTAGGCATAGTTTAAATGTTTTGACTCCATAACCCAGCCATGACGGATGCCCTTAGCAAGGACATGACATACACAAGAAAGATTAATCACCAATATATATGCTAACTGTTTTAAAGGAATGCATGCCATGGTGTTTTGAACTGTCAGAAAGGAGAAAAATATGAACAGTATTTAATGTGATCCAGATTAAAAAAATGAAAATTGTTAAAAAAAATCAAGTGTAGAACACTGCAGGATGTGAAAAAATAACAGCTTAAGTTATTTGATGCAAGGAAAATGGTTCCATGTTCCAAGATTTAAACAAATTAAAAACAAGTTGGGTTTAAGTAAATGGTTCCAAGAACGTACTGTGCAAATCAACAAGAGACATTAGTATTTCAGTAAATTCAGTTTAAACCATATTAAATAGAGGATTACAAAATTAAGCATTTATGCACGTAGAAAAAAGTTGGGTTGCAAAAGCAATAGTAGCCACATTCAAATTTTTAAGTAAAAAAAAAATCTATGTTAAACTGTCTGGGAACATATCCATCTCTTATCTTAATGTCATGTCTAAGAAGACCCTGCTCTTATATTCATCTTTCTATTCACCTATCAATATTCAAAGCACAGCCATATCTATGTGACATGAGTATATATGATTTTACAGTTTCAGAATTACTTCTTTTCTTCTCAGATGACAGATAGACAAGGATAAGAAGTGGTATAACAAATTATGAGACCAGGAATAAGCTACATGAATGATGAAACGAATGTTAAATATGAAAAGATAGGGTACATTAAGCACTCAAGATTTCAGGATCAATAATAAAGCAATACATAACAAAGGCCTGACAACAGATGACCAATAGTATAAATCATAATTATAATATGCAAAGCTCACCGTGCATTAAAGAAAGGCTTCTTCAAGTGTTTCTCCAAAAGTTTTCGAGCATGTTCTCTAACCTATAGGGTGGTCAAAAGAGAATCAGAAAAGAAGTGCAAAAAATCCAACTGCGATGTGAGAGATAATTTAAAAACTGATTATTGTTTGCAAGATAAATATGTTATAACCACACATACTCAATAAAATAAGAAGAGAACCTGACAAATGATTAACAAGGTTCAACCTACAGGCTCTGGCAGTGAAATCAATGAAGATTACAAGGACCAGCCACACAACACTGAAACTGTAATCCCAAAACACCTAACAGTCACCTTTTGAAGATAGTTTGGGATGACCAAACTACAGAGTTAACAAGAGATAGCTACATAGGAGTTAGGATACGACATCCTCTAAAAGCAAGCCAAAAGAACAAAAAAAGTGTTAATAAAACAAGGGAAAAAAAAAAGCTGTAAGAGTTTGAGCTTCCAAGTCCATCTGTCTATCTGACAAAAACAACACCTAAAAGTAAACATCTACTGCAGACAGCCATTTGACCTTGAAGTATGACAAGAACACAACCCAATTGACCAAGTACTGATTTATATTAAGGTCAAAACACAGGGGTGGTTTTAACACGCTCAAATTCAACCACATGACAAAAGAGGCTCTAGTAAGGAACCATTTCACACAAAAGAAACTTCATGTTGGTGATTGGATTCCAAAAATAGCAGACTGTTTTACTTTCACCAAAATCAAAGACGATCACTTATTTTATTTGTACAAATAGGATAGGCCTTTTTTTTATTCCAAAGATTATGTGTATATTATGTTTCTTTTTTTTTTTGGTTAGATGGGAGATTATAAATCTGATTTATATGCTAAAATCAATATTTAGATATGTATTCTTTTCCTATTTATACAGAGTGATGTAATCATTCAAAGCAAGGGGAAATAAAATCAATCCCCCACATGGTATCAGAGGATGATCTAAACCATCGTCAGCGACTAGTGATAGTCCTATCATGGAGAGTGAGAAATCAGAGAGCACCAAAAATGGAGACCAGTACTCTCCTTGGTATCAGCTCAAGCAAGGGATCAATTCTCCCTATTATAGGCCACAAACTAAATGGTCAAAATTCCATCTAATGGGCAAGGTCAGTTCAAATCTTTCTCCAAGTAAAAGGAAAAGAAGGATATATTACAGGAAACTCCAAACAACTAAAGAAAGGAGATCCTAACCTTCAAAATTGGCAACTCAAAAACAGCTTGGTGATGTTATGGTTGCTTAACACCATGACCAATAAAATTGGGAAAATTTTCATTTTTACAACACCACCAAGGAGATATGGGATGCAGTGAAGGAAAGGTACTCAAATGTGGACAACACCCCAACAATTTTTAGATGAAAAGCTTGCTCCATGATCTTCAATAAGGTGAGTCCTTCATGCAAGAACTCCTTCAACAAACTATACAAGATGCTGGAAAGAACATTGGTACAGCCACCTTAGCACAAAAAGGTAACTTTTGTATTGCTCTAAATGCTGGTAGAGGAAAATCCTAGTCCTGGATTGTAGACGCAAGAGCTTCACATCACATGACTGGAGATATAACAGCACTTAATAATTAGTCTTCATGTAACAGTCACTCAACAGTCCAAATAGCTTATGATACCCTCTCAAAAGTTATGCGTAAAGGTTCTGTCATGATTTCTAAAAACATTGTTATGTTCCCAAACTTGATTGCAATCTGCTGTCCATTAGCAGATTGACAAAGGACCTAAATTGTGTTACAAGATTCTCTCCTAATTTGTGTGAATTTCAGATTTTCGAATTGGGGAAGATGATTGACAATGCTGAGGAATGTGCTAGACTCCATCTCCTTCAAGTTGATGGCTTCAAAGGTGAACCCAAAGTCAATACTTGTGTAGTAGTAAATTCAGGAACTAAGAGCTCTGTCATGATGTGCCACTACAAATTAGGCTACCCCAATTTTATGTATTTGAAAAGGA
Organism: Canavalia gladiata; assembly: GCA_037954105.1. Taxonomy (NCBI): domain Eukaryota; kingdom Viridiplantae; phylum Streptophyta; class Magnoliopsida; order Fabales; family Fabaceae; genus Canavalia; species Canavalia gladiata. The sequence continues at coordinate 36,682,147 of CM075662.1, read as the reverse complement.
TGTTCCCCTCATTGTTCAATGATAGCAAACAGATTTTTCAATGTGAAATATGTCAAATGTCTAAACACATGAGAAACACCTACCCAACACAAACTTATAAGCCATCCCGACCATTTTCCCTAGTTCATAGCGATGTGTGGGGACCATCAAGAGTTAACAACATCACTTGCTCTAGGTGGTTTGTCACTTTCATTGGTGACCAAGGTCATATGGATCTTCCTAATGCAAGAAAAATAAGAAGTGGGAAGGATATTTGAAAGCTTTCACAACACGATGCAAACTCAGTTTCAAACCAACATCAAAGTCCTTAGAACTAACAATGGTGCGAGCATTTTCGCTCATCTTTGAATGTGTATTCCAAAAACATGGAATTGTGCATCAAAGCTCATGTATGAACATCCCACAACAGAATGGGGTTGCAGAACAAAGGAACAGATATATTTTGGAGGTCACAAGATCGCTAATGATGGTCACTAATGTACCAAATAATTTTTGGGAAGAAGCTATACTTTCTGCTACATACCTTATAAATAGAATGTCTTCCCAAGTCCTTAACTTCTACACCCCCACTATCTATCCTCCATACTTTCTACCCAACAAATCGAGTTCTCAATGCACTTCCCTTCAAGATATTTGGATGCACATAGCCTTTGTCCATAACCACAACCTTCACCGCAGCAAACTTGACCCTAAATCCATCAAGTGCATCTTCACTAGTTACTCACCACACCAAAAGGGCTACAAGTGCTACTCTCCAATGACCAAAAAAATTTATCACACTATGGATGCCACATTTTTTGAAAACCAACCCTATTACCCCAAAGCTGAAATTTAGGGGGAGATAACATTTATTATAACAGTAGAATTTCAACCTTTGGGAACAAAAACAATTGAAATGACTGAACCAGAGGAGACTATAAAAAAATGTTCCAATTATATCAGCTGTAAAATTTACTGAATCAATAGGAGCAAATTCAGGAGGAGCAGATTCCTAGAAAGAACCTACTACACAAGAAACCAATTTACAGGTTTACTTTAGGGAAAGAATATGCAAAAGGAGATAGAGTTGAGCACAACTCCACTAAAAGGTCATAAGTCCAACCAAATTCTAGAAAATGAAAATAACACAGGTAACAATATTCCTAATTCAAGTTTTGACCATAATAGCGAATTACTAACCAAACTTGATGTGGTTATTGCCTTAAGGAAAGGTGTCAGAATTTGTACCCAACACCCAAATGAGAAACATGTCTTATGGAAAATTATCTCAAGGATACAAAGCCTTTGTAACTTCTCTTGATAGCATCAAGATTCCAAAGAACATTCAAGAAGTTGTTCAACACCCAAAGTGAGCAGTAGCAGTGGTAGAAAAGGTGCAAGCCTTGGTGAAAAATGACACTTGGATGCTTACCATTCTGCCAAAAGGAAAAAAGGCAATTGGATGCAGGTGGATTTTCTCAGTTAAATATAATGTTGATGGAAGCATAAACCGATATAAGGCACAATTGGTGGCAAAGGGGTTCACTTAATCATACAAAATTGACCATGAGCAGATGTTTGCACCTATGGCCAAACTCAATTCAAGATGAGTCATTTCACCTTTGGCTACAAATTTGGATTGGCCACTACATCAATTGGATGTTAAGAATGCATTCTTGAATGGTGAACTAGAAGAGGAAGTGTACATGCAAATCCCTCCTAGACTTCAGCCTTCCAACACCATTGACAAAGTGTGCAAACTTCAGAAATTCCTATATGGCCTTAAGCAATCTCTGAGAGCTTGGTTTGATAGATTGACCCGAGTTGTCAAAAAGGATAGATTCTTATAATGTCAAACAGACCACACCATGTTTGTTAAACATTCTTTGAAACGGAAGACAACCTTGTTCATAGTGTCTGTAGACGACATAGTTATCACAGGAGACAACTATGAGCAGATTGAGTACCTAAAGAAACTCTTGTCCAAGGCATTCGAAATCAAAGATCTTGGTCAGCTCAAGTACTTTCTAGGAATGGAAATTGCTAGATCAAAGGATGGGATCAATGTATCTCAAGTATACCCTGGATTTGCTACAAGAAACAAGGATACTTGGATGTAAAGTTGCATACTCCTATAAAACTAGTCAAAAAGAGCAATGCTGAAAATCAAAGCCAACCATCAAACAAAGAGAGGTACCAAAGTTTGGTGGGAAAATTAATCTATTTAACTCACTAGACGCGACATTGGGTTTGTTGTGTGTATGGTCAGCCGCCACATGAACGATCCAAATGACATTAATATGAAAGCTGTAACCAGAATTTTGCATTACTTGAAGGGTACCCCTGGAAAAGGATTGTATTTTCCAGAAATCCCAAAATAGGAGCATAGAAGTGTACACCGATTCAGATTGGGCAAGGTGCATAATTGATCGAAGATCAACTACAGGTTATTGTACATTTGTTTGGGGTAATATGGTCACTTGGAGGAGTAAAAAACAGCAAGTAGTGGCAAGTAGTGCTGAAGCTGAATTTAGAGCCATGGCACACAGCATTTGTGAAGGGATATGGGGAAAAAGGATGCTAGAACTCAAAGTTCTTATCAACTACTCAATAAGGATACTCTGTGATAATAAAGTTGCCATTAGTATTGCAAAAAACCCAATCCACCATAATAGAACAAAACATGTGGAAATTGATCAAGATTTCAAAAAGAAGAAGCTTGACCTTGGGATCATTAGTGTTGATCATGTACCTTCATCCAGCCAAACAGCAAATATCTTAATTAAGGTTCTTCCTAGACACATATGAAAGTATTCGGACCAGTCTAGGCATGATAGATATCTATCACCCAAATTGAGGGGGAATGTCGGTGATTGGAATTCAAAAATAGCAGATTTTGTTTTATTTTCACCAAAATCAAAGAGGATCACTTGTTTTATTTGTATAGATAGGATAGACCTTTTTTTTATTCCAAAGATTATGTGTATATTATGTTTTCTTTTTTTTAGTTAGATGGGAGATTATAACTCCTGATTTAGAGGCTGAAATCAGTGTTTAGATATGTATTCTTTTCCTATTTATACAGTGTTGTAATCATTCAAAGCAAGGGGAAATAAAATCAATTCTCCACACTTCATAATAAAAGCTTAAGTTTAGGATTGTTGTTTCATTTATATCTCCTAACAAAACTACCAACATAATGGAAAATGATTACTTGCCTCCAACCATTTTGATGTAGGTAAAACTTATATTCTTAAGGGTATGTTTTGCCAAAAACTTTAACAATTTCATAGTTAATATGAAGGATGTTTTCTGACAAAACAGAACATTGATGTTTAATCAACGTGACCAACTCCACCAACCAGACAAGAGCTTTTGTTGATTAGTTAATACGAAAAATCATGTTCGAGACAAATAGAAAAATTTTCACCTAATGAAGTTTATGTAATAATGAGCATCCAAAACCAGCTAAGCAAATCAGTGGTTTCAGAGGCCCAATCAAAAAGCTTACTATGCAAAACAACCATCATTACATGAAATAATTTAAAAGAGTGGCTAATAAAATAAAACAAGAGGGAGAAAGAAATAATTTATTTCTTTTTCTGATTTGAGAAAAAGATCTTTGAATAACAAAAAGAAATATATAATCACCATGGAAATACATGAGTAAGCTCAGATATTATCATTGTTGAGATCCCACATTGACTACAAATAAGGCTTCAGTAAAGCTTATAAAGGCTTAGGCAATCTTCACCTCATGAGTAAGCCAAAGGTTGAGTTAGGCCCAGCCCGAATTCAAGATGATATCATATTCCATTGTAGATCCAATGTTGGGCCATACTCAATCCAAAAATGAACCTGATCCCACAAATTTCTCAGTGCAATCAACATAGCCACGTGGATTATTGCAATCTACTTGGGCATGGGGACTTTCCCATCGTAATATAAAAAAATAATCCTATAATCTCCACACTCCAAGATATCCAATCTTAGATGTGAGGGAGGTGTGTTGAAATCATACATCAACTACAAATATGGCTAAAGTAGAGGTTATAAAGCCTTGGACAATTCCCACCTTAAGAGCTAGCTTTTGGAGTTGAATTGGGTCCAGCCCACATTTAAGAATCATATTATTCCCACAAAGATGAAATATCTAAAAAAGACTTACCATTTCAGAATCACATAAAAAAAGGGTCCAATAAATATCTAGCAATAAGGTCAAGAAGAATATTTTTGTTCCAGTTGGAAGTTGAATATCAAACTGTTTTTGGTAAACAGTAACATACATAATTTTGAAAGTTGTCATGAACTATCTAACCTTGTTCTCCATAGAACAAAGTGCAAATTTCCAGCCAGCAATTTGGTTAAGATTGCAAAGAAGAGCATCAATCCATTCACTCTTCCCTGAATTTGGAACCCCAGTTACTATGGTCAGCTCTCCAGGTACAACCTGATAAAAGAAATTTTATTAGAACAATATTAAAACATCAACTTCCAGACACAGAAAAGTGGTATTATTTGTATATGCCATGTAACGGATACATTAGTTAAAAATATTTGAAAAAAAATAGATCAAATCACAATTTCCCCCAACTAGTGGGATAATGCTTGGTCATTTCGTTTGTAGATCAAAGCACTGACATGAAGCAGTCAAAAGTATATTTAACAGTATGGTATAGAATCAGAATTCAGAAATATTCATTTCAAAATAATTAATTATTTTCATACAAAATCCCATTAACAACTACTGAAGATACTGTGTCAAAAACGAGCAAGGAACTGAAAATATGTATTTACAAATAAATGCAGGATACATGATCCTATATCCCAATGAATACAAACACAATCATTTTCTTTTGCATACTAATCCAATCACAATTTATAACAAATTACACCTTTCCTCAGATGCCCAATGACACGTTGAACAATTTAACAAATCTGCCTACCATTGAGAATACAACAGATTTATATAATGTTAACATCCTATTTGGCAGACACACTTATAAGAATATTCTGAAGCAATTCTATTTCTCAGAGAATAGCAATGGAAACTTAAATCCAGTGTTTCAGTTCTAATTACAACATCCAAACAGACTCTAATATTGTTTCTTATGGAGACAATTTAATATCTTTTTAGATAATTTGAATTTTCAAATTTTCAATTGTTTTTCCCTATATGCATGCATTTTAAATTGTTAATCTAGTCACATAAATAGGACAACCTGCATTCACAGTGACTCCTTATGTTGTTTGGTATATTTTACCCATGTAGAAAAATAAACCAACAAAAAAATAAACTATGCAACAAAATGTTTATCATATTAAGAAGATATAGAATTGTAATAAACTGCCCTTACATTGTATAACTCGTTCAGATTATTCCACCCAGTTGTAATACCAATGTCATATCCTAAGGTTCGATGATAATATGCATCAATTTCATCAAAGTAATCTCTGAAGTTAAACAATCCACGAATTGGATATAATTCTGCATTATCAACCACCTCCTTTAGTGCATCAGGGCCCAAATACATGAGAACCTGTGAACATGTTATAAGATTGTTACAGTCAGCAAAGATTAACATACAAAATTACAAATAACTTTAAATGACTGCACGGCATACACAAACCAGGCACCCAGGGGAGGGAATCAGCAGGTGTATGGAAATAATTGCTTCCTTTTCAGAAGTTTCTCAGAAAATATTTCTCTAAAATAACCTAATCCAAACATGCATGTCAATACATGCTAGACCAACATGAATGGCATCCATCGGTGACTACACATAAGATTGTATAATTCAAACCTTGACACTTCAGTCCCAAGTTTCCACTTTCCCATTATTAATATAGACCTTAACAATAACAAGCATGTATTGAGGAATAATAAATTCATGGACCATGCATGTAAACATGAAATTGGTTAAGTGTTGGTGACACAGTTCTGTCTGTTACCAGCATCTTCATTGTCAGTTAGTTGCAATTGTTCAGTGAATTTAAATGAGAATTGTGTAGAGAGAAGTTACAAATGCATCATTTTTTACAAGGAAAGGGGGGGGGGGGGGGAGTGAGAGGAAAGGCAAAGATGAAGGGGAACTTGTGCATGCATGTTGATATCTGACCTCATTTGCATCTTTGCAATTATCAATCCTCCCTTTTTTAGGCCACCTGACTCGCCAGCATCTGCAACCATACAAGAAAGAAAATGTGAGACAAGCATGAAAAATGGAAAATGAATCCTCCCATTATTTTTATAAAATGGAAAAAGAGTTGATAAATAAACTACACAGAGAACACTGAAAACACCCATTGTCTTGTGTAACCATGAAGATTCGGAAATGTATAAAGAGAATTCAAAGAAAGTCAGAAGCAAACAATGACATTGCACAAAAGATTTACAGGGACACCCTTTATCTTAACAAGCATCAAGCAATTCTTTTGAACTAAACATGCAAAAGCACTAAAAAATATTTCCTCTCTAGATGTTTGATCCATTTGCATGCCTTAAAAAGTACATAACCAGATACAAAGAATACAAAACAAATATAAATTAAAATGAAACTATTACCAAAAAATTGGCATCATCTACTAATTAAAAGCAAAACTGCTCAATATTTTCTCACATCAATCAATGATTATGAGAATTTTTATATTAATAAAATCAAGACAAAAACAGTCTAACTATTCTTACTTTTCTTTCCCAATGCGGCGTGCAAGCTCCTCAGCCAAGGCTTGACCAGGTGGATCTCCATCAGTGGCAAGTATAACTCGGTTTGCCTATCAATACAAACATTGAGAAAATAAATTAGGAAAGTCTAAAAGTTATTTCTTTCTGCAGTTCCAAAAGAGAGGAATAATAAAAATTAACAGACCTGCATTAGCTCATTTTTGCAGTTCCACAGATACTGATACTTCATGTCCTAGCTTTACAGAATTAGAATAATGACAAGAGCATCAGATTCTAACATTACATACATGACCACGGTAAAGACCAACAAGTGAGAACAAATAAGAGAAAATGAAAATGAACATTTATACATATAATTACAGAATCAGCATGTTAAGTATAAAAAAGACCTTATCGGGAGGTGGCAACTCCTTTGAAGAGACTGATGGAGGTGCACCATCAGGAACACTGACACAATTGAAGAAGCCAGCTTCTTCCATTGCCAGCTTGTCCATTTCACCTTCAACCTACAGCGTAAAATTAATAAACTAAGAATAAAGCAAAACTTAACCTTTACATAATTTCTACAGACAGCAGAATACATACAATTATTATATCACTTTGTCCCGCTATATCATCCAGTCCGTAAAAGATCTTTTCAGTATTTGCTTCCTGAAATAAAAGGATATTAGGGTGAAAGATATAATGGCCATAGAACCCAAAATATAATACAATATGATGGAAGCATAAAACCAAAAATTTGACATCTGAAAAAAAAGGTACATTAACATTTAAGATAATATGAAAAAATATCTTCCAGCAAGATCTAATTATACAGTTAAGAGACATAATATAAAATCATCCATGTCTTCATCTAACATCTTAACATTTAGGAATTAGGATAGTTAGTTCATGACATGGTGTCAAACCCTAGAGTTCAATCCTCCTTTTAGCCCTGATTATTCAAATAAAAAGTTGAATTTCAGCACAAGGTAGGTTGGCTTATGCAGAATCCACACTTCAAGCCCAAAGGCCTCTGATAGGCCTCTAACACGTGTATCAACGAAGGGCTAGATGTGAGTTGGATAATTTTGTTAGAGGAGAGAGAGAAGAGCCTGACTGAATGGACAGCTGGACAATGGGGATTGGAGGGGAAAAATATGGAATCATGAAAAGAGCAAATAAAAGGAGTGAAGGGGGAGAGAAGGAGGCAGGATGGAATTGGATATCGAGGGTGGTTAGGATATTTGGTCAGGGATTTCCCTAAATTCCTTTGAGGGTCTCTCGTCTTGCTAGCAGCTATCTTGAGTGTTTTTCTCTTCTTATTCCTTTTATCAGTCCACTTTTGAGTAATTGTCTTTTTTTTCGGCTATTGTGATTCAGACTTCTTATACTTTCATGTAAATAAATAGTCAATTTTTAGTTTCTAACAGCCTCTTTTGTGAAGAGGCATTTTAAAGATGTAATGTAAAACCATTTGGGTGTCTTCTCCTAATAGCTTAAGCTTTTGGAATGGTTGGTTCATGACTTATAAAATAAATACAGAAGTATTTGAAAGTAAAGAGGATGACAAAAATCGGAAAGTAGGAGAGAAGAATAAGGAGAGGAGCAATGCCCTTGTAGACTAATGGCCAGTTTATCAAAACTAACAATGATGAGTGCAGAAAGATAAAGTTGGGTGTAGTTATCTAATTTTATTTTATTGCTTAATTACATTTATAACTCCGTACCAACCATTGATTTAGTAAACAGACATGCTAACATTATACAGACATTTTCAGAACAAGAGAAGGAAGGACATTTGAAGTGCAGAAAGGGTACAGGTATTAATATGAACCAAGAACTTGGGTCCTTGGATATTTTTATCAATAGAAGTCACAAGTGGATGGGAATAACCTAGCCTATGAAGTTGTTTAATCATTATTGAGATAATTAAGTATAAACAAATGCCAGATGAAGGGAGGAAAAGCACTCTAATACTTGTTTATAGGAACAAAGTAGACATTCAACATTGTGAAAACTATAAAAAGATCCTGGAGAAAATAATATGAAAAAGATCTACGTAGTTTTCATTGACTTGAAAAAGGCATATGATAGGGTGCAAGGCAGAGAATTCCAATATGCCTTTATAGCAGTTTTTGCCATAAAATTATTACAGCAGTGATCATGGGTAAGGCGGAAAAAGTAGCAGTTATTCCTTTTTCTATTGAAAAAAAAAGTAAGAAACTCTGACTGTTCGGACATCATTCAAAGTGGTTTGAAGTTTGAATGTGTTTAAAGTTAAACACAGCAACTTCAAACAAGTTCTGCTCATATCTTCTGCAAACTCAAACCCAAAACTGGAATGGAATGAAACCCTTTGACCAAACACACCAACCATCTCGGGCAAATAACCCATCTCCAGAGAATGAATGTTTTGGTTTTCCCAGGTAATTCCCTGTTCCTGAGTCTTTGTTTCCTTCTCTTACTCAAATTCTTCATTGCTGATTCCTCCCCCCTCCCCCCCAATCTCTCTATTTCTCCATATCCTCTGAGTCTCTTCATTCCTCTGTTTTCTCATCTCACAGACTCTGACTATCCCTCATTTCCTCTAGGTTGAGTCTGTTCTATTCTCTGATCTCTGTTCAGCTGTTCTCAATTTTCTGTTTGCTCTGCAGCTTCAGTGTACATTTTGTATATAAATTATTCTTTATTATTCCCACCATGCTTCATTGCTTCTACCATCGTCCGCAACCACCATCTATCATTAATAATATTTATCCATAAAGATACAGAAGACTAATGGGAAAACTGAACTATCTGATTGTTACCAGACCAAAATTGCTTTCCCATTAAGTGTTGTGCATCAGTTATATGTCTTCACCAACTACCACTGACTGCAAAACTCTTAAATAAAAAAACGAGAGATCAAAAACAAAATCATTGGAGGCATTAATCTAAATTATTACAATCTCTGGTTTGAGCTTCCTGAATTTATATACATAAACTGCGCTTACTAGAGCGTAAGAGTTTGTTCAGCCCACATGCCAATAACAAAAGGCGCCAGCATAAAAATTTTAACAGAAAACTACCATTTCACATTATTAGGAGAAATGCTTGTCATTTAATAATGCTCACCAAATATGTACAGATGCTATCCATAACTGTTGTTATACTACTAATTAAATATCAGCATATAATATTTACACTCAATCTAAACATGTACAGCATCAGTAATTGCTTATACCTGCCAAAAGACCTTGTTGATGTCTCGATATTTGCAACTAATAAGTGCTCCATTACGACGATATGTGAATGCAATAACAATCTACCAAAAACATATATATGTTATAGAAACAATTAGTAACATAGGTCAATCAGGCGAAAGAGAGGGGATGGGGCACTAGTTACATTAAGAAAATAAACATTTATATATTGCCCTTGGATATAGTTGAACTTTCAAGGTTTCATCTTCATTAAATAAAAATCAATGGCAATCCTTGCTTAATTAATCAATAAGTAGAATAGCATGCATCAAGCAAATATTAAATAGTAAAATTGTCACTTTTAACACTAAGCCTTTTTAATCAGCTATTAGGTGGTGTAACTGAGATCAGTTCTATCACAAAACTCAAAAGTCATTAAATATGGGGCATTTTCTGGTAAATAAAACCAAAACCAACCTTAAATGTTTGCTCTTCGATCTCTTAACAAAAGAAACCAAATAGTCATAAGAATGGATGAAGTGGAACTCTCAATACATGGAAGATATATGTTCATATTCAGAATATTATATCCCTAATTATTTTATTACTTGAAGAAGCATGTAAAATCTGTTGAGTCTTGATAACAATACCATCAAACATTCGTTGTTTACTAACTGGATTGTAGTTATCTTAAAATGTAATTTTCTATCCCACTCAAATTAAGCTTGTAATTTAGTGGTTAGGTGTACCTGATCACCATATTTTCTCTGCTTGACAGCATTTCTCTGCAGAGTCTCCTTGGAAATCAAGCGCTCAGCAAAATATGCTAGCAGCTGAAACAGGTCAAACAGTTGACTTCACTATGTTGCTAGGAAATGAACAAAAATTTATTGCTATTACAAATAAAAGCTATATGATCAGCATAAAACATACAGCGTGAGATATACATCAGATATCAATTATAACCTTAAAGGTTGGCCTGTTATAGTGAGCAAATGACCCACCACTTCATGTTTGTTACTTTCAACAAATGCATGTTTAGGTCAATGCATATCCAGCACAAATAGGCCATAACTATGCACAGAACTATGATCAGCAGGAGAAACAATATTTGTAAAAAGATGACTATGCAGCCAAGATATAAAGGATAAATTTATTGAGTGCTGATTATCAGAGTACATGCAAACAAGTTAGACATTAGCAGCAGTCAATTTTAGTTGCTTATCAAAACAGCTGACAGCTATCTCTGCATAGGCAAAACAGATAAAAATGCACAACAATCAAATAGAATAATAGGGTTAGAACTTAGCAAGCAAAATTAATTGCTTATTCAATAGAACACAATTGTAGTGGGATAGGACCACTTGACACCAAATGTCAAACTTGGCAAAATTAAACCTTTAATAACATCTTACAAATATTAAATTTTATCAGTTCCACCATTGAATTGAAAGTTCTCATGAGGTAGCTTACGTCCACAAAATTTTGTACAATTTAAAACCTAATTGATACTTCATCACAACACTTTATTTCAACACATAATATGCTATTTAAAATATAAGTAAATTTCTACTATTAGTTTATATATTTACGAGTGTTTAAATTATCTTGACTAAAATCTAGGATACATGATCATTAAGATAATATCACATGATTCAACAGATATATAGGTAAAATTTAACACTCGTACAAAATTTTAAAGGTGTAATTTTGTCATGTTTGATGCATGGCATCATTTGACCTTGTCCCACACACACAACACAGGCAAAGATAAACAAATGAAACTCAGGATGTTAACATAATAAGGAACAAAGTGCAATGACTACACTACATAACCAAATTGCCTCTATAAAACGCATTGAGTCAAAAAAAAAAAAAGGTTCTATAAGCACATATGCATGGCCCATAACAAATACCAAAAACTTTATTCTATAGCAACCAAGCAAACCCAATAAACAAAGAAATGGAAGAAGCATCCTTATTTCAATTAATATTATTGACAAGCATTCAATACATCACTTAATAAAAATTTCCTGCACATGATTTGTAAAGTAGGTAAATGAAAATTTAAAATCCAACTGCAACTCTTTTGCCCAAGGAAAGATTGTTAAATCATTCAGAGGTATGTAAAAATACCCAAAAATGATAAAATGTTAATAAAAAGACCCCAGGAAAATAACAATCTCTGCTGTGAACATATCAATGAAAAGGACCAACTGTTCAGGCAATCAAACATTTCTAAGTCATTCGGGAAAAGACAAGGAGACATGCAACAAGTTAGCCTGTTCAAAAAATCAACATTTATTTCTTACGAAAGATATCGCAGCAATCAGTGGCAAAAAATAAGATATTAATTGCTGGGTTGCATTGGAAAGTCCCTGAACATCTGACTGAAGCATCTTACCAGAATTTTGTTTGTTTTTCACATATGTTGGCTTCATGTTTGGCTACTATTTCAAACATGATTCTAGAAAAAGCAACTTTGATTAGCTTTTGGATTTGAGTTGAGAATTTTATACTAAGTTTCACTACAAACTTGCTTTAGAAATAAAAGCTTCCAAACATGAACCACTTCAGTTCAAGCTCAATTTGAATCAATTTTATAAAATTAAGATCATCTAATAAATCAATTTTGCAAACACTCACCCAAGCATGCACCAAGCAATTTAGCACTGATTTTTGGCATGATCAATGTCTGCCCCAGAGATTAATAGTATAGAAATCCAAAATTCATAAAGTGCAGGGACAAAATTAGCTAGGGTAAAATTTAATGACCTCACTACAAAGTGGTTCTAGTTGCAATTCCTCCTCTGTAATTTCTCTTTTCTTTTTAACTGGGAATGCTTGACTCATAGAATATGAACTGCTACCAGCAAAGGCCTACAACATTAGGAAGAAAAATGAGCTGAATAACAAATCTACCTGCGCTAATCAGGACCTAAGATGCTTCAAACTGAAAAATATCTTACCTGTGTACTGCCTTTCCATCCACACTTTGCACGAAAGCACACCCACACAGCAGACCCCCTAAAATTAAACAAAGTAGATGTAATGATCAGCTAGGATACAGAATCAGATAAGTTTATGGAAAAAATTATGTGTATCATACCCATCTGGTGCAATGTAAAGAGATAAGCTCTTTTCTCCTGAGTCACCACCTTGGCACTAAAAAAAGAACAATATTAAAAAGCACATACAAGACTAATCAGAAAAAATATTTTCAAATCCCATCGGGGTATACAAAAAGGAATCTATGCAAGGAGAATGAACTACTTTTACTGCATACTCCTACCAGCCCAAAGTAAAATAGAGATTAAGAAATACATACAAGCAACAGAAATTCATTACTCAATAGAATCTCAAAGTTAAATGCATTTGCTTGAAATAAGTAACATAATAAACACTCTTCAATTCACTATATTGGGGATTGTCATTTTAAACAGGATAATCTACTCCCTCAACTCAAATTAAAATTACCCCCAAAATAATTACCTAAGGTTAAACTTTCTATTCCATACCAAATAGAAAGAGAAAGGACGTAGCTTCTTAATTAGTATCAACCCCCTCCCTAGAACAAAATTTTCACACAACTCCAAGCCTGAAACAAGACCAATAACAAAGACACAATTCTGTATGTCTTTATACAGGTGCATAGTATGCTATGGTTGAAATTTGCCATTGAAAGGGGAAGTCAAAATTTTCAGACCAAATCCTGAAACAAGCAGACATGGCAACTGAACCTCCTTATGATGATCAAAAGTGAAACATTGGTTCTGGTAGAAGGTTTGCAATACTTTCCGGGGTATTAAAACATTACAATTGATAAGGTCTACCTGAAAAGTTCCTAATGTTCAAAAAGCATTCAACTTTGAAGAAAACTACAAAAGAAGAAAAAGGGATGGAAAAAAAGTTACCTCCGGACAAAGCAAGTGGTTGTATTGGCCCGGTACACATATTCCTGAATCCATTCCAACAGCCTCCAACCTCTGTTTCAAAATACTGAATTGCATTTCCACATTCTTCTCCTCCGGATTCTCCAAGTGAACTTGAGAAAACAAAACCAGAAACGCAAAATATTAGTAGGTTGACACACGTTTAAGATTGTTCTGTCCCGAACAGAGGAGCGAACCATACCTGGTCTAGGGATGCTGGCATGAGAGGCACCATGATACCCGTTGGTTCTGAGTGGTGTTTGAGGGTTCCTTGAAGAAAACACAGTGAAGAAGGGTCTGTGGGGGTAAAGCCGGTAGCGTTGAGGCGAGACAGTGTTTATAAGGCTTGAGAATGGAGAAGAGTGGAAGAGGGATTGGGTGGTCATGGTAGTGAGTTTTGAGGAGGAGGAGAATAAGGGAAGTAGAGTGTAGGGATAACGAAGACGCATGCTTCTTCTTGCTTACAGAGAGTGAGAATGAGAGTGAGTGTAGTGTTCAGTGTTCAGTGTTCAGTGTTCAGTGTTCAGTGCGTTTCGTCTAACAGGGTTCCATGTCCATAAGAGTGGGGGAAAAGAGGGTTTAAGGCTTTGAAGAAGAGGGAATTGCATTTTTTCCAAGTGCATCTCTCTTTTCTCTTTTTATAATTTTTATCAATTTTATATATTGTATAGTTTATACACTTATCGAACATAATTTTGAAAACCAAAGTATAAAAAAATAGAGGGTAAAAACGGGATATGAAAAGCAATTGCCGAAGAATGGTGTGAATCGGCGCAGTCCGCAGCGACCGTTGGATTAACAAATCATTAACCCACTTCACTCTTTTGCGCGGCCTTTGAAATAATAACCAGAATCATAGAGACTTTTCAAAGAATAGTTGAAATCTTAATTAAAATATTTTTTCTTATGCTCTAAATTTATCGTTTGACATTAAATTATAACTGATAAAATATCTCATGCATCGCCGGTCAATTTGTAAATATATATATATATATATAATTTAAATTTAAATTATTAATATTTTTTATTAAAAATAATTCTAACTTAATTAAATAAGACGATTATCAACCCCACATTTAAATAGATAGTAAATATATATATAAATTATAAAAAATATAGTTCTAAATTATTTTGAAAATTTATTTTATTGATACTAATAAATTATTTAAAACAAATGTAGAAGTATTTGAAAATTTTAATTAAAAGTGATAATAAATGTAGTTATTTTTAAATAAAATTTAGATTTTAAGTCTTGTTAATAAGAGGAGAAGAAAGTATTTAGAAGACTTTTATTTCTTTCATAAAATTATTTATCTCAATTTAAATTGATCAATTTATTTCACTTTATTTATATTTAGTTAATTTTATTTTTATAAATAATATAATATTTTAATATCATGTCAAAATTGATATTAGATCTAATTTAACTTAAAAATTAACTTATAAAGTGAAAATTATTTTTAGCTTATATATATTTGATTAGTTACATCTTTATATAATGTGAGATTCTAACAAAGATATAAAACTAAAAAAAAAAATTTTAAATCTTAAAAATGTTTTAATTAATAAAATATTATTTTAATGATAATTTATAAATATCTCATTATATTTTAATATTAATAGAATAAATTTAATTATTGATTAAAATAATAAAAAAACTATAAATTGTATTTGATTAAATAAGTAATTAAAAATATTTATTATTTATATTAAAAATGTGTCAAAAATAAAAAATATTAAAAAAAGTACTATGAAGTTTGTTTTATTTTTAAAATAAATAATTTAAATTTATATTATAAAAATAAATATATAGAAATTACAAGTTTATAGGTGAACCCAAACAAAGATATTAGGTAATTTTTTGTTGTTGTTTTAATCTAAAAGATTTTGATCGTTTATTTGAATTAACCTTTTAAATATTATTTATGTTGATATATTTTATCTCTATCTAGCAGTGTGATTTAGTGAAAAACTAAATAAAATGCACTTTCCAACCAGGAGTGTCAAAATGGGATCATTGTCATTTTAAGATATTTGAATAAGTATTTGTAAACTTGATTTTATATAATTTTTAAATTTTATAAAAGTGAATTTAAAATAAAATAAATATTAAGAAAATGAGAAAAAGAAATTTATAAGCATTCCTTTAATAATGGTGAATGAACCAAGAAAGATTTATTATGAGAATTGATTGCCTTCAACATTCAAATTGTAATTGAAGAATCATCTTTAATGGTAAACTAGGTTTAAGTTTCCTAAAAAGAATGATAGAAAATGTTAAAAGTGTTGTCTTTTTCCTACCCTATCACAACACCAACACAAGCTGTTTCAAATGTCTCAATTAACACAATAAATCCTGTTCAAGTCTAAACAACGACGAAAAATCAATAGCGAACAAATATCGAGAAGAAAAGAAATTTGATAATAAGACCAAACTCTTGACTATATAACAATTAGCAGGTAGATAGGTTTATAATTCTCTATTTCCCTCTTAACACATTGAGTAGAAAAGGACCTGCTTATATTGCAGCATAGCACTCTAAGAGGCAAAACCATGTTACAAG
Organism: Canavalia gladiata; assembly: GCA_037954105.1. NCBI lineage: Eukaryota > Viridiplantae > Streptophyta > Magnoliopsida > Fabales > Fabaceae > Canavalia > Canavalia gladiata. Next base: position 36,665,823 of record CM075662.1, on the reverse strand, counting down.
ACTATTTTCAGCAAAACACATTTCATGCAGTGGCTGAAATAAGTTTTCAAGTGAATACAACACATTAACCCAAAAAAAAGTTATAATTAACCACTGGTATAATTGTTAAATTTAAATTTCTCTTCAAATTTACTTTCTTTTTTATTGAAAACATACTTCTCTATACTTAGTAGTAATTAATTTAAATAAATAATTTTTATTTGAAGCGAAAACCTTTTTAAGTACCCAAATAATAAATTTTAAAATTTTAAGGCAAATTAATTTAAGTTTGTTAATACAAATTCGTTAAATAAATTATTTAAAATGAATATTTTTATTTAAATCAGCTTCATTAGAATGATCGTGAGAATTAACTGATCAACAATTTTTGTCAGAAGATTTATGAATAAAACTTGTCCCAAACTAAAGGCTGATGATACATAATTTACCTAGAAGGTGGAATCTGATACAAAATTACACCAAAGATGCTCATTAGAAGAAAAATGAACGAACCTATATTCCAAACAGGAAGATCATAATAACATTTACATAAAAAGCACATCATACAGAGCCATATACAACAACACTGTAATTCCTAATAGGCTTAAAAATTAACAGAAAGAAGTCATCCGTCATCTGACCCTCAAAGAGGGCTTCAGTTTTGGAACCTTGAAGCTGGAAGAGAATAGTTTTGGCGTCTCAGAGGTGGGCATCACTGCTGGGACTTCTTTCCTCTTCAGGCTTTTTGTCCCCTGGTCGTTAAGATTCATTCAAGGAAAGGAAAACAAATAAAACAATAAGGAACACATTCTTTTTCTCAATTATAAAATGAAATCAAATGTCGGATCATAAAACCTTATATCCAAAAATGGAATACACACTCATGGAATATGATGTAGTGCTGAAGCTACTTTCAGATAGCCCATAAGCAATGCATATGCTAAATTGCACATATCAGGTTAAGCATGTGATTGTTAAATGCAGGAAGATGCAGATGTTACCAAATGGATTGCATCACATTATTTGCAGGCAATTCAAAACCAAATCATGGATGGATGCAATGAATACACTATTTTTTTAATCAAAATGAATGGTTCCATACAAGATTACATTATTTTTTTAGCAGACATAGCCCACGTTCATCATACTAGCCTACATATGCTAAGGTTTATGATAGGACTACAATAGCATGCTTTTGTTAAATTTCATTTCAAATAAAATTTGTATTCTGAAAGCAGGCAGTTCTCTACCACTCACAGACACAATGTTCCAAGAACAAAATCCTGAGCTCTAAATCATGGCCAAGAACAAGAAAGCAAACGTTAACCAATGGGACTACCCACATAAGGTCATGACTGATATAAGGCAGACAAAATTAGCCAGACAATATAGAAAGATAAACATTACTAAAAAAGCAGGACATACCTTTTCAGAGGATTTTGCAGGGGCAGATGCATCAGGACTACATATTTCTTTGTTCAAAGTCATATTTCTTGTACTCCTGTTGTTCTTACTGGTTCCCAAGTCAGATGTTTTAGTTTCTTCTGAGCAATGATTTAAAACAGATGTTTTAGTTCTTTCCGGGCTACATATTTCTTTGTTCAAAGTCTTATTTCTTCTACTCCTGTTGTTCTTACTGGTTCCCAAGTCAGATGTTTTAGTTTCTTCTGAGCAATGATTTAAAACAGATGTTTTAGTTCTTTCCGGGCTACATATTTCTTTGTTCAAAGTCTTATTTCTTCTACTCCTGTTGTTCTTACTGGTTCCCAAGTCAGATGTTTTAGTTCTTTCCAAGCAATGATTTAAAACAGGTGTAACTTGGTCATTCCTGAACTTTCTTAAAGATTCCAACTCCACTGAGAGTCCTGATATTTCTTTGTTCAATCTTTTTGTCTCAGCTTCCATGTTGGTCACTTTACTTCCTAACTCTGAAATTTTACTATCTTTTTCATTATTTTCTGACTGCAGTTGCTCCATTCTGGAAACAAGTACCTTGATCTTTTCATTTGCTTTTTCTACTTCAGCTTGTTTACTCCTTAATTTATCACTGTAATTGTTCTCCATTATATTATATTGATTCCACACAAATTTCTTTTCTGCCAGGAGTGCCAATAGCTCAGAACTTTTTTCTAAAGCAAGCTTCTCATAATCGCCTTTCAACATTCTCAATTCATCTTTAGCTTCATGGGAACACTTATCTTTTTCTGTACTGTTCCTACTGGACTTGTTCCCACTATCCTTAGATGCTGTTCCTTGATCCTATTGTAAAATGACTGCTCAGCATAAAAACACACAAAATATACCAGAGAACTAAAAAAATGCAAGGCTTATCACAGCTAACATACCTCTCCATTAGAGGACTTACGAGTAAGGTATTCAAACCAAGCTTTAAAATCTGCCAACTCATCCCCCATATTCTCTGCAATCAAAAGATAAATGAATATAAAGTCAATAAATGTAGTTAGAATAATTACAAATCAAAATATAATTCAAACCCCTATAATTCAACAATTGACAAAACTTGGGCCTGAGTTGCGAAGATAAAGACATGACTATTGATAATTTAAACCAGTTTAACCTAAATATCATGCTAGGAGTGGTCCATCTTCCAGGAACTTTAAGAAAAAATGGGTCAGCTGATCAGGTATTTATTTAACCACCTAAGCCAAGTCATGTACCATGTAAAGTTATGCTACCAGTGTCAGTGGGGTATCTTTTAACAGAAGACTCATTGGAGACCTTTCCAAGATTGACAAGAGATTATCACATTCTAAGCCAATTCTTTTAGTCAATAATCACCAAAAATTATTAACTATGCTCCTACGCAAATAATTCTAGTTTGGGGCTAGAGAGCTTGCATATAAAAGGTTTCAGCAGTAATTTTTTGGATTAGCTTGTTACAGAGCCAAAAGGGCTTTTCATCAAAAGCTTTCTGAGAGAGCTATTGACCAAAAAAGAAACGGGTTATTTTCCTAAAATACTCATTTCACAAACATGCTATCAGTCAGCACTCAGCAGCGTCTCCCAAAACTCAACCTGAACATTTAAAATAACAAAAGTCTACACCATATTAAGAATAAGAAACCATCCACCAAGGATAACAAAATGGACCTTCCATTCTCCATGCTCAATAGAAACAACAAAACCAACTTTCTGCTCCTTCAAGGCAACATTAAGGAATAGAACACCAAATACAGAATCTAACACCAAGAACCAAAACCAAACATCAAAACGCTAACTTGTTTCTCTTTTCCCTTAAAAAAGGACTTCTTATAAGAAGTCAATCAAAAGCATGAAAGAAAAATCACTGACCCAAAATCCATTTTAACATAGAAGTCTCTCTTTGCTTGAAACCCACCGTCAAATCTGCCTTTGCAGCCTCCAGCAACCGTTTCTTCTCCTCAAATATCAAAAGCCCCTTCATCTATACAGACAATCGCAAAGAAAATTCTTTAAAAAAGAAGGATTTTTTTTTTTTCAAATTTATTTTAGGGAAACCCTAAAAGAGAGAAACGATTAATTACCTGGGAAATTTGATCCTTGTGAATGCGAACATTGGAGGCCCACCCTTCGTGCTGCATTCGCAAGCGATCTTCGAGAAACTTGTGGTTGTTGGCGAATGACTGAAGCTGGTTTTGCTGGTTCCGCACCATCTGAACCAACAAGTTGAAGATGTTCCCCCAATTTCGGCGTTCCGAAGAAACCGCTTCGGAAGATTCTGCTTTTTTCGTCTTGCGCATCACGATATTCAGAGAAAAAAATAAGAGTGACAGAGTGAGTGAGGAATGTGAATTCAGAAGAACTGAAGAAATCAGATAACGATATTGCAACGGTCAAATTTTGTGTCGTTAGAGAGAGCCAGAGACAGTGCTTTCAAACAGAATAAATGCGTCTCAGAACCCGAATGCAAAAGAAAAAGGGTTGTGGGCCTTTTTACTTTATACGGCCCAATAACTAATATCTTTCTCAACCGTAGGCGGGCCCATGTCTGAGACACTGAGGAGTAAAAGACAGAGTAAACACGTCCAAAAAATTAACTTAAACACATCCAAATATATATTTTGGATACATGTCTCTAAAATGATGCTTTTTTATACATGTCTAAATATCATTTTCTATGCTTTTTTTTTAATAAATTATGCAAATTTTAAAACTAAATATCAAAATAATGCAACTTTAATACTAATTACTAGCAGGAATTTGTTTGTCTTTAACAACCTCATGCATGAAATTAGATATTGACTTGTGCTTCTCACCTATCATTAATTACTAGCAGGAATTGGTTACACTTAGGTGTGGAGAAATGCATGTTTATAAAATTGTCCATTAAAGTTAGGGTGTAGTTTTGTAGTCGTAATTTATTTATTTTTTATATTCTGTGTGGGTTACACAGGAAATAGGAGAAAAAAAGGAAAAAAAAAAAGTAGAAATAAGAAAGAAGAATGAGTTGTTTAGATGACTAGAAATAAGAGAAAAATAAAAGAAAAAAAAATTTTGTTTGGATGAGTGAAAAAGAGAAGGGAAAAAAATATATTGATAGTATAAATTTTATTTTATATAAAATTTTAAAACTTTTTTATAAATACAATTTATTAATTTTTTATTTTTTTAATCTTTTAAAAAATAAATAATATTTTTAATAATTTAAAATAAATCAAACAAAAAAAAACTCCCCCTCACTTTTCACGGCATAAGAGGGGAATAAAAATTTGTGGATCCCGCAGAAAAAAAATATATAAGGTAAAGCAGTTTTTTCCTCTTTATTTCCTTTCCTCCCTTCTCCTTTCCCCTACTTCCCTTAGTACAAACATATCTCATAATATCATCGCATCTATGGAGATATTTCTTAAAATAAAAATTATAAATACTCAGTCATTTAGAGGCTCTTAAGCACAATCATACAAATATTTCATTTACGATGAAATTTTCATGCTTAGAAAACGTTTGAGTAGTATTTCTAGTTCTGGATTCAACCCGTCTTTGCAATCTTGCAACACATCTGGTAATAATGGAAGATATTTATATTTTTATTCTGCTGTTTTAAAACTCTTTATGATGCATATTTATCTTACAACAAATTCATTGTGTATATTATATGTGAAAATCAAGATCAACCATTGAAAATTATCTTCACATGCTGGTTCAACATTGTGTTCACCTCTCATCAAACTTCGTTTCTGTGAAGTCTCTCATATGGGTAGCAGATTTTATGTCTAACTCGGTCTTTTCTCATGGTAACTATGTATGCGTCGAAGAATTTACACCTGGGCTGGATTCTTTACTTGCTGCACATGTTTACATGACCCTTTTTCTCTTGGTTGAATGCATCTTCCTTTTATGCTAAAAAAAAGCATAAAATTATGTCATATTCTTAACAAGCTAAGAAAGTTTACATTTTTTATGTATTGCAAAAGGTGTGAACTCCCTTAGTTTGGAAATACAAACAGATGTTTAAATAGTGAAATCCAAACTTCATATTTTGAAACACAACAAACTCAAATCTAAGTTTAGTTCATTTTAAAAAAATTAGTCAAACTAAAGGATTTTATTATCTTAAGTTAAGGTTGAACTTTGAGAATATATATTACTTTTTATTGTTTATTACAACTTTCTTTTACTTATTTTATTTTTTAAAATATTCTTAATTAAAAATGAGTGGAAAGATTGAAATAAATATAAAATTAATTTTAAAAATAATAATAAACAATGAAGACTGATAATAACCATTCCCTTAAATTATAACTATTTTACTCGACTCATTTATACACCTAAACTATATACTGTCATATTACAATTAAGAAAAAGCTTTATGATTACTAGGGACGATAGTGAAATTTTTAACCATTAAATACTGAAAAAAAAATACTCATAAAAGGAAGGATATATATACATATATAATTAAAAATAATAATAAACTTTTAGATATAGATTTATTTTAAAATTAAACCTGAATAAATTCACAAACTTGTAACTCATTCTTCTTTAATATTATTGCTCATCTTTTTACTCAATCGGTCTTTGTTTCTTCAGTACAATGGAAAATTTGTATTGTATTTATATTTTTTACACTTATTATAATTTTATATCATATTTAAATTATTTTTAATAAATATTTTTTTATAATGGTATTAATATTTTATTAGTTCATAAAAGAAAAATATAAAAAAATGTATCTTAGTTGATTAAATTGTAAATAATAAAAACAGATACGAGAATTTTGATAATGGAAGTTACTACCCATGAAAAGTGCAAATAAATTTTTAAATTACAGGTATGAAAACGAGACCCTATCCGTTGCGATAATTATTATGCATTTCACCTATAATAATATACTTTAACGAGTCTAACTTTCCATTTCCATAGTTCCTTTACAAACATACTTTTGAACTAATCAGTTAAATTCATTTTAAGAACATGCACTCCTTTCATGGGAAATTTCTTACTAAAACAGTGCTCTGATCAATATATATTAGATTATCAGGTAACCCATCTTCAAATTCTTAATTGATTTTACATATTGTCAACTTATCGACTCCATTTTCTCTTCCTCAAAGGAATCATATAACTATGCCAAATAGGGAGAAACTTGGTGACAATATTTTGGTCTAAACTACCATAAGAGTCAATCTTACTTGAATTAGAAACATCTTCATTACCGTGTATATACACAAGATCTTGCTTAGAAAAATTAGACATATATCACCTAAACTAACAACTTGTCAATAATAGTATTTCCATAATCCTACATTACAGATAACCATGTATACATGACTTGCGCAAAGTAACTGTTTGATTAAGATGTCATTCTGGAGGCCATACTCGAAAAAATTCCATTTGTGAGCCTCAAAGTTAAAGAACCCAATTAATATTGTCAAAAAGAAAAAAGAAACACAAGAGCACACACGAGCATGCACATTTAAAATCATGACACTAAACAACTAAAGTTTAGCTACCATATAAATGAGATATCACCCAATTTGATTAAAAATAATATGAATATAAAACATTACAAGTTTCATTACACTTTCTGGTATGGCTAAACAAGTGCAGTGTAGTCCAGACATATGCAGGGTTTTCACGTGCAATGAAATCTATATCCATTTTCATATATATTAGATGGAATTACCTAGTTGGCATTTATATACGGCTCTGCATTTTCAACCATTCTCTTCAAAGCATCAGCTCCCATGTGTCTGAGAACCTACGCTCATAAACCACAATTGAATAATTATAACATGAAGAAGGCATATATTACATTTGAAAGGTAAAAAATACAAGCAAAACATGTCATTAATTGAGCCCTGAAAATACATTTCCTTCGAAGCTCCAAAATACAATAACGAACTGAATTGTGCTTACCCTACAAAGGGAAGAAAATATGGATAATATACAAAATCCAGAGATATACCTCATTTGCATCTTTGAGTGAGCTGAATTCATCTTTCTTTGGCCAGTGTACTTGCCAACACCTGATATCAATGGAAAAAGAAAGAAAATAAGTAGGTAAATAAAAAGTACATGATTTATATTTTGGTACTTGCTGTCACATGAAAAATAAATGACAGAATGGATGACCTTTCTCGTCCAAGGCGCCGTGCTAGCTCTTCGGCTAAAGCTTGACCAGGTGGATCATTATCAGTTGCCAGGATAATGCGAACTACCTAAAGGAACATAGAGAGGAAACCGAACTACTAAGCTGTTTGCTTTTGCTCTTGAAGGATCAATTGAACAGGAAGACACCAAATACATGTACCTTATCCAAGTACTCTTTGCAGTTCCACAGGTATTGATATGCTGTGTCCTGACTTGATAAAACAAGCACGCACAAATAAATATATTAAAGAGATAAATTAATTGGTTCAGACACGTATATATGTAGAAAGAGAAACAGGAATCAGATCATGGGTCAGGAAAAGATTACTGCATGCAAATTTTATTTTCTGCTATCATGTTAATCATACAAAAATTGTGTGATTATAAACCAGTTTTAAAACAAAACCATAAAAGGTAGAGTCCACATAAACAGAATTTATACATAAAGGCAAATAACAATTTTACAAGAATATGCACTCCATATCTGGACAACATATAAATAAAATGCAATTTGCTATGACTAGTGGCTAATATAAAAGAACAGAAATCTTTTAGATAGATCCTTCTTATCAAAATTAAGAGTTATAACTTACAATAACTCTTAGAATGACAATGGTCCCAAAACACAATGATCTACTTTGAAACAGTTACTATCTATATTGTCCTTGACCCCTTAATACCACAGAAAAAAAAATAGCATAAATCAAATCAGTCTAGGCATTTCAAAGTCTGCATTGAAATTTTACATACAAGACGTAACTATGGCCAGATCCTGAAGAAGAGAGAAAGAGAAGTTTGCAACATGACTTGTTTAAGGCAATTCATAAATCATAATGAATGCATTGACAAACTGCAGAGGGGATAATTGCATTTCATTAGGAACCTAAGATCACTTCTAATCCAAAATAGGTGAATAGATAGACAGACAGACAAATAGAAAGATAGACAAGTTTGGTTGAAGACAAAAAACAAGCACTACTGGTGTTTGCATCATTAAGGCATTACTCTTTAATATTCGCTCAGCCTTAAAAGAGCACAAACCTTTTCCATTGGTGGCAAATCTTTTGACGAAACCTTTCCTGGTGCACCTCCTGGAACACTAACACAATTCCGAAAGCCAGCCTCCTCAAGGGAAAGCTTATCAATTTCCCCCTCAACCTATTATCATCATTAGATTGTCAATACCTAGAATTCTCTTCTTCTTTTTTTTTCATGTTTTCACTTGGTAACTGATGATAAAAGAAGATAGGTATGGGAAAAATAAGTGAACAAAATTTACAATGATGATTTCATCTGCATGACGAATGTCATCAATGCCATATAGTATCTTGTCCGTGCCTTTTCCCTGAAAATCAAATTTAGCATATGAATGAACATCAGGTTACTTGGTATCAAAATTATATTTCATATCAAAGTGCACATGTTTACAATAAACCCTCAACTTGGTCCTCCAAGTATTAGGGTATCACCACATTAGTTCCCCAAAAAATTTCATTACCAAATTAGTCCTTCAAAGATTAGATGTCATCACATTAGTCCACCAAAGAAATTTGTTATTAAATAAGACCCTCAAAGATACAAAGTAGTTCTAGACCAAAAAAAGATACAAAAAGTGTTACCAAAATGGTCCTGTCATGTCACCACTTCAGTCTTCCACAAGGATGAATGTGAACACTAGATTTGTGATCTAGGTCATTACAATGAATATGATAAAGGATTAGATTTTTTAGGGATTAATTTGGTAATAAAATTTTTGAAAGATTAATGTGATAACATGCTAATCTTTTGAAGGAATAATTTGGGGACAAAAATCTTGTCATAACAGTCCCACATTGTCCCCTTTGTCATTATTGTAATTGGTGCAAATTATTCCATTACTAGGATAGTTTAGTAGTTGCTGTAAATTGAGTCTTAGTTTAGGTATATATTGTACTGTTGTATACAGCTTTGTATTATTTATTTTCTCAAATAAGATTGTTCCATTTTCATTCAAGTAATTTTTGAGAGTTTATTCTAATCTTTGGAGGACCAAATAGAAAGTTTACTGTAAATGTTAATTCATACACAAGTAGCAAAGCATTAGGAGGTTCCAGAAAAGAATTATAGGCTTCCATGTTTTTTGCATTTATTTCTAGAACAACTACCCCTGAAAGATGTACTGATATGACTGATGATTGCTAAATTAGGGTTGGTTGGAGAGCAATAGAATCAAGGAGTGATTATTGGTTGTTAAATGAATTTTCTGATATAAATTTGTATCACTATTGCTTGAACATTTTGTACCAATCGAAGTGTAGGCCAAGAGAAAAATTAAGCTTCGTATCTGCATCCTTTCTTTCTCTGTCTCTAACACCATAGTCACCTTTTCTTCATCAAATGTGCAAGAAATGCTGGTTGCCATTTCATAACACATCATTCTATTGAATACCTTTTATAACTATCATTGTTTTGGCAAATTAATTAATTTTTGACTTCTTAAATCAATTATTTTGATTAGATAAATGAGCATATCGATGTCATTAGCCTTACCCACGCCAATAAAGGAATTCATTGCTTAACTAGGTAAAAACTTATACGCTATTATTGTTTCAATGACAATTATATCATGTGGTAACTCAAGTTTAAAGCTCTTATTAGCATCCCAACATGGTTCAAACTGGAAACATTACCTGCCAAAATCTTTTTTCCATAGTTCTGTACTTGCAACCAACAAGCAATCCATTTTGTTTATAAGTAAAAGCAATGACAGTCTGCACAAATATTCCGATACACAATGAAGTTAAGAACTTGTAACTAGTATTTAAGAACTAAACCATGTATAGAAATGTATGCAAAGAGAAGAAACAACAATAGTTATGATCATTGGCAAGATCTGCTTCATGATCTTGAACCCATGAAAACTAAAGTTTACTTCTAATCTAAAAGAAAAGTAAATATGCATCACCTATCTGGTTCAAATATAAAGGATTTATAATTTCCTCCACTATTGCACCTCAAAGGTTACATCGATTACAGTAACTGATATTAGTGGAAAACAGATAAACAGCAAAGACTTAAAAAAAGAGGTTATACATACTTTTCAGCTTTGTCATGTTGAAAAAAAATTAATATAAATTTTATGTTTAACAGTTAACACATTAACTCCTAAATGTTACCTCTTCAAATCATTTGTCTACATTACTATAACCCTCGATTAACAAATTTGTACACAGTAGTAATACATACATGCATATGCTGGATGTCTCTTTCAGTATTATTAATTCATGCCAATATTCAGTTAAATTGCAAAGTGAGTACCATAGAGTACAGGACAGCAAACATCAGTTATAGATCTGGATTCTGTTTTTCTAGCAATTTAAAAGAACAAATTTACAATCATAAAAACAAGAAATTGGAGGTTTTATAACAGAACTGTAGAAAATACCTTATTGTCAGACAGTTGCCTAACAGCATTTCTGCCTAGGGTTTTCTCCGATATCAGTCTCTCCTTAAAGTAAGCAACAAGCTAAAATAGCGAAAAATAAAATCCATACATAAGCAAATAATCCAATAACAGTTGAAAGTTACAATATATTGATGCAACATGGACATGCAGATGGATAAACTGGCTTTTGATAAGGCCATACATTTATAATCATTGAAGACTGTACCTTTACCTTCCTTGCTCCCACTTGAGCATACCAAAGTTATCAACTAACTTCACTTGGTGGCATGATTGCATATTGGAGCTTCTGAGACCATACTAATAGACTTAACATAATCTTTCTGGACCTCTATTGAGTCTTCAATATTGAGATATTAACTAACAAACCACAACTTATGAAAATTGGTAGAGATACTTTACATTAGGTGCTTATGGGCCATATAGGGAATTAGGGAAAAAGTAGCATGTTCTTGAAATCAATTTGACCTTTGAATATAACTAGAGGCGGATAATGCTGAACCTTATTTCAAAGTTTCAGGTGAATCCTCTGTTATTGAGACAATTCTCATTAAGAATTAGGAGAATAATGTCAAAAGCATAAGAAAGCCAAACCACCCTCGATACTTTTAAGAGTGCTTACCTTATACTGAATAATGAACACACTCAATAAGACAATCAATTTTCACAACTGCATTAGAATAGGAGACCTTCAGAAGATGTCACGTATAATAACAATTAACAACAAGAGGAGGGAGATAGCTCATTCTGAGAAACTGACAATAATTCTACTATTATTAACCGCTGGAAATGCAAAAAGCAATTAGAATGAATACCTTAGGACCAAGTGGTTTCAATCCTAAGCTCTCCTCAGCTATTTTTCCATAAGACATGGCATTAGCACAAGCCTCACTGTACAATTCCTTGTCATCGGCAAAAACCTGTAAGCAAATAATCATGCAGAAGCAGTATGCCTCTGTTAGTTGTTACCCCATTACAGGTCTTATGTCACAGAGGAGGCATCAATTTTATATAACCATGCTGTGTTACCTGACCAGCCCAACCACATTTAGCTCGAAAACACCTCCACATTGCAAATTCGCTACAGCACCCATTTGCCAGAACATGTCATTCCAAAACATATATAATTATCACCACATCCAGAATGCAAGTAGATGAAGCATACCCATCAGAGATAATATGAAAAGACAAACTCCTCTCCTTTAACTGCCCACCTTTGCACTGGGACATTAAAACAAACAAGATTCAGAAACCTATTTTAAAAACCAAATACTATAAAAAACTAGGTGGAAAAAATGGATTTTTACAGTTTTAGAAAAACAAAAAAAAAATGATACTTTTGGACAAAACAGGTTATGGTACTGCCCAGGCAAACAAGAGTTGTCCAAGCTGATGCCAAGAAGTTCCATTTTCTGCTTCAATATTTTCACTTTGGGTGACACAAAGGGATTGTCCACAACCTGCTCCACACCATCTTCAAAAAACAAACCAAATAATCATTTATTCCTGTTGGAGAATCTCCCCTCCCCAAAATGAAAATTGAATTTATTTTTTTTAGAACAAAACCCATTTGGCTGCCCAAAATTCAAACAATAACACTTGAAATAAATGGGGGGAAAGAAGAACATGTACCTGGAGGGGAGGGCATGTTAGTGGAATGGGCTACTGAATGGCGCCAAATGGTGCACAGTCTTTGTGGTAACACTGATGCATAGGTTCCGGGAAGCAACTTGGAGAAAAGGGATTTAGTGAGAGGATGACATAGCCATTGATTCCGAAAATGAAAAGCTGACATGCTTTGTTCTTCAGTTCTTAAATTTGATTTGACTGGATTGGATTTTCATCTCTGGCTTGCAGAACCTATGGTTCTATCTATATCTGCTGCACATTCATATAAACCAAGACCAAGAGTGGACAGATATTTTTCTTCACCTTAAACAAATTATATACACTTTTATAATGCTAACATTTGTTTAATTATTTAACCAAGATTGAGGATTTTTTATCTACGCAAAACAATATCCGCTTTGTTATTCTCTATTTAAAAAAAGTGAATAATATTCATAATGGTGTGAATTGAGGAAGAAAAATTGTAAATTAAAAAATAAAATGTGTAACTTTTTATAAGCTTGTAACTTTTATTACTTTAAGTAAAGTTTTACAAGTATGTAATTTCCATTACGTTGTAAATTTTATTATTGTTTCAAAGTTCAATTAGCATGAAAAAATAAAAAAGGATCTAAATTTAAAGGAATCAAAAATAGTCATGAAATTTTTTAATACTTTAATAAACATTTAAAATTACAATTTACGATCATTAATAACTAATGATATATTAAAATATAAATTTTATTTTTAAATAATCTATGTTAGTTTACTTTCTTTAAAATGGATCATTTAAAAGTAATTTAAATTTGAACCATTATATTTTACTTGTTTTAAAAGGTGATTTTTTCTAATATAAAAAATGCTTTATCTTTATGATCAGAAATTATTAGTTTTTATATCTGAATATTTTTTTATGTAATATTTGTTATATTCACATGATATCTAACACGCAGAGGCATAGATCATTTTGTATTTATCATCCTATAATACAAAATATAATATAATTATTTGAAATAAATTATTTATATCAATTTTTTAATATTTTTTATAAATATAAAAATATTTTACTTATTTTATAAAATAAAATTTAAAACTTTTTATGATTTAGTTTAATTTCAATTATATTTCTTACCATAATATTTTAAATTTTATTAAAAACAAATTTTATATAATAACATTTAATATTATTTTTATTACAAATATTTTTTATATTCTATTTGATTATTATTTATTCATCTCAAATATTAAAAAAATAATATAATATTATTTAATTTATTATACTAATGTACAATATATATATATATATGATAAAATAAGTATTTATCTTATTTTAACTCTATCTTATTCTCGTTCATTTTTCATGATTTATTTTTCTTATCCTATCTTAGTCAACAAACAAATCCTTAATAAATTATCTCATGTAATAATTATTTAAATTATTAAAAGTATATGCTATCCTGGTGGATTGATAATTAAATACAAAATTTTAATATATATATATATATATATATATTAAATTTAAAATATCATATAAATTTTAAATAATGATTAATTTTATTAATATTAAAATTTAAATTTTGTTATTTATTAAGTTTGTGCATGTAAAGATAAAATAATAATAAATAAATTTTAATAATTTTAATTATAATATTTTAAAAATTAACTTGACAATTTTAACAAGTCTAACCTGTTTTGAAATGTAATTAGTCAAGACATGTTATTGAATTTTAAACTCACAACTTACCCCACCAAAATGAACAATAAGTGTATTGAATTCATACTTCTATAGTTCCATTACAACCCTTAATCTTCTCTTACCTATCAAATAAAGTACATTGCAATTCTAAAGTCTTTACTTCAAGATCCTGAAACTCAACTCATGGGCCAATAAATAAGACGCGCTTTAATTCTAAAAAATCTACCCTTAAACATACATCTTAGACCTCAATTTGTGATTTAAAAAATGAGATAAGTTTTCAACCTTAAATTTTACATTTAAATACTATTCGGAATGATGGTGAGTTTTTAATTTTTAATTTTTATATTAATTTTTTTTTAAAAAAAAGTTAAAGGTCATTCGTTCACAACATTGAAAGAATTACAAACTTGTAAAAAAAAATACACTTTCATACATGTAAACAATAATAGACTTAAATATTAATTGTTCTTCTATAGGAATTAGATATGTTTATCGACCGGATCATAAATATTTAAGGTGTTAAAATATCAATTTATAGTTCAAACATATCTTATACATTGAACCATGAGTCGAGATCCACATACTCAAGTATACGGCGGTTAGAAATTATCTTATATGTTAGGCCACAAGTGAATACGTATGCTGCAAGTTTCAGCTCGAGGGTAGATTGAGAACGTGCTTGTTTTGAGTCTGTAACAGAGAGATGGGGGACCCAAACTCAAACCAAAAGCGATGCAAAATTGCTGATGTTGAATGTGTTGATGCAGAATACATGGACATCGTGAACACACGTGGTCTGTTTAAAGAAGTAGAAGATGAAGAGAAGAACGAAGTAAAAGAGAGAGGAGAGGAGGAAGAAGGAAATGATGGTTCCCCAACATATCCTATGGATAAGTGTATTTCTGTGACACTCTCCAACCCTACTGTGCTTGATTTGCTGCATTTGCTCTAAACCCTAATCTCCTCCTCCCGTCCAGGTGTGTTTTCCCTCCTGCTCCCTTTATGTAATATGTCAAATTTTATTAACTTTTTTTTTTTTGGTATATTTGTTATGTGAAAATTGATGAGAGATTATTAATGCGTGGAAAAAAGAATTGTATTTATTGTACTGTTTATATGCATATGTTTTGATACTACGGTCTAAATTGTAATTATTGAGTGCTAGAAGTCTATGCAATATATTAATATTGTTCCTAAGCACAATTTTTTCGGAAGGTAAGCTTATTTTTAGAAAACTTTTATAAAGATGTTTCTATTACACTTAATTTAGGGCTAGAAGCATTGAAAATAAGTGTTTTGTGCTTCATCTGGATTGATGTCCCTGCATGAAAATAACTTCCACTTTTAAATTTTTCTAAATTTACTCTTTATGTCATAATCCGTTTGTTCTAGCTAAGGTTGTTGATCTCTTAGACATTCTTTTTGCTTCAATATTTGAAATTAACGGCACTCTCTACTGAAACTCGGTGCTATTTTGTTTGCATATTTAATTTCAACTTTATGCTATTTTCCCTTGGCCGTGCGGTTTTTCTGATTTAAAATATAGGGTTTCAAATTATTACTTTTTGTTTGCTAATGAACTCTAGTTTGATGTTGTTTTACATGATTTGATAATTTCAGTGAAACTTGCAAGCCTTTTTGTTTCATTAAGAAAGATCTAATTTGATAATTAACTTTGTGATTTTGTGGTAATTCAGTGTGCAAATGGCTATATTGCTTGCTCTACTTGTACTTATACTAATTGGTACACGTGCACCATGTGTCAGTCCAACTGATTACAACCGTTGCAAAACCACAGAGAATGTGCTTGACTCTATCACTATAATATCACGCAAAAATGCAAATTATGGTTGCAAAGAGACGTTATTGGTATGTTTGGTAAGAGGGATGGAAGAGGTTGCAAAGAGACATTAACGGTATGATTGGTAAGAGAGATGGAAGAGGAGAGGAATAAAATAAGGTTTATGGAAAAAAAAATTTATTGTCTACTTATACATAAAAAAAAGATAAAAATCATTTTTTAAGAAATATATAAAATTTTTAATTTTATCTTCAGAAAAGAAAGATAAGGAAAGAGAGTTATTTATTTATTTATCTTGATATTATTAAAATTATTATATATTTTTAAAAGTAAAAATTATATTTATAAAAAAATTATAAATTTTTTTATAAATTAAATTTTATTTTTTAAATTAATATAAAATAAAATTTATATTATTAATATATTTTTTATTTTTAATTTTTATCTATATAAATAACATATTTTTTTACATCTTATTTTTTTCTTAATCCAATCAAAACATAAATTTCAACGAGAAGAATAAGCAAAAAAAAAAAAATTGCATCTATGCATAGTGTTTTAAGGATGTGACTTTGTTTTTTTATCCAATAAATTATTCATCCATGTTAGTTGTTTCTAAAATTCAATTTTTATGTAATTTTATTTTTATATTTAAAAAGTTATTTGTTTAGGTGAGTTGTTCCTAGAGTGCTTTTATCCACGTCCAAAAAGTTATTTATCCATGTTAATCATTTTTAAAATTCAATTTTTATATGATTTTGTTTTCACATCCAAAAAGTTGTTCGTCCACGTCAGCTTCTTCTAAAATACTTTGTCTCCACATCCAAAAGATTATTCATTCATGTTAGTCATTTATAAAATCCAATTTTCAAGTAACTTTGTTTTCATATCCAAAAAGTTATTTATCCATGTTAGTCGTTTCTAGAATGACTTTATTTACACATTCAAAAAGTTATCCATCCATTTCAGTTGTTTCTAGAGTACTTTGTTTCCACATCCAAAAAATTATTCGTTCATGTTAGTCACTTATAAAATTCAATTTTCATGTGACTTTGTTTATACATCTAAAAAGCTATTCGTCCATATTAGCTGCTTCCATAGTGACTTTATTTCCATATCCAAAAAGTTGTTTGTCCATGTAAGTCGCTTCTAAAGTACTCTGTCTCAACATCCAAAAAGCTATTTGTCCATGTCAGTTGTTTATAAAATCCAATTTTTATATGACTTGTTTCCACATCCAAAAAGTTATTCGTCCATATCAACTGTTTCTAGATTAACTTTGTCTCTACATCCCAAAAGTTGTTTGTCCATGTAAGCCGCTTCTAAATTACTTTGTCTCCAAATCAAAAAAGTTATTCGTCCATGTGATCAGCTTTTAGAATCCAATTTTCATGTGACTTTCTTTCCACATTCAAAAAGCTATTCGTCCATATCAACTCTTCTAGAGTGATTTTGTGTCCACATCCAAAAAGTTATTCGTCCATGTTAGTTGTTTTTCAAATCAATTTTCATGTGACTTTGTTTCCACATTCAAGAAGCTATTCGTCCATATTAGCTGCTTCTAGAGTAACTAAGTTTCCACATCCAAAAAGTTGTTTGTCCATGTCAGCCGCTTCTAAAGTACTTTGTCTCCACATCCAAAAAGCTAATTTTCCATGTCAGTCGCATCTAGAATCCAATTTTCATGTGACTTTGTTTCCAAATTAAAAAAAAAAACTATTCGTCCATATCAGCTGTTTCCATAGTGACTTAATTTCCATATCCAAAAAGTTGTTTGTACATGTCAGCCGCTTCTAAAGTACTTTGTCTCTACATCCAAATGGCTATTCGTTTATGTTAGTCGCTTATAGAATCAAATTTTCAAGTGACTTTGTTTCTACATCCAAAAAGCTATTCGTTAATATCAGCTGTTTCAAGAGTGACTTTATTTCCGCATCTAAAAAGTTGTTTGTCCATGTCAGCCGCTTCTAAAGTACTTTGTCTCCACATCCAAAAAGGTATTCGTCCTTATCAGTCGCTTGTAGAATCCAATTTTCACGTGAATTTTTGTCCACATTCAAAAAGTTATTCGTCCATATCAGATCTTCTAGAATGACTTTATCTCCACGACCAAAAAGTTATTTGTCCATGTCTATCGCTTCTAGAATCAAATTTTCATGTGACTTTGTTTCCACATCCAAAATGCTATTCGTCCATATCAGCTGCCTCTAGAGTGACTTTGTTTCCATATCCAAAAAGTTATTCGTCCATGTCAGCCGCTTCTAAAGTACTTTGTCTTGACATCCAAAAATTTATTCGTCTATATCAATCGCTTCTTGAATCCAATTTTCATGTGACTTTGTTTTCACATTCAAAAAGCTATTCATCCATGTCAGCCGTTTTTAGAGTGACTTTGTTTCCATATCCAAAAAGTTATTCGTACATGTTAGTCACTTATAGAATCCAATTTTCATGTGACTTTGTTTCCACACCCAGAAAGCTATTTGTCCACATCAGCTACTTCTAGAGTGACTTTGTTTTCACATCCAAAATGTTGTTCATCCATGTCAGCCGCTTCTAAAATACTTTGTCTCGACATCTAAAAAGTTATTCGTCCATGTCAATCACTTTTAAAATCCTATTTTCAAGTGATTTTGTTTCCACAATCAAAAAGGTATTCATCCATGTTAGCCTATTTTAGAGTGACTTTGTTTCCACATCCAAAAAGGTATTCGTACATATCATGTGCTTTCATAGTGACTTTATTTCCACATCCAAAAAGTTGTTTGTCCATGTCAGCCGCTTCTAAAGTACTTTGTCTCCACATCCGAAAAGCTATTTGTCCATGTTTGTCGCTTCTCGAATCCAAATTTCAAGTGACTTTGTTTCCAAATCCAAAAAGCTATTTGTCCATATCAGCTACCTCTAGATTAATTTTATTTACACATTCAAAAAGTTGTTTGTCCATGTGAGCCGTTTCTAGAGTGACTTTGTCTCCATATCGAAAAAGTTATTCGTCCATGTTAGTCGGTTCTAGAATCCAATTTTCATGTGACTTTGTTTCCACGTCTAAGAAGCTATTTCCATATCAGCTTCTTCTAGAGTGACTTTGTTCCAAGATCCAAAAAGTTATTCGTCCATGTCAACCGCTTTTAAAGTATTTTGTCTCCACATCCAAAAAGTTATTCATCTATGTCAGTCTCTTCTAGAATCCAATTTTCATGTGACTTTGTTTTCATATCCAAAATGTTATTCGTCCATATTAGCTGCTTCTAGAGTGACTTTGTTTCCACATCCAAAAAGTTGTTCGTCATTGCCATCTGTTTTTAAAATGTTTTGTTTCCATATCCAAAAAGTTATTCGTCCATGTCAGTCACTTCTAAAATCTAATTTTCACGTAAAAATAAAAAAATATGAATATTTCAATATAAAATTTTGTATATATTAAAAATTAAATTATTTTATCTAAATAAAAAATTTATATAAAAATTTTCAATTTTTTTATTCAAACAAAATATTATTAAAATAAAAACATTTAAATATTTAAAATTTTAAAAATTTTTAAAATACTAAAATAATCATCCAAAATAAGAAAAAACAATTAAGAAACAACTATTCTCAACAGCAATGTTGCGAGTGAGGGAAATATGATAAGTATTGAGTGCATATGATAAGTATTGAGTGCATTGGGCCTAACTCTTCTTAACAGATTTGTGGTTATCGTCTCTTGGTTAGGTTTCAGGGATGCAATCTAGAATTTATTTTTAAAAATGTTCAAAGGGGTTCCTCGTGGTTCCACTTGACTTTTGTGTTCTTTTAAACTCATGAAATTAAATTTTGCATTAAGTTACGCGACGCTGCTCAGATATCTAGAGGGGATTACATTTTGATGTATTCCTATCTTTATAAAATATATAAATAAATTTAAATCTAAATAGTTTCGAAATGTTCACAGACTTTAATAATATAATTATTTTTATAATTTATTAAATTAGAATAACTTTTAAAAATTATATTTTAAAATAAATTTTGAAAATTTTACTAAATTGATAGTCTTAATATCTGGAAGATATAATATATAAAGATGAGTCATATATAACAAATGAGATTTAAAAAAATATTTTTTTATAACAAGTTATTATATATAAAAAAATTGACTTTTAAATATTTTGAGAATAAATAAATACAAATTTAAAGTGAATTAACTTAAAATAATTACCGAGATATACTTTCTGTTCATGACTTACAGTATTTGTATTAAATAAATAATATACACATAGTGCAAGGCCTAGTTCCACTAAAAACACTCCAAATTAGTGGATTTTAAGTCTTAAAAACAATTTATATCACATAAATTAGATTTTAATTTATAATTTAAGAATAAAGATAATTCAAAATCTTATAATTAAAGATGAAAATAAGTGTACGGTTTGATATATTTAATTTGTTTAAAGTTTAATTTTTATTGATTTATTTAATAATTTTTTATATAAATAAATTAAATTTAAATTTATTAAAATATTTCTTTAATTTATTTATTTTTATATATTATATATTTATATTTATTATGTTATTTTAATATATTATATTTATATAATATTAATATATTTATATAATTTTTTAAAAATTATAATTTTTAATTTAAAAAAATTACATTTAAAATATTTTTTAATATTTGTTATAAAAATTATATACGTTATTTTAATTTTAAAATAAATATTTTATATTTTATTTTAATTTTTATATATCTAAATTTATATATACGTACATATATATTATATAATACATAAGTATTAGATTTTTTTATATGTTAATGTATTTGTATATAATTAATATTCAATATTTATATTTTAAAATTGTATATTTAAGTTTATTAATATTTTATTTTATTAATTTTAAAGTTTAATTTTTTTAATTTGTTACTTACATAGTTTTTAAATTTATATATTAATTTTTTTTATTATAAATTTTTAAATAAATTTATAACTATTCGTAAAATTTTAGATTTTGATAAAAAAAAAATTAATATACACGAGTTTAAATGTTAAACATAACAAATTTAAATACTTAAAATTTGGTTAATTTTATTTTTATCTTTATTTAATATGACTAATTCAGCCTAACTTAAATATTTAAAAAAGATAATTTTGCGTGATTATTAAAAAAAAACTGAAATGTGGTATTTTTTTTTAACATGATTAAAAGATTAAGTTTTTATTATTTTATAAAAAAAAATTATTTAAGTTCAGTAAAATTTAAAAGCTTTGATTAAATGTTATTAACTTATTTTTTTAGTTAATTTTTATTTTTTTACTTTATTCTTAATAATTTATCATTTCAAATATAAAAATATCTAATATACATATCTTTATACTCGATTTTGTAATTTGACTATAAAAAATGATTATTGTATATAATTTAAATAGTTTATTTTAAACTTATTTTTCACCTAACATATATAATCATAAAATTTAATTTGTACAATTAATTGTAACAATGAATTATCATAGATATAATTAATTATTAAAATAATATTTTTTTTAATCCAAACACACTTATTCTCACATCATAATTTCTTTTTCTCAATATACATTTAATACTCATACAACATGATGATTTAAATTGATATATTAAATTTTTATATTTTAATTTTATTATTTAAATAAAATAATTTAATTTTATAAAGCTAGATATTAAAAAAATATTATTTAATTACACTAACAGTTTCATTTTATATAGGTTTAATTGCACTTTTACTCTTGAGTTGATTAATGTATAATTGTAATCTCCCAATTTTTTTTTTGGTAGTTTTCATCCTTCTATTTTAAAATTTTAGCAAATATGATCCATTGTTTATCTTTATTTGAAATTTTATAATTTTTTATTTTTTATTCAAATTTTTTAAAATTTAAATAATTTAATTATTATATCTAAAATTTATTAGCTAAAATATTAAATCTGACTCAAAATAATAAAAAAAATTGCTTTTTCTCCAAAACCTAACACCTAATCTTATTTAATCTTTCAAATTTTATTTAATTTCAACAAAATTTCTTATTTCTAAATGTTTAAAATCAGTTCATGTTTCAATGCTGGTATAAAGTTTTTAAAAATTTGGATAAAATATTTTAATTTGAGTTTTAATTTAAAAATTTAATGAATAACCAAACTTGATAAAGTTAAAAATAAAAGAACCAAAATTACTATAAAAAAATTTAGGAATCAAAATTGCACATAAATTAGACTGCTACTCACTAAAAGTACAATTAAAGCTTTTATATATTAAAAGAAAGTTTTCAATTTTGGAAACTTTAAAGTTCTTTGTTGATTTGAATATGATAAAACAAAATAGAATACAAAAGTGTGGATAAAGATATAATAAAATAAGATAATAATGTCATAAAATTTTATTTATTTATTTTATCTTGTATTTTATAATATTTAATGCTTAACAAGATAATAAATCAGATAATAATATGTTATCTTATTAATAATGTTATGATAATTTATGAATTATATTAAAATAAAAAATATATTTTTAACAGAATTAATATAACTTTTTAAAAAATTTTATTTTTTAATAGAATATATTAAAAACTATTTAATAAAAAAATATTTTTGTCTATAAAACTAATGTTATACTAAAATTTAGTTATTTTTTAAAATTTATTTTTACAACTAAAATTTAAAATATTTTTACAATAAACTATAATTAAAATAAATTTATGAAAATTTAAAAATTATATATGATAAAAGGATTAAAATATTTTTAATAATATTTATAAAAAATCATGTGATATTTTTAGAAATGTATTAAAATTGTAATTTATAAAATAATTAATTTATTTTAAAAAATTCAATAATTTGAAAAATACACACAAGAACGAAGCAGTGAGAAAGATATTGAGTTATGGATTATGAAAAAGTTATAAAAAAAAGATAAAATATTTTTTATAAAATATATAAAACTTTTATTTTTTTTAGAAAAAAGTGAGAGAAGAAATTTTATTTATTTATTTTAAATTATTAAAATTATTATATATTTTTAAAAATAATAATTATATTTATAAAAATAATAATTTTTTAATAATTTAAAATTTATATAAAATAAAATTTATATTATTAATATATTTTTCCTATTTTTCCCCTTATTTTTATCTATATAAATAACATTTTTTTTCATCCTATTTTTCTCATAATCCAGTTAAAACATAAGTTTCAACAAGAAGAATGAGCACCCAAAGAATTCCATCTATGCACCGTGTTATGAGCCGTGTTACCATGTCAGCCATTCTCAGAATCCAATTTTTATACTGTAACTCTTCTTCTGTCTCATTTAATTTTAATGATGAAAAAATATAAATTTGTAACCGTATAACATATTTTAAGAAGAAAAAATAATTTAAAAAATTTAAAATTTTAAAAATTGAAATATATTATTTAAATATTTTATAAAATTTATAAAAAATTTAAAAAAAATATTTATCATAAAAAATTAAAAATTTCATAAAACTAAATAAAATTTAAAATTTTTCAAAAAATTTAACAATTTATTTTCATGAATAACAGTTATTTATTTTTATTATTATTATTTTATTATTTTTCACTGCTTTATTATTTTTTACATATTTATCTATGTATTTTTAGATATAATATTTTAATATTAAATAATATAATCATATTTTATTATTATTTAATTATCTATATTTGATAAATTATTATTTTATTTAAATATGTTGTATAATATTTAAATTTTTTAATAAAAAAATTAAAAAAAATTATAAATATTTAAATATAAAATTTTGTATATATTTAAAATTAAATTATTTCATCTAAATAAAATTTTAAAATTTAATAAAATAAAAATCTATCATCTAAATAAAAAATTTAAACTTTTTTATACAAACAAAATATTATTAAAATAAAAATATTTTAATTAAAAATATTTTTTCATGAAAATGATTGAAAAACTGTTTATTCTCAAGAGCAATGTTGCGAGTCAGGAAATATGATCAGGAGTGCATTGGGCCTAACTCTTTGGTTAGGTCTCATGCATGCAATCTAGAATCCTTTTTCCTATAATGTTCAAAGCATTTGACTATTGTGTTCTTCTAAACTCATGAAATTGGAAATTTGCATAAGTTACACAACGCTGCTCACTTATATCTACCTGGAGTGGGAATTTAGGAAGGGTTTGATTTTATTTAAATTTTGATGTATGCCTACATTTGTAAAATATACAAATACATTAAATATGAATAGTTTCAAAATGTTCACAAACTTTAATAATAAAATTATTTTGTATTTTATTTAATTAGAATAAATTTTAAAAATTTTAATTTAAAATAAATTTTGAAAAATTTGCTAAATTGGTGAGTCTTAATATCTGGAAGATACAATATACAAAGAAGTGAATCGTTTATGACAAATGAGATTTGGCAAAAATATTATTTTATAACAAGCTATTATATAAAAACAAATTGACTTTTAAATATTTTGAGAATAAATAAATATGAATTTGGAGTGAATTAACTTAAAATAATTACCAAGATATACTTGCTGTTCATGACTTATGGCGTTTGTTTTAAATAAATAATATACATATGGTGCAAGGCTTAGTTCCACTAAAAATACTCCCAAATTGTAAAAGTGAAATTTATAAGTTTGGCGAAACAACAATATAAAATTTATAAACTGGATGTAATTGGCAAAAATTAGTGGATTTTAAGCCTTAAAAACAATCTATATTAAATAATCAGATTTTAATTTTTGATTTTAGACTGGTATAATTTGTTTAAAGCTTAATTTTTATTGACTTATTTAATAAATAAATAAGTTTAATTTAATAATTTTTTATATATAAATAAATTAAGTTTAAATTTATTAAAATATTCGTTTAATTTATTTATTTTTATATATTATATATTTATATTTATTATATTATTTTGATATATTATATTTATATAATAATAATATATTTATATAATTTATTAAAAATTATAATTTTTAATTTTTAATTTAAAAAATTTTATATTTATAATCCTCTTTAATGTTATTATAAAAATTATATACATTATTTTAATTTTAAAATAAATATTTTATATTTTATATTTTATTTTTATTTTATATGTATATAAATATGTGCGTGTTATATGATATATGTTTGCGTTAAAAATATTTATATATTAATAGATTTATATATAATTAATATTCAATACATATATTTTAAAATTATATAATTAAATTTATAAATATTTTATTTTATTAATTTTAAGGTTTAAAATTTTTAATCCATCATTTATATATTTTTAAATTTATATATTAATATTTTTTGTATTATAAATTTTTAAATAAATTTTTAGATATTATAACATACTAAATCTTAAAAAAAATTATAACATAAATTTAAAGATAACAAATTTAGATATTCAAAACTTAACTTGAATATATTTAAAAAAGATAATTTTGTGTGATTATTAAAAAATACTGTATTCATTTTCATTTAACATAATTGAAAAATTAAGTTTTTATTACTTTATAAAAACAAATTATTTAAGTTCAGTAAAATTTAAAAGCTTTGATTAAAATTTATTAACTTATTTTTTTAGTTAAGTTTTATTTATTTTTACTTTATCCTTAATAATTTACCATTTCAAATACAAAATTATCTGCTACAAATATCTTTATACTCGATTTTGTAATTTAACTATAAAAAGTTATCATTGTATATAATTTAAATAGTTTATTTTAAACTTATTTTTCACCTAACATATGTAACCATAAAATTTAATTTATACAATTAATTATAACAATGATTTAAACATAATTAATTATTAAAATAATATTTTTATCCAAACATACTTATTTTCATATCATAATTCCTTTTTTTCAATATACATTCAATACTCATACAATATGATGATTTAAATCAATTTATTACAATTTTTTTATATTTTAATTTTATTATTTAAATAAAACAATTTAATTTTATAAATCTAGATATTAAAAAGAAGATTATTTAGTAACACTAACAGTTTCATTTTATATAGGTTTAATTGAAATTTTAATCTTGAGTTTAATTAATGTGTAATTGTAGTCTCCAATTTTTTGGTAATTTTGATTCTTTTATTTTAAAAATTTAGCAAATATGATCCATTGTTTATCTTTATTTTAAAATTTTAAAATTTTTAATAAATTTAAATAATTTAATTATTTATATCTAAAATTTATTAATTAAAATATTAAATTTGACTCAAAATAAAAAAAAAATTCTTTTTCTCCAAAACCTAATATCTAATCTTATTTAATCTTTCAAGTTTTATTCAATTTCAACAAAATTTCTTATTTTTAAATGTTTAAAATCAGGTCATGTTTCAATGCTAGTATAAAGTCTTTAAAAATTTGGATAAAATATTTTAATTTGAGTTTTAATTTAAAAAATTAATGAATAACCAAACTTGATAAAGTTAAAAAAAAAACCAAAATTACTAAAAAAAATTTAGGAATCAAAATTGCACATAAATTAGACTACTACTCACTAAAAGTACAATAAGAAAGTTTTCAATTTTGGAAACTTTAAAGTTCTTTGTTGATTTGAATATGATAAAACAAAATAGAATACAAAAGTTTGGATAAAGATATAATAAAACAAGATAATAATGTCATAAAATTTTATTTATTTATTTTATCTTGTATTTTATAATATTTAATGCTTAACAAGATAATAAATCAGATAATAATATGTTATCTTATTTAACAATTAAGATCAATAAATAATGTTATGATGATTTATGAATTTCATTAAAATAAAAAATATTTTTTTAACAGAATTAATATAACTTTTTAAAAATTATTTTTATTTTTTAATAGAATATATTAAAAACTATTTAATAAAAATATATTTTTGTCTACAAAGATAATATTATAATAAAATTTAGTTATTTTTTGAAATTTATTTTTATATTTAAAATTTAAAATATTTTTACAATAAACTATAATTAAAATAAATTTATTAAAATTTTAAAATTATTCATTATAAAAAGATTAAAATATTTTTAACAATATTTTATAAAGAAAAATCATGTTATATTTTTACAAATGTATTAAAATTATAGTTTATAAAATAATTAAATTTATTTTAAAAATTCAATAATTTGAAACATACTCACGGGAATGAAACAGTGAGAAAGATCTTGAGTTATGGATCATGATAAAATTTTAATTTTTTATTATTTTTGTACAATTTTAAATTTATTTATTTAATATATTAAAAAATTTATATTAATTTTTATAAAAAATATATTGAAATAAAATATTTTAAAAGTTTAAATCTTCTAATAAATCATTTCTCCTCTTTAAATCTTCCATCCAAATATCAACAAAGAAAATGTGTGTATTAAAATTTTCAATTACTTTCAAGATAATGAAATATAATTTAATATATAAAAATAAATAATACCCAATCTAATACAAGATTTGTAGGATGTGTGATATATATTTTTTTAGTATCTCAAATCTTTTTTAAATTTAAAATCAAATTAAACCTAATCTAATTTAACAAATTGTACTTCAACGGTTAAGATCAGCTTAATGAAAAATCTGGGATCAAGTGATAGATATGTATTTATGTGAAAAATATACAGGAAAAATTTGTTTTATATGATAATCTTTCTAACTCGATAATTACTTTTAACATAGAAAATCAATAGTATAGAAAAAAAATAGTATTAAAAATAAAATCAGCTCATTTTTGTTAACATTTTCAATAAATATTTTTTATAAATAAAAAGATTTATTTTGATATAGATAAAGATTTAATTTTAATTAAATATATTATTCTTTTAATCTTATATATTTTAAAATTTTAAAATTTTAAAATTTTTAAACAACTTGAATCAGAAAGATATAATTTTTTTTCATCTTAATCATATTTCAAAACTGCACATAATCACAAAATGTTGTTATCTATTGATTCATTTAGATTTAAAAAATTAAATTATAATCTTCACTGTCAACTTTTTGTTATTATTATAAATTCTATAGTAGGCAGCTAAGAGAATATAAAACAGAAACTTCACAAAGCCTGGTGTGA
The DNA here is from genome assembly GCA_037954105.1 of Canavalia gladiata. Lineage (NCBI taxonomy): Eukaryota > Viridiplantae > Streptophyta > Magnoliopsida > Fabales > Fabaceae > Canavalia > Canavalia gladiata. The sequence continues at coordinate 36,637,631 of CM075662.1, read as the reverse complement.
GTGCGACAGGAATCAATGGCGAAGTCTGATCAAAGAAAGGAGGAGGAGAAGAAAAGAGAAAAAGGTAAACATGAGTTCAAAAACTTTTATGAAGAAGACATACAGAGTTTAAATAATAATTATTACGATTATGGCTATGATTATAATTGTAATAATGATGAAGAGAACGTCGTGGAAGAAGAGGATGAGCATGATGACGAAGGTATATCTTCTATACCAAAATCGAATGTTAATGGTGAAGATCTTAATAGTTATGCAACAGATGCTTCTTCGGATAGATTTATCACCGTAAGGCTCTCCAACCCTAACGTATTTGACTGCTGCGTTTGCTCTCAACAATTGACTATACCTGTCTTTGAGGTATAGTTGCCCTTCTTCTCTGAGGTAGTTTTGTTATGTGAATTGGAGCTTATATTTAGATTAATCTATTTAAAATATATAATATATATTTATTTATTAATTTTTGTGAAATAAGTTTTTAAAATAAATAATTTCTTTTTTGGAAAAGAAACTCATCTAAACATGTATACTAAATCTGAATGTTTTGTAGTTGGATTGCCCCGACCTTAAATATGAAACTTGAAATTATATGAAAAACTAGACCCACATGATTGTAATTATTCCGAAATATGAACAGTTCAAAATTATGTGTATATATTTATCTTATCCGGGACACAAATTGAAAATCATAGAATGTTTTTGTTAATGTATATTTATCAGAGTTTAATTACTTATTGTAAATAATTAATATTTGAAAAAAGTGATTATTTATCTCAACTTTATTTGGTTATATGCATAAACGGTGATCCTGCTCCAATTCTGTACACTATTTTTTATTGAGTATAATTTGAACTTGTGTGAGCAACTTGCAAGTCATTTGTTATTTAATTTATTTTGTTAGTTGTTTTGTACCTTATCATGCAAAATCTAACATGGAAGCTTCATTTGTAATTTTGTGGCAAATCAGTGCGGCAATGGGCATGCTGCTTGCTCAACCTGCTCTGCTGATTATGAAACCATTTGCCGGATATGTTTTTCTCCAATTGGAACCTACCGTTGCGCAGCTATTGAGAATGTATTGGAATGTATTGAAAAGCCATGTCAGAATGTAAATTATGGTTGCCCAGAGATATTGAATTACAATGAGAGGAATGAGCATGACAATGAATGCATCTATGCTCCTTGTTTCTGTCCATATCCAGCTTGCAATTTTGCTGCTCCATCCAACGACTTATACTTCCACTTCAGCCACAAACATGTGGATGTTGCAGTCCCATTTTCATATGATGAATTTGTCACTGTTTTCTTATGGCCTTCTTGTTTTGATCCTATTGCTCTTCAAGAGAAATCTGATAGCACTCTGTTTATTCTCAACAGCAATGTTGAGAATTTGGGATGTGTGGTTTCACTCAGTTGCTTTGCGCCTAACTGTTCTCAGCTGAGGTATCATTATTCTATGTGTGTTAGTTCTAATAACAAGGGATGCGGTCTAATGTTACATGATCTTGCCAACAACATTCAAAGCTGCACTGCTGGTAATCCTTCATCAGGCTTCCTTGTCATTCCTTTTGATTATTTTGGTTATTCTGAACCTCTCCGCCTACAGATTTGCATAAAGGACAAATGCGATCCTATCTATTCTGCAGAGTGAAGATGTTGGTTGATGCTTGATAGGTCTTTAGTAGTTTTATATTTCTAATAAAATATACATATATGGATTTTTATTCTTTAGTTGGTTTCATAAGAATATATGCTTGCATAAATACAAGGATTGGCATTTCAGTATTTTGATCTTAAATATGTCGATATCAAATTTGTGCAATTTATACGCTTTGTTCAATAAAACTAGAGGCCATAATTCATAGTAAAGTTTCTTATTAAGTGTTTTAAACTTGTTTTTGGTCTGCAAAATTTATATAATGTGAAATTGGTTTATTCAGAAGCTAATGCTGCAAAATTATTTAACTTCCCACTTTACAAGGACCTGTAGATGGAGTTTATTAGACCATCTCTATTTCTATTTTCTGTAATTATATAAGTGAGGAAGAACATATTGCAAAGAGGGAAATGTAGATGATAAGAGAGATCTAGGATTATAAACCTCTGCTAATTAAATATTGTGGAAATCCTATTTACGATTAATTTCTAGCAAAAATTCACAACCTTGAAAGCTACGTTGAAAATTTTTCTAACTAAGAAACTTTGGTCCTTCATGTGATCTCAATAACTTGTATTTTAATTTGATATTATAAATACAAGATATCTCGATTTTCATCCTATCTTGATTTTGCTGCCCACAAATGTATTGATAGAAAATAATAGTACAATTCAAGTTAAATTTAAATTTTTAATTAAATATTTTTTTTCTAGAGTAATCTCTAGTTAGAGCTGTTAAATGGGTTAGCTCTACTTTAAAAAATTCTACCCTATAGGTTAGGGCTTAAAAAAATTTTAAGACCAAAAAGTTCTTAAGGCAAAGTTGGCTAGAGCCAGCTCTTACATAAAAAATTATTATTATCTTAAATTACTCATTACAAGTTTTGGTCTAAAATAAAAAGGTTACCGGATGAAATTATAAACTTTTGAAAATGATTCTAATTATGGATGACAATGGACCGAACCAACTCCAAATTTGTTTGTGACTTGATTCAATAATTAATTTGTTGAACTTAGTTCATGAACCAAATAAGCTGAACTTGAGCTAAATATTAAACTTGTTAACTAAACCAGAACCTGAGTTATGTATAACTCTACTCATGTGGTTCATTGGTTCATGAATTTTCTTTCTTAAAATTTAGAAAGAGGAGAAAGAAAAAATATGAAGAAAGGATAATTTTAGAGATAGAGACTAAATATATTAGAAAAGTTAAATTAAGAAAAGATAAAAGTATAAAAAAGTTGAGAAAATTTTGAGAAAGAAAGAGAAAATTTGTAGAGATAAATGAAAAAATAGTTAGAAAAAAATAAAAAATCTAAAAAAAAGATAAATAAATTAAATAATATTTTAGTATAATACAAAATATTGAAGATTATTTAAAAAAAAAATTAAGAAAAATGATGAAATTTAAAGGTTATATAGATTTAGATTTAAAAATTATACTTTAATACAAATTATATATAAAAAAAAAACGGATCAAGACTGGTCCTAGGGCCAACCCTAACTAAACCCTTTAAACTGATGACCATGTAGGTCAGGACTTTAAAAAGCCCTAGTTCTAAGTGGACCACATAATATATGTCCAAAATTTAGGATTAAATGGGCAGACAATGATATCAACCACACTACATGTCTTGCCAATGATAAATGGTAAAATCTTTTGAAACAATTTATCAACATTTCATAACCCACCCAAATTTCATTCTATAATAATTATATCTTGTATTTTCAAACTTTATATAAGAATGAAAATTGAATCTAACTCAAATAGGTATTCATATATAGAGGAATTCTCTATTAAAAATAACTATAAATTTAAATTTAAATAAATATTTTTTAAAAAATAAAGATAGATATGGGTATAGATATTTTAGTATTCAAATAATCTTTTGCATCCATATATTTTTAAATATATTAAATTAAAATTATATTTATTAAAATTACACATAATTTTTAAAATATATATTTAAAATTAAAAATTTATTTTAGTAATAATTTTATAATTCATTATTTTCAATTTATATTTATATAAATTTTTTTAGTTATATGATATCTTATATAATTTAAATTTAATTAATATTTTATTTGAATATATTTAACATTTAGGATATGAAGTAGTATTTTTATTTTACTTGATCGTAGATAATAGCTCCATACACGAGTACTAAGTATCCTGGGGATGCGAAATAAAGTTGTTACTCATGCGGTATTTGATCCTTTTAAAACAGTTTTCTGCATATGTGTCGATCTCAATATTATTTAATATATAAATTATATTTAATTTATAATTTTATAATATATTATTTTTTATGTAAAAAATATATTAAATTATTAATAATAATATATAAAAAATTATTTATCTTCCATATTAATAATTAAATAATATATAAAATATTATTATAAATAATTATATAATATTTTTTATATTTATAATAATATTACTTTTATTCTAACTTTATCATAATTATAATTATAATAATAATAATATAATATTTAATTTTATTACTTTTAAAATTTAAATTTATATTATTTTAATATATTTTATTTTTTAAGTTAATATTTTTATTTATATATTTATTATGAATTTATAACAAGGAATAATTTAATTTATTTTTTAAACTAAAAAATAAAATAAACTTTACCTTTTAAAATTTTTAAAATTAAGATTTAACAACTAAAAATCACTCGAACAGGATCTTAAATCTTGTTGAAAAGGGATTTTAATTTTAAAAATTAAAATTAATTTTTATTTTTAGTTTTCAATTTTAAATTTTTAAAGTTACTAAAAAAATAAATCAAATTATTTTATTCTAAATTTACAAATAATATATAAATAAAAATATTAATTTTAAAAATTAAATTATATCAAAGTAAAATAAATTTAAAATTTTAAAAAATAAAAAAATTAAATATTATTATTATAATAATAATTATGATAGTAGTGATGATCATAATTTTTGTAAAAATAAAGGTGATGTTTATGAAATAATGGTAGTGATATATATATATGTTATAACATAAAAAATATTATATAATTATACAAATTTGTATTTTATATATCATTTAATTATTAATATATAACAAATAATTTTATATGTTATTATTATAATATTTTTATTATTTAATTTATTTTTAATATAATATATTGGATAACTAAAACATTAACAAAAAAATTAAATTACTTTAAAATAAATAATAATAATAATAATAATTATTATTATTATGATAACGGTGATAATAAATTATGGTGATGGTGCTAATGCTGGTTCAAGTAATGATGCTGATTATAATATAAGAATATTATATAGTATATAATTTAATATATTATATGTTATTTAATATTTATTTTATATAAAATAATTTATATTATATTATATTATTTGTTAATTTAAATTTATGAAATAAAATATCAAAATTTTATAAATTTTTTAAAATGATTTAGATAATATCGTTTATTAATTTAAAGAATGAATTAATGAGATTTAATTGTTTATAAAATTTATTAAACAGAGTAACTTTGATTAAAGTTCTTTCTCGGAGTAATGTTGATTAGAGTTACTCTTTTTAATAATTTTCATAAATAATTAAATTTCATGTATTCAACTCTTAAATTAATAAATTATATTATATAAATCATCCTGAAATTTTTTATAAAATTTAAAAAAGGTTTGATATTTTAAAACAATTAAATTAAATATAATATAACTCTTATAATATCGATTAATTTAAATTTATTTAACGAAATATTAAATATTGTTTAAATTTTATAATATTTTTAAGATTATATATAATATCATTTATTAATTTAACGAGATTGATAAAATTTAATTGTTTATAAAATTTATTAAATAGACTAATTTTAAACAAAGTTACTCCTCTAATAACTTGATACTTTCTTTTATATAAATTTATATAGCATAAAATATATTATCATATTATAAATTAAATATAATTTTTATATATTAAACAATATCATTTGTTTATAATTTATAAAAATAGATAAATAATTAATCTATTTTAAAATAATAAAAAATTAAAATAATAATAATAATAATAATAATTATAATTATTATTATTATTATTATTATTATTATTATTATTATGGCAATAATGGTATATTGATAGTAATAGAAATTATTTTTAAATAGTAGTAGTAGTGTGGTAATCATAATATAATTTTTTAAATTATACAAATTTTTATTGTACATATTATTTTATTATCAATATTTAAGATAAATATTTTTATATATTATTATAATATTTTTATATTATTCATTATTTATTTTATATAAAAATAATATTATAAATATTTATATTATATAAAATTATATTATAGTAATAATAATTTAATATATTTTATTACTAAATAATATTATTTATTCCATTTTTAATATATAAAAATTAAATAAAGAAAAAATTATATTAATTTAAAATAATAATAATAAAATTATTATTATTATTATACTAGCAATAAAAATGATAATAGCAATAATTATGATAGTAATAATAATAATGATGATGAGATGATGTTTTGATAATAATTATTGTGGTGGTGGTGATAAAATTTAATAAATTTAAGAATACAAATATTTTAAAATTAAAAATACCAATTAATAAATTTTTTTCTTGTTTTATAATTTGAGTTAAAATTATTTTAAAAATAAATAAAAAAAATTTTTAAAAAATAAAGATTGATGTGAGGTATATTGAAACAAGCCAAATTCAATCCTTATATTTGGTTTGGTTATAAATTTAAAATTGAATGCTGAGTTAATAACTTGTTTATAAATTATTTATTATTTTTATCAATTTTTTCTTAAAATAACATTTTATTTATTAATTTAATAGTTAATAATCATTTTCATGCTGACAAAATAATAAAATGTAATTAATTTAAAATTAAAAAATAAAACTTTTAAAAATGATGGTTTTCATTTAAAATAGTTATCTTTTAATAAATATATTTTACAAATTAATTTATAAAATATAAATTTTTACATTTACAAATTAGTTGACGGAATGTAATTTTATATTTTATAGATTATTTTGCACAATATATTTTTTTTACATCTTACAAATTAATTTACGAAATATATAATTTTATATTTCGTAAATTAATTTAAAAAATATAAAAATATATTTTATAAAATATATTATATAAATTAGTTTACAAAATATAGAAATATATTTTAGAAACTAATTTGTATAATGTAAAAAAAGCACATGTGTACAAGAATTCAAAAACAAGAAAGACAGTGTGTAAAGAAGAAACGGAAAAATAGGTTGCAAAAAGTAAAAGCCGTTAAACTTTCATAATTTAAATTTGAAATTTGAGCTTAAGTTTGTTATTTATTAAAAAATATTTTAACTTTTAAAATTTAAATTTGAAATCCAAATTTACACGTGTTACTTATTAAAAGTTGTTTTATTAGACTTAGTTTAATTAAAGTTTACAAGATTTTCGAGCCAGTGTATAAATTTACATCATAAACAAAGTTAATAAATAGACTCAAAGCTTATATAATTGATTAATTAAAAAATTTAATAAACTTAAAATTTACAAAATAGAAAAATTTATTAAATAAACCCAATATATATATATATATATATATTATAAATATAATATATTAAAATAAATATAAATATATAATATATAAAAATAAATAGATTTTAAATAGATTTTTTAAATTTAAATTTAATTTTTTATCTAAAATAAATTTAATAAATTTGAGTTTATTTACGTATTAAATAAGTTAAATTAAATTAAACTTTAAATAAATTACATCAAATTAAGTTATAAATCCCATAAATTTTAAACAAATTAAATCATAAATTTCTATTATTATTATTATTATTATTATTATTATGACAACGATGGTATAGTGATAGTAATAGAAATTATTTTTAAATAATAGTAGTAGTGTGGTAACCATAATATAATTTTTTAAATTATACAAATTTTTATTGTACATATTATTTTATTATCAATATTTAAGATAAATAATTTTATATATTATTATAATATTTTTATATTATTCAGTATTTATTTTATGTAAAAATAATATTATAAATATTTATATTATATAAAATCATGTTATAGTAATAATAATTAAATATATTTTATTATTAAATAATATTATTTATTCCATTTTTAATATATAAAAATTAAATAAATAAAATATTATATTAATTTAAAATAATAAAAAATAAATTAGTATTATTATTATTATTATTATACTAACAATAAAAATGATAATAACAATAATTATGATAATAATAATAATGATGATGGGATGATGCTTTGATAATAATTATTATGGTGATGATGATAAAATTTTATAAATTTAAGAATACAAATATTTTAAAATTAAAAATATTAATTAATAAATTTTTTTTTGCTTTAAAATTTGAGTTAAAAATATTTTAAAAATAAATAAAAATAATTTTTAAAAAATAAAGATAGATGTGAGGTATATTGAAACAAGCCAAATTCAATCCTTATATTTGGTTTGGTTATAAAATTTAAAATTTAATGCTGAGTTAATAACTTGTTTATAAATTATTTATTATTTTTTATCAATTTTTTCTTAAAATAACATTTTGTTTATTAATTTAATAGTTAATAATCATTTTCATGCTGACAAAATATTAAAATGTAATTAATTTAAAATTAAAAAATAAACCTTTTGAAAATGATGGTTTCGTGTAAAATAGTTATCTTTTAATAAATATATTTTATAAATTAATTTATAAAATATAAATTTTTATATTTACAAATTAGTTGACAAAATGTAATTTCATATTTTTATAGATTATTTTGCATGTAGTTTTTTACATCTCATAAATTAATTTACGAAACGTATAATTTTATATTTCATAAATTAATTTACAGAGCATAAAAATATATTTTAAAAATTAATTTGTATAATATAAAAAAGTACATCTGTACAAGAATTCAAAAACAAAAAAGACACTTTGTAAAAAAGAAACGGAAAAAGAGGTTGCAAAAAGTAAAAGCCGTTAGACTTTCATGATTTAAATTTGAAATTTGAGCTTAAGTTTGTTATTTATTAAAAATATTTTAACTTTTAAAATTTAAATTTGAAATCCAAACTTACATGTGTCACTGATTAAAAGTTGTTTTATCAGATTTAATTTATTTAAAATTTACAAGATTTATGAGCCGTGTAAAAATTTACATTATAAACAAAGTTAATAAATAGACTTAAAGCTTATATAAATGATTAATTAAAAAAATTAATAAACTTAAAATTTACAAAATAGAAAAACTTATTAAATAGACCCAATATATATATTATAAATATAATATATTAAAATAAATATAAATATATAATATATAAAAATAAATAGATTCTAAATAAATTTTTTAAGTTTAAATTTAATTTTTTTATCTAAAATAAATTTAATAAATTTGAGTCTATTTACATATTAAATAAATTAAATTAAATTAAACTTTATATAAATTGAATCAAATTAAGTTATAAATACCTTAAATTTTAAATAAATTAAATCATAAATTTCTATTAAAAATTAATTTTTATTTCTAAATATATTAATATAATTTTTTCAGATCAAAATTCATTTATTTATTTATTTTTATTTTAGATGATGCTAGATAATTATTATATTATATATGTTATTTTAGTTTTGTTATTTAAAATTCATTAATTTTAATCATCAAAGTAATAAATTACAATATATTTATTATATTTTTTAAATCTATATTCCCTGAAAAATTATTCTTCCATATTTATGTTTCCAATATTTTGAACTTTCTAAGGGTGAATTTTTATAGCAAAAAATTAATTAATGAATATATAGTCGAATCTAAACTAGATTTTTAGATTCATATTACTCTAATTTGTGTTTGATAGCCAAACCACACCGGGTTGATGCAATTATGTCTTTCTTAATTATAGAATGGTACAGGCACAACTGTAATCTGATATTATCTTGTTAATTACATAAAATATGTATACAATGTATCCTAGTAATAAAAAATTATGTATAACAATGAGCTGGATAGTTTTATTAAAATTTTCTCTAACGGATACCTGTTTCTAAATTTTTTATTATTATTATTACCAAAAAAATTATTCTTAAAAGGAAAATAATTACGTTATTTAAAAAAAATTATATATATCATTTATGTCTATAAAAATGCGTTGCTGTTGACTGTAAAAACAAATTTCATGAACATATTATCCGGTGAAAAAGTATTTATATAGTATTAAAATAATACATAATAATATTATCGTAATTTTCTAATTTTATACGGTTGATGATGATAACACCAAATATCAAATTTAATACATATATATTAATTTAATAATTTTGATAAAATATAAAATTTTAAAATCAATCATCAATTTAAAAATGGTTATATAATAAATTATATTAATAAAATTTTATTAAAAAAATTAATATATATTTTATTGATAACTTTACTTTAATATACAACATAATATTTAAATAAATATATATATATATAAATATAAATTATAAAATAATATATTTATAAATATTTAAATTATTGAAAAATTAATGAATATAATTATAAAAATATATAAATATAAATTATTAAATAATATATTGATAAATATTTAAATTATTTAAAAATAAATATATATAATTATAAAAATATTATTATATAATATAACGGTTAAATTAATCAATGTATCTGGTCAATAAATATTAAGTTTGACAGGGAAACGCGTACCGGAAATTATTATTACTACAACAGGAGAGAAATTGATTGAGAGAAAATTGTAGAGCTAATAGAGATGAGGTTCGATTTGAACAGAACAATGGAGAGAAATTTGAATGGTGGGGAGGGTAGCAGTGGAGAAAGGAATGGCAGCAACAGTAGACACGCACTTCGACGTCGTCCTCGGAACCCCCTTGAGGAGGCCGAAATGTTGGGCGAATTGAGTGATTCGGAACAAGAGGAGCAAGTGAACGAGGTGCATGGAGAAGAAGATCATGATTATGAAAATGATGAAGACAACGAGGACCAGGAAGAAGAAGATATGGAGTATGATAACCCTAATTCTAGTGCTACTTTACCAAATGTTAATAGAGAGGTTATTGTCCCTTTCCCTCCTGCTGTTCCAGCTTCAGTTACAGTTACAGTTCTAACTGCACCTCCACCTCCACCTCCATCTTCACCTTCACCTCCACCTCCACCTTCACCTTCACCTCCACCTCCACCTTCACCTCAATCAGATGACAATAATACAGATGCCGCTTATGTCAAGCTTTATGAATATCCTGACATACTTGACTGCTTTGTGTGTTCTGAACCTTTGAGCATTCCAGTCTACCAGGTTTGTTAATTTCCCTTTCAGCTTAATTATTTTCTCTCTCCTCAATATTTGTGCTAATTTGCGTGACTTGTTTGTTTTGAATTTTGTTATCACTTCCGCACCATTCTTTGTCGGTTAATTAATTATCCTATAATGCAAATTAACTCTCTAATACATTCAGTGTGAAAATGGACATATCTTATGTTCTCCCTGCTGTTGCAAAGTTGGGCATAAGTGTCCCTTATGCTCAAACCTGGTTGGCCACATCCGTTGCCGAGCCATGGAGAAAGTTCTAGAATCTGTACAAGTTGCATGCCCAAATGCAAAACACGGTTGCAAGCAGAAACTTAAGTACAGTGATAAGCGTGAGCACGAGAGGACATGCGCCTTTATACCATGTGCATATGCCAAATACGGTTGCAACCATATGATGAGGAATGACCAGAAACTTGACCATGAGAAAACATGCGTCTTTGTGCCATGCTCATGTCCACATCCAGATTGCAGCTATCTTCACAATTCCAACATGGTAGGTGTGCACTTCACCGATCGCCATTTTTTCAACCGAACACCTTTCAAATATGGTGAATTTGTGAATGTCTCGTTACGGATCAGCAAGAGGTTCTCAGTTCTTCAATCGCGAAGTGACGGTGAATTGTTTATTATATGCAACGATGCTGATACTCAGCTTGAGCATCTTACGGATCATGCGGTGTTTCTTTGTCACGTTGGTCCTAATTCGTTGGTCCCGCAGTTTAATTATGAAATGAAGGCTATTTCTAATGAAGGAGGGGTGATTGAATTGGCCCAATCTTCTGTGGAGATTAACGTTCAAGTTTTAGACACAAATGCGGAGGTTCTTTTTGAACCGAATGGTATTCTTCATATTCCGTATGAGTTTTTTAGTGTTCTTTCAAGACGGGTTGATCTGCAAGTTCGAATTACTAGGGTGAGTGGAAATTAGTTGCTGCAAGGTTTTCTCAGGAAGATGATCCCTCTAGCTCTTGCTGGAAATAAATTAATTAATCTTTGGCTTGTTTCTTTATGTAATGTTCAGGAAGGGTTATGTATTAAGACATTTGAGTTGTTTATTTCATTCCCAATGTATTATGTATTAAGACATTTGAGTTATTTATTTCATTCCCAATGTATTAAGACAATTTCAATATATTGCATGATATTAATAACCTCTAAATCACCAAGGAAATTCTACGTTTGAATTGCAAGTACATCCAATTGAAGAAAGCTACACTTATTATCCGGAACACAAATTTGTGAACGTCACATTGAAATTAATCAAAACAAATATCATTCTATGGGACAACATTCTTTTAGTTTTTTTCCGTGATGCTTGTTGCTCGAACTGACCCCAACAAAGTTCTTGCTGACCAAAACATCCAAGTGTAAGTATAAAGAGGTAGAAATATTTTTTTAATAATGATATTGAATTTTGTTATTTGTTTCTTATGGACTCTAAGAGAGGAACAAATACGATTTTCTGAAAGTGATAGAGAAAATCAAGGTCATTTCTTGAATTGGTTTGTAGCCAAATTGGGCTTGTTTTCATTGATTTCCTTTTAGACTGGTACTAATATAAACTTCGGTGTGTATATTTTAGTTTTGTTTATAGAGTATATTTTTCATAATGCTGAACTAAATCTTTATGACTCTTTAATGCTCTATATTTATGAGGGTTGGACACTTCTTCTACTCTCTTTATTATATTATGAGCATTACAAAAACGATCTTTGTTGCTCAATAGAAAAAAATACACTTATATCTATATCACCTATTTTGCGCCTAAATTTTTCTCTAAGAAAATAACCCAAACAAAAAATTTAAAATAGATATACAAAAAATAAAAGGGATCATATGTGAGTGAGTATGTGTGTTGGGTTATTTTTAATTCCTTGAAATAGTTTTGCAAACTTTTGTCTTATTAACTCCTTCCCTTCTCTTGAGCAAGATAATTTATCCTAACTTCCCTAATAAAAGCATAATAAGAAAAGGGTTAGCAACGCAATTTCAAGCTTTTTAGAATCTTTAGATATAATAAATGTAGTCGTTTTCTGTATAAATTAATGAAAAGAAATTGTAGTATTTGGTTTCTCATATTTATCGTGTAATAAACAAAAATACAAAATATGCAATTATTATATAAATTTCACTTCTAGAGAAAGCATGAAATAAACAAATGGCTATATAAAAAAAAGGATTTTGGTTAAAATTTTTTGGTTAATTATTTGAGCTCATTGCAACTGGATAAAGTACGCCAAGTTTTTTTTTTATATTGATGTTGTATTATGGAGTTGGTGAAAATTGGATCTCGATTTTGATTATCTTCACCTTGAAAAGAAGTTAGAGTTTGGTTGCAATTTTTAAATAAACATTTTTGTCCCCCTGAATGAATTACATAACGTTATTATTAGATCTGAGTTGTTTCGATTTGAACCAATTTAAATGTGGTTGTATTAAGGGTAAATATCCTTATATTATTAATAATATTCTTTAGCTTATAGAATAAAATGCTACAAGTTCAAGAGCTGAATCCAACATAGGCTATATTCTAATACACGCCGAAAAGAATTTAAATTCTAAAAAGAAAATTTTGAACTTTAATTACATTTAACTAAAAGAAGCTATACAGTTAATAATACATTATGGCGGCGCTATTTAGAATTTTTTTAATTAAAATTTAATTTCATATCTAGTATTACAAACGATGCGATGGATCTAAGTGTTCTCTTATTGAAAAAAAAAATATATTAAAACAGGATATAAGGAATACCTTAACTCATACAAACTAATGTTACCTACACAAACATTACAAAAGCATCCTAATCATTAAAAAACAGATTTATAGACTTTGAATAGAGGCTCCTTATCCCATAAAAAGAGAACTTAAATCCCTTTATGATAGCTCTCAATCATTGCTCAAGCTCTAAGTTTGGAAAGGCTGAGTAAAATGTCAAGGCAATCATCCTTTCACTTGAAAATTAATTGTTGAGTTCGTGCATAGCAATAGTGTCCATATAACTGTAAAGAATCCCAAGTGTGCTTCTCTGTCATCGAATAAATTATCCTTTTAATCTTTAAAATTATAAATTTTAATCATTTTAGTCTTGATTGCAAAAATCTTACTTCAAATTGTAAGTCTTTAATCATCTAAAATGCTATTTATTTTATTTTAAGCGTGAAAAAATGCATAAAAAATAAAATAATAATTTTTTTACGAATTCAAATACTAAAGTAATCAATGCTTACAATCTCATGGATTTAAATTGCTTGCGAAATAGGTTGTTAGAGATTGTTTTTAGAAGGAGAAAAAAATCTGTTGGACAACATTATTTTCAAAACAGCGTCAAAAGTAAAAAAGAATATAGTAAATGTTCTAAGAATATATTTTTAAAGTAAAAGAAAAAAGAATACTCATCTCTATTTATATTTTTAAATTTATTTTATAATTCCTTTAATCATGTGGAAGAACTTGATTATTTCTATGAAACAATACGAGCAAATCTAATCATATCATAAAAGCCACTTTTAATCTAGATTGTCAGAATTCTAGACCTTGGAAGCTAGATGTTGACTTCAACCTAATCTACATTTTAGCTGAAAAGGTAAACAGTATGGGAGTTCACCATGCGATTAGGGGAAAAAATGCTGATATGTTAGTAAAGCAATGATGTGGTATACAATTTGATAGCTGCCCAGTTGAAAGTTGTATCTTCTTTTGACTCTAACAAAATTATCATTTTATTTAGAAAAAACTGCTTGTAATAATCGATTTATCCAAAAATAATAATAATTTATACATCTTTTTATATGTCATTTAAATAAAAAATTTGTAATTTATATAATAATCAAATAGGATAAACAAAATTGTACAGTCTTGGAATGTTACATCCAGTTTGCAATCACAGTTACTATCACTTCTATCTATTACACCTTGATCAAATAACCTCATTTGGAGTTTGTTGTTTTCATGCAAGATATTTCATTCATAACCCATATATTTATGGGATTCATTTCCTATATTTTAAATAAATTGTTATATATATCAATTCCATTTGCATATATATAATTATGAATAGCTCATAACATATTATCTCTGAATCACTACATCGAAGGTATGCACATGCGAAAGCATCCACTTTAAAATAAAGAATTCAGTCTTCAAAATTTCAAAACGACTCAATAGTCATTTCTAAAAATAAGTCTTAAATAACTTCTTACGACTCTTTAATACATATATATCTTGACCTCTATATTCTTATGTATAATATCTTTTATTTACTTCTATAAGGGGACGAGAGGAGGAGCCATAAAAATACGTATAAATTGAATATGACTTGTTCATTTCATTTCCAATATATTAAGACAATTTCAATAATATGATATTAAGCTCTAAATGACCAAGGAAATTCTACATTTGAATTGCAAGTACATCCAATTAAAGAAAACTTTCTGAATCATATTCATTTCCCTTTTCCCTAGAACACAAATTTATAAACATCTCATTGGAATCAAAATAATATAATTATACGCGACAATTTTTTTTGCCACTGCATGATGCTTCTTGCTCTTACTGAACTCAACAATGTTTTTACCACCATTGAAATTGAAGGTGGTAGGTCTCACACTCATGCACATCGTAGTGCCACGCCACCTCACCACTCATGCTACATAAAATTGATGTATTTCCATATATTTACTGTTTGTGATCAATTTCATTTTGATTCATGTACTATTTCTTTTGGTTGTCAAATATTAGTCAGCTATCTAAGTTAATAGGTGTTGGTACAGTGATAAGAAGCTGTTTAAGATCTTAGGTTCAAATTTTATTACTTTCATTTAATACAAAATATCTTAGGTTCAAATTCTTCTCGTGACATTGCTTATGTTTCATTTGTAATTAGTCTTGACATTTGCTTCCTGCTGACAATAATATTTTTATATATTTAAGTTTTTATTCATAAAAACTTTCAGTTATATATTTAGAATTCATCTTTGATGTTTTTATTTCAGTTTTTTAACTTCTTATTTTACAGTCCAGTGCTTATTTTTCTTAATTTTTTTGTTTCAAGTTATATTATTTGCTTTGTTTATTTGAATATGTAGTTTGTTCAATAATCTGTGTATATGATGAGTTACACGGATTTCCTTTGTGAGGCAAATTTTAAACACTGTGTTGCAACATAAACTTGTGATTGTGATTGCATGTGTTAATGATTGACTCAAATTGGTATGTATGAACTTTTTTTATTGTAGAATCTATCCTTAGATTACAAATCCAAGACCATTGGAGTTCCTGACAAAGAAGGCAGGGTATTTTACTATAGCATCAATGTATTTGGATCTTTAAAATTGACAAATTTAATTGATAAATAACTAATAAGAAACTAAAATTACTTATTAACTATAATAAATGGACAACAATGTAAATGGGTATTTTCCAATTTCACATTACATTGTTTACTTTTATTATTTCGACATCTTTTTAATGTCAGCAAAGTTGCCTTATTTAGTGGCTATTTTGAATGCACTAATAGAAAATAAATCCCTATGTTTATCCACAGAAATGTCTAATCAATATCATTTTTTCTTATAATTCTATATTACACTTGCAATGACACAATGATAACTTTTTTTGGGATTGCAACATCTTACAAGCATACATATCTTATTGGCAAGAAAAGTTTGAAGAAGCACTGCTACACTTCTTGAAATGGAGAAAAAAGAGCACTGATGGCAAAGTCTACGCCTGGAGGCTACAATGCAGTATTAGTCTGACTAAGCTAAAGTGCAACAATCATTAGTTTTTACTGTATGTGTAGTCACAATTTTGTTGTCTATATTGTTTTGGTTCGCATCTGGCATGACTTAAAATCTTACCAAGTTATGATGCGAGTACTTTTATTAATTTTGAGTTGAAACCAACCTCATAATTTCTTCAATTTTTCTTTCAAGTCTTCTCACTGATTTAAATATCTTTGACTTTATATCTTTACTAGTAAGCTAACCTGTACATTGTACGGATTTTATTTTATAAATTTGGAGATATATCTTAATTAATATACAAAATAATGACAAATTATATAACATTATGTAAAAAATCTCAATATCTAATATTCTAACCATTTCGTTACCCAGATTTTTTTTATGCTTAATTTTGATATATTTAAAATGTTATTGATATTTTCATGTCTATAATAATTTATAATTAATAAAAATATTTTAAAATTATCTTTTCTTACAAATATGAAAATTTTATCAACATACATATAACATTATGTAAAATTTGATAATACATTAATATATTCATAATACAATTTAAATATTATATAAAAGTTTTACATATATATTAAATAAAAATTATAAATTTATAAATATTATTAACATATTCATGATACAGATATAATATCAAATAAAATAATAAATTAAAAAATATTAATAAATTGTCTAAAATGTATCAAAAATAATTGTAAAGAAGAAAAAAGAAAGAACAAAGTTCAACCAAATGCAGCACAAGAAAGAAATTTTTGTTATTATCATCATATATCATGGGATTAATAGTACATCAAAAAACTGATAGTATTATATCTCAACCATAAAAATTATTATTTATTGGACAGTTGTTGTACTTAACATCCTTATTCTAAATTCTTACCCTCCCACATGATCCCTTCCCCTTAAAATAAGATAACTCATTATTCTAAATTCAATATAAAAAATATAATCATAATGAAAAATAAGAAGACTCAAATTAAAAAAAATAAGAACCAATATAATACTTAAAAATTAAATAAAGATCTCAGAATCGTAATCGAAATATGAGAACTGAGATTATGTGACCTATACTAAGAAAATTGAGACAATACCACATTTAGCAAGCAAAGAACAATCATATGAGAAATTATAAAAAGAAAACCTATATAAGAAAAAGTCTAAATTATAAAAATTGACAGTCAAATTGACAAAAATTATAGGAATATACTAAAACAAAAAAAATTAAAAAACTAATATATGACATATACTATATGTTACATCTATAAAACAATTAATGGAATAATACATAGAGCATTGGAACACAATGGAAGGACATTTGGATAGGAAAATTGAAGCTCCAAGCATTGCAACTTTATGCTAAACGTAATGCTCGACTTACACAGTAATGGAGACAGAGGAGATGGGTTTAGAGAGGAGAAATATACCATCATTACTGTTACTTTATATTATAAAGGATTAATCATAAGTAATAAATATATCATTTATCTAATAAAATGACACAATATCTAAAAAGAATAATAAATGTAAATAATTTTAAAAAAATAATCAAATAAACTCATTTTAATATACATTCGATGTTTGTGTAATGTCAAAAGAAGGATGCATCTTTCAATAATCACATTAATCAATAACATCTTTTTTTGTAATACAACAATGTCACTATTATATTTCCTTCATAGTACTAAACAAACTACTATAAACCAAAAATTTGAATTGATCTAGATAAAATTCATTATAAAATATCATATCTTTCATACATAAAATATTACTTTTAATAATAAATGATCAGTGGAACATGGTGGAAAGATATTTGGACAGTAATTACCTCTTTTAAATTAAAGTGTGAAATCTGTGAGTAAAATTTAATTTCCGACAAAGGCACAAGAAAAAATGGTAAAGATAAATAAAGGGTTTATTGAATAAAATAGAAATGAGAATAAAAAAATAATAAATATTCCTAAAAGATAGTTCAACTCAGATGTAGAAAAGGCATGGAAAGGGGTTAAAGGTTAAAGTTAGTAACCAAGGAATAGAAAGAGAAATAAATAAATGAGAAAAGTAGAGTGAACATATAGCAATTAGGCAAGTAGAAACAATTGGACAATATTGAGAAAAAGTACTAAATATATAATAGTAAGTCATATTATCAACAAAATAGGGGAAGTAGAGATAGGAGAAAAAAAAAAGCATGAGAAGTGAGATGATGTTACTTGCGGCAAGTAAAAAACAACCATGTGATAAATTGTAAGAAGGAAATTACCTCAATCTGCAACATTCCAATTGATCCACAACGAATTCATGAAGGAAACAAAATCACAAGTAAAAAACACCTGGTGGTATAAACAATTAAACATTAATGAATACTTGGTATGAATAATGGAGAATAGAAAAATGAACAATCCAGATGATTAGTTTTCAAATAGAACCTAAAAGTCATAACTTTACACAAAAAAATAAATAAATTAAAACTTGATAACCTAGGAATCCTAAAAATTAATATAGAAAAAGAGAATATAACAAGTTACATTAAGTAGACTAAAATAAAAGAAATGAAAAAAAAAACTTGAAAGATAAATAAAAGGAGAGGATTGGGAAGTGGAATGTGAAAAGAGTATTAGACAACAACATTCCAACATATGGAAAATTTTTATTTTCTAATTTGTAGTAAGTACTATTGATAAAGTTAAAAACAAAGGCATGAACGAGAAAAGAAGAAAATCATCAATAAAAAATAGTAGTATAAACAATTAAATATAATGTAAAAATAAAGTATGTAAAAAGATTGCAAGTTGATACTAAAAGGTTGTAGCTTTTCAATTAATTTGTGTTGCTGGTATGACCTATAATAAGTTTTACATATCTCTTGTTATTGTTGCATGAGAAAAAGTAAAAGAGAGGAAAGACAATGAGGAGAAAGAAAATATAATAATGATGTTTGAGCTTATCACTAAGTAGCAAGAGAAGTAATATTATATGAACATAAACATCACAAGCAAAATCTTGCAAAGCAAAGATAACAGAAAAAACCTATACAAGGAGGATAAGTGTCCAACACGACACTTATTTGGTACATATTTTGATATAATAACAAGCAATTAAAGTATAAATAACCACTAATGCATGAGAAAATGATAGAAAATTGAGTAACTCGTACACAATCTGGAAAATGCAGTTTTAAAGCCTTTTAAGTGATAAATTCCTGTAAATCTGATGTGTTTTCAATTCTACAGTCTGTCACAGAGTTTCACGTTGGCAACACAAGCAGGAGTGCGTGGAACACATGAAAGTCTGGCAAATCTGTTATACGTCCTGCGTTGACAACGCAAGCACAACCGTTGGACACGCGACGCAACAGAACAACACCTATAAAGGCCCAGAACAGAACGAAACAGGACATCAATTTATCGATCAATCAATCCAGCTATCTTTTTAAATGTAAACGCAGAGAACAGAGCTGCCGCCCTCCAGTGGTTACACCAAACTTTCCTGGTCGTTGGTTCTGTTCTGAGTGAAGGAAGAACCCTAAGGTTAAGGAAGAAGGGCAACCACCGCGAGCCGTCATGCGAATGACTTCCTTCCTCTCCCTTGTTTTCTTCTTTTCTCATTATGTGTAACTAGAATTTGGTTAGGGGAGAAGGAATCCATTGCTGAACATATGTAACCTGGATATATTATATGCATTCAAGATTGTTTTTCCTTAAAATTGATTATTCATCTCTTTGCTTAATGCTTCTATGAATTGACCACTTATAAATTGAAATTGAATTCTTCTTCACAATTGGGAAATTGGATTTAGAATTGGAATTGAGATTTAATAACATAACTGTGAGTGCTCTAGGGATAGAGATTCATAGTTGTGAGATCGTTTGAATTCTTGAACTTAAGACTCACTCTAATTAGGAATTACTAAGGGATTAAGATTCCTAATTCGGGTGAAGTATTGATGAGTCAAGAGATTGATCTTCAATTAATATTTGTGAATTCGATCTTCAATTATATTTTACCTTGAACGCACGTAATAATCTAATACTATATAGGAGAAGTTTTAGTGAAATCCAACCCTAACGCCTTCCATAAATCGATTTCTCTCACATTCATATCATCTATTGAGTAGTGGACAGTTTTGAGGTTACTTTTAATTAGTTCTATGCATGTTAGAACAATATTCCATCTGAGTTAGCAAGAGCCATTACTTGCAGTTATTTTATATTTGCGTTGCCTACGCATTTCCATAACTAAGTTCAATTAGTGGACTAGTAGAAATTCAATACTTGAACTAAATCCCTATGGAGACGATACTATTTCTTACTCTTTACTCTGAAAAACGATAAGGTGCACTTGACTTCATCACAATTTCACCAACAAAGGCCTCTGAGGAATTTTCAAATATATAATAAGTGCACAAAAATGCATATTAACATAGAGAGAGAATGAAATAAAATTATTAAAAAAATTTAATGGTGGAGACATGACAACTTGGGTGTGAAAAATTATCATAATAACATCCATCATAGTATCACTAAAATAGTAGAGATAGTATAAAAAACATGAAGATTGACATACATGATGTTACCCACAATAAGTAAAGAGCAAGCAATTGAGAAATTGTAAGAAGAAAACCTACATAAAATAAAAGATATATTATTATTTTGAAATTCATTGAGAAAAATTTTATTTTATAATTTATAGCAAAAGAATTATTAAGAAAGCTAAAAAAGTATTTATTTAAAATTACCTCAATTTGCAATATTTCCAATTAATCCATGATAAATTCATAAAGGAAAAAAAATATAAAATCATAAGTAAAATAACAAACGATAATAACAATTAAACATCATTGACCACTTGATGTGAATAACGGGAAATAGAAAAGTAAAAGATCAAACAAATGATAAATTTTCAAATAGAACTAAAAAATCATACTTTACACCCTAAATGAGCTTAAACCAGGTAACTCATGAATTCAGAAATTAACATAGAAAAGGAAAACATAATAGGGTCACGTTAAGTAGATCAAAATAGAAAAAAATGGATGATACAAAAAGGGCTTGAAGGGTAAATAAAGAAAGAGAGGAACGGAGAGAACAACATTCCCACGACAAAAATTTGTTTTCTAATTTATAGTAATTACTATAAAGCTAAAAAACTATCTATATAAAATTACCTTAATTTGTAATATTTTTAATCGATTCACAACAAACTCATGAAAAAACATCATCAATAAAAAAATTGCAAGTATAAACAATTAAACATATTAAAACAAAGTACATGGAAATATTGCAAGTTTATACCAAAAGGTTATACCTTTTTAAATTTTTTTTGTTATTGGGCTATATCACCTTGTTACTTGAGCTGGGAAAGTAAACTATAATAAAAAATAGAAAAAAGAAAGAAAAGTATAATAAAATTTAAGATCTTTTCATCACATACTAATGAAGTAATACAGTATGAACATAAATATCATAGACAATATCTTTCAAAGTAAAGATAGTAGAAAAAATCCATGTAAGGCCTATGAGACATTTTCACAAACATCCTAAGTGCACAAAAAATACATATTAACATTGAGAGAGAAAAATGAATGAAATTAAAAAAAATGATGGTGAACTTATCTTAAAAGTAGTAGTAAAAAATGGAAGAAAAATATACTAATACCTTTGTCTTCATCTTCAAGTCCAGTGAAGATAGAAAGTGGTAGAGAAATCATACAAACATCGCAGCAGCAGGAAAGAAAAGAAAAAGACACTTCTTATTTCTCTTCAAGTTCAGAGAATGCTTTTAACACATTTGTGATGAGACAAATTAGAGATATTTGAAGAAAAAAATAAGAAAAATTATTAGGAAATATAATAAAAAAATAGAACCATCTATATAGATGGTAAAGGAAGAATGAGAGGAAAAAACACCACTACCTTCGTTTTCTTCTTCAAGTCCAGGAAAGATAGAAAGTGTTAGAAAAATCATATGAATATGAGACACTACATCAAGAAAGGAAAGAAAAAGATACTCGGTAACATGTAAAAGGGTTAAAGTTAGTAACATGTAAAAAATAATGGGATGGTGATTACCTTTGTCTAACCTAGGAGTGAAATCTATGAGCGGAAGTTAGTTTTCACTAAACTAATTAAAAAAAGAACAAAAATTAATATATGGCTGGTTGAATAAAATAAGAGATAGAAAATAAAAAATTATTAAATATTTCTAAAATTCTAAAATTCACATCAATTCAAATATCGAAAGGAATCAAAGGTAGTTATACATTTGAAAATTTGATGCAGAAGTGAGTAAGTAGTTACTTTTTCCAACCAAAAAGTATAAGTTATTTTCTACTAAAGGAATAAAAAAGAAAAGTAACTATAAATAAAGAGTTTGTTGAACAAAACAAAAGATAAAAATAAAAAATTATTAAACATTCATAAAACATAGTTCAATCTAGATATGAAAAAGGGTGAAAGACCGTTACCTATAAAAAAATAATAAAATAATCTGATGCAAGATTAAATAAATGGTTACCTTTGTTCAAATAAGAAGTGTAAAACCTGTGAGTGAAAGTTAGTCCTATCAAATGAATAGAAAAAATCTTGAACAAAGATGTGAACAAAGCATGATTGAATAAGTGATTACTAAAGAAAAGAGTAAATAAAGAACTTATTAAACATGATGAGAAACAAAAAAAATCATTAAATATTTCTAAATTACAGTTCAATTCAAACATGAAAAAATGTTAGAGTGAGTGGTCAAGTAATAGAAAAAAAATAAGAGAAAATAAAAAGCTTAAACAAAATAGGAGATGATATCTTAAATATCCTTAAAATACAAATTACGGTTAAATATAAATGGAAAAGAGTTAGGGTCACTAACATCTAAGAAATAATTGGATAGTAGTTACCTCTATACAATTAAGGAGTGGAACCTATAAGTAGAAATTATTTTTTATCAAATGAATAGGATTAAAAAGTTAGAGTAAACAAAATATTTATTGAACAAAATAGAAAATTAGAAACAAAAACTTATTAAATATCCCTAAAATAAGGTACAATTTATATATGGAAATAGTTTAGAATCTCTAATTAAGGAATAGAAAAAAAAGGAATGTGGAACAAACTAGAAAATGAAAAATAAAAAATCAATGGTTACCTATGTCTGTTTCATAAGTAGAAGCTTTGAAATAAAATCAAAAGAGAAAAGAAAAGATGTGAGAACCTGTGAGCATGGAACCTGTGAGTGGAAATTATTTCCTATCAAAGGAATAAAAGAAAGTTAGAGTAAACAAAGAATTTATTGAATAAAATAGAAAATTAGAAACAAAAAATTATTAAATATCCCAAAAATAGGGTACGATTCATATATGGAAAGAGGTTAGAATCACTAATCAAGGAATAGAATAAAAGGAAGGTGGAACAAAATAAGAAATAAAAAAAAAAAAATTCATGGTTACTTACATCTGTTTCAGAAGTTGAACATTTGAAATAAAATTGAAAATAAGAAGAGAAAAGATGTGAGAAGATAATATATATGAATGATAAGAGAAGAAAATGTTAGAAAAAATGTGCATATACAATGGAAGGAAAAGACGTTAGAAAAAAATACAATGAATAACCAAAATAATTAGTAGTATCGATTAAAATGAAGAAACATTTAAAAAAAACTAATCTCTATGATGCGAACATTTATAGAGGAAATTGAGTGGACCCGATCAGATGAAAGAGAAAAGGATGTTGAAAGTTTCATGGAGAAAAGTGATGGAAGCGTTTATGGAAGAAGTTAAATAAACCAGAACAAAAAAAGAAGAAGAAAAAGTTGAAAGAATCAAAACAAAGAAAGGAATAGGAATAAACATTGTGAATAATTATGATAAATGGAGGAATTAACACACTGAATCATTAAAATAAAAATATTCACATATTTTTATATAAATACATTAAATAATTAAATAAATTGACAAAAACATAACATTGTACAATAAAAAACTTCAAATAAGACCATTGCAACTTCAAACATTTCTACTTTATATAATAAAAAAATTTCACATCTACTCTTTTAAATGAACAAGATTTAGATCGACCTTGTGTTTTCAAGAGCAGATCAACTTTCACCAAACTAAAGTCAAATATATTACGTTTACATACCTTATCTTATGTTTAAGGGGATCTTTTCCTCTTTAATCATTATAAAATGGTCAAGGTCTTCCATCGATAAGATCTTTGCATCATAACTTGGTAAAATTTTAAGTTATGCTTACAAATATCAATTTAATTTTTTTAATAAGTACATGGAAGTAATTAACAAGCTATGACGCACTCGTCGTAAACGCGCAAAAATAATTTCTAGATTTCCCCCAAACTATTGGTATAGTATAAGGTGCAACCTAGGTCATCTCCCAAAGACCATTTCATATTCTTAAGCAAATTAGGAGAAAGTTAGAACAAGGGGGTTTTGTAAAGATGTGATGTTGAGTTCTAAATACAAAATACAGAATGAAATTAATTTGACTTAACAACTCAAGGAATTCAGAGGCTATTTTCATAACTAATCATTGATCACTAAAATCATGCATTGTGTTTATCAACCTAGGATCATCTGGAACCCCTACAATGATCCTTGAATTCTCTACTGAGAAACCTCTCAAGATTCAATTGATTATGATCAACAAGATTTAGTAACCACTTAATCTTTCATCTAAACCAATTTTATAATCAGAATTCAGTTGAAGTAAGTAATAAAATGAAAACCTTCAATTAAATTACTTAATTTCTACTCTTCAAACTTTTGGAAAATGATTTACCAATCAAAAACCAATTATAAATCAATTATGTATTAATCAAAATACGTCAACCGATCAAACTTTGATTAAAGAATAAAATTGAAGAATATAGTGAAGTAGAGTAGAAACCACTTAATAAGCATGTAAATAAAGATCAAGACCTCAAAGTTAAAATGAAAATAGCTTGAATCCTTGAATTGAAACTACAAACCTAGCCTTCCATGAAGGAGGCAAACTAACAACAAAGAAAGAGGCAAACTAACAACAAATAAATCCTAAGCCTTCCATGTAGGAGGCAACTAACAACAAATAAATCCTAAGCCTTCCATGTAGGAGGCAAACTAACAAGAAAGAAAACCTAAGCCTTCCATGAAGGAGGCAAAACTAACAAGAAAGAAAGAAAGAAAGAAAGAAAGAAAATGGTATTGGAGTTAATCTCCAAAATGGTGTGTTTCTCCTCTTGTAAACCCTTCTATTTATAGAGGATTTGTGAGGCATCATCTTCAGAAAGTCACCAACTAGGATATTACTTTTCTATCCTTTTATTGCTTTCACATGGGCTTTGTTGAAAATGCAAAACACTTTTGAATTTTTGTCACCAATTAGCACAACAATTTTGACTTTCTTGCACCGCAATTTGGGATGTTCACATGTTCGAATTAGAGCTTGACTTCTAAACAAAAGTTGTATCCCCGGATCTTAGCTGTCCAATAGAGTTGATTTCATCTCAATATGACTTCTGTATCTCAAGATATGGCCGGATCTTTGCACATTGTGCAAATTCCACGTCAACAACACTATCTCATCTTTTGAGATAATTTCGGAGTCCTAAACATCCCATTTAGAGTCTTCTCTTGCTTTGTAACTATGGACACTTCTTTAAGCTTTCATTCAAGACAGATTTCATGATTTTTGGATGTCTAAAACTCCTATTATGCTCAAAATACTGTAATAGTCATTTTAATCGGGTAAGCAAAGAAATTCAATTAAACTTCATATGAACCCAAACTTATAAAATATGACAAAGACCACTTAATTGAACATATAAGAAGTCTTAATGAGATAAAAGTGAGAGATAATTATTTATGAAATTTATGCTTATCAAATTCCCCCACACTTATCTTTTTGCACGTCTCGGGAAAACTTAAGTTAAGGATTGGTGACTATATATATATATATATATATATATATT
Source organism: Canavalia gladiata (assembly GCA_037954105.1). Taxonomy (NCBI): domain Eukaryota; kingdom Viridiplantae; phylum Streptophyta; class Magnoliopsida; order Fabales; family Fabaceae; genus Canavalia; species Canavalia gladiata. The sequence goes on along the minus strand of CM075662.1, from coordinate 36,610,902 downwards.
TTGAAAGAACATCAAAGTTTTGAGTTGATTTCTCAAGAATTCACAAAATTTTATGAAGCATTCTTTCATCACATTTTTGAAATTACTTAGAAAGGCAACTTTAATTTGAAAAACATAGATTGAGAAAGATAAAACCTCACATGATATACTCTGAATCTCTCAAGTGTTTGATTTGGTAAGTGTTTCTCTCAAATTCAATCCATGAAAGATGAACTATCATAGGCTTGCATATCTTCTACTTCTCTACTACTATGTACACATGCAATGCACAAATCAAGATGCCTTTATTTTGGTTATAACGGGATTAGAAAGATGAAATGATATATTGAAGAGATACAATGTTAGACCAAGGAAAATGGTGAGGATTGAGAAATGAGTCTAAGTGCAAGTATGAGAAACAGATATCTTCATTCTTTTTTTTTCTTTTTTTCTTTTTTTTTTCAATATAATAGTTTATTAATTTATTGCTTCAGTTTTTTTTTTCAACCATGATATCGATGAACACAACAATAATCTCCCCCACACTTATTGAAACACTTATGGTATGATAAATCCAGTATTCCTCACCTTCTATGGTCAGACAAAGTTGTTTTTTTTTTTGATTTGTGGTGAGCTAAAAAGAAGAAAAGACTAATCGGCTCAAAAGGCTGATCAAAGGATAAAATTATATGGTTTGGTTATTTGGCCAAGTGGTTTGTTCAAGAAAAACAGTGCCTCAATCATTTTTGTACAATTCATGTGAAAATGTAGCTTCAAAAAGAATCAATGCAAGTTCTGAAGTAACATATTCCATGGATGAAAATCACACAAGAAAGAAAATAATAATAAGGCTCAAAATCTCACAGGTAATATATTTATCAAATCTAATTTATCCAGTTCAAATATGTGTTGCCAAACTAATTAATCTCAAAATGTAAATCATTTTGCTTCAATTATTTTATGAAATCTAAAGAAAAACATACTTCCACATTCAATTTTTTTTTAATCATAAGATGCGTATCAAGAGTCAAGTGTAACTCCTTACTCAGCCATCTTACTCAAAGCAAGTTTATGATTCTAACCTATTTTTTTTTTGGGTTTTTTTTTATATATCGGACCATCCTCCCCCCAACCTATCCAAGACATTGTCCCCAATGTCTTAGATGGAATTTCATATGACAGGAAAAGAAATGTGAGAAAACCACTGACACGCTCGTCGTAAATGTGCAAAAATAATTTCTAGATTTCCCCCAAACTATTGGTATAGTATAAGGTGCAACCTAGGTCATCTCCCAAAGACCATTTCAAATTCTTAAGCAAATAAGGAGAAAATTAGAACAAGGGGATTTTGTAAAGATTTGATATTGAGTTCTAAACACAAAATACAGAATGAAATTAATTTACTTAACAATTATCAACTCAAGGAATTCAGAGGCTATTTTCTTAACTAATCATTGATCACTAAAATCATGCATTGTGTTTATCAACCTAGGATCATCTGGAACCCCTAGAATGATACTTGAATTCTCTACTGAGAAACCTCTCAGAATTTAATTGATTATGATCAACAAGATTTAGTAACCACTTAATCTTTTATCTAAACCAATTTCACAATCAGAATTCAGTTGAAGTAAGTAATAAAATGAAAACCTTCAATTCAATTACTTAATTTCTACTCTTCAAACTTTTGGAAAATGATTTACCAATCAAAAACCAATTATAAATCAATTATACATTAATCAAAATACGTCAACCGATCAAACTTTGATTAAAAGAATAAAATTGAAGAATATAATAAAGTAGAGTAGAAATCACTCAATAAGCATGTAAATAAAGATCAAGACCTCAAAGTTAAAATGAAAATAGCTTGAATCCTTGAATTGAAACTACAAACCAAGCCTTCCATGAAGGAGGCAAACTAACAACAAAGAAAGAGGCAAACTAACAACAAATAAATCCTAAGCCTTCCATGTAGGAGGCAACTAACAACAAATAAATCCTAAGCCTTCCATGTAGGAGGCAACTAACAATAAAGAAAACATAAGCCTTCCATGTAGGAGGCAAACTAACAAGAAAGAAAACATAAGCCTTCCATGAAGGAGGCAAAACTAACAAGAAAGAAAGAAAGAGAGAAAGAAAGAAAGAAAATGGTATTGGAGTTAATCTCCAAAATGGTGTGTGTCTCCTCTTGCAAACTCTTCTATTTATAGAGGATTTTTGAGGCGTCATCTTCAGAAAGTCACCAACTAGGATATTACTTTTCTACCCTTTTCTTGCTTTCACATGGGCTTTGTTGAAATTGCAAAACACTTTTGAGTTTTTGCCACCAATGAGCACAACAATTTTGACTTTCTTGCACCGCAATTTCGGATGTTCACATGTCCGAATTAGAGCTTGACTTCTGAACAAAAGTTGTAGCCCTGGATCTTAGCTGTCCAACAAAGTTGATTTCATCTCAATATGACTTCTATATCTCAAGATATGGCCGGATCTTTGCACACTGTTCAAATTCCACGTCAGCAACACTATCTCATCTTTTGAGATAATTTCGGAGTCCTAAAAATCCCATTTAGAATCTGCTCTTGCTTTGTAACTATGGACACTTCTTTAAGCTTTCATTCAAGACAGATTTCATGATTTTTGGATGTCTACAACTCCTATTATGCTCAAAATACTATAATAGTGTCATTTTAATCGGGTAAGCAAAGAAATTCAATTAAACTTCATATGAACCCAAACTCATAAAATATGACAAAGATCACTTAATTGAACATATAAGAAGTCTTAATGAAATAAAAGTGAGAGATAATTATTTATGAAATCTATGCTTATCAAATTCCCCCACACTTATCTTTTGCACGTCTCGGGCAAACTTAAGTTAAGGATTGGTGACTATTCATTTTTTTATTTTTTATTTTTTTTGAAAGAACATCAAAGTTTTGAGTTGATTTCTCAAGAATTCACAAAATTTCATGAAGCATTATTTCATCACATTTTTGAAATTACTTAGAAAGGCAACTTTAATTTGAAAAACATAGATTGAGAAAGATAAAACCTCACATGATATACTCTGAATCTCTCAAGTGTTTGATTTGGTAAGTGTTTCTCTCAAATTCAATCCATGAAAGATGAACTATCATAGGCTTGCATATCTTCTACTTCTCTACTACTATGTACACATGCAATGCACAAATCAAGAGGTCTTTCTTTTGGTTATAACGGGATTAGAAAGATGAAATGATATATTGAAGAGATACAATGTTAGACCAAGGAAAATGGTGAGGATTGAGAATTGATTGTAAGTGCAAGTGTGAGAAACAGATATCACTTCTTCATTTTTTTTTCAAAATAATAGTTTATTTATTAATTTATTGCTTCAGTTTTTTTTTCAACCATGATATTGATGAACACAACAATAATCTCCCCCACACTTATTGAAACACTTATGGTATGATAAATCCAGTATACCTCACCTTCTATGGTGAGACAGAGTTGTTTTTTTTTTTTTTTGATTTGTGGTGAGATAAAAAGAAGAAAAGGCTAATCGGCTCAAAGGGCTGATCAAAGGATAAAATTATATGGTTTGGTTATTTGGCCAAGTGGTTTGTTCAAGAAAAACAATGCCTCAATCATTTTTGTACAAATCATGTGAAAATGTAGCTTCAAAAAGAATCAATGCAAGTTCTGAAGTAACATATTCCATGGATGAAAATCACACAAGAAAGAAAATAATAATAAGGCTCAAAATCTCACATGTAATATATTTATCAAATCTAATCTATCCAGTTCAAATATGTGTTGCCAAACTAATTAATCTCAAAATGTAAATCATTTTGCTTCAATTATTTTATGAAATCTAAAGAAAAACATACTTCCACATTCAATTTTAACTTAATTTATTTTTTTCTTTTTTATAAGATGCGTATCAAGAGTCAAGTGTAACTCCTTACTCAGCCATCTTACTCAAAGCAAGTTTATGAATCTAACCTAATTTTTTTTTTTTTGGGTTTTATTTTTTATTTTTTATTTTAGATATCGGACCATCCTACCCCCAACCTATCCAAGACATTGTCCCCAATGTCTTAGATGGAATTTCATATAACAGGAAAAGAAATGTAAGAAAACCATCAAAGTAAGGAAAAGTTATAACCGAAGAGTGGTATCTGGTTCTCTTTTATCTCTGCCATCCTGATTGAGTTGGTTCACCAGCTGCATTGCTTGACTGAGCTCAGATGTAGGATTTTGCAAAATCTCAAGTAGCTGTTCAACAGTTGAAGCAGATACTATGATGTTGCGCATGGATTGTGGCATGAACTCCTGCTCTACTGCATGATCTAAAAAGGATATCAAACCATTATAAAAGCCATTAATATTCAATAAGCCCAAAGGTTTTTTATGAAAATTCTGATAGGCCCAAAATATAATGGTAAAAATTTCTTCCATTGTTCCAAGACCACCAGGTAATGCAATAAATGCATTAGAATTAACCAACATGTGTCTCATACGGTCATGCATGGTTGCAACCTTCAATTCAGTACCCAGGGTGAAGTAGGAGGTGCTCCCATTTTTTAAGCCAACACCTAAGATGTTACACCCCTTTGTGAGTGCAGATCCTGCAACACATCCTTTTAAACCCTGAATCCCTCCCCCATAAACAAGATTGATTTTTCTTGCAGCTAATGCCTTACCAAGGGTATAAGCTGCATGTTGAAATTCTCCATCCTTTCCAAGGTAAGACCCACCAAAAACACAGATAGTATTGATCCTATCCATATACGGTGTTTCTGTCTTTTTTTTTTGAAAAAATATGTCATAGAGGTGGATAATTTATAGGGACTCAATATCAGACAAGGAGATCGCTTGAATAGTGCGGGATCAGGATTTGGTAGCAAAAGTTTGAATTTTTGTTGCAAAAGTTTGAATTTTTGTTGCAAAAGTTTGAATTTTTTGTTCAAGGAAAAGGTGAATGTCAGAGGGGAAAGACTTTAAGCAGGGGTGAAAATTTCAAAAAAAAAAAATGGTGGCCCAATAAATTGAAAAGACAATGTAAATGACAAACATACACGCATGAGAATGAACAGTAGTTGTGATTGTGACTCACATCTTCCTCTGGTTTTACGTCCAGTAACGGCTGAAACGCCTTCTAAGAGTCGAGGATGTGCTTCCCATTCAGTTTTCTTGTAAACTGACAACAGGGTCTTTTAAAGTCAGATTCCCAAGACTATAACGTGCTTTTTCCTTACGGAACAGTTCAAACAAATCAAGAAGGACTCCTTGTACATGCCCACTAGGATGCGTCTCAAGAGTCTGAATGATATCATCCAATGACTCCTTACTCAGTCCATCCTTTATGAATTGAATTTTGTCCTCTCGATTTCTTGAAACCATTCCAGGGTTCTTGCATCTAGTGTTACAGGTCCATCTTGCACACCTATAGCAAACTCCAATTCTTTTTGCCCTTCTCTTCTTTGCATAGGAACTTCTTCCCATACCTGGCATATTTTTAACAAATGATTCTTGAAATTCACCTGCTAAACGTACCTTAGCTTCAATGATCCAACGGACATCTTCTGGAAGGCCTAAGAGTGTTAATGCTCTCAATCGTTCAAGTCTGCAATTGTAAATGTCTTTAAGAAAATTTCTGGGGAGAGTAGGGAACAAAATTTTGATCCTGGTGAGAGCTTTCTCCATTTTTTTTAAAACACTCAAGTTATTATTCCTGCAAGCTCAATGTGGTGTAATAGTTGGGATGATTTAAGAGGTGAAGAAGGAAGTTGAGAGATTAGTTGAAACTTATAAGCGAGGAATGTGAGAGAGGGAGAGGGAGAAAGAGAGAGAGAGAGAAAGAGAGAAAGAGAGAGAGAGAGGGAGAGAGAGAGAGAGACTTCTCTTGAATTTATTGCAGGTATGTGGCATTGTGCAAATGCATTTCTTCTACCGTGTGCTTTTGAAAACCTTCGAAAAATGGTTTAAGACGATGTCCATTCACCTTGAAGATTTTTTCAGTTACCTCATTTTTTATTTCCACTGCACCATAAGGAAAAACATTAGTAACTACAAATGGTCCTAACCATCTAGAGCGTAGCTTACCAGACATAAGTTTTAGCCGAGAATTGAAAAGGAGAACTTTTTGTCCAACGGAAAACTCCTTTCTTGCCAACTTTTTGTCATGAAGAGCTTTGACCTTTTCTTTGTAAATTTTGGAGTTTTCGTATGCTTCTAATCTAATTTCTTCAAGTTCCTGCAATTGAAGCTTCCTATGGATTCCTGCTTGGTCTAGATCCATGTTGCATTTCTTTACTGCCCAAAATGCTCTATGCTCTAATTCAACTGGAAGATGACATGCTTTACCAAGACAATCCTGTAGGGAGACATGCCAATGGGTGACTTGTAAGCTGTCCTATATGCCCATAATGCATCAACAAGGCGCAAGCTCCAATCCTTCCTGTTAAGCTGAACTGTTTTCTCTAAGATTTTCTTGATCTCTCGATTAGAAACTTCAGCTTGACCATTTGTTTGAGGATGATATGGGGTGGAGACTTTATGCATGACTCCATATTTGCGGAGTAGGGCTTCCATTGTGCGGTTGCAAAAATGAGTACCTTGGTCACTAATTAGAGCTCTAGGAATGCCAAACCTGCTAAAAATGTTAGACCTGACTCGAGCATCATCAGTACGGGTGGCTTTTGCCTCCACCCATTTTGAAACATAATCAACAGCTAGCAGAATGTAAACAAAGCCAAAAGAAACAGGGAATGGACCCATAAAGTCTATACCCCAAACATCAAATACCTTACAAAAGAGAAGTGGTTGTTGGGGCATCTCATTTCTGCGCGAAATATTCCCTATTCTTTGGCACTGCTCACAAGTTATGCATAATCTATGTGCATCACGAAATATTGTAGGCCAATAAAAGCCTGAGTCTAGTACTTTTCTAGCTGTCCGTTGTGGCCCAAAGTGTCCACCACAAGCTAGGGAATGGCAAAAGGTAAGTACAGACTGAACTTCATGATCTGGAACACATCTTCTAATGATTTGATCACTACATGTCTTCCAAAGGTATGGTTCATCCCATATGTAGTGTTTGACATCACTTTTCAACTTGGCAATTTGCGATTTGGTGAAGTGTTTGGGTATTTCTTTAGCAACCAGATAGTTTACCAAATCTGCATACCAAGGATCTTTCCCGTGCAATTGATAGAGATGCTCTTCTGGGAATGAATCTGCAATTGAAGTTTCTTCACAAGGTTGCTGGATCCGACTTAAATGATCTGCTACAAGGTTCTCTGCACCACTCTTGTCTTTAATCTCTAAATCAAATTCTTGCAACAGAAGCATCCAACGAATCAGTCTTGGCTTAACATCTGTCTTCTTCAGCAAGTATTTCAAAGCTGCATGGTCAGAGAAGACAATAACTTTAGATCCAAGCAAATAGGAGCGAAATTTATCTAATGCAAACACAATTTCCAAAAGCTCCTTCTCAATAGTTGTGTAATTGGATTGGGTTGCATCAAGTGTGCGAGAGGCATATGCAATGACATGAGATCTCTTGCTAACTCTTTGAGATAGTACAGCACCAAGGGCATAATTAGATGCATCACACATTAATTCAAATGGAAGCGTCCAATTAGGTGGTTGAATGATGGGAGTGGTTGTCAACCGCTTCTTTAGTTCATCAAATGAATCCTTGCATGCTTGATCAAACACAAATTTGGTATCTTTTTGTAGTAGTTTAGAAAGAGGTTGTGCAATCTTGCTAAAATCCTTGATGAATCTTCTGTAAAAACTTGCATGACCAAGTAAAGAACGTACTTCTCGCACAGAAGTGGGGTAAGGTAGAGAAGTAATAATGTCTATCTTGGCCTTATCAACCTCTAAACCTTTGCTAGATACCAAGTGTCCTAAGACTATACCTTCTGTTACCATGAAATGACATTTTTCAAAATTCAAAACCAGGTTAGTCTCAATGCATCTGTCCAAAACTTTAGAAAGGCTTTCTAAGCATGCATCAAAAGAAGAACCATATACAGTGAAGTCATCCATAAACACTTCCATGCAACTTTCTAAGAGATCAGAGAAAATGCTTACCATGCATCTTTGAAATGTTCCAGGGGCATTGCATAGACCAAAGGGCATCCTTCGATAGGCAAAAGTACCAAAAGGACAAGTGAAGGTGGTCTTATGCTGGTCTTCTGGGGCTATATGTATTTGAAAATAACCTGAAAAACCATCTAGAAAGCAATAGTGAGATTTTCCTGCTAATCTTTCCAAAATTTGGTCTATGAAGGGCAAAGGGAAGTGATCCTTGCGAGTAGCTTGGTTAAGCTTCCTATAATCTATGCACACTCTCCAACTGTTTTGTATTCTGGTAGGGATTAGTTCATCATTGTGATTTTTGACTACAGTCATGCCAGTCTTCTTAGGAACTACTTGCACCGGGCTTACCCAATCACTGTCTGAGATGGGATAGATGATACCAGCTGCCAAAAGCTTACCTACTTCCTTCTTTACCACATCTAGGATGGTTGGATTCAAACGCCTTTGTTGTTGTCTAACAGGTCTGGTGTTTTCCTCCAGCAGTATCCTATGCATACAAGTAGATGGGCTAATACCTGGAATATCAGCCAAAGTCCATCCAATTGCTTGTTTATGGCTTTTTAAGGTTTGCAGTAACCTTTCTTCCTGTTGTGGTAGAAGGTTCTTTGCTACAATGACAGGAAGCTTCTCATTTTCCCCCAAATAAGCATACTTTAGATGTTCAGGCAAAGGCTTCAAGTCTAAAGGAGGTGGTTGTATTATGGAAGGAAGAGATCTATCTGAGATTGAAATGTCTGCAACACTTGCATCTAACATGTCATCTTTCAACGAAGGTTGGTCTGCAGCATTAATCCTGGAACACACAATACATGAATCAAATTCATCACATGTGCAAGTAAAATTATCTAAGTAATCTAAATCAAAATCAAAAAATTTAAAAAGTAGATTGTCAATAGAATAATTATCCGCAAGAAGGTCTATGGCATCAAGTTGAAAGAGTGAATGATTCTCTATGGGATGCTTCATGGCTTCAAATATGTTGAATTGGATGATATCATCTCCAAATTCCATATAGAGAGTCCCCGTATGCACATCTATCTTTGTTTTTGCAGTTTTGAGGAAAGGTCTCCCTAGGATCAAGGTTACTCTATTGATGGATGACTCATCTTCCATATCCAAAATGTAGAAGTCAGCTGGAAAGATCAGCTTATTCACTTGAACTAGCATATCTTCAAGTACTCCGGCTGGATGTGCTGTACTTCTGTTGGCTAATTGAATCACCACACCAGTTGACTTCAGTTCTCCCAGATTCAAAGATTTATAAACTGATGAGGGCATAACATTAATGGAAGCACCTAGATCCAGCAATGCATCACCAAATGTAGAGTTTCCTATTGTGTAAGGAATGATGAAAGTTCCTGGATCTTTACATTTCTAAGGGAGGCTGGGTTGAATTAAGGTTGAAACATTGCGTCCCACACTAATCTTCTCATCCCCTTTGAGTCTTCTCTTATGCGTGCACAAATCCTTTAGAAATTTGGCATATTTGGGAATTTGCTTGATAGCATCTAGAAGTGGTATGTTGACTTCCACTTTCCTGAAAGTATCTAGAAGCTCCTTATCCAATTCTGCATGAACACTGGGCTTGGATTGAACCATTCTATTTGGAAAAGGTAAAGATACCTTCTGATCAGCACAATTTGGGGTTTTCTTCTCATCAGATGCTTCAAGTGCAGATCGTTTATGGCAAGCTTCTTTTTGTTGATCATTCGATGTCTTATCGAAGGCTGGTGTACTTTTTTCATCAGACTTTCCCTCTGATTCAGATGGCTCATCAGAGATATCTCCAGGTGTAGAGATAAATGCTTCTTTTTGGTATGGATTAGTCTGATTGAAGCTTTGTTGCTTTAAAATTGTAGGGTCTGTCTGCACTTTCTTCCCACTTCTCAAGGTCATGGCATTCACACTTTTGGGATTTATGACAGGTTGAGAAGGTAGTTGACCAGAACCTTGAGATTTCAATTGGTTGACAGTGGTAGCCAACTGCCCAATTTGAGTTTGTAAATCCTGAATGGTAGAACTTACATTTTGTTGAAACTGAAGATTGTTGGTTGCTAATTGCTTCATCAAATCATCAAGAGAGGGTTCAGAAGCATTAGAGGGTACAGATTGCTGCATATGCTGTTGTTGTTGTCTGAATGACGGTGGTTGGTATTTATTTTGGGAGTCAGATGTTTGAATCCTTTGTTGTTGTGGAGGACCATATCTCAAGTTAGGATGGTTTCTCCAACTAGGATTGTATGATCCAGAAGGTGGTTCAAACTTCTGTTGCTGATAATGTTGAGGAGGCCTGTATTGTTGTCCTGTGCCAAAAATACCATTTACTGTAGCCTCAGGTGTCTCACTTTCTTGCAATGTTGGGCATGCATCAGTAGGATGATCTGCAGAAGTGCAGATGCCACATGTTTTGGTTTTGTCAACAACATTAAGTTGTTGTTGTTGTCCGATGGCCAACTGTCTTACGATGGAGGTTAGTTCTTCAATTCTGTTCTCCAATCGTGTATGGTCTGTCTTGGTGGTCATTTCATGGACTCCTTTAGACAAGGAATTAGTTCGAGAATTGAATTGCTGAGAATTTTCTGCCATGTTGGCAATCAAATCTCGAGCTGCTATAGGAGTTTTGTCCACAAGTGCTCCACCACTAGCTGCATCAACCATGCTTCTGTCCATTGGCATGAGTCCTTCATAGAAATACTGAATCAGTAATTGATCACTGATTTGATGGTGTGGACAAGTGGCGCATAGTTTCTTGAATCTCTCCCAATACTCATAGAGAGTTTCTTGGGAGTTCTGTCTGATGCCGCAAATCTCTTTTCTGATAGCTGCTGTTCTGGATGCAGGGAAGAATTTCTCCAAGAATAATCTTTTCATATCATTCCAGCTTGTAACAGATGTTGGATGTAGATAGTACAACCAGTCCTTAGCTCCATCATTTAAGGAGAAAGGAAATGCCTTCAACTTGATATGATCTTCTGGAATTCCTTGTGGCCGCATTGTGGAACACACAATGTGAAATTCCTTCAAATGTTTATAAGGGTCCTCACCTGCAAGGCCATGAAACTTAGGTAGCAAATGTATTAGTCCAGACATCAGTTCAAATGGTGCATCAACATCAGGGTATTGAATACACAACGGTTGATAAGCAACATCAGGTGCAGCTAATTCTTTTAGGGTTCTATCAGCCATGTTCTTAGCAGAATATTTGAAACTATCAAAATTTAAAGATGAAAAATCACTACTGTTACTTTCTTGGTTATTACTGAATGAATGTCTTCTATGTGCTCTTTTCAAATGGTGGAATGTTCTATCAATCTCAGGATCATATGCATATAAATTTTCAGGATTGGATCGGGTCATACACAAAAAGGTGAATTCATACAGAAAATCCAAGAATGATATACCTAAAGTAAAAACAATTGTTAGAAAGATTAAAATTTTTATACAAACTCCTAAATGAGCCTAGGAAATTAAAATGGTCCCCGGCAACGGCGCCAAATTTTGACACGCTCGTCGTAAACGCGCAAAAATAATTTCTAGATTTTCCCCAAACTATTGGTATAGTATAAGGTGCAACCTAGGTCATCTCCCAAAGACCATTTCAAATTCTTAAGCAAATAAGGAGAAAATTAGAACAAGGGGATTTTGTAAAGATTTGATATTGAGTTCTAAACACAAAATACAGAATGAAATTAATTTACTTAACAATTATCAACTCAAGGAATTCAGAGGCTATTTTCTTAACTAATCATTGATCACTAAAATCATGCATTGTGTTTATCAACCTAGGATCATCTGGAACCCCTAGAATGATACTTGAATTCTCTACTGAGAAACCTCTCAGAATTTAATTGATTACGATCAACAAGATTTAGTAACCACTTAATCTTTTATCTAAACCAATTTTACAATCAGAATTCAGTTGAAGTAAGTAATAAAATGAAAACCTTCAATTCAATTACTTAATTTCTACTCTTCAAACTTTTGGAAAATGATTTACCAATCAAAAACCTATTATAAATCAATTATACATTAATCAAAATACGTCAACCGATCAAACTTTGATTAAAAGAATAAAATTGAAGAATATAGTAAAGTAGAGTAGAAATCACTCAATAAGCATGTAAATAAAGATCAAGACCTCAAAGTTAAAATGAAAATAGCTTGAATCCTTGAATTGAAACTACAAACCTAGCCTTCCATGAAGGAGGCAAACTAACAACAAAGAAAGAGGCAAACTAACAACAAATAAATCCTAAGCCTTCCATGTAGGAGGCAACTAACAACAAATAAATTTTAAGCCTTCCATGTAGGAGGCAACTAACAATAAAGAGAACATAAGCCTTCCATGTAGGAGGCAAACTAACAAGAAAGAAAACATAAGCCTTCCATGAAGGAGGCAAAACTAACAAGAAAGAAAGAAAGAGAGAAAGAAAGAAAGAAAATGGTATTGGAGTTAATCTCCAAAATGGTGTGTGTCTCCTCTTGCAAACCCTTCTATTTATAGAGGATTTTTGAGGCATCATCTTCAGAAAGTCACCAACTAGGATATTACTTTTCTACCCTTTTCTTGCTTTCACATGGGCTTTGTTGAAATTGCAAAACACTTTTGAATTTTTGCCACCAATGAGCACAACAATTTTGACTTTCTTGCACCGCAATTTCGGATGTTCACATGTCCGAATTAGAGCTTGACTTCTGAACAAACGTTGTAGCCCTGGATCTTAGCTGTCCAACAAAGTTGATTTCATCTCAATATGACTTCTATATCTCAAGATATGGCCGGATCTTTGCACACTGTTCAAATTCCACGTCAGCAACACTATCTCATCTTTTGAGATAATTTTGGAGTCCTAAACATCCCATTTAGAATCTGCTCTTGCTTTGTAACTATGGACACTTCTTTAAGCTTTCATTCAAGACAGATTTCATGATTTTTGGATGTCTACAACTCCTATTATGCTCAAAATACTATAATAGTGTCATTTTAATCGGGTAAGCAAAGAAATTCAATTAAACTTCATATGAACCCAAACTCATAAAATATGACAAAGATCACTTAATTGAACATATAAGAAGTCTTAATGAGATAAAAGTGAGAGATAATTATTTATGAAATCTATGCTTATCAACCACCAAAGTAAAGAAAAGTTATAACCGAAGAGTGGTATTTGGTTCTCTTTTGTCTCTGCCATCCTGATTTGGTTGGTTCACCAGCTGCATTGCTATATTCTAAAAATGGTGAAAATTTCAAATAAATTGAAAAGACAATGTAAATGACAAACATACACGCATGAGAATGAACAGTAGTTATGATTGTGGCTCACATCTTCCTCTGGTTTTATGTCCAGTAACGGCTGAAACGCCTTCTAAGAGTCGAGGATGTGCTTCCCATTCAGTTTTCTTGTAAACTGACAAAAGGGTCTTTTAAAGTCAGATTCCCAAGACTATAACGTGTTTTTTCTTACGGAATAGCTCAAACAAATCAAGAATAGTATACCTAAAAAAAAATTGTTAGAAATGTTAAAAATTTTATACAAACTCAAAAATTGTTAGAAAGGTTAAAAATTTTATACAAACTCAAAAAATTGTTAGAAAGGTTAAAAATTTTATTCAAACTCCTAAATAAGCCTAGGAAACTAAAATGGTCCCCGGCAACGGCGCCAAATTTTTGACGCGCTCGTCGCAAATGCGCAAAAATAATTTCTAGATTTCCCCCAAACTATTGGTATAGTATAAGGTGCAACCTAGGTCATCTCCCAAAGACCATTTCATATTCTTAAGCAAATTAGGAGAAAGTTAGAACAAGGGGGTTTTGTAAAGATGCGATGTTGAGTTCTAAATACAAAATATAGAATGAAATTAATTTGACTTAACAATTATCAACTCAAGAAATTCAGAGGCTATTTTCATAACTAATCATTGATCACTAAAATCATGCATTGTGTTTATCAACCTAGGATCGTCTGGAACCCCTACAATGATAATTAGGATTGAGTTAATGATAAATGATTGAAATAATTTATCTAAAATTTAATGCTTTTGTTATGGTACATAAAAAAAAGTTATGGACGATTATAATCACAACAAAATTTTAGTTAAATTTTTTTTGTCAAATTTTGGCTGCTGTATTTTGGAACGGCCATTAGAAGGCCTTGAAACTCTTGTTGATCAACACAGCCACTAAAGGCTTCATGTAGGTGGTTATGTAATAAAAATTTTGCTGACGTTTAAACAGCCAATATAAATAACCATCAATTATCTATCTTTTTTTAGTGTGGCCTGAATTAAGTTTTGTATCGTCATGTAATTTATTTAACAATCTTCAATTTCGGAAACTAATTAGAAGTAGTTGGGAGAAAATTATTAACAATGATATAAATTGAGCAAATTACATTTTTTTTTGTGTTTTTATAAAATTTCCCTTGAGATACTTGTTTTTTTTTATTACTATAGAAACGAATCTTTAATTGATAATTTGTTTATAATGTTAAATTTTATTATAAAGATAAAATTATTCTTTTGTTCGAAATCTTCAGTTCCTCTCTTAAATTGTTTTAAGACAACTTTCAATGTTTTTACTTATTTCATATTTTCCCCAAATGCATGTGATAAAAACATTTCTCTGTAGTAATGGGATCCAAATCTAATTCTATGCTCTAATTTTCAAAGCTTGAATTTTTCCTTCACAAAATCATAGTAACTCCCTTGACAGTGGTATGTTTTTGTTCCTTATTTCACTTTCAACATATAGATAAGTTTTCAAGTTCACCAAGTTATCAATTGGCTCCGATTATGTGCAGGTTACCATATTTATTAGCTTCATTATATTTCTTTGGAACCTTGAGTCATATATGAAGTCATCACACAATTCAATTGAAGAATAAAAAAGTTGTTAAAGATGATGAGGGGGAGTTTGATGCAACGGAGGAGGTTGATATTTGCTCAAGATTAAAAATAAAAATATTTCTAAAATAAAAAATTATCAATAAATATATGCATATTATATAATTATGATCTGTTTATTTTGTTAAATTCATTAAATATAGAGATATACGATAATAAAATTTAAACAATTAAAATTTTTTATACATGTAAAAAATTAAAGATATTAGATGAAGTTTTGTTAAAATATAGCAGATATAATTTACCCTTTAATATACATGAAAGTTGTGAGGTTGCAACTTTGCTTGAGTTCTGTGTTATTGTGAGATTTGATTGGTTTTAACATGCCTATGTTTTAGGCATTGGGAAGAATAGTGACTTTAATTATGCATTTTAATTTTGTTCTATTGAAGGTTAGCCAATTTGAAATTGTTTGTGTAGGATTTAGTATTCTAAATTGTAGTGTTGGTGCTATACCATTTTAACTTAGGCGGCCAATGGTCATAAACATAAAAATACCATGAAAAAAAAAAGATTTATGTTGTCTTTTGCTGTCGTAAAACTTTATAAGTTGAGTAATAATCACTTCATATCTTTCGAATTTCAATATTCCTTTTATATACTAAAAAATATTATTATACATATATATACAGTAGCTTACACTAACTTCCACTCAGACACATCTATATATAAATGGTTTGATCTTTATTTATTTTAATTTTTTAAAATCCCAAATCATTCAATCTTAAATTTAATGAAGTGTAAGACTATAAGTATATAAAATAATCAACACTCTTTTATATATCGAGCAGCATGTAAAGACCTGCGAATCAATGAATAATATCCCTGCAAGACGGATGTCAGCGTTAGTACATGTCATACTTACGGAAAAGAAGGAATCACATGAAAATGGATGTAGATAGTTCGATTAAATTTTATTTATTTTTTAAATTCTAACCATTGATTTGGGCTGTAGGAGGATGTATTATGTTTTTATATGTACGAACATAAAATCTTTCATAATAGATCCAATCATAACAGCTAGTTTATAATTTATAACATTTTTTTTTCAACAATCGCATAATCTTTTGGGGGTAAGTTTTTTAGCATAATTTTTTATCATAAAATTTTGGGAGTTAATTTTTATTTCTTTATTTTGTTTTTTATATTTTTTTATATAAAAAGATAAAATTATTTTTGAAAATTTTATTTTTAGAAATATAAATTTTGGATATTTAAATGTCTTTCTGCAAATATATATACAGAAGATAAATTATACACTATTCATTAGATGTAAAAAAATATATCAAAATATAAATATAAATTTTTGAACGTTTGTTTTTGAAAAAAGATTAAAATAAATTTTGAATTTTTTTTATTTTAAAATATTGTGAGAGAAGGGTAAATATATGTTTTGAAAATACATTTTCGAAATACTATGTAATGAATGAATTTTCGAAAATATGTATTTAGAAGATTTTTTTTAAAATAAATTTAATTACTCTTTAAATAAGTATTTTTGGAAGTTTAATAAATTTATTTTAGAAAATCATTTTTGGAAACTTAATCCATTCGAAAATATTATTTTTAAAAATTCATTAAATATATTTTAACTAATAGAAATGAAGAATAATTTTGATATTTAAATTTATCAAAAATAAAAAAGACAGAAAAAGTAAATCTAAAAGTGAAAAAGTAACTCCCTACAAGTTTTAAACCAAATCCATTAACTAACTTGGTGGTCTACTCTGGCCCAAAATTACAGGCCCATTTCCTCTTCGTTCACCGTTTCACCTCAACTGGAAGCAAAACTCAGCGCAAGGCGAACATGTTGGCGCAGGTAAGTGGTAACCTATGCATGCTTTATTTATTTATCAAAGGAAAGGCTCTGTTTGGAGTATAGGTAAAGTTAGGACCGACAAGATTCAACTTCTTAATCTCCCTCGCTGTAACTATTATTCACACTCAACTCTTTCACCCACCACCTGTTTGTACTTTTGTCTCTTAAGCTCAAAAGTTCTGCGTTCCTATTCTCAGCCGGGTCTTGAACTTGGGTCTGTTCCCAGAATGAATGGCTTTACTCCCTCCTTTTTTTGGGGGGGGGGGGTTCTCCTCTGTAGATGCAGGAGTGTGAAATTCATATATATATATATATATATATATATATATATATATATATATATATATATATATACACTTTTCTTTTGCATTTTAATGTTTTGTGTTTCGTTCTGGTGTCCACCATGAAAATATGCACATTTTAGTATCCGGTGCAGAAATGTTTAAGTCAGCCTTACCATTCATCCTTGATGATAATTTAAGCAGTTCTGTGTATATCGCTATTTTGTTTTCTATTGATTCGGGAATGCTGTTGTCTTTCTTGTCCGTTTTGTTTGTTAATTTCTCTGTTAGACGTTAACCGGTATTAATTTCGTTTCTTAGCTCTATGTTGAGCTGTGCATCATGTTTGTTAACTGCCTAATAGTGCTAATCTAGCTGCCTTTTGTTAAAACTCTACAATCATTATTTGTTAATTGTTTTAAAGGCTTCATCTATTATATCATTTGTCACTGAATCATTCCCTTTATCTTAAATCTTCCACAGGCCAAACTCTCTCTCTCTCTCTACTAAGTCAATGCTGAGCTCTTTCTAGAAGTAGTTGTCACATAAAGTCTGACTATTTTTACAACCTTCACTATTCATTTTACTGGAAGCTGCTACCGTCAAGTTTCTGCACTCAATGCTCTTCAACTTTAAGAAATCTGCAGCTGAAACACTCAAACTCTCCTTTATATACAAGATCCATAGTCTTCCTTCCTTGCACATCCTGCGGTATAGTTACGTGAATGTATACATGAAATGGAAAAAAGATTCATACTATGACTCAATCGAGCACATCCACCAGTCCATTCAGCTCAAGCCAGTGATTGCCCTCAAAAACTGCATTGTCCAGGATCCTAATGGGTGCATTCCTATCTCTGCAGTGTCAAAGAGGGGTCTACAATTAGATGTGCCCATGAAGGTTGCAAGATTTATGAGGCAATATCCATCCATTTTTGAGGAGTTTACAGGTCCCAAGTTCAACCTTCCTTGGTTCAGGTTGACATCAGAAGCTGCTGAGATTGATAGGGACGAGAAAAGAGTTTATGAAGAATGCAGGGAGGACTTAAGATGCAGGTTGAGGAAGATGATATTGATGACCAGAGAGAATGTTCTGCCTTTTAAGATAATTCAAGGGATGCAGTGGTATTTGGGGTTGCCGAACGATTTCCTGCAGCACCCAGAACAAAATCTTGATGAATCTTTCAAGTTTGTAGAGATGGAAGATGGATTGAAAGGGTTGGCTCTTGAAAGTGGAGAAAAGATTTATTCTGTAATGGAGAAAAATGCAATGAAAAGAGGTTTGTACTTTGGGAGCGCAATGGAGGGCATTGAGTTCCCGTTTTTTCCATCAAAGGGTTTAAGGTTGAGGAGGAAGATAGAGAACTGGCTAGGTGAGTTTCAGAAGATTTCATATATTTCACCATATGATGATTTCTCGAATATGGATCCACACAGTGACATAGCAGAGAAAAGACTTGTGGGGGTTCTTCATGAACTGCTCTCCCTTTTTGTTGAGCATTCAGCTGAGAGGAAAAAACTCTTTTGCCTTAAGAAGCATTTTGGATTACCCCAGAAAATGCACAGAGCGTTTGAGCGGCATCCCCATATGTTTTATCTTTCTTTCAGGAACAAGACTTGTACGGTCATTCTTAAGGAAGCTTACAGTAATAAATCCGCTATTGAGGAGCATCCTCTATTGAGGGTGAGGAAGAAATACATCAAGTTGATGAAGAAATCAGAAGTGATTTTGAGGAACAGGAGGGTGAATAATCGATTTTCTAGTTGTTGTGCTAAACAATATTTAGATTCAAAAGATCGGAATGAGATGGCAGGTTGTTCTTTGGATGAAAATTTATAACGCAAGACTTGATGTTACCTTATCAGAAGATGTACATAGAGACACTGGTAGTTGAGGTCTAAGCTTAAGTTGAAAATGCCTATCAGCGATGTTCATGTAACATGATAGCACATCTGGTTGTATCCTAATTCCTAACCCTCTAGATATTTTTTCAATTTCAAGTACAGATGTACATACAAACGCTCTTATAATTGTTGATTAGTTTTAAACAAATACTTGGTTAACTTTATTGAGTTGTATTGCCTTGCACGTTTTTTGGTGTTGTCAATGTTTAAAGTATAGACTGTATAGTGTGGCGGTCATGTATGCTCTACTTTGTGGCTGAAATTGTTAGCATAACACAAAATTGAATTTGTTCTTTGGCAAGTAATAACATGTTTTCAAAGCCTTTTCTGACTTCATTTAATTATTGTCCTGCTGTAAGTTATTGAGATGTGGAATCTCTTTGTTTCCCTTGAATCTGTGCCATTCTAATCTGCCTCATAGAGTGAAAGGGAACATTCTAAGCATGCTTTTAGCAAAAAATTAGAATGTGAGAATAATGCTTGCCACCAGAACTCTCCAGTTATTTATTGCATTCGGTGGTTGAGATGAATCAGGATCTGCTCAATATTATTCCCTGAAATTTACATATATGATTGAGATTGTTAGTGGTGTTGTTGGTCCCTTTTTTTTTTTTTTTTTTTTATCACTCAACAGAGTAGAAGGAATGGACAGTTAGGATCCATCGCTGTTCAATCTTTTACGTGAACCTCAAGAAGATAATAGTGATCTGCCCCGCGTGAGTAAGCATGGAAAGATAGACAAGAATCTAGAGTTACCATTCTGGGCCAACATGGATCACGAGTCTGGTTTACATCGATACGAATTCAAGAGTTTTATTTTATTTTTTTGTCAATTCAGTCTATAATTTTTTTTTTCATCTGGGTATTCTGAAGTGTTTGGATGAAGAGAGAAAAATTTTACAAATTTGAAAATTTTCATTATTTGGTTAAAGAGAAGATGGAAAAATGAGTTATGGGAAAACAATTAAATTTTTCTCTCATCTCATTCAAATTTTATTTGGTTATGTTCGACTCAGAAATGTTTCAGCAATGGCATAGATGGTCTGCTTGAATTTGTGGACAGGAAAAATATTCCCTTTCATTCCATTTGAGTTTTAATTTTTACCAGCAAGAGTTTACTTAATTTAAGGGTCCAAATATAAATAACAATAAAGTGGTAAATAACTTCTAATATAAGTTGAATAGGCATGTTAATTAAATTGAAATACCGATTTTGATGAGAAAAGTAAGTTTTGATCGGATTTAAAAAATGGGTTAAATTTGAAAATATAGATCTTTGATTTGTTCCGTACGTTTTGAATCTATTTTAATAATTATAATAATAGTTAAATAATGATATTAAATTTTAATATTTTTATTAAAAGTATGATTAATTTTTTATTTTATATATTATTTAAGCTACAATATATTTGATATATAATTTATTTAAAATATATAATTAAATATAATTTTTAAAATTTTTTAAAAATAGGATATAAATTGTTTGTAGATTTATCTAAACCTAATGAGATTGAAATTAGGATTTAATTTATTTATCCTTTCTAAATTTGTATCTAAATTTATCATAGTTTTTAATTTCAGAAGCATTATATAAATACTTTTAAAATTTAACTTTCAAAAATATATTTTGATGTTTTTAAAAATTAACTTTCGAAAATATTTTATATTTCTGGAAATTAATTTTTAAAAATATAAAAATACACTTCTAAAAGTTAACTTTGAGTTATTATGGTAGCAAATTGAAAAGAAAAATGAAATAAAATAAGAGTGTAGATTAGTATAGCTTTAAAGAAGTGCAAAATGTAGTACCTCTTTGAGTTAATTTGTATGAATGAAAAAATAAGAATCATTACTGTTTTAGATTTATCAGGGTTCGACACTATTCACCAACGAAAAAAACCCCTTGCTAGTCTGAAAAAAAAAAAGGAAAAGAAAACGTATCACTGGTCATTTAAAACAATTGTTAACCAATCTCAAACAACAACAAAAATACACTGGTTAACCATTAATGGATTAATTCAATTCACCTCATTCTTTAACAATTAACAATTAACAATTAACATCATTGTTTTGGTTACAATTAAAAGCAAGCAATTACCTCTAGTGTTCTCAAAACAAAAAGAAATATGTAAACATGGTTGGTTCATTGGAAGACTATTAATACTATACTTTTTTTAATTATTAAATCAATGGTAGAAACATTTATGATCACAACCCTTTTCTTTCCATTCCTTGCTTTTTTCCCAAAATGAGTACATTGGGCTTCTCTAACATAGAGTTTATAAACTTCTTTCTCCTCCATAAAGTCCAACCTCTTCCTAAGTGGTAAGCTACACTCGCAATCTGCACCACCTTAGGTTCAATCCCAATTGAGAAGTCCTTTGTTAACAAGAGGAATACGAGTGGGAACCATGAAAGCTTTTTTATCCCTTATATTTAGATTCTTTAAAACATTATATGGTTTGTACTTTATATTGAATAATAACATACATATATTAAATAATAAAACATATTAAAACTTTGTACCAAAAATAAAATAATGAAATTTAATGCCTGAATTTGTAAGATTGTATCCGTGCACAACGCGTATTAACACTACTTTGTAATTTATAGCATTTTTTTGTCAATAATAATTTATAGCATAATCTTTTGGGGGTCAAATTTTTAGCATAATAATTTGTCATAAAAATTTAAACCGAATCCTTTAACTAATTGGTGGGCTACTCTGGCCCAACATTACCGGCCCATTTCATCAATTTGTTTCCATAGCCCCGCAATCCCTAATACTGCATCTACATCAATCTTCTTTGTTCGTTCACCATTTCACCTCACCTGGAAGCAAAACTCGCTAGTCGAACACGTAGTTGGTGCAGGTAACCAAAGCATGCTTTATTTATTTATCAAAGGATGGCTCTATTTTGAGCATAGGAATAGTTAGGACCAACAATTTCAACTTCTTAATCTCCCTCGCTGTAACTATTATTCACACTCTTAACTCTTTCGCCCACCACCTGTTTGTACTTTTGTCTCTTAAGCTCAAAAGTTCTACGTTCCTATTCTCAGCCACCCAGCTTGAACTTGGGTCAGTTCCCAGAATGAATGACTTTGCTCCTACCTTTTTTTGGGGGGGGGGATTATCCCCTGTAGATTGCAGGAGTATGAAATTCAATTAATTTAGGTTGTATATGTGTATCTATACTTTTTCTTTTACATTTTAATATGTTTTATGTTTCGTTCTGGTGTCCACCACAAAAAGATGCACATTTTAGTATCCGGTGCAGAAAATATGGGATGAATATTTCATGTTTGGATTTGGACGTACTGAGAGTGTTTTGAGAAATTCTATAAGAACCCTTCCAAATTCATTAGCTGATTTTGTCGGCCCTGTGAGGTGGAGTTACACATGTGGGTTTGCCAATTGAAATTGAAAATGTTGATGTTGGTGTTTTATGTGTTTAGCATTTTCTGCTGCCATCTCTCAGTTTTCCATGATGATCTCTTTTGTGTAATGTAAGTTGGATGGGAATGTAGATGAGTATCTGATGCTGCATTGCTTATCATGTATGTTTTATTTCTGGTAGCTCACTGCTCAACCTTAGCTTCTCTGGAAATTGTTTCAGGGGCCTAATCACCGACATGCTACTGGTTTGTTGAAACGGTGTCTTTTCTCAACCTCTTGATTTCATGAGTTACTGTTTTGATTGAACAAAGACATGAGGTTTAACCCCCTTTCCAGATTAATTTGCCATCTCTCTCGGCTTGATACTCGTGGGCCTTTGCAATCTCGTGCCTTGCAGACTGATTTTGTTCCTAAAGATCCTCAGGCCAAGCCAAGAAAGTACAAAATTCCTCAATTTTATGATCCCTATGGCCCCAGACCTCCACCCTCAGAAAAAATCATTCAGCTTGCGGAACGAATTGGAGCACTATCTCAAGAAGAACGCAGTCAAATCATGCCTGCTTTGGCAGAAAGATTAAAGCTTCCAAAGTTGCAGCCGATTTCAACAGAAGGCATGGACTTGGGTCCTGAAGGTGGTGCTGCTGGACCAAAGGTTGAGGAAAAAAAGGCTGAGAAAACAGCTTTTGATGTGAAGTTGGAGAAATTTGATGCTGCTGCAAAGATCAAGGTGATTAAGGAGGTAAGAGCATTTACTAATCTAGGATTGAAAGAGGCCAAAGATCTTGTTGAAAAGGCTCCAGTTGTGCTTAAACAAGGAGTCACAAAAGAGGAGGCAAATGATATGATAGAAAAAATAAAAGCTGCTGGTGGAGTTGCAGTTATGGAGTAGAATTTTGATTGTTGGTTGAGATCACAATTTTTCCTTGATGTCCCACAATATCTTTTTAAGTTACCAGACGCATGGTGAATGATTGTTAGAAGAAAATTCTGAAGGCACCAAGCACATTTATCGGTTAAAAGAACCAATTGTTGAATAATGTATTTGAATCAATTTTTTCTAGTTGAGTTTTCTGGTTGATTATAGTATCACTTATAACTGCTGTGTTGGTTTGACATGTGTAACAATCCTTTTGCATATCACATCTTTTATTCCCAATGATATATTTTGGCATCGAACGGATAATTATATTGTGGAAATTTTTTAGTCCTTTTAGATTCTTATGGTGATATACTCTTCACGTTGGACTGGTGACCTCTTATGAAGTATTATGCCTCTTTTATTCTGGTATATTCATTTAGGTTATGTCCTGTTCTAAATCCCTATGTCTTTTTGTTAATTCTTCTAAGCTTCTTTCAGTATGCCTAAAATGTGATGATTAAAATGACTTTTTGATTTGAATTTAATTAAAATATACTAATAATGTAAAAAAAATTATACTGTCATTTAACTATTGGTTGTTACATAATTAAAATTTATTATCTTTTATTAATATTTATTTTAAAAGTTTTATCCATAATGATTTCTAATTAATTTACAATTTTTGTGTATCCAAATTACACTCTTTTGGATGCATATTCTGATTAGTGGGCGACTTAGTTGTTTTTAGTTATTCTATCACGGAACGGTTTGGGGATTGATAAAGAATGACTATGAAATTTTGGATGATGCGGTGCACAAGCCCATTTTTTATCATGACTCTTTCATAGGCTTTTACTTGTCATTTCTTACTTGATTTAGGTACAAAGATGTTTTCAAGATACTTTATAATATGTTGTGGAATGTACATTTGCATATCGCTTTTCCAATGTGTTTATAACTACCTTTATCTCCTAACCAACTCACATGTATGAGTGTGTAGATTTGTGTATAAACTCCATCTATATAACCTTTACATATAGGACTATGTACATACTGTGATGAATAATGAGGATACATTTTTCAATCTGCGTTCGTATACATACTGTGATGAATAATGAGGATACATTTTTCAATCTGCGTTCGTATCCTTTCTTTAGATATGTTTGTAAAGTTTACTTAGATGGTATCAGAGCTCTTTCTTAAGAGTTCTGCTGTATAACTTTGATTCAATGGCAAGAGGATCCGGTTCCAGTGGTAATAACAGAAATTCAAGTCTAAGCTATGCTGTCTAAGCTCTGCCATGGAGCATGATCAGGTGAGTCCTTTCGATTGTCCTGATAGAGTAGTCGTTTCACCGCCTCTCACCAAACAGAATTACCACACCTGGGCTTGAATGATGAGAAGAGCATTAATTTTGAAAAACAAATTTCAATTTGTTGATGGATCGATACAAGTTCCCGCAAATGATGATATGAACTACCATGCCTAGGAAAGATGCAACAACCTTATTATCTCTTGG
This sequence comes from Canavalia gladiata, assembly GCA_037954105.1. Lineage (NCBI taxonomy): Eukaryota > Viridiplantae > Streptophyta > Magnoliopsida > Fabales > Fabaceae > Canavalia > Canavalia gladiata. The sequence goes on along the minus strand of CM075662.1, from coordinate 36,586,140 downwards.
ATTACCAATTCCGTTTCTCTGCTTATCACTCAAAGTATTATCTACGTAGAACATGCAATGGATTTATGGAATGAATTGAAAGAAAGATTCTCACAAGGAGATCTTATTCGAGTTTCTGAATTATAGCAGGACCTATGTGCACTAAAGCAAGGTAACTCCTAGTAACAAAATTCTTCATAGAACTCAAAACACTATTGTCGTCCAATTCCCCAATGCACCTGTTTACTCCATGTAGATGTTTAGCAATGAGGAATGCACAACTTTTCCAAAAGCAAGATTACATAATTAGTTTCCTTACGAGCTTAATGAGCAATTCAGCAATGTTCAGGTCTCAAATCCTTATCATGGATCCGCTTCCATCATTAAACCGAGAGTTTTGAATGATTATTCAGCAAGAAAGGCAATTAGGAGGACCCGTAGCAGTAAATGAGAATGACAAGATCTTGATCAATGCAACTGAAAATTATAAATTAAGCTCGGGTAGAGGCTGTGGATTCAAAAATGGAGGAAGATGCACTAAAATCTGTAGTCACTGTGGAAAAATAGGACACACAGTTGATACATGATATAAAAAGCATAGGTACTCTACAACATATAAACATAAAGAAAGTTTTGTTGGAAACACATACACTAAGGAGCCTGACGAAAGCATAAACTCAACCAAAGATCAAGAGATTTTATATATGAAATTCACTCTGGAGCAATGCCAATTTTTGCTCAGCCTTATACAACATCATGATGGACTCAAGAATCATTCTGCGAATCACATCACAATAAGTGCATCCAATGCTTTAGAAGGATGTTCTACCAAAGGATATATCTATTGTAAACTTTGCAAACACACTTAATGCCTGAATACCTTATATTTAATAAATGTTACAAAATGAAAATGATAATTGAAACTATCTCATTTGAATCAAAATATATTGATAATTGAAGTTATTTTATTTGAATCAAAATATATTGATAATTAAAACTATCTCGTTTGAATTAAAACATAATTTATATATATAGTAATGGTGATAATATCATGTATTGTTTTTTTTATTAATTAAGAATGAAAATTAACAAAGCTGTCTAGGTTTATGACTCGTTTAAAATCTAACTTGTTTAGTCGATAGATAAATTTAAATATGTTAAAAAGTTTCTTTAAATAAATAAGCTAGATTTAAATTTATAAAAAAATCTATTTAACTTATTCAAAAACTTATATTTGTAACATATTTTATTTACATAATATTAATATATATATATATATATTAGATTTATTTAATAATAATTTTATCTAGCAACTTTCAAGTTTATAAATATTTTTAATTATTTATTTATATAAATTTTGTAAATTTTAAATCAAATTAAATCTTAATAATTTTTTTTTAATATATAACAAACTCAAATTTAAGTTTTAAAATTTTTAAATAAATCAAATTTAAATACTTAAAACCTAATTTATGTAAATCTACTTCTATCTTTAATTATGATATTATTTAATTTTTTTTTTTCGAATACAATTCAAAGTATGATGATATGGATGATAAAAACTGAAGTAGCATATGTATTACTCCATAGTGGCCAATTTAATATAATTCGGAGGACACTCTCCACTAGCCCGTCCAAAGTCGGTGGGACATCGAAGGAAATCTCTGCTTGATTTTATATACTAGTACCAACACTTAAATTTCACTCCATTCCAGCAAAAATAAAGTTTCTGGTATATTTTTAAATATAAATTTTATATAAAAATTAAAAATATATTTAATTTTGAATAATATTAACATAAATATTATTTTAATAATAAAATATATTAAAAAATTACTAATATGAAATATATATAAATTATTTTTTATTATCAATATATTTATTTTAATATATTTTTTATATTTTAAATAATTGAAAAAATATATAATATCGTATATTTATATAAAAAAAGATCAGATTACTTTAACAATTATTTTATTTAAAATTATTTTATTTAATAATTCGTATAAATAATTAAATTTTATCAATCCAACTGTTAAATTAATAAATTATATTATATAAATTATTTTTACAAAATTTTATAAATTTTAAAAAATATTTAATATTTTAAAAAATAATTTAAATTAAAAGAATAATATATTTTTTATAATCTTTCTTAATTTAAATTTATTTAATAAAATATTAAAATTTTATAAAAATATTTGTATAATATATTTTATTAATTTAACGGTTAAATTAATAAAAATTAATTGTTTATAAAAATTATTAAACAAAATAATTTTAATTAAGATTATTTTAAAAATAATTTAACTTCTTCTCTTATATAAATTAGAAAATATTTATATAAAAATAAAAAATCTTCGATAAAAACATATAATAAAACTGTGACGTAAACAAACTTGCTGATATACATGTTTTGGTGTCACAACCAAGAACGAAAAAGAAATGGACACAGATAACATCTACGCACAAGAATATTCCAGAGAATCTGACCATGACAGGATCATAAAAAAAAAAAAGAAAAAAAAAAGGAAAAACACTTGTATACCACCAAAAACAAAAATACACATGTATGAAAAACAAGTTAAAGGAATACAAGAAAAAGAAAGGCGCCAGCACAAAATGGCTGCACGTGTCTCTGACAAACCGGGACAAATGTCACCTATTGAATGCGTCACTGCTCCCTGGTGCTCTTCCAACTCCAAATCTTAGTCATAAGGAAACCCAGATCAGAGACATATAGCAGCACTTACCTGCTTTTCCTTATAAAGCTCGAAACCTCTTTGCAACACTTGACACATATTCTCTCTCTCTCTTCCTTAACGGTTACGAAAGTTAAGTAAAAATGGTATCTTCATATGGTGGTGGTGGCGGCAGTAACGGCCGTGACAAATTGATCAAAAGGGTGTTGGGTTTGGGGTATTGGGTGCAAGGATTCAGGTGCTTTCCATGGTTGGCAGTGAGTTTCTTCCTCAAGGATGGTCTCAATGTGAACCCTTCCACTCTTCAGCTTCTTCAGAATTCTGCTAATCTTCCCATGGTTGGAAAACCACTCTATGGCCTCGTTTCAGACTCCATCTACATCTCTGGCCAGCATCGAATTCCCTACATCGCCTTTGGAGGTAAACTCATATTCACTCTCCATACCCTTTCCCTTTCTCTCTCTCATTTTATCATGCAAAAGCCAAGTTGCACACTTTTTTCTCTCCAGAATTGGTTGCAGCCTTCAATAATTGGTTGTCCGTTCTATGATGTTGGGAACTGGGAATTACTTGTTTTTCTTATTCTTCTTTGAAAATAAGAAAAATATTAACTTCACTTCTTAGACCTGATTTTCACCATCTAAAGGTGATAGTTTTTTAAGTAAGAAATTGAGTATTTATTATTTCGAAAATATAAAAGTTAATAAGTATTTTTTTTTCAATAAAGTTTATTAATTTTAGATAAGTTAAGCCACTAGCTGAGAGATTAGGGATTATAGGAGTTTACACGAGGAAAGGTTCTGAGATTGAATCTCATCACCTTTTTTACTGCACACAGAAAAAATTACTTATAATCAGTTAGGTTAACAAAACAGTTAAAATAATTAAATAGATGAATTAATGAGTCAGTTAATCTTTTATGTGTGTAACTATGAATAAAAGAATTTGCTCCTTGAATGTGGGCTGCTTTGAAAAAGCAAAAAGGGAAAGGGATGAAGAAAAAGTGGGATTGAGATTCTGAATTTGAAAAATAATGAGGTGGGAGTTTGTGTGTTACTTTTGTGCTCTTATTGGAACCTATTTGATATAATCTCTTAAGTCTGAAGTTTTCTATTTAGTGATTCTTTTAATTTGTCATACATTGCAAGGAGGTATATGTCCTGATACCTAAGCTTTACCGGATAGGGGGTAATACATTATCTATTTTTCCTTGCGTCAAGCCAAAGGCAGATAAGGGGTCTCCAGGATTTTGGTCAGTCATCACTCCTACAAGAAAGAAGAAATAAAGAATGAAAAACCCAAGTCCTGGCCTCAGACTGAAACTTCATTAAGACTTGACTATGAGAAGGTTTCTTTGAACTAACACAAAATTTGTTGGATAGGAACTACTTAAATAAATTAATGTCATTGTTGCTTGAGCTTAGAGACAGGCTTTTTGTCAGCTTCTTTGTGAAGGAAATCTAAAGGATCACAATTCTTTTTAGGAAATGGAGAACTGGTCATTGGTAATTGAAATGGAATTTTTTTGGTTGTTTTTCAACAACAAAAAAAACTTTTACTAGAAGAGATGGATAGAGGGTGATAAGGAATCATCCTAAGACAAATTTATAACAAAGCCAGAGGTCAAGAAGAAACAAAACTAACACCATCCAGAACTATATTTAAAATGGCTCTACCATTCCTCTACAAATTTACCAAGATGACTCCTAACAAGAAACCATCTGCTGAGCACTAAGAAGCGGTCAAATAATCAGCTTTGTCCCAAGAGAATGACTGAGGAAAGAGGTCTTCCTTTAAAATCCAAGAATCAGAAGAATGTTGATATCATTGCCAAAGAACATTTCTCCTCATCAGTCATTATACAATGTAGTCAATGGAGATTTGAGCATCAAGTCTTAATCAAGACATTTTTGAATCAGCAATATCAGTCATTTTTCCCTTTAAACATTAGTTTCTATCATATGGAAAATAGATATTGAGTAATGACAATTTTTATGTTAATGGAATTGATTGACAATTAATTGAATAGAATATTTTATTGCAAATTTGCGGGTCATTGAATGCCGGCAAATTCATGTCATAACTGAACATATAAAGCAGCAAAATCTATGTGATTGTACAACCGTGATATTGTATCACTGTTATTATTTTAACTAGGATAGCCTAGCTGTATGGCAGTTTAGCTAATTTAAAGGGGTGTGTATCTGCTGTTATTAAATTGTACTATATCTGATTGGAATTAAATTGAATTAAACAACATTTATATGGGAATTCTTTGGCTGGATAACACAGTTTTGACTAACATTTTTAGTTTAACAATATAACAAATTGTTGAAGGTGGGGCTTGCATTGTATTGTCTTTTGCTATGGAAGAATAAAAACTCTTAATTTTACTCAAACCATGGTTTGGAACGGTTTTCCGTTACTAGAGCAAAAACTACTTGGAATTGAACTTTCAGACTACTGCAATTTTTAGTCTCATCTTTCTGATTTTATTTATTTGAAGGGTTGTTTTAATGTAAAAACTGTTAATCAGAGCAGACTGTCAATTTAATTCTGATACATCTGTTCTACCTTAAATATATTGATTAGGATTGTGAGCTTATGATCTGTATTTAATACTTGAATCTGTTTCTTGGTTTTATTTCATTCAATGCTAAACTAAACCTGGATAGGATTATAGACAACGAGAACAAATTTTGAATCTATTTACCCATATGTTGCACTCAGTTGCTACCTCTACATTAGTCATTCCATTTAGCATATAAGATTGAAGTAATTAAACCTACTGTTCTCATATCTATTGGATTTTGGGATCATATGAGTGCAACATAGTTGAACTCCATGTAATCATTCTCGGTCTAATTTCGGCTAAAGATATTGTTTTTTTTTTTAACTTATAAGCTATTTCACAAAACCATTCCCAGTAAAAAATGTTGACCTAGAGGGAACTGGTGAATAATAATATTTGCTTATCTCATGTAGAGAATCAGTTGGATGACTCAATTGACTACTTGGCAAGAATCAGCTCTCTCAGGCACCAAGATTTTGTTTAGCTTAGCTTTTTAGGAATTTCACCCTTTTTTTTTAGAAATATCCTCCCTAGTTTCTTGGTTGCTAAAATTGGAATTGGCATTGATGCTTCTTTATTCAACTTCTCATCTAAAGCAGCGGGGTTGATGCCATTTTTCTGATTTTGTGCAAGCAGCCTCATTCTTGGATCTTCATAGTCATGAATTATATTGAGAAAAAGGCATCAACATTTTCTAAAGCTTTAAGGAGAATTGCTTCTATCATGAATTTTAAAATCATTCCCATTTCATAGTTTTATTGCATATTTAATTTCTTTGAATCTGTTTATGCAGTTTTCTTGCAGGCAGTGTCATGGCTACTCATAACGATCTCTTCATCAGACATATCTATTTTCACCATCTCCATATACCTCCTTCTTAGTAATCTAGGTGCTTCAATAGCTGAGGTAGCAAATGATGCCATTGTTGCAGAGATGAGTAAACAGCCTCCTTCCTCCACCAAGCACACGGAACCATCTTCCTCAGGCAGCCTCCAATCATTTGTTTGGATAGCTTCCTCTGCAGGAGGAGTCCTTGGAAACCTTCTTGGCGGCATTTTTATTGCCCGCTTCTCCTCGCCATCCATGTTTTTATTATTTGGCATCCTTCTTGCTATCCAACTTGTTATAACCACTTCAGTTCGCGAGAGTTCTCTTGGACTCCCAAAGGGTCCATCGGTTGGGATAAGGAAACAGCTTTCTGAGCTATTGCTTGCTCTAAAAAAGCCTGAAATTGCATATTCAATATCATGGTTTACAGCATCTTATGCCATTATTCCTGCACTTACAGGCATCATGTTCTTTTACCAAACACATCATCTAAATATTAACTCATCAGTATTGGGTATCTCCAAGGTGTTTGGCCAGGCAACAATGCTCCTATGGGGCATAATATATAATCAACACCTGAAATCTGTCCCTCCAAGGAAACTGATATCAGCCATTCAATTTATGATGGCATTCTTCATGGTTTCAGATTTCTTGTTTGTGAGAGGCTTTTATCGACAAATGGGAGTGCCAGACTCACTCTATGTTGTGACATTCTCAGGATTCTTAGAGGTTCTATTTTTCTTCAAGATTCTTCCATTCAGTGTGTTAATAGCACAGTTATGTCCACCAGGATGTGAAGGGTCTATAATGGCATTTCTTATGTCTGCTATAGCATTGGCTTTCATTGTTAGCGGATATCTTGGTGTTGCACTTGCATCATACATCAAAATCACAGGAAGTGACTTTTCAGGGCTTCCACTTGGACTTGTGATACAAGCTGTGTGCACTGTGTTGCCAACTTTTTGGTCATCTTGCATACCTGATCATATACCATCAAAAGCCAAGCGAAAAGACTAGTACATATTAGCTTTTAGAGAATATAATAATATGATTCAAGGAAATAGTGGTATGATGCTGAAGTGATTCTTTCTGTTTATTTCATTGCATTCATGCATCAGCTGGCAGATACCACAAGCTTATATCGGTTGGTTTGGTAAAATTTTTATGCGAAATATCTCAAAGTGATGGGGTTTAAAGGTATAGTACGACCATGTGATGATCATGTTCCTTTCAAGTAGCACTTTTGTTTTGATTTGAATATCAAGTGTTTAGGGTCTTCTTTTCATGTGTTAGTTTTTGGGTGGATTTTTGTATTCTGAATATCTTTATTAATGGATATAACACAACTTACACAGCTATTTTTTAGTGCACTTAAATACGAATCTACTCACATTCAGACTTAAGGTATTAAAGTTATTGTTTAATTATACTTTTAGTCCAGTGATTTTTGTTTTTTTAATTTATTTTTTGGCATTTTGCTTCTTATAAGTTTAAGATTTTGTAATTTTGGTTTTTTCATTAATTTTTTATCTTATAATTAATAGATTTTTTTTAATTTTTATCTCATTTTATTGATCAATTGTTAATTCAATTTAATTTTAGATTAAAAATAATTAATTTAACTTAATTTTATTAATTTATCAATTATTTAATTGAGAATTGAGAGATTAAAAAATGATGAAATTTTAAAATTTGATAGATTGAAACTGTTAAAAATAAATAGAAAATTAGTATTAATAAAATTTAAAATTTGAAGCACTAAAAGTGAAATTTAGTCAATTTGTTGTGTAAAATATTATAAATAATTGTGTTGGATCCAAGCAGTTCATTTCTCCAACTCTTGGGAATGATGTGATAGGTTAAGAGCCAAGTTAAAAATGGTAAAAATGACCTGATCAGTTGTTTGGGAGTTGCATTAACAATGGTGTGGATGGGTTAGTTTGGGAAATTCAAAACTACTCTATACAAGTTAAATTCCCATATTTGAAGCATATATTTAAGGAATAGTTAATATTATTTGAATTGTTGAGCATAATATAAATGTGATGTAAATTATTTTATTTAATATTTACTTTTTTCATTGACTTAAAAAATATAAGATGAAACTAACTTTTTATTTATTAACCAATATACTTTTCATTTCGTATACTTTTTAACTAAAAATGAATTTTTTTTCTTTACTTTATCATGAAATACGCACATATTAGTATGATGATTTTAGTTTATTATTTTTATTGACATCAGATCTTTACATTTTTCTTATTTTATTTCATATTTCTGTTATGGTCATTTCAGTAATTAAATATCCAAACATTATTCTCAATCCCTCCTACAGGGCAATATCGTTCTAATATACCGATTGGTGCTTCATAATTCAAATGTATATTGTATTGTTAATCAATGGAGCAAATAATAATGGAAATAAAGTTCATTACTAATACACAAGTGCTGGCTATCTGCGCTGTAGAGCAACAATCTTTATTTAGTTCCTAGTAATATAGTTCTTTTTATGATGCTATTGGCCTAAACAAAATTGTTTTCCATGGAGGATATTTGTAATTTTCCATCAAAAAGTCACTATTCAGTACATTTTTCTATATTATTATGCACTTTTCCCACATATTAATTTATTAATCTTAAATGATGAATTTAAATATTTTCTCTTAAAACAAGACAATTTGTACATCAAAAAATGAAAAAAAAAAATCCACCAGAAAAAAGAAGATAATTTATAGGTCTAAAAAGATAACCTCTAACGTTTACTCTTTTTCTTAATAAATTCTAAGACCTTTTTTTTATCAAGTATATCCTTTACAAATTTTATTTTTTAAAATATTATTATTTAAGTTTAATCATGTTCAATTTTAAATTGTTGCATATTATGAATGTGTTTGCAATATATTTTAACTAGATGAAAGATAAAATAATCAACTAATATTTTTTTAAAGTACTGCACTTTAATTCAACGAAAGATTAATTAATTAGTTGAAATTTTTTAAATTTGGTATGATAACTATTTTGATAATTAAATAAAATAATTAACATTATTTTAATGTTATTCTAATTAATTTTTAAGATTTAAATTGCGAGTTAAAAGTATTTTATTTTTATTTTTGATATACTTTGGTAGTCTTTTGATTATTATAAAATATTATTTTTATATTTATTTAATATTATATTATTTAATTTAGTTATTAAATATTTTATTTAAATTATTTATAATAAAATAGTTTAATTTTGTTGATAAATATTTTAAAAAATAAACACTTTTTTAGAGAAATATTATTAAAAATTTATTAATAAAATTTAAAAATAATATTTTTAATTTCAAACAAAATTATTTATTTAAAAATAATTTTTTTATTAAAATCATATCCTAAACAATAAAATAAATAAATAAACGACTAACTAATTTTTTATAATATATAATAATAAAAATAATAAATTTTTATATAATGTTTTTAATAGAAATATATAAATGAGGATAAATTAAAAATATTATTTTATATTTAATATAATAATTAAATTTAAATAATAAAATATTAAAATTTATAATTTATAAAAAATTATAATACTTAAATTTTAATCTAGTAATTATATTTTTATTTGTTATTTTATTTTTATCAGCAAGTTTTCCTACTTCCATTTAAAATTAGCTTTTCAGCTTCTACTTATATTTTGTAGCTTCTAGCTATCTTATCTACAAATTTTAAAAACACATCTTATTTTAATCCATAAATATAAAATTAAAATAATTTATTCTTATTATTTTATATTTAAATTTAAAAGACTTATCTAATATCAATACATATTTAATTTGAGTAGTACATATTTATTTATTTTTCAGTAAAATTTCCTATTTGAAACCTTTAGCTTATTTATTTTATATAAAAATAGAATCTTTATTATTAATATGGAAGACATCTTTCCTAAAATAAGTTATTTTCTCAATATTTTAAAATGATATATATATATATTTATCTTTATATATCCCTATTTATTTTATATTTTGGTTATATTTAAAAATATCAATACACAAAAGTAATTATTATTTTTTCACTTGACAATACACATTGTTCGTCCATGGCTTATGTACTCTTATATCACTAATCACATTATTTTTAGTAGTTCCTTGTTTTCGATTGTGACTAGTACTTGAAGTTGTAAAGTGAAATCTAAAATGATCATGGGGAAAAAAATTCCAAGGTGCTATGGAAATAGAAATTAAAGGCTTAAATGATTGAGCTGATCTATATATCATATTTCCCGTTGAAGTTATATTATATTATTTCACTTATTTTATTCTAAATCATGATTGTACTAAAATTCTCCGAAATTATCAAACATAAATTTTAAAATATCTTAACCTATTTTTCATACGTTTAATTATAATTTTTTTCATGATGTCTAGTGTGAGAAAAAGGATGGGAAGAATTTTTCTTAAAATTATTTTGTTTGATTCAAATTATTTAAAAAAAAAAAAGAAAAGAAACAAAGTTAAAATTTCTCTTAACTTAATTTTTTTTTCTCCAAAAGTAAGAAATTTGAAAAAAGAAAATTGTTTAATTAAAATTTTCTTCTAAATTAAAAATAATATTTTTTTTTTGAATCTCTCATCTTTTCCACTAAACAAGACATAATAAAAACTAAACTCTCTTCCTTCCTTTTCATTAAAATCCCTTCCTTTCCTTTGAAGTATGCAATGTGCGAACTTAGTGGCATCAAATCAAAACAAGATTGCAAAGGAATGAAACATAATCAATTTATGTTGGAGCCGAGGGATGATTAATATGCAATAATAGCACATGAAAACAGAAAATGAAATAAAAGTATTAAAGCAACAAGTAAAAGAAGCAGAAAAACACGAAATTATCAAACGATATTCAACAAGAACAATTATATCTTGGCAGCAACAGGAGGAAGAATAGCATAGGCTGAATCTGATTTGTAAACTTCAAAAACATAGACTAACATAACAGTTAGATATTAGAAATTTTTTTCAACAAGAAAAAAATCCTCTACTTGAGCTTATTCCACAAGCATTCTGAAGGAACATTGAGACATTGCAAAAGGATCTTAATCGACTGTGGAGGGTTCAAACCCATCTTGCTTGCACGCTCCCAGCGTTCTAGTCTCGTCAATCCAATACAAGGTCCATATGTCATGTCCATGTCAAATTGCCTCAAAATCATCTCTTCCTTACTGTAATCATTTTCTGTCAACAAACACATTCCAAAGCAAATTTTATAAAACCAATGAATAATAATCTTGTTTATGGTTGTTTACTAATTTCAACCCCAAATTAATAGATTTAGTATAGTAACGAGGAGTTTGATATTAGAAGAATTTAGATGAGGTCTTGAACCTCCTCACTTTCATCATTGTTGAAAAAAAAAAATTTCAACCCCCACAACACAAAAAACACAAAAGAATAATAATAAGAATTAATTAGAGTAATCAATATGTTAAAACTATAGGGGCCACCAATTACCGTAACTCTCAACCACAACTCGAGATTTCTTCCTTGATTTAGAAGGCTTTTTAGTAGTATTTTTTCTCTGGCTGTAGAACCTCTTCATTTTTATTTTTTCTTAAACGTTTTGAACTTTGCAACTTTTTTCTCCGTTTGCCTATGTGAAAACTGTTGAGACTTTTTCTATCACACGCTTATAAATATTCAGTTTTATATTGTAAATCTTAATATTTATTCTTGAAAACTTTTTTTATTTATAGTTGTGTACTTCTTTCAAATATCGTTACTTAAACTTAATTTCAATTTAAATTTTGAATTTTGAATTTTTTGAGAGCATAAACTTTGACTCCTGGTATTTTTTAAATGAAAGATATATTTTTTATATGGATTAAATTTTAAAATTTGATGTTATTATATTAATAAAATAATGTGTTTCAATCTAAATATTTTATTTTTAATTTTTTGCAAATTATTATAACCTTTTTTTAAAATTTGAAAATAAGTTTTGTATCTTTAGTAATATTCAAATTCTTTGTTTGATAATATAATTAGTTTTCTGTTTTATTTTCATATTCAAATTTTGAATAATAATTAACGTCAATATATATATAAAAGATATATGAAATTTATGTTTAAAAAGAAATTAAGAAAGTTCTTAATTAATAATAAAAAAAGTACGTAAAAGTAGTTAACATGTTTTGCGGTTATAAATAGGAAAATACTTAGGTAAAATCGTTTGCCCTACACACATATTTAACAGACATGCATTAGCAGTTTTAATTATTCAAAGAAGGAATAATAACAACAACAACAATAATAATAATAATAATAATAATAATAATAATAATAATAATAATAATAATAATAATAATAATAATGCTTTTTATTTAATAAAAATATCAATTAATAATTCAAAAAATTATAATCAAAATACTTAAGTAGTATGTTTTATTAAAGATATTTCAGTAAATAAATTAATATAAATTTGATTATAATGCTATAAGTTAGTTATGTTAAAATAAAAATTTTAAAATTAATATGATATATTAGAATTTTTAAAATTTTAAAAATTAGTTTTCAAATTAAAACTAATCAAATTTATTATAATATTATATTTCAGTTTATCAGGATAATCCCTCCCGAATGTAACGAAACCTCTTAAAAAGTTTAAAAAGAACTTAAGAAAGGTCTTAATTAATAATAAAAAAGTACGTAAAAGTAGTTATCATGTTTTTGTTGTTATAAATAGGAAAATACTTAGGTAAAATTGTTTGCGGAACACACATATTTAACAGACATGCAATGGCAGTTTTAATTATTCAAAGAATCAATAATAATAATAATAATAATAATAATAATACTTTTGATTTAATAAAAATATTAATTAATAATTCAAAAAATTATAATCAAAATACTTAAGTAGTATATTTTATTAAAGATATTTCAGTAAATAAATTAATGTTTGATTATAATGCTATAAAGTATATAAAAATAAACATTTGAAAATTAATACGACAGATTAAAATTTTTTAAATTTTAAAAATTAATTTTAAATTAAAATTTATCAAAATTATAATAATATTAAATTTCAGTTTATCATCGTAAACCTCTTAAAAATTTATGTCAATTTTTTTTATCAAATTGATATTAGATAGAAAAGATAAATATCATTTACAAAATTCAGAAAAAATATAGACTCCACCGATCTTTAGTTTTAGATAAAAAAAAGATTTAAGTTAATTTTAAGAATAGTTTTAAAATCTTTTATTTTAAATTGGGATTTGAATTTAATGTTTGATAATTTAGAATTTAAATTTAATATTTGATAATATAAAATTAAAGTATGTTTCTTTATTTTTAATTTTAAATTATTTTATGATAATTTAGATATTGTAAAATAATTATTGAGAATGGTAAAATATTTTTAATAATTTATTTTGTTGGATTTTAAAATAAGTTTGTGCTTGAACCTTGAACAACCATGTTACATTGTTTTTGTCATCTTTATGGGTATTTTAATTCTTGCATGGTTGTGAAAGATTTTAGCATGATTATGCAAGATATTAGAGGTCATACATATATTCTAATACAAACTGTGCAAAATTTTAACGCAATCATGCAGAATGAATATGTTTGTGTAAGACATAAGCATAATCTTTCAAGATGGATATGATCCTACACGGATTTAAGTGTGGCTTTGCAAGAATTTTAATGTGTCACTAAAAGAACTGAAGCAAGGCCTTACAAGAATTCGAATGCGGCCTTGTAAGGAATTAAGTGTGGTTGTTTAGGAATTCTAGCATGGACCTGCATGAATTCTAGCGTAATCCTATAGAAATTTTAGTATTTTTCTAAAAAAATTAGATCGTGACTTACAAGAAATTGAACATAGCCATACAAGATAGGCATGACCCTTCAAGAATTCAAGTGTAGCCTTGAAGGAATTGTAACGTGGCCTTACTAGAACTTGAGTATGGCCTTGCATGAATGCAAGTGTGGCTTTGCAAGAATTCTATTATGATTCATTGTAAATTTTGTGTGGCTATGTAGGAATTAGATTGTGGCTTATAAAAAATCGAATAAGGTCTTATAAGATACAAACACAGAGGTACAATGTATCAAATATGGAAATGTAACGTGATTGAGAATGGGCGTACTTATTTTAAGTATAATACATTGATAATCATAGAAAAATAAAGAATTAATAATTTAAATATTTTGACTAAGAAGATGAATAATCTAAATTAAATATTATAAAACTATATTTCAAATTAGATACGAATGTAAATGAATTGAGGTTCGAGATTTACGTGAAAGAAATTATTAAAAAATCGTGAAGGAGGTGATTTGCACCTACATAATAGAAGTGAAAATGTTTTAATGGTGACTTTAAAAAAGATTAAGAAACACCCATGCATGTTGATGACATATAAAGCTTCAGCATGCATTGTATGCATAACATAATATTTTGAAAATCGTGAATGGAAGATGATTTGCAAGGCCTTTTTAATAAGACAGTTGGAAAATCTAATAGGCAGCTCATGATAGAAGTAGACTACAGTTCATGATAATAGAGATTTCCAAGTCAAAGGGATATGTGAACTAAGTTTGAGTCTCTCTTGGAATTGTTTCTTATAATCATTATTGATTTGTCCAAACTTAACCATTTCGACGAGATTTTAGTTAATCAACTGTATCTTTGAGATAACATTTTCTATGAGAAGGATATTCTCAACATAGATAAACAAAGTTGTAAAGAAAGATGAAGTTATCATGGTGTATAATCTATGGTCAGCAAAGCTTTATAAATATCCCATAGATACCAAGGTGTTGGAGAAAGTTGAGAATCATTATTGTTTGACTCGTTATAATCCATATAGAGATTTCTTCAATAATCATACTTGATTAATTTTCAAAGAGAGAACTCCTTGTGCTAGAGTCATGTATATTTCTTCATCCAAATGTCTATGTAGAAAGACATCAAGTTAGTGAAGATGTCAAAACAAACATTATCTATCTAAGCTATAAGGGAAAAAGTGTGAAGATAGTCTATCATTTCCACTTGAGTGTATCCTCTTACCACTAAAAAATATCTTATACTTATCAATAATGTCATAAATTTTATATTTTAATTTTGTAAATTCATTGCAATTAATAGATTTTTTATTAATTGATAAATCAACAGTAGGTTAGGTATTGTTTTTTTTTCTAAAGAGTCAAGTTCAATTTTCATAGTTTATTTTAAACAATCATGCAATGGTTTGTGAATAAGATCTACACATGCAATATTTAAGTTAAAAGATATAAAAAGGATAACTTGTCAAATAATAAAAAATGATAGAAAATATTAGTTCGCTACTTAGTATTAGATGTATTAGAAATGGAAGAGAACTTATGATGATAATACTACAGGTAACTAGATCATTTCTTGGTTCTAGTGGAATACCTAGTTTGAGAGCTATCATCTACATGTTGAGATCATTTGCTCTAAGCTGAGCAGGAAGAGTAGAAGTATAATATATAATGTTAGTAGTATGTGAGGGAGGCAAAGGAACTTCACTGCTTATTGAATCTTCAATAAATTGGATGGTAAGTGTGGAATGGGGAAAAATATTTTCACAACATCAATAAAGTAAGCTTTTTAAAATATCTTACTTTCCATTATGCGTATACTAATATAATTGACACGCGAGACATAATGAGTGAACAACAGAAGGAGTACACGAGGAAGAATGACAATCAAGAAGAAGGAAAGGGCGAGAGTTATTTCAACCAAGGTACACGAAGCAAAATACGATAGCACTAGGAATAAATCAAGAGAGAAAAGAAAGGAAAATGGGACTTAGTAGAGTTTAAGATCTCTGATGGGATACTGACATTGTATTACTGCACAAACATCCTGAACAACTATGATGGTCATGGCATGTGGAAAGTATTCACTAAATGGGGGATAAAAGGGAAACTTTGTAAATAAAATGGTGGGTGATATCAAAGAAGGGACATGTTGAGTGATATGAAGATTTTATCTTATAATATCTGGAGTTGGGAGGAAGTTTGAAAAAAAAAAATGAGGTTAAGGACATTATCTCAAAATTATCAGTAGACATGTTGTGTCTGCAGGAAATAAAAATGGAAAATGTAAGTGGGAAAATATGTAAAATATGGGGATAATGTAGCTAAATGGGTCTCAAAGACATCAGTAGGAACGTAAGGTGGGAAATTAGTGTTATGGAACCCATAAATATTTGAGTTTGTGGAGGTACTTCAAGAAAATCACTTCCTTGCAATGAAGGGCCTCTGGGGTAAAGAGAAGATAGAATGTACTATTATGAATGTATATGTTCCATGCGATCCAGCCAACAAACCCATACCATGGTCATAGACACTCACACTAATCCAATAACAAGGCGGAGAATTTTAGTGTGTAACAGGTGACTTTAATGTTGTAAGGAAATCAGAGGAAAGAACAGGTATAATTCAAGGAGCAAGGAGGAGGGACATAAAGGATTTTAAAGATTTCATTACAAAAACAGAACTTTCAAACTCACCATTAATTGGAAGGAGGTATACATGGTACAAAGGAGATGGAAAAACGATGAGCAGGATAAATAGATTTTTACTTTTAGCTGGATGGGAAAATCATTGGCCAAACCTTTCATAGTGTTAAATCGAACATTATCTAATCACTACCATGTTTTGCTTAAATCAGGACACAAGAGCTAGGCTCTGAAACCCTTCTGCATGATAGAATGTTAGAAGATGGAGGAAGACTTTGATAAGGCTATTAAAGATGCATGGAAAAACATAAAGTTACATGGAAAAAGAAGCATACGTGCTCAAGGAGAAAATTAAGTTGTTGAAGAAATCTTTGAAAATGTGGCACAATTCTAAAGGGGGGAGCGTAGATAATAGAATTAAAACACTTGGAGGCAAAACTCCATAAATGGGATTTGAAAGGTGAGGACAACAAGTTTTATGATCGGTGTATTCTAAGGGCTAGATGGAATTAACTTCCAATTTTTGAAAGATCATCAGGAAACTGTTAAACTAGAGTTTATAACTTTCATCCATGAGTTCCATTCTCAAGAGAAGTTGATTAGAGAGTGAAATAGTTCCTTCATAGTGCTAGTGCCAAAGAAGGCCAACCCCAAAAATAGAGGAATATCACCGTTGATAGGTTGTATGTATAAAGTGCTGACAAAACTCTTGGCGAAGAAATTGCAACAAGTGATAGGTAGCCTAATTAAATACAATCAATGTTTGTTAAGGGGAGAACAAAACTAGACAAGATCATTATTGCAAATGAAAAAGTGGATGAAGTAAAAAAAAGGGAAAAATGTGTTATGTTGAAAGTTGACTTCAAGAAGGCGTAGAATTCAGTAAACTAGAAGTACTTAGATGAGATAATGGGCAAAATGGACTTTAATGAAAGATGGAGGGGATGAATTAAGGACTGTTTGCATAGGAAATAGTGGTGGGAGGAGATAATAGGAAATTAGAGTTTTGGAAACCGATGGTAGATAAAGTGAAGAAAAGGTTGGGAGCATGGTCCCACAAATTCCTATCATTTGGAGCACGCGTTGTCCTTCTTAACTCGACCCTAAGAGCCCTGCCAGCATTCTTCCTTTCCCTATTTGAAGCCCCAAAAGGTATTATCATACTCTTAGAATCTATTTTCAAAAAAATCCTATAGGGAGGGGACAATGGTAACAAAGTACATTGGGTAGCATGGGACAAAGTTTGAAAAATCAAAGAGGAAGGAGGGTTGGATATGATGAGCCTACGAGCATTTAAGATAGGTTGGAGAATCAAAGTAGAAAAGGATAGTTTGTGGAAGAAAGTACTAAATTCCATATATGGAGAGGAGGTAGCATACAATGACCAATAGCAAAAAACAAAATATTCTTCATGGTGGTATAATGTGTAGAATTAAAGGAGATGCAATTATAGTAAGTGATTTTCACACAATTTATTAAAGGAAGTGGGAATAGAGGATAGTACAATATTCTGGCACGATAATTAGGTGGGAGACCAACCACTTAAAAATTCTTTTACAAGGTTGTTCAACATAATTAAGGATAAAGATGTGAGTGTGGTTGTAACAGGGGAGTTGCAAATGGATAACTGGGAATGATGCTTTCAATGGAGAAGAAGTCTTTTTGTTTGGGAGAAAGAACCATGCTACACTGGAAAAGGTGGTGCAACAGGCAGCGTTAAAAGAAAATGTCACTGATAGGTGGAGCTGTAGATTTGAGCATTTAGGGATATATATTGTAAATTATACATATAAGGAAATTAATTCAAAGGCAAACCAACAAGCAATAGTATTCCAGCAAACGTGTAGTCAAATAAAGCACCGATCAAGGCGTTGGCCTTCTCTTGGAAAATGTTACTCCATAGAATCTCATCTAAGGTGAGCCTACATAGAAGAAGGATTATATCTAATTTAGATTTAATCTACAAGCAATGAGGTATTGGTTAGGAGAACACTCAACACATCTTCTTTGACTACCCAACAATATAACAATTATGGTATGAGATTCTTAGATGGGTTGAGGTTAATTCAGCTTTGCAGAATTCATGAATGAAGCTCTTTGAACAATTTACAAGACTGATGCTAGGAACCCAACATTAAAAGCAAGCCTGGGCACCAGTGTGGTATATGATTATCTGGATAGTATGGTTATAGAGAAATGCTAGCACATTCAGTGATACAAACAACAACAAAGGAGGACTTGTAAAGCTTGTCAAGTTAAGTAACTAGTGGTGGTTAAAAGCAGACGTGCCAAAATTCCAATATCCTCTTCACTTTTGGATACAAGAACCTTAGATCTAATTGGGGGTGGATGAAAATAATTGTAATTAGGGGACAAGGTGGACTTATGGTGGCAAGATTCTTCTTATGGAAATTAGAAATCAAATATGTTATAGAAGCATAAAGAAGGTTCCCAAACTAATAGAAATGTGCATTAGCTCTACAATGAAGGAAGGGAAGACGAGTTGATTGGTCTCTACCAGATTAATGAGCTGCTACTAAAATGTTACTGTTGTGTACAAGTCTGTCATATACTTTATTGTGAAATGACAGCTCAAAGTATCCAAGAAATTCCAGGACTATGAGTTTCATGATGAGGAAGTGGGCTAATAAAACAAAATAGGAAGGGGATAGCCAAGTATTGCAAATTGGCATATTTGTGTAACAATCTATTAAACCTTATCATATTTAAGTAGAAGTAGGAATGTTGTTAGAATTTGGGACTTATCCTACTTAATGGAAACAATCAAAATTGTTTGTACTGTTTAGCGATAGAGATATGGATAGAACTTATGTTCATAAATCTCTCAAATCTTAATAGTTTTATGTTATTTGAATTTAATAAGAATAAAAATGATATAAAAATTCTCAAGTCTTACGGGAGGAACTTAACATACATGTAGATATATGTACGAGATTGTGCTAAGCTAGCCCATTACGCATAAGCTCAAAAGGAAACTTCCAGCTCCCAGCGTAAATGAAAAGAGGAAGTCATCATGTATTTTGCTATATAGAAGAACGAAGTTGTTTTTTTTTATTCTTATTTTACTTTTTATCTGCATAAAATTATTTTTAAAAATAGATAATTTTTGAAATATAAATTCAAAAGATTTAAATTTTTTAAAAAAAATACATGTTTTAAAGATAAATTATACGTTAAATTTAAAAAAATATACAGGATAAAAATATGAATTTCTAGATATTTATTTCTATAAAAAAATTAAGTAAATTTTGGATACGTTATTTGTTATTTCAGAGTATAATGAAGTATTGATAATTATTAAATAAATGTTTTTATAATATAATAAATGAATTTTTGAAAATATATATTTAAAATATTTTATAAAATAGATTTAATTATTCTTTATATCAACATTTTTAAAAGTTTATTAAATTTATTTTAAAAAATAAAAAATAAAAAATAAAAAAATAATTTTTTTATAAAAAAAATAATTTTAATATTTAATTTTGACAAAAGAATTATAAAAAACAAAGTCCATCAAAGAATTTGAAAACCCTGCAACAGGTAATGTGCAGAATGCAATACAACCCCTTGCTTCTAGTTTTAACTTCGTCAGGATTAATTGGAGGAATCTTCCACTACGGTGATCCAATATTGAAGGTTGGCCTGTAGACCCCAAGTTGAAAATTGTAAGGTTGGCTTATCCACCTCAAGTTGAATTTTCACACACTATTAGTTAAAAACATTATTATCAACTAATGAATTTAATTAAAATGCATTATGATGTAAAATATATATTATTATCTAGTTATAAATTTATATTATTAAAAATTATTGTGTTATATTATAATTACTTTAAAATTTATATTTATCATAATTTTTAATTAGTCAAGGTATAAAAACTTTTATACTAACAATATATTAAGATTAAACATTTAACTAATTAAAAATCACTCAGATAGTAAATAAAATAACTATGTACTATCAATGGATTCAATTAATTTTTTAAAAGTTTAATTTTAATACATAATGAATTAATCTAAAATATCTTATTTTTAAAGTAATTATTACCAAATTAATAATTTTTTGGTTAAAGTTTAATTCTTTTCATCATTAGTGTTACATATTTTATATTATTAATATATAAATCTTTATACTAAGAACTAATTAAAAATTACTCAAATATATCAATGTAAATTTTTTATATTATCAATATATTTTAACTAATTTTTTGTAATTATATAAAAATTTATAATTAAATGATAATATAATTTTTATATTATTAATATAATTAATTAAAATTTTTAATATATCTATTTTAAGAGATACCAAAAAATTATCTTTCAACACTAAAGATAATCATTCTAATGAAGTTTATTAAAATTTAAGGTTTGAGTTTTAAATTTTAGGCCTAAATTAATTTTATATTTTTAACCTAACATATTTGATTTATATTAATTATTGCTTCTTCAATGCTTAGAAAAGTTAAGAGAATAATGGAGAGTAATGCTTTCTTTCTAGTGCATTTTTAGAGTACATGTGTATCTGACGAAAATGTTCATTATTATAAACTATCAAATGAAAAGAAATTTATTAATCCATCAATATAAATTAGAGATCTCTCTATAAATATAAATAAGGATAATGTACAGTATAATAGATTATACATGCTAAAAATTTAATATTAATTTTATTGATATGATATGTGCAAAATTAAAACAATAATATCAAAATTAATATTAACAATTCATATAAAATAATAAATTAATGTTAATTCATAAATTAAATATAAGATTAACTATTATTATTAATAATAGTTAACAATCTTTTATTTAGATAATATTAGTCAATTGTAAAAAGTATATAAATTATTAAAAATAAAATTATAATTATAATCAAAATATTTATCAACAAATAATATAAACATTTAATATAATAATATAAATTATATTTAAAATAAAATTTATATTTTATATAGAAAATATTAAAAACAAAAAAAAATATATAATATTATTAAGAGAAAAATAAAATATAAAAGGATGTCGAACATCCTAATGTTATAAGAGATATGATGATAAAAATTGATATTAACTAATACATATCTCGTAACAATAAAATTATCACAATTTAAACTCCTACACTTAAGTATATCCCTATTGGTTATATAATTTTAAAAATTTTAATAATTAAACCTATGATTCCATGAATATATTAGTATTAATAAGGTATTTAATTTGAGTCTAAGATTTTTTTAAAAAATTTTTAATCAATCAAGTATATTAATTACATATAATTTATTATTTTGAGATTGATATTCGACACAAATGAGCTAAATATATTTTCAACAACATGAAAGCTACAAATATAATTCATATCATCTAATCATCTAAATGCTTATTATAATTCAATAACAAATACTAAAATTAATTAGAAATCCACATAAATCAATAAATGTTCTATAATTCTTGACATATTAATAATACAAGATTTACTAAATAAGTATCAACTAGGAGGACAACAATTTAACAATATAAAACTGGAAATGCATAAAGTTATATATGGTTTGGTTGTGTAAAGAGGAGTCACAAATAAAAGTTGTGATTTTTGAAAATTTTAGTCTTTTGATTTGTAAAGAGGAGTCACAAATAAAAGTTATGATTTTTGAAAATTTTAGTCTTTTGATTTGGTTTGATGTAGTTGGATAGTTTGTATTGGATTGGTTTAATTATTGAACAACCTTAATCAATAGTAAAAACAAGAATGAGATGTAACTTAATTATTATTAGAAAATATAATAATAGATAATCTCTAATTTTTATTATTATCAAAATTACAAATCAAATAATTGTAATGCTATATTGTATTATACATGCTAATAAAATATTAAATATTTTATTATTTCATAAGGATAATCATAAAATCTAATAAATGCAAAAAAATAATATTTTAAGTATAAATCTCAAGTTGTTAAAATTAATTTTATTTTAAAATAACTTAAATCTAGTTTGATATATTAACAAAAATAAACTAAAATGATGTAATTATTATCTTCAAATTCTCACAAAATAGTTTAAAATTTATAGTTAAGATTATCAATTTCTAATAAAATGAGAAATTATAAGGGTTCATAATTAATATAATTGATTTAAAGAAATTTTATGATATTTTCAATACAAATCCTGATAATAAACTAATAATAGATAATGTGTAAAGAGAATCATATTATTAAACCAAAATATTAATATAAAAATTTTGATTTTCTCATATTCAATTTATTAAGAATTAAATTTTACATTTCTTGCATTATTAAAATCTCTTTTAAGGATTCCAAACAAAAGTATGAAAGCTTTTCTTCCTTGATAGAAAAATAATCAAAAGAATTTATTCAAAAGGTATTTAAGGTTTTAAGTTTATATCCAAATGATTTTCTATCACATAATGATCATGTTAGACAATGTCATACTGATAAGGTATGTCCATCTTATACATAACTCAATTGTAATTTTTTTAATAAAATAAATTTATTAAACATCAAAGAAATATTAGGTAATAAAAATTATATTAAATTAATTTATCAAATTTTACAAAATAATGTAAGTGGACAAAATGTACAATATCTTATGTCAGGGAGAAATTATAATACCAATAGGATACTTTAAATCATAATTGACATTTTTTATAGTGAAATAATATATTATATTAATCACAAATTATATTAATAACAATATATCGATAAGATGTAATTATTATTAATATAAATTATGTATATATAATTTTATTTACATTTTAAATGTTTAACTTTTGCAAAACTTTGCATGATTATATCTATGATAGATGAGATCATATTCATATAAAATAAAAATATGATGTTGAATATAATATAATAAAAATTTACATACACTATAAAATATAAGACTTTAACCAAGAATTATAGACTTTGTTTCTATAAGAACCTATAAATTTAGTTCTATATTATAATATGTTAACAAAAACAACATGCTCACGTGTATAAGTGACAAAATTTTTTACAAAATTTTAGGTCCTAAAGTCTCATATTATAGTGTTAAACACAAACCTAAGAGGGATAAATAAAGTTGACAAATTTTTCTTTAAAAATTTACCAACAAATTAAAATAGTGAGTCCAAAAGCATAAGTCACTCAAAAAACCTTGAATATGATATGAGCTGCATAATATTCAAAATTTCTATGTAACCTTGGTGATTGATTCTATAAAATTAGATTTAAGTTACTATGATTGATCAAGAATAAGAGATTATGTAAAATATAACAATATCAAGTGCTGAAATGAAAAAGTACCGAGGAAGAAGAAGATCTTATCCCAATTCACTCTCAACTACAAAGAGCTACATCTAGGTCCCAAGTTTTTCTCCACTATTTGTAGAGATATAATATCCTCCTACAAACAATCACACCCCCACTTGAAGCCTCAAGAATCATGCAAAGATTATCCATTTTGCATAAACACAAACATAAACACCTTTAAAAGAGAAATCTTTCTTTCAAGAATCAACAACCAAAATTGAAAAGATTTAGCAAAAGATACGAATAAAATTATCCTTGAAGTTCAATATAAAGAAAGTCCTAAAACAATGATAAAACTTTCACCTTTTGATCAAAGACTCTTACAAAATAATTATAATTTTTTTTCTCTTTTTCATTCTCTTTTGTTTTCATTCCTTCTCTTATGAAAAATGAGTTAATAACAAGTATTTATATGTAAATTTAGATAATAATTTTGAATGATTTAATTTTAAATCATTATAACTGAAAAACTTTTCAAAACTTTTAAAACATTAATTTGGTAATCGATTACTCTTATTGATAATCGATTACTAAAATATTTTGCTACTCTTATAATTCAATTAATTCCATTGGCAATTGATTACTATAATTGCACAATACATTGGTAATTGTTTACATTTATTTTTAATCGATTATTTTACTTTTGGAATGGTCGACTATATCAATTGGTAATTGGTTAAGTCCATTGGCAATTGATTACTATAATTATAATTGCACAATACATTGGTAATTGTTTACATTTATTTTTAATCGATTATTTTACTTTTGGAATGGTCGACTATATCAATTTGTAATTGGTTAAGTCAGTATTTTGAAATTTTTCATAACTTTAGTAATTGATTACTACACGTAGTAATTGATTACACAAATTGTCTAACTTAATCCAAAATTTAATTAACTATATATAACATTTGATTAATTTATTATTGATACATGGTTTACTTAATAAAAAAATTTAATTAACTCTTATAAAAATTTAGTTATTTTATATATATATATATATTAAAAAACTAAATTTTTATAATTTAAACTAAATATCTAAAAGTTGCTTAATTTAAATTTGATAAAATTACC
This sequence comes from Canavalia gladiata, assembly GCA_037954105.1. Taxonomy (NCBI): domain Eukaryota; kingdom Viridiplantae; phylum Streptophyta; class Magnoliopsida; order Fabales; family Fabaceae; genus Canavalia; species Canavalia gladiata. Next base: position 36,561,191 of record CM075662.1, on the reverse strand, counting down.
TTATTTAAATCATTAAATCATTTTAACAATTGAATTTCATCAAATATATTATCAATTATAAGAGATTTTTTCAATTTTTCATAACATAAAATTAAATATTTTGTATATATTTATTCAAATTGAATATGAAATAGTTATAAATTATAAGTTAAAAAAATGAATAATTATTCAAAATTATAAACAAAATTTTAAAATAAAAAATTAAAATTAAAATTTAAAAATTAAAAATTAAAAAAATATGAAAAGAAGAAAAAATAAAAACCTTAAAAAAAAGATGAGTTTGAATAGACAATCTATTTTTTATAAAAATATTTATCAAATTTTTTATTCTAAATATTAAAATTATAATACTATCTTTTAATATATTAATTGTTGATTTCTTTTATATTCTTACTTTATTTTAGAATCTATGTTATAAGATATTTGTCTACTTCCTATGATATTAATTTAAATATTTATTATTTAATATTTAAAATAAATTTAGATTTATATTACGTTATGTTATTAATTATTTTATGTATTTTTAATTGATCATAATAAATTAGTTATTTAATTTTGAATACAATAAGCTATTTTTTTTTTCTTTTTGCAATTAAAATATGAGTTTAAAATTTAAAGATTCAAAACTTCCATTTCCGTATTCTTTTAACACGCATTTACATAAACTAAAATTTAAAACAAATACAGTTAATTTTGATTAAAATGTAACTTTATAGAAGATACAGTGAAATTTTAAAAGAAAACTTATTTTTAAATAATATATAATGAATAATAAACAATAACATAACAGTAGGAAATAATAATAATAATAATTTACAAACTATTATTTTAAATTTAATATTATTATTGCTATTAATAATAATATTTAATTTATGTTTTATTTAAATGATGTAAGAAATATAAAATAAAAAAATAAAATAAAATAAAAAAAATAAAAAAAAGTAAATTATTTAAATAGATAGAAATAGGAAGAAAAAAGAAGAAAAAAATTTCTTCTCTTATTCAGATGAATGAAAAACAAATTAAAAAAAATATTAGTAGTATAATTTTTTTTATAATTTAAAAAATTAAATTTACCTTTAAAATTTTATTTTTTATTAATATATATTTATTTTAAAAAAATAAATAATAATTTTAATAATTTAAAATTAGAAAAAAAGTCTCTTTCCTATATTTTCTCTTATAGCTAGAAATTAATATTTATGTGAAGTTTGTAAAAATTATTTTTTCCTTCTTTATTTTCATAAACAAAATAAATTAAGAAAATTTTTTACATTGCCCTCCTTTCTTTCTATTTCTTTTTTACCAAATAAAACATTAAATGCCACAATATTTTTTTTGTAATGACTAATTGTGAAGTTCAAATAAAGGTTGGATATGTAGGAGAGAAATTAAATTTTCTTCAATTCAAGATTTAGTCAATTTAACTTATTTTATATTTATTTTATTATACAAATAAAAAACTAAAATGAAAATTAAATTAAATAAAAAATAAAATACAATAAAAATAATTAAAATCAAGAAATTAATTTCTAATGATTTTTTATTTCTTTCCAAATATTTTTACATACATGATTATAAAACTGATCTTTCAAGTTAGGATTGCGTAAAATCTTATTATTCTTACGACTCTAAAATTAAATCATTTAATATATAAATAAATTTTATTAAGAGTTATAGTTTTAAATTTTGAAAAATGCTCGATGTTACGAATTTGTAGAAACACAAATTTTGTCAATTCTCTAATTTTTAATATTTTTAATTTAATATTTATCCTACAAATTTACAACAAGTAGATTTATGAACAATACGTGGTAAGACGCAGTTCTCTTTAATTTTTTTATGACTGATCCCTATTAAATAAATTTTAAATTATTTAAAATTGAAGCAATGTAAGAAATGTTTTAAAATGATACATTTGGAAGTTCAAATAAAGGATAAATATGTTAGGAAGTACATCCTTTCTATTTCAAAATTTATTCAATTTAACTTATTTTATATTTACTTTACTCCATCTTAAGTCTTAAGTCTTAATGTTGGATGTACTTATCGAAAAGATATTTAAAAAAAATTGAATTTATTTATTTAACAGTTTTAATTTTTTGATAAATATGACATAAGTTGAAGATAATATGGTTAGTTTAATGATAAATTTTTTTTAAATAGTTTATATAAAATTTTAAATTTAAACTTTATTATAATAATCAAGATAAAATTAACAGTTTTTTTATATAAATTAATGGTTAAATTTTTTTACCCACAAATTCCTACATCGAAGAGTGAAGTATACAAATTCTTACTTTCTAGAAATAAAATTAAAAAAAAAAATATTTCTTTGTTCACGCGCAAATTCTGAAGCTCTATTGGACGATAGCGTTTTTTTTCCGGTTTGCAAAAGATGAAGTTTGCCCTTTCTTAAACGTGGAAACAATCCAACCCTAATTAGAATATTTATAATGGGTGTTTTTTAGGAATTTCATATTATATTTTTATAAAAAATAATATATAGGTTAAATGGGTCAGTTTTAATTTATTTAATCCTAATATTAGGATCAGAATTTAAAAAGTTTATAAGATTAAAAAAGTTTTTATATATAAAATTTTTAGGATTAAAATTTTTTTAAGATTAAATGGGTTAGGAACAATTTATGGATCATCCCTTCCATAAAAAAAATTATTCTAGTATTATCCAAATTATAAAAGTGAGGGTCAATTTATGATTTTTTCTATAAACAAGTACTTGTAACACTTAAAATGAAACCTGAAAATTAACTCTGAAGAAAATTTTAACATTTTTGGTTTATCCAAAATTCAAAAGTTAGAATATTAATCTTTCTTGAACTCTAGTCTATCGTCAATAAAATTTGAGAGGATCAATAAAATAAGTTTAAGAAAAATTTAACTTATAAATTTTCATGCTAATAAGTTTCAATTTATAAAGATTCCTTCAGACTCAATAAAAAACTCCACACATGATCCAATTTCTAAATCATAATATGAAGAATGAATATAAAAAAAGCTTACTTATCATATAACATCTTAGGTACAATCAGCAGCAAACCAACTACAACAACAAATTGGCCTACTACCGTTAGAAATGAAAAAGTGTTCTTTTTTAAATTTGTTGTTTACAAAAGTTGAAGGTGCTTCCAATTTTCTTCTTTGTAAACTATAAAAAAAATTTGGTATTAGCAACTTTCTTAGCATTAAGGAAGGGATTAAAGAATAATTTTTAAACTATATTAACACCATCCATGATGGACTATTTTTAAACTAAAGTTTTCCACATCACACTAGATACAAGATAGAGAGAATAAAATATAAGGTTCTCTATGTCATTTTCACCTAGTTTCCTTCAATCTCAATACATTTCAGGCTTTTGTTTATTTTCATAGATTCCTTGTTGACTTACATCTTGTTCCTTCACCATTCATTCAACCAAAACCAATCTCTAATAATCTTTGCATTTCTGAAAATGACTGAGACTCTACTTGGACTTATGTATGAGAATTTTTTTCTCTTTGATTTAAAATGAATTTGCAACCATTTATGGAATCAAGAAAAAGGTTGAAAAACTAACATCCTTCTTGTGTTCTACTTCATTTTAAAATAATTATTATTTTTGTTTTATCAACCAAGTTGAAGATTTAGTCACATGATGAATAGTGTATAAAGAATACTGTTAATTGGATAATACCCAAATGCAACTTGTTAAAAACATGTAAAAATTATTGAAATATTGTTTTAACTACAACATAAAATTAGACCCAATGGTCAAATTAAGTGCAAAAAAATAAAAATAAAATATGATTCATACCTTTCAAGCTTCAATGTTTGATTTGAGGTCCTATATAACATATATCCTACACCAAACGATCATAAAGAAAACAATAACACTGTTTAAAATAACTATTTAACTGGTGGGTTTACTTATATTATCTAGAAGATAGAAAAGGCAGAGTGACTCATAACAATAAGAATGTTTAACTATATGTTGTTGTGTTTGTAAATGTAATTCAATTTTATTGTGAGTTGGTTAGATGTTAATTGAAGTGTGTATTAAAGGAGTTAAAGGTCTATATATATTGTTGTTAGTCATACTAATATAACAGACTTCTTTTTCTTCTTTATTTTTACTGGTCTTTGGACTAACAGGGGTGTCTAAAGCACTCATACCCAAGTGTTCTTGACGAATGATTGAAGACTTGTGTGGCAAGGAAATTGTCATATTTGGAGAATTTTGGTAATTAGTGTCCATTAACATGCGTTTTGCATAGTTCATAATTGAGAAATAATGTAACTTTTAATTTAATGGGATGGGGTTGGTTGAATTACTTGGATTAAATCTCACAATAGTATTAACAGATTTGCAAGTGTGGTTTCACAACATATGAAACTTTCATAACACTTTCAAGCACCATATTTTAGAGTATATAGATTCACTCACTCGCATTCAAACTCTCCTACTCTTCTTCACTCACTAGATGCATAAGCCACAATGCTCATGGATTTATCCACAATCAAAGTAGAAAACACAGCCAAAGAAAAAAATGAGTCATAAGGAACATGCAAAAAATGGTATGATTTTGCTTCTATAAGAGAGAAATGGTACCTTAAAGATGAACTCTTTCTTTTCAAGATGGAGTACGTGGTGATTCTTTGTAATTTCTACATTTATGGAGGAATTAGGAAGGTTTAAAATCAACAATAAAATTGGGAATAGGATTCTTTAATTCTAAAACTCAATGCTCTGTATTTGATTTTGACGGTCTAGGTCTAAAAACTTGAAATAAAATTCAGTGTTTCAGGGTCAAGGTTGATCCATGAATCAACCCCATTGGATCCATTATTTTTAGGGTTATTTCATCAGGGCTATTTTATTCATTTTTTATGTGCAAGTTAAGACTAGATAGGATAAAAAAAAAGGTTAAGTAGGGCCCCAAGGTCAAAGCCTAATTTCACAGTTCTAATATAGCTATCTACAAATAACACATCTTAGTTAAAAAATCTAAGTTTTATTATTTTTATTCCTTTTGCAAGTGAAAAAGAAAAAGAAAACTGTATGGTTAAAGATATTGTTTAAAGTTTACATCTTCATTTTTTGACATGCATCTGGAATAACATGAAAATTCAAAAACAAAATTCATATATAATATAAATTGAAGAGTAATTTTTTGTTTAGGGTCCTTTGTGTTCAGTTGGCACATAACGCTTTTCCAATGTGCGCCACAAGTCACATATAGTTTTGTTGAAAATGTAAGAATCCCACAGAGTAGATAGAAATTGCAAGAATCTTGCGGAACATGTCGGAATGATAGGAATCTTGCAAAGTAGGAAATCTTGACTAGGCTGTGGTGCCTTTCCATTGTGAGCCAAAACTATTGATTATCACATCCTGTCAGAAGGCATGTCAGTGACATAGGTGGGTAAAGAATCTGTTTGACCAGACAGAGATTGTAACTTCTTACGATATGATGTCACAACCCTATTAAACTTTTATTCGAATGGTTTGAATACTTTTCAAATTTTCATTGTTTTTCAACTTAAGAAAATTTTTCTCTAATTTTCTAGTTGCCACACCTTGTTTATGTGGACCTTTTATTATTTCAAATATTTATACGTAAAAAGTTAGCAATTATTTAGTTGCTTTTAATTTTAGAATGTGTATGTGTGGATCTTCTCCAATTCCTTTCCTTACCTACTTATTTAGTTACTTATACAATTTGATAGATTTATAAGTTAGTGAATTATTAATTAATAATTTATAAATCATTATTTAGATATTTTTTATAATTTATATAAATAATGTTTATAATATTTTATATATTAGTTTTAATTTTAAGTAGATATATAGTAGAAAATCATGTGAATTAATATAATATATTTACTAAGTTATATGTTTTATTTCTTTTATTATGTTAAATATTTATTAAAATATTTATTGTTTAAATTTTTTTCAAAATGATAATTTTGATTAGTTAGAAAGTTTTTTAAAATATTTTCAATGAGAATAAATTATTTTTTTAAGTTTAAATTAATCTATTTAACAAGTTATATATATTATAAAATTTTGAGGGTTTAGTAGAATAAATGAACAATATAATTTAATATAGGTTGTAATTTTTTATCTTTATTGTTAATATAGGATATAAGTTTTGTTTATTTTGGAATAATTAATTTTTATAAGTTTTGTTTGTTTTATATATGTATACTAAAATATTAATTAATTATTTTTTTAGTATTTATAAATTTATATACATTAAAAGTTATATTTTTATATACTTATATTAGAATATAAATTAAATATTTTTTTAGTATTTATAAATTTAGTAATGTTATAATTTATTCATTACATTATTCATTTTATTATTTATATTATAATTGATTAATTATTTACTTTAATGTATTTAAAATATTTTAGTTTTTATAGTTGTTAATTAAATAATTATTTTTTTACAATTTTATGTTACATTTAGGTATGGTAGCTCATACATCATCATCATTGAGATAATTCGTCCAAGATGTGATAATTTTTATTTTTTGAAATTTTAAATTTTTCCCATGTTTTGAACAACTATGGAATGAAATATCTAATTGCTTACTAAAAATTCATCATGTGAAGCATTTTCATGAGTATGAAAATGTACCATAGATTTCGGATGAAATTATATCCCACTTAACATAAGTTGGATTTTTTTGGAATCATCCAATTGCAGTTTTTCCCATCAAAGTTGGATTTGATCTCAGTTTTAGTTGAAAGGTGGTTTTTAGAAACTTATACATTTCACTTGCTATCGAGAGAGTGCACAGTAACTTTGCAAGATGTTGCCATTTTAACTAGTTTATCCACTATTCGATGCCTGTTGTGAGAGCTACTTTTACACGTGCTTAGGAGCCGATGGTTGTAAACTTATTGGGTATTTCTTCTCCAAAAAGTGAATTACATAGAGGATCAATAAAGATGTCTTGACTTCTTTAGTATTTTGCAAATGTTGAGGATCATATACATGATTAAGTCCAATTTCAGGGATTTGCAAGGGCCTTTATTCTTAGATTGATTGGAGGCATCATCTTTTATGATCATTCATTTAGTAGGGTACCCCTCAGGTACCTTCCTCTTCTTACTAACTTCGAATAGTGTGGACAATATAATTGAGATTTTACTACATTGACTTATTTATATCATGAGCTATGCATGGTAACTAATTATAACAAAAAGAAAATTTGTAGGTTCATATTATTTTTGCATCTATGGACATGGAAAAATTCTCATCGATTGTACCAACATCTTTTAATGTTATTGATTTTGATCATCTATATGCATCAAGGTACATATATGTAATTTATCATTTTTCATGAGTTTTCCTATTAGCATAGTAACGTATTCAATTTAATGTTATAGGTGGAGGAGACAATTCTTCAAAGTTGAGGCAAGATATGCAATTTTATAGAAAATCCTTCGAGTGCATGAAACAATCCAATGTAAGTTAATAAAGTTTTGTATATTTATTTTATGTTATGAAAATATATGGTTCATGTTGTTTATTTTGTTAATATATATTGATTGATTGTGTGGGAACTATACAACGATATGGTGAACTTATGGTGAACTTATTAGCTGATGTAAGTAGGGATGGGATTAAATGTTGGAGAGTTGTTGTCCCATTCTATGTTTCCAAAATGTAGAATGGCATAAACCTGATCAGGTAATGGGATAATTTTGTATGGTATAAAATATATTGCAACCTCAATCTCAAGAAGACAATGTCCATGGTGTGACATTCAAAAGAAAGACGGATGACAATTGGTTCTATGGTTATGGTAAATATATTTTCCTATGGAACAATATGGTCCAATTTGTTTGGTCTAGTGAACTACATGATGGTCCTTTAAGCAGTAACTCAAAATATATATGATGGTATATGCAATACACCATAGCCGGATACTTATGAATATGCTATGAAAAGACATGCAATAAGTATCATTATGATTTCCACTTATTCATTGAAGACAGTATGACTTGTTATGACCAACTTGTTTGCACAAACAAAACCTTTGTCATGGTTATGATTTAACTCATCCATTTCATTGTATATACAATGTATTATCATCGGGTATAAGTTTTCAATCCACCATTGAGGGAAGTGAAATATCATTTCCAATTGGACATCATTGTGCTAAGTACATGTGCATAACATGTTCCATGGAGTAAACAAGATCAACAAATTGATAGAAATTAATGCTAATTGCAACACATGCAACAATAACATGTGAACAAAGATATTTTTAATACTTAAAATTTTCCATATCCACAATATTGCTGACCCAAATTGACAGCCACTTATGACCACCTTGTTGTGTTATTGGGTAAAATTACTCTCCAACCTCAAAATGTGATGACTGGATATCATATCTACGAACTTGATGAGAGCAAACATCGTCTTGATTTTTCCTTATGTCATTAACCAACTTAGAACAAAATCTTTGACCATTATTAAACTGAAGAGTTGCTCATGCATCTCGTTGCACAAAGTATTCTACCAATAAACTATACGTGCATTTAACGAGACTTGTTATTGGTAGATTACGTGATTTCTTCAATATTTTATTCACTACTTCAGACAAGTTCTTGGTCATGTGTTTGTATCATCGACCATGGCCATTATATGATAAACTCCATTTTTTTTTAATATACCATCGATCCATCTAGAAACATTTGAGCTATTTTGATGAAATGTTTGAAGTTTTTCATCAAACACATGCTTACATGGTATATAACCTACAATAATCAATTACAAAATGAATAATCTCATGCATTTATATAGAAAATCCAACTTCAATAACATAGATAAGCATTACCTAATTTCAACAATTGTTGTTTCAACTTTTAGTTCTTAAAATGATGGTTAAAATTACTAGCAATGTGTCAGATACAGTAGACATGACATGCATTTGGTGGCTGCTACCTCAAATATGAATTATTCACTACAGATTTGATACTTTGATGCCTATTAGCAATATAGATACCTTATCCTTGAGTCAAGTACTGTCTATATAACACTAAGAACCCACTTCGTACATCCAAGGTCTTGTATTAAACAATAGCAAATGAAATTGGAAGTACAAAATTATTTCCATCTTGTGTAGTAGTAATTAGTAATGTATCTTAATATTTTTCTTATAGAAATGTTATGTCAATTTGAATATTTTGAAGTAGTTGAAAACGTTACAACATTGTTTGAATGCCCAAGACACCATAAAACTTTTCGATAATGGTTTTCAACTTGATGACCAATGATAACTTTAGTCGTTTCAAGTTTGTACAATGAACTAGGTGCAAAATTTATCATGTGGTTTAACCATGTCGGCAACATTGCATGCAATTCATTGTAATCGTGAAAAACACATATAATTGTTTTTTGTTTAGCTTTCCATGCTTTTCTACATGAAACTTTGAATCCATATTGACTTTGAATCTTTTCTTGTACAAGTGATATCGACATAAATGCTTGATTGACCATTCCTAAACACATAAGGATAAAAATATATTTTATACAACAATGAAAAAAATTAATAATTTTACTATAAATCATGTTTGAATGATAAAAGTTAATAAAGATAATGTTAATATTACCTAATATGCAAGAACATATAAAGTTTATGTCTAGTTTGTTATGGTCTTGTGAAAGTGCTATATTCATACAATTATGTTGTTCATTCCATTTTGTAATCATCCACCTTTTTTCTCTTTTAGATAAAATAGCTCTCATTCTTCACAAAGCATCTGTTTCCATGATTAGGGCACTTAATATATAGTAACATTGAGTTCGACTCAATTACAATAAATGTATTATGTACTTTCAATGAATAATGCTTAATTGTCAATTGCACATCATCTTTTCTTTCAAACTGCAACCCAACATAAAGTTTATCCATAATCTTCTAGTTGGATGGAACATCTAAATCGCAATAATTCATTTCTTTATTAGGATGTTGCCCATTAATATATGTACACCGCAAAGATACATTCCAAAATGCATGTTCCTATACACCAATAACATAAATAAAACTTTTGTTAAGTAACATAATAACATGGAAATTTCAAGGTGTTGTTCCTGGTGTCTAGTGAACTAACCGTCATCTTCTTATCGTTGGTTTATAGGTATAGATGAACCATTAGGCCTAACAAATGAAATTGAACTTATCACTTCCAGACTATTTATATTCTCCATCATCAGTCTGACTCATGCTTGTTAGGAATTTCACCTTCATCAATATCATCATCATCATTGCTTTCCATGTATGTGGCAAAAAATAATCTGAATTATCGTCATCTAATAGATTTACACCTTCACTATAAACCTCTTCACAAATATTACATTTCTAAATAATAATCCAAGTTTACATATATTATTCAAAAATTTAGCCAACCAAATTATGATATTTTAAATTAAATTACTTACCACTAGTAGACATGTATTCTTCATTTCTACCATCACGACAACTTAGCTCAGCAACTACTGTTGAACGACCAACCATATCAATCTCAACAAATAATCCAAGCATTGCCATTGATGATTGTTACTCAAATGCATCTATCATGCATTCACATCTTCATCTTTATAAATTTGAAAGCTACTATATTTGTTATTATCTTTGGAAACTAAGAACATACCTATCAAATCTAAAACAAATTGATTTGATGGAAGTTCTAATTTCATGTGAATTTTTTCTTTCAATTGATTTAGACTTATTTTTCACTTAATTTGCCTTGTTTTTTTTACTCCCTTCAAAATTTACTCTTTCATTTCCTTCAAACACTTTACCATTATAATAAAATAAAATGATTATATAATTCATTTTAATATACTTAACTATATAAATATGCTAATACAAAATATTTTAAATATATTAAATTCCAATAAAAATTAAATTTAAAGATTATTAAATTCCATACTTTAACAATAATAATACCTAAAATATCTAGAAAAAAATATACTTAAACCTTAGACATTGCAATATCACTCGTTTTTTTTTATTAACAATACTTGGAAAGGAAAACATTTCAAGCAGTGGATATGGAGCTTTGTTAGTTTCAATATATACACAACTAATGACTCATTTTTAATGGGTGTCACTCTTCTTACAGTAGGGGTTCATAAGGATAGTAGTGTCTTCTCACCATGAGTCACAATTTCATGTGGCACTTAGTGTGAGTAGCACTTCTTCATGTGGTGCCTAATGACTATGAGTACAACTTCGTTTTTTGCATGTGTGTGGCGCCTATTTAGTATAAGCCATTGGTTGTTGTGTCGCTTACTCATTGTGAGTCACAGGTCATGTATGACTTTTGCATACATGTGAGGTCTTCTGGAAATGAGTCACACATATAGCATTATTCTAGAATAAGTAACACTCATTGTTGTGGCGCCTACTCCGCCTACTCATTGTGAGTCATAGATCATGTATGATTTTGGCATGTATGTGACGGCTCTGGGAAATGAGTCACACATGTGACACCTTTTCAGGAGAATAACATTCCTTGTTATGACATTCCTTCGTTATGAGTCACAATGTTTAGTGCAGTCCTACTTTGAGTAGCATACGACACTTTCCTACCTTTTTCCAAAAAAAAATATTATTTTTAGGATAGACTACTCATTACTTTTTAAACAACAATTTTAAGATAATATTAATTTATAATAAACTTTAATGAAGTATTTGGTAATATTTTTTAATTTTTAAAAAATATTTATATTATTTTCTTTATGTTTGTTTATATATATTGTAAAAAACATTTTTAAATGTTAGATTTCAAGAAATATTTTTTTTAACTTCATCCACTTGTTTTTTTTGACACTTTAATAATTTTGTTTTGTTAAAAATTTTATTATTATTTCATAAAATTAGTAATTATTATTTTTTATCTGTGTTTACTAAATATTAAGTTTTTTTTATTCAAAATAGCCATATTTTTTCATAAATCTGATTACCAATCATTTACTAAATGTTTATTTTCAACTATACTTAGTATAGCATAGGAGAAAAAAAACTGATAAATGAATATTAAATAAATAAGAAATTATTTAACATGAAATGAAGGATATAATAATAAATAAAATAATAATATTTATAAAATTTTAAATGATTATAATTATTTATTTAAGTATCTGTGCATATGTCAAAGTAAAAAATAAGAAAGAAATTATATTTTTCTGAAACATTTTTATGAAAATAAATAAGAATCCAACATTTTTATAATTTTTTTATCATGTTTATTATAATATTTTAAAAATATTTATTATATTTAACAAAAAAATTTCATCATGTTTATTATAACATTTTTATAATATTTTAAAAATATTTATTATATTTAATAAAAATTATAAATCTTAGAAAATATAATTTATTAAAAATATAATTTTTGAAAATAAAAGAAATTTTTTATATATTAAATGGCTCCTAAAAAATAAAATACAATAATTTTTTTAAAAAACTTCTTTTAAAGTAGTATATGATAAATAATAACATAACAATATAAAGTAATAGTAACAATACTATAAAAATAATGTGAAAGAAAGTTACACTTTATTTGTCTTTGATGTTTAGTTAGGTTTGATTTAGTTTTTTTTTTTTTTAAATCATTCAAACCTATTTAAATTAAATATAAAAGTATTACGTTATTTAATTTGGTTCTATTTATATGTAATATTATAACTAAACTAATTTTTTATTATTTAATTTTGATTAATTTAATGAGATTTTATTGTTTATTTATTTTTTATGTAATTTTTAGTTTAGATTGAAGATGAGTGATGAGTAAATTGATGAGATTGAATTTAAATGACTTTACTACGAGATCAAATAGAAAAAATGTTAATTAAATGAGTAAAAAAAATTAAATTAATTAGAAAAAATAAAAATAAATATAAACACAAGATAAGATAAAAAATAATTTATATATAAAAATATAATTAAAATATTTATTTAATTTGATTTAGTTTAATTTTATCAATAGAAACGAAAAATATACCATAATAAAAATGGAAGTTTTATTTCTAATTTTTTGATTTAATTAATTTTTATTTTTTAATAAATTTGATAGTTTCAAGATAGTTTGATTGGATTTTGAATACTCTTATATTTCAGACAATTATTATTATTATTATTTTTATTATTAAGGCGATATTCCTTTTGGTATTTTTCTTGCATAAAAAAATGAGGTGATATACTTGTTGAATGTTCTGGTCCTGTTAGGGCATTTGGCGCGGGATGCAATCGAAACTGGGGACCTTAAATCACCAATTTCTCGTCTTTCCAATCCCATCCAATTCATTGTCCTTCAATTTCAATTAAGGTTCCTTCCTCTTCTTATTTTCGTTTTTTCTTTGCCACAATCTCCTAAATTATGCTATTAGGGTTTCGTAAGCACCCATAATTCAATTGTTTTGGGTCCGATTATAGGATCAGTGATTTCTTCTTTTTAGATGAACGATGGTGATTAGATTCTATTTTGATATTGAATTCCGAAATTTGTTATTTGATTGCAAAGTGTTTTGCATGGTTCTGTTAATTCACGTTAATAATGGAATTGTGAGTTTTCTTTGCATGCTCTCGCTCAGCTTACTCCATGGAATTTCTGGTTTTTCTGCTGTGTGTAACCTCGTAAATACACCCTTGTTCAATAATTAAAGAAGGATTTGTGGGAGGAATTGGATGTGGTTAAAAGCTCTGAAGTTGTAACTATAATTATCTATTTTCCTTGAAATGTACGATGTGTGGCGTCAATGGAATGGAAATAGTATATGAAGATTTTTTGCAGCACAAGGGGCATGATTCATTCAATTATTGGATTGTGGGTGATCTTCAAAAATCAAAACAAGCCCAAAGTTAAAGTTTTAATAGAAGATTAAAAATTCATAACTACTGTATGTATCTTGAGTCAATAATTTTTAAAATTCAATATTTCATGGGAAATAATTTAAAGTAATAATAAGAGCTTCTAATGTCTTATGACTGCAAAACTTGTGATCATGTATTTAAAGGTGAATTCAATATTTGTGTCATCAGCTCTTGCTTGCCAGCTGAGAGAGAGAGTCTGTGCTACCCGTGATGGGTGCTCCTAAGCAGAAATGGACAGCAGAAGAAGAAGCAGCACTTAAGGCTGGAGTTGTTAAACATGGTGTTGGTAAATGGCGAACAATACTTAAGGATCCAGAGTTCAGTGGTGTCTTATACCTGCGATCAAACGTCGATCTCAAGGTTTGGTTATTTTGATAGTTGTGTTCGTTGATGTTTTATTATGCTGAAGTTCATTCTTTCATTTTCCTTATAGTGTAATGAATTAGTGACAGGCCATCTTTATTACTTTGCATATTGACTTTTTTGTGTGGTTCTGATATGGGGTACTGATAGGATAAATGGAGAAATCTGAGTGTGATGGCAAATGGATGGAGCTCCAGGGAAAAATCTAGGTTAGCAGTTAGAAGGGTACATCAGGCCCCAAAACAGGATGAGAACTCTATGTCTATCACTCCTGCTGCTCCAAGTGATGAAGAAATAGTTGATGTTAAGCCCCTTCAAGTTTCTAGAGATATGGTGCAGATTCCAGGTCCAAAGAGGTCTATTGTAAGGTTGGATTCGTTAGCTTTGTTTTGATATGGTAATTTATTTTAGTATAATATCTACCTGGTTTGCAGAAAAAGTGGTGCTTTAGTATTGCTATCTGCAATTGTTTTCCTATAAGGATTTCTTTTGACTACCAAGTGTTTAAGGTTTTTGATCTAATTTCTGGGATGCTTGTCTGATTCTGTTTTCCTATGGTGTGTTGCATGCATCCTAAAAGCTTTCATTTCTTTGAAATTTTGTTTATGCCTTTTTTTTTTTTTCTGGTGTAATTGTTTTATGTATATGATGACAGTTATGTGTTACCCTGTTTACATTATACAGATTGGATAACCTTATAATGGAAGCAATCACTAGCTTGAAGGAGCCTGGTGGTTCTAATAAGACAACTATTGCAACTTTCATTGAGGTATAATCTGAGTTTTAAGCCTAATTTTCTTTGTTCTGCTTTCAATTTGCTAAGTTCTTTGGTTGGCATGCTGGTATCCTAACTTTATGATTCTAGATGAGCCCTATTTTGAAGCATAAAATTTCTTGATTAATGTGGTCTAAATGGTCACGAAGTTTTTTGTGCAGTTCCATTATTACCTATTCAAGATTCTATACAATTTCCCTGCAATCTCCCATATTACTGTCTTTATTTTTGTTTGATAATTTGTCCTGTTTTTCAAACTAAAGCTCCATATTGTCTCAAAATTTGCCTCCAATCTTGATGTAAGACAGTCTAAGATTACTCCTCTTGGCTGGGTACTTGCTTGATAAACCTAGAATACTCCTCTAGGCTGAGTACTGCTCTAACTAAAAATCCAGATACTTCTTGAATGAAGGAAATTCATTATGATATAATAAGCAAAGCATCTAAAATGTCTACACTGAAGGTCTATTAATAGACCCAATGAACCCAGCACCCTAATAACTATCCCAAGCTTGAATTATTTAATACAAAATAGTGTGTTAAAAAAATTAATCCAAAATAGAGTGGAAACCCCAAAATAACAAATAACAAGAAATAACCCCAAATTGAAAATCCTAACTGTGAAGTTAAAACCCACTAAATAGTCCAATCTACATTATTCTCCCTAGTTGAAAAGAAAAGGGCATTCCTTTGGAGAGTAGAAGAACAAAAATGATTCAATAGGTAGAATCTAGCAAATGAAAATCATCCAGTAGGTTCAATAGAGCATATGAAGCGGGACAATTCTTCCACTCTGCAAAGTGGTGGCAAAAAGGAAGGAATAGCAGATACACTCATCATCCAAGACAATCTTTACTCATCTAACAATTGAGGAACATGAGGAACTCTAGGATTTTGAGATGATTGCAGATTTGCAAAATCAGCTTTGGATAACATGGGAGGTTGAAATGTGCCTTGAAGGGTATTAGATCTTACACATGGAAAATAAAATTAATAATGATATCATAATTAGGGAATTCAAGTAAATATGCATTAGAGTGACACAAATTTAGGTAGTCTTTTAAAAACTAGACCAATCATTGAACTAGTCAAGTTACTGGTTGACAGTTTGTTGGTTTGGTCACGGTTGAACCAGGTTCAAATTGGCAATATGTATATATTATACACTAGCTCAAAATCATAAAAGAAAAATCCAGTTAGGTAATTTTAAATTAGTATAAATGACCATAGTATGCATTGTGTAAGATAAATCAATAATATAAATAATTGAACATCTTACATGGCACTTTGTGACTTGACATTGGGCCCTTATTTGATTAAAACAATATTTTGGTTGAACAAAAAAAGTTAAAAACAATAAGACATTGAAACAACCAATAACCAATTGAAACTGGTTCTTCATCGTTGGTTTTTGGACTAGTTCTTGCCAGTTTTGAAATTAGTTGGTTTTTTGGGTTAAACAGATTGGACTCCTAATTGGTTCATTGGTTTTCTGTTGAACTAGTCTGGTCTGGTCTAGTTTTTTAAACAATGGATTTAGCTAAAATATATAAAGGCCCAAAGCTCTAGAATGTAATTTGTTGTACAACTGTGTAGAGTGAAGGTTTGGATGATTGATTACCTTAACATAATCATCCACATTGAAACTTTATCCCCACAATGAGCATTAGCAATAAATCTATACTTATTACTACCAAAAGGTATTTACTTCTAAGATTATTATGTGAACCAGGAACATAGTCATCAAAAGTTTGCAGGTTTCATATTCTTAAATGAATTAGCACTAGTTTATTAATGTCCTCAAATTCCTTATCAGGTTGAATATCCCTACTAAAATTGTCTGGGTTATCTAACTCATGGCAGGGCCCTATAGCAGAAGAGTCAGGGAAATCAAATTTAACTATCAGGACAATAACTAACATCATATCTATTTTCAGATTTTTTTTCTAGTTCAAATTGTACGTATGCGTTTGGATCTTTGGAAGGAGGTTGACTATCCAGATTTCTTGGTGGGATGTGATGTAAAGCAACGATAGCATGATGAAGGCAACTCGAAAGTAGTAAAAGGTGCCTTACCAGGATTGCTGGACCTTGGGGCAGACACAAAATAAGAAGGGATACTAATAGTGGGTTGAGGTAGATCTCTTGACCGGGAAAAAGGGGTGGGGGTGGGGGATAATGCCTCTGAACAGACATCCAAGCAAATTGCTATGTTAGCTTTATGAAATGCCTCATGAAGGGTGGTAGGGAAAGGAAGGGATATAAGTTGCAGATTTCTCTTGATACCATAGACTCTTCCTCAATGTCTCACCTTAGTATTAAGCTCTCAAAACTAGCCATGTAGTCAAGCACTAGATAACTATCCAAGATTCTACCATTGATCCATGAGATGGTTCCTATGGTTGATCAGGTAGTATTTATCCTACAATTTGTCTTATCACACCTTGGCAATCTATATGTGCTTACCCTCTTTGACACTAATCTTCTTTCAAGTTTCAACAATAAGCCAATACAATCTAGCTGAATACTAAACCTTATATGGATCGAAACAACATATTAGGACAAAATAGACCCAAATAGGCTTCAATTTGATGAAGCCAAGCTAGGGAAACATCATGATTTAAGTAATCATCAGTGGCTGGGATCTGTAACATGACTTTCTTAAGGGCACCTAAATATTGTCATTATGTTTATTATTGTGATGACAATCTTACCCTGTCAGTTATTAAACTTGTCCTGTTTTAGCCAAACATAACCCAAATTTTCATTTAGTCAATTTCTGAACCATATAAAGTCTCTCCCTTGCTTTGCCTATTGTGATTCTTGTCTGCATTGATTTGATGCCTAATAAGATGATGGACTTTGGCAAACCGGGCCTGTGATGTGGCTTGGCTGTTTGATAATTCATTGAAATTGTATGCACTAACAAATTAGGTAACAGAATGGGAAACTTTTTCTCTGAAGTCTAATAAATTATTAATGTCAGTTTGGAAGCTTTGAATGATCATTTAATGAAAAGAGGTTAAAACTGAAAAAAAAAATAGCAAACAAAATACAAACCTAGCAGAGATAATGATTTACTATCCTAAATGAAATATGAACTCAAAGGTAATAATATGAAGCTATGAAATAGTGACAAGAAAAGTGAATAAACTAGGCAACACAAAAAGGTAGAGCTAATAAGAAAGGATAATGTTTTTTTGTTCTCTTTTTGCTAAGGTAAAGTAATGAAAACTCAAATGAGGAAGGTAATTGTCATGAGCCAACTATCGCAAAAGCTCAAGTTGTCAGGTGAAGACCCATGAATGGTTTTATTATTTTATATTATATTTCTAATAGTAATAAATAAGCTAAAAGGGAAAGATAAGTGTAATGTCACTCAAAAATTACTCAATCATCAGTTTCAAAGCTAGAAAAAAAAACATTGGAAGAGTTTGAGGCCAAAATGAGATGGAAAACCTAAAAGCTAGAGGAAAATTGTGAAATCAAGACCATTACTATGCTCAAGAGGCCCAAAATCTCTGGGAAGGAAGTGCAGGTCAAAATCAAATATCATCAATGACCAAGGTCAACGCTGATAATGATGTCCAGAAGTATGAGAAGCTGTGTTGGATGATGTGTCAAGAACTATTCCAACAAGTTTCTGGCAACATGCTGCCTTGAGGGACATTTGAATTGACAGATCTTGAAATCTTGAGTACATGATGGCCTAAAAACATAAAAATCCATGAGAATTGGGCAGAATATGAAATCCAAGAAGTTGATGGAGCATGTTGGTAGCATTGAAATATGGCTTCGAATACGAAATTTGATTGATGTAGGACAATTCAAGAGCAATTTTCTTGTCTGGTATTGCACTGATAAACATAAGTATTTCTCTAAGGCAGAGAGCTACTTTGACTAAAAAATCAGACATTCTCTATATGAAGGAAATTCAATATCATATAATAATAAAGGTATGTCAGTTGTTATTTGTTATTTAGGGATTTTATTATATTTTTTATTATCTTATTCCAGAGTAGAATAGGAATAGTTTATTGGGGTGTTTTGCTTTGGTGGACCTACAATAATAACACAAACCTTATCCCACTAGGTGAAGTTGGCTACATGAATCACACTTCGTCTTTGGGTTTGGTAAAAAACCAAGTTGGGTCTATAAATAGAAAATCCTAAATAGTTCAATTGAAAACCCTATTTGGATAGTTAAAAAAATTAAGATAATAAAAATGTGCCTTGTGGAAGCACATAAGGCCTTTAACTAAAAAGAAAAGCTGTTTTGGTCTTTCGGACTATTCTATGATCTTTCAGTGGCTGGATGATTCCCATGCCCCCCTCTGAACATGAATATACTTCATATGATAGTAATGTGCGCTGTTCTAACTTTCAAATAACCAGATTTTTCATGGTTAAGGAGTGACATTATATCTGCTTGTTACTGTTGAATTGAAGTTTATAGTATTCCATTAAGAAAACCTTAAATTTGTTTTCCCAAAGATGAAAATGTCATTGAGTAGGTCCTCCAAAGATTTGAGTTACCAAATTAGTCCTTCAAAGATTTAAATCTTTACTATATTAGCCTTCCAAAGTTTTTGCTCCAAATTAATCTTTTTGCCACTTTAGTCCTCCATAAGAATTAATTTGGTTAAATTTTAAATTTTTTTCTTCAAAGATTTAATTTATCACCAAGTTAAACTTTTAAAAATTCATTTTCTTTCACGACTTTAATCATTTTAAAGGGCTAATCCAATGACATTTTAGATCTTTGAAGGACTACTTTGATGACTAAATAAATCTTTGAATGATTAATTTGATGGCAGATCTTTGAAGACCGAAAGAGGTAATCATTTAAATTTTTGAGGGGCTGATTTGGTAGCCCAAATCTTTGAAGACCTGCTTGGTAACACTTTCATTTTTGGAGGATCAATTTAACATTTTTCTCTATTCCATATGTTATGTTGTTTCTATATTCAGTTTCAGTTGAATTTTTTTTTTGAAATCTGTAGGACCAATATTGGGCACCACCAGACTTCAAAAGGTTGTTGTCTGCGAAATTAAAGTTTTTGACAGCAAGTGGAAAACTGATCAAGGTATATTTCTGCCACAAATTTTGGCTTAATGCCTTTGATTTTCTTCACCTCTCTAAATATTACAAACTCATTTGCAGCTAGTAATGACCAATTACTTCTAACTCCTAATTTGTACAACTTAAATTAATATATACAATTAATAGGCTGATTCTATTCCTAACTGATACAACATATAATAGGAAAGAATAATAATAATGGATTGCCTGACTAACAGTTTATGGTGTCACATCTCCTATCCCTCTGATGCAAACATATGATAAAAGTTGTCAGGAATGCATTTTCTTTTGCTTTTGACGAATTATCTCAAGAGGTTGGTACAAGATGAGAGTCTGGTTCTGGCTTGATGCCAGAGCAAGTTGGCTGCATGTGAGAAATAGAAGTTGCATGTATAGTGGACTGCACTCTCCCCTCTTGCCCACCTGACTATTAGGAATGAGGTTTCCTCTAAATTGAAGAGGATCGAACCCAGTTTGTTCATTTACCAGTGTGGATGGACCACTCTTTACGCCTTATCAGTTATATAGGAGCATGAGTATTGAACAAAAGTGAATAATGAAACTGTCTTCATGAGTAGAGGTTATCCCCTCTTTACATCCTGGCTTTTAGGAGTGAACTCTCCTAAATACATCAATTCTACTTATAGATTTACTGTTTCATGGACAAATAATGAAACATTTACTCTAAGCTGTATTTGATTAGACATACTATGTATTTACTAATTGTAAGATCAATGTAGTGTGAGGAGTGGAAGTTGGGCCTACTTTGAAGTGAGTGATGACTCAATGAAGAATGCCAGGACAAGAGAATTAGGGGTAATGGCTTAAAGGAATAAGGTAAATGTTGGTGAAACAATTGAAAATAATGGCTTTTGACAAGTTAAAATGGTGGGAAGCAATTGTTATCAACTTGCTATTAAGGATTCATAATTTCATATATCTATTTGAAATCAATTGCTGTTGCTGGTATTGCTCACCTTTTGTTTTATTCAATGTTGATTACATATAGAATTATAGATGCTGGTTGTGGATAATTAATTGATCAGGATTATGGTAGACAACTTTGCATTGTTTGACTGAACTCATGTAGATTTGCACAAAATTTGCGTTAGGTATGACTTAGAAACAATTTTTTTAGTATAATTTTCAGGAATCCATAGTTTGGCTTGATTTAGTTTTATTATATGTTTTGTTTTATGCGAGCTTGACAATTATTCTCGATGCTGTTCTCATTTTGTGACAGTTTAATATAGTTGTTTCTAGTAGAGATCTTACTGTTCAGTTGACTTTGACTTTTTAGGTAAAGCGCAGGTATAGAATTGCACCTACTCCAGCATATTCTGACAGAAGAAGAAACTCATCCATGCTATTTTTGGATGGGAGGCAGAAAGCCTCTATGAAAGTTGACAAGGATGAGACCAGCATCCTTACCAAGTCTCAGATAGATTTAGAATTAGCAAAGATAAGGTCCATGACTGCACAAGAGGCAAATGCATTTGCCGCTCGAGCAGTTGCTGAAGCAGAAGCCGCCATAGCAGAAGCAGAAGAGGCAGCAAAGGAGGCAGAGGCAGCAGAAGCTGATGCCGAGGCAGCACTAGCTTATGCAGAAGCTACAAAATCAGTGAAAGGGAGAAACCCCCCAAAGATGGTAAAACTCTTTGACCCCTTTTTTGGTTTGTGATACTATAATACATCTGGGAGACACGAATAAAATTCTTTTGTATGCAACTTAGAAACAACAGAATAAGGGGTTTATCTTTAAACATGCTTAGGAAATGTGAATTTTATTTGATTTTCTTCTCTTTTTTTCCCATATAACCTTGTCATGAGGGCAAGGAGCACAGCTGTTTCTCATAATGATCAGACATGTGAGTTGGTTATGGAGGGTTTTATCATTTTGGAGACATTCCATTTTCCTGGTATATCTGTCAAGTAAATAAATGCAGTGTTTTAATCTTTTTGCATATTTAAATGTCTAGATCCATGCCTAATGGAAATCTGAAGAATTGGACATGAGGAGCGATGAACCGTGGTGTTGAGTAGGACAGACAGCCGCATACATATTTATCATAGACCAGCATCGTCAATATTACATATATCATAATATTGGAGGCTCTTCTAGTGACTATGCAGGTTTCACCTTTATTAGGAGATTATTTTGATTTTTTCGATCTTGAAATATCCTTGTAGATAGAAACATTGTTTAAATCTTTCTTGTAATTTCTTTAGAGCTGTTATTTCCTTAGCTCCCTGTTCATGTACCATTTGTAGAAAGTAGATATTTAGATGAATGGGAATCCGTTCAAATTTCTTCAGAAACTTACTGCTTTATCGGTTCATCCTTTCACATATGTTACAAAAGCATTTTAAAGTGTAATAAAGGCTCTGCATATTGTTGTAAGTGTTGTGTGGTGCGTTGGTATCAGGTTCCCTTTCATTTCTTTCCGAGATTAAGTAAAAAGCTAATATTGTATGAATTCTTTATTACTTTGTTGTTCAAGTTAATTGCGTGAAAGCAACTCCCCTGTTCAGGGGGCTGTGGTGTTGACACACCCCATTCGCAAATTCCCATGTTCGATTGTAGATACACCCTTTGTGTTAAAACAGGTGAAAATGTTTTTTATAATTGTTTTGTTAATGTCAATATCAATATCGGCCTCAGGTTTGAATACTAAAAATTATTCGGCATATTGCCTTTAAAACTGAAGCTGTTGTATGTTTAATTATCATGATCATCTTGATGTGTTTGTATGAAGTAGAGATTTTCCTTATTTTGCATGTTTTAATGTACAATAAGGTTAATTGAGGCGAACATATAAATTATATTTAAAAATTTTAAATAATTTTTATGAAAATATAAAATAAACGGGGAAAGGAGGCAAAATATAAATGATCAATGGTGGTTGGCAGAGGAATATTTTCCTCATTTGGGGAAAGGTGATGAGAGTGTATAACGTTGGTAACCCGGACGAGCTTAAGATGAATGATAACAGGAGTTAGTGTGGCCATGCATGAAAGAAACACAAGTCGCTGGATAGGAAATGGAGCTTCCTGCACATCTGGGGAGTCTGGAAGGAAATACGGAGACTGGTGTTACATTATTAGATTGAATAAAATTTTGAATTTTATTTTTAAAAATGATCCAGTTCAGACCGAATTTTTATGTGTATGTAATTTTATTTATAGAATTATATTTTTACTCATATTTATATGATCATATATTTATAAAAGTTATAATATTTTTTCTTGATTTTATTCTCAAAATTGTATCTTACTATTTATTGTGTTTTTAGTTTGTTATTAATTTAGAGTGTTTTTTGTGTGTCGTGTTTTTCTTTATTATATAAGTTTTGCATTGAATATAAAATAAGTTTTAATTTAAAAATATAGAAAAATAAATAAATAAAATTTATTTACCGTCTAATTAAATTAAAAATAAAGATAAACATTGAATCATCCAATCAAAATCAAACTATTTTTAATCAGATTAGATAAGATATAATGTATTCAATTTATATATCCAAATCAAAGAATACTTTTATAATTTGAATCGGATAATTTTGTACCTAAAACTTGATGTGAACTAAAATGGAAATAGTTTGGAATAAAGCTTTACACTTTTCAACAACACTAATTTGAGTCCTCTTTTAGTAATCGTGTCTGATACCTAACAAGATTTCTAAAAGTGAATCAGCTGTTAAATTGGTGAAGGTATTAATTAGTTTACTATTTTTTAGTTTGACTTGATTGAATTGGAATTGAATCAATAATAATGAATATATACTTTAATATTATATAATATATTAAATAATAAATCAATATAAAATTTATAAAAAAATTAAGTAACTTTTTAAACCTGACAGATTTATAAATTGGTGTTCTATTATGATTTTTTTTACTTTGCTTGTTCATCGTTTAAAAATTTTAAATAAATCTTTTAATTTTTAAAAAATTCTTTTCCAACAATCATTTAAGTTTGTTAATTTAATTTTTTTTATTTTACTAAAAAAACTCTTAATAAAAAAAAATCCTCCCCCTTCTTCCACTGTCAGCAACCCCTTTTCCTTCTCCCTTTCCTTCTCCTCCTTTACATTTATTGTTGGTTCTTGTGGGCTGATGGATAATTGGAAACCCATAGTGCACAAAAGATTATACCAATCTAGGTGATTTACCAAAAAAATAAATAAATACCATTCTTGATTTGAAAATTAATTGTAAATTATTAGTTTATAACATACTTATTAGCGAGGATGGAAAAAGTCTTGAAGTGCTCCTAAAATGTTCTTCTAATGGACAACTTGTTAAGCGCCTTTTATGTACTAAACCCATGTCATTCCAAGTTGGTTAATAATATTTCACTATCTAAAGTGCTAATATACCTGCTTTTATATATGTAAAGTGTTTATCAAACTCATGCTTATAATGGGTTGAATGCACCCATTTTTTTGTAAGTAGCATAATAATAGATGGAACAAAAATTGTCAAAATTTCAATTTATTCATCCAGATGGATAAATCACTAGCAGAGCTAGTGATTAAAGTATGATACATAAGATAATTTTCATTATCTATCGGGATCTTTAGTCTTATTTGAAGAAAATATATTAAGAAAAGCCATTGTCATAGGCTTTTGTTTTGTCATCTTAGAATTTTTTCTTTACTTAACTTTTTTGATTCTTGCCATGCAATTATCCATGGGTCTTGTATGCGGTAAAAATCTTAAAGGGGCATCTGGATTAAGCTGTTCAAGCCTGCAACAACAAGATATAACATGAATGTTTGTCAATGAAATGCTTCATTGTTAGAAGTTAGAACCAATACTCTTTTTCTTTCTATAAAAAATAATAATACTAATTCAAGAAATTTTTGAGATAGATAAAAATATCATAATGGATTCTTGTGAACTACATTTTAAAAGTGATAACTTAAACTTTTAAGTTGAGAAAGTGTTCATTCTTTTTTAATGAAATTTTTAAATATTTTTATGTAATTTTGTATATTTGTAATTATATATATAAATATAATCAATTTACTACGGAAGTGTAAAACAATATAATACTAAGTTTAATATAATTTTCATATTTCAAAATTTGAGTAATAAAATTAATAGTTCTATTTTATCAACAAAGTTTTTAAGAAATTTTACTAGAAATCATTTTTTTATAGTTATAAGATGCATAAATAAGTTATAAAAGGTTCCTAATTTAAAGTTTGATCTATAAAAAAAAAATTGCATTGACATAGATGTAGGTTCAATCACTTATTGTATGAAAATAAAATGTCATTAAACTTAATCAAAGAAAGAATGTTTACTCGTAATTCAGAAGAAAATAATGAAGGAAAACTGAGATTTCTAGCTTGGCAAGATCATTTCCAGGACACAATCTAGTTCCTGCTCCAAATGGAAGGAATTCTCCGGCCTTGTGTACCTCCTATTAAGATCATCAACCATTTGTCAAAATGGATTATAAAACTCCTATTAAGTTTAAAACACAAAATCTTCTATTTTTTCAATAAATGTGTCAAAATTAAATGTACAAAACTTACATCCCATCTATCAGGATTGAACTCTTTTGGATTAGGATATATTTCAGGGTCATGGTGAACAGACCTAAACCATGTTAGAACTTTCCAACCTTTGGGAATTAGGTAACCTGATACATTAAAATGTAGTTAGTACTTTATGCTATATACAAAATATCATACTTTACATGTTTTACATCTACACATCATGCCCCTTCATGGTGTTGAAGATTTTAAATTGTGTTTCGAAAATTCAAGCTTCGTATCTTTGCTGTGAAACAACAATCATATGTACAAGTCACCATTATGATCAAAGCATAGTACCAAAAATATGCTTCCAAAACATAGTTTGCATTTTGAAGGAATGAAGAAGGATCCATGATAGATCATTCCACTTATATTCTAATAACCATCAATCATGGTCAAAGTTATTAAACCGATGTATTGAATCCTTCATGCATCTTATTAGTAGATTATTCTAATATTGATTGGAGAGATATATTATTTGAACATGGACTAACCATTGATATTAACATCAGATTTTGCTTCTCGAAAGACCATGAGTGAGAATGTAACTATACGCAGTGTTTCATCAATCACCTGTGCAATGTAAGGGATTCAAAAATAGATATTATCACAAGATAATTAATTATAATTTGAAAGTAACATTAAATCAACAATATCTACCTTGGAAAGGTATTCCATCTTCCGAACTTCCTCAAGTATCAACCCTTTTTGTGTTGGAGG
This sequence comes from Canavalia gladiata, assembly GCA_037954105.1. Classification (NCBI taxonomy): domain Eukaryota; kingdom Viridiplantae; phylum Streptophyta; class Magnoliopsida; order Fabales; family Fabaceae; genus Canavalia; species Canavalia gladiata. Next base: position 36,534,799 of record CM075662.1, on the reverse strand, counting down.
TCTTTTCCTTACTATTTCTTCTTGTTCTTGCTATTTAAGGAGATAAACAACATTAGGAAGTAAAGTTGAAGTTTTTGGATAAGGGAAGGATATACGGAAACCTAATCAATGTGAATTTGCAAATACACATGTTTATTGATCATTAAAAAATGCAAATTCAGATGGACTAATGATAATTAATTAATTTGAAAATAGTTGATACCTTAGCCTTCTTGAAATATTCTGGATGCCTTTGGAGGTAATAGGTTGCCCACATGGTAGTATGTCCTGAGGATTCATGACCTGCATTCAAGTACATCAACATGATATCCATGATGTCCTCATCACCTAATTTCCTTCCATTCTCATCTTCAGCAGCTATCAGAGCATCTATCATATCTTTGGCCTTTTTGTTTGGCAATTTTCCCCTCTTTTCATTTCTTCGCTTATCCACAATAGATTGAAACACATCCAATAGATTCTTCCTGGCCTAAATTAAAAAAATTAAACCATAAAACACTACACTTAAAAAGAAGAGCTTCAAGATTTTCACAAGTACTAAGTAAAGAGACTTCAACTTTATTTGGAGAACATACTAAAGAATATGAGAACGTAATAGCTTTGATTAAATATATAGTTTTAAATATATATACCCAAAGAAAAATGATTAAGATGGTGATGAAAAGTTACCTTCAATGCTGTATGGAATGCGAATCCAGGAATGTTAATTCTCATGGCTCTAACTCCTAAATTAAGTTTTGTGTATTCCTTTTCCAATGCCTCCATAACAGATTGATCTTCTCCACCAAGGAAGATATGCATGATGATTGTGAAAGTAAGCTTCCGCATTTGAGTTAAAAACTCAATCTCTCCCATGGTGGTCCATTTCTCTAATGAGGTTATCACAACTTGTTCAATATATCTTATATAAACGGATAATGCTTCATAGCCATTGATTGAAGAAGAAGTTAAACGTCTAAGGCGTCTATGTTCTTCATAAGAAATTGAAATGAATGACTTTTCTCCCATAAGCTCAATTGTGGATTGAGGCCAACCAAGAGTGAATTTATCATCATCTGTCAAAACTCTCTTGCATGCTTCAGGTGTTGTTACAATAACACTTGGATTTCCAAACATCAACACCTTATATATGCCGGTCTTTCCGTACCTATATTAATTGTTTATAACATTAATGCGTTAGTGCATCTTCTAGGAATCATCAGAATTCAAACTTCATAATTTCTCAACTTATTTTTATTTTATAATCTAAGGGTGGAGACGAGCGTTGGTATTTTTCAAGATTAAATCTTGCATTTAAGTTTTTGTTCTTGTTAACTATGTCACTTAAGCTATGCAAGGAGGACCAAAAATTACTACAATTATGTTACACATGTTGAATCATCCTAATTAAGAGGGAAATACGAGGTTTGCAATAAAAAGGATTTAATATGATGAGATGTTGTCATGAATATATTGAGATCAAAATTGTGTAAACCTACAAAAGGATGTTGTTGAGTAAAATATAGAATGAATAGAAGGTAGGTAGAAAACTATATTGCTGAAAAGATGAATAGAAGGTGGTGATTACTTAGAGATAATAGAGTTCATGAAAGAATCAGGATCATTGGTCTTGAAAGCTTGAAGGAAGTGCCACATGTTGCCTATTATGGGCCAACCCATGTCACCAGGGGGCAAAAAGTACTGCTTCCCTCCCAATTTAACTTCATAGAGCAACCAATTTACATTCTTCAGAAGGAATCTTAGGACCAAGAGAGCACCAGCAACATACAGTACCAACATGGTACCTGTCTCCATTCTTTGTCACTTGAACTTCAGGTCACAGTTGATACCACAATCACTATCTCACACTAAATTTTGGTGCTCAACTTGAACAAACTACTGACTCTATTTGTGTGTATTTATATGCAAAATTCATTTAGAAATAAGAGAAAAAGATTATAGAAAGGAGATTACGTTTTTCGAAGGGTTAAAACGAATTGTGAAAACTTTGGGTGATAAAGTACATGTTTTGTTTTCTTGTTTAGTCGTTGATGAAGATGAGACTTTCAGGTTCAATTCTAAAATGTATACATTAAATTGATTGAATTTAATATATTTTTTAAAAACTGTCTCGTTAAATTCGTTGAAATTAATGTTTTTTTTTAAATTATCTCATTAAATTGATTGAATTTAATGTTGTACAAAATATATTATTAAATTAGCGTATAATTTTTTTTGAAAGTGAATCTTCTTTATTATGAGCGGTTTGCCATATACTGTTAAAGAATTAAAAATTAAAAAATTAAAATTTATTTTGTAATATATTAAAAATCATTTAAGAAGCTACATTAACAAAAATATTTAATAAAAATATTCATTCTTTTTAATCATTAGTTGTTACTTTTAATATTTAATTTAGCATTTTTTTTCTTCTAATAACAATGTAATGATTTTTCAAAATTTTATGTTCAACTATTGTAATCTTAAACCATTTATCACTGATAATCCTAATGAGTTAGCAATGTAATAATTTTGATATAAATATTGTGATAAAAATAATTTTTCTATAAATAATTTTTTTTATAGAAAGTATTGTTATCCAAGATATAATTAATTACTATATGTGAACATCTCTCAACAAATTCAAATCAAGGTTTGTCATTTTGTGAGGAACTAAATTCATCTCTAAATGTAAGCTTTTCTAGTCATATTATTATATATCTAATTTTGGCTATATATTGCAAAATTAATTGAGAAGCTAGCTAATGATATGTTTGGATGAAAAATAAAAAATAAAAAATTTGTAAGATGGACAAAATTAATTTAGAAGCTAGCTAATGATATGTTTAGATGAAAGAATAAAGAATAAAAAATTAGTAAGATAGACAAATAGATGGAAAGAATTTTTTTTTATTTGAATCAATTTATTTTATAGAAAGGAAAAATATTAATTTTTAAATCCCACATAATTGTAATCCTCCACATAAGGAGAGAATTGAAGGGAGGAAGTATTTTTTTAAAAAAAAATTATTGTTTAATTAATTATTATTTTTTAAAATAAATAATAAAAAATTTATAAAATTAATAAAATAATAAAAAATTATAATTTTTAAGTTTAAATTAAATTTTATATTATCAATATATATTTTTTACTTTCTTTTCTACCTATAAAAGAAAAAAAAATTGTCTTATTTTTATTTTTTATCCAAATAATTTATAAAAATTAAAAATTTAATTAGAAGGTGAAATATAAAAGTTTAAAATAATAAACTAACAATAAAATTAAAAATATAATAAAATAATTTATTAAACTAATAATGAATATAAAATGATAAATAAAATATTTTTAATTAAATATAATTTTATGTTGAACTTGAGCATGTACTTATTTAAAGTAGAAGAAAAAAGACTATAAAAGAAAAGAATGAATTAAAGAAAAAAAAGGAGGAAGAGGAGCTAAAGTGAGTTTGATTTGAAAAAAATTGTTCTCAATTTTTATTTAATGTTTTTACTTTTATGTACAAAATATTACTTTATTTTTTATTTATTATTTATTTGTTTAGAAAATATTTTAAATATAAAAAATACTTTAATTTTATTATTTTTGGTATAAATTTTAAAAATAAATATTATTTTTATAAATAAAAGTAAAAAGTAGTCTCTTAATTTGAATAATTTATATAAAATATTAAATTTAAAACTCATCGTCTCTCAAATTGTAAAAAAAAATAAAAAAAACTTAATATTACAACATCTTTCAAAGGTTAAAATGATATGTGAGAAGTGTCCGAGCACAAATTACATATTTTGTTTCTTGTCTATTTGTTGACGAAGGAAAAAAAAATAATATTTTTTATTTTAATTGTATAGGTCACATTGGTCGAATTTAATATTTCTTTAAAATTAACTCATTAAGTTTACCGAATTTAATGTTATTAAAAAATTGTCTCGTTCAATTAGTTGAATATAATATTTGTTTTAAAAAAATTCATTAGATTGAACGAATGTAATATTTTTTAATATATTAAATTAGTGTGTTAAAGATTTTGAAAATGAATCTAATTATTTTTAAACATCTTGCTATACACTATTAAAAATTAAATATTTTTACTGAAAATTATTTTATAATTTAGTAAAAATATATAAAAATAATGTATTTTAATTATATAAATAAAAAAATTTAGTTAATTTCTTTAAAATTATTTTAAATTTTTTAATGTGATAATTATTTTAATAATTATTAGTATTTATTTAACATCGTTTCTAATTAAAAATAAGTAAATGGATCAATCCGATTTGTTTAAATCCAATTTACATAGATCCACTGTAAATAGAATAGGTAATGTTGGTCTGCAAAATAAATAGATAAAAAAAAATTATAACTTATATTTGGATATTTTAATTTGTTCGCAAGTTAATAAGTTAGCTTGTTTAATTTATCTAATTAAAAAATATTAATAAAAATATATAAATATTTTAATTTTTTAAAAATAAAAATTTTATTTATGAATTAGTTTGATAATCAACGGTTCAACTCACTTAACTTCTAAATTAAATAAATCGAATTAAAAAATTTATATTTAAATAAATTAATAATTTTATTGATCCACAATTCACTTCACTTGTAAGTTAAATAAATCGGATAAAAACATTTACATTTAAATAAATTAATAATTTTATTGATCCACAATTCACTTGCAAGTTTACGGATCCGCAAATTTTAATCTACATACTCAACTCTATTTTTAATAACATTTAACATTTTAGTTAAATTAAAAATTATTATTCTATTTTTATTCTGAATATCTGTTAATAATATTTTATTTATTATAAAAAATTATTATTTTTATTATTTAATAATATACCATTTAGTTTAGTTATTAAATATTTTTTATAAATTATTTTCAATAACTTTTTTAATTCTTTCTCAATAAAAATTAAAGATAAAATAAATACTCTTTTTATAAAAATATTATTTAAAATATAGTTTTACTAAAAATATCATAAATAATAAAATAAATTAATAAATAAAATTATCCAACTTTTTTAAATATATAATCATCAAAAAATAATAAATTTATTTATATAATATTTTTAATAAAATATAAATTAAAATAAATTAAAAAATATTATCCTTATTTTTAATATAATTCCAAAAAGAAAATAATAAATTTATTTCTATTTATCTATCCATTTTGATGTTAAAAAATATTAATTATTTTTATTTCACAAATATCATTATATCTATCTAGTTATTATCAATTATAATGAATAAAAAAGATAAAAATAAAAAATAAATTAATAAAATAAATAAAAAAATTTATATAATTAACAAGATTAATTATATTTATTTTTCATTATTTGTGTTTCTTCTCTTTATGAATAAATAAAAATAAACAAAAAAAATATTACTTAAATGTTAGTTAATAATTATATTTTTATTTATTATATCATCTTTTAATTTTTATTTAACTTTTAGCTAATTTTTTAATTTTTAATTAATTTATTTCTTAGTTTTATCAAACACAATTAAAAAGACACATTAATGTAAAATTTATTAAAAATACTTATTTTAATTAATTAATCAATGCCTTTAATATTCAGATTTTGCGAATTTGTCGTTATGAAGAAATCAAATTTGGAATACTTTCATAATTAACAATAATTTTTGAATGTAAAATTTCAAAAATTAAATTATTAAATTATAATATAATATTGATATAATTTTTATGATAAAAGATATTTAGTAAAATTAATAGATAAGTTAGTCCAAAAATAAAAAATAAAAATTGAAATATAAAAAATTAGTTAAAAACTAAATCAAATAAATTAAATATTAAATTAATTTTTTATTAAAAATAATTGTTAAACTAACTAATAAATATAAAATAGTAAATAAATATATAAATACGTAATGAACTAAAATTCAATAAGTTAGATATATCTTTATATCTATTAAACAAAAAATATATTAAAATTTAATTAAATAAATTATATTTTAATTTTTACATAAAAAAATTATAAAATATTTTTTGAAAAATTAATTATTTTATAATTTTAATATTTATAAAAAATTTAATATTTTCTTTTAAAAAATATAATAATTAAATTACATAGCATATATTAAACTAATAATTTAATGTATAATATTTTATGATAATAAAGAAAATAGATATATCAAAATTGAGAATATTTTTATAAAAAAATTAGATGATATTAAGCTTATAAACATAAATAAATAAGAAATCAAATTTTAAAAATAAATTAAAAATAAAATTACAAAAGAAAATTTCAATTAAAAGATAAAAAATTTAAAATTTATTTAAAATAACTGAAAAAAATACTAGCAACTGTCACATAAATACTATGTAATTATTTTTTTAAATAAAATTAAAATGTCTTAACAAATTATTTCAGTTTGTAGTTTAACAAATTTTTTGCTCAGTAACTTCAATTTTTTAGTTAAAATATATTTTCAAACACATTTAAAAATAAATTTGTTATCTTTTGTAAGTAGTTTTTTTTATAGAAAATAATATTTTTCAAGACATGATTGATAATTTTATATGAACATCTCTCTCAATCAGAATTGAAATCATGACTTGTTATTTCCTGAGAAACTAAACTTTTATACTAAATCTAAGTCTTACAAGTGATATTACTCTATATTTGATTCAATAGGTAATATTTAATAATAAATTAAAAGTATAAATAAGTTTTATGACCTAATTTAAATCCAACGATGAAATGGATAATATTCAATTATAAAGAAAAAAATTAATATTATTTTTAAATGATAGATAGTTTTAATTTTAATTTTTATTAATTTTCTAATAAATATTTATTTATCAAAAATTATTTATCAAAATATATTTTAAAAGATTTAAATAGTATAATCGTTAGAATTTAATATATTTTATATAATTTAATATATTTTGTATGAAAGTATAAATTTTTTACAATTGATGATAATTTACAATTAATTTTTTAAAATTTAAAAATATAAAGAAAATTCGTAATAAAAAAATAACAATTATGATGCTAATATTAAAAAATAGATTTTTTATAAATATTTTGTGATAATTGTATAAATTAATATAAAATATATAAAATTAATATAAAATATTAAATTATGATGTATACTATTTTAACTGTGATTAAAATGTATAATTTATGATAAATATAAATTTATTAAATATATTAGATAAGAATTAAATTTTTTACTATTTTTTTAAAAAATTATCATTAAAATAATTTGTAAAATTCTTTTTGAAAGGATGAAATATTTTAGACATGTAAAGGATCTTTTATAAAAACTGTTAAGTGATTAAGAAAAGTAGTATGGAATTGAAAATTTTTATATAAAAAGCACTAATCAGGTCAATAAGAAAAAAGCTTATTTCAATAATGATAAGGAGGTTATCAATAAATTAGTAATTCTATAGGTAAATAGTGCATGAATTTGAGAAATTATTTCTGTAAAAATAAAATTAATAAAATAAGTGTTTATATGGTAAGTAAGCTAATGAATTAAATAAAATTTTTTGGTATAAGGATTTTTTTATGGTAAGTAGGCTAAATAATTAAAGAAATTTCTACTTAAGGTTAGAAGAAATTTTAGGAATGAAAAAACTTTTATAATAAATAAACTGAGGAATAAGATATTTGAAATAATAAAAATAAATTTTTTATAATAAATAGGTAAAAAATTAATAAATAAAAATATTCTTCGTACATTGGTTAAGAATTTTAAAGTACTATTTGTTAAAAAATAGTGATAAAATAAGAAGTTTTTAAGATGACGAAGCTAAATAATTAAGAATTTTCGTTTTTATATGATTAGTATCTTAACAAATTAAAAAAGTTTATCGTAATATTTATCGAAGGTGGCTAAGATGGAAGGCCAGACATTTGTTTTTCTTTTCTAGAAATCTTTGCAGAAAATTACCCTATTTAGACTTCAAATTTAGGATTTTTTTTATTATAGAAATGGGATGAGTATAAAGATTCAAAATAAATTTGGAAATGCTCACATTCATTATATTCCTCTCCGTATATTAAAAATGTTAAAATTACCATCACTATATACGGATAGAAAAGAAATATTGAATATCAAATTTAATATTAATATTAATTTAAATATTTTTAAAATATAAAATTTATCTATCCAATTAATTTATGTATTATTAAAAAATAGTTATTTTTAATAATTAACACAAATATATTTAAATATAATTTATCATATTAATTATATTTTTATAATTAAATTTATTAAAAGTTACTTAAATTATTTGCAAACCTTTATTTTTTTTACAATGTTAGAGACTATGAGAAATAAAAAATACAAAATGGTGACTAAAGAAAAAATTATCCTGAAACATAAAATAGGAATGGAGATGGGGGAATAATGTGAAGACGGAGACAGGAGCTAAGATGGTAGCTGATGAATATAATTTACATTACTTTTTATAGATTTAAAAACTTCTTTTGAATGAAAAGAAAAAATTCTCTTATATAATACTTTTTTTTTAAACGGTCGAAAATATTATAAGTGTATACAATGTCCTTATCCGTATACTTAATGTATTGAATAGAAAAATAAAATCAATTTTTGAAAAAGGATAAATAAACAAATCATAAAGTTATTTTTTATGGAAAAATCATAAAATATTATATTAAAATCTAGCAACATTAAATAACAATTCGTATTACTATGGAGCAACTCAATATTTTTCATATCAACAAAATGTTCTAAATGTATCTGTAGCATAATTTTCAATACACTTTTACTATGAGTATGAATAAAAATTTATTTATTAATTTCTTAACTAATATACTAAGACACTTTTTAGTTTTAATAAAAGAAATTTATATCTTATAAGGTACGTATTAATTATCCCTTAAATTTATTAAATGAGTAAGATCTTTTATTTTGGTCTACTAAATTAAACATATCATGTAGTTTAATTTCTAAAATTATAAAAATGTATCATTAAATTTTTAATTTTTATTTATATTATTTTAATTATTAATGTTAAGATATTAATTTTTAATTTTATATTTTATAATTAAATTATATAATTTATAAAATTTTAATATTTTAGAATAACTTTTCTATAAATACTAAATATAAAATTTTATTATTAATTAAAAAGATCACACCTAATAAATAGTATATATATTTATATATGTTCAACATTTAATATACGATGATCTCCAACAAATTTTATACTAATATATAATTAATATAAACCTAATTATATATATATATAAAATTATATATTATATTTAATATAAAATTTTTGAAATTTCTTTTTTATAATAGTATAATAATAATAATTAATTTATATATATTTATTTATTTATTATTAAAAAAATAAAATTAAAATATAACTATAATTTTTTTTAAATTTTTCATCATTGGCAATGAAGGTATAGAATGAGGTATTCCAATTCAATATAAAATTTTTAGGATTATTTTCTTAACAATAGTGCTTTAGTAATGGAGGTATAGAAGGAGATATTCTATTCTATACTCACTCTCTCGAGATATGGAATATCTTCGAATGAAGCTTCATCCGTCCCATCACATCTAGTTTATTCACTTTTACTGTCATAAACTTTTTCCATGTCATCTCCATCTTGATCGTTACCATTCTTTCTTTCTAGTTCTATAACTCTCTTGTTATGCTACTTAAGAGAGATCAACCTTATCCCTTTTCTAGATGAAGATTTTGAAATGACATATAATTGATTTCTTAAATATTACATGAGTGTGAGGACCACACCTAAGCTTAGTACATGTGTAATGAATTCTCAATAGGATGCAAAGATGGACGCATAGGCATAACTGGTAGTGATGGAATATGCATTGAGAGTTATCCAAGAGATATAAGAGAAGAAGAGGAGGAAAAGGTTGGTGGAGAATGAGGTGGTCTCCTTTAATAAACATTGTATGGAATTGGTATGATCAGCTCTATGGGATTCAATAACCAAAAAGTTACATTTTCAAAGTAGGTTCTTTTAAAATTTCCTGCTGAAAAGACTAATAGCTAATTTAATCACCATCATTGTCTACTTATATATCTATCTAAAGATAAAGATAATTTATTTTGTAAGTGAACTATAAAAAACATATATGTATACACAACAATCCAAATAGAAGTGTAACATAAATTCTATTTAATAATATAAGGTGAAGAATTAAATTTTAACATAATTATAATAAAATTTTAGTTAATATTTAATTACATAACTATATCATTCACAATTCATTATTACCCAACAAAATTCAAATACAACGGATAAACAATATACAAGCTTATACAACACATATATATGAGTTTAATTATAAATTTAATATAACCTTCCACGTACGATCATTGATTCATAATTTTTTCAAAACCTAACGTGTCTCATATCATAATGTTTTGTCAATATTATTCTATCATCCTTATATGATATGTTATGCATGCAGATCTAATTTTTGTATTAAAATATTTCAATTCAACACAATATATATGATAAATTTGGTCACATCAGATGTCCAGACGATTAGATTAAGTGAGAACCAATACATCAAGTGTCATCAAAATCATCATAACCGACACCTCCAATGTTGAAAGATGATCACATCAAGTGTCATTAAAATTATCATAACCAACCTATCGAATATAGTAAAGGTGGTACATCGAGTGTCACAACGATTATAGCAAGTGTCATTAATATTATTATGATACATATATGATGCATAGCAATATCTTTACTCCTTAATTTTTTTTTTCCAGAACTTTCCATCTAGTCATTAGACTATATGTATCATCATTCAACCACCAACACTTTTTAGGAATTAATTTTGTTAGATAATATAATTAAGCTAAGCACCTTGATTAATGAAAATTTATTTTTTCTTTTCATAATCATATCAAATTTTTTAATAATGACATATATCTCAAGTTTTTCTCAAATAAGATAATAATGATCGAGATTATCTACTCTTGTATGCTTTTACTGATCTCTAAACTAGTAAGCTAACTTATAAAAGTTGTATAAAATTAATATCAATACAAACTTGTTTCAACTTCTCTAACTTTTATCCATAAATATCAATCTTTAAATATAAATATTTTTATACATAAAATAGACTAATTGAATATTAATATTTATTTTATTTTTTGATAAGTTTTATGACAAATTTAAAAGAAAAAAGAAGAATGATTTTTTTTAAAACAATAGATTTTAAAAAAATTATAAAAATAGAAAATAGTCAAATTTTTACTAAATTTTTCAATTGAATATTTCTTATACCTACTATACTACAAAGATATTTTTGTATAATTTAAAACTATTATATGATATCCTCTTTTAAAAACTTCTTCCCATAATTCTATATTTAAATGTTGTAACTTTTAAAAATTATATTAAATTGTATAAATATTTAATTCTTATAAACATTCGTGAACATAATCCTAATATATACACAAAAACATGAAATTTCACATCCAAAATCTCACATTTAAGTGAGAATCATAAATAAAATCTTGGATTTTACTATAATTTTAATATATTATTTTACGTCAACTTAAATAATTTTTTAATTCAATTATACTATTATACTTACACCTTTATCCAATTTAATTATCAAATTAAAAATTTTATATAATATACTAATATTTTATTTCTAAATATATAATCACTAACACAGACATAGGACTAAAGGAAGTTCTATACTTATTCAATTGTATAAATTAAATATAAAATTATCCTCTGCTTACTTTAATGACATCAAATTTGAAAGACATAAAAGTAAATTTTAAATTTTTCACAATTTTATTTCCTTAACTTCTTAGATCTAGTGCAGCATTTGTACCGAGAGTTTCAATATAGTTAAACTAAGTCCAAAAGTAATTCATTTATTAGACAAAGTTATTGTTATCTCATTTCAGTGTGTTAATTCAATCTTCAAGAACATTTAAGCACAAAACAACCTTATTTGTCCATAACCTTTCTATCACTTGCAAAGCTATTAGTAGAGAATTGTAGGTAAATGGTTAGCAAGTGATAATAATTTGTTCTCCATCGTTATATGACGGTTAGCCATAATTTTAATTGGCCATTATTTTCTAGTCATTATGCTATTACTATTTAACGATTGGATGATTAATGTTTGGTTATTATATACTTATTAGTCATTAAGAAATTATGTTTTAGTAGTTGGATATTGAACTATTGGAAGCTGTTGTATTTTATGGTGGGATGCAATTTCCCCTTCCCTCTCCTTATGTGCTATAGTATTTTCTGGTGGGATGCAACTTTCCCTTAATGCTATATATAACAAATGCATCTAAGCATATGCATATATCTCTCAACTCGTTTATTCACTCTCTACTTTCCTCCTAATTCTAGATAATCTTGTGTAAGACTCCAACAAGTAGGTTCTAAGTGCACCGTCTCTTACATACTATTGTGTTAACCTTGCTAAAATCAGGTTACACCTGCAGTTTTTCAAAATTTTACTTTTAAGGTAATGGTTCTTCCACAACGTAACATCTTCCTTTGCCAACATCAACAATTCTAAATTTAATTTGCTTAAAATTTATCAAATACATTCTAATTTGCTCAATAGCCTAAATTAACTTTTTAACTCAGTGACTAAGCTAATTGAAAATTATTAAACTAGCATATTTTGTTTTCAAATGCTTTATATTATGAAATAATTTTCATTTTAATTTTACTTTTGTTCAATGAGACCATGATTTACTTTTCTTAGGGTGCAATGTTGAGCAAACCTTACCTGGTATGTTGAGATATGCTATTATGATTGTTTAAATTCTAAAGTACTCAATTTAAATTTTGAGGCTTCTTATTATTTTTGTATGCAAATCTGCAAATAACATTTTTCTTATATATAGACTATTAACTTGAAGGATTTTGATTTTTATTCTTTAGTGTACATCTTAACGTATATCATATTTGAAAAGAACTTACTGTCTTGCTTATAAGATTGATACTTCAAATTATACCATAATAGATGGATTATGTATGCATTTAATAACCTGTAATGTGGTCTTAAATGGAAGTTCCTTTTATCCTTTAGACAATTTTTTATAATCTACTTTTTTAAGTCCAAGCTATTGATTTTATCTCCTATAATTTATCTTTTTAATGTTGCAATTTCTTATATTGTTTTATCTTTATACTTTAAATTGTAAAATTGATGATTCAGAAAAGACTTTTAAGTTGCTAGTGTGATTTAAAGGGAAAACATTTATTCAAGGTGGATGTTAAGCCTAACTTTGTCTTTGTTGTAGAGAAAGAACTTAGACTAGTTGCTAGTCTTCAAGAATTGGTGAATGAAGTTTATGGTATGATGTGAGTATGGAGGAGAGAACATGCTTATACATGGTAGCACATGGGAATACATAATTGTACATAGAAGCACATGTTATCATATGAGACTACATGTTTACACATGAAAGTACATGCTTGCATATGAATTACATGCTTACACATGGACGTTCATGTTAACATATGGTAGCACTTAAAAATTCTAGGCACATGCTTATGAGAGATTGGAGCCTATAGATAAGAAATATTTAACTCATTTTCTAGTTTGGAGTTATTTTAATAGATTAAAATTGTGAGATTTGAGACTATTTCTTTCTCTTATCCTTGATTCTTGGTGAGAATCTACTAGATTCTTATATTGGTAGTCCTTATCAATATGGTGAATCCTCAACTACTTATCAATTATCCAGAGAAGAGTTGTGACGACCTATTTTTATCATTCATAATCTCTTTCTATTTTTTATAATTTTCATTGATTCTTGTGATTGAAATTGAAAGTCATTTTAAAACATTGGAACAAGTCATTTTTAAGATCTAAATTTGAATTTCAATAATTCTATGAAAAATTCTATCATGGTAACCTAGTTTACATGACCCATTATTGTATGACCCATTATTATTTAATTTCGATTAAAGTATTCATGTTAAGTATATTTTATGAATTAATATATTAATGTGACTTTAATTATGGTTAATTTAGGACATAGAAATTATATATTTATAGATTTAAGTCTCATGTTGCTTCTATATCTTGTATACATAGAGAATCATGGTTACCTAAAAAAGTTATGTGATTGTTCAGAGAAAAAAAATCAATTTTTAAGATGTTGCTGGACTTCAACTTAGGTTAACTTAGCTCATTTATTCTTAACTTTACTAACATTGTCATAATTAATTATTTAATGTAAAAAGATTTTTGTACTTAGATAGAAAAAAAATTTTGTATACAAGTAATAGCATATATCTAAGCATAGGTTATTGAATCTATTTTTTTTTTTAAATCTATCAATTGTTATATAAAAACTCTAGATATATGGATAATATAATTTGTATGTGGAAGAATCTTTCCTAACATATATATATATATATATATATATATATATATATATATATTTAGAAATTTATCTTTATATTAATATATTTTCTATGCTAATTTAGTTCTAATGAGATGCAATGGATAAGATTACCAATTTTAAGCAAAGTAACGTATTAGTATAAAGATTAATTAATTATGACATGTGATGCAAAATATTACTAAAGATTGCTACTCAAGTGCACTTCGCAACCGTTCCATTATGAAACTTTGAAAAGTGTAGATGTATCAGTTTGTCCCCTATGTGCAAAGGGAGAAATTCTCCTATATGTTTGTTTAATGTTAATCATGAATTGATGTTTCATCATTTTAAAATATAGTTAATATATTTATTCAGTTCATGTAATTATTTAATTTTAATTTATTTAATACACAAAATTTGTGTTGTATATACTATAACTACCCTGCCAAATTGGATATGTCATAAATTTTGAGTTTGATTGGCCTCTTGTAGAAAACCAACGCAAACCTATTTGAAAAAGCAAGAAAAATTCATGTTCACCCAACTCCACTTTAGAATTTGCATGGTTATGAAAATTGGACGGAACTGTTGGTTAATTCAGTTGAACTGAAAATTGATTTTCTATCTAAACTAATTGAACTAATTGAACCACTCAACTATTTTAATAAAAAATTGATAACAGTAATATCGATAAAAAGCCAATAAAGCAACAACGAACCAGTAAAAGCTGATCCATATATTTTTCTAATATATTTTTAAAATAAAATAAAATAATATTTTATTTAATTTAATTTTGTATGTATAATTTAAATTTAAAAAATAAAAGTATATATAATTTTTTTAATTTTTAATCATGCAAAATTATTGTATTAATATATTTTATTATTATATATTTTTAACATAATATTATAAATATACCTTGACAATTTGTGCAACAAAATTCAAAATTCTAAAGGTACTTGAGGTCAAAACAAACGCACACATTGGTAAATTCTTCAGAAGCAAAAGATACGGAAACAAGATTCTTTCCATTGATGAGTAGCTACTGACACAAGTTATTTTTGTCCATTTTTCATAAACATATGGACCATATGGATGGATTGGTAACTAGTGCTTAAAGGGTGAGGTAGATGGAGCTTTCTTATTAGTATATGCTATGAAGCTGCATAAACTATTTTCTCTTTAATGACAACGTGGATCAAAGTGGATCTGGGTTTGGGCATTTATCCGAGGGCAAACATGATGATGAACATTTCTTGACCCTTCCCAAGCAATTGTCCATGGGTCTTGTATGCGGTAAGAATCTCACAGGGCATTGAGGATTGACCTGTTCAAACCTGTACAATAAAAAAATAACATAAAACTTTGTTAATAGAATGCTTGTTACAATCAAAATGTAGGTTTTATTATATTCAGTAAAAATGAAAACCATATATTTCCATTTTTTTGTACACATTGATTTCTCTGTTAACTCAGCTTATAGAAGATTATATCATGAAGGGAGTGACACTACCCGTGTGCCAAAAGGGTTCCTTTTCTTTTCATTCACTACATGATTGGTTAACTTATATAACAGTTTAATTTAGCAAAATGTTATGGTACAATATTAACACAAAATTTTTTTAAAAATAAACAAATGATCATAAATTGACATGTAGACTTAAGCTTAACCATAGAACTTATAAAATATAGATAAAATAGGAAGATAGGTTTATGATTGCTCACTGGTAATTCAGAAGGAAATGATGAAGAAAAGCTGCTATTTCCATCTTGGCAAGATCATTCCCAGGACACAATCTACTACCTGCTCCAAAGGGAAGGAATTCTCCTGCCTTGTGTTCTTTCTATGAATAAGCACCACCAAATTGAAAATTAAATCATAAAGCACATATACAAGTGTAGAATACTTAGAATAACCTTTTCACTCAATCCAAATTATTTAAAAATTAAACTTTGAAACTTACATTCCATCGATAAGGATTAAATTCCTTTGGATTAGGATATATTTCAGGATCAAGATGAACCGACCTAAACCAGACGAGTACTTTCCAACCTTTTGGAATGATGTAACCTGTATCAACCCATATGCACATAGTACTTTTGTAATATGAATCAAAGGTGGAGTGAACAATAATCATACTAGCCACTAGTCATCATTTGTACCCTACACAACCAATTTCAGAAGAAAGGAGACGAAGATAGCTTTGTTCACTTATTTTTTTCATATCTACCAAGCAAGGCTAAAACTGATAGAATCTTCTGACATTGGAGACTTGTTGAATTCTTAATGAATCTTATAAATAAAATATTCTCATATTTACAAAGAAATAAATAAGCAGAACATGAACTAACCATTGATATTCGCATCAGATTTTGCCTCCCGAAATACCGCCAGTGAGAATGTAATCAGACGCATTGTTTCATCAATCACCTAAGGAATGTGGAAAATTGAAACATATATAACAGCTGATCCAGTATCAGATAATATTAACTTGAGATTAACAGAAATATGTACCTTGTAAAGAAAATTCATCTCCCTAATTTCCTTTAGTGTCAATCCTTTTTGTGTAGGAGGTCTTTTCCTTATTATTTCTTCTTGTTCTTCCTATTCAAGGAATAAACAATATTAGGAAGTAAAGCATAAATTTTGAGAATACATTGTTATACAGGGTACGATGTGGAGAGGCTTTTCAGGATGAAGTGATTAAGGTGCATGTTTATTATCCATTAGTAATAGTAAATTTAGATGGACTGTGATAATTTCATAAATTGATACCTTAGCCTTCTGGAGATATTCCGGGTGCTTTTGCAGTAAGATGGTCGACCACATTGTAATATGTCCTGAAGACTCATGACCTGCATTCAAGTACATCAACATGATATCAATGATATCCTCATCTCCTAACTTTCTTCCATCATTATCTTCAACATCTATCAGAGCATCCATCATATCTTTGGCTCTTTTAGGTTGATATTGCTTCCTTATGCTTCTTCTCTCGTCCACAATAGATTGAAATATGGCTACTAGATTTTTCCTAGCCTGAAATAAAAACATAAAGAAATAACTTCATGCTATAATAATTGTTGAGAATATGAATCAGTATCTACTATTAGAGTTTGTTATAATTACTTAGTGTTAACAGTGGGGCTTATGAGCTGTTATATATTTATGGGTATTTACATTTGTAATTTATTTTCAGATTAATAGGCAGAATTATTATCAATTGTCAATTATTAACATGAAGGTCCAGATCCTCATATGGCTTTCCACATCGTTCCAAAATAATGACTTTCTTGTATTTAAAGGATCTTAGTATGAATAAAAGTATGAGTTTTCAGTTAGCCTTTCTCTATATCCAGCAAGTGGTATCAAAGAGCTTTATTGTTCTTAAGGAACCTGGTAAGATTGAGAATTTCACCAAATACCCAAACACATACCAAGAGATCAAAATGAATTCTGATAACCAAGTCATAACATTACCAGTTTGAGGGTGAGAATTATCACCCATGGGCAATCACAATGGAGGCTTATCTTGATGCAAGTGATCTTTGGGAGGATGTTGAGGAGGACTATGTGGTTGATCCATTACCATACAATCCAATGCTTGCTCAAATTAGGAATCATAAAGAAAGAAAGCAATGGCAATCGAAGGCAAAGTCATGCCTGTTTTCTGCTGTCTCCCAACAATATTTACTAGAATCATGGCTCTGAAAAGTTAGCAAAGGCCATTTGGAATTTTCTCATGCAGGAGTATGAAGGAAATGAGAAAGTCAAAGGGATGCAAGTGCTAAAGTTGATCAGGGAGTTTGAGATGCAGTGGATGGAGTCAGAAACAACCAAACAATACTTTGACAGACTTTTTAAGCATTGTTAACAAGGTGAGGTTGCTCGGGACTGAATTGTCTGATACAAGGATAGTTCAAAAGTTTTTGTGACTGTTCCTGAGAGGCTTGAATCTACTATTTCCTCCCTAGAAAATTCCAAAGACCTGTCGACTATTTCTTTGGCAAATTTGTTGTATGCTTTGCAGGCCAAGAACAAAGGAGATTTATGAGAAAGGAAGTTCCTGATTTTTTCTTTTAAAGAAGATGAAAATGTTAATGATTCACTACTTAGAGGAACTAGACTTCTTTCTGTCTCTGATATTTATAAAAGGTGTGATGTAGTGTTGTTAGATCCTGCAGATTTTTGGAAGCAGAAAGAGATCCAAAATGGATAGTTGCAATGAAAGAGGAACTTAGCATGATTGAGAAAAACCAGAGTTGGGAATTGATTCCTAGATCCCAACACAAAAATATAATTGGTTTTAAATGGGTGTTTAGGACCAAACTAAATGCACATGGTTCTATTAACAAACACAAGACTAGATTTGTGATGAAGGGATATGCTCAAGTGTTTGAAGTTGATTTTTCTGAAACATTTTCTCAAAAAACTCGGTTTGACAGCCAGATTGATCATTTCTTTGGTAGCACAAAATTGTTGGAAAGTTTTTCAATTAGATGTAAAATATGCTTTTCTCAAAGGTTATTTGCAATAAGAGATATATATTGAGCAACCTCGGGTTTGCAGTTAAAGGACATGAAGGCAAGTTCTATTTGCTAAAAAAAGTCTTGTATGGTTTGAAACAGGCTCCAAGGGTCTGGTACAACAGGATTGATGAGTACTTGCTGGTCTTGGCTTTACAAAAAGTCTTGGAGAGTCAACTCTCTATGCGTGATGCTTGAATTCTGAAATTTTATTGTTTCTTTGTGTGTGGATGACTTTTTGGTGACAGGAAACAACAATATTTTTATTGAGGAGTTCAAACAAAATATGAAGGTTTTTGAGATGACTGACTATGGAGAAATGGATTTTTTTTCTCGGGTTAGAAGTCAAAGCAAGATGATAAAGGAGTTTTTATCAGTCAAAGAAAATCCAAAAGAAATTCTGAAGATGTTTCAGATGGAGATCTCTAAGCCTATGACTACTCCAATGTTTCAGAAACTGAAGCTATGCAAGGAGGATGGTGCAGAAAAGGTTGATGAGATTATAAATGTCTTGTTGAGTGTCTCATGTATCATACAGCGACAAGACCTGATATTTGCAAGCAGTAAGTGTTCTTTCAAGATTTCTACATTGTGCAAGTGAAGTGCATTTTCAAGCTGCTAACGTGTGCTTAGATATGTCAAAGGAACTACTGGTTGTGGAGTTTGGTTGAAGCATACTCAAGAATTCAATCTCTGGATCCTCCGATAATGATAGGGGAAGTTCATTAGATGATATGAAAAGTACTTCAAGCTATTGTTTTACATTTGGTTCTGGGGTGTTTTCTTGGGATTCAAAGAAGCAAGATATTGTTGCACAGTCAACTACTGAAGTAGAATTCATAGCTGCTGCTACAGCTGTTAATCAAGCCCTGTGGCTGAGAAAATTTCTAACTGATCTACAAGTGACTCAAACAGATTCAACCAAGGTGTGTGTAGATAATCAAGCAGAATTTGCAATGTCTAATAATTCAGTTTTCCATGGAAAGACTAAGCACTTCAATGCCAAGCTTTATTTTCTCAGAGAAGTCCAAAAGGAAGGAGAAGTTTCATTGCAGTATTGCAAGATGGAAAACCAATTGGCAGATATCTTCACAAGGGCACTTCCTAAGGTAATGTTGATCCCACCTTGAGTTGAATAGGAAGTTTAATACAGAGCTTAAGCTATGAGGTTCTCTTACCTAATGAACTAGTCTTTTGAGTTTCTCCTGTGCTTACTTAAAGTCATAATACTAAGCTGAAGACCTTGTTTGAAAATATGAAGTTTCATTTTCTTTATATATTTATGCAAATTATCCTGACTCAGCAAAAGAATATAGACATGACTGATGACTCAGTTTCAAATTAGCTTTATTAACATATGCTCTAATTTCAACTGGATTGTGAAGATATAAAAATATATGTGGCATGCTATCCTATAGACATAACTATCTTATAACATCTAAGATGTCAGAAATGAACTAGCAGGTCAACACATGCTTTTATTCTAGTAGGTAGAAACTGATAGCATTTACCTAAAATGTTTGAACTTTGCTTAATCTACAAATCAGATGGTTATAATCACACAAGTGAAGGATAAGAATATCAATGAGCTTTTCCTCAAGTAATGAATGACAAGTAGCTTTATCCATTAACCGCTTCATATTTTGAATTTAATGCTACAAGAAAAACATTATTCTATGCTTCTCATTTATATTGAAAGCAAATAAATGCTGATAAAACTACCTATTTTCTGTTTCATATAAGACAAAAGTTAGATCAAGTTCTTTATATTATTATCATCAAGTTTTCAAGTCAAACAATGACATATGGATGTTTTTCCACCATTAAATATAGCCCCTATTAAGAATCTGTTATTGACTTGGGAAAAAAATATATCCACACGTCATTATCCGATTTGAGAACTTGTGACAAGAAAACAAGGAGCTTTAAGAGGAACTTGCAAAGTTACCTTGAATGCTTTATGGAATGCAAATCCAGGAATATTAATTCTCATGGATCTAACTCCATAATTAAGTGCAGTATATTCTCTTTCCAAAGCCTCCATAACAGGTTCACTTTCAGAGCTAAGGAAAATATGCATAATGATTTTAAAAGTAAGCTTCCGGGTCTCAGTTAAAAACTCAATTTGTCCCATATTGGCCCATTTCTCCAATGAACTTTTCACATTTTCTTCAATATATGTCAAATACAAAGACAACGCTTCCATGCCATTGATTGAAGAAGATGTCAAACGCCTAAGGCGCTTATGTTCTTCATAAGCCATTAAAATGAATGACTTTTTTCCAATGAGTTCAACTGCAGAACGAGGCCAACCAGGTTCAAATTTTTCATCATCTGTTAGAACACTTTTGCATGCTTCAGGTGTCGTCACAATTACACTTGGATTTCCAAACATCAAGGCCTTGTATATTCCTGTTCGTCCATATCTTCATAGTTTGTTGATTTAATCAAAACATTAGTATCATCAGCTATTAAGAACAAATAGGATTTTGCAAATCCAAACTAACAAATATTGGACGTAAATAAAAGTTTAATTAAGTATTCAAAAGTAACTGTGATGGATATGTACCTCTAAATATTTTGATAGATACAAATAATACATCTATTTACATTTTAAATTTATTTTATTTTTCTATTCTTGTTTATAATATTACTAATATGTATAAGATACTAACACATGAAACAAATGCAAAGTATTAGTCTTTCGTAATCAAACATGGCATGATCATTCCTGAAATTATACATTTTCATTAAATTATTTGCTAAGCAGATAATAACGGACACAAAATTGAATACTTTAAAATTTTATAATGACATTGGATGTGTTTAGATAGCAGCTTTAATATTGAATTATTCATCAAATACACAGCGCACGACAACCTATTGGTGCTACAAAATTAATTATTTTAATAAATTTGCTAAATGACATCAAGTGTCTCCATCATTTTATGCCCCTTGGATCCAACGTTTAGCTATTTAACAAAATAAGCACGACCAAAAGTTAAATTATTATTATTAGAATGAAATTTGAAATACTGGAATTAATAGCATTAAGATATCTTGGGAAAAAAGAAGTTACTGTGAGAACTAAGCTCTTGGAACTTTGGTTGAAAACTATTCCTGAAGGATAAGCCAACAATACTAGGTGAGAATTGTACGCCATATAATATAAGCAGCATCTCCAAATTTTTATTCCATTTTATTTAAAAATTCCAAAAACTACAAACAACACGGTATAGAGAGCATCTTAATCATGGAAGGCCCATGCTGACATGGACTGCACAACCTGATGTACTTGTCCGGACATCAATTAACAAAAATAATACAATCACTATCATTCAACTATTTATCTTATTATTAATAAAATGGTTCACAGTTTTTTTAAATAAAATTATAAATATCAACATTTGTTATTATGTCTTTGTATAATAATTTTTTTAAAATAAATAAACATATTTTGTTGGTTCGAACCAAACTATGGTTGTATCATTTTTTTATGGTAAATTTTATTATGATGATGAATGATGAGGTCTTTAATGTAAATTTTAAAATTTTTAAAATAAATAATAATTTCACGTAAAACCCTCAACTAATACTAAAAGTGTTTTACAATTTTTTAAAATTTCAAAATATACAATAAAGTGCTTAGAAATAGCTGAGTTACATTATGTCACAAAAAAATTTCTTGAAAGCTCCTTAATAAATTACTTTTATAATTATAATTTTCTTTATATTAAAATAAACTAAAGTGTGACTACACTTGTATCCTTTAACAATATGAAGGGAGGTAACTTATGGTTTTTAAATTTAAGGAATAAAATAAATGAACTAAGTTTAAAAATTTTAAAAAGCTTAATAAAATTTTTTATTTTTTCTTTTATTTTGTAAATTTATTTTATAATTTGTCTTTTATTTTATAAAAAAAATTTATTTTGTAAATTTATTTGATAACTTTAGTCTTTTATTTTATAAAAATTATTATTTTTTATTTTTATATTTAAAAATATTTTTTAAACAATAATATTGTTTAAATAAGTATACAGTTTAATATTTAAAAGTCCTATCATATCTAATTTTAGTTTTAAAAATGGTGTTTTAGTATTAATTTTCTTATATTTTGATTCTTTATTTGAAAAATTCAGAATAATATATCAACAAAACTAAAAAAAAATTAACATATTTAGAATTAAAATATATAAATTTATTTTTTCTTAACCAAATAGTATCCTAAAAGATTAAAATGTAAAATAAATAAATTTTAAAACTTAATTATATATTGGTATTTTAAAATTAAAATTATATAAAAAATATAAAAATTAAATATAAAAGATAAAATAGAATATTAAAAAATTAAGCAGAATCTTTTGAAATTTTCTTTTTTCTATAAAAAAATTAATCAAAATCCATAATCAATTAAACGGTAACGACGAAAGTTGGAGTACCAACGCATGATGCTGTCCACAAATTGTGGCTTCTGCGCCACTGCCACATAGAAGGGAACTTGAGACAGTGCTGAGTGAGAGAGAAATATAGGTTTCTTCTTTTATGTTCAGAAAAAGAGATTAGGCACAGAGAAAATGACAAACAGGTGCACTTCTCCTCTCTTAATCACTTGTTTGTTTCTGATTTAAGAACGGTCATACTAGAATTCCAAGTAAGTAAAAACACAAAAAGATACAGAAACATCAACAACAATCTATATAATAAAAAATGAAAAATATACATTTGATGTAATGAATGATATAATAAATATTTATATTTCAAAATTAAAAAAAAAATATCATTTATAATTGTTTTATCACATTCCTCATTTTATTTTATATCTTTTTTAATGAGTGAAAAATTTAAGTGAAAATAACATCACTGAAAAAGTAGAAAGGTAGCATTATGGTAATTTCCCACTGGCCAATTAACTTTCTGTGGCAAACTAGAGATAAAGTAGAAAAGTATATTATGTTGCATATCTTGGACCACTAATGATAGCAGCTTTGTGTGTATATATATACACACAAAATACAGTATGTAATCAAATATGTATGAAGAGTATGATAAATTAGTAGTTAGTTACCTGGAGACAAAGGAGGAGATGAAAGAATCAGGGTCTTTGGATTTGAAAGCTTTGAGGAAGGACCACATGTTACCAATGAAGGGCCATCCCATGTCACCTGGGGGCAGAGAATACTGCTTCAAACCCAATTTGGATTCATATAGCCACCAATTTACATTCTTGAGGATGGATCTTATGACCCAAAGAGCACCAGCAATGACCACAAGCACCACCCACATGGAAGAACCCTTCTCCATCACCATCATCATCATCACTCACACAAACTCACTCCGTCTCTTTTCTTGTATTTATAAGCAAACTTTGGTTTAGGATGTAGAGAGAGAGAGAGAGAGAAGAGAGAGAAAAGGGGGAACACCGAACAAATAGGAAAAGAAAAATAGAAAGGGAGTTTTATTGTAGTGGTGGGTGGCTAAAATGAATGTGTAAAGTCATAGAACATAGGGGTGGCCGGCCTTCTTTTTCCAAATTTTGTTTTGTCTTGTACCTAATTAGGAACCATTCCACTACCCATGCTTTTCACAAAGTGATTCATAAATTTCTATTAATTTCATTCCATTGCTATATTTCATTACATATTCTGAACATTCATAACTATTTAAAATTTAGCCCACCATGGAAGATGTTAGTACTTTTAAAATTTAAGTGTAAAATAACTTCCACGTTTTGAAAATAAACATTATTCGATAGGTCTGACTAATTAAAGTAGTAATCACGCTATGATGGAACTTGATTATTAAATATATAATTGATTCCCTAGTTGTACTCACATGTACCAAGTTCCTAAACATTCACAAGATAACAACTTCCCTTATTGATAATATGGAACTATGTCAAAAATAAATGGTAGTTTAATCAACTAGCTAAAGTTACTTTAGCGGAAAGGATTAACTTCTTATAGAGTGATAAATTATAATTCAAATCATCGTTAAAAAAATAATCGTATTTAATGCTCAACCATGTTTGGAGACCAAACAAAAAAGTCATTTCTAATTATTATTATTTTTTATTTGTGCGCTTAAGTAATCCTCTGATGTAGAAAGTCCATAAGCCACCTTTGTCAAGTTTTGGGATGTAATTTTGATATTTGAACATAAAAGATATAATATGATAAAATTCTTCTTTACTTATATTTTAATTTGTTTTATATAGTTATCAATATATTTAAAAATTAAGATAACAGTTTGGTTTGCGAAATCGTCTTCTATTTTTATTTTATTTTTTATTTTAAAATTTTTAAAATAAAAATAAATAAAATATTTTCACACGTCAGATAGCAGCTTAAAAAAATAACTGCTAAAAATATATTTTCCTTCATAACGGTGGATATTCATATCTCAGTACAGTGGAAGTCTGTGTGGCTTTTCTGTACTCATTCACAATTTTTAATTGAATTAAATCATACTTTTTTTATAAGCTTCTAGAATCTAATCAAAGTTAACTTGCATGATTTGGGAGTTAAAAAGTCCAGCAATTAGAGGGAAGACATGAGAGAGGAAATATTTTATGGTGCTTCTGAGCGATCATGTGTTAACTTTACAACCATTTGGCAACAGTAGCAAGAATGCACATCATAGAAATTCTCAAAAAATTCCCTCACTTTTTTATGCTCCTTTTGAGTGACATTGGATAAAGGTCACAATGATAGTGGAGTTACACCACAGTAGTCCAATTAACTTTTCTATATGCCACATATCAATGTTGTTGGATGTGAAATTCTTTGAATTGAAAAAAGTAAACCAGATCCAGATTGCTCTTGAAAAGGGTTATTTTATATGTAGATTCATTGTTTCCTCTTCCTTCCTACATGGTTGGTCCTCCTCCTCAATAGCATATTGGCTTTATCTCCTTTATAACTTCACCATAAAGTTGAATCAATTTGGGAAGCATATTGTTTAGGCAGAGCAAAACATGACATTTAGATAGTAGCTAAGGATTGTAAACCTGATTTAGTTAGTGTTAAAAAGAGTGCATTTGATGCAATCAACAAATCAAAATAATTGGACAATGATTGTACAGCTTAAATTTTGATCTCATTTAATTGAATTTAAATGTAAACTCAAAGTATGAATCATCTAACCTTTATTCAACCATTATCCTTTTTTATTAGTCTTTATTCAAGCGTTTACCTTCTTTGACTGCTCTGAATGCAAATCATCTTTTGACACCTAACAGCTTATTTTAAATTTTGTTCACTAATTTTTGGTAAATTTTAGTCATGCAGTGTCATACATCTTGCAGTCCCAAGTATATCTGTTATATAGCCTTCCTCAACCTAATGAATGTTGCATTGGACTTTATAATAACTATGATTTGGCTTTATTGATTAACCCTTCCAAACTTTGATTTTTCTCCACATTCTCATTTATCATTTTTGTGGCATTTTATTGATTCTCTAAATTTATTCTAGTCCTTAAAAAATTATTAATTTTAATTATCATAAATTTTAAAAAAAATTATTATCATTTTATAATATTATATTATATATTTAAATATATCATATCAATCATTATTTTGATGTAACAAAGGATGTGATATATCTAAATTTATGTTAGATCATTTGTAAGTAATAATATAAAATATATTTTAAAATTTTAAAATTTATGAAAATTAAAACTAATAAAATTTAAAATATTTTAAAAATAAAAATATATTTTTATTTATTTAAAATAATTAAAATTTATAATCAGATATAATATATGTCTGATTCAGTTTACTTTTGAAAGATCTAAAAAATAAGTGATTTTTTCAAGTTAAGTTAAACTAAACGTGTTAATAATAAAAAAGAAATATAAATAAGCAAGATGCGTTTTGACAACCCACGTTTTTCTTTTCTTCGAACGGTTTGAGAATCCCTTGTGAGAAAAATTCTTGTACTATTTTATTATTATTTTTTTAAGATAGATGTTTTCATTTTAGGAGAAGGAATGTGTATTTTTATAATATAAAAAAGTATCATATATATATATATATATATATATATATATATATATATAATGTCAATGGATATGTGAGGATGAGTAGATATCATTTACATTCATATTTGTTAAAATTAGCAAAATATTTATGTAAATAATGAATATTTATAAATATTTAAATATTATAAAAAATAAAAGAGAATGTCATAATATATTATAATACTGGATTATATAATATAAATTAATATTATAGAATATTTTTATAAAACAAATTTTGTCTCATCATAAAATTAAAAAAAAAAAGTATAATACTGTAAATATGTTTATGCTTTATAAGTATAGGAATACTTACAAAATGAATAATATAATATTAAGCAAATTGTAGTGAGATCTTTTAAAATTTATTAAAAAAATATTAGTATATTTTTATTTTTTATATTAGTAAAAAAATTATATAATATTATAAAAATAGTATATACAATTGTATAATTAAAAAAATAACTGATGTTATATTTTTATATAAAAAAATTGTATAAAATTAACAATGGAAGAAAAATCAAATATTCTTTTTAATAAATTTTAGAAGATGCTAATATAATTCATTTAATAATATTTTTTTTAATTTATGAGTATGCAATACATATTGCAATTATTTAAGATGTTTGTCTATATTAAATTTATGCATAAATTGGAATTTATGTGTTATTTTTTAATAAAAATGATAAAAATTTAAATTAATTATTTATATAAATTATCTCATTATTTATCAATAAATAAAATTTAGTTACTTATTTATATGTTTATTTAATTTAAAATTAAGTATAACAAAAATAATTTTAAACCATTAAATAAAATTAAAATATGTACATAAATAAATTTAAATCATCTAACTTTATTGAAAATATATGCTTTTATTAAAAAAATATGATAATTTATTTTCCCAACACTAACTTTAGGTGTTCACGTTGACTTGCACTTGTTTCGTGCGTCTGTAGGCACTTTTTTGTTTATGATTACTCTTATATCACTTATTTTTTCGAGGTTTGTTCCGGAATTGCTTTATCTGGTTGGTTCAGTTTTATGGTTGAGTAGAATTAAGAAAAATTAATTTTAGAAAAGTTGAAAAAATTATATTAAAAATATAATTATTTTTTAAATAATAAATTTTAATTTTAATACATCATTGTTATAAAATATATATCGTATTAGAATTTAAATATGTATAAATATATTTGTAAATAAATGATATTTATATATATAAATTAAAAAATTTATATAATAAAATATTTATTAATTTTATTTTATATAAAATATTATATACATAATTTATTTAATTTAAATTATTAAATTAATGATTGAAAAAATAAATTTTTTATTTTATAAAAGAAATAAATTAATATAAACATTAAGTTTAATATTTAGTATATCAATTTAATGATTTTTAATAAAATTTAATATTTATCAATTCAACTACTAAATTATATTATAATATTTTTATGATTATATATATTCAATTTTAAATAATTTAAATATTTGTAAATATGATATTTAAATATTAATATATATATATATATAATATTAAAATTTAAAATAAAATTTTATAATAAAAATGTATTAATTTTTATTTTATATAAAATTTTATAAATATAATTTATAAAATATTATTAAATTATATCAATATTAAATTTTCGTATAGAATATCAACTAATTCTAATTTATATATATATATATATGTCGAACAAAATCAACTGAAGCTGGTAATCACTTATATATTTATATTATTTAATAATTTAAAATAAATTTAATCAATATAATCATTAAATTATTTTATATTTTATTTACAATTATAAAAATTTTATATAAAATAAAAATAATATTTAACCATGATATCCATTTATATTTTAATAACATATTAATTTTATAATAAAATTTTGTAAATGAATATCAATTATTTTTATTTAAATAAAATTTGATAAACTTGTTATATTTTTAATAATCATTAACTTAACGATTAAATTATTTAAGTTCGAATACTTTAAAAAGTTATTAAATGATAGCATTTTACAAATTTAACGCTTAATATTAATTGATTATATCCATACATGCGCATACAATAATATATATATATATATATATATAATATTTAATATTAATTAATTATATTTATGCATGTATATATAAAATAAATATATATATAAAAGAAATTAAATTACTTTAAAAATTATTTTAATTAAAATTATTTTATTTAATAAATTTTATAAATAATTAAAATTTTTCAATTTAAGTAATTATAATTATAAAATTTTATGAAATTTTAAAAATATTTAATATTTTATTATATAAATTTAAATTAATAAATATTATAAAAATATATTATTTAAAATATTAAAATTTTTTATATTTTATAACAATAATCTATATAATATAATTTATTAATTTATTAAATTAATAAAATTTATATATATAAATAAAAGAAATCAAAAATCACTTCAAAAATAACTGTTTAATACTCCGCTTAATAACTAAGAAAATTTATATAAATTTTTAATTATGATTATGATTTATAATAAAATTTAATGTTTAAAATAAGTAATTTTCCTGTTGATTATATATTTAATTATTTATATGAATTTTTTTTGTTAGAACGTAGAAATAAAAAAAGAAAGCAAGGCAGAAAATTAAATATTAAATTCTAAGGTGCTATGTTTCCGCAAGGTATGGAACAAGAAGTCAACAAGGGGTTCAAGTTTTCTGATGAATGACAGAAGAGAACTAAGTCTCTATATATATATATATATATTGATTTAAAAATATATCATAATTCTGTTAATAAAATTTTATTCATGTATTAAAAAACAAAGTGTTATACTTCAAAAATTATAAAAATATAAGAAAAAAAACTGAAAATAACCAATGTGGCCGAAACTATTAAAAAATTGGGTCAGATTGGTTTAATTTTGATATTATTTTCAAATGAATCCAAATTAAACTGCAATTTTATTTTGTGACAAAATTTGATGATTTTTATCTCAAAATCAATCTAAACTAAATTGTGAATGCCACTAATTAAAATATTTAGATCCATAATATTTTAAAATAATTATATGATTAATCATCTATAAATTTTATCGTTGAAATTAAATATTCTCACATTTTCTTATAACAAATTTCTCCTAACTTATGTCAATATAAAGTATACAAATTCTTATAACATCAATAATTTACACATAATATAATTTTTTTGGACCTAACCACTAAGTTATCTATATATTATTTTAATTATTTATTTCAAATTTTATGAAAATTGAACAACTAAAAATCTATAATCAAATGATACATATTTTAAAAATATATACTATGTTAATTTTAACATATTTAAGTAAAAAATATTAAATAATTTTAAATTAATTTTAGATTTTCTAAATTAATCTAATTTATATATAAAAATATTTAATTTAATAGTCAATTTAAAATAAAATTATTATATAATATAATATTTAATGAATTAACTTTGGATGCACGCACAAGCGACACTGAAATAACAATATTTATTCAGAATTAAAGTATAAGAAGTACTTTAATCTCATTTGTTAGGAGTTAACCGATGGTGTAAGCATGCTGATTTATTGCTAATCCCATTTCCCACGTTTCCAGAAATTTGCTGCTTTTTCGATTGGAATCTAGTTTACAACTTACACTTCATTATATATATCTATTATGTAAATTTTACGTTTTAAATATTTAATTTTAAATATAAAAATTATTATAAATTGTATATTTTTTAAGATAAAATCAACTATAAATATAAAATATAAAATCAGATCTATCTTATAAATTAACTTTTAAGTTAAGTTAGATGAAATTCAAATTTTAATAAAAAAATATGGTTAAAAAACAAAGCTCTTTTGTTCTAAATTATATTTTTAAGCATGGACAAGAAGAAAAGGTGGGTGCTAAACATTTGATCTCAAAAATTAGACTAATAATTTTTAAAAAATTATTATTATTAGAGAAAGAGTTATTGATATGTATGTAACGTGTATATGCTCTGGTGATGGGTTCTTCGATCGCACTACTGATCTTGCAAGATCATAATAAGAAGAAAAGGGCCCCTGAGAAGAGCCATATTATCTTGTTGTGTTCCCTAAAGTGAAAACAATGAAACAGTTCCCAATACCTCAAATCCAATTGAAAAATCTCATTCATTCATTGTCAGGCATCTTCAATTTAAACCAAATAGGATGACCACACACAAAGATTATGATCCAATCCACCATATATGGTACCCAACAACAAAAATTTAAATAATTAATCAAGCCATAAGCATAAGGACATAACACCTTTTTGTTACTTTTTATTTTTACAAGTAGGTTTAAATTCAGAATCTTTATATAAATTATTTTAATTTTAAATTTCTTACCATTAGACTAATCTTAATAATTTATATTTATGTGAATTTAATTTTGTTAATTATTTTTTTAGTAAAAATAATAATAATCATACATTTTTTATAATATTCTTATTAAATTATTTTTTTTTCTTTCTATTGTATTACATTTTTTTATTTTTTGTTTTATCTTAATACATCTCAAATGAAATGTATAACCAACATTTTTTTACCTAATACTTGTGAGTTTACTGTAACTTGTGATTCAAAACCTTTGTCCATTAGTGTACAAAAAGAATGTTATTAAAAGTTATTTTAGTTAAAGTATTAATGGAATAACATTGAAATTAAGCCTAGTAGAAGGATTCATTAAGATGAAACATATTTAGGCAAAATATCAAATAAAAAATTTTAAGATAATTACATGTCTAGATGAAGATTTTCAGTTTTTCACCATTATTATCATTTTGAAATTTGAATGTTTGTCAATACTTACGTTGAATATGTCTAGACATATGATACACGACATTTCTCATCTTACTTTGAGTGCGTTTTTCTTTTTGAAAATTAGTGAGCTATAAAGGTAATTTTATCATTTGAAATGTAAAGATGCTATTTTAAAATGCGTGTATTTACTATAAGAAAGTTAGAAAGTTACGTCAATCAATGATAGGTTTTGTTTGCATTAAATAAAGGTTGATTAACTTTATATTAAAAAATATTTATTATATCATAATAAAAATATAATAAATGTTTTTTACTTTTAATTGAGTAACATTATTCTTAAAAATTAATTTAAGCATTATTAAATAAAAGATTATGCTGACGAATATGTTAAAATATTAATAAAAAAGTGGTAAATAAAATATTGTTATTGAAATGTAGCGTAGAGATGGACGCATTGATATCAATAAATAAATTTTTGTATAGAAACTTTTTATTTTTAACTAATATCTTTAAGGTATATTATTTAGAATGTATTTGATAAAATTATTAGATAATTAGTTAGAAATTCAAAAATTAGTAAATTAAATTAAAATATTTAATAAAATAAACGTTGAAATTATTGTAAAAAATTAAAAAAATATTTTTTTCATTTCAAAATATTTATCATTTTAGCAAAATATACATTTTTTAAAATAATTGTCATTTTAAGATTTCAATAAAGCATTAATTATTTTTTAATTCTGTTTCTAATTTTTTGTCAGAGTGATTTTTTTTCTCCTTAGACATGGTTAATTAATAAAGATAGTTTAGTAATTTTGCTCTACACATTGTGTTATTTATTATCCGTTTTAGGAATGTATAGGAATGGAGTCAATTCATTTTCCATCGCATAATCTAATAAAAAATTAAAAGTGGATAAAATTAAATTTTTAAAAAGCTGCAATTTTTATACAGTTCATACTGTGATTTTGGCATGTCAAATCAAACTGAAGCAAATTAAATAGTATATAACTACGTATGTATTTTAATTTGACATTATATTTTATAATAAAATTAATATTAAAATGTTTGAGTTGTTATATCAAATGTAAAGATGTATTGTTTTATTTTCTATAAATATTCTTGTTCTTATTAAGAACTATAAACCTTCTTTATCACGTATTTTACTTTTTTTTAATGATTTTGAACATAGTATTTTATCTTCTTTTAGCAATATATTAATATTGTTTCATTATTTTTAAAACTACGTCAAAACAACGTCAACAATCAAAATAATCAAACCAATCTTAACACATGTTGATTTAAGGCTTAGTTTGGTTTTATAATATATTCCAACAAAATCATAATATTTTTTATAATAAACTTAAATAATTTGTTTCTCCAAAATTAAATCAAACTACACCACAAATACTTCTAATTTTTATTAGTCATTGAAAAAATATTAAAAAAAACGTTTAAAATAAAAAATATAAATAAATACATATTCATTATATAAAAAAAATGAATTTTTTTAATTATATATTTTAAAATGATTATAAGTTTTTATACTTTAAATTATTTTAAAAAATTTATCATTTTAAAAATCAGGATAACAAATGTTTTATTTTATTCTCATTTATAAATATTTTTATAGCTTAAAATAAGATAATATGAAAATATTTATATTATTAGTTTGAGGATTTTATATTATAAAAAGTGATAGATTTTGTTTTGTTGAATTCTTTTCAATTCTCAAGAGATAAATAATTTATCGCCTTTAGAATTATTGAGTATTGTGATACTTATTTTTATTTTATTTTATTTTTTGTGAATCATTTTTTCACTTAACAAAAAATAATAAAAATTAATTAAATAAAATTTGGTTTCTTTAAAAATAAAATTATTTATTTTTTACTTTTATATAAATAAATTCTCTATCAACGAAGTCATTATTTTTTAATTATAATTTTAAACTTACATCAATAAAGATAAAATATTTTATCAAAAAGTGAAAATAAATAATATGATACTTAAAAAATCATAGATAAAAATGAAAAAAATTTAATTTGGAGAAAAATAAAAAATACTTACTAAGTAATGTTTCGAAAAAAATATTAGTAATTACCAAAAAAATCTTATTTTTCCTAAACAAATTTTTTAATTAGTAAATGAAACTTTCAATTAGGAAAAAATATTTCCAAACATATTCTTAATATCTATTTTAAATAAATATTGTTAAATTCCAATAATCATTTATCACAAAGAAGTAGTATTTAGTTTAAATATTATACTAGAAAGTATGAAAATTTAATAGAACAAAAAAAAAATGTAACTGTGAATAGAATATCTTACCTAATGTGTTTGGTGGATATAGAACATAATATGACCTTATGTGTTGTGTTGTGTTTGTAACTTGTTAAAGAAAAGGGGACATTATTTTCAATTAAATGTATATCTTCATCCTATTTAATATTTCATTGAATAAAAAAATTAAACAAAACAGAACAATACACTTTTTTACCCATGTTATTTTATGAGTATTATCATATAATAATTTAAAATTTATCAATACATTAATATTTTATAAATTATAAATAATTAAATATTCAATATTCAATAAAAATATTTTATAAATATAATAGATCTGATATATTTTGTTAATATTATCTAAATGAAAAATTTTAAAAAATATCTATTTCAAAAATATTAATACATACAGTAACACGAAAATATCATGTTTTCATCTTTTCCTTTAAGAAGAACATGCATTTTTAGATTTGTGAGCATGAGACATGGGCTATGACCAACTGATATAATGTAAAATATTCATAAATATTACATAAACATCATTATTTCACTTAGATGTAATATATTTTCAGAAAATATATACAGTGTGACATAGTCCCGTTCTCACTTAAATTTTAGAGGAAATCATTCTCAATATTAATCACAACAGATTTTTTTTAAAATCGTGATTTGATGTATATATCCAGTAAATATATGATTAAAAAAATATTTAATATATAATTACGGAAAATATTCAACATATTGTTAAAAATACTAATTATATAATTAAAAATATTTAATATATGATCAATATATACATTTTATGTTTTTAAATTTGAATATTAAAATATCAAAAAGACGGCCAAAACAAAATTATTGAGAACCTAAACGTATTTGATTTCATTTTTTAATGAACCAAAATTAACGTCCCAGTCCTCATCATTTTTAATATATTTTCAGGATTATTTTTAATAAAAAATTCCTAATTCCTAAATTTTAGCAGCATCAATTATTATTCTGATTTCCCATCTTGCATTAAACTAGTATACATCTCAACATTTTTGTGAAACTAGCGTAATAAAATACCTTTGGACTTTTCCTAGAACTCCACGCAGCTGCACTATTCGGTAAGAGAGAGAGAGGCCCTTCTCAAAGGTGAAATCCATTTCTTCTATCTCTTTTTTCTCGCTGGATGGAGATCAATTGGAAGGATATAAGCTCTTTGGATTTGAAGATTAATATCATTTATGAAGACAATTATCATTTGTTATGTTTCTTAATTAGGGCACCTATTTTTCTTTTAAGATTGGAAAATTAGAAGTAACTCTTAAATGATAACTAATGGATATTATTATTTAACTTCAGTTTTATTTTAAAAGATTTTTTTTATTATAATTCTTTAATTATAGAAAAAAAAATTTGTTTGATCATTATTTATCATT
Organism: Canavalia gladiata; assembly: GCA_037954105.1. Taxonomy (NCBI): domain Eukaryota; kingdom Viridiplantae; phylum Streptophyta; class Magnoliopsida; order Fabales; family Fabaceae; genus Canavalia; species Canavalia gladiata. The sequence goes on along the minus strand of CM075662.1, from coordinate 36,499,367 downwards.
TCATTATCATAGGAAAGATAGAGAATGAAAATAAAAAATAAATTTTTGATTATTCTAATAAAAAAACTGAATGAATTATATAGATAAAATATGTTTATATACAAAATATGTTTTTATACAAATAATTTTGCTTCTATATAATTACTTTAATCTGTTAGGTGTAACTGATTGGTGATGTTTATACGTGTTTGTTATTCATCCACTCACACACATAAAAGCTAGAGGATGGTAAATGCTTAGCAGGTCCAGTTTGGAGACCAAAGTACAAAAAAGAGTGGGGTAAAAAGTATTGGTAAAAATGTCTGCGATCTGGTCTTTAGAAGAGATTGAAAGTAATTTCATAAGGTCATTGTTAAAGTGTTTACGAACGATATAGCAGTCTATGTCTAGATATTTTGTACGTTCATGAAAGATAAAGTTAGCGGCAATATGTAAGGCACTTTAGTTATCACAATATAAGACAGTTTGGCGTGTGCAAGAGACATGCAAATCACGAAGCAGAAAACTGAGCCATTATAGCTCATAAATGACGCTGGCTAGAGCTCTATATTTGGCTTCTAAGGAGGACTTGTCAACGGTAGGCTGCTTCTTGGATCTCCAATTGATAAGGGAGCATCCAAGAAAGAAGCAAAAGCCTGTGATGGATCTATGGGTATCTAGGCATCCACCCCAATTTGCACCACTAAAGCCAAAAAGTTGTAGCTCTGAGGCTTGGGGAAAGAAAAGACCTTTGCAAAGGTTGTCTTTTAAGTAATGCAGAACGTGCATTGCTGCTTGGTGATGAAGAATTGTGGGAGTACTCATAAACTGAATTAATTATTGAACTGCGAAACAGATATCAGGTCTTGATGATGTAAGATATAGAGGATGGCCAACAAGTCTTCTATATGCTGCGATGTCATAGTAAAGGGCAACATCGTCTTGGGAAAGTCGTGAGTTTGCAGCCAAAGCCATGGAGCATGGCTTGCTATGTAGCATACTGCTATCAGTTAATGAATCAATGTAATACTAGCGTTGGTTGAAAGAGATACCAAGCTCAAAATAAGCTATTTCAAGACCAAGAAAGAACTTAAGTCTTCCAAGATCTTTGATACCAAAATGGTTTTGTAACATGCTACGAACAGAGTTGATGTCATCCTCATCATTCCCAGTAAGGACAATATCATCAACATAGATGAGGAGAATTGTGGTAAAAGAGCTCGAATGTTTGATAAATAGAGAGTGATCAGAGGGAGCTTACATGAAGCCAAAACTGGTCAGGAGTGAAGAAAGCTTTTCATACCATTTGCAGTCGGCCTATTTAAGGCCATACAATGACTTGTTGAGCTTGCAAACCTTATTCATGTGAGATCCAGGGAGACCTTGAGAGAGCATCATATATATATATATATATATATATATATATATATATCTTCTTGCAAATCTCCATGAAGAAATGCATTGTTGATGTCAAGTTAATAAATGTTATATTTGTGGATAGATGCAAGAGCCAAAACAACTCGAATAGTAGTGAATTTTGCTACAGGGGAAAATGTGTCAAGGTAATCGAGATCTTCTGTCTGATTGTATCCTTTGGAAACAAGGCACGCCTTATAACGCTCAATGGTTCCATCAGCATGTTGTTTGATTTTGTATACCCATTGGTTACCAATGGGTATAACATTTGTTAGAAGATCAATAATGTTCCAAGTTTGATTTGCTTCTAAAGCACCAAGTTCTGTCCTCATTGCATCTTGCCAGCAAGAAAGTTGAGAAGCTTCAACAGAGGATTGAGGTTTTGTTGTGCGTTTACTGTGCGTACAAAGTTTTACCCACGGGCAAGTACACTCGTCGGTGCAGAAAGGGGTATTTAAAACCCTTAATATCGTTCCCACAAATACTATTTCAACAATCTTAAAGAACGAATAAATCCTAATTTTTGAGCTCACCAGAAAAGGATTTGTTTAGAAATATTTAAAGCGAATGGAAGAATGGAACAAAATGAGAGCAAGCGATTTAAAGACAAAAAGGTACAAATACGAGTTTAACTATGGAGAGACATGGAACTTTGGTTTCCCTTATAATTTTACCCAATTTCACCCCAACTTCCTTATGAATAATTTGAGTCAATTTCTAACCATATGTTCTCATTCTATTACTACTCAATGATCATACAATAGCAATATTTGTTCCCTTAAGTTACTACCCCCAATGATCACGCAAGGTATATAATTAAGAGAAGCATAAAGAACATGCATACTTGTTAAATTAATAACTAATTAGAAATCAAAGATTCCGATTGATCCTCCAAAACCCTTAGATTCAATTTACCTTATAGTTCTGTTAATTAGGCAATGATACGATCGCCTATCCCCTAATTAACTTAGAAATTAATTCTCATTAATTAATTATGCATAATAAGGAAAACACAATTGAATAGAAATATTGAATCATTCATAAAAAGAAAAAGAGATTCAATTGGTTACATTATAAGTTTCACCAAAGCCTCATGATTTGGGGATTAGTTACACATCGAGAGATAAGACAAACAAAAACATACTAAGTGATATTATTATCAATGTAATTCCAGCTTTCAAGTTTACGGGCAGCATAAGGGAGGACAAGTTCAAAGAAGACCATATGTTGGGATTTGAAAATTTGTCTTGTTTAAATCATTGACAATATAACCTTTCGTGCCTCCTTTATAGCCTAAGAAAATGCATTTTCTAACACAAGGATCAAGCTTAGAATGATTTGTCGTCAATGTGGAAACATAGCAGAGTGATCCAGAAACTCGTAAATTTTCAAAAAGGGCTGGTGTTCCATGCAATAGCGCATAAGGTGATATATTCTTTAACAATTGGGATGATACTCAGTTTATTAAATGCATAACATGTGTGACTGCATAGTCCTAAAAACACTTTGGGAGTTTGGATTGGAACAACAATGCTCGTGCTACATTAAGAATATCTTGATGTTTTCTTTTGACTCATGCATTTTGCTGTGGAATCTCTATGCAGCTGGTCTGATGAATCATGCCTTGGAAATTATAAAATTCATTTAGCTAAAATTCAGAGCAATTATCACTCCTGATTTGCTTGATACGTGCATTGAATTGAATGTAGATCTTAAGAATAAATTTGTGTATGTGTGGTTGAGCTTCATATCTCAATTTATTAGGTTATCCACGTGAATCTGTTATAATCATCTACTATGATTAGGAAATATTGAAAACCACTCATTATTGAGGTGGAAAAGGGACCCTATATATCCATGTGAATCTACTCAAAAGGAACAGAAGCATTGTTTAAGCTAAGAGAAAATGGTAATTTTTTTTACTTAGCACATTGGCACACATCACATGTTACATCTTTTCCTATCTTTATTTTTTAATGATGTTTCTTTAACATAGCTAGTCTATGCATGGATACATGACCAAATTGTAAATGCAAAAGTAAAGAAGACATCTCCTGAATTGTCTCGGCTGCATTAGCTATGTGCATATTGTCCTTGATATTTCTTTGTATATGATAGAGTCCTGCATGAAAATCAGCAGAACCAATTATCTTGTGTCTCTTGTCCTGTATCAAGTAGCCATTATTTGAGAAGATAATCTCACAATCAGATGTCTTGATCATCTTTGATATGGATATTAGGTTCAATTGAAAATTAGGTAAATATAATACATCTTCTAATATCAAATTAGAATTTAGTCTAACTCGTTTAACATAAGTTGCTATGATTGAATTTCCATTTGGTAACTTTACAGTGACAGATTTTGATAATGGTATGTGAGAGATGAAGTGATGTAAATTCATGCATATATGATCTGTGACTCCGTAGTCCAAGATCCATTTATTAGTATGTGCACGATAAGAGTAAATGGGATTGTTACTTGTGTTGGATTCTTTCTTTGTAATTTGCACCTGATTGGTGGAATATGGAACATGACCTTGTGGTGAATTATGTTTGAGGAGATTCAAAAGACATTTATACTTCTCTAGTGTAAATGTTGGAACCAGGTCTTTGACAATGTTGCTTTCTCCCTTTTTTGATCCTTCATCATTTGCACTTGAATTCACTAATAAACCTTTCTTCCTTAATCTAAGAGGATACACATGCTTCTTATAACATATGTCAATAGTGTGGCCTAATTTTCCATAATGTGTGCAAATCTTGGCTCTTCTCCCTCCATTGAAACTTCCTTAACCTTGCCCAATGGTTTTCTTTTTTGCTACATTCACCATTGTGGATTGTGTATCTTCCAAGTTCATAAGACCACTCTGTCGCTCATGCTGTAATACCATAGAGAATACTTTATTAATTGGTGGTAGAGGACCAAGGAGCAATACCTGTGATTTCACAACTCCAAAGTGTTCATTCAACCCTGTTAGAAATTTAATCACATAGGCTTACTCTCTATATCTCTTGAGGTTCCTTATGACATCACATTGACATTTTACAGAAGATATGTGCTTAGTGATTGGTCTGTAATTTCAAGCTCTTCTTAAAGAACCTTGAGCTTAGTGAAATATAATGTTACAGATAAGGAATCTTGCTTAAAATTTCATAGTTCTTGTTGTAATTCTAAGATGCGAATCATATTGCCTTGGAAAAATATCTCTTTTAAATCTCTCCAAAAGCCTGTAGCAAATTCTGTGTATGTAACACTTTGTGCTATTTGAGAAGAAATTGAATTCAAGATCCAGGAGATCATAAGATTATTGCATCTTTCATAAAGTTCAAACATTGGATCAAATTTGTTAGGTGTATGTAGATTTCTGTCAAGAAGCTTGTGTTTATTCTTAGATATCATCAATCTTTTGAAAGATCTTGACCAAACATGATAATTGTTACGGATAATTGTTCCTCGTAAGAATATGGTTAACCATGAAAACTTATGGACTTTCGTTTGCGTAAATGTAGAATGGACTAAAAGGATTCTATATAAGATCCTCCATTGGTTGTGTAAACTAAGAAATATTTGAATTTTTTGACATTTTCAGAATTTTGTATGCAGCAGTGCTTCTAAGGGAGCTTTAATACCATCATATAAAAGATAAAAAAAGAGAATAAAAAATAAATTCTTTAATTATTCTTATAAAAAAATTAAATAAATTATATAAATACAATATGTTTATATACAAAATGCTCCTATATAACTACTTTTATCGATTAGATGTAACTGATCGATGATATATACATATTTATTACACTATATAACTTAAAGTGATCCTTAACATAATGATATTATAAAATAAAAATATCATAAAAAAAATATATATATAACTTAAAGTGATCCTTAACATAATGATATTATAAAATAAAAATATCATAAAAAAAAATATGAAGTGTTACAATAATTTTTAATATGGTTATTTTTTATTAACAAAAAATTAAATTAATAATATATAATTATATATATTATAAATTATACTAATAATATATAATATATCAAACTTTCATATAATAACAATATCGATTTTCTGTATGATCTGTTGATACAATATATGATATTATTAAAATAAATCAATCATGTTAATATTAATAATTTAATTTTTTTATAAAATAATTAACTAATGGAGGCAAATTAACCTAGCGCCTAATAGTTAGTATATAACATTCCTTTTATGATGGAAAAATGATTAAATAGGAAAAATTTAGAACTTGGAAATATATTTTTTTCGTAAAATATAATTAAATTTTAGTATGTTTGAAATAAGAATAATATAAAAAATAATAAAATTATAAATTTTAATGTTCTACTAAATTTTTACATAATAAATGAAAACTCTATTTAATTTTATTAAAAACATTTAAAGAATAGTATAATAATTTTATTTCATTATATATTTCATTTTATTTATTATTAAATATAAATTTAATTTGTATAAAATAAAAATATACTTTAAAGGATAAAATACATTTACAAAGATTAATTAAAAAATTAACAGTCAAAATTTAACTAAATTCTCAATATGTTCCATACATATATACATATATGTCTTTTCACAATTTCAATCCATTTTCAACGTTAATTCTTCAATCAATATAATAACTGTATTTTTATTCTTTAAAATGAATCCTCTTATTTAAAAGATTCAAATTCTATTTAATATATATAACTTTTATAGATTTGATTTCTTTAAAATAAAAATATATATTATAAAATAAACTAATAATTACTCATTAAAAGTTGATAGTTAAGATCTTTAATCGTTGATATTTTGATCAAAGTGATAAATATATTTTATTCTTTAAAATATATATTTTTTTACTTAAAAAGTCAAATCTGACAATAAATCAATAATGTCTTATATATCAACAAGAACCTAGAAATCGTAATTTGGACAAAAGTGAGAAGAAATAAAATATAATTCTAACCATTTGTGGCTTTCTGATAAACTAAAATCCTAACACACTCATGCACTACAGATTCCGCTTGACCAACACACTTTATTCAAAAATCTTAGGGATTGAAACATTTTGACATGACATTAGAGGTCAGGGCTCATTTTATTCTACAAATTCCAAAATCAAATCCACTTAGAAAATCACAAAATATCTGTTGATATTTTAGTTATTTTTTCAAATCCACATTATATTTCAGGATCAATGCACCTCCTCTCTCCATTTGTCAATATATTGTGTATTCAAAACTTGGTATCATAAACTAATTGACACCAAAATCTCACATTATCATATAGTTCAAAATTGATTGGCTCAAGTTGAGAAAATAATGGTTTTGAATCTTGGTGTCATAGGAAGTATATGGGTCAAATAACTTGTTCAATTTTAATGACGCTTGCTTAGTGATGAGAGAACTTCACATAATTGCAAAAAGTTGACAAACTTTATAATGTTGGCCCTCGCAAGTCTCTTCAGTCACTTACAATGTTTTGACATTTTGAAAAGTAGCACACAATATATAGCCAATAACAACAGCCATTATAAAGAATAATAGAAACTACAAAATACTGTTCCTGTTAATTTAAACATATAAAAATCGAAAAGTATAAATATCCTATATTCGAATATTTTTTCAGTGTAAGTAGTTAGATTATTTTATTAAATAAAAATTTCAACAGTTGATTGAAGAATGTATTGAAATATATATTACTATTAATATCATCTCGCAATCAAAATAGGTATTTTTTCTTACAAAGTGAATAATTTTAATGGTGGTTGAGGTTTCTAGCCTCTCTCAATGTTACCCTTTCGGAAATTTTTTATTCATGTAGAGGCATCTTGATCTGTACAGTGTTAATTTGCCGACAATTATGCAATTAATAACTAGACGGAAAATTTGACATATTAATGCTAGATGAAATCGAGAGATTACACTAATCTAAATTGTTGAATGAGGTAGGCTTGACTCGACTTAATTATCTAACGGTTCACTGTTTTTTTTTTTCAAAGAAAAAACATGTTTATTGTGTGTTTAGATTATCCATAATGAAAAAAAAAATTATCCAATAAATCAGTATGGATCTGGATCTAGATGATTATTTACAAAAATTTAATGAGATGGGTGCCATTCTCTAAATATCTCTAGATCTAGATAATTATATATAAAAATTAATGGGATGTATGCAATTTTGTATATATCTTATACTCATTCATTCTTATATATATTAAAAGATATTAAATTAAAATTATATTTAATTCTTGATTATGTACATTTAAATTAAATTTTATTATATTGAATTTCAATTCGTTTAAATTGAAATTATTTTAATGTGAACACTTTGAAATTAGTTTAAAGTTATAAATGGAAGTTAGTTAAATTGTAATATTAACAAAAATAAAAAAATTTAAAATTGATAAATTTTTATAAAAAGATTGGTTGTTTCGAAAATTTCAAAATTCTGAATCAATTTTATAAAAATATGTACTTTTGAGTTTCCTTTTTTTTAATGAAGATGATCAGAAATGCAAACTAAAACAAGATCAACTGGTTATTAAAAAGAGATTTAAAGAAGATAAAAAATTAAATATGATTCTTTAGTAAAATATTTTAATATTCAAAATTGAATGATAAATGGGTTTTTCAAAATAGAAACACTTTTAAAAAGATATTTTAATGACAAAACAAGTGCAAAAAAAATATAAAAAGAGTGAGAGAGAAACACATTGCAACTTTACAATAGCTCATCTCAAAATAAAAAATTATGTACAGTTCTTACACACTTGTGAAATTTTCACTAAGTTAACAAAGTTTACAATAAAGTATTTTTAAATAAGCTTCTTTAAACCTAAAATAATATATTTTTTACATAGTAGTCTCCATTTTGTACCCAGTTTACCAACACTAAAACAATCCTTCAATTTGAATTTATAAATGTCTTATCAAAAAACTTTTACAAGAATGTATTTTTTTTTCTGATTAGATATTTAAAAGAGTGGAATAACTCACTTCAGTTCTACTCGAACAATCCAACAAATTTAGCTGAAATTCACTATGAGTAAAAAGGCTTTATATAGTTTTGTTCAAGTGTTGATTTCCATGAACTAGTCGTTTAAAGTCATTAGGAGACATCCTAAATGTCCTGTTCTTTTTTGTTGTGCTTGATAAAAAGTTATCACTACATGTATAGTTGCCTGAATTTTTTTAAGAGAAAACATTTTGATGATTTTTCTAAAGAGTTAACTTTCTCAATAAAAGTTCTTCTAAAGGATCAGTTTCAAGTATGGTTAGATGATGTTTGACATTGAGAGCTTAACATACCTTGATAAACATTTTAGATTTCTTCAAAGATAAACTTTCTGAAGATTTTCTAAGCAATACTTGGTCAAATATCTCGAGTAAGTTTTGATACAAATTAGTCTTCAACTTCATAACTTCTTTTATAACTTGATAAGCACTTCAATGGTGTTCAATAGTCTATAATGTACATCTGTTAGATGACGAATATCTCATAATAAAGTTTGATCATACTCAAATATATAACATTGTGGATCAATCTTTTTAAAACACTTTAGTATAATTGAGATGTTTTGTAAAAATTTATGCATATTTGGTTTCTTCTACTCAAACATGGTTGTTCGTAAATGCTAATTTGATCTAAGGATCATCAAAATTTTTCAATGCTTGGACCAAGTTCATTAGTATTGAACTTTCTCAACAAAAAGAAATATGCACACTTAACACACAATTTAGTGATTTTTCATAATCAGAAAGTTCTATAATTTTTGTAAATGTTGAGGGGTTTGTTATTATTAAAACACATTGATAATAGAAAAACTTTCTCCAACACATTTGATGTAGCTATACTGTGTATTGATTACTTTATTATATTTAAAATTTAATTTAAATTTAGTTAAATATTTTGTTTGATATATTTTATAATTAAGGCATGAATTTGTATTTTTATTTAACTTGGGCACAAATAATGTATTCAGGTTTGCCTATCCAAGTATTTTCAAGTATGGTGATAAAGATTAAAATTATATATGATCTATATAGATGCAAGACAAGGTACAGATAACTTTTTAACATACAAGTATATACAAATATTATATTATCCTATCAAATATGGGTGAATGTTATCCTTACTTGAGCTATTAAAGAAATGTTAGCATGCATTCTAATATACTTTTTAATAATATTTTTTCATAAAGCAACGTTAAAAAGAAATACTAGGTGATGTTTTTTTAAAAAATATTTTTTATTTTTATTTAAAAAATATTATCATATTTTTATTTCCAAAATTTTATACTGAAAATAGTAAAAATAAAAACAGAAAATAATATTTTTTATTTTCACAATTTCTTGTACAAAATGTTTTAAAAAAATAGATTATTTTTTTTACAAATTACACGCCACCTAAGCTACACTCTAATACAATATTTCTTTTTAATTCAGTCTTTTTATAAGTTAAAATTCATGTAGAGTTTGTTAAATTAATAAATTAGAATTACTTTATTTAATATGGGATCCCTTTTGAATTTCAAGTAATAATAAAATTTGCGTGGTTAACATTTTTAAATTCAAATTAATTACTAAAATTCACATAAAGATAATAGAGCAACTATTATGTAACAGTATCTACTAATTGACCAACAGTATCTCACTATCTTACAAGTAACAACACCCTTAAACTCCGCGGAAGAATCTTTTATACTATGCGTCTGAGTCCATATGCATGTAACTTTAATTATTGGAGGCGATAATAGAAGACATTCGCATAAATGCTAAGAGTATCTTGCACAGAGTTACACTTCGATTTCACACATAAATCTAAAACTCTAAATCCTAACTTGTTAAATATATTTTTTATTTTAAAATATTGAAGATACATAAAAATATCAAATACTATTTATATATATATATAATCATATTGTTCATATCATATATAAATTTTAATATTTATATTAATTTAATAACTTTATATAAAATGTAAAATTTATCAATTTAATCATTAATTTAAAAATTATTAAATAAATTATATATATATATATATATATAATTTAATAAAAAAAATTAATAAATATTTTATTTTATAATTTTATTTTAACAATTTATATATTATTTATGTAAATATTAATAATTAAATAATATATTTATTTATTTTTAAATTTTTTAAAATTTAAAATATAAGATTATAAAAATATTAGAATATAATTCAGAATTAATAAATTTTATATTTTATATAAAATTATTAAGTTAATATAAATATTAAAATTTAAAACAAATAGCATAATTTCAAAGATAGGAAGATATGCAGTCAAAAGCACGGCTATGAGATCGTCAGTGTTTGATATTTTGGGGTAAATAGGTCGAAGTCAATTCATCATCCGCATAACTCAAACTGTGATATATATATTCAGATTCTATGATCAATCTGAAAACTATTTGTTGCTTCACTGTCTCGATGTTATCTTCTATCATCGATCCCACACCTAATCAGAATTTGAGAAGGCCATTTGGTTATTTCCTAAGCTGAAGACATGAGATTAATGTGCCATTGACACTGAGGTATAATTAGTTAACTTTTTTAATTTATAAAACCGGTTTTTTCCGGTTAAATTTGAGGGAGGATCTTAGACTAAGCTATTTGAGACATGTAATAGAAATGAAATTAACAAAAGTTTATGAAGAGTATGGTTTTTTCATACTAAGACCTTGAGCATATTTAAGCCTATGTAAGACCATGTAAACTTTTAAAACCAATTGATTATTATTTCCAAGAAGGAATAACAATCAACTAAATTTTGTATCCGTACCATATCCGGATTTATATAATTATTTATTTTTATAATATTAATAATTTAGAATATATAAATAATAATATTAACTGCATTTTTAATTATATTATAATAAATTATTATAAATTAATTTTAAATATTAAAATTTATTTAGAATTTTAAAAATGATTGAATATTAATTTAGGTATTATAAAATTATGACAACAAATAAGTTTTTCAAATTATATTAATTTTTTTATTTTATTAAATAATAGAATAAAAATAATTATTTTTTATATTTTAAATATTTAAATGATTTAATATCATAAATATTTAGAACAAAATTTAATATATATAGCATACATATTTAAAGAATTAAAAAATTTTAAGTAATAAACTTTAATTTATAAACTCATTTGCATATATCATATTTTTCTCTCATTTTATGATAATAAAATTTATTAACAAAATAAATTACATTTACAAAAAGTCACAAAATAACTAATTTAGTTCACTAGTAGAAACTAGGAAGCTTACCTTTGATCTATATCTGTAGTGCAGGGGAGGAGAGGTCATGTAATGTCTTTAGGTCAGTTTTTATGGTAGGTTATTTAATATTTAATTTGCTTATTTTCTCTTTTTATTTAATATTTACTTTGCTTATTTTCTCTTTTACAGTATTTCACTGTTTCTTGTGCTGTTCTCTAATGATATTGATTTAATGGTTTGCTTAACAAAAAAAAGAAAGTACGAAGGCTTGAGGTTTCTGCGTATGGGCCGCTTCTTCTTCCCGAATATATAAATTAGAAAAAGAGAAAGAAAAAAAAAGATATTATTAAAGCCCACTTAATGAATGGAGCAGAGCAATTTTTGAACAATATGGTGGGCTTTATAATAGGACTAGAGGTCTCCCCAAAGTCAAATCATTCTCTTTGCCACACTGTCATATGTGGGCAAAAAAAAACCTTTGAGTTAAATGTATTTTTAATTTATATAAATATGATTAAATTTAATTTTAATTTTTTGGTTATTTTTAATTTTAATAAAATTTTAAATTTTTAAAAATAGTTTTTTTTATCATTTGATATATATTTAATTATATATATTCAATGATTATTTTAAGATGATATGTGAAGTGGCATATTTAAATGTTTAACATATTTCTTGAAAATAAAAAATAAAAACTATTTTTAACTTTATGAAGGCTAAAATAAAAAAACTAAAAATTAAAATTAAAATTATTTGTTAGAATTAAAAATATATTTAAACCAAAACTTTTATTAGCTTGATTAAGAAAACAGAAAAGTAGAAAAATATTCTTATTATACAGCACACTGTCATCTTACCACGTAAAATTGTGAATATGAGGTATTATATTATAGCCCATGACTCTGCTTGAATAACACAATCATAAACAGTGAGGACATATTCCTTACATATGTTTGTTCTGAAAAAATATTTTTATTTTAATTATAAAAATATCATATCATTTTTTATTTTTATACAAAATTTTATAAGAAAAAATTATATAATAATTTTATAAATAAAATAAAAACTAAACATCTTCAGAAACCAAACAGTACCTTAATTTCGTAATTTCTCTCTTTAAATGTACATATACATATATATACATATACATATATATATATATATATATATATATATATATATATATATATATATATATATATATATATATATATATATATATATATATATATACATCTCAGAAAGTGTGAAAAATTCCTCATGTCTCAAATTGTCTTTGTTAAGCACAAGTCCTTTTCTTCTCTTCGGATTTTAGTGAAAAACAGTGAGGACAAGAGATTCCAATCCATCCATATCTTGGAGTTCCATATCAGTATCAGCCACTAGCTACTTCCAATCATGCAAAGCTTGAAGTTTCCATGTACCAAGTCATGCATAGCACAGACCTTTTGTCAAAAACAAAGCACAGTACTTCACAAAGGCTCTATCCGAGAACCTCCTATGATATTTCAAAATTCTGACATTTAGAAGATAGTCCTAGGAAGTTTTAAAATAAAAATAACAAAATTATATGTGTGCTAGTAAATAAATTGTAAATACAACTAGTAAAATTCATTCATACTAACAAAAATATTACTATATTGATAAATATTGCAGTTCTGTTTGATAAAATAATTTATTTTAATATTTATTAATTTTTTTAAACAGTATTTAATGCTTTTGGAAAAATTACTTTAAGTAATTTTTATATTTTTGTTAAAGTATTTTGTTAATTTTTATTTTTAATATATTTTTATAATATAATTTTTTTTTATCTATTTATTTGTTTATAAATTTCATATTATTTGATTCTTTCTTAATAATATTATTAATTTTAATAGATTTAATTTTATATTATTAATAAAATATTATATTTTAAATTAATATTTTAATATATATTTTATTTTATTAAAATATTAAAATGTTTGATAGAAAATTAAAATTATAAAAATAAATTTTAAAAAAATTATTTGAAATTTATTTATGTAGTAATAAAAAATTATTTTTATTTTAAATAAAAATTTTATTTAACTAAATTTTAATATATTTTTATTAAAAAAATATAATATACTTATTATTTTTAATTTATTATTTAATCATATTTTTATTTATTATTTTATATTTATCAACTAATTTAATAACTAATTTTGTGAAACACTTTTAATTTAATCGATATTTTATTTTAACAATCAGTTTTCATATAACTTTTTAATTTTTAATTTTCATCTTTTAATTTACGATTAATTTTTCAGTTCTCAACTAATTTATTTAATAATTTTTTAAATATATTCTATTTTATCTAAATATTATAAAGTTGGTGTAGAATACAAAATTTTTTAGAAACTCCTCTATGTTTATGTGTGTGAAAATACGAAATTTTTTAGAAATCTCTCCATATATGTGTATGTGTGTGATAGAGAAAAATTCTACCAATTGCATAAACATAAAAAAAAAAAAAAAAAAAACAAAAACACAAATCACAACATTACATAAAAATAGATCAATAAAAAACCATAATACATAAATTGTTCAACAATTTAATAACCAACATAAAATTTAAGCATAAATATGAACGTAGCAACAGGCATATTTGTCACCATGTCTGAACTTGAATGATTTCCTTAGCCTCTTTAAAGGACTGATAATACCTCCTACAATGTGAAGGAACTAAGTAATTCTTAGTGAAACTAAAGTAAACTATGTGACCTTCAAAAACCGGTGTCAAAGTCAAACTAACATTAGCAGAAAGGTCCAAAATCCTAAAGTAGTGGTCGGTAGAAAGAAGCAAAGCTCATCAAGTCTTTGTAGTCAGTCAACTCTCCTTGCATCCACCATCATCCTTCGTTGCCTCCAAGATGCATATACATCCACATACCGTCCCTTTCTATCCTCATCCACATCAACACCAAGAGAATGGTTACTTGGTGGAGGATGGAAACCACAACCATAATGACTCCAATTCCAATTCCATCAGCCTTCTTTATCTGCGTTTGTCTCATCTTTTGCTCTGTTGCATCATATTCATCATCACAAGTAACTGCAGTTGGCTATGGCTACACCATCTCAAGTGTCAATAACCATCCCACAGGGAACTCTTCCCCTTTAATAGCTAACCTTAACCGTATCAAGCCTTCCTCTGTTTTCGGACCCGACATTCCACACCTCTCCCTTACTGCCAGGTAACAACTAACCAATTACTAATCGTCTTGTCCATTCATTCTATTAATTAAATTGTCTTGTATATTTTTAACACATCATCTATAGTATCTATATATATAAATATTTGGTTATTTGTGAATTGCAGTTTTGAGAACAAAGATAGGCTAAGAGTAAGAATCACGGACTCCCATCAGCAAAGATGGGAAATCCCACAAGAATTGATTCCTACAGACTCGCCCTCCTCCCAATATTACCCTCTTCGCTCCCTCAATAGTTCTCAGAAGCGAAAACACTCTCTTACTCTCAGTCTGACACATCCAGACTCGGACCTTATCTTCACTCTCCACAACACCACCCCATTTGGCTTCACAGTCACACGCAAATCCTCCAATGATGTCCTCTTCAACTCTGTACCTGACCCTTCCAACCCCGAAACGTTTCTGGTGTTCAAAGACCAGTACCTGCAGCTCTCTTCATCCCTCCCACCGCAAAGATCCTCTCTTTATGGCCTCGGGGAGCACACCAAGAGCTCCTTCAAACTGCAACCCAATCAGACCCTCACCCTGTGGAATGCAGACATTGGAAGTGCCAACCTAGACCTTAACCTCTATGGGTCTCACCCTTTCTACATGGATGTGAGATCAGCGTCTCCTGATGGAAGAGTAAAGGGTGGGACCACACATGGGGTGCTGTTGTTCAACAGCAATGGAATGGATATCGTGTATAATGGTGATCGTATTACTTATAAGGTCATTGGTGGAATTTTCGATCTGTTTTTCTTCGCTGGTTCCTCTCCAGAATTGGTGTTGGAGCAGTACACTCAACTCATTGGCAGGCCTGCTCCCATGCCTTATTGGTCCTTTGGTATGTCATATGATGCTTTGATTAAATTTTTTATTTACCTTTTGATTAGTATCTAACTTATGAATTGCAATTGTCTGTCCATTGATGCTATTTTGGGAAGGTTTTCATCAGTGTCGATGGGGCTACAAGAATGTAAGTGATCTTCACGGTGTGGTTGCAAACTACGCAAAAGCAGGTATACCCCTTGAAGTTATGTGGACAGATATTGATTACATGGATGCATTTAAAGATTTCACGCTTGATCCCATCAACTTTCCACTGGATAAGATGACAAGTTTTGTTGATACTCTTCACCAAAATCGTCAGAAATACGTGCTTATCTTGGATCCTGGTACCAAATTCTGACATTCTTCTGTTAATGTTTTAGGAATCATCTCTGCATCTTTTATTGATCCGAGGAATTTTTTTAACAGGTATCAATGTAAATGAGACATATGCAACCTATGTTAGAGGTTTGCAGGCTAATATCTACATAAAGAGAAATGGAGTCAATTACCTAGGTAAAGTTTGGCCTGGACCAGTTTACTACCCTGATTTTGTAAATCCTCGCAGCCAATCATTTTGGGGTGGGGAAATCAAATTATTTCGGGACCTTCTCCCTTTTGATGGTCTTTGGCTTGACATGAACGAGTTATCCAATTTCATTACTTCTGATCCCATTCCATCTTCTAATCTTGATAACCCTCCATACAAAATTAACAATAGTGGAAATCAACAAGCTATTAATTTGAGAACAGTCCCAGCAACATCTTTGCACTTTGGTAACACCACTGAGTACAATGTCCACAATTTGTATGGACTCCTAGAATGCAAGACTACCAACAAGGCATTGGTGGAAATAACTGGTAGAAGGCCTTTCATTCTTAGTAGATCAACCTTTGTAAGCTCTGGTAAGTATGCTGCTCACTGGACAGGAGACAATGCTGCTACATGGAATGATTTAGCATACTCAATCCCATCCATATTAAATTCTGGAATCTTTGGAATTCCAATGGTTGGAGCAGATATATGTGGTTTTGGAGGAGATACAACTGAAGAACTTTGCCGGCGCTGGATCCAGGTAAAATTGATCCTCAAATGCAATAAATAGTATTTTCGCTTGTGAGAAATGCTATTAAATATTCACCTGCTTACCTTGCTTAAACTTAATTTACAATAGTCTCATGTGAAAAGTGGTATGATTTGGAAATATGTAGGAACAAACTATGAAATCCAATAGTATAATATTTAACTCTTTTATTTTCCTCAATGTAGTTGGGGGCATTTTACCCCTTTGCGAGAGATCATTCAGACAAAAACTCCATCAGGCAAGAGCTTTACCTTTGGGATTCGGTTGCTGTATCAGCTAGGAAAGTACTTGGTCTCCGTTATCGTCTTCTCCCTTATTTGTACACACTAATGTATGAAGCACATACCAAAGGGACACCCATTGCACGACCCCTTTTCTTTTCATTCCCGGAGGATGTCACAACTTATGAAATAAACTCACAGTTTCTATTAGGTAAAGGGGTATTGGTGTCACCTGCATTGACATCTGGGGCAACCACAGTGGATGCATACTTTCCTGCGGGAAACTGGTTTGACCTTTTCAATGTCTCAAATTCGGTGAATGTAACATTGGGCAAGAATATCACTCTTGATGCACCATCTGATCACATTAATGTGCATGTTGGGGAAGGTAATATTTTGGCCATGCAAGGAGAAGCAATGACAACTGAAGCAGCCCGGAAGACTGCATTTGAACTTCTTGTGGTTATCAGTAGCAGCAGAAATAGTTATGGACAAGTGTATTTGGATGATGGGGAAACACTTGACATGGCAGGAGAAAAAGAACAGTGGACATTGGTAAACTTTGATGGTGCATTGCATAACAGTAGTATTTTTGTTACGTCTAAGGTCACCAATGGAAGATTTGCTCTGGACCAAAGGTGGATCATAAATAAGGTAACTTTCTTGGGGATACCTAACAGAATGGATTTGGCCAGGAAAGAGTTGAATATTGTGAATGGAACAAATTCGATGAGGAACGCAGTTGTGATGACACAGCTTGGTAGCTCCTCTCAGTTTGATATTGTTCAAGTTTCAAAATTATCACAGCTTATTGGAGAGGAATTTAAGCTGGAGATTGAAATCAAGTAGAAGGGAACTTTAAGTTTCCCACTGAGAATCTGTGTTTTGCATTTTCCAAAGCCAAATCACCAACATTCATAAATGTCATCCTTTGTATCAGAGATAAATGTTCCGGAATAAATGATATAGTTGGTAGATAGTTATACAATATGTTAATGAAAATATCTGGTTGAAAGAGACAAAATCCACTTTAATAATATCTATGTCTCAAAAAGATTACTCTTTAACTCCCGTCTTCCAGTTAACAAATACATTGGGGGTATGTATGTATATATATATATATAGATATATATATATATATAATTAAATGCTATACTCATTGAATATAATATACTTTTTAATTTTTTTAAAATGTCATATAGTTAAATTGACTACACAATAACATTAAATACTACATTCATTGAATACAATATATACTCATTAAATGCTATATTCATTGAATATAATATTCTTTTATTAAATTTTTGTTAAATGTCATGGTTTCTTATACATAGTACAAACACCTAAAATTCATCTCATTAACAAGACCTTGATTTTAGAATATTTAACCATTAGGGCCCTCTCAGCCACCTTAGGTGTATCATGTGAGCACGTTTCTTGGTCTATGCATTAATTCATATGCATCCGAGCTCTGTATAAGGGGTCTCTACGCATCACCCATGTAAGCTTTGATTTATCGGAATATTTGCTAACTTTGACGTTGGAATAGCATTTATATCCATACCATTTCTACTTGAAAATTTGGACCTAGTTCATGGACTAATTTACTACACTAGATCAATATTTTTTTGTTAACATATAATATTTTTTTATATCTAATGGGTTGGTTGTTATGAATAATTCTAATTATTTTAAAAAAATATATTTTATGTTACTCTTAATTTTAATTATAAGATGTGCATAAGAATATTCTAAAATAACAAAACTTAAACAAATTTTTTGTTGGATCATTTGTTTGCAATTTTCTAGCATGTTTTGACCCAACGATATTTTCAATCTATCCAAATTAACTCTATCCAGGGGCAGTTTATGGGAAGATAAAACACCAGGGATGTAAGCTGGACTATGGAGTAATTCTGACAAATAGAAGGCTATCATTTGCAAAGAGAGTTGAGATTTTTATTGCTCCCTACCATGTAAAATGTTTAAAATGCAATCTATGATGAAAATTTTAATAAATTGTTTTGACATGATTATTTTATATATATATTTTTAATATTTTCACTTGTAGCCAAAATTATAATAGGATGACTAACGAAAAAAATGCTAAGTGTTTAGAACATGAAAGTAGACTCATTATCAATTTTTGTTTATAAAAAAATATTTGGACAAATCTTAAAAGAAAAAATGTATGTTTAAAAGTTACAAATAAAAAAAATAGTATCTATTTATCTATTCGAAAGAACAATACCCTAAATTGAAAGGACAAACATATGATAATTTGAAAAAATATTTTTAACCTTTTCTAAAATAAAATATTTAAATAATATATAAAGAGAATATAATAAAATATAAAAAAATAGTTTGACATAATGTTTACTCCAACTCTTATATATTCCTTGGTACGAGTTGATTTATTGTTTAAAAAAATAATTGAAAATTTTGATTGATTGTTTAAAAAAAAAATTAGAAGAACATGATTTAAAATATCTTAAAAGATTTTGTTCGAAAGTAAGTTATAAAAAAGTATATTTTGATAATTTTTAATAAAAATATATTTATTATTTTTAGATAATAATATTTAATATTATAAATCTAGAGGGTTTATGGTATACACTATTATACTGTGAAATTTTTACCATTTAAAAAATGAATTTATTATAATAGAAAATGTTATAATTTGTGTAATTTTAAAATTAAAATATATTTAATAAAATAAATATATAATTTAATATTTAAAATAATATTATGTATATATATATATATAATTCAAGAATATGATTACATTGGAAACCTTCAAAATTTTAAAAAATATATGATGATAAAAAATGTTATATACATTTAATTATTTTTATCATGTCAATTTAAATGAAAAAAAAGGATTATGAAAAAAGGAAAAAATAAATTAAATTTTAATTAAAAATAAGAGAGATAAAAATGTTAATAATATTATTAATTATTACTGTGTTTTATTGTTAATAATAATTATAATTATTATTATAACTATCAACAGACAAAATCGGAACTGGACTATTCAATTTAGAAGCAACAGAATTCATCTTCTTTTCTTTTTTTTTAAGAAAAAAAAAAACGCAAGGAACTAGACGATCAGTTAGAAGCCTTGGGGCCGAATTTAAACCAATATAGCACATTAGATCAGTTTTTAGCTAAGTTCGTATTAGACCAAAACTAAACCAAATGGCCCAAACCATCAACTGGGAATTAAATGACAAAAACAAAGGGAGCTTTCTGATGTTAACCGTAATCGTTAATTAGAATTAAACCTTCGTTAGAAGCCGAGAAGAGGAATAAGGATTTGGGGAATTTGAAGAAACAGAGAACAGAGGGGGAGAGCATGGGCGCTGTTACCGGTGGATATGAGGATGACGTTGGAGGCGATAGCGAAGGCTGGTCAGGGGTGACGGCTCTCAGTGGTTTGACGACACGGCATTGGCGGCTTCAGCGAAGATTGTAGACACGATGATGGAGAAAACAAGCGAAAGAGAGGAACGGAGCTTCACTCTCGATGATGAGAGTCTTTGCTGGGGATGGTGAGTCTCGATACACCTATGGCTGCTGTTGAAGCTTCTGGTCTCCAGATAGAGTCATCGTCGAGCTTGCGGTGATAGCATGGAATTAAATCTGTGGTTCTCTTTTCTTCCACGTTCGTTGCCTGAATAGAAACTCCAAGACTACAAAAAATACAAGGATCAAATAATGCGATTTAGTGAAGTTCCTAAATCAAATGACAGCGTTCTGGAGTAGAATTGGCTTTCGGTGGTGGTGGTGACCTGAGTAGCTATGCGAGAAGAGAAGAAGGCTATAGCGGGGGCACACTTGGTCTGCGGTGGTCGGAGATGATGGCGGTGGTGAACACGAAGCCAAACGAAACAGAACATACTGAATCCCTCTTTCCTTTTCTTATTATGTTAGATATTTTTAATTATTGTGATACTCATCAGGATTTGTAAATAGATAACTGTATGTGCTGTATGGTGATCAACAATTACCCAAATGTGTTCATGAGTGTTCCTTACTGTTTTGATTTCTGATTGGTGTGTGTATGGATTCGATGAGCACAATGTTCTAATAGGTGATGCATTTTGCGAAAATGGTGATGATCATAAAATTTGGATCCAAATGAACGATGCTCGTAACCTCATCATCTTATGAGATACTGTGGAATGCTATGAGTATGGTGGAAAAGAATAAGTAGCTAAAGTATTGAGTATAAGTTACGGGGAACAGAATCATGCTATAATAGAAACCATAAATAGAGAGGTTATTCAAGCATTAACCATTCACAGAAATGTAATAATTTAAGTATTGAAATCACAAGCATATACCTACGGAGATCAATTCCAAGCTGGTTTCATAAAGGTCGTGTGAGAGTACTGAGAAATTGGAGAAGAAGGAAACGCGGGAGAGCATACGTTGTTATTCGTTACTACTGCTACCTCTCAGCAAAGGCATCCCCTAATAAAGGAAAAAAAAAATTCCTCTCCTTGTTTTTTAATTCTTTACTTTTTTTCGTTTTTGCTGAATTTTGTTTTGGAAGAAGAAAAACTATTTTATTTAATTGCAATAATTAATAATAAAAAAGACTAGAACATATTCTAAATGTTTTGATTTCAATTTTGGATTTATCAGAAACAATTAAAATATTTTGATGTTCAGAAATTCATTTTTATTTAATTAATTATTAAAATACAATAAATTAAAAAATATAAATTTAATTTATGAGAAACAAACAAAATATTTTTCAATTTTTATTAAATTTGCATTTAAAAATCATAAGAAAAATAAGATTCGAACATAATTAATGTTGACAACATTAAAAGAAAACCATTTGTATTGTTAATTTTAATAAATAAATACATACAATAGTAAAAATAATTTTTACAATAAAAATTATAATAAACTATAAATTAATGATAAATTTAACTCTCAAATTTTTTATATATTTAAATTATTTTTTTACATATTTAAAATAATCCGTACAACACACATATTTTACCTAGTTTCATACTTAATTGTAACAGTTTGTATTTTTTATTACAACCAACTCATCCTTGAATATTAAATTATCATATATTTTATTAAAATAACAATTTCTTATTGAATATACAGTTAAAAGTAACACTTGTCATTTAAATTTTGGTTTAACTTTTCAAAATCAATTATATATTTTTTATAATTTTACATATACACATTTCATTATATATAATATTCTACAAACTGTGTGTGAAAAACTGTTAGTAAGGGTTAGCATACAAATAAAGTCCTAACGCTGGTTGAAAATAATTGGTTACCAAAGTGAATTGGGTCCACTGAAAAGGACTAATTGTCGAATTACATTTGCATCTACATTAGTCTTTATCATAACGGAAACGATCCTCTTAGACAGGGACTTACACCCCTATACGCCAGCCGTCCTATTATTTTTTTCAAAAAATCTCAACCGTTAGATCTGAGAATAAAAAGGTGGAAAATACTGTATGTAAAAAAGTGATTTCTTTAAATTTTTTAAAATTAAAGGATAATAAATTCTAATAATTGTACATGTAGCTTATGTTTAATAAAATTTATTATGATTAATAATAAATTATAATATATATATTTTGTTAATATAGGTCTATAACAATTATATTTATATATAAATTTTTTTAAAATTTGTATTATTTAAAAATTTGTTTATTTGTTATAAAAAAATCATTTTTATTTTAAAAGAATATATTTAGAATGAATATAAAATATATGATATATATATTTATTATAATTTTATAGAATTAATATATATTTAATTTATTTTAATTTAAATATATAAATACTTAAAATGTATATAATAATATTAGTTATTAATCATTATAAATGATAAAAAAATTATTAAATTTAAATTTAATATAGAAACAGAAGTAATATATTTTGTATTATCATTATAATAAATTAATTTTTTTTAAATTAAAAAAATAAGATCAAAATAAAAAATAATATATTTAAAAATATAATAATATAACTACTAAAAATAACAAAGAAAAACCGAGATTGAAAATATTTTTATGAAAAATTAATTATACATTATAAATATGTATTAAAAAATTTATTTCAATTAAAAAAATTTATTTTTATTAATATACTTAATAAAAATTATAATAAATATCTAAAAATTATATCATATTATGATCAAAGAAATTTTAAAATAAAAATATTATAATTTAAAAACTGTACAGTATAATTCAAAATTTACATTAATATATTGATTTAAAAAATTTTACTGCATCGTATGTAAATTCATACTAATATATATTTTAAAAATCATTTATTTATTATAAAAAATTTATTGTTAAGTATTTTTTTATTTTAACATTTAAAATTAGTATATAATATATTTTTATTATAATTTTATTAAGTTAATATTTGATTGATTTATTATTTAATTTAAATATATAAATAATTAAAATATGTGTAATAATATCAATCAACATTCATTTAAAAAGTTACAGGAAAATATTCATTTCCCTTCTCATGTTTTCATATGGACGGACAAAACGGTAGTTAGTTGCGAGAAGCAATGCTGCTGTGTAAGAAATGACGATGAACTCGCGTTGACTCAAGAATCCTTGGTTTGGTTTCCTATCCTTATCCACAACGCACCCACATCAACACTGGGACAATGGCTCCAGGTTGGAGGACTGAAACCACTTCCACTCTCCCTCCGCTTCCACTATCCTTCTGTATCTGTGTTTGTCTCTTATTTTGTTCTGCTGCGCCAGATTCATCATCAGAAGTAACTGCGATTGGTTATGGCTACACTATCTCCAGTGTCAATAACCATCCCACAGAGAACTCTTTGACTGCTAAGCTTAACCTTATCAATGCTTCCTCTATTTTCGGACCCGATATTCCACACCTCTCCCTTACTGCCAGGTAACAATAACTAACTCATTATTAATCGATAATCGTCTTTTCCATTCACACACATATAATTTATTCTATTAATTAAATTGTCTTATATATTCTTAACATATTATCTATAGTATGTATATATATAAATATTTGGTTATTTGTGAAATGCAGTTTTGAGAACAAGGATAGGCTAAGAGTAAAAATCAGTGACTCCGATCAGCAAAGATGGGAAATTCCAGAACAAGTGATTCCAAGAGGGTCCTCTTCCCATTTTTACCCTCTTCGCTTCCTCGAGGAAGGTTCACAGCAGCCAAAACCCTCATTTAGTCTGACACTTCCAGACTCAGACCTTATCTTCGCTCTCTACAACACCACCCCGTTTGGCTTCACGGTCTCACGCAAATCCTCCAACGATGTCCTCTTCAATGCTTCCGCTGATCCTTCCAACGATGGAACGTTTCTGGTGTTCAAAGAGCAGTACCTGCAGCTCTCTTCATCTCTCCCACCACAAAGAGCCTCTCTTTTTGGCCTCGGGGAACACACCAAGAGCACCTTCAAGTTGCAACCGAGTCAGACATTCACGCTGTGGAATGCAGACATTCCAAGTGCCAGCCAGAACGTTAACCTTTATGGTTCTCACCCTTTTTATATAGACGTGAGATCAGCATCCCCTGATGGAAAAGTGAAGAATGGAACCACACATGGAGTGTTGCTGCTCAATAGCAATGGAATGGATATTGTGTATGATGGTGACCGTATTACTTATAAGATCATTGGTGGAATTTTCGATCTGTTTTTCTTCGCTGGTTCCTCTCCAGAATTGGTTTTGGACCAGTACACTCAACTCATTGGTAGGCCTGCTCCAATGCCTTATTGGTCCTTTGGTAAGTCACAGGCTTCTTTGATTGTTGTTGTTATTATTATTATTATTATTTGGTGCTTACCTTTATAAATCCGAGAATAACATGCATGAATTGCTGTGTACCAATGTATATGTGTCACGTGTCTTAATAAATTTAATGAGGTCAACACTGTATCCTTTTCTCCTTGATTTGTTATTAAGGGTCTGCAATAAATATATTTTATAGATAAATCTCTGTTGCAGATAAAATCACGTCTGGGACTACCCTTAACGAGTCCAAGTTTCGGGATAACTAGTAAATGGCATGGCAAGAAAGCAGTTAGCTATTATGCCATTGGTGTGATTGTTTACTTTTTTGTTGCTACATAACTTTTAGGGCGAATATTTGTTCTCATGTTGTAGATAGATATACCTACTGCAGATTCTTTAAAGCAGAAGAACAATAAGCTACGAAAATGCTATGGCATTAATCAAAGGAAGTTGCTTACATGTATTCTCTAATACAAGGGGCCAGTAAATAAAGAAATATTCTTTTTAGTAAAACAATTAAATATAGCAGGGGATAAAGCTAAAATGGTTTTCTATTCTTTTCTTTTTAGAAAGGCTTTAGCACCAATCAGGATGAAGTTGATAAGTGATCACATTTTTTGTTTTGATAACGATGAATGTTGCTAATCTGTTTCTTCCAAGGACCAATGTCTGGGATTCATTGCCTCATTGAATTAAACATGAGTTGGTGTACCGTGTGTGCTTCGTATTTTCCTATGAATTAGGTGGCAGATATCAAATTTAATTTATGAATTGCAATTTTCTGTTTATTCATGCTAAATTGCTAAACCATTATATCTACCTCACGTTTTAATCCACATCATTATTATCACCTGTGAAGGTTTTCATCAGTGTCGATATGGCTACAAGAATGTAACTGATCTCGAGGGTGTGGTTGCAAACTACTCAAAAGCAAGTATACCCCTTGAAGTTATGTGGACAGATATTGATTACATGGATGCGTATAAGGATTTCACACTTGATCCCATCAACTTTCCATTGGACAAGATGAGAAGTTTTGTTGATACTCTTCACCGAAATGGTCAGAAATATGTGCCTATCTTGGATCCTGGTACCTAAATCAATTCTGACATCATAAAATTTCTTACAAACATATCATGTTCTTCTCTTGAGGAAGCATCTGTGCATTTTTATGAATTTGAGGCAAATTTTGGAAACAGGTATCAGTGTAAATAAGTCATATGCAACGTATGTTAGGGGTTTGCAAGCTGATGTGTACATAAAGAGAAATGGATCCAATTATCTTGGAAAAGTTTGGCCTGGACCAGTTTATTACCCTGATTTTCTAAACCCCCGCAGCCAAGAATTTTGGGGTGGCGAAATCAAATTATTTCGGGACCTTCTCCCTTTTGATGGTCTTTGGATTGACATGAACGAGTTATCCAATTTCATTACTTCAGATCCCATTCCATCTTCTAATCTTGATAACCCTCCATACAAAATTAACAATGGTGGAGTTCTACAACCCATTAATGATAGAACAGTTCCAGCAACATCTTTGCACTTTGGTAATATCAGCGAGTATGATGCTCACAATTTGTATGGACTACTGGAATCCAAAGTAACTAACAAGGCATTAAAGGATATAACTGGTAAAAGGCCATTCATCCTAAGTAGATCAACATTTGTAAGCTCTGGCAAGTATGCTGCCCACTGGACAGGAGACAATGCTGCTACATGGAATGATTTAGCATATTCAATCCCATCCATATTAAATTCTGGAATCTTTGGAATCCCTATGGTTGGAGCAGATATATGTGGTTTTGGAGGAAATACAACTGAAGAACTTTGCCGGCGCTGGATCCAGGTAAAATCAATCCTCAGATACAATAAATAGTATGGGGTAATATTTTTGCTTGTGAGAAATGTTACTAAACATTAAATGCTTACATTTCCTCAATGTAGTTGGGGGCATTTTACCCCTTTGCGAGAGATCATTCAGACAAGAACTCCATCAGGCAAGAGCTTTACCTTTGGGATTCGGTTGCTGCATCAGCTAGGAAAGTGCTTGGCCTCCGTTATCGTCTTCTTCCTTATTTCTACACACTAATGTATGAAGCACATATCAAAGGGACACCCATTGCACGACCGCTTTTCTTTTCATTCCCGGAGGATGTCACAACATACGAAATAAACTCACAATTTCTATTAGGTAAAGAGGTTTTGGTGTCACCTGTATTGACATCTGGGGCAACCACTGTGGATGCATACTTTCCTGCAGGAAGCTGGTTTGACCTCTTCAATGTCTCAAATTCAGTGAATGCAAAACCAGGCAAGTATGTCACTCTTGATGCACCATCTGATCACATAAATGTGCATGTTGGGGAAGGTAGTATTTTGGCCATGCAAGGAGAAGCAATGACAACTGAAACTTCCCGGAAGACTGCATTTGAACTTCTTGTGGTTATCAGTAGCAGCAGAAATAGTTATGGACAGGTGTATTTGGATGATGGGGAAACACTTGACATTGCAGGAGAAAAAGAGCAGTGGACATTGATAAACTTTGATGGTGCATTGCATAACAGTAGTGTTTTTGTTACGTCTAAGGTCACCAATGGAAGATTTGCTCTGGACCAAAGGTGGATCATAGATAAGGTAACTTTCTTGGGGATACCTAACAGAATGGATTTGGCAAGGAAAGAGTTGAATATTGTGAATGGAACAAATTCGATGAGGAACGCAGTTGTGATGACACAGCTCTATAGCTCCTCTCAGTTTGATATTGTTCAAGTTTCAAAATTATCACTGCTTATTGGAGAGGAATTTAAGCTGGAGATTGAAATCAAGTAGAAGGGATCTTTAAGTTTCCTACTGAGAATCTGTGTTTTGCATTTTCCAAAGCCAAATCACCAACATTCATAAATGTCATCCTTTGTATCAGAAATAAATGTTACGGAATAAATGATATAGTTGATGTCCCACATGAATGAAACCTTGACTAGCTGCTCTTTATGCGCCTCATGTTTAAGGTTGTGCATGCAACTATTTGTCCCCATATCATCTATCCTTTTTAACATGAGGGCTTTTTGCAATTTTGATTAGAATTCTGTAGTTTATTTTAGTCAAAAGAGGTAGGAGTGAGCAATAGGTTGCACTAGTTGCAGTATCATTGCAATTTATATCATTGCTCAAGCTGCATTTACAACTCACCTAAAGTTATCAAACACTAACGCTGAATTTTGGCTTGTTCTAAAATCTGTATGACAACATTGCTGATTTTAGAATGGTTGTTTGTTTAGGACATCTTAATAATTGAAATATAAAAAAGGGTTGATCCTAATGAACCATAAATCAAATTAAATGTTTGCATTATGTTGTGAAGTATTATTTTAATCAATCAAAGCTCAACTCCAAAAATTGCTGCTATGTTAATAATTGCTAAGTAATTCTTTTTGGCCATCCAATCATAAATATGGCACATGTTCTGTTGCACAGAGAAGAGAAGAGAAGAGGAGTGTAGTGTGATTTGTTATTAACGTGAAGATGCAAATTCCCTTCCCCAACAAATGAAATTGCTAATTTTTGAAAGTTTGAAAGTTTTCTGTTTTGTGTTGGTATTTTCATATTAAAATTATTTAATTTTTTTTTTCTGCTTTGATGATAATGATAAATGGCTGTGAATTTTGATGGAGTACTTTTCTTTCTAATTCGTGGAATGAGGTTTCGAAACTCCACCGACTAAACGTCATATTTTCTCATCCGTCTGTTGTGCTATCTTTT
The DNA here is from genome assembly GCA_037954105.1 of Canavalia gladiata. Lineage (NCBI taxonomy): Eukaryota > Viridiplantae > Streptophyta > Magnoliopsida > Fabales > Fabaceae > Canavalia > Canavalia gladiata. The sequence continues at coordinate 36,470,803 of CM075662.1, read as the reverse complement.
TATTTTTGTTCTTCTAAATTCAATTTATAGTTTTATTATTATTTTTTCCATTCACTTCTCACTTCTATTTACTTCTCGGTGATTATATCACGGAGTTCTTGATTTTTTTTGTCCTGTTGCTTCATATTTCTTTGATCCTCATTTTTCTCAGTTACTGCTTACTATATGTATTTGATCAATTATTGTTCTTCCTTTTTATTACTTTGATACTAATAAATGCGTGGAGGTGATTTAGATACAAGTATAGAAACTCCGTATCCATGATTTTGTTTTTTTGCAATGAAAGCCAGCTAAAAATATAAAATAAGAGGCGCCATGGTGGGGGTTTGGAGCATGAAGTTGTAAATCTGAAGAAGTTGCTATCATGGGCTCGCCCATGAATTAGTTTGATGGGCTTTTGGCCCATGTAGCATTGCCGTGCAGACACCCCGCCATCCGCAATCGATTGAGTTTTGTGAGTTACCGTCTCCGTCATCCCACACTTGCGAATCCAATTTTTTGGTCTCCAATCAGGTTTTGCTTTCATTCACTTCTCACATCTCATATTAGGGTTTCAATTTTTGGGAATCCCATCTCCAATCCATTCTTACGATTATCTGGATGGTTTTGATTATGGCTGTTTCTTGACCTTGCGCGCTTGATTAGTCAGCCTTACTATTCATCCTTGATGATAGTACAAATTTGAGCTGCGACAATTTGATTTTGGCTTAAATTAAAACTTCTGAGTATATGGCTATTTTGTTTTCTGTTGGTTCTGGAATTCTCTTTTCTTTCTTGTTCGTTTTGTTTGTTAATTTCTCTGTTAAACGCTAACCAGTATTAATTTCGTTTCTTAGCTCTATTTTGAACTATGCATCATGTTTGTTAACTGGTTAATAGTGCTAATCTAGCTGCCCTTTGTTAAAACTCTACAATCATTATTTGATAATTGTGTTAAAGGCTTCATCTTTTGTACCATTTGTGAGTGAACCATTCCCTTAGTCTTAAATGTTCTATAGGTCGAACTCTCTCTTTGTTCTAAGTCAATGCTGAGCTCTTTCAGGTAGTTATCACATAAAACTTGACTATTTTTTACAACCTTCACTATTCATTTTACTGGAAGCTGCTACCGTGAAGTTTCTTCACTCGATGTTCTTCAACTTTAAGAAATCTGCAGCTGAAACACTCAAACTCTCCTTTATATACAAGATCCATAGTCCTCCTTCCTTGCACATCCAGAGGTACAGTTACGTGAATGTGTACATGAAATGGAAAAAAGATTCATACTATGACTCAATCGAGCACATCCATCAGTCCATTCAGCTCAAGCCGGTGATTGCCCTCAAAAACTGCATTGCTCAGGATCCCAACCGTTGCATTCCTATCTCTGCAGTGTCAAAGAGGGGTCTACAGTTAGATGTGCCCATGAAGGTTGCAAGATTTATGAGGCAATATCCATCCATTTTTGAGGAGTTTACAGGTCCCAAGTACAACCTTCCTTGGTTCAGGTTGACATCAGAAGCTGCTGAGATTGACAGGGACGAGAAAAGAGTTTATGATGAATGCAGGGAGGACTTAAGATGCAGGTTGAGGAAGATGATATTGATGACCAGAGAGAATGTTCTGCCTTTTAAGATAATTCAAGGGATGCAGTGGTATTTGGGGTTGCCAAACGATTTCCTGCAGCACCCAGAGCAAAATCTTGATGAATCTTTCAAGTTTGTAGAGATGGAAGATGGATTGAAAGGATTGGCTCTTGAAAGTGGAGAAAAGATTTATTCTGTAATGGAAAAAAATGCAATGAAAAAAGGTTCGTACTTTGGGGGCCCAATGGAGGGCATTGAGTTCCCGTTTTTTCCATCAAAGGGTTTAAGGTTGAGGAGAAAGATAGAGAACTGGCTAGATGAATTTCAGAAGATTCCATATATTTCACCTTATGATGATTTCTCAAATATGGATCCACACAGTGACATAGCAGAGAAAAGACTTGTGGGGGTTCTTCATGAACTGCTCTCCCTTTTTGTTGAGCATTCAGCTGAGAGGAAAAGGCTCTTTTGCCTTAAGAAGCATTTTGGGTTACCCCAGAAAATGCACAGAGCGTTTGAGCGGCATCCCCATATGTTTTATCTTTCTTTCAGGAACAAGACTTGTACAGTAATTCTTAAGGAAGCTTATAGTAATAAATCCGCCATTGAGGAGCATCCTCTATTGAGGGTGAGGAAGAAATACATCAAGTTGATGAAGAAATCAGAAGTGATTTTGAGGAACAGGAGGGTGAATAATCGATTTTCTAATTGTAGTGCTAAACTAGATTTAGATTCAAAAGATCTGGATGAAAGGGAGCATGAGATGGCGGGTTGTTCTTTGGAACAGGTTATGTGAAAATTTATAAAGCAAAACTTGGTGTTACCTTATGAAGGTGTACAAGGAGATACTGGTAGTTGAGGCCTAAGATTAAGTTGAAAATGCCTATCAGCGATTTTCATGTGACATGGTAGCTCATCTGGTTGCATCCTAATTCCTAGCCTTGAGGTATTTTTTCAATTTCAAGTACCTATGTACATACAAACGCACTTATCGTTGCTGATTAGTTTTAAAAACATACTTGGTTAACTCTGTTGAGTTGTTTGACCTTGCATGTTTTTTCGTGTTGTCAATGTTTTAAGTATAATGTGGCGAGCATATATACTCTATTTTGTGGCTGTAATTGTTAAAACAACACATACACAACATTGAATTTGTTCTTTGGCAAGTAATAACATGTTTTCAAGCCTTTTCGGACTTGATTTTATTATTGTCCTGATATAAGTTATTGAGATGTGGAGTCTCTTTGTTACCTTGAATCTGTGCCATTCTAATCTGCCTCATAGAGTGAAAGTGAACATTCTAAGCACGCTTTTAGCAAAAAATTAGAATGTAGGAATAATGCTTGCCACTAGAACTCTCCAGTTATTTAATGCATTCAGTGGTTGAGATGAATCAGGATCTGTTCAATATTATTCCCTGAAATTTTCATGTATGATTGAGATTGTTAGTGGTGTTGTTGGTCCTTTTTTTTTTCTTTAATGGGTTAACAGAGCAGAAGGAATGAACAGTTAGGATCCATCGCTGTTCAATTTTTTATGGTGAACCTCTAGAAGATAATAGTGATCCGTCCCTCATAAGTAAGCATGGAAAGTTAGACAAGAATCTAGAGGTACCATTCTGGGCCAACATGGATCACGAGTCTGGTTTACATCGATACGAATTCAAGAGTTTTATTTTATTTTTTTATCAATTCAGTTTATAAGTTTTTTTATTTTCATCTGGGTATGCTGATGTGTTTGGATGAAGAGAGAAAAAAAATTATAAATTTGAAAGCTTTCATTATTTGGTTAAAGAGAAGATGGAAAAACGAGTTAAGGTTTATAATTAAAATTTTCTCTCATCCCTTCCAAATTTGATTTGATTATGTTCGATTCAGAATATTTCAGCAATGGCAGACATTGTCTGCTTGGATTTGTGGACAGGAAAAGTATTCTCTTTCATTCCATTTGACTTTTAATTTTTACTAGCAAGAGTTTATTCAATTTAAGGGGGTCCAAATATAAATAACAATAAAGTGTTAAATAACTTCTAATATCAATTGATATAAATAACAATAAAGTGTTAATAACTTCTAATATCAATTGAACAGGCACGTTAATTAGATTGAAACGCCGACTTTGATGAGAAAAATATGTTTTGATCGGATTTTAAAAAAATTGAATCTGATTTTAAAAAATTGGTCGAATTTGATAATATAGATCTTGATGTTTCTCTTTCGTATCTACTTTAATCATTATAATAATAGTTAAATAATAATATTAAATTAATATTTTATTAAAAATATGATTAATTTTTTTTAAAATATTTATGTTTATTTTATATATTATTTAAATTAAAAGATATTTGATATATAATTTATTTAAAATATATAATTAAATATAATTTATAAAAATTAAAAAAATAGGATATAAATTATTTGCAGACTTATTCAAACTTGATGATATTGAAGTTAGGATTTAGTTTAAAAATTATTATCTAAATCCATCCTAATGTTTTGTGCAGATAGAAAGGCAAACCTGTTCCGGATCCATCGTGTTGCTCTATCCACCGGTGAAGGACAAGAACAATCTGTTGCTTGTAGTGTAAAATTGCTTGTCGCTCCTTCAATCTTGCTAATAACATGAAGTTGCCCATAGTTAATGCTGTTTGATAAAAAAATTTATGTTTCAGAGAATAATTAATTTTGAGAAAAAATAACATGTTTTTAGAACTATGATTAATTTTAAGAGTAGAGTATACCTCTTTTCAGTAATTAATTTTGAACTCTCTTATTGGCTTAAAAATTTTAGAACATAAAATTAAAAGTAAAGCTTTAGAAATAATTATATACATATTTAAAATATGATTTCATTATTAAAATTTTAAAATCAAGAAATTGTGTGTAAATTTAATTGTAAACAACCTTATATATATATATATATATATATATATATATATATAGAAAATAAAAATACTCAAGAGGGATTTATTCACAATTATTCACTCCTACTAACATGTTCATTTACATAAAAAGTAGATTATATATTAAAATAATATTTATAAAATTAAACTAGCTATTGAACTGATAAAAATATGAATTTATGATTCATTGGTTTAATTGTAATTAAAATGGGATTAAACAAATAAGAAGTAAAATATATTTTTAATTATATAATATATTAAGTAATAAATTCATATAAGTTAATTGATATTTTATATAAAAAGATCATATTATATTTTTTACAAGATAAATTATAATAAATAGTTAAATAATATTAATTTATATGTAAATACCATGTATGTACAAATATTTATTTATGTTAAAAATATTTAGAATACAAAATTAAAATCACCAAAAAAATAAAAGAAAATATGTTTAAACTGGTTCAACTTGATTCTTAGCCGGTTCTGATCGATTCTTCGTTGAATTCTACGGATTTTTTGGATTAACCGGACTAATTACCTGATTGATTATCAGTTCAACTAATTGATCCGATTTTCACAATTATGGATTAAAACATATACGCATTTACTTTAAAATATCATTTTTCCTTCAATATAAAATAAAAAAAATGTTGAATAGTGCTTTAAGGGCACTCATTAAGGAATTTAAAATGGAAATTTATATTAAAAATGTTATAAATATATATTTTCTAGAATTTTTAATAAATTCCAATGTAATTATCCACAAATAACTATTTTTAATTTCTGAATCCATGTTCTAAAGGTACGGTTAACAAGATTCTAGAAATAACATGTTTACAAAAAAATTATACCATAAAATCCTTATTTCTTGACTTTAAACAAACGAATTTTGAGCTAGACTAAATGGAGTCCGCATTACATGACTTGAGATTTATCATACTTTGTTCTTGTTGTCTTTAATTTTTTTCCATTAAAATTGAAATTTCAAGAACACATTTCTTTTTTTCTTTTTTTCTTTTTTTTGTCTAGAAGAACAACACACTGCTAGTAATAATAAACCTATATGCCATGTTGGGCTGGAGCAAGCCCAAGAAATGAACCCACCCAATTCCCATCTCACCACACTCTCCAACTTCGTTCACTCTCAACACTTTCTGGTTCCGCCCTCCCAAACTGAACCCTTGGTGTAGTTGGTCACTGGTGAAAGTGAAACTCACGCTCCAAACAACAAAAAAAATGTTTCACCGCACCAAAGCGTTTCTCAACCTCACGCGCTCTCTCTCCACCGAGGCTCGCACGCACAACATCGAACGCATCGCCGATGAGCTTCTCAACCTCAATCCCCTCGAAAGGCACGACTTCACCCTCCTGTGGAGACTCAGGATGGGTCTCCACCGCTACGGTGCTCCCGTCGCCGGTGTCGTCCCTCCCTCCGCCTCCACCAACTCCCCGACGGCGGATTCCAACGCCGCCGCCGCGGAGAAGACGGCGTTCGATTTGAAGCTGGAGAAGTACGACGCGGCCGCGAAGATCAAGATCATAAAGGAGGTAAGATCCTTCACCGATTTAGGGTTGAAGGAAGCTAAGGATTTGGTGGAGAAGGTTCCTTGTGTTTTGAAGAAGGGACTCAGCAAGGAAGAGGCTGATCCTATCATTGCAAAACTTAAGGAATTGGGTGCTGCTGTTGTATTGGAGTGATTTTATTTTATTTTGGAGTTTTCTGTTAGATGTAGAATTATTCATGACTTGTTTTTGGGTAAATGATAAATGAAAAGTTATTTATATTCTCCTCTTTTTTATATTTTTATAATATTTTGATGCTTTTTGTTATATGACTTTTTTTTTTGTTATTTTAATTTGTTATATTCACTTCTTATTATGAGTTGAACTTGTGTTTGATGATCTTTGGTGAAGGTGTGTGGTTGGCAAACAGAAATGTATTACTGATCTTTAGGCTATTGTTTTATTCCTTTTACTTGTATGGTTGATGGACATGTTACAGAGCGCTTGGACTCTCTGAGTGAATGAAATTGTTGCAAAATCTTATGAAAAAATGGCTAATTTTTACTATGTGGAATGGTGTCTGCCTGGTATTTGATAAAATGTGCAATGGTACCTGTTGTTTTGATGATATCCTTGTAGCTCTTGCATGCCCAGTGAAGTTTGGATTTTGGTCATTGATGAATAGTAGGAGAATACAAAGTGATACATAGGGATGGCTCAAGTATTGGTATAAATTATAATTTTGATCGTTCCCTCGTGCAGACAAATTCTCGGTCTTTTTATTATGCCCATGGAAATAACTCCTTTATCTTTCCTTGATATGTTTTTCTGTAACCAAGAATAATATAATGCAAAATACACTCTTAGATTTCTCTGTTGTGAACAATATCATTTGGGAAAACCAAGTGACATTTGATTGGTATTAGTATCCTATGAAATTTTGTGGTTGTTATTGTTGCTTTGTTTTTCTTTTTTAATGTAGTTGAGATTTTATCCCTTGTATTCTTTCAAGTTCTCAGCAAAATTGCAATCTTATTTATTAATATTTCCATCTTTTGAAGAACAGAGGATACGCCTCAATATCTTGATGTTAACAACTATCACAGTCTTCACAAGTATTGGAAGAAAGCCATTATAATGAGAGGGGGAAATAATAGGTAACGGAAAGATGTAGAAAGAGATAGAGAGAAAAGGAAAGGAAGAGGAAATAATGGGAAGGAGTATTATCCATTTTCATGAAATGCTTAACCATGAATCAACCGTGTTAAATGTGGGTAACCAGGTAAGCTACGTTATTGTGGTAGCAAAAGTCTGAGTTTATTGGTTTGCAGAACATTACTTAATGAAACTTGTATTGTTTCTCAAATATAAAGAGATAGTAAACTGGTCAAGGTCTAGAAGTCATGCCAACCTTAAACAAGTTAAAACTCAATTGTTTCCTAACAATGTAAGAAGAAAAGTCATGTAATTTCCTGATGTCTTCTTAGCCAAGGAATTATCAAGGGTAACACTATTTCTCTTGAAGTAAAGATCCTTGATTTCGTTTAAATCCTTCTCTGCACGAGTAATGATAACACGGCTCAAAGCATGTTCTTCAGCTACCACCTCATCCAAGGAGTGGCTTATCACCTATATCAAGTCAAAGTGGACATGTTTAACCAAAGTTACAGAACAAAGAAATTATAAAATAGAGAGTAGTTGCTAATATAATTTGATGACTTCAGTTACCTTGGCCAAGTATCTTTGTGGGTTCTTAATGCAACGAATGGCAGAACATAGCACTGTCATGTATTCATCATTTGGACTTGCTAATAGTCCCTACAATTAGCATAAGTATATTCAAATTATCATGAATGTCCATTCCCCAACTAATGATACATTGGTATTCTTTGCTAATTGTAATTAAGACCAGATTCAGCCCTTAATTTTCATAACATTATAAGATTTCTATTGTAATTAATGTATGTTACAATTTTTTTTATTTCAATTGAATACATTTAAATCCATAAAATAATTTTATTAAAAAAAATTAGCATAGACATTTCAGATGAATGGCATTGATGTGTGTGTTCCTTCTCCTTGTATTCTGTTTGGGGAGCAGAGTATATAAATAAACTTATATTACCTTGGTAATTGTAGTGCCATAAATGTTTCTAAAGGTACTAAAAGTCGCACAAAGTTGCTTCTTACTTCTTGTGCTTAAAATTCGAATGATTTCATCATCATTAAAAGCCATATTTTCAATTACTTGATGAAGAATATTTGCTTCTAAATGGGCCATACTTTCATCAATATCATCTCCATCATACCTATAGGTGCTTATAACTGCAACCAACAACTGCATGAAAAATCACAAACCTTGTAAATGAAGTGTTTAAAAGAAAGAGGCGAAATAGATATATTTATGTTGGAGCAGGTTGTTCTGATTTGTGCTAGCAGATTTATTATTTCTATGTATCAATAGAACGAATGCATGTAAAAGAAAGATGAACAATGCATACAAATACTTGTACTAATTTTCATTCTGTTGTTCAAGATATTATCCAAGTGATGTTGATGTGATTCTTACTATAAGTGTATTTGGTTTGCAAAAATATTTTTTATTTTTATTTATAAAAATATCATCTTTCTTTTTTATTTTTAAAATTTTTATATAAAAACAGTAAAAACAGAAAATATTTTTGCAAACCAAATATCACCTAAATTTCTAACACTTTACTATTCTTATTCCTTCATAAATTGAAATATGCTTCCAGAAAACAAGGCACATAATAGCTTGGTAACACACTTACTCTACGAATATCACCTATTGTTTTGGAGGCTACATCTTCTTCAAGGCAATGCTTGAATAGGAATTGGTATGAACGCTTTAGAGCCAATAACTCTTCTGAGGTTGTAGTGCAAGCAATCTCAATAATTACTTTATAATCTGGTGTTGCCTTCTTTAATGCTTCGTTGATGAATGCTGCATCTCTTTCAGCTGGATCTATCATCCAATTGCACATAGCCCTCTAATTCAAATGGTAGTTACCATATTTCACAATAAGAATGTTATTCACCCAACAGATATACCCAAAATATTTTGTTGTTTTGTTTATATAGAATTAGAAACCTATAGCTTGGATGGAATGTGATTGCCAAAATAACAGCCCAATATTTATATTTACAAGGGAAAAGAAGTAACTTGATTTGAATTCTATATAAATTGAATAATTTGTTTTAGTAATCAATGAGAAATAATTAATTAATTATATGAATTGTAATATTTTTACCCCAAAGCTTCCAGAAAGTTCAGACTTGAGTTGTTTGATAAGATCTTCATGATAAATTTCTTCATAAGCCAGCCTCACAAGTTTCCTTTGAGCTACATTTCTATGTGCTAGTATGGATATAAGAGCTGTCTCATCGGTCCCAAATCCTATAAACCATACATTATTTTTATTTTTAAAAAAAAAAACATGGTTAGAAATTTAGTAAAATTTGTATGTGTACTTATCACATGAGGTTGGAGGTTTTTTCTTATATTGTAAAAAATGATGAGGTTTAAATTTTGAACTCTAATGTTAAATTACTTTAAATTTAAATATTTTGTTATTAGATTAATTTTAATAATTTAGGTGCGAGGTTTTAATTTGATAAAAAAAATATTTTATAAAAATTAAGATATAATGAACTTTTTAAAAATATATAATAATAAAAAATAAAATTAATAAAAATAAAAATAAAATTACATTATACATCCATTAATATGATGAGTTTATTAATAATTAGAAACAATCAATCATGCATATTATAAAACAAGATGTGATAATAAGAGTGATTTTGTTTATCTTTTACCACGTGTATGAGTTTCGCAATGTGTTATACTAATAATATTATTATAAGCTTGTGCCTCTTTGAGGATGAAATATTGCTTAAAAATTGCCTATAATTAATTCTAACTACCAAAGGATAAAGAAATAAGGGTATGTACTAAAAGTAACAGAAATATAGGGTAAAGGAAACTACTATCAATTCTTGACCATTTTATTGAAGAAAGTTTAATATCATGTTATTAATCAATCATGAATATTTAAACTGTTGGTGAAATAAGATAAGAATATAAAAAATATGTTATTAAGAATATATACGTATACTTGTAACATGAACATTTTTGCAGTAATTAAAACCTTCTTCCTGTATATAAATTATTCATTCTAAAAGATATATTTAGAAACAAAATAAAATTGCAGAAATTAAGATAACCTTTGCATGCCTTCTTGATAGTTTCAGCGTCTTCAATTGAAGAAGAATCTTTTGCAGCAATTAGAGTAGCCATTTGGTCTTGTTTGTTATCGTTATAGTGCCAAGATTTGTACACAAAAGTGCTCATTTCCATTTTCTAATTTATAGAAGTGAAACCTAAAGTAACTATTTCAGAAATTAAAATAACAGTCTAATAATTATATAAACTATCTCTAAAAGCGTTTTTTGTTAATTAATAAAAATAACTTAAATATGTTACTGTAAGAGGTTTATGAAAACAATGAATAAGGGAGTTAGAGTTAAATAGATCAATTAATGCAAGAATGTAGTAACATAAAACTTTATAACTTAAAATTAAATCGTAGCGAACTTGATGGATTAATGTTCTCATGTGGAACTTGAGTAGTCAATAGGGATGGTAAAATTATCTGTTTTTGTGGTTATCTATTGATAAAATAAATGACTTTTTTATCTACTAATAAGGAGGCGGATAATAAGATATTTGCATTTATCCATTATGTAAAATTATTAGACTATTTTTTTATATAAGAATTTTATCCTAATTTTTAATTTTTTTTACTAATTTTTTTATTTATTTTTTAGATTATGAATCAATAAAACGATCAACTCGGTTCGGTTGATCAAAATTAAAAACAAAATCTTTTTAAAATGATATTTTTTAATATTAATATTAAAAAAATATCAAAACTAAAAAGTTGAAAATTAAATAATTTTTTTATATTTTTTATAATCTCATCTTAATTATCAAACTTCAATTTTTATTTTTCAAAATTTTATCTCAATTGTTATTTAACTCAGTTCAAATTTATCATTGAATAATTTTTAAAATGTTAACTTCTTAGATATAAATTCTACATTATTTTAATTGTTTTTTTGATTTATAAAAATATATTTAGGTAAAATTTTAGAATATTATTTATTTAATTATATTTTAAATTTATATTGTAATAAAATTTCAACTTTTGTATATTTAATTAAATATTTATATGATGATAATTTTTTTATTTTTAAATTTAAACGGTTTTGACTTCATAAATATTATTAACTTATGTATTTTAAAAAAATTAAATATAAATTTTACAAATTTTAATTATACTAGTTTAAACTAGTTTAACCAATTACTTACAAATCTAATTCTGAGTTAATGTTGGAACCAAATTTATAACACTGGTTGTAGGTATACCAATAATTTTTTTTTTACTTTTTTTTTTCTTTTCTAATCTTCCTCTTGCAGAAAAACTATATAAAAGAAAGTAAATTTCTCTCTCTATAATATATGATCTTGTAATCTTTATATATAGATTGCTATCCAAGTATTTAAAGCTCTAATCAGTAGAATAGATACTTTCTAAATGAAGCCAAAAATCAATAAATAAAAAGAAAAAATATTATTCAACAAATTACATAAATCACTTTCATTTTGGTCCATTATAAGTTCATAATGCATTCATTCCTCTCGATACAAAAATCAAATCCTTAATTGGGATCAACCCTCCTGTATAATTTTCTTGAGTTAATATTAGTCGTTTTTATTATATTATCGCAATGTTTTCTCATACACTTAGACATATAAGACTAGTTTTCATTTGGACAATGGCTTGACCCAAATTACAACCTGTTTTTAGTAAACTTTGAGACCTTCCACTATTAATAAATTTGCGTTATATAAATATTTTTAATTTAAAATAAAGTTTATAATTAAAATTAAATTAACGAGAATGATATATATTCTTAATATTAATAATAAATAACATATTTTATTAAATATAAATAAGTTAGAAAGATAAGATTTTTAAAATTGAAAAAGAAATAAAAAAGAATTGTGTAGCTTTGTTTTGTAAGTTACTCCATTGCATTAAGCGCAAATATAAAAAGGTTTTTTTTAATATTATTGAAAATTTATTTATTTTATTTTAAACTGAGATAGAGAAAAGTTTTCATAATATTATTTAGGAGAAAGAAACTATACATTGAGTTTCGGAGTAAGGTAGATAGATAAATTTATCAAAGTCCTTCCAAGTAAAAATTCAAAGTGAAGTGAAGAAAATTTTAAATGATCAATTACCTAAAGATTTAACGTAAATCACATACTAAGATGGAATAAAGATAAATTATCTATACATTTTTTAACTTATCTTTTTTTATTTGTTTTATATTTATATCATTTACTATAAATTCAAAAACTGTCTCATTTATTATTTTTTACAATATAAAAAATAATGAGATTCAAATTCAAATTTTCATGTCTAATTCTTAACCTTTTATTATTAGATTAATGATAGTAATTTACTGTGTCATTTGTTTTGAAGTTAGGTGAAATTATTTATTTTGTATTAATATCATTTGTAAACAATAAATCCACAATTCTACTACTTTTGACCGTTAGTTCATGAAGAATTGGTCATGTCATAGTTAGAACCTAAAAAAAAGCAAAGCTCTAGGTATCATTATAGAAAAGTAGAGAACTTTTTACATTTTTCACTACTTTAAAATTGCAATACAAAAGTATTTATCATTATGTTAGACATAACTTTCTGATACAGAACCCTATATCTAATACACTCAATTTGTTAGGCAAGCTTTAATTAGGAGTGGTTATCATTATGTTATAACAGCATCAAAACAACTATAATAGAATTAGGATTGTGACAAGCACTAGTCTCCAATATGTTTAAAAGCATAGAGAAGAAGAAATTAATGCTCCAAAAGCGTCCCAAAATTTAATAATGCATCAAACTTTAATTAAGTGATTATTTTCTAAATTTTTTTTATCAAACATATTGACTGTATATGCATGTATCCTTCACAATACAGCTTTCAGTGCGTATCAGAGAATCCACCTACAACGGTTTACATTGACAAGCAAGGACAAAGCACGACTTTTGATGTGAATATGATTGAATAGAATTGACAAAGATGGAACTGTGAAATGGCCACACACACATCACCAAATATATAGTGCCACTCCTTAGTGCCAACCATATATATATATAACACATTTCTCTTAATTTAAAGTTGAAAAATATTTTTTTTTTCTTTATAAAATTAAGTCCCTGAGAGATAAGAGTTTCACACAAATCAATGTCCTACCCCTTCATGTGCTTGAACAGGAATCTTTTCGGAATCAAAGCCTGTCATCTGGCAGCATTCACTAGTGTAACAATTTCTTTATTAGTCACCTTGGAGTTGCATACTACAGGAGACAATGAACTTTCATATGTGCTGTTTTTAATAAACTGAACGATTGGATCCACTCTCTTTTTCACTGTCATAGATTTGTATCCAAAATTTCATGCCTGAATGGTGGATGCAAACAAAACAAAACAAAACTAGCTGAAAAAGTATAAGGTTTTAGTTACAATGAACTGCAGTTACACTGACTAGATGTATAAGATATAATGATACTAGGTTTTTAATCAATGGTGTGTGTTCCATTTAGGGTGAATGATAACATTACATCATTTATTCAAACAACTACACCATATATCGGATGTGAAATTTGGTTCATTCCTTTCCACTTTTGTAATCACAATATACTATTATTATTAAGAGTGGATTACTCATCAAATACTTATCTGTAGAGATAGATGGAGAAGTCTCTAAGAAGTGTCTGGAAAAGTGATTTATGACCTAAGCTTTTTACTTTTTAATTTAATGAAAACTTATTAACTGTTATTATGATGTTAAAAGTAAATACTATGTAAAAAATAAAGAGGTAAAAAAGCCTCTCATGTGTTTTTAGTTTGCTATGCCTTTATATTGTTCATGACATGTTAGGATAATTTCTTTGCACTGTATTAGCTAGGACTTCAATTATATTAACAAATTCACTTTTTTTAAGGTTGCATTAATTTACTTTTATTAATTAGTTAACCTTTTGCTCAGTTTGCTTGATATATGATACTTTATTATAATATAAGCATATAAATTTGTCAATTCAAGCTTCATCTTCAGATAAAAAGTAAATGGAAATCTGTCCCATTTAATAGTTCAAGCAACACTAATCTGTCTCTTTCTAATATTTCTTGCTTTTCTAAATAATTTTTGTCGTCATTTGTAGGCTCAACAAACCACTTAAATAGTAAAATGTAGTAGGTAGAGGTAAGAGGTAAGAAAACGAATGCAAAGGATGCAGTCAAATGCACTGGTGCCGCAAATCTTGCTCCTTATCCTCGTCTTGGGGATGTGACTGTTTACATTAAGATCTTTGACCATTATCCCCTGTTGTTCAACGACAAATTTTTCTAGGAATGCATTTTCTCTTATTGCCGACAATCATGCTGGAGTTAACAACCATATATTACAAGAAATTGAGCCATGAAACTAATGATATACCCTTTGTCTTACATTCTTTGTAATGGCTATTTTACCCTTTTTAAGAATAGTACCACAAGAAGGAAAACCAAAATAGACTTCTAACTGTAAGACCAAAACTAAAGGACAAGATAGTACTATATATATATATATATATATATATATATATATATATATATATTATAGCTGCTGATACTATTTATTCAACCAAAAAATAAAGAAAAATTAAAATTGATGAAAGACCACCTCATCTCTATGTAATCCTTTGTCTCCAAAGTAAAATTAGGAGCATTGGTAGAGTTGCTGCAACATGAAGTGATAAGTTAATTGGAGGAAGCTGCAACTTCAGATTGACTGCCACATCTCTTCTACACTAGTAACTTGGCTTATGATACTTTTTGAATGTGTCAAAGTGCCACTTATATTTGGTTTGAACTTAATACTATTAGGAGAGTGATTTCCACATGTTTTGTCCATGTCTCTTTTGGTTTGGAGTAGGAAAAGATTGTTGAATTTATGATACACTTAATTGTATTCCTGTGACTATTTAACTGACAATAGGTTGGTACTTGGAAAACGTAGTGCAAAGTGTCTACTGGAGTCACATCTTATAGAATCTAATTATTCTCAATTCCAGCAATCCCTTTGTCATGACAAACTCAAATGATTCTCCCATGCCATTGACCATGAACTCCTTAATTTCTAGTGGAACTCTTCAAACCTCCAATAAACTACGCCATCCCAATATAAAGGACTGATAATACATATCAGCTTCAACATCTAGAAATGAGACGTGGAAAATATTTTTCTGAAAATTTCATTGAATAAAGGACATAATGTCATCAACCAGCAAAATTAAAGGCTTTCAATTCAATCAATCCACCTTGGTATTAAGGAATACAAAACCTCCATGAAATTTTGGATTAAATTATGGAGAGAATCAAGTATTAACACACACCAAAGTCTAGCTTCTGCACCACCAAAATTGCCTCCTTTGATCCTACTCACCTCACCATTTGTCATCAGCCCTTCATTGCTTGCCCCTGTGAACCAGAAACTTCTAGAAAAATCCTCAGAGCATTTCTTCTATACCTAGCAAGCTTGAATCATGTCAACAAAACCAGTCCATGAGATTTTACACATGAAAACTTCAATAAGAAATCGCTTATCCTTTATTGTATTTTGCATGTGCCATTAACTTTCATGCACATGATTTATATTCTAACACTGTCATATCAGCAATAATACCACATAAAAAATTCTCATGCATCCATTGCCTTCTTCAAAGCTCCGGCTGAAGAAAAGAAATAGAATATTCTTCATAGAAAAGACACGATACTGTTGCTCTTCAAGAAATTCTTGTTCTTCAAGAAAGCTTCAACCCATAAATTTGTTGATTTTCAAGAAACTTTTGTTCTTCCTTTACTTTTTTTCTAGAAACTATTTTCTTGTAGGGATAATAGGTTACTGTGTCCACTAGTTTGATGCACGATACGATTGCTTCACAAAAATTTGAAAAGTTAGGAGATTCCACCCTTGTCACTTGTAAGAATCTTCTATCTCTTTCTTTTGTGTTTTCTATAACAAATTTTAGCATTTAATGTATCAAAAGCTTTATGTATATAAATATATCTTCAACTGTGATGCACAGATACCGGTATGAACATAGTCATCTAAAATGAGACCAGTACGGTAGGGATATAGTTATTGCAGTAAAATATAATAAATATATATAAAATTATATATATTATCTAATTTTATAAAAAAAAAAACCTGAAGTAATACAAGGCCTTATAAATAGAGCTCAATAATGGGCCACTCCATGATTGAGAGAAAAAGTGAAGAATTTTATTTTATCATTTAATTTACTTTAGTTATAGCAAATACAATACAAACTAATATTTATAAGTACCTGAGTATTGAATTCCTATCCAGACCAGCACCGCAATCTAAAAATGCCTATGTTTCTTTGATATTACATAAACATCAATGAATCAAAGAATTTTATGAAATACAATTTCTGGTCATTTGTTTTCTTGAGTGCAGCTTTGACACTTACTATTGATATCATTCTTACCTATTATGACAGGGTTACCAAGGAATTTCTTGACCATCCCAGGCAAAGAACTTGCCGTTGTCATGGCTCTTCACATTGTTAATGATGTTTAATAGCTTCTGGACTGAGAACTCTTTGCTGAAGAGCTTGTCTGGGGGAACATTTCTTTGAAATGGCTTAGACAGATCTGTGTCAACTGTACCAGGATGCAATAAAATGCAAACAATTGGATCCTTCTTTCTTGCAAATTCCAGGGAGACGTTCTTTGATACTGTTAAAATGTAAGGGTGAAAAAGACACGTAAAGGTTATGATATCAAACAGTTTGGATAATTTCAAACTCATTTGATTTATATTTTACCAATGCATAGCATTTATTATTACATGAAACTATAAAATGAACAGTACCATAGGGTAATGAAAATCAAGAGATAGAAGCATGGTTTTATGCAAGCACTGTCAACTGAGGAAATGCCTTAGCCATATGGACTATGGAGTGATTAATGAAAAGAACGAAGTATGGTTTCAGGGGATAAATGCATTGATTTGCAGAATTGAACAATGATGAGGAAATCTGGCAATTTGCAAGATCCTATCTGATGATGAACTTTTCAGTTGGATCATGATGGATCCTTGTACATGGGATGGGATGGGTCATGTGTGTAGCATACTAGTACATGTTTACATGAATTATATTACTATTTATGTTTGTATGTATGCAGAAGACACATGTATGATCCAATGAGGCATTTAGTCTTATGAATATCTTATGACAGAGATCATAATAATAAAATCATACATTGATTAAGAGCAGACTTTGAAGATCGATAAGAGTGCCAGCCTCCAAGACGATTGTCCCCAATAGATCCAACCCTTGCACTCAAACTTGCCACAACTGCAGCACTTCTTTCAGTCCCAAAGCCACCTCCTGCTTTTAGAAGAGGCCACATGTGCTGATTTTAAAATTCACAGAATCAGATATATAATGCTGGCTTGAATTATTGAAAACATGTTAATGCATAAAATCAAAGGTAAAGAAACACGCACAAAATTAGACAGAAACAATGATAAATGCATTGTTGTTATTATCACAAAAAATAATAAAACTATAGAAATAATGTAAAATATTAAAGCATATTAGGAATTACTTCTTCATGCGCCTGGAGGATCAATATCCCCTTATACAAGTTCTCCCGTGATAAAACATTGGGGACAATGGAAAGGCAAACCTAATCATTTTAGCATGAATTACAAACTCGGTAAATTACTCAAACTGAAATGGAGCTGATGATAGGGTCTCAGTATGGAGTTTAATAGTGTTCTTATTATGGATAGATCCATTTTATCAAAAATAATCAAGAGAGCATAGAAGTGGTTTCTTTGCCAAACCCTTATTGGTAAATGGCCAGCAAACGGAAATAATTGCGACAATGATCAGCAATAATAATTTGTTCTCAATTTATAGCCGTTGCAACATTATTATTGAACACTACAGTATGAAGCTTGCTATCTCTTATCTTTCCCATCTGTGTTATACATAAGACATGCTTCTAAGTATCCAATACATATATATGTGCTCTTCTATTCAATCTTTATTTTCCTCCTACTTCTAGATGCGTAGGTTCTAAGTGCACGCTTGTGTGCTGCTGTGTTAACAGGTCTGTTAGAATTTTGCTTTCAAGGCCGTGATTCTTCCACGGCACAGCATTTACATTTTCCTAACAACCCTCATGCTCCATGTTTATCTATATCATTTAACTGAAAAGGCTTGGATGAATTTTCAGCAAAACTTCATCATGCGCATCTCACTGAACAAGTGCCCTCGGGCAAGCATAGACACACAAATGGTATCCTAACCATGTGGTATAAGTCTGTTTTCAAAACTAACTAGTTATTGACTGGTAGAACAGCAGTGGTTTCTTTTAATATTATTCCAAATCCAACAAACTCTGGGAATTTGAATTGTCAGAGGTAACAAACAAACAATACTGCAAGTGCGACTGAAATGTAATGGACTCCTTGATCTCTCTGAAAGGATTGATGTGGAGAAAGAGTGATAGTTTTCTAGCTTATGGATGAATGACAAGGTAGGGGTAGAAGCATTCAAATGACGTGTATATAGGTAGCATAAAAAATTAACAACAAAAAATAATCAATATATTAAATATATATATCAATTTGGATCACAAGCAAATAAACATTGAGTTTTAATTAACCTGAACTTGTGGAGCCACTGTAGTAAGCTAATCATTTGTTTGTATGATTTACTAACAACAGCAACCAATAATCTCTAGAATAAACATATTAGTTATTGATAATGTGCATATCCATTTCTTCCTGCAACACTCAAAGGCTTCTATTTCTATAGCCCCCTCATATACATAAAGATTCAAATCTACCTCTTAAGCTATCATAATAAATAGATAAAAAAATAATTTTTGTAATGAAAATTACATTAACATTACCTTGATAACTAAGATAGGACCCACGGCATTAACCTCATATGCAAGCATCAAAGATGACTTCTCCAATTTGTTCAATGACGTTTCTGTATTGTATGGATAACTAATATAATCAACTGCCTCGTATTTATAAGAAACATATAACAAGATAATAGAGCTTCAGGTCACAGTTATACATCACTAGCAGCTTGCCCCCACTAAGCATTTCCTTCTTTATAAGAGCAAGCTGTTTTCACACAGCTAAAAAATTGTATTTTATTTTTACTTCTTTTATCCTTTTAGTTGTTTCTTTCAGGATATGTGTTTGGGGAGGGGAGGGAGGAAGGTACAAGAAGGCAAATTACAGAGTTATCAGAGATTGTAGATCTCACTTAAACCTTCCTGTATGATGCAATAAGCAGTGAATATTCTAAGTCCATTATCAAAGACTGAATCAAAATGTTTACCTGGCTGCAATACTCCAGGTATTGAAAGAATGCCGGATGCATTAATTAGAAGGTTTAGATGGCCATATGTCTCTTTTACTGACAATGCTGATGCCTGAAATGTTATGAAATACACAAATCTTAAAAATGTAATGGATTTGGAATTATTTAAAGCTAACAGTGATCCATCTTAATGGTTGAAAAGGAATATGAATTCCATAATTATGCTTTTGTATGTAAATGTAAATAGGCTTAAAGGGAAATTGCACATACCATTTATCATCACAATTCCATTTCCCCTAAACTACAAATTCAGTCATATGCAACCCTAATATACCATCCTAATACCAATAGCTAACTGCTGACCAAGAATTGCATGACCTCATATCAATCTTGACAGAAAAGGCCACCAGATTTGTTAATTTTCTCTTGATAATAGCTCCCATATTGGATCAGACTGGTGGTTAGTGTGGATATGTGCAATGTCCTTTAGGTTTAAATAATGTTTAATAATATCTATCCTTACCCATATGACTTGCAAAGCATCTACCATCTAGTCTTGTAATTAAGTAACCATGGAAATGCACAGAATGGGGAGGAAGGGAAGGACAAAAAGGGTTTCCAAGATTTCTCTTGGTGTCTAATGCAGACTTCTGTAGGTGCAAATGACAGAGAAGGAAAACAACCAAGGGAAAAGAAGCATAACCTCAATTGAACTTTCAACAGTCAAATCCAATGGCAAAATTCTAAGGCGATCTGCAAATTTATCTTTCAGATGGATAAGCCCGGTTGACGCACTAGGATTTCGGCATGTAGCAACAACATGCCCTTTATCATCATTCTCCAAAAGCTGTTTTACCTGTGAAAGGAAGAAACTGCAAGCAGTGTTAAAACCGTTTCAGCAAAATTATTTGATTAATTTTGCAACCAAGATTCTTCACTCCTTTGATACGTGGAGCAAGTGAAGGTGAATTAAGGGAAAAGCCATAATATTGCTTTAAGAGATTCAAATAAAAAAGGGTGTCCGTACATCATATATTTTGTGAAAACAACAAATCTTCGGCTATATTAAAATATAGAAGTTTCTGAGTGTACAAAAATCAAGCATGAGACTAGAACAGCTAGTATAGCACTGCTCAAGATTGTGGAAGGGCTTGTTTTCATGCTTGAATCAATCAATTTTTTAACTGATTCATTGATCTTTGACCTTAAGAAAATGTGGCAAACTATAACTATTCTTGTTCTGCTTTTGAAAGATTCTACAAAATTGACTAATTATTATTGTATTACTACAGTATCACTTCACAAACCCCATACTAAACATAAGAGAAAATTAAAATTACTCTTACCTCCATTGTACATTACTCCAATTACACAAACCTTCTAAAATTGTAAAATAACTGATACCTTGAAAAGTCTACACTAACCTCCTTAAATTTTTCTTATTTGTTTACTAACCTCCTCCATTAGGGGATGTTCTGTGGGTTTTTAAAATAAGAGAGGAGATTTGCATGGTTAAGCAAAGAACTGAAGGGAATTCACATTTTTTATGTGTGGGATCAAACCGGTGCACTCACAATTTATGTCTCCTTGCTTTAACCAACTAAGTTGACTCAATATAGGAAGAAGGGAAATATCACTTCAATACTAAGAAGAATAACTAATAATAATATTGTTCAGACTCTAAATGATTTAAACCAAAACCAGTGTTCTGAAATGGCCTCTTTCAATTAGCATATCTTGATGCTGATCCAGTCTGAAAAAAAAAACATAACTCCTATACAATTATATTAATTAACGGTTAATACTTAGAAGTTTCAAATGTTAAGATGAAAACACGGAAAAACATCTTCCCCACTTTCTGACAGTGTCATAAAAAGAATAAACATAACACAAAATTATCATTCAACAAACGAATTGTGAATAAAGTGAAGGGTGAAACACATAAAAGCATCAACACAAGCGAAAATTTTGACAATGTGGGCACTGTGTGCAGATTGGAAATAACAAGAAGGGAAAAATCTCACAAATTCAAGGCCAATTCCTCTGGAAGCTCCTTGAACCAAAGAAACCCCTCCTTGAGAATAAGAAGAAGAAGAAAAGGCCCTTCTTGAGAGTGATAAGAGTCGTGATGAATGTGATGCCATGGAAGTGTGTTGGGTTGGCGGCAATAGCATTGTAACATGAAATGGAAGAGAAAAGGTCTTATCTTGCTCTCTGGGTGTTGATGGGTACAACAACACGAAGCGTGGCTGCGTAGCGACCAAGCAAAGAATCCAATTCACTAACACAAACCAACGTTGTTATTAAGTGATTAGTAACATAAAATGTGTTGTAATTTGTAGGTGACAAGTGATGACACAAAGATGTTTCGCAATTGAATTTTGGTAGTTGAAATTAAACAACCGTTTGGTTTGGTGTTGTTTTATTACCATTTGGGACTCCTAACGAGGCGAATCGGGTTATGCATGTCCAACATTAAAACGGTTCACCGCCAAAATTGTTACTAAAGAAAATAAAAGATTAAACCCACAAATTGGTCTTTCACATTGTAAAATTACTTTGTTATTTTCCCTCACACTATTTACCATCCATCAATTTATGTACCAAAATCAATGATGATGGTACGGGATTAGGACAACCGTAATAGAAGTGGTACCGGTAGTAATAATAATAATTTAAATAATTAATAATAATGGTAGTAAAATTAAAAAATTAATATCATTTAACTTAAGTAATATTATTAAAATATAGGGTTTAAATTTTAATTTTTATGTTAGAATTTATTTTAATTTTTTTATTTAATCTACTTAGATTTTTTATGATTAAATTTAGATTGAAGTTGTCTATTTAAATGTAAAAGTTTAAGATTTATATTTTATAATTTAAATGAAAGATAAATATTTTAGTCTAATTTCATAAAAGATTGAATTGGGTTGGTCGAACTTATAATGGTTAACTCCTTTTGGTAACCATAGATGATAATTATAATGGAAGTAAAAACGATAATAACAACAATAGTAATAATAATTATATAAATAATATAACAAATGTAACAACAATGATGGAAGTAAATATAATCTTTGTAAATGTTGACAGTAACAACAAAAATAATAATGGTTAGTTAGTGATAATAGGAATAATAATAATAATTATATAACTAGAAAAGGTAACAATAATATAATGTATAATAAATATTCTACTTATAAAAAAAAATTTATGGTTTGACTATCATATATTTTTATCTTATAATTATCCTTCTAAAAAAATATTTACATAGGATAAAATTAAAATTCACATGTCACTTTTTTTTACATTAAATTTATTTAAAACTATCTTAGTGGTAACCTACTAAAATTTATTTAAATTAATATAGATAAAATATTAAGATATAATTTAAAGATTTTTCATATTGAAGATATAATTTGTTGAGAATTTAATAATTTTTTATAAGTAATATTTTATATCAATTATGTTAGATTATTAATGTAAAAAATTGTTCTTTTACATTGATTTTATCGTATAATTGATGTCAAAAAAATAATAATTTTATATTAGTTATATTCTTAACTAGGGATGAAAGTGAATAAGGTTGTCTGATAAAGATTTAAAACTCGACTCATTTAAAATATAATTTGATTCAACTTATTTACTAGATAGATAGGTTCGAACTTATTAAAAATCTTTTTTAAATAAATAAATCAGGTTTAGGTTTATAAAAACACTTTTTTTAATCTATTTATGAGTCTATTTATCTTCATATATTATATATTTATATTTATTATATTTATTTTAATATATTTTATTTATATAATATATATGTGTGTGTTTTAGGCCTATTTAATGATTTTTTATATTATAGGTTTTAAACTTGCAAATTTTTTTAATCAATTGTTTATATAGACTTTAAGGCTATTTATTGACATTTTTTGAAATGTAAACTTTAAATCAGATTAGATCTTGACAGGAAAAAGAAAAAGTCATAGACCTCAAAAGTTTTAAATAGGACAAGTTTGAATTCAAAGTTTAAGTCGACTCGGTCTACTTCCATCCTTATCTTTAATCAATATAAAAGTTTATTTTATTTCTTTTTATCTATCCAAAAGAAGAAGAAAAATTACAAATGTTAAGAAATGAAATTAATGTTGTTAACTTTCTAAAAAAAATTATTAATTTTCCTAATTTATCCTTTATATATAAACTTTATTTTTCTTTATTTATTACAATTGATAGACATAATTGTATATATTGAAAAAATAATTAATACTTTCTTGAAAATTAAAATAAATAGATAAATAGAAACAAATTTTTTTTCTCATTTTAAAAAGATAAAAAAGAATAAAGATAGTATTTTTCTACATTAACGATGGTTACGCTAACCAATATAAGAATATTTCCATTTTACATAGAATAAGATAATAATCAATATAAAAATAATTTTTATATAATCAACGTAAATATTATTTTTTAAAATATTTATGTAATTTTTTTAATACAAAAATACCAAAAAAAATAAATAATCATAATAGATAATTCAAAATCAACTAAAAAATAAATATATGATTCAACAATTATAAATACTTACAAAAGTTAAATTAAATAATATAAAATTATAAATAATTACAAAAAAATTATCCAAAATTTTAGATTAATAAAGTTTTAATAAATAATTTATCCATCATTTTTAAATATCATCGATCTAATTTTTAAAAATGAAAGCTAAGTTTTTGAATCTTTAGATGTTGTATTTATATAAAAAAAAATAGTTTATAAACTAAACAAC
Organism: Canavalia gladiata; assembly: GCA_037954105.1. Classification (NCBI taxonomy): domain Eukaryota; kingdom Viridiplantae; phylum Streptophyta; class Magnoliopsida; order Fabales; family Fabaceae; genus Canavalia; species Canavalia gladiata. The sequence continues at coordinate 36,446,525 of CM075662.1, read as the reverse complement.
ACATACTTAAATTTAATATGTTTAATATGTTTTGAAATTTTTAATTATCTTCTTTTATGAATTAATAATGGATAGTAAAACAATATTAGACATATGTTTCATAATATAATATCCATATTTTATATTTTAAATTTATTTTTGACACTATAAATTAATAAAAATTAAATAAATATGAGGAGTAAATGAATAATTGTTTATATTAAACTACTTTAACTTGATAGATCCTTGTAGTTTTTTTTATAATCAAAAAATGCCTTACCTTATAATAAATAACATACATTCATTGATCTATGAAAAAAGTATAACAAAAGTAGCAATTTAACAAAGCTTGTATATGAATAATGTTTACATATCATAGTTGTATAATACATATCATAAAAAAATTATAAATCAACATCCTCCTTGATTTTTTTTTTTATTTGGTTTATTTTAATTTAAGCATAGAAAGATAATAACATCCTATATAAGAGAAATAATTATCAATTGTCAATGAATCTTACAAAATTAGATAAGAATTAGTGAAAGTCACAACTATAATTTAAAATCACTTATAAACTTTTGTTCATGAATGAAAATAAGATATTAAGTAACATTTTTTTTCTTCGTGTATCTCACTCTAAACATAGGCATATATTTGAGCTAGCTTGCTCCTTGTTCGATGTATGGACTAGATCAATAAATCCCTATACATATTCCCTCTTAAGGTGAAGATACAATAGAAATATCTAAGAGTTGAAATAAATACTAATTGTAAAAGTTTGATACTTAAATAATATGATTGTAGAAGTGTACTTGCATTAACCATAATTGTAATATTGATATGAATAAGTTGAGATGCAAAATATCCTTATTAGTAACATATAACAAGTTTGAAGTGGATTTTCCTATGATAATTTTTAAATTTAATTAAAAAATGTAATTTTCAATCTTAATAATTACTATACTAAATGTGTAACTAGAACAACTTTAGGTTTCTTTTATTGGTTTGAAACATTTTTATAAGCATCACATTCCTAAATAATATTTAAAAACTAATAATAAATGTAATATATAAATCAAGTGTAATACGAGAAAAAAATATATAATATTTGTAAAAATTGAATACCGTATCTTCAACTTGTTGGACAAGTTTTTTTAACCATAAAATAAAATAATTGAAAGTTTATCCTTATTCTTTTAACCTCTTTAATGGATATATCTACCTTATATCATTTGACATTTAATTTATCTTAAGATAATTCTTATTTTATATACTTTTTATATAATAAATACTTATATTTATAATAAAATCTATCACTTTTTAATACTTAAATTCAATTTAAAAGGTTGAAGTTAATTTTTTATTTTTAAAATTATTTAAATTTATTTTACATGAATTAATTTATTTACTACTATATTATATGTGTTACATGAAATAATATAATATTAGAAAGATATAAAAAGTTTGTACGTATGATATATATTTTAAAATTTTAAATACTTTTAATTTTTTATAAATATAACTTCATTCGTATTTAATGTTTAATTTTTCTTATAAATTTTAAAAATAGTTGTTATAACCTATCAATGTAACAAACTTTTACTCATATCATATCAATAACTATTTTAAAATAACATAGCATAATTAATTATATTTTTTTTCATGTATACATATTAAACATTATCTCCATTCTTATTTATCTTTCTAGAAAAAAATTAAATTTATTTTTATTTAAATATCAATGTAAAAAATTTAAGATAATATTAATTGTTATTTTTTATTAACTAGTATCATTTTACTCATACAAAGAAATAAATAAAAAAATAGTGTAATTAAAAAAATAAAATAATAAATTAAAAAATGTTATCCAATAATTATATCATAATAATTAAAATTTTTAATCTATATAATCTTTTCTCTTTTTAAATAAAAAATAAAAATAAAGATAATATATACTATTACCGATGATACATAGATTATTTTAAAAAAAATACAAATTATAAATATTAAAATAAAAATGAAAACTCTAAAATTTACCATCTCAATAAATTATATTTATAATTATTCAAAATATATTTTATCTACAATATTTTAATTCTGCCCTTGCCTTAATATAATGCAAGTATATACCATCGTTATGATCTTTCTATTTTTTTATTTGTTATTTTTAAATTTTTTATCTTAAAATTTTAAAATAATATTTATTATTATTTATTATTTATTAGAATATTAATTGATAAAAATATTGGAAATATAATAAAAACTGCATAATAATTATAATATTAATAAAAATATTAATTAATTTTTCGCCTAAAGCAACTTTCATTGAAAAAAAAATAAAGAAAGAAGTTTTTACCATCATTCAAAAGTTCAATATAAGACATAATTATTGTCATTAAAGTTGTAAAACATTTTGAATTCGTTAAATTTTACACATGATTAATGGTCCCGGCCAATACAACATCAAGTCTACAAATTAAATAAAGTGGAATTTGACAGTAAACATCATAAGAATTTTGAATCATCGTATCCTTAATAAGCAAACAAATTACATGACACCAAACTCTCATCGGATCTCTTTCATTTACAAGGCATCTTTTGTAGTAAGAGAGCAATTAATTAACTAATTGACTATGATTGTGATATTCTTTTCCTCTTTTTTTGGTTATCAATTTCATAAAATTGTTTTAATCACAAATTCTTATTCTACGTTGTAGTTAGAGGTAATGATTACAAACATAAATAATCTTCTGCTCATAATATGTTTGAAACTCGATTGATTGATGTTTATTTTAATTTTTTAAAATCAAGGTGTATCATATTAATATTATAACTTTATATATTTTTATTATCAGTCTTTTTCTTTGTTACTTATTATATTTATCTTTTTTTCTGTCCGTTTTCTTGCAACTTTAATATATTAAAAAACAAAAACTCCTTAATTAATAATTTTGTAAATCCAGTTTAAATATGATAATTAAGGACATGTTTTTGGAAGAGATTAATCTAAAGATAAAAATAAAAAATCATGTATGAAATAATTTTTTTATTTAATTTAATTTAATTAAATATATAAGAATGTAATAAATGTATATATTAATTATTTTTATTTTATAAATTTATTAATTTCTGCAGAGAAATTTTATTTATTATTTATTTTATTCGTAAGAATCATAACTCACTATTAGTTAAAGCAATTATTAGTGATTATTTACTTACAGGCAGGTGTAGTGCTATAGAATCTTTTTTATTGCCATGATGTATATTTTTATGGAACTTTTATCACCACAAGCATTTTATGTAAGATTTTTTATATTTTTATTTTTATTAATTTTTAATATGTATCTAAAAGTAAGTAAATTTTTGGTAAAATTTATAGTTCCTTGACTTTTATCATAAAATCCTTTCAAGATATTTTTTATGATCTTTAAAATAATTTTTTGGTAAAATTTTAAAAATATTTATTCTTTATAACTTTAAAGTGATACAATTAATAATATAATAGAATACTATTTTTCTTTAAATAAAAACAAAATTAAAATATTATACTAATTTTTAAATTTTTATTCTAATTTTTAATAAAATTTATTACATATAAATTTTAAATATATATTAAAAATTATTTTTTTTTTATTTCCTTGATAACCAAAATCATGCTATTTGGTGATAAATAATTTGGATTTAGTCCAAAATTTACTTTGGCCCTGGTTTCTAGTTTTAGATTTTGGTATGGTTTCCATTTTTTCACACGTCTTGCTCCTTCTGAGTTTCTGCTCCATCTTTGTCGTGTTTTTCTAGTTTGAGTCCCTGCAAAAAATTGTATCAATGATAGTATATTAATTGTCCCAAAAATTGATTTTCTGACGGACACTGAATGAGTTTTTTTTTTTTTCATACCTATATTTTTATATAAAAATAAAAATATCAACAATTATATTTAATTAAGAACAGTTAAAAATATCAATTTTCATATAATTATCAAATAATTTTCTGTTATTTTTATTTTTCCAAAAAAATATACAAATATTTAAAAAATACAATTAATGATGTTATTTTTAAAAAATTATTTATTTTTTAATTTATTATATATATTATTTTTATTTTTCTTGATTTATTACAGTTGATAAATATAAGAATATATAAAAAAATAATATTTTTAAAAAAATTAAAATAAATTGATAAATAAGAATTACTATATTCCTAAACAGATAAAAAGAAGGTGGGGATTTTTTATCCCAATCATTTGTATATAGTTTCATGATAAAAATTTAGACACTCATGTGCTTGATTACAAAATTATAAAACATATATGATTTAATTTTAACAATTTATAAAAATTAAATGGTCAATATTTATTTTTTACGCTCTTAAATAAAACAAGATTTTCAAGTTTAATATCTTATATATGTGTATATATATTTATGTATAAAAAATGTATCTAGTGAAAAATTTATTTTTATATAATAAGAATAATAAATTTAAGTATACAATGATATATATATATATATATTAATTAATTATTTAAAAAAGTTATATAACTTTTTAAAAAAATTTACATAATTTGTAACTTTAATCTTACTTATTTATAATAAGATCTAATAATTAATGTATATTTTTTCATCCTTATAAAATATGTCCTTGACTGTATAATTAAAATTAATTTAACTAAAATAACTTTAATTATTTATATATAGTTTTATGGTTTAAATTGATATGATTTGTTTTTCTCTCTTTTGAATAATTGGAGATTTCTTATTTTTCACAAAATTTATCTCATATGAAGATCTCTTATTTCTCACAGCAATTAGCTACTAATAAACTAATATATTTACAAATTTTTCTTTACATACATTCATTATCTTATCTATGACTGAGATTACTTGCTTAATAATGAGCATAAAGCTTTTTCTTTATAAATTATACTATTTTCAAAATATTCTTTCTAAAATATCTAGGAATTAATGTTTCTAAACCATAGAACATTAGCTCCAATCAATTATGAAAATCAGCACAATTATGATTCGTATTTGAGGACATTATTTGTTTCTTATATGAGATTTGACCAATTCAAACAAAGTGATGTTTCATGCGCAAATCATATTAAGATTGATATGGAAAAGAAGTTAACTCACGCATCAAATGACTAAAAGGGAATTATGACCAAACATTTTAAAAAAAAAAAGTGCATAGAATCATGAAGATTTAGCCTTTATGTGTGTGATCAATTGATGAGTCCGGTTTCCTTCTTGAAAATCATGAACTACAGTTACTCCCACAAGATAAGTTGCATCCTTATTCCTTCAAATCCATGATGAATGACTCTTACCCGTCAATCAACTAGAAGAAAATCCCGTATGGGCAAAAGCATTAAATAGACTGTTGTTTTCTCTATCCATTGAAGTGACTTCATTTGTAAGGAGGGTGAGAATGGATTTCACTAAAGTTTCTGGATTTGACAAGACTAAAGCCAATAACTTAGCTTCAGAGAAATAAAAGTTGTCCCCATTATAAACAAAATATGTGGCTTCAAGGTGTTCAGGCCAAAATGTCACATTTTAGATAGTAGAGGAGCTTCCACTATAGGTCGACACATATCTTTGGCTAATTATAACATGCATTTGACATTAACATGCACATGACTTGTTTATTCAAGTATATCTACGTATATCTATGTTGCATCAACACTCAATTTTAAAATATCAAATCATGTAAAATTTTTAATTAACTAATAAGTTCGTGCTATTGTGTTAAAATATATGCAAATAATCAAGGGGTGGTAGATAATTTTACCTTCTTAAAAATCATATCATACATCAATTAATTTTAATATAAAAATTGAGAATTTAAAATAATCTTAAATTAATATTAAAATTATGACTGTGTTATGGGTTAAAGGTTTTGAACATCAATCAATAGTTTTTACAAAATAACTATTTTAATAACTTTATCATTTTTTAATATATTAAAAATATTTTTTGGGAGGTAATTGAAGATTAATATTTTTAGAAATTATCAAACTAATTAACCTTTTCTAGCAATTTTTTTCTGAAAAAAATGATTAAGATTCTAACCTCTATAATTATTGTACAAACATATAATTAAATATGAAGGTATAATTTAAGTTTCAAGCTTGGGAAAAATCCATTCCTTTCTCACCTTCTTGTAATATTGGATTTTGATGAAATTTATTATTGGTCAAGAAATCAAGATCATTCAACGGCCGATATTGCTATTCTCTGAACAAAAACATTACAATAAAATACTTTAAAATTTCTCCTGTATATATCATTAGTTAGTGGCACATATAAGAACAAGAAAAATTAGATATAAGAAATTGAACAGAAAAATGTCAAACTACATTGCATGAATATGGTTGCTATGGCATCACTAACTATAGTGTGTTCATGGGGGACCTTGGATCCCACTTCTTGAAGCTAGCCATTAACCCGCAGAGGTAGATCCTCATCCATATACACTTATCATTGCCCTCACCCGTTATAGTAAGTCTAATATTTCTTGGAATAACAAAATCCCATAGGATTCTCTCTTAAGTAAGAATATATATATATATATATATATATATATATATATATATATATATAATATGAATGTATAGATATTGTTGTTATTATTCTTATTATTATATATCCTCTCATATTTTGAAAAAAACTAAAGATTATGGCCTAATAAAGTTATTATATATGTTGAGGTCCTTAAAACATATGGACCAGATTTTTTCTTCATAAGGATATATGAAATATTTCTATTACTTTTTATTTTCCTTATCTCATTAAAGGATATAATTTTTCCTATCATGTGGGATATTACTTTCCAATTTTATCATGACATATGTACCACTGTATATGCACAAGGTTGGTACCCAACACAAGTCAGACTCAGACTTGATGAGGTCCAATGAATACTCTTACTATCCCAAAGAATGTGTATAACATGACCCACAATTTTTTTATATATAAGACAAATAATTTACTAGATTGAAGTACAAGAGATACTTTTGCCCATCTTCAAAAGAGTCAAATTCACAGCATAAGAGGAATACATAAATTAAGTTTACAAGGGGCGTCCAAACACAATTATTTTGTACAAATAAGCCTTCAAACATAATAAAGATTGTTTTTCCCACTCATAAAAGAACATATCACCATGAACATTGTTCTATTTGATCCAAAGCCATATGATCTAACCTTAATTAAGTCTATTAGATTTGTCTTATTCAAACTACCATGCTAAAAAACATTCTAATTAATTTTTGGAGATGATTGAGGGACACATTCCACCAAGAAACATGTCCCAAAGAATGACCTTAAGTAAAATCTAAAGATGAATCACAATCCTCGATCATCTTGGATCCCGGATATGCACAATTAAAAAATAAGGCATGGCCCATTGTTTCTTCTTGCCATTTGGTAACACAACACCACTCATACACTGATTGTTATTAAAAATAGTGAAACCCCTTAAGACATCATCCAACACATCCCAACTTCAATAAAATGTTGACCGAGGAGAAACTATTACAATTCAAAATCCTACCATATCCTTATATGTGTGGAGATCCTTACCTAACCAACTTACCTTTACTATCCTAAGATCCTAGAGGGATACATATCATGATTTTATCCCTTACAAAGATTGAACTTTCCTACTTTTTCACCTTTTTATCTTTTATATATATATATATATATATATATATATATATATATGACCATTTTTTTATTTCATTAAAGGGTGCAACAATAATTTCATGGGGGATATTATTTTCCCTATTTTTTCATGGACTAGCACCATATAAAGAGATACACATCCTGATATGATCATCCAATTTCATATACTTGTGTGTGAAATAATTTAAGTATTGGAGTATCTCCATAAGTCTTGCTACAATTCAAAACCACTAAAGAGCAAAGATAACATGATCAAGAAATAATAACACAAGTCATAAAAAATCCACCATCCCAAAATTTTAGGTCAGAACACTTGAATGGATTGCTTCTTAAGCAGCCACCTTCCCCTGTAAATTTTTTAGGAGCCATTTATGTATGCATTTCTACGTACTATCCATATATATATATAAATTACACTTCCAAAAATAAATTTTAAGTCTCGAACTGTCCTTATACAGGAATGTTACTCTCCCTCCACCATAGCATTTAGAATCTCCACCTCCAACAATTAGATCACGAATTATTTTTAATTATTGCATAGAAAAATATGTAATGCACGGAAAGAATATTTTCCACAAAGTCATACTTTCACTATTAAGCTCCATAGTCTGCACAATGTAGACTAAATTTTAACGCTTCTATGATATTCGTACACTTTAAAATATATACCTAGCTTAAGCACACCCGTAAGTTTTAAAACCACTTTGTTATGAGATAAATTAAATTGATATCAATAATTTTTTACGTTTCAAAAAAAATTAGCGAGATATTTATGTATTATAAAAATATTTTAAATTTAAATAAAAATAAATATTTCTAAAACTAATAAATATTTTTATTATTGAATAAATATTTTGTTATGTTAAATTAATCAAAGATATATGAATATTACAATGAAATAAATCATTTAAATTAAAAATTTAATCTGAAAATAAATATTGGAGAATAATTAATTTGAATTTAAAATAAATATACAATATATATATATGTATATATATATATATATGCAACTAAAATGTTAAATATTTGAATTATAGAAATAATAATTATTTCAAAAATATACTTAGAAATTAAATAATTTCATTTACACATGTTATGTCTGAAATTTATACTTCATAATAAGAGAAAAAAAAAATGAAAAGAATGTTAATTAACAGAATAGAATTCACAATCATCTTATTGTCCAAAGTAATAACTATATAATGGAGGTTGATTAATCTCTTACTATTATTTAAAGAATATTCTTGAAGTTTCCTAAGAAATTAAAAAAATTAAATACATGCCTAACTATTGTTATTTAAAAAAATTTACCTAATGACATTCTCCGTATGGTTATTCACGAACTAATACCCTGATAGCATAAATTAATCAATTCTATATATATATATATATATATATATATATATTATAACTTTTCATAGAACAATATTTTGTAATCCTGCTGTCAAGATTTATATATCTATAGTTCAGATTCTGATTTCATAAATAGTATCTTTGTTTTTTACTCCCATATATAGAAACCTACAATTTTTAAATAAAGTCAGTTTTTTGTAGATGTATCATCATACCGATAACTAAAAGGAAATTTCACTTTTTTTTTTCTATTTCCTTCTTGTTATTATGCTTGATGGTTTTCTTTGATTATTTTCAAGTAAATTAAACTATCGAGTACTATGTTATATATCATATTTGTATAATCATTTGCTGAAGGTTTTTTAGTTAGAATTACTTATTTCTAGGGCATTGATCATTACTTCAGCAGCAGGAACAACCATTGCATTACAAGTATTATTTATCTCAGAACGGAAACAAAAAAAAAGGGAAAAAAAAAAGAAAAAGAAAAGACAAGGAAGAGATGCAGTTTACCCATATCAACTATAAATAGGATTTTCCCAAGTTTTGAACAAAGCTAAACTCTTCTACTTAAGATATATATGTTCACAAAATATAATGTACAAAAGCATAAAACTAAGGAATTATATAGAACTACATGATTGTTACAAAATATATTATTTATATATTAAGTAATCTCTAAATCATATATATCCTTGGTCAAATTCTGAATGAACCCAGGCATTTTAGGTATTGCGTTCTCAATATTATATTTAAACGGATCGAGGATTCTACATATAATTAAAATATACATGCACAAATAGGAGAGCATGCACATGCGAAATGATTAAATGCCAACCTCGTTTTGCTGGATTTTATTATCTAAACAGAAAACTACCGATCATAACAGATAAGACCCAGTATAAATAATATATATAACCATTTTTTTTTGGTAAATAAAACAATAGAATCAAAATGTAATTAATAAGAAGAGTAAGAAACATATAAAGTAATCTCATCTCATTCAAAACAATGAACATGAGTCGGTGGATAATAAAAAAACAGAAAGCCGAGGAACCAAAGCATGCATTTCCATCTCATGTCACACATCCTAGAAATGACTGATATGAAAAGTCAAGCTTTATATTATATAGTATAATATAATAAAATATACCTTAACTTTAACCCCTATATATTCTTTTGTCTTCTTTCATAAATTTCATCTCAGCAAAGCAAGCAAATCTCCGAACCCATTCTTTTTTCTTTCTTTTCTTTTCTTTTCTTTTTCACTTTGTATAGGGAAACCCCACATGAAGAAGAGGTGAGGCTTTTTAAATAATTTTTCCCACTTGAAAAGATGAAAGGGCTAGTCCCATCCCATTATCATCATCAATCTACTCACTGAGCTTTCGAGTCATGTCTATAGTGAATGTACTTGTTTTAACTGTTGCAACCTTCTGTTCCTCAGCTTTCTGTCCCATCCACCAATATTCCAAAAGGAATGTGGGACTCGTTGGGTTTGCTTCCAATCAACCAGCACTCTCTTTTTTTTCACTCTTCTAATTTATCTCCCTGACTGTTCTGGTAAATAACAAGAAAAGGAAAAGGCAGTAAGTAGAAAAAAAGTGGAGCAAATCTCTCTCTCTCACACTGCACTCAAAACCTCCCCCACATCACAAATTTCAAACCCAAAAAAAGAAAGACTATCACATGACCTTGAATAATAATAATAATAACATTTGCACCACCAAATAAATTTTTTTTAAACGGATGATATGATATTAAGGTATTTTGTGAGGGAGGTGCTGCATGCCTTTTTTTCTTTCTTTCTTTCTAGGTCTTGTTATAACCTTCTCTTATTTGGTTCTTCAAATGAGTTGTTGTTGGTGGTGTTGATGTTGGTGTTGGTGTCTCCTGACCAATCAAATAGATGGAATGGATCTAAGGCCTTGGATTCCCTTTGATGATCATCAGCTGCACCAAAACCTTGAGTGAACAAAAGGTTTAGTGGGTCAGCTTCTATTTCTCCCAACTCTGCAAAAAAGTCCTCAGATTGGTTATTACTCTGATCCATCATACAAGGCTTGTAAGGGAGTCCATCACTGAACTCGCCTTCATCCATTTCAATCTCAAACTGTTTCTCTATCTCTTCCATATTCTCTTCCTTCACTGATGCACTGTTTGTAACTGGTGAAGCATTGCCCTCATTATTAGTATTGTTGCTTATCTCTTGCTGATGTTGCTGCTGCTCTTCCTTTAGCTTTGTGCCCTTTTGATGAGGGTTAGAAGATTCTGATGAATTCTTTGAATTAGCAGCATTGTTGTTGGTGTTCTTGGATGGCTGAGACCGGGTTGAACCAGCCAGAGCATTTCTTTGAGTTGGCCATGGATGGTTGTGCTCTGAAGTATATGTAATAACCAACATGTTTGGGTCTGTTCTGCTCCTCTCAACTTGCTTCCTTGCAGAACAACCCTTTGAACTGCTGCATCTATAATAACCCCTGATGCCACCACAAGACACAATCATATATAATTAAACCCAAATGGCAATGACAAAGAAATCCAACTCTTCAATAACATAAACATTACAAAAAAATAAGTGTTTGATATTCTTTTTTTTATCAGAGCTTAGTTAATAAAATAGACAAAGCAATTAATCTCTACCCATGCATGTGCTTTGTATAGTGAATTTTTTCTAATGCTAAAGAAAGCCTAGTTGTTTTCAAACCTCAAGGTGTGACCGGTATCCATATTTAACGGACAAGAAATATTGAAGAAACACGCAATAACAATAAATTGAGTTTATAGGTATAGGTGAGAAGGAGAGAGAGAGAGGTGTGACACATACACATTTTGTGTAGCTATATGCCTATGAGCACAGTTTTTATTCCTTAAAAATCTTATCTAAACGAGAATGAATAGTGGTACCTAGCTAAGGCTAAAACTTATAACTAACCTGGGATAAGGTGAACCTTTAATTGGTTTCTGACCGTATTTTCTCCAAGCCCACAAATCTGATGGAACTACCTCTCCAGTTTGTCTGCTATTTGCAGCTGCTGGTGCAGGAATACAAACAACCTTTTTGGCCTGGTTCTTCCTGCGTCAGTCACACACAACAACCACTATAATAATATACTTATGTTTGCACTCTTGATTATAAGCAAGAAATAATAGAGTATTGGAGAATAACTATGAGATCAGGCTTTTTCTTAATCTGGTTAATTCCATTGAAGAAATATGGTTCTGTATGATGATATATGATGATATAAATATAGAAGGCATAGGATTTTTTCAGGTTGTTTAAGATAAGTTTGGGTGAAAGCTCAGTGTGTGACTGTTATTGTGTATAGCTAACTCTACTTTTTTTCAGGTAGATTAAAGTCTATGAAAAGCCTCAATGAATAAACCATGTTTAGTTTTAGTCTCTTGACAATGAAACTACTATTTCTTCATATTTTTTAAACTACTACCTAGCTAGCTTAACTGGCCCAGTCAAAGGAACCGATTTGGAAAGCACAAGAAAAGGAACACAGGTACCTAACTCATGCCAAACCCTACTTTCTCTACAGTTCTAAATTTCAACACCATAGTTTCATAAAATTTCAATTCCAAAACACCAAGATTTATAAAATAATAAAAATAAACTTATGCTGTTCAATTTCTCTCACAAAATTTATGATTCCACCATGAAATTAACAGCCCACAAGCATAGGATAAATTAGATTTGACTCTCTATCTAGCTCCATTTAATTCAGACATTAGTAATAAAAGAAAGTAATTAATTAATAATTAGTATTATTATATATATCTCACCTTCGTTTAAGACCCGGATTCCGTGGAGATGAGATCTGCACTCCTGTGGTGTCTACAAGGCAATCTTTGGAAGAGTTTGCATTAACCATGTTGGGTGAAACCACAGCAGAAGGCTTAATTGGCCTTGGAGAAGGTGCCATGACTGTGGAATCATATGGTGAGACTGGTAACTTTGCATTGGGAGAGATCTGAATCATGTTTGAGAATATGTTTTTACAAGGCCTTCTCATGTCATGATGGTCTTCAAGAATCTTATGAGCACCAAAAACACTAGTAGTAGTACTAGTACTAGCACTAGTATCAATATTAGTATTACTGTTAATATTACCACCAGCAGCACCAAAACTAGCAGCTGCTTCTTCCAAACCACCAGAGGAAGTGAAGTAGGAGGAACCTGAAGGCATGTCAAGCTCCTGAAGGAAGGGATCTCGCATGGTTGAGAATGGATCACCAAAGTTGGTGGCTCCTTCAAGAACAGAAGAGAAATTCAAGGGATCAGAAGAAGAGAAGTGTTGATGGTGCCAGTGATCATGATGATGATGATGATGATGATAAGATGTAGTAGTAATATTAGTAGTTGTAGTAGTAGTAGTAGTTGAAGAAGAAGGTAATTCAGATGATGATGAAGTGCCTGTGTTGTTGCTACCAATACCATATGCTCCACCACTGGCTCTAACTATGTCAGTTAAATCACCTTGGTAATTGTCCATGATTATGCTGCTGCACATGCTTTTTTGTTCCTATTACTTCTTATTCTTCTTCAAGTAGGAGGAGGAAGAGTTAGAAGGATGTGTCATGTTTTGGAACATAGATAGATATAGATGATGGTACTAATGAGAGACATGCAATTGTGAGAATTTTGTGTGAGAGGATTAAGAAGAAAGGGTGTGAGAAGAGAAGCAAAAGGCTTTTTCTCTCCTTGAAAGAAGGGTCTTTGGATGTTAAGAAGCAAGAAAAAGCAAATTAAGGAACAGGTTTTTGGAGGTTGAAACTGATTGTTCCTCTCAATAACAAACAAAAGAGAGAATGGGTTTATAGAGAGAGAGACACAGACGCTGACTTTTCACACAAAACAGCTCCATTCTATACGCAACATCACCATAGACAACCATTTTTAAATATCCATAAATGGTTCCACTAATAAAATAACACAAGTGTACACCTCCGAGATTTATCAAACACCATCTAAGGCTCAAATTTTTGCCACTGTTTTCTTATTACTTAATTATTATTTCAAATATAAATAACTAATTATTATTATTAAATTATTTTAAATTTTACATCTATAACTAATTATCATGATAACACAACATAAATTAAATTAATCACTTTATAATAGTTTATCTTATTTATTTATTTAAAATATTTCATATTTATTTAATTATATAAATATTAAAATAATACCCATTATTATTTTAATTAAAAATATTTTATTTTTATAAAAAACGAATAAAATAGCTTAATATGTAAATAAATAATAAAATAATATATATAATTAAAAGATGTATGATAAGTTTTAATTTAAAAAAAAAAATAAAGGATTGCAGAATAGTGATTTCCCTAAAAACAATTGACAAGAAACAAAAGAGGCGGCAAGTAGCCGCATTTCGCGGAGAAACGTTTCGAGGAATTGAATCTGACCGTCCCGTTTCTTTCCGTAGGGAAAGAATGTTTTAACGTGGCATCTATCTATGTGTCTGCTGTTTCTTCACAACAATGGGACAACATTATACCATTATTTCCCCTTCAAAACTCAATTATAATCAAATTATACCATCACAACAATTTAATTTTTTTTTACTCTATGTATGCATTAGAATTAATGATATATACAAAAGTTTATAATTCTTTGAATTTATGATTTTGTGTAAATTATTTTAATTCATAATTATTAATTAAATTAATTTTAGTAACTTGAAACTGAATGTTTAAACTTTTGAAAATTTTGAGATGAGTATGTTTGGAGTTTTTCTAAACAAGGTTCCTATTATTTTTGTAACTTATATGAGTCTCGTTAATTAAAAATCTTGAAAATTCAATCATCGATGCTTGAGTAAAGCAATTGAAATCATGGAAGAATGAAACAGTAATTAAAAGGATTTATGAACCCATATGATCCTGTTTAATTTGGTATACCGAATTTTGTTAAGCAAGATCAAATATGGTGAGTGCATCATATACTGTATGACTACAGTTTGAATATTTTTCATTATGAGAGAGAAGATAGAAAAAGGATCAACATCCTTTCCAGTTATTAATGTACCATAGTTTAAGAAGAAAATTATTATCTCTGGCCTTAGAAAAAGATTAAAATTTGTAGTATTCATGTGTTATGTGTGTGTGTGTGTTTTGGAGGGGGCGGATATTAAACCAGAATATATTAGGACAAAAAAAATGTCATTTTTCAGTTTATAAAAATGTGTCCCTGTATTAGAAAGGATTAGATGTTTGATAATACGTGTCTTATGTTAGGTATAAAGTCTATGAACTTGAAGGGACGTATGAAAAATGTCAATTTTTTTTATAAAAAATTTGATCATGATATTACTTATATTATATATATTTATTATTATGTATGGGCAATTATAGCCCGAAAAATCTAATTATAGTTGTCCAATCATATTCCACTAAAAAGGAATAAAATATTTTAATTTTATTAAAGCTTGAGCGACATCCTCTCATCATTTTTATGCATTATTTTTATGTTTTCAATTTTAAAATTTGTATGGGGTGTCATAAAGTCGATTGTATTGATTTAATACCATCTAAAATATTTGACTAATTTAACCAAGAAGAATAAGCTTACTATAAATATAATAATTCTGTTCTTTTATCAAATGATTGTGATAAAAAAAAATTGCCTTTTAGCTGTGAGTTTTTAACTGATCTAAACTAAATTAAATACTAATCAGTACTTGAGATAAAATATTTTTAACTCATAAAGAAGGAAATACATTAGTCATAATATTGTTCCATCAATTGCTGCTGCGATGCACACAACTCAGCCGATATTGCCCTAATTTATTTATTTTTTTAACCACATGAGGCTTGGAGGATCTCCTCAACTCAACTTGAAATGAAGTGTTTAAAATAGACTAAGATAGAGTATAATTACTAGTTCTTGGGAGATTTGAATTTTTTTTAAGTGTTATTTTACTTAAAAAAAGAGCTCAAAGAGAAAGTTGTTAATTAGTTTGGTAATTTGGTTCAAAAGGAATTTTATTTCAAGTTGTTAGTAACTTTTAACAAGTTTTTTCAAATTGTTCAGTATAGTTCTTGAGATAGAATTTAGTTGAAGAGTATTTTTGAGTTATTTCTAAAAAAAAGTACTAAAACTGATTGAAAAGGAGATCAGTAGAAAAATTAATTAGGTTTAAATTACTAGTAGTTAGTTAGAAAAGAGAGTTTCAAGTTATTAAATTTTGATAAAATCATTATAATAAGTTTTTTAGAGAGAATTAGTTAAAGATATCGAGTACTAATTTTATCAATGAGTTGGTTTTAGAATTGTTTTTAAACTGAAGATAAAAATAGTTCATAAATTAAATATTTTAAATATGATCGATATATTGGAACAATTATTAGTAACTGTAATTTGAGATATATGGTAAAATTTTGTGAAATTTTTAATAAGATTTAAATATGTATCATTAGATAATCACTCAATGGTGGATCTATTTTTTATTTTTATTTTTTAAAAATTATTAACTATTAAATAAGATATATATAGATAAATAGATAATACTATTTGTAGGTAAAAATATCAAAATTAATTTTGATAAGATCATTATAACAAAGTGATAGAAAAATCTATTTAAAGATATTTGGTATAAATTCCACTAATAAATTGGGTTCAAAGTTGCTTTTAGATTGAAGATGAAAATGGTTTTGAAATTGAAAATTTCAAATATTATGGATACAATGAGAAATTACTTATATATTTGATAGTTGTAATTTGAAATAAGTAATAAAATCATGTGAAATTTTTAATAAAATTTAAATATGTATTGTCATATAATTAATTATATATTTTTCTATAAATATCAAAATTAATATAAATATCTTGTATCTCACATATAATCAAACATTCTACACTTTAATTAGATCTTATATAAAAAAAAATTAAAAATATATAATAACTTTTCATTGATATTCATTTAATTTATATTTTTTATTAGAGCTTAGTTTATTTGAAATGTTTTACATCATTACTTTATTATTATTTTATTGTTCTACTCCTTCCTTTTATTTAAATTATTAATTATTTCGTTCGTTCATTCATTTATTGATTGTTTGATTAATCATACACACATTAATACAGATCTCATTAAAAAGAACTAAAAATTCAGTCTTAATAGTTATAATTTATTTCTTTACTTGTAAAATTTCATGATAAGACCAGCACAATTATATAGTAATCACATATGACATAATCATGCCAAATCAGAATAGTTCCCTACAATTTACGGAAATGTAATGTTATTACAATGTCAAATTGTTCATTACAAGATCAAATTGTCCCTAAGAGGCGATTAATTTCTCATTTAATTTCAATTTTTCATCAATTTTAATTTTTACTTGTATCCATTGTATATCAGCCCTCTCATCTCATCCATGTCTCAAGTCATTCAATTCGGCTAACATTTAATTCAGTTGAAACCAAAATTGAAAATTCAACTAGCTTAACTTCATTGACTGACCCTTGCTTCAACTAGCTAATGTTAGTGTAGTGTTAACACTTTAATGTTTTTTATTATGGTAAATAATTTACTAATTATGTTTTTATAACATTCTTTTATGTTGATAATTTTAACTTATTTATAATTCAAGTTTTATTAATAAAATAGAAATTAATCTAAAAATACTTTAATCCAAATAGACAAACATATACTAAAATATGAAAGCATTTCTTTGTTTTATTAACTATTAATTAGTTATTTGTTACATTTATAAATAAATATTTATTATACTAATGCTATAAAAAAATAATCTTTATATGACTTTTATGATTGTATAAATTGATAAAAAATATATTAAATTAATAAAATATATATATTTGATTTGAACAATTATATTATCCGAACCATTATTTAAATATTTTATGATAAATAATTTTTTAATATTATATTTATTAAAAAATATGATAAAAATTAAAATCATCACTATTCATCTTTTAAAATTGTTATAACTGTTAGAATTTTTTTTTTATAATTTTCAACAAGATTCATTTTGAGAATTATATCAAAGAGGAAAATTTAGTTTTAATTAAGATTATAGGTTTATTTTTATTCAATTAAAATTAAAGATTTACTTTCATAACTGATATCAATTTTTACTATTTATCAATTAATTTTGATTAAAAATAAAATAAACTTATAATATTAAATGTAAATTTTTCTTGTATGAAAATGTAAGCCTGACCTTCTAGATTAGGAAATAAGATTGATGAAATGTGTCACTTTCAAAAAGATGCAGAGAGGGCATAGAAGAGATTCATGAGGACATCATCATCATTAATGTTAATACATTTTTCCAAGTGCTATGAAACTTAAATATATACGCAATGTGAGGGATGCCAATGTTCAATTACTATCAAAGTCATGTTTTGAACAATTTTGTAATTGCAGTCACTATCGTTTTCTTTCTTTGGTCCTTCTCTACATAAATTGTCTGCTAGCAAGATGGATAAAAAACTATTTAAGCAAAAAAATCTAATATTTTTGAAAACTTTGATAAAATATTCAAATAATAATAATAATATATTTTAAAAGTACATTAATGCATATTATATCTTGAAGATGGAAGGTTAATCAGAAAAAAATAAAAAATAAAATTTAATAATCAATTATTATTTATAGAGAATAATAATTATATTAAAATAGGATCTATTTTATATAAAATTAATTTATATATTATATTTATTTGTTTTTAATTATATTTTTATTTAATTATTTTTAAAAATTAATATAATAAATACAATTTTTTTTAAAATCTAAAGTAAAAGCTATTTTTTCAAAAGTAAGACCGCGACCCTGGATAGCACATGTAGCCATATCTTTTTCCCACCTTATATCTTTTTTAATTTCTATATATTTTTAATGTAAAATTATTTTACACGGACATTTAATTATATTTCAGCAGCTCATATATCCTTTTGTCATGTCACAATTATTATCTAAAATTAATAGTCGGAGAGAAATTAATTTACATAATTATGAATTATATTATTAAAAATTTTATACTAAATATAATTTTTATTAAATTATAATTATATATGAATTTAATTATTTGAATTAAAATTTATTAAAAATTAACAATTATGAAATTATTATTATAGGATATTTTAAAAATATATATTACATTAATTATATTATAACTGATAGGATACCGAATAATTTTAATTTTTATAAATATAATCTATATAATAATAAAAATGTTTAAATTAACGATTAATTTCAAAATAAATATAATATTTAGTAAAACTCAACGTGAATCTCCTTGTAATTTTATGTAGATTGGAGTTAGGATATTTTATTCTCAGTGAAATATGATCGTTTTTTTATACAAAAATAATAATAATTTAGAATATAATCGTAATTAATTTTGTTCCTCTCTGGCTTGTTGGATTGGGCACTGAGATTGATGGTTATGCGAATGGTTCTACTTAATTTGGTTTCCATAAGCATCAGAAAGAAGAAAATATATAGTTAGGTGGTGGATTCCTGAATTCTGATTCAGAAAATGGCAATATTCAATTTCGACGCATCATTCTTCAATTTGTGGTCGATATATATTCAGAATCCAACATTGCCTCTGTAATTATTGCTTTAAACAATTTATGGGAAGGAGAATCTATTCACCAATAAAGCTCAATGTGCTGCTGCCAAAATGGAGTTATAGTATGCGACTCAGAGGAGAGAGAAGAAAATTTTATAATTTTTTTTCATTAAATATTTTATATTATAAAGGTATATAACAAATGTTTTTCTGCTATTTTTCAACCGAATTTTATTTTTTAATATTTAAATAAATAAATAATGATAAGATAGAATATGAATTATATTGGAATAGTAAATTATTTTTAACCAAAATTAATATGATTTTTTAATTTAATTTATATACAGAATGATTCCTTTTTAAGAAATTTTAAGAAAGGTGAAGGTTATTTTCTATTTCATTACCATTATGAAAGATATTTTTTATTTTAAAAAACAGTTATAATTAGAATTTTTATTTAAAAAACTATTCAAAATAACTTTTAAAAATTAGAAACATAATATTCTTCATATTTTGATTTTCTCATAATCTTACAACTGAATAAGATAAAAATCATTTAAAAAAATTTTTTTGTTCTCTCAAAACTGTCTCAAATAAACAGATTCTAACATTGGATTTTGATGGAGGGGAATGAAAAGGGGAAGAGATTTCTTTGAGTTAATTACATTATTTGATTAAACAAGATGAGGGGAGGAGATGAAAACAAAAAGAAAATAATTCAGCTGATAAAATGTTTTTTTATTATATTTTGAAATGTAAAATTGTTTAAAAGTTAGAAAAATAAAATTAGATTTATTTTAATTTTTTATAAATAAAAGAATTTTTTTTCTCCTTCATCCTTCTTCCAATTTAATTAATATGGTGAAGAATTTAAAAAAAGTCTTTCTCTCCTTATTTTAATTATATCTTCCTTTCTCATCCCATAAACAAATAGTGCGTAAGTATAATGAGATGAATTAATTTTTTAATTAAAACTTGTTTAATTTCTTTAAATAAAGTTGAATATGAGTGCAATACAAATAAAAGGAAAAAATGGCGTAAAAAAATAAGGAATAAGTAAAATATTTGCACATTATTTGGTTTTTAAAGGAAACAAAGAGAAAAAAAATAAAAAATGAATTTTTTTATGTTGTTTGATAAAAAAAATAAAAATAAAAGTTAAAATATTCTCTTTTATTTGGTTATCAAAAAAAGTGAAAGAAACAATATGTATTTACAAAATGATAAAAATATTTTAAAAAATAAAATAAAATTAATAGATAAAAATAAATTAAAAAGGTTAATTTAACCTTTTACACAGCAAGACTCTCTGTATTCTGTACAAGGGAGGAAAAGACATTTTTTATCTTGAAAATAATGCAGACAAACCCTCCTTTTCTTTTTCATATTGTAGCCAAACAATAGAAGGAAGCAAAATGCGTAACTTTTCCGTCTTTTCTTCTTCCTTTCATACATTTTTCGTTGTTTTAAACAAAGTGTTAAGATGTAAACTAATGGTATTTCTTATATTGTATGGGTATTTTCTAATTTAGATTAATTTTTAAAATATAAATTAAAAGAAAAATAAAATCATAAGAGGAAGAGGAATAGACACACAAAAAATTATAGAAGAAACATGGATAATTAATTTAAATAAATAGGTAAAAATTATTAGCAATTTAAATTTAAAATAATAAAATAAATAAATAATTTAAAAGTATTAGTAATTGAAATTAAAAAATAATATAAAAATTGAATTTAAAATCCATTGGTAATAATTTAACCATTTTCATAAATATAAAAATAAATACTAAATAATGATGGTGAAGACATATAGTATAAGAAAAAATATTTTAATAAATATTAAATGAAGATTACCTAATTGTTATATATCATTATAAACCATTAGATTTTGTGATAACTATTTTAAAAGCTTTATCTAAAAAATAATACTTAATTTATTAATATGTAAAAAAATTATATTAATATATTAAAAATTAAATTTTTATTTTAATCTACACAATTTATAGAAGTTTTATAATAATAATGATTTGAGCGAATCATCAAATTAATCTATAACATTTGTTTATTCTGTCATATAAGTTTTTGTGATATAAAAAATAGCATATTTATCTTCAATATATAGATAAAAAATTATTAAGTTAATCCTGACAATTCTAAAAAGTAATGAGTTTAGTTCATAATCAAGAATTAACCTGATAGGGTTTCACATATATTGAAACCTAATACTATGTTTTTCATTTCATAGGGATTGAGTTGTATGACAGAATATGATTAAATATCAAAGATTGATCTGATAATTTACTTATAATAATATTACATCTAACAATTTATTGAGAAAAGTTTAATAAAAAAGGGAAAACAACACGATGTAATATTATTTATTTATTGAGAAAGGTCCTTCCCCTGGTTAAAGAATGGAAAAGTATTAGGGGAAATCCCATGAATAATCAAATGAGTGTTATTTCTCTTTTAATTTATTACATATACTTATATATTGTCGTTCCAATTATGAAGCAAAATTCATTAGATCTTTAATAATCTGTGTGCATAATAATCAGAGGAAAAATAATATTTTTTTTCTAAATGATAACTACCTGTTGATAGCACATAATAGTCAAACAAAGAAATTTGAAATTTGCATGTTAACAAAATGGAAAAACTTTCACCATCATACATGGAATTACAGATATTGATTAAGAAACTGAAATATATTAAACCATATAATATACTATAACAATCGTGCTTTGAGAGAACTATCAAATAAAAAAATTTATATCAT
Source organism: Canavalia gladiata (assembly GCA_037954105.1). Taxonomy (NCBI): domain Eukaryota; kingdom Viridiplantae; phylum Streptophyta; class Magnoliopsida; order Fabales; family Fabaceae; genus Canavalia; species Canavalia gladiata. The sequence goes on along the minus strand of CM075662.1, from coordinate 36,424,156 downwards.
AATAAAATTAGAGATTACTTTTTAAGAGAATTATTAATAAAAAATAAAATTTAATTATACAACGATTTTTTATTATCAATCAATTATTATAATTTTTATAATAAGTAAAGATCACATTGGAGATAATTTTTGGTTGGTTGACAATGTAAAAATCTGTATACTATAATAATATATAAACATAAAATTAGTAAAAAGTACTTAGAAAAAGAAGATAAAATAAGTAATATTTAAAAATAAATTTTTAAAATTAAAAAGTATGAAACACGTGTAAATATACAATTTAAAGATAGATATCATTAAAAATATATATGTCAGTAAGGTGATAATTCTAAGTCAACTATATGCGAAGATAGATTAATTGTAGTTTAAGTTAGGAAAATTAAAACTAATATCTAATGGGAAAAAATATATATGTATTCTCATGAGTACATGAACCATTATATAATAGTTTTAGATTAAAACAATTATGATTGAAAAATTAAATCAATGAGATATATTTGTGGATTTTGAAGAGGCATCATGGGAAGATTAATTTGTAAGCGTGAACAATTAGTTTGCCAAATAATTATTATTTTTATATTAATGAGTAGGATTCTGTTAACCAATACTTTAAAAATTAAAAAATAAGTTTTATTATAAATCACATTAGAGATTCATTAAAATCATAAAAATTATTAATACTTTTTTGATAAAATTTTATATTTTTTATTTCTTGATCGGTACCTTAAGACACTGAATATTGCATTTTCCTAATGGGTAAATTTAATATTAATAAAAATTTTCATTGAAATATTATTTTAATATTGATTCTTCTTCTTAAAAGGGAATTTATTATTTTCTTTTAAAAAATATTGATAACATACTTTTATCAGTTTCAGGTAAATTTTACGTGGATTTTTCTAAAATAACGAGTGAAGCCATACTATTTAGCGAAATTTTATGAAATTCATTTAATAATAGTTAGTATTAAGGTGTTAAAAAAATATGTTGTAAAAATATTTCTTTTATTTCTCCCTTTTCATTAAGTTAAATGATATATAATCACTTAGAGATAAAAATAAATAAAAAAAAGTGACTTTTGCAACTTTTTAAACTTGGTATTAAGTATATCTCTAAGCTGAATAGTCCTAATGCCAAAAGTTATAGAACACAAAGGATACATTGCCATATACGATGACCACAGTGTAATGAGTAATCATGTTAAAAAAAAAGTGTGATAGGCAAAGACTTATGTTACTGTAATTAGAAATTAGCTATTAAACTAGTGATCTTTTCATCTTCGTATAGATAATAACATATATCAATCTATTTTTCGTAAAACTAAAAACCACAATTGATTGTAGCATATCAGAATTATTAAAAAAAACTAATATTCTCTCACTTGAGTAAAACAAAATATGTAATTTTAAAATTAGAAATATCTTACAGTGCGTAAGATAGATAATTTTGTATGATAGAATCAATGAAATTTAAATATATGGATTTACATGCAAATTATTTTATATTCCTCCGCTCTGGCTCCACTTAATGGCCTTTGATACTTATATTTTACTAGGGCCAAATTCTGCTTTTGTAACAAAATGTTACTATGTTTATCTTGAAAGATAAAATCACTCATTCTATCTCATTTTATAAATTGTTCAGATTTTTCAAAATATGCTAAATATGTTGGGATATGAGAGAAACCTCCACATCTTTTTAGAAGCATACATAAGAAAAAAGCAAAAGAGAAATTGTAAAAATTTTACACATCTGATACTTCAGTTATGAAATATCTTAAAATAAATTTATATTACTTATAACTTTTGCATAGAAAAAATTATTAATCTTTTTATAATTTTTATATAGATAAAATTATAAATTCTTTCTAACATATAAATATTCAAATTATAAATACACTAAAAAAAACATACATTGTTGTAAACAAAAATTACACTAAATCCTTATATTTATACAAATTTCCTACATCTTTATTTTTCAATATAAAATTTAGATAAACAATATCTATTTTGGCAATATAAAATAAATGTTTGTATTTTATATATTTTGGTATACAAACTAATTCAAGTTGTAAACAGAGATTTTCCTTTTCCTCTTTTATTTCAGGGTTTAGATCGAATTACCACCTCAATGAACAAAAGACATTACTACATTCGAGACCAAGTTTTACCAAGGTTAAAAATTAAACTGACAAAGATAATATTTATTTTAAGCTTACAAATGCGGAGACAGGCCATTAAAATTGGTTTAATAATAAAAAATTAAGATAATTTATAAAAAATTTAAATTTAAACCTTATTATTTTCATCATTATCTAAAAAAATATATGAAAAAAATATGTATAAATCCTGGTAGATGCCGAGTCATGCTGATCCCCATGAGAAATCGTGGCCATTGAATTAGAACCTTTTACAAGTCATCAATAATGGATTAATTAATACTAAAATATATAAGATACAAAAACAGTCATTAAGCAAGGTTTGTTGCAGATATCCATTAGTGACTAAAAGACAAGGAAATGAGAAAATAAAAATATTGGAAAGCACTAATGAGTGAATTCCTTTGATCTTCAATCTAATGTTTGTTTGTGTGTTTGTGTGTGCAATTGAGTGCATTCAGGTCCACTTGTTTCATTCAAAGTCAAAATGAGCTGACTTTACAGGCCACATGGTATATTGATTTGAATTTTTTCTTGGTTGAGGGTAATTCTATCTTAGCAAATAAACTATTTAAGAAGCTAATGGGAATCACGCTCACTTTTCATCATCTTCTGAGGTCACAACTTGAAAGCGTGAAAGATATAAATAATTCCAACAAAATAGGTATTAGAGAAATAGAATTAAGATCTAAATAATAATAATATTGATTAGAGGTGCTTAAGGACGGCTTTTTGTGGATAATCAAACTTCTAAAAGTGATTATGATGAGATTGTGGGATGCAATTAACTAGGAAGTAATATAGTATGTCGGAATAATAAAGGACAAGATTAGAAAAATGGGAAAAGCCTAATCTAAGTTTTATAAATATAAACTATGCTTAGTATATATGTTCCTTAAAGAGTCATATTAACGTCGACTCTGCCGTTTATTTGGTTCCAAAAGTTAAGTCTTGGTTAGGTATAGTATTGTGAACACGTTCAAAGATGATGCTCAAAGAATCATTTTGTTGATAAAATGATACAAGCATGATAAGACACTTTTGAAGGCTCTGATTTTTTTACTTTTTGACAAGTAGGTTTCGAAACGTTTTTTCCTCTTCTTATCACCTTTTTTTTTCTAGAGTGTAAAAATTTTATATAAGCCATGATGTGGGCATGTTGTGGGGACAAAGAGGTGGCCATAATTTTTATTTTTTTATTTTTATAATTTGAAGGATTCAAGTTTTCAATAGGCCAATGATCATGGAGAGAATCACCGACCTCTTATGTTTGATGAGACATTTTGAGAATCTACTACATATATATATAGGTAAGACAACTATTACTCCCTATCTTTCTCTCTCTTCTCAAGTTGTCACTCTGAATTTTGATTTTCATATCATATGCTCCAAAAGAGACACTATTACGCCAACTACATCTCCAACTGTTCATTACCCATACTCTTTAAATTAGTTGATTAGGCTTCAAATCAAGGCGTGTAATAGAGTCGCATAATAATCATGAGTGGAGACAACATTTGTAATAGTTGTACTATAAACATTGCATATATATGAAGTTCTCATGAGATTATTATTCAAATGCTCAAAGTCGATCTTATCCTTAAAATTAATTATACTCACACGAACACAAGTCATTTGACAATTCTAGAATACGTCTTCTGTATGATGTAATAACACATATAACAATATTATTGTGCCAAGGTATGTGATTTAGAAATTGACAAAATTTTCCCACTACAACTATACCTAATTACACCTGAATGGCTGAATGTAATTAGAAAAGTGTTTTTTTTTTTTTGAATAAAAGATAACTATAAAGAGATAACTTTATTTATCACTTATTCATTTTGAACAATTCCACTGATCACGTGATTTTGTTTTATATACTTATTCTAATTACATTAAAATACATCATACAATCATGAATTGGCCTTTTTCAAATGACCATATTGCAAAGGCCAAAAGAAATTGGCCATGGTTGCAGCCATGTGGCCGAATATGTAGGATTGTGATTTTCTCCACACACCAAATAGGTTAGGATTTCTGTACAATTTCTAGGTTTGAATCAAAGTTAGGGTAACATTTCTCACCACCTCTCATCCAGCATTGCTGTTTGTATATATATAGTTTTAGAAAAGTTATAAATGTAAATATTCTTATTTCTAAATGCTAGACAGAGGTAACCCAAATTTGAAGTAGTTTCTAATTATTATATTCAAGATATATACTTAATTTTCTCGTTCTTGAAAATTTTCTTTACATTACAGTTTCCTAACTTTCCTTTTAAGTCTCTAAAATTATATAATGAAAAAAAAAATGGGATGTCTCTGATATTTTTAACCTCAGTTTGTAGTTGAGATTATTATGAGGAGCATGAGGGAAAATGTAGTGGCGGAAAATGTTATGATTTTCACTAATTCTATTACTTGACAGATTGTTGACTTTCAACTCACTTTCGTGTAGATATGAACATAGTTTATTCGGTGAGGGTACACTTTATTTTATGTCCAATTATCTGATATCATTGTTAGGAAAACATAATACTTTTGTCCTTTAGCTAGTTTTCATTTGAATTTGTAATATAAAGTTTGAATAAACATTCAATTAGTTCCTAAAAAATATTTCCACTTAATTTGATTTCTAAAGGAAAATAAATTATTAAATAGTTTCTCAACATTATAAATGTAAGACAATTTAGTTTTTTGACTATTTTTTCTTTATTTTTAGTACATGATAGATATTAGTTCATAAGAAATTGAATTGTATAGTAACTTAATCCCTAACAAAATCATTCGTGATAAAAAATTATCCTTCAAAATATTAACTCAAACAGATGAAAGAACTAAAGTTTCTCTTATCCATATATTCTTAAATTAAATGATTAACTTCTTTTCTGGGGATTAAAATTGTCCGCTCTTACTTTTTTACGGATCAGTTTTAGATTTTTACTTTTAATTTTCATGTTGTTTTAATTAATTTTTAAAATAATTGAATTAACACAACAAAAAATTATTATTTATTAACACTTTAATGTTGTATTAATTCTTATTATTATAGATTTAATCTAACAAAAATTAAACTGGTAGTATAAACATTATAAGTTTATAAAAACAGTAAAGTATCTTATTATAATAAATAATTTTGCTAGTATAGAACATTAATATATACTATGAATATATTTAATATTAATATAATATATTATTTATTGAATAAACCTTCAAAATCTATATTAATAATTTAATTTTTATTAGACAAACTCTATACTAACAAATACTATCCAAACACTTAATAAATTTGTGTTTTGGTAATAGAATTGTTTCCCCAGTGTAACACAATATTCTTGAAACATTATTTTCATTAACATTACTATTTAACTAATCATATCCGATTCTTACATGATACTAATGACGTTTCAGTAATAAAATGATGGAGTGAATTTTTTCAAAATAAAATTTTATTTAAATAATTAATTTAAAAATAATTAAGTAACTAATTTTGAAACTAAAAAAACAAAGAATAAAGGTATGTCAGCCTTTTCCCTCTTATTTTAACTAAACTAGTATAAAATAATCACTTTTATCTCTACATTTGAATTTGTATATTCTCCTCTTAGATTTAACCCTTTGAAGAAAAAGAGACAAAGCAGAGTGTGAGCATCTCTCATCCTCTTTCTCGTAAAGGATATGAGTGAGAATGAAATATGAAAAAAAATCAAGTGTAAGATGAGTAACATTTTTGTAATATAATTTTCATTCTAGCTATACCCTCCAACTAATTAAATAAAACCTTAACCTACATATCCTAATTATTCACTTAGATACTAAGCATTGATTAATTTGAAAGTCATTCAAAATATTTGTTGAAGGTAGGGAACTCTTACAAAGAAGCAGTTTAATAGGATTCATAAAAGAAGGGATGAGTAATAAAATAATAATATTGTGCATCCCACAAAAACCAAGAGAAAGCATAAGTAGCGGTATCTTGTAAAATGAAAATTATGGATTGAGTTGAGACAAACACTAGCCTCACGTTCGTGCATGACAGGCCAATCACACATCCCACAAACGAACAAAATTAAACTGGGATTCTTTCAGCAATACTATAACAAGGGTTTTGTCTTCCCACTAAGAATCAGTACCATCACCCTACCATGTGAAGCAGGCCTCTAATTTAATCATACATAAAAATGATTATTATTATTAATAATATATCATGTGTTCATGTACAAATAATATATACATATAATTAATATGTATTAAACAATGACTCATAAGGCTCTTAAAATGCCAACCCTTCACACTCGCTTATCACTGCCATGTCCACATTAAACTAATCAAATGTTTAAGCCCCAAATGCAATAAAATAATGTTTTAGGCACTGCTTATGACAACGGTGTTCATGGGCACGCGGAATACTTGCCAAAGGTCTATGACGCGTTGAGACGTCACTTCTTGACCCATCATAGCCCTTCAATTGGTCCTTATGAACGGCTATGATCATGCATGCCACCTGTTTGGGGTTATGAAGAAGTGATTAACACATTCTAATGAAACCCCCTTAAACAAGGTCAAAGTGGGGCTCCACTTTAAATTTTAAATCTTCCCCCTTTTTTTTTCCTTTCTGGATTTTGCATTTTGCTTGCTAGATCAAGATATGTAGTGTAGGGACTGTTTGCTTGATCCTATATATATTGCACTTTAGAATTAGTCAGCTACATTTTTAATTAATAAGAAACAAACCAATAGCAAAAAGACAAACTAACTTTATATCTGATAGGGTGGGGTTCTTGCACCCGACCACCAACCACAGTGCCTACTTAATAGGCTTAGCTGTAGAATTTTATGCTGGCTATGAACCATCAACACACACGTACATTAATTCTAGCATTAGAAATCCCCTCTCAAAAAATGTATACCTTAATTGTACATATCTACAATAATAATTATTGTGATATATGTGTAAATTATGGTAGTTATTGTAACCACATTTAATTTGGCTTGATATGATCTATCATAACTTGTTTAATTTATTTTATATTTTTATATTTTTGACAATAATTATAATTGTGTTTACTTCATCCGCAATTTAACCGCGGTTGAAGAGACTCAAGGAAAAATGAAAAGTAAGCAATTGACTATAGACCCGTTTCTATGGGAAATGTGGGCACGTTAAGTTTAAGAAGTTGATAAGGATCTTAGTTCATAATAATGCATATATGAGAGATGAACATTGGGAGTTGCAAATTAAGATCCTTTCCATGTGAGCAATCCTCTAATTTCTAAATAATCTTTTGCTCCAACTTGATACACAATAACTGAAAAACAGGATTAAGCCCTTGGGTCTTGGGCCACGTGGCCCTTTTCCATGTGCTATAAATGACTTTACTTCCAAGGGGCAGGGCTTGTTCAATCCATTGGCCTTTATTTGGGGAATCATTTAGAGATCCTATGCCACAGCCTTTAAGTGCATTTCAAGTTCAAGAAAAGCCACATATATATAGTCCTTTGTTCATATCTTTTTTATCCTTTTGTCTTTTATATTGTCACACACCAAGGAAAAGAATTTAGACCTAATAATATTGTTCAATTGGATGCCTTATGTTGTTGGTTTGTTTATGACTTGACTTCACTTGAGTTTTGCAAGACATGTTCAAATAGGCTAGAGGTTAGCATATGTATGACTGTTCCCTCCAAAGCTTAGTGTGTTTGATTTAATCATTTGCGAATTTGAAATTTTGATTTTAGGTGATCATGATTTTTTAATTTGATCTTAAGTAAAAGTTACTTTGAAATTGAGAGTGCTTAAAAACATTTATCTGAGAAATAAGTTTGACACAAAACTCAATATATATTAAATTCTTAGCCCAAGTGCAAAAGTTACATTTTTTTAAAAACTTTACTCAAGCATACTTTTAAGAGCAAATTTGAATTTGGTAACCAAAATCACGTTAAACACCTGTAAGTATGTGTTTGGATGAGGATTTGCTTGAATTTAAATGAACTTAATTTTATAAAATTGATTTTTCTTAAAAACAAGTTTAAAGTTATGTTTTTTAAAAATTTTCTTTTCAAAATAAGTTTATATTAAAACTTAATATAAGTATTTCAACTCAACACAAAAATTACTATTTGTCACATTGGTTTTAACGTGAATTTAAAAACAAAATTATTTTTTGATCGAAAATAACTAAACATCAATTTTTTTTATAAAATTATATTATACTAAAAATGAATGTAATGTTAAGATATTCCAATTGCGAATTCAAACATTACTAAATGTGTGGCGTGGTATCCAAAGCAAAAACAAACATAGCAGCTAAGTAAAAAGAAATAAAATAGAAGGAAGAAGCACGTTAGCAACATGGTACACTAAAAATAAAAGCTAATTTTAGTAAAGTAGTATTGGATAATGAACAAAAAGTGAATCAACATTATAAGGGTATGCTAATCCTTATTCTAAAGACATTGATTAAAAAACATTATAGATTTTATTAAATATTTTTAATTAATCAACAAAATATTTTTTTTCCATTTTCATGCAATAAATAATTTTATTTTATTTTGTTTAAAAGAGAAGTATCCTTAATATATTATATAAAGGGTGGCAGCTAAGAGTTTGTTGAGTTTGAATTTTCGTATTAGAAAGAATGCCACAATCCCAATGGCCGTACTGTTTAACATGTTAGTACAGTTGTCTGGGTGCTAGTTGAAACATGACAATAAATAAAGCTACCACACTTGGGTGCTATTTGTCAGAGACCAATCAACAATCATTTATTAAAATTGTAATAACAATATCTCAAACTGTCATCACCTTCATAATTGTTTATTCTTTTAGTCTGCCACCTCTCATCTATGCCAAGTATTAAGGTTTTTTCTTGTAATATAATAATAATAATAATAACAATTAAAATGAATGTATCCATAACTTATAACTTAATCTCTTATACTTAATTGTTTCAATAAATTTGAAATAATTTGAATATCATGTATTTATGCTTTGTGCATTTGCATTTAATTGTACATGTGCTTCCAGTGACGTGATGCATCTTGTAATCAAAATATAAGGAACAACTTGTATTCTATTATTGTATGTATGTGTATATCTATATTTATATTGGGTCCAAAACAATTTGTATATTTGAATTTTTATTTTTTGTTTTTTAAAAAAATATATTGAAAGTTGGGAGATTAAAATGAGGACTTGTCTATGACCAAGTGAATGTGTGCATGTGTTGGTGGGCTTCTATTTGAAACGGGCTACCTAAACTTTTGGGCTCAATCTGTTTTCCATCACGGTCAATGAGATAGTATTTGTTTAACTGACTTTTATGGGCCGAAAACACTCACTAATCTAAGAAAATTAAAAGGCAAGAACTAAACATTTGGGAGTTGTTTTTGTACCCCTAATTACTTCCTACATGGTTTACATCTAAAATTATCAAATCACCCTTAAAAATATTTTTTCGGTCTGAATATAATTATTTTAAAATATATTTTTAAAAATTTATTAATACATTTCAAAAATAAATTTTAAATTTTAAAATATATTTTCGGAATTTAAAATTTGAAATTTAAAAATAATTTTTCAGAATTGATTTCCATAAATACAATTTTAGAAAGTTATTTTCGAAATATATTAATATTTTAAAAATATATTTTCGGAATTTAAAACTTGAATTTCAAAAATAAATTTTCAAAACAGAACAAAGAAGAAAGAGAAGTATTATATACCGTTGATAAGGATATTTTTAACATATTTTTTTCCAAAAAAAAAATAAAGGAATTGTGAATAGAAAAACAAGAGGTGCAAAAAGTGGATACAGAGAGAAAATATGCATGAATTTTATTATTTATGCAAGAGAAAGAAAAATACAGATAAATAAAAAGAAGAAAATGGAGAAGAAACTTTTTGGCGAAAAGTAATATCCTAAGAATAATGTGTAAACATGTCCAACAAACAGTTGCATTTTGGTCGAAGCCATCTTTGGAGAAGGCATCATAGTGGGAGCTCTGCAAAGGGGTTAGAGATTGAGGTGGCAGTGGGGAATGGAGATGGTGGTAGAGATTCTTTTTCATTTCAAACGCAAAATATTAAGAAAAGTAATTCAAAATAAATGAGTAATAATTGTGAGTAACGCGACAGAAGGCAAAAATGGAAAAAGAAGCTGTAGCTGAATGAAAATAAGAGTATTATTCACTTACTCATAAAAGAATGCAGGAGCAAATATATATACATGAGGATGCAACAGAAAAGAGGGGAAAACAATAAATGCTAATAACTAACTAAAGAGAAGTAAAAACACAAAAAAAAGGGAAATTAACAAGTTAACTAATTAACTATATTGGGATCTGTTAATAAATAAATAAATGGCTAAGAATACACTCAAATCAAGGGTCAAAATTTATTCTGTTAGTGACTTACCTCAATATAACATAAGAGTTCAATGAATTAGTTCATATAATTTAAGAATTAACTAGAATTAAAATAAACATTTAGTGTCTGTTTGTAAAAGAAATAAGTACCACTTGATTTTGTGTCAATTCACCATAGACATACGAATTTTCAATACAACTCATGAAAATTGGATGCGCATTTATTACTTTCCAACGTGTGTATCGAAGCATACGCATAACTTTAAGGTAATTGCATACTCTCTTTTTTTTTAGCATAAATTAAGTTTTCAATCCTTCAAAATTATATGATTTTTTTATTGGTCCTTAATTTTAATTTTTCTTTTTTAATAAGTTGGTACAAATCAGTCATGGGCTAAGACTTAGCAAGTATATGCTAGAAAGGATAGAAACATGGAGGGTGACCTCACACACAATTAACTATGATAAAGAGGTCATGGGCAAGACTCCTTACAGGGAGGTAGACATAACTTAGTTTTGCATACTCCGGCATAGGTACAACTTCATCATCTACACTTCAAGCAAGTATCGGCCAAAGTTCTTGCCAGAGATGATATGGAAAAGATAGCTTTTCTTTTTTGAAAAAAGAAATTGGTACATTAATAGAATTGAAAATAGGTGGAATGAGATGGGAAGGGAAAAAAAAAAGAAAAAAGAAGTGATAAAAAATTTGATTTAATAGGAGGAGCAACATAAAAAGAAATAGATAAAAGTACTGATAGTTAAAATTTTAATAAACAATGAGGTAGTGTTTATTTTGTACTCTATTATCCATATAATTTGATATTTATCTAACATAGTTAGTAATGCACTCCAAGGTGGACCTTCTTTAACATGGTTAATCCTACATGAAGCCTAGTATTAAGAAGCTCAAAAAGATTTAGGATCTTGCTAATAAAATATCCTGAAAACACTGGTCAAGAAAGATTTGTATTGAAAATCACATTCAGAATATATTGATAATACTACATATTATACTTTCTTATAATTTTTTTTTATTATTTCTCAAAGTAGTTGTTAGTATTCTCCAAGCTTTTATTAAGGTAAAACAACAATAAAACGATCCTATCACTTCACATGTTACGGAGCAACAACCAGCAGCTTAAGATCACATTACAACTTGCTAATCCTAATAGGCCCCATCTCCTTTGCCTTTGCTCTCAGCAAATTCTTCTGCGTCTTCCCAGTGGCTGTCTTTGGCAAAGGTCCAAAAACAAATGATTTTGGGACCCAATAAGAAGGCAATTTGGACCTGCAGAATTTAACTATATCTTCAACTAGTCGCTGCTCTTTAGTACTATCCACTCCTGGCTTCAGTGTCACAAAGGCACAAGGAGACTCACCCCATTTCTCATCTGGCCTTGCAACTACTGCTGCCTCAAGTATTGCAGGATGAGAGTATAGAGCATTCTCTATTTCAACACTGCTGATATTTTCAGCACCAGATATGATGATGTCCTTTGACCTGTCTTTAATTTCTATGTATCCATCTGGATGCTTCACAGCAAGATCACCAGAATGAAACCATCCATTGGCAAAGGCCTCTTCATTAGCTTTGGGGTTCTTCAAGTATCCTTTCATCACTGCATTACCCCGCATCATGATCTCACCAACTGTAGCACCATCAGCAGGAACAGGTTGCATGGTTTTTGTGTTCATAACCTCTAGGCCTTCCAAGGCAATGTACCGCACCCCTTGCCTTGCATTGAGCCGGGCTAGCTGATCATGGGGGAGTGATTCCCACTCTGGCTTCCAGGCACATACCGTGGAGGGGCCATATGTTTCTGAGAGACCGTAAGTGTGAGTGACACGAAATCCTCGTTCAGACATTGCAGCAATCACGGATGGAGGCGGGGCTGCCCCTGCTGTATTCACATGTACAACATGGGGTAAAGGAAGGATGGCATCCTTAGGAGAGGTATTGACAATTGTGTTAAGCACCACTGGTGCTGCACAAAAATGGGTCACTTTATACTCAGCAATGGCTGCATATACTGCCTTAGCTGTTACCTGTGTAAATACATATAGAAAGGTGAGTGAGTAATGAACGTCTATTAGTGCATAACAATTAACTTATAGCTGTTAAAGAAAACAACTCTCTGAAAAGTATACAACATATGCCTTAAAGAAAGAGCAGTTTCTTTAAGCAGATTTGCTTCAAACAGCCCAGAATAGAGAATTGTTTATTTCAAATATAACAAAAACTTATGTATGTTCAAGCTATCACATTAGAATGTTATCATTAGTAGTCCGGCCACAAACAAACAGTAAAAAGATTGAGTCAGAAGAACTCCAAAATCCTGTTCAAATAACCATTTACGTTCAATATAAACTTTTTGCTTTTTCAATCACGTCACTATTATTAGAGAGGTTCATCACATTAATGACAGCATCAAACTTAAGCTAGAACTAGAAATTATCACCAAGGCATGTACAGCATATTTTACTAAATTTGTTTCAGTCATTCTCATAGTTGCTGAGCACAAATAAAAGTCATTAATTTACCTGCCGAAGACAAATGTTTGTCCCACAAAGAGCTGCAAGAGTCCAAGTATAGCACCAGCCATTGCAGTGAAACATGGGAAGAGTCCACAGATACACAGCACCTTCATTCATTCCCCAATTAATAGCTCCACTTAGAGACATGAGATATGCCCCTCGGTGGTGTAATACCACACCCTTAGGACTAGCAGTGGTACCAGACGTGTAACCCAAAGCAATGCTCTGCCACTCATCCTCTGGAGGTTTCCACTTAAATTCAGGGTCACCACTCTCAAGAAATTTCTCATACTCAATGGCTCCTTTGGCCTGAGCATATTTGAGTGCCTTGGGCTGGCAGTTCTCATCACCAATCACAATTAAAATTGGAGGCTTAAAGCCTTCGCTTTTCTCAGACCAGATTTTCAAGGCTTCTTCTGCCAATGAAAAGAATTCTTGATCGACAATTACAGCTGCTGCTGATGAATGAGCAAGAAGGAAAGCAACAACTGATGGATTTAGGCGAATATTAACAGTGTTCAATACAGCTCCTGCCATTGGAATTCCAAAGTGAGCTTCATAAAGGGCTGGAATGTTGGGTGCAATAACAGCTACCTGGTGGCAGCATTACATTAGAAAACTACCTCAGTTTAAGGCAGAGAAAAACAACGGTGAAAAAGACACTCGAGTAAACTCTCATATTCGTCCTTAAAATTGTTTGTGAAAGGTATTTTTGTCTGAGATTTTAAAACCTCTTAATAGTCCTTGACTTTATAAAATAACACTCATTTTAGTTTCTTTTAATCCAAAACGATAGTAAAAAAGGATTAAAATGAGTGACTTTACAAATTAGGGTACTAACAAAGGGATTTTAAAAATTTGGAAACTAAACGCTGGACTCATACAGTCTCGAAGATTAACCTGATGGTTTACTCAAATATAAAAACTACATTTATGTGAACACACTCTGATACAACAGAAAACAATATCAAGGCCATAGATAAAAGTCAACACAATGAAAAGAAGGGAAATGAAGTGCATAATTTTTAAAATAAGATTTTCCACCAAAAAAATTATACGGGATTGAAAGGAGCATGCATGAATTATGATACAAATTTAATAGGTATTTGCATGTAACCATATGAAGTGAAGAAACTACATCTTCTGGATCCACTTGAACCGTTGCTCAAGATTATAAAAGATTAAGAACGCCAACAAAATAACATGCAAGTTAAATGCTGAATCCGATTGGTGAAAACACTAAAATAACTAGAGGTAAGAAAGTTACAGTGTTGCCGAGACCGATGGAAAGGTTAGAAAGAGCAGAGGCGAATCGACGGCAACGTTGGTAAGTCTGGTGCCACGTGTAATGACGTGATCCATGCACCACCGATCTTCTGGTGGGGTGCACCACAGCTGCTCTTTCCAAGAACCAAAGCGGCGTCAATGCAGTGTGGTTCGCACCGTTCTTTGGTAAATCGTCTATGTCGCTCACCATCCCCATTTCCTGCACCTCCTTCTCTCTCTCTCTCTCTAGTGAACTACTACTAACTAAGACGAAACTGACGAAATGAATTGGGGAGTGCGAGCTACTTTACTGGGTTGTATGGTGTTTATATATAGCACATAATAATGCATCGTTGGATATGGGTTTTGGTAATCCAAGGGCTCTTAAATAATATGAGTGTCAATTGAGAATTCCTTTTTCTCTTTTCTTTCTTTTTTTTTTTTGGAACTTCTGGCGGTTCCGTTACATGTGTCACTGTCAAGTGATGGTGAAATTTGGACTTTGTGTGCTTTACAGTTTTTCAGCTGCAACAATGTGAAGTGGCCACTGTACTTGCTTGACAAGTTCGTTTTTGCGTTTTCTTGTGCCAGCTTCTCGTTGGCCGTGGTTTCCAATTTTACTTTGAAAACCAGTCAGAACTCGGATGGTACTCTATGGTTACCCGCATTGGTCATTCCTCTTTCTTTCTTACGTCAATACCTTCTTTCGAGGAGCTTTTTTTTTTACCATAGTAGTCTAATTTTAAAAATAAATTATCTAAAAAAATATAATTTCAAAACATATTTTCCGTTGTTACAGTTGATTTATAGCGGAAAGAAAATAAGATTAAAAAATTCAAAAACAGAATATTGTAATTGTGAAAGAAAAAAAATATTAAAATTGTTTGTTTCCTTTATTGAATTAGAAATATTATTATAATAAATTAAAAATAATAAAAAATAAAATAAAATTTATTTATTTTAATATAATTTATTTCTAAAGTTTATACTTATTTATTTATTTTTAAAGTATATAAATTATTTATTAACTAAATTGAATCAAACAAATTAAAGATAATTAAAAAAATGTATATTTAATATTTTTTTAAAAATTGTAAACTCTAATTTTTATAATAAACTAAATTTACTTCTTCATTTTACTGCATTTTACTTAAAAAATAAAGTTTATGTTAAAATGTTTAGTCTTCTCATGACACACTTGATCATCTGCAATTGCAATTGTTGTCTCGTTATTAATAAATTTCCGGCTAATGTTGCAGCTATGAATTCAACTTATGTAATAGATTGAGCCACAATCTTCTCCTTCTTTGTACACCATAAAAACTCCTCAACCCAATTTAAAACACTAACTTGAAATACTCTTTATGTTATCAATAGATCCATCCCAGAAAAATCCATGCAATTTAAGTTCTTGACACTTTTCAAATTTGACACAATAATCAGTGCCTTTGATGTACTTCAATATTCTTTTTGGTGCTCTTAAGTGCATCTCATTAGCTCAATGCATAAATCAACATATGAGATTTATAAAAAATAGAATGTATGACCTTGTTGCAGTGAGATACGTTAGACATCCAATCAAGCTTCTATAATATCCTTCATCAACTTTATCAGCATTATCTTCCTTGATTAACTTCTCCTTCTGATTCATTGGTATGCTAACTTCTTTGCTCTCCTCCATTTGAATTTTTTTTAATATTTTCTTTGCATACTTCCTTTGACAAATAAACACTTTATTTTTTACTTTATTTGATTTCAATCCCAAGGAAATAAGTTATGAGACCAAGATCTGTCATCTCAAAAGCCTGCATCAATTCTTATTTGAACTTCTTGACCAAGATTGTATAATCTCTGGTAACTAAAAGATCGTCAACATAGAGAAAAATGTCGTAACCGAGATTACAACTGGACGACAAATAAGAAAATTTTAATAAAAAAACAGAGGAGCCGCCACCAAAATTTATTTAAAATTTTTTTGGAAAAACTTAAAACTTATTATCTTTAAAACCAGTTTGGATTCAGAAGTTTACGCATAGGGAAGGTAGTAGTACCCTACAACGTCCATAAAAAAACGGTTACCTTCTAATTAATTGTGCAAAATTATAATTAACTTTCAAAAATATTTATTTCACTCCAAAGAAAAATTATTTTTAGTGATTTATTTTATTTTATATAAGTTATTTAAAGAGTTTTTTTATTCTTTTATCTCATGAAATAGGTGGAGAAAAATGATTCGGAAGTTTATTTGGGCTTGACGGGTACGGTTCCCGCTCCTACATATCCTCAGGTGCAGTAAAGAAACCAAGGTTACGTAGTTCTTAAAAAATCGTTTCAATGCATTTTTAATTTATGAAAAAGATTATGTTGCTTTTGGATTTTTTAGAAAAGATTATGTTTGATTTTCATGCAAAGTATTTTTGAAAAATAGAAGAAAATTAGTTTTATAATTTTTATTTCTTAGAAATTTGAAAATATTAAAACTTGAATCTAAAAAATTGATTATTTATTTTATTTTATTTATAATTTTTGAGAAGAAAAATATTTTTTAGAAGGAATAATTTAAGAAAAAAGAAGTTTGCTCTTGCACAGAATTTAAGATAGCAAATGATTACAATTCTTATGTTCCAAATAATATCGAAGGTGGATCCACAACTCAATTTATCTCACTTGGCCATTGTACAAACTTAAAACATTTTTTAATTTTCCTTTTAAAAAAAATAATAAGAAAAAGAATGATAAATCTAAACTAAAACAGTATAAAAAGAATGAAGTAATAAATAAAAAAATAGAAATCTAAACTAAAAAAAATATGAAGAGAATGTAATAATAAAAATTAAAAAAAAAAAAAAGTTAGTTGCATTTATCTAAAGTGACTCAAACTTCCCTCTTAAAATGAGGACTATGTGGGCTTACGCATTTCTCTTCTGCACACTCCCAAACTTAAATAAAAAAAAAACTTTATATATTTTAATGCATACTTCAAACACGAGCTTTGCAGCTCAAGTGTTCCCCTTTTCTTGGTCTGATGTAGGATTTGCAGCTTCTTATATAGTAGGATGAATGGTTGAAAGAGTCTTACTCTTTCGATGTGGGACTACCAAAATGACTTTTAAACTTTTAACTCTGTTCGATATGGAACTTTTATTTCTATTCCTTAGACAAAAATGGGTATTCATAGGAAACTATGAGAAAGGTATTTCCCTTATGTTTCATATAAAGAGTGGACTCATAGGCTTTTTGCAAAGTCTATGCTCAATAGGTGATCATTTATCCGACTGTACCATACTCTTGGTGTCTGTTTAAGGCCATAGAGTGCCTTTTTGAGAAGATAAACTTTATCTTCTTCACCTTATCTCACAAATGCCTTGGGCTACTCCACATATATTTCTTCTTGTAGAAATATATTTAAAAAAGCCGATTTAACATTTAGATGGAATATTTTCCAACCCTTTTGCGCAGCTACTCTTAGCACAAATCTAATTGTATCTAATCTGGAGAGGAGAGAAAAAGTATCAGAATAATCAACACTAAGAATTTGTGCATAGCTTTTAACTACGAGTCTAGCCTTGTATTTGTTGATTGAGGAATTTGCATTAAGCTTTATTATGAAAATCCATTTAACCCCAATGACTTTTCTATATTTAGGCCTATCAACCAGCGTCTTTTTTTTTTTATCATAACCATCTCTTCCTTGATTGCATTCTCCCATTTTGGACCTTTTAGTGCATCCTCACAACTAGTAGGTTTACATATTGCTACATTATATCTTTGATAGATGTCTGATAGTAGCCTTGTGCCTTGGATTGAAGAATCATCTTCTAATTCATTGTCCAACGACTCTGTTATTTGCTTCTCAAGTTGATTTTTGTTAACATTGTGAAGGGATAAAGTTGTTCTTTATGAGTTCTTCCTCTCTCATTGTTGATCCTCGTTAAAATGGACACCTCTAGTGATAGTCATATTTTCGATTTGAAGATGATGCACTTTGTAAGATTTTGAAACTGAACTCTAGCCCACAAAGATACCCGAAATTGCGTTTTTGTCGACTTTGTCATACTTAATCTATGGCACATGTGTAAAAAAATACAACCAATCACTTTAAGAAAGGTTAATGAAGGTTTAAATACATACCAAGCCTCAAATGGAGTTGTATTTTTCAAGGCTTTGGTTGGAAGTCGATTTTGTAAGAAGACTGCTGTATTAGATGTCTCTACCCAAAATGTTTTAGGAAACTCCTTCTCATGCAACATACATCTCGTCATTTCCATTATCGATCTATTTCTCCTTTCACTAACCTTATTTTGCTCCAGAGTGTAAGGAGTTATGAATTAATGTTCAATGTCAGCATCTTCACAAAATAGACTAAATTATGTAGAGGCGTATTCTTTTGCATATTCTCCCTTCAAATAATCCCATATTACTTTTGTTATTTTTAAAGTCATGATCCTGATGAAAATGGTCATTGAAACACCAATAAAGAGATATGATTTTACTTTTACCTTTCAAGTTTTTCGCTTCTTATGAAGTTTTATCTGGGGCATGGTGGGGTTATGTGACAGTAGAGGAACTTTGTAATCTTCTTCAACAACTTTCCAAAGATCCAAAACCTCTAGGTAAGACTCCATTTTAACAGTTCAAAGATCATAATTTTCTCCAAAAAAAAAATAAGAGGTGAAACTTGTGAGAAATTTGATTCAACATCCATATCACAGTTTCATAAGAAAAACAAATTTTGATACTAATTTGTTGATTTATAGCCATAAAAATAAAACAGAAAAACTAAGGGACAAGATATTGGAATTGTAATGAGAAATAAAATATGAAAATTGCTTGCTTGCTTCATTCAATTAGAAATATTACATTTATAGTAAATTGAGAATTAAAAAAGAACAAAATTGACTTGCTCTTAACATCTAGGAACTACTTATTTACTCACAAAGTTTAGGAACTACTTACTTGCTCCTAAATTTTAGAAACTACTTACTTGCTCCTAAAATATATGAGTTACTTATTAATTAAATTGAATCAAACAAATTAAAAATAATTATAAAAACACATGTTTAACCGTGAGAACGTGTAATCAACATAAGTAAAAGACGTAACTCTTATGACTTCTTTAAAGAAGGTATAACAAATGCACTAATCATGTTCTTTCATGAAAATATTTATATAATCTTTTTATAATAAATAATAAAAATTATTTATGAAAGAATTTAATTCTTACACATGTAATTTTGTTAGCTAGTAAAAGATGAGATAGGTGAAGATGTGGACGTAGATAACTCTGTTGTGACTTCTTTGCTGAAAGTTATACAAATTAAATTTTGTAAAAATATTCATATAATTTTTTTATAATATAAATAATAATAATTATTATTATTTTAAAAAAATCTAATTTCTATACATGTGATATTTTTTGCCAATAAATAATACTAGATGAAGTGCAATAGATGATGGTATGACAATTTACATAACTAAATAACTTATTTATCAACTTTTGAAAGTATATAACAAGTGAAAAAAAAATTGTTTAATATATTCATTTAATTAGGACATAGCAACAAATGGAGAACTTCTTCATTAGATCCCTTTTTAATTTTATGTCAAACTATCATTTGAAAACTCTTATAACAAGCACTTAAATTTGATTTAATTTAATTTTTAAATTAAAAAATTCAATTTAAAAGAAATAGTAACAATATATTTACTATACTATTAATTATTAAATAAAATCTCATATTGATTGTACAAATAAAAAATTAAGTCTAGTAATAATATTAATACTAAATATTACTTCATCCATTTATTTTTATCTGTCCAGAAAAAAATTATAAATATTTAAAAATACAATTAATGTTGTTAACTTTTAAAAAAATTATTTACTTTTTTAATTTTTCATTTATTTTTATCTTTTTTTCTTTTACTACAGTTATTAATACTTTTTGAAAACCAAGGTAAATAGATAAATAGTAACAATTTTTTTACTCTGAATAAATAAGAAAAATAAAGAAAGTACCTAAAAATAAAATCTTTGAAAACAATAAATACCTAATTAGTCCTTGAGATTCTAATCACTCTCAAATCTACGCTTTACTTTTCGCTATCATCTTGCATTGCTAAATAAAAATTTAAAAAATTTCGAGGTAAATCTCAAAAATCACTTTAGGAGTTTACTCAAAATGACACCGAAATATATTATTACCATTAATTTAATTCATCATATTACATGGTGACAAGGGTTCATTTGATTATAGCACATAATTTGAATATTTAGAACTGAACGTTTTGAAAAACTCACCAATATATTTTGAAGTTAATTCACAAAGCTTTTCCTTGTTCAACTTTTAGTTAATGTCTGCACATGACCTAAGAATATCATTTTACATTGAACAAGTCACCTTCCCAAAAAAAAAATAATTGGACAAGTTATTGGTCTGGTAAAACAATCAAATGAAAAGTAATTTTTATAATTAAAATGGCAATTTCATGACATCTTGCGACAATGTAGTCACGTCTTTTATCTACAAGAAGCATGCAGCATCATCACATATCACGCAAACTGAAAATTTACCTGCTGTATTGTCTTGAGACTTGCGCAAGGAAAAAGGTAATATGCAATATAATCACACTAAAGTTTGAATCTTAAATATTTTGTAAGGGCAAAAAATGGAAATATGACTCGGTCCCAACTCCCAAGTCATTGAAGAAAATAGCAAAAGATAGCACGCATTTCTCGCAGAGTCAAAACCCATAAATTCTGCACAATATTACTATAAACACGTTTGCCATGAAGATATGGAATCAGGGTACAAATTTGATGTCTTTGAAGTACTCATGCTCGACAGCGCTCCTGGCGGTAATTCTTTTGCTTGGATCCAAGCAAAGCATACTCTGGAACATAATAGACAGGCATACATACAATAAAGTGAGCGCCAGAGAAATTCAATTCAAGTACCGGAGGAACCAAAAAGGATGTCAGTATCTAAAATGAAGAAAAGTAATAAAAATGCAAAAGAAAAAAGGGGATGATATAGAGGATTTAGGGGGAAAATGTCAAGAGATATACGATAAATAAAATACTGGAATACATTTGTTTCTAATAATCGCACCATACAGCAGATATGTAAACCAGTTTGGGGCCCAAATGAGGGAACAGCTAATGTTCAAAAGGCAAATCAGACATTGAAGGGTCATTTGCTAGCATCAGCTTTAATATCAAAAAGAAAAACAAAGGATGTTCTCTCTCCTTCCTCCTCTGCTTTCCGATCAAAGTCTAACGGAGTTGAACATTACTGAAGGGTTCCAACACATGTGTCTTGTACATATGAAAATGTAAATTATAAAATTTAAATAAAAAAGTTTTGTAGATCACCAAAGAAAAATAAATAAATAAAAAATCTAATGGGCGGAACTACCGAGTATTGCCCCAGTTTTCGCTATTATTTATAAGGCAAAATTTTAGTTATGATTTAACCAATTAGTAATAGGATTTTGCCAATAGAACTATCCAGCCCATGAAAGGACTAACAAATGAAGTACTGTATCAATATTATATTTAGGCATAGGCAAAAGATGTGCCATGTAGATAGCAATAACTAGGAAATGTTGAGTGAACTGAAATCACCAATTTTGCATGGTTATTCTATCAGTCTATCCAAATATCATGATTTATGCACAGCATAAAATCAGTCATCATCGTGCTAAGTATTGGTTGTTAACCAATAACCATGTAAAACTGTGAGGGTCACTACTATCCAACACGTTGTGTTTTATCATGTAGCTTCTGTCTGGGATTTTCTTAATTCTCAATAGAACAGAAGATAATTTCCCTTGATTATGGATGAAATACACAAGCTTTAGTTTCATTCAATTACCATTTTTTTATGGAGACATAAGTACCTGGGCATGGGCGAGTAATCAGTGAAATAGTGGAAAATTGAACCTCTTAACATCATTATCACATCACAGCCTTAAAGAGACTGATGCCGGTAGCAGTTGAACTACAAACTATTTGGTACTATTAATAATGCCAATGAAAAGAATACTAAATCTCATCCGGCACTTACAGAAAGAAGATTAAGACCAGCCGAGTCAAGATTTGGAACCACAGTTGCCAGGTCCTGTAAAGTACAAGGTTAAATTCTTACAGAATGTAGAACCCAACAAATCATCCAGATTAAAGACAAAGGGCTATTTCATTACCTTAGGTGGCCATTTGGGAAATGTTGATTTAAAATCAGGCAATGAAGTTACTCCAGGCCATGTGTCTTCATTTGGTGTACCCAAGATCCTTCACACGAGCAACAATATGTAAATATATAACCATATATCTGTAGCTTTGATTATTTACATGCCTATTTGGAAGCAAATATTTATTTGACTATTTTTTGCCACTCCATATCTATTTTATGGTTTTGATACATTCATTAAGAAAGAAAGTACAGGATGAATCTGTATCTCAACTACATAGCATAGCAGAACATGTATTTATAATAGGAATCATTAGTACAAAAAGATAATTATATGAATATTCACTTACATAATTACCATAATTATAAAGATATAACTTTTCTAATTACAACCTTACATTACTATAATATCCTATTAACCTTATTTGCATCTTTCCAATGCTCCCCCTCAAGCTGGAATATATAAATCACATGCATCATGTTTGTCACATATGTAGCTAAGTCTAGGACCTCTCAATGGTTGAATAAAACCATCCATCAATTGATCATTGAAGTTGACAAAGTTAGTGTGATGTCTCTAGATAAGATTTTCTCATGAAATATAAGATTTGAGACAGTATGTTCAAGGTTTGATTATCACAAATGAGTGTCATTTAATTAATTTCACTATGTTGAAGAGCACTTATACTATCAAGCATAGTTTGTTTCCAACCAAAATCAACACAGGTCACACTTACAGACTTAGAAACAAAAACAAAAGACAGACGAGAGATGAGAGACAAGAGACAAGTGCAATGGAAAGGAGATAAACAAACTGATATTGACATAGTACGGGAAAAGATTACAAGTAGAATGTATGTTGTTGCAAACCACAATAGGAAGATCAAACTCGAGAGGTAGGCAGACGGGACAATGTGGCGGCTCTGAAAATAAGTTAGTAATAGTGCTAACCTTGTCCATGGTGGTGCCAAAGACAGTTGTCGGCTTTGATAGATCTATAACAGACATGCAGGAGGGGAAGTTGGTGGTGTCGATGACTCTATTAGAGCACAAAAGTGAACTGATACTGGGAAAGAGATAAGGGAGGACTCACAAGTGAACCCTAAACTAAAGAACATATCAGATTCAAAAAAGATAACATTAGAAAATATCATATAACAACAAAAAGTAAAAAAATATTATTTGTACCTTTTCTGAAATCGAGGATAACCTAAGAAGACACATTTGTGGGAATAAGTAGAACGTTTATTTATCCTAAATTTGTTATTATGGACAAAACAAGTGGATTCAAAGACTCAAGGATGTAGTGGTTGAAGAGACTGATATGGATATAAGATTTGGTGTAAAATTTTCCAAAATAAAGGAAGGCATCCCATTGACAAGGCAGCAAATTGTAAGGACAACGTCGCCCAAAAAATGAGAAGGAACATAAGCATGAACACATGTGAGCAATCTCAAGGAGATATATATATATATATATATATATATGTTTAGCAACCCCATTTTATTGAGGGTTATGATGATAAGATGTTTGTTGCAAAATCCCGTGAAAAGCCATTAAATTACAAAATGAGGTACACAAGTATACTTTGGTATTGTCACTTAGTAAAATACAAATGAGAATATTAGAGTTTTTATTTCATTATTAAGAAGAGATAGAAAACAACTTTGAATTCTTTCATTAAATAAATTAAAATACAAGGAGAAAAGTCATCAGTAAAAGTGGCAAAATATTTTAATCCTAAAGCAAATAGAACACGATTAGAATCCCAAAAATATGAATGAATTAAACTAAAAGGAGACAAAGCACAACTAATGAATGACACGATTATGATAGGAACTACAAACATGTTTATCTAAGTGACAACTCACAAGGTTAGAGAGTGTGGAGAAACTAATTGCCTCAAGTCCTAGCACTAATTGCCTCAAGTTGGTAAGGTTGGAATGGCCTAACTAAGCATGAATCACAAGTGGAAAATCCAACATGGAACCAATATTAAGTTTTGAGGTGGTAAAGACCCCGAGACTTGCATCTAAAACCAATCATCCTTCCTGAACTTCAGTCCTACTAAGTGACAAAATCTTTAATAAATAAAACAACGCAATTAAGTATGCGAGTGAGATGACTAATAGACAGTAAATTAAAAGGAAAACTAGAATATAAAGGATATTATCAATGAAGACAAAAGGAAGAATGGAATAGCACCATTTCCTTTAGGTTGTGTTTGGAAATCATTAACCATAATGATAGGATATAAAGAATGAGAAAGGAAAAGAGCAAGGAAAAGGAATTTATTACCACTAAAGTGATTGGTGGCTTCGATATCAAGAACCCAAGGATCCAAAAGAAAGAATGAGAGAAGCCAGCCAAAAAAGTACAGATGTGTGCAACCAACACAATAGAACTGAAGGCTTGAAGTGTCTCACCGCACTTTAAAAAGTTATCAGAAGAGGTGAATGGTGCTTGAGGGACAAAAGATGGTTCGACAAGAACAAAAGAGGCAGGCAAAGCATAGATTCAATCAATAATGTGTCCAAGCTTGTGGCAATGGTCACACTTAGGTTGAGGGTTTCCTTATTTGCAAGGACAGCACAGTCACCCTAGTGAGACACCAAAGTCGAGGAGTTCATACGAGCAAGAGGAACAGTTATCTCAATCTTAACTAGGACACAAAGTAAATTGGACCAAGTAGAGTCTATGATAAGAACAGTGGTACAATCCAAAATCTCATCACAGACATGAGAATAAGCTTATGGTAAACCATATAAGGCCGATAATGCAAAGAATTGCATCAAGGGAGTGAGCATCAATAATAGTCATAAGATCACAACAAATCCCATAGAAATGTCGAATGTTATTGGTATATAGCAACTTTACTTCTATTTTAGATGGCTTCACAAGTCTCATGGACATGTAAAAAAGGTTGCACAAAGGGATGAATGATGGTCTTAATAATGCAAAAAAGTTCGTCATCAACGTTAATGCAGACAATTAGCCTCAACAATATCTAGAGCATTAGTGGTGAGGTGGTCACTGTAATCTTGTCCTACAAGCCAAAGACAAATATTAAAAGCTTAACAGATATAATTCTTATCGTCCAATTGCTCAATAGAGTACTGATGTGGTTGGTGAAGACAAGAGGGTAAGTTGCAATAGTCAGCAAAGAAGAGAGAGAAAAAGGGCTAGAGCAAATGTAAAGAAGGCTAAATGGGATGGTATAAAGCCCACAACAAGCAAGCAATCACAAATCTGGAACCATCAACAAGGTGTGCCCAACAACGCTGATGATGTCAGAAAACTTTGGCGAATGCGACACTACGCACAATGGATGCACAGCATGGAGAGAGAAATTGGCGGTTGTCAAGGGTGCCACATGCAAGCATGTCGTCGCTCCAATGGTCGTGAAACATCATGGATGGGCCAATCCTAGGTGGTTGATACTGATCCAAGTGATGACTGCCAGAAAAAGTAAAAAAAAATGGCAATGGAAGGCAACAACAAAAAACCGACACAAAGGAAGATGGTAGGAAAAAAAGGAAAATGTGGTCGAGGAGAAGATGGAGACCAAAAACTGAAGAGAAAACAACTAAACATATCACAAATTAGGGTTGTTTCTTGTTAGGTTCTAAATACCATGTTGAGAAAGAAGTAAGAAGATATAGGATGAATTTTGTATGTCTTAACTACCCAACAAAACATGTATTTATAATAGAAATCATTGGCACAAGAGTTAATTACAAGAATATTTAATTATCTAATTACCATAATTGCAAAGATTTAGTTTCTCTTATTATAACATTACTATAATTATCTTATTTACCTTATTTATATATTTCCAACAAAACTAAAACAAGATTTAATAGAACTATCAATTTTCCATCAACTCAAATACAATAGCAACTTCAATCAAGAAAATAACGTGCATATTTAACTTCTTTCTCAAATTTTTGCATATATCAAAGTCCAGCCATAACGAACAAAAACAAAACTT
The DNA here is from genome assembly GCA_037954105.1 of Canavalia gladiata. NCBI lineage: Eukaryota > Viridiplantae > Streptophyta > Magnoliopsida > Fabales > Fabaceae > Canavalia > Canavalia gladiata. The sequence goes on along the minus strand of CM075662.1, from coordinate 36,397,638 downwards.
TGCGTTCATTGTTTTGCAACAAATCATTGGAGACAAGAAATAAAGTGAAAACAAGATGGTAGTTGTGTAATTATCTGTAAAAACAGAAGATGAAAACAAAATATGTTTCTTAAACCAAACAAACCCTTAGGGTCAAGACACGTTATTTATTTTAAGGATGTCAGCTTAATGTTAACTACTGAACAGTGAGAATTTTTAGTCTTTCTAGATAAATCCTTCATTCCTTGTTCCTATTCCAAATCAACTTGGTTCAGTTTTTTTCTCATTCTTTTTACCAATTGGTTCTATCCTGTGGGGGCTATGTTTGGTCTGATAGACCCAAAGAATTTGCAAATCAAACAAACCTTTAGAGACCTCAACAATAGCATTTAATAATCGCAAGGTTTATGACCACTAATGTCAACTGTCAGGTTATAACAGATATCCAATTACCACCAATGTCAAGGTATAGCAGATATCTAATGACCACTAATGTCTTGTTAAATGCAAGCTGCATCAACCTAGTTAACTTATCTTCCATAAACTTCACATCATCATGAGAAGAAAATGAGTCAAGCTGGAAATAAGGTGCACAATAAGAATACAAACAGAAAGAAGGAAATTGTTCCAACATCATAAGGAAATTCCTATAGTACAACTCACTGTACTTTGAAGTATAAATCCGTGAAATACTTGGTTGGCTTGCCTTTTCATGAAAAAAGGCAATGAATAGGAAATTTAAAGAAATCATTACTAACAACAAAAAATAGAGTAGGAATGCACATTTTACTACTATGGCTCATTGACTACTGGGCACCATATTATGCTTCATCCCTCCATCAGAAGTAGCTGGATAATCCAAACCCAAAATTGCAGTAAAAGCAAACTATAATGAATAGGTCCCGGCAACATAGGGAAGCTGTACACCATACAAGGCCAAATGTAGACTAGACAAATATATTATAACTAATACCTACAGTTCTTAAGATATTAATATCCTATTGCTTGTATAAGAAATTGGAAATATCCATATGTTCTTTCCTTGGCTGAAATGGGGGCTTTATAGCTTTTATGCAAGTTATCCCTCGACCACATGCAACAAACCTATTAAGCTGGCAAACATGCCCTGAAAAATTATGTAAAACCCAAACTTAGCCGAAGACCTCAAAGGTATACAATGAAATGGTGGCATAAACTTGGGGACCATTCCCTTGAGGCCATTAAGTAACTAAATATCAAAAAGAGTCCTGTTATACTAGTTATAGATTATTCAAATTTTGGGAGAGGGTAGAGAGTTAATATTCAGAGAAAGAAAAGAGAAGGGAAATCAAGCAGACAGAGAAACAGGATTTTGGGACCAAGTAGGAAAATTGCTCAGTAACTCTATAGCTATCAAAACTGAAAGCTAACTTTCATAGGGAATTGGTCGTCAAATGTCACCAACATGTCAAAAACTGTTTAAATTAAATAGAAATAAGAATGTGTGTGTAAACTTAACCCCCAAAACATGTACCAAATACGATTCAGATTCTTCAATCAAATCCCATATAAACACTTATGCCATTTTTTAAAGTCTAGAGACATACGCATGGCTGAAAGATACTCATAAGATATTCCAAGAAATGTAAAACTTATAGAAACAACAATATTCACCTGAAGATTTTAAGCAATTCATCAATCTCAGAGTCCCCAGGGAACAAGGGTCGCCGGTTTACCATCTCTGCAAATATACATCCCACAGACCAAACATCTACAGGGGTAGAATAATGACGAGATCCAAGTAATATTTCAGGAGCTCTATACCACAATGTCACCACCTACAAGCAATCACCAATAACTATAAACACAGAAATGAGAGTAAATATTAAATTATTTTGAAGGTAATCAACCTGAGTACTGGACTACCATAATACCTTTCCACACGATTTTATATGTAGAGCTAATCTGCTATTAAAAATTTTTGTTTTAATTCAAGAAAAAAAAAATCATATATCTTTTTACGTTGAGAAAAGTCTTAGGGGATGGGGAGGTTGCTCATTCAAGGGTCAAGGCATGACACAAGACTTAGCAAGGGTTTATAGTAGCATGTGCAGAGACCTAGCAATGAAGGATCACCATTCACTAGCAGGAATCAAACTAAAGACTATTCAGTGAATTGAACCAACCCTCAACAGATGATTATATAATGGGACTGGTATATGTCAAGTGTAAACAAAATATCAAAGAGTAATCTTACTAACATTCTGGATTACATATTATTAGCAGAATTCATACTAATGATATGTTTAATGCAGTCGAAATTTCAAATAATGCAATGAGAGAGGAAACAGTCTCCAAAGACCATTCAATGGATAATATGAAAGTGACCACCAACCAATGATCTTTCAGCATTCCCAAGGACAGGCAATTTCCCAATGTTAATTTGCAAAATTATGAAGAAAACCCAGTTTACCTCAGATAGCAAAATTATGAAGAAAATCCAATTTAACTCAGGTAACCATCCCATGGTTAAATTCAGGTAAGCACTGAAAAGAATTATTCAAGTTAACAATATATTAGAGGAAAGACAAATTATTACAAAGTCTTACCCTGCCAAAGGGAAGGCAGAATAATTAATAATTGTTAGAGCAGGTGCAGAAATAACAAACTACCAAATATAATCTTGAAGATAAGTCATACAGCTTTAGCATTAGACGGAAGTAAGATCATGTCTAGAGTCCCAAAAGATGCAATTTAAAATGCACCATAAGTGCATATCATTTTCTTGTCCTAACAGGAATGAAGTAAACATAAGGTAGCACACAAACCTCATGAGTGAATGTCCTAACAGGAATGCCAAATGCCCTAGCCAATCCAAAATCTGCAAGCTTTAGTGAATTAGTACGGCGATCTATCAACAAATTCTGTGGTTTCAAGTCCCGATGAAGAACTCTATGTGAATGACAGTAAGCAATGCCACAGAGAATCTGATAAAGGAACATCTGCAGAAAGGATCATTAAAGAATTCAAATTCCAAATGAACTGGTGCTTCTCACCAAAATTAGCATCTGTTACAATCCATGACAGAAGAGACTTTATATTAACAATGAATGTTAAGGTGGAACATTTAACCATAATCTAACCTACAAACAATGAGAAGTATGGTAACAGGAACATCATACATAACTAATCATACTCAGATAGTATATTAATGAGCAGTCAGGCAGGCAAGAAGAAAGGAAGAAGCTAAAACCAATGAAATATGTGACAGCTGCATCTCAGTACAGCATCTTAATTGCCATGTTGACTTGAACAAAGTAAAGCTCATTTTGAATCAACTACAATGACAACAATCAATCCTTTACCCAATAGGTTGGCATCAGCTACATGAATCAAACAATGTCATAATGCCTCATGTCAATAAACAAGCATTGACCTCTAAATCCTTTTCGATGGTTTCGCGAATAGTTTTTCTCAGTCTCCCTCTACCTCTAGTGACAGTTCTACCCTCTACCTGATATTCTCTCCTTGCCAGGACTTCTGTAAGTCTTCTCCACACATACCCAAATCACCAAAGGCAACATTCTACTATTTTTTACGCTACCCCAACTTTCTAATGCATTCATTCCCAGTCCTATCATGTCTAGTATGTCCACATACCCAACACAGTAATCTCATCTTTACTATGTTGTGTGTATTTTCTTGTTGGCTATTTACATTCCAATACTCAGTTCCATAACACACTTCACAGGTCTTATATTTGATGAACTACTTGAGTTAATACCTGAACAACTTACTACTGTTATTTCAAGGTATATGATAAAGGTATAGAGAAAATGAACAAAGCAAAAAGAATACTTTTCATTGCTGTCAAATTCAGAATAAATAGAAAATATGACTCAACTGAATTCCTAAAACTCTGTAACTTACAGCAACAACAACCAGCATTCCTAAGAATTAGGATATCAAAAACAAACTTAAAAACAGCAGTAACTGAATAACAAAAACAGCAACAAATAACAGTAAAATAACAACTCTTAATTCACTAACATTCTCCTCCTGAATTATGAGCTACACACACCCAACTTATTTCTAAGAGTCTCAAAACGACCAACATTAAATGACTTGGTAAATATATCTGCAAGTTGGTTTTCTGAACTGCAGTACACCAGCCTTACTTCACTTGATCGCTGCACCTCCCTCAAGAAATAGTACTTAATTTTGAAATGCTTTGTCCTTCCATGAAATACTGGATTTTGTGAAATGGCCAAAGTGGCTTGGTTGTCCACAAAGACTTCTGTGCTATCCTTTTGTTCCAAATGCAGATCATCCATTAGCTTTTTCAGCCACAGGGCTTGATTTACAGCTGCAGTAGCTGCAATGAACTCAGCCTCTGCAGTTGACTGAGCGACCAACTCCTGCTTTTTTGAACACCATGAAAAACATCTTGATCCAAATGTAAAACAGTACCCAGAAGTGCTCCTCATGTCATCAACTGATCCAGCCCAATCACTATCAGAGTAGCCCTGTAGTTTGAATTCTTGAACTTTACAAAACTTGATTCCATATGAAACTGTACCCTGTAGATACCTTAATACTCTCTTTGCAGCTACCATATGCAACTCACTAGGATAATTAAGAAATCGAGACAAGACACTTACAGAAAACATGATGTCAGGTCTGGTTGCAGTGAGATACATTAGGCAGCCAATTAAACTCCTGTAGACACCCTCATTTACAGTTTCAGCTCCATCCTTCTTCTGCAGCTTCTCTTTTTGACCCATAGGAGTACTCATACTCTTGCACTCCTCCATATTAAATCTTTTCAAAATCTCCTTCAAATACTTCTTCTGGCATATGAAGATTTCATTCTGAGTTTGCTTAATCTCCATGCCGAGAAAGTAGAACATCTCACCAAGATCAGTCATTTCAAATATCTTCATCATATCCTGCTTAAATGTATCAATCTGATCAGCATTGCTCCCTGTCACCAACATATCATCAACGTACAAAGATACAATAACTATGTTAGAACCAAGCTTCTTGACATAGAGTGTGGATTCGCTCAAGCTTTTCTCAAAGCCCAAGCCTAGCAAGTGCTCATCTATCTTGCTGTACCAAGCTCTGGGAGCTTGCTTCAAACCATATAGAGCTTTCTTCAGCAAGTAAACTTTCTCCTCATGGCCTGGTGTGATGAATCCCTCTGGCTGCTCAACATAGATTTCCTCTTGCAATACTCCATTCAAAAATGCAGATTTCACATCTAGTTGATACACCTTCCAACCTTTTTGAGCTGCTAAAGCAAGGATCATTCTGATTGTATCTAATCTAGCCACAGGTGCAAAAGTCTCAGAAAAATCTACTCCCCAAACCTGTGCATAGCCCTTCACCACTAACCTGGCCTTATGCTTATTCACTGAGCCATCAGGATTGAGTTTGGTCTTGAATACCCACTTCAACCCAATGATCTTCCTATCTTTAGGCTTCTCCACTAACTCCCAGGTCTGATTCTTTTCTATCATAGCCAATTCTTCCTTCATTGCATTCATCCATCTCTGGTCATTCTTAGCTTCTTCAAATCCTGTTGGTTCCAGAATAGCCACATTGCACCTCTGATATACATCAGCTAAAGATCTGGTGCCTCTAATCGGAATGTCATCTACCAGCTCATCCGGTTCCAGTGAGACCTTCTTATGCTTGTCTTGTGGCTTGTCTGTCCAGACCCATTGCTCGTCTTCCAAGAATTGAACATCCCTGCTAGTGATCACTTTCCTTGTCTGTGGTTGATAAATCTTGTAGGCTTTGGTAATCAGACTGTAGCCGATAAACACTCCTGGTTCAGCCTTCTCCCCTAGCTTGTCCCTTTTGACTTGAGGAACGTGAGAGAAACATAAACAACCAAACACCTTCAAGTTTTTTAGCATTGGTTTGACACCAAACCAAGCTTCAAATGGTGTCTTCTTAATGGCATTTGTAGGCAATCTATTTAGCAGAAAAACTGCCGTGTTTGCAGCCTCTGCCCAAAATTGCTTCGGCAAATTCTTCTCATGAAGCAAACATCTGGTCATCTCCATGATGGTTTTATTTTTTCTCTCACTAACTCCATTTTGCTGCGGAGAGTAGGGAACAGTCAACTGATGCTCAATGCCTGCCTCCTCACAAAAAAGGTTGAATCTTTCTGAAGTGTATTCTGTCCCATTGTCAGATCTAACAATCTTAATCTCATGGCCACTCTGATTTTCCACCCACCTTTTAAACTTCAAAAAGATCGATGCAACCTCAGATTTTTGCTTCATAAAGTAGATCCAACACATTCTTGTATAGTCATCAATGAAAATAATAAAATACTTGCTGCCATTTAGAGATGGAGTTGCATGAGGACCACAAACATCTGTATGTATCAGCTGCAATTTTTGAGTGGCTCTCCATGTTGTTCCTTTGAATGGAAGCCTAATTTGTTTGCCTAACAAACAAGCTTTGCAAGTTGGAAACTGCTCCTCCAAATCTGGTAGTCCATATACCAACCCATTCTTCTGTATATACAGCAAGGCCTTGTGATGAAAATGACCTAGTCTCTTGTGCCATATCTCAGAGACATTGACTTGGCACTTAAAGACCACTTGATCCTTCTCAAGTGGATTCAAAGAAAAGCTCTTGTGCTGCATCTTAATTCTGAACAGTTTCTGACCACTTGCATCAAAAATCAAACACTTCCCCTCTTCAAATATCACCTTAAATCCCTTCTCTACCAGCTGCCCCACACTCAGCAAATTCTGATCAATTTCTGGCACATACATCACATCAGAAACCAACCTAGTTCCAGCACAACTCTCTATGGCTACAGTCCATTTACCCTTCACAGTCAAGTATTCTCCATTCCCAATCCTCACCCTTGACAACACTGATTTGTCAAGGTCCCTAAATAGGCTTTCATCACAAGTCATGTGGTTGGTACAACCACTATCTATAAGCCAACTTTCACATGAGGTACTAGAGCTGGAACAAGAAGCAACAAATAGTTGATCTACTTCTTGTTGGACTGCAGCATGTGCTTCACCTTGCTGTTGATCTCTCTTTTCTTTGCAGAACTTTTCTATGTGTCCAAGCTTATGGCATCTTCTGCACTTTACATCTGGCCTCTTCCAACACCTAAAGTGAGGATGATTCTATTTTCCACAGTGCTTGCATGGAAAGTACCTTCCTCCACTATTATTTTCACTGCCTTCTCCCACAACAGCTTCTGAGCTACCGTCATTCCCTTTCTTCCCTTTTATCTTCTTGCACTTTCCACCAAAATTAGATTGTGTCCTGGCCTGCAGAGCACCCTCTATGCTTCCTTCTTGCCTCATCAATCTCCTTTGCTCCTGTGCCTGCAAAGCACTAAGGAGTTCTGCTAGCTTAATCTGAGACAAATCCTTGGTATTCTCCAAGGAGGCAATAGTCGCCTCAAATCTCTCAGGCAAAGAGACCAAAATCTTCTGCACTAACCTGTTGTCTGAGAGGTCAGTGCCAAGGACCCTTGCCTTGATAGTTATCTCAATTAGCTTATCAGAATATTCATTTATCGTCTCAGACTCTTTCATCTGTAATCTCTCGAACTCTCTAATCAGGTTCAGCACCTTCATGTTCCTGATCCTCTCATCTCCTTCATACTCATCCTTGAGAAAGTCCCAGATGGCTTTGGCTGAAACACAAGCCATAATCCTACTGAAAATGGCAGGTGAAACAGCAGCAAACAGACAAGCTTTAGCCTTGGCTTTCCTGGTTTTTCTTTCCTTGTAGTACTTGATTTGATTCATAGTCGGGTTGTTTGGAAGAGAAGCAACCTCATAGTCTTCTTCCACCGCCTCCCACAAATCACAACCCTCAAGATAAGCCTGTATTTTCACTGCCCAGGCTTGATAATTTTCACCATCGAACACGGGAGGAGTCATGGCTGAAAAAGATCCTGCTTCCATATTTCTAACTTTGTATGAAGAAAAGGTGAAGTTTCTAACCTCTTGATCTTTCTCACGGGTCCCTCACGAATAACCTAGCTCTTGATACCAATGTTATTTCAAGGTATATGATAAAGGTATAGAGAAAATGAACAAAGCAAAAAGGATACTTTTCATTACTGTCAAATTCAGAATAAATAGAAAATATGACTCAACTGAATTCCTAAAACTCTGTAACTTACAGCAACAACAACCAGCATTCCTAAGAATTAGGATATCAAAAACAAACTTAAAAACAGCAGTAACTGAATAACAAAAACAGCAACAAATAACAGTAAAATAACAGCTCTTAATTCACTAACAACTACCAAACACTGGGTAGCTTCAACCGAAATGCTAAAGACCAAACTTAATGAACTGATCAGTCATTTCCAGAAACCAGACAACATCATATCAACCAAGTAATCAACTGTAATCCTTGCAACCCTGTAATTCATCACATCCTGCGTTTTGACAAGCTAAATTATGCTGTCAACCATAAGGTTATTTTATCATCAATCACTTTCTTATTGTCTTCAATTGATTCATAGAAAGACAAGACAAAGGTTAAGAAACCCATATGTTTTCTTCCTAATTTAGATTCTTGCTCACTCTCACAATTATAACTCAAGCTATATATGTAATACAAAAAAAAACTGCAGGTCACTCTCATACATTTGATTTGCAGAAAGACAAGACAAAGGATAAGAACATCATATAATTGCATCCAAATTAGAATTCTCACTCACTCTCACAATTATAACTTGAAGTTACAAATATACATAATCTAAATAAACCAGAAGAACCACAAGCAACTCACTTTTACTTGTCGCGGATCCTTCACAAATTCTGGAGATGAATCCATGTGCTTCTTTAGATCTAAGTCCAGATACTCAAAAACCAGATACAACCGTTTCTCACTGTGCACCACATCCTGCAACCTGTCATCCATACGACCACCAAGCATAACTCAATAAGAAAATTTGCTAAAGAGGCAGAATAACATTTAAAACAGCAACATTAAAATAAAAATATGTTGTTTATGTTCAATATGACAGGACACATAAAACCACACCAGCAGTAAACAAAAGGAGTTAGTACGACAAAAAGCAGGACCCAAAAATAAAAATGTTCACACATCCGCAGATACATCCTACAGTCACTTCATCCACACGAACAATTCATGTTCACAGTCTGTCAAATGAGATCTCCAGACAACGAGTTGACCAAACATAAACAACAACTGAATAGAATTATTTAAAGTATCAAAAGCAGGTCATCATTGATCCATGCATCCAAACTCTATACCCTACGAAGAACAATATGAAACCACCTCCTTCATTCATTATGATTGAAACGCTATATTAAAGCAGAAACATTAATACACCAAAAAGTAGCAGCAGCATACAGTAACAACTATGAACGCTCCAAATTGATCATCAATAATAACTCACAGCATTCCTAAATAAATAATGAAAGGAATTGAAGGAACAAGAAAGAGAATACCTAACAATGTTCCTATGCTGCATTTCTTTCAAGAGAGAAATCTCGCGAATGGCGGTGCTGGGAACGCCTTCATCCTCCTGCTCGAGGCGAATCTTCTTGAGCGCGATGGTCTCGTTGGTGTTACGGTCGCGAGCCTTGTAAACGACGCCGTACGTTCCCTCGCCAATCTTCTCAACCTTCTCGTACTGCAACCAAAACCCAATTTCACAAAAGAATGTGTAAAGAGGAAACAGGAAATCGGTGGAGAAGCGAAGCATTGCAGTACAAACCTGTTCCATGGAAGATCTGAGAAGAGAGAAACAAGGTGGATTGGAGTTGGAGCAGTGTGTGTGCAGTCACTCTCTCTCTCTCACTCACTATCACCCCACGCTCCACTCTTGTGTTACTTGTGACTTCTCTCTCTGTCTTTCTCTTCTCGGTCTATTTCTTTCCTTCCTCCTATACCCTTTCTTTTCCCTCTGTTTTCTTTTTTTTTTTTAATTATTTTCTTTTAAAATTATTTATAATTTTAGCGAAAATGACAACCATGTCAATGAGTCAACCATGATAAAGGTCTTTTCTCCCCGATGTATATTCTAATTTTAAGTGAGAGTATTGTATAACTTCGCTTGAATCCATCAATATTTAGGAGTGAATCCCTAATCTGATTAGGTGAGTGATTTCAGTAAATTATTGGACCAATTATGCAACTAATCCGCTACAAATCAGATTAACATTAGATTGAAACAATTTTTGCAAAATATTAATATAGAATTTCACAGTTCTAGCCAACCAACATCAGCTAGACATTACAAATTTACAATTACAATTATAGTTATATGCAAGTTTAGTAGCATTGTTATTATAACTCATTCAACTAATAACTCACTAATAATCCAATAACTTAATTTACTGGATAATTGCACCAAGTTTAACGGCATTACTTTAGACAAGGGCTTTCTTTAGCTTCAAAAGGTACGTTTATAATTATTAATTAAAATTAATTTAAAAGATTAAAATAAAATGATATATAATATGTTTAGCTTTTGAAATTGAGATAACTTAAAAAAATAAGAGATTTTAATCGCTAATGAGATATTTAATTGAATAAATTATCACAAGTTAATTTACTTGTTATGTAAAGTTGTGTAATTTCAATCTATTTTTTATTAATGGCTGATATTTCCTTTTTTAAGCAATTGTTTATTTTACAAGGGTTAATTTATAATAAATAAAAAAATTGTTGAATTTTTAAAAAATTGTGCGTTTTACATTATAAAAGATATATTTTATTTTGGAGGAATCGGATACTGCTTAATTAATGTTTCCTTATTATTTATTTATCTCTTATTTGTTTGAACTACTTTTTAACAGGTTCCGTTCTTTTCAACTGTGTAACCTAATTCTTTTTACACAATCTTAAAGACTATTCTCCGCCTCCTATCACGACATTGTAATTTTCACAATATTTAACTTACATACAGTTATTTATCTAGATTTTAAATAATCGAATTTGAAAAAACTTATATTTAAAATCAATTGAGGAAGAAATGAGAGTAAAAAACTTAATTTATATTTGAAAATGATATTTCAAAAATGTATCTAAAAGAAACGATTTGTTTATAATCAAATATAATCTTTGAAGAATAAATGTGATGCATTTTTAAAAATTTAATAAATCTCACATTTAAAATCATGTTTTACTTCACAAAAAAAATTAAAATTATTTATAAATTATTTATTTCCACCATAAAATTTAACCTTTTCTAGGATAAAAAATTTCAAACAAAAAATTATCTAATTAAAAGGATGGATTCGATAATACACATAAAAATTAAAGGTGTGTTGATGGTCTAGCCAAATTTATTGATTACTAATGACCAGGTATTCGCAAAATACGTTATAATCATTAGGGTGTTTATATGATATAAATTGAAACAGATTTTGTTTGTGTAATTTTATATTTTTTTAATTTTTTATCAAAGACAAATCTTTTAAATCAAAACTTGATCTTGTCATTGAAACTTGATTACATAAGAATTAATTGGAATAAAATTTAAATAGGAAATGATCAAATTCACTTAAGAATTGAATTAATCATAATTGTTAAACTAATTTAAATCAATTATTATATTAAATTTTAACTGAACATTTAAAATTTGTTATAATACACTGAATTTTAAAGTTTTTTTTTACTATTAACATACTTTTTAGGTAAAAATTTTATCACTAATAAATTGATTGTATGATGTAACAACACCTTTAATCTAAATATACGTACAAATTTTTAAAATATTTCAAATGAAATATACTAAAGAAATTATTTATATATACAAAATAGGTTGGAGGATTCCAATATTACACATTATTTATCCTTAATAAAAATTTAGTTATTAAGTAGGATATGGTAAAACTTTTACTTCATTTAAATAATAAGTTCAACTCAAAAAGTTTAATTTAAAATAAATTAACAAATTGATAATTAAGTTGGACATATTTTCATTAAGCGTATTTAGAAATTTATATAAAAGTATATGTTTATATTTTTGCTTAAATTTTAAAAAATTATTATTTATTTATGTTAGCACAAATTTTCCATGCCATTTGAAATTTGTTGGTTTTCTCATTCACATTCTTTGTTGTTTATTTTTATCTTTATTATTCATTGTCAACTTATTTCTACTAAATTTATGCAAAGTTGCATTATACATATTAAAAAACCAAAATAATAGCATACAATTTAAATATTTGTTGGTTTCCTATTTTTAAAAATAAAATTCTTTTTAAAAATTTAATTAATATTTTTCAATAATTAAAATTTTTAAATAATAGCATACAATTAATATTTTTCAATTTTTAACAATAAAAAACTAAAATAGCCTTTAACTTATTTTAATTTTCTATTGACAACATCCTATTATCTATAATTTTTTATATATTATTTAATTTTTTTTTCTTACTCTTTTTTATTTTCATTTTGAAAATTATTTAATATTTTTAAAAATTAAAAAATACATTCAAAACTTTCTTGACGACTTTAATTTGATAATCCTTACTTATCCTCGTTACTTTCCCTTCCATTTTGTTTGTATTGATCTTACTTAGGTGAAATCTTCTCAGAAGCTTGGCATCACTGATTATCTCTTTTTTTCTATGCTCTCAGAAGGGTTTTATCATGTTCATATGTTTCACCTTTTTATAAACTCTGTTTTATCATACACACAATTTATTCCAATTGTTATATCAAAAATACTAAATAATTGTATATTAATTTTTAAAAAAAAAATCTATTTCTTTTTAAAAAAATCTCAACCATTAATTGAAAGAAGCCTTCAGACGTACACCATGACAAGTATATATAGATATTATCTCTTCTTGCTACATCACCATATACCTTAGGTATTAACTAGGAATAGAAACATACTACACTCTAATAAACTTATAAATGTTAGAACTTAATCTATATTTCTAATGGTTTTGTTATTCCAAATATCAACATTAAGAAATATGATGTTCTAGTGTTTTTCATTAATTATGTTTTATATAATTTTTTATGTTTATTTTTTTCAATAATTTATTTGAGCCAATGGTGTTAAAGGATAATTATTAATAAAAATAAATTATAAAAAAATAAAATATTTTATTAAATTAATCAAGCTTAAGAAGAATTTTTAAATAAAATAACGCAATCTAGTAATTAAAAAAGCATATTCTTATCTTAACATTAAAGATTTGAACTTTCAACAATATTAGAATTAAAAATTAATTTTTATAATTTTGTATATGGATGAATTATTTTAATATTTTAATAAATTTAAAATTTTTAAAAATTTAAATACTTTCAATTCAAATATTTTATTTTTAAAATGTTTTGTTTGGATGAAAAAATTTAAATTTATTATATTTTATACTTTTTGTTTGGATAAAAAATTTTATATTTTTTGTTTGAATTAAGTAATTTAACTTTTATTGTATATAAAATTTTATTTTTAAATAATTTTTAAAAAATATAAAAACAAAATTAATGAATGAAAATTTTTTATAATATTTTATTACTATTATTAATAATTATGTTGATTTAAGTATATATTTTTAAATTTTTTATTTTATTTTGATAAGTGTTAGAGTATGAATTTTACGAAAGAGTTTTGTAGAATAAATAATTTTGAATTAATTATTTAAAAGATTTTATTAATATTAATAGTAATATTTATGATGATTTAAATATATTTTTATTTATTATTTATTAAAATTAATTATTATAAAAATTTTAAATATTCAAAATAGATTAGATAAATTTTAAATATTTAATTATTTAAAATACATAAAATATATAATTTAAACAAATTATTTCGACGTATAAAATATAAGTATTTGAATAAATAATATTTTTATTATTTACAAGTCATATAATATTTTTTTTCATTCATGAAAATATTTTTGTACTTTATTATGTTGTTAATCAACTTATATATCATTTTGTTATAAACTAATGTATTGTATAAAATACTAAGTTACATTCATTCAAAATTACATCTAAATCAACATAAATGGTATACTGCTTCATTCACCTTAGTAGAGGAAAAATTTCAACAAAATTACTATCAATGAAGCAACCTAAGAAAAAAATTACAAATTTTAACATAATAATAAAAAACTTTCAAAATTTATAAAAGATAGTAGTAGCAACTTAGATATAATAGTCAAGATATAAGTTATCTTTCGACTTGTTGAAAAAGATTTTAAAATTGATGACTCTTATGAATTTTCAATCAACCAGGGGGGTTTTTCGCCGGTTTTAAACTAAGTGGGCACAAGCTCATGTGCGCGAGAGAATGTCCCTTACTAGCTTGTCTACAAACCCAAAGAGTCCCCCCATATATAAAGCCTACCAAGGACTATTGGCCAAGTAATGTAGGACTTGGTCCCCCTTTTGAAATATCACCAACATCAATTGCTTTCACTTGTCATCTAAATTAGGTATTTTTTCCACCTCATTCATGGTTTCTTGAATCATTTCATCATCATATTTATTATCTAAAGTGGAGTTAGGAAGTAGCCATGGAAGAGAGATGGTGAGGTCAAAGAGAGACGATGTTGGAGGGTCACATACTTACTTCAAATCATTCATATCATTTCATAGATAGAGTAGCAATAGGAGTGTAGCACAATGATTTATGAGTTATACCAATAGGCATAGGATTGTAGGTAAGAGAACAATTTTCTTAAGTAACCCCACCAATTACTCAATGCAGTTGATATGTAGATTTTATATTTCCATATTTCTACCTAATAGTTTATGAATATTGGTTTAATCCATGCCACAACTTTGATAATTTAGGAGTATTTATTTTGAAAAATAATTAAAGTTATTTTTTTTAAAGAATGTGTTGATGCGTCTTCAAAGTTAACACATGAAAAGAGGTATGCTTTCAAAGAAAGCATACATAAGTCTCAATCAGTTACTCTCAAGGGGCAACTAAAAATTGCTAAGTAGCATATTAGTAGAAAAAAAAGGTAAAAAAACATTATGCAAAACAACTACTAATTCATTTTAAAAGGAAACCTGTCGAATGAAGTTCATGTTTATATTTAACAAAATTTTTAAAACACACACTTGAGATAATTGTTTTCATTCTCCTTTTAAAATGTAAATTCCACTGCACAAGAGAGTTGGTCTTCTTCTATAATTGGTTTTAGTATTTGTTCCATTTGACCCACCTTACACACCTGTAACAATAACCTTCTACTACCACTTCCTTAGGACGATACATATAACCCCTGCATATTTGTTAAACCACAACCTCACACATCTATTAATTTTATTAATAATTATAATGAGATATTAATTTACAAAGGGGAAAAAATAGAAGAAAATTTTCATATCAGAACCTATTTATGATCTACAACAAATATGAAAAATCTCATAAGCATTCTAGCAAACAGACAAAAGACATGATTTATATCCATAATCCTTTATAAAAAAATCTAATATGTAGGCAAAAAAATTTAAAAAGAGATTGCAAACCTAATAATAAATTGCAAAAGAGATGCATAAGATTGAGAAAAAAATAAGGACAAACCGGGAAGAACACAAAAAACAAATCAAGGGAAGAAAGAGCATGTAAGGATGAAGAAAGTTATGAAGAAGCTTCGTAAGAAGTAAGCAAGAATGTGAACTTAAAATGGAAACAGTGAGCTTAAAAAATGTGAGAAATAAAACAAATATGAAAATATAAAGGAACGGTGAGCTTAAAAAATGTGAAATAAAACAAATGTGAAAATAAAAAGGTAAAATAACATAACATGAATAGAATTTTAAATTTTACCTATTTGGATGAAATTTTTTAAATTCTTCCATCTTATCTTATTAAAATCCTTTCAAAAATTTTTAAAATTTTAAATTCTTAAAAAAAATTACATTCTCCTTTTAAAGTTTATCTTTTAAACACATAATAAATGTATAAAATTAATATAAAAGTATGTCATTAAATAAGAAAATATAATTTTATTTTTGTAAATGCTATTCCAAAAATATGCTTTTAAGATGTTAAGTTTCACGATCAACTTTTAAATGCAAAAGAACAAAGGAAAGTAAGGAAGTAACAGCAAAATGGATAAACTGAAAATTTTCTATTTTTCAAGAACAAAATCATACCTTCTAATTATCAAGTTTTTATAATTTCTTTTTATTTTTTAAAATTTAATGAGTGTGGGAAATTATATCCCCTTCCTATTCCACACATTCATGTGAAAATTAGGTTGGTATAGTGCATTTTGCATTGGAAATGAAAAACAACCGGTTCAAAACAAAAAGCATGTGGGTTTGTAATAAATAATAAAATAATTTATTCATTCATTTTTAACTAAATTAAAAATAAAAATATAAAAATCGAAGCATTTAATCAAATTTAAATCATTTTAAATTAAATTTTAAATTTAATTAAACCAATTTAAACTGAATTATAGTATATTTTTATTGTCAATTCGGATAAAGTTTTATTTAAAAAATAATTCAAATCAAAGTGCAAGCAATATAATTTAAAATAACACTTAAATCTATATTTATTTTGATTATTCTTGTGTGCACAAAGTAAAAATTTAAACTATTAGAATTGGTTCAATTATAAGATGTTAGATTAAAATAGTTTATATAGGATATTTGTCTTCAAGCTATATAATTTTTTTGATTGTATAAAAAAATTTGAAATTATCTAAAATTCTAAAACTATAATTACAAAAAAAAATATTTTTCCCTACAAAACAAAAATTAAATTTATATAAAAATATATTTCTCATATCTATTTATGTTTAATAGTAATTTTATCAAACATTTATGAGATCCAAAAGGTAAATCAAACATTATTTTATTTTTATTACATAACTTTAGTTTTTACATTTACTTCAATGATTTAAAGGTATTATTGGTTTTCTTAACATTATACTTGATGAGTAGCTTAATCATATGAAAGATAAGTCTAACCATTCGATTTCCATCCAATAGTTTTAAATTAGTGAATTCACACTCTAATTTTTTCAACCGGAGAGAATTCAAATCTGCTTCTGTAGATCACGATCCTTTTCGATCGGAAAATAATCTAACTTTTCAATCTTCATTCAATGATAGTAAATAAGTAATTGCACATACTCCAATTTTTCCAGCTAGAGAACATCGGAATCTACTTTTAACTTCTCCTATTTGAAAAAATTGAAGAATATGTAATCATTTTCAACGTTAGATAAAGATTGAATGGTTCATGCTCATTTAAATTCTTTATCATTATCTCCATCCAACAATTGTAAATTAATTATTATACACTCTTCAATTAATTAATATACAAAAATATTCATTGTGACCATCGAAGTAAAAAATAAAAATTAAACACAATAAAATTACATCATATTCAAATTGAATTTTAAATTATATGAATCCTTTGCAAGGCATTATCTAATATTATGTTTCCCTTAAATTTAAATTCTTAAAACAAATCTTAAATATTGTTGCCATTATTCTTATTTTTTATGTACTTGAAAAGTTTTGACTAATCCTATTTTCCGGAGCATTATTCTTGATGTGTCGTATTTTACACGTTTAACTTGATTGCTCCTAACTTTATATCTTACTGTTATTTCTTGCTAAATTTCCAGTGGTGACATGGAATAGTTGTTATTGGTGTATAAAATCAACAACTAACATTTTGATAATATGCATATGCAAAATTAATTGTAATTGTTAAAATATTATGCACTGATTTTATACTCATCGGTTATTATTCCACAATTTAGCACTTTTGAGAACCTAAACAAAATGATAGTTTATTATAAAGTATATGATAGATGTAACAATGCAAGCAACGACGCAACAAGAAAACTATCATTCGTATTATTACAGGTGTTGAAAAAACATAAAATGAAAGTAAGCCGGATGACTTATCCACATTACAATGGGCAATGTAACCCTCGAAATCCACCATATTTATGCTTTAATGGCAAATTAAATTATTTGTAATGCTGAGATACCTCCCATACGAGCTTATCCATGAAATGGCATTTCTTGTCAAATCCCCAACCTGGGTTGCTCTGCATCATATTTCAGACCAAACATAAATAATGTGCATAATAATTCTTCCACATAGTTTCTCGAGCCAGCATTTCTCATATTTCATTGGAATAAAAGCCAATTAAAAACCACATGAATCAAATTGAAGATGCTTTATATATATGTTGTTGAATCGTTTGTGCAATATCACAACCAGCATATAATTTGTAGTCTAGCAGCATTATATATTTACAGAAAGAATTATATCATATACTACACATAAAGCATCCAAAAACACGCGACAGATTGTTTAACCATCCGAATTCCGCTGTAGTTTACATTTCACAACATAGAAAAGTACTACTTAAAATTGAAGAAATAACTACATGAGCAGCTAAGCTGTGACCATAATCAAACATAAAAAATTTCATTAGCTGCCATTAAATACAATCATTAAGTTAAATTTTATTACTTTCTTCAGTACTTTTCTTTTTTTTATTTTTGTGGATGAGACTTTTTAAGTTTGTAAATTGTTGATCTCTTCTAAAGAAATGACTGCAACAGTGATACCAAAGAAACCTCAGCTACACCAATAACATCAAATAATAAACACCGATTGCATCAAAATTCAATGTTATATATGAAGGACACTGAAAGCAAAAATAACAACAAAATGAAATGAAAATTTAGAACACTTGTCTCCATACAGAGAATCAGCCAAACAAAATCTGAAATAATTTATAGAACAAGCTCCAAACCTTTGGTAACAAACAATCTTAGATGTGAAGAAAACTGCCAGCATACATTTATATGCTTGAATCTCATATAAAGAATATGTAGTCAAAAGCACAAGTCATATTTATCCAAATTCATGAAAGGATAAAAAGAGCCAAAGGGTCATAATTATAAATCAATCTCAAAATAAGGAAATTAACGTCAGCCTCAGGAAAACAAATTTCCTCACACCTCATGATCTATACACTAGAGATGCCCTCTTACCCTGATTAACAGTGGCAGAGCTGGACCAATCTTTTAGAAGGAGCCAAAATAGTTAACTGATAATTAGGCTTGAACTTAGGATGACAAATGATAGAAGTTGTAATATACAATGGGCTTGAGATAGAAATAATTAATCTTATTGTTACTATTATTTATGATCTAATTTTTTGGGGGGTGTCTAATATAAAAAAATTACATATGCTTATTAAAAAAATCCTTAGGGGAGCCAAGGCTCCCCTGCTGATTAAGATTAGTACAATTCCAGCCATATTTGGAACTGACAGGAATAAATTGATTGCCAAACATATCCAAACATTATATAATTATGAAATGGCAAGTTTCTGAATCACATTTTCAATGGACAAAGCCACAAATTCGTATTAATGACAGGAACTAGTGTTGGAGAAGGGGAACCTCTTGGATTTCTAATGGCACAGTAAATAATTACCCTATATCACAAGCAGTAGCGTTAAATATATGTAAACTCCAATAGCCCAGTATCTTTATGCATTTGGGATTTATTTTATCAACTAGCATTTGGATTCTAGATGCCCAGAAAGAACCACAAATATTTCTTGGGACTTCAATTGAATATGCAAATCTTGTGAAATAGATCCTAAAAATCCTATGCTAATATCAAATTATTCTAGGACTATATACTGAGGAAGAGGGGGTTCATTTAACACTGCACCACATGAGCAAGCAACAGAACATCAGCAGAGACACTTTCAATGAGATTAACAACTTAGGAGAGAAACAACTACCCAAAGTAAAAGGCATTTTGTGCCCAACACAATATCAATATTTATAGTTCCAAACCTGAAGAGAGACAACAGCACGATTTGTAAATTCCTTCACAGAAGATGGTGCACTTTTGGGAAGAGTTTTAGCAACTCTTTCTAATTCTTCTTGTTGCTTCTTCGCAGTTACCCTATCTGGTCCACTATAGTGATCAACAATCTCTTTTAATAATGGTACTCGTGCCATTGTCTCTTCCATTATTTCCTAGTAGGACATAAAGTTAGAAAATATTAGAGAAAAAAATATCTCAACACAAGCACACTCATCCATAAAGTAGAGAACAATAATAACAACAAAAGCCTTTACCCACTGGAACCAGATAAAATAGGCAACTGTTTCAAAACAAATACAGTGAGTGATACAGCACTTATCTAAATGTACTTATTACACAGGTTTGAGATGAGAAAGATATTGGCAGTCAAGACCATAAGATTATTGGAAAAGATTGTGGTGTATTAACAATATAAAAAGGATCATTGGTAACGTAACTCATGCCCTACAACCTTTGCAAGTCATGGATAAGATTAGCAATAAAATATACCTCCCATTCTTCATGGCTTTGAATCCCCTCATATGCCATCAAAAATGGTTTCATCTTCTCAAGTGCATCCCGAAGTGGAATTGGTTCCTTCTCATCAATATCTGGATTATCAAACTCCACCAAATATTCTGGTTCAAATTCAATCTGCAATAATCAATAGAGAAACAGAGAAAACAAAAAAATTAAACATTAAATATGCCAACTAAACAAAAAATAGAAGTTTGACATAAAAATTCGGCCCAAGAGAAATGTTGTCTCTAGATCTTCAGAATTCAATCATTCAGGTCAATGAGATTCCTGAGAGCAATTCAATTGAGCTTAGTTTATTTTTTATAATCTTACTGACAAATAGAAAGGTTTCCCTAATGTGGCTACACAACAAATAAATTAAAACTATATTTCCATTGCCTTTGATCATTTCTTATCAAAAAACAAAAACATATCTGCACAGCTAACCACTTACAGCATAATTGTAGTCCATAGCATTCAAATACTCATCATCCAATGGTGATGGTAAAACTCTACTAGTCATTTCCTCAAATCCTTCAGTCAACTGATTCATTAATTCTGGCCCAAGCTTCTCAGCCAATTTCTCACCATCTGCATCATCTCCAACATACAGCCCTGTAGCATCGGAATCCTCTGTATCCATAAATCGTTCACGCCTTTCATCCATATCCCTCTCTTTGAACCCTCCTCTTCCCACACCCCGACCTCTACCTCTACCTCTGCCCCGGCCTCGACCAAAACCACCTCTCTCTCTAAATCCTCTTCCTCTTCCATAATCACTTCCATCATCCTCACCTTGTGTCAAAATTTTACGCGCATTCATCGGCCGTCTCTCAGGCACAGTCTCAGACGCAGCAGCACCGGGAGCTCGCCGAGCGCGGAGATGCCTATTCTCTTCCGTAACCTGAGCCTTCGGTTCTGACTGTTTCACAGGCTTCCCCCGCCCAAGTCCAGACAACACAGAAAGTATGCTCCCCGGAAGTTTGTTATCATTCCCATGATCACCAAATCCAGCTGTTGGTCTACTAACATCCCCCCTTCTAGGAAAAATGGGCTTTTCAGGTGGGGCAAAATCATCTGAAGTTGTAGGAGACACACTATCCTCTCTTTTAAAGAAAATGGGTTTTCTGGGTCCAGAATCTGGTGACCGTGAATCATGTTCAGGTTGAGAAGTTACTGCACCAGTACCTCGGCCACGACCAGCAGGTGGCTGATTTATGGATGCTAAAAATGATGAGAATGACGGAAGACCTGGTGGATGAACCATTGGCTTGCGACGGCCATGGCCACGACCGGAAGAACCAGGAGGAGTGGGTGACTCTGTTGTCTCAGATTGGGACTCACTTGAATTAGGCTTACCCGGTGCTCTTTCATTGAAGTTGAACGGCCCCAATCCAGAGGGAGAACCTCCACGACCACGGCCACCACCACCACCACCACCACCACCAAAACCGGAAGATGTAGAAAAAGAAACTAGCGTTTTTCTGGCGGCATTGGAAATGTTAGGGTTTTGGATCCTTATCCCGAAGGTTCCTCTCATTGATAGGGTGAACAACTACTTTATTGGAGAGGTCAAAGAGGTTTCACCAACATGAACCTGATATGCATTATCAAGTTTACGATTGAGTGCATAACAAATAAATGTAGCATTCTTCAAGATTGCTATGAAGGAAATATGAAGTGGTCACTATGAAGATTATATAAGGAGAATGATCGAAAGCAAAAAAGATATCACATTCAAGGACTTACTTGGTTCCGCTGAGACTAAGAAGCTTCAGCTGCAATGGAAGCGCAGTGCGATCAACGACAATGGACGGAGATCAGGAGCGGCGTGTGTCTGTGTGCGTCACTCTCGACACTATGCTAGGGTAATGTCCACCACCATTTCACATTTTCATAATTTTTTATTAATTTTTTTTGGTGAAGATCTTGATTTGTATGATCAATGTTCTTAAAATTAAAATGAAATTGATAAAAATTAAAGAAAATAATAACTATTTTACTAATTTTATTATTAATCATAAACACTATATTATATTATTCAAATAATATAAAATTTAAGTTCAAATTTTACCGTTTTTCACATAATATTAAAAAAATATAATACATTAAAATTTCAAGGTTCATAAGATTAATTGAAGAGAAAATTGTCCAAACAAATTATTAATAGGAAATCATCATTTTTATTGATGATAAAAAAATAATGGAACAGACACTTATCTTTTTTCTTATTTTTTATTAAAATTATCTTATTTATAAATTAGAATAAATGAGTGTATGATGGTGTTGGTTATTTATAAAAGTATATATGTGTTTAAGAGTGAGTTTATACAGTTATATAATTTTTTATTTTCTTTTATAAAAGTGGATAGTTATATGGGACTGCATTTGAAGAATAAATTTAGCAAAAAATTATAAACATTAATACACAGATATTTTTTTATTTATTGTTATAAATTATATCTTAAAATTTATATGAATTAAATTTGATTAAATTTATATTAATTTTAAATATTATATTATCTGAAAGAATAAATATTTTTAATTTAATACAGTATATTAAAATTAAAAAAACAAAAACTAAAATTAAATCTACGAAACTTTTTTTTATCTAAACAAATATACTAAATAGTGTTTGAAGGAATAAGGTTTTAAATAAAAAATAAATTAAATAATTATTCAGAAAAATTATATAACTTAATAAAAATAAGAATTATTTCTAAAAAATTCTTATTTAAAATTAAAGATTCAAAATTTATAATATAAAGACTGATTAGATTTATATTTTTATATATCGGATATCAGTATATTATTTTCCATAAAATTAGTGTTTTGCTCATATATTTCATAACTGATCCTTTCCGTTTTATATTAAACTTCGTTAATAATAATGTGAAGTTACTGTCATATTTGATTTAACCTACGTTATACTACGTTAATTCAAAAAAGTTTAAAAAGAATACTAATTCAAACATATTGTTCATGTTTCTTTATTTATTTGTTATATTTTATTTTATTTTATATTATGCTCGTGTAATGAATGGTTGAAAACAAATCAAATTGAAATTTATACTTACACATGAATTTTTGGACAAACAACTTATCAAATAAATTTGTACTCAAAAAGAAAAGTGAATCTTTCTTAAAAAAAAGACATGAATAAAATTCAATGGTTTAAATTTGATACAATTTGCAAAGTATTCCATGGTAATGCTTTTTATAAAGTGTAAATTAGATAGGTTATTTGATTTGAATGATTTATGTATAATTATTCAAGGTTTATTTGGTAGGACAAGTTATATTATATTGCTAGTTTGTATTTTTTTTAAGAAAAACATTTTTATTGAATACAAATTTGTAAGATATTTTTTGACACAAATTCATGTGTTTGTCGTGTGTGTGAATTTTTAGTTCTTGCATAATACATAAACGCAATATAAGATGAATAAAAATAAAATTAAAAAATAGGAAACATAAAAAGTGTTGTTTTTTATTTTAAAATAATGTAACGCAATTATAATAAGTAGGCAAGCTTGTTTCACACTTTTACCCTCTCATTGACAAGCAGCTTAGAAGAATGCATTCTTCTTTCCATTGATTTTTTTTTTCAGCAATCAAGCTTGAAAGAAGATTCCATCATGGGTCCTTCAAAAAGGATTCAAATGATATAGGTAATGTTTGACATTGTATACGCAATTGTCCTAATTCTTATGAAGTGTAGGGTATGAATTAACATGGCCTTATTTTATACTTGAGAATTCTTGTGACCATTTCCTTGCAGTTTTTTAGTGTATTTGGAGGAGAGACCTCTTTAGGAGGAGTACTTGCTCTGTTTGTCAAAAACATATTCTATATTGTACTTGACATTCAACTTCATTTCAGAGACCATCTTGGAAGCAATGATGATTTTAAAGCCTCCACACTGAACCCTGCAGCCAAAAGGCATTGTAAAGGCTAATTGTAGATGATTGTTTCAAAGACCCTGCATTGAATTTGTGAGAGACATAGTACTTCGAAAATCAGGCATAGTTTTAATGAAGGTCAAGTTTCTTCTTTCTTATTTTCTTTGAGATCTATCTAGATTGTAATATGAAAGTGAGATAAAAAAATAAAAATAAAAAAAGCATCCCAATAAGTTGATTGGGGAGGATTGTGAAAGGGGATAATAGATTCATGATTATAAAGGCATCAGAGATGGCAGAACTGAGAGAAAGATCCAGTGTACTCAGGTTTTGGTTTCAGAACAAAGCCCACATCGAGCAGGGGACTAAGTAAAAGTAAGCTGCTTCTATTATAAAAAGAAAGGGCTTCTCTTATCATAGTCACGGAGCCGTGTATTGAGTACAGAGCGAACTATTCTTTCGCCTTTTACTAAAGAATACCGTGTACTCGCTACATTAAACGGCATACGGTAGTTTTTGGAAAGAGTTCTCTTATAGAGAACTCTGCAATACTAGTCTAAATTTTTTTTTCATAAAGACTGTCATATATGATTTAGTGTTCTGTTAGTTTGTCAATGATTAATCCAATATTTATAATTTACATTAGACGTTTGTCTATTCTACACTAATGAGATATTAATTTAGTTGAGAAAATTACTTAATATGAAATGGCTTTTTCTTTTTACATTTATATGTGGATATACCAATGGTTACATTGCTATTATTTTAATAAGTAAAATATTTTAAAAGGTAAATTATGTAGTAGTTACTACTATTATAATATTGTTTTGTTTTATTTTAAATTAGAACCATTACTATATGATTTTTCAATAAAAGAAAAATCATATTTTGTTTTTAAATTTTATTTTATCTGTAAACTTTTTTATTTAAATTAATCTTTCAACTTTTATTTTTCGGTAAAAATTTTATATTGACTATTAATTTCAAGAATCAATAAAGAAAATTTTCAGTTTCAACATGCATTATAACCGCAACATATTAACAAATACGAAAAAAAAACATGTTACATAGGAATATACATGCTTTAAATCTGTTTTATTTTTTTTTTCTACAAATAAAAAATCAAAATAACTCAAACATAATTTCCAATTATATTTAATAGTATGATAATAAAAGGTTAACATAAAATAAAAATAAAGATTAGTGAATTAATTTAAATAAAAAAATTACGATAAATTTAAAATGAATTAAAAGATTAAAAGTATAATTTTGCATTTAAAATAATATTTACATTCATTTCATACTTTTTATTATGTACAATCACTTCATAGATTATTTTGTTTTTATTTCTTCTTTTATAAATTAATTTATCATTTATTTTATTTTGTAATATATATATATATATTAGTATTACAATAGCATTTTAATATTATTTTTGTTTTTTAATATAACAATAAGTTATTGTTATTGTTATTTTTAACTTGAATTACATTTTTTGATTAAATAAAGAATTTTATTTTATTTATTTTATTATTGTAATAAAATAATTACAAAAATGAAAATAATAACATAATTTTCAAAAGATTAAAATAAAAATACTGACAAGTTTTCTTAATTCTTGCTTATATTATCAACAACTTTTTTAGCACATTGATTTTATGAATATTATTATTTTTATTTTTCATGTTATATATAATTATATTTTTACTTTTATTTTTTGTTGATTTATTTTTATAAAAATTACTTGTCATTATTAGTTTTTTACTTATAATTTTATTCTTATTTTTATTTTGTTTGATATTATTTTCGCACAAATAATATAATACTATGTAATTTTAAAAAACACTGTCATTTTAAAAATTGAAAAAAGGTTTATCGAGTAAGAATGTTTATAAACAAGTGTAGCCATATAAATCCAAAAAAACAGCTGATGATGGAGATGCTTAATTGAACACTCACAACAAAACTATTGCACTTGGTAGCAAGTTTTGACTTTAATTTTATCAAGTTAAATATATTAACCAAGCCAAACAACTAGATTAAACAATAAATGTTAAATATTTTTTATTGATAAAAAAAGAAAACTAAGTGAAAAATGTGAAAGTTTCACGCTAGAGTTGCCACTCGTTGGAAACTTGAGATCCCTAACAATTGTAATGAAGTATCCTAACAGCAATGCTTATAGATTAATTAACACCAAACATATGGCAAGTGTAATATAACTGTAGAGTATTGAATAACAAGTTTTAGCAGCATATAGGCATTAATTAATCAATACTTCATAGTTGAGTAATATAACTGTAGAGTATTGAATCTAAAGAAGCATTATGCATTTTCCCTTTCCTCACTATTCTATTTTCACTATTTACTTACTTAATAATGTTAACAAATAGATTTTAAATGTACTTGATTATTGCCAGGTTTGAACACACATGGAAATTTTCTCTATTTCAGCAGAGTCATACTAACAAACAATCAAATATCTTAATTTTGTCTTACAAATTCTAACAAATGTCCTAAAATTTTTAACACAGCCTTCTTTCATTTTGATGATTCCAAATATAACAGGACAAGATGAAGTATTCCCCCAAAAACAAAGGAAATAAAAGAGAGAAAGTGTAGTGTTTTTAACCTTACCAAGAGCGCTTCATATTAGTTATCCAAGTTAATTACCACCATTGTTCTAAGCAAGCCTTCAAACATATCCATTGATTGAAAAATGTGATGGAAAGCAAGTAAGAAAAAAGCAAACAGTGAGAGTAGAAGATTGAGCAAAGGATAATATTGAAATTGAAAGTGTAAGTTAAAGTTGTAAAAGGGAAGAAAAAGTGATTGAGAAAAATCCAAGGATACACCAATGACACTCAAAAAGCAATGGACAATCAGAAATAAACTTGTGCTTTTTGTGAAGATATTTATCAATTCAATATTCAGAAATAATGGAATAGAAACAACCCTTGCTAGATTTGTTGTTATGTGAATAAGCTTAGTTTGATCAATATCTCCAAAACTTGATTCCCAATAAATTTCGAGTATCTAATAGCCAAGTGAAGCTCGAACAGAATAAAAGCATTCCCAATTTCTCACTATTAATGCAAATGGAGCAAAGGTATAACTAAGCTAAACTTTCATCATCAAGATTTAACTTGTTTCCGTCTAATGCATCTTCCTCACTTATACGATGTTATCTCCTAATTTCTTTCTAGTTTCACTCATGAATTCCTTAGTTAACCTAAGCAAATTTAAATATTTAATAACAAAGGGAAAGAACATACACCACCTACGCAAATCAACTGAAGAATTTAAAAAAAGAAAAGAGCTTACAAATAACTATTGTTAATTAAAATCAAATTTTTTTAATGACTAATTTTCTGGTAGACTTGTAGTAGAAATATATTAAATCAGTTAGTCATATATGTATACATTATTACATTCTTAATTTACATATATGTCCATTTAAGAGAAAATTAAATCTACTAATTGTCACTTTAAAACTCAACAAAAAGCCCATCCAATCTAAATTGTGAACATGACCATGCCAAATACTGTAATATTTTAAAAATTAACACACGACACACAAATATGTTATGAATATAATTAAAACGAAACAGATGCGCTTTAAAAACACGTTCAATAAAGTTTTTCTTTAAATTGTACTTAATACTCATTTATCTAAATTTCACAAATTCAGTTTTGTTTAAAATTGAGTTTATATTTTTAATGAATCAATTTAAGTTATTTGAGTATGGAAGATTGGTCTAAAGATCATTTCTGGGCCGTTGCCAGGTTCGTTAAAAAGGCCTGGAGTTTGCTAAAATCCTTCAAGTTGGGACTCTTATGCCAGCCTCTAATTTTCCTGACCAATTTGATTACTTTGTGTAAATGGGTCTTAATATATTCTGATATATAAATGATCTTATTCATTTATTTATATTTTTTATCATAGATTTTTATAAAATAAAAAATAAAAATAAAAAATAGATATTACGATCTACCTCTAAGTATAAACAAATGTATATTATTATGTGTATGTGTAAGAAAAAAAAATCTTTTTCTACATCATAATTGAGTTGGGGGCACAGTTGCTTTTGATTCCTTGTCATGACTATTTTTTTATCATTTCTTCCTTTGTGGTTTTTGAGTTCTTACTTTCTTAGCACCTTGCAATATATAATAGGCGTTTGATATGTAGAGGAACATTGAGAAATCGAGGATTAGTGAGTTCAACTATAACAAGATCATTAGCTTGTTATGTGAAGAAGTGATGGAAGATGCGTTATGTGCATTTCAAGAGATGAAAATTCAAGGTCTCAAGCCTTCTTTGGACACTTACAATCCAATCATTCACAGATTATCCAGAGAAGGTAAATTTAGTGATGCTTTACTTCTTTTCTTTTTTTATGAGATGAAAGAATTTGGTCTAGAGCCGGAGAGTGAAACCTATGATGGTTTGATTCGAGCCTCAGGGAAATTTCAAATGTACGATGTGAGATGGGTAAGTGTGTGAAAAAAATGGATTTGGATGGTTGTTCTCCTTATGATATCACTTATAATTCATGTGGGGACTACTCCATAGAATGGAAAAGCTATATCAAAGAATAATGTTTTCAAAAGAATGCAATTGCAATATCCTACTTTAGTTGCAATGCTTAGAGGCTTATGCCACATTTGGGAAGGTTGAAAAGATGGAAAATTTTTATAGATGACTTTTTGAACCCCAAACATGTCTAAAGGCGACTTGAATGGTTGATAAGATTAAGGTAGATATTATTGTTTCTTTACCTATCCAACTTTTGTATGGAAGAGATTTTTTTTTTCATGTAGGTTTTTGCAAAAGTTTTATGAAGAATTTTTGGAAAATTATATTACCTATCTCCAAGCTTTTTCAAAAGGAAGTTGATTTTATGTTTAATTAATTATGTTAAGTTTTTTTTTATGAATTAAAGAAGTGTTTTATCATCATTCTTATCATTTAGCCGTCTGATTAGAAGTTTTCATCATTACCACTCATAATATTATTATTGAATACTGTTGTAGTCCTATTCTTATTTTTGAGACTTTTGTTATTGGTATTGGGAGTGTTATTATTAACACTCTCTTGATTCTGTCTGAAAGCAATTGAAAATCTATTTCTATTATTATTTTTCATGGATAAAATTCTCTTACTTCTAATTTCATGCAAAATCAAATACTAAAATAGATTTTTTTAAAAACCTAACACATGATTCTATCGATCGTGTCAATGTTGTTTAGGTGTAAAAATTGAATTAAATTATCAATTTCTCAAAGCCTAATTATCTAATATAATTTTAAGCTGGATTGTTATCCATTTGAATCTAATAAAATATAGACTGTTAAGTTAGATTTTATTGTAACAAATTAATAGTAAAAGCAGAAATAAGAAAGAAAATGAAACAAAAATTACACGAGAAATTAAATAAACAACATAAAGATAGGAATGCATAGTCAATAGAAAGATTCAAATGAATAAGTAAAAATGACTTAATTTAATTATCTTTATCAAGATGTGACATACTCTATTTGTAAGTATTTATTTATTATTGTAAAATTTTAAATATTTAACATGTGTTTTTAACGTTGTCTTTTGTACTTAATTGTAAGTGAAATTATGAAACTAAACAACTTTTAGGAACTATTTTTTTTTTTAATCTTGAGCTGAAATCAACTTCATACATTTTCTTTTAAGTTTTTTTTTTATTTAAAATATTTTTAACTTCATTTCTTCATTTTTGCATTTTCAAATATCCAAAATAAATAAATTTTTGATCTTATATAGGTTTAAGGATATCTTTTGATGTGTATTTTTGGGCTAATAAAATTGGACTCATTTAAACTCAATTGAAAGATTCATAGAATGAAAGATTAAAATTTGTATTCTGAACTAAATCCTAACCATAAATTTATATCTTTCAAACCACTCAAAATTTAATCAAATTAATACATGTCATACTAATACTTTTAATATTTGATGTTATTCCATATTTGGAAAACCTCTTATTAATCCCTTGTCTTAGGTCTTCTAGTGGTCGAATCTCCAATCTTAGCAACATAGAAAAATTCCCAGTTGTAGGTCAACATGAGGTCAATATGAGAATGGTTTTGGAAATTTGTGGTTGTACATTATTTAAATTGAATTTAAAATTAATATTAATTAATTAACAGTTAATGTATTAATTTTTTATTATGTTTTGTTAATTAAATTCAATGCAATTGCTTAATTTAAATTCACTAATTAACAGAATTTATAGTTTTACATGATGCTTTGAAATCATGATGAATTTTATCATATTTAATTTTTTTTAGGTTACTTTAATTAAGTTTTCTTTACCTACATTTGGTTAAGTGAATTGATAAATCAATTCCCATCTTTCTAACCTTTCTAGGTTGCTTAAGAAATTAAAAATAATCCTATGAAATAATTGAAGTTGTATCCTATATTATATTTTAGTTAAAAAAAACAAAATTATTTTTAATACGGTATAATATATTCTTTATCAAATTACTTAATATTAAGATAGCATGATAGAGAGAGAAAAAAAAAGATTCTATTAGTTTTACAAATAACATTGCTTATTAGGTTTTGACTTAAAAAAAGGATAAACATATAAAAGAGAAATTAAAAATAGTACCTACAATAAAATTCCTGAAAGGAAAACTTGCAGGAGGTGAGAGAAGAGTTAGGAGAGATTTTAAAAAAAATGTTGAAATAAAATCTAATTTATTAAAATACCTCTACCTAAAGATTTATTTAAACCAAACACGCATATTTTAGTTCAAATGTTTTGATACATGTTATTAACACGGTCTTTCTAAAATTTAAGTAGAATCATACTGAAAAATCAACACACATAAAATCAATTCTCTTCGCCTTAGTGCCCAAATTAGCATTTGTTAGGGAGATGAAGAATTTGAACGAACTATATGATCACCATTACATGCCAAATAAGATTAGTTCAACGCTTAAAACAAGAAAACGAACACATAATAATGGCAACAACTTACTTAATCCTTTGTAATCACAAAATCCTTCCAACCCAAAAGAATATTAACCTTCTTCCTACACGACAAAGTAAAGAGAAACAACACTTGATAATAACACGTCCTTAAGTTCCCCTTTCCTTCCTCTACAATTAATTAGAAAAGAAGGTTTGATAAAGACAATTAGTAAGATTGATCTTTAAGTAGCTTTGAACGGAATATATCATATCATGGGAAAGTTAGCTGTCTCTTTTGATTGTTATTCTTCTCAATTTTATTTTTCTTTTGGGTATTTTGTCTCTTTCAAATTAGAAGGAATAGAATACAACACACACTATTGGTTTCTTCCTACCCAATTCAATCAATCACTAGTGGCGGGCTAAGAAGTGCACACCAAGATAGGCATTGAAAATTAAAACACTACCTAATTTTATAATGAAGATACCTATTATCCTCTCTCACTATATTATTATCTTAATTCGTCACTTCTTCATGACGTATAAAATGGAAAGTTGCATCACTTTGCCATTTTTACAGGATAACGGAATTTCCCTACTTTCCTTAGTGCCCACAAAAAATTATGTGGATTCAAAAGAACGAAACTGCGTATATATTAAATGGTTCACATGCATATATGAACTCTCTTTCATTTTGGCAAGATCAGTTTTTATCGTAGATAATGGTTTCCTTTCAAGGTGGATAAAGGGGACATCATGTTCTCGTCTTAAAATAACGTTTTCAATTAATTTTATTTAACTTGTTTTATTTTGTAAGGTTTGATATTTTGAGTTTATTTTATGAGTTTAATTTTAGTACATTATCAATGTAAAATAAGTTAAATTTTGATATATTATTAGTAGAAATTTTTTATATTGTTAATTAATTAAAAATTATGATAAATATAATTTTTGAAGTAATTATTATAAAATTAACAAGTTTTAATAATATGGTATTTTATAATTAGAGTAAAAAAATTTACACTGTCTTAAAAAATTACACTATCAATTAATTATAAATCAATTTTAAAATAAATTTTAAAGTAATTATAGCAAAAGTTAAATATGTTGAATGTGATGGTTTATAATTAGATGATAATGTAATTTTTTTCACTATCAATATATTTTATTTTATCTGTGATATATTTTTTTTAAACATGAAATAATTGGATATTTCATTAATATATATATATATATATATATATATAAAAGAAATAAAGAAATTGAGTATTAAAACGAAAACTGGTTCCTTCAAATTAGCTCAATTAGTTATGTCACGTAACATGAATTGTGAGTAAATAGGTTTGATTTGAGTCATGTCTTCATTACGTTCTTTTCTATCTCATTTTTAGGGATGTTCGAGAATTTTTTTTTTTCTAGGCAAAAGAAAATTTCATTAAAATAATATAGGTACTGAAATGTGTATCTACATCTACCACAACAAATATGATCATTAGTCAAACAAATTGAGCTAATCGAAAAAAAAATTATAAAGCTAAAAATATCACATTTTTTTAGTAATTTCATTCAAATTTTAAATTATATAATCAAATTAAACTAAATTACACATATATTAAATTTCTAGTATTTATATGAACATTGATAAAAATATATTTATAATTTTTCTTGAATTATTATAAATTTTGGTTATAATTTAAATTATTTTGTCTTTTATAATAAACTTTAATATTTAAAAAATCTTATTTATTATGTATTTAAATTTGTATATATTAATTTGAAGTTTCATTTATATTTTAGTTAAAAAATTTATTTATTAATTAATTAAAAAATAAAATATTATACTTAAAAATAAAAATATAAAAAATGAAAATAACCAATTCAATTTAAATTAAAAAACACCAATTAGATTGATTTAATTTTAATATTATTTGTAACCAATCAAAACTAAATTATAAATTTTTTATAATCAAATTAGATATTGTTAAAACTGATTCAAATTAAATTGCAAACACTCATCCTCATTTCTTCCTTCTAATAATGAGTCTTCTTTGTAAGGGAAAAAGAACTTAAAATAATTGTGTAGAATAATATAAAAATAAAGTTCATGTGCTTATGGATAATTAATATGAGTCAGGAACCAAAAATTTGATATCAATTTTTTGTTTGACTTTTTTTTTTTAATACATGATGGGTGACTAATTTAATAGGATGGTAGAATATATGGAACTATGGAAGCATGTGGAATAATTGTTTCCACAGAGTAAGATTAGGAATTAGAGAGAGTAGCCATTGAAGCACAAAATATTCCCATCCCAATTTCTCAAATATTTAATCAATTAATAAAGTCACAACTTGTGCTGCTTCACCATTTTTTCAATTTTAATTTTTTTTAATTATTAACACAAAGGGACCACGTGTTTCGTGTAGCACTTTACAAAGTAGACCAATAGTGAATGGTATATAATATTCTACAAAAATTATGTTCGTAATTATTATTTTAAATTCTTCAAAATTGCTAGGAAACATAAACTCAATTTATCAGTGAGGTAAGAACATGTATGTATCAAATAATAGAAACTGATTCGATTTAATTAGTAATTTTGAATTTGAATTTAAAAACGGATTTATATTAAATATTTTAAAACATATTGTGTATTGATGATTCTATTTAATTTAAGTAAAATTATATTTTAAAAGATATTCATGATTTTATAAAAAGAACATATTTGATTTAACATATATTTTCCATGATATAACAAAGGTGTTGTATAGTTTGTAAAATATTTTATATTTTTAATTTTAATTTAGAATACTAACTTATTTTTATTTTACTTTTAAAGGTTTTATATAGAAATGATAAAAAATAATTTTTATATTTTTATATCAAATTTTAAAAATAAAAATAAAAGTTTTATAAATAAAATAAAAAAATACTTTCAGAAACTAAACCATACTTTAAATTTTTAAATATCAATGTTTCTTTACTTTTTAGATAATAGTTTTCATTCCTAAAAATAAGATCCAAACATTTACTTATAACAAAAATAAAAACGGGTAATAGATGGTCTAATTTTAGTTTATTTTTATCTTGAATTGCAAAATAATTGTTATATATATAAATATATTTTATTTATGATCGTATAATATTTTTTATATATTTTTAAAAATATAAAAAATTATTGATAGTTAAATTTAAAATTTAAAAAAATAAATACTTTTTGTATATAAATTAATGACTATTGTTTTAGATTACGTATATTATTTACGAAAGACAATTCTATTAGATAATATATATCCATGATTTTATTAAAATTGGTTCTCCGAACATTTTTTTCAAATATAATATGAGATATTATGTTACATATTTTTCATTTTTCTATTTTTTTAGGGCAATTACAGAATTATACAAGATGTTGATATGTCAACAATAATAATTATTAGTATATTATCTGTAATTTAAAAAATAATAAAATACTTAATATTTATATTATTAATAATAAATATTATATTATATTTATAAAGAATAATTTTTAAAATTAAATATAAAATAAAATAAATGATAATTATTTATAATAATATATTATTAAATTATAATATATAATTTATATTAATTTGATGTAAAATTTAATTAAATATAAATTGTAATTTTCTTGAAAATTTAAAATAATATTGTGAAATGAGATTTTAGTTAATTTTTTTTATTAAAATATATAGTTTATATTAATTTAATGCAAAAATGGCTTACTTATATTATTGACGAAAAATAATTCTATTAAAATAGATAAAATTTATGATATATCATAAAAAATGGATAGTGTCATGATTTTGATAAAATTGGTTCTCCAAACATTCTTTTTTCAAATATAATCTAAGAGATATTGCGTGACGTCATTTTTGTTTTTATGATTTTTTTTAGAGCAATTTGCAAATATACATGATGTTGACAAGTCAATGATATTATTATTATTATTATATTATCTTATATTTTAAAATAAAATAAAATTTCAAAATTACTATTAATCATAATATTATATTATATTAATAAAAAACAGAGAAAATTTTCTTAAATTAAATATAAAGTAAAATAAATTATTTTTATTTATAAAAAAATATAAATTATTAAATTATAATGTATGATTTATATTAATCTGATGTAAATTAAATTAATTAATATTATAATAATTTTTTACCTTAGAAAATGTCTTTGAATTTACTATAATGTCTTAATTTTAAAATTTAAATTAAATAATTATTTCAAATTAAAAACTAGAGATAAAAATTACATTTAATATAGAGAAGACACTTGATCAGAATGAAAATAACTTTTAAAAACAATTTTTGTTAAAAAATATATATTTAATTTAATATATGGAGGTATATTGCTATTATTATTATTATTTTGAATATAAATTATTTTATTATTTAATGGCATATTATTTGATATTATGTGCTTATAATTTTTTATTTCTAATATAAAAGATAAATAATAAAAATAAAAATATTTAATATTGATTATAAATATATTGATAAATTAGAATATTTAAAAATAATTTAGAGAAAAAATTATCTTTTATGTTTATTTTAATTGATTGAATATATTTATATAAAAATTATTTTTAAATACTTAAACATAATAATAATTATTATTATAAAATGTAAATATAAATATGACTTTTCAATCGTTGACCCATCTCCATAAGAAAAAACCCTATAGTCCTATAATTTGGTATGATATAGATAGATTAAAAAGAAAGATATATAGTTACTTTTAAGAAAATGTTGCCACAAGATTATTTTGAGAGCAAACGTGTAACGCTATTGATTAATTCGTTTCAAGATCACGCAAACTTTTAACTGCACTTCGCAAAAAATGTAAAGACCCAATGAGACTCTTTTAGTCAAAATGCTATTTAAATATAGAAACATAACTAATAGTTTTGGTCACTTATATAAAAAAAGAAATAACAACTTACGAAAGTTAACAAACATTCTATAAATACACGATGGCACATATATAATGTATTAATGTTTATAATTTTGTACCTAATTTGTTACCCATCACATTTAAATTCTGTTTACTTCAAAACTTCTGTGTTTTTACATTTGTGCCTAATCTACTTGCAATTATATAAATATTAAATAAATTATTATTTTTATTTTTTAATAACATATTTTATTTTTATTTTTAATTTAAAAAATTAGATCATTAATCTTTTATTTTATCATTTATATTTAACATCAATTTTTAAAATTAATTTTTTATAAACAGGGTTGATTTTTAACGTTAACGATAATAAAATGAATAAAAAAAATAAATTTTCATTTGAAATAATTATTAAATAAAATAATGTTAAAAATAGGATAATTTTTTATATATATTTAATTTTATATTTTTTTAAAAAAATAAAATTCTTCATTATCGAGTACCTGAGTGAAAAAATGATGCGTGTGATTATTTTAGAATGGATTATTATTTATTATTTCTATTAAAAATAATAATTATTGAATTATTTTTTAAACTATTAAACTTAATTTAATAATTATCATCTCTGAAAATTGACAATTAGAATAATTTTTAAATATCATTAAAAAAAAAGAACATGAAGGGCCCCACTGAACGGTAACACTGAGATGCGGGGTAGGGGATATAAACCGTGCCGCGATCGTCGCCCAAAGTATATGAACAAATGGTAGCTTCTTATTGGATACTCCAAAACGCTATTTTCCAAATGCTCAGAATTTTATTGAGTTGTTAAATCAGCCTACATGACGTGTCTCCCTCTTATTATTCCCACTCGTTTCAAAATTATTTTTTATTTATATTAATTTTAACAAATCAAAATAGATATTGGATCTTCTTAACCTCACCTAGTGTTTTGTATTCTTTTTTATCTGTTTACTTTATTACTACAAAAATATATAGTAACATAAAAAAAATATCAAAAGTTAAAATAAATTTTATTTAATAAAATTAAATTATTAATATAAATTTTAAAATTTATATTAATAAAATATATTATCATATTGTTTAATATATTAACAACGTATACTGATATTTCATATTAACAAAATTATTTTGTAGTATAAATTTTTTAATATTAATATAAACTTACAATATTTATATTAATAATTTTATTTTATAATAAATATATATATTAATAAAAGACAGTAAACTACTGAGTACTAAGAAATAATTATTTTTATTGTATTATACTTGTTAATCTTATGCATAAATAATAAACCTTTTACTTGTCAACAAGAGACTCTTTACTTACTATATGATATTTGCTACTATATTTGATTTGAATTACATATATTTTTAATAAAAATAATTTTATTTAAATTGAAAATTATTTATAGCAGTAAAATTATATTTTCAACAAATTTACATATAATATAAATAAAATTTTATATAAAAATTAAGTTATGTCACTAAAATTAACTATCTTTAATATATAATATTATATTTAAAATATATTGTTGTTTTAAAAAATATATTAAATTTTTACTTAGTCCTATTTAATCATCATGTCTTACTCAAATTAAATTTAAGTTTGAATAAATAATTCTATCTAATTTTGTAGTCAAATAAAAATAAGTTGAATTCTTCTCAACCCATCTTATATAAATACCACATGTATATATTGTTACGTACAAAGAAACAGACATTATCGTTTCTTTTGGATGAAATTAATAATAGATTTTATAAACCGTTATGGTAGTTATTGTAAAATAAATTGTGTGTATTTATTTGATAAAATAATGCTACGATGAAAAATGGTTTTCTCCCTTCTTGAAAAGGAATTTGTTAATGAGTCTTTTAAGACATATTTGCTAATTTGAATAAACATTTGTAGTGAGCGCTAATTTTGTTATTAATAAATTAAAAATAATAGATAATATATATATATATATATATATATATATATAAATCTAAGCAATAAAAAAATATATTTTTAAAATAATATTTATAAAATACTCAATTTTCATGATAATTGATTGTAAATATATTATTCATTAAAAAATTGAATTATAAAACATATTTTGTAACTTTTTTAAAGAATTCCATTGTAATCAGTTTAACAATTTAAATTTAACTTTTTAAAAATTATTATCAATAAATTTAAATTTAATTTATATTTTATTACTTTATAATATATATATATAATTATATGAAATGTTTAGATTTAAATAAAATACATTTATATTATGATGTAATCAGTTTGTTTAACAATTTTTTTTTTCGTTCAAATTAAATTCCTATATTATTACATATATGAATTTTGAAAAATTATACATGATCTAATTTAAATGATAACAATGATAATAATTATTAATTTTTTAATAAGAGTTTGATTTTAATATGTTGTTAGTGTACATATTTTATATAATCAATTAATTAAAATTATGATTTTTAAACTGATTATGATAAAAATTAATAATTAATAATTAGATTATATCATAATTTTTATATTTTTATTAATTTTTTGATAAATACCTGTAATGCTAAATCATCTTTATAATTTTGAAGGGTTAAAGAAGAAGAAAATCAGCTTAGCATTAATGATGAGATTCTAAGTTCAAAAGCATCATTAATTTCATAGTTACATAAAAAAAAGAAGAAAATATAGAAAGAAGAAAAGGGAAAGAAAGAAAATTAAAATAAAAGTCTACGACGTTGTTTCCTTGCGGTCTCTGAATACCCAGTAACGCTTTGACAACATGGGCGCAGAGAAGGCTCAACTATTAGAACCCCTTCTTCTCTCTCTCTCTCTCTCTCTCTCTCTCTCTCTCTCTCTCTCTCTCTCAATTTCAATACCTCCCCAAAATTCTACTGCACCTGTTCCCACCTTCCCTTATTGTACTATTTTTCTCCTTCTGTTTTCAACCCATACTGTGTTCAGCACATAATCCGGTACTTTCTTTTATTTTTCAGATTTCCCATTTTTCTTTATGTCATGAAACGGTTAAAGTTATACTCTTTTTTACCTTCTATGCTCTTATGCTCTTGTGGGCAACTGCATAAGGTGCTTTTTATTTTTATTTTCTGTATTTAATTAAATTTAATTGCTCTGACGGTTTTGTTACTTAATGCTTTGTGTCTCTGGCCATTAAAGGCTTTCAATCATTTGTTTGAATTTCTGGGGTTTCAGTTTCTCGGTTGGTCCTTGATCTTCTTCTTCTTGGTTGGTTTTTGGTTGATTACTAGTTGGTGATGCTGCAAAAACAAAAATAAAGGAGGCTTTGGTCTGTTGTTGAATTTGAATTATTGGTCAATATTGAAGTTTTTTCTGGGGAGGGATGATGAGGCCTTTTTTTTTCGCTTTCGTGTTTTATGTTGGATCTTTATATTGAAATTTTGACGCTGTTTTCTCATAGGTTGTTCTGGATTTCTAGTGTTTTCTGGGTTTTTTTTCCCTTGTGCTTTCTTGCTGACACAGTTTAAGTGATAATTCATGTGCATGTTGTTTACAATGTTGTAGTTGTGAAGTATGTTGTGAGAAATCTTTAGTCTTTTCTGTTTGCTTTGCATATTACATGATTTTCATCTGGGGTTCTCTGAATCTTCCATTTCTGGATTTGTTATCTTCCTCATCAGTTTGGTACTTTTCAATTTATTGGTGAATTGGCGGGATTATGCTTTGTTTGCTTTTATCTTGTGTTGTTTAGTATCTGAACTTTTTGAATCCATTTTTTCCCTTTTCATTGTGTCCTTCATGTTCTTCTTTTTAACCTTTCACCAATAAAACTTTTGCAAACTAAACTTTTTGGTTTTACCTTCTACGGGGCTTATCCACTTGTTTTTTTTTTTTGTTCTGCTGGTTTTTTCATTTTGAGCTTCTTCAGGGATTGTTTTCCTTCCAGAGAAAAAATAAACTTACATGGTCTACTTTTCACTGCAGCATATCACTCAAGATCCATCTTGGAGTGGAGCTTGATATGATCATTGATATTGGGGAATAAAACCTTATTAATTTTGCAAATGCTAAATTTTGCCAGGACCAGAAGTCAGTCACGGGGAACTAGATCTATGTCATTGGGGGGTAAGATAATTATACCGTTATAGTTATATTGATATTGATATTGATGTTTTAAGATATATTTCTCCTTATTTTTTCTGTCTTTTAGGCATGGATTATGTGGATCCAAAACGGAAGGGCAATTTTGTGGGAAAAGTGTTTCTTGCTGCTGCATTAACGGCATTATGCATTATCTTGATCAAGAGATCTCCATCTTTGAATTCTCCTAATCCGGTAGCCCTATATTCCATGACCCTATCAAATACTCAAACTATTATCATGGTCAACCATGTATATATGTATATGTTAGGCTTGTTTGAATATTTATATATTGTCTATTATATATGGTATTTTAATATATTTGTTGATAAATATCAGAATGATACTTAAGGGAGGTAGCCATAATCCTGTTAGACATGTAAATTCAATTTTTATTAGGGATTTTTTTTAGGCGGTTGATAATGAGAGAAATGATTTGTTAGATTCTTTTTGATTGTTCAGAATGATAGAAGAGACTTATATTACACCATTATTGAGTCACTTGATAATTGTGCCTTTTGTGTTAACAAAATTTAATTCAAACGCAATGTGACGACTCTATGGAATGTTTGGGGGACCAATTTCTGGGGAACAAGAAATGGAAATCTTAGTAATCTGTTCTTCCAGTTGAGTTCAACTCATCCAATGTTTCCAAGTGTGTATCTTTCTACTTGCATATGATTAATATGTAAATGTTTGAAGATAAAGCTTTATGGATGATTATAATTTCCAATAATTGTTGTTTGATAGATTTATATGTTAAGTTGGCTTTTATGGCTTTCAACTGACATATAACTTCTGTATAGTTTCTTTGATTTTATGATTATTCTATTGCTGAAAGATATCTTGAAGTGGTATTTGAATCATTGGTAGAGATGATGTGTTATTTTAATGTATATCACGTTAAAGATAATGAAACTTATGTTTAGTTTGGCATTCATCAATGTTGTCAGATGGATATAAGAAAAAAAGTAGAGGGAAAAAATGAGGATTTACAAGGGAAATTTGTTGAAGATTTGTTATTTTCATTTTATGTTTTTTAATTTTTGTTGTTATTGTTTGTATATGCAAATCCACATCTGTTCTACCCTTTTGTTCAATTTATTGAGTCTGTTTATTTTTTTGGGCTTTTTTCAGTTTTCTGTCCGTGAACCAGGTGTCACTCATGTTTTAGTGACAGGAGGTGCAGGCTATATTGGCTCACATGCTACCCTTCGACTTCTAAAGGAATCTTATCGTGTGACCATAGTGGTATGTCTCTTCAATAATATTGAAAACTGCTCTGATAAAGTTGAATGCACTTGCCAGTCTATGTGCTAAACAATTTTTCTTCCTTGCAGGATAATCTGTCACGAGGAAATTTGGGTGCCATCAGGGTTCTTCAAGACTTATTTCCAGAACCTGGAAGGCTTCAATTTATATATGCTGACTTGGGAGATGCGAAATCTGTATCCTTATAATCTTCCCTGTTACAAAAAATAATTTGGTGTTGAATTTTAACTTTAGCTGAAGCATAATGTGAGAGAATGCTCTAGTAAAATTGTCTCCTTGACTGGTTATTAGGTTAATAAAATATTTTCAGAGAATAAATTTGATGCTGTGATGCACTTTGCTGCGGTTGCATACGTAGGTGAAAGCACACTTGACCCTCTTAAGTAAGTACTTATTCCTTTTATTTGGGGAAATTAATTCCAGTCATAAAAGTTGTGGGACAAAGCATTTATGTGGGGTTTCTAATTTTCTCCATCTACCCATGTAGCTTGAACAGATTGGCTTTTTAGATACAAATTGAAATTCTCAAATTTATATTGACTCTGTTGCAAGGTTATATATGGCTGGAGCATTTGCATTTTTCTGATAACATATTGGGTAATGGTATTATTTTCTATTGAATTTTTTAAACTATGAGATCATGGATAAGAACTACAAAGATGAGCACAACATAGTAGTTAACATAGTGTGTGAAATGACTACCAAACTAATGACAGAAAAGTTGGACCTCTTCTAGTAAGAGCCTCTTAAAAATTTATCTTATGAAGAGTATCAGAAGGTTCTTGGAAAAAATTGTAACACTGTTTCAACCAAGTTCAGGTGTTTAACTATAATATAAGAGTGTGTGCATAATAGCTACTTGAAGAGAATGCATTCTGGTGTTGATATTAGTTATAACTAGACATGATTTTGTTGAGAGTTGGATGAAATTGTTATGAGAATGGTAAGTGATGTTTGGATTGCTGTTGTCATCCATTTGTAATTGTGTATTTTCCTTTAATAACCCTCTGAATTGAGGTTGATGACTTGTGTACTCAATTAGCTTCATGGTCGTTTACAATATCAACAGATATGTTGGCCATGAAAATTAAAAAATTAACGCAGTGAATGACTGGGAAGTGAAGGTTTAGCTCTACCAGATCAAATATCTAAGGCCTTTTAGTAGATTACTTATTCTTTCTCGAAAATTGTTTATACCAATGCATGTTGATGTTGAAAACCAACCAGTCTTTGATAGAATGTATTGCTTTTAACTTAGTAAACTTACTGAATTTAGTCCTTGGCCCCAAAAGAAATTCCTGGCACTTGGGATGAAGTACAAATCTATCTGGGAATTATTTTTTTACTGGGTTATTTTTCATGAGATTTAGATGAGATGGTTCAGTTAAAATTCATCTGAGTTCTACTTTATGTATTTTTTTAACCTGCCTTTTTTTAATCAGGTATTATCACAATATTACGTCAAATACTTTGTTGGTATTGGAGTCTATGGCTAAATATGGTGTGAAGACATTTATATATTCTAGTACATGTGCAACATATGGGGAACCTGAAAAGATGCCCATTACAGAAGAAACAGAACAGGTGGGAAATCTTAGTGTGATTGAATTATGGAGTTTGGTTGACATCTCTTCGTTTTCCTTTTCATTTTGCAATGGTTTTAATGCACATTGGAATACAGTGTTACAATTAATGTTGTGCAACTGCAGAAACCTATTAATCCATACGGAAAAGCCAAGAAGATGGCAGAAGATATCATCCTTGATTTTTCTAAAAATTCTAAGATGGCAGTAATGATTCTGAGGTTTGTATTTTACATTTACATTTCTGATTTCCCCTTTGTTTCTTAAATTATTATTGATTCTTAAGAGGTGTGCAAGGATTTTATTCAAAAGCAATTTGTGATTTTTCTTTTCATTTTTGTTTGTGCCTTTGATGAATAGATATGCTTTGGATCTTATTGATGCAGATATCTCATTGTCTCCTATTTTATTTTACATTCCATTTTCTTTCCCTAGTCTCTTTGGTGTCTGTCTCTGTTTTTCCCCTCTTTATTCCCCGGACATGCGTCTTCATACAACAAATATTTATGGTCATTTTGCATATATACTAAAAGGAAAAGAAATATCAGTACTTTTATACTTTTT
Organism: Canavalia gladiata; assembly: GCA_037954105.1. Classification (NCBI taxonomy): domain Eukaryota; kingdom Viridiplantae; phylum Streptophyta; class Magnoliopsida; order Fabales; family Fabaceae; genus Canavalia; species Canavalia gladiata. Next base: position 36,353,994 of record CM075662.1, on the reverse strand, counting down.
AGCATAACAAAAAACTGAACAGTTAATGTTGTTTCGATTGTTGGTATACTGTTTTTGGTCTCTGACAGTGGATGGAAGATAGCATAGCCAATCAACGGACATTGATTTAAATTTAAGTATTCACAATTAGCAAAGTTTGTAATTATTATTTAATAACTTCTCTTTGGGAAACATGTAGATACTTCAATGTGATTGGATCAGACCCTGAGGGGAGATTAGGTGAGGCTCCAAGACCCGAACTTCGAGAGCATGGTCGAATTTCAGGTGCCTGCTTTGATGCTGCTCGTGGTATTACATCTGGCCTAAAGGTATGTTCATCTTATCCTTTATACTTTTGGCTGATATGGAATTATTTACAAAGTCACACTCTACAAAGTCCATCCTGTTAGGAAGATTAGTCAAGGAAATAGCATTTGAGGCATTGCCAAAAGAACATATATAGTGGCAGCCAGATCAAATGGCTATATTTTCCCAAGTTACCTACCAAACTCATGATGATATTGCTAGTTAAATGCATAGAATCTAGAATTAGTGTAAACTAGCCAAGTGATTTTGTTTGTAAACTAATATGGTCTAGTGTGAAATGAACACATGTTCATTTCATTGTATTTGTTTCCACCTTGCAGGTTAGAGGAACTGACTACAAGACACCTGATGGAACATGCATACGAGACTACATTGATGTAACTGATTTGGTGGATGCGCATGTGAAAGCTCTTGAAAAGGCACAACCTGGTAAAGTAGGGATCTACAATGTTGGCACTGGAAAGGGTAGGTTTTCATACACTTAGAATATGAAGAACAGTGCTTCAATGTTTCTTTGTAGTATCAAAAAATTGTCATGGTTGTTACAGGTAGATCAGTGAAAGAGTTTGTGGATGCTTGTAAAAAGGCTACAGGAGTGAACGTCAAAGTAGACTTCCTTCCTCGTCGGCCCGGTGATTACGCCGAGGTTTTTAGTGATCCTTCCAAGATCAACCGTGAACTGAATTGGACTGCACAATACACTGACCTTGAGAAGAGTATACAGATTGCATGGAAATGGCAAAATTCTCATCGTAATGGTTATGGAATTTCATCTGAAATATGAAGTTTCTAGAGCTTTAGCAAAGCAGTTCCCCTTCTGCTATCATATATGGTCTGAGGAATTTTTTGTTCTTAGGGAGTTAGTAGTTCATTCGTTATATGTAATTCAACATACAATGATTCAATAATATAATGACCAGGTTCTGGTATAGCTTTCTTATCTTTTGGTTCTAGCCAATGCAGAACTTGAATAGAGAAGGGTGCTACCAAATAAAATGCAATCATGTATACAGGTAGGGAAATGCCTAATGATATTCAACTTTTTGATCATTAATTTGCTTTTACATCAGCCTTTCAAAAAATAAAAAAAAATTGGAACAGATTAATACACGTAAAATAAATTTCAATTCAATCCTCTACAAGATTAGGGTGTCATTATTATAGTAGTTTTTTTTGAAAAAAAAAAAACAGAAATGGGTACTATGTTAGTTCTTTGAGGACATTTTTTATTAATATAGAAAGGTAAAAACCCAAAAAATAAAAATAAAAATTAAGGCCCTGTTTAGAATGATTGTATTTTAAGGTTTATAATTTTGGTTTCAAAATTTGTAGTTCTAATTTTTTTAATTTTAGTATTAAAATTTAAATTTAAATTACACAAGGTGTATTCAACTTTTTAATTTAAACTTGTTTGATAATAGGATGAGAGGTAAGGGAAGAAATTATAAAGATAGCATTAGTGTGTTTGTAATAATAAAAGACTTAATAGTTATAATTGGAATAATAAAAGAAATGATAATAACACTGAAGTGATAATTATATTAATAATAACAAAAATTATGATAATAATTATAATTATTATAATTATGATAATTGTGATAATGATAATTAAAATAATAATAGTATTGATAACAGAATAATTATGATAAAAATATTAATAATAAATAATATTAATGATTGATGTCATGATTTTAGTTATATATCTTTTATAAAAAGTACGAAAGTAGAATAATTTATTTTACAGCTAAAATTCAACTTGGTTGATTTTAAAAATTGCTGTAAAAGTATATTAACTTAAGTTAAATATTAATTTGATTATATTTTAGTGAAACATTTTATTTTAAAATAAAAAAAAATGAAAATTCATAGCCCCGGTATTAACAGTATGCACGTGAAAGGCTGAAACCTGAAATGAAAATTATTTTGTAGCTGTGTCTCCTTTTGTTGGAACAACTCGAGCCCACGAATTAATTTCACTGACAATATTTGGTTGTTTCATTTTATTTCTTTTGGTCAAAAAAGAATCCTCTTTGCATGAATTAGGTTGGACAGAGGTTCCATCAAATTTTTGACGTGTCCAATATCATTTTAGAATTTTGTTTTTCTATACGTCATTTAATGCACTTTTCAAAACAATCTTCTTCTATCTGTCTTTTTTTATGAAGTTTAGAAAATTTAGTAAATTTTATTTTTATACTTATTTAGTTTTTTAAAAAATAATTATTTTTTTATATATATCCACTATAATAAATAAAATAAAATAAAAATAAAGTTCATATATAAAAATAAATTAAAAAAGTAAATAATTATTTTAAAAAATTAACCACATTAAATATATTACTTAATATTTATACGTCTTTTTTTAAGTAAAAAATATATTTAAAATTTTAGAAGAATAGTTATAAATATAATTTTGATAAAAAATTAACTTTTAACAAGAGTAATATTATTTATACATAATACTTTTACAATAAATCTTATACATGAAAAAAAAATATATGTAATGAGATGGAAATATAATATAAAAAGAGAAATATGTATTAATATAAAAAAAATGACCAAATAATAATAACAAACGAGTCCCCCGTGTCAAATACCAGCTTTTTGCATTCCAGTCCCTAACTCATGTCCAACATTTGAGTTAGTTCCGGTTAGATATGGTTGTTTCCAGTTTAATTTGAATTAATTTTTGGATAAAAATTTATTTGATTTGATCATAAAAATATATTGATTTTTAATTTTAATTAATTTAAATAAATTTTCAAGTTCAATCTAACCCAATTTAATAAACATATTCGAATTAGATTGAATGACTCAGTTTTGATATTTTATTTATTCTTTAGTTGGAAACAGTAAATAATTTTCTTCATATTCTTTATAATTAAATCTTATTTTTTATATAAAAATAAAATTTATTAAAAAATGAGATTTAAGAACTATTTTAAATTAATTTAAACCTATTTATCTTATAAATATATTAAATAATAGGATGTATCTTTAAAATATAATAGGTATATTTGAGAGAAAAATAATAAAAAATAATTAAATACTATAGTTTCATAAATATATAATTATATAAGTAAAAATGAGAAATTAATTTTATAAAAAAAATTATATGTACAAAATGAAATTCTTATAAAATTAACTTCAGTTTATATTGGATTAATTGAATCGATTTTTGAGAGTGGATCGAAATTGCGATACAATCTAATACAACTATTTTGATTTTTGATTTTTTTTTTCAATTTACAATGAATAGGATCAATTTATGAATTTCCTGGCACTTTAAACCATAACATATAAAATTATAAGAATAATTTTGAATTCTCATATTTTATATTCTTACAAATTCTCCTAATTATTAAAAATAGAAATTATTAAATTATTTTTTAAGCTCTCACAACAATAAATATATGCACCTTTTTATTTATTACTTTATAGAATAATAGAAGGATTTGAAGGATTAATATGAGGATGGATCAAAGTTCAAAATTATAATTATTAATTGATAAATGTTAACCATTATCTTAAATTACATTGTTTAAAGAATTCAAATTGATTTTTTAAAAAAAAACTATAAATGCATATTTTCTTGTAATTTTCAATGTATTTCAACACAATTTCCAACAAAAAAATTGGCTTAGTTGAAATTTTATTTTGAGTTATAGGTAATATTTATCTTTCAATTTTTATTATAATTTTGGTTTTTTTATTTTTAAAATTTAACAAATATGATCCTCTATTCATTTTTTTTCAAATTAAAGTTTTTAAATTATTATTTTTATAACTCATGAAAGAATTTATTATGATACTGGAATATTAAAATGATTTTAAAAGTTAACCTAATAAATTATTAAAAAATTTGATAAAAGTGAATAATAGATTTTGAACCATAAATAATTTAATAAATTTAACTTATAAAAATTTTGGATAAAAATGTAAATTATAGAATTTTACCTGCAAAAATCAATGGAAAATAAATTTACTAAATTTTAAATATTTAAATAAATTATTTTAAATAAATTTTAGGATTAAATTAAATGGTTTTTTATCCTTTGGAATTATTTTAAAAAATAATTATCAGAATAAAAATTTTAAAAAATATTTTTTTATTTGGAGTTGAAATAGTTTTGTTATGCACAACGAAAACATGATATGTATGTCGTAGGTTGAAAATACGACATAAATATATGTCGCATGATGAAGGGGTGATACACATTTACTTATGAAAGTACGATATAATTGTATATTGCATTTTGAAAGTGAGACACATTTTGTCTTATTTTTATTAATTTTTTTAAAATTTTTTAGTTTTATTTTTTTTTAAATTATATTTTGAGTGAATTTTTGTATTTGAAGGTTTATTTTTGGAAAATAAATTTATGTTCCTAAAATAAATAAAATTTATTGTTTCTAAAATAATTTTAGTTTAAATTTTGATATGATTTATATGTAACTTATGCGCTTAATAAGTGAACTATGTAAGAAAAATATAATTTTACTTATTTTATTTACCTTTATAATAGATAATAATAATTTTACTCATTTTATCTTTATAATAAATAACAAAAAAATTTATTCATTTTATTTTATCTTTAAAATAAATAATAACAATAATTTTATTCATTTTAGGAATACAATTATTTTTTAAAAATAAATGTTTAAATAAAAAAATCAATCAAAAATATAATTTTTTTAAAAAAATTAAATAATTTTTTTCAAAAAAATTAATAAAAAATGAAGTAAGATGTGTCGCACTTCTAAAATGCGACACACATTTATATCATATTTTCATGACACGACAAACAAATGACATAAATGCGTGTCGCCCTTTAATCATGTTACACTTTCACATCGCCTTTTTAATTTACGAACACCCAGTGTCGTTTTAAATTATGTGTAACACAAAGTATTTCAACTCCGTTGAAAAATTATTTTTTAAACATCTTTGTTCTAATGATTATTGTTTAAAATAATTTTAAAGAGGTTAAAAAACCAAATTAAATAGATAAGATACAATTAAATCAAATAATGTTAGAATCTATTGGAAATAATTTTTAATTAAAGATTTTTAAAAAGCTAAATCTAGTTTTAATTTTAAACTTTGAATTTAATTTTAAATTTTAAAAAGTTATTAAAAAATAGTCAACTTTATTTTTTTACCTTCTTATTATGAATTTATTAAAAATAAATAAAAATAAAACTGCTTCAAAATAATAAAAAATTTAAAAATAAATATTATCATTATTATTATTGTGACGGTGATAATTATGATAATATTCATAATAATAATAATAACAATGGTAGAATGAAAGTGATGATAATAAAAAATGGTAATGAAAATGTGATAATGATATTTATGACAACAAGTCATGAAAGAAAATTTAATTTAAAAATTAAAAATTAAAAAATATACACTGGATCTTAATTTTTAATTTTTTAACCAATATAAACGCAAATTAACAATTCTCTTACTATTAAACATTAAAAAAAAATTTGCATCAGAATTATGTATATACATGTAAACATCCAGATGGTATTTTACAGATTAATGTTTAAGCTAAAAGTTAAAATATAAAAAATAAAAATAATAAATAATAAATAAAGAAGAAAAAAGAAAAAGAAAAATTTTCAGTTATTCGAGATGGTATTTCACAAAACAGATAAGGTAGTTAAAGTTAGTTAAAATTAGTTAAGAAAAAAAAAATAAAAAGGAAAAAGGATTCGGGGCCAGCCAAATTTAAAAAGCAAAAAAGAAGAATGGGACGGAGCTTCTTCATTTTGGTTTGAAAAAGGGGTTGATCAGTTTTGGAAATTTCTCTGTGATTCCCTAAGCTTCTGAAAGTTTCTCTCGGTTCTACACTTTGCTTTCTCTATTGGTATTCTCAGAAGGAAGCATGCTCAGGACTTCCATGGTAGAACAGGTTCAGTGAAGGAGAGTTGCTTCGTCCAGGTTAGAATTCTTACATATCCTTTTTTCTTGATTTGCTAAGTATCGGTTTATCGTAAGATTATCTCACTTTGCTTCTGAAAATCTAAAATCTAACTTCAATTGTAAAATGAAAGCAAAACCATTATTGATTCTATTAGAAAGTTAGATTCAAGACGAAGAAAGATTACAAAAAGGCACCAAAGATTGATATTCACTGCTTTGTAATTCCTGGTTTAGCTATATATTAATGCATTTCCAGTAGTATTGCTTATTGTTCATTACATCCATGCTTGCACCTCTGCACTTGCAGAATTTGAGATTCCAGTAGATGATGAGTCATTCAGATGAATTTAGATTCAGTTTTGTTATTATCCTATGAGTTGAGCTTAAGAAATAATGTGGAACATTTCCTATTTTTCTGCATGAATTCTTGTTAAAATTAATTTATCTACGAGTCCTTGGATCGATCATTGAGATGCTAATGTGAGTAGTTTAGTACCACGAGCCTCTGGCTAGGCTCAAATTTAATAGTGGTTTCACAGTTTGAATTCCTGCAATTTCTGTTACTGCCATACATGGATCAAATCAAATTCTCCAAGGATATTGTTGTTCTACTCAGTGATTTAGTTGTGGAGTTGAGTAAGTTGGCTGGTTATAAAGGAAGTAACTCATGGCATCAATCTGTGTACATTACCTGATGTGCTTAACTTTTAGGTAGCACTTAAGAAGGAAATTACTTCTGCGTCTTCATTTCTTGTTGAGGTAGTTGAGATTGTCCTTAGGATTTATGTCAGTACATTTGCCCAAGCAGCAGCTAAAGAATTTAGCTAATGGGATTGTCCTCACTGTTGTCAGTGCTATCGTTCTTGATCCTCCCCTCATCAGTTTGTGTCCTCGTTGGTACAACCTTTCTTCGCACCTTTAAAGTCATCCAAGAAAATGTCCTTAAGAGGTCACCTTACCCTCACACAGCACCACTGGTTTGTCTTAACTACTTCGGTTGTAGGGGTTGACTAAAAGACGGGGCTAGAACACACATGGAAGACATTGGTTGCTAAGGTTGTGGCAAGCTCAACATCAACAACTGTTCAAAGTTACTGAGTTCTCTTTATTGCTTTCTGACAATAATAAGCACTCATACATGAGTATAGATTTTTACCCTACTAGAATTGCTTTTCAAGCATAATTTGTCTTATTCTTCTCAATTGACCTTCAGTAAAGATGGTATGGAAGCCATGGTGCTTGCAAGAGAAAGTTATTATAAAAGATGAATGAAAAATTAAAAGCCTTTTGAGCGACTTAGAAGTTCAATATTAGCAGGTGGCAACACTTTCTTTTGATAATGGTGGAGGTACTTCATACGAACTAGGCCAAATCATGTCAGAGGATGAATCCATGGGTTGTCCAATGGTAGATAAAAGGAATATAAATATGGGCAATGGTGGCTAGGTTCTGATGTCTCAGGTTCCATAGATGAGCTCTCTTTGTTGTACGACGCATGTGGTTTATTTGGAAGCTCATCGTTACACAACTCTGAGGGGCAATTGGATGTAAGGAGCTTAGTGGCTGGTCTTGACCAATAGTTGGGCAACAAAATCATTTACCTACTTTAAGCTCCTACAAGAATATTGTCTTAAATGATTCAATACACAACTCCTATAGTTAAGGCAGCGATTCACATGCAATCCGTGATAAAAGGGATGTTATTAAGCATTTGGTGAAGTACCGCCACCAAGTCACATGTCTAATCTTCTAAATCTTAGGATTTCAAACTGGTCTAAGTTCAGTACTAAATATGGAAAGTTTGATTGACAGTTGGCCAGGTAACAGAGTTAAATACCATAGTTTATTTAATCATCATTAATGCAATCCTCTAGATTGTATTTAAGTTTAATTACTGTGAATATTAAGACCACGTTGGAAGCCCAGCTTAGTGGTTCGCTTGTAGCCCCGAAAAGCTAGGCCCCTGGTTTGATCCTTACATGCGGCCATTTATTTTAAATGCTCTCACAAGCCAGTTTATGCACACTGGGCCAAGCCGCATGACATAATAGGCCTCACATGCCGCACATTGTAATGGGCTGAAGTTTCAATATGAGCCATGCCATATATCAATTGGGCTAAGCTCTTTGGGCAGCCATAATCTTTCAATTGGGCTGCTATTGCCTTTCAATTGGGTCGTGGCTTAACTTATGCCACGCTGATTGTCTCCTTAATTTGGGTCATGCTAACAGCAACCTTTTAATTGGGTCATTCTAAAATCAAACCAAAATTTTTAAATAAAAAATATTAATAATTTAAATCAAAATCAAGTTATTTTTTTTAAATTGGGTCAAACCTAATTTTTTTTATTTGAAATTAAGTCTTTTTTTAATTTGGGCCAAGTCCAATTCCCCTTTTTAATTTGAAATCAAGTTTTTTTTTAATTGGATGAAGCCCAATTTTTTCTTTTTTCTTTTTAATTTGAAATCAAGTCTCTTTTTTTTGGTCAAGCCCAATTCTATTTTTCAATTTGAATCAAGTCCAATTCTTTTTTTATATAAGTCAAGTTTTTTTTATGTTATTTTGAGTCAAACCCAATTTCCTTTTTTAATTTGAGATCAAGTTTTGTTTTTAATTTGGATCAAGTCCAATTTTTTATAATTTGGGTTAAGCCCAATTCTTTTTTAATTTACAATCAAACCCATTTTTTAATTTGGACCAAGCTCAATTCCTCTTTTTAATTTGAAATTAAGCATTTTTTTGGATCAAGCCCAATTCTTTCTTTTATTATTTTAAAATTAAGATAATTTGTTACATTTGATTTGGGTCAAACCCATTGTCCTCAATTTTTTATTATTTCTAATTTGGGTCAACTCCAATAGCTTCTATAACTCAAAATTAGTCATTTCTTGAGGGAAGTTTGATTTAAAAGTTGATTTACAAAATGATTTAAAAAAAAAGAAAAAAATATATGTTTTCAAAATATCTTTTTTTAAATTTTCTGAAATTAACGAATTCTAATATGGGCAAGTATTGTTTTCTATTGTTCCGTATTTTAATTCGTGCAGGTTTAAATACGGCTTACGACAGTTTGAATTTTGCAACCACGCGACTTTAGAAAATCATTATTTCTACTAATTACGCTTAAAAATGTCTGTTTTTTTGAATTTTCTGAAATTCGGGCAACGGATTTTAATATGGCAAGTAGCGTTCTTTACTGTTCCGTATTTTAATTCATGCAAATTCAAACATGGCTTAAGACGATTTGAATTTTGTAAGCATGTGATTTTAGAAAATGAATGCTTCTATTAATTCCGCCTAAAAATCTCTGTTGTTTTGAATTTTCTGATATTCGTGCAATGGAGTCTGATACGAGCAAATAACGTTCTCTACTCTTCCGTATTTTAATTCATGCAGATTCAAACGCGGCTTATGATAGTTGAAGTTTCCAAGCACGTTATTTTAAGAAATCATTGTTTTACTAATTCCGCCTAAAAATGTTTGTTTTTTACTTTCTTTCTGAAATTCATGCAACGGATTCTAATACAGGCAAGTAGCATTATCTATTCCATATTTTAATTCGTATAGAGGCAAGTAACATTCTCTATTCCATATTTTAATTCGTACATATTTAAATGCGACTTTTGTTCAAAAATTAATTTTACCTAAAATCACATTTTCTTCAATTTTCAAAAATATCATTATCACACTATTTGTAACCGACTAAATTTAGATTTCTTCCAAATATTTTTTCTTAAAATAAAATTAAATGTTAGCTACACAACTAATTAAATTTTTTTAAAAATTTTTAATGAGTTTATCATTTCATTATAATTACGATTATAATTAATCTTACCGCCTCAGATCTTAAAAACATTAATCAGAACCAAAAAGTAATTTTTCTTTTTAAAAATTATATTGAAATGCAAATGCATTAGTAACACTTCTAATTAAAATTTTATATTTTCGATAAGATACTTGTTAACAACTTCCTCTATATTTAATTATAATCGCTGTCTTCTCAATAAGTCTTTCAAGTATGTTATAATTCCACACCAATGATCAAAATAGGCCAATGCCATGTTGAAGATACCAGCCAATCCGGGCAAATCACAAACGAACAACTACCTAAACTAGCATTGCCATATGGACGATACAATTTCGATAACAACGTCATTTGTCCAAACTCGGCTTGTGGAAACCTGACCACCTACACAGTTGTTTCTCCTTCAAAGCAATCAATTTTATTTTGAACGGAAAATAGGAAATATGAGAATGTAAAGCTTTGGATAAGATAGCACACAGATTTGCCTATCTATCCCCACAGTCGTAATTTTGTTTACTACCTATTGGTATGTCTTGCTTTTTTTGTAAAGTATACGATATAAATGAACTTTGCTTAAAAATTAATATCGGATGTAGCTTTTACAACATCAAGATTCACGTAAACCAAACATTGTCATAAATTTGAATCCTATGACACATTACCCAATTCATTATGTTCTAAGATACGCAACCAATACAATAGCCATGATAAGGTGTAAAAATTGCATGGGAAGCCCTCACACCATTCAACTCTTAAAAGAAATTGAATCATTGACTCATGAAGAAAAAGCCTGTAGCGCTCTATCAAAACCTTCTTCGGCTGCCGATACCCGTTTGACCAGTACATGGTCAGGGTGAGATAGTTTCAGTTGGCTGCAAAGCAATACAAGTCATTCATTTGTAAAAGAATCTTTCTCATTTGAGCAAAAATGATATTGACATCAAGAATACTTAACAAGGTCACCAGAACACAAGGAACCCAAAAAAAAAAATGAAAGTTTAAGTTCTGAAGTATACTGGGACATTCAACCATAAGAAACAGAGGAGCTTTATATTTCCCAAATCACTCAGCGAAATTAGACAGGTGACTGGCAGTCAAACTTAAAAGAATGCATCCGATTGGAAGAATGTGCAGAAGCAAGCTATTTGCAAAGGAAATTAGAAAGTCAACCAAAAATATCTACATGGGACTCCTCTTGGCATAAGGCCTTTACACTAGGGGTGTTCAAAATAGTTTTTTTCCACCATGGTTTGGTTCATTGTTTTGAAGAATATAATTCAACTCTATGAACTGAAGGTATATACATATATTTCTAACATGATAACATTTTCTATATGTTACATATACATGATATTACAGTTTTGGACTTGCCATTTTACCATTTTACTATTGGGAATAGGACTAAAGTACTTAATTCAGTTGTTACTTAATTTACTATTACTATTAGGCAATGCAAGTTTGAGATTAAGTTATCTTCTCTTACTTATATAACAGGTTATTTTTTTACTTTACCAATTACTATCATTATGGAATGGTATGTTTAGAATTAACAAGTTCAGCATTGATACGGTATAAATAAGGTATAACACACCAAAAAACCATGGCAAGGAAACAAGCCAAACTGAACCATGGCATGGTTTGAATTCCAAAACATGTGATCTACGAAATATTGTTCAGATCAATAGTTTGAGCCTCATCCAGAACCAACATGGATCATACTTAAAACCTCCAACTTCAAGGACACAGCTCCACAATAGGGTGCGTAACATACTCTTCTAAACTCAAGAATTGAATGACCTAAACTCACAAATTCTAGCACCATAACGATGACTTTTAACAACTGGGAATGAAGGCATAGACTGCACAGTTTAAAGAAATTGCTCCTTCTATGAAGATCATGGAGCTCCCATTTACCAATTACTATTGTTTAACATTTAGAGCTACATATGGGTTTTAAAAAATGATCTAAAACCACTAGTTAGGAAGACATATTCCATCTACAAATATATTTTACAGCCATGGGTCATAACAAATACATAGAAGAGCTGATTCAGAATTTAATAACACTTCTTCCAGGAACAAAAGATTTAGCCAGCCCATATTCACCGTACATCCATGCTAGGATATTTTCAATTGACATAGAAAAATTTTATATGTGAAGGGGGCACAAAAGCGTTTTGCCGGAACATGTAACTGGTTATTCAGAGAGAAAGAGAACAAACAATAAAGATATCGTAAGAGTTTTACCTGAATGATTTAGAAGATGGTTTGCCAAGGTGAAGACAGCATACAACAAGATTGGCTAGAGTTTCTGGATCCCTGGCATCCTGTATAAGCCACAAAAAGTTTTTCACCACAACCACAATTTCCAAAAAATCAAATTGCCCTATCAAAAGCAACCTCAGCACGGCTTAAATGTTTGAAATCAAGAGCTACCACAAAGAGAATGCAGAAAAATTCAATTCGAGATCGACTTAAAAATTTACAAAAAATATTAAACCAAAGAATAGCGGCAAAAAGGGAGGACAGCTGAGATTATTTTAAAGTCAATCAAATTATTTAAGAATTTCAAATTTTGGATAACTGTAGATACACTTCTTAATGAGAAAACAAAATGTAGCATCAACGATTGCATTGTCAAATCTATGTAATAAAGCTACGAAAAATAAGAATATTAAGTAAATCGTGCCTTGTTTAATGCTTCAACCAAAAGTGTCTCAGCTTCGTCGAAGTTACCCATGTGCATGCAGCAAACAGCCTTCCCATTCAAGAGCAAACTGGTGGACTGATACCTCTCCGACAAATCTTGGAAGATCAGACACGCTTCCTCGATCTTCGACCCGCCCTAATCCACACGATCCACCACCAATCAATCAAACACACAAAAATTATCCAATTTTTAATTAGTAATTTAAATAATTGTTAATACCACAGCCAAATCCAGCCATGCATTGGCGAGTTGAGTGAGGGTGTGATCCTCATCAATCTGCTGCATGATCCTGAGCTGCCTCTCTGCGTAATCAGACCTATGCATCTTAATGAAGATCTGCACATTCAGCGCGTGCCTGAAAACGAACACATGCACGCGAACACATATAAATACTCTCTATTTCAATCTCAATCTATCTATCTATAGAAACGAAATGATAAAAAAAATAGGAATTATTATTTATCTGCTCACAGTTCCATGGTGCCTCCAGCATTAGTGTGTTTGAGGGCTTCGTTGAAGTCGTTTTCGTGGAAGAAAATGAGACCGGCGATCAACCTGAGGGTGGTGTTGTTACAGATGGCGGGATCGGCGAGCCATTCCTTGAGGCTGGAGATTGCGGATTCCTGCGAGATTGAGATTGAGATTGAGATGAGATGATGAGAAATTGATGATACGAGAAATTGAGGAGACGAGAGGGACCTTGGTATCGGGGGAGGAGAAATAGAGGGCGAGTAACTTGACGGCTTGGAGAGGAGTGGGAGCGGAATCTTGGATCTCGGAGATGACGAACTGCAATTGGCCGAGGGCGATGTAACAGCGGTGGACGAGGGAATCCCGCTCGACGGCGTCGTCTTGGGAGAGGTTGTTAACGTCGCTGCTGTTGATGGCGGCTTGGTACGCGCCTAGGTAGAAGTTGTTGCGCAGGTTGAACAAGTGATCTGGTGTAGCCATTGATCCAGATCTATCTCAATTCTCAACTACGATTACACACAGCAACACCAACACAGAGAGAAAGAGAGAGGAAAGAGAGTTTCTACCTCGCACTGCATAGCTTATTGTTTCGTTTCGCTCATAAGACTGTTAACTATTTGGGCTGTTATTGGGCTTGGCTTCGCATTCTCTCGATGTTGGGCTCTTAAAGAAAACTTACGTTTCGCTTACAAGACTGTGGGTATTACTCTGCATTTCCTTTTTGCTTTTTACACCCATCATTGGATCTTTGTTGAGGGTGTATTTTTTTTAATGAGAAGTAAACTTTCCAAAATAAGAATTTGAAAATTATATTTTTAAATTTTAAAAGTTAAAATATATATTTTAAAAATAAAAATTTTAAGTTATATTTTAATTTTTGGATTTTTAATTTTAATATATATATATATATTGGGATTTTATTTTTAAAAATCATATATAAATATGTAATAACAAAATTTTAATATTTTTATTTTTAGATTTTTTTTATATAATATCCTCCTGTTATGTAAGTTGAAAATGTCATCAATGTGGTCATCTATAGGTAGAGGTTAAAAGAGACTGAGCATTCTTACATAAAAAAAAATTACAAAAATTTATTATTTTATATTTATATTTGATTTTAAAAAAAAATTAGAAACCAAAATATGATATAGATTACGAAGATTAAAATATAACTTTCGAAAATAAGAATTGTAAGCTCAAAAATATATTGTTTGTATTTTTATGTTCAGAAGCTTATATTATTTTTGGAAAAATGACCTCTCATTTAAAAAAAAAAAAAAACCTTTTGTTAGTCATGACACACCTCCAATTATGATATAATGGTTATTTCTCGGAAGAGGGGTGAAAAAAAAAAAACAAAAAGTGATACCCTATGACTGTTGACTATTTGGGCTATTATTGGGCTTGGCCTCACACTCTCGATATTGGGCTCTTAAAAAATTTAGTGTTTGGTGGATTGTTTCTAATAGTTGTTTTTTAAAGTATTTTTTGAGTTATAACTTATAAGAGTTATTTTTTAAATTATTTTTTATTTACGTTTTTCATGCGTATTTAAAAAATAATAATTATTACTTACTTCAATCAATTTTAATTTACATTTAATTTTTAAGTTTGATATATACTGAACAATAGGGCTGTTTGAATCTATTTTTAAACCTAAAACAAATTTTACTATGAGGTTTTATAAATTAATAAAATTTATTTTTCATACTTTTTTAGATATATTTATTTATTAAATTATCATAATTAATTTTATTTTCAATTGATAATATTACCAATCTATTACATTTTAGTTTATGCATTATTGAATTTAAGATTTTATTAATTTTAATTTTAAAAAACTTTTTTCTGCTGAAGTTACGGTTACCGAAATTGTTTATATTAATCTAGGGATAATATATGAATTTGAAAAACAATCAAATCTCCTTATATCAAATGGTGTATTATTTTATACTTGCATAATTTTCTTTAAAAAAACTCCCAAGTTAAAAAAAAATATATAATCCATCAATTGATGGAATATTTTAAAATTAGAAGTAGAATATAGTGCCATTATTTACTTTGCATTACTTTAAAAGGTATATTTCTTGAAATTAATGTTTCAGGTAATTTGTCAGTTGCTTAATATTTATAGGAAGAAAAAAATCAGTAAAATAAAGGAACTTATTTTTATTATAGGAGGCTATTTTTAGAAAATATAAAAGTTATTTTTAATGTTATTTATATATTATTTTTTTTATTTTCAAAAGGATATGTAAATTTTTTTAAGCCTAAAAGTTTTACTATGGTATAGCCGGACCTGTGAATCAAAATAATAGATATGGTGATGTCAAATTTAACATTGATATTTTAAACTATTATAAATATAACATGGAGCGACTCCTAGCCCTCCTTACCACTCAAAGCCCTAAATATAATTAAAAATTTGTTATTATATAAATTTTTTATATTTTATTTAAAAAATTATCTATTTAATTTATTTATATTAAAAAATTTATAAATACTAAAAATATGTTTTTATTATATTTACTTTTTCTAAAGACATGTGCTTTTACAACTATTTAACAATAATATTTTCTTTTGCATATTTGTATTTGTATTTATATTTTTTATTTTGATTAAAATATAAAAAATATTACTATTATTTTATTTTAAAATAAATTAATTACTAACAAAGTTTAATTAATAGATAATTGTATTGCTTAAATATATTGACGTTGACAAGATTAAGTTCTAATTATGTATATGAAAAAAAACTTATTTGCAAAGGTAAAATTTTATTCGATAATTTTTAATATTAAACTATCAATTGAAAAAATATCGTTAGTATATAAAATAATAAATCATTTTAAATGTACTCTTAAATTTAATCGCCAAGTTAGTTCCATATTTAGAAAAATTAGCAACAAGTCTTAGTTAATTAAATAGTAGGGATTACTAGGTACTCAATCAACCAGACAAAAAATTGTAATATATTTTAATTAAAAATATCTTTAACATTTATTTTAATAGTAATTTTTTAATTTTTTTATTATATTATATATTTTTTCTTTTATTTTTCTTTCATTTCGATACATCTCATTTAAAATATATGTTCAAGAATTTTCATTTAAAAATTATAATAAAAAATAATAATAATGTTATTTTAAAAAATATATTTATTGGTTTTATCCTGTAATTAATTTTCAAAAAATACTTATTAAAATTTCCAATTAGTAATGCATAGGATAATTCTTATAGATATCAATTTAACTCATTCATCCAACCCAACTCTAATTTATATGGGTTAGGATTAGTAATGCATAGGATAATTCTTATAGATATCAATTTAACTCATTCATCCAACCCAACTCTAATTTATGTGGGTTAGGATTAAAATGATCTACAAGTCACAGTCCTAAAAATTAGGGTTGGTTCATGTGTTTATTTTTTTTTATTTTCAAATATATTTTTTTTAATTTTTTTTATAAATTTTTTTTCTACTTTTTTTTTTCAAAATAAAACAGGAATGAAAAATTAAAACAACTAAAAAAATGAAAAAAAATATATGTTTAGAGATAGATAGATAAATACATTTTAAAAAAAGATAAAAGTATAAAAAAATTGAGAAAAAAATGAAGGAAAAAGAAAAAAAATTTAGAAAGGAAATTTTTTTTAGAAACAAATGAAAAGATATTTAGAGAAAGATAAAAATATTAAAAATAAGTATAAATAAATTAAAGAATATTCTAGTATAATAAAAATATTAAATATAAAATAAAGAAAAAAAGAGAGAGAAATTGTGAGGAAGAAATTTTAGAAAAAAATAGCCAAATATAAAATAACATCGTAAAATTTAATTCACATATATTTTTACTTAATTTGAGAATTACATGGATTAAAGTTTAAAAATCTTATTTTTAAATATGTTACAAAATACACGAGTTAGTCCACATCACTTCACTTAACTTAAGAATTAATTAAGTTAAGGTTTAAAAGTCCTACCTCTAACTTAATTACAAACTAAAACGTTATAAGATAAAATTACATGAGTCAACTTATATTTATTTTACTTAATTTTTAAGGATTATATTAATTAAAGTATATAAAATCTTATTTTTAAACGAGTTACAAAATAAAGGATGATAAAATAGGATTGAAAAAGTTAACTTGACGGTTACGTGAGTTAAGATTAAACATGAAAGTGAACAAAATTATCCAACTTGACTTATTTAGGATATAACTTGACTAGATTTGTTTAATAATAGATAGGCTTAAACTTTTAAAAAGTCTTTTTAAACAAACAAGTTAAAATTAAGCTTATAAAAAAGTTTGTTTAGCCTATTAAAAAATTTATTTATCTTTATATATTATATATTTATATTTATATAATATATATATATATATATATATATTAGACCTATTTAACAATTATTTTATTTTATAGGTTTTAAGTTTGTAATCATTTTAATTAATCATTTATATAAACTTTAAACTTATTTATTAACATTTTTTTGAAATGTAAACTTTAAAATAGGTTTGTAGGTCTTGCAAACTTTAAATTGGCTTGACAAAAAAAAAATTCTTTAATAGAGATCCAGACGTGGGATATTAAAGATCCAGACGTGGGATTTAAAATTTTTAAACAAATCAAACTTAAATGTTCAAAATCTAATTTGATTCGACTGACTTTCATCATTAATTAAAATTTAAAATTTTTACTTTTATATAAGTCATAAAATAAAGTTAAATAAATTGACTTATAGATTAACCCACACTAAATTTTATTAAATTAAAAATTATATAAATTAAAATTTAAAAAAATTCTATTTTCAGGTAAACTATATAATTTAAAACTAAAATTAAAAATAAAAAATCACTAAAGACTAATTTAACATCTTTAATTATATTATAATAATTAATTACGATATAATTAAATATAAGTAGATTGTATGAGTTTAAATAAACTTTGCTAAAATCATCATTTTGAAAAAGATTTTATTTAACCATCACTTTTTAACGTATGGATTAGTTTTACAATGTTAGATTGATTTAAAGATAAATAAAATTTATTTTAATATAATCAATTTATATTATTGAAATAATTAAGATATTTGTGAAAATTAATTTTGATCATAACTTTTATTAGAATATCTGTTTTTCATTAAAAAAGCGCAAGAAATAAAATTTAAATGGTAAATTAAGCGGCACTTTGTTTGTGAATGTTCCATGGACCAATACTCTGTAGGCAAAATAAACTACAAATTGATTAGAGATGTGTTGTTGATGAAGCTTGAAAAGGATTAATTTAATTATTTTTTTTAATAATATGAACTAAAAATGGATTTGATGCTTTCTATATTTTAGGAGCATCCTTTAATTTATTTTTATTTTATAGTAAAAGAAATATATATATATATATATATATAAAAGGTTAAATATGTTTTTAGTCCTTTTAAAATATTTAAATTTTAGTTTTGGTCCTTTAATTTTAAAACTTTTGGTTTAGGTCTCTTATTTTTTAAAATATTATAATTATAATCCTTGATATTAATTTAAGTTACATTAAATCAAGTTAGATAAATCATTATTAGAAAAAATTTTGATCATTTATGAAATATTTTAATTATAATCTTCAAATCATGATTAATCTATTTTAATTTAGTATAACTTAACTTAATACAGGAACTATAATCAATGTATTTTAAAAAATGAAGAACCTAAAGCAAAAGTTTTAAATTTAAGAGACTAAAATCAAATTTTAAATATTTCAGATAGACTAAAAATATATTTAACCCTATATATATATATTATATTATATTTTTAGATTATATTTTTTCTTCTATATATATATTTTTTATTTCATTCCATCTATTTTAAATATATAATAACATTTTTAAAAAAATTATTTTAAAGATCACTTTTCTTAGAAACTCGGAAGCTAATGATTGCACATGTATGTAGATATAATATCAATATCCAATTCATGAAGTTAATTACTAACGATGATAGGAAGAAAGAGTAACTTACGTTTCTCTCCACCTCTAATAGTAC
The DNA here is from genome assembly GCA_037954105.1 of Canavalia gladiata. Lineage (NCBI taxonomy): Eukaryota > Viridiplantae > Streptophyta > Magnoliopsida > Fabales > Fabaceae > Canavalia > Canavalia gladiata. Next base: position 36,334,731 of record CM075662.1, on the reverse strand, counting down.
AATTGGATGGTTTTAAAAAAATATAAAATAAAATAAGAGATTAAACTGTTTACATCTAAATATTGTACATAGAAAGAACATTTCTGTTAATTAGTGAAACTGATGGCCAAAGATTGTGATTAATGTTCTAGAATAACGAGTTGGCAGCTAGATATAATTAAAAATATAATTAGAAGCTATCATTGATTTCGTATACTTTTCTATTTATATTTTTTTATAATATAAAAAAAACATGAAGTTTGAGTCCAATATTTTATCTAAAATACTCACTACTCAACCAATTTTAACAATTTTTTCTATTTGTATTAAAAATGATGACATACCTATTTTTAGAAATAGGAGATAGGAAGGAGAAAGAGATAATAAACCGACAAATATAATTAAACAGTTGAAAATAATTTAAAATATATAAATATCATTGTTATTTCATATTATATATCTGTATACAAAGTAATATGCTCATACCCGAATCTAATAAATAGATCATCATGCATGATGTAAAGGAAAAAAAAGTAATTTTATTATAAATGTAGGAGAGGGGTTTAATTAAGAACCTCCTGGGCAGAGAAGCAAGGGTTACCCATACATACTAGTATCACAATGCATCACACCTTTACCCCCTCTTTTGTGACACTTTAGTTTTATTTGTATATAGCACTTTGGGATATAACCAAACTTATGTTGGTGCAATAAAGTAAGTATATATATAGCATATATATATATATATATTATTAACTAATTAGATTATGTTACCACTCTCAATCTGGGCACCTCTGAAACATTGATCACCATGGTCATTATGGATGAATGAGTCATCAGGTCCTAAGGAAGGGACAGCACTGACACAGGGTTTTTGGGTAACCTTTGCCCCACTTTTAATCTTGGCCTTGTTGAAATCTTGCTTCCCTTTTCCCTTCTTCTTGAATGATCCTGTAGTGCCACCTGCACCAGTAATGTTATCCTTACCCCGAGATGACATCTCACCTTACCCTTAAAACTTGTGTTTAAGTTAAATCGCTTTGATCATTCTTCTTATCTTAATTTGCATTTATACATATGCATATTGCTAGATAAGAGAATAATGCTAGCTGTTCGCTTCTGCTTGAAGCTAGTTACTAGTTGCATATATTATATTCATTCGTTTAGTTTATACATTTGAGAATATAAATTTTTCAATAAGTTTATAAAAAATAAAAGAAATTATTTTTTATAAATTTAATTTAATTTATATATCTCAACTATGAAGAAGTTAAAATTTAAATATTAACCAACATATATAAATCAATTGACGGAAGTTAATTTAATTTAATTTTTTTATTTAAGTTTTTTGAGTACGACGCTTTGATCAAATTTTGAATAAAAATATTTCCTTTTTATTTAAAAAGAAAAAAAAAGTAATTAATATTGTTAATTTTTTAAAAAATATTTATTTGTATGCTTTTTCATTTGTTACAGTTAATAGATATAATAGTTGATCTAGAAGAAAAAAAAATACTTAACGCTCTTTTAAAAATTGAGGTGAACAGATAAATAAAAATAAAATTTTTAAATCTCTCTTTCCATAAAAGCAACGAAAAGAGTACCTATTACTAAATATTCTTATTTCGAATGGAATTATTTTTAATAAAAAGTATATGTGATTTATTAAAAAGAAGTTAATTGAAGAAAGTTTTTAAAAAAGTGAGATGCATAATAAGATTTTAATTTTAAAAAAAATGTTTTACTTTTTTTTACTGTAAATACTTCTGTGTAAACTGAATATGTGTAATATTATAACCAATCACATAAAGTACAAGGTTACATCGTACCAGTATTTTGTATATTTTCAATTCTTATCCATAGATTGATCCAAATTCTACACGAAGAAGACTGTGAAATACCTGTGCAAGAGACAGTATAAATCAAAAGTAACAAAAGAGAATAAAAAAAATATTGTTCAAGCAGTGTCTTACTCCATAAATTGTTTTATGAAGTTTACATTTGTGTAAATTTAAAACAATTAGAAATAAAAAAATAACTAAAGAATAAATGATCGATGCACCTATAAATGTAACAAAAAGAAAATTGATTTGAGGCTTTTGCTTCAAATTTTATGTCCCATGCTAATTTTGGTGGTCCAATAAATAAAAACTCATTTTTGAACGTTTGAATTGGTTGGAACATTTTCTTAAAAAAATATCTTGGACAAAATTAATTTTTGCTAATATAACTTATTAAAAATTACAGAGAATTTATTTATTTAAAGGTAAATTTTAATTTTACTCCTTTGAGAAATATTTGAATTGTACTATCGTCTCTTTAATTTTAAAGATCACACTTTCTTTTTATAAAAAAGTAAAATGTATTATACTTTTATTTATTATAATAAAACAAACCTCCTAACACTTATATGCAAGTACTAATATGAGTTTTTTTATAAACATATTTTTCTTTACAATTGTCAATATTATCAACATATATAACCATTAATTTTGAATGCTCTATTATTAGTTCTAGAACTTCATAATCTCAAATAAAGTTTTAAATAAGCTTTAGAATTTTGTTTAATATTTTTTTCACCTTCTAAAACCTCAATTGATAATGTGTATCAAATTTGGTAATGATTTTGAGAATCAAAGACAAAAAATATTCTTATGAACCCATTTATATCAAACTAAATTAAAGTATAACTAATATTTTTTAAAAACTGAATGTAATTTTTTAAATTAGATATAATTTGAGCATTTCTCAATAAAATGGATATGATTTTATCCTTTTTTCACCAAAATAAATGTTATTTGTAAAAAAATTATATATATATATATATATAAAAGATGCTTTTATTGATAAATATTTATTTTAAAAAAATAAAATTTTAATATCAACCTTGTGGTTATAGCTTTACTATAATAATATAATATATTAAATTAATATCTGTTAATAATATAAATAAATTTTTTATACTTATCAATTTTTATCATGATGTAAATAAATCTTTTATATTTATTGATTTTTATAATGATGTATCATTCTTTTATCTTAACATTTTAATTTTTTTAGTAAAAAGTAAATTTAATCTATAATTGTTAATTAATATATGATTAGTGATTTAGAAGTTTAAATAATTTATATCAGATTTTAAGTTTAATTTTTATTATTTTTATTGGATAAAAAATTATTATTAACATATATGATTAGTAATTTTTAAATAATTTATTTAAATATGATGATGTATCGATTATATTTATAAAAAAAATATAAATAAAAATATTAAACAAGAGTAGAAGGAATATTCCAACTTTTTTCAAATCCAATTAAAATAAAAAACATAGAAATTATCTATTAGATATATTCCAAAAGCAATTCTCATTTGGATTATGATTACTCTTTTTAAGAAGTTATTAAAAGTTATATCACTTATGTTCAATTTAAATCATTTATTTTTATTAAAAAATATATTTTTTTAGAAAATATAAGAATTGATTTTACAGCTTTTAAATAAATAAGTTAGCATTTTTGTTAAGCATCTATACGAGCATGTTATAGAAAATGATCTTACAATTTTTTGGAAAAATCTATATCAAAGGCTATCAATGCAACTCTTTCAACGGATAGCATTTGTAAAATCTGTTTTCGACCGATTAACTTAGTTCTATGCATTTGTAAAATTTGTTTTCGACCGATTAACTTAGTTCTATTTGCTGCAACTCTTTTGTTTTGTTAATCATATATTAATTTTTTATCGATAAAAAATAATGGTTCATTTTTATTTTATAATTTAAATTTTATTAATTAAAATTGTGTTATCTTTAACAAAGTCTTAGAATTTGAATAACATCAAGTTGAATAACTATATTTTAAATATCTTTTATAACGAAAAAAAAAAGTTTAGTGTACTAAATAAACAAACTTGATAAGGCGAGGATTTTATTGAATAACGAAAAATATTAGTTTTATGTCGTTGTTTACATAATTTTATGTAAAAAATTGTAAATCTTTAATTTTGATAGTGAAAAAAAAAAAAAGAGAGTGAAAAGAAATAATGATCATTATTTAGTAAATTTATGAGAGTAGAATGTAATGTTTGTTTGGATGAACGAGGAGAAAAAAAAATTATTAAAAATATTTTTTGTAATTATTTAATAATTAAAATACGAGAAAAGAAATTATTTTCTGGTGAAACCTATAGGAAAAATAACCTTTTCAAAGAATAGAGAATTAAGAGGAGAAGTACTTCATTTATTTTACTTTTAATTTTTAAAATATTAAAAAATACAAAATTTAAAAATTATTAATTATTAATTAATAAAATAATATAAAAAATAAATTTTTTAAGTTTAATTTAATTTTAAAATTAATATAAAATAAAATTTTTACTATTAATTTATTTATTTAAAAATAATAATTTTTTTTTATTTTCTTTCTCTTAAAATAAGAGATTTTTCATCTTTCTATTTCTCTATCATTAAAAAAACATAACTTAACTCTTACTCTTCTGGATTCTTTAACAAGTGTGAATAAAGGGAAAAATAATTTAAATCAGTCTATTCAAAAACGATTCCAAATGCTTCCATAAATCAAAAGAAGATGCCTCATCCAATTCTCAAAGATAAATATTAAAAATTCCACTGATCTTGTCTGCCTCAATTATTTTACGGTTGGAACTGTCTAACATCTTAAATAATAATTCTCTGTTGAAAGAAAAGACCTTTGCTTCCAATTTGAAGGTTGAGAATTCCACAAAGAAAGGATTTTTTCGTTTGTAAAGTTTAGCCAACATATATTCAACACGGACAAAGATAAAGAAATAATTGAAATAAAGTTTATGTTCAACGGATAGAAATAACTAATATTTCAAGTAACCGTAAGATAAAAATAAATATCATCAGAATTTGCATTATTTAATAACTTTTTTAACATACAAATTTAAATGATTTAATTAATAAGCTAAAATTTCTTTAAGAAATAGATCAAATTTATTAAATTTTATATAAATTAAAAATATATTAATATTTTATAATGTTATTTTATTTTAATATATAATATATTTTTAAAATATAAATAGCTTTTCATTATTAAATAACATACTTATGAACATTATTCAAATTCTATAAAATTATGTATATAATTATAAAAATAATATCAAATAATTTAATGATTAAATTATTTTAATTTTAATTTTAATATATATTAATTAATAAAATTTTACATGTTTAAAACCTTATATCTAATTGATTCTGTGTTAATAATCATGTAACAAAATCAGATACTATCAAGTGTATAGATCGCTCATTCACATACAGGACAGCAAGCTTTTGCAGTACTAGTTAATTTGGAAGTGTTTAATATATATTACAAGGAAAATATATTTTGAACTTTTTGAAATGGGACAGGAAAAAGTTGTCTCTTTTAATTTAAAAATATATTTTTAAGATTCATGTATGAAAAAAAGTATATAGTAAGTGAAAAATAAAAATAATTATAAATAATATCACACATGGTATACTTTTTATATTTAAATAACACAATTCAAATTATAATCATAACTTAGGGCAACACGAGTTGGTGCATAAACATAAAATGAGATAAACTCTGAAACACACCCTAGATATATTATCTGATGTGTGTGATAAAACATCTAACTACGATAATTTATGAATTTAGTTAAAATATATTAAGTCTGATTTTTATTGTTATTTTATTATAAGTTATTATATTATTAAAAGTTATTAATTGATATTATAATTATTTTAAAATTTATAATTATCATAAAATTTAATTAATCAATAATATAATAATATTATACCAACAATATATTAAAATTAAACATTTATTTTATGTAAATTTTAAAAAACATTTCTTTTGTTTTCTTTTTTTAAAAAAATTTGTTTATTTTTTTTGATAAAATTTTAAAAAAAAAGTTTTAATTTTAAAATTTTTATAAATTTTATTTTTCTATCTCTATTTGTTCCATCTATTTTATATAAAAAGGAAAAAATAAAATTGGTAGAATCTGTAAAAAAAATTTAAAAAAAAAATAGAAAGAAGTTAATTTTTTATTTTTTATTTATTTTAAATTATTAAATAATTTTTAAAAAATTAAAAAATAAATATTATATTAATAAAAAATATAATAATAAAATTAAATTTTTTAAATTTAAATTTATTTTTTAAAAATTTATATAAATAAAAAGTTATATTATTAATATTTTTTTTCATCTTATTTTTATTCTATTTAAATAATATATATTTTTATTTCTATTTTTAAATTTTTTTTTCTCATCTAATTTTTTTTTATATCTACAATTATTCAATGTCACTATTCCCTTGTATCATTTTCTCGCAAGAATTTGTAGAGACACTTGTCAATAAAGAGAAAAAAGATATGTATGGAGTATGAATCTATTATCTTGATCAACCTAAAATCTAGTAGACACGACATGTACATGATTTTGGGAAATAAAAAACCACTCCAAAAGATGGGCATGTATTGCTAAAAAAATTAAACTTTTTGCAACAGATATTTTTATAAATGATATAAATTAATATAAAATATATTAAATTTTTAATAATATTATTATTTAAATTGTTATTAAAATATTTTTTAAATAATTTTTATAAATATAAATTTATTAAAATAAAAATTAATATTACTATTATTTATTTTTAAATTTTTATTAATTTTTTTAAAATTTTACGCAGATTTTTTTTTAAATCAGTTGGGGGATCTACAACAAATTAAGAAAAACTTCCTGTTTTTACTGTGTCACTGAAAAATGAAAATCCAGCAAGAGATTCATTTAGCCCATTTGCACTTCTTTCAACTGAGTATTATGTATTTAATATGTCTGTTGCCGCAATTTGGAATTTTTCTAAAGCTATGTGACTAAGGTTGAAAGTTCGACTGCCAGGATTAATAAAAATAATTTTAAAAAAAAAATAAAAATTAAAAATTAACCGCGTAGGTGTAACGTGTTCCATTTCATTCAGTTGAAATTGGAGTTTTCTAAAGATATAAGTTTGACTAAAATCTATGTAATATTCTAAAGAGATTTGAAGATGTAAAATGAAAAAATAAAGTGGAAAATATTTTTGATTCAAGTCAAAATTTGAATGAAAAGGTGAAAAAGTTAGAAAATTAATTTTGATTTTAAATTAAAAAAAATAATTTTTAAAAAATATTTAATTTTAATATATAGATGTACATAAGATAATATAAAGAATACTTGTAAGATAAGTAGATTTTTATTAGTTTAAATAAATATTTATAAATAGACAATATTATTTTCAACACATCCATTTAAATTAAAATATTGTTACTTATTTATTTGAATTTCTATTGAAAGGTGCTAACAAAAAATTTTTAAGTATGTATGCCTACCTGTATTTTGTTGGTTTAATTTTTTTAATTTCTTTTTTTATTTTCTATTTTCTCATTTCTTTCTGTTTTTATATTAACTTATTGTAATAAAGCTGACTAACAAGTTTATATTTTATTATATTTAAATGGATAAAAGTTTGACTTTAGATTATATTGGATAATATTAAAAGAGTTGGATAAATTAAATTCAATTTTTACACCTAAATAATTTAATAATTTAGTAATAGCTTATTGAGGAAAATCTTTTCAGTATTCTAGAATACTTATTTCCTTCTTTAGAAAATAAACATCTAATATGTATGATTATTTTTTATAATTCAAAATTTTTTAAAATAAAAAATAAACATTTTGTTTGGATAAATTATAAAAAAAAAGAATAAAAAAATAAAAAATAAAATAAAAAAATAAATTGTTTGAATCAATAAAAATAAAAAAATTATTTTATTATTTAAATAAATAAAAAATAAAAATATTAGTAGTATAAATTTGATTTATAAAAATTATTTAAAAAATAACTTAAAACTTAATTTTTTATTAATATAATATTTATTTATTATTTTTAAAAAATATTTAATAATTTTAAAAAAATCTCTCTCCATTTTTACATAAGCAAGAGAAAAAAAAAAAACTTTCCATGAATTTGTTAGATTTTAATTTCATTACCCAACTTCAGAAAAACAAATTCTTTGTTTACCTGACAGTACTCAACAAATTGTGCTCAACTACCAGCCATCCTGAAAGAAAAATAGAACCGAATGCAAAGAAATAGACCTATTTCTCCCTCTTTCCACACCGATGAAGTTCAATCTTCAAGAAGCCAGTCTCTCTTAACTGTATCATTTTCGCGGAAGGAGAATCAATAGATAGAAGAGGATTCTTGTTAGAAAAGAAATTTAATAAAATAAAAATGGGATAAATATATATATATATATAATAAATTTTAAATTTAAATTTAAATTTTTATTATTTTTAAAAAGTTAATTAATTATTAATTAATTATCTAATTTTTATAAATTTATAAATAAATAATCCTCTTTAAAATATAAAAATTATATTTAATTTATAATATTATACTATAATTTTATGTTATATAAATTTTTTATTACTATTATCTTATAAATATAATTTTTAAATTTGTCATTATTATCATTATTATAATAATAATAATAATAAATTTTAAATTTAAATTTAAATTTTTATTATTTTAAAAATTTAATTAATTATTAATTAATTATCTAATTTTTATAAATTTATAAATAAATAATATTCTTTAAAATATAAAAATTATATTTAATTAAAATATTACAATATAATTTTATGTTATATAAATTTTTATAATATAATATATATTATTTTATATAATTATTTTTTAAATATTAATTATCAAATAATATATAAAATATAAAATTATATAATTATATAATTATATAATATTTTTATATTATAACTACTATTATTATTATAATAAACATTTTAATAATAATAATAATATTTTATTATTTATTTTTTAAAAATATTAATTTTTTATTTATTTAAACTTTATATATTAAAAAATAAAAAATATTATTTAATTTATAAATAATATAATTTTATATTATATAATTATTTATAATATAAAAATATTATAATAATTATTTATTTTAAATATTAATAATTAAATAAAACATAAAAAATATAAATATATAATATTTTTTATGTTATAATTATTATATTATTATTATTATCTTATAAATATTATTTTTATTTTTATTGATATGATTACTATAATTAGTAATTATAATTATCATAATAATAATAATATTTAATTTTATTATTTTCAAAAATTTTAAATTTTTATTATTTGAATATAATTTAGTTTTTTAAATGAATATTTGTATTTATATTGTTTTATAAATTTATAATAAAATGGTTTGATTTATTTTTATAATAATTTTCAAAAATTAAAATAAAAATTAAATTTAATTTTTAAAAAAATTAAAAAATATAAATGGAATATGTATTCATTCCTGGTTAACAATCTGAAAAAGTAAGGGTGAGTGTTTTCAATTTGGAGACCAAAGTACTTGAAGTGTACAATCTTAATATTGTTTTTTTATATAATTATTAAATTATAATTATATATCATCTTTATTGTTGTTAAAATTTAAAAAATTAAAAATTAAAAATTATAATTAAATAATTATTGTTTTTAATATTTTAAAAGTATATTTTACCTTTTTTTAATATAATTAGATTAAATATTTATTTAATTCAATAGTTGATTTTAAAATAAAAGTATTTAACAAAAAATATTAAAATAATGTAATGTTTACATAACTTATATTATGTTGTTCTTTCGTTTATATATATATATATATTATGAAAATATTTAATTATCATAAAAATTTAAATAATAAAGATAGATAATGAAATATTAAAGTTTAATTTTGATAGAGTCAGTATAAAAAATTCTAAATACCAAATAAAAATTTTGATGGATGTAATTTTTGACTTAATTATTGTGTAAATTAATTTTTTTTAATTATATAATAATAACTGGATGAGAGTGTAAAAAATATTTACAACGAATGCATTCTAATTAGATTCTCAATTCTTTTTAAAATTATAATTAAAATATATGCATAATATTTTTAAATAGTTTAATGATCATTAACTAATTTTTATTTTAATTATTTAAATCATTTTAAAAGGAGAAACTAAAATTAAAATTTTATGATTTTATAAATATTAAAAATATATTTAAGCTATTTAAAAATAATATTATAAAAATATAATAATCAAAAATTAAAAATATTTATACTATCAATATATTGTAATTATTTTTAAAATGATTTTAATTTGTAAATACTTATCAGATGAATATTTTATTAAAAAATTTCTTTAATTGCTTAACCCATTTACCATAAAAATTATTTAATTCCTATTTTTATAAAGAAATCCTTAATTTTTTTAGTTAGAAATAATTTTTTAGTATATTTAGTTTTATTATTTAAAAAATTTAACTCCTTATAATTTTTAAGAGTTAATCATGAAATTAGTCATTCACTTTCATAACCTATAAAAAATTTATCTTTAAATTTTAATCTAATAAAAATTAATCTTTTCTATTTAAATTACGCAAAAGCATCCTTAAAAATAATTAATTTGTATTATTTTAAAAATTAAAAATAAATTTATAATATATTTAATAAGTAGGAAACTAATTTATTACTTAACTCTAATGTTTAGCATAAAAATAAATATTTTTTCATTTAAATAATTTCAGAATCGCTTTTCTACTTATTCTTCTAGTAACTCTTGCTTTAATTTGTAGAATTTTCAGAATCACCGAATATCATCATTTTCTTTTATCATTAGATTCAGGTAAACTCATAAAATTCATTTATATTTTTAAATTGTTATTAAATATTTACCTATTAAATTGAATATATTATAATATCACCAATAAGATTTAGGTTTTAGTAGAGTTTAACTTCCACAAAATAATTTTTATGATTTGAATTCTGATTGATCGAGATATTCATACATAGTAATCAATCATATATTAAATAATATTTTTCCTTATAAAAATATAAAAAATAATGAATGAAAATTTGTATCAAAATTATTATAATGTAATCAAATAATTCAATAATTTAATTTATATTTTTCCTTATAAAATATATAAAAAATAAAAGTAAAATTTGTATCAAAATTATTATAATGTAATCACATAATTCAATAACTTAATTTGTGGAGTTTAAAATAAAAATTATTAAATCATGCAAGTATACTAAATTAAAATTTTTTAATATAAGAAAATGCTAAATTTTTAAGTTATAAGAACATTGATTGATGAAAAAATAAAATATTTTTATTAAAAATGTTATTAGAGAACCTATTTATATGTTTTTAATAATTATTTTAAGGATCGGATCGAATTAATAAATAAGATAAGGATATGATATTTTTTAAATTATTTAAACTATAAAATTGATGAGACAAAAAACTGAGATGAACTGATAAATCAATAAAACGCTGATTTGTATAAAATGTTATCATTTTGATTTTTTTTATTAAAAATTTAAAATTATATTCTATTTTATTTAGTATTATATATGTAACTTGAATTTAAAATATATCATTTTAAATTTTAAATTCTATAAATTATAATATTGTATTATTATATTTTAATATATTATATTTTGTTAAAAATATTTTAATATTCATTTAATATTAATCTAACTATGATTTGATCACAATTAAAAATTAAACCTTAAATAAATATTTTAGTCTATTCAAATTTAAAATTTGTTACAATATGCTTGTAATAATTAGATTCACTTCCAAAATATTTGATATAATAATTCAATAATATATTTTAAAACATTAAATTTAATTAATTTAATGAGACAATTAATGAAAATATTAAATTCAACCAATTTAATGTATATTTTTATTTTTAACTAAATTTTTAATTTTTTTATCTTTCCACTAACTTTTTATCTTTTAATTAGCATTTTAATTTTTAGTTAATTTTTTACGTTAACTTTACTTAAATCCATCTAATAAAAAATTAACATAAATATTAAGGACATTTATTAATATATAAAAAATAAAATATTTGTATTAAAAAATGTTATTAATGCACCTTCTTTTGAATTTTTTTTAATACATCACATAATTTTTTATTTTTAAATTCTTAACTAGTGTATAATAAAATGATTATAATTGTTTGATTGTTTTCAAAATATTTAATACATTTAATATATTTAAAAAATATCAATGTAATGAGACAAATTTTAAAAAATATTAAATTCAATCAATTTAATGCTACAATTATTTAAAAACATTAAATTCAATCAATTTAATGTATACTTTTTACAGTTGAACCTGAAATTCATTTCCATTTTCACCTTCATCAACAACTAAACAAGAAAAAAAAAAAAACATGTACTTTGTATTCAAAACTTTTCACAATTGGTTTTAACTATTGGAAAAAAATAATTTCCTTTTCCTACTCCATGGCATTCCTGCTATATTATTTTTAACTTCTTCTCTAAATGAATTTTGCATATAAATACACACAAATAGAGTCAGTAATTTGTTCAAGTTGAGCACCAAAATTTAGTGTGAGATAGTGGTTGTGGTATCAACTGTGGCTTGAAGTTCAAGTGATAAACATGGAGATAGGTACCATGTTGGTACTGTATGTTGCCAGTGCTCTCTTGGTCCTAAGATTCCTCCTAAAGAATGTAAATTGGTTGCTCTATGAAGTTAAATTGGGAGGGAAGCAGTACTTTTTGCCCCCAGGTGACATGGGCTGGCCCATAATAGGCAACATGTGGCACTTCCTTCAAGCTTTCAAAACCAATGATCCTGATTCTTTCATGAACTCCATTATCTCTAAGTAATCACCCCTTTCTATTCATCTTTTCAGTAACATAATTTTGTAGCTAATTTTTATTTTATTTTATATTTTACTCAACAACATCCTTTTTTGTCAAATTTTTTTTGAAAATTGGATTGATCATTGAATTAATTAAGATACTAATTTAAGGTTTAATGATCTAATCTTAATTAAACTGTAGTCAAATTAATATTAATTAAATATTATTTTTAAAATATTTACAATATATAGTTTATTAAAAGTATATAAAATATAGGCCTAATAATATAATATATTAATACTATAATTTTATTATAATTAAAAAATATATTATTTTAAGATTTAAGTTTAAGTTATATATATAAGATTAAATAAAATATAATATAAATTTAATTTTTTTTATAAAAAATAGTTAAAATATTTTTATTTTATATATAGATCAATTTTTTATTAATTTTTTTGATTTATCATAATTTTTTATCAAATTTATTATATTTTTTAACTAAAACAGTTTTATGATTCAAATGATAAAAAAGTTACTGATTCTTTGTCCGACCGAACCAACTGATTAGTTTCATTCGATTTTTATGACACTGGTCAAAAGACACTGGTCAAAAGACACAATCTTTCTTATGAAAAATGATGTAGATGCCACCATTTTGAACAAAACATGCTAATTTTTTCCCATATGATTGCTCATATAGCTCCTGATTAAGAGATTAATGCTCATGTATCCTTAAATAAATATCCTTAACCACATAAACCGCCATTTTATTATAAAATAAAAATAAGTTGAGAAATTATGAAGTTTGAATTCTGATGATTCCTAGAAGATGCACTAACGCATTAATGTTATAAACAATTAATATAGGTACGGAAAGACCGGCATATATAAGGTGTTGATGTTTGGAAATCCAAGTGTTATTGTAACAACACCTGAAGCATGCAAGAGAGTTTTGACAGATGATGATAAATTCACTCTTGGTTGGCCTCAATCCACAATTGAGCTTATGGGAGAAAAGTCATTCATTTCAATTTCTTATGAAGAACATAGACGCCTTAGACGTTTAACTTCTTCTTCAATCAATGGCTATGAAGCATTATCCGTTTATATAAGATATATTGAACAAGTTGTCATAACCTCATTAGAGAAATGGACCACCATGGGAGAGATTGAGTTTTTAACTCAAATGCGGAAGCTTACTTTCACAATCATCATGCATATCTTCCTTGGTGGAGAAGATCAATCTGTTATGGAGGCATTGGAGAAGGAATACACAAAACTTAATTTAGGAGTTAGAGCCATGAGAATTAACATTCCTGGATTCGCATTCCATACAGCATTGAAGGTAACTTTTCATCACCATCTTAATCATTTTTCTTTGGGTATATATATTTAAAACTATATATTTAATCAAAGCTATTACGTTCTCATATTCTTTAGTATGTTCTCCAAATAAAGTTGAAGTCTCTTTACTTAGTACTTGTGAAAATCTTGAAGCTCTTCTTTTTAAGTGTAGTGTTTTATGGTTTAATTTTTTTAATTTAGGCCAGGAAGAATCTATTGGATGTGTTTCAATCTATTGTGGATAAGCGAAGAAATGAAAAGAGGGGAAAATTGCCAAACAAAAAGGCCAAAGATATGATAGATGCTCTGATAGCTGCTGAAGATGAGAATGGAAGGAAATTAGGTGATGAGGACATCATGGATATCATGTTGATGTACTTGAATGCAGGTCATGAATCCTCAGGACATACTACCATGTGGGCAACCTATTACCTCCAAAAGCATCCAGAATATTTCAAGAAGGCTAAGGTATCAACTATTTTCAAATTAATTAATTATCATTAGTCCATCTGAATTTGCATTTTTTAATGATCAATAAACATGTGTATTTGCAAATTCACATTGATTAGGTTTCCGTATATCCTTCCCTTATCCAAAAACTTCAACTTTACTTCCTAATGTTGTTTATCTCCTTAAATAGCAAGAACAAGAAGAAATAGTAAGGAAAAGACCTCCAACACAAAAAGGGTTGATACTTGAGGAAGTTCGGAAGATGGAATACCTTTCCAAGGTAGATATTGTTGATTTAATGTTACTTTCAAATTATAATTAATTATCTTGTGATAATATCTATTTTTGAATCCCTTACATTGCACAGGTGATTGATGAAACACTGCGTATAGTTACATTCTCACTCATGGTCTTTCGAGAAGCAAAATCTGATGTTAATATCAATGGTTAGTCCATGTTCAAATAATATATCTCTCCAATCAATATTAGAATAATCTACTAATAAGATGCATGAAGGATTCAATACATGGGTTTAATAACTTTGACCATGATTGATGGTTATTAGAATATAAGTGGAATGATCTATCATGGATCCTTCTTCATTCCTTCAAAATGCAAACTATGTTTTGGAAGCATATTTTTGGTACTATGCTTTGATCATAATGGTGACTTGTACATATGATTGTTGTTTCACAGCAAAGATACGAAGCTTGAATTTTCGAAACACTTAATTTAAAATCTTCAACACCATGAAGGGGCATGATGTGTAGATGTAAAACATGTAAAGTATGATATTTTGTATATAGCATAAAGTACTAACTACATTTTAATGTATCAGGTTACCTAATTCCCAAAGGTTGGAAAGTTCTAACATGGTTTAGGTCTGTTCACCATGACCCTGAAATATATCCTAATCCAAAAGAGTTCAATCCTGATAGATGGGATGTAAGTTTTGTACATTTAATTTTGACACATTTATTGAAAAAATAGAAGATTTTGTGTTTTAAACTTAATAGGAGTTTTATAATCCATTTTGACAAATGGTTGATGATCTTAATAGGAGGTACACAAGGCCGGAGAATTCCTTCCATTTGGAGCAGGAACTAGATTGTGTCCTGGAAATGATCTTGCCAAGCTAGAAATCTCAGTTTTCCTTCATTATTTTCTTCTGAATTATGAGTAAACATTCTCTCTTTGATTAAGTTAATAATATTTTACTTTCATATAATAAGTGATTGAATCTACATCTATAACTTAGGAACCCTTTTATAACTTATTTATGCATCTTATAACTATCAAAAAAATGATTTCTATTAAAAATTTCTTAAAAACTTTGTTGATAAAGTAGAATTATTAATTTTATTACTCAAATTTTAAAATAGGACAATTATATTCAACTCAATTAATACTACAAATTTATTGATATATGTATTCTTTAACACTTTCCTACTAAATTGATTATATTTATAAATATCATTACAAATATACAAAATTACATAAAATATTTACAAATTTCATTAAAAAAAAAGGAACACTTCCTCTACTTAAAAGTTTAAGTTATCATTTTTTAATATTTTTTATTTTGTTTGTTAAAATTATGCATAAGAATCATAAAATTAGATTGTGCCTTAATGCACACTCTGGAAGTTAAAAAGAAAAGAAAAACACTTTTGAAATGTAGTTCACAAGAATAGATTATGATATTTTTATCTATTTTAAAAAAATTTCTTGAATTATTATTATTTATTTTAGAAAGAAAAGGAATATTGGTTCTAACTTCTAACGACGAAGCATTTCATTGACAAACATTCATGTTTTATCTTGTTGTTGCAGGCTTGAACAGCTTAATCCAGATGCTCCTCTGAGATTTTTACCACATACAAGGCCTATGGACAATTGCTTGGCAAGGATCAAGAAGATCAAGTAATGCAAACATCCTAAGATGGGAAGAGAAAAATATATGATAATAACTCTTTTTAGTATGTTTTTCTTAAATAAGACCAAAGATCGAGATAAATAATGAAAATTATTTTATGTATTATACTTTAATCACTAGCTACGGCTAGTGATTTATCTATTCATATATGTAAATGATAGATTTTATTTATTACTTTTATTTTTTTAATATTTTTTTACAAATATTTTTAAATGTTTTTTTACTAAGACTAATTTATTTATTTATTATTATTATTTATTATTTTATTTTAATTATTATTTTTAATTTAAATTTTTATATTTCTAAAGTAAAAATATTAAAAATATTTAAATTTATAATTATGAAAAATCATAAAAACTAGAACAAATTTAAACAAAATATGTATGCAAGTAAGAAAGAGAGACTTGGGGTTTGCTTTATGTAAAACAACCAACATTCCATCGTAAGCTGATAAAGAAAGTAAGCAATTAATTAAAATAGAAATAATGCAGAAAGGAGAGATGAAAGAGACAGCAAACTAAATACATAAACATTGATAATACTTAAGAATAGAAAGTTTGAAAATTGAGTGGAAAAAAGCTTTCTAAACTATATAAAAAAGGATTAAAATTTTCATCAATATTCCTCTAAATTAATAAAATCAGAATTAAGGTTTGGTTCCTATATTTTTTGTTGATAGAAATTTAAAAGTTATTCATTAACTAAAATTTGAGAAAAAAAAAACAGCAATAATAATTCTGTCATCCATTTATCTACTTATTTTATTTAACGGATAATAATTTTCAAAATAAAAAAAATAAAATACATCTAACAATTTATAGTTAAATATAAATAGATGTATATTATTATTTGTATATATAAATTTTTTTTAAAAAAAAATAAAAAACTTAACAACAATCACAATGATCATTTCACATAAGCTTTATAGCCTTTAAATCGATACAAATATAATGTGTAATTTTTTTAAACTTTACCATTAAAAAAAGTTATTATAAACCACCAAAATTTTAAAACTTATAATTTACATAAATACTTATAAAATAAAAAAGAAAACTAACCTTTGTTTATGTTTATTTTTAATATCTTCAAAAAATATAAAATTTGGAAGTTATTTTAAAACACTTTTTTTATCTTTTTTATTTTTTTCCTTTTGCACTTGATGGAAAACTAAGAAACACATTTTATGTCTTAGGAGATATTTTATTTCCTTTTAATTTATATATTGCCTCCATCAAGTAATATCATGAAAAGATTCTTTTCAAAGGTTACATTCTTTTATTTAAATATAAAATAATAATCATTTTATTTAATTAATAAATCATATTTATTTTTACATTCAGATGATATATTTTTTCACTTAACTTGTATAACAAACTATTTTTTTATAATTTAATAATATATCAATCATCATTCTAATAAAATAATATATATATATATATATATATATATATATTTCATACATTAATTTATAACATCATGAATTATAGTTAAGAATAAGGACTAATAAGTTATAATAGTTCTACATCATCAATTCGATATAGTTCCTTTTATGTTACAATATTAACCTTTTTTCTAATATAAAATATTAATAAAAAATATATAATATTTCAAACAATAATATTTTTTAAAAATTAAATCTTATTTTTAACACTAACATTCAAATATGTATACACAAATTTAAAAATAAAAATATTCAAAAACTTATTTATTAACAAGTTTAGATTATCAAACTTACATCATAAATAATAATAATATGTAATATTTTCTAGCAAACATAATGCCCATGCTTTAAACATAGTCAATAAATATATTAGACAGTGACCATTTTATTAAAAGATCAGATCATAAAATATATACTAATATATTTAATTGATATTCTATAATTTTGAACAACTTCTTTAACAACAAAAATATTTCAATTTCATATATTTAATATCTTTAGAATATTTTCCATTTTTAAGAAATAAAATTGTTATAATAAATTTTCAATAATTTAGTAATATTGTTCACTACTTTAAGTCATGATATAAAATTTTGTAATTATTTAGTCTAATCTTGATCTCAAAATATGCTACAAATTCAATTTTCATAATTGATGTAGTAATGATAAATTACTTCATACCTTTTCATGATATAGTCCTTCCGATCAATAAAAACAAATAATTAAAAGTAAACTTTCTTATATTTACACATTTAGCAAAAAACAAATAATTAAAAGTAAACTTTCTTATATTTACACATTTAGCAAAATCTAAATTTGAGTATCCTGCCATTTCTTACTAGAATTACATTAATATCTTCTCAACATTCCAATTACAAAGCTAATATTTGATTATGTAGAAGTATGAGCATGCACTAAGCTTCCAACTGAAGATGCATAAGGAATTGTTCCATTTGCTTTCATCCAAATCATTCTTTGAACATTTGATTTTAATTCTATTTAAAATTTGATTAATATATACTTTCTAAGAAAAATTTAACCATTTTTATGATCTATCTCAAAATATTTATATTCTAATCACATAAATGACTCACCCATATCATTTACTTCAAAATTATTAGAAATATATTTAGTTTTATTTAAAAGATCAAGATCATTAGTGGCTAATATATCATCATCAATATATAAAAATAAAAAAATAAATTTATTTTTATTTATCTATAGATATATACATGATCAATAATATATTTTTTTAAATCCAAAAAACACAATAGTTTACTCATATAAACATCTTCCTTTAAATCTTCATTGTATGTTTTTACATTCATTTGGTATAACTCCAAATCATAATAAGCAATTAATATCATAATAATTTTAAGAGAATTTTTTTAAAGATGAAAAGAATATTTTTTTATAATCAATGTCATCCTTTTAAATAAATCATTAAATAGGCTTAAATTTTATATAAATATATAATTATTTAAGCAAATCGTTTGGGATTCTATTTTGATAACCATCTAGAATTTTTTTGTTTAAAATTAAAAATTAAAAGTTTTAATTTTTAATAAATATAAATATATAATATATAAAAATAAATAAGTTAAACAGATTTTTTTATAAATTTAAATCTAACTTATTTATCTAAATTTTTTTAACAAATTTAAGTTTAATTATTTATTAAATAAATCAAATTAAACTGAACTTTAAACAAGTCAAATTGTAGATCTTATTAGATAGTCTTACTCATTTTCATTCTTACTTCCATTTATTATAAGTGTAGTTAATCTTTTTTATGAAGTGTGGTTTGTTTACCCATAGTACACTTACATTTATAATATGGAGTGTAGTTTGTTTACCCATAGTACACTTACATTTATAACCGATGAATGGAAAGTAGCATGTTAAATTTATATTTTCATTAAATTAAGGGTAGATTATACCAACACCATATTAAGTGTAGTTAATTTTTTTTTTATAGAGTGGGGTTTTGTTATCAAGTGTAGCTGAATTTTTTTTATGACCATAGATTTGTTTACCCATGGTGCACTCATATTTATAGCTAGCAAATGAAAAATAGCATGTCAAATTTATATTTTCATTACATTAAAGGTAAATTATACCAACACGGTCTACTTCTATATTTTGATGAAATTACATATGATTTGCTTTTTTATATTTACATATCTTCCTTAACTTGACATAATTTGGTTACAACGTTAAACTTCTTGAAAAGATAAAATTATTCATCTAAATCATTCTTTTTAGTGTGAATTTTTCAACCATAAATTCAACTTTTTTGTTGACCTTCCCTATTCCACTTTCAAGCTTCCAAGAAAACCTCCCTCCTATTTATTATATGGTAAAGTTGGAACCCTTCTAAAGGTGAGAAATATCATTTTTGTTGTGATGAAAAGAAGACTAGCACATGGTGCATGAAGAGTTTGTACATGTTAACCAAAGATAAGGAGCAGAAAGTGTGAGTGAAGAGAAAGTTAGGTGTTATTGTGCTTGCCTATCAAATAAAAAGAATGGTTTGAAAATTACTTCATGATTTGTGTGTGTGAGCTATTGCTATCATCTTGGAAAGAAGAGTAAAAATCTTCTGCACATGCATAGCGAGAGAGAAAATGATGACCATATGTGTATGATGAAGTGAAGAAAAGAATCAAGAACAAGAGAATGATGTTGAGACAAATCCCAAAGTAAATAAGAGTGTGAGAGGGCATGAGAAAAATTGGGTGCTACATAATGTTGAGGGAATGGATGTTGTTGTGGGTGGAGGAGAGAAAAAATTATAAGAATATGTGTTGATATGTGGAAGGCCAAAACATTATGGAAAAAATATAAAATTTTTTCATGCTACACCACTTTATAACATCTCTATACCAAATGTTGAAAATAAGGTTATTATAGAAAAAAAATAATTTAAATAGCATGTACAGCTCATATGTTCAAATTTTGTGAGCTCCGTTTATGTAAAAAATCCATATGAATTTGAACCATTTAATTTTCATTTAATGGCTGAAAATCATATTCTTCCTTTTTAAAAAAAATTGGAATGAATTGCGCACATTAACAATACTACTAATATCTCATAATAATAACTATTATTATTTTTTATCCATTGAAAATCACGTGACAATAAAACCTGGAAAATATTACTCATACATCCTATTTAAGGTGTATTGAATGACAAAGAAGAGAGAAATAGAATAAAAAAAAAAAGTAAAGAGAAATGGAATGTGAGATGTGATATGTTAAGCATTTTCTATAAAATCTTAAGCTTCCTTTAATGATTGATACAGACTCAATTTCTCGTTTCTTTAACCATAGTCTTTACAAAAACATAGCTTTCATAATAAATATTTTGTGACCGGAGGATAAAAAAAAGGCGGCAGGAAGCACATAACGAAAATGAATAAGAAAATTAAAAAAAAAAGAAAAACCGCATTTACATTGACGTGCAAAGCAGAGCAACAAGATTAAGAACCAAAGCCTAACCCACAATATCAGCGGTCAATTTGTCCAAAACGTTCAATCCATTTTGAGAGGCAATTACCACTGTGCATCTGCGTATAAATAATAAAATTAATTAATTAATATTGTCAAGCAAACCACTTTCCTCTTCTTTCTTTTGTGGTAACAATATTAATGAACCAATGCAATAACTTGTAAATAACTTAGAAAACTAAAACTGACATGTTTTAGTAAAGTGACTAAAATGTTGACCATGCTTCTATGTCACTCATTGAACTAAATAAATAGGTGCACCTAAAGAACAAACTGCAGCTCTAAAATGAAATGTTTTAAAAAATCATACCCTTTGCATCTATTTTTGCCAGTTATAGGAAATAACAAATAGGCTAGTAACATTGTTTGAAGCATATGTCAAGCATTTATTGTCTATTGAATATTGACATGCTGATTATAAGATATATGAAATTTTCAGAGTGAATCATTTCAAAGTGTCAGCTCTAAAATGTGTTATTGTGTTGAATGCCTTCTGTTGAGACTTTCTTAACCAATTTTGAGGAACATATTAAGATACGGCATTGGATAAAGAATTATGGAAGAGAAATATGTGAATTGTAAAACCAGATCAGGTTTAAAGCTCTATCATATTTTTTTATGCAATGGCCATCTTATGTTATTTCAATCAGTGTGACTGTCAAGTACTTATTTAAAGAGTACAAAAGTTAAGAGAGAAAACTAACGGGATTTTAGATATGACACCATGGTCCACAACACCATCAACTTTATCAAGGCTTTTTGCTACTTCAGCTGCAAGTAATACCAAGTCAATGGAATGGACTAGCACAAATACTGAGAATTAGCACTTGAAACAGGCATCATAATTGCAGAACTTACCAAGGTTTTCTATTGGAGATGTAAAGATAACATCAAGAAGATTATGTCCTTCTCTGGTAACTAGTGGGTAGTCACCTCCTAGTGGATCTGCTAGCCCTATAGATGGTCTTCTCCAGACCTTCATTTACAAAGAGAAACAGTAAATATAATCACATTATGAAGGTTTTTATTTAGACAAAATAAGTGAGAGAATGAAGAGAAACACGAGGAGGAGCATAAGAAAAAACTCATACGTCATATATAAAACAAAATACAGGAAACAAATGAAGAGTGCATGGCTCAAAAGAGCTTTTCAATCCATCTATAATTTTAAGTCCACAATATAAAAAAAACTAAATAAACCATGATTACACCCTGACAGAAGTCAAGAAAATAACTCTATCATTTAAAAGATAGGAAGGAAGAAAAATCTGACCAAAAATTCTGGTGCATTCCACTTTTTGTAATTCAGCAAACTTGCCATCTCATTGCTTCACCTATCTGGATAAAAGGATATGATTTTTAGGTCTTTCTGGTTCTTATTTTCACAGATCTTTTCTTCCGGTTTCTGATTCAAAAATCTTCATGTTCAAAATTTTTCAATATCTAAGTCCTTCAGGAAAGTTTAGTTTCTCAAAAGGATAAAGACTTCTGTTTGGATTAAGACACTACTCAAAATTAATATAAAATTGTAGGCCTGACAAGGCTATTCCTCTTAATGTCTGTATCATCTGTTTTCTTCAGAGACCAATCATCTTTTTGCATTGTGATTGTGAAGTTCTTTAGCACCTTTGGAATTGAGTTTTCCTATCAGCTTTTAGGAGAATGGAATTGCTTAGACTCCTTTCATTCTTTTCTATCTATTTATTCACTGGGCAGGAAAAGGGTTATGCAAGTATTGCTTTGAGGTACCACAGTGAATTTATACTTATTGTTGGGGATAAAGAGGAATTTTCTTGACAGCTTACTAAATAGTAAATATAACATTTTCTTGCATGAGAAGTATTTACTGATCTTGTGAACCATACAGGGAGGCTCCAATAACTCTGCATCATTATATTAACTTGATTTTTTTTAACCTCCAGAAAGCAGGATAATAAACCATAATATAATTTTAATCCACTGCTAAAGTAAAACTTCATTACACTATTGTTCTATCACATGTTGCTACATCACTAAAAGAGTATGACCTCTCATGTAGTTGTCATAATCAAACTCTTTTGATGTGACAACAAATGATTGGATGATAGTGTAAAAACACTTCTACACAGAATAGTAGATCATAACTAAGAGATGTTATACAAGAAAAGATAAGATCAATTAGGAATGAGTGTATTAGAGAGAGAGCTTTAGTGGCATCTATTGAGGAAAATTGGTAGAATATGGTTAGGACACATGAGAAAAAGACAACAGAGGCCCCTGTTAGAATTGATCAGATGTAGTAGCCCAAGGTAGAGGTAGGCCAAGCAAGACTCTCAAATGAAACCACTAACAAAGATCTAGAATAGAATAACCTCTTCAAAGACATGGTCACAAAATACAATGACATAATTTGATTCATGAGGCCAACCCTACTAAGTAGGAAAAGTTTTGAATCATTGATATGTGGGTCATAACAAAATCCTAAATCATCAAATAGAGCAGCCTATACACAGTTATGCACAGTATCCATACACATCAATAAGCAAACCATGTCAAAATATCATGATCTTTAAAACAAATAAAGAGATCTGTATATCATTGTTGCTTCTTAAGTTGGTGTGCAAGCAACCAGATAAGACATTTTATTTTTATATGCACAAGTAAAACTCAGAAAAAGAGTAAACAGAGAGTGAACCTCGGCATCACCCAGAAACATATCATCAATCTCTTCAGCAGTGGCCAACCAGTTGAGCTGCAAGGCAAGTTTTCAGTATTGAAGACAAAATATACCCAAGAAAGAATCAATAAGCTAATAATTTGCATAGCTGCTTACAGACTGAATTAAAACTGGAATAGAACCTTCCAGACTGTCTTGGTACTGGTTTTCTTCAATAATGAACACAAGTTTATTGGCAGCTTTCAGTATAGACTGCAAAAAAGAGAGAGGAGGCGGGGGGGGGGGGGGATCAATTATTAACACAAAATAATTGATCTTCACAAACAGATGAATAAGAAAATGGTATAGCAACTCACCTTCTCCTGGATTATGGATTCCTCATGTTGCACTTTCCGGCGGCCAATGATTGCAACAAGTGTCCCTTCTTCTATAACATCAGCATCATCAAATGCAAAATCAATCTACAGCAGAGCAATTGCCAATGAATCTATGCTAAGATTTCAGTCCTATACAAAATAAAATCAAAGATGCCCCTAACTTTGCAAATCAAGACAGTCCAGTATTACTTTATTTTCATTTCCATTGTAATTTCATTGTATCAAAAGATTTCTCCAAAGTTATGCATTTGTGAATTATGATAGAGACTTCTTTTTCTTTTTCCGGAAAATTTTCACCAGGGATTGCATACAAGCTTCCTGTTCTTCTAAAATTTCTGGCAACCATCCAAGAACCCTCTAAAACATAAACACTCAACATTAAAGGAAAATGTAGAAGATGACTATTTTTGTGCACACTTGAGAACTGTCTTGGAAGGTATCCAATGGAATCCCAGCCTTCGCTGCCTCACTTGCACTTGCAACAGACCTGCATAAACCAATGCATCAATGTCAAGCAGTTTGGTGGAAGTTACATCTTGACATACAAATTGGAAGTAATATGGCTTAACAGAACAGCAATGATCAATATTTGCATTGTATAGAGAAATTTCTATCACAGAAATAGTCAAAATTCAGAAAACATAGTTCAGTTGGAATAAAACATAACATGGTATTTTAGCTAAAAGGGAAGAAGAAACTTAAGGAGGAAGAGCTCACATAGGAATCCCTACTATATTCTTCAAAGAACCAGTATGAAGCTGGCGACCCAAATGCTGAATGGCCATACCAGATGCATGACCAGACCCCAATCCTACAACCATCCCACTTTTCACATATGTATCCACCTACCAAACAACAACACATGTCTACAAAATTCATTTATCTTCCAATAAAACGGACAGTTATCAAGCATAAAAGAGCAGCATTTGACACGTACAAACACACAATTTTGACGAATATATACACTCTTTGCTAAAAGACAAAGAAAAAACTCTTTACATACACAACAGCAATTGAATTGAAGCGAACTCTTTTCCTTACATGCATGGGAACACCAAAAGAACGAAATTTGAATGAAACTTTAAGAGTACATAGTGCAAACCATGGGAATCATTATTTTCATAATTTTGTCTGCTAATTCACATAAAATTACAAAAAGGGGTGTTGGAAACATCATCAAAACACGATTTTGACTAAAATATACTACAAGAAGCATTATAATTGTTGAACTGGCATGAAACCAGAAATTCATGAAACTCAGAAAAACACGAACAAAATGAACAAATTTTGAAATTTCAGACAATGGTAATCATCAATTCACAGTTCATACAGTGTATTGCGCTGCTCGGAGGAGAGCTGAAGTGTCATCAAGACAGGAGCGAGTCACCATCTTCAGAAAATTGGGTCTTTTTCTTCTTCTTCTGCTGCTGAAGTCCAGTAGAGTTGTGGGTGAATGCAGAAGAAGCTTTGTGGAAAACGATGAAGATGAAGCTACTGGAGCCATTTCTATTCAATTCTCACTCCCTTCAATTTCATGGAAGTTTTTGCAATTGATAATGGATAAGGGATTATGACCGCTCTATTGACAACAGCAACACAATTTCACACCTCATGATTACTTCTTATTTCTTTATCTTGCTTTAAAGGAGTGGGAAGACAAATTTACTATTACTCACAAGGTTATTTAATTCAGAGCTTTGTAACTAAACAAAGTTTATGTTCATCACATTACTGTTGTTCAGTAAAGAATATATATCTTTAGAGCATGTGATTGAAAAGTAAAGTATGCTTTGTTACTTATTAAATCAGAAAAATGAATATTTTCTATTGATGTATAATTTAAGATTAAATAATAAATCCAAGAAATTGGTCACATAACATTACTCATGGTAGGATTCTCTTATATATGCTTCCTTCTCAACAACAGAATATACAGATCATGCATATGTGTTTCGTTTCACATACATCCTAAAATAAGTTGGATGGCAATAATTTTTTTTCTATATATAAAGTTGAGCTATGTTAGACAACACTGAATGACAACTCATAAATTGAAAGTTGAGTGGGAAATTCTCATTATAACCATACCCATTCTAAATGAGGTCAGATTATAATTTTTTTAACAATTTTTTAATGTGTATTTAATGGTATATAATAAAAATTTATAAATATTTGTTAGAAATCATATACTTTAATATATTAATATTAAATATTAGATTAAATAAAAAATTTATTTATTCATTTTTTGTCATATACTTTTAAATATATATATATATATATATATATTAATTTTTTAAAATTTTTAATCTTATATTTATAAGTTATTTTTTCTTATCGGAGTTAAGTGGATCGACAGAGATTTAAAACTTTCTAACATTCTTTTGTTTTATTTCATTTATAATATTTGAATTTAAAATTTTATTTAAAAAGTAATTAACTACTAATCATTTACACCAAAAGATTTGTAGCTTATAACATTATTTTTTTTTAATCTCAAAGAAAGTAATATAGCCGTGAGACATGCTCATATCAATTGCAAAGTTGGTCTATATCTTTTCCGGGGATCAATCACTGATATACTTTTGCATATGACTGATAACATTATTCAGAGGACTGGACATGCAGGTTAAAAATTTGGCAGTGTTGAAGGATATATTTTAAAATTTTTAATTTTAAAAAATTTAATATACTAAAATGAATGAATTTTAAATTTTATCAAAATAATAAAAATTTGAAATTTTTTTGGTAACTTATTCTACTTTGCGATTTCTCTTTAGCGCTATCATACTTTAATTTTTTTAAATTAGTTTTAATTATTTTATAAAATATAATTTTAATATTTTTATAAAAATATCATATGAAAATTATTTTAATAATATTTTTTAAAAAATAATTTACTCTTTTTACAAAATATAATTTTAAACTTTTGTCATATATTTTTATTTTAATTTAGTTTGTTGCAAAAATTTTAAATTTTAGTTAAAAAATAATTATAATTTAATATCAACTTTTAAATATTATTTGTATAAAAAAAATTTAAATTTTTATTAAAAAAAAAAAATTAATTAAAAATTCATTTTAACAAATTATATTGTTTATATTAAAATAATTATTTCAGTATAATTCATACATTCTATCATTATTTATTTATTTTAAATATTAAATATAATAACAAAATAATATCTTATTTATTATTTTATAAAAAAAATTAAAATAAAAAATATAATTAAATAAAAATTATTATTCTTTTATCTTATCTTATTCTATCATATTTTTATCCTATTTTTATATTTTATCTTTTATGTTTAGATATAGGATTTAAAAAAGAAAAAATAATTATTAGAAGATTTAAAATTTTAAATTTTAAGATATTTTTTAAAAAATTTCTAAAATTCTAATTCTAAAAATTTTAATACACTAAAATAAATTAATTTTAAATTTTTACCAAAATAATGAGAATTTAAAGATTCTTGTCATCCTTTTCTTTATCCGATTACCTCTCTCTCTCATTACCTTTCTCTCATTTTATATATTTTAATTTTTAATTTTTAAAATTAAATTTAATTAATTTTTGAAATATAATTTAATATTTTATAACAATGTAATATTAAAATTTTTTTAATAATATTTTTAAAATTATTTTATTTTTTTCTAAAATATAATTTTAATTTTCATAATTTATCTTTATTTTAATTATAATTTATTTTAAAAATATTTTAAATTTGAATTATAAATTTAAAATTTAAAAATATAATTATAATTTTAACATCTATTTTTCAATCAAAAAATAAATTTTGAATATTTAGTAATTTTAATTTTAAATATTTTTATATTTCTACCGAAAATAAAAAGTAAACTACAAATTAATTTAAAATTTTACATTAATTATGTTAAATAATTTCAATATAATTTTTAAATTATACTATTATTATTTGTTCAACTTAAATGTTAAATAAGATAACTAATGTAATATTATTCTAATTTATTATTTTGGTAAGTAACGTCAAAACTAACTAGATAAGAATATATCATAATCTTATTTTATTTTTATCCAATTTTTATATTCTATATTTTTTATCTAATCTAAATCAACAAACTAGCATTAATTTCTAACATTCAAAAATTTCCTTTTGATTTATAAAATAAAATGATTAATAGATAAGTATAAATGAATAATCATCTCTTCAATATCTAAATATATAGAATTAGATTGTTTTATTTAAATACTAAATTTAAAATATAAAAAATTTAGATTACTCTGTTCAAATAAAAATATAAATTGAAAAATTTAAATTATTTCATCCAAATGAAATGTATAAAAAAAATTAATTAAAAAAATAATTCAAATTCTGTATGTTTGGTTGTATGTCCTTCACAAACATGACTTGTGCATGTGAGTACTAAGTAGGGCTCTTCATAACTAACCATATAAAATGAATGAAATTGTTCACCATGATGCCATCATCATCATGCCACTAGTGTAGGTAGCAGCAAAGGCATGAATAGAAACTGCCTTGGTTCTGCATTCCTGATTCTAAGCTTATTTCTAGCTCATTGTTTATATCATTTATTATTTATACAACAAATACAAACAAAACTGATGAAACTTATATATCAAAGTGAAATCAACCAATGGCTTTCCACATTGCATCTTTTTTTTCCTTTCTTCTTCTTTTCTCATTACTTTTTCTCTTCAACTTCACTTCTGCTTCAAGCACTCTCAGTGTCTCCCAGAAGCAAATCAAAGAAATTTGCGGGCAAACTCAAAATCCAAACTTTTGTACAACCTCTCTGGAAGATTTTTTAGGGGATAAAAAAGTTGATTTGAATGAACTTGGCATAGTTTCAATACTTTTGGCCACATCACAAGCTCGATTGAACAAGTATGTTGTAGAACAACTTGTCCAAACTATGGTTGATCTTGATTCCATTTCAAAGATCCACCTTGAGAAATGCCAGATGGATTATGATGTTACTCTTCAAAATTTACGCGATGCATTTCGTTTATCTCATCAGAAGGATTACAAGGATATGGTTGATTTTGTCAATGAAGCTACTATGATGACAAATGAATGCACAATGGAGTGTTTGCAACTTCAGAATCCACTGTCCTCTTGGAAAGAGGATAACCATAAAATGATGTGGCTCAATGATATTGCTCTTGTAATACTTGGCATGCTTAATGAATGATTGCACAAAGATTGTTAAAGACTATTAAGTATAGGAAGTAAAATAAGGAGAAATGTTCAAGCTGTGTAAATTTTATGCATACTTCGATAACTAGTAATATACTTTATGTAATAACCATCTAAGGTATGACCTCTGTGTTTACAAATGAAAGAATGCATTGATTTCTCTGTTAACCATCATGTGAACAATTGGAGAAATTTTAATATGATTTTTAGGATATGTTTCATGCTTGATCAACTATGATACATAATGACAACACTTCTTTTTTATTTTATTTTTGTTGAAATCAGCAACAACTAATGAAAGAGGATTAAAAAAGAAATAAAAGTAAAATCCCCTTTAAAGAGGTAAGAAGAACATCTGTGATCTTCCAAAAACTTAGAAGGTCATGCCTTAAACATGTGATTTTACTGTCAAGAAAAGTGATATGCATGCTTAAAACCAGATTAAATCACTGTTCTTTATGTACAAAGAGTAAAATCTATTGCGTAATATAATACTTTATGTAGTGGATTAGAACTGCAAAGACGAGCACAACCATCATTGTTGATTTAATGTGTGAAATAATTAGCAGAAAAGTTGAACCTCTTCAAGAAAACTCCTGATAAAATTATATTATGAATAGTATCAGAAGTTGCATAGAGAAGTGTTAACTTTGAGAGTTCACATATACTAGCTACTTCAACAAAATGCATTATGCTATTGATATTGGTAATTACTAGATATGATTTTGTTGATTTGGATCAATATTTTGTTTGAAAATGGTAAATGATGTTTGGAGATGTTGTCATCAGCATGTAATTATGTATTATCTCTTCTTTAATTAGTGCCTCTCTTAAGTTTGGTATGCTTGATTAGCTTCACAGTTGTTTACATTATCCAAGTTGTCTAGCTCGGGAAAGTTGAAAATAAAGGTATCATATAATTATTGGAAGAAAGGTTTACCTATACCAGATCAAATATGATCCTACATCCGGAGTTATATAGAAGAAATATGCTTATTTTAATAAATAAAATGTTATAGCAGTGAAGAATAAAGGCAAACGTGACAAAATACTAAATTAGTTTGCATAAGGGACTTAATCATTAGCATGATGGAAGGCGCATACAAGATAATATTGATATAATTGATTTGGTTGATGCTCACATAAAAGCTCTTGAAAAGGTACAATGAGGTTAAGATCTATAGTGTTGACACTGGATTACTGGAAAGGTAGGTTTTACATTTCTACCATGAACAATATAGTGCTTCTTAATATATTGGTAATAATTCTTCTTCCCTTTTATTCATGAAGATGCTGCAAACAAAATTTATGAGTATAGGATGTAGAGCAAAACGTTAAACAACAACAACCAAGTCCTTTCCTACTAGGTGAGTTCAACTACACCAATCAAGCAAGGTCACAATGTTCTTTGTAAATCATGTCTTTCCACAAACTACCAACTTCTAAATCTTTCATAACACCTTGTCAAATCTCTATTACATGGATCAAGAAAGGTGATGTAGAGCAAAATGTTATTTAAAAAACAAGAATAATAAAATATTGGGAATGGGCACTAGAAGCTCCACATCATACATGAATAATATTTATTTGAATTAAAACCAGATTACACAGGACAAAATAGTAATTGTAAAAATAATAGAAAAGGGTAATCATAAAACTACAACAGCACTGATGCCAACAATCCGAAACTCAGTTGCCATCACATTCCGGAAAAGTATCAGCAACCATGATACCTCTAATAACCCTGAAAGAAAGAGAGAAAACGCAAGAAGCTAAAAAAAAAAGTAACTACAACTCACAACCTTGTTATAGACCAAAACAATTTTATTTTTTAGAGTAAACCTTGTTTGAAATGTTATTTGAAAGCCAGTCTAGTCCCTCATATAAACCTTCACCAGTAGTAGCACATGTACTCTGGATATACCTGGAAAAACATGTATATGCACATTTTAAGGGATGCTTAAACTTATGTGAGGATTGAAGAGGAGTAAAAAATGGCCCTTGTTTGGAACTTAATTTACCAGTGACGCTGTCTCAGAGAGTGTAGACCAAGCCTATCAGTAATTTCAGCAGCATTCATTGCATTGGGAAGATCTTGCTTGTTTGCAAAAACAAGCAATACAGAATCGCTTAATTCATCCTGTCCATGGAAAGAAATCAAATTAGAAAGTTTTCATAGAACAGTGTGAAAAACCATTTATATACCTCATTCAGCATCCTATGCAACTCATCTCTAGCCTCAACAACACGATCCCGATCATTGCTGTCTACCACAAAAATAAGCCCTTGTGTGTTTTGGAAGTAGTGCCTCCACAATGGTCGAATCTGAAACAACCCTTTGTTACATAATTATTGCATCATGAAACACTTGCACCATTGTTGATAGAAATACATATATAATATAACAAAGAGTCATGCGGCTGTGGCAGCAAATGCTAAATTCCAACAATGGAATACTATGGTACCTAACATAAACTATCATCCAGAACCTACCTCTTGTGTTTAATTTCAGGATCTTGTAAGTGGCCTTACCCATAAATAAATAAACCATAGCAGGGCATCCTTGCAGATCAAGCATAACACATTTTATTTCATACTTTTTTGTTTTACACAATTTTATGCCATATTTCTAACTCGAGGGTTGGCTTCTTGGGAAAGAATTGGATCAATTATTCTTGTACACAGATTCTAAATTCTGGATCTTCAACTTTTTACACCACCACTTTCATGGTGAGAATAACAACACCGTTGCTTTAAGTTAAAATGGAAACTGTTGGACAATTTTTACAGCACCAAAAAATCTAGAAGAGACAATGAAAAACATTAACCGAACAAAAAGCATCTTGGAAATTTTTATTTTTATTTTATTAATAAAAATATTATCTTATTTTCTGTTTTTAAAATTTTGTATAGAAAATATTAATTTTTTATTATTTTCTTTACAAAACTTTAAAAATAAAAAATGAAATAAAATTAATATAATAAATATTTTTATAAATAAAAAATAAAAAATATTTTTGTAAACTAAACAATCCCATATGTTATGTATACGAGGTTGTCTTCACAACTCAAATAATTGAAAAGTGAGGACAATGTGAAACTTCAAAGCAGTCAAAATCAAATAAAAATAAGAGGGAAAACAATTTAGTGATTTATATTTTAAATGCTACCAATGATCACCTTATC
Organism: Canavalia gladiata; assembly: GCA_037954105.1. Classification (NCBI taxonomy): domain Eukaryota; kingdom Viridiplantae; phylum Streptophyta; class Magnoliopsida; order Fabales; family Fabaceae; genus Canavalia; species Canavalia gladiata. The sequence continues at coordinate 36,301,904 of CM075662.1, read as the reverse complement.
CTGACCACCAACATCCCACACAGTGAAGCTAATGTTCTTGTACTCCACAGTCTCCACATTAAATCCTGCATATATAATCATGTAAAGATGTACAATTCAAAAAGGCAATAATGTTATAAAACTTGTTCATTTCCATGGATCACATAAGGTTGAAAGGAAGAAAACATACCAATAGTTGGAATGGTGGTGACAATCTCCCCTAACTTGAGTTTATACAGTATTGTGGTTTTACCAGCGGCATCAAGACCAACCATAAGAATTCGCATCTCTTTCTTAGCAAAGAGGCGAGAGAAAATCTTACCAAATGACAACCCCATTATCTATCTACATTCCAATAAACCGGAAGTGGAGTAAGGCATAAAACGTCAGATACTAATTCAGAGATATAGGCTAAATTAAAGGATAAAATCATTTTGAATTAACTTGAAATTTTGTGAAAATGATAATAGGCAAGAAATAACACTGCAAAATTATAAACAAAATTAATTAACAATATTAACTAAGCAAATATAGTATGAGTATGATATCATGAACTGGTTTTCTAGTAGGTGTGATTCCCAAGTCACATAACACTGGCGGCGGAGGGAGGGGTTACTAATTAATGTAAAGCTGAGTGATCATGGAAACCAAAAAATCTATGATTTACAAAGTTTGAATTTTACATAGGGAAGAATTGCAATGTAACGTCTTAAGCTTGGAGAAACAATAAAATCTTAAAAAATGAATGTAACATGAATTGTATGATCAACTTATATTTCTCGAAAATCCAATTCAACGATCAGCTAAGTGGTTCGATTCTATTCGATCCAAAGATGAAATTTCGAATACAATTCAATTCCATTCGTAAAAGGAAAGAAATTTATTTCACATTGGGGGCAGGCTTTGATCAAACGATAAAATCTTATACAGAAATTCGAATGTAATACATTAGAAACAATAAAATGAAAAATGTATGAAAAGAATTGAATCCATATTTCAGAGAGAGATGAACTTACATGATGAGAAACGTAAAGAGAAAGATGATGGATCGAAAGAGACTCAGATTCAGAGACGAAAGCAACTATTGCTCGCTCTCTTTCTATAAAAGGTCATGCCAAAATTGGAATTCAAGGTGATACTGAGTGAAATTAATAATAGCTTTTGTATTTAAAGAAAAAATGAGAAGAAATTACAAAATAACCAACCTACTCTCTTCAATTTATTACTACTGCTCAAGTCATAGAGTTTAATTTTTCATTAGTGAAGGCCGAAGAAGTGAATCTTACGAATGAAAAAAAAAAGAACGTTAAAATACTTTTTAACTTAAATAAATTCGCTTGACTTAACTTGAATTAGACAAGATTTAACTTACAAATATAACTTTGTTATATATATCCTCTATATTATTCTCCTATTATTTTATAAAATAAACATTAAATATGAAAGTTGATATATTTATCATCTTCAAAGTATGAAATATATTTAATATTTAGAAGAATTTATAGGAATAAAAGGTAGAGGGATTTATAAAAAAATTGGAGATCGCTGGAAGATTTTTATTAGAAAAGTAAGTATTTATATTACATCCAAAATATAAAAGTGTAATAAATATTTTTTAATAAAAAATAATATTCTTGGATATTTAAAATCAGCGTATGATTAACAAAAATCGGCTTTTTTGTTAGGGGGAAGGGGATTAGTGCATATCTTTCAAATAACATTTGACTCTTCTATTTTAAAAGTAAGAGAAAGAAATTTAAAAATCCAAATGTTTAAGCTATTGATCTATCTATCATATTTTTTGGTTTAGATAATTAAGTAATATTTATAGAAACAATTTTGCTTTAACTGAGAATCTCCATAATATGATGAAATTAACCTTTTTAGTGATTTTTTTTCATATACAAAATTCAAACTGAAACATTAATTAAAAAGTTAAACATATATTACTTATATCAAACATTTTATGATAATTTATCTATTACATAAGTGATAATAATTAGGCCAGTGCCAATAAAAATTCCAATTAATCCAACCAAAACCATAAATCAAACTTTAAACCAAATTTTAAAAATTCAGACGGAGAAATCCTATTTTAAAACTAAATTGATCATTTCTTAACCAACAGTTCACTTATCAATTTTGAAATTTGATTTGAAAAATAAATAAATTAGTTCAGATTGAAAAGAAATTTTAAAATTAATGTATAGAATTGATCGTAAAACTTGATTTTATGAAAATTTTGGATTTAAAATTAGTTCGACCTACCGATTATAAAAATTAAAAAAAAATCAAATTTAAAAATCCAATCCAAATAATTAATTATTTTAAAATAAAATTGCTTTAGTTTTTTATAAATCCAAATCACGAATTACATGTTAAAAAAATCATAAATTACAAAATTTTGAATATCAAACAGAAAATATTAAAAATTTTACATTAGTTATAAAACAAAATTCATCTTATAATTAATTTTTGAAATTGAGTTAACAAGAAATTTCTAACAGAAAATTTTAACTTTTTATTTATTTACTTTTTTTAAAATTTTTGACATTTACAATAGATTAGGAACAAAAATACAGACTTGAAATACACATTTATTGAAAAAGAAATATTAAATAAGATTGATTATGACAATTTAATTAATAATTTTGCATCTTGAATAATTTTAAAAAATCCTCTTCTGAATATTCACTTTAGACCTTAATAGTTATAAACATTGGCCGGCATGCTACAAACTGGTTGCGTGTTTTTACTACTTTCTTAAAGTTAACACAAATTTTTCATTAAAAAACCAAAGCCATCTAATTGAAATAGTTATTGATATTAAGTTCGGGCTGCATCTAAACTTAAGAATCAGGATTAGAATAATTTATATAAGATTTTGATTTAAATTTATGGTTTTTATTATTGTAAAAACAAAATTCTAGCTGCACAGAAAAAGTTTGATTAATTAACAATCATTGGCACGAAGAAGATTTACTATTTTGTGAACTGTTTACCTTAGCTTCGTTCCACTTTTTTACTTCACCAAGTTTAATGATGTAGAACGACATTAAGCATTTCATTTCACTTCTGGGAAAACCCGAAGCAAGCTTGCTTTTGAAGGGTCCATAAACAATATCAAGAAACTAACTAATACTCAATTCAACCATATCCTTTTAGTTTCAAAGAAGCTAATAAAAAGATATTATAATATGAAAAGTTTTTTATTTTTTAAAATTGATTCTTCAAATCATCCTTATCATAACATCAAATTCATTTCATTGATACATATATCCATCGATTTAAATATTTCATTGAATTATTTATAAATTGATTCCATTTGTGGTCTTCTTTAACCAAATTTTAATAAAAGATGATTTTAATAACTTGTTCATCTCTATATTTATTATTTACCTTAATTACTTTTAGATTGATTTTTGTTTTTTTCTTTTTCAGCTTAGTATAAAATAGAAATATACCTATTCGGAATTTTAGATTAAAGATTAAAGTAATTTTACTTTCAAATTTTTTATTAAACTTTATCACTTTTTATATTGTTAAAAAAACTAATAAAAAGATATTATTTAAAAATAAATTAAATAAAAAAATGTGCTACAAATAAAACAATAGCATTAATAGAAATTTTTGTTCTCATATAAACTATTTCATATATAATAAATTGATATTTTACAAAATTATAGTTTTGTCAATTTCTACATATTATATTCTACAATGAAGGATATACATTTGAAATTAATCTACAAAATTAAAATTATTAATTATTAATCTACAGTTTAAAATTTAATCATCTAATAATAGATCATATTTATTTAAAATTTTCTAATATATATAAAAAAAGATTAATTAATGTACGAAATTGATAAACATTAAATATTTTTTTGGTATATAAGAGGGCCTAGGCTGAAAGAAGAGGATACAAAAATTATATAAGGAATACAAACTCCTAGAGCATCAACTATTAACTCCTAATATACCCTAGTATGATGAGCATCATAAACTAATATAATGGAATCATGCTTACAATCTAAATTGACTAAAAGCATCTACATATTTGTTTGCTTCTCTGAAGACAAGTTTAATTTGAATCTCCCACTCCTATTATAAAAGACAGTTTATACGGTTCACTAATTTCAAGGCTTTGATACCACTTCTCTTTCGTGAATAGTTGCAGCCACACCACCAATAATGTTGAGTCCAGTTGAACATCCACTCTTCAATAATGCATTCTCCAAATTAATCTAATGCCTTCCAACATTTCACACAAGTCAACGGTACAAGTTGTAGTTGTGCCCAATATGCATAATTCAAGTTAAGCATCATTATGAAAAGTATGAAATTTAAAATTCGTATGAACTATTTATGTAAGTGAAGCTTAAGCATTATATTTTCAAATATTAGGTCTATTATTCAAAGAAAAAGGAATTATAGCATGAAGATAAGAACTGCTTTCTTTTGTAAAAATACTATCCAGAATATCCCATCCTTAAGAATCTATTACCGTTTCAACCAGGTCTATAACATGTCAATTTTTTTTTATGTATAAGGAAATTATATCTATTATGTCAATAATTCTTCCTTTATTTAGCAATCAAATATTCATTCATACATTAATCCTAATATTCTTACATATAAATATTACAGTGTGATTCATCTATTTACATCTTATTTAATGATTAATAATTTATTTATTTTTTAAAAAATAAAAAATAGATTAAACAATTTATATCCAAATGTAAACAAATATATGATATTATATGTATGTGTGACAATATTTTTTCTTCATACATTAATACTCCTCCCATTTCAAACAATTCAATTTCTGAACTTACTAAAGAAAGACTAAACTTTGACGGTTCCATTTCGAAAGAAAGGAATTTGGTTGATGGACCTATCCAATTTTTTTAGTTATGTTGCTCCTGCCGCATTTGTTTTGCAAAACTGATTCCGAAACTTGTTTTTATCAATTCTAATTTTCCACCCCAATTTCGTCATGCAAGCTTTATTCATAGTGATGAGGTTAAGCACTCAAACCCATGTTGCTTTTTTAATTTCATCAAAGTATTCTAACTTTTAAAATGATATTTTCTTTGGTTGTCATTTTCAAAATAAATTTTTTTCTAACTTTTTTGGATTTCACTTAGACAAGCTAGACGAATACACATTATCATCATTAGATAAATGAGTATATCATTAAGAGCTAAGTTTGACAAAGTCAATCAACAAGTCATTGATAATTGTTTCTCTTTCCATCTTGCTAGTTTACTTAGTTGTTTCAACAATGCAGTGACAATCTTAGGCATTCCATTCATGATTGAAAACCCAAGGTAAGTTGTTGGTTTCTTTGAATCTTGACATACTAAGAAGCAATCTCTTAGTACTATGGGATCAACATTTTCTTGAAGACAAATTCTAATCATGCCTTGACTCACTTTTTGACTTGACATAGTATAAACCTATTTTAATACATTTATTAAATTCCATATTTCAATAAAAATGTCTTGTCCAAACAAACAAATCAACTTCAAACTTAAAAAGTGTGGCATTGTTAGATCTTGTTCCAAGCCTTGAGAGGAAACTGGTTGCCTTCATTTATGGTTTGCCTTATGAGATGAGATAATTTATGTTTATAAAGAACAAATATATATGGTGATAAATATAATTTCCTTTGCGAATGCCTTTTTTAACATTTTAAAAGGAATTTTTTTTCCTATTCCATAGAACATTAGTTTGGATTAAGAAATATATGTTATAACTAGCTCAATTATATGGTTAGGTAAGCCAACTTTCTACAAAGTACCTTTGATAAATAACCCCAACACAATTTTTCATAGGCTTTGTAGAGATCAACCGTAAGAGCAAAATATCCTATTTTTCATTTTTCCCGCGTGATATATCATTCCTTGGGCAATTATAATGCCTACATGTTTCCCTAACATTAGTTGCTTCTATTTTGTTATTTTGTGGTTATGATAATCAATATAATTCTTTCCTATCAATTATTATTTTTTGTGTAACTTTCCTCATCAAGTATGTCATGTTGGCCACGTTATTCATTAGCACTCTATTACCAATTGTTAGGGTATTATCGTCCTGTGTTCCATTTAACATCACATTCCCATCTCCCTTTGTCGTCACATGATTTCTTGCATATGTCAGCTTTGATTTTATATTCTTATTTTCTTTCTAGTATTATCTACTTGTATTCCCATGCTTGTTATGTTTTTCAAATTTTATTATGTTATGGTACTAGAATTGGTCTAGTGGCAATAAGTTGAATATTAAAATAATTTTATATAAAAATTTTGATTTTAAACCTCATCATTATTTATATTGTATAAAAAAACTTTATTATATTCCTATCATTAATATTGTTATCACTAACAAATTACATTATTTTTTCCTCCATTATATATGTGTCAGGCCTCATCATCTCATCTTCAATTAGTATCTAAAATTTTGACCATAATTATCAAAGGATCCTTCTCTAAATTTTTGCTCCTTGTTTGATATCGTATCCATATGATAGCATATCTTTGATCATGAAATTTCTTTAGCCATTGTAGTTTTTGAACGGTCATCTAAAGACTTTCATCTTCACTTGACCCTTGTCTTTATCCCATTATTCCTTTTACTAATAGCTCCATTTATCTTTCTTAAATGATTATATTTATCAAAGCATCTTTCTTTGTATGTAACCCACAAATTTAGTCTTTCACATTCAATTTTGTAGTATCCTTCTTTAATCTCAAACAAAGCTAATTATATAGTAGCTTTGTCAATTCCATCGCCACTCATTATCTTGCATACTTTTTCTCTCCTAAAAAAAGATATAGTTTTATCAACCCTCATTGTAATGTAATTTACATTACCATTGTGATGAAGGACCTTTGTATCACAGTACTCAAGGGATGGAAGTTGGGGCTCCATTCCCACACAATGAGATAATGATCATAAACCAATCAAGATCTTTTCAATGAGGCTTTTGTTTGGTCTTTACAGTTAGAAAATTTGACTAAAAAGTAATCATGTCTCATATATTGATGATGTTAATTAATCACTCCTAATCTTTCGTATATTTTTGCTTCGATCAATTGTGTAATGCTTTATACCCAATTTTTCATCCCAAAAAGTTTCACAATAACACCATTCTTTTATGAATGTTAGATTATGTGACTCCTTGGGAACAAAAGGAGAATCATCTTGAGTACTCTCCACCCATTTTGTCACTATCTCTTTCTCATAAGATGTTCTTGTCTCATCTCTCCCTCCCTAAAAGAAAATTCTTATACAATTATTTTATTGATATTTTCTTATTCTTTTTGTTCTTCGGAACCTTTTTAATGTTTCTATTTAACATACAAATAGACATTGATGACTCTTTTAAAAACCATTCTCCATTTTATTTTATTTTTTACTCTTTTCTTATGATATCCAATTCCTTCATTGTTATCATTTTTTTAATTGGCTCTATCATTTGATTAAAATTAAAATATTTTTATTTTAAAATTATGAAATATTACTATTTAAGTATATAAATACTTACAGATTCTATAAAAAAACGCTGGTTAATTTATATTTCGAAGATATTCAGTAATTTGGATTCACGAAAAAAAAATATTTCTTTTAAATTTCACTATTTTGTAAAGTAAAATTGTGTATAATTATAATTGATAATTTAAAAATCAAATAAACTTGAAAAACCTATAATTTGGTATTCATATGTTATAACGAATTTTAATTACCAATTTTTTAATTGATAATTACAACTCTATAATTTTTTTAGATGGGTTAAAACGTAACATTTTATTTGAAAAAATATTTTTATTATAAAAATGATATTTTATTTTATTTTTATTTTTAAATTTTTATATTAAAAGCAATGAAAACAGAAGATAAGATGATATTTTGTTTTAAAAAATATTTTTTATTTTTATTATTTTAAAAAATATCATCTTGTTTTATTTTATTTTTGTATTTAAATTTTTATACTGAAAATAATGACAAAAAAATTAAAAAGAAAAATAACTATTTTTTATTTTTATTATTTTCTATACAAAATGTTCAAAACAATTTTTTTTATAAACTAAACATCACCTAATATTTTTCTTATTTTATCATTTTTATATAAAATATTAAAAATAAAAATAAAAAATAAAAAATAAAAAAAATATTTTTACAAACGAAACTCACCGTAATTTCATTTATCCTTTGGGCTTTCTTTTAATCCAACGTTAAAGATTGAACGTTGAACAATGGTACATGAGAGAGCGATCACGAGCGTCGAAATAACACTTAGCGGACCCACAGGGACATGCGATGATCACAACCGTCCAATAGACGATCGTGATTTCCCAATCATAGTGTCGGCTTAAATTGCATATACACACCTCCGTCCCCTTTCCCTTCAACCCTAACCCATTCGTTACATTCAACAAACCAACGCTGCCTCTGGTTTTGCCTCTTTTTTTATTTTATTTTCTTTTTATTTCATCTAATACACACTACACCAACATGCCCTCTCACCATTAACAATACACCCTCATAGATTGTCGCCCACCTAAGCTAAGGTAAATTTTGCGATACACTCTTCTTACAATATAATAATGATGATGATGATAATCTTATTGTTTTTAGGGTTCATGGGTTGCTTTTTATTTCGCTTATTCAGTCCTTTTCAAGGAATAAATAATCGTGGATTGTTTTCATTATGTAGAAAACCATCAGATTCTTATGGGGTTAGATTAATATTTCAACCTGTTATGTTTTCTGTTGTTTAGCGTTGATGGGGTGTGTGTGTAGGTTGTGAATGTTGTATATGTTGTTGTGTGAACAATGGTTTTTGATTGTAGAGCTAGATATACGAATTTGTTATGGCAACAACGGAGGCGGCTTCTGCTGGGCTTGGTCCCCGATATGCACCTGATGATCCCACTCTTCCACAACCATGGAAGGGGTTGATTGATGGCAGCACTGGTTTGTTATACTATTGGAATCCTGAAACCAATGTTACACAGTATGAAAAACCAGCGCCCTTGACCCCACCCTTGCCTTCTGGCTCTTTGCCTGTGGCTTCTGCACCTAGCTTGGCGCCTATACCTGTGGCGCATACAATGCAGCCTGGTGGGATGGTGCAACAAATGCAACCCTCACAACAGCATATGGGTCACCTTGCCCAGCAGCATGGCCAATCGATGCCTCAACAGCAGCAGCAGCAGCAGCAGGGCTCCCATGTGGCACAGGTAACTCAGCAGCAGGGCTCCCATGTGGCACAGGTAACTCAGCAGCAGCCCTCTCAGGTTGTTCATTCTGCACAGCAGCAGAACTCGCAACAGCCACAGCCACAGCCTGGGTTATATCAAGCCAGACAGCAGATGATGCTGCCTCAAGGACAGCAAATGATGCAGCCTCAAGGACAGCAAATGCATCCTCAGATGCCGTCGCAGGCCATCCATTCACAACATTTTGGGCAAGGAACGCCTCAGGATCATGGCCTGCATGTTGCACAACCACAAGCACATCAGTTCACTCCCCAAAACATGCATTTTATGTCATATCAGCAAAACATGATTGCATCCAGGCAACCAAACTCCCAGCACATTCAGCCAAACATGGTCTCGCCTGGGCAACCTAACCCCCAGCAGATTCAGCATAACTTACATAGCCAGTCCTTTGAAAATCAACAAACTGCATTTCCAAAGATAGAGGAAGTGGAATTTAAAAATGGAAGTCAGGTTGGACCTTCACCATCCCAGTATCAACAAAGGAGTGGCTTGCCTGTTCAAAACAACCAGAACATTCCTGCGGATGTTGGTTCTGGTCAAGTGCCTAATGTAGGTGTCAATGCTGGCCAACCACAGCAATTCAGGGCCTTACCGGGCAGTATGCAGCAGTCTCCCTCTGCAATGCAGTCGCAGCAGGGTGGTTCTGATTTATTTTACCCACATGGTCCTAACATTCAAAATCAAATGAGCCCAGGAATGATGCATGGTCATCCATCCAATGTCCATTCTGTTGGTCAAAAGATGGGACACGAGGATAACCTACATGGTAGAGCTGGGAATGAATATTACTATAACACTAACAAAGATATGTCAACAATGGGTCGTCAGCAGCCAGAGATGACTCAAATACCCATTCCAAGAAATCAGCAGGTATCTTTTTGTTCCTATTATGAAGTTTAAATCATTGCTTCCCTTTTCAATTTTTAATTAAGCATATTTTTCATGTTGGTGTTTGATTGCTAGATTGATGTTTTGAAGCTGTTTCATTTCAATGCTAATAAAATGCCATTAACTGCTTAAAATACTGATTTAATATCCGGAAGCCATTACCCTATCCCCACTTCCCTCCACAAAATAAAATTTCCTAGTGAAATATCTGCTCTTAATGGTGAGCTTGCCTGGATTTCAACTTCCGCTTAGAATACAAAAAAGCCAGAATAGAGTAAACTTGGGGATATTATTTTTCCATACTTGGATGCCCTTGTGCGGTGCACAAGAGTACAAAAATCACAGAAAAAAAGTAGTTTGGAATTTGCCCCTTTATGTTTGATTTGGATCCAGAAAGAAAATGGATTAAAAAAATAAGAAAGAATTAACATGTTTCGCTTCTATTGTTTGAATTGAAGAGATTAAAGAAGGAATTCTTACTCTTCTTTGGTTTGAAAGTAAAGTAGAAGGAAAATATGCATTTATGTTAAATGACTTTTATATCCATTTAATGTATGATGGGTGGTTAGTTGGTGGATAATTTATCATGCCAAACAAAAATTACTTTCATTCTCTCATGGGAGTGCATAAAAAAAAATTACATTGGTTTCGCCTTTATTTTCCCCCATTCACATTATTTACTTCAGTCTTGTCTCAAGAAAAAATTGCATATTCTTCTCCTTTTCTCTTCTACTGTCTTCCCTCCTTCCATTTTGTCTATCCAAGATATGATGCTGAAAGGGTGAAGTAATCAGAATGTCTAAAAGTAACCAATTCCAGTCCTTGGTGCACTTAGCAGCGAGGACCTTATGGTTTTGTGATGAACATCTTAATAATATTAATGGATATTAATTAAATATTTTACTGTTTTCTTTTGTCTAACCTTGATACCTTCAGTTAGGCATGCACTTTTTGACATTCCTGCCTTATGTTGTTTTGTATTTCACCCCTTAAGATGCTTGTTCTATAGCCTAATTAAATATTCTTTTCATGATTTTGTAAAATATCTTTGCAGGATATGAGAGTTGGCAATGCTCCTTTTCAAAATGTAATGCCTAGTGGAAATGGAGGTGGTATTGCTGGGAATGCTATGCATAGCATGTTTGCTCCTCCAATGGGAGGACCTTCACCTCTCCCAACTAACTCTCTGATGCGACCTCCTTATATGGGATCTTTGGATGTTACTGACCTCTCACCTGCTGAAATTTACTGTCAGCAACATGAAGTTACAGCAACGGTCTGTACTTTTATTGCCATTTGCATACTAAATTTATTTAATTAGCTTAGTAAAAATAGCATACAGACCAAGCTTTTACAAGATCCTAGGCATACTTAATATTATGATTTACCTATTACCTATATATTACAATTATGATGCTTCAAAAGAGAAAAAGCCTATCATGTTCATATGTAGTATGTATATGATATGATCTGTTTTGGATGGCTAGTACTTCTCATTGGAGATTTTGACTGATGAATAACATGGTTGCAGTTCTAATATTATTATTTCCTAATAGAATGACCAACTTTATTTTAAATTTATATTTCATGTGTATTATTGGATAGGCTGTTTCTTTATATCAATGTTTATGTCTCACTGCACAGGGCGACAACATTCCACCCCCTTTCATGACATTTGATGCTACTGGATTCCCTCCAGAGATCCTGAGAGAGGTAAGTTTATTATTCTCCTGCTATATGCTTTTGTGTGAGTTGGTGCTTCCTAGGAAAGTAATGGTTTTACTCCTTTTCCCCATTTTTTAACTTAAATTTTACTTTTAAACTCATCTATTCTCGCTTGTCGCAGGTGCGATATCTGCTCCAGAGCAGGAGCATATGTCGTACGCTGCACTGCTAATCTGCTATTGGCACACTTACACGTGCAACTACTATCCTGATTTTGGAGCCTGCAAAAGGGATGGTTGGAGCCTTTCTTGGGCATCTTCTATAAGGGTGGATGGCCCTTCATTCAAATTTCTATGTGACCTGGGATTTGTTGCTTATTGGCTCCGCCTGTTATGTCTTTTTTGCCTTTTTTTATTGGCTCAAGTTGCTTCAGTAAGCAACCATAACCCTATGGGTCTTTTTGTTTATTGTTTGCTAAATTATTACACTGTTGAATGCAATTTCGTGTTTTCTAAATCAAAAGCCATTAAATTTGTGCACTGGTCATTGGTCTGATTGCCTGCCATATACTCTGATTTCAGATATATTCTGCTGGCTTCTCAAACCCAACACCAATTCAGGCTCAAACATGGCCTGTTGCACTGCAAGGTAGAGACATAGTCGCAATTGCCAAAACAGGATCTGGGAAAACATTAGGCTACTTAATCCCTGCATTCATTCTTCTTAGACAACGATGTAATAATCCTCTGAATGGCCCCACTGTCTTGGTTTTGGCTCCAACACGCGAACTTGCAACACAGATCCAAGACGAGGTCATTAAATTTGGACGATCTTCACGAGTCTCCTGCACGGTTTGTTCTTAGTGTTTCTAGCCCATCCCTTTTGTTGAGTTTTAGTCTGTTGATGTTTGCCTTAATTGGTTGGTGCATCTCTTGATTTATTTTCTGGCAGTGCTTGTATGGTGGAGCACCTAAAGCCCTTCAACTAAAAGAGTTAGATCGGGGAGCAGACATTGTTGTTGCTACACCTGGTCGGCTCAATGATATACTTGAAATGAAGAAAATTGACATTGGGCAAGTTTCACTCCTTGTGCTTGATGAGGCTGACCGAATGCTTGATATGGGATTTGAGCCTCAAATCCGTAAGATTGTGAATGAGATTCCACCACGCAGACAAACTCTAATGTATACAGCAACCTGGCCAAAAGAAGTAAGAAAAATTGCTAGTGATCTTCTTGTTAATCCCGTCCAGGTTAACATTGGAAGTGTAGATGAGCTTGCGGCAAATAAAGCTATCACACAGGTATTCAATTAGTGCCGATTCATTTAAAAACAAATTTGGTATTTCTATTTTATCTTGTTTTGTTGCTACTTTTGACAGCTCAAAGTTACCAATGTGATAAATTTGTATTCATCTTGTGACTGTTCATCATGCTATTATGCAAGTATAGCATTGGGGAAAAAATCATATAACATAGTCAATGAATTTTGGCATTGAATTCCGTTTTGTATTTATCATGTGAGTGATTTTCTGGATCCATAAGACATGAAAATCATGTTTCTCTTGTTTGTGCAAAGTTAAATTTCTGTTTCAGAATTTGAGCATTATATGTGAATCCGTGAATCCTCCAAATTTCAATAAATTTATTTTCCCTGTATGAATATTAGCTTCTTCCTTTTATTTATTCAATGTGCGTTATATATATATATATATATATATATATATATATATATATATATATATATATATATATATATATATATATATATTCTATAACCAAATGCCCAATAGTGGTTGGTTGTAGTGGAAGTGGGTTGTGACCCCAGGTGAACATTACCTATGATGTTGGTGATTCCAATCTTGCACTCGTCACTCATAGAACGGGTTTACCTAACAAGTAACCATCACTGTTGGCCCGAGGGTTTAGTCACACAGCTGTCTGTGGAGATGCCTGTCAAAAACCAAAAACCATTCTATTATTATTATTATTATTACTATTATGTTGTGGTATTTAAGTTTCTGAAATGGGAATGCCATCAACATATTTTTCCAGAAGTTAGAATTTTAATGACACTTGTGAAATCTTGTAGACAATATTGGCTCATATTTACTGCTGTAATTTAGCTTTGCAATCCAGCACTTGATTTAAAGGCATCTCCTCTTGTTTGTTGCATTCTATTATTGATCTTCATTAGGCCATGAGTATCTTCGGTAACATACCGGGAGCTTTATGCCCTTCTAAACTTATTTTTAATTTTCTTTTGTTTATTTCCTTAGAGACTGAGCCTTGGCACTACCGCAAGTTTGCTGTGTTTGTGACCAAATAGTTAGTCACATAGTAAAATCTTGGAAGAGCCTGTGTTCATGAGGTTAAGGCTGCACACATCTGACCATCCCCAGACCCCACAACTATCAGAACCTTGTGCATTGAGATGTTTAAAAAATTAAGATATCAATGTTATGCCAATTATTTTTCCAGGTTAAACCTTTTCTTAAGGAAAGCTGCATTTTATCAGTTTTCGAAGGAGGTGAAAATGTTGTCACATGTAGTTCACTTTTCAGGAAATATGGTAATGGTCCACTTATAGGAAGCATATTGAAAGCATTAAATTTCCTTTCAGGAAAATGCATTGCTTTCAGAAAGAAAAATCCCCAGTTAATTTTGTGTGGATGACTTTTTCTTTAATTGGTTGTCTTGGATATATTTGTTTTGGTATATGGCTTTATCTATCTATCTTAGGTCTGATTGTATCCTTGATCATAATGTTGTTATCGTCTGATAACGTTAGTTTTATTTGCAATCATTTAATTTAATCCTCTCTGAATGAATTTACTGTAATATCTTCCAAATGAAGAACAATATTTTTGTGTTAGTTTCTGTGTGACTTGTATTCATTTTTGCCCTGCATAAATGTAATGTGCAAACATGCAGTATGTTGAAGTTGTCCCACAAATGGAGAAACAGAGGCGTTTGGAACAGATCCTCAGATCCCAAGAACGAGGTTCTAAGGTCATCATATTTTGTTCCACAAAGAGGTTATGTGATCAGCTTGCCCGTAGTATTGGCCGCAGTTTTGGGGCTGCTGCAATTCATGGAGACAAGTCTCAAGGTGAGAGAGACTGGGTTTTAAGTCAGTTCCGCAGTGGGAAGTCACCAATTCTGGTTGCCACTGATGTTGCTGCACGTGGGCTTGATATTAAGGATATAAGGTCAGAATCTGTGTCTGGAGTGCTTATTCTCAAGTTTATAAATGAATATAAAATACTTTGTATGACTTTTGCATGTGCTAGATAATGATGATCCTATAATTCAGTTCATTATGGCCTTAAACTTTGTTTAGAAGTTGTGAGCATTTTAGTTGAATTTAGTGAATTTTCCACGTTACAGGGTGGTGATCAATTATGATTTTCCCACCGGAATTGAGGACTATGTGCACCGTATTGGAAGAACTGGAAGGGCAGGTGCTACTGGAGTGTCATATACCTTTTTCTCTGAGCAGGATTGGAAACATGCAAGTGATTTAATCAAAGTTTTGGAGGGTGCTAATCAGCATGTGCTTCCAGAGTTGAGACAGATGGCTTTGCGTGGGCCACCAAACTTTGGAAAGGATCGGGGTGGGGTAAGTCGGTTTGACTCTGCTGGTGGTGTTGGTGGACGTTGGGAGGCTGGTGGTCGTGGTGGTAGCGCAAGGGATGGTGGCTTTGGTGGTCGTGGTGGTGGCATGAGGGATGGTGGCTTTGGTGGGCGTGGTGGGGGCATGAGGGATGGCAGCTTTGGTGGACGTGGTGGTGGCATGAGGGATGGCGGCTTTGGTGGTCGTGGGGGCATGTGGGATGGAGCTGGTGGGCAAGGTGGGAGAGGTGATTTCTTTCCTGGTAGGGGCAACAGGGGTAGGGGATCTGCTGGTGCTCCACGAGGGGGTCATGTTGGTTGGGGTAGGGGTGAACGAGGAATGGATGACCGGTACAACATGGATGGGCGTGGACGAGGCCGTGGACGCGGAAGATTTGACAACCGAAGAGATGTTTCTTATAGAAGTAGAGGCAGAAGTTATAGTCGTAGCCCTGAAAGAGTCCGAACATGGGATTATAGCAGGAGCCGCAGCAGAAGCAGAAGCAGCAGAAGCAGAAGCAGGAGCAGGAGCAGGAGCAGGAGCAGAAGCTGGAGCAGGGGTCGTAGTCGCAGCTGGTCTCGTGGTCGCAGTCGCAGCTACAGCCGTAGTGTCAGTCCACGCCGGAGTCGCAGTCGTAGCCGTGGTCGAAGTTACAGCCGCAGTCGCAGCCCCAGTTATGATAAACGTGATAGGTCAGATCAAGAGCGTTCTGATCAAAAGGATATCATGGCACAAGAAGCAGCAACCTCTGATCCAAAAATGTTTACTACCTCTCCTGTCACACAAGGGAATTCATTTTTGGGAACTGAACATGTGGAGCAGCAACCTTCTGTTGGGGGTGCTGATCTAGATAATCCAGAGGCTGTAGTAGACCTTAGTCATCAATCAGTTTCTGATACTTAAAGCTGTGGTTTTATCCTCGATTTTTGAAAGGGCATTCTAACTTGTCTTCTGAGTGCACCAGTGCCTGTTACCCTCTCACTTTTTGCTTAGGATTTGCATTACATGTTCATTCACGGGGTAGTGGTGTAAGAACTGAGTGAACAGTCTATAACATGATTATTGAGTGGGGGTCGTTATAATGGGTAGCAGAGGATAGTTAATTCTCATCAATTTGTGATGGTTCATCAAGCTTCTTCTCTGATATGGGAAGAAACAAATGTCTGGTTGGTTGAATTTGAAGGCATTATTATTATTTTGATATTTACATTTTATTGTATTAGTTGTGGAATTGGGATAAACAATTGTAACAGATTCCGTCATCAATTATTGTTGTGCTAGGCTGGAGGTCAAGTGACCTGACTTTGGGGTAATTATGGTTTTTGTGCCATTCTCTTTCCTTTTCGGTTTTTTACTATAAAAAGTATTGGGCATTTTCTAAAGAATCAAAATAAAAAATATCAACTATTATTTAAATGATCGTATATAACAATAAAAACGGAAATATTATTCAATTTTATGTTTCGAAATGTATATTTTGAAGTTAGGAGTACTTGATTTCTAACATGACTTACTAGCTGTTTGTCATGTATATTCTTTCAAGTGTGTGTTGTAAATTGATTTTTAGTTTAGTGTTTTAATGTAATATCTCGCGTCTCTGTTTAATAGCGATTGTTTGAATGGAGAAGGTAACACTTAAAAGTGAAGGAGAATGATTTTTTTTCTAGATTTTAAAAATTGTTCATAGAAAACAATTATGTTATTTTCATTGTTTTAAAAAATTACCATTGGCAATTAGGTTGATTTTAGGGCTGGCTTTGCCGTCCACTATGGTAAACGTTTTGGTTTTGTTTTCTATGTAGCTGAAATTTTTATTAAATAAAATGTAAATGTTGGTATGAGGAAGGGAAATAGTACCTTTATTTCGTCTTTTTTCTACGATAAAGTGTTATTTGAGATGCTGTTGTGATAAATATAGATAATTAGACATTGTCAAAAATTGATGCATTTGTTTCTATGTAGCTGAAATTATTATTAAATAAAATGCAAATGTAAGTATGAGGAAGGGAAATAGTACCTTTATTTCGTCCTTTTTCTATGATAAAGTGTTATTTGAGATGCTGTTGTGATAAATATAGATAATTAGACATTGTTAAAAATTGATGCCCATGTTGCAAGTTTTATATTTTTGTAAATTACCAACTTAAAGTTAAAATATTTTAATATTATGTCTTGCATGTCGTCATCAATTGATATTCGGACTTATATCTGACTACATTTGAATGTAAGCCATTTCATTCTTTTATTTTTAAAAAAATTTTCATTTGGTGATTATTGAATGTAGAGAATGTAAATTATTGTGTATATGTGTTTTGTTACTTTTAATTTATATATGATCAAAGAATTTTAATGATGATAGATAACGTAAACTTGTTATATGAAATTTATAAAAATAAATATATATCTAACAAATGTCATTATTAAAAGGAGAGAGAGTTGAACTTTAAAAAAAAGAAGGATTGAGGAAGGATTCATGTAGAACAGGTTTTAAAAAAACTCAATGAAAAGGAAAAAAAAATAAAATAAAAGAAGGAGAGAGCAAAATGTATTAAGTTTGACCAAAACATTTTCATTATATATTACGAACTCATCAACTCGATAGATTAAAAATGTGAGAACAACAACAGTGCGTTTTAGCAAGTATTTAAGAAAGCTGTTACATTAAAATGTTACAATATTATGTCTTGCATGTCGTCATCAATTTATATTCGGACTTATATCTCACTACATTTAGATGTAAGTCACCTGATTCTTTTATTTTTAAATTTTTTTTCATTTGGTGATTATTGAATGTAGAGAATGTAAATTATTGTGTATATGTGTTTTGTTACTTTTTATTTATATATGATCAAAGAATTTTAATGATGATAGATAAGGTAAACTTGTTATATGAAATTTATAAAACTAAATATATATCTAACAAGTGTCATTATTAAAAGGAGAGAGAGTTGAACTTTAAAACAAAGAAGGATTGATTAAGGATTCATGTAGAACAGGTTTTAAAAAAACTCAATGAAAAGGAAAAAAAATAAAATATAAGAAGGAGAGAGCAAAATGTATTAAGTTTGACCAAAACATTTTCATTATATATTACGAACTCATCAACTCGATTAATTAAAAATGTGAGAACAACAACAGTGCGTTTTAGCAAGTATTTAGGAAAGCTGTTACATTAAAATGTTACAATATTATGTCTTGCATGTCGGCATTAATTTATATTCGGACTTATATCTGACTACATTTGGATGTAAGCCACCTGATTCCTTTATTTTTAAAAAAAATTTCATTTGGTGATTTTTGAATGTAGAGAATGTAAATTATTGTGTATATGTGTTTTGTTACTTTTTATTTATATATGATCAAAGAATTTTAATAATGATAGATAACGTAAACTTGTTATATGAAATTTATAAAAATAAATATATATCTAACAAGTGTCATTATTAAAAGGAGAGAGAGTTGAACTTTAAAACAAAGAAGGATTGAGGAAGGATTCATGTAGAACAGGTTTTAAAAAAACTCAACGAAAAGGAAAAAAAATAAAATAAAAGAAGGAGAGAGTAAAATGTATTAAGTTTTACCAAAACATTTTCATTATATATTACGAACTCATCAACCCGATTAATTAAAAATGTGAGAACAAAAGCAGTGTGTTTTAGAAAGTATTTAGGAAAGCTGTTACATTAAAAGGTTACCATCTTATGTCTTGCATGTCGGCAACAATTGATATACGGACTTATATCTGACTACATTTGGATGTAAGCCACCTCATTCCTTTATTTTTAAAAAATTTTCATTTGATGATTTTTGAATGTAGAGAATGTAAATTATTGTGTATGTGTTTTGTTACTTTTTATTTATATATGATCATTGAATGTTAATGATGATAGATAACGTAAACTTGATATATGAAATTTATAAAAATAAATATATATCATACAACTATCATTATTAAAAGGAGAGAGAGTTCAACTTTAAAACAAAGAAGGATTGAGGAAGGATTCATGTAGAATAGGTTTTAAAAAAACTTCATGAAAAGGAAAAAAAATAAAATATATGAAGGAGAGAGCAAAATGTATTAAGTTTGACCAAAACATTTTCATTATATATTACGAACTCATCAACTCGATTAATTTAAAAAGTTAGAACAACACTAGTGCGCTTTAGCAAGTATTTAAGAAAGCTGTTACATTAAAATGTTACAATATTATGTCTTGCATGTCGGCATCAATTGATATTCGGACTTATATCTGACTACATTTGGATGTAAGTCACCTGATTCGTTTATTTTTTTAAAAAATTTCATTTGGTGATTTTTGAATGTAGAGAATGTAAATTATTGTGTATATGTGTTTTGTTACTTTTTATTTATATATGATCAAAGAATGTTAATGATGATAGATAACGTAAACTTGTTATATGAAATTTATAAAAATAAATATATATCAAACAAGTGCCATTATTAAAAGGAGAGAGAGTTGAACATTAAAACAAAGAAGGATTGAGGAAGGATTCATGTGGAACAGGTTTTAAAAAAACTCAAAGAAAAGGAAAAAAACTAAAGTAAAAGAAGGAGAGAGCAAAATATATTAAGTTTGACCAAAACATTTTCATTATATATTACGAACTCATCAACTCGATTAATTAAAAATGTGAGAACAACAGCAGTGCGTTTTAGCAAGTATTTAGGAAAGCTGTTACATTAAAATGTTACAATATTATGTGTTGCATGTCGTCATCAATTTATATTCGGACTTATATCTCACTACATTTAGATGTAAGTCACCTGATTCTTTTATTTTTAAAAAAATTTTCATTTGGTGATTATTGAATGTAGAGAATGTAAATTATTGTGTATATGTGTTTTGTTACTTTTTATTTATATATGATCAAAGAATTTTAATGATGATAGATAACGTAAACTTGTTATATGAAATTTATAAAAATAATTATATATCTAACAAGTGTCATTATTAAAAGGAGAGAGAGTTGAACTTTAAAACAAAGAAGGATTGATGAAGGATTCATGTAGAACAGGTTTTAAAAAAACTCAATGAAAAGGAAAAAAATAAAATAAAAGAAGGAGAGAACAAAATGTATTAAGTTTGACCAAAACATTTTCATTATATATTACGAACTCATCAAATCGATTAATTAAAAATGTGAGAACAACAGCAGTGCGTTTTAGCAAGTATTTAGGAAAGCTGTTACATTAAAATGTTACAATATTATGTCTTGCATGTCGGCATCAATTTATATTCGGACTTATATCTGACTACATTTGGATGTAAGCCACCTGATTCCTTTATTTTTAAAAAATTTTCATTTGGTGATTTTTGAATGTAGAGAATGTAAATTATTGTGTATATGTGTTTTGTTACTTTTTATTTATATAGGATCATAGAATGTGAATGATGATAGATAACGTAAACTTGTTATATGAAATTTATAAAAATAAATATATATCATACAACTATCATTATTAAAAGGAGAGAGAGTTGAACTTTAAAACAAAGAAGGATTGAGGAAGGATTCATGTAGAATAGGTTTTAAAAAAACTCAATGAAAAGGAAAAAAAATAAAATATAAGAAGGAGAGAGCAAAATGTATTAAGTTTGACCAAAACATTTTCATTATATATTACGAACTCATCAACTCGACTAATTTAAAATCTGAGAACAACACTAGTGCGTTTTAGCAAGTATTTAGGAAAGCTGTTACATTAAAATGTTACAATATTATGTCTTGCATGTCGGCATCAATTGATATTCGGACTTATATCTGACTACATTTGGATGTAAGTCACCTGAGTCGTTTATTTTTTAAAAAAATTTCATTTGCTGATTTTTGAATGTAGAGAATGTAAATTATTGTGTATATGTGTTTTGTTACTTTTTATTTATATATGATCATAGAATGTTAATGATGATAGATAACATAAACTTGTTATATGAAATATATAAAAATAAATATATATCATACAAGTATCGTTATTAAAAGGAGAGAGAGTTGAACTTTAAAACAAAGAAGGATTGAGGAAGGATTCATGTAGAACAGGTTTTATAAAATCTCAATGAAAAGGAAAAAAAATAAAATATAAGAAGGAGAGAGCAAAATGTATTAAGTTTGACCAAAACATTTTCATTATATATTACGAACTCATCAACTCGGTTAATTAAAAATGTGAGAACAACAGCAGTGTGTTTTGCAAGTATTTAGGAAAGCTGTTACATTAAAATGTTACAATATTATGTCTTGCATGTCGGCATCAATTGATATTCGGACTTATATCTGACTACATCTGGATGTAAGCCACCTGATTCGTTTATTTTTTAAAAAAATTTCATTTGCTGATTTTTGAATGTAGAGAATTTAAATTATTGTGTATATGTGTTTTGTTACTTTTTATTTATATATGATCAAAGAATGTTAATGATGATAGATAACGTAAACTTGTTATATGAAATTTATAAAAATAAATATATATCTAACAAGTGTCATTATTAAAAGGAAAGAGAGAGTTGAACTTTAAAACAAAGAAGGATTGAGGAAGGATTCATGTATAATAGGTTTTAAAAAAACTCAATGAAAAGGAAAAAAAATAAAATAAAAGAAGGAGAGAGCAAAATGTATTAAGTTTGACCAAAAGATTTCCATTATATATTACGAACTCATCAACTAGATTAATTAAAAATCTGAGAACAACAGCAGTGCGTTTTTGCAAGTATTTAGGAAAGTTGTTACATTAAAATGTTAGAATATTATGTCTTGCATGTCGGCGTCAATTGATATTCGGACTTATATCTTACTACATTTGGATGTAACCCACATGATTCCTTTATTTTTTTAAAAAATTTCATTTGTTGATTTTTGATTGTAGAGAATGTAAATTATTGTGTATATCTGTTTTGTTACTTTTTATTTATATAGAATCAAAGAATTTTAATGATGATAGATAACGTAAACTGGTTATATGAAATTTATAATAATAAATATATATCTAACAAGTGTCATTATTAAAAGGAGAGAGAGTTGAACTTTAAAACAAAGAAGGATTGAGGAAGGATTCATGTAGAACATGTCTTAAAAAAACTCAATGAAAAGGAAAAAAAACAAAATAAAAGAAGGAGAGAGAAAAATGTATTAAGTTTGACCAAAACATTTTCACTATATATTACGAACTCATCAACTCGATTAATTAAAAATGTGAGAACAAGAGCAGTGCGTTTTAGCAAGTATTTAGGAAAGCTGTTACATTAAAATGTTACAATACTATGTCTTGCATGTCGGCATCAATTTATATTCAGACTTATATCTGACTACATTTGGATGTAAGCCACCTGATTCCTTTATTTTTAAAAAAATTTTCATTTGGTGATTTTTGAATGTAGAGAATGTAAAGTATTGTGTATATGTGTTTTGTTACTTTTTATTTATATATGGTCAAAGAATTTTAATGATGATAGATAACGTAAACTTGTTATATGAAATTTATAAAAATAAATATATATCTAACAAGTGTCATTATTAAAAGGAGAGAGAGTTGAACTTTAAAACAAAGAAGGATTGAGGAAGGATTCATGTAGAACAAGTTTTAAAAAAACTCAACGAAAAGGAAAAAAAATAAAATAAAAGAAGGAGAGAGCAAAATGTATTAAGTTTTACCAAAACATTTTCATTATATATTACGAACTCATCAACTCGATTAATTAAAAATGTGAGAACAAAAGTAGTGCGTTTTAGAAAGTATTTAGGAAAGCTGTTACATTAAAATGTTACAATATTAGGTCTTGCATGTCGGCATCAATTGATATACGGACTTATATCTGACTACATTTGGATGTAAGCCACCTCATTCCTTTATTTTTAAAAAATTTTCATATCGTGATTTTTGAATGTAGAGAATGTAAATTATTGTGTATATGTGTTTTGTTACTTTTTATTTATATATGATCATAGAATGTTAATGATGATAGATAACGTAAACTTGTTATATGAAATTTATAAAAATAAATATATATCTAACAAGTGTCATTATTAAAAGGAGAGAGAGAGTTAAACTTTAAAACAAAGAAGGATTGAGGAAGGATTAATGTAGAACAGATTTTAAAAAAACTTAATCAAAAGGAAAAAAAAAAAATAAAAGAACGAGAGAGGAAAATGTATTAAGTTTGACCAAAACATTTTCATTATATATTACGAACTCATCAACTCGATTAATTTAAAATCTGAGAACAACACTAGTGCGTTTTAGCAAGTATTTAGGAAAGCTGTTACATTAAAATGTTACAATATTATGTCTTGCATGTCGGCATCAATTGATATTCGGACTCATATCTGACTACATTTGGATGTAAGTCACCTGATTCGTTTATTTTTTAAAAAAATTTCATTTGGTGATTTTTGAATGTAGAGAATGTAAATTATTGGGTATATGTGTTTTGTTACTTTTTATTTATATATGATCATAGAATGTTAATGATGATGGATAACGTAAACTTGTTATATGAAATTCATAAAATAAATATATATCATACAAGTGTCGTTATTAAAAGGAGAGAGAGTTGAACTTTAAAACAAAGAAAGATTGAGGAAGGATTCATGTAGAACAGGTTTTAAAAAAACTCAATGAAAAGGAAAAGAAATAAAATATAAGAAGGAGGGAGCAAAATGTATTAAGTTTGACCAAAACATTTTCATTATATATTACGAACTCATCAACTCGAATAATTAAAAATGTGACAACAACAGCAGTGCGTTTTAGCAAGTATTTAGGAAAGCTGTTACATTAAAATGTTACAATATTATGTCTTGCATGTCGGCATCAATTGATATTCGGACTTATATCTGACTACATTTGGATGTAAGCCACCTGATTCGTTTATTGTTAAAAAAAAATTTCATTTGGTGATTTGTGAATGTAGGGAATGTAAATTATTGTGTATATGTGTTTTGTTACTTTTTATTTATATATGATCAAAGAATGTTAATGATGATAGATAACGTAAACTGGTTATATGAAATTTATAAAAATAAATATATATCTAACAAGTGTCGTTATGAAAAGAAAAGAGAGAGTTGAACTTTAAAACAAAGAAGGATTGAGGAAGTATTCATGTATAATAGGTTTTAAAAAAACTCAATGAAAAGGAAAAAAAATAAAATAAAAGAAGGAGAGAGCAAAATGTATTAAGTTTGACCAAAAGATTTCCATTATATATTACGAACTAATCAACTCTATTAATTAAAAATGTGAGAACAACAGCAGTGCGTGGTAGCAAGTATTTAGGAAAGTTGTTCCATTAAAATGTTAGAATATATTATTTTGCATGTCGGCGTCAATTGATATTCGGACTTATATCTTACTACATTTGGATGTAAGCCACATGATTCCTTTATTTTTTTTAAAAATTTCATTTGTTGATTCTTGAATGTCGAGAATGTAAATTATTGTATATATCTGTTTTGTTACTTTTTATTTATATATAATCAAAGAATTTTAATGATGATAGATAACGTAAACTGGTTATATGAAATTTATAATAATAAATATATATCTAACAAGTGTCATTATTAAAAGGAGAGAGAGTTGAACTTTAAAACATAGAAGGATTGAGGAAGGATTCATGTAGAACAGGTCTTAAAAAAACTCAATGAAAAGGAAAAAAAATAAAATAAAAGAAGGAGAGAGAAAAATGTATTAAGTTTGACCAAAACATTTTCACTATATATTACGAAGTCATCAACTCGATTAATTAAAAATGTGAGAGCAACAGCAGTGCGTTTTAGCAAGTATTTAGGAAAGCTGTTACATTAAAATGTTACAATATTATGTCTTGCATGTCGGCATCAATTTATATTCGGACTTGTATCTGACTACATTTGGATGTAAGCCACCTCATTCCTTTATTTTTAAAAAATTTTCATTTGGTGATTTTTGAATGTAGAGAATGTAAATTGTTGTGTATATGTGTTTTGTTACTTTTTATTTATATATGATCATAGAATGTTAATGATGATAGATAACGTAAACTTGTTATATAAAATGTATAAAAATAAATATATATCTAACAAGTGTCATTATTAAAAGGAGGGAGAGTTGAACTTTAAAACAAAGAAGGATTGAGGAAGGATTCATGTAGAACAGGTTTTAAAAAAACTCAATGAAAAGGAAAAAAATAAATAAAAGATGGAGAGAGCAAAATGTATTAAGTTTTACCAAAACATGTTCATTATATATTACGAACTCATCAATTCGGTTAATTAAAAATGTGAGAACAACAGCAGTGCGTTTTAGCAAGTATTTAGGAAAGCTGTTACATTAAAATGTTACAATATTATGTCTTGCATGTCGGCATCAGTTGATATTCGAACTTATATCAGACTACATTTGGATGTAAGCCACCTGATTCCTTGATTTTTAAAAAAAATTTCATTTGGTCATTTTTGAATGTAGAGAATGTAAACTATTGTGTATATGTGTTTTGTTACTTTTTATTTATATATGATCAATGAATTTTAATGATGATAGATAAGGTAAACTTGTTATATGAAATTTATAAAAATAAATATATATCTAACAAGTATCATTATTAAAAGGAGAGAGAGTTGAACTATAAAACAAAGAAGGATTGAGGAAGGATTCATGTAGAATAGGATTTAAGAAAACTAAATGAAAAGGAAAAAAAATAAAATAAAAGAAGGAGAGAGCCAAATGTATTAAGTTTGACCAAAACATTTTCATTATATATTACCAACTCATCAACTCGATTAATTAAAAAGGTGAGAACAACAACACTGCGTTTTAGCAAGTATTTAGGAAAGCTGTTACATTAAAATGTTACAATATTATGTCTTGCATGTCGGCATCAATTAATATTCGGACTTATATTTGACTACATTTGGATGTAAGTCACCTGATTCCTTTATTTTTTAAAAAAATTTTCATTTGGTGATTTTTGAATGTAGAGAATGTAAATTATTGTGTATATGTCTTTTGTTACTTTTTATTTATATATGATCAAATAATTTTAATGATGATAGATAACGTAAACTTGTTATATGAAATTTATAAATATAAATATATATCTAACAAGTGTCATTATTAAAAGGAGAGAGAGTTGAACTTTAAAACAAAGAAGGATTGATTAAGGATTCATGTAGAACAGGTTTTAAAAAAACTCAATGAAAAGGAAAAAAAAAATAAAATAAAAGAAGGAGAGAGCAAAATGTATTATGTTTTACCAAAACATTTTCATTATATATTACGAACTCATCAACTCGATTAATTAAAAATGTGAGAACAAAAGCAGTGCGTTTTAAAAAGTATTTAGGAAAACTGTTACATTAAAATGTTACAATATTATGTCTTGCATGTCGGCAACAATTGATATACGAACTTATATCTGACTACATTTGGATGTAAGCCACCTCATTCCTTTATTTTTAAAAAATTTTCATTTGATGATTTTTGAATGTAGAGAATTTAAATTATTGTGTATATGTGTTTTGTTACTTTTTATTTATATATGATCATAGAATGTTAATGATGATAGATAACGTAAACTTGTTATATGAAATTTATAAAAATAAATATATATCATACAACTATCATTATTAAAAGGAGAGAGAGTTGAACTTTAAAACAAAGAAGGATTGAGGAAGGATTCATGTAGAACAGGTTTTAAAAAAACTCAATGAAAAGGAAAAAAAATAAAATAAAAGAAGGAGAGAGCAAAATGTATTAAGTTTTACCAAAACATTTTCATTATATATTACGAACTCATCAACTCGATTAATTAAAAATGTGAGAACAAAAGCAGTGCGTTTTAGAAAGTATTTAGGAAAGCTGTTAGATTAAAATGTTACAATATTATGTCTTGCATGTCGGCATCAATTGATATTCAGACTTATAGCTAACTACATTTGGATGTAAGTCACCTGATTCGTTTAGTTTTAAAAAAATTTTCATTTGGTGATTTTTGAATGTAGAGAATGTAAATTATTGTGTATATGTGTTTTGTTACTTTTTATTTATATATGATCATAGAATGTTAATGATGATAGATAACGTAAACTTGTTATATGAAATTTATAAAAATAAATATATATCATACAAGTATCGTTATTAAAAGGAGAGAGAGTTAAACTTTAAAACAAAGAAAGATTGAGGAAGGATTCATGTAGAACAGGTTTTCAAAAAACTCAATGAAAAGGAAAAAAAAATAAAATATAAGAAGGAGAGAGCAAAATGTATTAAGTTTGACCAAAACATTTTCATTATATATTACGAACTCATCAACTCGATTAATTAAAAATGTGAGAACAACAGCAGTGCATTTTAGCAAGTATTTAGGAAAGCTGTTACATTAAAATGTTACAATATTAGTTCTTGCATGTCGGCATCAATTGATATTCGGACTTATATCTGACTACATTTGGATGTAAGCCACCTGATTCGTTTATTTTTAAAAAAAAATTCATTTGGTGATTTTTGAATGTCGAGAATGTAAATTATTGTGTATATGTGTTTTGTTACTTTTTATTTATATATGATCAAAGAATGTTAACGATGATAGATAACGTAAACTTGTTATATGAAATTTATAAAAATAAATATATATCTAACAAGTGTCATTATTAAAAGGAAAGAGAGAGTTGAACTTTAAAACAAAGAAGGATTGAGGAAGGATTCATGTAGAACAGGTTTTAAAAAAACTCAATGAAAAGGAAAAAAAATAAAATAAAAGAAGGAGAGAACAAAATGTATTAAGTTTGACCAAAACATTTGCATTATATATTACGAACTCATCAACTCTTTTAATTAAAAATGTGAGAACAATAGCAGTGTGTTTTAGCAAGTATTTAGGAAAGCTGTTACATTAAAATGTTACAATATTATGTCTTCCATGTCGGCATCAATTTATATTCGGACTTATATCAGACTACATTTGGATGTAAGCCACCTGATTCCTTTATTTTTAAAAAAATTGTCATTTGGTGATTATTGAATGTAGAGAATGTAAATTATTGTGTATATGTGTTTTGTTACTTTTTATTTATATATGATCAAAGAATGTTAATGATGATAGATAACGTAAACTTGTTATATGAAATTTATAAAAATAAATATATATCTAACAAGTGTCATTATTAAAAGGAGGGAGAGTTGAACTTTAAAACAAAGAAGGATTGAGGAAGGATTCATGTAGAACAGGTTTTAAAAAAACTCAATGAAAAGGAAAAAAATAAATAAAAGATGGAGAGAGCAAAATGTATTAAGTTTTACCAAAACATGTTCATTATATATTACGAACTCATCAATTCGGTTAATTAAAAATGTGAGAACAACAGCAGTGCGTTTTAGCAAGTATTTAGGAAAGCTGTTACATTAAAATGTTACAATATTATGTCTTGCATGTCGGCATCAGTTGATATTCGAACTTATATCAGACTACATTTGGATGTAAGCCACCTGATTCCTTGATTTTTAAAAAAAATTTCATTTGGTGATTTTTGAATGTAGAGAATGTAAACTATTGTGTATATGTGTTTTGTTACTTTTTATTTATATATGATCAATGAATTTTAATGATGATAGATAAGGTAAACTTGTTATATGAAATTTATAAAAATAAATATATATCTAACAAGTATCATTATTAAAAGGAGAGAGAGTTGAACTATAAAACAAAGAAGGATTGAGGAAGGATTCATGTAGAATAGGATTTAAGAAAACTAAATGAAAAGGAAAAAAAATAAAATAAAAGAAGGAGAGAGCCAAATGTATTAAGTTTGACCAAAACATTTTCATTATATATTACCAACTCATCAACTCGATTAATTAAAAAGGTGAGAACAACAACACTGCGTTTTAGCAAGTATTTAGGAAAGCTGTTACATTAAAATGTTACAATAATATGTCTTGCATGTCGGCATCAATTAATATTCGGACTTATATTTGACTACATTTGGATGTAAGTCACCTGATTCCTTTATTTTTTAAAAAAATTTTCATTTGGTGATTTTTGAATGTAGAGAATGTAAATTATTGTGTATATGTCTTTTGTTACTTTTTATTTATATATGATCAAATAATTTTAATGATGATAGATAACGTAAACTTGTTATATGAAATTTATAAATATAAATATATATCTAACAAGTGTCATTATTAAAAGGAGAGAGAGTTGAACTTTAAAACAAAGAAGGATTGATTAAGGATTCATGTAGAACAGGTTTTAAAAAAACTCAATGAAAAGGAAAAAAAAAATAAAATAAAAGAAGGAGAGAGCAAAATGTATTATGTTTTACCAAAACATTTTCATTATATATTACGAACTCATCAACTCGATTAATTAAAAATGTGAGAACAAAAGCAGTGCGTTTTAAAAAGTATTTAGGAAAACTGTTACATTAAAATGTTACAATATTATGTCTTGCATGTCGGCAACAATTGATATACGAACTTATATCTGACTACATTTGGATGTAAGCCACCTCATTCCTTTATTTTTAAAAAATTTTCATTTGATGATTTTTGAATGTAGAGAATTTAAATTATTGTGTATATGTGTTTTGTTACTTTTTATTTATATATGATCATAGAATGTTAATGATGATAGATAACGTAAACTTGTTATATGAAATTTATAAAAATAAATATATATCATACAACTATCATTATTAAAAGGAGAGAGAGTTGAACTTTAAAACAAAGAAGGATTGAGGAAGGATTCATGTAGAACAGGTTTTAAAAAAACTCAATGAAAAGGAAAAAAAATAAAATAAAAGAAGGAGAGAGCAAAATGTATTAAGTTTTACCAAAACATTTTCATTATATATTACGAACTCATCAACTCGATTAATTAAAAATGTGAGAACAAAAGCAGTGCGTTTTAGAAAGTATTTAGGAAAGCTGTTAGATTAAAATGTTACAATATTATGTCTTGCATGTCGGCATCAATTGATATTCAGACTTATAGCTAACTACATTTGGATGTAAGTCACCTGATTCGTTTAGTTTTAAAAAAAATTTCATTTGGTGATTTTTGAATGTAGAGAATGTAAATTATTGTGTATATGTGTTTTGTTACTTTTTATTTATATATGATCATAGAATGTTAATGATGATAGATAACGTAAACTTGTTATATGAAATTTATAAAAATAAATATATATCATACAAGTATCGTTATTAAAAGGAGAGAGAGTTAAACTTTAAAACAAAGAAAGATTGAGGAAGGATTCATGTAGAACAGGTTTTCAAAAAACTCAATGAAAAGGAAAAAAAAATAAAATATAAGAAGGAGAGAGCAAAATGTATTAAGTTTGACCAAAACATTTTCATTATATATTACGAACTCATCAACTCGATTAATTAAAAATGTGAGAACAACAGCAGTGCATTTTAGCAAGTATTTAGGAAAGCTGTTACATTAAAATGTTACAATATTAGTTCTTGCATGTCGGCATCAATTGATATTCGGACTTATATCTGACTACATTTGGATGTAAGCCACCTGATTCGTTTATTTTTAAAAAAAAATTCATTTGGTGATTTTTGAATGTCGAGAATGTAAATTATTGTGTATATGTGTTTTGTTACTTTTTATTTATATATGATCAAAGAATGTTAACGATGATAGATAACGTAAACTTGTTATATGAAATTTATAAAAATAAATATATATCTAACAAGTGTCATTATTAAAAGGAAAGAGAGAGTTGAACTTTAAAACAAAGAAGGATTGAGGAAGGATTCATGTAGAACAGGTTTTAAAAAAACTCAATGAAAAGGAAAAAAAATAAAATAAAAGAAGGAGAGAACAAAATGTATTAAGTTTGACCAAAACATTTGCATTATATATTACGAACTCATCAACTCTTTTAATTAAAAATGTGAGAACAATAGCAGTGCGTTTTAGCAAGTATTTAGGAAAGCTGTTACATTAAAATGTTACAATATTATGTCTTCGATGTCGGCATCAATTTATATTCGGACTTATATCTGACTACATTTGGATGTAAGCCACCTGATTCCTTTATTTTTAAAAAAATTGTCATTTGGTGATTATTGAATGTAGAGAATGTAAATTATTGTGTATATGTGTTTTGTTACTTTTTATTTATATATGATCAAAGAATTTTAATGATGATAGATAACGTAAACTTGTTATATGAAATTTATAAAAATAAATATATATCTAACAAGTGTCATTATTAAAAGGAGGGAGAGTTGAACTTTAAAACAAAGAAGGATTGAGGAAGGATTCATGTAGAACAGGTTTTAAAAAAACTCAATGAAAAGGAAAAAAATAAAATAAAAGAAGGAGAGAGCAAAATGTATTAAGTTTGACCAAAACATTTTCGTTATATATTACGAACTCATCAACTCGATTAATTAAAAATGTGAGAACAACAACAGTGCGTTTTAGCAAGTATTTAGGAAAGCTTTTACATTAAAATGTTACAATATTATGTGTTGCATGTCGGCATTAGTTGATATTCGGAGTTATATCTGACTACATTTGGATGTAAGCCACCTAATTCCTTTATTTTTAAAAAAAATTTCATTTGGTGATTTTCGAATGTAGATAATGTAAATTATTGTGTATATGTGTTTTGTTACTTTTTATTTATATATGATCGAAGAATGTTAATGATGATAGATAACGTAAACTTGTTATATGAAATTTATAAAAATAAATATATATCTAACAAGTCTCATTATTAAAAGGAGAGAGAGTTGAACTTTAAAACAAAGAAGGATTGAGGAAGGATTCATGTAGAACAGGTTTTAAAAAAAGTCAATGAAAAGGAAAAAAAATAAAATAAAAGAAGGAGAGAGCAAAATGTATTAAGTTTTACCAAAACATTTTCATTACATATTACGAACTCATCAACTCGATTAATCTAAAATGTGAAACAAAAAGCAGTGCGTTTTAGCAAGTATTTAGGAAAGCTGTTACATTAAAATGTTACAATATTATGTCTTGCATGTCCGCAACAATTTATATTCGGACTTATATCAGACTACATTTGGATGTAAGCCACGTGATTCCTTTATTTTTTTTAAAAATTTCATTTGGTGATTTTTGAATGTAGAGAATGTAAATTATTGTGTGTATGTGTTTTGTTACTTTTTATTTAAATATGATCAAAGAATTTTAATGATGATAGATCACGTAAACTTGTTATATGAAATTTATAATAATAAATATATATCTAACAAGTGTCACTATTAAAAGGAGAAAGAGTTAAACTTTAAAACAAAGAAGGATTGAGGAAGGATTCATGTAGAACAGGTTTTAAAAAAACTCAATGAAAAGGAAAAAAAATAAAATAAAAGAAGGAGAGAACAAAATGTATTAAGTTCGACCATAACATTTTCATTATATATTACGAACTCATCAACTCTTTTTATTAAAAATATGAGAACAACAGCAGTGCGTTTTAGAAAGTATTTAGGAAAGCTGTTACATTAAAATGTTACAATATTATGTCTTGCATGTCGGCATCAATTGATATACGGACTTATATCTGACTACATTTGGATGTAAGCAACCTCATTCCTTTATTTTTAAAAAAATTTTCATTCGATGATTTTTGAATGTCGAGGATGTAAATTATTGTGTATGTGTTTTGTTACTTTTTATTTATATATGATCATAGAATGTTAATGATGATAGATAACGTAAACTTGTTATATGAAATTTATAAAAATAAATATATATCATACAACTATCATTATTAAAAGGAGAGAGAGTTGAACTTTAAAACAAAGAAGGATTGAGGAAGGATTCATGTAGAACAGGTTTTAAAAAAACTCAATGAAAAGGAAAAAAAATAAAATAAAAGAAGGAGAGAGCAAAATGTATTAAGTTTTACCAAAACATTTTCATTATATATTACGAACTCATCAACTCGATTAATTAAAAATGTGAAACCAAAAGCAGTGCGTTTTAGCAAGTATTGAGGAAAGCTGTTACATTAAAATGTTACAATATTATGTCTTGCATGTCGGCAGCAATTTATATTCGGACTTATATCAGACTACATTTGGATGTGAGCCACGTGATTCCTTTATTTTTTTAAAAAATTTCATTTGGTGATTTTTGAATGTAGAGATTGTAAATTATTGTGTATATGTGTTTTGTTACTTTTTATTTAAACATGATCAAAGAATTTTAATGATGATAGATAACGTAAACTGGTTATATGAAATTTATAATAATAAATATATATCTAACAAGTGTCATTATTAAAAGGAGAAAGAGTTGAACTTTAAAACAAAGAAGGATTGAGGAAGGATTCATGTAGAACAGGTTTTAAAAAAACTCAATGAAAAGGAAAAAAAAATAAAATAAAAGAAGGAGAGAACAAAATATATTAAGTTTGACCAAAACATTTTCATTATATATTACGAACTCATCAACTCTTTTAATTAAAAATATGAGAACAACAACAGTGCGTTTTAGCAAGTATTTAGGAAAGCTGTTACATTAAAATGTTACAATATTATGTCTTGCATGTCGGCATCAATTTATATTCGGACTTATATCTGACTACATCTGGATGTAAGCCACCTGATTCCTTTGTTTTGAAAAAAATTTTCATTTGGTGATTTTTGAATGTAGAGAATGTAAATTATTGTATATATGTGTTTTGTTTCTTTTTATTTATATATGATCAAAGAATTTTAATGATGATAGATAACGTAAACTTGTTATATTAAATTTATAAAAATAAATATATATCTAACAAGTCTCATTATTAAAAGGAGAAAGAGTTGAACTTTAAAACAAAGAAGGATTGAGGAAGGATTCATGTAGAACAGGTTTCAAAAAAACTCAATGAAAAGGAAAAAAAAATAAAATAAAAGAAGGAGAGAACAAAATATATTAAGTTTGACCAAAACATTTTTATTATATATTACGAACTCATCAACTCTTTTAATTAAAAATATGAGAACAACAACAGTGCGTTTTAGCAAGTATTTAGGAAAGCTGTTACATTAAAATGTTACAATATTATGTCTTGCATGTCGTCATCAATTTATATTCGGACTTATATCTCACTACATTTGGATGCAAGCCACCAGATTCTTTTATTTTTAAAAAAATTTTCATTTGGTGATTATTGAATGTAGAGAATGTAAATTATTGTGTATATGTGTTTTGTTACTTTTTATTTATATATGATCAAAGAATTTTAATGATGATAGATAACGTAAACTTGTTATATGAAATTTATAAAAATAAATAGATATCTAACAAGTGTCATTATTAAAAGGAGAGAGAGAGTTGAACTTTAAAACAAAGAAGGATTGAGGAAGGATTCATGTAGAAGAGATTTTAAAAAAACTTAATCAAAAGGAAAAAAAAATAAAAGAACGAGAGAGCAAAATGTATTAAGTTTGACCAAAACATTTTCATTATATATTACGAACTCATCAACTCGATTAATTAAAAATGTGAGAACAACTGCAGTGCGTTTTAGCAAGTATTTAGGAAAGCTGTTACATTAAAATGTTACAATATTATGTCTTGCATGTCAGCATCAATTTATATTCGGACTTATATCTCACTACATTTGGATGTAAGCCACCTGATTCCTTTATTTTTAAAAAAAATTTCATTTGGTGATTTTTGAATGTAGCGAATGTAAATTATTGTGTATATGTGTTTTGTTACTTTTTATTTATATATGATCAAAGAATTTTAATGATGATAGATAACGTAAACTTGTTATATAAAATTTATAAAAATAAATATATATCTAACAAGTGTCATTATTAAAAGGAGAGAGAGTTGAACTAAAAAACAAAGAAGGATTGAGGAAGGATTCATGTAGAACAGATTTTAAAAAAACTGAATGAAAAGGAAAAAAAATAAAATAAAAGAAGGAGAGAGCAAAATGTATTAAGTTTCACTAAAACATTTTCATTATATATTACGAACTCATTAACTCGATTAATTAAAAATGTGAGAACAACAGCAGTGCGTTTTAGCAAGTATTTAGGAAAGCTGTTACATTAAAATGTTACAATATTATTTCTTGCATGTCGGCATCAATGTATATTCGGACTTATATCTGACTACATTTGGATGTAAGCCACCTGATTCTTTTAATGTTAAAAAAAATTTCATTTGGTGATTTTTGAATGTAGATAATGTAAATTATTATGTATATGTGTTTTGTTACTTTTTATTTATATATGATCAAAGAATTTTAATGATGATTGAAAACGTAAACTTGTTATATGAAATTTATAAAAATAAATATATATCTAACAAGTGTCATTATTAAAAGGAGAGAGAGTTGAACTTTAAAACAAAGAAGGATTGAGGAAGGATTCAAGTAGAACAGGTTTTAAAAAAACTCAAAGAAAAGGAAAAAAAATAAAATAAAAGAATGAGAGAGCAAAATGTATTAAGTTTGAACAAAACATTTTCATTATATATTACGAACTCATCAACTCGATTAATTAAAAATGTTAGAACAACAGCAGTGCGTTTTAGCAAGTATTTAGGAAAGCTGTTACATTAAAATGTTACAATATTATGTCTTGCATGTCGGCATCAATTTATATTCGGACTTATATCTGACTACATTTGGATGTAAGCCACCTGATTCCTTTATTTTTAAAAAAAAGTTCATTTGGTGATTTTTGAAGGTAGAGAATGTAAATTATTGTGTATATGTGTTTTGTTACTTTTTATTTATATATGATCAAAGAATTTTAATGATGATAGATAACGTAAACTTGTTATATGAAATTTATAAAAATAATTATATATCTAACAAGTGTCATTAATAAAAGGAGAGAGAGTTGAACTTTAAAACAAAGAAGGATTGAGGAAGGATTCATGTAGAACCGGTTTTAAAAAACCTCAATGGAAAGGAAAAAAAATAAAATAAAAGAAGGAGAGAGCAAAATGTATTAAGTTTGACCAAAACATTTTCATTATATATTACGAACTCATCAACTCGATTAATTAAAAATGTGAGAACAACAGCAATGCGTTTTAGCAAGTATTTAGGTAAGCTGTTACATTAAAATGTTACAATATTATGTCTTGCATGTCGTCATCAATTTATATTCGGACTTATATCTCACTACATTTGGATGCAAGCCACCAGATTCTTTTATTTTTAAAAAAATTTTCATTTGGTGATTATTGAATGTAGAGAATGTAAATTATTGTGTATATGTGTTTTGTTACTTTTTATTTATATATGATCAAAGAATTTTAATGATGATAGATAACGTAAACTTGTTATATGAAATTTATAAAAATAAATAGATATCTAACAAGTGTCATTATTAAAAGGAGAGAGAGAGTTGAACTTTAAAACAAAGAAGGATTGAGGAAGGATTCATGTAGAAGAGATTTTAAAAAAACTTAATCAAAAGGAAAAAAAAATAAAAGAACGAGAGAGCAAAATGTATTAAGTTTGACCAAAACATTTTCATTATATATTACGAACTCATCAACTCGATTAATTAAAAATGTGAGAACAACTGCAGTGCGTTTTAGCAAGTATTTAGGAAAGCTGTTACATTAAAATGTTACAATATTATGTCTTGCATGTCAGCATCAATTTATATTCGGACTTATATCTCACTACATTTGGATGTAAGCCACCTGATTCCTTTATTTTAAAGAAAAATTTCATTTGGTGATTTTTGAATGTAGCGAATGTAAATTATTGTGTATATGTGTTTTGTTACTTTTTATTTATATATGATCAAAGAATTTTAATGATGATAGATAACGTAAACTTGTTATATAAAATTTATAAAAATAAATATATATCTAACAAGTGTCATTATTAAAAGGAGAGAGAGTTGAACTAAAAAACAAAGAAGGATTGAGGAAGGATTCATGTAGAACAGATTTTAAAAAAGCTCAATGAAAAGGAAAAAAAATAAAATAAAAGAAGGAGAGAGCAAAATGTATTAAGTTTCACTAAAACATTTTCATTATATATTACGAACTCATTAACTCGATTAATTAAAAATGTGAGAACAACAGCAGTGCGTTTTAGCAAGTATTTAGGAAAGCTGTTACATTAAAATGTTACAATATTATTTCTTGCATGTCGGCATCAATGTATATTCGGACTTATATCTGACTACATTTGGATGTAAGCCACCTGATTCTTTTAATGTTAAAAAAAATTTCATTTGGTGATTTTTGAATGTAGATAATGTAAATTATTATGTATATGTGTTTTGTTACTTTTTATTTATATATGATCAAAGAATTTTAATGATGATTGAAAACGTAAACTTGTTATATGAAATTTATAAAAATAAATATATATCTAACAAGTGTCATTATTAAAAGGAGAGAGAGTTGAACTTTAAAACAAAGAAGGATTGAGGAAGGATTCAAGTAGAACAGGTTTTAAAAAAACTCAAAGAAAAGGAAAAAAAAATAAAATAAAAGAATGAGAGAGCAAAATGTATTAAGTTTGAACAAAACATGTTCATTATATATTACAAACTCAATAACTCGATTAATTAAAAATGTTAGAACAACAGCAGTGCGTTTTAGCAAGTATTTAGGAAAGCTGTTACATTAAAATGTTACAATATTATGTCTTGCATGTCGGCATCAATTTATATTCGGACTTATATCTGACTACATTTGGATGTAAGCCACCTGATTCCTTTATTTTTAAAAAAAAGTTCATTTGGTGATTTTTGAATGTAGAGAATGTAAATTATTGTGTATATGTGTTTTGTTACTTTTTATTTATATATGATCAAAGA
This sequence comes from Canavalia gladiata, assembly GCA_037954105.1. Classification (NCBI taxonomy): domain Eukaryota; kingdom Viridiplantae; phylum Streptophyta; class Magnoliopsida; order Fabales; family Fabaceae; genus Canavalia; species Canavalia gladiata. The sequence continues at coordinate 36,263,688 of CM075662.1, read as the reverse complement.
ATTTTAATGATGATAGATAACGTAAACTTGTTATATGAAATTTATAAAAATAATTATATATCTAACAAGTGTCATTATTAAAAGGAGAGAGAGTTGAACTTTAAAACAAAGAAGGATTGAGGAAGGATTCATGTAGAACCGGTTTTAAAAAACCTCAATGGAAAGGAAAAAAAATAAAATAAAAGAAGGAGAGAGCAAAATGTATTAAGTTTGACCAAAACATTTTCATTATATATTACGAACTCATCAACTCGATTAATTAAAAATGTGAGAACAACAGCAATGCGTTTTAGCAAGTATTTAGGTAAGCTGTTACATTAAAATGTTACAATATTATGTCTTGCATGTCGTCATCAATTTATATTCGGACTTATATCTCACTACATTTGGATGCAAGCCACCAGATTCTTTTATTTTTAAAAAAATTTTCATTTGGTGATTATTGAATGTAGAGAATGTAAATTATTGTGTATATGTGTTTTGTTACTTTTTATTTATATATGATCAAAGAATTTTAATGATGATAGATAATGTAAACTTGTTATATGAAATTTATAAAAATAAATATATATCTAACAAGTGTCATTATTAAAAGGAGAGAGAGAGTTGAACTTTAAAACAAAGAAGGATTGGGGAAGGATTCATGTAGAACAGATTTTAAAAAAACTTAATCAAAAGGAAAAAAAAAATAAAAGAACGAGAGAGCAAAATGTATTAAGTTTGACCAAAACATTTTCATTATATATTACGAACTCATCAACTCGATTAATTAAAAATGTGAGAACAACTGAAGTGCGTTTTAGCAAGTATTTAGGAAAGCTGTTACATTAAAATGTTACAATATTATGTCTTGCATGTCGGCATCAATTTATATTCGGACTTATATCTGACTACATTTGGATGTAAGCCACCTGATTCCTTTATTTTTAAAAAAAAGTTCATTTGGTGATTTTTTAATGTAGAGAATGTAAATTATTGTGTATATGTGTTTTGTTACTTTTTATTTATATATGATCAAAGAATTTTAATGATGATAGATAACGTAAACTTGTTATATAAAATTTATAAAAATAAATATATATCTAACAAGTGTCATTATTAAAAGGAGAGAGAGTTGAACTAAAAAACAAAGAAGGATTGAGGAAGGATTCATGTAGAACAGATTTTAAAAAAACTCAATGAAAAGGAAAAAAAATAAAATAAAAGAAGGAGAGAGCAAAATGTATTAAGTTTCACTTAAACATTTTCATTATATATTACGAACTCATTAACTCGATTAATTAAAAATGTAAGAACAACAGCAGTGCGTTTTAGCAAGTATTTAGGAAAGCTGTTACATTAAAATGTTACAATATTATTTCTTGCATGTCGGCATCAATGTATATTCGGACTTATATCTGACTACATTTGAATGTAAGCCACCTCATTCTTTTATTGTTAAAAAAAATTTCATTTGGTGATTTTTGAATGTAGATAATGTAAACTATTATGTATATGTGTTTTGTTACTTTTTATTTATATATGATCAAAGAATTTTAATGATGATTCAAAACATAAACTTGTTATATGAAATTTATAAAAATAAATATATATCTAACAAGTGTCATTATTAAAAGGAGAGAGAGTTGAACTATAAAACAACGAAGGATTGAGGAAGGATTCATGTAGAACAGGTTTTAAAAAAACTCAATTAAAAGGAAAAAAAATAAAATAAAAGAATGAGAGAGCCAAATGTATTAAGTTTGAACAAAACATTTTCATTATATATTACAAACTCATCAACTCGATTAATTATAAATGTTAGAACAACAGCAGTGCGTTTTAGCAAGTATTTAGGAAAGCTGTTACATTAAAATGTTACAATATTATGTCTTGCATGTCGGCATCAATTTATATTCGGCTTATATCTGACTACAGTTGGATGTAAGCCACCTGATTCCTTTATTTTTAAAAAAAAGTTCATTTGGTGATTTTTGAATGTAGAGAATGTAAATTATTGTGTATATGTGTTTTGTTACTTTTTATTTATATATGATCAAAGAATTTTAATGATGATAGATAACGTAAACTTGTTATATAAAATTTATAAAAATAAATATATATCTAACAAGTGTCATTATTAAAAGGAGAGAGAGTTGAACTATAAAACAAAGAAGGATTGAGGAAGGATTCACGTAGAACAGATTTTATAAAAACTCAATGAAAAGGAAAAAAAATAAAATAAAAGAAGGAGAGAGCAAAATGTATTAAGTTTCACTAAAACATTTTCATTATATATTACGAACTCATTAACTCGATTAATTAAAAATGTAAGAACAACAGCAGTGTGTTTTAGCAAGTATTTAGGAAAGCTGTTACATTAAAATGTTACAATATTATTTCTTGCATGTCGGCATCAATGTATATTCGGACTTATATTTGACTACATTTGGACGTAAGCCACCTGATTCTTTTATTGTTAAAAAAAATTTCATTTGGTGATTTTTGAATGTAGATAATGTAAATTATTATGTATATGTGTTTTGTTACTTTTTATTTATATATGATCAAAGAATTTTAATGATGATTGAAAACGTAAACTTGTTATATGAAATTTATAAAAATAAATATATATCTAACAAGTGTCATTATTACAAGGAGAGAGAGTTGAACTTTAAAACAAAGAAGGATTGAGGAAGGATTGAGGAAGGATTCTTGTAGAACAGGTTTTAAAAAAACTCAATGAAAAGGAAAAAAAATAAAATAAAAGAATGGGAGAGCAAAATGTATTAAGTTTGAACAAAACATTTTCATTATATATTACAAACTCATCAACTCGATTAATTAAAAATGTTAGAACAACAGCAGTGCGTTTTAGCAAGTATTTAGGAAAGCTGTTACATTAAAATGTTACAATATTATGTCTTGTATGTCGGCATTCATTTATATTCAGACTTATATCTGACTACATTTGGATGTAAGCCACCTGATTCCTTTATTTTTAAAAAAAATTTCATTTGGTGATTTTTGAAGGTAGAGAATGTAAATTATTGTGTATATGTGTTTTGTTACTTTTTATTTATATATGATCAAAGAATTTTAATGATGATAGATAACGTAAACTTGTTATATGAAATTTATAAAAATAAATATATATCTAACAAGTGTCATTATTACAAGGAGAGAGAGTTGAAGTTTAAAACAAAGAAGGATTGAGGAAGGATTCTTGTAGAACAGGTTTTAAAAAAACTCAATGAAAAGGAAAAAAAATAAAATAAAAGAATGAGAGAGCCAAATGTATTAAGTTTGAACAAAACATTTTCATTATATATTACAAACTCATCAACTCGATTAATTAAAAATGTTAGAACAACAGCAGTGCGTTTTAGCAAGTATTTAGGAAAGCTGTTACATTAAAATGTTACAATATTATGTCTTGCATGTCGGCATCAATTTATATTCGGACTTATATCTGACTACATTTGGATGTAAGCCACCTGATTCCTTTATTTTTAAAAAAAAGTTCATTTGGTGGTTTTTGAATGTAGAGATTGTAAATTATTGTGTATATGTGTTTTGTTACTTTTTATTTATATATGATCTAAGAATTTTAATGATGATAGATAACGTAAACTTGTTATATGAAATTTATAAAAGTAAATATATATCTAACAAGTGTCATTATTAAAAGGAGAGAGAGTTGAACTTTAAAACAAAAAAGGATTGAGGAAGGATTCATGTAGAACAAATTTTAAAAAAACTCGATGAAAAGGAAAAAAAAAATAAAAGAAGGAGAGAGCAAAATGTTTTAAGTTTGACCAAAACATTTTCATTATATATTACGAACTCATCAACTCGATTAATTAAAAATGTGAGAACAACTGCAGTGCGTTTTAGCAAGTATTTAGGAAAGCTGTTACATTAAAATGTTACAATATTATGTCTTGCATGTCGGCATCAATTTATATTCGTACTTATGTCTGACTACATTTGGATGTAAGCCACCTGATTCCTTTATTTTTAAAAAAATTTTCATTTGGTGATTTTTGAATATAGAGAATGTAAATTATTGTGTATATGTGTTTTGTTACTTTTTATTTATATATGATCAAAGAATTTTAATGATGATAGATAACGTAAACTTGTTATATGAAATTTATAAAAATAAATATATATCTAACAAGTGTCATTATTAAAAGGAGAGAGAGTTGAACTTTAAAACAAAGAAGGATTGAGGAAGGATTCATGTAGAACCGGTTTTAAAAAATCTGAATGGAAAGGAAAAAAAATAAAATAAAAGAAGGAGAGAGCAACATGTATTAAGTTTGACCAAAACATTTTCATTATATATTACAAACTCATCAACTCGATTAATTAAAAATGTGAGAACAACAGCAGTGCGTTTTAGCAAGTATTTAGGTAAGCTGTTACATTAAAATGTTACAATATTATGTCTTGCATGTCGTCATCAATTTATATTCGGACTTATATCTCACTACATTTGGATGACAGCCACCAGATTCTTTTATTTTTAAAAAAATTTTCTTTTGGTGATTATTGAATGTAGAGAATGTAAATTATTGTGTATATGTGTTTTGTTACTTTTTATTTATATATGATCAAAGAATTTTAATGATGATAGATAACGTAAACTTGTTATATGAAATTTATAAAAATAAATATATATATCTAACAAGTGTCATTATTAAAAGGAGAGAGAGTTGAACTTTAAAACAAAGAAGGGTTGAGGAAGGATTCATGTAGAACAGGTTTTAAAAAAACTCAATGAAAAGGAAAAAAAAAATAAAAGAAGGAGAGAACAAAATGTATTAAGTTTGACCAAAACATTTTACTTATATTACGAACTCATCAACTCTTTTAATTAAAAATGTGAGAACAACAGCAATGTGTTTTAGCAAGTATTTAGGAAAGCTGTTACATTAAAATGTTACAATATTATGTCTTGCATGTCGGCATCATTTTATATTCGGACTTATATCTGACTAAATTTCGATGTAAGCCACCTGATTCCTTTATGTTTAAAAAAATTTTCATTTCGTGATTTTTGAATGTAGAGAATGTAAATTATTGTGTATATGTGTTTTGTTACTTTTTATTTATATATGATCAAAGAATTTTAATGATGATAGATAACGTAAACTTGTTATATGAAATTTATAAAAATAAATATATATCTAACAAGTGTCATTATTAAAAGGAGGGAGAGTTGAACTTTAAAACAAAGAAGGATTGAGGAAGGATTCATGTAGAACAGGTTTTAAAAAAACTCAATGAAAAGGAAAAAAAATAAAATAAAAGAAGGAGAGAGCAAAATGTATTAAGTTTCTCCAAAACATTTTCATTATATATTACCAACTCATCAACTCGATTAATTAAAAATGTGATAACAACAACAGTGCGCTTTAGCAAGTATTTAGGAAAGCTGTTACATTAAAATGTTACAATATTATGTCTTGCATGTCGGCATCAATTTATATTCGGACTTATATCTGACTAGATTTGGATGTAAGTCACCTGATTCCTTTATTTTAAAAAAAAATTTCATTTCGTGATTTTTGAATGTAGAGAATGTAAATTATTGTGTATATGTGTTTTGTTACTTTTTATTTATCTATGATCAAAGAATTTTAATGATGATTGAAAACGTAAACTTGTTATATGAAATTTATAAAAATAAATATATATCTAGCAAGTGTCATTATTAAAAGGAGAGAGAGTTGAACTTTAAATCAAAGATGGATTGAGGAAGGATTCATGTAGAATAGGTTTTAAAAAAACTAAATGAAAAGGAAAAAAAAATAAAATAAAAGTAGGAGAGAGCAAAATGTATTAAGTTTTACCAAAACATTTTCATTATATATTATGAACTCATCAACTCGATTAATTAAAAATGTGAAACCAAAAGCAGTGCGTTTTAGCAAATATTTAGGAAAGCTGTTACATTAAAATGTTACAATATAATGTCTTGCATGTTGGCAGCAATTTATATTCGGACTTATATCTGACTACATTTGGATGTAAGCCACCTGATTCCTTTATTTTTTTAAAAAATTTTATTTGGTGATTTTTGAATGTAGAGAATGTAAATTATTGTGTATATGTGTTTTGTTACTTTTTATTTATATATGATCAAAGAATTTTAATGATAATAGATAACGTAAACTTGTTATATGAAATTTATAAAAATAAATATATATCTAACAAGTGTCATTATTAAAAGGAGAGAGAGAGTTGAACTTTAAAACAAAGAAGGATTGATGAAGGATTCATGTAGAACAGGTTTTAAAAAAACTCAATGAAAAGGAAAAAAAATAAAATAAAAGAAGGAGAGAGCAAAATGTATTAAGTCTCACCAAAACATTTTCATTATATATTACGAACTCATCAACTCGATTAATTAAAAATGTAAGAACAACAGCAGTGCGTTTTAGCAAGTATTTAGGAAAGCTGTTACATTAAAATGTTATAATATTATGTCTTGCATGTCGGCATCAATGTATATTCGGACTTATATCTGACTACATTTGGAAGTAAGCCACCTGATTCTTTTATTGTTAAAAAAATTTTCATTTGGTGATTTTTGAATGTAGAGAATGTAAATTATTATGTATATGTGTTTTGTTACTTTTTATTTATATATGATCAAAGAATTTTAATGATGATTGAAAACGTAAACTTGTTATATGAAATTTATAAAAATAAATATATATCTAACAAGTATCATTATTAAAAGGAGAGAGAGTTGAACTTTAAAACAAAGAAGGATTGAGGAAGGATTCATGTAGAACAAGTTTTAAAAAAACTCAATGAAAAGGAAAAAAAATAAATAAAAGATGGAGAGAGCAAAATGTATTAAGTTTTACCAAAACATGTTCATTATATATTACGAACTCATCAATTCGGTTAATTAAAAATGTGAGAACAACAGCAGTGCGTTTTAGCAAGTATTTAGGAAAGCTGTTACATTAAAATGTTACAATATTATGTCTTGCATGTCGGCATCAGTTGATATTCGAACTTATATCAGACTACATTTGGATGTAAGCCACCTGATTCCTTGATTTTTAAAAAAAATTTCATTTGGTGATTTTTGAATGTAGAGAATGTAAACTATTGTGTATATGTGTTTTGTTACTTTTTATTTATATATGATCAATGAATTTTAATGATGATAGATAAGGTAAACTTGTTATATGAAATTTATAAAAATAAATATATATCTAACAAGTATCATTATTAAAAGGAGAGAGAGTTGAACTATAAAACAAAGAAGGATTGAGGAAGATTCATGTAGAATAGGATTTAAGAAAACTAAATGAAAAGGAAAAAAAATAAAATAAAAGAAGGAGAGAGCCAAATGTATTAAGTTTGACCAAAACATTTTCATTATATATTACCAACTCATCAACTCGATTAATTAAAAAGGTGAGAACAACAACACTGCGTTTTAGCAAGTATTTAGGAAAGCTGTTACATTAAAATGTTACAATATTATGTCTTGCATGTCGGCATCAATTAATATTCGGACTTATATTTGACTACATTTGGATGTAAGTCACCTGATTCCTTTATTTTTTAAAAAAATTTTCATTTGGTGATTTTTGAATGTAGAGAATGTAAATTATTGTGTATATGTGTTTTGTTACTTTTTATTTATATATGATCAAATAATTTTAATGATGATAGATAACGTAAACTTGTTATATGAAATTTATAAATATAAATATATATCTAACAAGTGTCATTATTAAAAGGAGAGAGAGTTGAACTTTAAAACAAAGAAGGATTGATTAAGGATTCATGTAGAACAGGTTTTAAAAAAACTCAATGAAAAGGAAAAAAAAATAAAATAAAAGAAGGAGAGAGCAAAATGTATTATGTTTTACCAAAACATTTTCATTATATATTACGAACTCATCAACTCGATTAATTAAAAATGTGAGAACAAAAGCAGTGCGTTTTAAAAAGTATTTAGGAAAACTGTTACATTAAAATGTTACAATATTATGTCTTGCATGTCGGCAACAATTGATATACGAACTTATATCTGACTACATTTGGATGTAAGCCACCTCATTCCTTTATTTTTAAAAAATTTTCATTTGATGATTTTTGAATGTAGAGAATGTAAATTATTGTGTATATGTGTTTTGTTACTTTTTATTTATATATGATCATAGAATGTTAATGATGATAGATAACGTAAACTTGTTATATGAAATTTATAAAAATAAATATATATCATACAACTATCATTATTAAAAGGAGAGAGAGTTGAACTTTAAAACAAAGAAGGATTGAGGAAGGATTCATGTAGAACAGGTTTTAAAAAAACTCAATGAAAAGGAAAAAAAATAAAATAAAAGAAGGAGAGAGCAAAATGTATTAAGTTTTACCAAAACATTTTCATTATATATTACGAACTCATCAACTCGATTAATTAAAAATATGAGAACAAAAGCAGTGCGTTTTAGAAAGTATTTAGGAAAGCTGTTAGATTAAAATGTTACAATATTATGTCTTGCATGTCGGCATCAATTGATATTCAGACTTATAGCTAACTACATTTGGATGTAAGTCACCTGATTCGTTTAGTTTTAAAAAAAATTTCATTTGGTGATTTTTGAATGTAGAGAATGTAAATTATTGTGTATATGTGTTTTGTTACTTTTTATTTATATATGATCATAGAATGTTAATGATGATAGATAACGTAAACTTGTTATATGAAATTTATAAAAATAAATATATATCATACAAGTATCGTTATTAAAAGGAGAGAGAGTTAAACTTTAAAACAAAGAAAGATTGAGGAAGGATTCATGTAGAACAGGTTTTCAAAAAACTCAATGAAAAGGAAAAAAAAATAAAATATAAGAAGGAGAGAGCAAAATGTATTAAGTTTGACCAAAACATTTTAATTATATATTACGAACTCATCAACTCGATTAATTAAAAATGTGAGAACAACAGCAGTGCATTTTAGCAAGTATTTAGGAAAGCTGTTACATTAAAATGTTACAATATTAGTTCTTGCATGTCGGCATCAATTGATATTCGGACTTATATCTGACTACATTTGGATGTAAGCCACCTGATTCGTTTATTTTTAAAAAAAAATTCATTTGGTGATTTTTGAATGTCGAGAATGTAAATTATTGTGTATATGTGTTTTGTTACTTTTTATTTATATATGATCATAGAATGTTAACGATGATAGATAACGTAAACTTGTTATATGAAATTTATAAAAATAAATATATATCTAACAAGTGTCATTATTAAAAGGAAAGAGAGAGTTGAACTTTAAAACAAAGAAGGATTGAGGAAGGATTCATGTAGAACAGGTTTTAAAAAAACTCAATGAAAAGGAAAAAAAATAAAATAAAAGAAGGAGAGAACAAAATGTATTAAGTTTGACCAAAACATTTGCATTATATATTACGAACTCATCAACTCTTTTAATTAAAAATGTGAGAACAATAGCAGTGCGTTTTAGCAAGTATTTAGGAAAGCTGTTACATTAAAATGTTACAATATTATGTCTTCCATGTCGGCATCAATTTATATTCGGACTTATATCTGACTACATTTGGGTTTAAGCCACCTGATTCCTTTATTTTTAAAAAAATTGTCATTTGGTGATTATTGAATGTAGAGAATGTAAATTATTGTGTATATGTGTTTTGTTACTTTTTATTTATATATGATCAAAGAATGTTAATGATGATAGATAACGTAAACTTGTTATATGAAATTTATAAAAATAAATATATATCTAACAAGTGTCATTATTAAAAGGAGGGAGAGTTGAACTTTAAAACAAAGAAGGATTGAGGAAGGATTCATGTAGAACAGGTTTTAAAAAAACTCAATGAAAAGGAAAAAAATAAAATAAAAGAAGGAGAGAGCAAAATGTATTAAGTTTGACCAAAACATTTTCATTATATATTACGAACTCATCAACTCGATTAATTAAAAATGTGAGAACAACAACAGTGCGTTTTAGCAAGTATTTAGGAAAGCTTTTACATTAAAATGTTACAATATTATGTGTTGCATGTCGGCATTAGTTGATATTCGGAGTTATATCTGACTACATTTGGATGTAAGCCACCTAATTCCTTTATTTTTAAAAAAAATTTCATTTGGTGATTTTCGAATGTAGATAATGTAAATTATTGTGTATATGTGTTTTGTTACTTTTTATTTATATATGATCAAAGAATGTTAATGATGATAGATAACGTAAACTTGTTATATGAAATTTATAAAAATAAATATATATCTAACAAGTCTCATTATTAAAAGGAGAGAGAGTTGAACTTTAAAACAAAGAAGGATTGAGGAAGGATTCATGTAGAACAGGTTTTAAAAAAAGTCAATGAAAAGGAAAAAAAATAAAATAAAAGAAGGAGAGAGCAAAATGTATTAAGTTTTACCAAAACATTTTCATTACATATTACGAACTCATCAACTCGATTAATCTAAAATGTGAAACAAAAAGCAGTGCGTTTTAGCAAGTATTTAGGAAAGCTGTTACATTAAAATGTTACAATATTATGTCTTGCATGTCCGCAACAATTTATATTCGGACTTATATCAGACTACATTTGGATGTAAGCCACGTGATTCCTTTATTTTTTTTAAAAATTTCATTTGGTGATTTTTGAATGTAGAGAATGTAAATTATTGTGTGTATGTGTTTTGTTACTTTTTATTTAAATATGATCAAAGAATTTTAATGATGATAGATCACGTAAACTTGTTATATGAAATTTATAATAATAAATATATATCTAACAAGTGTCACTATTAAAAGGAGAAAGAGTTAAACTTTAAAACAAAGAAGGATTGAGGAAGGATTCATGTAGAACAGGTTTTAAAAAAACTCAATGAAAAGGAAAAAAAATAAAATAAAAGAAGGAGAGAACAAAATGTATTAAGTTCGACCATAACATTTTCATTATATATTACGAACTCATCAACTCTTTTTATTAAAAATATGAGAACAACAGCAGTGCGTTTTAGAAAGTATTTAGGAAAGCTGTTACATTAAAATGTTACAATATTATGTCTTGCATGTCGGCATGAATTGATATACGGACTTATATCTGACTACATTTGGATGTAAGCAACCTCATTCCTTTATTTTTAAAAAAATTTTCATTCGATGATTTTTGAATGTAGAGGATGTAAATTATTGTGTATGTGTTTTGTTACTTTTTATTTATATATGATCATAGAATGTTAATGATGATAGATAACGTAAACTTGTTATATGAAATTTATAAAAATAAATATATATCATACAACTATCATTATTAAAAGGAGAGAGAGTTGAACTTTAAAACAAAGAAGGATTGAGGAAGGATTCATGTAGAACAGGTTTTAAAAAAACTCAATGAAAAGGAAAAAAAATAAAATAAAAGAAGGAGAGAGCAAAATGTATTAAGTTTTACCAAAACATTTTCATTATATATTACGAACTCATCAACTCGATTAATTAAAAATGTGAAACCAAAAGCAGTGCGTTTTAGCAAGTATTGAGGAAAGCTGTTACATTAAAATGTTACAATATTATGTCTTGCATGTCGGCAGCAATTTATATTCGGACTTATATCAGACTACATTTGGATGTGAGCCACGTGATTCCTTTATTTTTTAAAAAAATTTCATTTGGTGATTTTTGAATGTAGAGAATGTAAATTATTGTGTATATGTGTTTTGTTACTTTTTATTTAAACATGATCAAAGAATTTTAATGATGATAGATAACGTAAACTTGTTATATTAAATTTATAAAAATAAATATATATCTAACAAGTGTCATTATTAAAAGGAGAAAGAGTTGAACTTTAAAACAAAGAAGGATTGAGGAAGGATTCATGTAGAACAGGTTTTAAAAAAACTCAATGAAAACGAAAAAAAAATAAAATAAAAGAAGGAGAGAACAAAATATATTAAGTTTGACCAAAACATTTTCATTATATATTACGAACTCATCAACTCTTTTAATTAAAAATATGAGAACAACAACAGTGCGTTTTAGCAAGTATTTAGGAAAGCTGTTACATTAAAATGTTACAATATTATGTCTTGCATGTCAGCATCAATTTATATTCGGACTTATATCTGACTACATCTGGATGTAAGCCACCTGATTCCTTTGTTTTGAAAAAAATTTTCATTTGGTGATTTTTGAATGTAGAGAATGTAAATTATTGTATATATGTGTTTTGTTACTTTTTATTTATATATGATCAAAGAATTTTAATGATGATAGATAACGTAAACTTGTTATATTAAATTTATAAAAATAAATATATATCTAACAAGTCTCATTATTAAAAGGAGAGAGAGTTGAACTTTAAAACAAAGAAGGATTGAGGAAGGATTCATGTAGAACAGGTTTTAAAAAAACTCAATGAAAAGGAAAAAAAAATAAAATAAAAGAAGGAGAGAGCAAAATGTATTAAGTTTTACCAAAACATTTTCATTATATATTACGAACTCATCAACTCGATTAATTAAAAATGTGAGAACAAAAGCAGTGCGTTTTAGAAAGTATTTAGGAAAGCTGTTACATTAAAATGTTACAATATTGTGTCTTGCATGTCGACATCAATTGATATACGGACTTATATTTGACTACATTTGGATGTAAGAAACCTCATCCCTTTATTTTTAAAAAATTTTCATTCGATGATTTTTGAATGTTGAGGATGTAAATTATTGTGTATATGTGTTTTGTTACTTTTTATTTATATATGATCATAGAATGTTAATGATGATAGATAACGTAAACTTGTTATATGAAATTTATAAAAATAAATATATATCATACAACTATCATTATTAAAAGGAGAGAGAGTTGAACTTTAAAACAAAGAAGGATTGAGGAAGTATTCATGTAGAACAGGTTTTAAAAAAACTCAATGAAAAGGAAAAAAAAATAAAATAAAAGAAGGAGAGAGCAAAATGTATTAAGTTTTACCAATACATTTTCATTATATATTACGAACTCATCAACTCGATTAATTAAAAATGTTAAACCAAAAGCAGTGCGTTTTAGCAAATATTTAGGAAAGCTGTTACTTTAAAATGTTACAATATTATGTCTTGCATGTCGTCATCAATTTATATTAGGGCTTATATCTCACTAAATTTGGATGCAAGCCACCAGATTCTTTTATTTTTAAAAAAAATTTCATTTGGTGATTATTGAATGTAGAGAGTGTAAATTATTGTCTATATGTGTTTTGTTACTTTTTATTTATATATGATCAAAGAATTTTAATGATAATAGATAACGTAAACTTGTTATATGAAATTTATAGAAATAAATATATATCTAACAAGTGTCATTATTAAAAGGAGAGAGAGAGTTGAACTTTAAAACAAAGAAGGATTGAGGAAGGATTCATGTAGAAAAGGTTTTAAAAAAACTCAATGAAAAGGAAAAAAAATAAGATAAAAGAAGGAGAGCAAAATGTATTAAGTTTGACCAAAACATTTTAATTATATTTTACGAACTCATCAAGTCGATTAATTAAAAATGTGAAAACAACAGCAGTGCGTTTTAGCAAGTATTTAGGAAAGATGTTACATTAAAATGTTACAATATTATGTCTTGCATGTCGGCATCAATTTATATTCGGACTTATATCTGACTACATTTAGATGTAAGCCACCTGATTCTTTTATTGGTAAAAAAAATTTCATTTGGTGATTTTTGAATGTAGATAATGTAAATTATTATGTATATGTGTTTTGTTACTTTTTATTTATATATAATCAAAGAATTTTAATGATGATTGAAAACGTAAACTTGTTATATGATATTTATAAAAATAAATATATATCTAACAAGTGTCATTATTAAAAGGAGAGAGTTAAACTTTAAAACAAAGAAGGATTGAGGAAGGATTCATGTAGAACAAGTTTTAAAAAAAGTCAATGAAAAGGAAAAAAAATAAAATAAAAGAAGGAGAGAGCAAAATGTATTAAGTTTGACCAAAACATTTTCATTATATATTACGAACTCATCAACTCGATTAATTAAAAATGTGAGAACAACTGCAGTGCGTTTTAGCAAGTATTTAGGAAAGCTGTTACATTAAAATGTTACAATATTATGTCTTGCATGTCGACATCAATTTATATTCGGACTTATGTCTGACTACATTTGGATGTAAGCCACCTGATTCCTTTATTTTTAAAAAAAATTTCATTTGGTGATTTTTGAATATAGAGAATGTAAATTATTGTGTATATGTGTTTTGTTACTTTTTATTTATGTATGATCAAAGAATTTTAATGATGATAGATAACGTAAACTTGTTATATGAAATTTATAAAAATAATTATATATCTAACAAGTGTCATTATTAAAAGGAAAGAGAGTTGAACTTTAAAACAAAGAAGGATTGAGGAAGGATTCATGTAGAACCGGTTTTAAAAAACCTCAATGGAAAGGAAAAAAAATAAAATAAAAGAAGGAGAGAGCAAAATGTATTAAGTTTGACCAAAACATTTTCATTATATATTACGAACTCATCAACTCGATTAATTAAAAATGTGAGAACAACAGCAATGCGTTTTAGCAAGTATTTAGGTAAGCTGTTACATTAAAATGTTACAATATTATGTCTTGCATGTCGTCATCAATTTATATTCGGACTTATATCTCACTACATTTGGATGCAAGCCACCAGATTCTTTTATTTTTAAAAAAATTTTCATTTGGTGATTATTGAATGTAGAGAATGTAAATTATTGTGTATATGTGTTTTGTTACTTTTTATTTATATATGATCAAAGAATTTTAATGATGATAGATAACGTAAACTTGTTATATGAAATTTATAAAAATAAATAGATATCTAACAAGTGTCATTATTAAAAGGAGAGAGAGAGTTGAACTTTAAAACAAAGAAGGATTGAGGAAGGATTCATGTAGAAGAGATTTTAAAAAAACTTAATCAAAAGGAAAAAAAAATAAAAGAACGAGAGAGCAAAATGTATTAAGTATGACCAAAACATTTTCATTATATATTACGAACTCATCAACTCGATTAATTAAAAATGTGAGAACAACTGCAGTGCGTTTTAGCAAGTATTTAGGAAAGCTGTTACATTAAAATGTTACAATATTATGTCTTGCATGTCAGCATCAATTTATATTCGGACTTATATCTCACTACATTTGGATGTAAGCCACCTGATTCCTTTATTTTTAAAAAAAATTTCATTTGGTGATTTTTGAATGTAGCGAATGTAAATTATTGTGTAAATGTGTTTTGTTACTTTTTATTTATATATGATCAAAGAATTTTAATGATGATAGATAACGTAAACTTGTTATATAAAATTTATAAAAATAAATATATATCTAACAAGTGTCATTATTAAAAGGAGAGAGAGTTGAACTAAAAAACAAAGAAGGATTGAGGAAGGATTCATGTAGAACAGATTTTAAAAAAACTGAATGAAAAGGAAAAAAAAATAAAATAAAAGAAGGAGAGAGCAAAATGTATTAAGTTTCACTAAAACATTTTCATTATATATTACGAACTCATTAACTCGATTAATTAAAAATGTGAGAACAACAGCAGTGCGTTTTAGCAAGTATTTAGGAAAGCTGTTACATTAAAATGTTACAATATTATTTCTTGCATGTCGGCATCAATGTATATTCGGACTTATATCTGACTACATTTGGATGTAAGCCACCTGATTCTTTTAATGTTAAAAAAAATTTCATTTGGTGATTTTTGAATGTAGATAATGTAAATTATTATGTATATGTGTTTTGTTACTTTTTATTTATATATGATCAAAGAATTTTAATGATGATTGAAAACGTAAACTTGTTATATGAAATTTATAAAAATAAATATATATCTAACAAGTGTCATTATTAAAAGGAGAGAGAGTTGAACTTTAAAACAAAGAAGGATTGAGGAAGGATTCAAGTAGAACAGGTTTTAAAAAAACTCAAAGAAAAGGAAAAAAAAATAAAATAAAAGAATGAGAGAGCAAAATGTATTAAGTTTGAACAAAACATTTTCATTATATATTACAAACTCATCAACTCGATTAATTAAAAATGTTAGAACAACAGCAGTGCGTTTTAGCAAGTATTTAGGAAAGCTGTTACATTAAAATGTTACAATATTATGTCTTGCATGTCGGCATCAATTTATATTCGGACTTATATCTGACTACATTTGGATGTAAGCCACCTGATTCCTTTATTTTTAAAAAAAAGTTCATTTGGTGATTTTTGAATGTAGAGAATGTAAATTATTGTGTATATGTGTTTTGTTACTTTTTATTTATATATGATCAAAGAATTTTAATGATGATAGATAACGTAAACTTGTTATATGAAATTTATAAAAATAAATATATATCTAACAAGAGTCATTATTAAAAGGAGAGAGAGTTGAACTTTAAAACAAAGAAGGATTGAGGAAGGATTCATGTAGAACCGGTTTTAAAAAACCTCAATGGAAAGGAAAAAAAATAAAATAAAAGAAGGAGAGAGCAAAATGTATTAAGTTTGACCAAAACATTTTCATTATATATTACGAACTCATCAACTCGATTAATTAAAAATGTGAGAACAACAGCAATGCGTTTTAGCAAGTATTTAGGTAAGCTGTTACATTAAAATGTTACAATATTATGTCTTGCATGTCGTCATCAATTTATATTCGGACTTATATCTCACTACATTTGGATGCAAGCCACCAGATTCTTTTATTTTTAAAAAAATTTTCATTTGGTGATTATTGAATGTAGAGAATGTAAATTATTGTGTATATGTGTTTTGTTACTTTTTATTTATATATGATCAAAGAATTTTAATGATGATAGATAACGTAAACTTGTTATATGAAATTTATAAAAATAAATAGATATCTAACAAGTGTCATTATTAAAAGGAGAGAGAGAGTTGAACTTTAAAACAAAGAAGGATTGAGGAAGGATTCATGTAGAAGAGATTTTAAAAAAACTTAATCAAAAGGAAAAAAAAATAAAAGAACGAGAGAGCAAAATGTATTAAGTTTGACCAAAACATTTTCATTATATATTACGAACTCATCAACTCGATTAATTAAAAATGTGAGAACAACTGCAGTGCGTTTTAGCAAGTATTTAGGAAAGCTGTTACATTAAAATGTTACAATATTATGTCTTGCATGTAAGCATCAATTTATATTCGGACTTATATCTCACTACATTTGGATTTAAGCCACCTGATTCCTTTATTTTTAAAAAAAATTTCATTTGGTGATTTTTGAATGTAGCGAATGTAAATTATTGTGTAAATGTGTTTTGTTACTTTTTATTTATATATGATCAAAGAATTTTAATGATGATAGATAACGTAAACTTGTTATATAAAATTTATAAAAATAAATATATATCTAACAAGTGTCATTATTAAAAGGAGAGAGAGTTGAACTAAAAAACAAAGAAGGATTGAGGAAGGATTCATGTAGAACAGATTTTAAAAAAACTGAATGAAAAGGAAAAAAAATAAAATAAAAGAAGGAGAGAGCAAAATGTATTAAGTTTCACTAAAACATTTTCATTATATATTACGAACTCATTAACTCGATTAATTAAAAATGTGAGAACAACAGCAGTGCGTTTTAGCAAGTATTTAGGAAAGCTGTTACATTAAAATGTTACAATATTATTTCTTGCATGTCGGCATCAATGTATATTCGGACTTATATCTGACTACATTTGGATGTAAGCCACCTGATTCTTTTAATGTTAAAAAAAATTTCATTTGGTGATTTTTGAATGTAGATAATGTAAATTATTATGTATATGTGTTTTGTTACTTTTTATTTATATTTGATCAAAGAATTTTAATGATGATTGAAAACGTAAACTTGTTATATGAAATTTATAAAAATAAATATATATCTAACAAGTGTCATTATTAAAAGGAGAGAGAGTTGAACTTTAAAACAAAGAAGGATTGAGGAAGGATTCAAGTAGAACAGGTTTTAAAAAAACTCAAAGAAAAGGAAAAAAAAATAAAATAAAAGAATGAGAGAGTAAAATGTATTAAGTTTGAACAAAACATTTTCATTATATATTACAAACTCATTAACTCGATTAATTAAAAATGTTAGAACAACAGCAGTGCGTTTTAGCAAGTATTTAGGAAAGCTGTTACATTAAAATGTTACAATATTATGTCTTGCATGTCGGCATCAATTTATATTCGGACTTATATCTGACTACATTTGGATGTAAGCCACCTGATTCCTTTATTTTTAAAAAAAAGTTCATTTGGTGATTTTTGAATGTAGAGAATGTAAATTATTGTGTATATGTGTTTTGTTACTTTTTATTTATATATGATCAAAGAATTTTAATGATGATAGATAACGTAAACTTGTTATATGAAATTTATAAAAATAATTATATATCTAACAAGTGTCATTATTAAAAGGAGAGAGAGTTGAACTTTAAAACAAAGAAGGATTGAGGAAGGATTCATGTAGAACCGGTTTTAAAAAACCTCAATGGAAAGGAAAAAAAATAAAATAAAAGAAGGAGAGAGCAAAATGTATTAAGTTTGACCAAAACATTTTCATTATATATTACGAACTCATCAACTCGATTAATTAAAAATGTGAGAACAACAGCAATGTGTTTTAGCAAGTATTTAGGTAAGCTGTTACATTAAAATGTTACAATATTATGTCTTGCTTGTCGTCATCAATTTATATTCGGACTTATATCTCACTACATTTGGATGCAAGCCACCAGATTCTTTTATTTTTAAAAAAATTTTCATTTGGTGATTATTGAATGTAGAGAATGTAAATTATTGTGTATATGTGTTTTGTTACTTTTTATTTATATATGATCAAAGAATTTTAATGATGATAGATAATGTAAACTTGTTATATGAAATTTATAAAAATAAATATATATCTAACAAGTGTCATTATTAAAAGGAGAGAGAGAGTTGAACTTTAAAACAAAGAAGGATTGGGGAAGGATTCATGTAGAACAGATTTTAAAAAAACTTAATCAAAAGGAAAAAAAAAATAAAAGAACGAGAGAGCAAAATGTATTAAGTTTGACCAAAACATTTTCATTATATATTACGAACTCATCAACTCGATTAATTAAAAATGTGAGAACAACTGAAGTGCGTTTTAGCAAGTATTTAGGAAAGCTGTTACATTAAAATGTTACAATATTATGTCTTGCATGTCGGCATCAATTTATATTCGGACTTATATCTGACTACATTTGGATGTAAGCCTCCTGATTCCTTTATTTTTAAAAAAAAGTTCATTTGGTGATTTTTTAATGTAGAGAATGTAAATTATTGTGTATATGTGTTTTGTTACTTTTTATTTATATATGATCAAAGAATTTTAATGATGATAGATAACGTAAACTTGTTATATAAAATTTATAAAAATAAATATATATCTAACAAGTGTCATTATTAAAAGGAGAGAGAGTTGAACTAAAAAACAAAGAAGGATTGAGGAAGGATTCATGTAGAACAGATTTTAAAAAAACTCAATGAAAAGGAAAAAAAATAAAATAAAAGAAGGAGAGAGCAAAATGTATTAAGTTTCACTTAAACATTTTCATTATATATTACGAACTCATTAACTCGATTAATTAAAAATGTAAGAACAACAGCAGTGCGTTTTAGCAAGTATTTAGGAAAGCTGTTACATTAAAATGTTACAATATTATTTCTTGCATGTCGGCATCAATGTATATTCGGACTTATATCTGACTACATTTGAATGTAAGCCACCTCATTCTTTTATTGTTAAAAAAAATTTCATTTGGTGATTTTTGAATGTAGATAATGTAAACTATTATGTATATGTGTTTTGTTACTTTTTATTTATATATGATCAAAGAATTTTAATGATGATTCAAAACATAAACTTGTTATATGAAATTTATAAAAATAAATATATATCTAACAAGTGTCATTATTAAAAGGAGAGAGAGTTGAACTTTAAAACAAAGAAGGATTGAGGAAGGATTCATGTAGAACAGGTTTTAAAAAAACTCAATTAAAAGGAAAAAAAATAAAATAAAAGAATGAGAGAGCCAAATGTATTAAGTTTGAACAAAACATTTTCATTATATATTACAAACTCATCAACTCAATTAATTATAAATGTTAGAACAACAGCAGTGCGTTTTAGCAAGTATTTAGGAAAGCTGTTACATTAAAATGTTACAATATTATGTCTTGCATGTCGGCATCAATTTATATTCGGCTTATATCTGACTACAGTTGGATGTAAGCCACCTGATTCCTTTATTTTTAAAAAAAAGTTCATTTGGTGATTTTTGAATGTAGAGAATGTAAATTATTGTGTATATGTGTTTTGTTACTTTTTATTTATATATGATCAAAGAATTTTAATGATGATAGATAACGTAAACTTGTTATATAAAATTTATAAAAATAAATATATATCTAACAAGTGTCATTATTAAAAGGAGAGAGAGTTGAACTATAAAACAAAGAAGGATTGAGGAAGGATTCACGTAGAACAGATTTTATAAAAACTCAATGAAAAGGAAAAAAAATAAAATAAAAGAAGGAGAGAGCAAAATGTATTAAGTTTCACTAAAACATTTTCATTATATATTACGAACTCATTAACTCGATTAATTAAAAATGTAAGAACAACAGCAGTGTGTTTTAGCAAGTATTTAGGAAAGCTGTTACATTAAAATGTTACAATATTATTTCTTGCATGTCGGCATCAATGTATATTCGGACTTATATTTGACTACATTTGGACGTAAGCCACCTGATTCTTTTATTGTTAAAAAAAATTTCATTTGGTGATTTTTGAATGTAGATAATGTAAATTATTATGTATATGTGCTTTGTTACTTTTTAATTATATATGATCAAAGAATTTTAATGATGATTGAAAACGTAAACTTGTTATATGAAATTTATAAAAATAAATATATATCTAACAAGTGTCATTATTACAAGGAGAGAGAGTTGAACTTTAAAACAAAGAAGGATTGAGGAAGGATTGAGGAAGGATTCTTGTAGAACAGGTTTTAAAAAAACTCAATGAAAAGGAAAAAAAATAAAATAAAAGAATGGGAGAGCAAAATGTATTAAGTTTGAACAAAACATTTTCATTATATATTACAAACTCATCAACTCGATTAATTAAAAATGTTAGAACAACAGCAGTGCGTTTTAGCAAGTATTTAGGAAAGCTGTTACATTAAAATGTTACAATATTATGTCTTGTATGTCGGCATTCATTTATATTCAGACTTATATCTGACTACATTTGGATGTAAGCCACCTGATTCCTTTATTTTTAAAAAAAATTTCATTTGGTGATTTTTGAAGGTAGAGAATGTAAATTATTGTGTATATGTGTTTTGTTACTTTTTATTTATATATGATCAAAGAATTTTAATGATGATAGATAACGTAAACTTGTTATATGAAATTTATAAAAATAAATATATATCTAACAAGTGTCATTATTACAAGGAGAGAGAGTTGAAGTTTAAAACAAAGAAGGATTGAGGAAGGATTCTTGTAGAACAGGTTTTAAAAAAACTCAATGAAAAGGAAAAAAAATAAAATAAAAGAATGAGAGAGCCAAATGTATTAAGTTTGAACAAAACATTTTCATTATATATTACAAACTCATCAACTCGATTAATTAAAAATGTTAGAACAACAGCAGTGCGTTTTAGCAAGTATTTAGGAAAGCTGTTACATTAAAATGTTACAATATTATGTCTTGCATGTCGGCATCAATTTATATTCGGACTTATATCTGACTACATTTGGATGTAAGCCACCTGATTCCTTTATTTTTAAAAAAAAGTTCATTTGGTGGTTTTTGAATGTAGAGATTGTAAATTATTGTGTATATGTGTTTTGTTACTTTTTATTTATATATGATCTAAGAATTTTAATGATGATAGATAACGTAAACTTGTTATATGAAATTTATAAAAGTAAATATATATCTAACAAGTGTCATTATTAAAAGGAGAGAGAGTTGAACTTTAAAACAAAAAAGGATTGAGGAAGGATTCATGTAGAACAAATTTTAAAAAAACTCGATGAAAAGGAAAAAAAAAATAAAAGAAGGAGAGAGCAAAATGTTTTAAGTTTGACCAAAACATTTTCATTATATATTACGAACTCATCAACTCGATTAATTAAAAATGTGAGAACAACTGCAGTGCGTTTTAGCAAGTATTTAGGAAAGCTGTTACATTAAAATGTTACAATATTATGTCTTGCATGTCGGCATCAATTTATATTCGTACTTATGTCTGACTACATTTGGATGTAAGCCACCTGATTCCTTTATTTTTAAAAAAATTTTCATTTGGTGATTTTTGAATATAGAGAATGTAAATTATTGTGTATATGTGTTTTGTTACTTTTTATTTATATATGATCAAAGAATTTTAATGATGATAGATAACGTAAACTTGTTATATGAAATTTATAAAAATAAATATATATCTAACAAGTGTCATTATTAAAAGGAGAGAGAGTTGAACTTTAAAACAAAGAAGGATTGAGGAAGGATTCATGTAGAACCGGTTTTAAAAAATCTCAATGGAAAGGAAAAAAAATAAAATAAAAGAAGGAGAGAGCAACATGTATTAAGTTTGACCAAAACATTTTCATTATATATTACAAACTCATCAACTCGATTAATTAAAAATGTGAGAACAACAGCAGTGCGTTTTAGCAAGTATTTAGGTAAGCTGTTACATTAAAATGTTACAATATTATGTCTTGCATGTCGTCATCAATTTATATTCGGACTTATATCTCACTACATTTGGATGCAAGCCACCAGATTCTTTTATTTTTAAAAAAATTTTCTTTTGGTGATTATTGAATGTAGAGAATGTAAATTATTGTGTATATGTGTTTTGTTACTTTTTATTTATATATGATCAAAGAATTTTAATGATGATAGATAACGTAAACTTGTTATATGAAATTTATAAAAATAAATATATATATCTAACAAGTGTCATTATTAAAAGGAGAGAGAGTTGAACTTTAAAACAAAGAAGGGTTGAGGAAGGATTCATGTAGAACAAGTTTTAAAAAAACTCAATGAAAAGGAAAAAAAAAATAAAAGAAGGAGAGAACAAAATGTATTAAGTTTGACCAAAACATTTTACTTATATTACGAACTCATCAACTCTTTTAATTAAAAATGTGAGAACAACAGCAATGTGTTTTAGCAAGTATTTAGGAAAGCTGTTACATTAAAATGTTACAATATTATGTCTTGCATGTCGGCATCATTTTATATTCGGACTTATATCTGACTAAATTTCGATGTAAGCCACCTGATTCCTTTATGTTTAAAAAAATTTTCATTTCGTGATTTTTGAATGTAGAGAATGTAAATTATTGTGTATATGTGTTTTGTTACTTTTTATTTATATATGATCAAAGAATTTTAATGATGATAGATAACGTAAACTTGTTATATGAAATTTATAAAAATAAATATATATCTAACAAGTGTCATTATTAAAAGGAGGGAGAGTTGAACTTTAAAACAAAGAAGGATTGAGGAAGGATTCATGTAGAACAGGTTTTAAAAAAACTCAATGAAAAGGAAAAAAAATAAAATAAAAGAAGGAGAGAGCAAAATGTATTAAGTTTCACCAAAACATTTTCATTATATATTACCAACTCATCAACTCGATTAATTAAAAATGTGATAACAACAACAGTGCGCTTTAGCAAGTATTTAGGAAAGCTGTTACATTAAAATGTTACAATATTATGTCTTGCATGTCGGCATCAATTTATATTCGGACTTATATCTGACTAGATTTGGATGTAAGTCACCTGATTCCTTTATTTTAAAAAAAAATTTCATTTCGTGATTTTTGAATGTAGAGAATGTAAATTATTGTGTATATGTGTTTTGTTACTTTTTATTTATCTATGATCAAAGAATTTTAATGATGATTGAAAACGTAAACTTGTTATATGAAATTTATAAAAATAAATATATATCTAGCAAGTGTCATTATTAAAAGGAGAGAGAGTTGAACTTTAAATCAAAGATGGATTGAGGAAGGATTCATGTAGAATAGGTTTTAAAAAAACTAAATGAAAAGGAAAAAAAAATAAAATAAAAGTAGGAGAGAGCAAAATGTATTAAGTTTTACCAAAACATTTTCATTATATATTATGAACTCATCAACTCGATTAATTAAAAATGTGAAACCAAAAGCAGTGCGTTTTAGCAAGTATTTAGGAAAGCTGTTACATTAAAATGTTACAATATTATGTCTTGCATGTCGGCATTAATTGATATTCAGACTTATATCTGACTACATTTGGATGTAAGCCACCTGATTCCTTTATTTTTTAAAAAAAATTCATTTGGTGATTTTTGAATGTAGAGAATGTAAATTATTGTGTATATGTGTTTTGTTACTTTTTATTTATATATGATCAAAGAATTTTAATGATGATAGATAACGTAAACTTGTTATATGAAATTTATAAAAATAAATATATATCTAACAAGTGTCATTTTTAAAAGAAGAGAGAGTTGAACTTTAAAACAAAGAAGGATTGAGGAAGGATTCATGTAGAACAGGTTTTAAAAAAACTCAATGAAAAGGAAAAAAAATAAAATAAAAGATGGAGAGAGAAAAATGTATTAAGTTTGAACAAAACATTTTCATTATATATTACGAACTCATCAACTCGATTAATTAAAAATGTAAGAACAACAGCAGTGCGTTTTAGCAAGTATTTATGAAAGCTGTTACATTAAAATGTTATAATATTATGTCTTGCATGTCGGCATCAATTGATATTCGGACTTATATCTGACTACATTTGGATGTAAGCCACCTGATTCCTTTATTGTTAAAAAAGTTTTCATTTTGTGATTTTTGAATGTAGAGAATGTAAATTATTTTGTATATGTGTTTTGTTACTTTTTATTTATATATGATCTAAGAATTTTAATGATGATAGATAACGTAAACTTGTTATATGAAATTTATAAAAATAAATATATATCTAACAAGTGTCATTATTAAAAGGAGAGAGAGTTGAACTTTAAAACAAAGAAAGATTGAGGAAGGATTCATGTAGAACAGATTTTAAAAAAACTCAATGAAAAGGAAAAAAAAATAAAAGAAGGAGAGAGCAAGATATATTAAGTTTTACCAAAACATTTTCATTATATATTACAAACTCATCAACTCGATTAATTAAAAATGTGAGAACAACATCAGTGTGTTTTAGCAAGTATTTAGGAAAGTTGTTAAAAAATGTTAAAGAAAGCTTAAGTTATGAAAAATAAGTTCAAAGTTTTATAATAATTCAAAAAATATATATTTTAAATTAAATAAATCCGTTTCATTTAGGAGCCATGTATTTAGTATATAGATATCCTAGTTGCAGGCAGCATATATTGCATCTATTAAGTAGCATTTCCTTTTTATAATAGAATCAAACTTCAAAAGGGCAGTAGTCTGGGCAACTATACCTCTAATAGTACCCTTATCCAACATTACTGAGCAAATATTAAAGGTACGAGTTTTCTATTCTATACATCAGATGAATAGATTAAAAAATAAAAAAATAGTTGTAATAAATGAAACTTTATTATTATGTAATAATTTTTTATATAAAAATTTGGTTACTAATATAATACACATTTTTATTTATTTTAATCTGTGTGCAAGCATAGAATAAAAAAATCAAATGAAAATTAAATCTTTCTAAAATTTCCTTTCATAATTTTTTTATACATATTTCTTCTTTGAATTTTTAAGATGTAAGATGCACGTTGAATTTGGACTTTGAACCTTTTTTATATTAGATACTAAAATTCTTTTTTAAAGAAAAGGTAGAACTGCAACTCAATTAAACAGCTTAGTTAATGTAACAAATAAAATGAGAATATTTATTTTATATAAAAATAAAAAATTAATTATTAATTTTATCATAAATAATTAAGATCAAATTAAAAAAATTGTAACATTTTTAAAGATTATTTACTTTTTAAAATTAATCATGTAACTTTAATTATTTTTTAATTTTATTATTATTTAACTATAGTTTAAATTTATTTAAAAATAATATTCTTATTAAAATACTTTTATATATATTATATGCATGACCTTTTATCTATTAAAAATAAAATGTACAACAAATGAACAATAGTAATAGGAGGCCAATTAAACAGATAAAGAAAGCGAGGGAATCATCGCCCGTTTTCGGCTATCTGGGTGATGATATTCTCACACCATGTTCCCGGTATTACCATGACCATAACCAATCGTTATCTCGAATGCCATTGTCGGTGGAGAAATCTAAAGGGTATTATAGGGAAAACGAAACAAATCTAGGCCCATCATTGGACAGTGACGACCGTGACGGTAACTTCATCAGCATGCGTGCGCATCAAGCAGCCAAAACGACGGCGTTGGCATTTTCGGAATGGCGTTTTCGTTGTATCCGAAGCGGCATAGGGGCATTTAGGTAAATGAGGAAAAGAGAAAGCAATAAGAAATAGCAAAACGCTTCGTATCTTAAGTAGTGGGGGAATCAATCTCTCTCTCTCTTCACTCCACTTGGTTCTGGTTTTTTGTTACACACACCTAAACGGCTCCCTCGCTGGCCAAAAGCTTCACCGTTTCGGTTCGTGGTTAGGGTTTCATATTCGCGTCACAAAAGGTCGCACGAAACCACTTATTCACTCTTCGCCCTCTCCAATTCCATTCCTCCGCCACGCTCTTCCCCAACCATGCATTGATTCTTCTTCCCCTTCTTCTCTTCGGGTAATTTTGCTTCTCTCTCTCTCTTGTGCTTTGTATCGGTTCCTCCTTTCTTATGGCGCTATAGTTCATATTTTCAAACCTGGTATCAATTATTGAGTTCAGAATGCTTATTATTTTGGTGTTTTGCTGTTTTTCTGCGGAGCGTTTGATTGTGCTTGTTGGAGCTGAATTTTCTTGTTTCAGTATAGGTTTACTGTTGGTGAATTTTTCTGTGTTTTTCATTGTGAAATTGGTTTCTTTTTTGATAAGCTACTGAGCTGTATTCCGATTTCTTAGGTCTTGAGCGAGCTCCAGAAATGGCTTAAATTTGTGTTAGCTGCGCTTAGAAACCTTTAAACTTGTATTTAGAATGAAATTGTTTCGTGTCAGATATGTAACGCTGCTAGCATAGGATGGATTTACTTGTATGATTGATGTGCAAGAAAGATCAGAGGGAGTAGTGAAATATTTTTTCCCAAAGGCTTTTCGTCTGTTAGTGTTTCTACAGCATGTGGTTTAACTTGGTTCACTTGGCATGCTGCTGTTGGTAGCTCATCTGTATTTTCCTTCTTGTTTGGTGGGCTTTGCAGTATTAATCCTTGATTGATAGGTGATCTGTGAGTGTTTCTGCACACTATAGTTTAGGTGAACTGGTGTGAATTGATGGAAAACTTGGTTCATTTTTTGTGTTGTTTTCTATTTCTAGTACTATTTGAATTGTTATGTGTGCTGATGTTTCATTTTTGTGACTGTCTACAGTGGTGGCAGTTCTGGTATGGAAGTGTATGATATTTCTGAAACCAGAAACCAAGATGCACATGTGGTAAGTTTTTATAAAATTTTGTTATTCTGTCCTATGAACTTTGATGTTTCAGGAGGATTACTTTAATGTTTTGAATATTTGTATGTATCCTTATCACTGAGGTAGTATGATAGTCAATAATGTATCTGTAATTTTGACTTTAGATTGAAGGTGCCGATTTAAATTCACACTTCACAAGCCCAAATCTTGAACAAACTGAAGTCATGATTAATGAAGGAGCTCCTGAGTTTGTTGTTGATCAGAACTTGTATTACCCTGCTGCCACCAATTATGGTTATTACTGTACAGGTACATTTAAAAGCATTGTATCATTGCTTTTATTTTGATGGTATTTTTATGAGCATCCTATTGATTATTTGTTATTTAATATGTTTAGGATTTGAGACACCCGGGGAATGGGAGGACCATCATAGGATTTTTGGTGTAGATGGTCCCAATATTCAGTACACGGTAAGTTCAGCTACTATTTATCTCTATCCCATTCTGGGTCAGTGGCTGATTTTAATGTTTCTTTTTTTCTTTTTCTTTTTCCAGGGTGCTCAAAATGAAAGTTTGCCCTATGTATATTATAGCTATGGATATGCACAGTCTCCATACAATCCATATAATCCTTACATTCCTGGTGCTATGATAGGAGTTGATGGCTCATTTGGAGGAGGACAACATTATTACACCCTCCCCAATTATCCAAACCCTGTTTCTGCACCTGGTTATATTCCCCTTGTTCAACATGACAATTTTTCTGATAGTTCTGTGGACTCCTTTTTTGGAGCTAGTGCTTCCGTCAGTAAACCTGATGGAAGAGGTTTGAAACATAAGTTCAATTCAGCTTCTGGTAACTTTTCTAGGAACTCTTCAAAATTTTTATCAAATCAGACAAGTTCCTTGGCCAGGGTATCAGAAGGGCCGAGAGCTAATGATGGGAAGAAGCAAGATTTGGCACATGCAAGTGTGTCTGGGAGTGGTTTTCTCAATTTAGCTTCATCTCCTGTTCATCAGGTAGGAATTTTACCCTTTCTAGATTACATTTATCGATGTCCAGCCCACTTCCGTTGCTGGTGTTAAATGAGAATCAACATGTCTGAGTGAAATTAGTTGCTGCTACTGTAATTAGTTAAATGTTTTTTTTTTACTAATGATTAAATTTTTTATTATATGAAGGACACATGTGAGTGCATTTCTAGATATTAGTTTGTGGCCATCTAGGTGGTCTATATATTTGTGTGTGTATATGAAATCTGATTAAGATTTTGTAATGACCTCTGGTGGCTTGATAATTGATGCTAATATTGCTCTTTGAAAATGCAAATTTTTTTGAAAACTGATTGATTTATTATACTGTTCTGTTTTGTAGGATAGAAGTTCTGGTGCCTTATTCCAACCTGTAGATACAATTTCTAATGGGCATGTTTTGTCTCATCATAATCAATTGAAAATAGCTTCTTCAAATAGTGAGTTTTCTGATTTTGGATCTAATGCTAATGGACAGTCTGCAGTTACTAAACTTAGGCCGAAGCTTCTCATTGGCAAAGTACCAAGTGGTGGAAATGGAAGCTCTGATGTATTGGGTGAGCAAAATCGAGGTCCTAGAGTTAGTAGGTCAAAGCATCAGCTGTCTGTGAAAGCCTATACTACCAAGGCAGGAGATGGTAATGAGCAGGGGAACATCATCATTTATACTGATCAGTATAACAAGGAGGATTTTCCTCTTGACTATGAAAATGCAAAGTTTTTTGTTATAAAATCATACAGTGAGGATGATGTGCACAAAAGTATTAAATATAATGTGTGGTCATCTACACCTCATGGAAACAAGAAGCTGGAGAATGCTTATGAGGATGCAAAGAAAGTAGCCGCTGAAAAATCTGGAGCCTGCCCTATCTTCCTATTTTTTTCAGTGAGTTTTTAATATCATGATGTGTTCAATGAGTTTCAATTCTGATTCTTTATTATTTGTACATCTTATTTATTTTTCTCTACGATCTATATTCAAGCTAGTCCCCTTATACTAATCACATTGGTTTTTCTTTTCTATTCTTTTTTTTAATGCAGGTTAATGCAAGTGGACAATTCTGTGGGGTTGCAGAAATGGTTGGTGCAGTTGATTTCAATAAGAATATGGACTTTTGGCAGCAAGATAAATGGAGTGGGAGCTTTCCTGTCAAGTGGCATATTATAAAAGATGTACCAAATTTAAATTTTAGGCACATTATACTAGAGAACAATGAAAATAAGCCAGTAACTAATAGCAGAGACACACAAGAGGTATATATTGTTTCTTCTCAGACATCGTTTATTAAGTTTAGAAATGGCAAATTCCTTGTGTTAACATTTTACTTTAGTGTGTATGTAGATTTTTGCTTGAGTAGTTGCACTAAACCAGTTTATATTGTGTAAAAAGATTGTTGCAATTTATCAAGTGTATTGTTCTGTTAATATCTAGTGCAAAGTTGTCAGAAAATTGTTCATCTGTGCTGTGCATGCATGGTTGGATCACTGTATTGTTGCTGATGGATATAAGATTTTAATAAAATTAAAATGCTTCAAGAATTGAAAGTAGTGGTAAAAAATTGAGTAAATGTTTTTTGGATGGTAGACTTTTTGAGTTAATTGTCTTGGTACTTAAGTTACTATTATTTAATTAATAGGATGTGTTTGTTGTTTGAATGAGTGAATCAATGTGGTATACATGATTCCTTGCATGAACTTATTCAGTTGAATTAAGTGTACTGATGTTCATTACATCTTACATCTCAGTTTTTTATGCGAGCATCACCGCCATGGAAGGACTTTAGAATAGTTTAGGAACTTCTACATGTAAAATCCTTCTTTGGTTGTAATTGTTTTGAGCCATTTGAGTTGTATTTCTTTTAAAATGTATTTTAGGAACAGCTTATTCCTATTTGAGATATGATAAGCTTAGCTTACTCTTGGGGAAGGGATAGGTAGGTGCTACCTTGTATACACCGTCCTCCTTCCCAAACACAAATCTTCCTCCCCTCTATGAATAAGGAGCTTGTGGTGAGGATTTGTCACCTTTTGGTCATTTTACAATTCAGATCCAAAATTGAGATAGTGTTCTCTCCAAAGTCTCCCTTCTTTCTCTTGGCTTGCCTCTTGAGGAGAGGCAACACTCCTTATCATTGGAATTGGTCCAATGTGATGGATCCATGGCTCATCTTTTAAGTTTCAATAGCTTATGGAATGGCTGCAACCTTCGGCTTATCTTCCAAGCACCATTGCGTGTGGAATGGTGCCTAGATTAGGAATTTATTTTGCTGCGTTTTTCTCTTTCTTTGTTCCTTAATCTGCATTTTTTTTAAGTGCTCCATGTGTTCTACTTGCATCCTAAATGCTCTCTAATTTGGCCATTCTTGGAGCTGCATCTTCCTCCAACTAGATCCTTCAATCTTTCTTCAAGGATAGTCGTATCAGTTTTAATGCTGGATTAAGCTATTATAGTGAAATTGTGTTTTTGTTTTGTCCTCCCTAAATTTTGCTCATTATCAATGATGTCTATTTTTATCTGCTGCTTAAAGTTTTGTATAACGTTTATTATTTAATGTCCCTTGTTTCTGTGCAGATAATGTATTGGAAAGGTTTGGAAATGCTGAAAATATTCAAAAATCATACTTTGAAGACATCTTTACTTGATGACTTTATGTACTATGAAAACCGTCAGAAGATCATGCAGGATGAGAAAGCCAAGTTGTTAATCAAGAGTTTTGATAGTCCCTTACTTGTACCAGCATTGGAAGCTCCCCGAAAACTGAATTTTGTTGTCGATGTACCAACAGGCAATTATGAGAGGAATTCAAAGCTCAAGGGTGATTCTGATGGCTTAAAGCAAATTTCAATTCCAAATTCTGAGCAGATTGTTAGTAATTCTGATGGCACTGGTGTCAAGTCTGTGGATGACAAGGCGGAGAAAATTTCTGTTGATAAAGATGTTTCTTCTATCTTAAAGATTGGTTCAGTCACTATTACCCCTAAACAGGTTGAGGCTAAACAATCTGTTGGCGTTGGTAGTAAAGAACCAATTGATGTTCTTACAGTAGGTTCAATGCAAGTCAAAGTTAATGGGTTTGCTACGTCTTCTGGTTTCTTGAAGGTTGGCAGTATCCCACTTGATGCAAGAGCCTTACAACTGGGAAAAGGAGATGCTGCCATTAGAAGTGGATCACAAAGTTGAATTTTGCTTTTCCTTTTGCTTTTTGAGGCAAGATCTGGTTCTAGTCTACTTTGGTAAAGATGGATTAATGTCTGCCCGATTGTATTGTACGGTTGGGAAGTTGAGTTTCTTTTCGATTTTTTGTTATTGCTCTCTGGATTTTCTAGTTCATTTGCTAATGATGCTTTTGATACAAGGCCGTTCTTATACCGTGGGTCTTTGAGCGGTGTTGATTGTGTTGATTCCTAAAGCTGATAGAATAGTGTAACCTCTTTTTTGCATTGTCCATCGGTGCTCAACATTCTAGGGGGAGGATTTATTCGTTGCATATTTCGTCCAATCTATATGTTGAGAAACCTGCCAGAACTGCTCGCCGCATTCGTTCCGAGTGATTGTTATATTAACAAAATCTTATTTCTGTTACTGTTCTGAATGTATTTCATTCTTATTTTATTAAAGAGGAAGTGTAACAAATGACTGAATGAGAGCTTTTTAAAAGATAATCCTTATCTAGTGTATTGTGCTTATTCAGTTTTATCTTATATGTTCGAATCAGTCATGATTTTTCTGCCTGTACGTAGATATTCCGGCCAAATAATGACAGTAGAAATGCTTCATTCATCGATGACCGATACGTTGTTTATTTTTCATCATCATTTCTTGATAGATAAACTGGAAAATCACAGTCAGTGTAATCAAATGCGGATTAAGAGGAAAAAGATAAAGGTTGATGTGAATGTCATATTTCATGACAGATTGTGATGTTGCACTGTAGGTACAAAGTTGCAAAACGACGAAGAAATTGTGACCATCTTGGGATTCAAGGAAGGAGTTGAGCTGCACCAATTGTTATGCTAGTAAAATAGTGACAATAAAGCAATGTGAGTATTCGCAAGAGTAATTCTTATGAGCACAAATCTGTTTTTTTAATAAAGATGAAAACAATGATCTTTGAACTTAAAAATTTATAGTAAACTATCTTAATAGTAGATCAAATTTAATGACTTTATATGAGCACAAATTTAATATATTATTCTTAGACAACTAAATGTAAATTTACAACTCATTAAAAAGTACCGTTGAAAAATATTAAAATATAAAAAACATTTTTATTTTTACATTTCCACACTATTTATACATCTAGATAAATTTGGATGTAAGGAGAAAAAAGGAATAATAATATTTGTATATCCGAATAATATTGTTCATCTCTATTTAGCAGTTATACTTTTTTTAAAAAAAATAAGAATCGGATAATTTTTTAATTGGATGTATGGGTGTACTCTTCATGTATTTCTTGAAATTTGATTACTGTAATCATTCATGCCTTGTTGTGTAATCATTGGTGCTTTATCGTGTTCTGGCTTCCAGTTGGCAACGCACACAAGGCTTTGATCTTGGTTTCTCACTACTGTGTAGTCTCTTATTTTTATTTTTCCCCTCAATGTTTTGGCTATTCTCTGGTAACTTTTCTTCATTTCCACTATTCTGGTTCTCAATCTCCTATGCACATTGGTCGGATAATGGGGGCAGAAGTCATGGAATTGGAGCATCTAGATGAGATTTAGTGTCTAGGTAAATGGGAAGAGTCCAACTTTCTTAACTCAAATGCTTTCCCATCATATGCCATCATTTTTCTTGCAAAATTTTTATCATGTGAAATGACATCGTACTCAGTAACTATGAAATTTATCGCCATGCTTCAATCAAAGCTGACATCTTTGCAGTTCATTATGTTTGCTGCTCCTTTTCGTCAAACTATAATTGCAGAATCACTTTCACCTCTGCAAAACTTCACTTCCCTCAACTCTAAAGAAACTTATATCTTCTTATATGAGCGATGATGAAGATGAGGTCCATGCTTTGCTCGCCATGGAGATGAAAGTTTTATGTGTGAATTTTGATTTTGTAAAAAAGACATATTTGTTCTTGGTTTTTATAAAAATCAAGCATATTTGTTTTTGAATTTTGTAAGAATTGGATTTATTGGTCTTTGGAGAGTGATGTAGGTGTAAGAGAGACCTGGCAATTGATTCGACATTTTTTAGTTATGCAAGAATTCTATGTGTCATTTAACATGACATGTAAGACTATTAAGTACAGTTGAATGGAAGAACTAAATACCGATGATTTACAATCTTCAAGTATATTTTGAACAAGTTTAGAAGCAATATGTTTAATGCATATAATTTTGAAAATTAATTTAAAAATTTTAATTTTTTTATAAACTATAGATTTTTTTTTACTAATATCTAAAAATGATGTTTTAAGTTTATCCTTACATTAAAATTACTCTGCATGAGAAAAAAGAAAAAAAAAATTTAGGCTATTTTTATTAGAACAAATTAGAAAAAAAAATAAAATAAAGGATGAAACAAAATATTTATCTATTTAAATTTTGTCGAGATAAAATCGAATTGAAAATTATAAAAATAAAAAAAGACTATTTTTTATTATTTGAAAAAAAAAAGAAAGATGATTAAAAATAAATTCTATCTATTTATTTATAATATACAAAATTTAAGGCATAATTGTAGAGATATCAACAGCAAATTAAGTTATTATTATTATTACATAAATAATTGTTTCATTGTACTTAAATGACTCATGCATCTCCACCTTTACATCATTTTAGTTATATATAATTCTTTGAGTATTTAAAGTGAAAAGAGTTATGATGAATTTATATTAATTAAATAAAATAATTGATTGAGGACGATGAGATCCTGTCTCTTGAGAATAAGGCAATTGTTTTTTAGGTGAGATTGAGATAGGAATTAGGATAATTAGTTGACATACATCATTTGCATAAAAATGTTTTGTAAATTATAATGAGGATAATCTGCAAGCTCGTCTGTGAAAGGGAGCTGGAAAATCTAAAGGTTGATTCACATGAAAGTAAACCAAAATTTACAAGAGTAGGGACTTTCGAGCGTAGGGGTGCGTGAATTGAGTTTGAGCCTCCCAATGACTTAGGATTGCTCTTTATAGCCGAGACTGCTCTGGTCGGACTTAGCTACCTCGACGCGACCTTAATGATTATCATTACCGATTGAGCAATTTCGGAATGTTGTGCAACCAAGGACACATTGTGATTTGAAATTGGATCCCGGTACTCCTATTATTTTGATAAAGTTGTGAAGAGGTTTGAGCTCACATACATCTGCATATCGCAAGGATGATCAACTTTAGATTAATAAAGATGATTGTGATATACGACGTAATAATCTTGACTTATTCTTAAGTTTGTCATCGTAGCCACTTGTGGCAGAAAGAGTAGAATAATTTCATTCATGCATTGTTTAGGATGAATGACTTATAATGATTCGTTGATAAGGTTAAAGAACGTATTTGTTTTTTATGTTAAAATATAACGCACTACTCTTAATTTTATTTTTACTTGAATGAAGCGTGTTACTCTTCTATGTTATATTTTGTATGCGTGGTTATGACTCTTTAGTAAGTCTGCAATGTGGATCATCCTCTTTTCAATGTTGAGGTAATCATCAACGTAGAAGTTAGACGAGAAGCTCTCACTATGAGATCAGACATAATGACAATGATGCAGGAGTGTTAATCTGAAGAAAAGAAGTAGATCCTTATAGTTTTAGTTTAAACAGAATAACATAATGTTTTATGCACTTACTTTATCACCCTGGTCATAGTATTTTAAATTAAATATATTCTAGGATTATAGAACTAATGTAATTTGAATAAGAATGTACATATATCTATTTACCATTGTTTATTCATATGATTGACAAATTAAATATATTATAAACATACGATTATTTAATACCAATACATACATGTAAAGAATGACGTATAATGTGAAAAGAATATCAATAATTTAGAAAGTGTGATAAAAGATGTATGTTTATGATTAATTTTTCTTTTTAGAAAGTGTGATAAAAGATGTATGTTTATGATTAATTTTTCTTTTTATTTTCATTGAAGGAAATAGAGTGGCTAGCATTTCTCTTTCATTCAATTACGAAAACAACTTGATATTTTTTGATATTTTTAAGTAAAAAAATATTATTCAATTATCTGTATCCTTTTTTTATAGCTAATAATTTTTTTTTAAATATAAAAATAAAAAACAGATTTAATAATTTATATTTAAGTGTAAATATATGTATGTTAATATATATATATAACAATTTTTTTTTTAAAAAATACAATTTTCTACTATTAAGCCAATGATATCGCTATATTTTTTTAATTTCAAATAGGGAAATATATTAAATTATAATTCTATTCTTTTATATTATTTCAAAATCACTTGATCCAAATAATTAGTGTTTTAATTTTATGATTAATATTTTATTTATTGTTTCTACAATAAAGAATATATATATATATATATTATTTTTATTCATCTCAATTCAATTATTAAAAAATTATATTTATTTTATTTTATTTTCATATTTACATAATTAACTATTTATTTATCAAATAATAGGTATAACTTGCTAAACTGGAAGAAAAATATTTCTTATTTAAAAAAAAGTTGATAAGAGTAAAATTTTTATAAAATTACAAAGAAGAATATTTTGTAAATAAATTTAAATTATCATATATTATAAAATATATATTATTTATAAAAAAATTATATAATAAAATATTAATTTCTTTTAAATTTTATTAATATAATTTACATAATAAAATTTATTAATTTAATAGTTAGATTAATAAAATTTAATTATTTTAATGTTATTGAGTAGTGTAATTTTAATATGAGTTACTTTTGAAATAATTTTATATTTTCTCCGAGAAATTAAAATTAATAAGTTTAGTAAAATAAAAAGTCAAATCGTTAAAATATTATTATATAAGATATTATTATATTATTATTATATATTATTTAATAAAAATTATTATTAAATAATAAAAAAATATTTTATCTCAAAATTATAAAAAATATATACACGTATAATGTTTAACAACAATATATTTTATAAATAAAAATATTATAATATTCATTTCTATTTAAAAAAAATTCATCATGAATAATTGATGTGGACTACGAATTCGACTATTTTTACTAATCCTAAATAAAATTATATTTTTTAAGACACACGTACAAAAGATTATGATTTTTTTTTTGTTACAAACGGAATAGAAACAAGAAAAAAGAGGGTTAGAAACGTGTGAAGGTTATCCCAACACTATGAGGTAGGAGGTTGAAGCTAAGGAATGGTGGAGGTTGTTGGAGTATGACCAACCGTCCCTTTTGGAATGCTCCAATTTTCGCTAATGAATCTGCACACGAGTTTCCTATGGTTTATGGTGACGTGCCAATTATGATTTTGATAAGGATTTGGGGTATGGGTTTCATTCAATTCAAAACATTTATGGCAACAAGCCTAATTTTATTTTCTTTTTTAGAAAATTCCCAAATTAAACTATTCCTATCAAGTTTGTTTGGTCTAAGCAATTAGACTAAATTCATGCCTAATACCTAACATTATTATTGTACCCTTATACATTAAAGTTTGATGGTTCGGTGAACTAAAGGGAAAAAAATTCAATTTTTGAAGCCAAAGCTTGTGGTCCTCTCAATGCAGGTGTCACATTTTGAGTCCACAAAATTAAGAATGGCAAATGGCAATCATCAAGTATGCAATTATCAACAAAGCAAAGAGCCTGCCATTTTATTGGTTAATGTTCATACTTTTGGCATTGCATAAATAAAGGGTTCGCTCTAAAACTACTTTCACGTGAGTTTAAGTATAGCGTGTGAGTTAAACCTTGTGCCAGACAAAATCATTAGTCATTGAAAGTGATGTCACCAATACAACAAGGAAGACGGAAGTTAAGCTTTGAAAAAATTACACCACAAAATTATATAATATACTTTTTAATTTTTAATTATATCATTCTTATATTTTATTTTATTATATACTGTTTATAATAGAAACACAATTTCTCTTATCCAAAATATCTGATTTTGCATGTCTGGCTGTGAATAAAACTAGGCTTTGATCCGTAACATAATTAATTGTACTGTTGTGAAAGAATTGAGTTGACCAAATATCTATTTGTTTGTCCTTTTTTTTTTCCTGTGATATGATCCACTGTCTGTAAAATCTTTACAGTTTTAGCATACAAATCAACAAATACATAAAATATGAAAAGACAAATCCGTATATGATGTCTCTTTGTTTTCTCTCACTAATTTTGTGAACCAAATCATACATTGGGAGGTATACCGAACTTGTAAATATTAAATAAGAGAACAGTACTTGCTTTCCATTCCGAGTTATTAAAGTAGATGCTAGATACAGCATGTAACATTTTTTTAGAGAAATAAAAGAAAGTGATGTTTTCCCAATACATAATAATAATAATACTAAAAGAGGATGAAAACGTAATAAGGTAATTAGGTAGGCTAGAAGACAAGGATATCCTTATCAATGGGTAAGTGACAAATAATAATAATAGGGCAGGTATCACGTTTTTGACTCAAAATCTCTAAACATTGATTCAATCTTAGAAAGCTAAGTCTTAACCAGTGATCAATAACAATACAGGATAGCATAAAGTTTAATATATATATATATATATATATATATATATATATATATATATATATATATATTTCTTCCAATCATATTAATTATTTATTATATTTTTTTATATTTTATTATTGTATAAAATGGTACTAAGAATAATAATATTTTTCTATTTGGTTTAGTAAAAGCGTAAACTATAATACCACACTTGATAAAATTAGAATGTCACAAATGCCAGAAAAGATCCAATGAACTTAAAAAGAAATAATAAACGTAATATCATGTCTCAGATAAAAATGTTATGCTTTGTTTGATTTTATTAAAAAATTAGGGAAAAATGTAAATAAGAGAAAAAGATGAAAAAAAATTGTCACATCAAAAGGAGGGAGGGGGGAAGAAAAAATTATATGTCTGACTTCTAAAAGTTAGAAAACTAACTTGGAGATGTAACTTTTGTTAAAATGTGTATGATGTCTTTAATATCATTATCTTCCATTTTTAGACATCAATTATTAAAATAGAGACAAAATAATATTTATGTTCATATTTTTTTAAAATCTAACAATAAAAGTAGAGAGAAAACTTTGTTTTTATTTTCTCTTTATTTTCAATCAAACTAAACAATATATAAAATACGGACATTCCAATATTTGTTTTTCTTGATCTTCTTTCTCGACGGTTTCTTTTTAATCTTTTTTTTCTTCTCATTTTCTTTTTACTTTCAAATAAAGTGTAAGACAGTAAGTTATAGCCTTTACTTAATTTATTCTTAATCAATATAAAACTTCATTACTCACACTTACATTTTTAAGAAAAATGTTTACTAAGCATGGCATGCAATTAATGAACTCTGGAATCAGTATAATATTGAACATGGAATCACAATATCTTATTCTTTCTGGATCCTTTTGTTTTCTTAAGTGACATTCTTCCAATAAATATTTTATAATCATTCTTTATAGTATAGGCTTTATTCCATAAACCTAACGAATCGATCTCCACTAGTTTTTAAAAGCAGAATATCGAGATTTTTTGTATTTACATCTGACTGTGAAGGTAAAACGAGATTGTAAAGGATCTAAAGTCTTAGCCAGTGATCCATAATAATACAGGATAGGCATAAAGTTTAATGTATATCAGCCCCTTCATATATTTGGTTGAGATGTGTTATTTTTATAATTAATTTACATAACATTTTTTTATTCCTCCCAACTATATTACTCATCATATTCTATACCTCTCTCTCTTTTCTTATATATTGATATAAAAATTGTTATATAAATGGTAATAAGAATAATAATTCTCTATTTAGTTTAGTAAAAACATCAACTCTTGTTGCATTTGATAAAATTAGAATGTATGAAATGACAGAAAAATTTATTTTTAATTTATGAAATGATTGATAGGAAATAGAAGATGAAGAGAAATAAGAAAAAGAAAAAATGGTATGAAAATAATATTTTTAGAAAACATTTTTTTAGGATTTACACAAAAATTACTTCCCCTCTTAGATAAGAAAGTGAGAGGGGAAGGTTTTTTTTTTTCTATTTATGTTAAATTGTTAAAATTTATATACATTAAAAAAATTATATTTTTGTAAAGTTAAATTTTATTTTTAAAATTGATATAAAATAAAATTTATATTATTAGCATATTTCTTTATCATGCATCAAAATAAAATAAGTCCTTCATTTTTTATTTTATTTCAATTTATTTAAGTAATTCATTTTTTTTGTTTTTTTTCATGATTCAAATAAAATATTAATATCATGTTTAAAAATGTTATATATTCTTGTATTTCAGAATAAAAATAAGAAAAAAAATTTAAAAGAAAGAAAAAGATGAAAGAAAATAGTATGGTCATTTATTTGGTTGTAACATGAAAAGTGAAAGAAAAAAAAAATGTCTATATGTCCCACTTCTAAAAGTTAGAAAACTAACTTGGAGATATAAGTTTTTGTTAAAATGTCTATAACATCTTTAATATCATTATCTTTCATTTTTAAATATCAATTATTTAAAATAAAAATAAAATAGTAATTATATTCATAATTTATTTTCTTTTTTTAGTCAAACTAAAAATGTATAGAAAACTGTTTTTTATTTTCTCTTTATTTTCAATCAAACTAAACAGTATGTAAAGTTCTATTATTTTTTTCTTGATTTTCTTTCTCCACGATTTTTTTTATCATTTTCTTTTTACTTGCAAATAAAGTGTAAGACAGTAAGTTTATGGGTTCTTCCACTTATATGGCCTTATTTTTTTCTTAATCAACGTAAAAGTTTATTACTCATACTTAGATTTATAAGAAAATGTTTTTTAAGCATGCAATATTTTAATGAACAGAGGAATAAGTATAACATTGGTCATGGAATAACAATACCTTATTCTTTCTGGATCCTTTTTTTCCCTTAACGACATTCTTCCAATAAATATTCTCATAATCTTTCTTTGTATAGTATAAACTTTATTCCACAAACCTAACGAATCTCCACTACTTTTTAAAAGCAGAATATCAAGATGTGTTGTGTTTACATCTTACTGGTAAAAGGAGATTGTAATGTTCGGTAAATCGTTGAGAAGATAAAATAAAATTAACAAAATGTCATTTTTTTATTTAAATCATAAATATCTTTTATATGGGACAAACTCATTTAAATTATAAACATTTATAATATGATAGGACATATTTTCAATAAAATTTATTTACGTGTATTTAAACCCAAGATTATTTAAAAAAATCAAAAATATATATTATTTAAATTAATTATTTGTTGTTAGCAAAATATGTCATTAAACCATAAAATAGAAGTATACGTTAAAAAAAATTAATTTTAATAATAATTTTAAAAGATAAATAATAACAACTTTAATTGTTATTAAATTTTTTATTAAAAAATATTTTAATAAAAATTCAAATTGTATAATCAATAAAATTAAATATAAATTTTTCTTAATTTAATATATTTCTATCAATTTATATAATTACCGAAAAATAATCGTCATAAATTATTTTTAATGAGGACTCATTTCCTTATATTTGTAAAATAATTTCTTTTTGTACTTAAAAACAAAAACACATTTAGAGAACCAAACATGCCCGCAGAGGTCTTTGCACTTTCATGGACTCTTCTCTCCGACATTGTTCCTCGAGTCTCTACTTGATGCATGCATTTTTCTTATTCCAAATGTTCAGTAAAATACGTCTAATATTTCATATCCATTATTGATACATTATAATGTCTCTTAAATTAAAAAAAAATGAAAAATGTATAAAACCAAGAAAAATTTTGACCTCGATTAACCCTATATGCCCCTTCATTTGTTGCATTTTTAGAAACAATAGCAATATATTCTTTTGAGCATATTTTTTAAAACATTTCTTATCATTTGTTAGATTTTAAAAAATTAAAATACATATAATTATCTTTAGAAAAATACTTTTAACTTATTAAAAATATGACAAATCATAAGAAGTATGTATTTGAAGAGTTATTGCTAATATTTTTATTTTATTTTAGAATTATTAGTCTGTTACTATAATATACATTTAAAGGCTTATTAATTTATTTAATAGCGTCTGAATTTTTGGAATGAATAAAACAGAGAAAACGAGGAACACATAAACGAGCAAGCATTAGAATATTTAATTTCTTTTTATTGTCTTTCATAAACAAAGATAATAAAGTGCGAGTGCGGTTAAGAAAAAAACTATAAGAGATGAAGCAAAATTAATAAATGAAGAAATACAGGCCAACAAATATATTTTTAGCTATTCAAATGAATTAATACTTTTAATTGTTTTAGAAATAACTTGTAATATTTATTTGGATCTTAGAAATATTCAAATACATATCTATTTATTTTATTATATACTACTATAGCGTTTGAGATTTTTTAGATAGATTTTATGTATTTCTCAATTTGCATGTTTTATTTTTAGTTAAGATTTAGAAAATAAAAAATGCATAAATTTTTATTAAAAAAAGCAAATACAAAATGAGAAGTTAATGACGTTAAAAGCCAGTAAAAACATTTTTTTCGTTTAGTTAATTTCTTGTCTTTATCTTCAATAAAAGTAACTGAAAATATTAAATAAGAAGTTTTTATAATTTTATTTTTTATTTAATTTTGATTAGATAGTACCGATACGAACAAAAAATAAATTTGTGACCAAATGAAGTATTCTCTTTATGATAGTTTAGGATGAAATAAACAAGAGTTCTTTCTTTTGTATTGAAAAGAAAAAAACAAGATAGTATATTCGAATTCCTGCAATTTTTAAGTAATATCCTTTAAAATCTAACTATAAGATCTTCATGTGATATGAAATCTATCTACTTGAATACCACCATACCTAATTGTATTTTCAAGACCTTTTTCTATTCGTTGTACAAGATGACATCGTTTCTATCTTCTTTTTTTTAAAGGTTAAATACATCGTTTCTATTTTGCATTCAGAGAACTTGGTGCAGAATCAGTGTTATAGGCATACGGATATTAAATTAGAGAAATGATATTTCTACTTAAAAATCTTATAACAAAAAAATATAATAATTAATATAAATAACACATCTCGTTAAATTAATTCCAAACAAAAAACAAATCCAAAACATCAAGTCATGACAAGAAAAATAATGAGATATGCCGTTATATATATAATGATATAACTTTTAAAATAACTTATTAAAATAATACAATTTAAAAACTAATTCTTTGAAGAGATTATTTATATCAGTACTATTAATATGTATTTCTAACTTAAAATCACACATGAGATGTTGCCACATGATAGCATATAAAATGTAGCATCATATAATTTATATTATTTTAAAAATATTTTATTATTAAATTAGTCATTCAAAAATTTAAGTAAAATATCTAAAATTGTTATCAAATTGATCCTTAAATTGTTAACAAAGATCTATTAGGGCTAACCTAGTAATAAGGATTAAGATAAATTTACATACGATTTTAAGTTCAAGTCTCATCTATTATTTTTGTATGAAAAAAATTATTAACAAAGAGATCAGTTTGATGATAAAAAGTTTAAAAGACTAATGCGATAAATTTTTTAAAAACTAATATGGAGACCTAAATCTTTGGAGAAGCTATTTGCTAACACTTTCATATTTAAAAGATTGAATTATAGTTTTTGTTCAATATTAAATTAATAGTTAAAATAAAAAAATTTGACAATTACAATTAAAAATAATTAATAAATAAATAATGTAAAATAATTAAATTAAAATGTTAATGATTAAATTTAAAAAATACATATATATTAATTAATTTTTCATAAAAAATAATTAATAGTCCTTAGAAGATATTTATATTACATAATATATCTTTTTAAAAATATAATTTTGTAAAAATAATATTATTTTATTAAGATATTATTTTTGTAAAAATTATTATCTTTATAAAATAATATTTTAACAATAATATTAATGTTACTAAAATTATTTTAC
The DNA here is from genome assembly GCA_037954105.1 of Canavalia gladiata. Classification (NCBI taxonomy): domain Eukaryota; kingdom Viridiplantae; phylum Streptophyta; class Magnoliopsida; order Fabales; family Fabaceae; genus Canavalia; species Canavalia gladiata. The sequence continues at coordinate 36,219,848 of CM075662.1, read as the reverse complement.
AAAATTAATATTTTTTTGTTTAAACAAAGTTTAATACTGTTTGTCATCAGTTAAATTTAATATTGCCCAAATATTATTTTATGATAAAAATAATTATTTTATTGATTAAATTTAATTTAATTGTAATTTTTAATTCATTTATTTAACATGTTTAAATTATTTATTAATTTAATTATTTAAATGAGTTGACTCACGTAACAGAAATTGTTCTGTGACAGTATCAAACTTTAACTCAGTTAACTTGGTATATAGTAATAGTGATATAAATGATCTTGTGTTGATAATTAATTTTCAAATTATATTAGTTTTATAAATTGTTTTAAAAATTATATTATGAAGGTGAAAAAGCTTATAAAATTTCCTCGGTATTAAAATATCTTTTTTATTTATATTTTTCGAGTACTATAAAATAAGATAAGTAATATAATAGAAAGAAATAAAATATAATTATAAGAAAAAGTTATAAAAGTATATGGTAAGCGTGTGAAGCTTTTTATGTTTGCGTAAAATCTAAAATGTAATGCCTGTTCGTTCGTTCAGATGGTGCCAGATCCTTCCTTCCTTTCAAGCCAGCTTGTCATAAACTGGCAAAAAAATGGCATTCCTTCCTTTTCTTTTCTTTTTTTTTTTTTTATTTCAAAAGTTAAGTAATTTATTCATCTACAAAAACATCATACTCTTTTTGTTTTAATTCATATAAAATTTTATTTAATTTTAATTTTTTATATTTAACAAAAATGATATACTTCTAGTCTCTCATAAAAAAAAAATTAAAATTAAATAATTTTTTTAAGTAGAAACAATAAAAATTTTATAGGAAGTGAAAATATACATAATATTTTCAGATTTTTTTTTTTAATTATAAATCTACTAGTCTCCCATCATCATATATCTCTTGGAATGATACATTTCATTTCACCACCAAAACTATCTTCAGAACAACTTAGCTTAACCTCTCTCTCTCCCTTCAGTTTCAGCGCTTTGATTCACCACTATACATTGCATTTGCAGCTAGTATCTCCCACTTCACAATCCACATTTGTAAGCTTTTGAAGTCCTTTTCCTTAACCCCATTCTTTTGTTCTCCCTTTCACTTTTCTTTTTCCATAAAGTTTGCTCTTTTGCAATGACTAAGGACGTTTCTTTCTTGAGTTTAGACTCACATTGTGGTTTATGTACTTTTCTTTCATTGCTATGTGTTTGAAACTCCCTTTTGAGTTCTCTTTGGAAGCTTGGTCTATTGTCTCTTGTAATTTGTAAGCTTATGTTATACATTCCATTGAGGTATAACACTGTTGCTATTGAGGTTCTATTGAAGGGGTTTATTTGCGTAAATCATAATCATGTCTAACTGGTTGCTGATTTTACCATAGGTGTGTGTAGTTATTGTTCTTCATTCCTCTTTTGCTCATACCACATACATTGGTAACATAGCAGCCAATAGTAACTGATTAAGTACATTGCTGTTTCTGCAAATGTTTACTGTTGTTAAAGTATGAAAAGAAAACCCGGGGTTAAGTTTTGTGTTTTGGTGATTACTCATAACTGCTGCATAAGAAATTATGGAAGAGACATTTGTTCCGTTTCGCGGAATTAAAAATGATCTTCAACGGAGATTGATGTGTTACAAACAAGACTGGATTGGTGGTCTCACGGCAGGCTTCAGGTGAATCTTTCTTATGCTACTAATACACTTACTTATTTTCTTAGAATAATGGATTTTGATATCATGACATACACTATAATGAAGATAGAAAGTATTTTCTTTTAATTCAGTTTAGTTAGTATCCTTTAAGATTATACTACACTTTTAAGCAGTTCCCTGTAACTCCTAACTTTTTCTTTCGATTGGAATGTTAACTTGGTACTTAAACTACTTTTTCTCAGGATATTAGCCCCCACCACTTATATTTTTTTTGCATCAGCAATTCCAGTTATTTCATTTGGAGAACAATTGGAAAGAGACACAGGTACATTATTTCTTGTTACTCATATCCTATACTTTTCTTGGGTTTTATCTGTGCATGGTGTCTTGTTTATGATAAAGATAGCTTACTAGATAAATGCAGAGATAGTGATGTAGCACACCTGAATTTGATATACTGTGTTCCAACTGTTTCCAGATGGAGTACTCACCGCAGTGCAAACATTAGCATCTACTGCATTGTGTGGAATTATACACTCTATTATAGGAGGCCAGCCTTTGCTGATTCTTGGAGTAGCAGAACCAACTGTAATTATGTATACATTCATGTTCAATTTTGCAAAAAGTAGACCAGATTTGGGTTCAAAGCTCTTTCTAGCATGGACTGGATGGTATAGCGTGATCACTTTAATATTTGAAAAGATATAATCATTTTATGGTCCTGGTCTATAAGAAGCCTTGTAAAAAATATTTATTTGCCTCATGTATTTAATGGATGGGCAGGGTATGCATGTGGACTGCCATCTTGTTGTTCCTACTGGCTATCTTAGGAGCATGCTCCATCATCAACAGGTTCACTCGCCTAGCAGGGGAACTGTTCGGCCTTCTTATTGCAATGCTTTTCATGCAAGAGGCTATTAAAGTAAGAGACGTCTTTCTGTTCTCTCTGGCAGCAATATTGACTCATACATGTTTGTCGCATGAATTATTATTTGGTTCTAGCATGAAGTAATGGAAAAATAAAATGATTTATTATATAATATTAGATGGGAATCAATTCAAATGATAAAGATGATCTCTAATTGAGTTTGACAGGGACTCATTGATGAGTTTAATATACCTGAGAGAGCAAACCTAACATCTCCCGAGTTTCAATCTTCATGGAGATTTGGAAATGGCATGTTTGCTTTGATTCTGTCCTTTGGTCTCCTGCTTACAGCATTGAGAAGCCGAAAAGCAAGGTCTTGGAGATATGGATCAGGTAAGACTTGTGAAATTTTATAGAGGTTTCAAATCACTTGTGCTCTTGCATCATCAACACAAGATGAAGTAAGGAAGCATAAATTTTTCTTTTCCTTATGGTCAATTGTGGATTGTTGATAGAAGTTGTAGAAATACTATATTCTTCGATCGGGATATGCATTCTGTGTTGAAAGAAGTATTTAACAGAAGTCCAAGCTAATAAATAAGTAATAATTTACATGGCACTGACTTTGTTCTGTACAGTGATGTGCTTGAAATTATGTATTTGATTTAATTCCTGTCCCAAACCTTTTGTTTCCCCTTATAAGGCCTCCTATGTGACAAAAGTAAAATAAAATAGCTAAACGCTGACCTTAAAAGACAACAGCTGCAATAGGAGTAACGTTGTTGAGGTGTAATGGATTTCAGCTATCATTCTGTTATGATAGAGTTGTTTTTTAGTCGTATCAAATTTACATTGAAAATGGAAGTGGATCATCTGGAGGTTAAACATGATCAATAACAGACTAAGGATTTGCTTTTTACTTCAATATCACTGAAAAAAATCCTTTCGAATCTTCTTTTGATCTTTTGTCATATGTTTCAGTAGTTCTTAGATTATTTTCCCCTTATTACAGGATGTTTACGGGGCTTTGTAGCAGATTATGGTGTCCCATTGATGGTTCTCTTGTGGACTGCCATTTCTTATATTCCAGCTAGAAGTGTTCCAGAAGGAATCCCTAGGCGCCTTGTCAGTCCAAATCCATGGTCCTCTGGTGCATATGAAAACTGGACTGTCATAAAGGCATGGCTAGTTAACAAATCAAAATTATTTTATGTTAGGAAATATGCTTATCAATGTACTCTTTCATTTTTATATTCTCAGTGCTTCCATGGAAATTTTTCATGAAATATTCAAACTCACTGACAGGACATGCTGAATGTGCCAATTCTCTATATCATTGGAGCGTTTATTCCAGCAACCATGATTGCTGTCCTTTATTATTTTGACCATAGTGTAGCATCTCAGCTTGCTCAGCAGAAAGAGTTCAATTTAAGAAAGCCACCTTCTTTCCATTATGATTTACTTCTTTTGGGATTCATGGTACACAATAGTCCTTGCTCTATTTGATTCTTTGCCATTTATAAAATTTTGGTTCATTGCCTTATGCTTAATGCTCTGCTTTTCTCTTGCAATTTGAGATTGATATTGTATACGGCTTCAAAATGTGTTCATAAACTGAATGCGATCCTTAGTTTTGACATCTTTAATGCTTTGAACAACAGGTTATATTATGTGGTCTAATTGGAATTCCCCCGTCAAATGGTGTCATTCCTCAATCTCCAATGCATACCAAAAGTTTAGCTACATTGAAGCACCAGGTAGACATTAATTACAATTGCTGGTTTCCTGCTCCCTCATTTTATAGAGCTTTATTTGATAAATGTTACCCATACACTTTCAATACTAAAACTTTAGTAGACCTAGAACTTTAAAGGAGGAAGTGGAAACGGAATTCATAATGATTTCATGTGTGCTTCAACTATCATCATCATTATATTGGGTGATTTGCAGTTACTTAGAAACAGGCTTGTTGCGGCAGCATGGAGTTCTATAAGAAAGCAAGAAAGCTTGGGACAAGTATATGGAAACATGCAAGATGCTTACTGGCAGATGCAAACCCCTCTAGTTCACCAGGAAACTTCCTCACAGGTACATGGGTTATGGTCTTTGTATCACTCTCCCTTCTGCTTTTCACCTATATGACATGATCACTTTCAATAAAGGAGTTGATAACAATTCTGGCATATAATTCCTAACTTTTGCTTTATGTTTTGAAAGTGCCCTATTCTAAAACTGATGCAAAAAGAATCATCCGACATATCATTGTTTTAATAGTTGAACAAACTGAACATAGCATGCAAAAAGAATCTTCCGACATTGTCTGTAGTTCAAACAGGAAGTAGCACATCATGTTCTCATCCAACCTTGCTTAAACTTGTTTTGATAGGGCCTTAAACAGTTGAAAGAGTCAACAATTCAATTGGCATCAGGCATGGGGAGTATAAATGATCCAGTTGATGAGTCAATATTTGATGTTGAGAAGGAAATTGATGACTTATTGCCTGTTGAGGTCAAAGAACAACGAGTGAGCAACCTGCTCCAATCTTTGATGGTAGGAGGATGCGTAGCAGCAATGCCTTTCCTGAAAATGATTCCAACCTCTGTACTCTGGGGCTACTTTGCTTTTATGGCCATTGAAAACTTACCTGGCAACCAGTTCTGGGAACGGATTTTATTAATTTTCACTGCTCCAAGCAGAAGATACAAGTATGAATGTGATATTAAACATTTCCAGTATGTTTTCTTCTCTCTTCAGAAAATTTACTGAGCTGCATTCCCTGACCTGCTGCTGCTTTTCTCTTTTTTTTTTTTTTTTCATTTTAAAATAATTATAAAGAGTTTTGGAGGACTACCATGCAACTTTCGTGGAAACCGTACCATTCAAGACAATTGCAATATTTACCCTCTTCCAGACCGCCTACTTGCTTGTTTGTTTTGGTATCACTTGGGTTCCAATAGCTGGTGTTCTATTCCCACTGATGATCATGCTTCTGGTTCCTGTAAGACAATACATTCTGCCCAAGATTTTCAAAGCAGCGCACCTTCAAGATTTAGATGCTGCAGAATACGAAGAAGCACATGCTTTGCCATTCAACCTAGCTATTGTAAGAACTGTTTGGTTTAAAATTGAGTAGAATTGATTTTGAACCACAACATTTTTTAGATACATGCATAAATTAATTTGAGTTATATGTTTTTCTTGGAATGTGTATTTTGCATTGGAAAGTGGAAGAATTGATTTTCTAACTATAAAACTTACAGATACATACATAAATTAATCTGAACCGCATTTTTATTAAAACATTTTTTATTAGAAAGTGCAAGAACTAATTTTTCAATTGGAAAACAAACAAGGTCTCTTCAATACTAGAGCCAAGTTCACCTTTTTGTTTAGCTACATACTTGGGGGTTAGTCTGTTGGTAGAAAGAAATGGATGAATGCATTCAAACCACTCTCACCTGTGTCATGGAATTACATGAAACATAAATGATACCGATGTCAATAGTTGCAAGTGGCTCTTTAATGATATAGATTTCTTAGGAACATGACATGTGCATAACTACTTTGAGGTCAAACCACAACTTAGGCTCCTTTTCTCCATGCTTGCTCTGTTCGCCAGGAGGGGGATTTCAGGACAGCTTCCTTTACAGATGGTGGAGAGATTCTAGATGGAATAATTACTAGAAGCCGCGGTGAGGTTAGGCGTATATGCAGTCCAAAGGTGATGATCTCCACTGCAACACCATCCCTAGAGTTCACAAGTCTTCAAAGTCCAGTGTTCCCTGATAAAGTATACAGCCCTCGAGGTGTTGGGAGAGGACCACTTAGCCCTGGAGAAGCAAGGCCTTCCATTGAGGAAGTGGTTGAACACTGATACATTCTTTGATTAGTAGTACTTTTGCCTATAATCCAAGGATTGCCAGCAAAGGTGGCATGCCCTCAATTATTTTAACATCTGTTTATTGACAATGGCAATTGCTACAATATAAATTCAGTGCAGGAACTTGTGACAAGCTCTATTGGTTTAAAAAAACAATTTGCAAGAGTGGTTAACGTCTATAATTTATTTGGTAATGTAATTGTGGAGGCATGGGCATGCTGCCACCTTACCGCTTTTTATAGGGTAAATGCCTCCATAAATCTGTCATTGTTCAAATCAAAACGAGGCTCTAAAATCAATCATTCATGTAAAATAAATATCAGGGCATTTCCTGAAAAGACAGGTTGGAGACGTTAAGGAAGTTTATTAATTAACGAGAAAAAACGTTGATTCTAACACCAAACTAGACCATTTTCAACCTAACATGATCTATTAGAGGAAGTAATGCTATCGATTGAGAAGCCTTTTAACAAAATAGTTCCTTGAAATATTCTTCTCAAATCTCAACGCCATCCTGTGGTTGGTGCAATGTGAATTCTATGTAACATCATCTTGTAAATTACTTGGTAAAATCATTTACAGCGAATTTCTCCAAATAGAACTTTCATGAGACTCAACTATTGGCTTCGTTTAGCAACATTGCCATTCCTTGGTATACAAGATGAGCCATTGAAAAATTGTTCAGACCAATTTCTGTTGTCATTCACTATGGACTTGAAAAGGAATTACCCATAAGGTATTCCCCCTTTATTGAAGAATTGCAAAGCGGAGAACTATGAGAAATCAATTGGTGAATCACATTTGCTGCAGTTGCATGACTCATTAACCACTTGTCACTCACCATTAAGGCCAACATCTTGCCTGGTAACAGTAAAAAAGATTCTTGTTTCTTTGGTCAAAAGATATAAGCATTCTGCCATTTTTAACAAATTTAAAACTCTTCATGAAGAATATGAAATTCTAACATATATGTGACAAACCTAATACACCACACAAGCAAAAAATCTTTTTACCGACCTTTAAAACAATCCAGTTGTCAGAAGCCCACAAGTGATCCCTTGAAGGCAGACATTGGAGATTTGTTTTATGCGTGGAAATTTCAATTTTGACATCTTTGTTAGGCATGGCAACGGTGCAAAGAACAATTTTATTCTCCCCATCCCATCCTACTAAAAATCACGATGGATTTATTAAAAGTGAGGATGGAACTTTAAAATTTAACCTCAACTTTGTTGAATTTGGATAAATCTACAGATAACCCATGTCCTATTTTAAAAAAACTTTCTTATAATGATGATTTACTTATGTATATATTTTAAATAAATAATATATCAAATATATTTAAATTTAAATAATATATAAAATAGGTATTAAAAATCTAAATAATTTTTTTTAATAAAATTCTAATTTTAACAAAATATAATAGTTTAATAATTTTATTTAAATAATATTATCACTACTATTATGGGTTTGAGTTGAGGATAGGTATCTATACTTCCAAATTCAACCTGGTCAACCTCGTTTTTGCACATCGGGTATGAATCAGATCCAGGTTTTCCTTCAATCCTGATCAAAATAAGTTTTTCCCATCAAAATCGAGCCGGACTAAACAGATATCCACGGATCTGAGTTTTATTGTGATGTCTATTTATCATGCATTATACAACGCTTTTTCAATGCATACAAAAGCTAAAATTGAAAAATAAAAAAGCCAGACGGATCACTGTTATTTCCTCCAATGGTTTATTAATTCTACACTGGTACAGACATCAAAAGAGGTGCCCACAAGAAGGCAGGGTTCTGAAATCATTATCTCAAATCTTGAGTTCATAGAGGCACTGAATCATTTGGTAAAAACTAGAAAGTAGTTTAAAGAAACTTAAAGGCACTGTTGACATGAAAAATAGTAACAGCAAAAAATCCATTGCGCTATTTTCCGCATTTTTTTTATGACATTTTGACATAACCAAATAATCATCATAAAAACCTTGGAAGGTATTTCCTACATGCTTGATCTACCAAACGAATGAACTGATTGAGTAACTGAATCATTTGGAACAAAGCAAATTAAGCAGCTTTAGGAGGACTCCTGCTAAATTTACGACCTGTCATTCGCTCTGACTCATACATCATGTGATTGATAAGCCCTCTTGCAGCACTGCAAAACCAGAAATCAGTCTACAAATAAGTAATTAAATATATATAAATTTCTCAGACACATGTGCATGATTTTGTGCAGGGCGACATCAGAAATGTATTGCAGCTGATGAAGGAGAAAGGGAGCAAAGAAGAAGAGAGAAAAACTAATAATAAAGATGCACAATATAAATGCAATATACTAGATAGCTTACTCATCCTTTAATTTTTGAATCTTCTCAGGATCTGTCTCACTCATGTGTCTCTTAAACTGTTGTCTCACCATATCCACAAGAAGCTCTGTGTTATGTTGCTGCAACAGCAAGCAGGCATACATAATAATCAGTTTTGGGCAACTCAGCCTCATCACACATGCAGATTAGATGGGTGTGTTTGGAAGAACTTATGGAGAGCTTATGAAAATATCTTACGATTCCTATAAGCTCTTTTTAGTTTATTCCAATAAGTTTTTTGGTATAACTCATCACACTAAGCTATTGTTAACTTATTCCAATAAGTTTTATGATTAAATTTACAAATAATCCCTGATGTAATAAGAGTTTATTGAACATGCGCTTAATTAAGTTATGTATCCAACACACCTTTAGTACAACAAATACAGTGCTTCAGCAGAAAGAGTACGTTACTAGCTACAATAGGACAACAACCCCAAAGCAAACAACACCATGAACATAGTTGACAAGTGTAACAAGCATATGAAAGAACAGTTGTATAAGTAGATAATGCTGTATATTCAATGCCCAATATGTTAAATCTCAATATCAAAATATGCACATCAATTACAAGTCTTTAGAGAACATACATCACAAGGTTGAGATATACACAACACCATTGATAAAACTTTTCACCATGGCAAACAACAACAACAAACCCATCATTACAAATGGGGAGTTTTTTCACACATATTCTATTTAAATTATGCAGAAAGCAACAAGCTAGAACTGAATCCGTTTAAAAGGGAGATAGAGAAAATCACGTACCCGATGACCAATAAATTTAGCTCTTCGCAGGCATTCACGGTAAAGCTATAAAACAAAAGCCACAAAAGTAAAAAAGATATCTTTTTTGAAATTATTTTTATTAGCCACGAAAATTCAAATTTTGAAACACAAACACAGGGCTTTCAGTATCTAACCCTAAGGGTATTGTTGGCGAGCTCAGGAGGCAGTGCAGTTTGAAGGGACGGCATTTTCAAAACGATAGACCCTGCGAAACCAAAACCCCCCAACAACACACAGGCAATTCATCGAACAGTTAGGAGGCAGAAAAGCAAAAATGGCCTAAAGAAAAATTTACACGAAGCCCATGACAAGAATAACGAATTTGGGGTTGTGGGCACTTACCTGATACTAATTATGCTGAATCAAAATCAACTTCTGAGTGCGCAGCTGAGAGGGAGACTGGGAGAGTGAGCACGAGCAAAGCAAAGGAGAACAAAGGAGCACACACTGCGTTTTGATGGCCATACGAAACGACTCGGCGTTTTTATATTAATAAGAATCACGTAAGAGTGCTTTCTTAATTTCTTTTGTTCGAGCGGGTCACTCTAGAGTGAGTGTGGTTAAATGGTTAATGCGTTGGAAAATAAAGTATAATTATAATTTTTTTAGAAGAAATTACACTTATAATTGTTAATTGAAAGTTTGATAAAGTATAAATAATGTGTAATTAATGGATATATATATATATATATATATATATATAATTGTAACTTCTTTTAAAGTTCCATCCTCTTACTTTATATTAAAAATGATTGTATAAGAATATTTTAAGGAAGATCTAAGAAAAGATAAAAATAAATATAAAATAAGAAGAATGATATAAAAAAAATTAATTATGAGAAGAAGGTGTAAAAATTTGATGTACATGTATGTAATATACTGTTTCATGCAGAATATTTATCAAAAGAAAAAAATATACGATATAATAAGTAATATATATAATAAAAAAAAATATTGTATAATATATCTTCATTAAAAGTTACTTTAAGCATTGACTTTTTTTCCCTTCCTATCCACTACCGTTTGATGTAATTTTAATTTCACTCGCTAAAATATTATTGAATAATGCTATTTTCATTTTTATATTATTATAATAATTTTATAATAAAAAAATGAAATAAAATTAGTAATATATATATATATATAAAAGGATCTTCTTTATAAAAGTATTTTGGAAATATAAAATAAAAAATATGTTATTCAATATTATTTGCTTTCTTATTAATACATTATTCAATCCATATCCTTAATAATGCAATCCTTGATTTGCTTGTAACATTTATCGTCTACCCAACTCGGAGGGCAATAGGTCATGTGAATGCGATATTAATTTATTAATTTTGAAAGCGGCACTATATGGTAGCCGAATATTAATTAGATGTGTTGAAAATTAAATTGATTCCATTTAATTTACATGTTTACAAGCCCAAGTTAAATTAAATTAAATTAATAAAATTTAATCATCATTAGTTTAAATATTAGATTATCAATTTTGTAATTTGAAGTCAGATAAATCGTTACTTGAACTAATTAATTAAAATCATTTTTCTCTTATTTTTATTTTTTTATAAAAATAACATGACATATTTGGCTTAAAAAAAGATTAACCAATTCATTTTAATTGGTCTTAATTTTTGAATAGTGTTATTCTTACCTTACATTATTACAATAGTGTTTATAATTAAAAAATAAAAAAGAGAAATAAATATAGAATAACATGACTTTTTATATTTATATAAAATAAAAATAATGAAATTTAAATTTAAAATATTAAAAAATAAAAAAATATAAATATAAAATAGAATGTGATATAATGAAAAAAATATATATTATAAAAAATAATAAGATAATGTAAAATAAAATTATTTTTTAATTTTTCTATCTTAAAATGAGAGCAAACTGATTCATTTAAATGGATCGATTCTAGTGAATTAAATTTTAATATTTATATTAATTTAATAATTATATATAAAATATAAAATTTATCAATTTAATTATTGATTTAAAAATTAATACTAAGTAAATTATGTATATAAATTTTTATAGAAAATAATAATTGATAAATATTTTATTTTAATAATTCACATATTATTTAAATATATATAAATATCAATATTTAAATAATATATTTATATATTTTAAAATTTTTTAAAATTTAATATATATAATTATAAAGATAATATATTATAATTTAATGAATGTATTAATAAATTTTAAATTTTAAATTTTATATAAAGTTATTACTTAATGTAAACTTGTCTGAAATGAAACCTAAGCTGATATTTGTAACCTATCATATGATATATATAAATGTCCAATCAAGCTATTACAATGTAGGTCTCAAAAAAGAGACTAAATTCTATATCTCGTCACTCATCATCACACAAAAGGGTAAACCCCAAATAGGGACGAATCCTAATTAAGTAACAAATATAAGACCACAATCGCAACCCACAGTAATGGCTCTCTGGGCTCTATATATGTACTATACCTTAAACCTTTCATACATATTAACTCCTACATTCATATGAGGAGAGTTCTCCAACTGTATCAGGCACACCTTCTCTCAAGCAATTAATTGGAGGTATAGTCATAGTCTCTTGAGTTCCATAAGCATTCCAGCAAAAAGGGTCATCTAGTAATTCCCCTTCATATGGCAAAAGCTCAACCTCAGAGAGTGTTATGTTTGTGCAAGCCACAGTGTCACTGCAAGCAAAGTGTATAGGAGGGGTTCTCACATCATAAGTACCCTTAATGTTCCTATATAACACATCATTTACATGCACAGCTGAAGTCTGGTTGAGACACTCTTTGGACATGCAATAGTACTGATCAATAATGATGCAGTTCCTGACATTCTCCATTTGGATGTTCTCAAATCTTAAGCCTGTCACTGAGCCCGTACCACCTTGCCATGTCTTAATCCTGAGACCATTGTCTGATTCTTTTATGATTGTGTTGCGAACAGTTAAGTTGGAGACACATGCCTGGGAATTGTGCACTCCAAGGCTTCCAATGCTGTAGAAATGAAATGAAATGATCATAGTGAAAAATGCTGAAAATTAGCATAATAGTAACTTGCTACTTAAAGGTTCTAAAATAGCTTTGATATATCTACTTAAGGCAAAAAAATGCTGCTCTGGAGTCATGTGGGGACACAAGTGAAGAATAGAGACAGTCGTCATATAAATGATGGGTAGTTTGAACTGTTCCACATGTCAAAGTAATATAGTTATATAGATACTAAAAAAAGAAAATTAAATAACTCCTGTGACCTGCCTTTCAGGACAATTAGTGGGGATCATTTGAAGGTTGAAACATTCAATTTCAAACCCAATTTTTCCTTCTTTTTTTTTTTGCTGAAGATGAGTTGGAATCTTGGGATACAATTTGAAGGGTTATTATACTCATGTCAATGGTGAAAGTCACTTCTCATTATTTATGTGTTAGAATCATCACTAATTGGTAGTTAACGACCCAATTTAACTTCAAATTAAGGGAAATTGTGTGATGACATACCTAATTCCGTGGGTTGGAGCACAAGTTACACCTTGTATGTCCACATCTGAGCACCCGGGTCCAATTGAAATGCAATCATCACCTGTTCAAAAATTACATTCTTCTAAGCTACTTTTCTGACATAACAAACATAGAACCAAACTGCTATATTGAGCAGATGAAAACACACTATTCTGTGGTCTTTACCATTGCTTATCATGGAGTTGTATATTCCAACACCCCTTGTGTTTCCTAAGTGGATTCCATCAGTATTTGGACTTAGTTTAGGCGAAGAAATGGACAATTTATCAATCAGTACTCCTTCACAACCATCAAATTTTACGTGGAACATAGGACTGTTCTGAATTTTCACCCCTCGTAGCACCAAGTTGGAGCTCATGAAGAACCGTATCATCTATAATAGAAAAGAGACACTTGAGGAAAAATAAATAAACAGTGCTGGAATAATTGAGCTAAATTTTGAATAGTTCACTCACTGTAGGGCTTTCACATGGTCCTGATATAGTATTTCCATTGGGACCCTGAAATGCCATTATTTTTTACTAGCATTTAGTTTGAGTTTATTCAACATTAAATAAATACAAAACAGTAATAGAATAGTGACAATGGTATTATTGGCTAGGTGAATTGATTACCCTATGAGGTTTGCAAGGGAGATCCCACCACTGTTCTCCATTGCCTTCTATGGTTCCTGTCCCACTAAGAGTCATTTGATCAAGTCTATAAAATACAAGCCATTGAGCAAGGCTATCTCCCTTGGGCCAACATTCTGGCCCATCTGGTGCCATGAGAGTACCATCCACCTGTTTTAAATTTGAACTTAGTAAGTCATGCTACATTTTTTTTTATGCAAAATAGTAATCATAGTAATAAAAGAAAATTCCATGAAGAACAATGAAATTCAAGAAGCATTCTGACCTGAAATACTAGTCCTGGTTTGCATGGACCTGAAAAGATAGTTGAAGTGATCTTAAAACAGTAATTTTCTGGAACAAGCAAAACCCCTGACTCTACTGCACAAGCTGCTTTCCATGCTTCCTTGAATGCAGCTGTGTCATCAGCTGAACCATCTCCAACTGCACCAAAGGATCTTACATCGAAAATGCAGTTTGAAGGGGAGTCACCAGGATCAGTTGGATAAGGGTCAGAGGGAACACTAGGGGAATTGGAAGGTGGTGAAGGAGGGTCCTCTGGTGTAGGGGACTCAACAGGAGGGGGAATTTTCTTGTGCCTCTTGTGATTGTGGTATCTTCCTTCCACATTATGGATAAAGAGAATCATTGTAATCCATAGGACAAAAGACCCCTGGATGAGACTCATTGTTAGCTTCAACTCGTTGAATTTTGACACTCAACTAACAATGTTGCACCAATGTGGAACCACAAATTACTCCAAAGATGATATCTGTAGATACACAATACAAAAGTTCAACTTCAGAAATGGTATATTGACCAAGATAAATGGAGGGAAATTAAAAAATTTGTAGAAGATGGCAAATTGGCCTAGTATGTTCTAGCCTGAAGCAAAGGTTCATATTTATACGCAAAGCATTGGCGATAGCGCAGGAATAAATTCTAAAACATTAGGAGGACACGTGTTGATTCATGGTTGATTTGGTGTCTCAAGGAAGCGTTTTTAGAGTCCCTTTTGGAGGTCAATGTTCTGTAGTGCCACGGTGTCCTTCTTCTCCAACCACAATTTTATGATTATCTTAATATTTTAATTGTATCTACTCAATGTTTTGTAGTCCGTGATATGATACCTTCCTTTTCTTCTTGCTTCGTGGATCTAATTTACCATTAGCTTCTTTTTTGTATTTTGAGAAATTTGTTTTCAGAAAATGCACTGTGCACAATTCTCAAAAGTGTATGTTCAGCTCCTCTGAGGCCCAAATTTTCTAGAAATTTGTGCTAACACCAACCACACTTCTATTTCCTTTTCTTCCTTTTTATTCCAATTCTGCTCATCCATATTTTCTATAACTATGCCCTCAAAATTAGAAATGAGTTACTAGTAGTACACGAAAAAAAAAACAAACTCTCTACATAGGTCCATGGCATTTTGAATTTGGAATGGTAGAGTTGTGGCAAATGATTACTTGGACTAATTATGCATATATGTAAGTTTTAAGCGTCTTTTATGAATTTCTATAGATGATGCTTCAAGCCAATAACTAACAGCTTAAGTTAAAACACAAGAATAATAAGTTCTTTGTAGTAATTAACTACACCAAATGTATTTGACCCTTTAAGTATACATGAGTGTTTTTAGTGTGAGCTGAGAACATATTAAGTTAGAATAAAAAGAATAGAAGGCATGTGATATACTGTTCAAGAAAATGATCAAAATAATTGTGAAAAGGAAAATGAGTTTTTTAGCACATTTTGTCCAGTTATATGTTAGTAGGTTTTATTTACCTTGGAAGAGGCCAAACCGACACATGCAGCTATTGAAAACAGTGTGTGATATATTGCATGTGAATTATGGCTATAAATTAGAAACAGTTCTGTAAATAACAGAGTAGCAGATAGTGAAAAAGAAGAAAGTTAAGCATCATGGGAATCATGAACATATGAAGCCGCATAGGAAGGCACAAAAAAAAATTTGAACTTGCATAATGAATCACAACCATCTTTCTAGTTTGAGGTAAACAAGATTTTTCTATTTTATGAATAAGAAATTTTCTCTTGATTGCTATGTCAATCAACTAATAACTCTCTGATTAAGATGTTTTATTTTCTCATCCTTGGCTCATTCTACTTAATTTAAGGAAACTTAAATATCACACGCATAATCTATGTACTACTACACCCATTTACTTAGTTTATTACGAATATTTTTTGCTCGTACTATTCTAATCTCAAACTCAAAAATACACATATTAACCAAAATATATGGGAGAATGATCTTTTCATTAACATAATATTTGGTCGGAGAGAAATAAATGGAAGGGGAGGAGAGGACTATTCATAAACTTTTCTTATTCCATTCATAGTAATAAAGGAAATTGATGGGAGCTAAAATCCTTTAATATAATGTTGAATTTGAAAACTCTAAAATTATACTAATTACATTAAATTAGGTTTAACTTAATAATTTTATTTATACCAAAAAAATAGTTAACATAATAATATATATTTTGTTTACAAAGTTTGTTATACTCATAAAATTAAATATTTAAATTAGTGATATGAAGAATAAATAAATGGTTTGTTGACATAAATTTCATAAAGTAAAAGTATAAAAAAAAATTAACAATTAATATATCTGAAAATAAATGTATGTTTCTTATAATTAAAATAAAAATATTTGTTAATTATTTCTTATACTAAATAAGAAATAATAGTAAATTATTCTATTTTTGCATCGATGGAATTGGTTGTGAACTAAATATAATGTTCATTACTTGACATTCTAAATTTAAACTTCATTGTTTTAATTTATTATTTTTTTTTCTGTTGTACAAAAAAAATAAGATTTTCATTCCTCCCCTTTTTTCCTTCCTTTAACCCAACAATGCCATAAATAGTTTGGTAAAAAGAATAATAAGAAAAACTGTGGGGCTTGAGAGGAAAAAAGAAGTGTAAATTGGGGGAGTGTGGTTTTGATTTAAAAGCAATCCCTATCGTGACTCTGTTGTTGTTTAGCTCATTGTGGCTATGAATTAGTGAGGAGCATAAATTTGGTACGCGACAACAGAATTAACGCATTCACGGGCGGAATCAAAGTCCATACGATTTAATGCAAAAAAAGAATAAAAAAGATAGAGAGTTAGGACATATATAAAAAGTGACCCTCATAATAAAACCAAGACCTAAAATCATTATCTGTTACGTGACCATTCAAGCAAGTAAAGGAACTTGGAAAAATTGATTTGTGACTTCACCTGATGATGAGTTGTGTTATTTTTTTCCTCCTCTTTTTTTCTGAGTAGTAACCATCCAAAGCAGTGAAGTTAACGTGAAGTTCGCAATTAGGTGCAAAAATTTATCGTGCAAAAAGAATGTGAATTGCTTTGTAAAATTTGTGTCCGAGGGGGCTTTTATAGAAGTGCAAAGATCGTAGACGAGCGAATTGGAAAAAATACTGAGCATGGATCCATGTTTGTCTTAACCTGTCACGTGTGTACAATCACAGGTGAGTGAGAGAGAGAGAGAGAGAGTTCAAAAACAAATCAACAATAGCAATTTCAACGTAGCAAAAAGTTTGGGACTGGAGAGATTCTTAGATGCACTTTTTTATTTTGGTCCTCTGAGGTGACAGCAGAGTTTGTGGTTATTTACTGTGACACGTGGCATGAGCTCATACACGCGCGGCACACTCGTGAAGTTAGTGGTTCGTTGCTTCAAAATGTGTGGGGTCCTGCATCACTATGATTGATGATAGGCCATGAGAGAGAGGACCTTTCAGTAATCACAGTTCCAACACAATATTACGATCACATGCAGCTCTAAGCAGATTCTGCAGAAATCCAAGAAAGAGTGAGTGAGTGAGTGCTCTTTTTTCTCACTGCTCACTCCGTTTGATGTTCATGACTATAAGGAGAGGGGACACGTGTTCAGTGGGAATAATTCACGGGACGGTGTTTGTAATGTGTAAGTGTCACGGGTGAATGGAAGAGGGTTAATTAAAAGTTGATTAATTAATTAGATTGTTTTTGGGATTCTAATGGCTGTTATTGTGAGAGAGTGATGTGGACAGCATATGAAGATCAGGAATAAAACACTGCATTACGGTGTCTGGTTAAGTGACCTGTTGATTATAGCCCATTAGTTTAAGCTTAATCTTGTTGGCATTTGTTTTCAACGACAGCTTTAATTAATTAAAAACAAGACCAAAAGACTGAGAAGGACCAGCTTCAGGAATAGTTGTTGGGTGTTCCAACTTCACAGGTGTTTTGCATATTCTAATTTTAAAAGTAAGGAGCATATTCTAATTAAGGGTGAAAGTTAAGAACGCCTTTGGAGAAAAATATACAGTTAATTTAAAGTTTGATTTGATTTGGTTAATAAATAGATAAATTTAAATATATTAAAATATTTTTTTATAAATAAATTTAATTTTATTTTATAAAAAGATTTTTTTAATTTATTTAAAAGTTTATTTTTTTTATATATTAAATATTTATATTTTATTTAATATATTATATTTATATAGTATTTATTTTAGTATATAATATTAATATATATATATTAAATTTATTTAATAATTTTTTTATTTTATAAATTTTAAATTTATAAATTTTTTAATCATTTATTTATTTTAAACAAATTCATAAATTTTATAAATTTTAAATTAGATCTTGATAAAAAAAAAATTTAATAGATAACATATATCCTGACTTTAAAATTGTTAAATAGAACACCTGAACATTCAAACTGTTTAAACATTAAAATTTAGTTCAATTTACTTTTATTTTTTATATAAGATTTTAAAATAAATTTATAAAATAAAACATTTATTAATTTTTATTTTATGTAAAATTTTATATATATTATCTATTAAATATTATAATATAATTTAACGATTGAATTAATAAATTTTATATTTTATATAAAATTATTAAGTTGGTGTAAGTATTAAAATTTGATATCCAATATCAACAAATTTTAACAAAATATATATATATATATATATATATATATATTAATTTATTTAACATTTGGATGTTTAAAATAATTAAAAATTTAAAGTATATTTTTTAACTACTATTATTAATTTATTGATTAAAAGTTAAAAATTAAAATAATTTACATAAAATTCAGAATTTAAATTTTATTACTTACTTTATTATAAAAAATATTCTTTTAAATAAATAATAAACACTAATTTTATTTTCTTAAAATAAATTACAATTCTTAATAATTATATATAATACATCCTTCATTTTCTATTAAATCATATATTTTTTTATTTTAATATATTCTAAATAAAATTTACAATAGACATTTTTCTTTTTTCATACATATTCTAACGGTTAAAATTTTTTCACGTATACAGAACTCAACCATCCATTAACAACACTTTAATTTTCACAGGTTATAACAGCTATTTTATAAAATTTAATGCATTGACCATTGAGTTGAGTGAAAGCTAGCTCCAACTCACTTTATCTCTTCATGTTGACAACTATGTGCACTCTCAATGTTCTTTCATTTTTTTAACTTGATATACGAGTGTTTATATTTACTTTGGCCTTCAGGAATGACAACACGTGTTATTTATGATTTATTTGCTTCTTGTTTTTTAAATAACTTTTTTAAAAAAATTAAAAATGAGAAAAAATATTTAATAAGTAAAACTTTTGAAAAAGTGTTTTTTCAGTTTTTAAAAGTAAAAAAATTAAAACAAATTAAAATTATTTTAATTTTTTTTCAGTTTTATATTATTTATATTTTTATACATGATTCTATTTTTTCATTTATTCTCCTTTACTTTATTTTCAAAAATAATTTTTAAAACCTAAAAACTAAAAATACAATCAAATACCTCCTTAATCTCTTAAAATTAGTTTATATTTATAAAAAAAATCAACTTTATAACAAGGTAATCCTTTCATTAGTTAGAGTTAATCCTTTCATATGTGTAATGTTATTTGCTTACTATACTGCTTGCGCCTAAAATCACTAATTAATACTAGTTTATTTCGACGAGATAAAAAAAATATATGGATAATTATATATATATATATATATATATTTATTGAAAGATAAATTAAAAAAAAGAGAAAATTTAACTTTTAAAAATAAAATTTTAAAAAAATTCTTCTATTTTTTAATTTAAATTTTAAAAGTTTATCTTTCAACTTACCATTTTTCTTCTAAAAAACCTTAGAGTTAGAAATTTGATCAAGATTATTTTTAAAAATGCTACATATATTTAAAATTTTACATTTAGTTCAATTAGGAATTTGATGTTAAAGTAAGTAAATTTATATAATGAGAAACTAATATTTTATCTGTTTATTAATTTAAAGTAGGTTAAGTCTATAAGATTATTTTACTTAAATAAAAGTTTACTTTCGTATTTTATAAATTACCTTATACATCTTATTATTATCTAAAGATAGAAAGATGAGCTTACTATTATAAAACTAAGAATGCACATCCATGTCTTCCTATATTTATTGACATTTGTACATCTTTTTTTTTAAACAAATAAAAGGGAATAAAGAGAATATATTTTAGTATTGATATAGTAACATCTAATAATTAATACTTATTTCTCTCCTCTGATATTAAAAAAAAGTTATTTCCCTTTTACATATATTCTCTTTGTGTGTAACAAGATGAATAAATACAACCAAAAATTAGATATTAAAGTTGTCAAAAATAAAAAAATTTAAGTTTTTATAAATTTTAAATTTTATCAATCAAACCATTATATTAAAAAATTTCATAAAATATCAAATCTATAATATTTTATGTAATTTAAAAATAAATTGATACTTCATCATATATTTTAATTTATAATAAAAATATGTTCATCATTTAAATTACCTGAATGAAGGATCCTCAAAACAAACATGGAAAAGAGATTTCTTTCAACGTTGGTAATTATGTATGTTTGTGTATCCAACCTTTTAGGCAAAGATCCATCTGCAAGCAACATTTTGAGAAGTTTTCTCCTACATTTTTGGGTCTTCAAAGGTGTTAAAGAAGACAGGTGCGATGATGACTTCTGAGTTGGAGTATCCTTAGATGCCAAAATTTCATTCCATTTTCCATGTTTCACTATTGCAGTCAGTACATAAGATTTCACCTACAACTTTACTAGCTCTTCTCCTAATTTTAAATGAACACCATTGCACCAACGACATATTCTAAAATTACTTATTCTTTGCAAAAGATGTCCACTGGAAAATAATATGATACCTTTATTGTACAATTTCCTTATTTTCACATTGAGAATAAGGTGTTTTTCTAAGAAGGAAGAAACAATAAGCTTATAATCACATATCAATGTAAGAGGCCACTAAAGTTAAGATATAATAGCACTTAGTTTTAATTTTTAACTGAAAATTATTATTATTATTATTATTATTATTATTATTATTATTATTATTATTATTATTATTATTATTATTATTATTATTTCATTTTGTTCTAATTTAGTAGTGGTTATGGAGTTAATTATGCTTTGGAATTAAATATAACCAATCTGTTATTCCTCGGTTTTAGACTCAGTTACTTAATTTCTAGGAATTCAAGGGATAATACTAGTCAATAAAATAGGCTAGGCACAATTTGTAAAAGGAGATAAAATCAGTAAAACATATATTTTTTGAAGATTCTCCATTGTCAACTAATGTTTTTGGGAGTGGAATTTTTTCTCCTAGAAAATTAATGGTTTATCTTTATCATTTTACTTTTAAATTCTTACGGTTTATCAACCTTAGACCTTGGCATACACTTTTCAAGAAATAGAAAAATTTAGAAGTAGAAATATATGGTTACTTAAATGTAGATTGGTGTGGTGAAAGAAGTGATGGAAAGTACAACTGTTGTGTTTTTATGTGTTGCGGTGTCAATATCATGACATTCTAAAAGGAAAACAGTTGTGGCACTTTCCTCACGTGGGATAAAATATATAGCAGCATTTATAGGAGCTTGTTAAGCATTATGGTTGTTGTAAACATTGCTTGAAAAGCTTTGTTTGAAGAGCTTCGTTTAAGAGATGAAACAAGACTATTCGACACGACAAGATATACAGTTCAGCTCGTTTAAAATTTAATTTGATTTGATTCGTTTAATAAATAGATAGATTTAGATTTATTAAAAAATATTTTTAGATAAACAAGTCAGACATAAACTTATAAAAAAAACTTGTTTAACTTATTTAAGGACCTATTTATATTTATTTTAATATATTATATTTGTATAATATTTATTTTATATTTTATTTACATAATATTAATATATATATATATATATTTTAGACTTATTTAATGATTTTTTTATCTTGTAAACTTTAAGTTTGCAAATCTTTTAAATCAATTATTTATATAAATTTTAAAACTATTTATTGATTTTTTTTGTAATATAAGTTTTTAAAAAGACCTACATCTTGTAGGCTTTAAATTAGTTTAGGTCTTGACAAAAAAAAAATTTAACAGATAACAAACTCATGCTCAAACTTCAAAATTTTTTCAAAGAAACTATACTTGAACCTTCAAAATCTAAGTCGTCTTGACCTACTTTTATATCTAAAAATAAGAATCAATAAAGTTTCTTGTTGAAAACAAAAACTATTAGCGTGGGCAAACACTTGATTTCAGACATTGAAAATTCTACTTCCTACAAAACCAAATAAATAAATAAAAACTAAAACTAGAATATTGCAATAGATCTGTCAATCTCTTGGCCAAGCGGCTAAAGGGGGAAAGATTTATAGAGCTGGGGGATAAATTTGGGATGATATCATTAGTAAATCTAAGTTAATTAAGGAGATGTGATGTATATATATAATGTCACAAATTTTGACTTCAGGCCTCTTTTAATTTTCTTCTTCTCTATAAATAATCCAAACTTATTTACAGCTAGTAATCACCAATTAATTCTAATTTCTAATTTGTACACCTAAATTAATATATATAATTAATAGATTGATTCTATTCTAATTGATAACGCATATAACAGGAAAGAATAATAATAAAAGATTTCCTTACTAAAATATAATTTAGATTATTAAAAATTAATTTTGATAGTTAGTCTAGTTGCAAGCAATTTCTGTTAGTTACTAGTAGTTAGGTGCTTAAATTAAGTCATAGATCATGTGTTAGTTGATATGAGACTTAAACATATGTATAAATAGAAATGCTTTTGAATGCAATGCAATTTGCTCAATTTTCTGTATTCATTTGAGAACTTTTCCTATCTCTGTAAGTGTGTATGTATTTGCTGCAACAGTTTACACCTTGAACTGCTAATGAAAGACTTCTTAAGATGCTATATGCCTTTTGTTAACTTACGAGTTTCAAGTTTTAGGAAAATATTTTGAAATAATGTGATTAATACAAATACTTTTGTACTTCTGGACTAGGTTAGAATAAATTCATTAATATATTAAAGTAGTATTTGACATACAGGTTTGAATAGAATAAAGTATGACATATAAGCTTTATTTAATATTTGGCAAGTTTAGAAGAGGAAATGGAATGAGGCATTAGCTTAAAAAAGTGGAATATAGTCCTAACGAAATATAGGACATATAATCATATTCTGTTATGTAGCTATCAAACATAATACATAAAATATTCTATTATGTTATATTTCATTTTGTTCTATTAGATTATGTTTTGTTTAATTGTCAAATGCTACCTAAATTAGTTCTTGAAATTATAAATATTGATCAATTTAATCTTTCAAACGACAAAAACATTAAGTTTTAAATTTATCAAATGATGGCCTCTTTAATATTTAAAGTTACAATAATAATATGAACAAAAATAGTATTTTATAATTTTAAAAATTAAATTAATCAATATTATATTTTCTAGCACTAATTTAATATATTACTTAAATAAATAAGAGGTTACAAAAAATAAGAGACTTAACACTTTCACAAGAATGAATGCACGAAGAAGAGTTCTTTGATTAGCATGCTATGTATCTCAAAATATAGGAAGTATTTTCTAGATCAACCACTTCAGTTTCTCTCAGGTGTTGGTAATTTGGTATTTAACATATTGGGCAATAAAAGTAGTGAAAAATTAATCTGTCCTATCTAAAACCTAAAATCCATCTTCAGTCTTGACAAAAAAAATTTAACATATGTTGAAAATTATGTTATGAGAGTTGCTTTTTCACCTCTATTTTTGCTATTTGTACCTCTTCCAATTTTTTAAAATTTTATTTTTAATTTTACTCCTATGTAAATATATAAAAATAAATTTAAAAATTTATTTTTATATTTTAGAATTAAATTTTTAGAATAGTTTTTTTCAAATACCTTCCAGAATTAAAATTTTGAAATGCATTTTTTAATTACAGAATTAAATTCAGAATATAAAAATATATTCTGAAATTTTATTTTTGAAATGTAAAAAATACATTATAAAATTAAACTTCAAGAATATAAAAAATATATTTTAAAATTAAATTTTCGAAAGCTTATTCTTACATATTTATATAGAAGGATAAAACTGAAAAAAAAAAAAAGATAGAAAAAGAAAAAACAGATGTGTAAAAAGCATTAGCCTTATGTTATTTGTATATACAACATTTGAATTGTGAAAAATTGGGATTAATCAGCAAGCCACAGGCAGAATGGATCAATAGAAATTGGGGATCTGTTCAAAACAAATCACATGCTTGGGCCATTTATAGCACTCATTGAACTTGCATTGAATTGTAAAATTGTTCAATTACTGAAATTTAATAGAACTCGCGGAATGGATCAATAGAAATTGCAGTCTAACTATTAGATGCTTATGGAGATCACTAGCTTTGAAAGGGAAAATCCTCATCATGGTCACATACATATATGGTATATGGTTTCACACACACAAAAAATAGTTCACTATGACGTACCGGTGTGTCATTATCAAAGCCCAAAGATGATGCTATGCCTCTGGGAGAAGCTGCAGAAACAACATCAACATTTCAGTGTTTCGATTCATTTTTAAAACGTTATGGGTATGTATTTGTTAACACTAATTATGAACTTCATGAGGTGCAATTCCTCATCCAGTTGTTCATACATAAATATTTTTAGTATTTTTTTTATCAAAGAATATGCAGTTTTAGATTGCATAAGAGGCAAAATGCTTGAGGTAATGTCTCGTCTCTGGTGTTAATAGACATTTATCCAGCTATCAATGATATTCTTCAGTGGTGAGTGCTTGTAAATTAATTTCCATTAATCATGCCTAAGCTTGATCGGATTGATAGAATCAATATTCAGTAGTATTATAAACTAAAAACAGTTTTATTATTTGGCTCTATCAATTATTTAATTATGGAAATAAAATTAGACATACTGATGACCTCTCTATAGCATTAATGTATATCATACTTATTTTATTGGAAATTTGCACCTATCTCCCCTTTATATACAGTGATAGAAGTGAATAAGGCTGTCCGACAGGGGTCTACGGCTCGGCTCGTTTAAAGCCTAGTTTGGCTCGGCTCGTTTAATAAATAGATAGGCTCAGGCTTTCTAAAGAGCCTTTTTAGACAAACAAGTCAGGCTCAGACTTATAAAAAAACCTATCTAACCTATTCATGGGCCTATTTATATTTATATGTTATATATTTATATTTATTTTCATATATTATATTTATATAATATTTATTTTATATTTTATTTACATAATATTAATATATATATATATAATATGTTTTAGGCCTATTTAATGACTTTTTTATCTTGTAAGCTTTAAGTTTGCAAGCCTTTTTAATCAATTATCTATATAGGCTTTAAGTTTATTTATTGATTTTTTTTTTGTTATGTAGGCTTTTAAACAGGCTTGTAGGACTTGTAGGTTTTAAATCAAGTCAGACCTTGACATAAAAAAAAAAAAGCCTTTAACAGGTAACAGGCTCAGGCTTAGGCCTCAAAAATTTTAAACAGGCCAAACTTGAACACTCAAAGTCTAGCTCGGCTCAACCTACTTCCATTCCTAAATTTGTATCTCTCTTGTTTTGTTAATTTTAAAAATACTGAATGACGGTTTATTTATTAAAAAATAGAAAATATGTACCATTTAAGAAAAAAATATCAATATATAAAATAAGTAAGATGTAATTTTTCAATAAAAAAAAATGCAAATATAATGAATACAAATCTCAAAATAGCTATGTAAATATTGTAATTAGTCTCAAACCTTTAGCTGCCTTGACAAGTTATTTTTTAACTTTATTATAACTTATTTTACTAGTTAAAAACTTGTTTGACCAAATGAAGTTATTTGGTATAAACTAGTTTATAATGTTTTTTTTTTCTGTATAGAATAAAATGTGAGCTTATAGCTTATTATATTTTTCTCCATTTTTTATGGTCGACATTTTAATAAAAAATCTTATTTATTGTCTCATTTAATATTACACTATTTAGTTTAATTATTATACTTATTTTTAGTTATTAACAAAACATTTGATCTTTAAACAAAAGATAATAACAGTTTTCAATTAACTAATTAAAAACTTAAAACTATAATTACCTAAAAATATATTTTACTTTACAAAATAGAAATCTTTTTGCCATTTATCCACTAATTCAAAAGCTAATGTTATTAAACATCTAATCCTGAAAATTGTTTTAACAATTTTCAACTAAAAATTAACTTTTCAATTTTTAGCTTTTCAGTTTGTTTTTACAAAATATAACCCCTATATGTCATGTATAGAGTTTTCGGATGAAAGAATCTCCACCCTGTGAGTTTGAACCTTTTTTTTTTGGTTACTTGTGAGTTTCAGCTTGATTGCAATTAAAAAGAAATCCTTCCAAACCACCAATAAAATAAACATGTTTAGATGGCCCATTGACAAGTAAAAAATCCAGCATAAAAAAAAATAAACGTCCAATACTTATATAGTTGATGAAATAAAATGAAAGTGGGAATCATTTTATTTTTCTTTTTTTTTTTTTGTCAAAGGTGATGGATTAAAGAACCAATAACTGTCTAGTAACACTAATTACATCAAATAAGGAAGCAATTCTACAATACTTCAATTTAACAACTCAGAATATAGCATGTTGCTTAAAATACATACAAAACAAACATCAACGAAACATAACTGTAGCATAGAAGGGTAGAGTTTTTGGGTTTGCATTCTATGTTAGAT
This sequence comes from Canavalia gladiata, assembly GCA_037954105.1. Taxonomy (NCBI): domain Eukaryota; kingdom Viridiplantae; phylum Streptophyta; class Magnoliopsida; order Fabales; family Fabaceae; genus Canavalia; species Canavalia gladiata. The sequence goes on along the minus strand of CM075662.1, from coordinate 36,192,990 downwards.
TTTCAGTTTGTTTTGAATCTAACCATTAGGCTTAGATTTGCACGTTTCATTTGAACTTAACTAGTCCAACAAATAGAAAGCTCAGTTAGGTTGGGCCCAATAAAACATATCCATTCCATCCACTTCATGGATACATCTTATCAAATTCATCTTTTTGAGCATGGCTGTTTTCAGGGGATTCCTATCCTCAATTTACTCCATTGGGGTACACCATAATTTCTAGGGACTGATCTAGAAAATTAAGGAGGGAAAGATCAAAGGTAGACAACACATGTCTTTCATTTATCTAAACTATAAATATTTTTTATTGAAGTTAAATTATTGTTGGAGTAGGATAAAATTACAATAAACTTTAAAATCCTTCATATAAATTTTTAATATAGTTATATATTTAAGAATTAAATTTGATACCTCTAATGAAGGATAATTATTCCTCATCAATTCATCTACATATTCAGTAATATATGTGTATTATATATGTGCATATTTGTATGTGTATATAAAAATAAATTATACTACAAATATATCATATATTAATGATAAGAAAATGTCAATCGCTAACTTTATCTTTATTTATATAATTTATTTAATAAAACTTAAACTATTAGAATAAATAATATCATAAGTTAAGATAAATAGTGAAATTCATTAATTAGGTTTTGCACTTTCCATCTCTGTTCTATGAAGAATTGAAACATATTAAATGCATATTTGCAATAGATGTGTACAAAAAATTAGAATGCAATTTCAATCACCTCAATTTCATATCTTACCTTTCTTAATTTATTTTATGAATTATGTTCATTTATATATATATGTTTTAAATAAATTATATGTTAAATATATTTTTAATTTAAACTATATATAAAATATGTTAATAAAATAAAAATTTGATCATAAAACAGATTTTTAACAAAATATGAGACTCAATATCATGACTTAACTATTATTATAGTTATTAATGTGAGAACAAAATGATTTTATACCCCTAAACCTGATCATATATTTGTAAATTGAATATCAATTTGGGTTCAAACTAATCTTATACTCATTCAAAATTGATTTTTTTCCGATCAAAGTTAAGTTGAGGTTGAACAGATATCCATAAATTTAGATTTAATTATTATACCCAATCATAATAAAATACTGATGATTTATATCAATTACTAATATCAATAAATTGTCTCATACTATTTTATTAACATAGAGTCAATTCAAAATCTATTTAGACAAAAAATATATCAATTAACCGTTAAATTTTCTTCCATCAATAATAACATATATATATATATATATATATATATATATATATATTATATTATATTAAAAATCTGAAAGAGGGTACCGAGATCCATCCCTTACCTCCATTGGATCTGTCCCTAAATATTTCATGCTTGAAGTTGTAGAATATTCTTTTGTTATTGTTTCCGTTCATCAATAGTGATTGAATGTGTTTCACCTACAATCAAACTTTACAAATAAGTTAGAAATATATTTTAGGTAAAGAATTTAAAATAAATATTATTCTAATTGGATAAATATTAATTTATGGGGTGCAGTTTCCAAGTAGTTTCCACCACTTATTCACCTGAACTAGTGGAGCTCCAAGAGTTTTGGTTGTTTGTATTGGACCTTTTCACCAAAATTATTAGGCACATGTCCCCAACTGAATACTTTAGTAGAGGGTTAACAAGACATGCTATAAAAGATATAAGGATTCCTACCCTACCATTCCAAAATTCCAACCCCCATTCCCTCAACTAGAAAAAAGTTGAAGTTATATAGAACCACAATAATATAAATGAAAAAGAAATGTTAAATAGATTAGTTTGCAACTAACAATAACAACCAATCTTCTAAAAAAACAATAATAACAATTAAAGTTCTATAAAATAATGAATAATAGCAATTAAAGTTTATGTTACATGAATAAATTAAAGTTTATATTATTCAATTCACATTTTAACAGAACACTTAGAATGAAATTCTTTAATGATTTATCCTAATAGGAGAAAAGGGCTGAAAACATATATAGAAACCGATAAATTAATACATCTCGTGTTTACTGGTGTTTTTTCTATAATTTGAAGAGAGAGATTGAAAGAGAAAAATTGCGAAATAAAGTTAATTATATGATAAAAATAAAAATAAAGATGAAAATATAATAAAAATATATTGAAAAGGTAAAATAACTTCGAATCTTTATACTTAAAATTAAGGTGACACATCCTAGAGAGGCCCAAGGGTGTGACCTAATAGCCCTGAAGAAATGGTCGATGAAATGCTTCTTTCACACATGCCTCCTACAGAAAACAGCACCACAATTCCCATGAAAGAAATTTTATACCTCTTGAAAAGGAAAGAATAGAACCAGAATCTGCGTAATCCCAAGTAGCGTCTCTTTTCCCTCTGTTTATTAATATACCATGTGAATGGGATCAATAACGTGATTTGTTTTGGCAACATTTTGGTAATATTTTATGCATTTTTGCTTGTCATAAAGTTACCACTTATAGATGGTTATCTTGTGGGAAGAAACAACACTATTCTTCTTTCGTTTTTATTAGTTATTAAATACAATATTGGTAAATGGTCAGAAGAAAGGAAACTTGATAGCTAGCATTGTTTAATTGGTTTTAAACAATTCAATGGGGAATGACGTAATGTAATCATCACCAATATCCGCTCTTAATATAATTTGATACTTAATAATTGGTCTCACCCATTTTTGTGACGATGGCCACTAACAATCAGGTTACAAAGGAAGGCACTTTCATTAAATTCATTTATTTATATCCGGATTTAGGTGGTTACATTTTTTTATTTTTAAAAAAATCATCAATTGTTAGATAAATAAATGATATTGTTTATACACGAAAAAACTATTTTTATTTTAATTAATTAACTATGTAAAATTTTAATATTATATATTTTCAAATTTAATAACATTTTATATTAATTTTTTTATATAATTGTATACAAAATTAGAAATAAATTGAGTAATTAAAAAATATAATATTATATTATTATTTAAATTAAAGAAAGTGTATGGTAAAAATGAAGAGAAATATTAAATATAATTTTAATAAAATTATGACAATGGAAAGGAGAAAGCCATTGATGGTAGATGCGTCTGAATTGCTGGCCTAATCTTGGTTATTTTCATGAAAGAGTACGGTGGAGAGTAGGGATGCTATTAATAACAAATCGAATGAAAAAAGAATATTTAAAGAAAGCAATAGGTTGAATTAAATTAGAGTCCAATGCACCAAACACTTGAATCATGTGGAGAAATGGGGAAGCGTGTTCTTCTACCGTTTTGACTTTAAATAGTAGCAACCTTTTGTTGTCTATTTCATCAATGTTGAAAACATGCTTGGTTATGCGTGTCTTGACATGTCTTTTTATTCCTTTACTTGTGGGAATTACTTAATGCTGAAATTTGATAGGAAAGTGCATTTGGTATTGTAAAGACAACAACATCCTAGTATGTACGGTGCCATATTCTGAAATTTTTATCTATTTTAGTACGTTAATTAATGAATAATAACAAATTGTACACATAATAGTAAATGCTATCCAAAACTCACCGTATTTTTATTGGTAACGAAAACACACCATTTTAAAATATTAAAGTTTATTAAAAATATATTAGATTAACATTGATAATAACAGTTACAATCTTTATTTAATTTTATAATTAATTTAAATAGTTAGATTATTACTTTCAACGGTTAGTATAAACATTTTTTTTATTTTTATATAATATATAAAATATAAAAATTAATTTTAAAGTTTAATTTATTTTTTTCTTTCATTCTAATTTTAATATGCTATCAAGAGTTTATACACAATTCTAATATATGATTTTTTCAATTAATTCTTTCAACTTCATCAATATTGGTGGATCTTGGATGGCAACAATGATTTCAGCATGGGTGATTTTAACAAATATTTCATTAATTTTCTCTTACATCATCTTTATTTGTTTTGATGAGCAAAATTTTCTTTTTTGGAAACATCAAGTTGAAGCTATTACTAAAGCTTATCACTTTTATGATTTATTGTAAATCTATAAATTTCATCTCGATTTTGCATGAAGAAAAATTGAAACCTTAATCGCGTTAAGAAGAGCTATTTGTAATGAGAACAACAAGATCGACTTCTATTTTCTTAGCTTCTTTCCTCTCTATTAGAATTGATTCTTATACATGTTGTAGGTTGCACGCATTTGTGGAAACTTTGGGATGAGATTCATAATTTTTTTTTATTTCCATACACGTGCCAAAAATACAACAGCTACAATTCAAGCTTCGTAACATAAAGAAAGGAACACGGTCCATTTTTGAATTTTTTCTTTGCATTAAAACAATTGTTGACTCATTAGTTGCTATTGGTGATCCAATTCTCTCGCATGATCATTCATATAAATGCAATTCTTGATGGCCTTTCTAACGACTGTGATGTCTTTATCATAGAGATCTCTAGTCGCCTTGATCCATGCACTGTCAATGAACTAGAAACTTTATTTTTAGCTCATGAATTTTAGCTTGAGAAGAATCGGAAAGTCTCTGCCTCAGATGCATACTTAGTCAATACGGATCAATCTAGTTAGCATAGTTTCAATACCATTCAGAACAATCATGATGCAATTTTGCAGTCTACCTCATTGATGAATCAACTTTCACCTAACTTTGATTCCAATCAGTCTTCATTTCAACCTTCATGGTCTTATGGTTGAGGGTATGAGTGTAGCTCTAGTTGTGGTCGTAGTTTTTCTCATGGTAAGGGAGGAAAAAGTTGTTTTCTTTAGTGTCAAGTCTATTATAAACTTAGTCATGATGCATTATCTTGTTATCATCGATTTGATTAATCCTACACCTCTCACTCTCATTATGGAACTATGCTATATCCTCCTCCACCATAGAATTTTTCATCTCAGTCGATCCCTTTGCCACCACAACCATCTTATTATGCGTCTGTTGTCGTTGTTGTTGTCAGCCAAAATTCTACGCCATATCCACATGTCTTTCTCACTGCACCATTTGCACCATCACTTATTGAATGGTTTCCAGATTCTAGTGCCACACACCATATTACTACAAATCCGGCTAATCTTCAGCATAGTGTACCATTTCAAGGTCTTAAGCAAGTAATCATTGGTAATGACCAAGGTTTATCTATTGCTTCTTATTCTTTTCAGTCTCATTTTCACCCTCACACCACATTGTCACTCAACAATTTATTCTTAGTTCTATCTATTACCAAAAATTTGGTCAGTGTCAATAATTTGCATGGGACAAAAATGTGTACTTTGAGTTTTATCCTAAACACTGCTTTGTAAAATCTCAAGTTTTTAATGTTATTCTATTGGAAGGATCTCTTAGAGTTAATGGTCTCTATCGATTTCATCATCTGTTGTTGCCACCAATATCTCCTACACATAAGCCTTTTAATTCCTCCACTATTGCTAGTTATACTATTAATGCATCTAATATACATAGTTGTCCCACATCCTACACACTTTGGCATGCTAGGTTAGGACACCCTCATCCTAGGGTCCTTAAAAGTTGTATTACACTACAAAAATATCTCATTTTCTAATAAAGAACAATTGGATTTCTACACTGCATGTTGCTTGGAAAAAATGCATCGTTTACCAGCTGAATCTTATTCCACCATATATGTTTAACCATTGGAACTTATCTTTTGTGATATATAGGGACTAACTTTATTAATCTCCTCTGGTGGTTACTCTTATTATCTAACATTTGTAGATGCTTACACTCATTATACATGGATATGTTTACTTAAACACAAGTCAGAAGCACTAAATATTTTTTCGCAATTTAAGACTTCGGTACTAGTTCAATTCTCCAAAGTCATCAAAACTATTCAAACTGATTGGGGAGGGGAATTTCGGCCCTTTGCAAAGCTACTAGTAGACCTTGGAATCAATCATCACACCATTTGCTCGCACATTCATCATTAAAATGGCACTATTGAGAGGAAAAATCGGCATTTTGTTGAAATGGGTTTAACACTTTTAGCTCATGCGTCTCTACTATACAAATTTTGGGATAATGCCTTTGTTATAACTATACATCTTATTTATCATCTTCCTCCACTTAAATCAACAATGAAATTCCATATACCAAATTATTCAAAACTGATCTTGATCACCTTTCCTTTTGAACCTTTGGGTGTGCATGTTATCCCTTTATCGGACCATATAATAAGCACAAGATACAATTCTATCCTCAAGAATGTATTTTCCTTGGATATTCATCATGTCACAAAAGGTACAAATGCTTATCAGCAAAGGGAAAACTCTACATCTCCAAGGATGTTTTATTTAATGAAAGGAGGTTTCCTTATTATGATCTATATCTGTTTCCAAGTCCTAAACAAGTCCCTCCTATCATTCCCTCTTCCCTCTCCATCGTTCCCATTCCTGAACTTCCTATAACTTCTTCTTCTCAACCTCATCTTACTGATATAACTCCTGTATCTACCTTTCCAACCAATCCTATAAATATTCTAAATGTTGATTCTTTCAATTCTGATAGTGGCCATCAATCTATTTTAGCCTCTTCACCTATTTTGTCAAGATTTGTTCCTACTCATCCTATGCAAACCAAATCCAAATTTGGCATCTTCAAGCCTAAACATCATCCAACTTTACTTTTATCTCTTATGGAGCCTTCCTTAACCACCCAAGCTTTCTTAGATCCAAATTGGTGTGTTGTTATGGAAGTTGAATACTCAGCACTTCTTGCCAATAAAACTTGAACTCTAGTTCCCATTCCTTACCACAAGCAACCCATAGGTTGTAAATGAGTTTTTCAGATGAAAGAAAATTCAGATGGATCCATTAATCACTATAAAGCTCGATTGGTAGCAAAGAGTTTTCATCAACAACATGGATTTGATTACTCTAAAACCTTCTCTCTAGTAATCAAACCATATAATAGGCACAAGATACAATTCCATTTTCAAGAATGTATTTTCCTTAGATATTCATCATGTCACAAAGGGTACAAATGCTTATTAGCAAAATACAAGCTCTACATCTCTAAGGATGTTCTATTTAATGAAAGGAGGTTTCCTTATTATGATCTATATCCGTCTACAAGTCCTAAACAAGTCCCTCATACCATTCCCTCTTCCTTCTCCATCATTCCCATTTCTAAACCTTCTATAACTGCTTCTTATCAACCTTATCTTACTGATATAACTCCTATATCCGTCTCTCCAACCAACCTTGTAAATATTCTAGATGTTGATTCTTCCAATTCTAATAGTGGTCATCAATCTATTCCAACCTCTTTACCTATTTTGATAAGATTTGTTCCTACTCATCCTATGCAAACCAACTCCAAATTTGGCATCTTCAAGCCTAAATGTCATCCAACTTTACTTTTATCTCATGTGGAGCCCTCTTTAACCATGCAAGCTTTCTCAGATCCAAATTGGTGTGCTGCTATGGAAGATGAATACTTAACATTTCTTGCCAATAAAACTTGGACTCTAGTTCCCCTTCCCTCCCACATGCAACCTATAGGTTGTAAATGGGTTTTTCAGGTGAAAGAAAATTCAAACGAATCCATTAATCGCTATAAAGATTGATTGGTAGCAAAGAGTTTTCATCAACAACATGGATTTGATTACTTTGAAACCTTCTCTCCAATAATAAAACATGTCACTATTCACATCATGCTCACCCTTGCTATAATAAACCATTGGTTTGTTTAGCAATTGGATAATAATGCATTTCTTAATGGCTCCTTAGATGAGGAAGTCTACATGACCCAACCATCTGGGTTTGAATCTGTTGATAAATCTCTGGTTTGTAAACTCAATAAAGCTATCTATAGATTAAAATAGGCCTCAAGGGCCTGGTTTGTTAAATTGACCACTACTCTTCAACAATTTGGTTTCAAGGCATGTAAATGTGACCCTTCTCTTTATTTTGTCCATTTCTTCCTGCAAACTTTATTTTTTGGTCTATGTTGATGATATGCTCATCAAAAGCACATCATCAATCCTAATTCAGTAGTTCATTGATAAGTTTGATTCTATCTTTGCTCTCAAACAGCTTGGGAACTTAGACTATATTTTGGGCATTGAAGTTAAAACACTTCCTAATGGTTCATTTTTATTATCTCAATCAAAATATATTAGTGATTTACTTGACAAAGCAAACATGTCACCACCAAAGGTATTTCCACTTCTATGGCGAAGGGTCTAAGCTATCCAAATATTTAGACTATTTCTTAGATACAAGCCTTTTTTGCACAGTTTGTGGGTGCTATCCACTATGTAACCATTACTAGAACAGAAATTTGTTTCAGTGTCAATAAGGCCTGTTAGTTCTTATCTCAACCTCTTGATAGCCACGGGAAACTTTTCAATAGAATTATTCGTTACCTTCAGGGAACTATTTCTCATGGACCACACTTTCAACTTGCTACTCATCCCTCTGCACTCCTTATTCATGCTTTTTGTGAAGTAGATTGAGCAATTAATGTTGATGACCGTCGTTCCACCTCTGGTTTTTGTTTTTATTTGGGTCCAAATATAATTTCTTGGTGGTCTTGAAAATAAACTCTTGTAGCTTGTTATAGTGCAGAAGCCGAATATTGTATCATGGCCACCACAGTTGCAGAAGTTATTTGGATTCAATCTCTTCTCAAGAAACTAGAAGTTTATTCTCTTACACTAATACAATTTAGCTCAATGGTTTTGGTTCACAATCCTATTCTTCATTCTAGAATAAAGCATATGGAGCTAGATTTATATTTTGTTGGAGAACGAGTTCTTAACACAAATATTTCTGTTAGTCACATTCCTCCACAACATCAGATTATTGATATCTTGATAAAGAATTTAGGAAATAACAAATTTCATTATCTCCAAATCAAACTTAAAATAATTGATCTATTCTCATTACTCAAAACCACTTCAATTTTAAAAAACAATATTAAAAATATATTAGATTAACACTTTAAAATGATAATAACAATTATAATCACTATTCAATTTTATAACTAAATTATTAGTTTTAACTACTAAGTATATATACCTCTATTGTATTTTTATATGATATACAGGATAGAAAGAATAATTTCAAAGTTTAATATATCTTTTTTTTTCTTTTTATTTTAATAAATTTTATTTAGATTAAAAAATTTTAAAAATTTAACATCACAGAAGATTATTCTAATTTTTACTATTTTTTAACTTTTTATATCATTTTATATCTTGAAATTTGAGTTGAAATAAAAAATTGAGTTATAATTTAAAGAAAAGGTTTCAAATGGTCTTAAACGTAACGGTTAAAAATTGAAGGATTAAATTAAAGTAAAAAATTATTAAAAGACAAAATTTACGTATTCATTATAACAAAAGGATAAAAATTAATTATATAAAAAACTCAAAATCCAATCCATCGATCTATAATATGCTTAATATACAGAATTTAATTCATAAATGAATTAAAATAGTATATGTTTTTTTTGATGAATTTCAAACATAAAATTTAATTTCTAGATCATTTTATATCAAAATACTTGTACTTCTGAATGATTTTAAACACAGTTTGGAACATGTGAGCAAATCATTCAGCTAACAAAGTTTGTACGAGAGATAGTATAATAAGCATAAAAGGGAAAATGATGCAAAACTCGATAGGATCACGACCGAACATTGCTTATATATAGTATAATAACGTGTATAATATGACCGCCGTTTCTCTTAGGGAGTGTTTTTTTATGGATTGTTTTAATAATTAATTATTTAAAATATTTTTAAATATGTTTTGACAAATAATTTTATGAATAATTTATTTTATAACAAAATTAATTGAGATTAGATGTTAAATTTTTGTGTTTATAATAACGAATAAGTTGTCCAGACATTTTATATGTATTTTAAATTAAAATAAAAATTATAAAGAAAAATTAATTTTTTTAATTATAATTAATAATAAATATTATATTATATTAAAAATATCTGAAACTCATTCAATATAATAATGAGAAGTTTAAACAATTTATACGAGATGTTAAATTCTAACTTCGTTACTTTCATTTTATTAAAAAATATTAAAATATCATATTAATAGAATTAATTAAATACTCTTTTTTAATCTACATTATAAGTATCTCTTTTAGTAAATAATCTTAATCGAATTAGGTATTATAGATAATAAAATCTATCCTTTCAATTTTTAACATAATTTTCAAGATTTTTCATTAAGTTAAATGAATATTTATCACTTAAAAAATGTGTTTAGTACATGAAACCAAATATCTAAATTTAAATTATAGAGATAATAATTATTTTTAAAATAAATTAAAAATACAAAGAATTTTACTTTCATAAATGATGTATAGAAGTCACATTTCATAAATAAAAAAAGAGAATATAAAAATTATGTTCATTAGGAGAATAAAATTAATTAATCATTTATTTTTTAAAATGACTCTAATTTATTTGATATAGGATAAATAATTAAATTAATCAAATTTTGTATATAATATAAAAGGAAAATATATAAAAATTATTATTTTATAATTATAAATTTCAAAATTTATTTATAATTTTTTATTAATATCATAATCATAGATTATAATTTATTCATCAAATATTACTACATTTAAGTAGTAGCATCAGCAACTTTTTTCTACCAATCAAATAATAGTCTTAAAACATAATCACATACTCTTAGCATATATTTGGATGTATAGAAAAAGAAATAATATAAAAATATAAATTTTAACTATTTATTTAAAGAAAAAAAAGAAGAATTTTTTTTTAGCTGAAACTTAAAAAGAAAAGAAAAATAATATTCTCTTTAAGTGGCGGTGACATTGGGGAGGGTTTTTATTTTTAAGTTTTAGAAAGTAAATAATTTTTTTAGCCTAAAAGATAAAAGCTAATTTTGTGTTAAAAGTAAAAGAGAAAAAGTTTAATTTTTCTTAAATAATTTTAATTAATATAAATTTCTTTATATAGTTTTTTAATTATCTAAATAAGTACGGTTTTTTTAATCCATTCCTTTCTTGTTTTACATTTTTTATTTCACTTTTTTTTTCTCTGCCTGTTCAGTCCTTGTCCAAATAACTGAGGAAAAAGAAAATAAAGTTAATTAATATTTATTAGTCACGGGAACGAATATATGTATTTCCAAGGGTAACAATTACTTGAAGAATACGCAACGTCATGCATATCAACTCCTTCGAGGGAAAGGAGATGGATATTCTAAATCCACACACGCAAGCACTGCCACGCACTAACAAAAGAGATATTCTTTATAGATTTTTATACAAAATCATGCACATTCGATACTAAACAAAATAAAAGTAATTGAAATTAATTCATAAATTATTTTATTTTAAATAATAAAATTTTAATTTCGTATTAATTTAGTCCATTAAATAATTTCTCTTACCTAATACAAAACCCTAAACGTATAATGGGTGCGTGATTATTGATTAGATTAAACTTTGATCAAAAGCATCAGCAAGGGTTATTCCCGTAATTTCACAACGGAAGCGTGGCGAACCCAAGCCACCACGCGTTTCACAATTTTAACCTCTCATTGATTGGAAGCATCGGGGGAATTCCAGGGTATTCCAAGGGTATTATAGTATTTTCATTGAGCACAGTGAATGTGAAATTTCATGCGTGTGCGTTTTATAAAGTACTCCCGCGGATTATTTTGAGCGTAAAGAAAATAAATAAAACGCAGACGTGCAATTCCGTTCTTCAGAGTTCTAAGGAGAAATCAGAAAAGAGAGAAAACCCTAATTCAAACGCTTTTTGGAATTCCAAATTCGGAACCCTAGTAATCCCTTCTACTTCGTTTGGAAGATTTTTAGCTGTACGCGGTGTTTAAGCGATGATCGTGAGCCAGAATATGGTCACCGAAGCGGAAATCATCTGTAAGCAGAGCATTCCGATGTTGGATGTGAAGTACCATCTTTGCGTGGCGCATGAACATGGTGTTAAGGTTGAGGTTTCTCCCACCTCCAACGCTGTTCCGATCTTTGGCCACGTGCGTGTATCCTCTGAATCGGTTTCCGTTGAAACGACTCGTTTCGAATCGGTGAGTTCTCGTTCCTGGTTTTTTGTGTTTGTATTTGGATCGAGCTTTTTTTAAACTGAAAATTCCTTCTTGGGCTGTGCTTTTGTTATTCGGTGAAAGAATTGGTAATTGATGTTCCGTTTTGCTTTTGTTGGTTTTCTCTTGGGGCTCGAATCAATGGGTTTTGTTTATTTTTATTATTCTCCTTTTTTATTTGGATGATTGTGGATTAGTCGGATGGATTTATCTGTTGATTTGCTTTAGTTAATTCTCTAATCTGAATCAGGTTTTAGGAGTTTGACGTATTGTGATTATTCTGGTTGTTGGATTTGGGGAAGATCAAATTTTCCTGTGGTGTGATGTGGGATTTCAGAACCTGTATTTTGCTACTAGGTTTTTGAATTAGGTGTTTCTATAATTTGTTTATTCTTTTGTCTTTAGCTTTGGGTATAATCTCATAATAAGGAATAGAAGGAAGAGACCCTGTTTAAACGTTTTCCTCAGGAGAGACCATTTGATTTAGCTGGTGTTAATATTAGTAGATTCCAGATTCCAATTGGTTCATGATGATAGGCCTTAGATACAGGAGCTTAGTGCTGAAGCTTCTCTTTTGTTTGTTTGTGTCTTGTTTTAGCCTCTTTTTTCCGAGTGGATTGCTTTTGTGTTGGTGTGCTGATTGATGTTTTCTATGCATGTTAGGTTGTGAGTTGTTCTGAGATGATTGAAGATTCCATTTTAGAGACCCCTGCTACCAGGTTTACACCAAACGTTCGATCTGGCTGCTGTGCTGATATTGGACCTAGGGGATCGATGGATGATGAACACATTCAAATAGATAATCTAGCTGGCCATCTGGGAATTGTGTTCAAGCAACCTATACCAAGTGCATTTTATGCAGTTTTTGATGGACATGGAGGGCCAGATGCAGCTGCTTTTGTTAAGAAAAATGCTATGAAATTGTTTTTTGAAGATGCTGACATGCTGCAAGCATATAATGCTGATGCACTTTTTCTGAAGAGGTTGGAGGATTGTCACCGGAGGGCTTTTTTAGGTGCAGACCTTGCCTTGGCTGATGAACAAAGTGTTAGCAGTTCCTGTGGGACAACAGCATTGACTGCCCTCATACTTGGAAGGCATTTGCTGGTTGCTAATGCTGGTGACTGTCGAGCAGTTCTTTGTAGACGGGGAGTAGCTCTTGATATGTCCCAAGATCACAGACCAAGCAATAAACCAGAACATGACAGAGTGCTGGAGTTGGGTGGTTTCATTGATGATGGGTATCTCAACGGTTGTCTTTCTGTCACACGTGCCCTTGGGGATTGGGACTTAAAATTTCCACTTGGTTCCGCATCTCCTCTTATTGCTGAACCGGAAGTTCAGGTGGTCACATTGACAGAGGATGATGAGTTCCTGATCATTGGGTGTGATGGGCTTTGGGATGTAATGTCAAGCCAGGATGCTGTTAGTCTTGTGCGGCGTGGATTAAGAAGGCATGATGACCCTCAATTATGTACCAGAGAGCTAGTCAAGGAAGCATTGCGCCTACACACATCAGATAATCTTACTGTGATTGTTATTTGCTTGTCCTCGGTCCAGAGCATTGCTGAATTGTGTCCGCCCCAAAGACCAAGATTCAGAGCTTGTTCTCTGTCTGAAGAGGCTAGAAACAGATTGAGGAGCTTGCTAGAGGGAAACTGAATGTAAATACAGTTTTCATGATTCACAATCATTCCTTTAGTGAAAAGATTGATTAATGTTCGTAGGCTGTTTTGGAGTTAGAGAAAAGCAGCCAGCAGTTTTGTAGGCATAGAAAAGGATTATTGGTGGGGGCTTGGGGGATTTAGACCTATTTAATTGAGGTGTTTTTCTGGGTTATTTGATGTATGTAGAGACAAATGTAGCGAGGTATTTTTGGCGGGAAGTATGGCGGATTCGATTTGACATTGTTAATACGTTTGTAAATAAAAGTGATTTAGACTTGTCGGCAATGCTCTGGGTGTATGCGAATGCGGCCTGAAAATTCGGTCATGTTTTCTTGCTTGCTGCATTCAATAGGACGTTGAGTGCACGGTTGAACCTTTTTCCCCCCTTACTGGTTTACTTTCATATTAACTGCATGACGTTATTGAATTTAAAATGCTAATTTTTTAGAAAAAAGAGATTTCAATAAGCATTTAATAAAATTTTGGGTGGGTCATAATAGAAGAAAAGATGTTTTAGCAAGTATTAAATCAAACTTTACCTAGGTCGTAATAAGAGTACGCCACGATTTTAGATTTCTAATAATTAAAATTTGCGAACTCAGTCAGCTATTTCCTGTGGAAACACGCATGGCTAATGGCCTATTTGTTTTAATATTGAAAAATTAATTTTTGTACCTTTTAATATAAAATATATTTTATACAAAATATTCAATTTAAATTAATTTATGTGCGTACCTTACAATTGTTCAAATAGTTTAAAATTAATTTTTAACTAAGTGAAATAGATACTAAACATAATATAAAAATAAACGTCATCTATTGATTTTCCTTTTATGTATTTGATTGATCGGCACTTCTAACCAAATTACTTATAGTTTTTAATGACCTGTGTTTTTTCTGTCATATAGTTTTTAATGACATTTTTTTTGTGTCAATTATCCAATGTTTGGTCGTTGTGGATTGCAAGCCTTCCAATCTAGAAGATTAAAGCCTATCGGTTGCTCTTGTCCCACCTAGCAATTGATATGCTAAGGACTGTAACCAAGTCAATTTTATATATGTCGTTATCCAGTTGTTGACATTTGACAAGTGAAAGGGGGAGACAAATTCAAAATATTTGTGTCTTTTCTCACCACAGAAAAATACCGGGAACATGACATGATATTGTCTCATGCTTATATATAAGTTCAATACATATATTACATTACGATCAGTGTTTAAATCTTTGAATAGAAGGGAGAGATAAGAACAATTAAAAAAATAACAATCTATTGAAAAGAAGAAGAGAGAAAGATATAACATGAATGTAAAACTTAACTGTGAAAAAGTTGAAATTCAATCTATACCTTTTCTCCATCTTCAATTTTTTACTGTATAGATCCTACATAAGACTGATACATATTGAAATTTTGCTTGTTAGAAAATAAGCTAGCCGGTAAGCGTTTGGTTGTAAGGTGAGGTGCAACTTAGGATAAATTTATCAATAAATACAGATAGGCGGAGAAAAACAAAATAAATTTTATTTCATAAATTAAAATTAACTTGTATTTCTTAATTTTTTAAGAAAATTCTGTCATATTTACTTTTTTTTAAATTGAGGTATATAAGTTAATTTTAATTTATGAAAAAGTTTGATACATTTTATTTTAATTTATTTGATTTTTTCCTCTTATATATGCTTGTTGAAAAGTGGATTTAAATTGGTTCAAAGTGAACGAAGATCGAGTATTCATTTTGTTTAAAGTTTTGCATTGATTTCTTACATAAGTGTTAGTTGGGTTAACCTAAACCCCACATTCCATGGGTTCATAAAATATTCACTTTCGGTGATTTCAACATTAAAGTGGTCTTAGTCCTAAGTCATTATGCTTTGTCGTTAAAATTGAGCTCAAATTTTTATGACAGGACTGGCACCTTACCTGGTGCTTATAAGTTTGTTTATTAAAGAAATATTACGCTTAAAAAGATGGAGAACGAGAAAATTAGTATGATTAAAACTATTATGAATTTGTCAGTAATCGTAATGATTGAATTTTAATCTCAGAATATAAAAAAAAATGTTATTTGTGTATTTTATATTTAGAGTGTATTAAGTAGCATGGAAGAGAAAGATAATTACAAAAAATATGATGCGATAGGAAGAAAAAAATATTAAAATAAAAATATTGAAATATATAATAATTATGATTTTAATATAAAAATGCTTAAATTATTATAATTGTTCAACTTCTTCACACATATATTGAATTACAATGGAATAACATTGCTTTAATTTGTCGCGGGATTGTGTTGTGTACACTACATACACCCTCATGTTGCATCCTTTGAGAAGACAAAGGATGATGTGAAGGCACTTAGTGTTGAAGGCAATGGTGCTGAAGAATTGGTAAAGTTAATGGCTGAAAAAAAGAGAAACAAGAATATTTGAAGTGCATATTATGTCACAGAATGCTGGACCTCTCATTCGGCAAACAATGATATAATCTTGCAGTATGTTTCAACAACTGAGGACATAGCACGTCTTTGACATTCTCATCCAACAATGATGAGACCATACTGAAAGTGAAAGAACCCACTATGGCCAAGACACATCCATTTTCATTTCAAGAGCCCATTGCTTATTCTGTTTCAACTTTGTCGAATAATTTTATGATCACTTGGATATATGTTAGTTTTTCTTTTTGTGGAAAACAAAGGTATTTTCACTTATTTCTTGAAATGTATAGATGATAAAAGTAATAGATCACTTATCAAATTAATAAATTATTAGTTAAACTGATTAAACTTGTATATTTTGGTTGAATAAATTAGAAAATAGAAAAGAAAGAAGTATGAAGAAAAGAAAAGAAATAGAAGAATAAAAAATAAAATAAAATTAGGATGAAAAAAATAGATTATTTGAATGAATGAAAATAATTTTTTTTGTTATTTGGATAAATGAAAAAGAGAATAAAAAAATATTAGTAGTATAAATTTTAATTTATATAAATTTAAAAAATAATTTTTTATTATAAAATATTATTTATTTTTTAAAAATATTTAAGAATTTTAAGAATTTAAAATAAAAAATAAAAAAAAATGCTCCCTTCCCATTTTTACTACAAGCATGGAATGAAAAGATTTTTTAAATCCTAGAACATATAAGACAAACGTAAGTTAACAGAAATAGATAATAAGACTCATTCAAGTTCAACAAATAAATTATTTTTCCTTTTAATTTTTTCTAACCAAACAATGAGTTAGTGTTTGAAGTAATGAGCAAATTACTAGCTAACATATTTCAACAAACTAAAAAGAATTCCACTTTGAAAATATTGGATGCAGCAATGTACTAAGTGTTTTATAATAGCTAACATACTAGAAAGAGTTCCACATCTGATACACTAGATGAAGGACTGATCAAAGTGCTCTGTAAAAAAATCCACCCATTTTATATTAAACTCCACATTGTATGTCTAACTTCCATATCAAACAATTCATATGAAGAAGTGGATGTGATAAATTTATTTAAATGAATGCTTTCAAACTTGATTCAAGGTTGCTAAGTCACTAATTTTTATTTTTTATTTTTTTGTGAAAGGCTAAAATGCTTTTTGTTTCATGCTGAGACTCAATGTGTTTGAGTCTAGAATATCATTGTCATTCAACCTGAAATATTGCATTTTAGTTTAAGGATGTTTCACGTAAATATTCTTCTATCATTTGTTTTTACTGCATATCCTTTACTTTTGGCTAGAGGTTAATGGCATAGTCAAGTTACGTGGTTGGTAAAGGAGCACATATTTCAGTAACAAAATTACAAATACTAAGAGTTAGTTTTTCATTAAACTCATTTTTTGATTTATTGTTTGATATAAAACTACTATAATTATATTGTATCACAAAATCTACTATAATTGTAATCCTAGAATGTGGATTCTGGCCGCAATTTTTATAACATCTGTTAATTATTTTTTAACAAAACTGTTCGAATTTATCCATAAAATAAATATTTGCTTGTCCCCATGAATTAAGAGACAATTTAAGAAAAAGTGCAATCAAATTGATGAAATTAACAATTATGGTGTGTACACAGTAGCTAAGAAACTGATGCAACTAAGCTGAACAATTTTCTAACTAATCTGATACTACTCAACAATCAGGACAATTAAATGTGCATACACAACACTCAAAAAAGTTCAACACCAGTTGTGTTAGTAAATCTGAATTTTCGTGGTTAAAAAAATACCAGCAGAATTTGCTACTGAAAATTTCAATACCTAACAAATTTAGCTTCTCATCCCAAATTAAGTTTAATATTAAGTTAAAAGAAAAAGTCACATGGTATTTAAATAATTAAAAACAAATATCTGACATAAGAGAAACTTTCAACTAGATTTGGTTGGGGTCTACCAGGCCCATGCAATAGTGCAGCTCACAGGCGACACATTGAGATCCCAATAGCAAGCTACAGAATTGGACCTTACCCTTTAAAAAATTAATTTAATATCATGTGAACCAATGGGCCACCAATCAGATATTAAACTGATAAGAACAGACACTACACTTGATCTTAGCCAAAAGTGCTGAGAAAGGTATGCTTTAACACTGTTATGTCTTGGCTTTTATAGTTTGCACTCACGGATCTATTTTGCTGCACAAATGAGGTGAAATTTGAAAGACCTGTGACACCGTTAGAAACACTGAAACAGTTAGCTTTGAATGTTCCTGTTATTTCTGGGGAAGGCATTAACTTGTTCCACTAAAAACAGTGTATCCTTTCTATCACCAAAACATCAAGAAAACTAGGATGAAGCAGAAACAAATCATGAGTACACCATAGAAAAGTGAAAGGCATTTTCAGATTGTGTGATGCTTAAGCGATTGGTTAAATTGTATGTCACCTTACAATATGACATTTTCTAATATACGAACACATAAGAAAAAATCAACATGCAAAGGTATGGCCATGCTATCAGAAGATATATAATATGAAAAGATTAAGATAACAATATAAGCAAGTAAAAACAACAATTCTTTTTTCCATAACACCAACAAAAAGAATACTTTTTCTTCTTGTACTAATCTTAGCATCAATGCTTGTAACCTCCAAAACGCAATCACATACAAAAAGAAAATGGAATAAGAAAGATATCAAAAAACACATAATACTAATATTCTATAATATCATCTAAGAATTCCGCAGCCGAGTTTTCTTTTGGTTCAAATTTCCAATCCACAAATTATATTCCAAAAGTGTGATAGAGTAGGAATGATCAAGATTGTTTGATTAAGCATTTACTAGGATGCATTTGAGTCATCAGTGTACATAAGGTAAACTTGTTAACTGAACACCACTTTCATGATTATATCACATATTAATAGGCATTAGGTCACAGAAACTACAATATCGGATAATGCAAAAAACATACAATACCAGTGGTTGGGATAAGAAAAGAGATTCTTGTAGCAGTCATAAAAATCTTCTTGATATCTTCAAGCAATGATTTTGTCAATGCTGCAATTGCTGGGGAAGAGTAATCCTCGTTGTTCCGGTACATCACATGGATGATGTTGACAAAGATACGGTTTCTTCTTGGTCTATAAACATAGTGCATCTTCCTTTGCTTGCAATTTTAACTTTTTTTTTTTTTAATTCAAGCAGGTCCTGGATTTTCCCATCAATGAACCAACTACGTGTATAAAATCCATTGTTGAATTAAGTATTATCAACTTTTTGAATCTTTGATCATAAACTACAAAAATTTAGGATGCTTGAAAGTAAATCATACTCGGGAAAAATTCTCATTTAAATTCATGGATATATTGCAAGGATGAATTATTGATTCAGTAACATGACCAAAATGGGAAAATATAGAAAATGATTATTACCATTGTTGTTCTATTGGAACAATTTTTCGATATCTGAAACTAACAATCTAAAAAAAATTGTTTTGAACCCTCACCTCAATTTTCCTTAAAAAAAAGAAGAGGAGTAGGATAAAAAACGAAGCTTAATATACTAATAGCCAGAACAGGCAGAGAAAAACTTCCTCACTTCCAAAACCATTCTCATTGGAAAGGGAACAAGATAAATAACGATATTGGAAGCAACAATTCAGAAATTTAGATATTGAGTCAGAGACAGAATTCCTAGTAAAATTGTATTGAAAGAACCAAACTTAGAAGACTCAAATATACATGCGAAGATAGCAAATATGATAGTGTTTTGCTAAATCCTTTTAAGTACTCTCTTAGATACCTTCTTTAATTGTCCAACTGTTGTATATAATAAAAAATATATATTTATTATCTTCAAAACATAAAAACATGAAGAAAATAACAGGGAAGGCTCAAGCAAACTAAAGGAACAGAGCACATTCCAACTTAGATAGACTACACAACCACCATGGTGATTATTATCATGGCATTTACAAGTCCCATATTGCTAGCATAGCAGAAAAACAAGTATTTATAAAACTCTTACAAATATGACAAACTGCCGAGCTGGGTAACGTCAGCTTGTGACCCATGTGGGGGTGTTAAGGTGAGGAAACATGGGTCTGGCTTTGCCGGGTTGAGTTGGTGGGTGCACCATGCTGGCTTGCCCGCTCCAAGTTAAGAGTTGAACCATGGGATCTGGGCGAAGGCGCAGGTCTCTTCGTTCCTGGACGAGAGGGGAATGCGTGAGGCTGGCTTAACAGAGCAGCGAGAACACCTCTGGGTCTTCACAGTGGAGGGATCACAGGCCGCTGCATTCCCTTCTCACAAAGCCTGGTGAACCTTATTCCTTGAATCTTCACTTTTTGTTTTGATCCATTGAAAGATATATATATATCACATTAATTTTGCAATGTGTGAGTTATTTATGTTTTTTTTTATCGGTTTCATAATAATATGAAATTTAATTCCATTTTTAATAATTAAGGTTATATATATATATAATATTATTGGGGTGATTATTTTCTTGAATAAGTCGACTAAGTTCAAATTAGTATAACATTAAACCTACTAATCAGAAAACGATTTATCGTTTAAAGTAAAAGTAAAGTAATAAATATACGCATTCATTCCAGCGATTAAGTGGTGTTGCATATATTTTATATTTTGTATAGAAAATAATGAAAATTAATATTATTTTTTGTTTTCTGTTTTTATTTTTACTTTTATTATTTTCAGCATAAAATTTTAAAAACAAAACGGAATAAAAATAAGATAATATTTTTGTAAATAAAAATAAAAAATTGTTTTTTAAAACTAAACTTCACCTGATATTTTCAATTAAAAGGTACACGATTGTTATTGAAGAAACTCATTGATGTAACATGAAACTTATTAGTCCAAAAAATAACATGGAGAGCAATAAAATTATATAGACCACCTAATTAACATTAATGGGTAAATTTCTACCCTTAAATTTAAATAATAAATATTAAAAAATATATTCCAAATATTAAATTTCATTATATAATCATAACTTCGTCTAAATTAAAAATTATAAACCCAAATAATCTTAAGTAAAATGCCACACAACTTTTAGATTCGGATTTATTTCAAAATAAAATAGAAAATTTGAAGAAATGTAATTTTTATAAAATTTTAAAAACAAAACGGAATAAAAATAAGATAATATTTTTGTAAATAAAAATAAAAAATTGTTTTTTAAAACTAAACTTCACCTTATATTTTCAATTAAAAGGTACACGATTGTTATTGAAGAAACTCATTGATGTAACATGAAACTTATTAGTCCAAAAAATAACATGGAGAGCAATAAAATTATATAGACCACCTAATTAACATTAATGGGTAAATTTCTACCCTTAAATTTAAATAATAAATATTAAAAAATATATTCCAAATATTAAATTTCATTATATAATCATAACTTCGTCTAAATTAAAAATTATAAACCCAAATAATCTTAAGTAAAATGCCACACAACTTTTAGATTCGGATTTATTTCAAAATAAAATAGAAAATTTGAAGAAATGTAATTTTTATAAAATTTTAAAAACAAAACGGAATAAAAATAAGATAATATTTTTGTAAATAAAAATAAAAAATTGTTTTTTAAAACTAAACTTCACCTGATATTTTCAATTAAAAGGTATACGATTGTTATTGAAGAAACTCTGATTGATGTAACATGAAACTTATTAGTCCAAAAAATAACATGGAGAGCAATAAAATTATATAGACCACCTAATTAACATTAATGGGTAAATTTCTACCCTTAAATTTAAATAATAAATATTAAAAAATTTATTCCAAATATTAAATTTAATTATATAATCATAACTTCGTCTAAATTAAAAATTATAAACCCAAATAATCTTAAGTAAAATGCCACACAACTTTTAGATTTGGATTTATTTCAAAATAAAATAGAAAATTTGAAGAAATGTAATTTTTATAAAATTTTAAAAACAAAACGGAATAAAAATAAGATAATATTTTTGTAAATAAAAATAAAAAATTGTTTTTTAAAACTAAACTTCACCTTATATTTTCAATTAAAAGGTACACGATTGTTATTGAAGAAACTCATTGATGTAACATGAAACTTATTAGTCCAAAAAATAACATGGAGAGCAATAAAATTATATAGACCACCTAATTAACATTAATGGGTAAATTTCTACCCTTAAATTTAAATAATAAATATTAAAAAATTTATTCCAAATATTAAATTTCATTATATAATCATAACTTCGTCTAAATTAAAAATTATAAACCCAAATAATCTTAAGTAAAATGCCACACAACTTTTAGATTCGGATTTATTTCAAAATAAAATAGAAAATTTGAAGAAATGTAATTTTTATAAAATTTTAAAAACAAAACGGAATAAAAATAAGATAATATTTTTGTAAATAAAAATAAAAAATTGTTTTTTAAAACTAAACTTCACCTGATATTTTCAATTAAAAGGTATACGATTGTTATTGAAGAAACTCTGATTGATGTAACATGAAACTTATTAGTCCAAAAAATAACATGGAGAGCAATAAAATTATATAGACCACCTAATTAACATTAATGGGTAAATTTCTACCCTTAAATTTAAATAATAAATATTAAAAAATTTATTCCAAATATTAAATTTAATTATATAATCATAACTTCGTCTAAATTAAAAATTATAAACCCAAATAATCTTAAGTAAAATGCCACACAACTTTTAGATTTGGATTTATTTCAAAATAAAATAGAAAATTTGAAGAAATGTAATTTTTATAAAATTTTAAAAACAAAACGGAATAAAAATAAGATAATATTTTTGTAAATAAAAATAAAAAATTGTTTTTTAAAACTAAACTTCACCTTATATTTTCAATTAAAAGGTACACGATTGTTATTGAAGAAACTCATTGATGTAACATGAAACTTATTAGTCCAAAAAATAACATGGAGAGCAATAAAATTATATAGACCACCTAATTAACATTAATGGGTAAATTTCTACCCTTAAATTTAAATAATAAATATTAAAAAATTTATTCCAAATATTAAATTTCATTATATAATCATAACTTCGTCTAAATTAAAAATTATAAACCCAAATAATCTTAAGTAAAATGCCACACAACTTTTAGATTCGGATTTATTTCAAAATAAAATAGAAAATTTGAAGAAATGTAATTTTTATAAAATTTTAAAAACAAAACGGAATAAAAATAAGATAATATTTTTGTAAATAAAAATAAAAAATTGTTTTTTAAAACTAAACTTCACCTGATATTTTCAATTAAAAGGTATACGATTGTTATTGAAGAAACTCTGATTGATGTAACATGAAACTTATTAGTCCAAAAAATAACATGGAGAGCAATAAAATTATATAGACCACCTAATTAAC
Organism: Canavalia gladiata; assembly: GCA_037954105.1. Taxonomy (NCBI): domain Eukaryota; kingdom Viridiplantae; phylum Streptophyta; class Magnoliopsida; order Fabales; family Fabaceae; genus Canavalia; species Canavalia gladiata. The sequence continues at coordinate 36,169,355 of CM075662.1, read as the reverse complement.
ATTAATGGGTAAATTTCTACCCTTAAATTTAAATAATAAATATTAAAAAATTTATTCCAAATATTAAATTTAATTATATAATCATAACTTCGTCTAAATTAAAAATTATAAACCCAAATAATCTTAAGTAAAATGCCACACAACTTTTAGATTTGGATTTATTTCAAAATAAAATAGAAAATTTGAAGAAATGTAATTTTTATAAAATTTTAAAAACAAAACGGAATAAAAATAAGATAATATTTTTGTAAATAAAAATAAAAAATTGTTTTTTAAAACTAAACTTCACCTTATATTTTCAATTAAAAGGTACATGATTGTTATTGAAGAAACTCATTGATGTAACATGAAACTTATTAGTCCAAAAAATAACATGTAGAACAATAAAATTATATAGACCACCTAATTAACATTAATGGGTAAATTTCTACCCTTAAATTTAAATAATAAATATTAAAAAATTTATTCCAAATATTAAATTTCATTATATAATCATAACTTCGTCTAAATTAAAAATTATAAACCCAAATAATCTTAAGTAAAATGCCACACAACTTTTAGATTCGGATTTATTTCAAAATAAAATAGAAAATTTGAAGAAATGTAATTTTTATAAAATTTTAAAAACAAAACGGAATAAAAATAAGATAATATTTTTGTAAATAAAAATAAAAAATTGTTTTTTAAAACTAAACTTCACCTGATATTTTCAATTAAAAGGTATACGATTGTTATTGAAGAAACTCTGATTGATGTAACATGAAACTTATTAGTCCAAAAAATAACATGGAGAGCAATAAAATTATATAGACCACCTAATTAACATTAATGGGTAAATTTCTACCCTTAAATTTAAATAATAAATATTAAAAATTTTATTCCAAATATTAAATTTCATTATATAATCATAACTTCGTCTAAATTAAAAATTATAAACCCAAATAATCTTAAGTAAAATGCCACACAAATTTTAGATTTGGATTTATTTCAAAATAAAATAGAAAATTTGAAGAAATGTAATTTTTATAAAATTTTAAAAACAAAACGGAATAAAAATAAGATAATATTTTTGTAAATAAAAATAAAAAATTGTTTTTTAAAACTAAACTTCACCTTATATTTTCAATTAAAAGGTACACGATTGTTATTGAAGAAACTCATTGATGTAACATGAAACTTATTAGTCCAAAAAATAACATGGAGAACAATAAAATTATATAGACCACCTAATTAACATTAATGGGTAAATTTCTACCCTTAAATTTAAATAATAAATATTAAAAAATTTATTCCAAATATTAAATTTCATTATATAATCATAACTTCGTCTAAATTAAAAATTATAAACCCAAATAATCTTAAGTAAAATGCCACACAACTTTTAGATTCGGATTTATTTCAAAATAAAATAGAAAATTTGAAGAAATGTAATTTTTATAAAATTTTAAAAACAAAACGGAATAAAAATAAGATAATATTTTTGTAAATAAAAATAAAAAATTGTTTTTTAAAACTAAACTTCACCTGATATTTTCAATTAAAAGGTATACGATTGTTATTGAAGAAACTCTGATTGATGTAACATGAAACTTATTAGTCCAAAAAATAATATGGAGAGCAATAAAATTATATAGACCACCTAATTAACATTAATGGGTAAATTTCTACCCTTAAATTTAAATAATAAATATTAAAAATTTTATTCCAAATATTAAATTTCATTATATAATCATAACTTCGTCTAAATTAAAAATTATAAACCCAAATAATCTTAAGTAAAATGCCACACAACTTTTAGATTTGGATTTATTTCAAAATAAAATAAAAAATTTGAAGAAATGTAATTTTTATAAAATTTTAAAAACAAAACGGAATAAAAATAAGATAATATTTTGTAAATAAAAATAAATTTTTTTTTTTAAAACTAAACTTCACCTGATATTTTCAATTAAAAGGTACACGATTGTTATTGAAGAAACTCTTATTGATGTAACATGAAACTTATTAGTCCAAAAAATAACATGGAGAGCAATAAAATTATATAGACCACCTAATTAACATTAATGGGTAAATTTCTACCCTTAAATTTAAATAATAAATATTAAAAAATTTATTCCAAATATTAAATTTCATTATATAATCATAACTTCGTCTAAATTAAAAATTATAAACCCAAATAATCTTAAGTAAAATGCCACACAACTTTTAGATTCGGATTTATTTCAAAATAAAATAGAAAATTTGAAGAAATGTAATTTTTATAATTTAATTTGGTTCAGAATTTGGAAATCAAAAATAAAATCAAATAAAAGATATTTTTAAAATTATTTGAATCAATTTTTGAGTACCATCTAATTTATGTTTTTAAAAAATAGACATATTTAACTCTATTTTATCGTGTTCAAAGTTTATTGATTCTTCATCATTTGTATTAGTAATAACATTGTTTTTACTTAAATTCCTCGTTTTAAATTTAATATAGCTTCAGAAGTTAGTCACCGAAAGACATTGCTCTTCCTCCATAGATGGGACTTCCTTCATCCTTATGCTATATTTCAGATATGATTTCCTCGTTAGAACTTGCATGACATACTTCCTTCATCTTATAGCTTTTAAATTCAATAAGGATGGAGGGGGAAAAGATAGATCTGGTATCAAAACCATTTTTGACATTTGAATCCTGTCCCTAAAATTTTTAAATTATACACATTTTTGTGCATTACATTGCATGCATGACTCACATTGAGATGGATATTCACAACCAACAAGAACATGAATTGCACCCACTACCATTCACACTTAATTTTTCAAACTAGAATTGTGGGATCCTTCCTTAAGGAAGATCGATCCTTTCAAAAATAGGTGGATGCCGCTTGAGGTGATGAGAACACGGTATTCTTTAGTAAAAGGCGAAAGAATAGTTCGCTTTGTGCTCATCACACGGCGCCATGCTCTTCAAGGAGTTAGTTCTAAAATATTATATTAACAACACTATCTTCCTTTTGCTATGCTGCTCAATGTGGGCTTTGTATTCATATAAGATGATTTTCTTGTTGATTTTTTCATAATATATTTCTTTCATTTTTTCTACAAGATAACATGATGGTTGGTAAAGATGGAAGCACAAACTTCATTACTATCAATAACGCTACCATTGCCACACCTAATAACACAATTACAAATGACAATTATCAACATGGTTTTTAAACCACCTGTACTTTACCTATTGATTGTTTTACAATCTAATCCAACCAACCATTTGTGTGTTCAAGTGCATCAAGACTTGTGAATTCAATGATTTTTCTTGAGTTGACTGTTAAGGGACAAGTTATAGTGAGGTCAAAGAGTGATATGGGAAAGAAATACACAAACTAGAAGTTCAAGATATGAAGATCCATTAACGACTGAGATTATTAGAATCTTGACCTTTGGTTCTTTTAATGTTAGCTCTTGAGTGTTCTTTCATATATCTAATTTTTACTCTACGCTTTACTAGTTTGGTATGATTTTTCTAGGTGACAAGAGACAAATTATTTATTTATTTATTTTTCACTTTTTGCAATCAGATGAATATGAACCAAATTATTAGTTTTAGGATATAGAGAGGAGTGAGAAAGTAGGAAGGGTGTATTAAGTGTTGCAATTGTAAAGCTTCTTTTCAGGTAGGCACGTGTTATGGTCAAGATTATTGAAAGTGCTCCACTATTGGAACCTTTAATTGAAGGTCTTGTAGTAATGACGTTCCTTTTCACTTTAGCATCATTTATGTTTGGATTTTGAAATTAAAGCAGTGTTGGTGAATAAAGTATAAATTTCTTTCGTGTGATATCCAATAAATAAAAAATAAGATGAAAGTTTAAGATAGGAGACTTCTGGAAGCAAATCCTATATATTATTGGTTTATTTTGATGTTATATGCCATTGTTTAAAGAATAAATTATAACTTTTAGGTTTAACGAGAGTGAAGGGATAAACTTTAGTGTCAAAGTAAGTTTTAACGATATATTGTATGATCTTATTACAAGAAAATTTTCAGAATTACAGATGTTATAGATTGAAAGTAAGCTTTTATGAATAAGAATTGAATTTATGTTTCATAAAAATTGCTTTCGTGTTTTATTTTGATGAATTTTTCAGATTTAATTTACTTAAACTATTATATATATATATATATATATATATATATATATAAAGATCAAATGATATTTTTAATTATTTTTAATTAAAAATAAATTTTATTAATTTAATCATCAAATTTAAAATTCATATATAATATAGATCAAATATATAAAATTTTACATAAATATATTAATATTTTATTTTATTTTATTTTAATATATAATATGTTGTTTTAAAATATAAATAAATAATAATTATTAAATTATTTAATCATCTAGATTGTATAAAGTTTTATATAAAACATCATCATGACATTATGAAATTTTTTATTAAATTTATTTAGTTTCTTTAGTAAGTGTTGATTCTAAATCAAATTCACTTAAAGTTGCTTTGCTTGTACATTAATTTCTCTTTACGTGTGGTTTAGTTTATTTTAAAAATATACTTTTTTAATAATTTTCATATAATTTCTTCATATCATAATTATTTTTAGAAATTTATTCATTTCCTAACATGTTATTTGATTATAAGAATAAAATACGTAGGGTAAGTCTTTCTTCTAATGATCACCTTCATTTTTACGTCATATATATTTTGTTGTCCTATGTTCATTCTTTTTCAATCAATCAAATTTTCTTATTTTCTGTGTTCATTCAAAAAACAAACAAATAAAAGACAATGATATCAATTAAAAGTACTTAAATATTAAATATTTTAAAGAGCCCATATTTCAATTATGTGTATCTCAACCAAGAGAAATAGTTACTCCAACTACGTAAAAGATGGTTGCGGGTTCCTTTAAATACAACAGCCATAGTTTCCCAATATATCATGCCCGTGAAGCACCTTCCATCATTCCATTTGATGGACACAGGTAATGATCTCCACCTTCCAGGAGAACCTTTGCTTTTACCCCAAAAAAATAATTATGTTATTTTATTATAAATTAGTTTAATAAATAGCTTATAAATAAAAGAATCTAAACTAAAATATTAAACACTTATTATCATATTTATATTTTTAATAAAGTTTTATAAATCACTTTTTATTCTTTAAATTAGGCATGTTATAAATTTGTGCATAATACTTAAATTTTCAAACTAAATAGATCTCTTCAAAAATAAGGTTAAGCCAGTTTAAATGATGAGCGGACAGTATTCTCAGTATAAGACGAAAGAATAGTTCGCTTTGAGTTCATCACACAACTGTGTGTCTTATTGCAAGTTTTAGTTCTAAAATTTTATATTAACAACACTACTTTCCTTTTGCTATGCTATTTCATGTGGGTTTTCAGTTAAAACTACCTTTTGAACAAGCCGTGAAATCTCTTTTCATTTAAAATATATATTTAACAATTTGTTTAAAACTTTATATTTCCTTTTTCTTTTTCTATTTAATTATTTTATGGTGTCAATTTTTTTCCACATGTTCTCTTTTTATTTTCACTATTGTTTTATTTTATGTCATATAACATTGTTTAAAGAATTAAGTATAGCTTTTAGATTTAACGAGAGTGGAGAAATTTAATTAGGTGTCAAAGTGATGTTGAAAATATTATTTGATCCTATTCCTATAAATTTTTAAGAACTACAGATTTTATAAATTGAAATTGGTATAATTATCTAAGAAAATGTCTATTTACATTTTCATGTAAGAATTATCCTTAAATTCTTCGAGGACTTTATTGGAGTTGAAGCCAGTTGAAGAGTTTTGTAGAAGAAATAATTTGGAAGAATAATTTGTATACTTCTAAAATTGTAGAAGGAAAGGACAAAACTATTAGTGTGACTATTTATCATGTTTGATTTTTAGTAGAGGGCCGATTGAACCACGTACATGTGTTGATATTTTCTGTTTCTATGTTATGGATTATTGTTTTTTCTTTTTCCTTTATTAAAAATTGTATATTTGAGTTTTATAGGATTAAATTTTATGATATAATGCTTTTATATCTTATATGAAATTCCATCAATTTCTATTACAAATTTAAATCAGTTAATCACTTGTGATATAAAAATGAAGTTCATTTTAGAATAAGTGGAGTTGCATTACAATTCAAGTAACGGATTAACATCGAGACATAAATTTAAAATAATTTTTTATTCAAATCAAATGTTCAAAAATTCATATTATAAAAACGAATACTTACATCATATAGAAATGAAAACTTTAAAAAACGTAATAATATTTAATATATATATATATATATATATATATATATATATATATATTTGCATTCCTATGTAAAAACATGCATTTACATCCCCATAAAATCATATTAATGTTTAAATTACATAGGTAAATATTAGAATCATATAAGAAAGAAAACTTTAACTATATTTTAATTAATATTTTTTTCAGTATCATATTGCAAGTCCTGTTTTCACCCGACAATGTGGATTATGGCAGCAATTTTTATAATATCTCTGTTAAGGATTTGTTAACAAAAATGGAAGAATACAAACAAAAATAAATTTTCTTGTTCCTATGTATTAAGAGACAAATGAAAAAAATGTGCAATTAAGTTGAACAATTAAGGTGTGTGTACATAGCTAAGCTAATGTAAATTGATGCAACTAAGCTGAACAATTTTCTAACTAATCTGCAACTAAGCTGAACAATTTAACTGTGCATACACCAATACCCTGCAAACATGGCTTAATACTTATATCAATTGCCACTAATATTTCTATCTTTTAATATCAGGATCTTCTCAAATAAATTAGAAATTAAGTTTTACTCATACGATTTAATATCAAACTAAGAAGAAACTTTAGACTTAGATGTGGTTGGGGTGCGCCAGGCCCATGCAATAGTGCAACACAAAGGTGACACTCAGAGATCCCAGTAGCAAGCTACTGAATTGGAACTCCCCCTACAAAAATTAATTTAATATCGTGTGAGCCAATGGCTCACATATCAGATATTAAACTGATAAGAACAGATACTACACTTGATCTTAGCCAAAAGGCCGAGAAAGGTATGCTTCCAACACTATCATGTCTTTTCTTTTATAGTTTGTATTTGCAGTTCTCTTTTGATGCGCAATCGAGATGGGACTGCATAACAAAGATTAGTCCACTTTGGTATGGATTGAAATTGTCATAAATAGGATGTTTTTATAAAAGTTCATTGAATCTTGAAGCATGTTCTTGATGAGTTTTTGGATTTAACTTATCTAAATTTTTGATAAAAACAAAAAAAAAAAACTATTAACAAGATGAAGCAAGATTTTAATGGTTAAAAAATTGCAATCGTTTAAATAAGAACTTACAACACTTATCAATAAAAAGTCTAAATAATAAATTAAAAAATTATTTAAAATATTAATTTTCATTATGAAATCATAACTTGGTCTAAATTAGAAATTATATGCGAATAATCTCAAGTCAAAATACTACAACTTTTAGATTAGGATTTATTTCAAAATAAAATATAAAATTATAAATATAATATGTGATTTAATTTGGTTCAGAATTTGAGAATCTGAGAATCAAAACAAATAAAAATATATATTTTTAAATTTTTTATTTTTGAAATTGTTTCAATCAGTTTTTGAGCACCACCTAATTTTTGAAAAAAATTTACACATATTTCAGATTCTTTTCTCGTGTTCAATTTTCTTGATTCTTCATTATTTTTTTTAATAAAAAATTATTTTTGTTTAATTTCCTCGTTTTAAATTTAATTCAGAAGTTAGTAGAGATATTGCTCTTTCTCCATGGGTGGGATTTCCTTCACCAATGGCTTCCTTATGCTATGTTATATTTCCTTGTTGGCTTTTGCATGACATCCTTCCTTCATCTTTCCACCAGTTGATTCCTAATGGATTAATTATAGCTTTTAAATTCAACAAGAATGGAGGGATAATATTTGGTATCAAAGAAATTTTGATTCCTATCCCTAAAAATTTATTTATCATTTCTATAACTTTAAACTTTTAAATTATACACATTTTTGTGCATTAAATTACATGCATGATGCACAAATTATTTAGATGACATTGACAACCAATAAAAAGCCGAATTGTACTATCATTTATAATTAACGTTTGGTTTTAAAAAATATTTTTTATTTTTTGTTTTTAAAATTTTATATAAAAAACAATGAAAAATAGTTATTTTTTAATTTTACTATTTTTAGAATAAAACTTTAAAAATAAAAAATAGAATAAAAATAATATAATATTTTTATAACAGAAAATATTTTTTAAAACCAAATATCACCAATTATTTAAACTAAAATTGTAAAATACTTCCTTATGGTTAGGATTAATTTTAACATACATCTCAATTATATTCAAAGGTTTAAAATTAATTTTATTCAATTTTAAACCTATCATATTGAAATCATGGAACTTATTTACCAAATTTAAAAATAACATCAATCTCTGTCTATTTAATTATGTAAAAAGTTTTAGTAAAAGATAATTCATAAATATTTCCAGAACCTTTCAAAGTTAAATCTATGATGTTGGTTGAGTAATGTAATTTAAAGTTTTAAAAAAATAGAAAGCAACATTATATCATCTCAAAACATTTTCCTAAATTCTAATAATAATTTTAGTACTTTATAAAAACATTTAGAAATTTTGAAATACAATTTTTTTACCTAAAAAAACTATTAAAAAAGATACTTAAGGATGTTTCAGAATGATTTATGTTGTATTCAATTACAATACCTTCTTAATATTGTATAGAATATCAAATAAAAATTATATTTAATATCTTAAAAATATGAACACATTGAATATGGGATTGACTTTTTATTTATTATTTAAGGGATATCCTTGTTGGAAGCAGATACCTTAGAATGATTTGTGGGATTTTAATATATTAAACAAACTAAGTCACATTTTTGATTTAAAATAAATAAAACAATATTAAAAAATAATTTATAAATCTCAATTATATGTATTACTGAAAAATATAGTAATACAAAATTCAAATGTTATAATATTGGAAACTTATTTTCATTTACGAGCAACAAATACTAAATTGAATTTAGAAAAATGAATATTTAATTTTAATTATGTAAATAAATTATTTATATACACATTTTTACTTTATAATTCTAACTTGAATATATTCAAATACTATCTAAATGAAGGCACTAAGATTTGTTTAATAATAAAAAGTTAAAAATTAAAATAGTTTATATGGAATCTTAGATTTTGAACATCATCATTTTCCAAGTGTATAAAAAAACAAACGCTATCCAAATCTATAACTGCAACTCATCAAGAGACCGTTGCTGTGCCAAAGCATTTGTCTTAATATGTTTAAGTACTTCCTCAAAAATCATGTCTAGAGCAGTTCATAGACTATACAACATCTGAATGGAAAGAGTGTATGGCCAATAGGTTCCCCAACTTGTAGAATTTCATGTAGTCATTTCAGTCAAAGAAAACTCCAAGTGATGTAGCAGTTTTAGGTCATGCACACACAATACATATCCCTGTGGGAAGTGAAAGAGCATTCTGAGGGCCTCACAACCACATCTACTTCATCATCCTTTCAGAAATCAACAGCACATATGGAAGATACTCCATCAACAATGAAGGGCTGGATGCTGGTAATCATTTGAGTGTCCAAAATACAATGTGATGACCATTTTTTAAGAAACAAAGGGAAAAAAACATAGAATACATAAGAACAATAAAATATGAAGTCTTGAAAAGCTAGTGACGGGAAATGAATGATATATATTCTCAAAATTCTACATTATTTAAATCTCATTCCTTCTAAGTTTTTATATATTTGTCTTTTGTTTCATTAATTATTTTGGATAATGAATTAGAATGTAGATTGCTAGCTAACCCAAATACATGTCTAAACGAAACAACAATTAATTTATTTGGTTTTTATTGCTATGTTTTATTACATAGTTATTCATGTACGCTTTGATTATTCTTTATTTTATTTTATTGAAGCATTATTTTTTTAACTGTTGCGAAACTAATTTTTGACTATTAGAAGTTGGTTGACTGCATCCCAAAGTACTATAAGGAAAGCACGCTCTAGCACTTCTCTACCTTGTGTAAGACTTCAACAATTTTCTCTAAACTCCTCTCTCTAGACAATCTAGTGTGAGCTTCAACATTAAATTTTGAGTACATAATTATTTGCATGCCATTGGATTAACCTTAGGAGACAACATTGAATCAGATTATTCCGGAGATTTGCTTGATTTTTTTCTTTCAAAATAATATTTCGCATTATGCAGTGTCCTTCTTTATCTAACTATTTGCAGTGATTATAAGAAAAATGTGCTTATGAGTCTAAAAAATCATTGTCATTCAAAGTGAACTATTGCATGAGTTTAAGGATGTTGCACGTGAACATTTATCATTTATTTTTATTGCATATCCTTTACTTTTGGCTAGAGGTTAATGGCATAGTCCAGTTAAGTGGCTGATAAAGGAGCACATGAGTAACAAAATTACAAATATATTTTTTTATCAGCAACTGAATTTATTAGCAAATGGAGTACTAGGGATAACAAAATTACAAATATTAGGAGTTAATTTTTCATTAAACTCATTTTTATTTATTGCTTGATATAAAACTACTATAATTATATTGTATCACATCCTAGAACTGCAAGCACCAAATCCAAAGGACGAACGAAGTGAACGAACTCAAGATATTGATTAGTTCAAAAAGAAAATTATGTAAGAAAATAAATGGTACGAGTCCATTCTTATAATATGGTACAAGTCCTGTTTTGACCTGATAATGTGGATTCTGGGCGCAACTTTTATAATATCTCTGTTAAGGATTTTTTGAACAAAACTGGAAGATATCAATAATATAATTTTTTGCTTGTCCCCATGTATTAAGAGACAATTGAAGAAAGAATGCAATCAAATTGATAAAATTAACCATTAAGGTGCGTACATAGTAGCTAAGCTAATGCAGATTTAACTGATGAAGATTTAACTGATGAAACTAACCTGAACAATTTCAAACTAATCTGAAACTATACAGTCAGGAAAATTAACTGTGCATACACTAATATCCTGCTACATCGCTTGGTGTTGGTACCAAACTTCCAATTGCCATTTTCATTACATTAAAATTAATCTACAAATTATGAAAAACGATTGGTATATATACTCATCACGTGTTTACATCCGTTGAAAGATAAAAAAATTGAAAAATCAGGGAATTGAGAGACGTAAAAGTAAGAGGAGAAAAAATCAGATAAAAGAAACAAATAAATCAGAAAAGTTCAAAACCGCTGATTTCACCACTGGCTAACTATAAACAATTCACTTAGTGTTACTTCTTGGTCAAAAAACCAGCAGGATTAGCTACTGAAATTATGCTTCAGACAGTTGAAAAATTTATCATTTATTATACCAAATTAGGTTCCAGTTACAAAGTTATATATTAAATTAAAATATAACATCACATGATAATATAAACTATTTTAAATAAATTTCCAACATCAGAGAAACTCTCAACTAGAATTGGTTGGGGTACACCAGGCCCATGCAATGGTGCAATACATAGGCGACGAATTGAGATCCAAGAAGCAAGCTACAGAACTGGACCTCCCCCTAGAAAAATTAATTTAATATCATGTAAGCCAATGGCTTACGTATCAGATATTAAACTGATAAGAACAGATACTACACTTGATCTTAGCCAAAAGGCCGAGAAAGGTATGCTTTCAACACTATCATGTCTTTGCTTTTATAGTTTGCACTCACTGTTATGTTTTGCTGCGCAAATGAGGTGGGAGTTGAAAGCCCGGTGACACCTTGAGAAACACTGAAACAGCTATCTTTAAATGTTCCTTGTTACTTCTGGAAAGGCATTAACTTGGTTCCACTCAAACTTGTGCATCCTTTCTATCACCACAAGACATTAAGAAAAACTAGAGATGTTACAATAAATTCACCACCTGATTAAGTCTTAAAAGCTACAACATAATAAAATAAAAGGAAGAAGGGCAATGCAAGAATTTCTCAGAATCCAGTTGCGGGAATCAGAAACAATTGTTCTTACGTGACAAAAACTAAGCCTTTTCGCCTCATTTTTTGGGCATCAAACCAACCAACCATCCATTTTCAAAGTACACAATTTAGAAAGAAAAGGGAGAAGTATTATTTGAGAACATGGTTGCAAGCATGCAACAATTCCTTGCTTCAGTTGCAGCTAAGGTCCTCATTATTTTTGATGATTTTTCTCCTAGTTTTTTCCCCTTTCCATTGTTTCAAGACTACTAGTTATCCAAACTGTAAGTACTTAAACAATTATAATCTCGGCATCATTTTTTTGGTTTTATTACATTGCATTATTACTGGAAAAGAATTTTATACTGAGATGTGTTATCATATTATTTAATGAATTTGATTGAATATAAAATTTAAAATTTATTAAATAAAATAGCAACATGTTATTGAATGAGAGTATAAAATTTATTTATGTTGGACCCTTACCTCAATTTCCCTAAAAAAAAAACAGGATAGGGGAAAGAGAACAAAGCTTAATATACTAATAGCCAGAACAGGCAGAGAACATGAAGTGGCTACAGAACCTCACCTCACTTGATTTTTTCACTTCCAAAACCATTTTCATTGGAAAGGGAACAAGATAAATAACATACTGGAAGCAACAATTCAGAATTTTAGATATAGAGACAGAGACAGAGACAGAATTCCTAGTAAAATTGTATTGAAAGAACCAAACTTAGAAGACTCAAATATACTGTTGATTTGAAAAGTCAAAGATCTTGACAAAATTAGTGATAGCATGTGAGAAGTGGTTATAAGTCATTGCGTAATAAATGCAAGGCTTGACTTAATTAGTGATAGCATGTGAGAAGTGGTTATAAGTCATTGCGTAATAAATGCAAGGCTTGACTTAATTAGTGATAGCATGTGAGAAGTGGTTATAAGTCATTGCGTAATAAATGCAAGGCTTGACTTAATTAGTGATAGCATGTGAGAAGTTGCTATATATAGTCATAGGAAGTTATGTATCACACCATTGTGAAAGAGAGATTTTTCTAAGAGAGAAAAATTTAGGATTCTTGGGTGTAATTGGGTTGTGGGTAGTGTGAGGTTGTGAGTGTTTTTTGTAAACACAGTGTACAATTTTCTGCTATCAAATTATCTGCAGCAGTCCGGAGACGTAGGCAGTATTGGCCGAACTCCGTTATCAATTTGTGTGTGCAAATATTCTGCATTCTATTTTCTTCTTACTTCCACAAATCTGACGCTACAGAAGAATTTGGAGAAATTTTTCTTAACAACTGGTATCAGAGCGGGTTTGAAATTCTACAATTTTTTAAAAATTGTTAGAAACGAAACGATCCAAAGAAGAAGTCAGATTTGAGTGGGAGTGATGGCTGTAGATGAAGGAAAGGTGAAAATTGAAAAGTTCGATGGTGCAGACTTTGGTTTCTGGAAAATGCAGATCGAAGATTATCTGTACCAGAAAAATATGTATCAACCTCTCACAGGTACAAAGCCGACTGAAATGAAGGACGAGGATTGGGTTCTTCTTGACAGGCAAGCCCTTGGAGTCATCCGTCTGACGTTGTCACGTAATGTTGCTTTTAACATTGCAAAAGAAAAGACCACAGCAGATCTTATGGCGGCTCTTTCCAGAATGTATGAAAAGCCGTCAGCCGCAAATAAAGTTCACTTGATGAGGCGGTTGTTTAACTCTCGGATGACAGAAGGTGCATCAGTAGCACAACATCTCAATGAACTCAGCTTAATCACAACCCAGTTGAGTTCTGTTGGAATCGAATTTGATGATGAGGTACGAGCATTAATAATTTTGTCTTCCTTACCAGAAAGTTGGAATGCCATTGTCACGGCTGTGAGTGGCTCAACTGGAAGCCAAAAATTGAAATGTGATGATGTTCGTGATCTAGTTCTCAACGAAGAGATCCGACGGAAGGAGTCGGGTGAATCTTCATCATCTTCGATATTGCAAACAGAGTCAAGAGGAAGAAGCTCAACTAAAGGAAATGGACGTGGCAAATCAAAGGACAGGAGGTCCAAATCCAAAAATCGTCACTTTCAATCTAAGAAGAATATCGAGTGTTGGAATTGCGGGAAGTCTGGGCACTACAAAAATCAGTGCAAGAGTGCACGAAAGCATCAGGAGACCAAGGACGAGGCAAATGTTACTTCCACCCCTGAAGGAGATGATGCATTGATATGTTCTTTAGAAAGCAAGGAGGAGTCTTGGGTGTTAGATTCTGGAGCATCTTTTCATGCCACTTCACAAAGGGAATTCTTCGAGAACTATGTTCCCGGAAACCTTGGTAAAGTTTACCTTGGTAACAACCAATCATGTGAGATAGTTGGCAAAGGTGTAGTGAAGGTTAAGTTGAACGGGTCTGTATGGGAATTGAAAAATGTCAGACATATTCCCGACCTGACAAAGAACTTAATATCAATAAGCCAGTTGAGCAGTGATGGCTACACAACTGTCTTCCATGGAGACGATTGGAAGATTTCAAAGGGTGCGATGACAATTGCTCGGGGTAAAAAGAGTGGCACTCTTTACAAAACAGCAGGAGCATGTCATTTGATTGCAGTTGCAGCAAATGAAAATTCCAATCTATGGCACCAGAGGCTAGGCCATATGAGTGAGAAAGGGATGAAAATCATGCACTCAAACGGCAAGCTACCAAGTCTTCAGTCAGTAGAAATTGACATGTGTGAAGACTGTATACTTGGAAAGCAGAAACGAGTCAGCTTTCAGAAAGCTGGAAGACCCCCAAAGAAGGAGAAACTTGAGCTAGTTCACTCAGATGTTTGGGGTCCAACTACCGTCCCATCACTTGGTGGGAAACATTACTTCGTGACTTTTATTGATGATCACTCTAGGAAGGTATGGGTATACTTTCTGAAACATAAGTCCGATGTATTTGAGGCTTTCAAGATATGGAAAGCTATGGTAGAAAATGAAACAGGGTTGAAGATTAAAAAGCTCAGAACCGACAATGGTGGTGAATATGAAGACACCAAATTCAAGAAATTCTGCTATGAGCACGGGATCAGAATGGAGAGGACCGTGCCTCGTACGCCTCAACACAATGGTGTAGCTGAGCGTATGAATCGAACGTTGACTGAAAGAGCCAGAAGCTTGCGTGTGCAGTCAGGCTTACCGAAGCAGTTCTGGGCAGAAGCAGTCAACACAGCAGCTTACTTGATCAACCGAAGTCCATCGGTACCATTGGGGCACAAAATACCAAAAGAGGTATGGAGCGGAAAAGAGATAAAACTCTCACATCTTAGAGTTTTCGGCTGTGTAGCATATGTGCACATCAGTGATCAAGGTAGAAATAAACTCGATCCCAAATCGAAGAAGTGCACTTTCATCGGTTATGGTGAAGATGAATTTGGCTATCGTCTTTGGGATGATGAAAACAGAAAGATGATCCGCAGCAGAGATGTAATCTTCAATGAAAGAGTGATGTATAAAGACAAGCTTAACACAAGCGCCAACAATTCAGAGCAGATTAAGCCAACATATGTAGAAGTTGAAGATATCCCAGAAAGTCCCATAGTTGCGAATCCTCGGTCAGAGAATTCAACTAAAGAAAGCAGTGAACAACAGTTTGACACATCAGAGCCTCCTACTCCAACTCCCGTGTTGAGAAGGTCTTCTCGACCTCATGTGCCCAACAGGAGATACATGAACTACATGTTGTTGACTGATGGAGGAGAGCCTGAAGATTACATAGAAGCATGTCAGACCACAGATGCAAACAAGTGGAAACTTGCTATGATAGAAGAGATGAATTCTTTGATCTCCAATCAGACATGGGAATTAGCTGAATTACCCATGGGAAAGAAGGCACTTCACAACAAATGGGTGTATCGGGTGAAGGAGGACTATGATGGCTCAAAGAGATACAAAGCCCGACTAGTTGTCAAAGGATTTCAGCAAAAGGAAGGAGTTGATTACACTGAAATCTTTGCTCCAGTTGTGAAGCTCAATACTATCAGGTCTGTCTTAAGTATTGTTGCCAGTGAAGAGCTCTATCTTGAGCAATTGGACGTGAAGACGGCGTTTCTTCATGGAGATTTAGAGGAAGAGATTTACATGCACCAACCTGAAGGATTCTCAGAAAAAGGAAAGGATAATATGGTGTGCAGATTAAAGAAGAGCTTGTACGGCCTGAAACAAGCTCCAAGACAGTGGTATAGAAAGTTTGAAAGCTTCATGCACAAGGAGGACTTCCAGAAGTGCAATGCTGACCACTGTTGTTTCTTCAAGAGATATAAGTCCTGTTATATCATATTGCTACTTTATGTCGATGATATGTTAGTAGCAGGTTCAGATATGAACGAGATTAAAAATCTCAAGATGCAGTTGTCAAAAGAATTTGACATGAAGGACTTGGGTATAGCAAAGAAGATTCTTGGAATGCAAATCACGAGAGATAAGAAAAGAGGAATTTTGCAGTTATCTCAGGCAGAGTACATCAACCGTATCTTGCAAAGATTCAATATGGACAAGGCCAAACCAGTTAGCACACCTTTGGCTAGTCATTTTCGCTTATCTAAGGATCAGTCCCCTCAGACGGAGGAAGAAAAAGACTTTATGGCTAAGATTCCATATGCTTCAGCCATAGGAAGTTTGATGTATGCAATGGTCTGTACTCGACCAGACATTGGCCATGCAGTGGGAGTTTTAAGCAGGTTTATGGCAAATCCAGGAAAAGCTCATTGGGAAGCAGTCAAATGGATTTTAAGGTATCTACGAGGCACCATAAAAAGGTGTCTGTACTTTGGCAAAGGAGAATTAAAAGTACAAGGCTATGTAGATGCAGACTTCGGAGGTGAAGTTGATCACCGAAGAAGTACCACCGGTTATATTTTTACTGTTGGCACTACAGCTGTCAGTTGGATGTCACGGATACAGAAGATCGTTACATTATCCACTACAGAGGCTGAGTATGTAGCAGTAACAGAGGCTAGTAAAGAGTTGATATGGCTTCAAGGATTGTTAACAGAGATGGGATTCATCCAAGAGAAGAGTGTTTTACACAGTGATAGTCAGAGTGCAATACATCTGGCAAAGAATTCAGCATTTCACTCTAGAACTAAGCACATTGATATACGTTATCACTTCATCAGATCTCTGCTTGAGGATGAGGTGCTGACATTGGAAAAGATTACAGGAAGCAAGAACCCAGCAGACATGCTAACAAAGGTGGTGACCATTGACAAACTGAAGTTGTGTTCAACTTCAGTCGGCCTGCTAGAATAACAGACCAAAAAAAGACTGCTGTAGTGATCAAAGTGTGAAGACAGATTGAAATCAGTCTTCAAGTGGGAGATTGTTGATTTGAAAAGTCAAAGATCTTGACAAAATTAGTGATAGCATGTGAGAAGTGGTTATAAGTCATTGCGTAATAAATGCAAGGCTTGACTTAATTAGTGATAGCATGTGAGAAGTGGTTATAAGTCATTGCGTAATAAATGCAAGGCTTGACTTAATTAGTGATAGCATGTGAGAAGTGGTTATAAGTCATTGCGTAATAAATGCAAGGCTTGACTTAATTAGTGATAGCATGTGAGAAGTGGTTATAAGTCATTGCGTAATAAATGCAAGGCTTGACTTAATTAGTGATAGCATGTGAGAAGTTGCTATATATAGTCATAGGAAGTTATGTATCACACCATTGTGAAAGAGAGATTTTTCTAAGAGAGAAAAATTTAGGATTCTTGGGTGTAATTGGGTTGTGGGTAGTGTGAGGTTGTGAGTGTTTTTTGTAAACACAGTGTACAATTTTCTGTTATCAAATTATCTGCAGCAGTCCGGAGACGTAGGCAGTATTGGCCGAACTCCGTTATCAATTTGTGTGTGCAAATATTCTGCATTCTATTTTCTTCTTACTTCCACAAATCTGACGCTACAGAAGAATTTGGAGAAATTTTTCTTAACATATACATGCGAAGATAGCAAATATGATAGAGTTTTGCTATATTGGAAGTATTCTGTAAGATATCTTCTTTAATTCTCCTACTATTGTATAAAATAAAAAATTGCATATATTTATTATCTTAAAAACATAGAAACATGGAGAAAATAACAGGGAAGGATCATGCAAACTATAGGAACAGAGCAGAGCACGTTCCAACTTAGATAATTGGTCCATTATTTATTTTGGCATTTACAAGTCCCATATTTGCTAGCATGTAAGAAGAACCATTCTTTATAAAACTGTGACAAGCATGTTGGAACGCCGAGCTGGGTAGCGTCAGCTTGTGACCCAAGTGGGGGCAATAAGGTGAAGAAACATGAGTTTGGCTTTGCTGGGTTGGGTTGGTGGGTGCACCATGGTGGCCTGCCCGCTCCAAGTTGAGAGTTGAGCTTTATGGGGTCTGAGCGAAGGTTCAGGTCTCTTGGTTCCTGGACGAGAGGGCAATGCGTGAGGCTGGTTTCACAGAGCAGCGAACACCTCTGGGTCTTGACAGTGGAGGGATCACGGGTTGCCTGCACTTCCTACTCACACAAAGCCTGGTTTGCCTTACTCCTTGAATCATCGCTTTTTATTACGTTTTAGTGTATCAGTTTCATATAAATTTATTGTGGTGATTATTTTTTTAAATAGAGGTATAAGGCTCCAATCTACTAATAAAAAAAATTTATCAATTAAAAAGTAAAAACAAAGTAATCAATATATGAATTCATTCTAGCGGTTCATTTTTTCAATTAAGATATACAATTAATAACATGGAGAACAATAAAATTTTACAGACCGCCTAATTGACATCAATGATAGAATCTCTGCTATTAGCAACATAGAGTATAACAAACAATCAACAGGATGAAGAGAGCTCCAATGGTTAAGAAGTTCCACTCGTTCCAATAAGAACTTACAACAGTTATCAATAAAAAGTCTAAATACCTCTATTTAAAAATTTATTCAAAATATTAAATTTTATTATGAATTCATAACTTCATCTAAATTAAAAATTACCAGTAAAAAATGATGTCAAGTGAAATTCCACCACTTTTATATTAGGATTTATATGAAATCATATATATATATATATATATATATATATATATATATTATATATTTGTAATATTTGAATTTGGTTTAGAATGTGAGAATCAAGAATCAAAACAAATAAAAAATATATTTTTTTTATTTTTTATTTTTTAATTCTTTTTATTTTTAAAATTATTTGAATCAGTTTTTGAGTATCACCTAATTTATGCTAAAAAAATATACATATTTAAGTCTCTTTTATCATGTTCAAGTTTCATGATTCTTCGTTTTTTTATTAACATTATTTTTACTTAATTCTCATTTTAGATTTAATATAACTTCAAAAGGTATTCAGAGAGAGATATTGCTCTTCTTTCATGGATTGGTCATCATATATGATTTCCTTATTGCCTTTTGCATGACATACTCCCTTTATCTTTCCACCATTGCAGACTGATAAGATTTGGTATCAACTTAAATTTGACATTTGAATCCTATACCTAAAAAGTTATTTATTATTTTCCATAATTTCATACTTTTATATTATATATATAATGCACAAATTAATAAAAAAGATATAAACAACCAACAAGAAGTAGGAGTCAGATTACACTATCATTCACATTCAAATGTTCAAACTAGAATTGTGGGATCCTTCCTTAAGAAAGATCGATCCCTCCAAAAATAGGTGGATGCCGATTTAAGTGATGAGAACACGGTATTCTTTAGTAAAAGGCGAAAGAATAGTTCGCTTTGTGCTCAACACACGGTGCCATGTTCTTTCACGAATTAGTTCTAAATTATTATATTAACAACAACACTACCTTCCTTTTAGTACTCTACCCAATGTGGGCTTTGTATTCAATATTGTCTAAGCTTTCTCACAGTATTAACCCAAGAAGCAAAGTGAACCTGCTTCCAATTGTGTGATTAGTTGCAATCCCTATTGCACAAACTAAAGAGACGGTTAAGCTTGAAGAACTCCTAAAACAAGTCTCTTAGAGATGCTGCACTTTTCCATGGATGGGGTTTCCTTCATCCTTCACCAATGGCTTTATATTTCATATATGATGATTTTCTTCTTGATTTTTGCATAATATATTTCTTTCATCTTTCCACAACATTACATGATGGTTGTTAGTAAGGATAGAAGCACAAACTTCATCACTATCAATAATGCAACAATTGCCACACCTATTAAAACAACTACTAATTAATGATCATTATCAATATGGTTTATAAACAGTTATAATGGCCAAATGTATCAAAGAGTGATATGGTGATGAAAGACACTAACAAGAAGTTCAAGATCTAAAGAAAATATTTGTTTTTGTTTGTGACAATGGATATATGACTACTAGTTTTACTGGTAATTGTGTTGTTTTTATAACCTTTATACTCCCCCTTTTCCCCCCTTTTGACCACAGAGATTGGAATTCTTTGAATACTTGTTACATCATTACAAAGTATATCTTGCAAACCTTGTAAATGAGGTTGCTTTACTGGCTGGAAGACAAAACAATACTGTGGTGAAGAAAATTAATTTCATCCAAGCTGTAGAAAAATCTGTAGTTGTAAGTTACACTCACTCATTGTGGTCTATAATTGACTCCATTTAGTTGGTGTATAGTATCTTATTCCTACAGTTGATCATAGATGTATGGTATGGATAAAAGTAGTCTAACCTGAAAATATCCATTAACTACTAACATGACTAGAATCTTGACCTTTGGTTTTTTTAATGTTGGCTCTTCAATTTTTTTATATATATCTAATTTTTACAGACTTTACAGTTTACTAGTTTGGTATGATTTTCTAATTTACAAGTGACAAAATATTTATTTATTTTTCACTTTTGCAATCAGTTGTGGTGAAAATTATTTGTTTTAGGATATAGAGAAGATTGCCAAGTGGCGAGAAAGAGGGAAGGGTGTAGCAGGCGCTTGAACGATGATTCAATTTGTTAGTTTTCTGATGAGTAATTTTTTAAATTTATTTTATAAAATACTATTTCTTAATTTTTGAAATTAAACATTAAAAGAATTTTAACCTGGTTTATTTTATATTTTTTGTTATTCATATTTTAATATATTATTTTGTTTTTTATTTATTTTCTTTTTAAAAATAACTTCTTGAAATCTAAAAATTAAAAGTAATTCATACACCCTTTAATATCTTGCCTTAGTACTTAATCAGACCATAGGTCCTGTGTGAATAGCCACTCTTTCTAGCGGTGGAATGGAGAAAGAATCAGGTCCTGCGTATGCTGATTTTAGTCTGAATATAACAGGAACATCTTGTTGATCTTATTCAAAGAAAAGTGCAAACATTACTCTAGTCTGCATTGGCTGTAGCACTTTCCATTATCCCAGCTAATCCTGTACTTGCCCTATTTAATGTATGGTGATGTGTTCGGTGATTGCCGAACAATAGCAATGAATACATGCAATATCTTACAATTAATTAGATGGATAATAGATATGTTTAGGGTTAAAGCTTTGCTTTCTATTAAAATAATATGAAGCAAAATTTGTATTTGGATTTTAAAAGTACATAGCCTTTTGATATCACTGTCGTATGCCCCGTAACATAGCTGTTTGGGGTTAAAGAGTCAGACAAAAATGCTCATTTAACCATATGTGCATGTGTAATTTGTATTAAACTTATATACTACATCACACCAATTGAAATCGCATAAAAGAATTATATTTTAGATTTGGGTTGAGTTTTTGAAACCTATCAAATAGAGATAGAGAATAGATTTGGGTTTTGAATTTCACTCCTAATTGAAATCGCATAAAAGAATTATATTTTAGATTTGGGTTGAGTTTTTGAAACCTATCAAATAGAGATAGAGAATAGATTTGGGTTTTGAATTTCACTCCTATTGTTATCTATAATTCAATACAATGGTCATGTGAAGGGATTTTAATGCACCTGGGATGTTACCATATTATTTGCTCCATGAGTGCATATTGATAGCCGCTTCATTTGGGCTTAGCAATGATGCTCTAATGATGCTTAATCTTCAGAATAGGAGGGTGAAGAGCTACACAAGTGGTTCAGATTTGTAGTCTTCAAAGGTAAACAACAGTCTCTTATTCCTGATAGTTAGGAGTTGTTTATAATGCTAGTGCCGTGAGGCGTAACTTAGGGAATGGGTTTTGACATCATTTTCAAATAGCATGAGTTCACCTACAACTTTGTATATTCCTGAACGCTCAATTTTGAAATCATTTTTGACAAGTAGGCAGCATTTTATTTGTGTTATAGCTCAATTTACTAAACCAAAGCCAAAGGAAATGGGAAGATGCAGATATATTCACTCCAATGCCTCTTCAAAGGTTCACATGTCTTAATTGCAACCACCTTATTACATATCACACATACACGGTATATGAATTTGTTGTGTACTGATTATTATTTTGGTCATACGATATGTGATTGTACAAAGTTAGATTCTGTGAAATATATTATATACAGGACTCTGCCATATGTTACTCCATGTTACATACAACAAAATCATTAAATAAAATTCAATGTCATACTGTGATTAGGCAAAAATATATTATTTTAATAAGTATTTTTTTGTATCATATTACAAGTCCTGTTTTTACCTGACAATGTGGATTCTGGTAGCAATTTTTATAATATCTCTGTTAAAGATTTTTTAACAAAACTGGAAGAATATCAAAAAAATAAACTTTTGCTTGTTCCTATGTATTAAGAGACAATTGAAGAAAATGCGCAATTAAATTGATGAACCTTCAAGGTGCGTACATAGTAGCAAAGCTAAACTAAATTTAACTGATGCAACTAACCTGAACATTTCCTAACCAATCTGACACTACACCACAATCAGGAAAATTAACTCTGCATACACCAATACACTGCTACATCGCTTAGTGTTCGTATCAATTAACATTTTCACTACATTAAAATTAATCTACAAGTTATGAAAAACGATTGGTATATACTCATCACGTGTTTACATCCATTGAAAGATAAAAAACATGAAAAACCAGGGAACTGAGAGAGGTAAAAGTAAGAGGAGAAAAATCAGAAAAAAGAAATAAAAGTATAAATCAGAAAAGTTGTACACCGCTTATTTACCACTTCACTATAAACAATTCATCTAGTTGTGTTAGTAAATCTCAACTTTCTTGGTCAAAAAACAAGCAGAATTAGCAACTGAAAATAACAGAAAATTCCGAAAGTTAATCGCAGTACAAATTAAGCTTTCTTTAACAGTTTAGAATTTTTACCTTAATTAAACTTCTCAAACAGTTTAGAAATTTTACCTTTATTACACCAAATTAGGTTTCAGTTATAAAGTTATATATTAAGTTAAAAGAAAATGTCAGATGTTAAAAACATAATTAAAAATAAACTTCAAAAAATATGAGAAACTTTCAATTACATTTGGTTGCGCCAAGCCCTTGCAATAGTGCAACACAAAGGCAACACTGTAGAGATCCCAGTAGCAAGCTACAGAATTGGACCCACGTATATTAAAGTAAAAGAAAGGATCACAAGATATACATAATTCAAAATAAATTTCTAACATAAGAGAAACTCTCAACTAAAATTGGTTGGGGTATGCCAAGCCCATGCAATGGTGCAACACATAGGCCACAAAGTGAGATCCAAGTAGCAAGCTACAAAACTGGACCTCCCCCTGGAAAAATTAATTTAATATCATGTGAGCCAATGGCTCACGTATCAGATATTAAACTGATAAGAACAGATACTACACTTGATCTTAGCCAAAAGGCCGAGAAAGGTATGCTTTCAACACTATCATGTCTTTTCCTTTATAGTTTGCACTTACTGTTCTGTTTTGCTGCGCAAGTGAGTTGGGATTTGAAAGACCGGTGAGACCGTGAGAACACAACACCTATCTTTGAATGTTCATGTTACTTCTGGCCAAGCCAAGGCATTATTAACTTGTTCCTGTAAAACGTGTGTATCCTTTCTATCACCACAAAGACATTAAGAAAAACTAGAAGATGTTACAATAAATTCACCACTTTATTAAGTCTTTAAAGCTACAACATAATACAATAAAAGGAACAAGGGAAAGGAAATGTAAGAACTTCTCAGAATCCAGTAGCGGGAATCAGAAACAATTGTTCCTACTTGACAAAACTAGGCCTTTCGCCCTCATTTTTTGGGCATCAAATCAACCATCCATTCAAAGTACACAATTTGAAAAGTAAAGGAAGATGTATTATTTGAGAACCTGGTTGCAAGCCTGCAACAATTCTTTGCTTCGGTTGCATCGAAGGTCCTCATTATTTTGTTATTTTTCTCCTTGTTTTTTCCCCTTCCATTGTTACAAGACTACTAGTTGCTTGTCTTCGGATTATACAGTTTACCAATTATTTGATGCAAACTTTAAAACCAGAAATAAGGGAATATTAATACCATTAAATGTAGCATTCAAGCAGTAAGCATTTCAGTTTAAGTAAATTTGTTCTTAACCTCTCTTCTAAGTCAAGGCTAAGTGTGTTCTTCTAACAATGAGGGAAAGATATCCAAACTGTAAGTACTTAAACAACTATAATCTCGACATCATTTTTTGTTTAATTTCATTGCATTATTACTAGAAAAGAATTTTATACTGTCATGCGTTATCATATTATTTAATGAATTCGATTAAATATAAAATTTTAATTTATTAAATAATGTAGCAACATGTTATTAAATGAGAATATAAAATTTATTTATGTTGGTGGTACGCTTAGTTAATTCTTAATTTTTTAAATATGAAATACATAAGATAGAAGAAACTTATATGGAATATTAATGACAGTGAACAAAAAATCTGAAGAGGCCACACTAAAGCATTGTGAAACTCAAAATTTGTTTGTAAACTAAAGAAATATCCGAGGTGAGGCCTAAGAGGAGTTTACCTAAGGAATATCTTGTGGGTTGGAACTTTTTGAGAACAAGAAAGTGCCCCTCCTTTCTATGTAGCCCAAGAAAATTGTAAAGAGTTAATATATTAACATACAAGCATTTAGGGACAAGAAGGTTATGCAAAATTAAAATAAATGGGAAACAAAAAAACTTAGTATCTTCTAAACCTTCCACAGGTAAATTACCAAATCCTGACTCTTGTAATAAACTTTGACCATCAAGATCTGAAGTATTAAACAATGAGTGGCTGCTGCTCTGCTTCCTTAGAGTGGGTGCAGGTGCAATCTTGGTGCTATTGTTGATTATATGAAGCATACCACAACCAGAAAATACAAAAAGACAGCAAAAGCAAAGGCAAATATTATGAATAGAGCAATACCAAATCCTGCACACCGTATTTTGTTGATGTTTCCAAACTTTATTCATGGTAGATGCCAATTCCATTATGAAATGGATCACTAGGATGAAGCAGAACAAACCATGAGTACACTAAAGAAAAGTGAAAGATAGTTTCAAATTGTGTGATGCTTAAGCGTTTGTTCAAATTGTATGTAAAATTACAGTATGACGTTTTCTAATATTCAAACATAGATCAAGAAATCAGCATGCAAAGGTATGGAGATGCTACTAGAACATATATAACATAATAAGATAAAAATATAAGCAAGTAAAAACAACAATTCTTTTTTCCAGAACACCAACCAAAAAGAAACCATTACTTTTTCTTCTTGTACTAATCTTAGCATCAATGCTTGTAACCTCCAAATCGCAATCACATACAAAAAGAAATGAAATAAGAAGGAAATAAAAAAACACAAAATACTAATATTATATAATATCATCTAATCATTCAGCAACCAAGTTTTTTCATTTGATTCAAATTTCCAATCAACAAATCATATTCCAAAATTGTGATAGAGCTTGAATGTTCAAGATTAACCTGATATTGCAAGGATGAAGTATTGATTCAGTAACATGACCAAAAGGGGAAATTATAGAAAATGATTTAGCACCATTGTTGTTCTATTAGAACAATTTTGCAATATCTGAAACTAACAATCTAAAAAAAACTGTTTTGGACACTCACCTCAAATTTCCATAAAGAAAGAAGAGGAATAGGGAAAATATAAAGCTTAATATACTAATAGCCAGAACATGCAGAGAACATGAAGTGGCTACAGAACCTCACCTCACTTGATTTTTTCACTTCCAAAACCATTTTCATTGGAAAGGGAACAAGATAAATAACGATATTGGAAGCAACGATTCAGAATTTTAGGTATAGAAACAGAGACAGAATTCCTAGTAAAATTCTATTAAAAGAACCAAACTTAGAAGATTCAAATACACATGCGAAGATAGCAAATATGATAGAGTTTTGCTATATCCTTGAAAGTATTCTGTAAGATATCTTCTTTAATTCTCCTACTATTGTATAAAATAAAAAATTGCATATATTTATTATCTTCAAAACATAAAAACATGGAGAAAATAACAGGGAAGGATCATGCAAACTATAGGAACAGAGCAGAGGACGTTCCAACTTAGATAATTGGTCCATTATTTATTTTGGCATTTACAAGTCCCATATTTGCTAGCATGTAAGAAGAACCAGTCTTTATAAAACTGTTACAAGCATGTTGGAACGCCGAGCTTGGTAGCGCCAGCTTGTGACCCAAGTGGGGGCAATAAGGTGAAGAAACATGAGTTTGGCTTTGCTGGGTTGGGTTGGTGGGTGCACCATGGTGGCCTGCCCGCTCCAAGTTGAGAGTTGAGCTTTATGGGGTCTGAGCGAAGGTTCAGGTCTCTTGGTTCCTGGACGAGAGGGCAATGCGTGAGGCTGGTTTCACAGAGCAGCGAACACCTCTGGGTCTTGACAGTGGAGGGATCACAGGTTGGCCTGCACTTCCTACTCACACAAAGCCTGGTTTGCCTTACTCCATGAATCATCACTTTTTGTCCCTCAATGTATTATAATAATATGAATTTAATTCCATTTTTTTGTAATTTGAATAATTTTAATTTTTCAAGAAGCAACTTTTTTAGTTAAGGTATATATAATTTAATCAATATATAAAAATTTTATTGTGGTGATTATATTTTTGAATAAAGAGGTATAAGGTTGCAATTGAATATATCAAATAAGTTCAACATAACATTAAACCTACTAATCAAAAACAATTTTATCAATTAAAATAAAAGTAAACTAATTAATTTATGAATTCATTCTACCGATTATTTTTTTCAATTAATAGATATAAGATTGCTATTGAACAAATTTAAATTGATATAACATAAAATTGATAGAATTTCTGCCATTAGCAACAAACTAATAACAGGATGAAGAGAGACTAATGGTTAAGAAGTTGCAGTCGTTCCAATAAGAACTTACAAAGTCTAAATAATAAATATTAAAAAATTAAATTTCATTATGAAATCATAGCTTCACGTAAATTAAAAATTATAAGTCAAAATAATCTCAGATGAAATGCCACAACTTTTACATTAGGATTTATTTGAAAATAAAATAAAAAATTAGTATAAATAAATATGTATTAAAAAATACATTTCTGAATTTTTTATTTTGTAATGCTTTTTATTTTTTTAAATGATTTGAATCAGTTTCTGAGTACCACCTAATTTGTGCTTAAAAAAACTATACATATTTAGGTATCTTTTCTCATGTTCAAGTTTCTTGATTCTTCATACTTTTTTCGTTATAACAAATTATTTTACTTATTAACCTCGTTTTAAATTTAATATAACTTCCGAAGTTAGTCACTGAGAGATATTGTTCTTCCTCCAAGGATGGGATTTCCTTCATCCTTCATCACTTACTTCCTTACTTAGGCTATATTTCATATATGATTTCCTTGTTGGCTTTTGCATATCATACTCTGTCAGTTTCTTCCTAATAAATTAATTATACCTTTTAAATTCAACAAGAATGGAGTAAGATTTGGTATCAAAGAAAATTTTAACACTTGAGTTCTATCCCTAAAATTTTATTTATCATTTTTTATATTTTAAAACTTTTAAATTCTACATATATTTTTATAAATTACATTGCATGTATGATGCACAAATTTAAACCCATTAGACTGAAGTCATGAACCTATCTACCAAATTCAAAAATAACATCAATCTTTGTTTATTTAATCATGTAAAAATTTTTAGTAAAAGATAATTCATAAATATTTCAAAAACCTTCCAAAATTTAATATATGATGTTCGTTGAGTTATGTAATTTAAGGTTTAATAAAAATACAAAACAATGCTATATCATCTCAAAATATTTTCCTAAATTCTAACGATAATTTTAGCACTTTATGAGGCTGGTTTCACAGAGCAGCGAACACCTCTGGGTCTTGACAGTGGAGGGATCACAGGTTGGCCTGCACTTCCTACTCACACAAAGCCTGGTTTGCCTTACTCCATGAATCATCACTTTTTGTCCCTCAATGTATTATAATAATATGAATTTAATTCCATTTTTTTGTAATTTGAATAATTTTAATTTTTCAAGAAGCAACTTTTTTAGTTAAGGTATATATAATTTAATCAATATATAAAAATTTTATTGTGGTGATTATATTTTTGAATAAAGAGGTATAAGGTTGCAATTGAATATATCAAATAAGTTCAACATAACATTAAACCTACTAATCAAAAACAATTTTATCAATTAAAATAAAAGTAAACTAATTAATTTATGAATTCATTCTACCGATTATTTTTTTCAATTAATAGATATAAGATTGCTATTGAACAAATTTAAATTGATATAACATAAAATTGATAGAATTTCTGCCATTAGCAACAAACTAATAACAGGATGAAGAGAGACTAATGGTTAAGAAGTTGCAGTCGTTCCAATAAGAACTTACAAAGTCTAAATAATAAATATTAAAAAATTAAATTTCATTATGAAATCATAGCTTCACGTAAATTAAAAATTATAAGTCAAAATAATCTCAGATGAAATGCCACAACTTTTACATTAGGATTTATTTGAAAATAAAATAAAAAATTAGTATAAATAAATATGTATTAAAAAATACATTTCTGAATTTTTTATTTTGTAATGCTTTTTATTTTTTTAAATGATTTGAATCAGTTTCTGAGTACCACCTAATTTGTGCTTAAAAAAACTATACATATTTAGGTATCTTTTCTCATGTTCAAGTTTCTTGATTCTTCATACTTTTTTCGTTATAACAAATTATTTTACTTATTAACCTCGTTTTAAATTTAATATAACTTCCGAAGTTAGTCACTGAGAGATATTGTTCTTCCTCCAAGGATGGGATTTCCTTCATCCTTCATCACTTACTTCCTTACTTAGGCTATATTTCATATATGATTTCCTTGTTGGCTTTTGCATATCATACTCTGTCAGTTTCTTCCTAATAAATTAATTATACCTTTTAAATTCAACAAGAATGGAGTAAGATTTGGTATCAAAGAAAATTTTAACACTTGAGTTCTATCCCTAAAATTTTATTTATCATTTTTTATATTTTAAAACTTTTAAATTCTACATATATTTTTATAAATTACATTGCATGTATGATGCACAAATTTAAACCCATTAGACTGAAGTCATGAACCTATCTACCAAATTCAAAAATAACATCAATCTTTGTTTATTTAATCATGTAAAAATTTTTAGTAAAAGATAATTCATAAATATTTCAAAAACCTTCCAAAATTTAATATATGATGTTCGTTGAGTTATGTAATTTAAGGTTTAATAAAAATACAAAACAATGCTATATCATCTCAAAATATTTTCCTAAATTCTAACGATAATTTTAGCACTTTATAAAAAATATTACATAAAAATATTTTGAATTTTGAAATAAAAAATTTTCTTAAAAAAAAAAACTATTAAAAAATATACTTAAGAGTGTTTCAGAATGACTTATGAATTATGATGTATTCAACTACATTACCTTCTTAATACTGTATAAAAATATCAAATAAAATTAATTATATTTCATATCTTAAAAATATGAACACATTTAATATGGGATTGATTTTTTATTTAATATTTAAGGGATATCCTTGTTGGAAGGAAATACCTTAGAATGACTTGTGGAATTTTAATATATTAAACAAAATGAATCACATTTTTTATTTAAAATATACAAATATATTAAAAAATACTTATAAATCATAATTATATGTATTACTGAAAAATATAGTAATACAAAATTCAAATGTTATAAACTTTTATTAAAAATACCCATATTACATATTTTTTGGCATGACATTGCATGCATGACGCACAAATTAATTAAATGGATATAGACAACCAACAAGAAGTTAGATCACACTATCATTCACATTTAAGTTTTAAAACTTGAATTGTGGGATCCTTCCGTAAGAAAGATCCATTAAAAAAATAGGATGATGCTATTTAAATGACGAAAAAATGGTATTCTTCAGTAAAAGGCGAAAGAATAGTATGATCTGTGCTCATCACACGGGCCATGTTCATCTGTAAATGAGTTCTAAAATATTATATCCACAACGTTACCTTCCTTTTGCTATGCTACTTAATGTGGCCTTTGTATTCAATATTTTCTCAGCTTTATCCAAATTTAACCAAAGAAGCAAAGGTGAACGTGCATTGTGAATATGAACCAAATTATTTGTTTTAGGATATTGAAAAGACTGCCAAGTGGCGAAAAAGTGGGAAGGGTGGGGTGCGTGCCACAATTGAAGAGCTTCTTCCTAGGTAGTAAGTGTTGAGATAAACTCTTGAAGGTGCTCCTCTATTGGCACCTTGCATTGAAGGTCATGTTGTAGTATTGACATACATTTTCATTTTAGCTTTATGCTTGGATTAAAAAAAAAAAAAAAAAGATGAAAATTTGAGATTGGAGACTTTGGAAGCAAATCCTATATATTGTGCAATTGTAGAAGCGACTGCGTTACTCTTCAAAAATAGCAACCTACAAATGTATTTTCCGTGTATAAGTTGCATGTTTCAAATCATGAATTTTTATATATAGTGGTGTCAAAGTTTTGATATTTTTTTTTCCTTTGAAAGGAATTGGTATATTTGCTTTTTTTTTATTCTATTGTTTTTATATTTAATTCTTTTATGATGTCAATTTTAAATAAATAGTTACTGTTAAATTACATACACATCTAAATTATATAAACTTTTATATACAAAGTTCTCATGATAGCATTACATGAATAACGTTTGGATTAATAAAATTTATTTTTATCAAAAATATTATTTTATTTAATATATATATATATATATATATATATATATAATAGCATGCAAAAAATATATAGTACTTAGGCGTTATATATATGTCGTGCTACGCCCAAGAGTTATTGCAGCACCATGTATAGTGACTGTTGATTCTAATTCAAATTCAATTCAAGTTCCTTTGATTGTACATTAACTTCGCTTTCACGTTTGGTATAATTTATTTTAAAAAAAATATTTTTTTAATAACTTTCATATAATTTTTTAAATCATAATTATTTATTAAAATTTATTATTTTTTATCATATTATACTTATATTTAATTATGGGTAATAATAAACAACAATGAAAAAGAAGAAAGAAAAAGTAAAATTACTTCTTAATAAAGAGAATTCGTTTTTTAAATTACAAAATTAAGCGTGAAAGTTGTTGGCTTCTAGCTTGGAAATGTGAATTTTGAAGTGGATGTTATTGACTTTAAGCATGGAGATGTTTAGAATGTAAAACTTTGATCAAGATGTGAGATAGTTAGAGTTATGAAGATTAAGGTAGATGAACAAGTTTTTATTGAATTTTTTCTTTATAATATGTTAATCCAATTCTATGTGTTTTATATACAAGGTAAATTTTAGATTTATTATCATAATAAAAAAAAAATTGGTAAATACGATGGAACTCTAATTTAGATAAATGGTTAAAGCATTAAAGTTCATAAATTGTGGTAACTAATGTTCTATACATTGTTTCTAGAGAACTTCTAGATACTATTTTTTGCTTCTTGAATTTTCAGGATATTAAGTCTTTCTTGTAAAGGTAGATGGCAACCTTTCCAATCTGAATCATCTGTAAGTTTTAAATTTGAATCAGTAAAAAAAATAATCCACAAGCAGATGTTAACTTGATGTATTAAAGAATTCACATGACTACCTTTTAATATACATCTGTGGGACAATAGAGAAATTGACTAAGTAATGAGCTTAGAGTAGTCATTTTGGCCACTGGTATGTGATATGATATGTGATTGTTTGCAAATTTAACGGTTAAGTAATTGTATGAAGTTAGATTCTGTGAAATATATTATATATTGGACTCTGTCATATGTTACTCCACATGTTACATACAACAAAATCATTAAATAAAATTCAATATGTCATACTGCAATTATATAGGAAAAAATATATTATTTTAATTAGTATTTTTTTTTTATCATATTACAATTTCTGTTTTCACCTGACAATATGGGTTCTGGCAGCAATTTTTATAATATCTCTGTTAAGGATTTTTTAAGAAAACTGGAAGAATATACAAAATAAATAAATTTCTGCTTGCTCCTATATATTAAGAGACAACTGAAGAAAATATGCAATTAAATTGATAACCATTAAGGTGTATACATACATAGTAGCTAAGCTAATGTAAATTTAACTGATTTTCTAACTAATCTGAAACTACACAACAGTCAGGAAAATTAACTGTGCATAAACTAAAACACACTGTTGCATCACTTAGTGTTGGCACCAATTGCCATTTTCATTAAATTAAAAGTAATCTAATAGTTATGGAAAATGATTGGTATAATACTTACCACGTGTTTACACCAATTCATAGGTAAAAAAAAAATGAAAAACCCGGGTATTGAGAGAGGTAAAACCGTACAAGTAAGAGGAGAAAATTTAGGAAAAAAAACAAAATAAAAGTATGAATAAAAAAAGTTCAACACCGCTTACTTCACTATAAACAAATTCACATAGTTGTGTTACTATCTCAATAAAAAAAAACCCAGCAGAATTTGCTACCGAACCTTCAAAAGTTAATCAGGACAAATCTGGCTTCTTAGACAGTTATAAAACCTAAATAGCAAAGATAAGATAATTTCAACCAGATTTGGTTGGGTTGCGCCAGGCCCAGGCAATAGTGAAACACATAGGCGACGCTTTGAGATCCCAATAGCAAGCTACCGTGAGCGTGTGCGTCCTTTCTATCACCACAAAGACATTAAAAAAAACGAGGTGATGTTACAATAAATTCACTGCTTGCTTAAGTCTTAAAAGCTACAACATAGTACAATAAAAGGAACAAGGGTAATGTAGAATTTCTCAGAATCCAGTTGCCCTCATTTTTGGGCATCAAACCATCCATCCATTCAAAGTACACATGGAATATTAATGACGGTGAACTAAAGATCTTATGATGCCACACTAAAGCATTGTGCAAATCTCAAAATTTATCTGCAAACTAAAGAAGAAATATCTGAGGTGAGGCATCAGAGTATTTGACCTAAGAAATATATTGTGGGTTTGAACTTTTGAGCACAAGAAAAATTCCCTCCTTTCTATGTAGCCTAAGAAAATTGTAGAGTTAATATATTATCATACAAGTATTTGGGGACAAAATTTTGACCATCAAGATCTGAAGTATTAAACAATGGGTGGCTGCTGCAATGTCGGTGCTATTGTTGACTATATAAAGCATACCACAATCAGAAAATATAGCAAGCAATTTTTTTCTTCTCCTCACAATTTTAATATCATGTCCCTTTGCTTTTTTATTTTATTTTTTGCTATAAACCAACAGAAAATAACAATATAAGCAAGTAAAGACAATAATTCTTTTTTTCCAGGACACCATCAAAAAAGAAACCAATACTTTTCCTGGTACTAATCTGAGCACCAAGGCTTGTAATCTTCAGAACGCAATCGCATACAAAAAGAAAATGGAACAAGAAAGATATCAAAAAACACAAAATACTAATATTCTATGATGTCGTCTAAGAATTCGGCAGCCAAGTTTTCATTTGGTTCAAATTTCCAATTCACAAATCATATTCCAAGAGTGTGACAGAGCTTGATGATGAAGATTGTTGATTAAGCATTTACTAGGATGTATTTGAGTCATCAATGTATACAAGGTAACTAAACTTGTTAACCGAACACCAACCACCTTCGTCATTATATCACATATTAACAGGCCTTACGCCACCAGAACTACAATATCACATAATGCAAAAAACATAAAATATCAGTTGTTGGGATAAGAAAAGGGATTCCTGCAGTAGTCTTAAAAGTCTTCTTGACATCCTCAAGCAATGATTTTGTCAATGCTACAATTGCTGGGGAACAGTAGTCCTCGTTGTTCCGGTTCATTGGATGAATGATGTTGACAAAGAGATGGTTTCTTCTTGGTCCATAAACATAATGCATCTTCCTTTGCATCAAATTTCAACTTCTTTATATTCAAGCAGGTCCTGGATTTTCCCATCAATGAGCCAACCACCTGAACAAAATCCAACTTAGATAGACTACACAAGCACAGCCACCTTGGTCCATTATTTGTCTTGGCATTTACAAAGCCCATATTGGGTAGGATGTGAGACAGAGGGGTGTTTATAGTACTCTTACAAGCATGTGAGAACGCCGAGCTGG
The DNA here is from genome assembly GCA_037954105.1 of Canavalia gladiata. Lineage (NCBI taxonomy): Eukaryota > Viridiplantae > Streptophyta > Magnoliopsida > Fabales > Fabaceae > Canavalia > Canavalia gladiata. The sequence goes on along the minus strand of CM075662.1, from coordinate 36,134,678 downwards.
GTAGCGTCAGCTTATGACCCAAGTGGGGGCTCTAAAGTGATGAGAAATGGGTTCGGCTTTGCTGGGTTGAGTTGGTGGGTGCACCATGCTGGCCTGCCCACTCCAAGTTAAGAGTTGAGCCATGGGGTCTGAGCGAAGGCACAGGTCTCTTGGTTCTTAGATAAGAGGGCAATGCGTGAGGCTGGTTTCACAGAGCAGCGAATACTTCTCTCTCTTGACAGTGGAGGGATCACAGACTGCTGCACTTTCTACTCACAGAGCCTGGTGATCTTAACTCCTTCAACCATCACTTTTTGTTTTGGTTTTGCACACACCACATAGAATGATCTGATTTCTCTCATACACAAACAGAGAGATATTCACTTTAGTTTTGCAAATGCAATTAAAAAAAAAACACCAACTTCAGAATTTGAGAATCCAGAATCAATCCAGATGAAAAATATATATTTTTAAAAAAATTTATTTTGTAAAGCTTTTTATTTTTTAAATTGTTTTAATCACTTTTTGAGTATCACCTAATTTATGCTAAAAGATATATATACATATAAAATTATCTCATGTTCAAGTTTCTTGTTTCTTCATTTTTTGTATAAATTTTTTTTTACTTAATTTTTCCTTTTTAAATTTAATATAACCTCAGAAGTTATTGACTGAGATATTGCACTTCCTCCATGGGTGGGATCTCTTTCATCTTTCACATACTTCATCTTTCCATCAGTGGTTTCCTAATGAATTAATCATTGCTTTTAAATTCAACAAGAATGGAGGAATAAAGATTTGGTATCAAAGAAAATTTTGACTTTTGAATCTTATCCTTTTAAAGTTATTTATTATTTTCTATATTTTTAAAACTTTAGATTATACACATTTTTATGCATTGCGCATTTGAATCCTATCACTATAAAATTGTTTATTATTTTCCATATTTTTACACTTTTAAATTAATTTCTTTTTAATGACATTGCATGCATGATGTACAAATTAATAAAATGGATATAAACAACAACAAGAAGTCGGATCACACTATCATTCACATTCAAATTTTCAACTGGAATTGTGGGATCCTTCCTTAAGGAAGATCCATCCAAAAATAGGTGGATGCCGCTTGAAGTGATGAAAACACGGTATTCTTTAGTAAAAGGCGAAAGAATAGTTCGCTTTGTGTTCAACACACGGCGCCATTCAACTTCATTGAATTGGTTCTAAATTCTTATATTAACAACACTACCTTCTTGTGCTACGCTACTCAATGTGGGCTTAATTTGTATTCAATATTGTCTAAGCTGTCTCACCATTGTCTGAGTATTAACCCAAGAAGCAAAGTGAATGTGCTTCTAACTGAATTATTTGTTTTAGGGTGACAAAATATTTAATTTTGTTTTCACTTTTGCAATGAGTTGTGCTGAATATGAACCAAATTATTTGTTTTAGGATATAGAAAAGACTGCCAAGTGGCGAAAAAGTGGGAAGGGTGTAGTGAATACCGCAATTGAAGAGCTTCTTCCAGGTAGCCACATGTTAAGGTAAACTATTGAAGGTCATGTTGTAGTATTGACCTACATTTTCATTTTAGAATCATTTATGCTTGGGTTTTGAAAATAAATAAAAAACAAGATGAAAGTTTGAGATAGGAGACTTCTGGAAGCAAATCCTATATACTGTGCAATTGTAGAAGGGTTAGTCTTCAAAAATAGCGACTTACGAATGTATTTTCCGTGTATAAGTTGTATGTTTCAAATCATGAACTTTTATATATAGTGGTGTCAAAGTTTTGCTTTTGTTGTTCCTTTTTAAGGAATTGTTATATTTTCTTTTTTTTCTATTATTTTTTATATTCAATTCTTTTATGATGTCAATTTTAAATAAATTATTATTATCAAATTACATAAACATCTACATTATATAAATTGTTATATACAAAATTATCATGATAACATATGATAACATTATATGCGTTTGGATTAATAAAATTATTTTTATTAAAAATATTATTTTATATTATATACAAAATTATGATGATAACATATAATTTTTATATATTTTTTTAAAAATCATAATTATTTTTTGAAAGATTTTGATTTTTTAACATGTTATGTTTGTATTTAATCATGGATAATAAGAAACAATAAGAGAGGAGAAGAAAGAAAGTAAAATTAATTTTTAATAGAATTCATTTTCAAAGCTACAAAATTAAACAGAAAATAAAGATATATGCTTATATGGGTGTTACTTCTCCCTCCTCCCCTTCCTCAAGGAGTGGAGAGAGTGGATGTTGACTCCTAACTTGAAGATGTGAAATTTGAAGAAACTAAGATGTAAAATTTTGGTCATGATATCAACTAGTTGAAGAGTTATGGAGACTAAGAGTAGATGAACAAGTTTTTGTTTAAGTTTTTTCACTTATAATGTGACAATCCAATTCTATGGATCCTTTTATGAGAAAAGGAGTGGATAATGTGAATTGTGGATTTATTATCATAATAAAGATAGATTGGTAAAGATAAATACTATTTTTTGCTTCTAGGATTTCCAAGATATTAAGGCCTTGACAAGGTAGATGCAATAACCTATTATGAATTTTTTGGAGTCTTTGCAACCTTCCTAATGTGAATAATTAAAGATTGAGAACTTCATATTTGAATTAGTAAAAAAGAATAGTCCCTGAGCATATGCTAGCTTGATGTATTAAAGAATTTGCTTGGTTGATTTTTTATGTATATTTGTGGGACAAGAGAGGAATTGACTCACTTGTTGGACTAAAAAACAAGTATTAGCTTTGGTTGTGGTGAGGTATAACATGAAATGATTGTCATACATACTAAAAATATGTTACACTCATTTTCATATTATTTATGGTCATACAATCCTCTTTTATATTTTTTAAAAAAATAAAAAAATTGTCAACCATTAGATTTGGTATGTAGCTGAGTGTAGGATAATTTTTGTATGTAAATCAATTATTACTCAAGATATAATAGTATGTCTATCAGTCTCTTATAACTGTTGATGTCCTTTAGTGAAATTTCTTCTTCATTGTGAGTTTGAGAGAACCATCTATAAAAGTGGATGTTGGCTTTGTATTACAAAATCTTGAGTTTTCAAGAAGTTCCAGATCATGCTTTCTTTGTATGAGAGATTTCTTTAGCTGATCTTGCAACCTCCATATCCAAGAAATATTTGAGTTCTCCAAGATCTTTGATTCTAAATTTGGAGTGAAGAAAAAATATAACCCAATTGATTTCATTGATGTTGTTACCAGTAAGGAGAACATCACCAACATAGATAAGGAGGGTTGTAAAAGAATTGTTGTCTTTGTTGATGAAAAGGATAGAATTTGAACTACATCAAATGTAACTTTCTGAAGTGAAAATGTTGTTAGAGTGTTATTCCATTCTCAGTATGTTTGCTTTAGTCCATATAGAAACAGTTGTAATTGACATACTTGATTTGGTTCAATAATATTTAATCTTGGAGGAATCTTCATGTAACTTTTTCATTGAGTGTGCCATGAAGATATATGTTACCTATATCTAATTTATGTAGATGCCAAGAGTTAGTTGTAGCCAAAGACAATAATAACCTTAGAGTAGTCATTTTGGTCACTGGTAAAAGGTTTTGCATGTAGTCAAGTTCTTTTACATGAGTGGATCTTTTGACAACTAGTCTTGCCTTATATTTTTCAATAGAGCCATCTTGTTTGTGTTTTATTCTATAAGCTCATCGCCAGGCTATAGAAATCTTACCAGCAGGAAGGTCAACAATGTTTCAAGTATGGTTTCTTTAGCTTCTAGTTCTAGCTGTATTGCTTTCTGCCAGCAATCTTTTTTTGCAGCCTGACTATAACTCTTAGGTTCTATGGTTGTGGGAATGTTTAGGATGAAAGACTTGTTTTTCTTGAACAGATGATAATAAGAGAGAACATCAAAGAGAGGATATTAAAGAGTGATGATGTTGTTGTTATTGTTATTGTTATTCATAGTGGTGAGAGAAGTAAAACTAAGTAATTGATAATGAAAATTCTACAAATAAAAAAGTAATCTTCAAGTCCTAGTGGATTGTCTTTTCATAGCAGTGTGCGTAGGAAGAATATTAGTGCATGATTATATGTGTTTTGAAAATCAGTTAGTGTAGAGGAAACATTTCAAGATAACGGAGTCAAGGAAGTATCATGAGTATTTTTAACAAGGTTCAATTCATTTGAAATTTCATGAAAAAGAAAAATTTTCTTTTGAAATATGACTTTTCTAGAAATGAAAGTTTCCTTATTGTTAAGATAAAAAAGAATAAATCCTGAGTGCCTTGCTTGAAGATTAAAAATGTATAGTTTCTAGTTCTTGGATCAAATTTGTTCCCCGTATAAAGATTTGGTGAGGCATAAGTAAGGAAATCAAAGACTTTTTTCATGATAAGATCAAGGAGTTTATTATAAAGATTTTGTTATGGACAAATGTTGTGTAAAACAGTAGCAAGAATTATGTTAACTAAAAAAAAAAACAAATTGCATAAGACCAAAGAAACTTTGGTAAGTTTAGCTTGAAACATGAGAGCTCGTGCAATGTTTAAAGGTTATTTATGTCGTTTTTTTACCACGACATTTTATTATGGGATAGTCACGCAAGGTGTTTGATGAATGATACTTTTACTAGCATAAAAATCTTTTAAAGAAAATTTTAGACCATTATCAATTATTATAGTTTTAATTATCTTATTAAACAATTTTCAACCAAAAAATAAAAAATTTTAACGAGAAAAAAGATTTTAGTTTTCCTCTTCATTAAGAGCATTGAGTATATATAGAAAAATAATCCATAATAGTAAAAAAAAAATCTATGATCATTTAAAATAGTAATGGGGTTAATCCTAAATATCTATATAAACCAAGTCATAGTAATAATAATAATATTACTTATTGAAAATATCAACTATTTTTGTTTTGAAAAATAACATACATCATAAGCCTTTAGATATCAATAATCAATCAAAGGAAAATGTTTATACATACTTTGTAACCTCTATCTATTGATAAATGATCTAGTTTCTGATGTCGTATAAAAATAATAAAAAAGTTTATCAAATTTTTAAGTGTAGTTTTGAATTTATATTAAACTATTGATTTTGAAGTGTTGAATTTTTGTAAAATATAGAGATGACCGCTAATTTTAGCACTCTTAATAATTTTTAAAATATTTATACGTAGAATGTGATAAAAAAAATGAATAAAAAAATGTATTAACATGTTAAATTTTTGGTTAGTTTAGAAATAAAAATTAAATTAAAGTAAAAACATGAAAGATAAATAATATCTTTTATATAAAATATAACTTTAGTTTAAAAAAGTAAAAGGATGTTATTATTATTATTTGAAAAAGTGGTATTAATGATGATATTAGAATTCACTTGAAAATTGTTTGATAATTGTTAAAGTTATGGGAAATAAGTAATAATAAAATTTCTTGAAACTGTTTTGTGGTGAATTTGTATTTGGAATCAATGATGATTTAGTTTGTTGCACTTGCATAAAAATAACTTAATTAAATTTAATAAATTGATAAATTATATATTTTATAAAAATTATTAAATTAATTAAAATATTAAATTTAACATTTAATATCAATAAATTTTTATTATATATATATATATATATTATAAAAACATGTATTTTCATTTCCATAAAAATATATTAATGTTTAAATTGAATAAGTAAATGTTATAATCATATAAGAAAGAAAAAAATATTTATATTTAAATTATTTTTTTTATCTTGCTTAATATATATATATATATATATATATATATATATATCTAAAAGTTATAGAGTAAATATTTGTATTATAGGAATAAAAACTTCACTTAGAATTATACATATATTAATTTTTTATCCTAAAATCAACTTTAAATCACACTAAAATAAAAAAAAACACTATATAAAAGCATATTATTTAATTTATAAAGGTAAATCACTATTATTTCAAGACTATTGCTTTCAAAGATAAATAGACATAGGATTTAATTTAATATCGTACTCTAATATTTTATTTTGTTTTCATTATTTTAAAATTTTTTTTTAAAAATGTTACTATTTTATTATTCTTTTTAAATTCTTTCATAAATTTTTGCACGTTTATACCAGAACATTTTTCTTACATAAAAAATAATCTTAAAAATTAAAGATATAATTTTACTATCATATATAATAATTTTATTTGTGCATTTTACTTATGAATTATTTTCAATATATATTTTAAAATAAATAATTTTTATACTAACAAACTTTTTTTTATAAATAAAATAGTTTATCAATAAAATAAAATAAGTCATATTTATAATTTTTGAATATTTTTTTATATTTTTAAATTATACACAATATAATTCCATGCATTAAATTGCACGGGATGTTATGTCAAATGATGACAGCTGACAAGAAGTTGTATTGCACACTAAGAATCGATGCAGAAGTGTAGAAGTTACTCTCTAAAACAATGGCTTACTTGTGTATTTTATGTGTAAATATCATATGTTGAAAGTCCCTTTTTGCTCATGTTGTCATTTAATGTCTGGTTTGTTATTTTTGAAAATTATTTAAAAATAATAACTTTTCAGTTTTTAAAACTAAAAAATTAAAATAACTCTAAATTATTAATTTTTTTCAGTTATTGCACTTGTTATCCCATTTTTTTCCACTTACTTTTTAAATTCTTTTAAAAAATTATTTTATAAAATAGTTGTTCAAATCAATTAACTAAAAGCAAATTAAACACCCAATATGACAACTTTTATTAAGTCTTAAAAGCTACAACATAATACAATAAAAGGAACAAGGGTAATGTAGAAATTTCTCAGAATCCAGTTGCCCTCATTTTTTGGGCATCAAACCAATCATCCATTCAAAGTACACATGGAATATTGATGACGGTGAACTAAAGATCTGATGAGGCCACACTAAAGCATTGTGCAAAACTCAAAATTTATTTTCAAACTAAAGAAGAAATATCTGAGGTGAGGCATCAGAGGAGTTGACCTAAGAAATATGTTGTGGGTTTGAACTTTTGAGCACAAGAAAGTTTCCCTCCTTTCTATGTAGCCCAAGAAAATTTGTGGCGTTAATATATTATCATACAAGTATTTGGGGACAAAATTTTGATCATCAAGATCTGAAGTATTAAACAATGGGTGGCTGCTGAAATCTTGGTGCTATTTTTTATTATATAAAGCATACCACAACCATAAAATATAGCAAAGACAGCAGAAGCAAAGATAAATATTATGAATAGGGCAATGCCAAATCCTACACACTGTATTTCTTGATGTTTCTGAACTTTATTCATGGCAGCTGCCAATACCATTATGAAATGGATCACTAGGATGAATTAGCAGAAGCATACCATGAGTACACCAAAGAAAGTGAAACACATTTTTAAATTGTATGATGCTTAAGCAGTTGTCCAAATTGTATGTAAACTTACAGTATGGCATTTTCTAATATACAAACATATATCAAGAAATCAACATCCAATGGTATGGCGATGCCACCAGAAGATACATATGCATGCTCACCAAGAATTTTTCTCACTATGACCAAGTTATTGGCGACCCTAGTTGCTGTCTCATTGTTAACAGTTAATGCAAATTGCCTTTATATGATGTGTGCTGTATCTGAAGCAAGTTTTGAATTCAGCTAGAATGTCAAGATTGGCATCCTGGTCCCATTCACTTTCTATTTTCTTCAACATCAGCATTAATGTTGAGGCGTTGCTGCTGATCAATCCAAAGCAAGCTGAATCGTCATTGCACTCTCCCATGCACCAGTACCTGAAAAAAATACTGGAGATTACGTAATATAAAGATAACAACATAAGCAAGTAAATACTGGCCCCATACGTAAGAATTCGGCAGCCAAGTTTTCATTTGGTCCAAATTTCCATTTCATAAATCATATTCCAAAAGTGTGATAGAGCTTGAATGATCAAGATTGTTGATTAAGCTTTTACTAGGATGCATTTGAGCCATCAATGTAGATAAGGTAACTAAACTTGTTAACCGAACACCAACCACCTTCATCATTATATCACATATTAATAAGCCTTACGCCACCAAAACTACAATATAACATAATGCAAAAAAAATACAATACCAGTGGTTGGGATAAGAAAAGGGATTCCTGTAGTGGTCTTAAAAATCTTCTTGAGATCTTCAAGCAATGATTTTGTCAATGCTGCAACTGCTGGGGAACATTAGTCCTCATTGTTCCGGTTCATTGCATGAATGATGTTGACAAAGAGTTGGTTTCTTCTTGGTCCATAAACATAATGTATCTTCCTTTGCTTGAAATTTCAACTTCTTTATATTCAAGCAGGTCCTGGATTTTCCCATCAATGAGCCAACCACCTGAACATTATCCAACTTAGATAGACTACACAAGCACAACCACCTTGGTCCATTATTTGTCTTGGCATTTACAAAGCCCATATTGGGTAGGATGTGAGACAGAGCGGTGTTTATAATACTCTTACAAGCATGTGAGAACGCCGAGCTGGGTAGCGTCAGCTTATGACCCAAGTGGGGGCTCTAAAGTGATGAGAAATGGGTTCGGCTTTGCTGGGTTGAGTTGGTGGGTGCACCATGCTGGCCTGCCCACTCCAAGTTAAGAGTTGAGCCATGGGGTCTGAGCGAAGGCACAGGTCTCTTCGTTCTTAGATAAGAGGGCAATGCGTGAGGCTGGTTTCACAGAGCAGCGAATACTTCTCTCTCTTGACAGTGGAGGGATCACAGACTGCTGCACTTTCTACTCACAGAGCCTGGTGATCTTAACTCCTTCAACCATCACTTTTTGTTTTGGTTTTGCACACACCACATAGAATGATCTGATTTCTCTCATACACAAACAGAGAGATATTCACTTTAGTTTTGCAAATGCAATTAAAAAAAAAACACCAACTTCAGAATTTGAGAATCCAGAATCAATCCAGATGAAAAATATATATTTTTAAAAAAAATTATTTTGTAAAGCTTTTTATTTTTTAAATTGTTTTAATCACTTTCTGAGTATCACGTAATTTATGCTAAAAAATATATATACATATTATAAAATTATCTCATGTTCAAGTTTCTTGTTTCTTCATTTTTTTGTAAAAAAATTATTTTTACTTAATTTTTCCGTTTTAAATTTAATATAACCTCAGAAGTTATTGACTGAGATATTGCACCTCCTCCATGGGTGGGGTCTCTTTCATCTTTCACCAGTGTCTTCCTTAGGCTATATATATTTCATATATGGTTTCCTTGTTGCCTTTTGCATTACATACTTCATCTTTCCATCAGTGGCTTCCTAATGAATTAATCATTGCTTTTAAATTCGGAGGAATAAAAATTTGGTATCAAAGTAAATTTTGACATTTGAATCTTATCCCTTTAACGTTATTTATTATTTTCTATATTTTTAAAGTTTTAAATTATACATATTTTTATGCATAGCATTGTATGCATGATATTTGAATCCTATCACTATAAAATTATTTATAAATTTTCCATATTTTTAAACTTTTAAATTAACTTATTTTTTTAACATTGCATGCATGATGCACAAATTAATAAAATGGATACAAACAACCAAGAAGTGGAGTCGGATCACACTAGCATCACATTCAAATTTTTAAACTAGAATTGTGGGATCCTTCCTTAAGGAAGATCCCTCCAAAAATAGGTGGATGCCGCTTGAAATGATGAGAACACGGTATTCTTTAGTAAAAGGCGAAAGAATAGTTCGCTTTGTGCTCATCACACGGCGCCATGCTCTTCTAAGAGTTAGTTCTAAAATATTATATTAACAACGCTACCTTCCTTTTGCTATGCTGCTTAATGTGGGCTTAGTTTGTATTCAATATTGTCTAAGCTGTCTCACCATTGTCTGAGTATTAACCCCAAGAAGCAAATGAACGTGCTTCCAATTGTGTGATTATTTGCAATCTCCGTTGCACAAACTAAAGAGAGAGTGAAGCTTGAAGAACTCCCAAAACAAGCCTATTAGAGATGTTGCACTTTCTCCATGGATGGGGTTTCCTTCACCCCTTACCAATGGCTTCCTTATGTTATATTTCATATATGATGATTTTCTAGTTAATTTTTGCATACTATATTTCTTTCATCTTTCCACAACATGACAAGATGGTTGTTAGTAAGGATGGAATCACAAACTTCATCACTATCAATAACGCAACAATTGCCACATCTATTAAAACAACTACTAATATGATCATTATCAATATGGTTTATAAACAGTTATAGTGGTTGGCTATGGATCAAAGAGTGATATGGTGATGAAAGACACCAACAAGAAGTTCAAGATCTAAAGAAAATATTTGTTTTCGTTTGTCACATTGCAGATATGACTATTGGTTTTACTAGGTAATGGTGTTGTTTTTAACCTTTATTCTCCTCTTTTTTTTCCCCTTTGAACAGAGATTGGAATATTTTGGATACTTGTTACATCATTACAAAGTAGATCTTGCAAACCCTTCTGAATGAGGTTGCTTTACTGGCTGGAAGAGAAAATAATATTGTGATGAAGAAAATTAATTTAATCCAAGCTGTAGAAAAACCTATAGTTGTAAGTCACTCACTCATTGTGGTCTATGATTCATTCTAAATAGTTGGTGCATATATGGTACCTTATTCCAACAGTTTATCATAGATGTATGGTATGGATGAAAGTAGTCTAACCTAAAAATATCCTCTAACGACTAGCATGACTAGAATCTTGACCTTTTAGTTTTAGCTTTTGAATTTTTTTTATATATCTAGTTTTCCAGACTTTACACTTTATTAGTTTGGTATGATTTTTCTAACTGACAAACATCAAAATATTTAAAATATTTTTTTCACTTTTGCAATCTTTTGTGTGAATGTGAACCAAATTATTTGTTTTAGGATATAGAGAAGACTGCCAAGTGGCGAGAAAGTGGGAAGGGTGTTGTAGGAGCTGCAATTGTATTGCTTCTTCGCAGGTAGCCACATGTTAAGGTAAACTATTGGCACTTTCATTGAAGGTCATGTTGTAGTATTGACATTCATTTTTATTTTAGCATCATTTATATTTGGATTTCGAAAATAAAGCAGTGTTAGTGAATAAAGTATAAATTTCTTTCGTGTGATTTTCAATAAGTAAAAAACAAGATGGAAGTTTGACATAGGAGACTTCTGGAAGCAAATCATATGTACTGTGCAATTGTAAAGTTTCTCTTTAAAAATTGCAACCTGCTTATGTATTTTCCGTGGATAAGTTGCATGTTTCAAATCACGAGCTTTTATATATAGAGGTGTCAAAGTTTTGATATTTTGTTGTTCCTTTTTATATGGTGTTCTTGTTATATTTTCTTTTTCTATTATTTTTTATATTTAATTCTTTTATGGTGACATTTTTTTCTCCTTTTATTTTCACTATTGATTTATGATGCACGAGAGTGAAGGGCATAAATTTTGATGTCAAACTAAATTTTAACTGATATTATACATCCTATTTCTAGAAATTTTGAAGAATTACATATGTTCTAAATTGAAAATAAACTTGAGTAAAAATTGAATTTATGATGCACGACAATTGTATTCATGTTTTACTTTTGTTAGTGTATAAGATCTAATTTATTCTTATTATAAATATCATTTTATTAAATTTAAAAATTATTTAATATTAAATTTAATAAATGATATTTTTAATAACATGCATAAATACGCAGAATTTAGGCGTTATATAGATATGTCGTGCTGTGCCCAAGAGTTATAGCAGCCTTTGATTCTAAAGCAAATTCAATTAAAGTTCCTTTTGCTTGTACATTAACTTCTCTTTTACGTTTGGTTTAGTTTATTTTAAAAAATAAATTTTTAACAATTTTCATATATTTTTTCAAATCATAATTATTCATTTCCTAACATGTTATGTCTATATTTAATCATGGAAATAGATCCTTCCATTTACATAACATTATATTTCCTAATAACATGTTTAGTCTATTCAATCATGAGGATAATATAGTCTGTAAGATAAACCTTAATTTTTTCGAGCGGTCACCATTTATTTTCACGTTTTCTAGGTCATATATGTTTTGCTCTTCTATGTTTATCCTTTTTCAATCAATCAAACCTCCCTATTTTCTTTGTGCTTATTAAAATAAATAAATAAAAATACAGTAATATCAATAAAAGTTACTCAAAACCATTTATTTGCACCGCTGTGTTACTTGCTGACCATTAGTTCTAAAGTTTTATATTCACAACATACCTTCCTTTTACTGTGCCATTCCGTGTGGGCTTTCATTTAAAATTTGGTGTTGAGGTAAATATTATTTGATCCTATTCCTATCATTTTTTAAGAACTACAGATTTTATAAATTGAAAGAGTTAATTATCTAAGAAAATGTCTATTTACTTTTTCAAGTCTAAGAATTATCCTTAGATTCTTCTGCAACTTAATTGGTGTTGAAGCCGTTGAAAAGTTTTTGTAGAAGAAATAATTTGGAAGAAAATAATTTGTATGCATTTAAAATTGTTAAAGGAATGGAAAAAATTATTAATGTAACTATTTTTCATGTTAGATTTCTAATAATAAATCGTGCATGTTTAAGTTTTATATCTACAAACTAACAAATATTAATAAGAATAATTTTGACTGATGCCATGGATTATTTTTTTTCTTTTTCTTTTATTAAGAATTGTATATTTGTTTTTTAAGGATTAAAGTTTTTGATTATAATGCTTTTACCTTATATGAAATTCCATCAATTTCTAATACAATTAAATTTAAATTAATCACACTTACGATATAAAAACTAAGTTCATTTTAGAATAAGGGAGTTACAATATAACTCTAAGTAATGGTTTTTGTTTTTTTTTTTGTTACAAATACAAGTAACGGATTGACATCGAGACATATATGTAAAAGAACTTTTTTATTTAAATCAAATGTTTAAAAATGTATATATACAAGAATGAAAACAAATACATGGAACTGTGTTAAAATTTAAATTATAAAAATAAATACTTACATCATATAGAAATTAAAATTTTAAAAAATATAATAATGTTTACAAGATAAATATGTATATCTGCATTCCTATGTAAAAGCATATATTTGCATCCCCATCAAAACATATTAATGTTTAAATTTCATAGGTAAATATTAGAATCATATAAGAAAGAAAACTTAAATTATATTTATATCTAAATTATATTTGATTTTATGTGATATTTATTTTGGCCTGTTCAAAGAAAAATATATCTAAATTACAGAGTAAATATTTGTATTATAGGAATAAAAACTTCACATATAAATATATTAATATTTATATATCACTAAAATCAATTTTATATCATACTAAAATAAAAATACTATATGAAAGCATATTAATATTTAAATTATATAGGTAAATCACTATTATTTTAATATTATTACCTTCATATATAAATATATAGGATTTAATTTAATGTCGTACTTGAATATTTTATTTGTAATAATTATTTTTAAAATTATTTCTAACATTATTATTTTCTTATTCTTTTTAAATTATTTCATAAATTTTTTTCACATTTATACCAAAATTTTTCTCTTACATCAAACATAATTTTAAAATTAAAGATATAATTTTATTATCACATATAAGTTGATTTGCACATTTTACTTATTGAATTATTTTTCAATATATATTTTAACATAGATAAGGTTGACGCTAACAGACTTTTGTTTATAAATAAAATAAAATAAGTCATAAAAATTATTATCATATTTATATTTTTTATATATTTTAAATTATACACTATAATTCCCTCCATTACATTGCTCGGGTTATTAACTGTAGAAGTTAGTCTTAAAAAAAGAAAAAACTGTGTATTTTTTTATATATATCGTATGTTGAAAATCTTTTATTGTTTATTATAGATTTTAATTTGATCCATTGAATCTAATCTAATTTTAATTTATGTAAATTAGAATTAAAATGGTGTATAAACTCATATTTATAAAATTTATAAAAATAAAAATTTATTAAATTTTAAGGGTTAGAATTGGTTTGTGTTTAATTTTTTTTTAATTTTTTATAATTTTTATAATTTTCTTTTTCTTTGTTAAACATATTAAAGATGAAAAATTAAAGTAAGTAAGAAAATTTTAAAAAATAAAAGTAAAATAGATAAAAAAAAAAGAAAAAAATTTAAAAAAAAAGAAAATTTTAGAAAAAAATAGAAAAAATATTTAGAGAAAGATAAAACCTAGAAAGAAACATAAATAAAATATTTTAGTATAATAAAAATATTAGAGATAAAATTTTAAGAGAGAAAAAAATAAAGAAAATAAATAAAAGAAAAAATTTTAGAAAAAAAAGTTAAATATAAGATAATATTATAAAAATTAATTCATATATATTTTACCTAATTTAAAAATTATTTGGATTAAAATTTAAAAAATATTATTTTTAAATGAATTAATCCACATTCATTTTATTTAATTTAAAAATTATTTAAATTAAAGTTCAAAAGTTCACTTTTAACATAACCATAAAATATAAAATTATAAGATAAAATTAGATAAATTAATTCATATTTATTTCACTTATTTAAGGATCGATCGTATGAATTAAAGTATATAAAATATTTCTTTTAAACTAATTACAAAATAAAAGATAATTATGTTATTATTAAATACTTAAGGTCATGGGCCTTGTTTATTATTTTAAAAAAAAATATTTTTTTCGGTTAAAATTAAAAATTTAAAACAACTCAATTATTTTTTTTTTTTTACTTTTAGTTCTTAGATGTATTATTCTATTTTTCATTTTTATTTTAAAAATTCTTTTATAAAATAGTTCTTAAAATTAATAAACAAAAAGCAAATCAAACATTCCCATAATATTTTGCTTTAATATGGTCTTAATCAGACCATAGGTCCTGCATGTGTTGATTTTAGTCTAAACACAACAGGAACATCTTGTTGATCTTGTTCAAAGAGAAGTGCAAACATTACTACAACCACCTTAGGGAATGGATTTTGACATCATTTAGCTGAAGCCAATGAAATTATTCCTCAAACAGCATGACTAGTTCACCTTTACAACTTTGAATATTCCAGTAAGGTGAATTTTGACATCATTTATAACAAGTAAGCAGCATGTTATTTGTGTAACTCAATTCACTAAACCAAAGCCAACAAGAAATGGGAAGATACATATATATATACACTTCAATGCCTCTTCAAAGGGTTCCCAAGTCTTAACTGCAGCCACCTTATTACATATCATACATACATGATATGTGAATTTGTTGTGTGCCGATTATTATTTTCGTCATACGATATGTGGTTGTCTGCAAATTTAACGGTTAAGTAATTGTATAAAGTTAATTAGATTCTGTGAAATATATTATATATAAGACTCGGCCAAATGTTACTCCGTATGTTACATACAACAAAAATCATTAAATAAAATTCAATATGTCATGCTGCAAATACAGGCAAAACTAGATTATTTAATTATTAATTATTTTAACATCAAATTATTAGACCATGAGAAAGTTAAAAAAACAAAATCTGCGTTGTTAAAAATGTACTATTAGCAAATAGTTCTGAATCTGAAGACTCGGATCTCAGAAATTTTCTTTTGAATTTATCAGAAGAATATCACATGCATTTGCAATTTATAATACTTCCTTCTCATGTGATTATTTTACTTCTTGAATTATTTTTTAATATATATAACATATCATGAAACTTTAACATAATGAAATAATTACAACATATAAACAATAATAAAGTAATTACTGATTTTAAATAAAAACTTATTTATTACTTTTATATAATATGACTTTGCGCATCACACTTAAATTTCCAAACTAGAGTTGTGGAATCCTCCTTAAGAAAAATCCCTGCAAAAGTAAGGACACGCTGCTTTAAAAATGATGATATATTCTTTAGGAGAAGGTGAAAGAATAGTTTGTTTTGTGCTCCTCACACAGCTCCATGCCTGGATGTGAATTAGTTCTAAAATTTTCTATTAAAAATACTACCTTCTTCTTGCTATGCTATTCCATGTGGGCTTTTATTCCAAATGTGAATGGTTCATTGGCTTATATTTTTTCCAAGAAGCAAATTAAGGTGAATGTGTTTCCAATCGTGTGAGTATTTGCAATCCCTAACGCATAAAATAAAGAGAGGATGAAGCTAAAAGAAGTCTCAGAACAAGCCTCCTAAAGATGTTGCACTCTCACATGAGGGGGTTCCTTATGTTATAATTCATATATAATTTTCTTGTTAGTTTTTTCATAACATACTTCATTTTTTTCACAAGATGACATGGTGGTTGTTGGTGAGACTGGAAGCACAAACTTCATCACTAATGCTAAAATTGTTTGCACCAATTACAATAATCAATTAAAATAACTATTAATGATCATTATTTTTTGTTGGTACTAATGATTATTATTAATTTAATTTTTAAATAGAACATTTGAGTTAGTGTGAATTTCATCAATGCATATAAATTCAGGGATTTGTTGTGTTGAAATTTATAAAAGACAAATCATGGCGGTTGGTTAAGGATCAAATAGAATATATAGCGATGATCAACAAAATGTTCAAGATAAAAAAAAAAGTTTATTTCGGTTGAAAAAAAAATCTCAAACACCAAAGCTCTAATTTGATATTGCAATCAACTTGGATTTTGATTTTATTTTTAGTTAAATATATTTTTAATTTTTTTAAAATAATTAAATTGTTATTTTTATTTTTAATTTAAATTTATTATTTTTTTTATATATTACATTAAATTAAAATAGACTAATCATAATTAATATATTTTAAAAATAATCAAAATTTTCTATGATGATAATAAATTTAATTTGATTTAATTTAATATAAATTAACATTAAAGATTATAATTAAGATATTTTAAAAATAAAAATTTAAATTAAAAATTTTAAATTAAATAATAAAAATAAAAAATTTATTTTTAAAAAAATTAAAAGTATATTTATTTTTTTTATGAAAGATTCGTTTTTTACATAATGGTTAATAACAATCAATCATAATTTTTTATATAAATTATTACCTACTAACCTAATTTTATATTAATGATTAACTATACCATCATTTTATTATAATTTAAAAATCTTACTTTAGCATAAGTAAAAATATTAATATACATAATTTAAATATTATTATATTTTTAATTATAAAAAATATAATTTTAAATATAATTTTAACCTTTTCATAGTGAATCTAACTCCTTTCTGATTAGATTTGTACATTTTAGGTTAGAGTGTAACTTAACTAAATTTAATCCAAATCTAAAATTAAGTAAAATTAAATATTTAATTTAAAATAAAGTTAAATTAATAATTAATCAATAAAATGAATGAAAAAACAAATAAAATATATTTCATTTTTAGATTAAAAATGAAGAGAATGACAAAAATATTGAAATAAAAAATAAAGTAGAATAATGAGAATGGTAATATCAAAATGGGGGATTAAACTTAAAAGATAAACATGTGAATTTATTTTATTTTATTTGTTTTAGCGGGTGAAAGAAATTGAGACCTTATCTTATCCAAGCAATAAGCATGGGATGACGAAGGCGTAGATCATAACAGAGAGTGAAAATAGGGAAGATGGCAATGGCGTGTTTGGCTGAGCAGTTGAGGTGGTCCCCACTAGCATGGAAGCGAAGCCAGCAACGAAGACTTCCCATCGTTTGTTCCATCGCTTTGGAAAACGCTCGAAACAAAGAGAGAGTGAAACTAAAACAACTCTTCGAAGAAGCTTATGAGAGATGCCGCACCGCTCCCACCGAAGGCGTCTCCTTCAGTTACGAACAATTCGCCGCCGCTGTGGAAGACGAAAAGTATGACTTCGTAGCTGATATTGGAATCAAGGCACGTGCGTTCGTTCCCCTTTTCTTTTATCATAATGAAGCTACCAAGTGTTTAATTGGTTGAGTTTGTTGATTTTTTAGGTTAAGGGCACTGTTGTTACCGCAGATATGGGTGGTGCTTATGTTCAAATTAAGGCTAAGTCCACGGCGTATTTGCCTCTGGAAGAGGCTTGCATCCACAGAGTTAAGAGTGTGGAAGAAGCGGGAATAGTGCCTGGCATGAAAGATGAATTTTTTATTATTGATGAAAATGAAATTGATAATTCCTTGATCTTGAGTTTGAGGTCTATACAGTATGAACTTGCGTGGGAACGCTGTAGACAACTTCAAACTGAAGATGCTGTTGTCAAGGGTAAGGTGGGTTTTCCCCAACTCAGATACTCAATTTCTGCTCTTTTTTTTCAAATTCTAAGACTAATCTCTCTTATGGCAGGTTGTTTATGCAAACAGAGGAGGTATGGTGGCTGAAGTGGAAGGCCTTAGGGGGTTTGTTCCATTTTCACAGATATCAACGGTTAGCTCTTCGCCTACTTTGATCTCTATGGACTTGCATGCATAGGATTCAAACCGCCCATATGGCAGGAATTCAACTTATTGTCGGTGAAAGAAGTATAAGGGCTTTTGTGGGGAATAAAAATCGGATGAGTGTGGCCTTATTGTGTATTAACAATCTAAATCCTCAAAGCATTCGTGCAATTTACCATGCAATAATATGGAGGATGACAAAGCCATAATAAGTCCTTTAAAAAGTATTGATGCCACAAACTTATAAATGTCAATCTTATCCGTATTGAAATTGAGTCGTGTAGATTGTTCTAGGTATATAGAAAGTTTCTTTTCATGTTCATTTCTACCTTTCAATTGTCCCCTTCTAAAAATCACAATTTCAGACACCAGCTCTAATGATTTCCATTTTGTCTATTTTCTTCTCAGAGCTCAACTGGTGAAGAGCTTCTTGAGAAGGAGATTCCTTTTAAGTTTGTGGAGGTGGATGAGGAACAGTCCAGACTTGTTCTCAGTCACCGCAAAGCTGTGGCTGGGAACCAAGCTCAGCTAGGAATTGGATCAGTGGTCACTGGCACTGTTCATAGCATAAAGCCATATGGTGCCTTCATTGACATTGGTGGAATCAATGGCCTCCTTCATGTCAGTCAGATCAGTCACGATCGTGTAACTGATATTGCCACTGTTCTTCAACCTGGCGATATTCTGAAGGTAAGCCTTTAAGAAGCTGTATGGCTATTGCTTGGAATAGTAGGTGTTGTTCGGACATAAAAATCTCATTTATTCTTTGATTAGGTGATGATCTTAAGTCATGATCGGGAGAGAGGACGGCTAAGTCTTTCCACCAAGAAGTTGGAACCCACACCAGGAGACATGATTCGCAACCCAAAGCTTGTCTTTGAGAAGGTATAATTCAAAGAAAGGATTTCAAGCCTTTTGCTTGCTGCATATGTTAATTACAATTTGTAGCATAAAAGTGGCTTCATTTGTCATGATTTATTTCCAGTTTTCCACTCCCTGCTTTTTATGCTATCTAGATTGATATCCTAGAAGCCAAAGTATCGAGTTCCTTATGGTTCTATGTTGTGCTTCTTTCCATCTCTTCCATTGTATGATCAATCATCTACTTTTAACCCTTTTTATTAGCATTATCATTTTTGAAAGAGATTGCACACTTATAATTCTTAATCTTTTTTTCTAGGCGGAGGAGATGGCTCAGACATTCAGACAGAGAATCGCCCAAGCAGAAGCTATGGCTCGTGCTGATATGCTTAGGTTCCAGCCACAGGTATTTGTTTGTTAATTATTTGTTCAAAATTCTGAACTCATTGAAAATGAAGAAGCAGCAAGGGATTAAAGGTGACTAAATACAAATAGCATAAACAAAGTCAGTTCTTGCTGCTGCTATCAGAAAAAAGTATTACAGCTTCCAAAACAACAAGATTTAAATGATTTTGATGGACCTTTTTTTAGAGGATGAAATGCAAAAAATTTATATATGTTTCTGTTTGGCTGGTCTTCATTGGGATACAAGTGGTTTTGGTATTTTGGATGACTGACTAACTCATTTTGCTGACTCTCAGATATATGAAGATATTCTTACGACTATTTTAAGTTTCATGTTTGGGTTGTATATATTATTTGTTCATTTGATGATCTTATTTCACCCTAATCGTTTCATTTTCAGAGTGGATTAACTCTCAGTAGTGACGGGATCTTAGGACCACTTGGTTCAGACTTGCCACCAGAGGGACTGGATCTGAGTGAGGTACCTCCAGCTGAAGATTCATTGATTGAGAATTGAGAACTGAGAGGCCTGTATTCCCCCTTTCCCCTTTTCTATTTTTCATACCTTGCTCTAAATATTGTTGTAGAAAAATGAATCTTATGTTTTCTTTTGTTTGGAATCGATATATTTATCTTTCCGACAGCATAAAACAAATTCAAAACTCTACCCATTTGACAAACTACCCCCTCCTGCAATTTTGATAACATAACGGTTCCTTTTCAGCCACTCATTATTGTAATTAAGGCAAGTAGAACTCTTTATTCTCTGTCCAAATTATTAGGAGAGCTTGTCCCTGACTATATCATGTTATCTCTAGCTTGATTGACAATGGTCTGACAAGTTCAAAACCAGATTTACATATTTATGTCTTCGTCAATTTTGTGGGTGTCATAATTGTTAGCAACTTAGAAATCAGCTAATAATATCATATTGCCATCGTCATTGTCATCATCCAAGCAAGAAGCTATAAGGTGAGGCACAGGAATAATGAAGATGGAAAAAAAATGCATACATGTCGGCCACGTCCGTATGGCAAAAGCTGAAACTTATGAATATGATTCATTGTAGTTCTTAATTACATTACATTTCATTCCAGTTGAGTGTATGCACCAACTTATTAGATCAGGGCATCAAAGGAAGAGCAGTTCTGGTGTCATCAGATTTATCCGATCACAACGAGAGATACTGAATTGACAACGAATCACTGGTTTGCAAGGAACTACTAATGGAACACACATCATTGATTTATATTAATGTAAATGTGATAGATACCGGAAAAATATATGAAATATTTTGATTATACTTTTTGTTATTTACTGTTTATAAAATTTGAAATAAACAATAAGGTAATGTTAATTATAATTTAACTATTAAATTGATAAATATTTATTTTATATAAAGTTATTGACTGGGGTAAAAATATTATGCTGCATGGGTCTTACACAATTTGTGTAAGTGCATGCACTATCAAATATGGATAACTTTCTTACAGCCATTAGGTATTTATAAAATTTTATATTTATTTAAAATTATTCTGTACTTTCTTTATATCTATAAAAATAAATGTAATATATATATATATATATGTATTAAAATATTTTAAAAATAAGTTCTTGATTATATTTTTATGAATGCTTATTTTTAAAATTTAGCACAAATAATTGATGGTAGGTAATTAGGATCTCAGAAATTTACCTTCTTTATGAAGTTAAACAATGTAAAAATAACATTTTTTAAGGGTAAATTATATTCATTGTTTCTCAGATTTAATAAAATTTTATCTAAAATATCCTTTTTTCTTTTTTATTCTCACATAAACCTCTTAGTTTATATTAGATATTACAATGCATATCCTTTTCAATTACACTGAATTTACATAAATTATCTCCGATTTTTTTATGAAAATATATGCATAAGGAAGATTAAAATAATGTAAAGTGATATTAGATGAAGTTTCATTGAATCTTAATACATATGAATGTAATTTACCTTTTTTTGTTCATTTCAAATCTCATTTTTAATTTAACTTTGCAGATTTTCTTTTTCAATTTTAACTACATCTTTTTCTTTCAATTTATTTTTTTTCAAATTTTTACTATACTTTGTTGGCATGTGTTTAAGTAGAAGGAACTCAACCTATTAATCATATAGTTAAGTTTGATCTTAAGATTTATGTCTACGGTAGAAAAGTATTATTAAGAGAAAATTTTACTATAATATTTAACAATACTTTAGAGATTAGTCTCACCTACTAGTAAGGATGAGAATTAGCTAAACAATCCATTACGAGCTTATAGTCCAATTTGCATAGGTTTTGGTTTGACTCAAGTCTATTTATTAGGTTATCTTTTTTTAAAAAAATCAATTTAGTTAAAAAAAAGTTAAGATTTAAATTGTACAAAATAATTTGAAAATTCAACAAATTAATCTATTTAAATAAATATAAAATATAATACTAATAGTATTATCATTATATTCAAATTTTCTATTTAAAGATTTAGCCTGATAATTTACATTTTAGGCTAGATTAACCTTTTTAAAAAAAATACTTTATTTAATAAATAGGTATAACCCCATCCCTACAAAGTAAGTGGGAGAATACATTAAAAAAACAATTTAAAAAAATGAGAATTGGAATACTCCCCAGTTTGACTTATAACTTTTCTACAAAATTTTGACATTTTATAATAAATACTGGTAAGACATTCTCTAATATACCTGTTTCAATAACTTGTGCTTGCTTCAAATACTCGTTCCCCTGGTTTGACTAGATTTTCTAGTACTTCATATATACAATTAATCGTCGCTCAACGAAGACCATCCCATCTTTTTTTTTATCAAGCTTGAATTACCTGTACACATCTCCACCATTAAATTTAAGTTAGTTTACCGCTTAAGTCGTTGCTAGTAAGTACACCATTGCATGCTTAAAATATAAATTCAACCAAACACTATTTTAGCATTTGAAAATAAAATTTCGGGGTCGATTGAAGTATTGCCACTGTAAATGATTGACCATTAGCTAAACAATTACAGTAGCCGAGCCATGACAGTAAAGATCAGAAAACCAAAAAAGTAAAAAACTTCCATAAAATTTCAGTTGTTACCCACTTAGCCAGATCTACAGGGAGGAAAAATCCTATAGTGTTGGAACTTGGAAGGATATACAAAATACAAAATTTTCAGCTCTAGAAAAAAATAAAATAAGATAAAACTTAACCTCACCTAAATAAATCCTACGCGGGGTTGGGGACTAGGATCCTGGGGTATGCGGTTCAAATCCAAGGGCTTATTAATAGAGAATAGAAGTTGAAAGCGAATATTTGAGTTGCAGAGGACATAGGAATAGAACTGTATGAAGTGCAGTTAGTTTTCTAACTGTAGAAGATTGAGTTTCCGGAGTTGGCTAACTCCCTTGTTTGCTGCTCTTCTTGCCTTTCTTCTGCTTTTGCTTCAATTGAGTTAGGCCAATTGCCGATATCTTTACATTACCAATAATTGCAGCAACTAGCTCAGGATCTGTACAGGCTTTCATCAACTCCTTCTCCCGGTTTGTTGCTTCTGACATGTGGCTGAATAAGTTCATTGCAGTCTTTGCAGCTATAAAATAAAAGAAAAAATTATGGTCACATTGACATAAAACATCGTTAACTCGTGCATTTGCATAACTCAAATAGAGCATAGATTGCCAGGGCCAGGGGAAGAGAGTGGCTGAGCTTAGACTCCAAGCAAGAAATAATATGCATGCATCAAATGCAGCACCATATGAAGATACTAATCATTGGTTATGCAAGAACAAAAGTGCAGGCTAGAAAATATTTTTCCAAGACATCTTTTTACCGGCCATAATTGAAAAAAAAAAACAATTAAGGAGAACCATGGTAAAATTAAAATAAAATGAGAGAACCTTTCCCCTTCTTTGCTGGTCCAGGAGTTATCTTCACCCGATATTTGTAAGACTGAACAGCACTGTAAGGACCACAGACAGGAACAGCATATAAGAGAATGTCATTAGGAAGTGGATTCCCAGTCAAGTAATCCACGTCATTTAGTTTTTCTTTTTCTTCTTCTCCTATTTCATGAACATCATCTTCTTCCATTGCCACCCTATCCACTTGGGAAGTGTCAATAGCACTCATGTCGAAATTTTCTTTGCCTTCACCAATTGCATGGCTATACAACAAATCATCTGGTTGCTCCTTACAATCTCGAGATAAGTGACCTGCCTTTTTACACTTGTAACATATTTTTGGAGCCTCTATTGGACCTGCCACAATCAACGTTAACAATTTAATATGCTAAACAAGACAATGAAACAACTGCAATAATTGGCAATATAAGTATGTTTTCTGTCTATTTTACAGCAAAGTTTAGATCTCGGTCACTAGCCAGGTGATAGATATGAGGTAGTGACACATTGAATTGCAAAATTTGCCCACCACCACTACATGAGAGGGCAATGAACCAAGCTGGGTCACTACTCAGCTCTTTAAATAGCTCAAAGAGCCTAGTATATGGACAAAATTGTGAAACTTGCTAAAGAATTCCCTAGTCATGACACAGTTGACTTGTCTAGTTCATAAACTCCATCCATCAAGTCATATATATGAATAAAATAAAAATGTATTATACAAATTAGTATATATTACATAGACAAAGCAATATACAGTATAGTATGCATGTTCATGAACCTGTTGAACAAAGTTCACAAGCTTTGAGCCAAGCCTAATTCAAACATGTTGATTCAGATATAATTCAAGCTGAATTTTAAGACAATCCAATTTAATCGACCAAGACTGAGCTTGGCTCAGCACATTGTCAGCAACGGTGGTGATGAAACTAAAGAAAGGCTTACCACTGCTTTGTTTTTTTCCTTTGTCCAATGCTTCATTTTCAGATGGTGTCTCTTCCTTCTTGATTGATTTTCCAGAAGACTACAAATACACCAAAAAACCAGCTTTAGAGTTAAATAATGACGGACCTGGTGAAATCAGAAAGATGCAAGAATTACATGGGGGCAATAATATGTTCTTGAGAATTTCCATTGTATGATTTCTTATGCCCTTTCCTCTATTCCGACTTATTTTTAGGGAAATATTACAGCATTAACTGAATTTAACATGTCATCTTAGTAGATATAAAACATTTTGTACATTTAGTTTAGATACGCATGTGATATCCTAAACGCGTATCAATTATTCCCATGGATAAAAATGAAAGGACATGTAAGTTACAGAACTCACAGCCAACAATGCCATTCGGATGCTCCTTTCTTCCTCATCCTGGTCAGCATACTTCTCCTTTATCTTCTTAAGTTTGCCCCTCTGTCCACGGCTGATTTTTTGCCCACCACCTTTCTTCAAATTTTGAACTTCTTTGGAAGGTAGATTAGCAGAAATATCTTTTAGTTTTGATTCATCCTTTCCATGTTCAACATTTGAATCTGCTTCTCCCTGTTTCTGTTCTTTTTTAAGTTTTCTTCTCTCAGCTTTTGACATATAAGGTTTATCCCTTAGTGCAGCTTTGCTTTGTTCAAAATGGTGATCACTGCCCATATCAAGTTGAGAGTTCTCAACTCCATAATTTTTACTTGATTTAGCAACAGATCCAAGTCCTAGAGCTCGATCAATAAGTTCCTCAAGTTGAGGAGTGACAGATGCCAAGTCACTTCCACCAATGTCAGATAATTTCTCCCCATCAACCATATTCGTCATATTTGTCTCCTTGACAGAAAAATGTTGTGAAACAGCAGTGTCTGCATTCATAGTAGCCAAACTAGTTTGAGATGAGTCTGCAGGAAGGTCTTCTGATAGGGGTTTGGGTGAATCTGCAGATAAATTGCCATTCCTTTCGGAGTCTACTGCAGAATTTACATCAGTGACATCCTTCTCAGACTCTGAATCAGTTTTTTCTTCTGGAGGACCAGTTTCTTCATAATCATCTATTGCTTCCTCCTCTCCTCTTACTCTCCTTTCATTTAAATGTGATCCCAATGAACTCTCATCCAAGCGAAACAGTAGACCAAAACCCATTATAAGAGGGTGCGGTGGAAGAAAATTTTTCTTTCCCCGGATCATGAAACTCCCTACTGTCAGATATTCACCTGTGGGAGCAGTTTTACTAACCTGATGAGGATAAACCCACCAGGCACTAGTAACAATTTTTGAATCCCAAGCTTGGCTATGGCAGACCTAAATTCCAAAACGATATGGAGATGGTGATGGTTAACAATTGATTTAGCATGAAGTGAACCAAAAAAAGCAAATTCAGATGACATAGTATGGGCAGGTGTTAAAACTTAACATACTGTGAAACATCCTGCTTGGTTTACGGTTAGTGGTGGAACTGGTTGTGCAGGCTTGTGATTCTTGATAACAGTAGTAGAAGCTCCATGCAGATCGGCATGTACATACCTATTGCATAAACAAATCAAGAGTATGAGAAAATCAGGAATTAAATCATACTTCAAGACAGAAAAAAGTTGCCCATTATAAAGTAGTGTATAATCATTTTTATTTCTGATTGGTGATTACAGATGTTCCATGCACTTTGAATTGCAGCTTAGAATATAAATTTAGTTCATTGATTAGATATGACATGGTAAAAATAATTTGAATCACTGAGTTGAAGTAACTATAACCAACAAGATATAATAAATACCAGTAGTATCAAGTGAAAAATGTGGAAAACAACTCTAACAAAGGAAGAAATAGGCCTCCTGAGAGAAAGGGGCAAGAGATGGTGCTGATGTAGTAGGTACAAATGAAGAAAACCAGTATATTTTATGGGCCAAAAGTGGAGCAACAGTGAAGCATGTCAAGAAATATTCTATGCAAATGTTGCGGACTTCAAAATTCTAAAGTAAATTTACCATTGAAAAAAATATATACAAAGTATTACTTCTTTTCATTAAAAGAAGAAAAATTTTATTCAAGAATAGAAATAGAGTAAAGGAGCAAAAGATAAGCTATATTCCTAAAAGTGGAAAAATCATTCAAGTAGCATTTGCCAATCTCTTTGCATATCGACCAAAGGCTCTCCTCGAGTATTGCTGTTAGCTGAGAACCACAAAGAAGCTAAGGTGGCACATTTGGTTTATGAAAACATTTTCTATTTTCACTTTTATTTACAAAAATGCAACATTGTTTTCATTTTATTTTTTGTTTTCAACATTCTGTACAGGAAGCTGTAAAAATAGAAAAAAAAAGTAATTTTCTCTTTTCACTTTTATTTACAAAAGTGAAAACAGAAAATGAAAACATTTTCGCAAACCAAATGCCACCTAAGAAAACCACTTTATCTAATTAAAGATGTCAAGCAAATAGCAGTCCTTGAAAATTCTGAGTCGCTCTTCAGCTGTAGGCACCATATAGCACAAAATATGGCACCCAGCCTTTCTTAAGATCTCCTAAAACCTCTAAAAATGATGGGAGAGAATGTACACGTTCTCTGGACAAATTCATGCACCAAATACACCAAAAACATCTAGCAGCTGGACAATGTAGAATTAAATGTCCGATAGTCTCTGACAGACACAAATGCATTAGACGAGAGAACTTTGTGAGGCTATTGGTCCTATTAAACTCATAGATTCAAATAAAGACTTCATCTTTGAAGGAGCCTTGGATTTCCAAAGGTAGCTAGCAAGAAGAAAGCTTTCCTTGTTGGAAGAATGGGTGATGATGAATTGGAAATAAAATTTACAAGTAGATTCCAGTCTCCTGAGTCGTGAGACCAAATCCCCCAATCTGGTGGAGAAAATGGATGAGTAGAGCCAATTAAACAAGAAAGCGCATCAAAATCCACAGACTTTTCTATCATTGAGGTTTCGGGGAAAAAACAGTGAAAAGTCCAAGACAAGGAATGATATTAGAAGGAATGCTGCTAATGGATTGATGATGCAACAGGAAATACAAATCAAAAGGATTACCTCACCACAAATTCTCCTGAAATTGGATACAAAAACCAACCCAAAATGTCAAAGACACCAAATGATGAAATGCAGTGTACCCATGAGATAAATTTCCAAGAACTTTAATTTGCATTGTCCACAGCCCTCCATATCCTATGATCCCATTCCTTCCTACCCATTAACTTGAATTAAAGAAGTATCCACATGAACCACCACAACCTCCTGATAGTTAAGGCAATATTCTTGGACATCAAAAGGAAGTTTCTCATGATTTTCTCCATTGTTTGCAACATTCGTAGGGATCTGGGACCTTGAAGAAATACTCAAATTTTTTTAGTTAAGTCTACATCAAGTTTGGGTTAAATATAAAGTTCATTCACAAAGGCATATGAACAATAAATTAACATATTCTTCAAATGATCTAGAGACATGTTAAAAATCAATGCATTACTCATTCAAAAGATGGCATCTGAACCAAAATAATATTATTTTCATCATTACTCAATAACATTTTTGGTCAACACTTAAGCTTTAGCGAATCTAAGAGACTGTACCATAACAAGAAATACTCACAGATCTCCTTTTGACATATAACGCTTAACTATCATCTCATTTTGCTGCGCATCACGTCCGCTGATAACCAAATAGTTCTCACTGCTAATGAACCAGTTAAATTTCTCAAACCAGTGAACTTTGCGCATATGTGAAATTGTGGCAACAGTTTTTTCCTGGAAGTAAATTTGATGAGAAAAATGAGAAAATTACTTACAATTAATTAGCAGACATAATAATATGAAGCAATAAAGAATGAAAAGAACGTATAGGGAGATTGCATATAATTGTTTTATGTTTACACATTCAGTGCTGAAAAGCCAATTATTTTTTTCTTATTGGGAGAGAAGAGTGTTAAGGTTAAGAATTATGCATGAGTCTGTAGGGTCAGCCGGTGCAGGGGCACGAGGTCCTAGATTTAAACCTTATTTTTTGCTGCACAACCCCTAGAAAATAAACTAGCCAAATACCATAGACTCGCTGAGAGGCCAAAAGAACAATTATATCCCATAACCATAGTGTGGGGTAACTTTTATTAGAGCAGAAAAGGTAAAGAGTGGGAGTGGCAGATAAGAAATCCTCCTAGGAAAAAACAAGAAATAAATACAGGAAAAAAAATCAACAGGCAACAAAGAAAGAGGAATTTCACGAAAAATACTATGATCTGGTAATGGCATATTTCTGAATGTCAGCACAGACTCAATTGAAATTTGTATGGCATACTAAAAATGGAAAACCCACTAAGTCATCGATTTAGAATGCATATATATCCATAAATATAACAAGGAAATGACCCATTAAACTTCATAGAAGTTTAGGGTTCAGGGTTTAGCCTTCAAGTTTGTTCAATTTATTTATGAGATAGCAATCCAATAACTACATATCAATTTGCACCACACATTAAAGATGCACAAATAAAATGTCTAACCACCTGGTTAAGCTGTAAGCGAGTCTTTCTCTCTGCAGCTTTAAAAGCCTTTTCATGGGCAGTTATAGTCTTTTCCTGTTTGCTCTCCTGCTTTTTCTTCTGTTCATACCACTTCCGAGCATTGGCATGAGCTGAAAGAGCTATATCAACTTCAACCTTGAACACAAACATACTATGGTTACTAATGTTTTATATCCAATGGGGAAAGCATTAAAAATCCATATATAGAGAAAATATGAAGAAACCAAGTGATGATTGAGACAATGGAAAAATATAAGTTAATGAAAAATTGATTATACTTAGTGTGTTTGGGAATGATTATTTTTACTCATTATGTGGAAAAAAAAATTGTGAAACACTAGTCAATCTTGTTTGGTAATTACTAGAAAATCATCTTATATAATCTTTGATTTAATTTTTTACAAAGGAAACATTTTATTTAAAATAAGCAAAATTTTGAAGCTTATGATTAAAAGCTATCAACTTATTTACTAGTTAGCTTTTATTTTCTCATTTTACCTTCAACAATCGATTATTTCAATATAAAATCATTTATTATAAATAACTTCATATCCTTTTTTGTAATTTAACTATAAAAAATGATTCTTTTATCCAATTCAAACAAAATAGATTATTTAAAATCACTTTTCACCTAATATATCCAAACATAAAACTTATTTTACATAATCAATTATAATAATAATAATTAATTGAAATAATCTATTTTTTACAGCTAATCCAAACACAATTATTGACATACACTAAACTATAATAAGAGAAGGATAAAGGTGATAGAAAGCATATCAATGAGGTGTTTCTCCAGTCAAATTTTTGTTTCTTTATCGTGTTATGTTTGGTTGAAATCAAATAACAATGGCAGACAGTTTAGGAAACAGAAAACTATATGCAATTCTTGTGCATAACAACCTAACAACCTAGAAGTCTTCAAGGAATTGTAGGCTGAATAAATTGAAGACAAAGAACTTTGAAATGTTTTACGTAGCATAACAGAAGACCAAAAGAAAAGTTTTGAATAAAACCTATGTTAAATTTTTGTGGCAATTGCAGCCTATGCTAAACTTTGGTTCATTTCATTGAAGTACGACTCTTGTATTTTTAAGGGGGTTTCTATGGCACAACACTTGATTTGGGATTAAATTAGGTATAAACTCTCTTATTTTTAAGGATTTTTCTGTGTTGATGTATTGGGTAGCCTTGCTCCATTGTTGTTTTTTCTTGGTTCTCTTTTAAGGAGGATTGATTATCCTCCCCTTCTCTTTGTAAATTTTTTCTTTGTCTGAATGAATTTCCCCATTTAACCAATAAATAAATAAATAAAAACCTTATCCACAGGAAGTGTCTTCTCATCATCGTCCATTTCATCAAGATTGTTGCTTAACAGTAAAGTCATGCAGTTCCTCTCAAGATGGAGCTTGTCAATGAGACCAGCCACTGGGTTTCCAGCTTTCTTTTCTTCCTTCACCATCCGGGCAAGGTCATCCCAGTTCATACCTTTTGCAAGAGCAACACGAACAGCTAATATAGCAGCATCCACATCTTCTAAGTTGTATTCTATCAATTCTGCCATCTTAATACAGTAATCTGCTTCTTTCCTCAAAGCATGCACTCGATTTTCCTACACCGCAGAAATGAGAAACATCATTTTGTACACATCAGCACTATCAAGTATCAACTATCTCTAATACTACAGCAACAACTTATTTTTTCCTCAACTTCATATGATTACTTAAGGTAAGTCTGTGTCAGTGTGTGTATTATGACCTAGAAGATGCTAATGACAACAATGGTATTTGAATGTAAACAAAAATTAAATGAAGATTATATGATAACATTTGAAGGAAGGTTCTAATTCATCTAGAGAATGAATCAATTTGAACCTTGTACCTGATACCCATCCTCTCTTATCCACAAAAATAAAAAAATGAACCTTTCATGCATCCAGAATATAAATTATGCTGAGCATCGGATGTTCTAAACACTTATTTTTAGTTAGATTTGTGTCCCATGTTAATAATATTCAATATTGTTATAATTCTTAGATTGTAGGCAACTCACAACAGGCATACATCCACTTAAGATTGACTCCTTTAATGAATTTGAAATAGAATAAGGGATTTATAGCTTGTTTGGTTTGAGAAAGTGTTTTCTATTTTCATTATGTTATTGGTGAAAATAGGAAATGAAAAAGAAAAGCTTATTATGAAACCAAACAGATCCTTATTTTCCTGTCCTCCATAGCAAGAAAATTATAATTTCAAGAAGCATAATCCATACCTCTATATTTAGCAAAATGGAAAAGGATAGATATAAAACAGGCTTCAGAGGAAACAACTTTTAAGCCTTTTGGCAAATAAGCTGAGCTTTAGTAAAACTACACTTTTCATAACTACATTTTATGGCCAATAGGGGATCTGACAGCAAATGCATCAAGGATCTAGCTCAAACAAGAACAATGGCGAGTATGATTTGCTGACTTGGACTTAAATCATTGATCACTTCTACAGAAACTTGATTAAATAATGTACATTTGGGCTGTATGTGGTAAAATTATTGATCGATTGATATGCTAGCTAACTGAATTAAAAGTAAGTGGCAAAACTAGTTATTGAAGCAGCTGATGAATGCAAGAATGATAGATAAGGACATAATTAATTACTAGACCAAAACTTGAAATTGGATAACTTTATATTTTCAAATAATTATGATTTTTCATATTTTAAATTATTTCAAATCATTTATCACCTCGAAATTTAGGATAATATCTTTTACTTTTGTTCTCATTTATAATTATGTTTATTAAATGAAATGAGATAATACAGATGAATTTATATTATTATTTTTATGATAACGAAAATAAATGGATAAATGAGGGATTGTGAAAAATTATTAGGGATAAAAATAGAAAAAAAAGGGGGGGGGAACACTTTTAGATAGGATTTCAGAAAATGCTACAAGCTCCCAAAAGTAGTTAATTTACCAAACAGAATTATTTTGCTTAAACAAGTTTTTTAGCTAGTAAAATAGACTTTCAGCTAGCTAAAAAATCTTATCAAACACACTCTTGGTGTCTCTAGCAATGCCAATAACATACTAATAGCAATACATATTTCAAATAGAAAGATTAATTCATTCAAACTACAATCTGACTGCCAAAATGAAACATGTGATTTCAAACAAAAAAAGTAAAAAGAGCTTGTAATCTGCTAGAGATAAAACATAAATGCTGGAAATAATGTAAACACAGTAATTATAGGTTGATTATGCAATTAGGGATATCATGTAATTACTATAATTAGGTAACTGTGAAACCTTGTCCTCATTTACACCCTGTATGTATCATTTGCTCTGCTATGTAATTGGACTCAGATTCCATCATATGTCTCTCATGTCTCTTCTCTCTCAACAATAAATAAATTTTGACTGCCCAAATCATCATGACCATAAATTATCTCCCTTGTTAAAATTAATGCCAAATTTAAACAAGTTCTATGTTGTTTCATTGCAACAGGCAACTAAAACCCATACAAATTTGAAGCTTACAAATTAGATTGTGCCTAATTTGAAGTAGGCAGAGACATCAACAACAGCTTCATCATAAAACAAACAAGCACATGATGTTATTGGACAAAATACTCATTGAGACAGATAATAATAATGATGATTCAGAACAAGATATTTCAAACTGAATATTGTGTGCCACATGATTTGGCTGACTTTCCAGTCATACAAGTGTTCTAGTTTGGGCATGGGCACCAACCTGATCCTGGCGTATCTTATTAAGTTTCTGAGCAGCTGTGTTTTCTTTGGTTTTCTGCTGTTGTTCAGACCTTTGGCTCTCAATTTTGCTATAGAACTCATCCAAGGCTGCATCAAATGTCTCAAACTTTGTATACTCCCTTGACTTAAACTGGTTGAGTAAGATGGGGCAGAACTCATCATACATCTGCATCAAAAGATGGGGGTATGTAAAAACTAAATTCCACAAAAATCATCCTAGTAAGCAATATTTTTCCTTATTCTGTTCCATATTCACAATGCCACAAAAATTATAGAGAAACGGAACATAACCTGGCTAACACTTCCTGGTTGAGATATGGAAGAATCCTTCCCCAAATTTTTGTTCTGCATCAAAATGTATCCTTCAGGAACTATTTCACCAGAAATAATATCCTGCATCCAATCTTCAAACTTTACAACAGCTTGGACCAAAGCCTGAACAGTATCATCCTCCCATGATTTATCTTTGGGAATTTTTGTATTGGGGATTAGGCTAGCATCTAATATTATATGTTCAGAAAGTGCAGGTCCATAACCAAGTGCCTCCCCAAGGACACTTTTCAACGTGGCAGACTTCCCACCTTTGTGGGTTCCCTGCTTCTCCTTTGCTACAGTAGAAGCATTAATTCCATTTCCATGGACCTTAACAGCCTCATCATTATCATCTTCCTTGGAAGACATTAGGGCTGTCCGCAACTTTTCAGTAGTAGTTCGCTCAAAAATTCGACAATTTTCAGTGGGATAACGATGGCGTGACATGATTGCAACCCCTTTATCATCATCCCTGTTATTGATGAATTACAATCATTATCCATATTATAGAGATACTATTTCCAAAATTCCAACAGATAAAGTAAATAAGCATATAACTGAAGCCCGAAGAACAGAAATAATGAAAGTAGAGGCAAATGCATTCTCAAAGTAAAGTAAAACCATGTTAATTAATTAGTCCCAATTTCAAAAGCAAGTCTAGCAGAACATTCAGCAAAATATGCTAAACCCATTAGCTTGATGGGGCATGACATAAAAAATTCTTCAATACTAAAAAATACTACATACAAACAAATTCCTGATCCTCATAAGTACACTTATTTTCACCCCATATAATAAAAACCATGATAGTAAGCTGGTGAAAATATATGTTATCCTCAAGCAAATTTTCAGTTGTGCATTTATATTTTACACTAAATTTTACATATAGAGGCAGGAAATTAGAATTATAGAAAGAGAAAATAGTGGGAACCTGTGAGACCGCAGCAGAGTCATGACAGTAAAATTAGAATCAGTGAGAAGGATGTTCCCCTGGGCATATAACTCCAATATAACATAGTTTGCATTGTCCCCAAGTCCAAATTGAAAGAGAATAATCTGTCAAAGGTTTCATAAAAATTAAAATATTTCTTTTATTTTATTTTTTAGAAAAAAAGAAAAGAAGAGAGAATTGATGGTGCAAGGAAGTAAGTAAGCAGGGTTATACCCGATCGTACCCAAGTTGGCGCACATCCTCAAGCCTTCTAGTCCGAATATGCTTCCTCAATTTGAGAGTGAAACCAGAAGGAGTGTTGCTCTTGTCACTGGAAACATGAAAAACATTATCTTTTGTTTGATTTGCATGGGGTTTGGAGAGAAAGTGATGTGTGTGAAGTGATTACCGCATGTAGAGAGTGGTGTGCAATCTGACGCCGCTTTCCATGAGGAGAAGAACCTTCTCGCTCTCGCCGGATTCAGAGACTCCGCTACTGTTCATGAGCTTGAAGACGTAGGTCTGAAGAAGAAGAAAGGGGAAAGTAGATTGGATTGGATTGGTGAAATTGAAGGAAAATGAAAAAGAAAAGGAAAAGTGAGGGATTTGACCTTAGGAGAGAGATCGTAGACGTTGGAGCATCGCATTCCTATTAGTCTTCGAAGGCATTTCACCTCGGCGGCCACATCGGCCGTGTTCATGCGCACCTTCACCATCGCTCTATGTTGTGGTGTTAGGGTTAATTCGCACTGCTTTGGTTTTGTTCAATCAAGATGATGAGGAGGAGAAGGTGGGAGACTTGGAAAATGGGCTCAAGAAATTTTATAGCATATATGGTGTTTGATTTTTATTTTCTCCTTCCTTGGTTGGAAAGCTTGATCAAAGTTCAACCTTGAACGGAGTACTATATGATTTTATTGGGATGAAAGTAGGTTGAACCGGAATTTAAGCGTTTAAGTCTGACTGTTTTTGAGGCTTGAGTCTGGGCGGGCCTGTTAAAGGTTTTTTTTTTTTAAGGTCTGACTTAATTTAAAACCTACAAGGTCTGTAAGTCTGTTTAAAAACCTACATTATAAAAAAATTAATAAATAAACTTAAAATCTATTTAAATAATTAATTAAAAAAGCTTACAAACTTAAAGTTTACAAAATAAAAAAGCTATTAAATAAGTCTAAAACATATATATATATATTATGTAAATAAAATATAAAATAAATATTATATAAATATAATATATTAAAATAAATATAAATATATATTATATAATTATAAATAGGTTCCTGAATAGGTTAAATAGGTTTTTTTACAAGCTTAGACCTGGCTTGTTTATGCTTTTTAAAAAACTTGGGCCTGTTTATTTATTAAACGAACCGAGCCTAACTAGGCTTTAAACGAGTCGAGTCGTAAGCCCCTGTCGGACGGCCTTGTTCACTTTCATCCCTAGGTGAAAAGCAGACGGGTTCGGTTAGCTATGTTCAATTTTATTGTAACCCGTAGTTTTAAATTAAGTTTTCGTTTCCGTCCATTAAAATAATCGATTTGAACGGGTTGTCGGTTTACAAATTATCGGATTTAGTCGGGTGAATATAATCGGGTTTTCAGATTATCAAATACATGATTGAACCAATATTTTTTAATTAATTTTTTTTATCTATTATAATAAAATTTGAAAATTTGATTTTTGTTATCTATATTTTTTATTAATTAAAATAAAGTAAAAAATTATCCATAAAAATTATGTTAAATAAAAATTAAACAATAGTTAATAATTTAAAAAATTAAATATAATATATATTAAAAATTGAATTAATGATTATAAAAGAAACAAATTTCTGCTCAAAATTAAAGCATAATTATAATACAAATCTAATAACTTCAATAATTCATCATATTGATCAAGTAAAATTAAATTACTTCTTCACTTTTGTCATTCTTAATCATCACTAAAATTAAATTAAAATTCACAAGCATAGTCCTAATAAATTATAATACATACAATAATAGTTCTAATAAATTACAAAATATACAAACATTATAATGCTAATTAATTATAAAATATTTACATATGAACCTTTCATGATTCTTAACAAAAATAAAATAAAACACCAAGCAGCTTTCAAGTGTCAAAATTACAGAGACAGTCAATGAGTAAGCACCAATGTCAATAGTCAATATTGTATTTAGATTCCAGCACACAACATATTAATACCTGCGCAATACAAATAGATTGAGATAAATAAAATATTGAAAGAGAAAAAATAATTGGGATATGAAGCCATAAACAAGGAAGTAGATTACAAATTGGAAACTTATAGAAAAGTGAAAATTACCTTGCAAAAGAAATGTTCATCAGGAATGATTATTTATTCAAACATACATAATATTTCACATTTTCATTTCCAATCAAAGTAGAATGTTAAATCAATAAGTTAATAAGTTTTAAAAATATAAAATTAATAGAAAATTAAACAGATTGCAAAATTGAAAAAATGAACTTGCATTTAATCCAGTCAGCAACCAAAATATGTATCAGCAAAGCAATTAGTAAAATTTAAAGATGAGCCCCACATATTGAGACTCCAAAAAATCATAACTGAAATTTGAAATAGAGACAATACAAATATATTAAATATAAGTAAGAGGACACTATTTTCTAAAAAAAAATTATTAAAATGTAAAAAATGCATTAACACTTACTTTTTACTCTCAACCAATATTCATTGGCTATGACTCAGATGATGTACATTCAATTGCTGGTCCAGATTCAGATTGTCCACCAGAACACATTTCTTAAGAAAATACAAAAAAGTACAAAATACAATTAAATATTATACATAGATATATGAAATATAGTATCAATTATGAGTAATTAATCAATACCTGATAAAATTTTTTCAGAAATCTCCACTTCCTCCCCAATATAAGA
The DNA here is from genome assembly GCA_037954105.1 of Canavalia gladiata. Lineage (NCBI taxonomy): Eukaryota > Viridiplantae > Streptophyta > Magnoliopsida > Fabales > Fabaceae > Canavalia > Canavalia gladiata. The sequence continues at coordinate 36,097,621 of CM075662.1, read as the reverse complement.
TTCCTTAACTTGATAAAGTGATGATCTTAACTAATTTTGATAACAGATTAGTGCCTCAGCCATTTCAGGAGAAAAAGAACTTCTGAATGTATCCAATACCCTACCCCCAGTGCTAAAAGCACTTTCAGAAGCCACGATAGAAACTGGTGTGGCCAACACATCTTTGGCCAAGGTAGAAAGAATGGGAAATCTGGAAGAATTCTGTTTCCACCAGAGCAAGAGGTCAAACTTGTCATCACCATCAACACAAGATTCTGCTAGATAACTCTCAAGTTCATTTTTTTAATCTATTGAATTTTTCTCCCTTAAATGTTGTTTAAATGCATCTGTTCTTGCAGTATGGGTGGCTATTTCAGGGGCTTGAGAGGACTGTATTGGAGATTGGGTTGATTGTGAATCTCTATTTTGGTGACCATGGGTGGTAGCATACCATTGATAAAGTCTGGACAGGTTGTGCTTAACACTAAAAGAAAGCTCACTTATAAAGTCACCATCATTCATGTACATATCTTTAAAAGACCACTCTACATACTTAAGCTTGAATCTAGGATCTAGAATAATGCCATAGTAGAGAAGATGATTAATGTTGATAACATGCCTCCAATATTTGTCATATTTTTTTTTCAATCTCAAATCCCATGTTGGCCAAAATAGTATTCAAATTCATCGATGCTTGATTGAGTTCACAACAAATGATAGCAAGTTGATGGAATGCAGAATTTATACTCACATGAGTTGAAGTTGAAAATGTGTTGGTTGCATCATAAAATATTTTTAAGAACTTTACAAAGACTCTTGCATTTTCCCAATCAAAATTAGAAGGAGTGGAAGTTGTCCCAAAGAAGTCCCTAAAGCTAGCATCCTCAAACTCTAATTTTTCAAAAGCAAGTTGGAATTTTTCTGCAGCCTCCAACATTTGGTATGTGGAGTTCCACCTAGTTGGAATATCAAGGCAAACTAGCTTTTTAGAAGAAATTTGAGAATGGGCAATGCATTTCTTGAATTTTGCTAACCTTCGAGGTGAAGACCTCACATATTTAACAGCTGTTCTAATACTATTTATTGAGGCATGCATGATTTTTAGACCATCATTCACAACCAAATTTAAGATGTGTGCGCAACATCTCATGTGAAAAAATTCACCATTGAGGACCAAGACATTAAATGTGTTCAGTCTTTTTTTCAAGTATGAAATAGCCACGTCATTGTTGGATGCATTATCCACAGTTAAGGTGAAGATATTTTTTATTCCCCATTCCCTCAAAACCTCTTCAACTTGCCTTCCTATGGTGTCACCCTTATGATTGGGAATAATTGAAAAGCTAATAACACGTTTTTGATAATTTCAATCATTACTTATAAAGTGAGCAGTCAAGACAAGGTAATTTAAATTCTAGACAGATGTCCAACAATCAGTTGTGAGAGCTATCCTACTGCAATTTGATCTAAAGTAGGCTTTCAACCTAATCTTCTCATCAAGGTATAGTTGATAACAATCCTTGGCAACAGTTTGTAGAGAAGGAGGGGAAAATTGAGGTTGTAATTGTTTCAGGAGCAATTTGAAACCCTCACCATCAATTATTTTGAATGGTTGTTCATCCAATATCACAAACATAGCCAAAGATTTTCTGCATGCATCTAAGTTAAACCTCTGGCTAACAGCTTGCACCTCACTACCTTGACCACTCTTATTCAATCCAAGACTTAAGATCCTTTGATTTGGATCATTTGTGATAGCATATGCGTATTTGGGACATCGCATTAGATGAGATGACATGCTAGAAGTGCCACGTATTTTAGGGTGGCAATAGAAATTCTTCTTACAGTAGTTACATGCTGCTTCAGGCGTGCTACCTTTAATAACATGTAACCTAGTGAAATGTTCCCAAACATGAGAATTTGCTCGGGAACCACTTGCATTAGGCTTCCTTTTTCTAACACTTTTAGATGTAAGAGGTTTGAGATTAGAATCAATTGAAGTCAGTGGAGCAGGAGCGGGTTCAGCCCCTTGGTTGCCTAAGACAATTTGGCTGTTGTGGAGTATTTGAAGGTGGGAAGTGTTGACTGGATTGCTCCATCCTGTTGGAATGACTATTGGTTAACTCAACCTAAGACTAGAACCTAACTCGACTCCACATAAACCCATTCCACTGCAATAATTATTGGACACAAAATAAAATTTAGAGGAATTATCTCAGAACTAATCATCATAGATAAAGGATGTATGCACATGATATGCATGCATAGAAGAAAAGATGGAAAGAACAACATGATAACAAAAATTTGTTCATAATTTTGGCATCCATATACAAAGGATTCAAATCAAAGCATCATCCCAGAATTTTGGTCATGATTTGTGCATACAAAAGAACCATTCTCAGAAATATATCATCATAGAAAAGAAGAGCGAAAGAAAATTTTAAAAAACAAATCAGAAGTAAATGATCATATCAGAGGTAGATTTAAAAACAAATATCCCTCAGCCTAAGCATCCTTGATATTGAACCATGAGGCACAAAAAATTGTTCATAATCACAGAAGAAGAGGGGACGAATATTTAGAAAAAATATCAGAAGCAAATCATCATGTAAGAGGCATAATTAAAACAACCTAAGCATCCTTGATATTGAACCATAATGCATAAATATTGTACATAAGCATATAAGAAGAGGGGAAGAATATTTTTAAAAAAATATCAGAAGCAAAATCATCATGTAAGGGGAAGATTTAAAACAGAAACATATCTCAGTCCAAGCATCCTTGATATTGAACCATAATGCACAAACGTTGTACATAGGCATAGAAGAAGAGAGAAGAATATTTTTAAAATAAATATCAGAAGTAAATCATTATGTAAGGGGCAGAGTTAAAACAGAAACATATCTCAGCCCAAGCATCCTTGATATTGAACCATAATGCACAAGCATTGTACATAGGCATAGAAGAAGAGGGGAAGAATATTTTTAAAAAATATTAGAAGTAAATCATCATGTAAGAGGCAGATTTAAAACAAAACCATAATGCACAAACATTGTACATAGGCATAGAAGAAGAGGGAAGAATATTTTAAAATGAATATTAGAAGTAAATCATCATGTAAGGGACAAAATTAAAACAAAAACATATCTCAGCCCAAGCATCCTTGATATTGAACCATAATGCACAAGCATTATACATAGGCATACAAGAAGAGGGGAAGAATATTTTTAAAAAATATCATAAGTAAATCATCATGTAAGAGGCAGATTTAAAACAGAAACATATCTCAGCCCTAAGCATCCTTGATATTAAACAATAATGCACAAGCATTGTACATAGGCATAAAAGAAGAGGGAAGAATATTTTTAAAAAAATCAGAAGTAAATCATCATGTAAGAGGCAGATTTAAAACAAAAACATATCTTAGCCCAAGCATCCTTGATATTGAACCATAATGCACAAACATTGTACATAGGCATAGAAGAAGAGGGAAGAATATTTTTAAAATGAATATCAGAAGTAAATCATCATGTAAGGGACAGAGTTAAAACAGAAACATATCTCAACCCAAGCATCCTTGATATTGAACCATAATGGACATGCATTGTACACAGGCATAGAAGAAGAGGGGATAAATATTTTTAAAAAATATCAAAAGTAAATCATCATGTAAGAGACAGATTTAAAACAGAACCATAATGCACAAACATTGTACATTGACATAGAAGAAGAGGGAAGAATATTTTTAAAATGAATATCAGAAGTAAATCATCATGTAAGGGACAGAGTTAAAACAGAAACATATATCAACCCAAGCATCCTTGATATTGAACCATAATGAACAAGCATTGTACATAGGCATAGAAGAAGAGGGGAAGAATATTTTTAAAAAATATTAGAAGTAAATCATCATGTAAGAGGCAGATTTAAAACAGAAACATATCTCAGCCCAAGCATCCTTGATATTGAACCATAATGCACAAACATGGTACATAGGCATCGAAGAAGAGGGAAGAATATTTTTAAAAAACTATCAAAAGTAAATCATCATGTAAGGAGAAGATTTAAAACAGAAACATATCTCAGCCCAAGCATCCTTGATATTGAACCATAATGAACAAGCGTTGTACATAGGCATAGAAGAAGAGGGGAAGAATATTTTTAAAAAATATCAGAAGTAAATCATCATGTAAGAGGCAAATTTAAAACAGAAACATATCTCAACCCAAGCATCCTTGATATTGAACCATAATGCACAAGCATTGTACATAGGCATAGAAGAAGAGGGAAGAATATTTTTTAAAAAAAAATCAGAAGTAAATCATCATGTAAGGGGAAAAGTTAAAAACAGAAATATATCTAAGATATAAATCATCATAGAAAAGGATTATTATGGTGAGGGACATACAAAAGTGAAAGACAAGGGGGAAAAGATTATTCAAATATCTCAACAAAGTTACAAAAGCATCATAAATTAGAATGAAGCATACATATAGGCAACGTGCATCTCAAAAGTGTATGTTCCATCTCAGTCAAGTCAACAACAATACAATCAATGCATAATGAGCCATATTTATAAAAACAATAGTATCACAAGCAAATTTTAATGAACCTAACAGAGAGCCCAGTTATCACTCTTTAACAAGTTAACCTTCAGATGCTAGTCAACAATTTATCCTTTTCCCACTTGCCTAAACTTAGTGCCCCAACTCAGCTAATAACTTCATCCATTACTAACACAAAGATTATGTGGAAGGGTTAGCATATGAAAACTATGCAACAAACACAATATACACATTAATTAAAAAAATTGAACATAACAACTATAAAGCATCAAAGTATACAGAAACATTAGAGCAAAAATCCTAATTATAGCATCAAAATAGAGAAGATTTAACATATCAATTTTTTAAATCAAAATCACTTTCAATTTTTAGTAGCACCTTACAAAAAAAATTAAGATATAAAATAATAATAATTTTAATATATAAAAATATCAATATATCATAAAGATTAATATATCAAAAATTTAGAATCATTAGAAATTTTCTGATAGAAGAACTAAAATGAACAATAACAAAGTAGTCATGGCGAGTTATGATTTTACCTTTGTGACGAAGAGATTTGAACAATTCTCCAATATTTAGTTTCAGAAAATAGAATCATCCTTCAATCAATACATAACGAATACACATTAAAACCAAACCAGATTTGAAACCCTAAAAAATTTTCACATAATAAATCAAGAGTAGAAAAAATATACATTACCATTAGAACTTTAGGCTTCGAATAAGACAATACTGAATCCGAAGACCTAATCCTTTACGAAACCCTTAGAGAAGAAAAAAGCAAAATCAGATAGTCAAGGAAACCCTAGCAAAAATTCGAGTAACAGATGAGAAGAAACGTATATGCTATGATGATTAACAAATACATATTAAAATAAAATACTAATCGAAACCCTAAAAAAATCCCCAAAAAATAAATCAAAAGTAGATAAAAGACACATTACCTTTAGGGATTTTGGAACTAAGGGTAACCTTAACAAAGATTTCAGAAGGTGAGGATAAATATGACAACTTATGGAAGACGAAGATAACTTAGAAGGTTAGGGGTTAAGGAACTGAGAAAGAATCAGAGAGGGAGAGGTACAAAGATTGAGTAGTGAGGTGAGACTCTGTATCTGAGAGACAGAGAGTGAGAGAGACGAGGGCGACGCAAGAGCTAAGGATAAAACGGTAAGTGCCTAAATGAATAACCCTAATTTTCTAAGTGTGTGTGAACAAAACACATTGGGCCAACAGCAACAGAGACAAAATTATTGGTACCAGTATAAAACCATTAGCCCATTACCATAAAAATATAATAATAATAATAATAATAATAATAATAATAATAATAATAATAATAATAATAATAATAATAAAATTTATTTGGATTTGGACGGGTTGCTTCGGTTAATAATTCTATAAACCAAACCCGCCCGCATTTACCCATATTTCTCCGATTCTTTTGACCTATTAATCCGATTATTGACCTGCCCGACCCGTTAGTTACTTTTTTCCATTCGGTTTAATCGGGTTCGAGCGGATTAAACTTTTCTGCCCACTCCTAGAGTAGTCATGTGTTCGGTAAAAAGAAATCAGGGGGAGGAGGAGAAATTTTTTTTGTTTAATTTTATTTTATCTCAATAAAATTTAGAGGAAAGATTTTTGTTTCTATTTTATTTCATTGAAGTTTAGAAAGAAGAAAAATAAAGAGAAGTTTTTTTTTCTATTTTAAAATTAAGAATTTTAAAGGAAATAAATATAATGTAAATATATTTTAATTAAATTATTAATATAAAATTAAATTAATAATCAACTAGAAAACATCAAATTTTAAGATTAAGATTAGATGTGTACTTTAAAAAAATAAGATAAATTGTTAAATTTTTTATTTAAAAAATGTTAATTTTTCTTATTTAAAAAATTATTTAACCATTAGATTTGAGAGATAAAAAGGTATATATTACTTTTAATATATAAAAATATTATTAATAATAAGATAAATTGTTAATTTTTTATTTTAAAAATTATTTAACCATTAGATTTGAGAGATAAAAAGGTATATATTACTTTTAATATATAAAAATATTATTAATAATAAGATAAATTGTTAATTTTTTATTTTAAAAATTATTTAACCATTAGATTTGAGAGATAAAAAGGTATATATTACTTTTAATATATAAAAATATTATTAATTTATTAATAATTAAATATATCATTAATATAAATAGAAGATAATAAAAAAGATCAACCTAAATTCAAGACGAGTATGAGAAGAAAGATATATTTTTGTCATATCTTACAAATTATAACTCAACCTTTATCTTAGTTAAAAAGATAAAATAAGTTCTAAAATTAATTAATTATTTTTAAATGACTTATTAATAATAAACTAAAATAATATCTTATTTTACCTTACTTATTATAAGTACACTTTTAATATCACTTAAGTGATTATTTTTAAATATTGATATAAGTTTAAGTGTATAACTATATTAAAAAATAAAAGGATTGTATCCATAATAATTATGTTATTAAGTATGAGTTAATTATAATTTAATTATTTAAATAAAATCAAATAAATAATAAAAAAATTAAATTTAGAATGTAATTAAAATTAAAAAAAATAAAATACAATTAAGAAGATTAAGTTTAATAATAAAATGTATTTAGAATTTAGGTTCATCTTTATTTATAATGGTAAAAATAACTAAATTATCTACCTTATTAAAGTATGTGAATTTTAAAAATAAACTATCTTATCATAACTATTATTTCTTTTTGGTGTTATTAATTAATAAAAGTTACATTTTTGTTAATTGAATTTAACTAAATTAATGGGATAATTTAATAATTTTTTCAAAGAGTTATACCTAATTTTAAAATTTTTATATTCAATTGGATATTCTTTAACTTTAGATTTATCTTTCAATTCTTTCTATAATTATGCATTTGTGTAGCCTAATACAATCATAAAATTTATGACCACTTAAGATTAAATCTAAAATAAATAAAGTTTCAATAAAAAAAATAAAAAATTCAACAAATAAAAAGTAATATAAATAAAGATTTTTCCTAAATTCTAGAACATAATATTTAGAAACATATATTCAAGATTAAAATTTTAAATACAATTATACATATATAATCTATTTATAAAATATATGTTAGTAGCTCATTTCATGAATATAAAAATTTTCACGAGCTACCAGTAGAATCATCTAAATACTATCGGGCTTAATCCATGTCCCAGTGGAATTTCATGGTTTGTATTGAACTTTTCTATCTTTAAATTTTATAATTTCTTTGCATTGTGTGAATATCAATTTTTGTTTGAAGTATTTTTTTATTTAAATTATAATAATGAATAATAAAAAAAATAAAGCAATAGGTAAAATATAAAAGCAGTAAATAAAAGAGAAGGAAAGAAAAAAAAACTTGTTAGTTTGTTAGAGGTGATTATTAGTCAATTACAATTAAGGTTAAAAAAATCAATTAAGGGGTTAGGAAATAAACCAAGATGGGTTAGTTAATTAAAGATATAAAAAGAGGGAGAGGCGGATTTGTTCATTTTTTAAAGAGATTCACCGCTTGTGGAGCTTTTCTCTATGAAAGATCCAAAAATTACTTGGGTATTTTTACATAAATGGAGTTAATTTTTAAAAAATTGATCGTTATGAGATAAATTGAAAACTATATCCTTCCAGGAGGCAACTACAGTCCCTATAACGCATAAATATATGTGTTATAGTTGTTACCCATAAATTTATGCGTTATAGGTTGAATCTCAAAGGGCGATCGAACCTAGAACACATACATTTATGAATAAGAGGCTACTATAACGCATAAATTTATGAATTATAGCCTGCAACGCATAAATTTATGAATTACATTGGCCTTTGTAACTCATAAATTTATGAGTTATAACTTTTAAAAAATAATTTTTATTTATGCATTACACCTATTAATTTAATTTAAAATATATGTAACGTATTTATAAATGCGTAATAAAATTGTATAAATAGAGGTGGTGGGTGCATTGTATTATCATGGAATGGTGGGTTTAGGGTTATTAGAAAAATTTTGAAATCTTTAACCTTTCTTTTGTTACGTTAAGAAATTTTTGAAATATTTAGAAGTTTGTGTCTTTTTTTTTTCAAATATGGATAAAATTATAGTTATTTTATATTATAATAGAAAAATGTTTGAAGATGAGAAATGTTTAACATTTGAGGAGAAAAAGAAACTAATTCAAATTTCGAAAAATGTTAGTTTTGATGAATTGAAAGAAAAAAATTTAGAAAATTAAAATTGTCATATAAACAAATTATTTCAAACTTAATAGGAAGATTTTGTGTCATATGAAAAAGTAGAGCATAGAGGATTTCAAATTAGGGATAATGAAGTTGTAAAATGCATGATGAATGCATTTGAGCAACAACGTCTAATGCGTGTACTTGAAGTGTATGTTGAAATTGATATTATTAATGAAGAAAATGGATCTGTTTTAAGTGGTAAGTAAATGATGGTTTACTTTGATTTATTGTTTTGTTGAGTTTATTAATTTTTATTAAATGATAATATTTATTAATAATTTTTGCAAGTGGTATAAATCTCTTTGATAATGATGATGAACATCATTATTTGACTCCAATAGATGAATTTAGTAATGAAGAAAATGATTGTTTAAATCCGAATGAATTGGAACGGAAAAATTTAGTTGACAGTGCTGCTGATAATGGTGATGATGATGATGATGTTGATGAACAAGTTATAGTGAACTTGGATGGAGGTGTTGGTCGAAGTTCATTTAGTGTTCCCTCTCCATCACGTGGAATATCTGTTGACCCCCATAGAGATCAATCAAGTAAATAAGTTATAGTCAATAATGTCAAAGAATTATAGTTTTTATATGTATTGTTTACAAGATTTTTTACTTTTAAAAAAGAGTTGGCATTCTGGAGTAGCAGCTTGTACTACAACAATATTAATTGGGAATATCCAGACGAAGACGTTAACCTTTCCACAAATGTCGGACATGATAAATGGGTGGTTAGTGATGAGTTATACGTCGGTTTACAATTTGAAAGTAAGAACAAGTGTAAGTAGCATTGAAACATTATTCTATGAAGGTATATTAGAGTTTTGTTGCTGTTGAATTACAACAAACATTTCTTTCTGTTCGTTGTCCTAATTATGGTAGTGGTTGTCCATGGCGAATGAGAGCATTTGTATCAAAACGATCTAATGAATGGTGTGTCACAAAATGGGGTGGTATACATAATTATGTGAATGCTTTTCTATCTTAAGACCACAAAAGGTTGGATTCTGATTTCATTTGTTCGTGCATATTGAGTATGTGGTTTTGATAAACATAATCTTTTTTATTTGTATATTGTATTCCACTTAATTATTTGTCGTATTTAATTATTATTGTTTATTAGGTATGGTAAATGAAGAACCATATGTATCAATTTCCTTAATTCAAGAAAGAATACTAAGTTAGTATGGGTACAAAGTTTCGTACAAAAAAGCATGGAATGTAAAACAGAAAGCAATTGTGCGTGCGTTTGAGGATTAAGATTATTCTTATGCTTTATTGCAAAAATGGTTATATAAAATTATTCAATATATACTAGGATCTAAGTACAAGCTTCAGACAGAAGATGTAATTATTGGTGATCAAGTTTAAAATGGAGTGAGAATTTTTTCGAGTATTTTGGTGTTTTATACAATGTTGTGAGACATTTAACTTATGTAAACCACTTATTGAAATTGATGGAACATTCCTTTATGAAAAATACAAAGGAACATTGCTAATAGTCATAACTCAAGATGGAAACAACTCTATGTTACCTATTGCTTTTGCTATCGTTGAAGGTGAGACATTGGATGCATGGAATTGGTTTTTAGCGTCGTTAAGGGAGTATGTAACTCAAAGGAGTGGAATATGTTTGATATTACACAAACATCAAAGCATAAAATTAGCAGTCAATAATCCTCATTTGAGATGGAAACCCTCACATGCATATCATGTTTATTGCATCAAGCATATTACTAGCAATTTTAATCACAGATTTAAAAACAAGAAATTGAAACAAGAATTGCTTAAATTAGGTAAAGTAAAGTTATTCTTTATACATGTTTATGTCCTGCATAATAATGTTTATGGTGGTGATATTTTTTAAATGACTTTACAAGTTACACGACATGTAAGAATTTTTTTATCATAGGTTAGGGAAGTTTAGACAAACTAATGCATATATAGCCGTTTGGTTGAATATTTTGTGCAAATGGGTGCAATAACTAAGGCTGAGATTGAGAATGGTCAACGATTTTGTAAAAAATTGATGGATGCAATCAGAAAAAATCAAGTTGCATGTTCACACCAGGTCAGAAGATATGACATACAGTCTTCACGATTTGAGGTTGAATAAGCTTTCAATCCAACAAATCAACGAGGAAGTAACAAATGGTCGGTAAGGTTAGGTGATCGTTATTGTCAATACGGTAGATTTCAACTCTTAAGGTACTCTTATTCTCATGTGAGAGCTGCTTGTGCAATGGTTAATATTGACTTCTATCAATTTGTCGATGATGTCTATTCGCTACAATATATATATGGTACTTACTCTTTCGATTGGTGGCCGATTGGGAATGATAGTGACCTTCCGAATATTAACGACTGGTTCTCTTACCTCATGAAGATAGATTGAGGGAGAAAGGTAGACCCAAATCAACTCGTATAAGAAATAGAATGGATTGAGTTGAATCGCAATCTAGAACTAGATGTGGTTTGTGTAGAGAAATAGGTCACAATCAGTCTCGATGTCCACAAAGGGGGCCAAACTTAAAAATGACTTTATCAGGTTTATGTTAATTAATTGTTTCGAAATGTATCAATTGAATAGTGTTTGTAATATTTCTATTTTAATGTAGAAGTGTTTATCTATTTTCGCAATGAAAACTTCAATTCAATTTGAATATTCAAAATTTAATACTTTATTTAAAAATGTATTTGAAAGTATCGAGTAACCCATACAATGGTCATGAACACATCTATATTTCAGCAATATAAACAATCGTGAATAAGATCATATACATAATGAACTAAATCGATTTAATATAAACGAAAAAATTAAGCAAGTATAGCTCGTAGCATAAATGTAATCAAGATCACATACAAAACTAATATGAAATTCCATAATGTCAAGTAAGTTCAAAATGAAAAAAAAAATACATGATGATCAAAATCAAACACCCCTACCCTAGTCGTCCTCCTATTCTGCAGACAAGGGATGTCTCATGAAGGCTTTGCCTGCTCTATTTGTGCTCCAATGTAAAATGCAGCCGACAAATCTGCATTCAGATCAATTCTTGTCCATCAAACTGATAAAACATATGTGATCATAAACATAGGCATGCATAAGAGGATTTGGTGTCACCAACTATGGCTAAAATGGTGAAGGTGTATGAAAAGTTATCTCAACATATGATGATGATGCACCCTTAGTGCCAACAAAGCTCGGACTTGCTCCAAGATCAAAAAATGTAGAAGATGGCAAGTCAGGTGATGTGAACATGCCAAAAGTAGGGTCAGGTGATCCCTCAAACCCAAACTGCAGCTCAGTCTATGGATCCACCTTAGAAAGATCTGCATGTGTTTAAAAAATGACAAGTTAAGTTGTGGGGATAAAATAAACACATCAAATTATATAATGCAAAAATAGAGAAACAACTCACCATTACCATCATGGTATCATTATGATGGGAATGTGTACATCGGCACCGGAGACAAAGACACCTCCTTGGTAGGGACAAAGTACTGCCCCTCTTGCTTGGGTGGAAACTATGGAATGGTCGATGTAATCGGTATAGATTAGCATCGATGTCGCTGAAGACCCTGTCTCTCAAACACGTGTAGGGTCCATATCAGCCCTAGCCTCATACCAAGGAGCTTGTTGAGTAGGTTCAGGTGCAATGAACCTAGTCTCGACTAGGCAGTCCTCAATCTTCTTCAACAACATAATCCTTTCGATATGTCGTCGAATCCTTTCTAGTATATCTGCTACTGACCTGGTCCCCAACGCAGCTACCTCGGGGCTAAGGTAATGCATAATCTCCAACTCATCTGCCTAAAATAGAAATTTAAGTCAATAACTCATGTAAGTTTAATTTAGTTTTCAAATTAATTAAAGTTAACATATGAAAAACTTACCATGCGTCCCTTGATCGCGTATTTTTATGTAATTCATCGACATGTACATTGAATGTACCGTCTCATAATTTGAGTTATGATCAGTAACTCATCAGAAGGTACACCCAGGCACACATGTTGATGCGTCTACTCCTAAATAGATAAGAAAAAGGAGTGTCATAACCGTAATTACGACGAAACGACGGACTCGCTAAATTTTGAAATGAATTAATTTGATTGTGGAGCCGCCACCAAATTTTTGTTTTAAGGGAAAAGATTTGGAAAAACCCTAACTCAAGGATGAGATTCGAAGTTTGGGAGTCGGTTACGAGTAAGGAAGGTATTAGGCACCCTACTCGCCCGTTCCAAAGAACGGTACCCTTAAACTGAGTGTGTGATATTTTGAAAACTGTTTGATCCCTTAAAATAGAATAGAAAATAAATAGGTTTATACAAAATAACCTGACAGGACTTGATCCTGCTCCTACGTATTCCCCGGTGCAATGGGAAACTCAAGGCTTACGTAGTTCTGGTTAAGAGACTTGATCTCTTAGAGAAGAAAAGAGTAATCTTAGGTAAAAAAAAAACTTTTTTTTTTAAAACGTTTCTTAAAGAAATACAGGACAGACGTGCTTGCATAATTCAAATCGTCGTAAGCCGTATTTGAATTAGCACGAATTAAAATACGCAACAGTAGAGAATGCTACTTGCCCGTATTAGAACCCGTTTGCACAATCTGAGAAAAATAGAATAAAAACAGACATTTTGAAAAATAGAAGAATTTTAGGAAAAAACAGACGTGCTTGCATAATCCAAATCGTCGTAAGCCGTATTTGAATTAGCACGAATTAAAATACGCAACAGTAGAGAATGCTACTTGCCCGTATTAGAACCCGTTTGCACAATCTGAGAAAAATAGAATAAAAACAGACATTTTGAAAAATAGAAGAATTTTAGGAAAAACGGACGTGCTTGCATAATCAAAATCGTCGTAAGCCGTATTTGAATTAGCACGAATTAAAATACGCAACAGTAGAGAATGCTACTTGCCCGTATTAGAACCCGTTTGCACAATCTGAGAAAAATAGAATAAAAACAGACATTTTGAAAAATAGAAGAATTTTAGGAAAAACAGACGTGCTTGCATAATCCAAATCGTCGTAAGCCGTATTTGAATTAGCACGAATTAAAATACGCAACAGTAGAGAATGCTACTTGCCCGTATTAGAACCCGTTTGCACAATCTGAGAAAAATAGAATAAAAACAGACATTTTGAAAAACAGAAGAATTTTAGAAAAACAGACGTTTTTGAAAATAGAAAACTGAAGATAGACGTTGGAATGATCAAGTCCAAGCTCAAGAATATATAAGCATTGTCAAGGAGGAGAAAAGCATGAGATGACAAATGGCATATTCTTCCATGGTTTTCCAAAATTCCAGTTTCAGGTTCTTTGAAGGTTCCATACTCTGGAACTTGTTTATCCCATCTGCTGCTAAAGTTAGGCTCGACTTATGGTTATTGGGAATCCCGGATTTACCCCCTGATTTACCCCCGAAAAATTGAGCTGACTACTAATCTTAGTATGGAATGGACTTGCACTAATTCAGCAGCATGACCTTCCAACTTTAAGAAACATAGTAAACCAAAGTAAGATCAAAACTACCTTACAGTTAAAAAGCCATTTGATTCTGGTTATGACAGCAGCTAGCAAATGACCATATGGATTAGTGATCTGTCACAAGTTCCACATCCAGGTCTTTGTCTATTTTCAAAATTTGCTGCAGCACACGAAGCTTATTTTGCAGAATTCATAATGAATTTAGCTTCTAACAGAGAGGACCTATGCAGGCTGACACCAAAAAATCCTATACTGAGCTTATAGAGTTCAACTTGTAGCATATGGGACCTTTGGGGATGTTACCGCGATGAGTGAAACCGCAGTTGCAGTAATGACTCATCCCACATCAGATTCAATATCAATCACTATCTCATGACTTATTTCTGCATTCGGAGGATTAATAAGCAACAATTCTATTGTTCTTGGCCAAAACAAACAGCAACTGGACTTACATTTTACACCCCCTGAGACTCACTTATTCTCACACACAACATCACCACTGTGATTATTAAATTCTGGAGGTATGGATCAAGTCTCCAACTGTTTTTTCAAATTTAAATCAGTAACACACCAAGTGCAATCCTCGGTGTCTTCTTTTGATTTTATGAATTAATTTGCTGCCTATTTAGCCAAGGAGCAGCATAGTATATGGCCAAGTATTGAATTTATTGTCATGACAGATCTGGGAGCGAAAATCCGACGCTTATCTAGTCACTTATGAACTCAACATGATTTACAGGACTTGCCTCAATGGCCAACTCAACAGGAACAATTCTCAATACCCTCTCTTAAACTTTCTTTGACTGATTTAGTTTCTCATTTGGCCTAGGTCCCTATATTTGAAACAGGGAACTGTTCGACTTAATCTGAGAGTTAGCTAAGGAGGCTTATCCCTTTCTTAACCATTCTTGGGCCTTATGCAGTACATACTAAATTCCATGATATTCTTAGTAACACATAGTTGAATCCACTGGCCTAATGTAGGATTTATCCAGCTCATGAGTCATGCAACTCAGAATTTAGTGATTTTACTGCTATAACAGGTTAATGATCTTAGAATATGAATCCGCTTGTCATGATGGCCAGCTACCTCCTATTCTGTGTATGGGGTTTCAGGTGTCCTAAGTCATGAGATGAGAGAAAACAAAGACCCTTGCCCACTATGATTTATATTGTAATCACGAGATGAATTAAAGGAAACTGCCAATGACACTGGTAATCAGGATTGCATTGATTCTGCAGTAGCACCTACTGGATTTAATAATCATTTCATGAGGAAGTGAGACTGATGATTTGAAGCAATCTTCACTGTCATAGGCTATTTGATACAAGTTATAACAGTGGCAGATTTATGGCTTAAGGTTGAACCTACAGTTGCTACCTTATTTTCTAGAACTACTTAAGAAGTTCATTAAGGATTGACATCTCCACAGGAATTTGTTGTGCAAAGGAGCAGAAAACCTCTAGATGCATCCTACAAATCAAAACTAAAGACAGATCTTAAGCTTGAGATTTCAGATTAGGGACAGAGAAGGTTACTACCAATCAGTTAGAATCAAACTTTCAAGTTTTTTTTTGAGCTTGTTTATCAAAAATTGGTTCCTAGAAACAGAATGCTTTTTAGGTATCTGGGGCAGACCAGGTCTCTAGCTTAAGATTTGAAAGCCAGATATGAGTCAGGCACCTGTCTACTCCTGTCACAGACTAAGGTTACCTATATGTTGAACTAAAGATTCTTGGATTCATTTTGATCTCTATTCCATTCAAAACCCCTTTTATTGATACCAAAATAGCAGTAGCGATCCCTCATATAGCAACCTATTCTATAATAGAATTCTGAGACACAAAATCTGTTGTTGAAAGCCCAGCTCTACTATGCCCATAAAAACGGTTCCTGATCAATCACATGTAGACTGAGGGACAGGCCATCAGAAACTCATCATTCTTGTAATCTACTGATACAAAGGAAGCAAACTAACCATAACTTATCAGTTTCACTCTCTTTTTATTCTATGATTTATGTCACTTTAAACCAGTAATCAGCTTCTATTATAGTCCAGAATTAAGCCTTGAGGCTCAAGATCTCAAGTTGACTACTTCACAGGCCATTCACTCAGAGGGAGCCACCTAGTTTGTCAAAACTTATGAAAAATACATGGTCTCTAAGCCTGTATCAGATGTCTGACCTGGTTTTAGTTTCAGTGACTCGAGGTTGAAACCTTAGTGGCTTGCTGTCCTAGACTTGGGCAAGGATCCTAAATTTGGATCTGTACCTAACTGAATCAGAACCTGATTGGTCAACCCCAGCTGACTGCTAATTTCGATTTGTTTTGTGACTAGAACCTCTGGGTATATGCCTAGTTGGCTCCTGATCAGAATAGCCACTTGGTCCTTAAGTTTGACAGTAGTTCAGAACCTTAGTGGCTGGCTATCCTAGGCATGGACAAGGATCCTCAATTAGGATCTGTACCCAGCTGAATCAGAACCTGGTTGGTCAACCAAGCTAACTGCTGATTTTGATTTGATCCTCCATTACCTAAACCCTGAATACATGCCTAATTGACTCTAAATCTCAGTAATTTAACATCAATTCTGAGATTGATGTGATCCAAATATATATATCCGAGTCTGATAGGAATTGCAAACCAGCTTATGCTTAGTTTTAAGTATGGTTATGGTGATTTGGAACCCTTTTTAACTCACTGAACAGACCCTATTACTCAAGCTATGAATTTGGTTTGGTGCCTACCCAGTACATTTGCTATCTTAACCACTGCCACAAGTTAATTATAGTATTAGTCCAAGTCAACAGGAGTATTAGGAATCCAAATCTGTTTTTGTTTTCAACTAAGGCCAGGACCAGATCAGTCCCTTACCTGTGCAACTTAAAGATTCTAAATCCCCTTTTGCTATCTCTGCCATTGTGACAAAACCTGATTAGGAGATGCTGTCTCCCTTTCTTATTTGTCAACAGGTTCCAGTTGAGACATTACTAACACTTTTCTTGACCATCAGAACCTGGCTTCAAGGCTTTTTTGGGTCTATAGAAACAGATAGCTCTCAATTTAGATTGTACAGCTCTAGGATCCTCATGACTGTTCCTTATCAATGGTTTTTGTTATGTTAAGCTAGGGGCTATCTATTGATACCAATTGCCCTGAGTCTGATAGGAATTTTCAGATCAGCTTATGCTTAGTCCCAAGTCTGGTTGCAGTGATCAGAAACTCTATGTTCATAGCTGGATGACCTAATGCAAAAAAGTACCAGAGGTTTACTCTAGAAACAAAACCTCTGGTATCTACTGCAGACCCAAATACATGGCCACTGCTACTGCCACTGCCAAATAGGCTGCCTCTCAGGTAGCTCAACTGCTGCAGGTTTTCTAGACTCCCAAATTTAGCTGGGCTATGAATTTCAGCTGAGATACCATTAACATTCCCCTGATTATCACTAACCAAGTCCTGACTTTAAGACATCTTGCCTCAGAGTCAGGGGAACACTAGATTTGAACAAATCTAGTACCGACTGGAATCACCTTTCTAACCCACGGTTTCTAGAAGGTACAAAACCTTTATAGTTGCTCCAGGTTATAGCTACTGAAACAGAAACCATCAAATGCACATCTCTATCCTATTGGTAGCACTACTCCCAACATTAGCCAGCATTACTTATCTTTCAATGATAGGTCCCAAGCTGCAATCAAAGTGCAACAATAAAATGGACATAGGCCTTAAATTCTCCTATTATGGTTTGCTTTTCCCCTAGACATGGTTCCCCACTGTTAACAGAGAAAAGTTGATCCTGATAACAACGGAAGTTGGTGTGCCAGGACCTATTGTAATGGCTGGATTCTATTACTTACAGCTTCATCTTATAACAACCATGGATCCAGGAAAACTCAGGACTGATATAGCTGATTCACAGCCTGAATTTGATTCAAGGCCTTTCACTCTTAGGTCCTAAATATAACCCGGAGGTGTATGATCATAAAGTTCAATAGTTACCCTGGATAATGGCGAGGAGCCGTAAGTCTAATAACTCCTTGCCTTACTTAGCATGATCCAGGATTTTTAACTACCATCCAGAATTATTTATAACCTATTGTTGCAGAACTGGGGGATCAATCTAATTCTGCATTCTGCTTGGGAGGATTAACTCATTGGTCCAAGAGAGGAATTCCTTAATTGTTTGCCTTAACTAAAACTGTTCTTTATCTTGGCCGTAACATTATAGCGAACCTATTCTATGGTCCTAAGTTTTGAATTCTATTATGGAGACCAAGACTTCTTGCTAACTAACCTAAGCACTAATGCAAGCAATCAGATCCATAAGATGGATATATTATGGTTCTATCAAATTATGCTCAGAAAACGATGCTACTGGGTTAATTATACCTATCATTAAGACTAAAAGATTGTCAACATAACCTCTTTACTAAACCAGTTGATATTTAAACAAAACAAAACTAAAAGTAGGAAATTACCACAGTCCTGTTTCCTAAAAAGGCATACCTCGTGATTAATGGTTTTTAGGCCAATTGATTCTCAAATTAGCAGAGGCAATGATCTATACAACATGTTTCCAGCGTTGAACTTCTCTAGACAAAGTAAAATCAACGCCACAGAGTTCAGTTTTTTAATTTGACCTTGTTTAGTCATAGCAACAACATATTCATACATACTTTTCATCATAATTCTGAATTAGATTTCATCTATCCAAAGGTTCAACTCAAGCAAGATGAAATTTTACGGATATAAAGGCAAAACAATGAACATGAGCCTACCTGTAAATGCAGAGCGCAAGAAGCAAAAACAAGAAGGCTTAGCAATCTCAACGCTTAGCAATCTCAACGGAGACGAGAAATCTGAATCTAAGAGAAGTATAGAGACTGAATCGCTTCCTATGACCCAAAGCCTCGAGAGAAACCTCAACTTTCAGAGAAAACTCGAATTACTCCCCTTGCCGCTTTCAATTTTTGGTGCCAAAAAATGTCCGCCCCCTTCTTTTTTCCAAAATCCCCTTTATACCCCTAGCTTAACCATGGTCCTTTAACCCTATGGAAGTTAATTTCTAACCCTAGCCTAACTAACTCTATAACTAACTCCTAACTAACCTAACTGAATTTTGTTTATTTTCTTCCACTCTCTTTATCTATTATCTACTTGCTTACTTATTTAATTTTGCAACTCCTCATTTCTTTTAACCATTTGAGCTCTTATTTTTAAGTTATTTTGAATAAATAAGGGAGATTTATATCCGGACAAAAATTGGTGCTCACAGTTTGCCCCTCTTTACCAAGTTTTTACTAGATAATGCGAGAATGCTTCTTGTATTATCGAAGTAAGAAATGAGTAAAGACGTGAGCCAATTTTGTCCGGCCTTAGTAAGTAAAAGGAAATCAAGACCTGTGGATAAACATACAGGGCCCTATGTGATAGGCCAAAATGAAGGAAACTAAAATGCAGCGCCTGATCTGATAGGCTTGAATAGAAATTTAAACATGAGGGGCCTGATGTGATAGGCCAAAATGCAGGAAATTAAAATGCAGTGCCTGATGTGATAGGCTTGAACAGAAATTTAAAATGCAGTGCCTGATGTGACAGGCTTGAACAGAAATTTAAAATGCAGCGCCTGATGTGATAGGCTTGAACAGAAATTTAAACATGAGGGGCCTGATGTGATAGGCCAAAATGCAGGAAATTAAAATGCAGCGCCTGATGTGATAGGCTTGAACAGAAATTTAAAATGCAGTGCCTGATGTGATAGGCTTGAACAGAAATTTAAAATGCAGTGCCTGATGTGATAGGCTTGAACAGAAATTTAAACAGGAGGGGCCTGATGTGATAGGCCAAAAATGCAGGAAAATAGAATGCAGTGCCTGATGTGATAGGCTTGAACAGAAATTTAAACATGAGGGGCCTGATGTGATAGGCCAAAATGCAGGAAATTAAAATGCAGCGCCTGATGTGATAGGCTTGAACAGAAATTTAAAATGCAGCGCCTGATGTGATAGGCTTGAACAGAAATTTAAAATGCAGCGCCTGATGTGATAGGCTTGAACAGAAATTTAAACATGAGGGGCCTGATGTGATAGGTCAAGATGCAGGAAAATAAAAATGCTGCGCCTGATGTGATAGGCTTGTACAGAAATTTAAACATGAGGGGCCTGATGTGATAGGCCAAGATGCAGGAAAATAAAATGCAGTGCCTGATGTGATAGGCTTGAACAGAAATTTAAATCATGAGGGGCCTGATGTGATAGGCCAAGATGCAGGAAAATAAAATGCAGCGCCTGATGTGATAGGCTGTACAGAAATTTAAACATGAGGGGCCTGATGTGATAGGCCAAAATGCAGGAAATTAAAATGCAGCGCCTGATGTGATAGGCTTGAACAGAAATTTAAAATGCAGCGCCTGATGTGATAGGCTTGAACAGAAATTTAAAATGCAGCGCCTGATGTGATAGGCTTGAACAGAAATTTAAACATGAGGAGCCTGATGTGATAGGTCAAGATGCAGGAAAATAAAATGCAGCGCCTGATGTGATAGGCTTGTACAGAAATTTAAACATGAGGGGCCTGATGTGATAGGCCAAGATGCAGGAAAATAAAATGCAAGAAGACTTGATTTGGAGAGATTTTAATCTTTATTTATTTAGCGGACTTCGAATTCACAGCTTCCCTATAGCACAATTCTTATGACCTTTAGAATGAGCTAGAGCTTGCGACTGGCCTTCCCTTTCTGATTTTATTGGCTAATCTTTATGCATCACACTGCTTCTTCTGCAGAGAGAAGAATCATTCAATGTTATTAAATGACTATCAATTGCGAGATTCTCGTTCTAACCATGATTCAAACAGTCTTAGAATTTAATAATTGCTGTAGTATACTTAATTTGATACATATGCTTGATCAACGAATACAATTGAATCAATAAAACGGCTGAATCTCAAAAGTAAACAGAATGAGGAATTAGAGGAGTATGTATTTGGGAATGGAATTTTGGATGGTCTTATGCCTTCGAGACGATCAATGCTAGTATTGTACTTCCATAACCTTTCCTGTCTTATCACCCATGCTTATTAGGAAACAAAATTTTGCCCCAGTATCAGTCTACTCAAAATTTTGCCGCAGTATTAGCCCAGTCTTATTCTGATAAGCTCCGAACTGATTTCAATATTGGCCTATTTCACTTTTATCCATTCCCTGTCCTTTCATCAATCTGCTCCCGTATTTGCCCAATACTGACCTGACTGTTTTTGAATCAATCTGCTTTTTATCCTTTGCCCCAGTATCACATTCTTGTTCCCACCTATTCTTGAGGGTCATCTTACGACGATATGAATTTTCCACGTGTTTGCCTAGGTTGCCCTTGTGGGTTTTCAACCTAGCGCATCTTTTTGGATGCCCTAACTTTTGCCTAGATCGCCCTTGTGGGTTTTTGACCTAGCGGGCTTTTTTGGATGCCCTAACTTTTGCCTAGATCGCCCTTACGGGTTTTCGACCTAGCGGGCTTTTATGATGCCCTAACTTTTGCCTAGATCGCCCTTGCGGGTTTTCGACCTAGCGGGCTTTTTGGATGCCCTAACTTTTGCCTAGATCGCCCTTACGGGTTTTCGACCTAGCGGGCTTTTATTGATGCCCTAACTTTTGCCTAGGTCGCCCTTGCGGGTTTTCGACCTAGCGGGCTTTTTGGATGCCCTAACTTTTGCCTAGGTCGCCCTTACGGGTTTTTGACCTAGCGGGCTTTTATTACGCATAATATTTCTTTACAGCATCAGCGTTGGTTGGATTTGCCAGGTCATTCCCATCCATATCAGTTAAAATCAACGCTCCTCCCGAGAAAGCCTTCTTGACTACATATGGCCCATGATAATTTGGGGCCCACTTCCCTTGTAACGCTTTTTGCATAGGTAATAACTTTTTGAGAACCAAATCTCCTTCTTGAAATGCTCGGGGACGGACTTTCTTTTCGAATACTTTCCTCATTCTTTTCTGATATAGCTGTCCATGACACAACGCTACCAATCTTTTTTCATCAACCAAATTTAACTGATCAACCCGGGCTTGAACCCACTCTGCCTCTTCCAACTTTGCGTCCATCAACACCCTTAATGAGGGGATCTCTACTTCGATAGGAAGGACGGCCTCCATTCCATAAACGAGCGAGAATGGAGTTGCTCCAGTAGAGGTACGAACTGAAGTACGATATGCGTGGAGGGCATAGGGGAGCATCTCATGCCAATCTTTATATGTGTGCACCATCTTTTGGACAATTTTCTTGATGTTTTTATTGGCTGCCTCCACCGCTCCATTCATCTTTGGTCTGTATGGGGAGGAATTATGATGTTGGATCTTGAACTGGTCACATAATTCATTCATCATTTTGTTGTTAAGATTGGTACCATTATCTGTGATGATTTTGTTGGGCAACCCATACCGGCAAATCAACTCTTTCTTTACAAATTTTACGACCACGCTCCGAGTTACGCTGACATAGGAGGCAGCCTCGACCCACTTGGTGAAATAGTCAATGGCAACCAATATGAAACGATGCCCGTTAGATGCTTTAGGCTCAATTGGTCCAATGACGTCCATTCCCCACATAGCGAATGGCCACGGTGAAGATAATACATTCAAGGACGTAGGCGGCATGTGGATGTTGTCAGCGTATACCTGGCATTTATGACAAGTCTTAACATACTTGTAGCAATCAGTCTCCATAGTCGACAAGTAATATCCTGCTCTGAGGATTTTTCTTGCCATCGCGTGTCCGTTAGCATGGGCACCAAAAGATCCCTCATGGACTTCTTTCACAATCTTTCTAGCCTCTGCCGCATCTACACACCTGAGCAGGACCATATCATGATTTCTTTTATATAGAACTTCCCCATCGAGAAAGAAACTGGCAGCTAATCTCCGTAACGTTCTTTTGTCATTTTCCGAGGCATGGTTGGGATACTCCTTGTCTTTCAGAAAGCGCCGGATATCATGATACCAGGGTTGCTCATCTTGTTCCTCTTCAATTGATTGGCAAAAGGCTTGTCGATCTCGGCGTTGAATCTGGATAAGGGGCATATCCTCCTCTTTACTTATTTTAAACATGGACGAGAGGGTGGCTAGGGCGTCAGCCAATTGATTGTCCTCTCGGGGTATATGTGCAAAAGTGACATCCTCAAAGTGCTCCAACAATTCCTTAATATAAGCTTGGTATGGGATCAACTTTGCATCTCGAGTTTCCCATTCACCTTTAACCTGATGGATAACTAGAGCTGAATCACCATAGACCTCCAAGCTCTTGACATTAGCATCGATGGCTGCTTGTATTCCCATGATGCAAGCCTCATATTCAGCCACATTATTAGTACAATCAAAACCCAACCTGGCTGTAATAGGTACATACTGTCCTTCTGGGGAGATTAATATGGCTCCTATGCCATGACCCATCATGTTGGACGCCCCATCAAACAACATCGTCCACTTTTCTTTTACTTCCTGTACCGGCTCACTAAATACTGCCATTAGATCCTCATCAGGAAACCCTTGTCTCATCGGCTGATAATCACTTAGAGGCTGTTGAGCCAAATAATCTGCCAACGCACTACCTTTAATTGCCTTTTGTGTAACATACATGATATCATATTCTGATAGCAAAACTTGCCATCTGGCAATCCGTCCAGACAAAGCGGGCTTTTCGAAGATGTACTTAATTGGATCCATCCTAGAGATCAACCAAGTAGTATGGCTCAACATGTACTGTCTCAAACGATGAGCGGCCCATGCCAATGCGCAACAGGTTTGTTCTAACAAGGAATATCTTGCCTCATAATCGGTAAATTTTTTGCTCAAATAGTAAATGGCATGTTCTTTCTTTCCAGTTACATCTTGTTGACCGAGCATACATCCCATGGCGTTACCCGTCACTGTCAAGTATAGAATTAATGGCCTCCCTGGAACTGGGGGAACTAAAACTGGAGGGTCTTGTAAGTAGAGCTTAATCTTTTCAAAGGCTTCTTGGCAATCCTCATTCCAACTGATGGGCTGATTTTTGCGCAAGAGTTTGAAAATCGGTTCACATGTAGCTGTCAACTGGAAAATAAACCTAGCGATGTAGTTTAGCCTTCCAAGAAACCCTCGCACTTCCTTCTCTGTTTTTGGGGCTGGCATTTCCAAGATTGCACGGACCTTATCAGGGTCAACCTCAATTCCCCTTTCACTAACAATGAAGCCTAGCAACTTTCCTGATTTCACACTGAAAGTGCATTTAGCTGGGTTCATTCTCAACTTGAACCTTCGAAGGCGTTCAAATAGTTTTTGCAGGTTATCGAGGTGATCCTCCTCAGTTCTCGACTTAGCGATCATGTCATCCACATATACTTCAATCTCCTTGTGGATCATGTCATGAAATAATGTCACCATAGCTCTCTGATATGTTGCCCCAGCGTTCTTTAGCCCAAAAGGCATGACTTTGTAACAAAAAGTTCCCCAGGCCGTAATAAAGGTGGTTTTTTCCATATCTTCTTCAGCCATCTTGATCTGATTATATCCAAAGAAACCATCCATGAACGAAAAGTAAGAGAACTGGGCAATACTGTCAACCAATACGTCGATATGAGGCAAAGGAAAGTCGTCCTTTGGACTGGCCCTATTTAGGTCCCTGAAATCTACACACATTCGTACCTTTCCATCTTTCTTGGGGACTGGTACTATATTTGCGACCCATTCCGGGTATTTTGCTACGGCCAGGAAACCTGCATCGAACTGCTTTTTTACTTCTTCTCGGATTTTTAAGGACATCTCAGGCTTCATTCTTCTCAACTTCTGTTTCACCGGTGGGTAGTCAGGTTTTAAAGGCAATTTATGTTCCACAATCGACGTGTCTAATCCCGGCATATCTTGATACGACCAAGCGAAAATGTCGCTATATTCCTGTAATAGTGACACCAATCGAGAGCGATTTTTGAACGCGCCTATTTTTACTTCTTTTTTATCCTCCTCAGTCCCCAGATTTATCAATTCGACAGACTCTTGGTGAGGTTGTATCAATCTAGATTCCTGCTCAACCAGCCTTAATAATTCCCCAGATGGTTCATATTCAAATTCTGTTTCCTCATCCGCTTGATTGGTAAGACAGTCAAAATTATTCAATACAATACTAGCGTGATCGTCATTAGGCAAGTTGTTTTCGGATCTGCAAATATGTGAAAAGAATGAGATATATGGATGTATTGGAGGAAGGAAGAGAATATTTCTGAAAGAAATCAGTGGTATTCATTGATCAATCATGTGTACAAAATATTGTTTATTCACAAAATTTTACAGCAATTACTAATTACATGTAGACTGAATTTAAAATCACGGGAAGCTCGATGGTTTCCCAATTGTTTAGCTCATGTCCTGGTGGACAAGCTATCACCAAGTCATCCATGTTGAGCGGCTCTTCTTTATCAACTGCCGCTATCATATCTGGAGTCTCGAATCCAGCACTCCAAAAACTTTCTGAAATGTGGAGCAGAGGGACCCTCTTTATTTGGGGCTTTCACTTTTCCAGTCTAGCTCGTTTCTTTTCTTCCATTTCTTCCTTAATCCTCCTCCTTTCCTCCTCAGTGGGTTTGTACCCTAACCCAAACCTGTGCTTGTTCTTAATCAACTGCAAAGGCTGAGTTAATCCTCCATTGTTTTGCCCCAGTTTGTCTCCGGGCTGGAATCCATTTTTCAACATTATTTTAGCCATCATTAACAGAGCTCTCGGGGGCCGATGCTGGTCCACCACCTCTCCCTCCTTAACAGTAGTAACATTAGCAATTTCTAGAGCTTGGAAATGAGTTTCCAAGGCTTCCTCAGCAGCCTCGATGTAGGGGGCATCGGTGGGTTTACTGACCAGAAAATCCTCCTCAGCAGAGACAATTATCAGTCTATCATCTACAATAAATTTCAATCTTTGGTGAAGAGTGGATGGCACCGCTCTAGCAGAGTGAATCCATGGCCTTCCCAGGAGACAACTATATGCAGGTAAGATGTCCATTACCTGGAAAGTCACCTCAAAAATAACCGGGCCAATCTGTATTGGCAGATCAATCTCCCCAATAACTTCCCTTCGTGATCCATCAAAGGCCCTAACCACTATTGAACTTGGCCTCAAGTGGGATGCTTCATAGGGTAACTTTGACAGGGTCATTTTAGGCATTACGTTTAATGAAGAACCATTGTCTATCAAGACCCGGGCTAAGATATGGTCCCTACACTTCACTGATATGTGTAATGCTTTATTATGCCCAGCCCCTTCTTCAGGGATTTCGCTGTCGGTGAAGGTGAGGAAGTTATTGGCGGTTATATTATTCGCAATCCCTTCAAACTTCTCTACCGAAAGGTTGTGCACCACATGTGCCTCGTTGAGTATTTTCAGCAGCACCTTTCGATGAGGTTCAGAATTCATCATTAGTGCCAGTAGGGAAATTTTAGCTGGCATACGGTTCAATTGTTCGATTACTGAATATTCACTTTGCCTGATCATCCTTAGAAATTCACAGGCATCTTCTTCAGAAACAGGCTTCTTCAGTTCTCTTCTTTCTTCTTCTCTATTCGCTTCTGGCTCAGGACCAGCCAAAATTGTCTCCCCGCAGGGCCCTCCTCTCCTTTCTTCCATGGGGGAATAAATGCGACCGCTCCGGGTCATACCCCCGATTCCAGCTATATTCACCACATCAGTAGTGGCACTAGTGGTGACTTCGGCTTTTTCTTCCTTTGTCTTGCCTCCAGATACCTCAGCATCATACTTCCAAGGTACCTCCTTGTTGCTTTTATATGGGAAAGGCCCCGGCACCTTTATAGTAATCGGTCTCAAACCGTTTGGTGTTGGGACAGCCGGCTCTTTGGAATATCTGATAACTAAAGGCCTTGGACAACCGGGGAAGGCCTCATTAAGCATATTCACCTCAAACTCCACCTCCAAGCAGTTCACCGTTGGCCCCCCATGATTTGGCAAAGGATTATTTCCTACATTAGGAGCATCCTTCTCAAAATTTAACCACTTGGCGTTTATCAAGTTCTGGACTTTATGTTTTAAACCTTGACAATTTTCAGTGGAGTGTCCCACAGCCCCGGCATGATAATCACACTTAGCAGCCGGGTCGTACCATTTGGGAAATGGTGGTTCCAGTGGCTTCATAGGACAAGGTGCGATTAAAGAGTTCTGTATTAGGCGGGGTAAAAGCTCGGTATAGGTCATAGGGATAGGGTCAAAGTGTATAACTCTTCTTTCATTATTTGGCCTTCTTTGAGTTTGGTTAGTGTTTGGGCCAGGGTTTTGACTCCAGGCTTTTTGAGGAGGTTGGGGTATGGTTGGTTGTGGTTGCGTCATGAGCGGAGTTGTTTGCTGGAAAGCTGTGGGGGGTGTGTAAGGTGGTTGGTAGTTAGGTTGGGAGGCGGCCACCATCTGAGGGTATGGTGCATACTGAGGGTGGTAAGGTGTTTGGTAATTAGGTGGTATAGGTGTGGAGCGATTTGGATCATACGTGACATGGTGGGTTTCCCCTTCCCTCTTTTTCCAGGAATTATTGGTTGGCTTCTTCACATTTACATTGCCAACCGTATTATGCACAATCCTTCCGCGACGCAGGCCGCTTTCAATTCGTTCTCCGATTAATACCATATCGGAGAAATTGGCCGAAACGCTGCCCACCATCTTATCATAAAATGGTGCAGGGAGAGTGTCCATAAACATCCCTATCATCTCTCTTTCAAACAGAGGAGGTTGAACTTGAGCTGCCAGTTCCCTCCATCGTTGAGCATATTCTTTAAAGGTCTCATCTTCCCTCTTGATCATATTTTGCAACTGAGACCGGTCTGGTGCCATCTCTATATTATACTTGTATTGCCTAAGAAAGGCATCTGCCAAATCCTTCCAAGATCGGATATGGGTGCGTTCCAACTGAGTATACCAATTGGCGGCAGCTCCTGTGAGACTATCTTGGAAACAGTGGATCAGGAGCTTATCATCATGCGCGTGTGAAGCCATCTTTCTACAGAACATAGTCAGATGACTTCGAGGGCACCCCGTTCCTTTATATTTTTCAAATTCGGGCATCTTGAACTTGGGCGGGATTATTACGTCAGGGACTAGACACAAATCAGAAGCATCTACTAGTCCATAACCGCTACCCTCAATGGCCCTGACTCTTTCTTCCAGGTGTTGCCATCTACCACTGAGAGGGGTCTCCTGACTAGGAGTATTTGACCACTGTTCATTCACTACTGGTCCCGCTGTATGAGGCCCCACAGGTCGGATAGTCTGGCCATAGGCATTTGGTTGAGGGAAAGGTGGTTGTTGGGGGTTTAGTGAGTAGGTAGTCATAGGGATGGAATTGGTGGGATTCTCGATGGTAGTAGTGTTCATGTATGTATAGTTGAGATTAGTGTTTTGTGGGTAAGAAATTGACGGACCCGTGTGTGGAGGATAAGCAGTAGGATTTGTGTTATAGGTGGTTGGTGAATTTGTATGTGGTGGATAGGTAGTAGGATTTGTATGGTAAGTGGCTGGTGGATTTATATGTGGTGGGTAGGTAGTAGGATGATTTGGGTATTGGGTGTGAGTGAGAAGGTTCTCAGCAGGGTTTGTGGGAATACCCTGTGCTGAGGGTGCAAACCCAGGTGGTATCCCGTAAGGAGGCCACTCACGATCAATTACCACCTGCACAGGGCCTGATGTATCTGTCACAGCTGCCGTCTCTGTCCCAGAGGGTCCCTCTGCATTCTTCTCTAACAGCTTCATCACTTTTGCCAGCTGATCCCTCAGATCAGCCACCTCATTTCTCAGTTCTTCATTTTGTGCTTCTAGCTCATTCATCATTCTGGTTTTTGAACGTGTGCTATAAGGATGCTGAGGAATGCGTGAATCCGCTATTTTGTTTTCTGTACAAATTCCATATTTATTAATTAGTATTAAAGAAAAAACAATCTCAAATTTTAAATCATAAATTAAATATCGGGGATCAGATATCTCGATAAATTTGTTGTTGGATGAGCGTGCTTGTGAGACGAAGTATGAAATGGAAATTAATGCGACATCAAGCACTGTAGAAAGAAGTAGATTCTTTATTCATAATATTCATGGTACATCCTTTTCTTCCTTTTCAACCAGAGCAATATATCGGTTCATTCTCATGATTAACTCTTTACAAAAGTTGATAAATTCTTCAACTTCAGCGGGCGTATGGAGTGGATGAAGTGAAGCTTCCGCTCTCTTGAGTAACTGAGGTACTTCGGCGATAGCAGTGTTAGCCAAGCTAGCTAATCTCCCAAAACATCTAGTCCAATGATCCGCTGTGTCTTGATACCATTTCATTTCATCTTGCAGATCACTTATCCCCTTTTGTTGCATCCTAATAACTTCAATGACATTCCATTTTTCTTCGTTCACTTCATTTTCGCATGCCACTAACAAGTTCTCTATTTGTTGTTTTAACTCCTCTACCCATTGGCGTAACTCATTTCTTTCGTCAATCAGTTGATTCTTCTCTGCCAACTCTCTATCCCTTTCTCCCAGGGCTTGACCTTTCTCTCGTCTGATTTGGCGAATTCGACTTCTCATTTGTTCAATAGCGTCCCTCATTGCCTGATTTTCTTGGAGGGCGGCATCTCTTTCTTGTGCTCTCAATCCCAGCTCCTTATTAGCAGCTTGAAGGCTCATGTGGACCCTAGCTGCGTGCTCTCGCTCAGATTTTTGCTGTTGACGAATTCCCTCCAAGGCGGTATCTTTTTCTTGGCCATCTCTCTTAAGCGCGGCAATTTCCTGTTGGGCTTTTAACAACTCTTCTTCCAACCTGCTGTTTTTGACAGTCATGCCCTCCAACTTTGCTTTTAATTCTTTGACGGCCTCATCTTCGAATGTTTCAGGCAATGGTTGACTTCCTGAAACTACAGCTTGTGGTTTGAAGGGTAACTTGATTTGTTGCACCCGTTCCCTTACCCATTGTCGGTATTCTTCCTTTGCTACACAACTTCTGACTCCTAACTCTTTTCCTTTTAGTGTTACCACCTCCCAAGCTTCTCGCACCTTTCGAAGAGGTTCTGCGAAGTTCCCTTCATAATATATAGTGACAGGAGTCAATAACTCTTGGGCTGGAGGACTTCGAATAGGATAGGCTAATTGACGTTGCCCTAGTATGGGGTTATAACTGATACAACCCCTTATTCCCATCAGGGGGACATTGGGGAAACCCTTGCAATGATAAACAATCGTTGTCCTTTGTTGCCAAGACGGCTGCCATCTAATCTTTCCCTCTGTCAGACCAGCCAAATGTTCCGCCCATTCCCTGCCTGTCATGCTTTTAATCTGGTAACACAGTAAATCTGAGATTGGACACTGGATCTTAACTTCCCTTTTGAACACATGTGCAGTGATCCAGATGTACAGTATTGGTAAGCAACATGTTATCTTTCTTTTTTTCTTTTCATAACAAAAGTCTAGAGCACAGTAGGTGTCTGCTAGCAGAGCGGTAACCGGATTCTCAAACCTGTTTTTCCGAGATAAGAAAGCACCAATGGCCGGCATGTCAATGAAGTCCTCGACTTGAGGAAACAATACTAAGCCATAAATGCCCAAGGCAAGCACATCCATGAAAATATCCCAGCTGTTATTATCTACCAGGTACTGCAGATAGTTCTCCAAGAAGTCCCTTGTAAAACCCCTAGTATGGTTTCTTTCTTGGAAGTCAGAAATGAAGTGGTTTTCTAGCAACCCTATAGATTGCGCTACCGTCTTGAAGGAAGGGCTGTGCTCCAAGTGGTTGTATGGCTTACTTCCTTCCAAGGGCAAACCTATGATCTGTTCGTATTCTTCCAACATCGGAGCCAACTGAAAATCTGCAAACGTAAAGCACCTTAGGGGAGGGTCATAATATTGTACCATAGCCGTGATGGCTTCCTCTTGTACTTTCACCTCTAGCAACTTCAATATGTTCCCGTACCTCCTAACAAAAGCCATCTTTTGTACTGTCTGTAGTTTCCTGACGAAAGAATCTATACTGGACAAATCAGTCATCTTGGCCCCAATCCTTCTTTTCTTCCTCAATTCTGATCCCGCATTAATTTCCATTTCACCCTCTTTGGATATTTAACCAGAATCTGATCCCCCCTTTTTTTTTTTTAAAAAAAAAACAGAAAAGAAAGAACAACAAATAAAACGGGTCAGTTATATGAATAAATAAACCTATGCATGATAAAGAAACAAATGATGCATGGTACAAAAAATATTTGAAGGAATGTTGTTCCCTTGAAAGTTTTATCTTGTTTCATACTTTTGGTCCTTAAAAGCTTAGCGCCGATCCCTCTTCTCTCTAGATCACTTTTTAATATTTTTATTTTGTTTTTTCTCATCTTCCTTCTCTCCTATTCTCTTTTCTTTCTCTCTCTTCCTTTTGTGGACTTTTATTCTTTTTCCTTGCTTTTTCCTTACTTTTTCTTCTTCTTCTTCTTCTTCTTTTTTTTTTTTTTTTTTTTTTTTTTTTAATACTTGCTTTCTTAAAGCACGTTCTAAACAATATTCTCATAAATCAATTAGCAACATTATAACAGGAAAGTGCCCTCCACAGGTCCTATTTTGAGGTTACCTGTCCTATGGATCTAGGATATCTAATTTGTTTCTCACCAAGGGTTAGCCATAAGCCTATGGGATAAAGGTCACTAGAGCCAAGTTCCAATTCTTAGTACTTGCTGCAACCGTAGAGAATGCTACTGGTTACAGGGTACTAGGAAAGGACGCACTCTAGCTGGGATTTTCGTGATAGCCAAACGGGACGTGCATCCCAAGTGACACCACTAGATCCCTCTATTCCTGAGTTGCTCTCGGACCCGGGTGTAGGGCCCCTCTCATGTTCATATGCATATATGTGGTGTGTGCGGAGGGCATGCAAACCTCTTATGACTGTTGGTGGTTTTGATTTACCTGCAATTGGGGAACTTGCAACAGGTATATATAGCAATTAAAAATCATCTATCCTATGGTGGGATAACAAATAATCAAATAAATACAGGAATAAATAAATAGCACAAGGATCAATATAGCATACACACTCAAACATAAACGGGCTTGACTCTCTAAAAACGTTCCCCAGTGAAGTCGCCATCTGTCATAACCGTAATTACGACGAAACGACAGACTCGCTAAATTTTGAAATGAATTAATTTGATTGTGGAGCCGCCACCAAATTTTTGTTTTAAGGGAAAAGATTTGGAAAAACCCTAACTCAAGGATGAGATTCGAAGTTCGGGAGTCGGTTACGAGTAAGGAAGGTATTAGGCACCCTACTCGCCCGTTCCAAAGAACGGTACCCTTAAACTGAGTGTGTGATATTTTGAAAACTGTTTGATCCCTTAAAATAGAATAGAAAATAAATAGGTTTATAGAAAATAACCTGACAGGACTTGATCCTGCTCCTACGTATTCCCCGGTGCAATGGGAAACTCAAGGCTTACGTAGTTCTGGTTAAGAGACTTGATCTCTTAGAGAAGAAAAGAGTAATCTTAGGTAAAAAAAAAACTTGTTTTTTAAAACGTTTCTTAAAGAAATACAGGACAGACGTGCTTGCATAATTCAAATCGTCGTAAGCCGTATTTGAATTAGCACGAATTAAAATACGCAACAGTAGAGAATGCTACTTGCCCGTATTAGAACCCGTTTGCACAATCTGAGAAAAATAGAATAAAAACAGACATTTTGAAAAATAGAAGAATTTTAGGAAAAAACAGACGTGCTTGCATAATCCAAATCGTCGTAAGCCGTATTTGAATTAGCACGAATTAAAATACGCAACAGTAGAGAATGCTACTTGCCCGTATTAGAACCCGTTTGCACAATCTGAGAAAAATAGAATAAAAACAGACATTTTGAAAAATAGAAGAATTTTAGGAAAAACGGACGTGCTTGCATAATCCAAATCGTCGTAAGCCGTATTTGAATTAGCACGAATTAAAATACGCAACAGTAGAGAATGCTACTTGCCCGTATTAGAACCCGTTTGCACAATCTGAGAAAAATAGAATAAAAACAGACATTTTGAAAAATAGAAGAATTTTAGGAAAAACAGACGTGCTTGCATAATCCAAATCGTCGTAAGCCGTATTTGAATTAGCACGAATTAAAATACGCAACAGTAGAGAATGCTACTTGCCCGTATTAGAACCCGTTTGCACAATCTGAGAAAAATAGAATAAAAACAGACATTTTGAAAAACAGAAGAATTTTAGAAAAACAGACGTTTTTGAAAATAGAAAACTGAAGATAGACGTTGGAATGATCAAGTCCAAGCTCAAGAATATATAAGCATTGTCAAGGAGGAGAAAAGCATGAGATGACAAATGGCATATTCTTCCATGGTTTTCCAAAATTCCAGTTTCAGGTTCTTTGAAGGTTCCATACTCTGGAACTTGTTTATCCCATCTGCTGCTAAAGTTAGGCTCGGCTTATGGTTATTGGGAATCCCGGATTTACCCCCTGATTTACCCCCGAAAAATTGAGCTGACTACTAATCTTAGTATGGAATGGACTTGCACTAATTCAGCAGCATGACCTTCCAACTTTAAGAAACATAGTAAACCAAAGTAAGATCAAAACTACCTTACAGTTAAAAAGCCATTTGATTCTGGTTATGACAGCAGCTAGCAAATGACCATATGGATTAGTGATCTGTCACAAGTTCCACATCCAGGTCTTTGTCTATTTTCAAAATTTGCTGCAGCACACGAAGCTTATTTTGCAGAATTCATAATGAATTTAGCTTCTAACAGAGAGGACCTATGCAGGCT
This sequence comes from Canavalia gladiata, assembly GCA_037954105.1. NCBI lineage: Eukaryota > Viridiplantae > Streptophyta > Magnoliopsida > Fabales > Fabaceae > Canavalia > Canavalia gladiata. The sequence goes on along the minus strand of CM075662.1, from coordinate 36,063,472 downwards.
GACACCAAAAAATCCTATACTGAGCTTATAGAGTTCAACTTGTAGCATATGGGACCTTTGGGGATGTTACCGCGATGAGTGAAACCGCAGTTGCAGTAATGACTCATCCCACATCAGATTCAATATCAATCACTATCTCATGACTTATTTCTGCATTCGGAGGATTAATAAGCAACAATTCTATTGTTCTTGGCCAAAACAAACAGCAACTGGACTTACATTTTACACCCCCTGAGACTCACTTATTCTCACACACAACATCACCACTGTGATTATTAAATTCTGGAGGTATGGATCAAGTCTCCAACTGTTTTTTCAAATTTAAATCAGTAACACACCAAGTGCAATCCTCGGTGTCTTCTTTTGATTTTATGAATTAATTTGCTGCCTATTTAGCCAAGGAGCAGCATAGTATATGGCCAAGTATTGAATTTATTGTCATGACAGATCTGGGAGCGAAAATCCGACGCTTATCTAGTCACTTATGAACTCAACATGATTTACAGGACTTGCCTCAATGGCCAACTCAACAGGAACAATTCTCAATACCCTCTCTTAAACTTTCTTTGACTGATTTAGTTTCTCATTTGGCCTAGGTCCCTATATTTGAAACAGGGAACTGTTCGACTTAATCTGAGAGTTAGCTAAGGAGGCTTATCCCTTTCTTAACCATTCTTGGGCCTTATGCAGTACATACTAAATTCCATGATATTCTTAGTAACACATAGTTGAATCCACTGGCCTAATGTAGGATTTATCCAGCTCATGATTCATGCAACTCAGAATTTAGTGATTTTACTGCTATAACAGGTTAATGATCTTAGAATATGAATCCGCTTGTCATGATGGCCAGCTACCTCCTATTCTGTGTATGGGGTTTCAGGTGTCCTAAGTCATGAGATGAGAGAAAACAAAGACCCTTGCCCACTATGATTTATATTGTAATCACGAGATGAATTAAAGGAAACTGCCAATGACACTGGTAATCAGGATTGCATTGATTCTGCAGTAGCACCTACTGGATTTAATAATCATTTCATGAGGAAGTGAGACTGATGATTTGAAGCAATCTTCACTGTCATAGGCTATTTGATACAAGTTATAACAGTGGCAGATTTATGGCTTAGTGTTGAACCTACAGTTGCTACCTTATTTTCTAGAACTACTTAAGAAGTTCATTAAGGATTGACATCTCCACAGGAATTTGTTGTGCAAAGGAGCAGAAAACCTCTAGATGCATCCTACAAATCAAAACTAAAGACAGATCTTAAGCTTGAGATTTCAGATTAGGGACAGAGAAGGTTACTACCAATCAGTTAGAATCAAACTTTCAAGTTTTTTTTTGAGCCTGTTTATCAAAAATTGGTTCCTAGAAACAGAATGCTTTTTAGGTATCTGGGGCAGACCAGGTCTCTAGCTTAAGATTTGAAAGCCAGATATGAGTCAGGCACCTGTCTACTCCTGTCACAGACTAAGGTTACCTATATGTTGAACTAAAGATTCTTGGATTCATTTTGATCTCTATTCCATTCAAAACCCCTTTTATTGATACCAAAATAGCAGTAGCGATCCCTCATATAGCAACCTATTCTATAATAGAATTCTGAGACACAAAATCTGTTGTTGAAAGCCCATCTCTACTATGCCCATAAAAACGGTTCCTGATCAATCACATGTAGACTGAGGGACAGGCCATCAGAAACTCATCATTCTTGTAATCTACTGATACAAAGGAAGCAAACTAACCATAACTTATCAGTTTCACTCTCTTTTTATTCTATGATTTATGTCACTTTAAACCAGTAATCAGCTTCTATTATAGTCCAGAATTAAGCCTTGAGGCTCAAGATCTCAAGTTGACTACTTCACAGGCCATTCACTCAGAGGGAGCCACCTAGTTTGTCAAAACTTATGAAAAATACATGGTCTCTAAGCCTGTATCAGATGTCTGACCTGGTTTTAGTTTCAGTGACTCGAGGTTGAAACCTTAGTGGCTTGCTGTCCTAGACTTGGGCAAGGATCCTAAATTTGGATCTGTACCTAACTGAATCAGGACCTGATTGGTCAACCCCAGCTGACTGCTAATTTCGATTTGTTTTGTGACTAGAACCTCTGGGTATATGCCTAGTTGGCTCCTGATCAGAATAGCCACTTGGTCCTTAAGTTTGACAGTAGTTCAGAACCTTAGTGGCTGGCTATCCTAGGCCTGGACAAGGATCCTCAATTAGGATCTGTACCCAGCTGAATCAGAACCTGGTTGGTCAACCAAGCTAACTGCTGATTTTGATTTGATCCTCCATTACCTAAACCCTGAATACATGCCTAATTGACTCTAAATCTCAGTAATTTAACATCAATTCTGAGATTGATGTGATCCAAATATATATATCCGAGTCTGATAGGAATTGCAAACCAGCTTATGCTTAGTTTTAAGTATGGTTATGGTGATTTGGAACCCTTTTTAACTCACTGAACAGACCCTATTACTCAAGCTATGAATTTGGTTTGGTGCCTACCCAGTACATTTGCTATCTTAACCACTGCCACAAGTTAATTATAGTATTAGTCCAAGTCAACAGGAGTATTAGGAATCCAAATCTGTTTTTGTTTTCAACTAAGGCCAGGACCAGATCAGTCCCTTACCTGTGCAACTTAAAGATTCTAAATCCCCTTTTGCTATCTCTGCCATTATGACAAAACCTGATTAGGAGATGCTGTCTCCCTTTCTTATTTGTCAACAGGTTCCAGTTGAGACATTACTAACACTTTTCTTGACCATCAGAACCTGGCTTCAAGGCTTTTTTGGGTCTATAGAAACAGATAGCTCTCAATTTAGATTGTACAGCTCTAGGATCCTCATGACTGTTCCTTATCAATGGTTTTTGTTATGTTAAGCTAGGGGCTATCTATTGATACCAATTGCCCTGAGTCTGATAGGAATTTTCAGATCAGCTTATGCTTAGTCCCAAGTCTGGTTGCAGTGATCAGAAACTCTATGTTCATAGCTGGATGACCTAATGCAAAAAAGTACCAGAGGTTTACTCTAGAAACAAAACCTCTGGTATCTACTGCAGACCCAAATACATGGCCACTGCTACTGCCACTGCCAAATAGGCTGCCTCTCAGGTAGCTCAACTGCTGCAGGTTTTCTAGACTCCCAAATTTAGCTGGGCTATGAATTTCAGCTGAGATACCATTAACATTCCCCTGATTATCACTAACCAAGTCCTGACTTTAAGACATCTTGCCTCAGAGTCAGGGGAACACTAGATTTGAACAAATCTAGTACCGACTGGAATCACCTTTCTAACCCACGGTTTCTAGAAGGTACAAAACCTTTATAGTTGCTCCAGGTTATAGCTACTGAAACAGAAACCATCAAATGCACATCTCTATCCTATTGGTAGCACTACTCCCAACATTAGCCAGCATTACTTATCTTTCAATGATAGGTCCCAAGCTGCAATCAAAGTGCAACAATAAAATGGACATAGGCCTTAAATTCTCCTATTATGGTTTGCTTTTCCCCTAGACATGGTTCCCCACTGTTAACAGAGAAAAGTTGATCCTGATAACAACGGAAGTTGGTGTGCCAGGACCTATTGTAATGGCTGGATTCTATTACTTACAGCTTCATCTTATAACAACCATGGATCCAGGAAAACTCAGGACTGATATAGCTGATTCACAGCCTGAATTTGATTCAAGGCCTTTCACTCTTAGGTCCTAAATATAACCCGGAGGTGTATGATCATAAAGTTCAATAGTTACCCTGGATAATGGCGAGGAGCCGTAAGTCTAATAACTCCTTGCCTTACTTAGCATGATCCAGGATTTTTAACTACCATCCAGAATTATTTATAACCTATTGTTGCAGAACTGGGGGATCAATCTAATTCTGCATTCTGCTTGGGAGGATTAACTCATTGGTCCAAGAGAGGAATTCCTTAATTGTTTGCCTTAACTAAAACTGTTCTTTATCTTGGCCGTAACATTATAGCGAACCTATTCTATGGTCCTAAGTTTTGAATTCTATTATGGAGACCAAGACTTCTTGCTAACTAACCTAAGCACTAATGCAAGCAATCAGATCCATAAGATGGATATATTATGGTTCTATCAAATTATGCTCAGAAAACGATGCTACTGGGTTAATTATACCTATCATTAAGACTAAAAGATTGTCAACATAACCTCTTTACTAAACCAGTTGATATTTAAACAAAACAAAACTAAAAGTAGGAAATTACCACAGTCCTGTTTCCTAAAAAGGCATACCTCGTGATTAATGGTTTTTAGGCCAATTGATTCTCAAATTAGCAGAGGCAATGATCTATACAACATGTTTCCAGCGTTGAACTTCTCTAGACAAAGTAAAATCAACGCCACAGAGTTCAGTTTTTTAATTTGACCTTGTTTAGTCATAGCAACAACATATTCATACATACTTTTCATCATAATTCTGAATTAGATTTCATCTATCCAAAGGTTCAACTCAAGCAAGATGAAATTTTACGGATATAAAGGCAAAACAATGAACATGAGCCTACCTGTAAATGCAGAGCGCAAGAAGCAAAAACAAGAAGGCTTAGCAATCTCAACGCTTAGCAATCTCAACGGAGACGAGAAATCTGAATCTAAGAGAAGTATAGAGACTGAATCGCTTCCTATGACCCAAAGCCTCGAGAGAAACCTCAACTTTCAGAGAAAACTCGAATTACTCCCCTTGCCGCTTTCAATTTTTGGTGCCAAAAAATGTCCGCCCCCTTCTTTTTTCCAAAATCCCCTTTATACCCCTAGCTTAACCATGGTCCTTTAACCCTATGGAAGTTAATTTCTAACCCTAGCCTAACTAACTCTATAACTAACTCCTAACTAACCTAACTGAATTTTGTTTATTTTCTTCCACTCTCTTTATCTATTATCTACTTGCTTACTTATTTAATTTTGCAACTCCTCATTTCTTTTAACCATTTGAGCTCTTATTTTTAAGTTATTTTGAATAAATAAGGGAGATTTATATCCGGACAAAAATTGGTGCTCACAAGGAGAAAACTCTACGTCAGTTCTCGTTGGTCTTCCTCTTCAGCGTCATATCATGCATATCCTCTAACTGAGATGGAGGTTGGGGGATATGCTGAGTCATCCCAAATTGTCTCATACATCGATCAGGTTGATGTCACTCTAATATGTTGAAACATATTAGAGGCACCAATGTTGACCATATGTCAGAACCAGCTTTACAGGCCATAGGAAAATCATCCATGACCTCCCTATATGGTTGTCATGTGATCTGTATACATAAAACAAATGTTAATGTCAATGAAAATTTTAATGAACAAATCTAACTTGACGTGTCAAGGGAGATGTGAACTAAACCTCTAGTCGCACCATCACATCGAAGACATGCCTGTAAAATATTATGTCATGATGGTCAAGCCTCATGTATCCTCGTTTCCATCTATAACGAGATGAAAAAGGTTAACATTCAGTAATTTAAAATTATAAACAATAATACTAATAGGTCTCGACGTTGATTGCTTACCTTGCTCCTAACAAAATAGTGTGATCATCATAAGGAAATTGTGTGGGGAAAATCTTGGGAAAACGTTCCCAAGCTCACAGCTGCAGCAGAAAAGTAAACCTGCATATCTCCTTTTTATCATAATCTGTGCAACTTCACAGCTCATAATAAAGATAGCTAAGTGCAGCGAATCTCCAGTTATACTAATCACGAAAACACATTTAGTTTGAGTAAATTGAGCATTACTTGATCAATTCTAGTTCGATTTGTGTCAAACTTATTTTGGTTTGTATGATTTGATCCCTATCCTTTAGATAATCAGTGTAAATTTTGAATATCCTTAAAAAAAAATTTGAAAATTAATTGTGAAATTTAAATTCAAATCTTGGTGCCAAAAGTGAAGTGTTCTTAAGTTCAGAGTATATGATCCAAATTTTATAACATTTGTTATGTCTGATTCAATTATGTTTAATCCTTTTAATTATTTTTTTTTTAGTTTAATTTTGTTTTGCTTATTTCTTTCAAATTCCAAGAATTGCATGATCATATGCATGCATACATAATGCTAGTTAAGATTAAATCATGCATGATCTAAGTACTTAAGCATAGGTAATTAAGTGTGTGCTTAATTAAACTTTTAAACATCATTAAAAGATATTTAATATATCTTTGGACCTTCTATGTTCTAAGCTGGACTTGGAGTTATTGGACAAGCACCCTTGGACTTAGGTTATCATACTTATGCAAAGGAAGAGTGCAAATGCACTAGATTGAACTATGTGGACTTAGGACCTTGAAACAAAAAGCCTATATAAGGATCATTTAAGGAATATTAAACTCTGGACTTGCACCAAGAATTTGACAAAATAAATTGATAAAAAATTTAAAACAAAAAAGAATAAAAATAAAAGCAAAAGTAAAAGAGTAAAAGAAGAAAAAAGAAAGTGAAAGCAAAAAATACAGAAAAAGGCATTCATAAAGGTCCATTTTCTTAAGTGTTGTTTGCTTAATTGTCCATGATTCATGTTAGGTTATAGGTTCTATAAATGTTAGGTCTTAATTTCCTAGTTTGTGTATGCATTCTTTGCTTGATCGAATAACATTTTTCCTCTTGCATAAGTATGTGCATGTTTCTCTTATCATTTCTAGGAATTTCTTTTGTGTACCTACCTTTTTTGTACCCCATAATTTTAGTTTGTTAATTTCCTTGACTTTTAAGTCTTGTCTTTGTTCAATCCTCTCAAGTTTATTTTTCTTGTGTTAAGCCTTTCTTATTTGCCTTTAATTTTTTTTAGTTTTGTCAATTGCTACCTACACTTGTATAAACATTTCTTCACCACCTAGGATGCACCAAGAACTCTAGGTTTAAGTTGAGATTGTTCTTTGGTCTCAAGCTTGGATTAAGGGCTATTTCTTTGTGAGTGAATTGGTGTGAAGAAGGTTGGTTATGTGTGGTGAGATCACTAGAAAAGGAGAGTGGAAACACTTGTGAGGTGTGTGATATTTTTAGCCTATTTCCATAACACTAACCAAGTGAGGACAGAAAGTGCTCCCTCTTTGTTTGTAAGGTTTTATAGGTAATTAGGGGGAGCCAAAACACAAGAAAAGATGACCAAAGGACCTAAAGAACTTGGAACTTGGAGGCCAAGTTGAAGACTAGTTGTAACCTTATTGCATTTGGTTTTGTTGATTATAAATTTATATTTAAAGGCCTTGTAACTAGGTGGGATTTGTGTTGTAATTATAGTTCATTCTAGTAGGCTTTCACACTGGTGTAATCCAAATTTCCCTTACAACTTGTGTGTAAAAGGAATTTGAACTCTAAGACTCGAGGTAAGATATCTACTAAGACCATTTAAAATCGGTGGTTTATGCATGCAAAGAAGTATAAAGGATGTTAAGTGTTGTGTGATTTCTTAAAAATATTTGGTAGCACCAACTTTGTCTTTTTTTTTTTTTTGCAAGGTCAAGGAGGCTGGATATATTCACTTAACCTTTGCTTGTTGTGTGCCTTAGTACATAAGTTGCTTACTAAGTGTTTTGAGCTTGTGTGAGTTAATTTGTTAGTATAGTAATCCATGTGTGGAGAGGTAATTTTCTATTTTGCAAATGAGTTCCCATGAATATACACTTAAGACCCAAATGAAGCAACTTGCTTCAAGGTTAGAAAAAGTAATTTAAACCCAAATAAGAGAGTTTAAGGAATACTTAAAAATCTAGAAAGAAGATGCTCAACTAGGCATAAAAGGAACCAAAAGGTAATTAAAACTAATAGGTCTAGAAGTAGGAAATGTCATATTAAAGAAGAGACATTAAATGATGATGTCAACTTTTTTAGAAGCAACATAAATCCTAGGGATAAGAGTAGGCACTTTTCACCAAGAGAGAAATTATCTTTAAGGGATAGACCTTACTTACAAAAAAGAGCATAAACATCTAATGACCATGCACAAACAGTAGAAAGGCTTAGGAGTCATAGACATAGGAAACCTACAAGTCATAAGGAACCTTCTAAGCATAGGACTTATAGAACTAAGACCCATAAAGATAGAAATAGAAGTTCTTCTAGAGATATCTTAGAAGATGGAGCCATAAAAGTAGTGTTAGGAATGAAAATCCAAGGGAAAGAGAGCACCTAAAGATTCTAAAACTACCTAAGGTTAAAATGACTAAGTTCAAAGAGAGGAATAATCTAGAGACATACTTAGATTAGGAGCTTAAGGTTGAGCATCTTTTTAGTAACTATTCCATTAAAGAGGAACATAAGGTGAGATTAGCCGTATTAGAATTTAGTGACTACGTCTTGATCTGGTGGGATAAGCTCAATAAGGAAAGATATCACTCCTTGAGTGAGTGGGAGAAGATAAACCACATCATGAGGATAATGTTGTCTGTGATGTTGTCCCAATGAAAACTAGTTATGTGCTTTTGGAAAGGCCATGACAATATGATAGGAATGCTCATAATGATGAAAATACCAATATGTATTCCTTTTAATTTAGCTCCCAAAAAATTATCCTAATTCCTTTGTTCCCTGGTAAACTCTATCAAGACCAAATTCGCATGAGACAAAAAAGGGAACAGAGAGCCAGGGATTGAAAAAGAAAAAATTGGAATAAATAAATAAAAATGATAAATAGAAGAGGAGGAAGATAAGAGACAAGGTCATTGGGAATTCCACTTCTCTTGTACAAAAGAGGGAGATTAGACTTGTGCGAAAGTATGAGGTGAGAAAAATCCTTCTAGTTAAGAAACATCTTCCTATCATTTCCATTACTTTAAACATCACTTCTAGTATAGGATCTAATGTTTCTTCCATCCTTATAATTAAAGAATCATTTTCTCCAAGAGGAGGTCAAGAGTTAGACCTCGTGAAAATCCCACCTTCTCAACCACCCATGGGTACTTAGGGTACTATTATTATATTATATAATAAGAATTGTACAACTAGATTAATTCACTTAGGATCCTCATTTTATATGCCTTATATTGACAAATTGTTTTCTCATCATTTTTCTATAATGACTCACTGCTTGAGTCATCATCATGCATCTAGGATCCACACCTTGGTCATAGCTCCCCTTATCCATAAGTTTACGGTCCCTTGCCAACCCATATTGGGAAGACCTTATAAAAAGGTAGTATGCCAAATTTTTGCTTTAACACATATGAGTATTATAGGCATAACTTAACTTATCAACTAACAAAGTATAGTATGATTGACACCCCTAATACATTGCAAAGTAATCTTTCAAAACATCCTCATTTATCATGTCATGAGTTGCAAGCAAGGGTAACTTTCTCACAATTGTTTTGGCCACTACCATTACCTAGGGGGTAACTGAACACATGAATCCCTTTAATAGTGTCCTAAAGCATAAGAAAGCGTAGACAATTGTCCCACCAACTCAAGTTTATACTTTTTATGAAGATAATTGTGGCCTGTTTAATATAACCCACCTCTTATTCCTAGTTATGTTTATCCATTTGTTGTTACAAATGTTTAGAATATTCAAAAGGTTAGTATTTGTCCCGCTATTAGTCTTGTTTCCCATTTATTAATAACATTTCTTCTACTTATTTGTATTCTTGTTTTAAAAATAAGTTTACATATTCAAGAATGAATGCTCTCAAAGCGGAGGAGATGATGTAAAAGTCTCACCTACAAAGGAAGGCTAACTGTAAAGACCTATTGAGCCTATTGGGACCACTACCAGAATAAGAATAAAGAAGTTGTAGAAAGAAATGGAAACTTTCTTGGGCTTTCAATAGGAGAACTCTCAAGCCCAACCCATCTTTTCCTTGGCCCTTCACACATTAGAATAGGATTTAGGTACTTGTTGTATTCTAGAAATTAGAAGGCCCAAAGTATGTATAAGATTGAGCCTGTTTTCCTGTAACTTTTTGCTACAATTTTTTGGCGTGACTTTACCCATTTCTTGGGCTGCCTCAAGGAGAAATGAAGGACTCCATAAAAGCCGTCCACACTCCATGCTTCTAGGGACCCTCATTTTGGCCTATATATAGACATGTTCATGTAAATGGAACACTTTAAGTCATTTGTGAAGTTCACATTCATATTTTAGAGAGTTCTCTCCTTTTTCTTCCCTTTAAATTGAGCTTGGGCTTGAAGATCCTTCTTGTCCGTTGCAACTTCCATGGTGGTAGAGAAGAGACTTATTCTCTTTAAAAGATAGCGTCTTTAAGCATAATTGAAACTTTAAGATTTTATCCTTCTTTTTCCATTTCGTTTAGCCTTTATTGACCAACACCTTCTTCTTCATCAACCTTTGCAACATTTTCCAAAACAATGATGCCTTTGAGCAATCCAATGATTCTATCAAATTGATCTTGTAAATTAAATTAGGTTCATATCAATGGAATTTATAACATGATAATGCTACTTAAACATGTGTAAGCTAAGTAGATAATGAAACTTCTTCCGCTAAATGAGAAGTTTCGAGCTCGGGCATCGTAGTATATGGTCTATTAGCAGCAGACACATAACTACCATGCATATGGTAAATGTGTGAGATCTTGCAAAATCATTCTATATAACCATCAACTTACTTTTGCAGATGGTAGAAATAAGACCTTTAACCTCCATTCCCACATGATAGTTCATAGTTAGAAAACTATCATCAATGGAGCACGGACTACCAACCATGCCCAGCTTGTCAAATGCTGCTACATGGATCCCTTAAACATGACCATATTGATTCAATACTTTCTTTGGTGAATGTGGTTATTCCAAATCATCATATCTAATGTAATCTAAATTCTAAGATGCATCAACAAATGGTCAATGTACTTTGAAATCCTCATATGACATCCATGTGATGTCATCAACATGTACATAATCCAAGGCATGGTCAAACATCTCTTGAATCATGTAACATATGCAACCGCATGATAATGGCATGTTAGGCCTAAAATTTGACTTAGGATGACACCCCTAACTTGTGGAAAATGCTTTATAATCCATACTTACAATTAAATTATAAAAAAAAATCAATACTCACATATAATTATAAATACACTAAATGATATACAAGGGGTAAATGATGTGCAATATTAAATAGCCCCCCAAGCTTCTAGTATTATGAAAACTTATATCACCGAGATGGTCATGTAGATATGCTAATCAAATAATGTCCATGCATACCTACCGATCACATGTACATCCCTAAATAACTTCTAGTAACAAACTCCAACAAATTTCACTCTTGTCGGCAAACATCATGCAACCTACCAACCATAGTTAATAGGCTTGAGCATTTGCATCCAAATGATCCTCTCCAACATAACGATAGTATACATTAGGTAGCTAACTAAATCTAGCAAAAACACCTCGTATGTGATTTGTCTCAATGTTTGCATCTGACAGTAAAACACCAAGTAGCTTTGTCAATATTTGACATGCTGACTCCCGAGTCATTGCCTTAAGCGAACAAAGTTTCCCGTTATTGTCAGATATAGTAATGAAGACATATTATCCAATTTGAGAATTATCTCTCCCAGAGATAAATGGAAGGTGCATGTGTCCCTATGCCATCTTTCAACAAAAGCAAATAACAACCTTTTCTACAATAGAATGAGTACATTGTATTAGCGATGCCAACCCATCTTCTCGTACGATGTTCAATATATATACATCATCTATCTCCTTTAGCTTTCGTCCGTAGGTCAGCATCTTGAGAGAGCCATGATCATGATAAAACATATCGATAAACAAAGAAACAAACAACTAAATAAATAAAATAATTTGTTTAATATTTAAATAAATAAATAAACACTACAATTTTTAATTCTCCAAACCAAATAGAAAAAGTTATATGCTAATGGGACAATTGAAGAACAGACCCATCCACTGGACCACTTGGTTAATGTCTCTTCTTTTGCAACAACATCACCATGAACATCAGTATGCTCATACTCATCATCTATGTTTCACAAAAATGTCGGTTACAGGTAGACACAATTGCTCAAAATCATTCTTTAACTTTGTCGTCTTGAGTAATCCTCCTCTACCTCTTTTTTGCGAAGCACCATCCCTAGTATGTGAACCCCTCATATTGGCTATATCTAAAATTCATCAAATAAAAAAAATATAAATAGTTTTCCTTAACCAAACTTTTACCCACATACTTAAAATATAAACTTAAATCAAATATTAAAAAATTATTATAATTCTTTATATTTTCTAAATCATAAAGCTAAACCCTAAATCATAAATTCTTAACATAAATATAAAATAAATAAATAAATAAAGTTAAACTAAAGTTAAAATGCATTATGTAAATTAGTTTAAGAAATATATCAATTTTATTTTACAAATTAATTTGTGAAATACATTATCATCATTTTTTACTAAGGTGTAAACTAGAATGAATTTTCTATCCTAAACCTACCCTACCCTAAACGATGATAACCATAGAAACAAAATACTAATAATTTAAAATAATTAACATTAACAATGACAACGAGATTTGTATTGATAATGAAGGCAAGAAGTAGCAGCTTTGTAAAGTTAAAAATGAAGAGGTATATATCAAGGATATAATCATAATAATAAAGTTTAAAAATAAAAAGGTGTAAAAAAAAAAGGTGCAAAAAATATGGACCAATAGAATAATGACATGTAAAATGATTTATGACATGTTCCTTTTTTATTGGTATGCTTCAATGTGTCCTCTCCTCCTTAATTATTTTATTGTCTTTTTTAGAATTATTTTCTACATCTATTTTATGCTACTTATATTAATTTTTTTACAACAAAAAATACTATCATTATTTTGATATTTTTAAATTTAATTTTAAAATATATAAAGTATTCTTCGAAAAATTTACTTTCAGAAGTCATTTATGAATTATTTTACAAAATTTAATTTTAAAATATATTAAACATATTTTTAAAATTTAATTTTGAAAATGATTTGTAAATAATTTTTAACTTAAATTTTTAAAAGTGTGTTTAATATGTTTAATATATTTTGAAATTAAAATTTTAAAAATAAAAATAATATATGAATAGAAAAAAGAGATATCAAATGTTTTTTTCTTTATTTTATAATTATATTTTTTATAATAATTAAATATAGAATTATATACTGATTAAAAAATAGAGGATATAGTATCTCACTCAGTAAGAAAATTTTAACAAATACATTTATAAAATATAAGCAATGTTGAATGAATGTGTTTAAATGAGACAAAATATAAGCAACATGTTTGGTATTGTTAGACATTTAGAATAATTGAACATGAACTTGAAAAAGTAGTATATTTAATTTTATTATAAAAAATAAAATAATATTATTTTATAAATTAATTTTTATCGATAAAATATTAATTTTTTCGGTCAATATATAATGACATGATAGGTCATAGCATCGATTTATTGTACTTTTGAATTATATAATTTCAATCATATTTTTACATATTGTTTTGATTATTTTTTTATGCATTATTTGTTTTTTATTAATCACATCACATCACACATATATAAAAAAAATAAAATATATATATTATTAGGATTTATATTATATTTGTAAAAATAAAAAAAATTAGAATCAAGACAAGATAGTGATTAACTTATGAGAAAAATATATTAATCATTTTATATTGTATTTTTTATTTTTCCAAATCTAAAATCCTTATAAATCTTTACTCAATAATAGTTATGAAAGTCGTCACCATATGTTTTAGATAATATAGAACATTTTCAGATTCTTAACGAAAATTATCTTAAAACTGTTTTATATGAAAAAAATATTTTTAAAATAAAAATTTTAAATACACAACTAAATATTCAATAAGGTAAAAAAATTATTTAATGAATTGTTCTATTCTGTTTAATGTGTAATCTTATTTCATTTATAAATAAGCTATCAAATACAATGCACAAAATAACAATATTTTATAACATTTTATTTATATTTTACTTTGTTTACATGACATATATTATATTACATCTACTTTATTTAAAAAAAATAGTAAAAATTTAAAATTATAACGTATCAAAGATTTATATTTCTCCAATCGATTAAGCTATTAAAATTAATAATTATAAGCTTAGACTCTTTCAATATTATTATAATTAATTATATTTACATTAATATCTTTCAATATTATTATAATTAATTATATTTACATTAATATCTAACTCATTGAAACTTTTATTTGTATTTAATGATTATGAAACATAAGACACTTACTCTTGTTTTATTTGTAGACAAGCTATCAAATACAATGTACAAAATAACAATATTTTATACCATTCTATTTATATTTTTTTATTTATATACTACATATTATATTATATCTATTTAATTTTACAAAAACAAATAAAATTTAAATTTATAATCAATCAAAGATTTATATTTCTTCATTTTGACCAACCCATTGAAATTCATAATTATAACTAAAATGGTAAGGAGCTAAAAGATCCACTACTTTACTCCCGTCTCAAAAATAGATAATTTTGTATCTAATTATATAAAAGGAAACAGATTTATGAATAGTAGATGTTGTGCGGATATCTATAGGACTTAACTTATAAATTGACTCTCTAATAAAATTATAAATCGACGTTGAAAATTCGTCCTTGACTTGCTCAATTGAAACACTTGATATTACATTGTGTCAATTACTCAATTCCTCTCATTAGACCAATTAGATATGTATTCCATAAATTAATTTGAGTGATTGAAATAATAAACTTATGTATTTTGTAAATTAATTTATGAAATATAATTTTTTATATTCTATAAATTAATTTATAAAAGGTAACTTTTTTATGTTCCGTAAACTAATTTGTGGAGAACAAAAGTTTTATTTCATAAATTAATTTACGGAATGTACTAATAAATTCCGTAAATTAATTTGCGGAACATACAGTTCGATGATTAACTCACCTTCGTCTTTTTCGACGCTTTTCCAACGGTGTTCAGGTCAACTCCTCCTCCAGCCAAAAACAGCAGCTCAACTTACACTCAATTAACAACTAATGTTAAACAAAATATAAAACAACAATGGCAGTAGGTGGAGGTGGGAACAAAAAGAAAGTAAAAAAAGAAGAAAGGTACTAATGGAATGTTATAGTCACATGAACATTTTTATCTTTTCATCTATAAAAGGTAAAAAAGAAATTTAAAGATTGTAAAAGGCAATTCCTATAAGAAATTAATAAACTAAACTCTAAGTGATGTTGACCCATAATATTTTATACATTAATTGTAAATAACAACTATAGTAAAGTAGGATAGAGGACAAGTATAACACTTCATACAATCAAGTTTTCTCTTTGTAATCAACAAATACACGGGATATTTATTTCAAATTTGTATATCACCATCATTGTTTAGTGCAAGGAGAAATATTTTAAATTTTATTATTCCAATGAATTTGTAGACCTAAAACAAATTATTGGGATGCAAAATCATTTATTTGAAGTTAATCTTTTAGTTTTTATTTTATTTTTAGGCTTAAAGAAAATTTAATAAGATTATTTTAAATTTATTTGAATTTATTTATTCTTTTCTTTTTTAAAATGCAAAATCATTTATTAAAAATTTTAAATGGAATCTATAATGTTATTTACTTATAGTTAATATTTATAAAAATCATAATAGTTATACTAAAAAATACAACTTATTTTATTTAAAAAGGAGTCAATTATTTTTATTTGTTTATTTATTTATTTTAATATTATTTTTATTTAATTATTTTTCTTAAAAGTTTAGTATAGTAAGTATACTTTTTTATGGGCCTAAAGCGAAGGGTTTTTTTTGTGTGTATAATATAAAGATGGGCCTTACTTTCTGCACCTCCCTTTTTTTTCTTTTTACACCCCTCCTAAATTTTTTGTAAAATTTTTATTCCAACTTTACCCTTACCATCCCCTCCCTTACTTTGTAACATTTCCGCAAAAAAGAATTCATCTTCCGCATTTTGAACTCAGCATCCTCCTTGCTGCTTGCCTGGTACTGCTTCAGTTGTGCAAAGCTAAACGAAACAACCCAAGGTCAAAGCTTCTACATTCAGGTTAGCACCTCTGAACTTTAAACTCGGTTGCTATTCTCCATTGGATAGGGTAAATGTAGGGTTTTAGGCTGCTGCGAAGAAGACGACCTGATGCATTCCGTAAACTAGTTTACGGAATGCAACTGATGCGTTCCGTAAACTAGTTTGCGGAATGCATCAGTTGTATTCCGTAAACTAGTTTGCGGAATGCAACTGATGCATTCCGCAATCTAGTTTACGGAGTACAACTGATGCATTCCGCAAACTAGTTTGCGGAATGCATCAGATTTGAAATTAATTTTGTATATTTACCTTTTAAGTTGATTTATTTAGTTAATTTATGTTTTTTAGGGTTTAAGTATTCATTATTTAAATTTAATTAAAAGGTTTAGGGTTTACAAAAAACATGTTTTATGTTAATTTGTTCATTATGTTAATTTCATTTAAGTTTATAATTTAAGTTACAGTGAGAAAGTGTGGTTAAGTAATTAATGAACTGTATTTTATTTGGTGAATTTTAGACATGGCCAGGACTAGAGGTTCACATAGCAGAGGTGGTATTTCGCATACTGAGGATGTACGCGTTCGACCAACTGCCTCTGCTCGCAGTCGACGTGTTCGGCAAGCCATTGATGAGGAGCATGTTGATGCTGGAGGTGATATGCATCATGTAGAAGAGACATTCCCAGGTGGTCCAACGGATGTCTCTGTACTTAGATCATACATGGAGCATGTAGCATATTACATATGGACAGGACAGGTGAGTGTCATCACTGTATATGTATATGACATTATATGTTTAATTTGTTATTTAATTTATTGTTTTGGTTTGTGTGAATGTTATTTTAGGATCGTCCTGCTCTCAAGGTGTTGACCCATGGACGAAAGGTCACTCCTATAGATGTCCCTTACATCCAGAGCATCGTACAAGAAAGTGGATTGGCCGACTTAGTACGGTGCAGTCATTCGATAGCAGACAAGGGCTTATTGTCTGCTTTTGTGGAGAGATGGCATAGAGACACATGCACTTTCCACCTGCCGATAGGAGAGATGACCATCACACTGGATGATGTGTCATCATTGCTGCATCTACCGATCACAGGAGAGCTGTGTTCTGTTCAGTCCATGTCACGAGATTCCGCTTGCGACTTGCTGACAGATCTTCTTGGTGTTTCTGCTTCGGAGGCAAACACAGAGACAGATCACACTCGAGGTGCGTATGTCAGGTTCAGTTGGCTGCAGGATGTCTGTGATTTGTGCATTCGAGAGGGTCAGTTGGATGCAGCTGCTCGTGCTTACCTGCTGCGATTGGTTGGGTGCACTATTTTTGCTGACAAGAGTGGCACCCTTGTGAGTGTGTCATATTTGGAGCTGTTCAGGGATGTTCACATCATCGGGAGGTATGCTTGGGGTGCTATTGCATTGGCATACCTCTACGATCAGCTTAGTGATGCGAGTTTTCGCAACACTAAGTGCCTCAGCGGTTATTTGACTTTGTTACAGGTAAATGTCACTTATTTTACATCATTTAAGGGTTTTTTCCCAGATAAACTGTTACTTATTTGTTTATAATATAAGTGTAGGCATGGATTGTTGAGCATTTCCCACGGATTGGGGGACGTGAGCTGAGGGATGACTTTACCCCAGATATGCCCGTGGCGATGCGGTTGAAGATGCTACGCGGTTCTGGGGATATGAGACCATATAGGGCGGCTCTTGATCGCATACAGGTGGATGACATCATTTGGACACCATATGATGAGTTCAGAGGTCATCGACCCTTCGCCGACGCTTGCTGGTACAGAGGTTTGATTAGATGTGGTGATTTGGTCTACCCTCATTCACCTGATAGAGTGCTGCGTCAGTTTGGGCATGTTCAGGGGATCCTCATGCCTACTGTTGATAGCTTGGGTATGGTTGGAAGTCCTCAGTCCATTGATGATAGTTTTTTAAACTATGAACTATCATTGGTGGCAGACGAGGTTAGAGGTTCTGTTGCTACCACTCCTGGGCAATGTGTTGTTGCGTACATGGAGTGGTTTCGCAGGATCTCCCACCCATACCTTTTACCCAGTAGTTGTGTGGGTGAGGGTGAACCTGAACATCCTGTTGTGGTCACAGAGGCTAGCCAATCTCATGCAGTGGAAGAAGTTTCACTTTCTACCCAGGTAATCCATTTGTTTATTTGAAAAATCATGTTGTAGATGATATTGTTACTAATATAATTTATTTTTCAGGATCGTTTTGATAGAATAGTTGAACTACTAGAAGGCATCATTGCTTCAGGAAGACTCCTGGATGATTCATCAGAAGCTGATATGGCACGCCAGGCTTTGAACATAGCACGTGTTAGAGGTCGTGGTGATGTTCTTACCTACCAGCGGAGGAAGAGGAGTCATCCAAGCAGTTGATGTCATATATTAGGGATTTATGATTGATCTTTGTATATATCACAGTTTTGAACACTATATGTATTTGATAAATGATGATTTTTATATTGTATATTGCTTTTGTATATAGCTTTTGAACTGATGAAAAACAGGGAAATGATTAGCAGGTTACTGTTCATTTTTAGACTTGTATGATTTTGAATTGATCAAAAACAGGGAAATGATAAGCAGGTTACTATCCATGTGATTTGTATGATTTTGAATTCAACAAAATTTTGAACTGATAAGCAGGGTTTGTTCATATCAAATAATGTCAAGAATCAACATTAGAAAGGATATTACAACTAATCGGCTGTGATGTCTGTGACATTATCAACATTGTTTTTAAATAATGAACTAAATAAATCCATCTGACTAATATATGGCCACTCCCACATCCGAGCATTGTCATCACAATATTTATGCCATTGCAAAGCAGTTGGAGGGACTGGAGCTCCATCTACCATAAAAACCTGCAATGATAATATACATTAGATCAATGTAAATATAAATAACTTTCAGTTAAATAATAATAGATAGGTGGATGAATACCTGTACAAAATGACAACCATTAACAAATCCGATGCAAATAATACGATGGTTCATCAATTGTGGTGGTTCACTTCTGAGTGGGAAAAATGTCATTGATCCGTGAATGGAAATATGAATAAGTATGACATTATACCTAGACGCAATTACATAACCCATATCAGGAATCGTCATCCATTTATCAGGTGAAACCATTTTTTCATTCCCAACAAACAAAGAAGTTCTTAACTGTATGTATCTTTCTTCACTACCAAACAGATTCACATACACATGACGATACTGACCAAGCTCCCGAATTAAATTAAGTCGAACTTGAGCCCAAGACTCTTCACCTTTTCCCAGCAATGCAACAATTGCACGATATCCACAGTTTCCATCAGCTTCAACATCAACAATGCGTTCAATATAGTTATGTAACTGAATAGGAAACAAGTCTAGCATAGGTATAACATTTTTCTTCTTGTTGTTGCGACGTTTAATATCAGATGACAGACGGGGTGATGAGCTATCATGGACAGAATACAAACCATCAACATATTCAAAGAAGGATGGTTCATGTTTGGTTGATCGTTCCATCTGCAATGCCTTACCTTTGATTGCACCCTTTGTTCTTACCTTATCAGGAGGTGGACACATTGAAGTTGTATCGAGGAATGCTAACTCATGAAGTTTATTCTTTAGTGTTATCTTTCCACAAACATCAAGCTTTGAGAATCGTTTCTGCAAGGCTTCAAATTCTGGTTGCAACGACAAATCACCTCATTGCTCTGTCATTCCTTGATCAGCAAATGTCAATATCTTCCAATGACGATGAACTGACTCCAATGGTACAAAATTACCCATCACACTATACCTTGCTAACTCGCATGCACAAGGTAATCCATGTGTACTTCTAAGACTGCACCCACAAGTTATACTGTCAATACCTACAATTTTTACCCGCTCATATTCGTTAGCAATGTGGGCTAAAACATTATTTGATACAAAGCCCCGTAGCTTGGCATAAAACCCTTTGTTGAATCTATGCTCAACAATGATCATGCTTCTTTCAAATGACGCCTTTATGTCACTATGTTGCAGTATTATCATATTATTCATTGCATCCCAGCATGAACACAAGTCACCTCTACTATCTTGAAGCAACCTCTTTAACCTTGCATGTGCACTTTCAACCCTGAAAAGGAATAAGATACAAGTCATGAGCCTTTTATATTATACAAAAATCGTTTTGAAAAATTCATTTTAATAATAAAGATACCTGTTTGTGGTTGTATTTCCAAGATGCATCACCCTATCAATCCAGCAACTCACAAATCTTTCCTTGTAAGGATTTAACCAAGTTCTGTTCACATAATCCAAAAAAATAGGGAATTTTTTTGAATTTAAGAAAACGCTCTTCATATTCAATTTCAGTTGACGAATCCATCAGAATAACCCATGCATCCATTACACAATCCCATTCATCAACCGGAGATACTAGTAACTTGCACTTTGACTTTACATTTTTAGAAACATGAAATTGACAAAGCAAGTATGTTGCAGATGGAAACACTTTTTCAACAGCATTCATTAAGGCGATATCTCTATCTGTCACAATCACTTGGGGTACTAATTCATCTCTGAGAAACAAACCTCTAACTTTTTCTAATGCCCAGGTGAAATTATCTTCTCGTTCAGATTCCAAATTAGCAAAACCCACAGAAAATGTCAACTCTGTCGAGGTTACTCCAACAATCTCAAGTAATGGCAACCGATATTTGTTTGTTTTATATGTGGTGTCAATGATCAACACAACATGGAATGCATTCAATAATTTAATGCCATCTGGATGTGTCCAAAAAATATCTCGAACAACATTAGACGTTTCAGTCCTTCTATACCAATACACATATTTGTCACGTTCCATTAATTTCATCAAGTGCTGGAGTTCCGTTCGATGACCCCTTTCTGATTTTCGATATTTATGGCGAGCATTATAGATCTGCTTGATGTTAGTCACATTATGATCATCATGACCTCTTAATGTCAACAAAATATTCTTCGGCTTAACCATATTCTTTGTCATATCACCTAGTAAAGACTTCTCTTCACCACTTAGTCTACCAGCATATGCATGACCTTCTAATGTTTCGGCTACATCATGGTTGTGAAACCCACATACAACATTAAGCTTCCACCCTTCACCACTTTTTAATGGTCTTCCTCTTAATCTAAAGGGACACTCACATTTTCTGGTTCCACTCACCTTCCGCGCTAATTCATTCTTATATTGTCTATATTTTCCACTTCTTTCACAACCTAATATTAACATTGTTTTCCGTCCAATTCCACCACTGTCAGATCTAATAATAACTACAATAAATCCATGAGCTTTACCCACTGCTCTAGTCCAATTTATTAAATCACCACGTGAAGGAAAAACCTAATTATAACATACAAACAACCAAATATTACTAAATCATATACAACATAACAATTAAACTTTCAATCTAAAAAGCATTTACCATATCAGTCAAGAATGCGTTCGTATAATCACCATTGTTCTCTATCAGAGCCAACTTATTTTCTTCAACACTTAACTTATTCTGAGATAACACAAGCCAAAATTAAATCACGTTACACAATTTTATATAAATCAAAAAATAAAAAACAATTTCTCCAAAACTAATATTACTACATCATCATCCTCTAGAGAAATTGGCATGTCCACTTCATCTGAAACATGGTTCGTCGACCTCACCGAATCTTGCATAATTATCTCTGCATAAAAAAAAGGAGCAAAAATATCACATATCATATACCATAAGCATTTAATTTTTTAACCTTTTTATTTAGTTAATTTAATTAACCTTCCGCAAATTAGTTTGCGGAATATAAAAATTACATTCCGCAAATTAATTTACGGAATACACTTTTGTATTCCGCAAATTAGTTTGCGGAATGAAAATTTTTTATTATTCCGCAAAATTAGTTTGCGGAAGCAAAAAATTACATTCCGCAAATTAGTTTGCGGAATACATAAATGTATTCCGTAAATTAATTTGCGGAATGTAATTTTGTACTATTTCGCAAATTAGTTTACGGAAGACAAATAATTACATTCTGCAAATTAATTTGCGGAATGTAATATTTTGTCTTCCGTAAACTAATTTGCGGAAAACAAAATTAACATTCCGCAAATTAATTTGCGGAATACATTTATGTATTCCGCAAACTAATTTACGGAAGGTATTTAACATTCCGCAAACTAATTTGCGGAACGTAAACTGCAGCAGCTCACCTTCGTCTTCTTCGACGCTTCTCCGGCGCTTCTCCGACGGTTTTCAGCTCACTTCCTCGTCCAACAAAGAACAGCAGCTCAACTTACACTCAATTAACAAATTTTCGTTGGAGTTTTATCAATTCAACAAATGCAATGAAGAGGAAAATGAGATTGAAAAACGAAGAAGGATGCTGTGCTGATAACATATACACCAAGGGGTAATCTTGACATTTCACCAGCAGGGGGGGTGCAAAAAGAAATTCAGGGGGGTGCAAAAAGCAATGCCCTAAAGATTGGTCTTGTCAATCATTGGAATACAGACAAGCGGAGATTTCTCTCAATTTGCTTTGAATGTTGTGTGCGCGAGAGTTGGAAATTGCTTTTTCCATCTCCTATTTTTTTCTTTTCGCACCTTTCTTCACTTTTTGTAAAAAAAAAAATTTCAATTATATTTTTTAACAAATACATTTTGTAGATTAATTTGTATAACGAAAATTTTTTACATTTCATAAATTAAATTGCGGAATGCATTTTTACATTCCGTAAATTAGTTTGTAGAATGTATATTTTTACATTCCGTAAATTAATTTGCAGAATGTAAATTTTTACATTCCGCATATTAGTTTGCGGAATGTAAAACTACATTTCATAAAATATAATTTGTAAATTAATTTATGAAATGTAAAATTATATTCTGTAAACTAGTTTACAGAATGTAAAAAATACATTTCACAAACTAATTTACGGAATATATTTTTTATATTCTGTAAACTAATTTACGGAATGTATATTAAAAAAAGAAAAAAGTAAAATGAAAATATTCAAATATTTAAAAAAGAGGAGATGCAAAAAGAAAAAAAAAAAGAGGTGAGATAAATAAAACCTGTCTTACCTTAAATGAATGGATATTAATGGATGAAAATATTGTTTCGAGGATAATATTATTACAATTTTAGGTGATAACATTTGGCCAACTATTAAATTCATGTTGAAATGCTCCAGAATCACGTTTGCCTCATTATAACATGATTTTAGAGAAAATTTTAATGTTTAATTGCTATTAGTCAAAATTAATTTTATCTTAAAAAGCTAAGCTTAGGTCAATGTAATAAATTGTAGTAACATTTATATTAAGTTAAAATTTTCTATAAACTTATTTTTACGAGAAAATTTTTTAAACATTACATCATTTTAATTATTTTTAAGTAAAATTAACTTCATAAAATCAAATTCATTCAAATTTAAGAGTGCAAATATTCATTCAAATTTACACAAAATATAATTAACCAAGAACATCAACTTACGTTTTGTTAAATGGAGAAAAAGAAGATAATCACGTTTTGATGTTTTTATGTGGTTATATTTACGAGACTATTGTTAATTTGAACACAAGGAGCATTTTTATGAGAAACATTTGAAAATGATAGGGTTAGAAGTGAATACACAGAAACTTAAATCCCTTCCCTTCCCCCAACCAACGCCGAGTAACAATGCACGGTGACCTAAAAATAGTCCGACATTAATTCAGGCACTATTCCTAATAAGATGGGGACGAATGTTCTCTCCCTCTCAACCAAGTCCATATTCTTCTAATTTTAACAAGATCTAAAACCATTTGAGGGTCAGCTTGATAACGTGTTTTCATAACTTCATAATCAAATTATAAAAATATGTAATTGTCACTTAATCTTGTTTAACATGAAAAATCTCAAAATTTCTGAATAATCTTGTAGCAGTCGTAAAGTGGACGGTTAGGTGTCAGTGGAGTGGGGATAGAAACATCGTTAGTTCCTGCAACTTGAATTTCTATACAAATTTAGTATTACAAAATATCCTACCGCATGTTATTAATTATACAGGCAGTAAAAAAAATCCTGCCAAAAAAGCGAATTTTACAAAATTTATATTTTAGGTATATTTACATTTAAAGACAAATTGATAAAGAAGATAAAAATGAATATATACACGACGACATTTCTATTCTCAGTTTTCAGTTTCACTACTACCTGGTAATATTTGTCTACTGTGCCGCTCTGACGATTGTCTACTAGTGAGTCATCCTTAAATATTATGGAAACGTAGAGATGTGGTACATTGCAGTGCCACCATTTAACTCAAATCAAAGCCAGCATCGGCATTTATCGCATAAAGTAATTTGGTTTCCAGTTGCTCCTTGCTGCATTGGAAGATGAGTATGTTAGTCAGAAAATAGCTAACAAAATAAAACAAAAATGGATGAGTTAAAATAAAACCCAACTGCAGTATCAGGACAAAATAACGATGCATGAATACACTTCAGAAAGATGGTTCCTGTTATTGTGCCTCAAAAACTGTCCTAGTTTTCACAGTCCTACTCAAGGACTTTAAGAAAATTAAAGTGAAAACAGTAATATTGAAATCATAAACAAGAGATGCGTTCCCCTTCTGTGAAAATTTGCAGTAAACCAGTAAACCACCGTGTGAACAATGTATGAACCGAAAGTAGCGTGAAATACTTTAAAAAGTGTTCTATAATGAGTCATATCTACCCTAAGCAACCATATCTTCTAAGTCGATTTCTTACATGATCGTTTTAAGAGTCCATGACCATAAATTAAGTACTCAATGAAAAATATTTCATAAAAAAATATGCGCTGTAAGATTCAAATCAGCTAAAAAAGTTTTTATTTATTTTTAAATCACAAGAGAATATTTCAATAATCCTACAAGCATATCGATCATCATTCCTAAGTGATGTATACTCAATAAAACTTGCTCCAGCCAGACCAAGACTGAAAGTTAATGGCACATTTAAAGAATCTCAACCTACGTCACAGTTATCTCATAATTTTAGTTTCCAATGTCGTTTAGCCAATCATTGCAATTCATAAATATATACTGTTAATTGACAAAACAGAAGTTCTTATCAGCATGTCAGTATCATCAGTTCCAATATCTTCAAATCTGACCATTCTCAAGTTCTATAACAGCAGACCCAAACAAATTTCCATATTTGCACTGCAAACTACAGAGACAAACTAGCACTACAAACCTTCTATAAGGTGGAAGCTTTAGTAGATTCATACAAGTAGCTGATGTTGGTAATCTGTCAAGAGTTTCCTCTGAAGCAATACCCCCAGCCCTACAAGAAGAGACATCAGAACCATCCTTTTGTCTATGAAATATACAAAAATTAGAGTGAGAAGAAAACAAATAGAGCAGATGTTTAATGTAATTAAAGCATTCACCTTTGTATGCAAAACAAAGGTTCAAGATATCGGAATCCAAGCAATGGCCCCCGAGAGCAACCTGTCACAAACCTGTAAAGATAATAAATCTGTTATTCATACTAAAATATGTCATAGAAAGAGCCATCAAATCTTATAACTACAAACATCTTACTTCAAAAATTTCTTCTTGTTTTCCAATGAAAAACCTTTAAGAACTTCCCAAAACATCTCAATCACGTGATGCTCCTATCAGAAGAAATCATGTGTCAGAAATTCACGTGTCATAAGAAAAAAGCCCATGCAAGACCAAAAGGATTGGTCTTCCCATCATGACATAAAGCATTCAGACTCTGAAACAATATTTAGATTAGAAGGCAAAAACAAAAAAGGCATGAGCTACAAGATCAACACACCATTTTTAATATAGAAAAATTTTATTATAGAAAAAAAGAAACTGAAATTATGGGGCGAACAAGATATCCTCCAACATAGAGGAAAGGAAAAAATGGAGACAATTCCCTGAAACAGCAACCAAAAGATATAAACACACCCAGATCCTATAGCAGGTTTAGCAAGAGCACCATTGATAATGTGATCTTTATGCCCAGATGTTAGCCAGGATGCAGGATTTCATGATTCAGCACTGGACCAGTTGACATGTGGCATAAAGATTTGGAAGAGATTCAAGATGAAGATAATAATATTCTGTTGGTATTGGTTTAGCGGATAACTTGCACTCTGCTGTTAGGAATAAGATAAATTCTGTTAGGATTCTCTATAGAGAGAGAAAGAGAGGAGGGACTAACTTACTTTAAAAGTAACTTATGCTAGAGTTACTATGCTCAATAACTCTTTTAAACAACTGAATTTTATCAATCCAATTGTCAAATTAATATATTTTGCTCTCTGATGCTTTGAACAAGAGTTACTCCTTGTGGTACTGTGAGCAAGCATGCCTAATTATATAGAGGGATGCATGTTGGTATAAGAGCTGGAAGCACCCTGACCATGCTCTTAGCTTTTGGGTTTAGGGAACTTTCTAATCGAATTGGTACAGATTCAGATGTTTAGATCACTAATTGGTCAAGCACATTGTTGGCGGCTGGATTGTGACCAGTGAGTGTTTTGGCAATTGTTATTGATGGAATTGATTGTGGGAGGGCAATGATGGAGACAGTCAATGCTTGGAGGTGGATACCTGGATGGTGTGCTGGTATGATTTTACATGGAAACAGGTCCAGAGATGCTACTAAAATTCTACTTCAGACTGGAATTTCTCATGATAACCAGCCAAATGCTTTGGGCCTCATACAGGACCTAACTCTTAACAAAACCTATCATTCACAGGTGCTACTGAATTCCACCATGCTCCTAGCAAAGTCCTGCCTCAGTCTTTAACAGGGCATCCTATTAGGAAGTCCCACATTGACTAGAGGTGAGGCCATATGTGGAAGCAAACCTCATCCTATGAGCTAGCTTTTAAAGTTGAGTTAGACTCCAAACCCAATTCTAATATGGTATCAAAGCCTACCCTAAACCTGTTAATGAGCCACCTGCAGATGTTCACGCTCCAGATGTCCAGTTCTGGGCATGAGGGGAATGTATTAGGAAGTCCCACATTGGCTAGAGGTGAGGCTATATGTGGAAGCAAACCTCACCGTATGAGCTAGCTTTAGGGTTGAGTTAGGCCCCAGGCCCGATTCTAATACATCCTTCCAATCTATCTTAAAAAGGATTGCAAGCTTTTCTAAGATGTTAATTGTGTATCAAGTAACCAGTGCAGGGTGTGAAAATGTTTGGAAGTCTTCAGCTTTGTTTCAAGAGAATTTCCTTGACCTCACCTAGGGGACAAGGTGTCTTAGAGGGAAAAGTTGATGTGGACCCAAGGCCCATGGTAATTAGATTAAAAAGTAAAAATTATGCATGAGTCCAATCTAGTATCATTCGAATGTTTCTTGCTAAAGGAATTGCTGATTAAATCCTCACATAAATGTCAAAAATCTTACACTATGATAGCCTCCGGCATAGTTTGTTTGCAGCCTTAAATCATCAACATCCAAGCTGTCAAGTGAACCTGATATCAGAAGCTGTGGAAAACAATAATGTCAAGCAAGTTAGATACTAAAAAAATTGAGGCATGAATACAGATAAATGATTCTAAAAGAACTATTTGAAGATTGAAACAAAGAAAATTAGCTGTAAAAATAAAAAAGGACAAAAGTTGGCAATGTAATGAAGTTCATCAACAAATAAGTTTACATTAAAAGGGTGTAAGCCTTTCAGCTACAATATGTGTACAAGATGTTTCACAGAAAATACGGATACCAGCTATAACATAATGATACCATTTGCAATGAACTTCAAACCAAGGTCAAAAGGAATTGTTAGTTGATGGCATTCACTTTTATTCTTAATCTCAAATTCTCAATTACTTCCTGGATGTCCACTTCTTTAAGAAATTTACATGATAGGGAATTCATTGAATTAATAGTCTCTTTTGGTGTTACTGGATTTACATGATAGGGAATTCATTGAATTAATAGTCTCTACACACTTTGCACTGATTTTCTTGCAAATCCCATTTCTAGTTTTTCACTTGCACTTGATCTCCTTGTAATGTTTCTTTTCTTTTGGATATTGTTAGAATATATGAATATCCAAAAAATATCTCATCATATCTTAAATTATCCATTGGGACTAGTTTTCCTGTTTCCTCGTTAACTCTTAAGATTAGCCACCACATTTTTTTATCATAACTTATTTTCTTAATTTATTAGGATTATGATTATGATTACTATAAATAAGAATTAGTACTCTACATTAGAAAGCACATCAGAACTAGGTGTCTCATTGGCCCTTGGCCCATGAGTTGATCCATTTGACCCTAAGCTTTGGTCCTAGGTTATATAACCCACTTAAAAGTAGGGCTTTTTTAAGCCCTAACTCACATAACCTTTAATTTAAGGGGCTTAACATGGGCTAGCCCATGGGTTAACACATATAACTCTATTTTATTTTCTTCTATTTTGAACTTATTTAAAAGTAAAATTTTTAAATCCTAACTCACGTAACCCTCAAATTAAGTGAAATAAATGTGAGTTAACTCATCTAACACTATCTTACCTCATTTGTTTTGTAACTCATTTAAAAATAATATTTTATATACCTTAAATTAAATGAAATAAATATGAGCTAATTCATCTTATAACCTTATATTTTGTAGCTAAGTTATAAGTAAGACTTTTAAGCCCTAACCTACATAACCTTTAAATTAAGTTGAATGAGTGTGGACTAGCTTATTTATTTTTGTAGCTGGTCTAATAATAAACTTTTTTAAACTTTAACCCACGTAATTCTCAAATTAAGTAAGATGTGTGTAAATTAACTTTTATGATACTATCTTATATTTAGCTCTTTTTTTTTTAAATTTATTCCTCTCAATTTTTTTTTCTCTCTTAAAATTTTATTTTTAATATTTTTATTGTACTAAAATATTATTTAATTTATTTATATTTTTTTTTTATATTTTTTATCTTTCTCTAAATATTTTTTCATTTATCTCTAGAATTTTCTTCCATTCTAAATTTTTTTCTTTATCTCTCAAATTTTCTCAATTTTTTTATACTTTTATCTTTTTCTTTATTTTTTATATATATATTTGTCTCTCCATCTCTAAAATTATATTTTCTTTCCATTTTTCCATCATTTCTCTAAATGAGGGATGGAAATAAGTTGAGCCGAATTAAGCTTTTGAGTGTTTAAGTTTGACTTGTTTAAAAATTTTAAGGTTTGAGTAAAATGCTTTTTTTTTTCAAGGTTTGACCGATGTAAAACTTACAAGGTCTATGAAGCTGTTTACAAGCTTACATTCCAAAAAAGGTCAATAAATAGGTTTAAAATTTATATAAATAATTGATTAAAAAGGCTTATAAGCTTAAAACCTACAAGTTAAAAAGGTCATTAAATAAGCCTTATATATATATATATATATATATATATATATATATATATATATTAAAATAAATACTTCACAAATATAATATATTAAAATAAATATAACAAATATAAATATATAAAGATAAATATGCTACTCAATAGGTTAAATTGACTTTTTTGTAAATTTAAGCCTGACTTGTTTGTTTAAAAATACTTTTTAATAAGTCTAAACCTATCTATTTATTAAATAAGTCTAGCCAAACTAGACTTTAAACAAGTCAAGTTGTAAGCACCTGTCGATTAACCTTGTTCATTTCCGTACGTACTCTAAACTTTCTTATTAATTTTAATTTTTCATCTCTATTTTATCTTGAAAGAGGGAAAGAAAGTAGAGTGAAAACAAATTATAGAAAAAGATTAAAAAAATTTAAAGAAAAAATTAAGCTCATGGATTAGCCCTAACCCTTAGGACTTAATGGGCTTTTAGCTCTAATTAATGATTTAAGAAATTCAGTTGGTAAAACTGCACTACTCTTGTAAAAGAATGAACGAAGGTAGATACTAGACACAATAAATTCACCTGTTTAATCTGAGTTTTTCATTCTTGAACAAGAGTGTTCTAGGAAAACGCATGCCTCTTGAACCATTTCAAATTTATATTTCCCTCGCACACTAATTTGATTTAAATTTCAAATCTTCGTACAATACATTAAATTGAAGATTATTTTTAAGATAGCCTAAAATTAAGGTTATTGTAATGTTAATCAATCTTGATTTGAATTTTTAAATTTTAAATTTTAAATCTTGATATATTATATCAATAAAGATAATGTCTCGATTTTAATAATTTTCTCCTCAAGTTTAAGAATCTTGTTTTTTAATTTATTGCTATTTAATATAATAAAATATTTATTTATCAATGATAATAAACATATGTATTTTCCTTTTTAATTTATTAAATTTATAAATTTAATTTAAATTTAAAAATATCCATGCAATGCATGGGCAACTTGCTATTTTTTTTAAAAAATAAAATATGATAAAATTACTAGGAGGGTATTGTCCCAAAATAACTATAAATCTAAAACAAATCCAAAATTGACTTGGATAAATTATCAAGAAACCATGGATTGATACCTAAAAATAGTCTAAGACAACAACCATGATATGAAGGATACCACTGAAAGAAAATTTAAAATCACTTGTAGGCTGTAAAAAGGAGAATCTTCAATCAGCCAACATTCAAGTCTTAAAACAACCAATGCCAGACAAAGCAATAATATTGTACTATCAAACTTAGCTATATAATCCTTATGAAAGTACAGTTTTTTAAGCCATCAGTCCGCTATTTACTTATCAAACATTCTTTAGTCTCTTGTTTCTCCATTGGCAACTACTGTCAATCTAGATGCAACCAGATTGGCTCTTAAAGATGTAAATAAAATCAATGAAAGTTTCTAAAGGGGTAATGAAGCTGAATTCCAACATGATCAATTGCTGGACCAATTCAGTCAAGAGAGGGACACATGGAAACAATGCAGAAGAAGATTCTGTGATGGATGACAAGGTTGTTAGGTGAGAAAGCAACTATCATAAGGAGGAAAATGGGAAAAGAGGGCGGGCAGGGGGAGGAAGAGGGAGAAATTCAACATTGGGTTTGGGACCTCTTAGCTATGGGAGTTAGAGGTATTGACCCACTATTTTCTCTTCATTTGTTTCCTTCAAACTACTGCATTATGTTCGTGAATTGTCTGAGTGTCATGATTCTGATGAAGGTTGGTTTGGTACTGGTATATTGCAAGTTTTTGGGGCTCTGCGTGTATTACGGGTGTTGCTCCTCCAGACATGTAGTGAGATAGGGCATTCTCACCCTAGCTGTATTTTGTTTTGGACATGTAATAAAATTCTTTAAGTAACAACGCAAGTTCAATATTTAACTCAGTGTTGGCCTGGTATCTAAAGTTTTTTGGACAGTTATGGTCCATTGTTTAACAGGTTCTTTTTAGACCAAAACTTAAATAAAAAATAATTGGAATTACCCAACAGTGAACAACATAATGAATTTCACAACAAAGTTTAATTTTAACTAAGCACTTTATAAGTATTTCTAAATTCCCCTTCATTTATACTACACAAAATAGTGCAGTCCTGCTTCTTTTACACATGGCAACCCTTCGTTGTCATAGATCACTCTTAAAAAAAGAAACAGAGGGGGGGGGGAGGGGGTGAATCCTTTGTGAAATAAGATTACAAAACAGAATAGTTTACAAACAAACAGAAAAATGATAGCATCAGCTCAAAAGAGGTCGAAGCATAGAATCAAAGACAGAAGCAAAGACATGCTTTTCACTTTATAATTACAGATCATTAGCAATATAATTTGCAACTACAGACAAAAGATAGTTATGTACCCAACCCTCTAGCAGCGGCAAGGATATATAATGACATACAGGAGAAAATGATAAGCATTCAGTTGTTGAACAGATTCTTGACATCACCATGCAAGAGCAGGGATTAAAAAAAGGTAAAGTAAATAAAAGGATAGTTTAGATGCCTAAAATGAATGAAGTTAGAAGAAAACCTGAAGTTCATGCTCATTAAACATATCAATCCAATCCTTCTGAATAAGTTGCCGAAATCCTCTCAGGAAATGAGAACTTTGTTGACGTATCTAAAAACAATATTTTTGTTAATATAATGGGAGCATAATGCATTGGCACTAAGAGATGCAATTCAGATTAAACCAAATTTACTTTACCTGAGAATTCAAGCGATGATTGGCTACAAGATGGATAAAAGTAATGACATTCTCACTTGTGACACGAAGGTTCTTTCCCCCTGGAAGCAGTTCCTCTTCTGTTTGCTCTCCATATTCATTGTTTACTATGACAAAGTATAGTTCCAACTCGGAAACATCACCCTCATAATGCTGTTAGTCAAACCAGATTCAATGAGAAAAAATTGAAAAAATAACTGAGAAAGTCAAAGACAACCTACAAGTAATTTATCATCAGTTCCCAAAGTAACTATGCTACAATCCCCACCTCATCCCCAGCTCTAACCTGAAGACTTATGTGGTAGCATATCAAGTATACATTGTAAGACACAGGATTAATCAGGAGCAATGTTATGAAGTAATTTAGGATTGTATATCTGCATAATTAGGATGAAATTTTGTAACTAATACCAGCACATTGTTAAAATAAAGGGAGAAAGAGATATAAAAGCATTGATAGTAAATAATACACATTACAATATAATGGAATATTCTGAGGGGCTTTCTAATATAGAATACTAACCCTTGATTATACTAATTAATTAAGGAAACAAA
The DNA here is from genome assembly GCA_037954105.1 of Canavalia gladiata. NCBI lineage: Eukaryota > Viridiplantae > Streptophyta > Magnoliopsida > Fabales > Fabaceae > Canavalia > Canavalia gladiata. The sequence continues at coordinate 36,030,708 of CM075662.1, read as the reverse complement.
TCATGGTATGATAAGAAAATACATTAACTAATCCTAAGAGATGATGGGGAAATAAGAAAACTAATCCTAAAGGATAATCTAAAGATATGATAAGATTCTTTTGAATATTTTCATATCTTCTAACACTTTCTCTCAAGTTAAAGCTTACTAAGGTTAAGCTTGTTACAAATAAACCCAAAAAATTAATATTACGATTTGAGACTGAAATAAAGAGACTAAGATGATTCTCTGGAACCATCACAGACTAGTTGATACTTCTTGCAATGTGGGTCAAAGTTGCAGGCAGACTCATCTCTAGGAAAGCTATGGAACCAGGCTGATGTCCTAGGGAAAGCCATAGGATCAGTTGACACTTCTAGTAATGTGGGATCAGGTTAATTTTTCTGGAAAAGTCAGGTTAGGCTCATATCTCTGGAAAAGCTGTGGGGTCAGGTTTAAGTCTTAATCTCTAAAAACACCAAAAAAACCTAGAAAGAAACACGGGTGTTAGACAGACAACATTCAGGGACTATCTGAAACATTACAAAAAATGGAAGGTGGAGGAGATCAAAATCTGAAGAGAATAGAACCATAGGTGTTAGGGCATACTGAAGATTTCACAGCAATATAACAAATGGTCAACATAAAGAACATGATCAATGACTGCCGAAACAAGGACACAATAGCCAAAAATTATTTGAAACATGCCAATAAAATGCACAGTGGTGACTAAGACAGAGAATGATGAAACCAGAATAAAGAACATGATTGAACTTGCAAAAGGAACAAAGAAAGATACTAGAAGATTGACATAGCAAGAGATACATTTAATTTGAAGGAAGAATCATGGAAATAAAGTAAACTCCAGATTTTTTGGAGCTAAGGAGCAGACAATGACAGGACAGGTCATGAAAGATGGCACCACTCTGATACCATATTGAAATTATGATATTTTAGGTATAACAGGAGAAAGATATAAAAGAATTGATATTAAATAAGGCATAATACAATATTATGGGATGTTCTGATGTGCTCTCTAATATAGGGTACTAACCTGATACAAACTAATTCCCAGTAATGACAGCAAGCAGTAAAACACAAAATATGAGAAAAAGACTGTATGTTATTGAAATATTAAGGAAATTCGGTGTGCTAAGAATGTTTGAAATGGTGTCGAGGATACGCATCAATTTCAGTAAGAGCCAACTTATAGGAGTGAATGTTAGGAAGGAAAATCTGGAGGAGATGGCCTGTTACCTGAACTGTAAAGTAGGGGGACTGTCATTTAAGTATTTGGGTATCCCGGTAGGTGCATGCATCAACATGGCAGCCGCTTATTGATACAGTGAGAAGAAGACTCTGCGGATGGGGAAATGACTGCTTGTCTTTGGGGGGAAGGATGGTATTATTGAATGTCATTCTATCTAGCTTATTGATTTACCTTGTATCAGTACATAAAGCCCCAAAGAAGATCTTAAAGGTGCTAGAAAGACTGGAAAGAGAATTCTTATGGGGGCAGGAGAAAATAGGAGGAAGATAGCATGAGTGTGTTACAAAAAGAGAATTGATATATTGAATTACTTGAGTAACAGGAATACAGGAGTTTCGGATTTATACATGCACCTATAGTGGTAGCTAACTGAATTCTGTTGCAACTAACAGATAAGATAAAAACAGAAAACCAACTAACAGAAAACTACCTAACAGAAAACTAACTATATATTCTAACAGAGTGGCATGGGATCAAATTTGCAAAGAAAAGGAGGAAGGGTCCTACGGGTGAAGAAGTTGGAGAAGATGAACCTTGCTTTAATGGGGAAACAGAGGTGGAGGCTACTGCAAAAGAAGGAACAGTGGTATAAGGTGTTAGAGACGAAGTATGGAAAAATAATAAAAAAAAAAAGGATCCTTATGGTGGAAAGACTTATGGAGACTAGAAGTGAAAGAAGTGAGCAGAAGGGGATGGCTAGACAGCAAATTTCAAAAAAAGCTTGAGAATGGATCAAAGACAAGTTCTTGGAAGGAAAGTTGGTTAGTTTCAGATTTGCTACAGGAACTATGCCAAGACTATATAAAGTTTCAGAACAAAAAGAACACAACATAAGTGAGATGGGAAGGAGGGATGAGAAAGGGGTATGGCAATGGGAGTTCTTGGGGAGAAAAGGCCTCTTTCAATAGGAAAAGGAAATGGAGGGCAGTCTTAAATTACAGCTAAACAAAATAGCTCAGACGCAGGGAGAGAAAAATGTATGGAAGTGGAATGGATGCAGTACAGGAACATACTCGGTAAAGGAAACATATAGACAACTGAACTAAAGTTGGATTGCACAAGAAAATAGCTTATACAAACAAGAGTGGAAAAATAAGATCACAAAATATGTGGTGCCTTAATCTGGAGAATTATCCAAGACAAAATTCCCACTAGAATGAATTTGCTCAAAAGGGGAGTGCTGAAAGAGGAACCTGAAACAATGTGCGGAAAGAAGCTCAAAACACAAACCACCTATTTCACACTGCAAAGTAACAAGACGGATCTGGACTCTGTTTAAAATGGTGGAACATATTCTCGGTCTTGCCTAGAACATGCAGTGAGTGGGTAAGGGCAACAGCAGAGATGCTACAGCAAATAGAGTACAATGAAGGCTGGAATATGGTCATATATGCTGGGTTTTGGGCTATATGGACATGGAGAAACAGCAAATGGTTTAACAAAGACTTTGTAGAAGAGATACGGGCAAAGGAGATACTGGAAAATATTAAGAGGGTTTCTGGGGATTTGATATCAGCCCATAATTTAGTGTCTAATGTTTCATTTATAGATTGGGAATTAGACCACTCAGGTGTTTTACTGGGAAAGGCAGGGTACAGGTTAGCAGGTCATCTTGTGAATGGGTGCTGTGTAACTTTCTATTAACTCTTTGCTTCCCTAAATTCTGGTTTTTTAAGTTTTTGGGTTAGAGTACCCCTTGTACTCTCATTAATAAAATCTCTGTTGCTGATAAAGAAAATACTGAATGATTCTCCTCGATACCCCCTCTCTAACAAAATCATCTATATGGACACACACAACCATACCCCTTCTCAATAACTAACCTTCATCTCTTCATTTTCTCTCACTGCCAACTCACCTCTCTTAGCAACTTCTTTGTTTCTTCTATAATAGACCCTCCAAATTTTGGGCCCATAAGACAATTGCTGTTCCCATACTCCCTTCCAAGCCCAAAATCACTTTGGGCCCTATCACTACCCTTACTTATACTATTCATAATCCTAATTAATTAAGGAAACAAATTATGATAAATAAGGAAATATGGTAACTAATCCTAAGATAGTGAGGAAATAAGGAAACTGGCTCTAAAGGATAATCTAAGATATCATAAGATGTTTTTGGATATTTTCTTATCTTCTAATACATATATATAGAGATCCTGTTTGGACTGTCCAAACACAATTTCATCCCTAATATGAGCATTCTTAGAATTTTGAAGTTAAATAACTAAGATTTTCTAACTTATAGCAATGCGGGACCTCCATGCAAGAAAGCTGTCATTTTCTTTAGGGGATACTTACTACAATTTTTTTAGTAAGCATAGGCACAAGCTAGATTATTAAGAATAAATAAGAAAGGTAGGAAACAAATAAACCTTCGAATTTGCATGCTACCTTTCAGAAATATATCCATTATTTATGTAAGATAGAATATTTTATAATGATTGAACAATTAATAAATTTAACAATGAAAAATTTAGTGTGTACTGTGTATCCCTGCCATGGGTATGTATATAGTACATATCTTTACATTTATATTTAAAAAAATGTGTCAAGTTATATAGTTATCATAATTTTTTTATAGCTTATACATATGCAAGGACAAGCTTCAACAGTTTATTTATGTTGTGTGAAATCTTTCTTCAGTCAAGTAACTAGCATAAGTAAATTAACTCACGGTCAGAAAAGAAATACTTTTAAGTTATTCATCTTGTTCTTATCTATTCAGACATAACATTATAAAGGAGTTAATGTCCTTTTTGGTACTCTAAAGATATAAATGTCATCAGATTGGTTCTCCATATCAAATAGTGCCATCGAATTGGTTCTTTAACACCAAGTAATCAGTCCTTTGAAGGACAAAACTGATGGCACTAATGGATATTGAAGGGCCAAATTGATGTGGCCAATAAATGGAGGAGTAACGTGATGATATTGAAATATTTATAGGGGACCAAAATAGACATTTTAAAAGTTTTCTCAAGCATGAAGTAGATGCCAGTAAATGAAAACAGAGTGATGTTACCTTTAGAAAGATAAGATGTCGATATAATTCTGGGTCCAAGGAAGGCAAGTCATTCAAATAGTTGTGCCTGATATAAGGGGGGGAAAGGTGTAAGAAAGCATGAAGGATAGCCCCCTCTGATAGCATTACATGCTAACCTATAATCAAATACATAAATGGACTTCAACAAAAAAAAAGAGAGACAACTCATTTATTGCAATCACTGAAATACACTTCTCTAGGAAGTGCACGCAGCCATTCATTATGAGAAATACAACATAGTCACCACCAGTTATGGGTTACATGAATGCTACCAAGTGTCATTAGTGAATCTCAAACATCAGCACAAAGCAGCTGTATGCAAGTAAACATATGCATGGAAACTCAGGATTTAAGCATGAACAATCTAAAATTAAATGGAAAAAACAGAAAAAAACTGCTAAAGTAGACAAAGCAAGGACATCTTAAAGCTTACTTTTGTTTCAATTTGCTCAAAAAGAATGTAGCAAATGGTAAATCAACTAGAATCCCTTCAAACATAGCCTGCAAGTGTAACTTTTAAGCATCAATTTATGTTCCAACCAAGCACAATCAGAAAAGGAAAAAATTGCATACACCCAAAAAAGAGGATGTAGACCAACCGATCATGTGACAGATTAACATACATCCCTCACACCCAATATCCAAAGTGCAAAATTTGTAGGATTGAACACTTACAAGTGGCCCAACATTAAGACTGTATAGACTATGAAACTGTATGTTAAATGGACCTAGCATAACCCCAACCCAAAGTAAGTTCAAGGGAGGAGGATCATCCAAGTTTTATAAGGAGTATTTTGGCCATATGTGTAGTAGATGAAGGATATCTTAACAATTTATTGAAGGCATTGGGGGTGGGGGAGGACAAAAGCATACCTTTGCAAGAAGAGTACCAAGAAAGTTGAAAAATTGGAGATGTTGTTCATGTATCATTCCCGATCCAGGGTTTGGATAAAGCAGGTGATCTGCTGTTTCCTGGATGCAGTGAAATTTCAAAGCTTCAGATTGCCGAAAACCAATAAATCACAAGGTAAAAATACAAGGAATATCAAGGGAGGAGTATTGGCTGAAGCAATTCCAATCAGACACTTTAAAACTTCAAAGCTTATTTATTTCCCTAATATTTTCAGTGAAACCATAATACAGACAAACGATTGTTGTTATCTGGAATAATAGTAGTTATATTTTCAAACTTTAGTAAGCAACTGCAGAGTTTATTTGTTCACCAGAATCCTGTCTTAACACTTCACCCTTTTTAAGGTGATACATTCCAAGGAACCGCTGCAATCAGATTTCCACTTATGAATACATAAAAAAACTTCAATTTGATGCTAAAGTTCAGCTACTATGTTGAAAGTACAATCACATTGTGAAGGACCAATTCTCCTAAAAGCTGAAGCCTGAAACTATTTAGTAGAGGGTCATGGATAGTTTTATAACAAACCAACTATTCCAAAAGTTTTGTTCGACAAAGCAAATGAATGGTTTTTACTTTTTATATTTAACATGCCCTCCAACCCAAGAGCCCTTTGGGCTTGGAGTGCTAAGGCACACACATACCATGTGCTAAAATTTAACTTTTATTTACAAGAGTGGGGGTAGCAAAATTCAAACTTGAGTATGGACCACATAATCATAGAGGCTTTGATATCATGCCATGAACCCACTCCCCCAAAAGCTTAAGCTACTAGATGAAGACATCTGAATGGTTTAATATCTAACAGTTTTTATATGTTTCACAAATATGAAATACAAAAAAAAAAAAATGCACAATATTCATGAGTGTGACCTTAAATAATCCATACTGCACATCAAAGGCAGCACGCGTGATATTCTCCATGAAATCTTTGAATATTCCACCTCCATCTATTCCAGCCTCTTCAACTCCAAATTCATTGACAAAAGTCACACGAATCTGAACATTGCACAAAAGGATGATTTACAAGTCCCCCCAGAAGACCAGAAAGCAGGAAATGGTTAATAAATTTGAGGATAGGCCATAGAAAAGGACATTACCAATCCTTGAAGATCATCTTCTGACAACTGACTCATTTGATTATAAGCATCTTCCAAAATATGATCCCGCCTTATTCTGAACCGGTTTCTAGTAAATACAGCCTGAGATCCATGTCTTTGCCTAGCAGCAGCCAGTTGAGACTGATGAAACGATAAACATTAGTTAAGTCTATGAAACACACCAGTTACATATTAGGATATGCAGAAACTCCAAAGTTGCTCATTACCATCCATTGTATATCATAATACAAAAACAGCTCATATACAACCCAAATCAATATTGAGGTGAGATTCTTACAGTGAAAATCTTAACCCTGCTAGTAAATGGTATCAAAAAAGCAGCCTGCTTCAAAATTTCATTAGCTCGTGTATTTTCTATTACAGCCTGCACAAAAAAAAAAAAAAAAATCACTTTACTATCAAATTAAGTTTCCATCCATATTACCCTAAAAATCAATAGTAGAGACAATACCTGAGAGATAAAGAAGTCATTCACCCCATCAGCATGGAAGTCACTGGGGGATGTAAACTGTCGTCTGTTGTTCCAATCTTGCAACTAAGGGAAGAAGTACAAAAAGGCAAGTTAGGAAGAAGATAAAGAAAACCAGTTCACATGCATATAGTTATTGGCAGACAGAAAATGCATATTGATGCCTTTTAAGGGAAGAGAAACCAAGGAACTTGTAATATGAATAAAAATTAGATCAGTAAGGAAAACCTCAAAATATCCTTTTTTCATTTAATAGAAAACAGAATATTACTAGGGAGAAAACAGTGAAAGTACAACTACAGAGAAGATAAGTATTCCTTCAAAATGGATTAAGATAAATCAAAGAAAAAAGAAAAAAGAAAGAATATAAATGCAGTAAAGCTGTCCAGTCTCTCTGAAACCCACTTGAAATAGGTGCATAGCAATAGAAGCCATAAACATAAACCCATCCAAAAGTAAAGCATTAAGAAACACTCTTGAAGATACACAAAATATCAAAATATTATGACAGCTTCCAAGTTCAATGGATAGGAAACACGAAACTAGATATACAACTATGATTAGTTCTAGTTTCTACCATTCTACCTGGGACAGGAGCTCAGAGACTACAATGCTAACCCACTGTTGAATGGCATCAATAGACTGCCTTTTACTAGCTGTGCTAACAGGAAGGGATTTGACTGAATTAGCAGACATGGTATGATTCACCCACAATAACTGCCATAGAGCCTGCAGAAACAGCAAACATCAAAACTTAACAACAACTGCAAAGCAGGATACATTTGTAAGGGGCAGCTCACAAAAACCTTGGGCAAGATTTGACACATCTTATTCAGATATTGCTTAAAGTGCAAGGGAAAATAAAAAGCATTTTAGCAATCTATTAATGAACATTTTTCCCTAAAGATTAAGGATTTCAATCTCTGAACTCTCAAGAACTTGTGTTACAAAAATAGATAATTCATTCAATATTACCTGTCTCAACAGAATGATGAGGCTTCTAATATCCTTAAGTGATAGTGGTTTCTCCTGCTCATAATATTCCTCATTATCAACTATCATAAGCATATGCCTGATAAAAAAAATATGTTAAGATAAACTTCAGTCATTAAGCTCAAACTAAACTATGATTAGAATTAATAAAAAACATTCCAACTGTAAGTCGAGACAATAGTTCATGCATCAACACAAGCATTTATTAAACAAGAAAATATTCGTACTTGTAGACAGGACAGAATACAGCAAGAGGCAACAGCCAGCCAGGCGCATCACCTGAGAGGTATGATAACCACTCAGACAAAGATGACCATTTTTTATTCTCATGGCATCGCTTCATAAAATTCCAAAGCATAGGAACAAGTTCAGTTCTGTAGGCAAGCACAGTCATAATCCTTTCAAGTGGCAATTTGTTGAAGATAACATATAAAAACCCACAAACTGCACCAACAGCTGCAACCTCCCTATCATCTGGCTCATAATCTGAACCATCAGCAGATGAAAAATCTCTAAATAATATACTTGTCTGCATGTCAAGAATTCACAATTCTCCATCAATTTTTCAAAATAAATGGCACAGAAAATTTCAATGACACTCAATACAGAAGACATTTGCAAGATGGTATACCAATTGCAGAAGGAAGCAAGTATCTATGGCATTACAAATTTGTTGATTCAATTTCCGGTCCATAGCTACTTCCATGACCTCATCACCAATCATATCATCCACAGCAATCATAGAATCTGAAATTAACAAAGACCAGCTTTAAAAAAATGGTAAAGAGAGAGAACCACCTCACATTTACTTTAAAAATTGATAAATTTAATAATTATGATAAAACAAAGTAACAAGTCCACAGAGTTATGTTCAAGTCTAATATAGAATAAATAGCTCACTTTTTTTGCATAAGTTGACTTTTCTCTCAGATTATTTGATTTGGGGTTTCTAGGAGAGCAATGGGTATGTCAGCCCACATTGGAGCAATTTCTAATTAAACAATTTCCAAGTGTTTGCAGGCACAACCAGGATGTGATGTTATGGTATTAGAAGTATTATAAAAGTATTCATATTCGTTCACCTAACAGCTTAAGCTTTTTAGATTGTGTTTATGACAAAAGGCAATGTGCAAGTTTAGCAGTTCTTCGGAGAGGAATTTCAAGGTGTCACCCCCCCCCTCCCCCCGTGAAATTTGTTATGGGATAGAAATGTAATTTGGTTTCGATGAACTCTCCACCTATGTTTGTTACCTGTTTTAAGGAAATTTCTATAACTGATTAGACTGTTTTATTGCATTTTTTAGGCACTCAGTGTTGCTCCTTTCTTTTCTCTTTTCCCTCTTTTGGGGATTGCCTATTGCCACCAGAAATGTAATTTCCTTCTTCCTTCCTAACAATATACTCTCCTTTTATCCAGAAAAAGAAATATTGAAAGAAAAAAAAAGATGATATTGTTCCATATATATATAAAGAAAAACTTGCATGATCAGAAAACATACTTTCTCTACCATCAGATCTTGTCAAAGATGGAAGTCCCTCCAGCAAAGATGTAGTAACAGCAGCAAGATCTATGGCCTGAATAGAAACAAACAAAAATCAACATCAACAATAAAATAAAATTTTAAGCAAAAGTTCCAAACTTCAATCCCATCAAAAATCAAATGTCAGAGACCAAGAAAAACAAACAATTAATGATCTGAATTATTAACCGAGAAAGACCATACTGCAGAAAGGAAAAATCCGCAATACCCAGAGCAAGCTCCATTAAAAGACTCAGCCTGTCCCACCATAAAATGAATCACACAACCCCCCTGCGAATCCACACCCTGAAAAGCATTTCACGTATTGCCCACCTTCCCACTCATAACAAACAGTCCTACTAATTCCCATTCTGCCCTTCTTATTCCTCCTATTATAAGTTTTCCAAACCCAAGGCCTATGACTAAGTTGAACTGGGAATTAACTCAGGTTCACAGGACCTGACATCAAACAACTTAAACCACCACCATCAAACTGCCCCCTTCCGCCCAAAATGAAAGAAAAGAAGTTAACATAATGATGGATGGAACATCCAAAATTTGTTTAATATGCATAGCCTTAAGGCCCTAATCCACCAAGCCTGTAAATATTTTTCAATCTGTTTGTGCTTCCTACTTCTTCCCTAAACAAGAGAGGCCAAGCTTAGCAAGAAAATATTTTTTTTGTTTAATTTCCAAAATTTATATCAACCACAACTTGTTGCTCCAAAACAAAGTAAGATCCTTGGTATAGATCAACCACAATCTGTTGTTTATTACAGCAAGAACTTTGGTATAGAAGATAGATAATTTGACACCATAACTAGATAGAATCACCTGGTTGGAAAGTCAAATGAGTGCCACCAAAATAATTGGATAAGTTTATGGTTCTAAAAGAACCAAAGAGAAATTAAACCAGTGTTTTCTCTTCAAAATTCTCTTTATAATAAAGATGCAAATATTTATTCCTGAAAAGTATACAGGCTGCAGAATTCACTACATAGACTAAAACAAACACCAAGAGCTTGGTTTTAGAGATTCACCCTGTGCATAAAAGGAAAAGGCTACCTGAAAGGTCAAGTTGATCATACTATGTTAATAAGCCATTCACCAAAAGGGACAATCACTGTGTTAATTGTTGGAAGATGTGCTCACAGGAGACAATTAACAGGTTAAAGAACTCATTTTCTGCAGAATTTGAAATTAACAATCTTGGTCATTTATGAAACATTTTGGGGATGGAAGCTGCATGATCCCGAAAAGGGGTTGTTCTTTAGGGTTTTGGGGAAGCCATTGAAGAACCCAGGTAGATATCAAGGCTTGGTAAGCAAACTTAACCACCTAACTACAAGACCAAACATCACTTTTGCTGTAACAGTTGGGAGCCAATTTCTTAATGCTCCTTGTGATGGTCGTTGGGAAGCAGTGCTACACATTCTCAAACACATTAAGAATGCACCTGGTAAAGTTTTACTTTATGTGGACAAAGGTGACAAAAAATTCTTAGCTACTTAGATGCTGATTGTACAAGATCTCCATGTGATAGAAGATCCACCTCAGGGCATTATGTCCTTCCCAGGGGAAATTAAATCTCATGGAGGAGTAAGAAACAGAACATAGTCCCTAGATCTAGTAAAGAGGCAGCAGCAGCATGTGAAATAGCATGGCTTAAGCAATTGCTTTAGCAATTAAAATTGGGAGATATCAAAGAGATGAAATTAATCAGTGACAACCAGGCAGCACTTCACAGTGCTTCCAACCTAGTTTTTTGAGAACAAACCAAGCACATAGACATTAACTCTCACTTTGTTAGTAAGAAAGGTTCCTGCAGGTAAGATTACAACTGTCTTCATCAATTCCAATGATCAACTAGCAGATTTGTTTACTAAATCCTTTAGTGGGTCTTGGGTTGAATATACTTCCAACAAGCTTGGTGCATATGATATATTGATATGTATGCTCCAAATTGAAGGGATGTGTTAGAAAATAGCATGTTAATATTGGGATAGCACATGCAGAATTATTCCTTTCTAATTAATAAGGATGAGATTTTGTTAGCCTTTATAACTATATCATTGTATCATTATTTTGTAAATATAAATACATGTGAATTGACCTCTAATCAAGCTATTTGTGCTCATATGTGATTAGGCTTAATACAAATTTAATTTCAAAATTATTCAAGTGGAACTAAAAAAACATTAAACACTCAATTAGTAATTTCAAACTGAATTTAAATGAAATGATATCTCAAGAGAAAGTTCATGAATAAGCTCAATAAACAAAAATACACACAGACTTGTAAGTTATTTAGTTGACTAATTTATCCTACTTGTCTATCTTGATCGCATCTACTTGTTTAAAATTTGTCATTTTATGCAAGTGATGATATATGAACTTTATAATTTCAGCACTAGTTTAACATGTTGAAATATGAACTTCTATACTTATAAGTTTGCACATATATAATTAATCACATACTCACAATCACAATCAGAGGTTGCTTTCTGAAACTTTAAAGCAGATAGTTTTAGGTACAAACTTATTCAGCTTTTCTAGGTTTTAACATTTACTTAAAGTCTCCATATCTTATTCAAATAATAAAAATGCTCAAGGCCCATAAATATAGCAAGCTTATAGTTTAAGCATAAACAACTAATCAAAAACTCAACAAATTTTACAAGACATAAAATTTGCATATCTGATATAGCCAATCAAATAAAAGTTCATATGGTATTATACAAAAATTAAATTCTTATTCCACTGGCCACCAATTTAATTAACCAAATTCAAATACTAGAGTGTTCAATCCGATTTGAGTTGCTCATCCAATAGAGCTAAGCTTGGTTTTACTTGTCATCAAATGGCCATCAATGTGATATGACAAAATTTGGCTTTGATAGCAAAAGATAGAACCATTACTGTCAAGAATGAAGTAAACATATATAAATTATAACTTTCATCCAAAACCACAAGCTTTGAGCTGCAGGTGAATGCCATGCCCCCTAAAGCATGAGATATTGAAAAGAAATTCAAGTATATCTGCTATCATGTATAATAGAAAAATGTAACCCTCTCCTTTGTAACTCTTCTCTCTCCCTTTCTAGAACCACCATCTCTAAAAGCATAATAATAAACTCAAGGTGAAATCATCAATAAGTAAATAGAAAACTCTAACAACACAAAATGTATATTGATCAACACATTTGACCAAGGAGAGCTCTTGGAATGAGTAGCTTTGTTGTGATATTATAAGGCATTTGGTTTCAACTTAGTGTAAAGTTCATGGTCTTTTTGGAGGTATTTCCTTTATAGCCATGCTTGGCAACTGTGTGTAGCTTTGCTTCTTCTATCTCCTTGATTTGTATTTTGAATTTTTAGGAGGATTTCTCATGTAAATCTCCTTTTTATATTCATGTATTTCTTCTTTTATCAAAGGAGGGGGAAAATGTATATCCATCAAGACACCAAACTTTGACCTATTCCTAGATAAAGCGAGATATACAAAGCATGTTAAACTTTGAATGACAATAACGAATTGCATATTGTAGTGAATAATTTTCTTACCATATCAAATGAACAGTCAGGTTGAGACAAAGCAATTCCACCAGTTTCTAATATATTTCCAAGAAGACACGCATAGGTAGGAAACTCATCTGATATATCCTTAGGTAGAAAACCAATTTGATTTGGCACAAATTTTGCCATATGATGAATGTAATATTGGCCCAGGCCCTGTTTTGCAAATACCTAAGTACCCAAAAATAATCCAACTTTTAACAAGACTTGCCAGAGTTAGTAAAAAAGAAATATTTCAAGAGCATTAACAAGCACATAAAGGAAACTCTAGCGTGAAGGCTAGAGATATCAAAAGACAAAAATAATATTAGGGACATAAGCAATAAGACCGATAATAATGTCACTCTTAATCAGCTTGTTATCCCCCAAGCCCCTAGATTCTAATTAACATGCAAATAATTATTGACAAAAAATTCATATTGTCCAGCTGATGTTTATTGGGTTATATTATATTACCTCGATTTCTCACTTAAGTGCAATCCATCAGTGCAAAGAGAGATTATAAGGTCTGGTCGCATGCATTAAAATATTTGATTTTATGTATTTCAACAGAGAGGAATAGAAGGAATTTTAAATTTTTAGTGGAGTTTAAAATTCCCCAGGTAAAATTACCGAGGTGATACTTGCATGCTTCATTTCAGTGGTTTCCAATAAATTTCATCATTCAAGGTTTTTATTAGAGTCCCACATTGACCAAAGGTATAACCAACCAAATATAGATAAGGTAAGAGCTCATTCCAAGAGCTAGCTTTTCAGGTTGAATTAGGCTCAAACGTAGTTTCTAAGATGATATCAAAACCTATTCTAGATCCATTATTGGGATGCCTAAAAATGTTCAATCCTACAATAGGTTGACCGGCAGATGTTCAGTCTTGAAAACTTTACATCCCAAATATTCAGTCTTTAGCATAAGGAATATGTGTTGGAGTCCCGCATTGATTAAAGATATAACCAACTAAATGTATATAAGATAATGACAATCCTCATCCCATGAGCTAGCTTTTGGGATTAAGCTCAAGCCCCATTTCTAATATGGTATCTAGAGTCTAAAGAGGAGGTAACCCAAATCCGTGCATAGACGATGGGCCCACTGCTCATTGGTGAATTTTTTTTCCAGTCACTATGTTTGGTTTTCAATCATCTTTTCCAACACACTTTTTCAGCAATCAACCATTGGATCTGGCTCACCTTGTCGTGCATGACACAAATTTAGTGGTCTCATCTTAATCAAAGCTCCAGCATGCCCTCCCACATCACTGACAATGCATACACTTTCTCTCACCTCACTAGCTCATGGGATGAGGATTGTCCTAAACTTTTATACATTTGGTTGCCTATACTTAATGTGGAACTCTAACAGTTTCTTTATTAATTCTCTAGATCCTTTGAACCATATACCATATAGACCGTTGCCCTTAATATTTACATAACCTATACAAATATTTGATAATTACAACCTATTTTTAACTTTTATTTGTCACAAAGAAAGGGACATCCATCAAATAGAATGGATTAGTACCATAAATACCTGTTTTAAGTTGGGAAAAACATGCCACAGGAAAGGAATTGTAAGAATCTGCGATGAGAAGCTATACACGGGATCAGTATGTGAGCAGATACATGGCTTCTGACCAATGTGACATATTGCAATGGTAAGCATACGCTCCAATGATGATCCTTTTTTACTGTAAATACAATTTTCAGCATTAACCTGCAGTAGATCATATAGGTATTATATGTGTTCATATGAAGCATGGTATATAATAGATAAAACAAATAACAAAACTAGAAACAGTCTGATTCATGTTTTAACATAGATGGAATATAAAGACTCAATTGTATATTAGATCAACTGACTCAGAATTTCTTAATTAAATCAATTATTACACATAGAAGGAGGCCATAGATGTGTATTGAACCAAAGTGTCTTCAAACACATACCAATTTTCAGAAATTTTAAAATAAATACATAAATAAATACAAGCACATTATGAGTTTCTGGGTCTTCTAAAGGACATGGTCTCCCCTGCGACCTTTTAAGGGGAATGGCTGAAGGATGAATTTCAATGTCCAGTGAAGCCTCTATAAAACAAGGATGTCTTGTATAACAAAAATAGGGAATGAAACCAGGGGAGCATTCGAAAAAGTTTATACGGAACTTACGACATTCATAAGCTCTTTTCAGCTTATTTCAATAAGCTTCTTGATATAGCTTATCAAAATAAATTATTTTATCCTATTCCAATAAGTTTCATGATCAAATTTATGCTATAAGCCCTCATGTAATACGAACCAATTGAATAATTGATTATCCAATATCTCTTGGCTCATTTCCATATTTCTCAAACACATTTGATACTTCATTAAATAAATTCAAATTAATGTGTATTAGAAGAGGTATATTATCCGTTAAAATAAAGTAATATAATGAAGTATAAAATCTCTTTCAAATTTTATGAAATTTTGTAAACATAATCTATACAATAAGATTTGTTAATTTAACTAATGGGTTGATGAAATTCAACCATTTAAAAGAGATATTAAGTGAAGTAACTCATGGTAGACTTACTCCTAAAGTAAGTTAATCTCTCCTTATATACATACATATATACATACATATATACATATATATATATACACTCACACACACACACCTATATATATAAGTAAACCAGTGAACACTGAAACTTGTTTATAAATTAAAAATATATACCATAAATTTCAACATTTTCATATATAATATATTAATTAGTCCAAGGGGGGGAGGAACTTGGTTCCCCTTATTCAAAGTTCCAAATTTGAGCCTTGAAAAGTAAGCATCGGGAGAGCTTTGACACCCTTGAATGGATATGCCTGGCTCGACTCAGATTAGTCGAGGTAATTTATTAAATTTCATATCAGTAAAGTCGACATCATTGGAAAGACAAATGTGCTTTCATGTTGTACTTGTAACTAATTGCAGAAAAAGAAATTGGAATAAGAAAAATAGGCATGGAAATTTGATCCGCAACAAACAACAGGCCTACAATCAAGGGAAAAACAGAGAAAAACCACTAATATCAACGAAGATTGCAATGAGTAGCCACTGAACACTCAAACCCTAATCTCAATACACAATCCTGACACTTCCTAAGATTTTATATTCCCAAACCCTCAGATTCTACTAGAAATCCTTGAAACATCTTTTTGGGTAGCACCATGGGCCTTTCAGTCAAGTCAAGTCACATGTTGGGCCAAGCCCAAAAAAATACCACATTATAACATTTATAATTGAAAGGACACAACTTCAAATTCAATCTTATGGCATTTAGTTTTTTTCTTTTCACATGTAGAAAAAGTCTTCCTTTGTCATTAAGAGAACCTCAGACAAGGCTAATATCAAGAATAACACATGCTCCCAAAGACAGAAGAATAAGACGAATCACAATTTCGGCTATACTGTGAAGATATTTACATTGTCGAATGACTATAGATAAAAATATTATGCACAACGATGGTTAACATGTTGACTTCATTAACCAATATAGTACTTATTAACTAATTTATCCTACCTAGAGTATAAATGTTAGCCAAGATACTCTAACTTACATCTCACCCTTAGATAAGTATTAGATGGGATTAAGTCAGTAGGGTACGGTGAAATAAAACCAAAGAACAAATGAATTGCGATGTTACCTTTCCTGTAAGAACAATCTCCCTAAGTTGGTTGAATGCTTTGTTTTGAGATAGATATTCTATTATCTTACAGCTCCATGGGAGTTTCTGATCTATCAACAATACTAAGACTTCCAATAAAGGAATAGCTGATGCATTAGATTCCTCTGGAGTCAATAAAAGTTGATCCTTCAACTGATTTCTGTCCAGTAAAATACTAAGTAAGGTATAAGCAAGATAACACAAAGAGAGGTAGAAATACAAAGATTTTATGTACCAAACAAAAAAACTAGTAGACAGAAAGATTGTGTTAAAAAAGTTTTTAAAGTATCTTCAAAACAAATAATACAGCAACATCAAAACCTGAAGCAAGATATCTCTTCCTCTAAAAGAAGTTGTTAACAGCACAAACTTCCAGGTTAGGTCATGAAATACATGCAATCACCCAGCATTCAAGCATATATACAAGTCATTTTGGTGACTCCATATATCTCATTATTACATAAGTAGAAGAGGAACAAGCCAAACCCAAACTAGAGGCCCAGTCTAATTAATTATCCACCATAGCTAAGGCATGCTTAAATAGCTGTGATTAGTTCATGTTTAGATTAACTTTCGTGTTCAAAATATATACAAAATCTTATTGAGATAGCTTTTGAGAAAAGAAAGCAAATTGTCCTTAAAAATAATGTTTTACCAAACAAGCACTTAATTCAAATTTTATTTATTAATAAAAAATAAAACAGCTGAAGAGAAGCATTGACAAAACAGGCATTAGAGATTGTCACAGCAAGTAAAAAATAGAATTATATGTTATAGGGAAAGTTTTAGTTATTGAGAACTAGTGTTGTAAGGAATTTGTATGAACAAAATTATTCTATTAAAGGTCCTTATAAAGTTATAATTATTGGAACTTTCACTTGTGTAGAAACTTCAGAGAAACTAATGAACCAAGTCCTTTCACAAGTTTCCAACTCAATCTCCTAATCTTTGGAGATTCCACTTGGACAAACCCGTTTCCTAGTCTAAATTTTCCACCAAGTTCAGGCCTTAGATATGAAGCGAAGTAATGAATAGGATTAATCCAAATGATATGTTAAGGATTCATAGAATTATACAACTCTCTCCTTATATTGTATGCAAATATGATTCTCAAACATAACTACAGTAAATCCATCCATCTACACCCCTATTTTCATCTCTCTTGTGGTGTATGATGCATCTAGAAGGAGAGAAATGCCCCTCCCTTTGCCAAATTTCCATTACAGTACTGTATTTATTGTGGAAAAGCAGTAGGGACATACAAGAACAAACTATTTTTATTGGAAACACTCCTCTAACGAATTCCTTGGGAACTTCTATAGTAAATGGAGTATGGATTCTCTTTGGTGCTCTAATCAAGGTTGGTTAAAGATAATTTCTTCTCCTGAAAGTCTTGTCGCAGTCTTTTGGCTTGCTTTTTTTTATTTAGCTTTTATTTTAAGAGGACCTATGCTTCCCAACACATATTTTTGCCTTCCTTCCTTGTCAAATATAAAACCATTCACATGTTTTCACCCTAATAACAGTTTAAGCCTTTAGGACATTAAATTATCACGTATTAGAGCTTCAATGACCATGTGATCTAGAGTTCAACTCTTCTTGTTCCCATTATTCTATATTGAAGTTAAATTTCAACAAAAGGTAAGGTGGGGCCTACAGATTGTCCATGCTTTGCAAACTATGGGCCCTTGCATGAGAGGCATTATAGATATAAAACACTTCACATGCTTTCCCCCAGCAGCATAAACTTTTGGAGGATTTGGTTCATGAAACTCTTAATAATATTGTTTTATAGATTCCCCATGGTGATCTGCCCATGATTGCTTTAAGGAATTTCCAATCACATATGCAACCTCTGAGCAGCCTTCGTACATTTTTTTGTCCTCTTTAACTGTCTGTTTTCCTTTAGTTCTTTTGTTTTAACTTTTTATGAGATCTCTCTAAAATATTCTTTATTTGAAAAAAACAAGATAGAAAATTTGAGAATAAACTGAAAAATAACAGTAGCCATTTAAATTTTAAAACTCTCTCCAAAAGCACCCTTACCCATCAAACACCTTCCCTTTTCTCACTAACCAAACCAGCTCTCCCAAAAGCTTAAGTTGCTGGGTGAAAATTTGGTTTCTCATCTTTAGCACACCCCTTAACATGAGCCCTTTGGGTTTGAAGCATGGACAATGCACAGGCCCACTTGACATTGTGCATTTGAGCTTGAATTTTTTCAAAATATTTATGAGCAAAGGGGAAGCACGGATCAAGTATCAAACTCCTAAGTCCTAACCACTTGATCATAGAGGCCTTGTTACAAAGTCAAAAACCTACTATCCTAAAAGTGTAGCTATTAGGAGAAGGCACAGCATTAGCTTTATGTCTTTAACACAAGCTAATCATATAAAAGGAAATAGCACCATGCTTTGACAGGATCCACCACCCTGTATAACCTATTTCCCAACTCAAATTTATACTTGCTACATAGCCAACATTTCCAATGGCTACCTAATTGAAGAAATAAGCAACATAACTTGGGAATACAATTATAGTGACTATAGTCCATTAAAGAAGACCATTTCCAAAAATACAACCATTTTTCAGCCTTTAACTTTGCTAACCTTGTACCTAGTGTATTAGAAATTACACTGAACAAATTACTGTTAAGATTGTGTAAATCTTTTATATTTGGAAACTTAGGATAGAATAAAATCAGGTCAGAATCTTCCCTTAATCTGACCTGATATTGTTTGTTTTCTTTATTTAAATACTTTCCTAGTTTTCCTTATTTAAATTATCTTGTAATCTATTTAGGCAAGAGGATCTCCCTAATTGATTCTCTCTTTGCCTATTTAAATCATTGTTATCCTTTGAATAAAATATCAGAAAAGAAAAAACAATTACTCTCTTCTCTTTTCCTATATGGTATCAGAGTTGTACCGCTCTGATCCAGGGACTATTTTATCATGGTTAAGACGGTCATGACCGGAGAAACCTGAACAACTAGAGCGGATGGAGCAAATGGAGGATCGAACACTGCAATGACCTCCATGACAACAAATAGCAATGATGCACCCTCTATTGTTGCCGTTGAAACTCTAACTTCCAACTTTGAAAACCAAGAAGAGAAAAATACTTCCAAGTCATCTTTTTTCACGAAGGAACAGTTAGAGCAGTTGTATCAAATTTTCTCTGAAAAAATGTCAGTTACTTCATCCTCTTCCTTGGCACAAAAAGGTACCCCTTTGTCAGTTACTACTTTTCTTAGTTCTACACAGAATTCTCATGCTCCATGGACCATTGATTCTGGAGCTACTGATCACATGATAGATTGTCCAAATTTGTTTTCTACTTACAGTCCCTCTGCAGGTAACAAAAAGGTTAAAATTGCAGATGGTTCTTTTTCTGCAATAGCTGGTGTTGGTTCTGTCCCTATTTCAAGTTCTCTTACTCTCCATAATGTTCTTCATGTCCCCAACTTATCTTGCAATCTCTTGTCCGTTAGCAAGTTAACACATGATCAACAATGTCTAGCTGTTTTTTATTCTTTTTCATGTAAATTTCAGGATTTGAAATCAGGGAAGACGATTGGCAGTGCTAAGGAAGTTGATGGCCTCTATTTCTTTGAAGAAGAAACTGTTTTCAATAAGGAGAGTCAAAGTAATTGTCTCAATTCAGTATCTATTTCAAGGGATGACAAAATTATGTTATGGCATTATAGATTAGGTCATCCAAGTTTCTTTTATTTGAAACACATGTTTCCCAATCTTTTTAAGAATAAAAATCCATCTTTAATTACTTGTGAAACATGTCAGTTGGCTAAGCATCATCGTTCAACCTATTCCCCTCAACCCTACAAAAAGTCTAGTCCTTTTAGTCTCATTCATAGTGATGTGTGGGGTCCTAGTCATGATCCGACTCTTCTTGGAAAAAGGTGGTTTGTTACATTTATAGATGATCACACTAGATTAATGTGGGTGTATTTAATGAAGGAAAAATCAGAAGTTGAAGGGATTTTTAAAAACTTTTTTCAAATGATAAAAACTCAATTTCAACAACAAATAAAACATTTTAGAAGTGATAATGGGAGAGAGTATTTTAACCGATGTTTAAGTAGTTTTTTCCTTCAAGAAGGAATTATTCATCAAAGTTCCTATGTTAATACCCCTCAACAAAATGGTGTGGCTGAGAGGAAAAATAAACATATTCTTGAAGTTGCTCGAGCCTTGTTATTTCAAAATAATATGCCTAAATATCTTTGGGGTGAAGCAATCTTGACTGCAATTTATTTAATAAATAGAAATTTTGAATTTTAAAACTCCATTTGATTTCTTCATGAAAATTTTTCCAACAAATAGAATCTCAACTTGTTTGCCCCTTAAGATATTTGGTTGTACAGTATTTGTCCATTCACATGTGCCTAGTCAAAGTAAACTTGATCCAAGAGCAACAAAGTGTGTGTTCGTTGGTTATGCTCCTAACCAAAAAGGTTACAAGTGCTTTGATCCAAGTTTAAAAAAATATTTTGTATCTATGGATGTCACTTTCTTTGAGGAAACACCTTTTTTTGGAAGCCATCTTCAGGGGGGAGAAGAGTTGAAGATGCAGAACATAACTTTCAAATGTTCGAAGAACTCTTGGAACCAGAATTTTTAAGTTTTGAAAAAAATTCTGAAATACTAGCTGAACATGGTGAACAGCAACATGTTTCTGGTCCTAAGAGCCTTGAAACAGGGGGAAATGAGACAATTACAATGACTGAGGGCAAAAAACCCGTTAATCTTGTCTATTCAAGGAAGAAAAAGGGTCAAACATTGGGGCCAAGTGATGCTCTACAACCTCAACACTGCCGAGAGTCTGAAAATGCACCAGGTAACATTTTTTTCTGAAACTGTCCAGCCTGTTAATAAATCTATTAACTTAGAGTTAGATCAATCTAATCTTCCAATAGCTATTCGAAAAGGGGTTAGGTCTTGTACAAAGTATCCTATCTCTCATTTTGTGTCAAATGATAATTTATCACCTTCTTTTAGAGTTTTTATTTCATAACTGACCAAAGGAGAAATATCAAGAGATATACATTCTGCTCTAAAGGTTCCAGAGTGGAAGAATGCTGTCTTGGAAGAGATGAGGGCTCTAGAGAAGAACCAAACTTGGAATATGGTGGATTTGCCCAAGGGAAAAACAATTGTGGGTTGTAAATGGATTTTCTCAATCAAGTATAAAGCAGATGGGTTGATTGAAAGATACAAAGCTCGGTTAGTGGCTAAAGGATTTACCCAAACATATGGGATAGATTACATGGAGACCTTTGCACCCGTTGCAAAGTTAAATATTATCAGAGTTCTCTTATCCTTGGCAGCCAATCTTGACTGGCCACTACAGCAATTAGATGTCAAGAATGCTTTCCTAAATGGAGACTTGGAAGAAGAAGTATATATGGATGCACCTCCAGGTTTTGAATCACACTTTAAACAAAAAGTTTACAAACTTAAGAAATCACTATATGGATTGAAGCAATCCCCTAGAGCTTGGTTTGAGAGGTTTACTACATTTATAAAAAGGCAAGGGTATATGCAGTGTCAAAGTGATCATACTATGTTTGTAAAACACTCTTTTGAAGGAAAATTGGCTATACTGATTGTCTATGTAGACGATATAGTTCTCACAGGGAATGACTTGCTTGAGATGAGTCGATTACAGAAGTCTTTGGCCCTTGAATTTGAAATCAAGGATCTAGGACCTCTAAAATATTTCTTAGGAATGGAGGTTGCAAGATCTAGAAAAGGAATTATAGTTTCTCAAAGGAAATACATATTAGACCTTCTCAATGAAATTGGAATGAGTGGATGTAAACCAACTGAAACTCCGATTGACCCTAATAAAAAACTTGGGAACAACCAAGAAAGTGCACCGGTGGATACTTCCAGGTACCAAAGGTTGGTAGGAAGACTGATTTATCTATCCCATACTCGTCCTGATATTGCATTTGCTGTAAGTTTGGTAAGCCAATTTATGCACTCCCCTCATGAAGAACATTTAGATGCAATTTACCGAATTCTAAGATACTTGAAGAGTGCACCTAGTAAAGGGTTGTTTTTTAAGAAGACTGGGCAACAAACAATTGAGATCTACACTGATGCAGATTGGGCTGGCTCAATTACAGATAGGAAGTCAACATCTGGGTATTGTACCTTAGTGTGGGGAAACCTGGTTACATGGAGGAGTAAAAAACAAAGTGTAGTTGCAAGGAGTAGTGCTAAAGCCGAGTATAGAGCCATGGCACAAGGAGTGTGTGAAATCTTGTGGCTAAAAAGAATTCTTGAAGAGTTGCAGCTTCCTATGACTCTTCCTATGAAACTATACTGTGATAACAAGGCTGCCATAAGTATATCTCAGAATCCTATCCAACATGATCGAACCAAGCATGTGGAAATTGACAAACATTTTATAAAAGAGAAAGTGGATGAAGGAATTATTTGCATGCCTTTTGTTCCAACCTCAACAATTGGCAGACATTCTCACTAAAAGGTTGTTTAAACCTAACTTTGAATTTCTTGTAAGCAAGTTAGGCATGTTGGATATCTATGCACCAACTTGAGGGGAGGTGTTAAGATTGTGTAAATCTTTTATATTTGGAAACTTAGGATAGAATAAAATCAGGTCAAAATCTTCCCTTAATCTGACATGATATTGTTTGTTTTCTTTATTTAAATACTTTCCTAGTTTTCCTTATTTAAATTATCTTGTAATCTGTTTAGGCAAGAGGATCTCCCTAATTGATTCTCTCTTTGCCTATTTAAATCATTGTTATCCCTTGAATAAAATATCAGAAAAGAAAAAACAATTACTCTCTTCTCTTTTCCTATAATTACAATAAGAACCAATTCAACATGATTTAAATGACTCCAAAGCACAGTTAATAGTATCTAAAGTGACATGCAACTTGGTATCCAACACAAGATAATCATAAATAAAAGTAGCAACCAGCAAGAGAATTTTGAAAAGCCAAAGTCCCAGAAAATAATGAATTTAAAACAAGTAAACCAACCTATTCTGATGTACAGCACGAATGCAGGTATATACAAATTGCTTCACTCGGTAGTTCACCAAAGCACATGTGGATGAGTAATCCACACCAGCAAAAAGTCTCACGACATCCCCTGTTGCATATATGTTAATTCTACACATTTAAGTGTGTCATGCACAAAAGTAAAACTTGCAGAAACAGCAAGGATGTAGGCATATATCTACAAAATTTCAAACTGATTTTCTTGTAAAAAAACACCATACATAAAAATATTGCCGTCAGTAACACACAGCAAAAATGAAGAATTTGGTATTTATGACCGTGTCTACATCCTTAGTCAAAAAAATCATCATAAGGCTTACAATCGACATGGGGGAACAAATAAAACAAAAAACAGGGACCAAGTCTTCAACTGTATTCTCCCCTCACTATGCTGTCTCAAATATAACCACATTTCCATTTAAAGCCAGACTTCATCAAGAAAGGAAGGGTACAGAAAATGAGAACAGTAAAAAAGAAAATACATTAATAAATATATCCTTTAACATCTTCAGCATAAGTTATTACAACGATATTTAAAATCTTTTTGGAAAGTGCTTTCAAGAATGAAAAGTACAGTTAATGGTACCAATAGTATTATTCTTATATGACTAATAATAAATGCAGCATGTGCTAGGAACCCAACTTTGTGAATTTCATTATGGCTCTTTTTTGTCCCTTTCATTATTGTTAGAATATATGAAAATATCCAATATTATACTGATCATAGATCAGAGTATATTAGAATTATTTAGAATATCCAATAATATCTAGATTGTATCCAAGAATGTTTTAGGGTATCTTTGATAGTTTCTCCTAGGATTAGTTTCATGATTCCTTGGTTTACATATTTCCTAATATCATGATTCGTTTCATTACTTAGTCAATATTATGATCAGTATACATAAGGGCTAGTGCTCTAGATTCGCAGATCACATTATACATATTGTACCACATCACAATATCAAGAAAATATTATTCAAAGGCTTTTTCTCTCATTTTCCTCCCAAAATACCTAAAACCTATAATTTCATTGATGATAAAAGAAGAACTCATTAAGAGAAAAATGGAGAACTCCATGATCATCCAGATTGTCACTTGGAGAAAAAAATATTCAAATTAAAGTAAAAATGAGTTAAAGCAATGCACCTTTTGTACAAGTGCTATACAATGGGGAAATAATCAAGTAAACAAGAAAGATACGGCAAAACCAGTTAGAAAACCAAAAGCTTTAGTTTGTAAAGGATTATAACAATCTTCACTAACCAAAAATAGAAGATATATAGGCAAATATGCCAAGGGAGTGAAAGCAAAGCAATAGATTTCGATCATGTGAATGCACTAAGCATGATGGAAACTTGGTAACTATGCAAAATATCAAGGAAAGAAAGGAATTATTTCTACAATCTATTCATTTTAAGGGCATGCAACACAGGAAAAAAAGACTGAGATTAACTACAAGAGAGAATGATCAAGAGTGTAATTTTTACTACATATTTGAGGTAAAGGAAATGAGCAGTTGGACAGGATCATATGCCTACTTAAGTTTGAAAGTATTTATTGCTTAACGGTATAACTTAGCTTATTAAGTATAGGGTGAGGGATGCCCTCAGATTCTATATGCATGGTTGGTCTTCCCTTTATTTAATGTGGGACTTGTAATACACCCCCTCACGCCCAGGATTGGACAATTGGACATCTGGGCGTGAGATTTGCAGGACTAGACATCTGCAGGTGGCCCATTAATAGACTAGGGTATGCTCTGATACCATGTTGAGAATTAGACATGGGTCTAACTCAACCCCAAAAGCTAGCTCATAGGATGAGGGATGTCCTTAGATTATATATGCATGGTTGGTCTTTCCTTTATTCAATGTGGAACTTGTAATAAAGTCTAATGAAAAATCAGATGAATGGAGGTGGGAAATTTTGATACCTATATACATTAATAAAGGAAACCTACATTGCACAAATGTAGGTACAATACAGGTAACAATACAGATATAGGTACATGGGAAGAAAACTTCATGGATATGGATCTAGGGGACAAAAGCATTAGTTGGCTCACAAAGTTGTCTAACAAGATTATTAGGTCTAAGAAAATGGTAGAAGAGTGGAGGAGGAGAATTTTAACCCCTATTTATAAGAACAAAGGAGATATAAAAAACTGTGCAAATTATAGGGGGATGAAGCCCATGAGCCATACTATGAATCTATGAGAGAGGGTAACTGAGCAGAGATTAAGACAAGAGACTCACATTACCAAAAATCAATTTGGTTTTATGTTAGGTCTTAAGTTTGGAGGGTTTATGTATGAAGGCATAAAAATGGAAATAATAATAAGTGAGCGGTTAGAGAGAGCAACTGGGTAGTTAGAAAAGAGGAATAGATATGAATAGTTAGAAAGGGAAATTAGTATTGGAGAATAGTAGCATACAAATGCATACAGTTACTATCCTGTTAGTTAGTTAGTTTGGTAATCATGACAGTTGTTGTACAGATGGCAGTTAGTTAAGTTTCTAACAGTTGTGTCTGCATTGCAAGCCTCTACCTCTCCTGTAATATATATCTAATCCTGGGTATAGAGTTAAATCATCAATATACAACTTCATTTTCAATATATAAATGCAATTCCTTAACATTTCTTTTCCCTAATAATTAGAGGAGGCAGTTATATGTTGTTAGGTTGAGACCCTCAAGGAGGTTAAGCTCCTTGAAGACATTGATATCAAGACAGAAATTCATCCATTCTTTTCTATCCTTGTCTCTTTTGCGGTTAGCCTAATTTCTGTGTTTCATTTTATGTTGAGGAGGTCAACCATGGATGCAGTGCACTTGCTATGAGGATTGATGGAGCAATATCAAAAAACAAATAGTTACATATGTTCTTTAACTCTATTGATTTGGAAAATGTATGATAGGGTGCCAAGAGATGTCATTTGATCCATGTATACAACCTGTCCTAGGGGGAAAAAGGTATGGTAGGGTACGGGTAGGGTGCTAGAGAGAAGTATTGCTTGATTGTTGTCTTTGCTAGAGTTCCATTGAGAATGGGAAAATAAGCTGAGTCAAATGAAAACAGGGACAGGGCCAAACCAAAATGGGTATTGAAACACTTCATTTCTGTGAAAATTTTGGGCAAGTCATATGGGAGTCACATCGAGCCGTACCATAATTGTATCATTCTTATGAAACCGTGAAATTTTAAAGAAAAAACTTGGGTGCTAACCTAGTGCGGACCCAAGTGTACCCATACCAGTACATTAATTTATGAATTACTCCCTCTCTTTTTTGTTTAACATTTTAGCACTTTGTTTTGTTCACATTTGATTGTCGTTTTCTAATATCAGTGAACCATTAATGTTTTTTAATTTTATCCTTAACAATTAATGTATGTTTTGTTAAGCAATGTGTTGAATACTTAATAAGGGGTATAATAGAAAATCAAGTAATAAATTTTCTTGAAAACTAGAATACCAATCATATTTCTTAATTCCTATGCAAAACCTTAAATGTCAAACAAAAAAAAATGGAGGGAGTATATGCATACCCATGCTTCAAAGGAGGAGACATACAAGAATGTAAAAACTAAAAAAACTGGTCAAGCTCATGAGCCACTTTGTGATACTAGAGTCTAATGGAAAGATACATAAGGAAACAAAAACTTGGAAAGATACATATGTTCTTTATTGATATACAAAAAGCTTCAAATTAGATATTCATGTGTCACAAGAAATCTTGAAAATGCTCTAGAGAAGAAAGGAGTTTGTATCGCATACATACAAGCTATAAAAGGTTATGTATAATGGGAGAATGACTACAGTGTGGACTCACGATGGTGTAACAAAAGATTTGCTAATAGCAATAGGTCAGAGCCATGGGTTGACTTTAAGTTCATTTCATCTTCCCATTGTATGTAATTATTTGCCGATACAATGATAAATGCCTCAAAGCATGCCTTTTTAGTGGATGATACGGTAGCTGACAACTTGATAGAGTTAAGAATTCTAAATTTAATTTATAGAGTTGTTTTAGAATCAAAGGGTTTCATTTTTCACATAAGTTAGCATTAAGACAGTATATGAAAGGTGAGTTAAAGAAAATAGCAAATTAACAATATTTTGGAGGTGAAATATGTGGACAGTTAGAAATCTTGTATCCATCTTACAAAACTATGGGAGATTAACAGTGATGTCACACATAAAATTAAAGATGGGTGGATATAATGCAGAATGCTTCATGCACAATATGTGATCTAAAAAAGGCCTATAGAGCTGATAAAAAATCCAACAAGACAGCTATAAGGCCCATCATGATATACAGTAGGTGAATTTTGGGCAATTAAAGGGCAACAGGGCAAAATAAATAAGCAAAACATGGGAAATTGGTGGTGGATGAATGCAGATACGATATATGACAACATCAAAATCTATGTATTTGGAACTAGGAGAGTGTTAGAGTAACACCAAGAGCAAATATGATGATATAACATCACCTAAGGTTGTTGGAGCATATGAGAAGAGGGCTAATGGAGCCTCTAATGAGAAAATAGGATCAAATGGAAGATAGTCCAATTAAAAGGGTTGAGGATAAACTAAGAAGAATTTTGGAGAAACTATTAACAAAGACCTTGCTCTGAATTATTTTATTGAAATTCTGGTTTTTGATTGTGCAAGACGGTGTCAATTCATCCATAATTGGCTCCACCGTGGAACAAGGCTTGGTTTTGATTGTTTGGTTAACACAAATCTTTGTTGGAGGGTGGATGGATTAAATGTAAAAAGAAATAAACATTCAAATTTGCAAAATCTTGCTAAACAAGCTAATAACCCAGGTACAATAGAAAATAAATAACAGAAACCATGGCAAAAGGAACGCTGATCAATTGATCAAGAATTACCATTTTCTTGAACAAACTGTTGAAGCAATCGGCAAATTTGCACAAGAATTAAAAAATCATCAGCATTTTCAGCATTAAAGAAATAGAGGAACTGGCGGAGGAAATCAGAATCTGGACCAAAAGCATTCCTGAATGCACACAAAATGGTATTAGCTTGTGTTCTAACGCTGCATGTTCAGGTAAGACGATACTAAAAAAAATACATCAATAATTAATAGACAAACTGAGTGAAAGGAAGTAAATAGATTTCATGCAACCATGCAGGGATAACAATCAAATTTCACCTGTCTAAATTCTGGCATTTCTTCCCATAGATTGTAAGGAATTTCTCTCGCAGCTTAGACTGTTCAGTTCTGACAACTTTTCTCCCTCTGAAGCATTTCTGTAGCAAGTCAACAATACGCAAGACACTCATGAATTGTAGATTATCGACCATCATAGACATACATTCCCAGTAATATGCATCTATAGCACATATCAAGCCAGAATCTGGGTGGCTAAACTCTTCAAGTTAGGAAATGTAAAATGTTGATTTCACATGGATGGAAACACTATAAGTTATTTTGTAATTTTATCAAACCAAAGAAGGAGTACTGACCCAATCAAAAATTAAAATAAATCATGCATCAGAGATTAGCATATGCTGATTTTTTTTTCCTAAAGAAAAATGCATGGCATCATTCGACAAACATTTACCACAACTAACAAGGTCAATATTATTCTAAATTTTGATTATAGAGGTAAAAAAAAGGAAAATAGTCTGGTAAATTACTGCAAACAAGGTCTTTCATGTTGAAATCAATATGTATACAGTGAATGATTAATGGAATTAGTCAATTTATTTTCCATAATATCGTAACAATGAAACAACTTCAAATTATTTACCTAAAAATGTTAATGTCACATGGTCGTGAGAATGTCAAGGGGAACAAATAATATTCATAATTTGAAATTGAAGGGAGCATAGGTCTGATAAGGCTGGTTCAGCAGCACAGCACCCTACTTGAGATCATTAGTATAGTATTTGCTTTATGTCTTATAAATAAGAAATAATGCTCCTATCTTTGCACATGGATGACAAATTACACAAATCATTGAAATCATTAATTTGATTAGCTGCAGGTCAAAGGATGAAGGTGATCATGTGAGGGGAACTCAATGTCCAAAAACAATTTTTTATTGTCCATGTGGATACAGCATTTATCATTATAGATTATTTCATGATGGCACCAACTAACTTAGGTTCTGGTTTAGACTACAATAGGTTGGAATAGTAAACCTATGATCATCGCAACTCATGCAAATCCCAGTAAGTTTATTACTAAAGGATGTGTTTCTTTTATACCATCAGTTTCTTTAAGTTTGATTACCATTTCTGGAATAAATTTTGGAAGTACAATTGGTTGGTAGACATTCCATTTTAAAATCTTAAAGTCCTTTCCTCATTATGTGAAGGTTAGCACTTAGCACCCTTCACATTTGTTTTGGACAAAGTATCCATGAGTTTCTTTCAAAAACAACTTGAACTTATTTGACATCATAGTTATTTACACTTTTATTTAACAAAGAGTATTAAAGTCTGCTATTAATAAAGAAAAAGAACACTTATATTCTATTTTAATGAAGAGAAAGAATGTAATTACTAACGCATATTTATTATTACTTAAGTTTTAATTATCAAATTTATATGAACTAATCTTATAAAACAGTGTGTGTGAATATATATATATATATATATATATATATATATATATATATATATATATATATATATATTATGCAATAAATTCAAAATAAAAAAGTATATCATATAAAATAAAAAATTTAATAACAAAACAGTAATAATTTAACAAACTAATTAATGAATTGAGACGTAATAAAAAAATATTCTTTTGATTGATAAATAATTTATATTTTTATTTCAAATGTAGTATACATACTATTTTTATTTCCTACTTAATAAGTAAATCATATCATATATATTAATAATTACAACATATTTTTTCTATAACATTTTGTAAAAATTAAATAATAATGAAAAA
The DNA here is from genome assembly GCA_037954105.1 of Canavalia gladiata. NCBI lineage: Eukaryota > Viridiplantae > Streptophyta > Magnoliopsida > Fabales > Fabaceae > Canavalia > Canavalia gladiata. The sequence goes on along the minus strand of CM075662.1, from coordinate 36,000,127 downwards.
AAAAGTTAGTAATAAATTCATATTATTTCTCTGCATTAAAATAAAACACAACTACTATCTTCATTTGTTTAATGAGTAAAAGAGTGAATGATTAAGATAGCAAATTAAAGTTGGTCAGTCTTAAAAGAAGCTTCCAGTGATTTTGTCCAAAACCTAATGTGGAGGTAGTAAATCTTGTTAACAAACTCATTTGAAAATTTAAAACTGACATTAATGCTTTGTTACAAACTAGAAAATAGGAAAAAAAGAAATAGGAGGGAAAGAAATGGGAGAGTTAGAAATGGGATGGAAATATGATGGAAAGATAAGTTGTTTGGGAGAATGAAAATAGAAGAAAGAAGGGGAAAAAATTTCTCTTCCTTTATTTGGATAAGTGAAAAAGAGAGTGGAAAAAATATTAGTGGTATAAATTTTGATTTATATAAATTTTATAAAAAAACTAACTTTAAAATTATTTGATTTTTTACTATTTTTATTAATATAATAATTTTTTATTTTTAAAAAATTTAATAATTTTAAGAATTTAAAATCAATAAATAAACAAAAAAACAATCTTCCTCCCCCATTTTCTCACCTAATGAGGGGAGAAATATTTTCCGTGAGCCCCATGGAATTTAATTTCACCCCTCCATATAAAACAAATACAAGCAACCAGAGACAGAGAAATACAATCCATCCAACTCTAGGAAACAAATTCTTTCCTCCCTAGTTTTCCTCTAACCAAACAAACGGTAAGGTATTGCCTTTAAGTTAGGCAGTGTAACTAACTAAATAGGATTAGCAAAAAAAAAGTATTTTCTATACTCATAGACCTCAACAGCTCTCTCCAAATAAATGCCTTATTGTCAGCTCTGTTCACAATGTTTGGGATTCTCGATGATGCACGGGTTTCTTTACAATTTGGACCAATTTTCTATGAAAGGTTTCATCTTGGTTTCAGAAAACGTTTTCTGTTTTTTATTTTTAACATTCTGTACAGGAAATATGAAAACAGAAAAATAGTTTTCTGTTTTTACTTTTCAGTACAAAATTTTGAAAATAAAAAACAGAATGAAAACAAGATGACATTTTTGTAAACAAAAGTAGAAACAGAAAATGTTTTCTGAAAGTAAACAGGGCCTAAGAATGCTACAATTTTATGGCTGATGCTTTTGTACCTCCCTAGTGAACATAGTTAGAGTGCATTAAGTTCTTAGGTGCAGGCTCTTGAATGGTTTTATAATTCTAACAAAGAAGAATGTCCAAATTAGTGTCTCATCCCATTATATCTATTATGGGATGGGATTGTGCTTATGGCATTTCTTCAACCCTCTGCTCAGTTATTTCAAGGGAATATTTATGATGAATATGCAAGGAGTTTGAAGAAGTTAATTGCATTTTTTAACCATTTTTATCATGCCTTTTCTCTTCATTTTTTGTCCTAAGAGGATGTCCTATCCTCCTCCTGATGTATTTTATCTCCTTCATAATACTATTATTCTTCTTCTTTTATCAAAATAATAATATTCAATTAGCTATGATAGTTTGGTACGAGACTACTCACAACACCTTAACTCCTTATTTATTTGCTTCCCAATGATTATAACGTTACGATGTTTATATACCTAGGCTGCTGAGAGTCAAAAAAATACCTATCATCACATCTCAAATCAACCACAATATTCCGAAACACTTAACGGATGGCAAAACAGTATCCGCCTAATACTTCAAAATAGCAATTCAAATTGCCACAGGCAGCTTAACACAACAAAAATTTCAAAGTCAAGGCATCAAAAAGCAACCATAGAAGCAAAATGAAATAGCAAAGAAACCTAAAGTTCAAGTATTCGCAAAGTTAGATCCACTTGAGGTTACACTTAACAGCACACTAAACCGAAGAGAAATTTGAGTTGTTCTACAGCAATGCTCAACCAATCGAATCAAATGTATTCAAACGCAAAGAAACCTGAATCTTGAGTGCAGCAGAGTTTTGCTGGCGCTGCCACAAGCGTCGATTCCGCTCCAATCGCGTCTGTTCTAGAAGATTTTTTCTGTCCCTTTCCTTCGAACTGCGACCACCTAAATCAACACGCTTGCGAGTAGAGGGATCGCCGCTGAAGAACATGTTTATTCAATTTCTACGTGAGCTTCGGTCAATTCACGCCCAATTTCTATAAACCAAAATGGAAAAAGAAAAAAGAGAAAATCGAAGCACGAAAAGCGTAGTTAATCTGCAATGAGAGGGGTTTTAATGAGAAAGTAGCCCTAGAATCCGAGAAACTGGAAAACTGCGTAGTTTGAATCAAGATAGTGGGTAGCAAAGGAATTATGAACAGGAGAGACCGATTTGATTACAGCGAAATAAAAAATAATGTGAATTATTCTGTATTTATAGGCAGAAAATGGCCCGAAAGAAAAAAAGGAAAATGAAAGAAAACAGGAATCTTCCCTAACTTTCTGGGTGAAATATGTTATGTAGGAGGAAGGTTCTGATGGGAAGAAAGAAGCAACCACAGGTTCAAGTGACAAAGTATAGTAGCAAAAGAGCACTTGCAAATTGCAACAAAGAAATTTTGTTCCGTTTACCGAAAAAAGAAAAGAAATTATGTTTTGTATCGAATTTTTCATTTATAAATACTATATCTAATGTTATTTTAATTAAATTTAAATATATTTTAAATTTATTATATGTTAATATTACAAATATAATATAGCTAGACAAATAATATTTTTAGTCAAGTTCTTCTAATTTTTAATTTTAATATTGTAATTTATTAATAATTTTATCAAATTTTCCTTTTTTTTTATTCTTAAAAAAATATCATAGATAAGATGTCTTAAAAACAACAAACTCACAAAATAAAAAGAAAATGTTCCATTAATTATCTTTATAGAAGATAAAATAAATAAGAAAATTCTATAAATTAATAATAACTTTATTATTTAAAATTTAGATTAATAGGATAATCAATATATTTTTTGTTTTTTAATAAATATAAAAACAATAAGTAGTTTTGTTTAAGGAAAATTTGAATAGATTTTATAAAATCATAGTAAGGAAGAATTTTATGATAAGAAGATACAATTAATGTAAAATTTTGCCTTAATAATTAAATAATATTTTAGGTTGCAAATTGATTGTGATAAACTTCCAAATATCTCTAAGGCACATTAAACTTATCATAAAGTATTATGAACAAATTAAAAATAATCAATGCAAAATAATACATATAGAGAAGATCTATTCTGAGGTATTATTTTATTTATAGAATGTGGATGTAAGTATTAATGTTATGGTATTTAAATATGGTCATGAGATCATCTCAGTTGGATTAGGTTCCTTTGACCATCAAATATTTTAGAACTTTTAACATGAGAAATGTAAGCTAGTGTTTACAATCTTCTAACTCAAACATATTGAGAACGATATATTAATTCATCAATCAAATACATCTCAAATTAGTCACAAAACCAAAATGATTCAAGCTAACTTAGGCTACATTTGAGTTATAAATGGTATGCATATAGTTCTTTTGCTCAAAATTTAGAATTTCAACAAAGGAGATGTGACAAGTGAGTTATTATCGGAAGGTTTTAATTATGGTTTATTATATTCAGTGATCTAATCCTTTGTCACCTAAGGTTTAGTTATTCCTATCAATTTTTTTCACTTGAAAATCAAGGTTTTATGAATATTGACAATTTAAACCTTTTATGATTTGATACTTTGTTAGTAAAAGATCAAATGTAAGAACAATTGAGTTTTTAAAAAGGATTTTGTAATCACTAAATGAGTTTACTCTTTAGTTGATCATAACAACATCAATAGGGCACGTAATGCAATGTTAATGGCAAATAAATCGTAGGTTTGTGTCTCATTAGTGCATATGATTAAAAGTCATTGTTGTCATTCATTACAAAAGTTTATGATTCCAATGAAAAGACTAATGTACCTTATATTTTTCTCTCTATAAAAAGGAAACCTTTTATATGATTTCTTACACTTGAACCTTTTTCTAAAATTTAAATCCTTTCATATCATATTTCTTCATTCTTTTTCTTCCTCTTACTCATAGTTCTCTATCATTATAAAAAAACACTTTCTTTACCAATGAAAGTTATAAACTTGGTTCATTATATTCTATCTTTTATCTTTTATCTCTTATTTATCAACACATTCATTTTAAGATAAATAATGAAGTTTATATTTAGGCATAACTTTGAGATTCTTCTCTTTGTTTTATCTTGTAATTTCTCCATTTTTATTGTCGGTGATTTGGTAGTAGCCATTGTTTATTATCATTATTGGGAGACCTAAGAGAAAGAGGGAAATGATACTATTATGAAGGTGTTCATAATCCTTCTTTTTTCATGTCCTCTATCGCAAATGAGAAAAAAATACTTAAAGTGGTGAAAACATATAATTCATTTATTTAACTAGAAATATTGAGTCATTATGAACATAGTTTTGTTAAAAACCATATTCCAAAGGTCCTTCTTGTTTCTAAGGTTATTTCAATTCTTTTACATGTTCCTTATGTTTTGATTTTAAGTTCAAAAAAGGTATCTTAAAATGTTTAAGATTAAGCCCTCGTTAATTACTTAGACCTTTTTAAGAAATTTTAATTAATTTGTAATGCTTTAAGACCTTTTCTTTATTTTTACATAGTTAGGTTCCTCTAACAATTCACTTTAGGAAGCTTCCATTACTAACATTCTATATTGGGAGATAGTATCCTAATTTAATAGTTTTAGGCTCAATTCGCCAATCCAACACATCGTTTGTAATCATAAATGTGATTTAAGCTAACCAAGTTTAATTTGAGTCAAGGACTCATTCTAGATCCATCTCAATAATAAACATGTAAATATCATGATCTACATATACTTATTAAAGGATTTCTCGAATTTTTTTCATACTTTTTATATCATGAGTTTAAAAACAAGTAAATGTTTACTTTAATCCTTTATTAAACATTATGCAAATTAGTCCTTAAAAATTTTATTTTTTCCTAAAATTGGTTAGCATTAATTAGGTTAGTCCTTGGAGTAAAATAACTTTAATGGTATGATGACATATAACATTAAATGACACATAGAACTCCACACTGGACACAAAACATTATTATTTTGAAGACTTATTTGCATGTCTAAAAACACCCTTGATTAAAAGAAAACTATTTTGCTTATTCTTCTTTATCTTCCTCACCATTTTAATCCTATATTTCTACAAGCCAGTCAATGTTAAGCTACAATGTGAAGTTATGAAAATTGTTGACAAATGCAGTCATCGAACAATGAAGGGTGAAATTGTTGAATGAGTTCTTTTTCCAAAGGTAATTATATTTAGGTCAAAGATTTCAACAAATTTGATTAAATTTAACATGGATGTTCTAAGTATAATAACAAGGTATGCATACTATAATATATATATATATATATATATATATATATATATATATATTGTATAAGAGTGTAATGTGCTAAAAAAATTATTTATTTGAACAAAGGTAATTTATGCTCTTATTTTGTGTGAGATGATAAAAGGTAGGACAATGTTAGATTTGGTAAAGGTTTTTTTATGTGAAAATTTTAACAAAGAACACTAAATTATGGAATAAGCAAATAGCTTGAGCGATGAAAAGTTTCGAAGTTGAATTTAGGAATTTAAAATGTTTTAAGATAGGAATTTAATAATAATTATATGAGTTTTACATTGTTAAAGTGAGGATATGATTAAAGTATGACTAATGTATGATCATAATGTATGTGTGTTTATTATTTTGGTCATTATGTATTGGTCTTTTTTTTTTAAGTAATGAACATGATAGATTTTTTTTCTATTTTTAATGTTGTTGATTATGTTTACATATTGTAATATCCTTTAGACCACACATAGCTAATACGTATAAGAAAAATGAGAGAAAAAATACACTAGAAAATTTTAGTATATAGAATATAAAAGGTGTAACCAATATTAAAAGCTAATATAAAAAAATATTTAATTTTATATCCATAAAATAAAATAAAAACACCAAACATAGTATCATTAAACTTCACACCTCTTAAAGCAAAAATATTCAAACATATTCAAAATGAAGCTTCACATATACCAAAATGTTAACTAAATAAGAAAATATTTAACATTTACATTTCAATCCCAAAAAAGTAGAAATTCATTTAGAGGTCTAGGTAAGCTAGGGATGAGCATAAATCATATAGCTCTCTTATGCCTAATACCAAGCTTAGGTTTACCACTCTTAGTGTTGGTGTTGCAAATGCAAATTCTAGTTCTTGATTGGTAAGTTAACAATATTGTTCATTTAATTTTTTAAAAAATAATTAAGAAAGGATCATATCAATTACTTCTTGATTTGGTTTATTACTTGCACCATGCATTATTCCTGAAGATTTTTCTTTGGTTTGCAATAGTTCAATCCTTACAACTATTGGTGTACTACAACCTATTGCATCTACCTGTGTATTGATTCTTCCTACAATTACTAGTGTATTACCTCTTATTGTAATGAGACTAGCATCTTATTTTGCATTTTTTTTTATTGTAATTATTGTTAAATACTCTTTCATTTTTTTCTATAATTTGCACACTTCTTCTTATTATGTTTAGTACATCCACATATAGAACAAATTTTACTTCCTACTTATGTGGTTCACATTTTAAAGTTTTTTTTCAATTCATATTTTCTAATTTGCTTTTTAAGGATTCTAGCAGACTTCTTTATAAATAACAAACTAAGTAGAATCTAGTAAGTCTTATCCTAAAAATTAATTCCATATACTAGTGATACAAAATGTTAATAGATGGCTGGTAAGAGGCCATTATCAATCATACATGTCAATAATTCTTACTCCTTTCGTTATTATAAGCAATTGGAATATAGCATACATGCATGACGTACCTTATAATAAAAAAAGTTCATAACTTATACTATAAGTACAAGTTTTAAAAATAAAAATAAGTGTTAGTCCTTATTACTAGTTAAGTTAAGATTTACTTGTTTTGACCATCGACATCAAAATTTTCTACAAATTTTAACTCTTCATAACATCAGGAATGGTTAATTCCCACTTTAGATTATTCTTTTACATGTCCATCATTTGTTGCTTCAACCACCACAATCACCTTTTTTTATTTCCTGTTTTTTTTATTGGGGTTGGTTTTATCTTTGTCTTTTTCTTTCTCAGTTGGTATATTATTTTCAGGTACATTCTTCTTTACACCCATATTTGTCCCATTCTTCATGCCTTTTCTTACAACATTCTTCCCACCTTTCTCCTTATCCTTTGCCTTTTCTTCTTTAGGTTTGTCAATTTTTTATTATTCATGCTTTATATTCTCTTCTTGTTTCTTCGCATGGATAGGTGTGACTAGTTGCTTTTCATGTACATGTTGTATTGGTTGTTAAGAAGGTTTATCCAGATATTATTGTTGGGTCATTTCTTCTTGTTAGATAGAATTTGGTTACATAGAGTCTGCATTAGCTTTATTTGCTTAATCTTGGATACCTTCTACCTCAACATATAACGATTCACACTTTATTTCTATAAGTTTACATTCCACTTCCATTAACATAAATGTAGAAACATAGATGACATACAGGAAAATTTTTGAATGTGATGTCATGATAAAAACAATGTGTTTTTAAAATAGCTTAGATATTAGATGAGTTAGATGTCTAATATTTTCAAGAGAAGGATAAAGAAAGATTTACACCAAGTGTTTATACTAATTCATACTAATCAAGCTAAGCATTAAGTCAAGTTCTTGTTATCCTCCAATAAGTATAACTACTATTAAAAGATGATACAAACACTTAACAAAAAAATATAATTCCTAATATTTTTTAACATGTCTATCCAGGCTCAAATATACCCAAAAAAACATAGACTAGATACTTCCTATCCAACCTTATTGATTCCCAAAACAAGGTTTTAAAATAATAAATAGATATAAAGATTACAACATTAGTTATGAGCAAAGTAGACAATAAATGTCAACTTAGTTATGTCTCTTGTCTTTTTTTCATAAGTTTATCTCTTTGTATAGAATTAGACAAAGTGGACATTTAGAGAGAAGAAAGGTCTGCAACATCTTCTACACATATAATAAATGTGTGACCTTGATTTAGGTGAAAAACTATCACTTTACGTTGGATAAAGGTTTTATGATAATGTATTTTGCGCTTTGCTTTATATTTTATGATGGACGAGTTTCTTTCCTCTTTTAGCTTAGATCGGATCTTTTTTGAAAGCTTGATTGTTCTTTTTATCAAGTATGGGAGACAAAAATAGACTTTGTATCTTATAAAGGCTAGTTGGACAAATTTATTGAGAACTCTTCCTTATAAAGGACAACTAGATGAGTGATCATATTTCTTTTGTACTTGTCTAAAAAAATTACATATATTTTTGTCATCAATAAAATATTAAAGGTTACTTGAATAATATAAATTTTTAACTTGGTTCCAACAACAAATTTCAACAATTTTATATGCTTAATTTACTTATTTCTTATTCAATTCAAGCAATATTTGTAGTTCTAAACTAAGGTACATATAGTAAAAGTGACTCTCACCCTAATCCTTCCTTGATGCAACCACTATTTCCAACAAGTCACCATCTACCTTAACGTTCCTTAAATTTATCTCCAAGTTTTCATGGCAAACAATTTAATTCAAATTGTACATCTCATAATAACCTAACACTTTGTTGAAATTTGAGAAACAAAATACATTCAACATGTCACCACCAATTTAAGATCAGTTTTTCAATTTTCTTCCAACATATTTCATACATCTAACGGCCTTATCATCAATATGGCTTAATGGTGAATGTGCTTTGTTATTGAACTCATTGTTGATAAACAATGAAGAATACATTATTAAAATATTATTTATATATTAGCAAAATAAACTAAATCATAATGAAATAAATTATAATATTACAACCAAACCAAATAAAAAGGAAAAAAAATAGCAATTAAATTGATCATTTTGTACATTCATACAAAACAAAAATTAAAATTTTGTAAACTTTGATTGAATAAGCAATATTTTAATTTAATAAGAACAAAAAGAAGGAGAGAAGGAGAGAAAGAAAGAAAACAAGAAAAAAAAAAAAAAGAAACATGATAAATTTCTGCTAAGTTAAAAATCTAAGAAGATAGTCCACATAAAATTTAGAGCATCCTACTAAGTTGATTATTAAAAAATGGCTTAGACAAAATTAAAATTAAATAATTTTTTACTAAGTTGAAAATCTAAAAATGCAACTTAAACAAAAGAAAACATACATAGTAAGCAACAAAAGCTTGAAAAAACAAAAAAAAATGGTTGCATGTTAAATATTGGAGCAAATGACATAGTAAAAGTATAAATTGGACCAAACAATATGACTTGAATTCCAAATTAGTATAAATGACGTCCTTGGAAATATAAATTGGAACAATTTTTTTTCTTTGAATCTAATCAAAGGATGTCCAAAATTATGAATATGGAGTGAAAAATATTTTATCTTAAACTATTTCTTTTTTATTAGTTTATAATCTCTCGATTTTGTTTTATTATGTATGGCATTTTAACTTTTACTTTTTAGTAAAGTCCATTATTATAAATATAGTACTTTTTGTTTTGTGTCATATATTTGATAATTCAATTTGTATTTTTTTTTATAAACATATATTAAAAATAAATATTTTACTACTATTTAATAATGATTAAAATTATTTTTTAACTTTGAGAACCATGAAAAATTTTAGGAGCAATTAAGAAATATATCACATAGATTATCATCACCTTAAATATCATTACAAGTTTATCATTCCCAAGGATATCTTGATCAAACATTCAAGATGAAGAATTAATTAAATGATTTAGACAAACAATTTTTATTCTTAAACCTTGGATGCTTATCATTATAAAAGTTGAAAGATTCAATGCAAAATAATAATAATAATAATAAAATGATAGATAGATAACAAATCATTTACCTTTTATTTAGAATGATTGCGAGATTTTAATTTATAGTTTCAAATTTAAAAATAAAACTCGTTCATCTAAAATAGTTTTAAGTTGATTTTTAACATATTTTAAAAGCAATTTTAACTTAATTATCAAAATAAAAAAGTTTCTTAATTGTTTTCAACTTTAAATTTTTTATTCTAAGTTTATTTCTTGTAATATAAATGTTATAATTCTATTATAATCATCATTACCATCATTACTATTGTTGTAACCATCATCCTCATTATCCATTATTACTATTATCATCACAACTTTCATTGTCATAACCATTACCACCATCGTCTCCACCTAATCATTATCATCATAATCACCATCAACATTACAATAATAATTATAATAATTTTATTATTTTCATTATTATCATAATTTAATTTTTAATTATTATTATTTTAGGATATTTTTATTTTATTTTTAATTAATATTCATCTATGGTAGATTTATACTAAAAGATAAGATAAAGTTAGTTAATTTATTTTTACAACAATATTTTTTAAAACTAGAAACTCAACTAAAATTGGTTTTAGTTTTTAAAATTTTGAAAATTATAAAATAACTTGAACAGAACCTTAAATTCTTGCAATTTTATTAAACTCATTGGTTCTCATTTCAAACTATGCATTATGCATTTTGTATTATTATCCTTTACGATTTAACAATGTCAATTTTTGCATTATCTAATGTCATTTTGTATTAGATGGGTATCATCTAGTGATGCAATATGTTTATTTTACATCATGCATCATTTTGTATCCTTATTTATGTGCCAAATATCATCTATATGTTTGTCATGTAGGATTTTACATTGAAGGTCCAACTACCTACTTGTTTTTATATTTCAAGTCCTTGTGTTCATATAATTTTACATTTAAGATTTTCGTGTCCACCTACTTTTATGTTGTGGATTCCCGTACCTATTTTCTTTTATGTTGAGGGTCCATGCGCTTGCCTATTTTTATGTTTTAAGTCCCTATACCTATCTGATATTATACTTATAACTCCATATCCATATATTTTTATGTTTCAAGTCCTTGTACAGTTTAATTTTATATTTAGAATTCAGTACCTATTTGCTTTTATATTTTGGATCCTTCTACTCATTTGCTTTTATTTGGCCTATGGCCCCATGTGTGCTTTTATGTTTTGAGCCTAGTATTCATCTTCTTATACATTTAAATCCACCATGCCTACTTACTTTTATGTTTCAATGAAAGTATGGACATTAAAAATTAATAATTCAAATTTTTATTTTGTAAACTATGGATGATATTTATTATATACTTTCTAATATTTGGTAGAATGGATATCAAAAGGTTGATTTGATTTGTATTTTTTTATAAATTTCATTCTTATGTTTTGTTAAATGTGCAAAATGAAAAAAGTTTAATGAGCTTAGATTTTTACTTGGAACAACTAGTCATAACTTTGTTATGTATTGAAGATTGATGAATAACTTTATGCTAGTATTTTAAAAAAGAGATTTAAAAGTCATTTGATGAATATGATAGGTAGACATATATAGCATAAGAGAGTAGAACAAGAATAAGATAAAATATGAGTGTAGTAAGTTTTCATCTTATCTAATATTTGATGATACTAGATAATATATTGGATAATTTTTTAATTATTAGTCTATCTTATATTTAAAGCAAATTGTATAACATTGTTATATGATATAGATTATATGTAAATAATCTTACATCCTTAGTTTCTCACTTTGTCACACTAGATCTTGTGTGACCTTCCTGTTGTTGTTGGTCAAGTTGCTTCAAGAAAAAAAAAATTGCTCCAATAGTCAATTATCTTGCATAGACTTATATTTTTTTATCAGTATTTATTTCTTTGAATTTTTACGTAGAAATCTAACTAATGTTTTGGTTGGATGATGTAGTAAAAAAAATATGATAAAAAAATAATGTTTGGATAGATAAAAATGAAAAATATTTATTTCACTTATTTGGATGGATATAGATAAAATAAAAATAAATTAAATTAAATTTAAAAATTTTAATTTGTTATTATATTACTTTATCAATATAATATTTTTTAATTTATTTAAAATTTTTAATAATTTTTAAAAAATAGAAGAAAACTTGTACATATGAAATTTGCTAAGTTATTTTTCTCTAATTTTCATGACTTTTTAAAAATGAATAAAATGTAAGATTTACAAAAATTAAATTCACCCATTCACATAAAAAAAAATTTACCAAATGCAAAAAAAAAAAAAAAAATTCTTTCATGTATCATTCCATCCTTTATTGTTTTTTTTCTCTCTTTCATACAAGTTAAACAAAAAAAAAAAGGATCTAAATTTATTGAAATTATACTTATATTCATCTAATGTGTAAGTTAATGTTATTATTTGTACATTATTTTTCTTAAACTCTTGTATAAGTTGTTTTTTCTTTTAAATCTTTTTTGGTTGTTATTAGAAATTCTTATAAACCATTAATCAAAAGACAAATGTATTTTATATTTATAAGGATTGAGTGCTAAAATAAGTATAATATTTTATGAAATTATAAATTTAATTTTTTTATATTTTATATAAATTGAGTCAAAATAAGTATAACAACATATGATTATAAAGTTAAAAAGTTAATCTGAATATTTTTATATATAAGTTCAATAGAATTAAATCATACAATTATTAAAATATAATATTTTATAAAATTTTAAATGTTTTTGAAAAAAAATTTGTGATAGAAATTATTTTAAAAATAGTTTAATTGTAAATATTTCTTAAAATTATTAATTAAAGTATAATTGAACGTTAATTTATTAAATAAAATTTTGCTATCTTAAATATTAAATATAATCAATATGGAGTATTACAGAAGTAACTTAACTAATTTCATCTAATAATATAATTTTATTAAAAAATACTGATATTTATCTTTTGTAAGGAGAGAAAGCTTGTTCAAAATAGGGGTAATATGTTTAAATTATAAATAAAAGGCACACAAAATTATTTGAAAAAGTGTAGGCTCAAAATAAAATAAATGAATTGGCCCAAGAAGTAAATGGGTCTTTAGATATAAATAATATACTTCCTGGACTTTCTTCTACATGACCTGGTAAACTTTTTTTGTTCAAATGATCCAGTAAACTCCAAGTCCATAAGATTTAGTTTACCAAAATTTTGGGGGGTCAACACAAAAATCCAACTCAACAGCACTATCATGAATTCTCGGTCCAATTCTGATTATATATGTGGGCGACTAGACACACCAACTTAAGAATGGAAAATGCTCGGGTTAGTTTTTAAAATTGTATATATTCAACATTTTAATCTTTAAATTTTAAAAATATTTTGTTAATTTATAATTTTATAAAAATTTATTTTGTTTTTATCCTCTTTTGCTTTATTTTTATTGTTATTATGTATTAAAAATGATTAAGATGATGTTTAGTTTTAGAAAATGTTTTTTTTTTAATTTTAACATTTTGTACAGAAAATAATAAAAATAAAAAATAATTATTTTCTATTTTTATTTTTTGTTTTCATTTTTCAGTATAAAAATTTAAAACTAAAAAATAAAATAAAAATAAGGTGATGTTGTTGTAAATAAAAATAAAAACAAAAAATGAGAATAGAAAATATTTTTTTAAAATCAAATGATACCTAAGTATCCATTTAATTTAAAGTTAAATAGATTATATAATTTTGGTGAAATTCCTTTTAAACCATTAAATAATTTTTAAATACATGTATAAATTAATATGAATCATATACTTTTCTTGAAACATGTGTTTAGTAATTATTTTTAAAAAAAAAATTAAAAACTAAATACCCATTCCATTCATTCTCAAATACCAATTTAAGAATTTATTGATTTAAGAATAATACCATTAACAAAATAAATCCTAGTAGACCAAAATATATATAAAAGAAATCCTAGAACTTTCTAATTCATAACATTATGTACTGTTTGACCAAAACAAAAGTCAATAACAATTTATTTATTTTTTACTCGGAACATGAGATTTATAAGGCAAGAAGTAAAAGCAGTTGACCAAAAATTGAATATGGTTCATAGTTTTTTATAATGTCAAATGGTATTAGGTGTTGCTGCAAAACAACAGTTGCAAATCAATTAAGGCTTGAGTGCTTCATTCTAATTCAATGACCAAGACAACATTAACAGAAAATTTTGTTTATAGCCACAATGCTTACCTAGCTGACTCACTAACTCACCCACTTAATTAGGAGTTTTCTTAAACAATATGTAACAAGATATTTTGGTTGTTGACCTTTGGTTTGAGTCTTTGACCCTTATTTTTTATCCCCTCTCTTTTGGGTAGGTATTTAACATTGTTTTTGACTAGCTAAATTTAGGGGAGGCAAAGTTGAATGTGAATCAAGTGGCAGGTTTAAGATACCTTTCTAGAGGGTGACCTAAAAAAAATGAAATAATTGCATATAACTCTGCCCAAAAGATCAAAATAAATCAAAAATTTCTTTCCTAGTAATTATTCTGTAGTATTACTTGTGGTTAGTATCACTTTAATTTATAATACCATCGCACGTTCTTAATTTGACCGATATCTTCCTTTGTGATATAATAATGATATTCTAATTTACGATAATTGATAAGCTTCCTTTTGTTGACAAGCACTAAGCAAGCGCACGAATGGTGTGCTTTGGCTTCATGGACTTTGCTACATTGGTGTGAAAACTATAAGAGATGGCTTTATATTAGTACTAACTCTTTTTTCCACTTCGAGTATACTTTAAATAAAAAATTAAAACAAAAAAGACACGCAATATATGATCTATATAGCTAATTAAAGAGTTCATATTTTTAATAAAAAATTGGCTCTTGAAGACTTTTAGAGCCGCATAGCACAGTGCATGTACCTTAAACCTTGAATAGTTAAAGTGTTTTTTTAATTATTATTATTAAAAAAAAAGGAGCAAGAATTGTGTGTTTTCAAAACTTGCTGCATGGGTTTCAACTTTGAAGTTAAAATTAATAGGAAAGCCATGGCCGTATGCTAGTTTGATTCGACTAAACGAATAATGATGTTGGGCTTTAACCGAACCACATGTTCCCTATACCTAAGGTTTCCACAAGAAAGCAAGTTTTTAGTGCTTGGTTTTGCTTTTTTACTTTGAAGGGACATTGCTACCGAGTTCAAACTCCAAGGCTCTAGGTTGTGAGTTTGTAAAATGATTAATATCCTAACATAGTGAACAAAGTGCTTTTTGGTTTTGCCTTCCACTTGGGAGGAAATGTTGCTGATTCGAACTCCAAAGCTAGGTTGTGACTTGAGCTAGGTTCTATGTTCCTAGTTGTGTAATTAATTAAAGTGAATATTTTGGATCATATATAGTGCACAATAGTTTGGCCTATTAGAGGGTCCCAAACATTTTGGTCCATGTTACGCGTTATGTGCTGTGTCTTTTCAAAGCATATAGACCAAAAAGCCAAATTTAAACCATGCATTATAATGGTACAAAATGGAGTATGTGATAATGTTTCTTAGAAAGGTGGATGAAAGGATGTCTACAACATCCACATGGTGTTCATTATGATGAAGAAAGATGATTAATCTCAAAAGAAAGATAAAGTTGACGTGCCAAGAAAAGGAAACAAATAGCTCAACAGATTGCACCTATGTGGGGGACGAAATTCCAAAAGTAATACGATACTTTACATTTCTATTTTCAACTCAATTTTTAATCAGTCACAAAATTAATTTATCATAAATTTATAAATTTTATTAAATCATTCTTCAGGGAGTTTCTATACTTTCTACAAAATATATATATGCATGTATAAAAAGATTCTTACTTCATGTTAACTACTACAAAAACTTAATATTACTTTGTGTACATATACTAAAAAGTTTCCTCTCAAAACGAGGAGTAAAATTAAAACAAAACCCGAAGGAACGAATCAACTCAGCCACAAGGTCTGATTCAAATAGGATATCACAGATATTCTGATTAAGAACAATGAAAAATGCCTTAATCAGAATATATATGTCATTTATTGTTTGACACACGTGTTTGTATGAAGCTAGAGCGTAAAATCAGTCATAATATTTTTACCATACACATTAGTCTATTTTCTATATATCAATAAACTTTTATGTGAGGTAATTTTATTATAAATTCTGATTATTATACATTCAAATAATATTTTTATTTTAACCTATCTTATTTTTTTATATATTTTTATTATGTTACCTTTTATATTTATTATTTTTTTTCTTTTCAGCCTATTCTACTTATCTTTAAATGTATAATTTTTCTTTTAATATTAAGATTTTAAGAAATCCTTTTAATAACTAATACCTCTAGAGCTAATAATACTATAAACCATATCCAATAAAATGAGTAAGTAATTGAAACTAAATTTTACATAAAATTTTAAATTCACACTTGGATATATCACAATTGTTATCACTTCTATTAAAAATACAACCAAAGTTATTCATTAATATATTTGACAAAAGTCTTGAATAATCCTCCTCTTTTAACTAATTTTTAGAATTGGATTAAACTCAAATCATTACTAATAATTAATGTTATTGTTGATGTTATTAATTTTATTATTATTTACTTTAATTTTAAATGCTGATCATATTTTAATGCTTACTAACCATATGATCGCGCCATGGAATTTAGTTTTAGAACGTTGCTTATTTAACATAATTGTTTCTTAATTTTCATGTTTTCTTTCTTAATGAATTGGCTTCTAGCTAGCTATTAACAAGTTAGTGGCCCCAAATTTTTTCTTTATAACAAGGATATAAACAATAAGTATCCTCGTAATCCTAAGATTTAACAAGTTTGACAGAGTTTATAAAAAATTTATAAAAATAGTTTATGATTTTTGTAATTTTTAATTTATTTAAAAAATTTAATTTATTTTAATAAATTTAGGATTAAACTTATAACATAATCTTTCATATAATAATAGTTTGTCGATTGAATTTTATATCCAAATAAGCACATCCCTTAATCTTAGTTATTACTAGATTGGAGTTCATTAGCCCTTGCAAATTCCACAAAATCAATTAAAATAATTACTCGTTAATCTTTTTTAAGGAGACCTTGCAAAATGTAACATCATGCAAGAAGACAAATATAGCATGCAGTGTCTTTCTTTTATTTATTTATTTATTTTTAGTGGAGGGTTCAAAATTTTTAATATAAAAAGAAAACCTGATTTGAAGAGATAAAATATATTAAATTTCTTCCCCGATCTAGAAATAAGAAAACAAAAAAACAAAAAAGGTGGGTAATCATGGGATAATGGGAGAAGAATATATCAACATTGCAACAAAGCAAAGTGAATTGAATAAACCCATAATAACGTGGTCTAAATAAAATAAAAAATATAAAAGTTTCAAATCGAAGACCTGTCGTTTTTAAAATGTAGACTTTATTCAATTGGTGCCATTGTATCTAGACTAAGTAGCTTATCTTTCTTCAAATCTCAGTCATATTTCTCTTCATAATTTTGAAGTCTCAAACATCACTGTCTCTCAATCTTTCTCATATCACTACCTGCTTTGTTACATATCCTGTTCGTCATCATTTTCATTTTTTTATCGTCATCTTTTATATAATTGATAATACATCCCAACTAACTTGAAGTTAAAATTACTAATCGAAATATTTATTAGAATATTTTAATTTTATTTGATAAAATAAATTTTTAAAATATTTTTGAGATAATTAATAATTTAAAAATTATTTTAAAGTTTTTCTTATCTTCTAATCATTATTTTTATTTTATCCTTAATATATTTTTATAATCCAATCTTTTATTTATTTATTTATTTTCATAAATTTAATATTCTATTATTATTTTATAATATAATATGACTATTATTGATATATTTATTTTTATATTATTATAAAATATTATATTTTGAATTAACATTTTAATACAACTATTTATTTAATTATTATATTATTTAATTTATTTCTAATAAAATATTTAATTTTTAAATAAAAAGTAAAACTATAAAAAATTAATGTTTTTGGAAAATATTATTTAAAATTTATTTATGAGACAATTAAAAAATATCTTTTCTTTTAAATAATAAAATTTTATTTAAATAAATTGTAGTATATATTTTTTATTTAAAGTAAAAATAGTTAATAATTTTTTATTTATATTTTATATTTATTAATTGGTAATCAAATGTTTTAAATTTAATTATTAACTTATTAGTTTTTAATTTTCAGTTAATTTTTCAACATTTAACTAATTTATCTATTAATTTTGTCATGATCTTATCTCTTATTTAGCATCATAGTTTTCTTAATTTTTATTTTATATTAATTTATTAATTAATTAGATTAATCTTAATTAGTTATGTAGATAGATCAAGAAAAAAAATTCAAAATGAATGAATTTAAATATTCTAAACCCTTCCTATTAACTTTTCCACTTATCAAATAAAAGTATTAACTATTTTCTTTATCAAACACCCAGTTCTATTCCTTAAAAAATATATGACCAAATTTGGTTGTTATAAAAAGATACTAAATAATTTTCAATATTAAAAATATGAGATATTTTAAATATTTCATTTATTTGAGTTAATTAATAATTTTAGAAACAAATTCGAGCTACAATATATTGTTAGGAGTTAAATTGATGTAATATCCTAAAGTAAAAGAAAAATATGACCATAGGACTATTTGGAAATTGGAATATTTAGTTAATTATTTGGTCAAATGATTTTTTGTTGAAGTGCCGAATTGAATATTTATTCTATTTTTTAATGTTTTAAATATATTAAATTATTTAATTTTAATTTAATATTTTCTTTAAAAAATACTAAAATAATTAATGGGAAGATACTTGGAATAATATAACATTATTCGATTAAAATGTACCACAAGAAAAATCTTGAGATAGAAAAGAAAAATAATCTTTAGCATTAAATAATATATCTAGGATGGAGGAAGGGGAAAAACAAGTTGATTTTTTTAATTATCATAAATTGTCGTATTGTAAAAACATATTAGCCCAAAAGGAAGAGAAAAACTATGACAAGGTCGAAATTAAAATAAAAAGGACAAAGAATATACAATTTTACATATGGATGTGACATTTTCCCCAAAAAATGGAAGAGAGAGACTTACTGCTATCGATCATCACAACATTTTTTCATCTGCTTAAAAGTCCCCTTCCTATATATGATATATAAATAATTAAATTTGCTTTCTCTACTTAATAGGTTTCTCCATTAATAATATTCTTTAATGTTAAACTAAAATTTGCTTTTCTAGTAAAATTTGACATATTAATTATTATAGGTTTGCCAACAATGTAAATGATATCTCTCAATCTCTCTCATTTTAGGGGTCAAGCATGTAGAGTATTTTGAGTGATTTACGACTATAGACCCCTCGAACTACTAGACCTATGCGATTCATCATAGAACATATCCATTTTCATTAATATAAGTTCCATTAGGAAAAGCATAGTCTATTTTTTCCTTCATTTCCTTTACCTACTAACTATAATATATTTTATCCATAGAAATACCATAACAACCAAAGGAAGGAATTAATCTAATAGGATCCTTCAATAATGGCTTTTGATCAGCATCTATCGTGTAGTGAGAATGTGGGCTTTGGTGACTTGGCCATGCATCGGATTCAAGTAAAATGACAAATATGATAGTTACTGCTTCCGCTTGTGGTCAAATTTCCACACGATAACGTAACCATGGACGGTTTATCTAATTAATTAAGAAGGTTCTCAATATCTTTGATCCATCCTACGTCTCACAAAAAAACAATGTACCTACTCTCACACACAGTGGATATTATTCTCAAACACTTATAGGGGTTTAAGCTTAAGATCTTCAACTTTTACTTTATCAAAACCATATCCAAATATCCATATAGTTCTTAACCAACTTTTTAATGATAACCACCATGACTCATTTCCTCTGTGAAATGTTACCAACATTAAAAGTTTAATGGTCCCCCACAACGCCCCTAGATGAACCATAGACATGTGTCACCGAATAGCATATGTAGCACCCAACATGTGGCGCATCAACTTTGAATAAAACTTAGATACAATATTATAAATATTTTTTAATTTTTAATTAAAATAATATTAAAAATATAATATTGTTTCTAAATTCAACAAATTACAAACGTACGTATATTTGCAAGGTTGATTTAATATTTTATTAAAAAAATAAAAAAATAATTTTAACCATTAGATAAAAAAATATATTTAAATATAAACACTATTATGTCTATACGAATATCATTTCTGATCTAAATTATTTCCAACCTCATGTGTGCCACCAATATCACTAGCTATACCACCAGCACAACTCCATAATGTGAACTCTAAATTGAAAAGGTATATGGATAATGGTAAACCCTCCAATTTTGAGGCGTTTGAAGAATCAAACAGATTAATACGTAGAAGATAGGAGTAAAAATATATAAATATTAAAAATGAAATTGACGAAGACGAAGGTTATTATTATTATGATTGTGGTGGGGTTTTTTATTAATTGTGTAGTGGATGCAGTGAAACAAAAGAACACGGTGTGGTGGTAGACCACACGAGGGGGCTGTTTGTAAATGAGAGAGGAAGCACTAATAATTTAAAGAAGGATTAGATGCAAATTGTAGAGTTCGAGACAAACATAGTTACGTTACGTGTGCTTTATAAAAATGGGAAAGACTATGGGTAACACAGATTCACACTTAGGCTTATAATATTCATTTCTTAAACTTATAATTTTGTACCAAAGCTCAGGCGTGCGTCCAAGGGACCGGACATTGGTGCTCGTCGTTTTCTTCTCTTCTGCTTTCTTTTGACGGCTTCTTCTTTTACCACTTTTTCAAGGAATAATTCCATTATTAATCAAACTCTAAATCTTCCTTAAAAAATTAAATAAGAACTATACCACTAAACATATTATTAACGATAGTAACTTTTTAATTGATTCTTGATTATAAGTAATTTTGCAATAAATATACTAAAGCTAATTATTTCATAATTTTATTTAAAAATAATGCATTGATAGTGTAAATTCTTTTATATTGTATCATCCAATTATAAAATATTATATTATTAAAAATTGTTGACTTTTATATCAATTACTTCAAAATTCATAGCTATTATGAATTTTATTTAGTTGAAAATATAAATTTTTTAATAACAATATATTAAAATTAAACTGATTATAATTTTTGTAAAATTCAATTATGTTAAGCATTTATCCATTTGAATTGCTTATAAAATAAATTCCGATTTGCTATCTGTTCATTAACCGTTTAAATATTTCAAGATAAACATAAAAATATTTGTACTGATTTTCAATTATTTTTATTTTCAAGAGTTTATATTTTATTATAAGTTATAATTCACTTCAAGTAGTATTTATTATTTTCAGTTTTCTTTAAAAAATAGGAAATTGCACTTGTCATACGACGGTCCAAAATTAATAATTCAATTAATTTTTTAATAAATCTTATAATTATAAAAACTTTAGTAATCAATAAAATATATATGAACATATAAACATAAATAAAAGAATAAACTTCATTGTAACACCTTTTAATATATTATTTATGTTTTATATTAATAAAATAAAATAATAATAACAAACACATAATGCCTGACAGTAGACCATTAGTTTATCAGACTTTGTTCATTTAAATATTTCAGTAATAAAAAATATATATAGATAATATATATATATAGATAATATATATATATATATATATATATATATATATATATATAAACAGAAAAATATGAAAACACGTTACAAGTTTGTGATAATTTATTTTGAAAAAAATTATTTTTTAATCATAAAATATTAACCTAATTTTATTTTAATTTATATTAAATTATATTTTTACATATTTATGTATAGATGGTGTTTTTATCTTTGAAATTTTGAAAAAATATGATAATATTTTTATCATTAATTAATTAAATTAAAAATTTAAAATATAAATGTATTTTTTTTTCTCAAAACACATGTATTCTACTGGCTTTGCCTTGCAAGAGTTTAGTTAAAAAAATCAATCTTGTTTCGGTGTGGGGCAAGTGCAAGTTTAGAGTCAATATATCACGCTCGCCCTTGCTCTTCGTTTGAGAAAATATTATCTATATTTTACTCCTAACAAAGATAATTTATATTAGCTAAAATTGATAGTTTTCCACGTTTTTAAAATTTATTTATCATACATATTATAGAGTTTAATTTTGATATATTATCAGTTAAATTTTTTTATATTATGAAACAATTAAAAATTTTCATAAATAAAAATTTCAAAATAATTACAATAAATATTAATAATGTTAATTTATTATTAAATAATATAATAAAAATTATTATAATAAAAATTATTTATGATATTTTTTAGTAAATAATAATATAAAAATATTTTACTATCAGTATATTTTAACTAAATTTTATATTATAATTAAAAAAAATTCTTTCACCTAATTTTTATCTCCCTTTTCTTCTTAAATTCAAATCATATATTATATAAAATTATAATATTGTACTATTATTTATTACTATTATGATATTTATGTATATATAATATTCATACAATATTGTTATATTATTACAATATTATAATATAATAAATAATATTATATATTTCAATTTTATGAAACAAATTTTAAAAATAACAAAAAAATTATATTTTATTTACATAAAATGTTTTATTATTATTATTTATACATTATATATAATGACATCATTTGTGGATTTTTTTATGAATATCCAATTCAAACTTCAATATTTTACTTTTCGATTTTCAGAGTATTTTTATTTATTTTTTTAATTACGGTGAAAATAATATATTAAATAAAATATTTAAATCTTCATCTATGAGTATTCTTCTATTTAATAGACAATAAATCAATCTCAATAAACTAGGCGCTAAAAGAACAATACTTGTAAGAAAGAAAAGGAGAAGAAATTTCTAGAAGCACTGCAATGAAAGACACTAGAAAAAAAATTACAGAGAATAAGGAAAAAATTAGTGCTTAATATAATTTTATAAACTTAGGATTTTTGTGTTAGGGTTTTTCCAACAACAATTAAATTATAATTAAAAACACATCTTAATTGGACGCGCATGTGTATTTGATAAGTAGTTGATACATTCATCCGTTACTAAAAATAAATAAATAAAAGTGTGAGAAGATATATAAATACTTATAAAGGATAAAAAAATGAGCAAAATGTAGCTTTAGAAACAATAGAATTTACTTGCTATTGTCTAACAAAACTTTCTAATATATACATTTCATGCAAACAAATTTCTAGAATAAATATAAAATTATATGTCTAAGAGATTCGACTGAATGTCTTCAACTCAATCTAAAGTATGTTGAATACGTTGAACCAATCGGATTAAGAGAAAAAACACGTCTCAAGAGGTCTGTTGCAACCTTAACCATTAGCCCAACAAAGAAAGTTCGATACCAAAAAAAAAAGGTGCATGCATGACACTTTTTTTTTTAAAAAAATATTTTTCTTATTATCATGACAATCTGGAAGCCTTGGCTTTGTTTAGACAATATTTGGTAGGCTGGGCAAGAAAAATGAGAAAAGAAGCTGCTTCGATTTCGACACTTTCGAGAGTGCTAATAAAGGCATAACCAGTCAACTTTTGCACGCCAAAACAGCATGATATAATATGACTTTGTTTTTGTCTAATTAATCCAAATTTCATACTATCCAATTGATGTGAAAAATAGTAGTTTAAAAGGTTTCAAACTTATATGGTTTGGATTTGAATTTTTTTAGGTTTTTATATTGGTGAATGTGCGTTGAATTTATAGATAAGTTATTAAGAAAAATGATTTTATGTGGATGAGAATGAATTAGTTTAGTTTAAATTGATGATTTATGATTATTTGAAGTATTGATTGTTTTTTAATAGTTTATCTAAAATTTTTATTTTAAAGATTTTAAAAAATATATATTTATGAAATCTCATTTAAAATATAGTTTAAACAAAATTATTTTTTAAGTATTATTTAGAAAATGATTTTCATTCATCATTTTCTAAGATACGAATAAGAAAATGGTTGTCATGTATCAACAATTTTAAGGTCAGAAAAATCTGGTTGATATGTCACTTGAATAGCGGTTACAATAACTTGCTTTTCAAGTTAACATAGTCTCCAACCTTTCGTCATTCTCTTATTTTAGTATTCATCTAAAAATTTAAATTTTTTTTACTCGTTACCATTTTGAGGGGAGTTTGATTTGTAATCATCTTTTTAAACCAAATCAAATTTTTTCTTACTATTGTGAAATTTGAAGGAAGTTGTTGCCATTATCTTTGAGGTTAGGGTATTTATTTTTTTAATTTTTTTATATTAGAAGATAATAGAATTATGAATGGATATTTTACTTAAGGAAGATTATAGTTGATAAAAGAATAAAAAAAAAGGAAGCATTTAACCTGATTTTATAAAAATATATCATTAGTACAATACCCTTCAAATATGAAAGGATGAATATCACAAAAATAAGTATTAAAGCAAGAATTAATATTTAATTAGCTAACTTTTATAAAGTGAAAGTAAGTTTCCTACAAATATAATTAGAATATTTAATCTAGGCATGCCAATAACAAAGTTTAAAATTTATTTTATTTTATTTTTATTATTTGTTACATCATATGGCATAAAAGAATGTAAATATATATTGCTTTTGGTATTATATAAAACATAAGTCGTAAGTCCTTATAAACTATTAACGAAGATAACTAGGTTTTAATTAGTCTTTCACTAGCTTAGCATAACCTATGATTGATCAAATGCAAAATTATAGAGTTCTTGTGCTATGTTTGGATCTTAGCTTTGAAGTTTATATTTGGAGTTAGAAATAAGTAGTAATGAAAATAGTTGAACTAAACTACATTTTGAGTGTTAAATCTTATATGTCTAAAGGTCTGAGTTTGAATTTATTACCTATCATAAGTTATATTTGTTTTTAACGCCTAACTTGTACAAATTCTATTAAGTCTACAAATCTGTTTAAAAACATACAATACAAAAAATAAACTTAAAATTTATATAAATGATTGATTAAACAATCATGCAAGATTAAAAACTTAAAAGATAAAAGGATAGTAAATAAGCCAAAAACCTATATATATAAATTATTTAAAAATCTCACAGATTTAAAATCTTTTATAAAAATACATTTTAATAATATCTTTCTAATATGTAGAATTTGCAGAAATAGCTTTTACTAGTACCACTTGAACGAAAAATCAATCAAAATTATTTAACAAACAATGAATCTAGTATATCATTTTAAATCCAAGTAATAGCATAATGTACATCATATACACAAATAAAACACAATATATAAAATAAAAATTTGCAAATAATTATCATATTATTAGATTACTTGTAATACCATAACAAATTAACAAAACAATGCCTAATCTTTTTGAAACATAAAAAACACTGAAGACAATAGGCAATAGGTTAGTAGCCTAAAATCATCTCAGGTACTGAGGATTGAGTGGAGGTAGATCACACAAACCTTATCTTACTCAAAATTGAGAATGTGAGAAGTGGAACTCTAGAACTGTAGAAGTAGAGGAAAATGGTAGATGAGAATTCTATTATAAGGACAAGGAGTCATTTAGGATTTCTTTTATTTGAATTAAAAATTAAAAATTTTAATTTCTAACCAGTAATGTAAATATATTAATATTATATATTAAAATAAATATTATATAAATAGATAATATATAACTCATGAGTAGATTAAATAGACCTTTTTATAAATCTAAGTATGATTTGTTTATCTAAAAAAAAGTTTCAAAAATTCTAAACTAATTTATTTATTAAATAAGTCAAGTTAAGTTAAACTTTAAACAAGACAAAACATAAGCTTTTGTCGAACGGTTAATCTTCTTTCCATCCCAAGAGATAAGTATACCATGATTGTAATGCTATTTTTGATGTGATTTTATCTTGTAGTTTGATGGAATTATTTTATATTTAATTATTATATTATTTGCTAGTGGAGAGTAGAGCTTGTTAGGGTGTCACTCTCATTTAGATATAGAATTATATGCTAATTAATTAGGAAACTTTCATGTGTTTGATATATAATATATTGTTTTGTAATGGAGAGAAGAGATCAATAGGGTGTGGCCTTACTTGATTAGGATACTAATATTGTTTATTAATAATTTAGTTAATTTTAAATATTATTCTATGTTGTTTGTTATAAAAATGCAAAGACAAAATTTTGAGAATGTTCAAGATACAGAAAGGGCAGTGCTAGATTTTTGTTTTTCTAAATTGGGTAATTTTTTAGTGATTATAAATTATATTGTATCTAAATTTAGTATTTGTTGTTTGAATTTAATTTTGTGTGAAATCTTAGTTTTGGATTTGAGATTCAATAAATTCAATGCAAAACTCATTTTATAGAATTTTGAAATATCTAAGTTAGATAATTTAGGAAGAAACTTTTTCTTTGATTGATTATGAATTTGATATGAACTTGAAACATCTACCCTATC
Organism: Canavalia gladiata; assembly: GCA_037954105.1. Lineage (NCBI taxonomy): Eukaryota > Viridiplantae > Streptophyta > Magnoliopsida > Fabales > Fabaceae > Canavalia > Canavalia gladiata. The sequence continues at coordinate 35,973,568 of CM075662.1, read as the reverse complement.
GACCAATAACTCTTAATACCAACTAATGAGAATTGAAATGGATGATCCAATCTTCACTAGGGTAAATTAATAAAGAGAATTACTAAAGAATAGAAAGATATAATAAAATGTTCAATAATTTGATAAGAGCAAATAGTCAACTAACGTCAACTAGAACGTGACTTACTTTTTAGTTCTCTTGTCCAACAATGAATATAAGATAACTAATCCATATATTAAGGCATTTGGGTTAAGACATAAATTAGAAGATTTTATGAATTTTAATCACCAATTTTATAAAGAAAATTTTATAAGAGTAAAGAAAGATATATAATTCTCACAATATGGAAAAACTCTTATTTCGATTAATAGAAACTCTAATGTCTTTCATTTCTCCTAAAAAAGTCATTTATACTTTTACAATTACTAATATAAGGAAACAATAACTAAATCTTAAAATAATTCCTCAATCTATAATATGAAAAAATTAGGATTAATTATAATAAAATCTATCTATAATATGATTTAAATACTCAACACAATTATAATTAAATCTGAAAAATCTTAATCAAATTAAAAATTAAATCAATTAAAAATTTAATTAAACATAAATCCTAATAAATATCAAATCTTCTTAAATCTTGTAATCTTAATGTGAACGAGATCTTTTAGGACTTGCACAAATAAAATTATAATTTTATCTATCTTTTGTTTTTAGAAATACATTCATGTAGATTCTATTTGTCTCTTATATTTTTCTTAACTTTTTTTTTTTCAATGAACCTTCTTTCAGGGTTAAATCTTCTTTTTATTTGAACTTGATCATACTAAATAATATCTAGATTCATATTAAAATAAATTCTTAAATTTTATTTATGAATTATTGTTTTGATTGTGGTTTATTTAACATCACAATCAAATTGTATATTTAAAAATTTTTAAAAATTTATGTAAAAAATAGAATTTGACTAAAAAATTTTATTATTAAATAATATTTAATTGAATAAGTTGTTCAATTTTGTAATAAATACATAATAATATCAAATTAATAAAATTTTCAAAATCTTATCACAATCAAAGAATATTAAAAGAATACATAATTAAAGATAAAATTAAAGGTTGACAACATCTCACCTCTTTATCGAAGAATAAAAAAAATTGATACTTAATTATTTTATTTTATTTTTTAATATACATCTCACCTCTTTATTTTATTTTTTAATTATATATAATATTTTATATAAAATAATAAATTTTTTATATAATATAATAAATATTTTTATATAAATTTGATTAATTATATTCATAATATAGATTAATATATTACGTTTATTATAGATTTTAAAAACTCTTATAAGAAAGAAGAAAGTTTATCACTTTTTTTAAAATAAAAAATTACTCAAAAAGCGATTTTGTAATTATTTTTAAAATATACATAATTTTTTTAAATAATATTTAAAGAAACTTTATTTTTAAAATAATTTATTAATTATTTTTCAGATACCATTTATAAAATGATAATAGAAAAATTGTTCTGAAAATATTCATAACTATTCTTTAAACTTTTTTTATGTAGTATTTCAAATGATCAGTTTAAACCATGTTGATTATTTATTAATTATTAATTTTAAATATTTAATTATATCATATATGATTGTCTATTTTAAATATATTTTGTTATCAAATATCAAATTTAAACATATTTATTATTAATTACTAATTTTAAGTATAGTTATATTTATTGGATGTTTAATAATTATTATTAGTTAAATTTCAAATTCAAATTATTGTTACTTTTCAATGTATAATAAAAATAATAAAGATTGAACCTACAACTTGATGCAAACTACTTCAAGTATTAATTTTAATAGCTTATTTTAAATATGTATTTCCTTCAAATTTTAAATAAATAATTAATTTCATTTAGTCTAAACAAATAATTATTTTTATAAAATGTTAATTTTTAAAAAATAAAATAAAATATAAGAAAATTAACAATTTTAAATTAAGTTTTACATATAAATATTTATGAAAGTTAATTGAATTTAATTATAAACAAATTAACATAATTGAGATCCAAATTTATACAAAACAAATCTTTTAACATATAAATATTTATTTGCATTTCACATTTTCCCAAAAATTCTCATGCGATACACAGGATATTGACTAATTTTATATTAAAAGTAGCACAGAAAAATGATTAAAAAATTATTTTTTATTTTTTTATAGAACCCGAATATTTCTAGATCAAGTTCAGTTAAGCATTATTTAAGCAATTTTTCTCTCCCATTTTGTTCACTGGTTGGATAAAAAAGCATGCTAAAGCAAAATCGGAATGTTAGTTTACCAGAAAACGAATCGCATCAGTTAAAGCTTGGGTTAGCTTCTTGTCGAAATTAATTAGCGATCGTTGCTATTTATTAATTGTTTGCCTTATAAAAAGTCTTTTAAATATATTTTTTGGGTTTTGGGCGGTGCATCAAAGTATAGATTATAAAATATTTAATACATCATATTAAGGTTTTTTAAATTAGTCAGTAATTTAATAAGGACACCAATATAAAATTATTAATAAAAAATATTAGAATAAAAATATAAAAATTATTTAACAGCATATAGTAAATATTTTTTTAAGTAATAAGACACAAGGTACTATGATTCTGATTTTAAATATTTCTATTTATTTTTATTTAATTAATTAATACTTTATGGGCATTCATTTAACATTTCTTAAACTTTATCTTCATTCTTTTATCAGAAAATTCTAATAAACTACCGAAAATGCTAATGATTTATGATCCTCATTAGAGATTTAAATATAAAGAATACAAATAAATTATTTTATCATCAATGTCCTAACTATTGTATTTTTTCAATGAAAAATATTTTTCATTTCTTGATTTCTTTTCAGTACTATTTGGATACTTAATAATAAGATATTTTTTGAGACTTTTTTATCCTTTTTGTGTAAGCTACTTGTTAAGAGACATTAAATTCATTTATTAAATACTTCTAATATCTCTAAAAAGCAATAGATATTATTTATATATATTTTTTAATGAGTACACCAACCATGTAGAAAAGATAAGTTATCTTACGACACAATATTTAACATATATACTATTGAGATGCATTCGACTCTAGAAGACCAGGCACACTAAAGCGACGAATTACGCACCATCCGAACACAAACTTCATGACCCAACGATTAATGATAAATGTAACAATATTTCAAACGTAACCATGACATAATGTTATTTTCACCATAGGCTTGTTGCGATACAATATTATGCTACATAGTAATTTCAATCTTAGGCTCAAAATCATCCAAAGATAAATATTCTATTCACTGTCCCTTTACCCACCCATTCCTAAACACACACTAGAGTTAATAACAACTTATACAACTACAATTAACCATGTCCCTGTCGATGTAAGCAGGTTTGGATAAAATTACAATCCCTTGGCATAGCAATTTTTAATTTATGTGAAAAACAAACAAAGAAAAAACATAATATAAAAGGAAAAGGGGAAATAAAGAAGATAAGGAATTAACTCAGTTAAATCTAATCAAGGACCAATTTACCCAGTAACACTTGTCTCATCCATATCAAATGTTTTCATAGCTCCCAGCATTAATTTCCATACAAAATCAATTCACACTGAAACCATGGTTAACATTAACTGGAACCTCCTGCAAACTAATTAATGCTAAATTCACCTGACTCGCACGAATCTAATTCAGTGCACTTCCTTTTGTGAAGTTAACTTAATTTGAAATAGAACACAACATCTTACACAGAAGATTAAGGAATATTTTAAAGAAAGAAATCTAACAACATATATTAATAAAATCATACACATTATTCCATATTAACATACTCTTTCCCTCTCTTTCCTTCTTAAACTTTCCCTTCTCTTCCCCCCCCCCCCCCCCCAAACCCTTTTCCTCCCATGCCTTCCAAACTTCTAAACAAAGCCTTAAAATTATTAACCACTTTAAAGCTACGAAACACACCATCAACTGTATCCGCAAGCAAATCTCAAGGACATGTGAAAGATGTGTCCAGAAATTTTGAGCTTAATTCTAAAGCCATCTTAAGAATAAAAAATATAAAAACACAAAATCCTAAGTGAAAAACACGTAATATTTGTTATGACCATATTTTTGATAAAAAAAATGTTGACGATTAAAATAAATAAATAATTTATAAATTAAATTTAAAATTTAAATAATAATTAATTTCAAACACTTTAAAATCAAAATAATAATTACAATTAATTCTAAACATTTAAAATCAAAATAATACTGATAATTAATTGTGAAATTTAAATTTTTTAGAATATATATTTTAATATTTTAAAAAAAATTATATTTTTTTAAAAAATATAAAAAAAGGAATTTTTACTAGATTTATATCATCAGTATAAATATAGTAAGTTTAGAATTATTTAAACTATAAACTAAATTCTAAACAGAAAGTTGAATCTATAATATATTAGTGAACTAAAGTTTCTATAAACTAAAGATATTTTTGTGTAAGTTATACGTTTATATTACATCATCACAATTCTTTCATTTTTTATTGTTTTGTACAATTAGATTATACATATATCTCCTATTTTATAAGCTTGATGTTTATATAAATAATTACATCAAGTATATATTATGCATTTTTTATATATCACATCTATAAGAAATATAATAATAATTATAAACATTAGGTATAACACGATTTAACAATTTTCATTTTATAGAAATAAAAAATTAATAATGTTAAAAGGATAAAATTAAAATAACTTATTATTTTTTATATAAATATTTTTCATGATTCATCAATTATAAAGATTGAGTTACTGTCAGCTAATTTTATTGTTGGTTAAAGTCTCATCCTTTTAGATGTTTTATTCATTTAACTTTTATTTGAAATTAAAAATAAACCTATTTATAATTTTTTTTATGTAAATTTAATTTAATTAATATTATAATATTATTTTAATATAATAAAAATTCATTATATATTATACTATAATATTATAATATCTTTAAAATTTTTTATAAATTTAACTAATATAATTAAATAATATTTACATTATTAATATCATCGTCTCAACATTTTATATCCTTTGTCATTCTGTGAAATATAACAAGAGAATGCTTCCATAATGAAACAATATCAAAACTTATATTTTATTCTATAAATTCTTAAAATTATTAGAGAATTTAATGTGATTAAAATTCTTGAATTTGTAGCACAACATGAATTTAGAGTAGAAACTATATATATATATATATATATATATATATATATATATATATATATATATATATATATATATATATATATTGTCACCAATACATAAAAATTAAAATCATTAAGATTAGTAATTAAAATTGTAACATTTAAAAATAATTTTGTTATAATTTTTTAATAATCAAATAATTAATTAATTCATAATTAAATTTAAAATTTAAATTATATATATATATATATATATATATATATATATGTATATAAACATAATCATGGACAGAATCGAAGAATATAAATTGTTGAAAGTTCTCTTTATATATACACACATACAATACGGAGTGATCTCTCCTTTCTTAATTTTTTTTTTGTAAAAGTAATATTTTAAATTTTTTCTATTATAATTAAATTGTAAAAAAGAAACCTTCATATATTGATTTGGAATAAAAACTCATGATGCCTAAACGGTCGACCTTATTGTTGAATTAAATAAAATTATTATTATTTGTCTAAGAGTATGTACATATGAAAGGATATAATTAATGTCGCTGTAGAATCTCCAAATTGGACCTTGTTTTACTTGCACTTCTTTTTTATCCTAATTAGCATTCGGAATTCTTAATCAGTTGTGTTAAGAATATATTTATTTACATATGATTAATTTTTTATGAGATGATACATAGGTCTTTACATATTAGAATAAAAAAATTATTTAAATTATGTTTAGGTTTTACTTAATTTTAAAAATTAGTTTTTAGGATGATAAATATTTTTACTTAGACATTAAAAACATGAAATATACAGAAATCGACATCTCCATGTGATTCATTAATAAATTTATAATAGATTTTATATCATATTAAAATTTAGATTTAATTCTAAAAATTAATTTATAGAATAAAGTTTATCTTCATTTTATATATCTATAGTCAATGTTATCTCAATGTGAATTGATACTAAAAGATCCAATTTTAGTTCAATATTAAAAAGTAAATTCATTTTTTATTACACCGAAACTAGTTATATTATTAACATTTGGATCGATTACGAAATTTCCACAATTTAAAGATAGATGGATTAATTGATCAGAAACCTTCGATTCTAAGAATTTAAAAAGATGTGAAGATTTAATTAATTTGATATATTTTATAGTTGTTGTATTTAGAATATAAATAATTATAATAAATAATTTTACAAAAATACATATTTTATCTTTATGTGAATTGTTGAACAATTGGAGCAAAGCATATAAAAAAACTTAATTTCATTTCATACATGTATAAAAAGTATTCTACAAAAATTATTGAAAAATATATATCTAAATGATATTTGTGAATATAAATAATCTAATTTATATATTTTTATTATTTTAGATTTTACCATTTATTAATAAACACATCAACTGAAACTCAATTTAAGGATATAGATCGAACCTCTGAAACGTCTTGGATGAGTATATGAGGATAAGTATATAAAAAGCTTAAGAAAATTTGAGTAGAAAGTCGAGTTTTCACATAAATAGCACGTAAAAATTTTTAATCAGAATAATTATGTAATTCGGTTCAACGTTTAATCTTCTAGTGCTGCAGTCATATTATCAAACACAAAACTTCGGTGCGTAACCGTCAAAGGAAGAAAAAAAAAGAAACCGATGCGTAGAGTAATAGGGAATATTCGCGTTGGTTGCAGTGTTTTGTGATAACATCTTACTTAAAGCACGTGAAAATTTAATATGTTTGATACAAAGAGGCGAAAGGCAACAAGTTCTTAAGCAAAACTTAAGGAACAGTATGTGCGATTTACTTTAGAAACAGAGATATATAAGATAGAATTAAATAACACCAAATATAACCAGCGAGCGTATTAACCAACTAATAGGAAAGTTGATCTAACATAATAAGTGATATTGAATTTAAATTTTGCATATATGAACCAATTCAAATATGATTACATCCTATAAAGAGATATGTAATTTTGTATAAAAAATATAAATTATATATTTAGTATAGGATAAATGTAAATGAGATTTGAATTTATAATTTAAAATTATTTTAAATTTTTATATTTAAGTATTTTCTATATAATAAACATAATAAGGTTGAAACCTATAATCCCATACAAACTAATTCAACTTCTTACCATATTATATTGTTCTTAATGGGTTTATATTTAAACATTTAATAATTTTAAATATTTTTCTAAATTTAATACATAAAATGCATTTTGTAAAATGTGTCAAAAATTGTTATAAATTTTTTTTTGTCAATATATATGATAAAAAATAAAAATTTATAGTCTAAATATATTATGTTTGAGAAATGAGACAACTCCAGATTCATTTTTATTATTTTTAGGACACGTTAAATTAATTTAAACTTAGAAAAAAGGTAGCAAAAGATTCTCAAACTATATTTTATCAATTATATTAATCCTTCAATTTTGTTATTTTTCAATCATATTAGTTCGTTTTAGAAAATTAATATGATTGATAAAAAAAATTAGAAACTAAATTGACAGAATTGTAGAGTAATTTGGAGGTTTTCTCCATAATAGAAATTTTGTGTAAAATTTAAAATAGAGAAAATTTTGTGTAATAAATGTAAAATAGTTAAAATAATTTGTTCTTAAATTATCTTTTAGCACATCAAATTTAATATTTTAACTATATTTTCTGTACATTGAAGGATTTTTTTTTCACGTCACTTCCCAAATGTTATTTATCCTCTTTCAAGATGAAAAATGATATCAATTCAAATTTTTAGTGATCAAAATAAACATCTACTCTATTTATTAGAACATTGCTATAATGACCCTGCATTGAGTTGTTATTACCAGTCTATATTCGAATAATCCCAAATTAAAATTGTTGAAAAAATACTGTATATATATTACTCTTTCACACAACAAATGTTAGTATAAAACAACCAAATGGATCTCAATTGAAAGGAGTCAATAGAGTGCATTTTATGGCATTAGAATGTCTAATTATAGTTTACGACAAGACATCATATAAAATGACATCCTCTTGATATATAACAGCATTCATCTAGTAAGTAAATATCAAATTATGTGAATACAATGGATTAATTCAATGTTCATGGCACACTTTTCTACTTCTTTTCTGTACCTAACATAAGTATATACTTAGTTCTTCTTAAGAGGGGAGAAAATACACGTTTTTCCTTAATTCAAAGAGGTCAAAAGATTGGGGAGACGAAAAAGGGTCATAGTTAACAAACGAATGTAGACAATTTGGGTCAAAGACGCTTCAGAGACAACAATACAAAGGGCAAAGATAATAAATTTTACATGGATCATCGTAGATATTTTAATTTCCATTTGAAATATACACAAAAATTAACATATGTATATTGTGAGTTTGGAATTTGATGTGTTAGAAGGACACCGTCCAAAAGAGAAATGTCAACGCCATGAATCCTGAAAATCCGGCCATCTTTTTGACAAATAGACCAAGAAACTATGGATGGTGTCACTCTCATTGAACCCAAAATATTCCCTGTGACATGGATCCCAATAACACATACCATTATGAAATTAATAATTTTGCAAATTGTAGTAATTATTACTTAACAAGAATATCAACTTCAAAGAGTTGGGGTTGGCCTAGATGCCTTCTTAATTCTTATGCTATAATCAGTGGTCAATAATGCTGTTATATGAGGAATATTTTTCTTACTTAGCTTGACATGCTCTTGCGTTTCTTCATTTTAATCATCTATATATACCAATTGCCACTTACCTTCTTACTTAAAAAGTTCAAGTTTCTACCGTAACTGGTGGTGTTCTTTAAAGTTGCTTAGTACACATTTATGTTTAAATATCAAAGCATAACTAGTTAATTATAATTAAAATTAAGATGAGATTAGGTGTGTGTTCTGACATTTTGAATGGAAAAAATGAACAAATTTATATAAAAATACAAAAAGATTAAAAATTCAGCAATGTCACATTTTAGTAATATTTTAATATTGTCTAATGTGCTAGTTTCTACTCAATCCCTATGACTTTTCTACCATCTTTAGTTTATGAATTGTCATGCTAACTGCCTACAATTTCGTCTTTGGTATTCTCCTATAGTCTTCAATCTTGTTCGTTATCCCTTCACTAATTTGCTGTAGTACTTTCAATGAGAGAATGTTTCATAAATTCCAAAACCTTTTTTTTGAAACGATTATCTAACAACAAAACGTGGATGATAATAATGAAAGAAAAACAAAAATTGATTAAAATTAGTACAATAATGGTGATGAACCTGTAATGGGTAGTGGTGGGTTTTGGTGGGGCTTGACCACCGTTGGTGTTCTAATTTTCTAATTCCCCACAAAGGATCACATTTGGTGGGCGTGGCACGTGTGAAATGTTATGAGATAACTATAATCCAACTTAAATATGTTCTTTCTTTAATTTGTTCAGCTTTTGTATTGTAGTTTCCTTGTGGGGAGTAGGAAACTGATACTAGCGGAATATCTTTAGAACTCTGTCTCTTAAGCAGGAAACCCCTTTTCACACTCTGTCCCTCAACATGTCCACTCTTCAGGTCACTTTTTTTGGACACCACTAAATAATTTACCATCTCATCCTTTCATTAATTCACCGGTAATGTGAATCTTCTAGTTCTTCCTCATAATAATTTTCTAGGGATTTTCTTTTTTTAATTTTCAATCTCATTTGTCGAACATTCCTCTACTGATAATTGTAATTGTGATGAAGGGTCACGTTGCAGAGATATACTAAAAAAATGTGATTGATGTTGGAAGATAGTTTAACTGTGCTAAATGGAAAAGGAGAGACCGTAGTAATATTCATTAAAATGATTTGAAGCCGTGTTTTTAATTATGATTAACAGAAAAATGTTCAGGGTATATTCAAATGGGGTGGATACTTAAAAATAAATTAAAATAATAAATAATATGATAAAAATAAAGAAAATAAATATATGTTAATCATTATCTTGATTCATTTTACAATTCGTAAAAAGAAGGGTATAGAGTGGAGTATTATGTAAGTTTAATGGATGTGTAAATTAATGTAATCTGTTTTTATTATTTTATATTAATAATTTTTTTATTTCTCTTCTTCTTAAAAGAAAAGTGATGTTAAACATGATTTTAAAAGTTCTGAAAATAAAAGAAATTTTTTTAGTGAGAATAGCTTTCATAGAAACTGAAATAGTTGGATGAGGTAAAAAATTGAAAGATAAAAAATAGAGTAAAAAAAAATTATTTGAATGAATAGAAATATATAAAAAATAGAAAAAAAAACTATTTTCTTTTTTAGAAGAAAAATAAATAAAGAAAAAATATATTAATAATATAAATTTTATTTTATATAAATTTTTTAAAAAATTAACCTTAAATAAATTAATTTTTTTACTATATTTTATGGTTAGTATAATTTTTTTTAATAAATATATAATAATTTTAATAATTTAAAATAAAATAGAAAATAACATTTTCATGCCTACTTAAAATATTACTTTTTATATATGATTTGAAAAAAATATTTTTATATTTTCTATTTTCTTTTTCTTTATTTTCTTCTCTCATATTTTCTTTCAAACAATCACAATATAAAAGTCATTTAGATCCTGAAAATATTTTTGCAATTTCTTGAGTAATCAAATTTTTTTTCTTATGATCAACAATTTGCTCCTCTAAAAATTTGACTTCGTGCAACTTTCGGCATCAAGATATTAAACTCGTAAAAAAACCAAAAGAACCTCATCTTTAAAATATCATCTTCCTTATCTACATTTTTTTAATAGTTTATTTGGTTAAAAAAAAGAAAGAAGGAATAATTTTTTTTTTCTCTTATTTTTATCCAAACAATTTATTTTATTTTTAATATATAATTAAGAAAAAAATATTTAAATGATATATAATAAAACATTTAAAGTTTGTTTAATTTTATCATGAAACTTGATTATACACATCCCAACCAATAATGTTAAAAATTTATTTCTGTTGAAAATTCAATTAGATGGATGTGATTTATTTTTAATTTATATAAAAAAGTTAAGATTTGTTTATTTTTACTTAGAAGATTTAATTATTGTACTTTTTAATACAAAATATGAAGAAGAATTAACTTATTCTAAAAAAGTAATTTTAATTAAATTTATTCCGCTCAATAATTTTAATAAATGATTTAATTTTAGCAATTTAATTATTAAATTAACATATTTTATTATATAGAATATATTTAATTTTTTTTTAAATTTAATACTTTATTAAATAAATTTAAATTAAAAATATTATAATATATTATCTATTAATTTAAATTTATTTAATAAAATATTAATTTTTTAAAAATTTATGATATTATGTAAATATAATTTATACAATAGTTTAATAGTTGAATTGATAAAATTTAAAAATTTATTAAAATTATTAAATAAAATAAATTTAGTTAAAATTATTTTTAAAATAATTTGATTTTTTATAATATATATATATATATATATATTAATAGAAATAAATAGTTTAGATTAATTAATGAATATATCTAAAAAATATTTAATAATTTAAAATTAGCTTTATCAAAATTAGTTTTACTCAATTTTAAATCAAACTAACACTGTAAGATTACCTAAATGCAGAATCAATTAAGCTAAATAAGCAAGTTCAAGAATATATAAAGCCACCGTTAAGGGAGGAGCAGCGCAACAAAATCCCTCAAACGCCAATAACTAGTACAAGAGTAGGAAACTAATCGTTTGGACCAAAAAGCATAGAAAAAGATGAATTCTTAAAAGTATAAGCGGGAATAAAAAGTGACTTCAAATTAAAAAAAAAACAATAAATCATAAATTTATCAAATAGTTTTAATTTTATTTTAAAGAAAAAAATTTTAAACTTAAAGTTACTTTTAAAATGAAAAATAGTTGCGACAAATTAATACTACCTAAATGAGTCAAAACTGCATAAAGTTAATGAGAGTAAAGTTAATGAGAGTAAAGTTAATGATATACAATTAGTCCCTACTTAAGAGATTTTATTTTTGAGAGTCTAATCTCCAAAATTTTCTGTCTATATAACAAATTAGCTATTTTCTGAAAGGATAAACATATCCACAAATTTCATAAGTGGTACTCGTAACAAGTTAACAACTGTATAAATACAAAAATTAAATAACCTAAATAACATTTTTCAGGTACTATATTCATAGAGTCTAAATAAGTACATAGAACTGATAAACTAATATAATATCAAAACATCATTTTTGGCTGAACCATTTTAAGACATTGAACATAATATAAAAGGGGTGACGAATAATTTATTCGTTCTTATAAATCTCATATCATTCGGCATAATTAATACAGTATTGGCTAATGGCTATCATCATCAGATATACAGTGAATAAGTAATATGCTCACAACTTTGTGATGAGGGCAAAATCATTGCCCTCACTATTGTAACTGATAAAGTAGATGTGCGCCAGATAAAGTCTCAACTACTATCAAACAGTTTTGAACTATTTTGATTGATAATTGAGACACTTTCATTTGTAACTGGGGTTTGTGTCAATTTTTCTTTTTAGAATCAAGTATGGAGTATGAACTAGTTCATCTGGGTATCATTAATAGAACTTTATCTTTCTATCCAGATGTATACATATATTAATAGGGATACATGCAACAAAAATATTAAACATCTCATAAAGCTTCTAATATTCTACAAATATCTAAAATCCATGTTAAAGGTTTTCTAGAAATACAACATTCCTTTTAAATTAGATTGGAGGACATGGGTGCAAATCTATACAAATTTAAAATTCTAAAACCAAAATTGTTGAAATATACAGGATTTGTTGTGGCAGAATAAGAACCAATGAATCATCAACTTTATGGAATCCCATTTTCCTTTTGGGAGCAACTAATGGGATTTTAAAGAAAGCCCCTACCTACCTACCTATCTAGCTAACACGTCCCTTTAAATCCACAGGCCCTCAAATATGAAGAAAGCATTATTGATCCAAAGTATAGAAGTACCTTGAATCTTCTCAATATCTACATTAAAATATACATTGTGCTTTATATTATACCGAATAGATTCATGCTTCTTTTTATCCCCTTACCATAAATAAAATAGGAAATTTCCAAACAAATGTATTAAATATAATATTCCATTCATTCAAATAATTTAATAAAATTATTCTTAGATTCAAGTTTTAAATATATAATGACGTTAATCTTTTTATAATAACTATGTTCAATTTGAAACAAAATTAGTTCATACAAAAAAAAATAGGTGTAGGATTAAAAAAATAATTAATCACTTATAAAGACTCAGTTTATTACTTCACTTCCTGTAATTTCTTTCAAAATTTTCAAATTCTCCTACCACATATAGTGATAAATGATAGTAGAGACTTGAAAAGGAAAAAAAAAATGATGAAGTAAAATATATGAAACATAAGAGACAAAAGTAAGGCATACTGAATATAAAAGTCGTTAACAAAGTAGAAGAACTCATATGGACACCAGCAAACATATATGTTTAACTTTACATCTGATGCCACGTGATTGTCGTGTAATAAAATTAATGTTTCCTGTTTCTTGTGCATGTATCATACTCACTTATGCGCACATACAAGGATATTAATATAGAAAAATTAGTATTTTAATTTCTTATAATACTAATAGTAATAATAATCAATAATCATGAAACGACAAGCATGTAGATTCCACCCAATACAGCTTGTCTTTCATACTTTGCAATCTTATCCGAAGCTAGAAAACAATTTCTCAAATCTAATTTGAGAAGAATAATGGTAGAATCACGGGGATTATACATCATTCTTCTCCAACCATATTAAAAATTCTATTGTGAACAGATAATCATAAGGTGGTCCAAATCGAAACTCAATATATATTTAAAACCATAATCTGAGCTTCTGGTAATATTTTAAGAGATATGTCACCATTCCACAATATGTAATACATTTCGATATTCAATGGGATTCTAGATTTCTTCCCCACCCACTTTGTATTGGCTTATATTAAGATGAAGCGACAAGCAAATACAGATAGATATATTAGCTTAAAAGAAAAATTAACAATTCCGATCCCATTAGATTTAAAATTACATATAAATAGCCGCAGCCTCTGTACTTGTAAATATAACATATTAATTGGTATACATGAATTTCACATGGATCATATATGGGTTTTTATATAAATTTCAGATTGTTAATTTTTTATCCTCAAATTTTAATTTGTAGAGGTAGTGCCATTATCGGCACGATTCAGATTGTTTTAAGATGTGTGTTTCCTTTGAGCTTTTAAAATATATATATATATATATATATATATATATATATATATATATATATATATATATATATATATATATATATATATATATAAAGTCATAGCTGTGACGATAAATATAATTAACATAATTAATTAGCCTTTTAATGATCATTTGGGACCAAACTATATGATAATAAATATATATATTTAAATAACACTAATCACATCCGCGTACACATACATTGCTATTAAAATTGCACTAATATATAATGTAAAGCGGAATTACTTTATGATCTCTATGCTGGTGGTCCAATATCCAAATGACTGCTACCAATTAATGTACTGGATGGTGATAAAGTTAAACAAAAATCAAGAGCATTTTTTCTAATTAAAGAATATTAAAATATTTAACAATCCAATTTAGTATGTAGATTCTCTAGCATACCTCATTTCGGAAAGGAGTGAAATCTAGGTGCTTTTTTTTTTCTTTCAGAAAGCTAGCAACCACAATGTCAGGTTCCAATCCATGGAATTCATCAATATAATTACATTTATAAAATTTTTATTACTGGGACTTAGTTGGGGTTAAATAAATAATTAAAAGTTAATCATGCAACAAAAAAACAATTAAAATTTGAGTTTTAGAAATTAAAAATTTAACCTCTGTAAAAAAAAAATCATCTACATATGTTGGAACACATCATAAACGTGGAAATGGAAAAATTAATTAAAATGCGGAATTTGAAAAATAATAAAATTACTTTAATTAAAATGGGATCTACCAGATGGTCCCTAAAAGCTTCATCATAAAAATTCAAAGGAATAAATGAAAAATTTATTCCAGCCGTCCTAGTAATTACAGGCACATATAGAAGAAACCATGGCCTTTTTTTAATTAGATAAATAAATATGTTAGATTTTAATCCATTTATCATTACAAAAAAGGATCAAAAGCATAGACCAAAGATTAGTGCCTTAGCTGCTCGGTAAATTTGGCTAGTCCCTTGAAATTTATTAAGAGAAATACTCTTGCACATGAAGGATATCTATGGATCAACCAAACACCGAATAGGACATGGCAGTCATATATATAAAGAGAGATATTAGTTCTATTTTTAGAATATATACATATATATATATATATAATTACTAAATAAATTTTTTATACAATTTGAATTCTTCTCATCTTTTTGAACCGAAAGGAAGAAAATTAATTTTCCCCATATATTATTGGAGCCACTATTTAATTATAATTAATAAGATATATGCTGATCAGTAGTTTAAGGATTTTATTGGCTAAAGAAAGCAGAATAAAATTCATTATTAATATAAGGAGTGTAATTTATTGTAACAAAAATATAAAATTTACTTAACATTTTTAATGGTATTTTAGGATTCTCTAAAACTGTTCAAAAATTGTTTAAAACTATTTTAAACCATTACATTGCTAAAAAACTAATAAATAAATAAATTATTAATTAAAAAATGACAAAATCATATTTTTGGAGGTGATTTTATTTAATTTTTATTCTGATATTCAAAATTGACCCAACCTGATTATATCCAAATTGCAAATTTTAGTAAAGTTATATTAGTTTTTATATTTTATTTTTATATAAATATTAATCTAAAATATTTTTTAAAATAAACTTATCTTTTAAAAATATTGAAAATATTTTGACTTTTGATTTATTATTTAGATTATATTGTGATTTATGGTGTGTTTAATTAGTAGTTAAAATAATCTTTTTTATAATTATTATGTATTTAAGTTTTTATTTAATAAGTGTTATTTTAAAAAAAATAGTCACTGAAATATTTAAATACAAGTTTAAAACTTTATTCATACACTTATAAATAAAATTTTATTTGTTTATTAATTAAAAAATAAATTATTTCTTTTTTAAAAATAAAAATCTATAAAAAATTGAATAAAAATATTTATAATTATTGATTATTTTATAATTAATATTTCATATCATATTTTCACATGGAAGTTTATTGTATTTATTTTCTTTAAAAAATAAAAAAAGCAAAATCTTATTTTAAATAGAAATAAAAACTAAACACAACTATTAAATTATCATGAACTATTTAATTGATAATAAATTAAATTAATTTTTTATATGTTATATTAATATTACTTTGGATACAATAATCCAATTGAATTTCATCAATCTAAATTTACACTCTTTTTATTTGGTGTCATTAACCGGCGTTTGTTCCAAGTTTAAAGCAAAACCTATATGGTAAAAAGACACTTTTTATGCTCTCAACGCACAGAACCAATGTTTATGGCATATGTCAGTGTTACTAACATTCGATGCTTTCCTAATCCCACCTATAATTAGGGGTGTATACGGTGTGATTCGATTTGAGAGGAAAAAAAAATTATCTATTTTAATTATAAAATATATTTATAATTTATTTTGATTTGATTAAACCATATTGCAAAAAAAATTTAAATAAATTAAACCAATATTTGATGAATTGATTTGGTTTTATTATTTTAATTTTTTAATTTTAAATAATAAAATACTAATAAATAAATATAAAATATTATTTTAAAAATTATAAAAAAATAAAATTCATAATTAAAGAAAAATTACAAGTTATCCATAACCAAGAGTATATAAAATAAAACAATATATATTTATAATAAATATTTAATATTTAATATTAATTTATTCTAGAATGTATGTGTAATTATATGTAGTTTAGTTCAATTTTATATAAAAATAAATAAATTAAACCAAACTAAAAAAATTTATGATTTTGAAAAAAATTAAATTTTTTATTTGATTTTCAAGTTCATGAACAGTTTTAGCTATGATACACCGACATTACGTTGTTATTTTGTTAAAATTTATACTAATTTAAACGTCAAAATATCATTGTATATAGCTTACTATTTAATCAGAATTTTTCAAAAAAAAAAATAGTAACTCTCACCACATCACTTTTTCCAGAATTTGGACCGGGTCTAATAGTTTTTTAAAATTTACATAAAATCATATATTTTTATTCGATTGTTTTTTTTTTATCTTTCTTATTTTTAACTATTTTATATTATATGACTAAAAGGTGAACACAATAAAATATTAGAATAAGATTAAATATAGTTGTTTGAAAAGTAAGATAACAGTGAAAAAAAATTACCAAGCTCGAGTGTATTAAGATTAGGAGAAGGATTTGAAAAAAAAAAAGTATTTTTTCAAAATATGTCATAACTATAATTTTAAAGAAACACAAAAAAATTGTATATAACTATCATTGGAGACAGGATTATGTCTCTTGAGAAAAGAACTCAGATGAAGAGTAGAAGTAAAAAAGATGAAAATGAAGGAAAATTATTTTTTTGAAAGAAAGATATTTAAATTGTGTTTACTTTTTAATTAAATATTTAAATAATATAATATTATTTTTTATTTTGACTTAATGTAATATACAGTATAATGTCATAATATTATAAGTGTTATGATTGTGAATGATATTTGAATATAAATTTTTTATATTTAAAAATTTAAAATTTTATATTTAAACCATTTAAAACATTACCAGAATATAATGAAATTATATAACAACTTTATAGACTTTTATTATGTTGAAGTGATTTTTTTTAAATAATCAAAAATTTAAATTTTTTAAAAGACCAAATTGCTAATTATATAATTAAATAATAATAATATTAAATATGATACATATATATTTATAAATTTAAAGCGGCAAAATATTAACTATTATACTAACTTCTTGAATTATTTAATTATGATAAACTTATAAAATTTTAAATAGAAACAAAAATAGATAAGATCGTTTTATATGAATTTATTATTCGTTTATTTAAAATTTAATTTAATTTAATTTGTTTATTAAATGAATAGATTTTGTTAAAAAAAATTTATATAAATAAATTAATTCAAAGTAAAAGAAATTTTAATCTATTTAATGATTTATTATTTTTATATATTATATATTTATATTTATTTTAATATATTATATTTTTATAGTATATATATTTTAGGTTTATTTAATAATTTTTTTATTTTATAAAATTTTTAATTAATTATTTATATAAATTTTAAATTTATTTATTAATTTTTTAAAAATATAAACTTTTAAATAATATAAATTTTAAAAATTTTAAATCACATCAGATTAAAAAAAATTATTTAAAAACATCTGAAAACGAAATTTTAAAGCCAAAGAGAGAGAGAGTCTCTCTCGACAACCGCAATATTCACTTGAACTTAAAAGTATATAAAGCTGCATCGATTATATTTAATGAATATAATATAATTAAAAGAAAGTATTCTTTTTAAAATAACTACATTCTACATTTTCTTATTCACTTCTTTATTTATAGTTTTTTTTTTAAAAAAAAAAATTTCTTTATAAAAAATATTTCCTAAAATAAATTAGACACAAAACGATGATTAAATTATTTTCTTTTAAATTTCAAGTAAATACATTTTATACAAAATAATTTAACTTTATAAAAGTCACATTTTCAGTCATACTAGCTAATCGATCCAAAAATAATTGACAACAGCAGTTTTCAAATTACAAGAAAAAAATTTGTAAATAAATGAATAAATAATTAAAAATTAAATTAAATATATTTTTAATTTCTTTAAAATAATTAAATTTTAATTTTTATCTTCTAATTTTAAATTTTTTTAATTTAAATCTTTCAGTTAAACTAAAATACATTATCTATGATTCTTTATGTTAATTTAAGTTACATTAAATTAAAATATATTAATTATAATTAAAATATTTTAATATATAAAAATAAGATCTAACTTAAAAATTTTAAAAATAAATAATAAAAAATTAGTTTAATTATTTTAAAGAAGTTAAAAACATATTTAATCTATAAAACAAAATATAAAAATGAAAAAACTATAATAAAAATATTTTAAAATATAGAAAATAGAATCAAAATAAAAAAATTTAAAATTATGAGATAAAATTTAAATTTATTTACTTTTAAAAATTAAAAATATACTTAACCTATAAAAATGCTAATAAGAAAATGTTGTTCAGGAAGAAAAAAAAAAGTGAGCGTGAAATTCTTTTCGTAAGAAATCTTAATGGGTTAACCCAAGTCGTTAGAACACACTATTCATCCCTGCACCCGATTTTCTCGAGAAAAACAGGAAAATAAATTTAATTGAAAAGAAGTATAAAACATGAACATAAAAATAAGCTTTTATAATAAAATAAAATTATTTAAATCGAGTAAAAATTAAAACAGTTACATTAATCTATAAAAGAATAGACTGTTATTGTTTATGAATAATAAAAAATAACTATTTTTATTTCAAAATAAAAGTTAATTATTTAAATATTTTAATAATTAAAATGATTATTTTAAAAATTAAAATAATCAATTGTTATTTTTAAAATTTAAAAGAAAATTTTCTATCTTCTAAAAATTAGTATAATACATTCCAAAACTTTTATTTATATTTTGTTTGGATCATATAAAAAAATGGAAATAAGAAAAAAAAAGTAAAAATAAAAAAGTTTATTTAAATAAATTGAAATAAGAGAAGAAGAGAATAATTTTTGTATTTAGATAAATAATAAAATAATATATTAATAGTTAAAAAATAAAATTTAAATTTATAAAAATTTAATTTTATTATATATTTTTTATTAATATAACTTATTTTTTTATTTTTTAAATATATACAAATTTTAACAATTCAACATTAAAAAAAAATCTTCTTCCCTTTACTTTCTCATCTAAAAATGAGAGATTAATTTTCATATAGTTTCTGTAAATTTTGTTTCCTTTCCTCTTATATATTTTCATGTCTAAATAAATGTGAAAAAATTTTTCTTTCCTTCATATATATATTTTTTCACTTGTTCCCTTTTCTTTCATGTCTCTTACCCAATCGAAACAGAGTATTAGAAAAATGATAATTTACTGTTTTACAATGTTACGAGTTGCGAGTTATGAGAACAACTGATAGGCTCACCCGAAGCGCACGCGCGCACACAACAAAGCCAGGAAAGTCAAACTGTCAAAGCGTCAAACTTCGTAGCCTTTTCTTACTTACAACCCATAATAATAATAATAACCCTCTAAATTCTCATTTAAGTGTTCATTAATTAAATCATTAATTTTTTACTACTTCAGCTTAGTTTCTACTTTCTCTCTCTCATCACCACTTCCCAACTCTATCGTTTTCTCCTCTCTCTCTCTTTTTTTTTTTAATTTATTTTCTCTCTCATTTTGGAAGCCCCATCTATAAAAAGCCCTCACCCTTCTTTATCCTCTCCGTAATAAGCCAAAACCCTCTCTTTCTTTCTTTCTTTCTCTCTCTTTACCTCTTCAACTAAACCTCACTTCTAAGATCAAAAGCTTTGTGTTGGAATCAATCAATCAATCAACACATATCATATATATTCAAAGTGGGTATATAATAACTCATGGAAGTGAAAGGAAGGGTAAGCAACTCCACCACCATGATCCAAAGTGAGGATGAAATTGACCTTAGAAGAGGTCCTTGGACCGTTGATGAGGACCTTGCCCTTATCAATTACATTGCCAATCATGGAGAAGGTCGATGGAATTCCCTTGCTCGTTCTGCTGGTAACACCTTCTTTCTCTTAATTTCTCTTTGTTTTCATCAAAGATCCCAATTTAAATAATACTATAATATATATAAGGTACTGGTGATTTCATGATTGCAATTGTTGACACAAAAATTATTCCACTATTTTCTTCAAAACTGGGATTCTACTTTCTACAACTCTATAATTGTGGTGTGAAAAGGCCTTCACTTCTCATCTCGTTTCATCACCAATCAATTTCTTTGGGCTGAAAAGCCAAAGTTTGCGGTTTTCTTATATATAAGAAGATCATCATGATATGGTAGTGGATTATGTTTGCTAGGACTTTAATGGCATATACTTGTGTGTGGTGGGGCATAAAATGAATAATGAATAATGAATAATGAAATGAAATATGTAATTATAAGGTTGTCGATAATTGCTTGCCCACATCCCCATTTACTAAAATGGAAAAAAAGAATAATGAATTCATACCACAACTAAAAATCATATTTATGTTACTGAAAAAATTAAGTTCCATAAAGGAAAAAGAAAAGGCCCTTTCTTTTCTTTTTTATTTTTTCCTTATTATAGTACTTGTATTTTTCTCCCTCCAAAACTTTACTAACTTTAGCAATTTCTTTTGTTACAGGACTCAAACGAACCGGCAAGAGTTGCAGATTGAGATGGTTGAATTATCTGCGTCCAGATGTTCGACGTGGCAACATCACACTTGAAGAACAGCTTCTTATCCTTGAACTCCATGGCCGTTGGGGAAACCGGTAAGCCAAAATTTGCATGCATCCAAACACGCCATTATTTTAATTAAATCATTTCATTGTATGTTTTGAAATAAATAGTTACTTTAATTTTATTATTTTTATTTAATTAATTTATTCAGATGGTCCAAAATTGCTCAATATTTGCCGGGAAGAACCGATAATGAGATCAAAAACTATTGGAGAACTCGTGTGCAAAAGCATGCCAAACAACTCAAATGTGACGTGAATAGCAAGCAATTCAAAGATGCCATGCGCTACCTTTGGATGCCAAGGCTTGTGGAGCGCATTCAAGCCGCCGCGGCAGCCACCGCAACCACCGCTGCTACCACTACCGCCGGTTCACCGGCCGTATCGGCTAGTGCTACTACCACCATCACCACTACTACCACCAATAATACTACATACAGTTATAACTACGACAACAACCTTAACAACAATATTGAGGTTCATAGTGGGAGCATGATGTTAAGTCCAGCAATTATGAACAACAACTTTGGCGCTTCACAAAGTTACACTCCAGAGACATCATCAGACTCTTTTGGGACACAGGTTTCACCTGTCTCGGACTTGACTCAAGATTATTACAATGTCACGGTTGGTAATAATAACAATAACAATAACTCAAATCCTGATTATTACCAACAACAACAACAACAACAAGTACATGATCAACTCAGCTTTTTAGATTGCATCACTAGCCCTTCCGGGTTGTTCCCTCAGGATCTTGATTTTCATTCCATGGAACCAAACAACCCGTGGATTCAGGGTGGGGACACGTGCAACAATTTCTGGAATGTCGAAAACATGTTGCTCTTTCAACAGCTCGGTGACATCTGAAACATTATTGATTGTGTGGGGATTTTAATCGGAAGAAGAAAAAAAAAAAGAATTAGGGAAGGGGGCAATTGTGAAATTTATAGATCATGAAAAAAATTATAATTAAAATGAGCAAATAGAATAAATTCACCTGTAGGACACACGTAGGATCCACGATGGACATAAACTTTAATTAATTAAACTAAGGATTATAAGGGAGCAAAGAGAAGGAAAATGTGAATTACTTTTCAGTTTAATTTCTAGTTTTTTTTTCTTTTGTTCTTTAATTTTCCTTAATCTAGAAGGGGCGTGGGAAATATTTGTAATTTGAGTTTTTTTATATAAGATTTCATTCTTTGAAACTATTATATATTGTGATTCCCATCTTAATTCCCTATGGCTAGCTAGTGAGGAGTAGTGAGTGCATTAAAGATGCATGATCGTACAAATTAAATTATATTCTAATATAAAGACGTGTGCATAATTGATTCCACACACACACAGCCGAAGGCTTTTTTTTTCATTTGTCAATTGGGTAATACAAGTGTTATTTATATAAGTAATCCCACTTTTGAAACCTTGTCCATGGGACCTGAACCAAAGCCCGCAAAGTGTTTCTAGATCGTTAAAAAAGTTGTAATTTTTTAAACGTGGTGTTGTATTATTGGTAGACTAGCTCCAATGTTCAAGTTGGGCATTAGGGACAAAACTTTCAAAAGTTTAAGCATAAGCCTCCATTATTATTATCATCGTTAATGATCATAAAGCTTAATTTGCCACCTAAGTACGATTCCAAGGACCCTACCCTCAATTTTACCCACGCTTTGTTGGATTTCGTACGAACAAAGTTCCACTATGATCCAAAATTACCAACTTTTAGTCCAATCCATACAACCCAAGATGCCCTTATGGGTAATTTTGTAAATTCATCAAGTGCACGTGCAGAGTGAGTTGCAAAACCGAAACGTGAAGGAATAGTGTAGAGAGAGAAAGAGAAAGAGAATGAAATTAGAAGATGGTCATGGCGGCGGGGAATCTTTGTAGGCCGCGTGCCTATAGGAGAACCATACATGTGGTCCCAAATAGCGAGGTGTTTAGAAGTTGCCACGCGTTATATTACAAATATTTTTTATTTTTTATTTTTTTAAAAAAGGGAAAAGAATAAAAGTAGCCGAAATAATAAATTGCCTTAATTGGGGTTCCTCGGTTGACACGAGTACATCACTGTAGCACTTGCAGCCGCAATTGATGATAAAAATTTTTTGTTAATTTTACAACATTTTCTTATTATATAATATATACAATAAAAATAAATATGTGAGGTAATAAATAGGTAATATAATAAATAAATTTTACATAAGTCATTGGGAAAGCCCTTCATATACTTGTATACGTATTCTCCTCCTCCTCCTCTATTTTGCTATATATGTGGTTAAATATTTAAAATTTACTTTTCTTCGTTTCATATTAAAAAATTCCCTCAACAGATATATCCATTGTAATGCAACCTACCGACTTTAATATAACAAAAAAGTAATTTTCATTCTAAGATAGTATTTTTGAGGATACTGGTGATATAAAAAAATGAAAAATAAGAGAAAGGAAAATAATTATATTACATGTATGACCCTCTCTTTTTCTTTCATAATATTTAAATGTTTTCTATATTAATTAAGAATTAAAAAGTGAATGCTTCAAATGAAAAGTAATGTTTTTCTTCGTCAATTGGACCATAAATATCTTCCAAGCAAAAAAAGACTTAGTTGAGATAGAAACATGTTTTGTTTCGGGAATCTTTTTAAATTTTATTTGAGTGTCTTAAATTCTTTATATGAAAATTTCGCTCTCTTAATCAATTTTTTTTATTATATACAATGCTAAAATTTAAAAATTTACATTAGGAAAAATAGATATGTAGTACTTAATTACCAATTAATAATAAAATAAAAATGTAACGCACGAAGAAAACTGTATTTAATATAATTAGAAAGTATAATATGCGTTATTTCTATTTAAACAATCAAAATCATTTGTTTAAAAATAAATATTTTTAACCAATATATATATATATATATATATATATATATATATATATATATATAATTTAGAACTTTATTGTGTTCTATAAAATGTTTATTATAGCGTTTCTCATCACAGCTTTTCATCTACACAAGACTACAACTTCTTTTCTATAAGTTTTATGCCCAACTTCGTGTTCTGCAACTAAAATTCTCAACAAACATAGTAGAATTTCACTCCAAGTGCTTCCTACAGTAAAAAAGTTCCTTCGTCATCGCAATTTCTTAATCAATAAGAAAACTGTAGTATTTGTATACAGACAAGAATCAACAAATTAAAAATGCACATAAGTTATTAAAGAATATGCATTTTTTTGTCAAAGAAAATGTGTATTTTATAGTAAAGAATAAACAAACATTTCCTTCATTTCAAAATCATTTAGAGGTTTTAGTTATTTTTACAATCAAGAAAGAATTAATTTTTAAAATTTTATTTGTTATTTAATATCTCTATTAATCAAAATAATATAAACAAAATAGCTTATCTTCATTTAAAATTATAATTAAGCGTTAGTTCATATAATCCTTATGCAAAACTTTTGGACCACGCAACTATTTATTTTGAAAAGGCCGGATGAAGTACTTTCTTCATTTCAAAGTATTTCATTTAAAGTAATTACATAGTTTTCTAAAAAATTATTAAATAACATCAAATATAGAAATTTGTAATAATAATTGATTACACCTTTTTTAATAAATGTTGGAACCTACTTCGTTTTTCTAAGATTCAGCATTTTTTTACATTTTAATAATAAAAATATATATTATTAAATAATCAAATTTGCTTTGTTAGAACATGTTTAAACAAAATCATCAAAAATTTTATATAATAGATAATACACTAACTAACAAGCAAAGACTGCTCCACAAGCGTGTTCAGCTACAATATCACTTCTTGATTTTCGATAGACAAAAGTAACAATAAAATATTAATAAATATAAAATCCTAAAATAAAAGAAAAAAAAAATTTAACACAAAAAAAGGTACAAGATATACTTGTCAAAACACCCCCAATTCTAATAAATAAAAAGGTAGAATGCACAGATCATACATTTTCAACAATTATTTTGTACATCTCCACATAAATCAAGAAGTTTATATAAAAAAAAATAAATAAGAGAACTGATTGTAGAAAACTTACCTACTTTGTTATAACTTATTTAAAAATAGTTTAAATTTATTTTTTCTGCATATTTTCTGATTTTATATTGTTTTAACACTGTAAAAATATTTTTTAATGACAATTTTTACATTATAAATAATTATAATTTTAAAATTTATTTAATTTTTTAATATTTTTATTTATAAAAAATTATTTATTAAAAAACTTTAATGATGATTTAAATAATATAAATTTTAAAATTTAATATATTTTGTATTAATTTAATATATTTTATATAAATTTATACCATCATCATAAAATATTCATAAAAAATTTATTTTTTTTATAAGTCTAAAGAAGCTTATCTACCTATAAAAAAATATATAAATTTAAGTTTAAAAATATTTATAGAATAATATTTAAAAATATATAGATAAATTTTACATAATAACTTTATATAGTGTAATTTCTATCAGTTTATAACAATAATTGTACATAAATTTTTAATTAATCAAAACAAAATAATATATATATATATATATATAAATGCAAACTTTTCTTTATCTTATTATTTTCACACTTCATCTAGATAATCTTTATTTTTTATTTAAAAAATATACTAATATATTATTTAATTCTATTTTAGTATTATTTGTGTTTTTTTAATAAAAATATCAAAATATTATTAATCATTAATAAAAAATAAAGTATATATAATTAAAAAGTTTTTTAACGTTGTGTCAATGAAATTATTTAAAATTTTTAACTAATTAATAATAAAACATTAAATAATATTATATATATTTCAATAGAAAACTTTTTATTTTTTAACTTCTTATCAATTCAAATTCTTATAGTGACACTTAAAAAAGTTAAATTGAAAAATAATAAATATAATATGAAATTATAAATTATAAAGGAGATAAAAAAAAATTTAGTCGAAAACGAAATGTTTTTGAAACATACGGCATAACTTTTTTTATACTTTAAAGTTCAGATAAGTTATATCTTAAAAATTTATCAAAATTACAACATATTTTAATATTTAAAAAATATTTACTAACTATTTATCAATAAAAATTTTATTAATAATAAAATTTAAATTTATAATCTTATAGAATACAAATTTAAATTTAAACAACAAAGATAATAATAGTTCTATTTTGTTCAATGAAAGATTTGATCGCTTAATATTTGTTTTTTCAGCCAGCCAATTTATTTATTACTACATTCAAGTTTTTCCATGAATTTATCTTCTCTTGAAATTTTTAAATTCAATTTTTTTTTCAATTCTTTTTTTAGAATAACTAAAATATTTTGAATACTTTTTTAAATTTATTGATCAAAATATCATATTTTTAAATTTTAAAAATTTCAAACCTTTTTTCTCATTAAAACTTTAGCACATGCTAAAAAATCTTTCAAAAATTCATCAATTTTTCTACGTTGAAACATTTTAAAATTATTTCTTATCCTAAACAAAATATTCTTCTCTTTCCTATTCTCTCTTTTAACTAAATAAAATAATAATATTTTTCTTTTTTTTCTTCCTTATTTTAATTATATTTTTCTTTTCTTTTTCAGATAAACATAAAGTTAAGGCTATTTTTAGTTATTAATTGGCAATGTTGTTGAATAAACATAAAATACTAATCATTTAATCTTTTAAATACATGAAGAATAAATTGTTATTTTTTAAAACGAATTCTTGTATATTTTACATATTTTATTATAATATATATGTTAAGTTAAAGAATGAACGAAGTCTTTATCCAAAAATTATTTCAAAATAAAGTAATTTTTATAAATAATTGGTGCTATTTCATTTAGGATACTTTTAGTGAAACATATGAACTAGGTATAAAGATTTCTACAACGTGGATAGTTATTGCTTTTTGACAAAGTCTTGAGAAAAATAACGAGGACATTACAATATTTTAACATTGAATTTAGTGAATATTTTAATAGAATAATAATATATAAATTATAATTTATTTGTGTAATGTTTCATGTAGGTCTGTTATCATTAAAATTAAAAAATACCTTCACATAATATATTTAACATAACAATGAGATTCTGATCGTTGAATAATATTTTGAACTCATTAATGTTGATGATATGAGTTTTGAGTAATGATTTTATATGTTGAAAATACACAAAGAATATATATTGACATATGCTTAGTTGGAATTCGGTTAAAAGATAGTCCAATAACTTAATTAATTATTAAAATAAAAGAACATTTGAATTAAATTGTGTTTAAAAACTCATTATCTAAATGGATAACATCACTTTAACCAAATCTTCTGAAAAGGAATATATCATATTGTTGATGCATTTGAAATCAACTTAACCAAAACTTTTTTTAACAGTTTGAGAGGTGTGCAGTACATTTAACTTAAAATTATTTTTTCCTTTAATCTTTATTTATTCTTAATATTATTTTATATAAATTATTAAGCTATTAATATCATCAATTATACTAAAATTATTATCTATTTTTTATTATATTATTAATTTTTATTGGTTTATTTACTTATCAATTAATATTTTTACTAACAGTAATAATATAATAAATATTATTTTAAATTTTTAAAAATAGTAATTAAAAATAAAAGCTTTTAAGATAGTGACATATAAAAAAAATAGGGAGAATGTGATTTAAGTAATAATTCATTTACAATTATAAAATAGAATAATACAATTTCAATGTATACATCAAGGGGATGATGAGCTTCCTTCTTCGGACAAAATAATGAATACCATTGATATAGTTGAGCCAAAGTAGTTGTATTCCTTTTACGTTTAGCTTATCTTTTCATAGTATTTTCACATGTGATTGATGAGATACTGATTTTTGGAGATACGACAATGGAAGTTGAAAGTTCTTTTCACCTTTTCAGATATTTGCTATTCCTTTTCATAACCTGTCTTTTCAAAGTTTTTAAAAAAATTAGCTATTTTAGTTATTTTGATTTTATTATTAAGTAAATTTATTTATTATTTTAAAATTTAAATTATTATTTTTTATCCAAATATGTTTAAGATAGATTTGAGATATGAAATAATTGCAAAAAATTAAAATTAAAATGTTTAATTTTAATATATTATAATAATTTTTATACTATCAATTAATTAAAATTAATATAAAATTTATTTTTAAAATATTTGTACAAAAAATAATTTTTTTTATATGAAAAGTAATAATTGAATGACAGTGTAACAAAAATTTCACTATTAATATATTTCAATTAAAGGAATTTGGTCGTCAATGAAAATTTGAAAAATTTAAAAGATTTTACAAAATATGACTGACATTAAGGTTTGAATAGAATAAATTAGATATTTTTAATTTGAGTGTAATTTGATATTTTGGTTTATAATTTTAATAAAAATAATTTAACCAATTTAATTTGTAACGATTAAATAAAAAAATTGAGAAAATTTAGATTAAAACTAACAAAAAAATTAATCAAAATGCTACATAGTCATAATTGAAGGGATAAAAGCTAAACCTATTGGCCTCATGTTATAGATGTTTGTTTATCCAATGGATAAAAATTATGTGTTTCTGTTATATGTTTACTTGTATTGAAAGTGTGTAAAAGAGTTTCTAAAAATAGCTTATAATTTTAATAATATAAATATTTATAACAAAAAAAGATTTAATTAAATGATTCATGAAGAAAGTTGAAGATGATGAGTCACGAGGTATATGGATACGTATGAGGAACGTATTGGAATATGGAAGTCGGGGAATACATAACTGGACTCCACAAGCAGAAGGGTGCGAAGACTTTTAATCTTTGAGAGACACGTTTGATTTGTTGCAAAGCAACCTTCAGCTGAATGGGCCCATGGATGACTTCTGAGTCAATAACTGTGGCCCATGCTCAACCCACGTGGGCGTTGCACAACCAAAGTAGGCCCACATCAATATGTGGGACCAAACTATGATTGCACCAATAAGGTATCTCAAATACACATTTCATCGTATTACTGTTACAAACCCACTAACAGGTCTTTCTTACAATGAACCTGCCGATTATAAATTTATCATCTCTCATCTATCACCATTTTTTAATTAAAACTACAAAATAAAGTAAATAAGGTTATTTGATAGAAATTCATGTTTAAAATTTAATTTTGATTTAATTTATTTAATAAATAGACAAATTTAAATTTATTAAAAAAAATTTAAATAAATAAATTAAATTTATATTTATAAAAAAATTAATTTAATCTATTCATAAATCTATTTATATTTATATATTATATATTTATATTTATTTTAATATATTATATTTGTATAATATTTATTTTATATTTTATTTATATAATATTAATATTAATATATATATATATTAGGTTTATTTAATAATTTTTTTATCTTATAAGTTTCAAGTTTACAAATATTTTTAATCAATTATTTATATAAATTTTAAGTTTATTTATTAATTTTTTTGTAATGTAAACTTTTAAACATGTCTTTAGATCTTATAAGGTTTAAACCATATCAGACGTTAACAGAAAAAAAAGACTTTAACAAGTAACAGATCTCAAAATTTTTAAACAGGTCAAACTTAAACACTCAAAGCTTACTGGACCTACTTTTATAACATAATAACACTGTTTATTTTTTTAATTTTAGTTTATGTTCTTCTAATAATGATTAATTATAATTATAATAAATATTTATTTTAGTTTTAAAATTATGTAATATCAAAATTTTTAAACTTAAACTGTTTATTGAATTTGTTAAGATAATAGTTCAAAGTTTAATAATCTAATTATGATTGAATAGTAACTATATTAATATTAATTAAATATTATTTTTAAAATATTTACAATATAATATATTAAAAATAAAAATATATAATAATATAATATATTAATTTATAATTTTACATAATTGAAAATTAGATATTATTTTAATTGTTATAATTTATACATATAAAATAAATTAAAATTTAATTTTTTAAAAAATATTAAAATAATTTTATTTTATATAAAAATTAATTTTTTATTTATTATATTGGTTCATTGATTTAATCAATTTTTTAGTGATTTTACTAATTTATTATTTTTTTTATCAAAATAATTTTATAATTTAAAGATTTAAAAAGATAATCCATTCTTAACCCGACCAATCGAATCAATCTATTTTATAAACAATGTATAGTATATAAATTGATTCTTCAATAATAATAATCTAGATTATTTTAAGAGTTAAAATTTTTTATAATTTAAAAAATGATAAGATTTAAATTCAACATCTTCCTCTTAAACTATTTTAAAAGTTAAATTTGTTTACGTAAATTTATTTTGATCGTGTATTTCACATTGCTATAATACAACAAAACTCTAATTACACCACACTTTTATATATATCAACCTGTAAAAATTAAAATTTAACTTTTTAAATAAATAAACGTGCAAAGTGAAAAAAATAAAATGTATCTCTACTATTGATTTTAATTAAAATATTTTATAATTACAATTAATTTTAAATTAATAATAAATAATAGCATTTTTACTTTGAAACGTCAAATCGTAGAAATAACAACTGATAAAATTTATGTCCAGAAATTCCACATACTTAAATCTATTAGAAGTCCAGATATAATTTTTATTAATACAATGAAATGTTAAATTTGATGAAAAAATCCATAACGCCTCAACCTCCTCAAAATTTAAGCATTTTTCATGTTTAATGTACGACGTTTATTTTTTTTTATTATCCAAGCATTATGCGTCATGCATGTGTGATTCCCATTAAATACACAACACCCAGTTTTAAAATTTAGAAGTAAACCAAATTCAGTGATATTATATGTCGCAGGTAAATATTTTAGGACAAATGTAAAAATAAGTAGAACTTCAACGGTATTAAAATATATATTATCCTTTTATTTTTATTTTTCTATATTTATTTTATGTATCTTTAATTATTTTTAGGAAAAAAATTGATAAGATGGCGTCAATGACTATGCTTATATTAGGCTTAAATCAAATTGGACTTATTTGCAAAATAAGTTAAATTTTCTTAAAAAAAGTTTATTCACTTAAAAAGAAAAGGGTAGGCTTTATATTTTCAGAATAGTATAAATAATAAAATAATAATATTATTATTATCTTAAAATTTATAATAATATTTTAAAACATTTATTAATATATTTCAAAGTTTAAACTTAATAATTACGATAAAGATTTAGATTTGACATATTTATTTAAAGATAAATTTATTCACTAATTTAAAAAAATTTTATCTCATACAATTAATCTCATACCTTAAATTCGAAATAATAGGCCATACCTATGATAAAGTTTAACCTGACTCAAGCTTTATTTTTTCAAAAAAAAAGCTTGACACTTTGTTTACAATAGGTTAAACAAGTTGGGCCATCAAATTTGACCCATATTTTTTTTTGCAATACTATATAAAATGACAATCCACATTAAATTATGAAATCAATCGGGCAATTACATTTTAGTTATATAAAAACAAATGGAATGACATTTCTATCTAAACATAATTATACGAATTTAGGGAATTTATACCTTAAAAAAATGCATATTGCCATTTCATATTACTAAACTTTTCTGTACTTTTTTTTTAGATAGGGTAAATTTTATAAATAAAGTATACATGTAATAGAAATAAATTATTGGCATTAAATAATGATAAAACGATTATTTTTAAAAATAAGTACAATAGGAGGTATCTATGTAGCTAATAATAAGGATTTTATTTTATTAGATAAGAATGTATTAAAAAGCATTTTTTAAATAAAGATAAAATTATGAAAATAAAATTTGTAACTATATATACATTACCTTTGTGCCTATTAATTTGATATGACATTAAAATTGTAATCAATATGCGCTTGACTAAATTTGATAGGAAAAAAACATTTTAAAAAATGAAATATGTCGTGACAATGAGTAAAAAAAGTAAATTAAAATATATTTTAATTTTAAGAATGAGTAACAAATAGTATGATCAATTACAAAATAAAATTTCATGTATAACTCATTTTATAGATTTACGTATAAATAATATATTGATTAGTTTCTAATCTTAATTTTTGTCTTAAATTTTTAAAATGATGCACAAATTAAAATTAAAATTATTTACCAATATATCATAAAACACATGACCATAATTATGGAAAACTAAATATAGGAAAGAAAAATATATAGTTGAAATATATATATATATATATATATATATATATATAATTTCTTGTTGAAAACATGGTCCTAAATATTTCAAAAAAAATATTTATGCTTGTATTCTATATAAGTCTGGCAAAGGAAAGAATTTAAATCTTTAATACTTACATAATTTACATTAGTTTAAATTTTTGGGTATGTATCAATAATATTTCTCAACGGATATCAGAAAACCAATTTTCTAAAAATATAAAAATCATTAAAATAAATTATTTTTTAATAGTTTTTTTATATTCATTATTAAAAATATTAATTGTTATATCAAATTTATTCTATTTCCCATATCGTTTTATTTCAATCAGATCAAATTATGGGATTGAAATGATTCCTCTTCTATTTTGCTAATTTCTAACTTATTTTATAAATTTCCCTTTTGCACCAAACATAACATTAAAATTGAAATGACATTTTTTCTTCATTTTATTTCGGTCTTTAGAAATTAAGATGCATAGTAGAATAATTTTATTTCGTCTTATGTCCATCCAAATCATTAAAGTTGTTAAAATTTATAAACAGCTCCGGTTCAATTCTCACAATGTAAAAAAAAAAAAAAAACACAGTTAGATTTTTTGTTGCAGGACTAGGCTAGCTTGAGGCTATTACTTTATCTAAAATGTCCAAGAATTAAAATTTATGTACCTTTTGTAAGTTCTAGCCCCGCATGTCTATCTTCATTTGTTTGAGCGTGCGTTTTCCTTTTTTCAAAATCACAAAGTCCTACACTTAATAACCAATGCGGAACACTTTGTATTTCGAAAAAGTTTCTCAACATGTATGAAAAGCGACGTAAACTGTTAAATCTTTATTTTTATTAAAAAATTATCAGTGATTGGAATAAGAGAAAATATATGTATTTTTGAACATCTCGAATAGTATTTTGGTTTGAGAAAACTCAACATTGGTGGCACTTTGGAATTGGAACACGATTTCGGCGTAGTCAACTAGACCGCGAGGAAGAAAAATTTATACAAGAAAAATGTTTTTATGCATTCAAAACTAGATGGAGAAAAGGAGAAATTAAAAATTAAAAAGATAAAGTGATATATAATATGAAAAAATAATAAAAATAAAATATATTAGTATAAAATTTTTGTTGAATGTATAATAATTTGGATTAGTTTTTAAAGTTTCAAAAGCAAATGGTTGCAAAGGATTTATGAGAAGAACATCCAGGTGCACTTTATCTTTTTTTTTTTTTTTCTTCTCTTTTTATCACTTTTCTACTCCATTCTTATCATAGTACATCCACGTTACATCCTTCTCATTGATCGTTCATCATCACTTGCGTGAAGCTTTGTTAAAAAACAAAAAATAAAAAAATTAATAGCCATAGTTCCAAGTTAAGGGCGTTTCAAAGGGCTCCTCGCAACCCCTGACAGCCACAAGTTAAAGGTGCATATAGACAGAAGTTAATGGTGATAACCTCTTTTCAACTTTCATATATGTCATTGCCTTAAAATGCATAAGATATTTCCTGCCCGTAACAAAGAAAGTAAATGCTTGTGTTGGCTTTCCACTAAAAGAATAAACATGTTTTACATTAATTTATTCTTTAATTATGATCATATTCTAGCTAGCTACTAAATAAATCGACCACACAATATGCAACTATGCTTGTGGATGATTCGGCCTTAGCTCCAAGATTTAAGAAGAAAAGTGTGCTTTGTTTTGCAATTGGTTAGAGAAAACTATTGTCTTATGTTTGATTTTGGAAATTCCAAGTATATAGTTATCTCATACTCAAACCTTGTTTATCTAGAATAGAGTGGTGGGTTTCTATTAGACACAAATGCTTATCATATAATGAATCCAAAACCTTAGGGAATCCTGAAAGGTATATAGTTGCAATGATAAGTAGAATGAACAGGTGCACTTGCCTAGAATGGAAATCTTTGTCCTATCTCTTTCTTAATTTCTTTTCTTTTCCTACAATATTCTTTTCTCTTAATATATATATATATATATATATATATATATATATATATATATATATTTCTACCAGTTTACCAGCTCAAGTAAGTAAATTATATATAATAGCTTGTTTAGGACAAAATGATTAGGAGATTAATAAATGAGGGGAATGAAAATAAAAATAAAATAAAATAATAAAGTAAAATATTAAGGACGTTTGATTTGTTAAATGCATTTTTTTTAATTATAAAACTATCATTTTACTTTTTATTTTTACAAGTTTATGAAACAAGCGACAAAAATAACTTTTTCATCATTTTTATATAGATTTTTTAAAAAAAAGTTTAAAAATATTTTATAAATAAAAAATGAAAAAAAAATTTCTACAAATGATCCCTAAATTCTTCACCAATTGAATATCATCAATAATACGTCACGGTAGAAATAAATTATAAATTGAAATTTTACTTAATAAAGAACTTGAATTTTAGAATTACCCTTTAAGGATATCTTACGTAACTACCACTATATATATAAATATGTAATTTATTAACATTTTAACATGGGTTAACCTTATTAATATATTTTTATAATAAAAAATTAAAATATTAATAATAAAATTTATTATACTAAAAATAATTTTATTAATTTTAAATATTGCTATATATTATTAAGTATTTATATAATTTATTATTTTTAATCTAAATTTTTAAAATACATTTTAAGAATTTAATTTTAGTTAAAAATATATATACTAATTAATATTATCATAACTTAACACATTTTTATTTATTTGTAAATCTTTTTTATAGTCTACTAGTGCTAGTTTAAGGTCGTACATGTAAAACTGTCATGTCAAAGCTTATAAAAAAAAATGAATGTGAGAGGAGATTGTTAAAGTGGATCCAACTTAAGCGCAAGGGAAATATTACAATATTTAATAGCCACACACATTAAAGATATATATATATATATAATTGTGCAATTTCAAATATAATTGTAGATCATGACATCATGACACAAGTTTTTGTTATAATCATTTCCCATCCACTTTTGATGACATCATGACACAATTTATTTTTGATTTCTCCTGTAATTCTTTGGTTTAAACTAGTATGTCAAGCAAAATACATTAATTATTTTACTTTCAATTTCGTCATCCCCTAACCAGTTTTCATTTCTCTAACCTCTTTTCCAAGCAAGCATTCATATTGATCAAAGAACGAAGTGGGTTACTATTCAGATGTATCTTGTGCTTAGTGAGTCGTGAATACTATATGTTGGTTTATCCTAGTCAAAAGCGTAGCTTACAAGATGAAGCAAAAAGAGAATAATAGAGAATCCATCTTATGTATTAATTAACGTAAGATTATAAGTGAGGAGCAATAAAATGATGTTCTTATGCGTGGTTAGTTGGGCATACCCTCATGAGACACGTTCTTGACCCTCCATAAATTTTAGATAAGACCAAAGAAGAGCTCTTATAAATTACGTGATGAAACAGCTCTAATCCTTGATCAATTACGTTAATATATTGTTATCCTATTCTAGTGGCTCGTGATTTTTCTTAATATTAAGACCATAACTCAACCATTTTAATTGATGCTCATTTCGCCTACTAATTAATATGCATAATCTTGAGCATTGAAACAAGTTGTTTCGACAGCTAATCGATACCGTGTCATCGTGGCATTCATATATACAGCCAAGGGAAGATTTCTTTATTTATTTTTATGGGTCACAGAATCAAAGATTAATTATAAAATTTAAAATATTTGTTATGAGGATAAACTTTATCTTCCCCAGGACCTGCTTTAATTTGAGAGTGAGTAAAATACCCGGTTTGAGTTAAAAAAAATATTATGAGGATAAACTTTTCAAAGATGTCCCTTACTTTATGAATTTTGAATATGTTTCATAAAATTAATAAAATAAATTATCTGAAAATTAAAAAATAAATAAATAAATAATTAATTAATTAATTAAAACTTATTTAAAATTTTATAAATTCATAATTCAATTAAATATAATTGATAAAATTAATTATTAAACTAATTAACAAATATAAATTGATAATAAAAATATAATTAGTTAATGATCTAAAAATTAATAATGATGATATATTTTTTATTATAAATAAAATTTATATTAAAATTTATTTTAAAAGTTGATTTCTTTAAAATAAAATGTTTATTTTTACAAATATAAATTTTAAATAATTTTTATAATTTTTTAAAAATTTTATTTTTTATCAAAAATTCAATATTTTATTTTAAAAAGTATAATAATTTAAATAAATAATATATATTAAATATTAATATTAATTATAATATTTTCTAATAATATAATAAAATATTTAAAATAGTAATATTATTGTTAAAAAATTAAATAATTTTAAATATATAAAAATAAAAAAATTATCAAAATATATTAAATAGAAAATTAAAAATATCTCAGTTAAGAACAGAAAAATAAAAATTTAATTGAATTAATTTTAAAAAAGTGCTATTAACTACTTCAAAAATGTCAGTAATTATTAATTTTTTAAAAAACAATTGAAATATTTTAAAGTAACAATATTATTTATTAATATAATGTATATTTTATTGGTAATATAAATTCCTATATTATACTAATAACATATTTTATTATTATAAAATATATATACCAATAAAGATTAATTCAACATTAAAACATCAATAAATATTTCTTTCAGTACGTGTACCTTTTTATTTGACCTCCTTTTTTCCACATGTTAAAATGCTTTGTAGTTAACTGTTTAACATTAAGAAAAGTAATAGATAGCAAGAATCAAATTTGTTCTTGACATCTCTTACCCACGAAGATCACCATGGAATATCTTCAACTTTTTCATCCATCTATGTAATAGTGTTTCATGTGTAGGAAATAATACACAAATTGACATAAAATTGAAAACTTGATTATTTTAGAAATAAATATATTTCTAAAAGAATAATTAACAATTTTAGTAAGTGTTATTTATTACTTTTGTAAAAACAGGTATTTTTAAAATTAAAATAAAGTCATATTTAATATCAATAATATCGATAAATTGAATAAATTAACTATTATAAATTTATACATTATAATAGATGTGATTTATATAAAACATTCACCAAATTAAAATAAAATATAATAATTTTAATAAATTATTTTATTATTTATTAAAAAATATATCAATTTTTTACTATAAACATGTCTCATCTTAAAATTCATTTTAAACCAAAACAAATGAGAGGTAAACTTTAAACTACCCCTGTCACGCTATATGATCGAAATTGGGACGAAACTACGAACAAGAGAAAAAAATGAATTTTAAAAAACATTAGCTGCCGTTAAGATTTTTAATTTATTTTTAAAAAATAAATGTACAAAAATTTATTTGAAATAATCTACGATCGCAAGGTGATTAAGAATAAGGAATCTTACTCACTCTTTTAAAAAGATGATGTCTTTAGTTAAATTTTATAAGAAATTGATATTAAATAATAAATAAAAAAATAAACGTGATAAATAAAATAAAAAATTTAAAATAAATTTAGCTGGACAGAACTTTTAGGTTTGTTTCTATGTATTCTTTGATTTTGAAATAAAGAACTTGATTTTAATTTTAAAATTAAAATATTTTCGATGAAATTATTTTGAAAATGAAAAAATCTTAATAAAAAAATAAATTTTAAAAAGATAATTTATTTTGAAATAAATTTTGGACTGATAAATTGTTTTGAAATAATTTTTAAAGAAAGTCCTTTATTTTGAAATAAATTTGAAAATAATATTTTTTGGATAGTTTTGGAACAAGTAAACTTTCATTTTTGAAAAGGATTTTGAAAAAAATTTTAAATTTTGAAATAGGATTCACATAATATCAAATTTAAGATAATAATAATTACACATAAATTTTTAAATTTTTTAAAAAAATATACAAAATTTAAAATAACGAGATACATATAAGACTTTTCTACTCTAATAATATGAGAAGATAGGAAAATATCACCACAAAAAGGTAACATGATTTAAATAAAAAATAAATTTTTCAAAGTGAAATATAATATCTAAAGCTTCGTTTGGAGTGCTTTTAAATTTTAAATTTTAAAAATTAAAATTAATTTTTATCTTTAGTATTTAATTTTTAAAAGTTATTGTAAAAAATTTAAATATTTTATTATATTACTTTGTTATGAATTTATAAAAAATATATAAATAAAAATATTAATTTAAAATTGAAATACATTAAAATAATAATAATAATATTATTATTATTATTTATAATAGTAATAATTATAGTGATAACAGTAAAAATAAATTAATATTTATAAAATAATGATAATAATATGATAATTATAATATAAAAATATTATATGATTATTAATCTATATTTTACATATTATTTAATTATCAGTATTTAGAATAAATAATTTTTATATATTATTATAATTATTATATTTTTATATTTAATATTTATTTTATATAAAAATAATATGTATTATAAAATTATAAATTAAATAAAATTTATATATTAAATAATATTATTTATTTTTTAATATATAAAAATTTAAAATAATAAAAATAAAATAGTAATAATAATAATAATATTATTATTATTATTATTATTTATTAATAATACTATTTATGATGATGTTCTGGTTATAATATAAAAAATATTATATATTCATATACTTTATTATTATTATTATTATTATTATAGTGATGATGGTGATATTGGTAATGGTAA
Organism: Canavalia gladiata; assembly: GCA_037954105.1. Lineage (NCBI taxonomy): Eukaryota > Viridiplantae > Streptophyta > Magnoliopsida > Fabales > Fabaceae > Canavalia > Canavalia gladiata. The sequence continues at coordinate 35,933,807 of CM075662.1, read as the reverse complement.
AAATAAAAATAATGTTATGAGATAATAATAATAGTATAGTGGTTATAATATAAAAATATTATATAATTATACAAATTTTTATCAATATTTAAAATAATTAATTTTATATATTATTATAATATTTTTATATTATTTGATATTTATTTTATATAAAAATAATATATTATAATATTATATTATAAATAATTATAAATTATAAATTATATTATAATATTATAAATTTAATATAATTTATATATTAATTATTGTTTATTTTATTTTTATTATGTAAAATTATACAAGTAAAAATTAATTTTATTTAAAAATAATAAAATATATTAATATTATTATTATAATAGAATAATGGATTAATTATGATAGGATTAGATAGATTTAAAGTAAAAATATTTTAAAATTAAAAATAATATTTAAAATAATTTCTTTTTATTTTAAAATTTGAATCAAAATTATTTTTAAAATACATTAAAAATTATTTTTGCCCAAAAAATACTGTTTTTAAAATTGGTTGAAAAAGTAAAAACTGAAAACCTCACAATCATCTGGAAAGCCTAAAATAATAAGAAACAAGTAAAGTTCTTTCATTACTAATAATGCAGCAATAAAGTATCTATACGTTCATGCTATACATTAATGCTTAAAATATTCGAAAAAAAATATTTAATATTTTTTAAGAAAAAATATTTAAAATTAGATTAATTTTTAAATATTTAAAACTACTATAATAATAACAAAATTAATAATAATAATAATAATAATATTTATGAAAAAAAATAAAAAATTGATATAAAATTTAAATTTACCCATATTTACCTATTTAATTAATAAATGAACAAAAATATTTATAAAGATTATTTATCGTTGTTTATTTTAAAATTAGTCAGCTAAAAAATATTATTATTATTATTATAAAAAAATATTAAAATTTAAACAATTTTTTTATAGAAAGATAGCTCAAAAAATAATTATATTATTTTCATTTAATTTATTTTTATTAACCTAATGAAATATCAAAAGCAACTCCATGATGTCAACCATTAATTATATGTAAAGACATAAAATTTTTATTTGCTTATCACATGTGCTATTAAAAAAATCCACAAAACCTAAATAAATTATAAGTCTTTCAATTATTTATGAAATTTTAAAAAAATAAAAGGAATTTTCAATAGCATTTAATTTATGAAAATATTTTTTTTATTTTTAAAATATCACATTTTTTATCTTATTTTTTATTTTTAAAGTTTTGTATCATAAATAATAAATAGAAAATAAAAATATTTTTTTTATTTTTACTGTTTTATATATAAAATATTAAAATAAAAATAATCCATATAAATAAGAAGAAGAGTAAGTTTTCCAGCACAAGAATGTTTTAGAAAAAGAGTATGATCATCTTGAATTTTTTTTTTGTATTTAAAAGATACCATATCCTAAATGAACCTTTCAAATTAAGCACAAGATGACTTTTTAAGGCCATGTAGTTCCTTTTTCAGTGTATAATCTTTATTTTCTCCATTAATAGCACTATACCCATTTTGGAATATCCAAACATCTTCTTTCAATTCTCCATGCAAGAAAGCATTTTTGACATAAACTGAAGCATCTCTTAGCCATAAGGAATAACTAAGAAAATTCTTACTGTATTCATTTTTTTCCATTAAAGCAAATAATTCTCATAATCGATCTCATTGGTCTGTGTGTATTCTTTCATGACTAGTCTAGCTCTATACCAATTTAGCGTATCATCTGAATAATATTTTATTATGTATATCCATTTATAACTTATGATATTAAAAATTGTGTAATATATATTTTTATCAAAGATTTTAATATCAAATTTATTATTAATTTCATTTTGATTGGATTGATATTAATTAAATATTATTTTTAAAATATTTTTATAATTACTATAATTATAAAAGAAATTATTTAAAATAGATTTTATTAGTTATGACTTATATAAAAATTTATTAGATATTATTTTTTTGTAATTACTATAAATAAATTAGAGGTATAATATAATAGAAATATTTTTTTATTATGTATATCCATTTATATCCATTTAATACATACTTTTATTTTAATTATTATATTATTTATTTTATTTTTAAAATAAAACTAATTTTTTATAAAATTTAAAATTATAAGACTAATTACTTATTTTCTATATTGTTGTTTAAAATGAATTTATGTAAAAATTTTAAAAACAAAATTTTATTTAATTAAATTTTAATATATTTTTTTAATATATATATATATATATAAATTGTATCTACTAAATTTTAGTTTATTAATTAATTATATTTTTATTTATCATTTTATCAATTAATTTTAATTTATTTTTAAGTTATCAATTTTTAATTTTAAACTAATTATTTATTATTATTTTAATTTTAATTTTAAACTATTTTTTATTTTTAACTAATTTATTTCTAATTTAAGAAAAAACATCCAATAGTTCTGTCACATTTCAGGTATATATATATATATATATATATATAATTTATGTTATAAAAATTTTATGATTATTTATATTAAATTTTACAAAATTTAAAAATTTATAAGTTTTATTTAATTATTAATTTTTATATATTTAAATAATATATAAATTATTAAAATAAAATCTTAAAATAAAATATCTATCAAATTTTATTTTGTATAAAATTATATATAAAATTCATTTTATAATAATTTTTAAATTAATAATTAAATTAAAAAATTTATATTTTATATAAAATTATTAAACTAAAATAAATATTAAAATATAAAACCTAATATTTAAATAAATATCATATTTAAACAAGTATTATTTTGAAAATAATACACCTGGAAATTGTTTAGAAGCACCAATTAAAGAGAAAAAAAATAGATGTCGACCCACCTCCCATCAGTTCCCCACTTTTTTGAAAAAAAATTATAAAAAATTTATTATTTATCCAATAAAATTGTTCCAAGTTGATTTTATGATTATTTATGCAGAAAGGTTTCGTACCACTAAGAAACGCTCAAAAACAAATTGTTGGCAATTTGATCTACTTAGTCCGGAAAGAGTGAATCTACGTTAAGATTTAAAAAAAGAAGAAGAAAGATTTATGGTAATTAAAGAGTGGTTGCTTAGGAATCTAATCATTAAGGGTGAGATTAACATTAGTGCTCTTTGACTAGAAATAAAACAAGGGAAGAAAAAGAATCCGAGTTGAGACTTTAATTTACACCTAAAACACGGGCCAAGCAACTGATATATTTGTTAATATGTTGAGATGTGAAGTTATATCATTGCTTACGTCTATCTCATAGAACACACTATAATCAAGCGATTTGTTTACTTTCATGTGCTTTGAATTATGTACCCAAACCAACACCAAATTTCACCTTCACCAAATAACACAAAATAATCCTTCTTGTTATCATTATTATTGAATTATAAATATATAAATTAATTAAATTTTATAACTATAAATTGTTACATAAAAATTATACTTTTATAGAAAATATTTACAATAATTTTTAATTGATTAACAATGTAAAAAATTTATATTAAAAATATATTAAAATTTTATTTTATTTATTCAAAATAAGTTATATATAAAGAGAGAGAGAATAATAAATCTATATAGGAATTTCAATCATGAAATTATTAACTTCAAAAAATTATCAAACCACTATTTTCTATGTAATTTACCCAAACAATTAAATTGTAACAAATTAACATATAACTTGTAAGAAAAAATCATCTACGCGGAATGGGCTTACACCTTGGTCCCAGGCTTATGTGGAGTCTGTTTATTGGGCACGAGTATAGTAGTGGGCCATAATAACTTGAAAGAACCGTTCTGCTCCACAGGTTAGGATTTTTCTCTCAAAACATTATTATTATTATAAATCATTCTGGGAAACATCTCGTGGCACCATACAGAGTGGTTTATTTTCAAGAGGTAATTATATGGGTTGATTTTCTATCTATCATTTTAGAATTATAATATGTCAATGGCGTCCCAACATTCTAGAAGTAATTAAGCCTTTTTTTTTTTAATTTACCCGAGAAAAAGACGAGATTATAACTTATATAAGTCAACAAAAGGCAGTGTTTTAAGTACCAACATATGACCCTTACCTCAGAAAAAAATATATGAGGCTTTAAAGAGGTCAACATAATAACATTATGGACCAATCCCTTCGTTGTGACAATGATTCGCGGCAAACATGTATTAAGTATGGACTCTTTACCTGTTTATTAATGCTTTCGGAATAAATTAGCATTTTCAACCATAAATGTGAATGGGCCTAAACTCAATACCTATTTGTAAAATAAATATTTATAATGGACTCAAATTTAATAGACTTAAATTTTCAATAATATAATATTTTTATTAATTAATTTTTTTATCATCTTATACTCTTTTTTTTTCAATATTTAACTCTCTTTCTTTCACTTATTATTTAATAGTTACATTATTCTTTTAATGTTGTTTAATTTATATGAATTTTATTGGTAAAAAATAATATTTTACAAACTAGATCATAATTTATTTCATATTGTAAGTTTGCTTATATTAAATATGTTTTTAATTTTTAAAAAGATGACAAATTTTGATTTTGATTCATCTTTCATTTTTTTTTCTTTAGTGTTGGTTTTATATTTTTTAAATCACATACTTGTTAATAATTAGCAATAGGTGAAAATAGATCAAGATAAATTAGACGGTAGGTTTTTTTTTAAAGACTAGTTAGAATTTGAAAGTCTATTAGATATGCTTAAAATATAAAAAATTTGATAAATAAATTTAAAATTTATATATAAATGATTAAAATACGTAAAAATTTAATATGTTAATATAAATATAATATATTAAAATAAACTAAATATTATAATAAATATATATTTAAACAAATTCCTAAATAAATTTTTTTATAAATATAATTTTGACTTATTTATTTAAATTTTTTAATAAATTTAAGTCTATTTATTTATAAAACAAATAGTTAAACAAATTATAAGTTTTGTAAACTGTCTAACTTATTTCCACATTTAGCATTTAGTTTTCATGTAGATTTTTATGTTTGATGTTTCTATGAAGTCGAACAAGAAAATTAATAATAATTAACAACTAAAAAGCATGTCATTTTAAAAGATAGAGAATATTGTTTTAAAAGAAAGTGATTAAAATTAAAATTTACTATACTTTTAGAATTAAAAAATATATTTAACTCTTTATCTTAACTCTCAATTTTATAAATTTCATTTTTTATTTTTTAATTTATTTTAGACTACAACATTTTTTGTCACATAATATATATAGAAGATATTGTTTAATAAGTCTTCGTAAATATAGTCATTTTGAGAAAACAAATAATTAAAGTGGAACTTACAAAATTGGAGGACTGATATGATGAAGGTTAAAGGTTTGCTCAATTCTTGTTTTTTAAAACATTTGTTTGGGAAGTGAAGTTTTAAAAAGCTGTTATAAAAAATACTATTTATTTTCAGTTTTTAAAATTAAAAATCAATTTAATTTTAAGTTATTTAAAATTTTTGTTTTCAATATTTTATTATTTATGTTCTTTTTAATGTTTTATTTTTTCTACTTACTGTCTTTTATTTTTATTGCAAAAAAAATTAAAATTATTTTATAAAATAATTTTTAAAAACTAGAAACCAATAAAAAAAATCAAATATATCTTAAATTTTTCCTATTTTAATTTATTCTTCTATACATACACACAACCTTAGTCCCGAAGCAACGTTAATGTGTTGCGGTGATTATGGAAGCTAAAGACGGTGCCTTGGTTTATTTGAGGCATTTATTAATTGGGTCTCATGATTTCCTTTGGAGCTCTTCCTTATCCTTCTTCTTTTTTCTGTTTTAATTTCTTTTTTTTTTCGTCTAATTTTGTTTCAGTTACCAACATTTTTTCCAAAGAAGAAAAAAATATTTGCTAAACTCATTCTTATCTTCCTGTTTCAACATTATGGAACAAATATCTTCCAGGTATAATTTTTTTTTTCTTTAAAAAATTATTTTAGAAAACAAAGTTTAAATGATCAGTTGAATTTTAAAGGTTCAGTTGGATCAAAATATGTTTTCAAATTTAAAGATTATTTACAAAAATATTTATAAATTTAATATTAACAAAAATTTTATATTAATAATTAAATACAACTTATGTATTTTTGGAATGAAATCAACTAAACTAAACTTCATTATCTTGAAAACGAAAGTTTTGAAACTATTATTACCCAATGGAGTAACAATACATAAAGTCAACATTGCAGAAGGTGGTTTATAATGTGGCTTGGGTTTAATGCTTGGAAATTGTGGGTATGAGACAGAGGACAATAATAAAATTTTGCAACTAAGGCTATTCAGAAGTAGAAGAAGAACAAAATGAGAAGTAAATAAACTTCAAATATATATTTTTTAATATATTTTGATGATGTATAAGTTTTTGAAAAATCACAATATTTTACCTTTCAAAATTATTTTTTTAAAAAATATTTTAATTCTTTATAAAAATAATCAATAAAAAATATATTGTTAACATTTAATTCTTTCTTTATATAAAATTATAAATTTAATTTTAGTTTTGAAATTTTAGTATGATTCTTTAACAGAAGTGTTTTTAAAAGTTTAACCGCTAAATAAAACTGAGTTAACAGTGAGTGCTACATAGATGCCACATAACACATTTAGGTTAGGTGAGTGATTTTTTTTCTCATTACAAAAAAAAAGGTTAGATAAATTAGATTTTGAGACGCACCATAATAAAGACATATTTCAAATATTTTAGAAAATATTTATCAACATTCATCAAGTAAGTTCTCGTATCAATAATAAAATTTAAATTAATAATTTTACATATTTAATTTTAATTTTTATTGACAAACCAATCTTTATTAACTATTAGGTAAATAATGCATGTGATAAATTAAAAAAAATGATACAACTAAAAAATAATTAAATTAAAATATCAAATTAAAAATATATAAGCCATAAAATAACCATAAACAATTAAAAACAATTTTCATCTAAAAATTCAGACTTATATATCAAATGGGAAATCTTATTTTTAATTTTTATAATGTCATCTCTTATTATTTCTTTTTATAAAATCTCGTGTTTTTTATGTTAAAATATATGTTATGAAATTCAATTTTTAAATTTTATTTTTTAGAGTTAATTTTAAATATTTTAAAAATATTTATTAAATTTTATCTAATAAATATTTAAAATCAACTGTAAAATTAAAAATTAATAATTTTTAAACTATATCAAATAAAGAAGGTGTAGTTTATGATATATTTTTTTTCCTTTTCACAAGTTCCAATACTTTGACCCGTTTGAGAGGAATGTGAGTTTATGTACGCAAACTTCAACACGTCAATTATAAAGATATTGTACTTAACTATTTATCAAAACTAGTGTGTTGACACTTGGATTTGTTACTTAAATTCGTCGCGCAAATTTAGCCCAATTATCGCATCAAGTCTTGCCACTCCACATAAAATACAATAAATAGTACATTTTTACTTCTTCATTTTCTTCCTTCTCTTTCATTTTTTCCTTTTTTGTTCCAAGGACAAGGCACCAAAACCATTATTTTTAGAGAAGAGTCCAAAAACTGGAGACAGGATTTGGCCTAAGTTTAAGTCATGTTTACTTTTATTTTTGAAATGTTAATAAAGTCCAAATTAGTATTAAAGTTTGGGTGGAACCCAAAGTCAAAATAGAGTTCATTATTGATTAGAAACTTATGTGTGTCTCACTTAATTTTATACTTTCTATTTCTATTTATGTGAGTCTGAACAAAATTACACATCTACATTTCGGTAACATAGTATTGACGATCATCTTTTTTCCTTCAATCATAACTATACAATCCGAGTGCCAACGTATAGGACTTAATGCATGCTTAATTTAATTTATTTTTAAAAAGAAATCGCTTATATTATCAATTTTGTGAGAAAACTTTTTAAAAAGTGAGAAGTTATTTTTTAAAATTTAAACATTTCCAGACATATTACTAAACTTTGTATAAAAAAAAGCTGTCAGCATCTATAGATCCTGCGAAAAAGATCAAATATTAGATCACACAAAAAAACTTTGTTTCAAGACTGCAGTGGAATTTCTTTACGCATCATTCTTTTTTTTATGAACACATCCCCTTCACTTTTTTTTTTATTTATTTACAAAATTATCTATTATATAAGTTTAGAAACTAATTTTTGAAACAGTATACAATTTTTTAAAATATTATAAAAATTAAATCTCAGAAGTATATAAAATTTTTTTAAAAATTAATTTGTGAAAGTTTATAAAATACACTTTCAAAAGAATTATTTGCATTGATGTTATACCTTCCAAAAATTAAAATTTAAAAATATATTTTATGTGCTTCGAGAAACTAATTTATGGAAATATATTTTATGTACTTTTGAAAATTAGTTTCCGAAAAGCAAAGAAAAAATTGGATGTTCCTGGAAGGAAAGATAATATTTGGAAACCAAGGTAAATTTTAGTTTCAGAAAATGTTTTTGTTTTATTTTTTGTTTTTACTATTATTTATAAAAATATCACCTTATTTTTATTTATTTTTTTAATTTAAAATTTTTGTACTGTAGATAGACAAAACAGAAAATAAAATAAAAACTATTTTTTTATTATTTTCTATACAAAATATTAAAAAAAAAATATTTTCTAAAATTTTTCAAAAGAAGAAGAAGAGAGAGGATACAATTAGAAAATTGGAAGATATGAAAAAAAAAAAAACTGATTTAATGTAGCTTAAGGCCCAACCTTAGGACTTTTGGACTATGTTAATTGCCTCAGTATTTAAAAAAAAACATTTGGGCTTGACTTTTCGCACCCCTTTAATTTTTTGAAATTTTTTTATTACCATTTTACCCTTAACACTTTCTCATCTCTTCCGCAAAATTTTTTTCTCTTCCGCAAGTATTCGTCTGTTCCGCAAGTTAATTTACGGAATGCAAAATGTATTCCGTAAATTAATTTGCGGAATGTAATTTTTTGTTTTCCATAGATTAATTTACGGAAGGTTACATTTTTACATTCCGTAATCTAATCTACGGAACAAAAAAATTACATTCCGCAAGTTTATTTACGGAATACACTTATACATTTCGTAAACTAATCTGCGGAAAGTGTTTAACGTTCCGCAAATTAGTTTGCGGAATACAATATCCGTTTGTCTTCTCCGACATGGTTTCGACGTTTTTTCGAGGTTTATTTTCTTAGTTTTTTCTTCCACCAAAGCAGAACATATGGATTCAATTAACAATGAAGAAGATGTAATAATGGGAAACAGAAATGAGAAAGAAAGAAAAAGAAAAAAAAAAAAAAAAAGAGGAGGAGGAAGACGAGAAGACGAAGGAGGAAAGAAGAAGAAAAAAAAAAGTTTAATAAACGGGGGTATTTTTATCTTTTCATACATGAGGGGGTGCAAAAAAAATTTTGGGGTGCAAAAAGCAATACCCAAAACATTTCAGTAGGTAGGCCCATATTTCGGCCCAAAAAATTAATAGCAAGCCCAGTTTTTTGTATTTCTTTTTTCTTCTACAAAAGTATAACATTTTGCCCCAGGCCACTGCGGGATGGGTTAAATACTAGTTAATTAATAATTAATAATCATACTAAATCAAATTTGGCTCCACTAATTATTAGTTTTCAAAGGTTATGTTGAATAATTTGTTGACACTTGACATGATTGTGGTGGATTATGTTGTTGAGAGCTTATGTGAAGCTCACGGGTGACTATGCATTGCAAGAAAGAGTGGCATATTTCCTTTTCTATTAGCCACTGATGGTTCCTTTATGATTGATAGACTCATAGGCATTCATGGTTAATTGGTTATCCTCTTGAGATCCAAGTAAGTTACGAGACCTTAATTCATTGCTTATATTAGGAAGTAGAAATTTACATTTGTTATGCTTTCAAATGTATTGGTATCAAAAGGGGAATTTGCAATCCTGCTTTCTATTTAGAACAGCATGATCTATAATTTAGATACCTTTTCAAGAAAACTGTATTTACTGCTATAGATAAACATTGATTTAGGATTCTGAAATGTTGAATTTTCTTTGCACCCTCTAGGAAAATGATTGAGCTCACTTTTTTTAATCATAAAGCTAATTCGTTCTGCATTGGAGCTATTACCATCGTGCATTACTGAGCAGTTTCTAGTCCTTCTATTTATGATTAATTTTGAAATTGGTTCTGCATTGCTTGTGGCGTTGTTGGCTTCCTGTTGAAACCTTTTCCGTGGTTGAAGTTGTCTTTGTACTCACAATCATCAAGTCTTGTATTAGAGGTTTGATAATTCAAAGGGTGCAAATTGGTTCTAGCAAGGCATGTTCTTTTATCATTCATAACTTAAGGTTCTACCCTTGTTTCTTTTCTTTGTATGTAGGATCCTCCTTGTTCGATTATTTGTCTCTTTGCTTTTAAAATTCTCCTTGTGTGATCTTGAATCACAAATTTGCAGGCATTATTTTACTCAGCTTTGCGGTCTTCGCATGAGATGTTGATAATCAATGATGCAACCAAGAATCTGGTGGCTACCATCAAACATCATCTGAGTGCACTCTCCTTTCACATGAGAGAGTATTATTGGTTTGATATGAAGAAGATAGAAGAAATTTATCTATACAAGACAGAAGAGTATTCTAATGATGCTGTCAACAAAGTTCTTCTTGGCTAGTAGACTGGATCACTGAGGAAGAAGGATAATTCATTGGTAATTTGCAACCTGCTCATATGGACTTCAGGTTCTTCACACTATGAAACCTTTGGGCCATTGTTTTTTCTTTAGTCACAACACAAGACAGAATAAGGGTAGTCTGAATTTAATAGAGGCCAAATGGAATGATTTTGTTGCTCAAATGCCTCTCTAGATATGCTATCCAGCTCTAGAGGGTGAGCAATGGCGTATAACCACAGGCAGTGACCCAAAGAACACTTATGGCTCTTCTGTTTCATTATTTTTTTATTTATTATTTTCAACATGGTTGTTATTTTCTCAAAGAGTAATGCTATAGGCACATTACACTTTCTCAAAACCTGTGCCCGCTGTGTGCTACTGCCACTCATTGGCAGTTGCATACAATACTAATTTCTCACAATCACTTGCAGCTCTTGTTCATACCATAATGATGATCTTGGCCCACACTTCTCTGGCTGGTGAGTTTGATATGTGTCTGGATAGTGTCAGTGAGACATTCATTGTTTTGAGTGCCATTAAATGCCTTTCTTTTCTATGTTTATTTAGACTGACAAAACACTTGAAAGTTAGAGCACTTTGATGAGAGTTGCTAACTTTTTTCACCAAGCAGCCATATCTTAAGAAGTTGCACTATTGGAATGTGCCCACAAACGGTTGCTTCTGTTCTCATGTAAGTTAAGATGTGTTAATGTTGATGAAATATACGGATAAGGGTTAACTTGTGGGATCCATTTGTAAACTTACAGAGCTGTAGTGTTGGAGACAAAAGATGCTTAAGTTGTAAAAAACAAGAGTTTATATGTTATTAAGGACCCGTTTAACAATTGAAAAATGCAAAAGATAATGGATATCAACATTGGAAATGCTCTTAGAAGCCTTTTACTTTTGTCAAAACTATTACTGTTGTTAGGTTAATTATTTGAGCCATAATTAATTACAGACGCAATCTTGTTTAGTTAATGATTAGTTACTCTTTAGACTACATTCTCAACAGAAGTCCTAAAACAGTAACATGCTGTTTATTTGCTCTACATTTTGCTCAATTGAAGCTTTAAAATTTCTAGGAATGAGGTGTTTCTCATAATGGCCTGACACTTGTCTTGTGAATTTCGGTTCACTTTAGCCTGTATCAAGATGTGAAGGTCTGATTTGGCAAAGAAAAGGGTTTGTGTGGATAGATGGCCAAAGTATTATGATAGCAAAAGTGAAAGGTTAATAGAAAAACAATCCAGTTTGAGGCTGGTTTCCTGACTTCAAAAGATGCTTTTACAGAATCCTGAAAAGGCATCATTGTTGTTTTGGGAGGAGGATATTTAGATTCTTCACTCATGTATCTGCATGCTAAGCAAAACTAGTAATAGTAGGAGCAAGTGTTCCCGTTTTGTTGCATCATTTCAAATTGTTGTTTAATGAGAAGCATCTCACTAATGCTTAATGCACTGCTTACCTCAATCTTCAGATACAAGAATTTCTACTACAGGTGCCACAGTACCCACTGGGGGGAGGCAACAAAAGGATCTCTTGGATTTAAATAATTGTTTGGAGGTGACCTCATTTGACATAAGAATTGATTGATTCCTTTTAATGTTATGATGAATAGCTCCTTTTAGAATTTAAGCTGAGCTTGTTGTTGAGTTATTTAGTGACAAGAGCTATATGAATGACTTAATTACTTCTTTTGTACCATTAGATACCTACACTAACTCCATTTAGATGCCTATCTTTTTGGAGTTTTAGTAGAGCCAATCAGAGCCTCATGGAGTTTCTGTTGTACTTTGAGTAGCCAATTCACATTAACAAGGAATCTCATCTAGTTTTTTAATAATAAACCTAGATCAGAACTCATCAAAGGCCTAAAATCATGACATGTACTATGTCCCCTAATTGGAAGAATTAAGTTAGAATGTAAGTATCTACCCAAAAAGTCCAACTTATCCTTTTGTCTTGACACCTTTTTGTAAACTTCCTGAAAATTAAGCAGTTTCTATATTATATGTTTCAAAAATTTATATTAGTTTTGATATACGTAAAGAAAGTATTAAATAATTTAAAATTAAATTAAAATTTTATAAATATAATCTATATAATAACATATTTTAATCTAATAATTAATTTTAGAATAAAATTATTTAAAAAAAGTTATCAAACTATCTAAGATAAATATAATTTATGTAGGAAAGAAAAAGAGTTTATATGGATTAAGTTATGCTCAATTTTACACCTTCAATATTTTTTATAGACTATATTAATTTTGTTATTAAATTATAAATATATATTCTAAAAAATTGTGTTAAATTTTGATAAAATTACTAAATAATAATAAAAATATAATTGAATAATATATATATATATATAATGTATATATTTCTTACACTATGCTTAGGTGGTGCAAAAGAGTAAAAAATAAATAAATTGTAACATACATATTTATACAATAGTTTAAATAAGTTTTCAATCTTTTTAAATATAATTAAATTTAAATTTTAATCTTTCAATTCTTTTTATTGTTTGTAGTTCTCATAAATTTAAAATTTTAAAAATAATCCCTCTTTATCACATTCACATGATATGCATGTAGATATAGGACATCTTATATCATCTAAAAATTATCGTTAGCATGATATGACAAATGTAAAATAAAATATATGAATTAAAAATTTATTTATAGTTTAAATAATTACAATTATATTTTAATATAGGATATGATTGATCGAGGAATATCAAATTTTACAAAATTATATTTTTAATAAATTTAAAAAATTATTAATTTAACTGTTAAATTTAAAATTTTCTTACATGGTTGGAAGAAAATAAAAAGAAAAAGTGAAATATTTTATAAAATTTTCATATCTAATTCAAAATTTCGGAGGAAATAGAGTTAAATTTCTCCATAATTAAATAAATAAATCCTTAATTTAATAAATTTATTTGAAAGTTAATTTTAATATATTTTAAACATAAACATTTTTATAGTGTTAACTAACTAAAAATTATAATGTACATAATTTTTTAATAATCATTATAAAAATTAACAATTTTTAAAGAAGTAATAATATATAGTTAAATAACAATATAAAAAACGTTTATATTATCAATATATTTCAATTCAACTCTTTACTTTGACCATCTTAAATATATTGTAGGAAGTTCATTTATCTCCCCTCTCTCTCCTCCTTCTGTGGAGTAAACAAGGTCGGCATGCTTCCATCAAAATCTTTTCACTTCCTTTTTTATCCAAACAATGTGTTAAGCTATATCAAGTTTATAAAATATTAAAATTCTATATAATTTAAAATTAATATTTATTATACTATTTTTAATATATAATATATCATTATGAATAAATGTATATTATTTATTATATATTTATAAACATTTATTTTTAAACTTTGATATGCATAACCATTAATATCATAATTTAATAGTTAAATCAATAAAATTTAATTTTATGAAATATTATTATAATTTTATACAGTTTAACACTTAAAATTCTTATTTAGATAAATAATTTACATAAATATTTATTTAATAATTTCATGTTACATAAAAATTTGTTATTAATTTGATCATAAAATTTATTAAAATAAATTTTAAAAATATAGAAATTCTAAGTTATTTTCATAAATCTAAATAATCTATGTATAAACTCTTTCAAATGTTTTTCCAATGCCAATTCATCATATCCCATTTTTATATAAAAGTTAAACTTCTTGTATAATCTTTTGACAAAAAATTTTGGGAGAGGGAGGAAGCCCATCAATACCCCTCCTTAGATCCATTCCTAATCATGTCTTCTTCATTTTATAGTACAAGTTTTTTATGCTTTTATATTAAATTAATATTTTTATCTTTAACTAGTTATTTGTTCAGAAAACATCTTATTTTCTTTAAATTAATGCTTAAATTTATTCAATGAAAATTAAATATAATGAAATTATCTTTTATTAATTAAAATAATTCTTAAGTTTTTTTAAAGTTATATAGTTTAAATATGTTTTTTGAACTATTCAATTTAACTCGACTATTATTATTAATAAAATTATTAACTAAACTTTTTTTCTCAGTCGTTAATTATTTCTAACATTTCACTAATATTTTAAATTATTCATTTAATATTCAAGATATTTTTTAACTTTAAAACAACGGTGGGATAAGCAGTTCTTTATACATCAGATCCTATTCTTTCTATTGTTTATCAAATTATCAGATCCTTTTCATTTTGAATACATGTTTTACAAAATAAAATAATCTTAAGGTTGAATATATCATGCCATTGTAACGAAAGTGCATAAAATTCTACTTTGGCAAAAGGTAATAAAAAATTCTACATTTTCAAGCATTTTATAATGTAAAATGTCAAAAAGGTCCAAGTATGGCAGAGTCAGCGACCATATTTTCACATAAGAATATTCTGACATGATAATCTTAACCTTGGATAACAACATTCCAGAAAATAGCATTCTCACACAAAATATTATTATTCTTAAGAACACATTTTTTTCATAACTTAGAACATGACAAGAACAAGCTGGATACAAAGAAATTCAAACACAACCAACACCCCATCATCATTCATCAACAATAACATTTTAATACTTTTTTGTTTCTTATAAAGTTAATTTGCAATAAAAAAATTTGTTGGGAAATTAAGCGTAAAATGAAGAGAGGTGGGAGGGACAGAATAGGAAAAAAGAGAAAAGAGCAAAAAAGCTTTACACTCTAGTCTGGTATTGCTACCAAATCTACTTTAGAATAGTGATGAAGCTATTACTCTAGTTGTGTGCAGTTCCTGAAAAGGTCAATGCGGCGTTCTCCTAGCTTCAGAGAGTAGGTGATTTTCTTGTATTCATCCCAAGTGAAGGGTTTGAAGAGGGAGGGCCTCTGTGGTGTAACCATAACTGAGGGAGCAACAATGCAGGCATCAAGAGGTGGAGCCCCAAAATATGCCACCGACATTCTACATTTGTGTGAGTTGGTCACGGCCCTGTGTCTCACACTCACAAATCTTCCATTTGTCATAACCTTTATAAAACACACATAATATTATTAATCAATCACTTCCTTTTTTCTGTCAATCCCTTCCACACTAGTTTGAAGGCTAACTTGTCACCAAGCCTTAATTGTTTGCTATTAATTCTCATTCCATCCAATTCTTACATAACATGTTCCTTGTCCTTTATAACATGTTATGTTTATCTACCTCTTCTTTTTAAAAAATTAATAATATAAATTGTATCCATTTTGAGTGAGATATCCATTTCCATTACAACTCAACATGTACTCTTAATTAAATGTGTGTATTTATGCAAACCCCTATGTACTTCTTCTGTTACATCTCAAAAGCATATACCTTCCCATACTTTACTTGATTTTATATTTGAAAAATATATGGGTTAGGTTAACTATATTTATAAACTGAAAACCAATTTTAATAAAAATATTCTGAATTGATAGATAAATAAATAAATAAATGTTAAAGAAATTCAGTCAAAAAACTGCAGTGACCTTGTAGTGATTCCAATGTCTTTTTCACTTTTGTTATGAAACTGATGAAGATATATAGATATATATTTGTTTCCCAGCTTTGTGTGAAGTGTGAGAGGAAAACCCAACCCAGGGGGGCCCTGTCTCCAGTGTGAGGCTTTGTTATGCTTAGGAAAATGAAACCAGGTAGTGGGGCTGAGAAAAACAAGTTATATATGTAGGATAAGAAGATATATATATATATATATATATACCTGTAAGAGATCACCAACATTAACACAGAAAGCTGAGGGGTCAGGGGTAACTGGGTTCCACACACCATCTTGAAGAGAGATTTGGAGGCCACCAACATCGTTGGATCTGAGGATAGTAAGGATCTGAGGGTCAGAATGTTCACCAAAACCAACCTTGGAATGGTTGTGAGAAGGAGAGTTGTCCTTATCTTTGCAGTCTTTGTTAAGTATAGGTGGGTAGTGATTGAACCTGAGGAGTGAGTCACTATCAAGATCCCTGATGAACCTGCTGAAAACCAATGTATCAGGGACCCCCAGACCCTCTGCCATTAGCTCCAAAATCTCACATGCCAACTCCCTCACTGCCTCTCTGTATGCACTCACAGTAGAGCTGTCATGTACAATTTACACAGTCACACACTCATACCCTATAACACATCACACATATGCTGCATGCATGTTTCCTTCTCCTCATACCAAATCTCCATCACATATGCATCATCACCTCTCCACCAAACATTCCCATTTCAACAATTTCAAATTATTCATCATCCTTCTATTTCAAACTAAATTGCATTTTTATTTTTAAAACTTTTATCTTAACTATACCTTCTAATTAAATTAATTATGGTTATAAAAAGTTTAATTATTTTTTAAAATGATTTCACTATAATCCCTTTAATCAATTACTTTAATTTAAATTAATATTAAGAATCACAATCAAAATATTTAAACCTTATAAATAGCTTTTTAACTTTTAAAAAATAAAAAACAATTTTTTATCTTCCAAAACTTAATTAATTTACTCTGAATATTTTTATATCAAAACATAGTTTATTCTGCAAAAAAAAAAAAAAAACAGGTATGACAGGAGCCACTTCATGAATCCACAGCTAGCTAGTAAAAAAAGGTGACAGTGGTAGAAGTGGCAGAGTGGGTTTTGAACTGCATTATGGTATGGCAGTGGCATCAATCAATTCAATCTGGGTCTGGTTGACCCGACACTACACTGCCACTATCTATATGCTTTATATTTCATTTCTGGTCTTGGTTATTTTGGTAAGAAAATTAATTAATAACGAACTTGTGTATAACATTTAGGGAATTTTATTTTAAAACTCATTAAAGTTCACCTTTTAGTTTTGATTTGATTGGACGTTATAGATATGTATTCGATATTATAACTTTATAGGATATGTGTGTGCGAATCTGAAACCCAATCTTTTATGAAACACTTTATTTTGATTTTCCCTTTTTCCAAAATTAATCATAACCAAGAAGAGTAAATAAATGACTAGCATAGCATGCACCATTGATCAGTGTTTGACATGACATGGACAGGAATGTGATTAAACTCGAAAGAGTTGAAAGAGGTAAAAGAGACTCTGACATAACAATCCCACCTCCTAGGAGTACCTCCTCCTTTTCCATAGTCCCATGTGCAATATGAATGGTTTTCAAATCTCACGTGCACCCTGGAATTTTTCTTACAATCTTTTAATTCTATTTTCATGCATATTTATTTCATTTTAAAATTATGGAAAACATAAATAAAGAGCGTAAAATAAAAGAAATTATGTGATATATACATTTTAAAAAAATAACACGGAATGTATATACAAGAATAATATAACTATTTTTTTTCTATTGGCTTTGCTTTTCTCCTTTTATATCTCACGTATTTTTAACTATTGATCCAATTAAAATAATTGTGGTCTATTTTTAAAACCATTGCTATTCTCCTTTCATATATTGCTTAACAAAGTATCCATCCTCCGAGAGGGAGGTCATAATTGTGGTCTATTTTTATACCGTACGATGCTTTAAAGCATATAAATAAATATATATATATATATTTTATTGCATAGTAAGTCTCATATCGATATGACCTTTTAAAATACTTCTTTTGTTTTTTATAATAATAAAAAATATAATTTATTTTATTAATTATTTTTATAAAATAATTTTAATTAAGTAGAAAATTTTATGAAAAAATATAATATTAATTAAGTGAATAAAAAATAAAAAATATTTCTAACTGATGATAAAATTAATTCTAAAAATTTATATTAATTAATGATAAATTTAATGTTGTTAAATTAATTAAATTTTTAATTTTAAAAAATTAAATAAAGTTTATATATAAGATAAGTATATATATATATATTTTGCATTATTATGTTTATATTTTTACTTATATACTTCTTAAAATGGATTTATAAAGCGAATTATATAATTTTAAATTAATATTATGTTCTTAAACTCAAAATTTATAAAGTTCAACTCAGTCTAACATTTTTCTAAGAGGAGCATAGAGGCAAAAGAAGCATAGTATTAATTTAAAATTATATAATTTGCTTTATAAATCCGAAGTATATAAGTACAAATATAAAATATAACATAAACAAAAACATAATAATGTAACAAATACATATATATATATATATATATATATTATTTTTTAAAGTTTGATCTAATTATTTTAAAAATTATGTAAACATATTTCAAATTTTATTTCATAGTAATTTTTTTAATATATTAAAAATTTATATTTAAATATATTAATAAATCTAAAATTATGTATACATCAACTTAAGTTTTTAAATAAAATAATTTTATAATTTCAAAATATTATTATGCTTAGTATTAATAATATATTTATATAATAATATTTTTATCATTTTTTATTTAAATAGGATAATTTAAAATATAAAAACTTCTTAATAATCCAAAATATAGCACTTTTAATTAAATAATTTTTAAAAAAATTTGAACCTGATCTACACAGTGAATAGATCCGGCCTATCTTTAGTGTAAAGTTAAACTAGAGGCTTAACCTCTTTAGTCTTTCCATCTCAAAATCCTACGCTAACTCGTTATTAACATTTTATCTTGACTATTTCAAAACAAAAACCTTTTTTTTTTTTCTTTTGAGGGTAAGAAAACCATCTCATTAATTCATCTATACAAAATTGAACAGGCAAGTCGAATAATAAGAAAAGAATAAATGGAGAAAGGAGCATAATAATGACATGTTTGGTTTATTTTTTCTGAAAAATAATTCATTTTAATGTCTTTAAATAAATTAATTCAAACAATGCATTGATACTCTTCACCTTTATTCTTTTCTTTCTTGGGTTGTATTTCAGATGATATTACATCATTATTAAAAAAATTATGTATAAATACAAAAACATTTTTTTTACTTTCTTAATTATATATATATATATATATATATATATATATATATATATATATATATATATATATATATATATATATATATATATATATATATATATATATATATAAGTCAGATTAACCACTACTAGCAACATGCGGTTACTTATGTGAGATAAACCTTTAAATTTAATTAGACTATATATTTATAAAATAAAAAAATTATTCTATCATTTTAAATTATTAAAACTTTTATAATAATCATAACAAGAGTTATATCTATTATAATTTTTAATATCTCAAAAATTTTATCTTGAAAATAATATATTTATTGGATAGTTCCATTACTATTTTGTAGTTCAAGTTCGAAATAGAGGGAGTGACAAGCTCAAATTGTATCATAATGCAGATCTAAGGACCACTAGCAACATGCTGTTGTATAAAGAATGGTTGGCACAGTGCCATCACTCCCAGAAGGAATAAGGTTGAAACTCTCAAACCACACACATTCTCTCTCTCCGTTCTTTGTTGGTCAGATACAACTCATAGGAAGGTACGTATTCGACCGAGACGTTATAACTATAGATTTTGTTCACCAATGTTATAAGAGTATTGTTTAAGAAAAATAAAATAAAAATTTTATTTAAAATAAAGTTGCAATACATTAAAAATTATAATAATTATGCATCTATAACATATTTTAATAAAAAAATTGTATTTTGGATTCTTTAACCAATACTTAAGATACTAATAAGTATTTTTCTATAAAATTATTCACAGCTGATAGCTGCGATAATCACCGGTTAAGCTGGCAAGAACTTACTAGCTACTACCATATATGGTCCATATCATAAAGAAATATCCTATGAATAAAATTTTTTTAGGTGCTTCCTGGACCAACCTTTCTTCTTATCTTTATTGTATTAATAATGTTATGATTGAGGTTGCAGTCAATATTTATATTACAGAATAAGCAATTTTTTTACTCTATAAAGCACCTGGGATTTTTCATATGAATAATGATAAATATTAAATGTGAAACTTTTTGTATGAATATATAAAGCTCAATAATTTGTTTATAACTTGTACATGGATATTTTTAAGTGCGTAAAGCTTATAGATAAAAATTAATTAAAAAGAATGGTAGATGTTTTTATTATTAATATTGAATATTTTATTTTGTTAAATAAGAATAATTTAAAGAAATCATATTTCCAAATTGAGTAAAATTTATAAAAAAAATTATTTAAATAAAAACAGAACATCTTTATTAAATTAATATCATGATTTAAAATTAAAATTAATTAAGAGTATAATAATTTTAAATTTTAGTTATGATGATATCTTCAAATTGATATATTAAAATTTAAAATAAAAATAAAACTATATAAATAAAAGTATACACTTAATGTAAAAGAAGTTAAATAACTTAATGAAAGTTTAGATAATAAAAAAATAGTTTCTAGTTTCCTCTCCTCCCAGCATGGCCTTCAAATTTTGTAATATATAATAGAATAAATATAAATTCTAAAAAAATATTATGACATGGTTTCAAACATATAGTTGACTTGCGGAAGAAAATTAAGGCTTGAATTGTTGTGGTTACTGCTAATGATAAATAATTCCAATAACGACATTACTGTTGTCCTTACACATAAATCTCCCTTGACGAATAATTCCAATAAAAAAAGGGGGGACCGAAAATTTTAGTGTATGTCATGTGTAAAGTAACCTAGGAAAATAAATTAGCCCCACGTTTTTTTATTAAGAGGGTTATGTGAAGAGAGAGACGTGTATATCTATCATTATTCGCATCTTACATATCATGAGTCATGACCTTTCTCACCTCAACTAGTTACTTTTCTTATGCTGCAGTTCTTCTCCATTGTTTGGCCACACCATCACACAAAAGTACCATGTAGCCAGAATAAAATTTTTAAATTAAAAAAGAAACACCACATCTATTCTCTCTTTTATCACACAATTCTTTCACTAGATTTTCTATTTTATACACTAAATCTATTTTACAATTTATGCAATAATTTTTTTAATTATATTATTCATCATATTTTACTTTTTTATTATTTTTTTCTGTCTAGTATAAATTATTGTTGATAACTGCAATGCAAATATGATTTCTCCTCTTTATTAAGATTAAGAAATTTAAAAAGTTTTTCAACATTTTTTGAACAACTTTTAATTGTTTTCTATATTTTTTTAGCATATTTGAAACAAAATCTTCAATGGAATTGAACTAAAACACAAAATGAAAGAGATGATATAGTAAACTAAACATGCAATAATAAGTGTGAAAGTATTGGAGAATGAGAAGAAGTACGTAGGAAAGAGTGCACATACATGAAGTTTGATGGGTCATTGGAGATGTTTTTGAAGTGAGCAATAGAAGAAGGAGTAGCACTGAGGAGAAGGTACTCAACCTCACCCATGTCACCATTGAAACCAATGTTCTTGCATCCATAACCACCAAAAGGATTAATGGGAGCATCTTGTTTCTTTTGGGCCAATGGTTTGGCGAAGAAATCAAAACCTGCTTTTTCCATTTTGGTTATGGTGTCATGAGGGACACCATGGTTAATGATGTTGAAGAAACCATAGTCCTCACAGGCTTTGACAATGAGTTTTATGACCATAGATCTTTCTGCCGCTAGGTCCACTGTAGGAAGGTCAATGGGTAAAATTTGTTCAGTTTTGATTGAATTTGGGGAAGCAATAACCACCATATTTGGTCCTCTAATAAGGAGAATATAAAGAGTGTTGAAAGGTAAACACTAATAAGGTGGTTAATGAGTTGGTAAACGGTACTCTACTATTATATGAGAAAGAAAATGAGAGAGGGTGCAAAACATGATCAATGGGAGGAAGGTAGAGAATTCGAACAACTCTAATGAGGTATTTATAAAAAAGCTCAGCGAGTGTCTTTGATTCTATTTTATTTTTTGTGAATAAATGTTCTACACTTAAAATAGGTGGATTTTTTAAGCTTAAAGATAAGATTTTATCTAAACTATTTCATTCTTTGTTATTAGGTTAACTCTAATGATTTTAAAAAATAGGTGAAATATATGAAAGAAAAAGAAAAATAAAAATTTATTAAAATATATAATATTTTACATTTTATTTTTTATTTTTTTATTTTTTCCGTAAAACTTAAAAATATTAAAATAATATTAGTTTTATATATGTCTTTACAATATTTTTTATTTTTTTTTATCATATTACTAATCTTATTTTATATTTACATATAATATTTAAAATAGATTTTAAATTGGTTTATTACTTAAATTATGTACAATATTTAAATTAAATTTTAAATTAATTTATTATCTTAATTAATTTCTTAAATTAATTTTTAAACTAACTTATTACCTTAACTACCTAATACCTATAATATGCAAATAAAATTTATCTTAATTATTTAATTACCTTAATTTTAAAATTTATATATCATATTTAAATTAAATTATAAATTAATTTTAAAATTCACTTATTTATTTAATTATTTATTATCTTAAAATTAAATTTTACATTAAATTGTTACCATTATTAATTTAATACATTAATTAAATATAATATTTAAACTAATTTTTAAATCAACTTATTATTTTAAAATAAACTATTATTTTAATTAACTTAAAACACTAAATCGGTTATTTTAATTAACTTAAAATTCTACATTTTTAATATGAAAATAAAATTTTACATATGCTGATTTACCTATAATATTTAAAACTATTTTTAAAATCAACTTATTATCGTAATTAATTTATTAGATTAATTTCCTATAATAATTAAATTAACTTATTATCCTTTGCATCATATTGAATAATATAAAAAATTTATAAACTTAGATTTCTTATGATTTTTTTTAATTATAAAATAATTTAAGTTATATAATTATTTAATAATTTTTTTAATTCTAAACAAAAAATTATATAAACTATTTTAATAAATAAAAATAAATATAATTTACATATTTTATTTAAAATTATTCATATTTAAAATAATATTTATTAATTAATAAAACATTATTTAATTGATAAATTAAATTATAGTTAATAATTTTAAATTAAATTTTATTTCTTATCAAAATTGTTTAAATAGTACAAAATATTAATTTTCTTATCATTTTCTTTAACAATCTTAATTGTTTCTTCTTACATTAATTTTAATATTTAAATAATATATATTATAATTTAATTATTATTATTTTATTATAAAATAATTATAAATTTATATCACAAAATAATTTTATATAAAATTTTAAATTCTATTATAAAAAATAAAGAAATAATATAAAAATAATACTACTTTTATTAAAAATTTATAAAATCATAATATTATTATTTTTTGCATTTAAAATAAATAATTATTTTAACAATCAATCTAATACAATAATACATAATATAACATGATTTTTATTAGAATAAAATAAAATTAATAATTATTTTTAGAAAAAAAATTATTCAATATTTAAATAAGGTAAAAAATTATATAACTAAAATATTAGCTTCAGCTTATATTATTAACAAAGATTAAAATCTGAATTTTACATTATTAAATATTTAAATTATAATAATATTAATTTATTACATTAATTTTATTTTTATAAATTATTTATCAATTATAATAATTTATATATTTTCTACATTAAAATATAATTTAATTAACGGAAAAATTAATTTTTTATTTTTTAAAACAAATTATATTACAAACGTATACAAAATATTTATATTTTTTAAATAAAATATTTTAAATAAATTTATCTTAATTATTTAGAAACAAAATTAAAAGATTATAAATTTTAGGAATAAAACTACAATTTTTCATAATAACAACTTTAAATTAAAAAAATACAATCAGGTCTTAATATTTTAACAACATTAAATATATAGATATATAACATTTAATTGGTTCACATTAATTAAGGTTTAATATTTCAGATTTACAAAAGTATCAAAGAAAAATTAAAAAATTATTAATTATTTAAAATAAAATATTATTTTTAAATTTTCTGAAAAAGTTGAAAAACTGTGAAATTGTTTTTTCAATTTAATATTTTCTAGATAGATATTAAGTTCATTATATAAATTTGTCTAAAATTATTAATTAACAAGATTTTCTAATTTTTTAAGATATTTGTCACAATAATTATAAAAAAAAAAGTTTACATGATCACTTTACTCTAATAACCATGAAACTTCACACGTTTGAAAAACATTTAATGATAAAACATTATTTTTAAAAAAACAACTAAGTGAATTAGATGTTCAAAAGAGTTAGAATATCGTAAGCTTTAACGGATATTTATAAAAATACTTAGTGATAGAGTTTAGTATATAGTTCTAGATCTAATCACAAGTCTGCATAATATACGGGTTAAATATGTTAGAATGAATAAAAATATAGATTCATTTAAAATATGAATTTTTTATATGACTCGTTTAATTTGCAGTTGAAATTGTAAGTCAATTAAGTTTAAAATAACTAAAAATAAAAATTTTAAAATTCAACATCAACCTAATTAGATTCAGTAAACTCGCAAGAAACTTATATCTTATTTTTTAATTTTTTTTACAGTTTTTATTCAATAGATATTAAAAATATAAAATAAATAAATAAATAATAAAATATAATAGTTAATAATATTAATTAATTAATATTATAGGATATTTATATTTATGGATCTAACCATATATTTGCAAGTTGGATGGATTCTCCTTAAATTTTGGTTAAAATATATATTTTCAGTTAAAATTGGAACGAGTTAGGTAGGTATCATGAATATAGATTTTATTACCATGTCTAATTAATGTGTTAATCCATGAACTAATTAATTTAAAAATCTATAATTTAATTTTTGTATATTTGTATTAATTTTTTTCTTTATAAGCACTTTTTAATTTTAAATTATTTTAATAATTAAGATCATCAAAGTAAATAAAAAAATTTCTTAATCCGACCCGTTTAACACTGGACTTACGCAAGCCAACTTGCATATATATATATATATATAACTATCCTTTTAGATCAACCTTAACAAAATTTTAACTCATAATGTTATAAATTATAAATGTGATCTTTATTAATTAAATTAATTTTTGTTGGCTAATGATAAAATGTTTACAAAAACTAACGTAGCGTTGCTCTAATTTTTTAAAAATAATTAGTCATAGTAATTTTTTTAAAGATCAATATCATGACGTTCAGAGTATAATTGAATGTTTTAATTTTGAAAATAAGTTTTTGAGAAATATATTTATTGTTATTATGTGAATATTTGAGTTATTTCCTCTGCGTCACATGAACGGGTACAGTGAATATGAGGGTCTTGGCCAGTTTGGATTCCTCATTTCCGTTTCTTTTTCTCCCACGCGATCTCTGCCTGCTTTTCATGCCATTATCTACAACCTCCCAAAACCTCTTTCATTTTCCTTATCTGAGATTCTTTCCACCCATAAACAATATCTATTCCAATGAATAAATGTGTTAAATAATTGTATATATTAAAAGGACTGTTTTTAAAAACTTGCTATCAAAACTTAATTTATATTTAGTTGGTGTAATGTAGAATCACGTTAAAATATAAATGACTTAAAGGGAAAACTAATATAATTTAATTTTACTATCTGTACTATGATTTAAATTTAAAATTGAAAAGGATTTATCTTTTCGGTAAAAGTGAATAAACATGAGTTTGAAGGATGTTAAACCTCCAACCTTTTACTTCAAAATTGAGTTTTATTTGCAACAAAATTACAATAGTTGGTTAAATTAAAAATTCAATCCTTATATATATATATATATATATATATATATATATATATATATATATATATATATATATATATATATATAAATGTTTAGGAATTGGTGCATGTCCTTTAACATATTTATGACGTGTTAGATTCTATATGGTTGTCTATCATTTTAGTGAGATGGGATGATGCTATATAGGACAAAAGGATAACCAACTCAAGAAATTTAACACATTCACATTAATTTATACATGAATATATTCTACTGTAGACTGTTTGATTTTTTTATTTAAAAAAAAAAATCAGCTGTCCAATGCAGGTGTGATTATTTAGAACTTCTATCTGAACATTGTGATTATTTAGAATAATGTCTTATTTTATCCTTTATAATGTTTGATCATTTATTGAAAAAATTTAACCACCTATAGAATTAGCATACATTAATTAGTTTTCCTTAAGCATCCATTAAATTGTACCTATATTTCTTATTTATTAAAATCGAAATTTAAAGTGTTTTTATACTTAACATAGTCAAGATCAAAATGTTATTTTTTTCATATAAAAACTGAAACGAAAGAGAAACAAATATAAGGATTAAATATTTAATTTAAGTTTTATAAACATAATGAATAACATCTTATATTTGTTATGACATTAAATGAACATACATGTACGTAGAGATAGTTTGAATGGATTACATGCAAACATTAATAAGAAATGAAATAGCTAGATCTACTTTATATATGCTTGATCACGACTGTTAACATATGCTTGCTATTAAGACTCGACTCATCTCTATATTAAAAATTCTTTGCTAATTAAGTCTAAATTTTTTATATTATTTAATTTACCGGTGTGGTTTTTTTTTTTGTGAATCCATATGTGAAACATGCTATTAGTCAACAATATTTTTTCGTTTAGTAAGGGGTTGTTTGGAAGGGGACTTTTGAAAAAAAACAAAGAGAGGAGGACAAATTTTTTGTTTTGAATCAAGAGAAATATAAATATTATTATGATGATAAATATATGATTAATATATTGTTTATGCTAATATATTATTTTATATTTTTAATTTAAAATTTGATCAAATTAAAATATATTTATTTATTTTCTTGAAAACTTTTTTCAAACAACTTTTACAAGAATTTTTACCTTTTAAAAAAAAAATCACTAACTAATATCAATATAATGAATTATGTATATGCATGCATGTGGAATTAAAGATACTTTAAACTTTTATATTTATATTTATATTTATTTTATTTGCCATACAACTTTATCCATCATATATATTAGAATAAATACTTATTTCCATGTTAAAAAAGTATAATTGTTTGTTAAGATATAATTTATTTTTAGAAATATTATTTGGAAAAAAGTTTTTTATTAAAAAAACAAAGCATTTTTTCTTCAAATAAAAAATTATATATTACTTATAATAATAAAAATTAATATATTAATTTGATATTTTCTATAAAATTATATTAAATATATTTATTTAAAATAAAAATTTTATCGTCCTTATTTTTCCTTCAAAACATCCCTTTCACAAAATATCACGCATGTAAAATATTTTAAATAGAGATATATGTTAATGTAATCGTATGTTATTTATGATCTGTTTGAATAAGAGATGGAAGAAGCTACAAAAAAAAACGATACGAAAAAAAATTATAATTTGTTTATGCCTAAAAATGAAAAGGAACGAAAACTTTTTGCGAAATCCATGTAATTTTTTTTATCCTTTGACATGAAAGTTGTTGGGAGAATATTTTTTATTTTAAATTGTTAAAATTATTATATTTTTAAAATAAAAATTATATTAATAAAAATATAGTAATTTTTTAAAGTTAAATTTTATTTTTCTGAATTTATATAAAATAAAATTTATATTATTAATATATATATTTTTTATTTATTCAAAAAATAATAATTTTTTTTTTTGTTTTTACCTATTTAAATAATTTATTTATTTTTTATTCTTACTTTTTTTATTTATTTCCTTTCTATTTCACACCTAATTTCAACATAATATTATTATATTATGTTATGGCTAAGTTAAAGTATGATGCACCTTTGATGTCAAACTATAATTGCCGACCTCCTATTGCTCTGCGTTGAGCGTCAAAATGATGACTGTGTATATATAAAAGATGTTTAAAAAAAAATGTAGATAAAAAATAAAGAAGAAAAAATTTGAAAAAAGTACCTTTGCTCTTTATTATTATCACTAAATTTATACCTATAAATAATTTATTAATATAATATGCTTTATATATTTATACTAATAATTTAATTTAATTTTTATAAGAATAAATTGATATACAATTAACTTCAGTTAAAAATATTATTTCAAAACGTTTAAAATTATTAATAAAATCTACAAAGTAAGAAGAATTAAAAAGCTATGTAAGATTGTTTAGTTTGTAACTGTATAAGATATCATTAATACATACTGTAAATGTTTAATCATTTTGAATTCAAATTTGAGTATGCAGCTATGTTAAAAACAGTTTTTAAAAATTATTATTGATAATAATTCTGTTAGTTTTAAGTAAGATTATATTTGATAAAAAAAATATATAATATCCAAATTAAAGACAGCTATCTAAGAAAATAATTCAAATAAAGTACAAGAAAACGAGGCCTTCAATTAATATGAGGCTCTGTATCAAATGCAAAGCCGAGTGAAATAAGGTACTAATTCTTTTTAAAAAAAATATTAATGAAAATTTTTTAAAACATATTATTATTGAATAAAAATTATTAATTTAGACTCTCAAAATAAGATGTTAGGAAATATTTAGATGGCATTTTAATTTTAAATTTGGATAAAAAGATTCTACTTTTTATATTTATCTTTTTTCATTTTTTAAAATATATATTAAATGAAACAACTATAATTAATCTAATAATAAAAAATAAAAATTTAATATAAAAATATAAATTCAAATATCTTCATTTTCATGATTATAAAAATAAATATATATTAAATGTCACACACATACACATGGCCTCTTTCTTATTTTGAAATCCAGCTCTGGAGTAATAGAGAGATTCTTGACCTTTAAATTTGTCAGTCAAATTGTGAATGTGACTACAACGGTGGTCCTAAGATGCCGAATCTGTTGTTGGAAAGATATAGCCGCGCTAGAAGCAGTTGAATTACGTGGAGCCGTAAAATACCATAACTATTATCACTACATATAAATAATATTATTTATTTATAATAATTTTTAAAAAATAAATAAATTTAATAACTTATATTTAAATATACATAAATATATGCTATTATGTTAAAAACAATTCATATCATGCTTTTAAAATAAAGTAACCTTACTCATATGTTTTAATTTTTAATTTTTATCATTCTTTTTATACTTTTAATTTTATTTTCAAATTTTCAAATTTTTTTTGAAATATTTTCTAACCTTAATTTTAAAATATCTGACAATACTTTTTGTTTTTAAATTTATTTTCTTATATTTTATTTTTTTAATGATTTAATTTTTAAAATATAAATTTATATATTTTAATATTTAAGTATAATAATTTTATTTATCTTTTTATATTTTATTTAAAATTTTGTTAAAAAATAAAAAAAAAAAGTTAATTTGAAATTATATGTAACAAAAATTTTCGAAGGACTAAAAAAGTATATGCAACATAATTTTAAAGGATTGAAATGTACATTTATTTAAACAACATGATCATTTAATATATATTTCAAAAATAGAAATTAAAACCAATATTTTATATATTAAAAATCATTTATAAAAAATAATAAATACTAAAATAAAAAATGAGATATCAAAATTTCATTAAGCTAAAAGTAATTGTAGTTTAAGGTTCTTTGTATTTTCATGTATAGCGGGGACATGAATCAAGATTTTTTTTCAAAAAACTAACAAATTTGTCAAAAAAGACAGCTAACAAAATCCCAAAAAAGGAGAGAGAGAAGAAGAAGAAAGCCGGTGAAACTGATGAACATACCATGATTCAGAGTGTGGGAATACATGTTGCCATATGTATGACATTACCAAAATAATTATAACATTTGCAGCAGTTATTTTGATAACGTTATTTTAAATAAAATATTATATCATAATGAAATCATTTTTTTTATAAAGAATATATTTTTATATGTAAGATTTGAATTTAAAATTTTAATTAAAAAATTAACTAATATCATTTAAATTAATTATCGTCCGTTAGCTTGTTTTGAAATTTGTTTTTTAAAAAATAAAGTATGTATGATAATAAAAAGCAAATTAACTTTTATGCATCCATGTTGAAAATGTAAATTTGTAAAAGGTAACGCGACCAAAACATTTTAAAAAAAGTAAAAATATGATTTTCATTAAAATAGAACTAAATTAATTGAGTAAAAAAAATAAAATTATTTTCTATCAATAAATAAATTTTATACTATTAAAAAAAACGTCATGTTCACATGAAGTTGAATGCACTGTCTTAGTTTAAGAATATATTAGTTTAAAATATATTTAGTAAATTAATAGATAAATTAGCTGTAAATTTAAAATTAAAGATTAAAAAATTAGATAAAAATATATTTGATAAATTAGTGGATGATTAAAAAAATAGATAAAAACCAATAAATTATTTATTAAATGAAAAATATTTAATAAAATTAATTATTAAATTAGTTAATAAATATAAAAATAATAAATTAAAGTATGATAAATATATTATATTTTCTAAAAAATATATTAAAACGTAATTAAATAAATTTTATTTTTATATTTTACATAAATAAATTTCAAATAATTTTTTAAAGTAATATTTTTATAATTTTAACTTTTTATTAAACAGTTTAATATTTTTAATAAAATAAAATAAATAATATATATTAAAAATAATTTAAAATATACTATTTTATAATAATATAAAAATAATTTTAAAAATTACTAATATTATTATGAAAGAATTAAATAATATTAAATTTATAAAAATAAATAAATATTATATTATATTATAAAAATATATTAATGCTAAAAATATAAAAATAATTTAAAATAATTTTTTTAAAAATGCTAGTAACCATTTTAAAAAAACTAATAATTATTAAAATAAATTTTTATTAAACAACAATTTAAATATTTAACAAAATTTTCAGCAAATATTTAAACGTTCAGCTAACTAAAATACTTTACTAAACACACTTTAAACAGTAAAAGATGAAAATACATATGAAAAATAGCCTTCATCTTCTTACATTCCTTCATCTAACGTTTAGAAAATTTTAATTAATCATTAAATAGAAGAATGTAAGAAGGTGAAAATTACTGTTTTCATATATAACTTTACTATGTTTCAGTTTATTTTCATCTATGACTTTATTGTGTTCCAGTTTAAATTGAGGATTTTCTTTTTAGATGCATATAATTTGCTTATAAAAGACACTTAAAAAAACTGTTAAATTATGAAAAATAATGTTACAATAATCTTTAAACAGAGTGCAATCATACGTTTCCACCTGTTCCAAATTTACAACATATAAAGACATCCAAACCCTTACATAAAATATAGGGATTATTTTGAGCTTAGTCGTATGCAAGAGAGAGACTTAGACACCATAAAAAAAAAAATACCTTGTCACCAATTGCATCTAACCATGTCCATGAACTGACTTTTATTATGTGCTCCTTTTGATTATAAATTAATTTTAAATTGTTGAATATTTTAAAAATAGTGCATCAATTAATTTAAATTATTTATATTTTAAAACATATAGTTTCTATTAAAAAATATGAGGTTAAACAAATAAACCTGAATCTAAGATATCAATTAAGTCCAGTTCTTCATTCTTAAAAATAATTGAGTGACGGGCTAGCCACAGTGACCACGCTGACGGTTCTCCACCCTCCTGTTTTTTCTTTTTTCAGAAAAATAGTAAAATATCATAATTTTAAAGAATGAAAGAATTTCTTTTAGATTGTCCCACTGACATATTCTTTTACGAGAAATCGTAGGAACACATTTTTTTTTAAATATATTCTTTAACAAATCTTAGGTAATTGATATTAATTTTTTAAAATGTAGAAAAATTATTTTATAAGATAAATCAACTTTTTTAAATAACTATTGAATTACAATAAATATGTTAAAAAAAACATTAAAAAAAGAAAAGTGTTGATAGTACTCCTCTAGTGTTGATGCCAATTTATTCGTGTCTTGGAAGCATAGGGCTTCTTTAGCTCTGTATTACTTAAATAGGCTACTTGGCGTTCCCACAGATTGGACATCTTAGGTCCAAGCTTTGCTGGTTATGGTCACCAATACATACCAAGGCCATATTACTATTCCACACGTCCTTCTCAATCTTAAGGGTCACTACAACAGTGAGTACTCACATCTCTTTAAAGTATCATTTTATTTTTAAAAATAACCATATATTTTAATAATATTTTATTTCAACATATTCTATTTTTTATATTTTTCTTTATTTTTTTTTCTAGTTTTCTCATGTTTCCATCTTATTCAGTCTATTTTATGCAACAATACTTTTTCTAATTTTCAAAGTGAAATTCACACCTCCACCATATGAAAACTCTTCAAGTGTTGGTTTATACTTCATTTTCTTCTTTACCCAATATGTGGCCAAATCTGCTAAAGGATCTGGAACTTTGCAGACGCTATCTTAGCATTCATGCATAATGCAATTGTTATTGCTTCCACTTTGAATATATTGATCTCATGGAATTGCCATGTGATGTAATGTAAGTACTATGTGATAGTGAACCGTGAACCTTGTAGAGGCCCCATTCTAAGCCAATGTTACACAAAGTGAATTGCCATTCTAACAAAGCTCTTATTTTGTTCAGGCATTAGCCTTTTGATTGATGTCAATGTATCGACATTTTTTATGATTTGCCTAAACAGTTACAACGATGAAAGCCACATAGTTGCTAGTCTTTTTATTCACTTGAGTGTTTTGACCTGTTAACCTGTCCTTCCTCTCTTTAAACAGAATAACAATATTATATATAGTTGCAAATGTACCAAAAAAATTATATAGCTGCGCAATATTGAGAATTAAACTTTATTGTTATCTAAAACCCCAAATGTAGGACTATCACTTTCTCTACATCATGCTAGGTTGACCCCTAGCTAGAATCTAGAACCTAAAGTAAAATAGGTTTAAAAAATTAGATAATAAATTAATATATTGCATTGCTCTAGCTAGATTGTTATTGAGAATCCTAAATATATTTAATTATATGCAAATACGTTTCATTTAATGTACATTATTTTTTCTTCCACAATAAAATATTGATTTGATTTTTATACTTGTTTATAAATACAAAATTATATAACAAGTATAAACTATTTTAAGGGTTAAAGTACACGTGACCACTATAAAAGGATTAAAATTCAAACCTTAAAAATATATAATTATTGGAAAATACGTAATTATGGTAGTGTTAATAAATTAACTTCGTGATAATAATGATAAAACGTTTATCAAAGAACAAAAACGTAAATGTGCCACAAAATTTATTGAAGAGAAAAATGATTGAATGGGATTTATAAAAATGGGCTACGTAGCTTATTGCAATTTCCACAATATTACTTTTACATTTTAGTCTTTATATTTTAACATAATACGTTTAGTGAATTTTTTTCTATGAAAATGACGACAAAGTGTAATAATTGTAGGAATTATGAAGGGGCTCCAAGTCTTGTGTTATGAAAAAGTGAGCACCGCCCTGAGATGGGTCACATAGAACCTCTGATCCTATGTTAATTGTGAGAGGGAGCAAATGGTTAAGCTAATTTGGACATGAGTACTTTTCGCTTGTGTAGTTTTATTAACTTTTTTGCTCATTACGCGTCAATGTGAGACTTTGTTTTTTCAATAAAAATAACATTTCCTCTGCAGTAGTTAATCCCGTACATAATGCCGAATGTTATTCTCCTAATTCACCAAAGAAAATTAGGCAAAAAGGGTATATAAACTATGCAATTTCCAACATTAATGGAGAGAAAGTCTTTCCTTATCGATATTGTCCACCACACCAAGATGAGCTTTCACTATTTGGTGGTCTAACTTGGAACGACATGTACTGCTTATCTTCCAAAGCTTTATAGTTATTTGGTTTAAAAGGATACAGTTGATTTATTCACATCATTAGGTTAACCAGTGATTTAAGATAATCAATTAACAATTAATAAATAATAAGTTTTTGGTAAAAATCACAGTAAGATGTATTGGTGATATTTTTTTTAATATTTTAATGAGTACCTTATTATTATTTTTCTTTTGGTCTACATATATATAGAGTTGAGGGTCTTCCTTAGCAAGTTCAGTCGGGTGCTTCATGCAGGGTCCTCCTCTTCAGTAATGGATTGGTTACTGGGTCTGGAGTACCCTTTCCCCATCAATTATTAATACATGAAATGGAATTATTATATCATGCAATAATTGACAATCAAAAGAGACAGTACCTACATATATGTAAAGTTTTAATTTAAGAAATAAATTTATTAAAAAATAATAAAAAATATGAAAAAAATAAGTCATATTATATATATAATATAAAATTTATCAATTTAATTATTAATTTAAATTTTTTTATCAAATTATATTTTTAAAATTTTATATAAAATAAAAATTAATAAATATATCAAAATCGGTTAATATTAACTGTTAAATTTAATATTTATACTAACTTAATAATCTTTTATAAAATATTAAATTTATCAATCTAATCGTTAAATTATATAATAATATTTTTATAATTATATATCAAATTTTAAATAATTTAAATATTTATAATTATGTTATTCAATTATTGATATTTATTTATATTTAAATAATATATTAAATATTAAAATAAAATTATGTGATAAAATATTTATTTATTTTTATTTTATATAAAATTTTACAATATAATTTATTTGATGAAAATTTTTTAATTAATAATTAAATTGATAAATTTTATATTTTAGAAAAAAATATTAAATTATTATAAGTGTTAAAATTTAATATTTAATATAATAATTATGATTTATATTTATAAAAATTATTAACAACTGAGATTTAAATTGTGGGTTTTAATTGAATTTATTTTAAAAAATAATTATTTAATTTTGTTTTTTAAGAGAAATTTTTAAAAATAAATAATTATGTATGCAAAATTAATTAATCTTAACCAAATATATAGTAAACCTTTTTCCAAATAAAAATATAATAAAAACAAAATAAAATATAATAGTACACTTTTTTTTTACTTATTAGAAAGGCATATAAATATTTTTCCTTCCGTTTTCCTTTTTATAAAAAATAAGTAACAAACTAACGGCGATCGAGTACCGTCAACTTATCAATATCTGAAGGCTAACTGATGGATTAATTCCCTTAAACGGGACCTGTAAATTTGATATTAGAGCTGAAAAAATAAAATGAGATTGATCGGATTAATATAAACATAATTGTTAAATAAATTAGATCATTAAATTTAACTTTTAAATAATTTTTTTTTTGTTTCATTCCAGTCAAGCTCACATTATGTGGGTTTGGATTGTTAGCAATTTTTTCTTAAAAAAACCATTTAGATTCAAAAATAAAAAAATGGGTGCGATATATTATTTTTGGTTGTTAAATTTTATTTCATCACCATATATTAAATAATTATATTTGAATATTGTTTTATTTCATTTGATTTGATATTTTGTGGGCATGTAGTATGAATTATAACTAATATAATGTATTAAATGGTGATTTTTAAATTTGTTGAATGGATGGTGGTTAATACAGAATTTGAAATTTGAATATATTGAATTTGATGCATTTTAGGTTTTTAAATATCTAATTGGTTTGATTATAAAATATATTAAAATTAATTGTAAAATAGATCAATTTCTACACAAAGTTGAACTTGAACTACCATTTTTAGAAATCTAAATAAGTTTGGATTTTTTTTTAATTTAATCTACATAAGTTTGACTTTTTTTATTATACGCATATGAACTAGATAGTTTAAATTGACAACTTTTATATGATTAAGCGTATGATTTATTTAATAATTGTTGGTTTTAGTTATAATGTAGATTAAAAAATTTAAATAATATTATAAAATAATAAATGATTGATAAGGGATTTAAGTTTTTATACAATGATAATAAAATTTAAATTTCAAATTTTATATAAATTATTCAAATTTTTTACTATTAACTATCAACATAACATAGATAGTTGGTGACTTAAGTTTAGATGTGTTTAGAAAAAGTAGGAAAAACAACAATTTTCTCAAAAATAAAGGTGGAGGGAGTTTCCATTTTTGTTGTTCATGTTTAAATTAAGTTTTTTTTTTTAATAAATTTTTGTTTTTTATTTTAAAAATGTAATAAATTTATTTTCTTGGCAAATTTTTTACCTAAAATTTTATGATTATTATCATTTATTTTAAATTGCTACATACAAATTAAATTTATTGATGATAAAATATTATTCTATTGATTTTATATAAAAAAAAAGACTCAATTGTAATTAATATTTTAATTTTTATAATTGCATCTAAATTTTTTAAATTTTTTTAAAATGATAACATAAACAAAATAATTTAAGATTAGGGTAAAGATGATCTAAAACCAAAGAAAACCAAAGAGAGATAATGAAGTAGAAGATAAAAAATGAGAAAGCATGTCTATGCAGATTTGACATGGTAGAACGATGTTGAAGCCCTTTTTTACATGACCATTCATATTTCTTGCACGATCATGCAAGGGGTCAGCACACCCATAAAGGATGAAAGTAATGTCTGACATAGCATATTCAATTAAACATCATCGTGCTCTCTTTAGGTGATCAAAATTTAAATTTAAATTATAAAAAATTATTTATAAGATAAATATTTGATCTATTATAAAAAAAAATTATAACTAAAAAAAGTTTTATCAATGAGATAAGTATAGTTTAAGAAGAACTTTTTTCCTTCATCTGTAAAAAGAAAGACCGAAACATATTTTTAACATCACAATATTAGTCTATTCAATCCATTATTTTATCTCCCTTTCAGCATACTTTATCTTTTCCTCCGTAGAATATTTTTAGACAAATTATTCATAAAATTGGATTATATCATAAATTTCTTTTATCCCATCTCTCTTAGATTATGTACTGTTCTTTTATATTAGTTTTCTATTTAATTTTTTGTTATATGTAACTAATTTTTATATTAAAATTTTGTTAGTAGATCTTATAATGTAATTAATTAAATTTTATTTTTTATATAAATATTTCTATTTTACAATGATATTTGTTCTATTATTTTTTTATAATTGTTAATAATTAATCAAGTTTAATAATTTTTAATTAATCAAATAAAAGATAATTTTATCTTTATTTAATTGATAGATTTAGAAGATAAACTGAATCAAAATTTTTAAAAAATCAATTAAATTTAAATTTTTAATCATTTATTTAGTTAATAAATTTATTAATCTTTTACATTTTTTTAATTAATTATCTTTCATGATTATTGAGATAATAATTATAAAAAAATTAATATTATATTATATGATAACTGGATAACGGTGTATTTAAAACAAACAAGTAACAATTGTTTACCATAATTATAAAAAAATTAAGAGTAAAATATAAAAAAGTCATAAATAAAATTAAAATTCTTAACTTTCATATATAACAAAATCACAACTTTAAGTATTTGTCTAATTTTTTTATTTATCTATTTAATTCTTTTTAGAACGACATTTTTTTAAGCTAAAAAATTAATAAAACAATCAATCTAATATTTATTAGAATACTCTCTAAAAAAATAATAATAATGATCAAGAGTCTAAAATATTTTATTTTATTAATTTTGATAAATATATTTATCTTTGTTATTGAATTCAACATTTAAATTTTCTCCTACAACCAAAATATTAAATTTCAAAAAAAAATTTAAAATCTTAAATTATTTCCTATTCAAACTTTAATTTCACATACGATAAGATCCTTCAATTTTTATATAACTTTTTTTCTTTTAAACTTTTTAAAAATATTTTATATTCCAATGCAATTAATTACGAATCCTTCAAAAATTTGAAAAGAAAATAATGATTTGAGAATTTTAATTTTAAAAGAATTAATGGAGACCAATTTAATAAATTAACCAAAATTACTCCAAAAAATTTTAAAGAACAAAATTATATACAAAATAAACTAAAAAAAAAAAGAAATATAATTAAATTTTATATTTCTTAAACAAAATAATGTTTCTACCACTATTTGATCGAATAGGTAACTGGACAGATTGTGAAGAAGCAGCCACTTGTCTGTTTGCGCATAAAGCTTTACTTTTCTTGTCTATATTTTTCATTTTTCACATCTCTTTTTTTTAAATAATTAATTTTCGAAAATTATACTTTTAAAAGTGTAGAAAAATATATTTAAAAATTAGTTATAAAAAATATATTTTATATTATTATAAATAATATTTTTATAAATATATTATATATTTTTCAAAAATAAATTTTAAAAA
The DNA here is from genome assembly GCA_037954105.1 of Canavalia gladiata. NCBI lineage: Eukaryota > Viridiplantae > Streptophyta > Magnoliopsida > Fabales > Fabaceae > Canavalia > Canavalia gladiata. The sequence continues at coordinate 35,894,887 of CM075662.1, read as the reverse complement.
ATGTAAAAAAAATATATTTATTTACACTCACAAACTAATAGAGAAGACTTAGTTTTCAGAAATATATTTTATACTGTTCTAAAAATTATATTTTGAAAATATTTTTTATATTTATTTAAATAATAAACGTAACTCTTAAAAATATTTTTGTTTATAAATAAAAGTAAGGTCCAAAATTCTTTTCAATAAAAAATCACGATACAAGTTATTCAAAAAGTATTTTAAAAATTAAAGAGCTCACTTTTAAAAAATTTTAATTTAACGATTCTGTAATAATCAATTATAATAAATTTTATCTGTTAAAATTATTTTAACAATAATTTAAATAATATGATATTTAAAATTTAATATATTTTATATAATTTTATATCATCATCATCATAAAATATTCGTAAAAAAATTTATTCTTTTATAATGACGTTGCATATTCAAACCAACAAGTTAAAAAAAAAGTTTATTTAATAAAATCTTAATCCACATATTCTACCTTTACATTTAATCCATTTACATCGAATTTATTTTGATATGTTCAATTAGAATAATAAATTTATCAGTTGTAAAAAAAAATAGTGGATTGGAGGTGCTTAGCAGGTTATTATCCTATGCAGCAATTTTAATTTATTTTTTTAAAGTAATTTATATAAATAATGATATTTATATATAAATATTTTTTATTTAAATAATAGTAATAATTTTTTTATATACAAAATAATATCATCCATTTATCTGTCATTGACTGATAAATTTTTAATAAAAATAAATTTGTATATATTAAAAATTATTTTGCTTTATGTAACTTTTTAAACAATTTTCCTTTGAAAATGATATAAGATTACACCGATATCAGAACAGAACCAGTTTCACTTGGTCGTTTAGAAATATTTTATATTAAAAATAATTTTAATCTATTTTTTAGAATTATTTAATTTAATATGTTTTATTAAATTAAATTTATTTTTATTTTATCTATTATATGTCTATTTATTTATTTTAAAATTAATTTATTATACAGTTTAATTAAAGATATTAATTTTTTAAACAAACAAATAAAATGTTAATATTTTTTTATTTGTAATTGATTTTTCAACTCGTAAATTTTAAAAATATTTAATAATATTTTAAAATAAATTAAATATTTTAATGGTGATTTTTATTTTATTTATTTTTTAATATTTATCCGACATCCATCTCACTATATTGATTGTGACAACTATCTAAATTTTATAAAAAAAATATTTTAATCATACTTTTAAATGATATAAAATATATTAAAAATTATAATAAATTTACAATTAAATCTCAACATTTTGCGTGAGTGATCTTTAAATTTATTTATGAGTAACAAACTTCTTTTTTTATTATGTTTATACCATAAAAATATATAATAACTGAAATATTTTTTATTTTATTTTATTATATTACATATTTTTTTAATTTTTATATTTATCTATGATTAAAATTTTTATTTAAAAAAAACTATTCTTACATCTATACAATAATTTATATATGAATATATTTGGATATAAATTATTTAATTATTTTTTAAATTTTATAACTGTATGATTCGAATATATTTAAATGTAAGAATATTCACTATATGATGTGTAGGTATATTATGCATCACATAATATCCTAGGTTTGATTTGTGTAAAATTATAACGGTTCGATTATAGTGTAAAAAGATGTATGTGTACTATTGGAATGTAGGAAAATCATTGCTCATTCTTATTTTGAAAAAGTTCCTCCTACATATGTATCATGATTTACATTTAGATATATTCAAATGTAAGTTATTGAATATTTGTTTTATTTTTATTTTTATTTTTTAATTTTAAGTGTCCAATTAGGATGTAAGGTGGTCTATGTGCTTTATTGGAGTGTGAGAGAATTATTGCTCTTTTTTATTTTGGAAAAATTTCTTCCACATATACATGGTGACTTACACCTAGATACACTCAGATGTAAGCCTAAAAATGAAAAATAAACTTGTATGTACTTATCCTGTTTTATTCCAATTTTAACAAAAAAAATTTCAGTTATTTATGATTGGGGACATTTAAGTAAAATTTGATATTTTAAAGTGAGCATGAGAGTGGGGTATTGGGATATTATACTTACCTTGAATTTTTCGATACACTAAAGAAAAAAAAATATTATTTTAAAAGCATTTAATATAATTGATAAAGTTAAAAGAATAATAAAATTACAAATTTTAAAATATTAAGTAATCTAATAAATTATAAAATAATTAGAATAAAAATAGGAAGGATGTGAGCTAAGTTTCCTCGAACTTGATCAGGGATAGGGATGAGTTTAATTTTTTAACCATGATAGGCTTGGAGACACAGACAAGGTCGAAAAATATGAAATCCTCTAAATTGTCTAGTTGTCATGTCTAGGTAATCTATTGAATTTTTTTTTTTTTTTTAAATTTTCAATCATTCAATTGGGATGTAAGGGGATGCATGTATACTATTGGAATATGAGAGAATCATTGCTCTTCTTATTTTAATATGATAATCAAATTATACCAATTTTAATGCATTTAAAAATCAATTCAAAAAGATGCAATATTTTTTTTTATGTACATCTAGTTCCATATGTGATTAGTGAATAATTGATTTGTTAATAGAAAAGTAAAGTCTATATTTATTTTGTTAGGTATTAGGATAAACTCAATTAAAAAAAATAAAAGAAGATAGAAAGAGCTTGTTGTGAATAGAGAATTTAAAACTGATTGTATATCTATTACAATTACATTCTGAGCAATATATACAAGTGTACAAAATTAATATAATAGAAAATTAGTTAAAGTTAACTACTCACTAACTTTAGTTATTTGTAAATCTGATTTGTGAAAGAATATGAGGTTAAGTGATTTGTATAGCTTGAGTCATATTCATGTTAGTAATCTAAAACAATGTGTTCTACTTTATCATAGACTTGACAAATAGGTCGAGGATTATAAGGAAATCTTATTTACCTATCACTAAAGTGGTTTAAACCTTTATTAAATCTTCCTCCACCTCAGCCTTTTAATGGTGCTTAAAAATTTCTTAATCTACCCACATTGCCTCCACCAACAAATTTTGATTAAGACTGAAGTTGAGCAACATTTGCTTGCAGCATTGAGTCATTTTTTTAATATCTTTTAATCAGTTTTTCTTGCATCATAAACAACATCTCAAGTTTATCAACTAGAACTAGTTAAAATTTAGTGATTATTGTTGTTATAAAGGAAACATATTTTTTGGAAAAACCATTTAAAATTGTTTTAACTTGATTTATATCATTGAATGATGCTTCAATTGAAATTAGTACATCAATGATTTTTTTTTTATTTCAAAAAGATAATTAGTTTGTTTTTTAAGTGTCTTAATGTTATTTAAGAGGAGAAGAATGTTTCTAATCTCTTCTAAATTTGATGTGAGAATTCACATTCAACCATTTGTGTGGTAAATGGTTTTGTCATCGATGAAAATAACCAGAATTTTAATAGTGCATCTTGCTTCTCCTATTTTGGATATTCGAAGGTAATAAATTCACTTTCTGGATATTGCATTATGACATACTTTTCCAAAATCAATTCTGCAGTGATATGATCTAAAAGATGGTTACTTTCAATAGTTGATTTAATTTGATCTTTCCACAATAAGAAATTTTCTTCATCTTTCTTAAAGGAAACTAGATTAAAAAACGTATATAGTGCAAATTGCATGATATCCTATAAAAATTCAGAGAACTAAGATTATGATAAATGTTGTAAATCCGTTTTGAAATTAAAGTTCTAATATCACATTAAATATGAGCACAAGGTTCAATTGAGAAGAAAAAAAATAGAAAAAAAGAGAACTTATTATAAATAAAAAAAATTCGATACTCATTATATATATATATATATATATATATATATATATATTACAATTAAATTTTAAATAATATAAATGTACAAAATTGTTATAATAAAAAATTAGTTAAAATTAACCTATTAAGTAACTTTAATTATCATTTATCATGTACATATATTTTAATCTATTTTGTGAATGCTTGTTGAATTTTTTTAAAAAATATAAAAATTTGTAATTGTTAAATTTAATATATATATATATATATATGAATATAAAAAAATATACAATAAAACACTTTTTGTTAATTTTTAATTGACAATAACAGTTTCCGACTTTTAATAATTGTTAAAAAAAATAAATATACGGCAATATTGTATGTGCATACGATATCGATATATATATATATATATATATATATATATATATATATATATATATATATATATATATATATATATATATATTTCACATCCCTAAAACGAGTTTCAATGCCTTTAATATGTAAACAATCAAGCTAGTTGTATATTTTGTAGTAACTGAACTATTTGATCTACAAACAAGATTTGTCTTTTATTTTCCCCTTTCATAGGAAAGATGCATTGCCATGAAAACTCCATTGACAAAGGGTGAAAAGAATGGCAATATTATCACTATAAGAATTTGACGTTGAGAGAGATGGCAACTTTTGATATAAAGCATAGCTTTCATGTTGCCCTTTCAAATTTCTAATGTATGATGAAAATTACTTATCAAATAAAACCCCACATGGATGTATCTGATACTGATTTTGATTAGAAAACATTAGAAAATAGGGAATCAAACTCTGTCCTATATATTACCTCCTTTTTCGTTTTTCAAGTCTAAATAATACAATAACTTAAAAGGACCCATTAATAATTGACTTTGGCTAACCTTTCCCTTTTATGCCACAACACTACTTTTTTATAATTAAAATATAAACTATGTGGTTGACAGTTCGGGATTTTTCTTTTGTATGAATATTTGAACAAATTTATTTTTCACAAATCTTTTATGTACTTACTCTTGACCCCATCATACATGCAACCAAATCCAACACAGGAACTTGACTTATGAGGACCCGAAACCCAAATTTAATCGATCCATATGAACTATAATCATAAACAAACCTCAAATCTCTAAAGCTGGAATTTCGAATTTCTATCCCAAATTATGCCCAACAAAAATTTACACGGGGAAAGCAATAAAGATCTTATCTGGGTCGGTTATAATATCAAATATGGTTGATTGAAGTGATATATATCTAATTTTATTTAAATGATTTTGAGGTTAAATTTTTTATTTATAAAACATAAGTATTTTATTTTATTATAAATATTTCTGCAAAAATAATTTTTAAATACAAAATATCTATGTTTTAGAAGAAAAAAAAGCAGTCATAAATATTATATAAAAAAGTAATCTCATTATAAAGTATAGACGATACTTTCTAATGAAACATTTACGTTACATTTGGATTTAATGACTAAAGGAATTAGCCTTTTTTAACTCTTGGCGTAAAATAATTTATGTTTTATTTGGATGGCATTATTGACTAAGGAAAAGTTCAGACAAGAAAACATATTTCAGAAATCTCCAATCGTTTGAAACCATAAAAAACCAGAGAGAGAAAAAGGTTGTGAAACATTGAAATTGTGTATAAATTTCTCTCTCAATATAATCACTTTTTTATAGTTTTGAAATTATAAAATTAATTTGTATTTTTTATTTGAAAATATTTATAATTTAAATATGTGATTTAAATGTTCAAATATACATCTCAATTACAGTTATCAGATGAAAACCAATATCGTTAAATTAATTTTTATAAAACTTTATATTTAACAAAATATGCACAGCACACTTACAGTATTTTTTTTACAATACATTTTAACTAATTAAAATTTAAAATTATCAATTTTTTTTATATCATAGTCCATAATTGTTTGCTGTCTTTTAGATGTGAGACCGAGACCTACGAAACATAAAGTATTGGGTTTTGTTTTTATTTTAGTTTTGACTTAATTTTTACTATTTATTTATTTATTTTATTAATAGTATGACATTCTTTAATTCGCTGATGTTTCATATATACCAATTAAAATGGATTGATGTTCATTTGAGAAAAAAATATCTTCTAAAACTTATTTTTAATAAGCAATTTCACCACAAACTTGAATTGTATTGAATTGATTTTTAAAATTTAATTATAATATATTGATAATATAATTTTTATTTTTATTATTCAATCATATATCATATGATTAAAATTGTTAATTTTATAATATATTTTAAATTTTATTTAATTTGTTGATAATATAAAAATATTTATAAGAACTATGCATTAACATTAAACTCTAATTCTTATCAAGTCAAATGTGGTTGAATTAAATTTGATTTAGCTTAACTAATTTCTAACAATATGGATTTCTTTATTATTATTATTATTATTATTATTATTATTATTATTATTTTACACTATTTGAACTTTATTTATAGACTTTTTTAAATTATAAAAATTATTTAAATTATTTTACTCAATTCAAGCTCACAATTAATTGATTTCGGAAATTTTTTCTACAAACCCAATCCATGTGCAAACCTAAGAAAAGGTAAATGGGAACATGAAATGAAGATCTCATATTTTTTAATAATGAATAAGTAACCTGTAAATGAACGAATATTTTAAAGGTAAGGTGAAATTTTAAAAAATAAAAATATAACCTAAAATAGTATAAAATATATTTGGAATCATAAATAAAATATGTATAATTAATTGAGGCAAAATTTAAGAAATTTTAAAGTATAAATTATTAATAGACTAGAATTTGATAAATATGATATATATATTTTTTAATAAAAAAATATATTAAAATTTAATTAGAAAAACTTATTTATTTTAAAAGATTTTTTGAAATTTTCATATATAAAATGTTAAAAATAATTATTTTATAACCTTTATTTTTATAATAAAGAACAAATATTTTATTTAAAATAAAATGAACAATATAAAAACTAAAAAAATAGTGTAATATTAAAATAATAATATAAAAATTAATATTCCATTATACTAAAAATATAAAGACATCAAAATTATTAATATTACTGTGAAAGAATAAAATAATATTAAACTTATGAAAAATAAAATAGATAAAGAAAAAAATTATGAAAATGTATAAACAGTAAAGTTGAAAAAATAGTGTATTTAAAAGCTATAAAACTTAAATGTTACTAAAAATAATATTTCAAAAAAAAGTTAGTAACTATATTAAAAAAATAAAAAAACTAATTTCTCAGATAGAACTAACTAACAAAACACAGTTTTACAGCTAAGACTATTCGCAATTTTATTCGAATTTATTTTTTGATATAAACTTATTTAATTTAATTAAAAACAAATTTATAATATAATTTGAAGCGATTTTAAAATATTAAATTAAAATAATTTAACATAATTTTTTTTACTTATATTGACTGTTTTAATTTTTTAAATAGATAATTCCTTTATTTTTTGAAAAGCGTACAAATGAAAATTCATTAATGAGAACAAGGTATTCTATCTGTACTACATATTATTAAAGATTCTTAAAGATATTTTAACGTTTGTTCCAGTTGATACCAATATTATAGAATATTATTTTAAGATATTGGTTGAGATACTCTATTAGCATAACGCATAATACATTTTAGGGGTAGAATTTATTTGATGATAAAATAGAAAGTTAATAAAAATTTAGTTTGTCTTGCAAATTAATTTGATTTTGAATAAAAGAAACAAATAAAAAATATTTTTTATCTGTATTTTTTTTTTTGGTTTAAAGGTATTTAATATTTTAGATGTGTTAGGTAAAAACTAACATCAAATGTTCTGAAGCTAGGTTGGTAATATAGGGCATGTGAATTTATCAGTTGGTATTCATACAAAGGAGCGAGTATATCTATAAATATCTATGGATATTTAAGTATTTAAAAATTATAAAATAAAAAATAACACCATGTAATATTACATAATTATATTTTATCGTATAAATTTATATAATATAATTTTGATTTTAAAAAATAAAATAATAGAATAGATATTATTTCATATAAAAATGATAATATATATATATATAATATTGATTAAAAATCAAATTTTATGAATAAGTAGGTATTCATGAAATGGGAATCATCTACCCAACAGGTATGCATTTCTCACCTTGTCATGAATAATTGTACATGAATCTTCGAGTATTATTACTTTTGTCATCCCCACTCTAAGATCATGCATAAAATGTGATTACAAAAATGCAAAGAGAAAATTAAAGGCAATATACTGAACATAAAGCAGAAGCTAATAGAATTAGTTTAATAATAAAAAATTTAAAATTAAAATCAGATTCTAAGTTTAAATCTCATATTTTTGTATATAATCTAAATAAAATAAAATTTAAATTTAAAACTTCATATAAAATTATTCTAATCTCCATCTTTTATCATCACCCTTCATCATTTTCTTTGATTTCCTTGATTTGAAAAAAAAAAAACACGTAGAGCAGCATTAGTTCCAAAATGTTGATCTTCATTATGCCATTTGTATGATAAAAGAAACGCAGCTTAATTCATTTATTCAATTCTGTATGAGGGGTTATGATTTTGTCATTATGCTTCCTTTTCTACCCTTCAGAGCATGCCTACCCGCTGTTTGACGTTGTTGGATCAAAAACGTGAATAAAATAAAATGTTAGATCAACATAATAAACATGCCCCATGACAAAAAAAATAAAAAAAAAATAAACGTGCAATAGATATATGCATGTTCATTACGGCAAAATTTGCATCAAGTTAAAGATTTGGTTGCTTATCTCCATTGCCGCTCACGTCTCTTTGTTTTGATTTAATTTTTTCTTTTGTTTAATCGTTTTATAAAAAGTGTTATATTTATTCATTAGTTCCTAATATATATTTTTTATTTCATTAATCACAAGATACTCTTTCAGTCACTTTAAGCTGGTCCAAAAATGCGTGTTAAATAATGTGAATTATTTTTTATTCATGTTTAACTAACTTAACAAACTCAAATTCATAAATCAAGTTTATCAACCTAATTAATGAATCATGTCTCAAACTAGTCTTGAGTTATAGTAAAATTGTAGTTCTAGTATTTTTATGTGATTAAATTATTTCTTAGGTCATTGCATACTTTTCAAAAAATTTAAAAACAATACTTGTAATTTAAAAAGTTTTTGCAGAACTTCTAAAAATTTTAAATAACCCTCTAGTTACTAATATTGTTAACTTTCGTTAAACTATAAGAATCTATCTGAAATTTAATTAACATAAAGGGGCATATTCGATTACGTGTCTGCTAAATAGATATTTTTAGTAATTTATCTAAATTTTAAGTAAGTTTCTAATAAAGATTCATAGAGTCCTAATGGCTAATAACGAGTACGGATTGAAACTTTTTAAAAAATATATAATGTTTTCGAGAAATAATAAATTTCAAGAATTTATTTATATATTTAGTGAAACAATTAAAATATAAAATATTAAGTTAACCTTTTACTTTTATATGCCTTGAATGGATGCTAAGCTTGATCAAACTGAAACTTTTTCCCCATTACAAGGCCTATTATGAATGTATTTACGCTAAGAAAAGTTTATTTTTATTTTTTGTGGCCTTTCCTGAGAAAAATCTATTTGAAGTTTTATTTTCGGTCTACTATTTTGAAGTTGAAAATCTCAAAGAATATAAGTGGATCATATGTCTGATTTGATCCAAAGCAATTTAACTTAATGGGTCAAGTTAATTTTGACAAAGGCATGCCTTTGGATCAGTTGGGTTGGGCTTTGAAAAATCTAAATATTTTGGGTCTTCATGGATCACTACTATTCTACGATCGTTAGGGGTACAAGAGGAATGCTTGTAATACATTTTTTGAGGTTAAATAATTTTTAATTCTTAAAAATATGACATTTTTTGGTTTTGTTCCTTGCATAAAATTTATTCAATTTTAGCTTCTAAAAATTATGAAATTACATGCTTTTAATCTTTGATAAAGAAATAAAATCATATCATTTTAATTAATGTAGAGATTACAGTTGAGTAAAATTTTTAGGATTAATAAAATTATAATTCATGATATTTTTAAGAACAAATACATTTAAACCTTTTTTATTATTAGAAAAAATTTAGGTGAAATTCAAGGCTAAATAAAGAATGAAACCTACCAATAGGAAATAACACTTATGTCATTAAGTGAAACTTACATAAAATTTATATAATAGGAGAAACATATAAAATAAATTTATAGTATTTTTTATTTGGATGGAGTATTTTAGATTTTAAAAAAATAAAAAATAATTAATTGTTAAAAGGAATAAAGTATGACTAATAAATAATAATTCTAAAAGAACTAACTACAATAGAAAATTTTTGAAATCCATTATCATTTAAATTTTTTATTTAATATAAAAATAATTCAAATAAAAATATGTGATATTTTTTTTTAAATTATTATAATTTAAATACATATAATTTATTCATTTAAAATTACTCTATATCAATACAAACATGAGACCTCTCATCATAGAAATTGAGTAGCACTAACCAAGACAAAGCAGTAAAGGAGGTTTTTCCCCTTTCAGTCATGTAAGGTTTTTGTCACAGCCTTTCCAATAAGTTGGACCATGTTTTAAAATATATTATTAAAATTTTATAAAAATATTATAAATTTAGCATGATTTTTTTATATGAAAAATTATCCCATTTTTAAATATTTGTGTTTCTTTATTTTAATTGGAGAAACATTCTTTTTTTTTGAAAAATGACCCACCACTGTAAATTACATGGTAACGTAGCAATGTTTGTTTCTTCGTTACAATTAAAAAAAAATGTTTCTCTAATTGCAGTGGAAAACAGTTGTTCTGACAGATGTCAAGTGATCCTGCTACTCTTCTCCGATATTTTCACCCCATACAAATGTTCTTCTGTAGCCTTTTTTGGATTCTATTAATTTTGTTTAATTATTTACTTAATTCTTTACATTGATTAAAAATTATTATAATATTTAAAAATAAATTGATTTATACTACTGTTTCAACTGCTGGTGTTTTTATATAATTCTTGATTTGATAACAAAATTATTTTAGTTAAAATAAATAAAGAAAAAATTAAATAACAATTATGAATACGTTAACTTTAAATGTTTTCTATACTTATTGTGGTTATAAAAAATTAAATAAATTTTTTAAAATAGAAAATATTATTTAATTATATGAATATAATTTATATTTTAAATAGTTATTTTAAAATGGAAAATTTATTTTTAAAATGATCTTTGTCATCAGTGGGTGTTACAATAATGTCACTGAAAGTCTTGTGTGGTTGATTGAGTTTCTACATGGGTGGGTGTTACAACATCCTAGTTATATAAAAAAGGAAGGTATGTTGAAAAAAATCACTAACTTAAAGGTAGAAATATGATATAAAACTCAACTTTATTTCACTTGATGATGTACATGTATTTAAATATTAGTAACATCTCACATTCTAACCTATTACTCAATTTAATTAATAAAAAATAAAAATTATAAAAACTTAAAAGAAAAAGCTTTAAAAAAACATGAGATTTAGTGTAACTAACCACTCAATAACCATTTATCCAACAATAAACATCAATATCTAATTTCCCATGCGTTAACTATAATAAGGAGGGGGAGAAACTAGAAAATCACCATGATTTCTATCCTTATTAAATAAAAAATATAAAGAGTGGCTAATTGATTTAAGGGAGTTGATAATGAAAAACGATAAAGAAGGAGACATCTTAGAGTTAATTTTAAACAACTAAGAATGAAAATATTAAAAAAAATATTTATTTATACACTTTATAATTAAAATATTTATACATTTTTTCAACCTTTTCATGATAATTTTTCTAATGGCTTAAAATTCACTGTTATAACACATTTGCATTTCAAATGAATCGTCCAATTAAAAAGATTTTGGTGTTAATCGAGTTGAAAATCATTGATCCCGATGCACTATCTTTATTATCATGCAAATTACACCAATTTTCATGTATAATATTGTATTCAAAGATATTTTGGTAAATTAAAAGACGGCTTGAATTATGACTTTCGAGTGGAAAAGAAAACTGTTCTCGTTAAAGTCAAAGATATATAAGGTGTACACATAATAGTGTATTGTCGTCGTTATACATTTGGAATGGTTCTCATGCGACATGTCCAACGATCACTTCTATGTTGGTCGCGAATAGCAAACAATTTAATTAATATTTTTTATAAAATGAGAATTTATTAAATAAATTTAAAAGTAAAAAAATATCATCTACTTTTAAAAATTTAAATAAAATATTTTAAATTCTTAATTAAAAAATAATTTTAAATTCTCTCATAATATCATTTTAATTACTAAATAAATAAATAAATAATAATAAAATACTTTTATGTTTTAAAATTATCAAATTATTTATTTATTTTACAATCATTGTATCTCTTTCAATTTTATTTTAAAAGACTCTATTTTATTATATAGAATTAGATTTCTTTGTTGAAATAAAAAGATTAATGACTTCAGTATAAATCGTGAACTATTAATTTTATTCTTTTAATTTTTTATCAATAGATCATGAATGCAAATTACTTATATTTTTCAACAAATGATCACACTTGTGTGTACAAAGTTAGTCATAGACTTAAAAGAAATAGTGACAATTTTAACCTTTTTCATTATGTTGACAAATTTTAATAGAGTAAAGTAAATAGTTTATCTAATTTATTGTATAATATTTTTCTATAATATCATTATTTTTATATAAAAAATTGTAATGAAAAAAAATGAATTTTAATATTTTTTTAGTACAATATAAAAAATGATTGGATTCAAATTTATAATCCTCATCTATAATTAATTTAACCTCTAATTTTTTGTCATTAGACAAATTTTGATGGTTTAAATGAATTCCAATATTAAAAATAGGGATGGAAGTGAACGAGACCGTATGAGAGGGTTCACGGCTCGACTCGTTTAAAGTTTAGTTAAGTTTGACTCGTTTAATAAATAGATGGACTTAAACTTGTTAAAAAGTCTTTTTAGATAAACAAGTCACACCTAGACTTATAAAAAAGCCTATTTAACCTATTCAGGAGCCTATTTATATTTATATATTATATATTTATATTTATTTTATATTTTATTTACATAATATTAATATATATATGTTTTATGTCTATTTAATGGTCTTTTTATCTTATAGGCTTTAAATTTGCAAGATTTTTTAATTAATTATTTATATAGGCTTTAAGTTTATTTATTGATTTTTTTTATAATATAAACTTTTAAATAGGCTTACAGACTTTGTAACCTTTAAATTAGATCAGGCCTTGACAGAAAAAAGAAAAAAAGATTTTAACAAGTAACAAGCCTAAACTCAAGTCTCAAAATTTTTAAACAGGTTTAAACATTTAAAATCTAACTCGGATCTACTTCCATATCTAATTAAAAGCTATAAAGAATTTGAAATTAATTTATGAAAATACAGTAAAAAAATATATACATGTTTAAATCATAATTATAAAAATAGGTAAAACTGTTAAAGAAAACTAATCTATGTATAAGATAATATTATTGTAATTATTTTTTTACTAAAAATTAAAATTATATTATATTTTATTTAATTTTACATATATAGCTTAAATTTAAAATAGTATGTAATTTTTTATTTTTAATTATATAAAATTATAATATTAATATATTATACTTTATATATATTTTAAGATTTTTTAATATATTATATATTAAAATATTTTTAAAAAATTAAATTAATACTAATACAATCATTAGTAAATCATTAAATTTTAAACTAATATCTTAACTGGTTCAATAATCAATTCAATTTTAAAAATTTGTTTGAGTACATTAAAATCCACAAATTAAAAATAAAATAATGACATATAATCAAGAAATTATGATTAAGAAAAAATAATAATAATAACTACATTATTTCAATACACCAAAAGATATGGAAATGATTGAAAAGATAAACATGTCATTTGCTATATGTTCTAACTTGTCACAGTATTTTTAAATTTCTACACATACAAATATATATATTTACACATAAATTTTAAAATATGTAGCACAATAGATGAATATTATTAGGTTAACCGTCATTCTAGTAGTTCTTGAAAAAAATTTAAATTTGCATATTTTACACACAAATACTAACACATGTTGGGCAACAGATAAAAATTATTAGTTAAACTGTAATTTTAGTAGTTCTTCACAAATTTTGGACTTGGCAATAGTTTTAAAATAATAAAAATTTATAATTTTTATTTTTAAAAAATTAAATTATTTTTAAAATTTTTAATTTTATTTTTTATAAAAGAAATTATAATTATTTGCTAATGTAGAATTGCACAATGTGTAGTTCATATATTATAAATTTTACATTATTTTTAAAAATAAATTAAACTTAGTTAATGATACAAATCATAGCTAGCTTTAAATTATTCTAATCATAGTTGTATTGTAAAATTGTAATTTTATCAATTAAGTTTAATATAAATTTTAGTTTGATCATTTTTATTTAATTTAATATCTTAAATTATTTTTAATCATTGTTTACTTAGATATTTTTGAATTTGGCTGATTTTTTTAATTGATTTTATATTTTTTTTCTTTTTTTATGAGAGCATATTTTAATTATTTTAGATAAGAGATAATTCATCATCAGTTTCACTATTATATTCTTTTGATTTGTTTGAATTTTATAAGGTTTGTTTTGTCTTCATTTCTTAAGCAAGTGTGTTTTTATTTTTTTAATTATTGTTTAAAATTTAAAATATTTTTTCTTTTTTTTTATCAATATTAATTTTGTTTAAATTTACTTCAAGATCTTAAGAAATTCAAGAAGTTCATCAAATTTAAGAGAACTAAGATCTTTTGCTTTTTTAATGGTTGTGATCTTAGGTCTTCATTGAACATATAAAGTTTTCATAATCTTTCTAATTTTATCTTTATAGTTGTAGTCTTTTTTAAGAGTTTTTAGATAATTCGTAATGGTCCAAAATTTTTCAATCATTTCATCTATAAATTTGTTTTCTTTCATCTTGAATCCTTCATATTGAGAAACGAAAAAACTTATTTTAGATTTTTTGCACTTAATGCGTTCCTTTATGAATGGGAGATAAAATATGCTATATTTCTTTAATGATTTGCATCTATAGATCTTATCGTATTCACTTTTACATAGAGTACAAGATATCAAGAACTTAGTCTTAATATTGTTTTGCATTTTGCTCATTTACTCAAAAGTTCACAATTTTTTTGTGAAATATCATTCTTGCAAGCAACTAATGGAATGTAGTCACCATTCTTGATGACTCTCCAGAGACTATACTCAGTAGATTTGATAAATATTTTCGTCCAATCTCTTTAATAATTGTAGTCTTTTTTAAGAAAATTTAGGGTTATTAAGATATAAGCTTCTAGAATAAGTTATTTTCTTAATTTTGTCATTATTTGATTACTTTTCCTCTTCATTTGTGAAGATGCTTAATCTAAAAGAATAAATCCTGATACTAAATGCATGAATACAAACAACACACAAAAGAGAGATTGAATGGTGTGTTGAATTTTTTTATATAAGAATAGAGGATTAGAACAAATTATCTACTTAAAGTCTTAAGATAAATAAAAAAATTATAAGAGATTGAAATCTTGCATAGAAAATATGTATTGGTTCATTCTTATTAACTAAAATTTACATTTAGTCCTTAATTAAAATATAAATAAGAGTTCCTCTAAAAATATTGTATCCTTGTGTTGTAAATTTAATTTTTCAAATATTTTGTACAAGTTTCTTTAGATTTTTTTTTCAAGTATTCTTTTTATAAATAAGTCTTTTTAATTTCTTTTTTAAAAACCAAATAATATTGATAAAGAAAAAAAATAAAGTAAAAACACTTAGTAGAGTTTTTTCTTTTGAATACAAATCTTTTGTTTATCAAAATAAATAAATGAAAGTAAATTTTTTTATATATACTTGTAAGGTGTTTCACCTATATAATAAAAAAAAAATATTGCGAAATATCAAAGAATTTTAAAGGTTTATCTTTTTATTTAATTTATAGTTTCGAATTAGATGAACATGAATTACTTTATTAAAAAAAATATATGATGTATTGTAATAGTTAAACTCTTGTTTAATTCATCTTATTTATAAAAAAATTATTTAATTAAAAAAATGTGCTTCATTTTTATTTACAAAATCATCATTTTATTTTTATTTTATATTTTACTTTTTAAGTTTTGTATTAGAAATTTTTTATTTTACTATTTTTATATTAAATGTTAAAAATAAAAAATAAGATGATATTTTTTAAATAAAAAATATTAATGTGGATACTCTTTTATAGAATCTATGTGGAATCTCCATTTGACTCCGGGGACTTGGATCTCTTTCTTGGACATGACATTAACCAATTTCTAAAGTTGCAGTTGATTCCAAAGAGATCCCACTTTCTCATGAATTTATCTGAATTAAGGCTTTTGACTCAACTAAATGTGAATTTTCTTGAATAAGCAATCCCTCTTTTTAAAGTATACAAAAAAAATTACCTTTTGTGAAAGATTAGAGGTTTATTTTTAAAATAAAAAAATAAATATTAATATGTGAGATCCATTATATATGTTAAAAAATTTATAAAAAATAGGTTAAAATTTTATTTGTATTTTATCATTATCCATACTTAAAATTTTTGCCTATCCTGTCCTTAAATCATAAACTTTACAAGCCACTTCGATTCTTTTTTCAAACGAATTTTTTTCACTTGTTTACTTTACGAAAGTTATTCATATTCAATATTTATCTGTATAATAAATTTTGCACGTTACAAAAGGGGTTATATTTTTAAAGCAGTTATCATCTCTTTATAATAATTTAATTTTTTTCTAAGTCATTTTTAACAAATAAAACATTAATGTATTTTTTTTTAACATAATGAGTAAAGACCTAAGATTAAAAAAAATATCGAGACACGTTCATTTTCTAAAAATTAAAGAGCCGGTTTGCACAGGTTATAAAACGGTGGAATATGTGTAATTTTTCCGAATTTCAATGCTGTTGAATGGAGATTTCTTAAAAAAAGAATTGAGAAAATCTCCATTTCTAACATTACTATACATAAGCTCCAAAACTTAACTTTTTGTAATATCTTTAAGGACAAATTTCATTTATATTATGTGTTTTAACAAAATTTTATTAAATATTTTTATTTTTTATATCTACAATTTTTTAAATTGTTTGAGTCTTATTATATTGTATTTCTATATGTTTGATGGTGTTAAGAGATTAAACAGAAACTAATTATGTGATATGCATATGTCTATTAATAAATTTTTATTTTGAAATTGTTCTTAATTTTAACCTTGAACATGTGATGTGTACCGGGATAAATAATTTTTTCCCATCGATATTGCACGAATGAGAGGGCAATAATGTGCTCCAATAAGTTTTCTAAATTTTTCTTCAATTTTTTCTATACATTTTATTTTATTCGGCTATCATTGTTGCAGGAATGAGGGCAATGCACGAGGTTTTTATAATGCTAAGAAGAATACGCTTCAGCTTAATTAGTATCCTGACTTATCAAGCAAACATAAGATTAAGACAAATTTGAATAACAAGATGCATGCGCTCTCACAACTCACAAATAGAGAGAAAATTATTTTAATTAAATATGTTTTATTTTTAAATTTAATTTAAAAATAAAAAATCGTAATCATCTCAAAATCATGCTTATCCTTGTGTAAATTAACCTTTCGTTATAGTTAACAGTTTAGTGCACTTGACATATGAGTGCCAAGTTAGCATGACTTAGCATTCCTGGATTTGACTTCAAGATTTGAAATCTTAACGTTAGATATAAAGTTTGTTAGAGTTATTGTCTTATTCCACCGCTGCAAAGTTGCATCAATAAAAAAATAGTTAAATTAATCAATATATCATAAATTTAAATTTTATTTAAAATTTTTTAATAATAAATAATTCAAATGATGGTATGAAAAGTAACTGAATATTTTAACGTTAATCTTCTAACAAATTAAAGTTAAAATATATATTTAAAAATAGGTTTATATTTTTAATTAGATAAAAAAAACTTCGGTCTTGTTATTTTTATATAAAATTATTATATTTATTTATTAAAAGAGAATGCGGTCATTTATATATACAAATATAGATAGAATCTATATCAAATTTAATTTTATACTGTGTAATAATTTTTTATATTAATTAAAAATATTCTATTATATAAATTAGATTTCATTAAATTATATCGAAGCTAACATATCTTAAGTACAAATTTTATTGTAATATGCATTATTTTTAATATATTACATTGTTCGATTTTTACATATTTTTGATAAATATAATAATATAATTATAATTTAGTTTAAAATATTTAATTATAACATAATGATTAAATTGGTAAAAAGATATTTATTTTGCGTAAATTATTAAATATGCTAAGAATATTCAGTGATATATATAGAAATAGAAAAAACAATTTGGAGTATGTTTGATTTTACATTTAAACTTAACGGGAATGGCTTATACACAGCGTGCATGAGGATGCGTGCAACATAATTTACAACGCTAACAAATACAGAGCCTTAATATTGTATGGTACAAAAATTGTAAAACACAAAAAGTGAATTCCCTTTACTGACAATTATTTAACAAAAAGTAAAATTGAATGAGCACCGTAGTAGAAATGTAACAATTATTTTTTTTGTAGGCATACTAATTTTGGGACTAAGAATTCTTTATATATGTTAAATTTGGTATACTCTCTCTCCAACACCTTCTCTGAGTTCCTAGAAAAGCAAGATTGAATTTATTTAATTTTCCTTTAGGGCATTATTGAGATGTCATTCCCCAACTTTCGAAAGGTCTTGAATGGAATGATATTTAGCAAAAGTAAAACCTAATGAAGGAGCCATGTTCACATGTAACCTAAAGGTGGAAAAAGGCTTGACCAAGATGGGGCCAATGCTGGTAGTACCTAATACAAAATGACCTCAAAAGGAATACGTGAAGTATATCATGACTGTAACTTAATTCAAGCTCAGCCTTTATGTTGTCACTCTCTCATTGCCACAAACTACAAAGAGAAAAAAAGGAATGGGGGCCCATAGGTGGGGTTGGGGGGTAAATAGTTACTAACTCATACACCAGGGAAAGGCATTTAACTTTTCAATGTCCATTCATAGACATCATCATTTTGTGCAAGAAGTCACCTACCTTTGATCCCTTTTGGGCACATAAAAAATGTAAACAACCTCTTTTTCTTATACCTTTAGTAGCTTGTTTACCTTCATCTTATAATTACCTTTGACACTTCCACATAACTGTACAGTCAAACTTTTATCTCATTCTTACCGATTCAATCAACTTTTTTTGCTGGATAATGAAAATTTTCCCTTATCATCACTCTGTATTCATATAAGAAAAAAAATAAAAATCCTTGTTGGTGCAACTTGATTTGAGAAGTGAGAAGTAGTAATATAAACTGTTTCCAAGTAAGTATAATATTCAATTTAGTAAAACATGTTATGTTAGAATTAAGACTTGATAAATGTTATCAATTTGCATACTATTTTTCCACCTCCAAGCCTATACATAGCATAATCCGAACCAATCCAAATTGCAATTGGGTCCACTTAAACCCTAAGTATGCAACATACTGAATGAAATTGTAGTTGCGGTTGTATTTACATTATGATTAATAAAATTACCGAAAATTTGGGATAAATAAATGGCGAGTCTTAAAAATCACAATATTCCGGTGGTAATTATGGCTGTAAATTACAGATTAATTAAATTTTCTAACCAAAAGCTTTCTCTAGTTGGTATATCACAATTTCTTTCTTTCTTTGTTTCTTTATTTCTTCCCCAAAGTCGCATATGGCACAATGCGTATCCATACACTAAATTATATGCATCCATTTTGGAATATCCTGCATACGGTATATATACAGCGACAAATCATTGTCTATGGTTGTCATTTTAATAGGTAGGGCTACCATGTGGTGATGATTGATGGAAACAATATGTTAGGCAGAGGATGAATTGATATATGGTTAAAAACACAGCAATTCCACCCCTTAAAACTCAACCCCTTTATTTTATTTTAATTTAATTTAATTTATTAAAGACTCTAATGCCGACATATTTGCTATCTAGAATTGAATTGAAGGAGAAACTAATAATTCCGAGCCTATTATTCTTCACTATTTGAGGTGTGTAGGTCACTGTCGCTGCCCCATCAAAACATTGGGGGTGTAATATTCCTTATGGGCTCAGGTTGTATTCTATCCCAAATTGCTTGTCCTTGCCCTGCTATTAGTGCTATATGAAGTGAATGGCCAAAACACCCTTCCAAATTAAGAGAGAGGGATAGGGAAATAATGTTTTGAGCATCAAAATTGCAGCCACCTTACTTAGTTATATGCATTAGTAGATAATTGAGAATTTTCCAATTCAAATTACGGCTAAACAAATAAAATAAAATTGTGGTTGTACTAAGAAGGAGAATGATGATTAATTGTAGAATTTGAGTACTATGCATTGGATGGGAGGTGGGGAGAGATGGGGCTCTAACAGGCTAGGACACATGTAGTGCCAAATTGAGCTTGCTCATGACATTTATCTTACTTGTCTTGTATAAAAGAAGAAAACAAATCAACAAGATAGGGAAAGATCAGGGAATTATCTCTCTCTCTTTCTCTCTCTACTTCATTCTGGGTTTTTGTTTGCTTCTTTCAGCATTTACTAATTCAATTCTCTTTTTGGGTGAAACTCTATGATTATGTTGAGGAAGGTAAAAAAACACCATAAACAGCAATCAGCTTTATTGTTGTTTATTATATTAGGCTGAGCAGTGGATATTATTTTCAGCTTTTTTTTAAAAAAAGAAAAAAGAAGAAATGGGCACAATTACAAAGTTCTCTGAATTTCCAAGAGAGAGAGAGAGAGAGAGAGAGAGATAACTCCAATAATACAGTGGATATTTGTACATTGGAGCAGTCACGAGGGAGACTTTAGCTTAGATCTAAAAGAATATGTATGCTGTTGCACACTTTCTCAGCCAAACAACATATAAAACAACGAAACAGATGCCTGCAACAGCATAAATATTCTGCACACAATGATACAAGCGAAATTGATTGCCTTAACAGAATATGATACAGATGGCTTTTGAATTCCTCTGAATACAAGCAACACTGAATTCATTCATTTATTTATTTATTAACTATGACCACTCTTTACAACCTACCTTAAGGACCACGACCAAGCATGCTACACAAACTACATTGATTATTCCTCACAAAATAAAATAAAATAAAAATATACCTCAATTGTACTTTTTAGAACTCATGGTCTCCAAAATAGGTAGCACATTTGAAGAA
Organism: Canavalia gladiata; assembly: GCA_037954105.1. NCBI lineage: Eukaryota > Viridiplantae > Streptophyta > Magnoliopsida > Fabales > Fabaceae > Canavalia > Canavalia gladiata. The sequence continues at coordinate 35,873,536 of CM075662.1, read as the reverse complement.
CCCCCATTTATTGATTTCTTTGAAGTAGGCATACATAATAACAGCATAAGATGATGAATTGTTGCATGCTTGGCCAAAATTGAAACAGCTCAGGAGGGATAGACAAGGAAAGAGAGGATGAGTTGGGTGGTAACGGGGAAACAAAGGGATCAAACTCTATATCACTGGATTTTGATATAGGGTCTTCCACAAAAGCAAAAACAAAGAGAAGACACAAGGTGTGAGGTCTTACAAGGTCAAGAAAAGGTCTTACAAGGTCAAGAAGACTCCAAGGAAAAACAAAGACAAAAGAACACAAAGAAGTATGGTTCGGTGGTAGAAATTAGATGAAGAAGATTAGAAGAGTAAAAAGCTCAGATAGGATAGCACCATATTAGAATGAACCTCCTCTTGTTGCTGCTGCTGCTGCTGATGATGCTGTCACCACTCCATGAGAACAAGTGTCAGCTCCAATTTCAGAGCCACACTTCAAAGGGTTGACCATCTTCACCTTCTTGCTACTCACATGCATGCCAACGCCCTTATAGGGACCTGCATCATCTATCATGCTCTTAATTAGTGCACAGAATAATGAACAAGAATGGCAGCAGCAGAAGCCAGCCTTAGATTTGATAAAAAGTAGAAACCAAAAAAAAAAATACCATTAAACAATACACCACAATATCTTCTATTTACCATAAAGTAAATAGTTCACTCTCTATAATTATCTTATACAAAAAGCTACTACCAAACATATATCTTTAACATGAATTACATATATTAAAAAAAGTTCAACTTAACTGTGCTACCTATGAGTATGACTCTATAAGATACAAATTTTTTTTATACAAAAGTTTAACACACTAGTAGTACCTTTAACAAACCCGTCTTTTGGTTTCATCTTTGAGACCCCTTTTTTCTTTTTCTCCCTACTTTTTTTCAAGATGGTGAAAGGAGAGAGAAAGAGAATGAAAGAAAAAGAGAGAGAGAGAGAGGGAACTTTTTGTTATGGTAAGAAAGATAGAAGGGAATGGAGGAAATGCAGAGGTTTATATGGAGGAAAAAAGGAAAGATGAGTGCATGAGACGGCCAGTGGGCTTTCCCAATGGACCTGACCGCGACAGGTCCAAGGCCCAGAAAGATATCTAAACGGACCTGATGACGTCATCAGGGCCCAGATGAAAGAAAAGTATAAAGAAAAAAATGTTAAAATGTTGGAAATGTAGTTTTCTATGACAGACTTGGGAAAAGGAAAGGATGAAATAATTTCGTTATGTTTGGTAATTTTCTTTTCAACAATATTTGCTTCTCTCTTCCATGTTATTAAGCAATTATGATACTTTTTCTCAAAAATATTTTTATAACCAATAACATTGGTAAAGTATAAAAGTGGAGAACATTGAGGCAGTGAAGGAGAGCATTATTATTACGGTAAATAAATTAAATATAAATAAATATATATTAACCCAAAAAGTTTTACTCATAATAATCTTGAAATTATTTTATTCAGAGCAGTGCTCCAGTTCATGTCCGTACTAATGGAGGACAAAAGGGTTTCAGCCTTTGTGTATGCCATGTGGCTGGCTGTTGTGTCCCAGTGTTGCTCGTGTGCTTTCCCAAAACTTCCAATTTTCTGAACGCAACTTCAAACCCACCATAGCAGATTACTACTTCTAAAACATTTGAACTATTTCACATTTTTTTTTAATTACAATTCATAACCTATCTTTACATATTCAATTAAAGTTTACTTTTTTAAAATTATTATTTTTTTACCATATTCAATTTATTTTTAGAACATAACACGTCCTAATTATATTTTTAATGAAATTTAAGTTTAAATACTATTTTTCACTTTCAGCCTATATATTTTAAAATTTCACTTAAATTGATTATTTGTTTTTATGTATATTTCTAAACATATTTTCTTGATTTTTTAATTTATATATTTATCTAACATTTTTTTTAAAAGAAAACAATCGAATCTAATCTAATAGACATATCTATGCTATTATAATAATGAACTAGCACCCTAGATGGTGAAGGTGGTCTACACAATGCTGTAGTCACAGGAAACGCTTACACATGGTTGAGTTTAAAACAGGAAATTATTTTGATAGAACCATACATGAAATTTCAAACAAAACCCAACATGCAAAAATTATATATAATTATTAATATTAAATAGTAATCAATGAATGCTACTAAGCACAAAGATCAAGTTTGTAATGATAATAATAATAACGAAAGAACAAAGTGGTTGGTTTTGAATACGACCCATGTGGATGGCATTGAACGTGGTGGAGTAGTAAGGTGGGTAAAATGTAATATTCGATGAGATAGAGACATGGGAATCCATTGATGATTTCTCACAATATTGGTTTGATGATCTGTGTTTCCTTGTTAGTGTTTTGTTGGAATGACACTGCTTGGTAGTATACGTAAACATGGTTTTTACTTGGGAACTCAAGGTAGCTACATGAATGAGTTATATAGCCGAAAAAGAGGGAACAAAAAAACGTGTATTTTGCGCAAAATGATGGGTGAAGGGAACAAGGAATCTTAGGTAACCGAAAGAAAATATGCTAAACTATAGGTGAGACTTCTAAATACTCGAGGAAAGTAGGGTGTTAACGATGATGGCAGTTGGAAATCTTACTAACATCACAGTCTCCAAAGTAAATTGGTCAAACAAGTTACAAAGTCACACCCTCCCCAATTCCTTGGCTTCCTAACTTGATAATTAAATAAGAATTTATATGTATACAGTACTTTTTTTTGGAGTTAATTAATTAATATATAATGTGTAGGATTTTATGGATTGACCAAAAGTCTTTGTACCCCATGTTTGAGTCAAGTGTCCCCACATTCCCTTTTGCTCTCTGCTAAGGTCCACTATCTGAGCCAGTGAATAACATGGCAGCAAGGGTCCAGTGCTCCTTTTTCCTGTTCTACTCATGCACCATGTAATTAAGCACTAGTCCTCTTCTGAAATCCTACACTTTTATTCCATTCCGTGACCATACCAATAGTTTGCTATCCCACTGTAGATTTCATTTGATTTGATTAATATATATATATATATATGTATGTATATATATATATATATGTGTGTATATATATATATATATATATATATATATATATATATATATATATATATATGTGTGTGTGTGTGACTTAGTACCCAAACTTTCTTGTCAGTGAATGTATCCTGTAAGATGGGATTAAAGGTCAAAGAGAGCATAATAATCCTGCAACTACAAGACAGCATCGGAAATGTCAGTCACGCACACACATGAATGTAGATGTGTGACAAACGGGGAAATAAGTAAAAAAAAATTAGAAAAAAAGAAAAAAAAAAAAACTATAGCAAGCTTGAGAACAAAGTTTTGGTACTTTTAGCTGCATCTGGTGTAAGATATATATATATATATGTGCAGGGGATGGAGCTTTTTCTTTTTGAGTTTTTTGTTGGTCCTCAATATAGAGAAAATCAATGCAATATATATGGCCCCCCCTCAAAAGTAAATAATGAATTTCTATGGTTTTGGCCCCTCCCAAGTTGCAGAAGTTATGGACCCCTTTCATGCCTCTAATTAACATGACCCGTTCAAACCATCTGCTCTAATATAAGCCAACTAACTCAATCAATGATATGCACTGTGCATAGTGGTAACATGTTGCTAAGAAGGTTTGGCTCTATTTTTGGTCTTTAGGACCACTACTTGTCCTTTTTATTCTCTTCTCACCTTGGACATCCCAGAAACTTTAGCCAGCTAAAGATTGGAAAAGCCAAAATTTCAGTACCCTACATATGTTACAAGTTTCGTTGATGATACAATGTTCATCTCGATCTTTCCTTTTCTCTCTTCTTAGTCCATATGTAAAGTAGACAGTTACTTTCACTTGCAGTCAAATGCATCATATCAAGAACACTACTTCCCTTAGAGACCTATTTTGACAGCACTTTCTTGATGAATTAGATAAGTGTGGTGCATTTAGGTAGCTTACACATACTTTATAGTGGTGGACAAACGTATATATATATGTAGATAAAATAATTTAATTTAAGTGCAAAGTGTGTAGACCCTAGTTATATGGTTTGGTATGGTATTCACTTTTCACGTTCAAAATCAATGCGTGGAGCCCTTGAACTTTCTGTAAAGACTTTGAATATGTGCCACTTGCAGTAGCAAAGAGCTGTGGTTTTGAGTTGTGTGGATGTGACTAGTGAGTAACATGCAAAAAATGATGAAGGTCATATTAGGACAAGGAATCGCTTGAAAACTATGAGACACGCAATGGTAGGGATATGAAATGGAAGGTGGGCAAATATAACACATAAACATGTTACGTAGCTGAGTGAAAAGAAAGGGTGAAGATGCAGGCTACCCTTTCGAATTATTCCAAGAAATGACTCTGGATGATAAACTGTGCACAACCATATCAGGAAACCAATAATGCATAACATAAGGATAAAGGGTAGCTTGAAAGGTGTATACCAACCCGTACATGTCCCTGACCAATTAGCATGTGGCCAAAGTGGAGCTGTTCCGGCATTAATTCTGTACCCCCAGAGACCCATTTGGGAGGGAGAAAGGAACAAAACACCCTGCAAAGATTCTCTCTCACTAAAAGGAAAAATAAAATAAAACTGACTTCATTTTTACTTTTTTTTTAAAAAAAAAATTATTTTGCTTCCATATTGTGGTCCTTCTGGTCACCATCAATTTCCGGGTAAAAGAGTGACATCCACTTACAGAACAATTTTCATGCTATGAAAATCTCAACTATATTCTTTGCAGTTTCAGAAAACAGCAATGCAATTCCTCTATGCTATCCATGTGCCATTGTGCACTGAGTACCATGTACTTTATTATGTGTATAATATATGCTTAGCAGACTCCTAGCTTCTGATGGCCTTTTATGATGACCCTGGTTGAATAATCAGTGATTAGTTGGAAACAAACATTGGAAGCCCAGAATATTCTATTAATCATGAAATGGACCAAGCAGGCCCAAAACAACAACCTTTGAGAACTTGAATATGTTAAAGACCCAAAGAAAGTTTGCTTCTTCTCATGGGCTGATAGAAACCCAGCCCTGAGCAATATGTGACCAAAAACTTAAAAATTAAAATAAAAAGAAGTTCACAACACGAGTTGTATAACTGTGAAAACAAAATATTACTAGTATGAGAGTAATGGTGTTATTGATGCTTATTTTTCTTTCAATTTTCAATAATAATAAATATATCTTTGGAGCCTTTTGATACGGAAACATCTGATGAGTTTGCCCTTTTTGAAGGCACTTTTTTGGGTCGGTGAAGGCACTTTTGTTCAGTCAGGCTTATAATCTTTGACCAAAGAAAAAAAAAAGACTTGTAACCTTATCTATTACAAGTTGCATCCTGGCCACAGGAACCATAAAAAAAACTTTGTAGATTGCTTCACATAATCAGTGTCACATTTTACAATGAAAATTAAATAATATAGTTGATGTTAACTAACCTTTTCACCATGACAGCTGAAGCTATTCATAGCATTGAACACATTCTTACTATATAGACAGATCCTTCATTTTCAACATGTCCTGTGAATACCCTTTTTATTATTGTCTAAATCACAAATGTTTCTTACAGGAAGCAATTTTATTCAAATCGAGAACTTGTACATAATAATGGAGTTAGTTTCTCTAGTAATTTTTTATATATATACAAGATTTAATTCCAAAATCTTTCTTAAAAGAAATCAAACGTGTATGAATTACTAGAACCAACTTTCATTGATTGCACTAGAAATTTCATATCCACGGTTCAAATCCAAGTCTTTTACTTAAAGAAACCAAACATATATATTACTTGAACCAAGTAATTCTGCTATGAATCCTCTATGCTAAGTGTCAGCATTCATTTAATAACTGCATTGCGAGGTCTTAGTTTGTCCTCTAACAATTAAACTTCAAATGATTCAACTAATTTAAGATTACAATTAATGTTGGGATTAGTTTGCATGAACCACATGCGTTATGTGCTTGTAAATTTTATGTATCATGATTAAGAAGTTTAAATATCCTCTCATCACAATCCACACAATCTAAGTTTCACAGTTAAATTCCATATTTGATGTCCTTTTTCTTCTCAAAGTTTCTTTACTTACATGGTATAAAAGCTATATAGACTTTGATACGTTCATTCCTATCTTCATTTTAGATACATAGCATCTTCAAGAATTACAGATCTTTAAGAGATAATATCTTCATTCACTCAAAGTTGTGAAGAGTTAACCGATTTAAATTCTGTGGGATTAGATTGCTAATTATAGGCCAGCTCAAACGCATACATATGGGATGTGAAGAGTTTCATCTTAATCAACTCACTTAATTAACTCGAGGAAACATAATAAATTTGTCCAAAATTTATGTCACGGGATTGGTATTTGAGAACAATTTTTTCCTGTTTAAAACTATTGTAACTTTTGATGAAAAAAAGAAAAGAAAAATACTATTATAATTTTTATTAAAAAATCAGAAACTGTGCCTTTACCCGTATATAATCCACGAGAATTGCATATGGTTTATATCAGGTGTGTTTAACATCACATGTATCACTAATTTGTCTTGACCTAATTAAAAGTTAATTGTGATGAGTTTATATTTTATAAATTAAATTCAATATGTTTTTGCAAGTGTTTATATTATATTTTCAGTTGTTATAATTTAAGTCGATATTTATATTTTTTAGTAATTATATAATAATAATAATATAACATTTTATATGACATAATATAGTAATATTATTAGTTTTAAAAAATATATATAATATAAAACATATTTCAGTTTGATACTTTTAATTTTATAATTTAATTATATATAATGCAAAAAATTATATATTATATCAACAAATCAAATTCATCTAATCATATTTCATTTACAGATCAAATTCGATAAAATGATTCTATTAAAATTTTGAATTTCAATGCATGTAAATCACCCTTAGTATGTGTAAGACCTTACACATATTTAATAAAATAATTATTATCACTTATATGCAGATTGTTCTCAAAATTCCACACAAAAAGTGATTAAAAATATTTAAATAATTAAATTTTATATATTTATATTTAATTTTAAAGAAATATTTTATTATGTATTTACAAATATATGATAAAAAAAATTTAAAAGTTACTATAAATATTTATCATCTAAAAAATAATTAATTTTAAATATTTATCATAATCTAAAATATGTAACAAAAATTATATATTAACATATTCGCATTAAATATCTGTAAATACATAAGAAAACATGTCTTATTCTTACTTTATTATATACATATATTACTGTATCTAGCATAAAACTGAAAAATCAAGTATTGACTATATACTTTGTGAATGATTTATTTGATGTCATTCAATGACAGAGGGTGTAAGCTCCGATGCTGCACAGAGATCCAACACTTGGCCAAAAAGCAGACACGGGTAACAGCAACAGGCATGAGACTGTGTAGCTGCTAGAATGTATTATTCTTGAATTTTAATTATTATATATTCAACCATATTTTTTTTATTAATAATTTTTAATTACTCACTTGTATAGTGAGAGAGAGCATGGCAATTCCAACCAAACCACCATCACTATTATTGTATTCAAGAAGAGTGACACGTGGAGGTCACCATACAACATTTTAACAACACCGGTTACTACTGCCAGCCATCGTTGTCCCTCCACTTTCCCAAAAGTTAACTAACAAACTTTGATTTTTAAAATAATATAAATTAATCTTGTTGTAAAAAAATATTAAAAAATTAAAAATAATGATAAAAGAAACTTTTTAAATAAATAAGTTAAAAATTAAAATAGCGGTAAACTTTTGTCGCAAAACAAAGAATCTGATTTTCCTTTTCTAGCTCAGCCTCTTCTTTCCATGAATATAGAGCGCTAATTCCTTACACGGTGAGATCAATTATCACAATTTGGCCAAATTATTTTTAAAAGAATTAAAAATAAATCTGATAGCCTACACCGTGATGGCCGGATATTTACCCTTTGTGTGAAATATCTACACGTGCCTTTATTCATATGTAAATGTTGTCAGATGTATTTACATATCTAATGGAGTGAAAGTTTTAATATCGAAGTATATTATTTTATTTTAAAATAAATTATTAATAAAAATTGTTGTTTAATTTTTAAAATTTATCATTTGATTCTTTATTTTTATTTTTAATTTATCTTATTTTTAAATAATTGATAAAAATTTATCTAAAATATTTTATTTAAAATAAATATTTTATATACTTTTATAATATTATTTGTTACAAAATATAATGAAAGTTAGAAGAAATTAAAATTTTTGTTAATTAAATTACGTTTTAATATAAAATTTAATTTTATTAAATAATTATTATAATTGATAGAATTTATTTTACATTCTGATTTGATAAATACTTATACAAATAAAATTAATATTGCACTAATTTAAATATTTAATAATACAAATCTATATTTTAATCTTTGTTAGTAATGTAAATAAAAAATAATATATTAATTTTATAATTTTATAACTTATTTAAATATTAGATTAAATTTTTTAAAAAATAATTATTGACTTTATTTTATCTTAATAAAAATTATGTCTTATTATGTATCATTGATTTCAACATTATTTTAGATTGATTGTTAAAATAATTATTAATTTTAAATTTAAATTAAAAGTAATATTATAAATTTATAAATTTTTAATAAAAATAATATTTTTATATTAGTTTTTTTATTTTTTATAATAGAATTTAAAATTTATATAAAATTATTTTTTGATATAAAATTATAATTAATTTATGATAAAATACATTATAGTTAAACTATAAAATAAATATAATTTAAATATTAAAATTAATGAAAGAAGCCATTCATATTGTTGAAAGGAAATAATAAGCAAATTAGTGTTTTGTACAATTTAAACAATTTTGATGATGAATAAAACTTAATTTAAAGTTATTAACTATAATGTATTTTATCAATTAAATAATATTTTATTTATTAATAAATATTGTTTTAAATATAAATAATTTTAAGTAAAATATATAAATTATTTTTAATTTTATTTATAAAAAATAATTTATATAACTATCTGTTTAGGGTTATTTTTTAAAATAATTATAAACTTAAATTATTTTATAACTAAAATAAAAATCATAAGAAGTATAATTTTATAAATTTCTTATATTATTCAATTTGATATAAATGTTAATAAGTTAATTTAAAACTAACTAAATTATCGTAAGAAATTAACATAATAATATAATTATTGTAATAATTTTATTTTAAAATTAATTTAAATATTATAGATAATTTAGGTAATAAGATAATTTAAAATTTATTTCAAATATTCTAGGTAAATATGTAAAATTTCATTTACATATTATAGGTTTAGGATTTTAAGTTAATTAAGGTAATAGGTTTAGAATTTTAAATTAATTAAGGTAATAGTTTATTTAAAATAATAAGTTCATTTAAAAATTAAATTTAATATTATATCAAATTAATGATTAAGTTAATTATGGTAATAATTTCATATAAATTTTAATGCAATAGGTAATTAAAAGAATAATTAAATTTTAAAATTTATTTATAATTTAATTGAAATAGTATACGTAAATGATAATATGTAAATTTTAAAATTAATGTAATTAAGTAATTAAGATAAAGTTCATTTACATACTATAGGTATTAGGTAATCAAAATAATAAGTTAATTTTAAAATTTAATTTAAATATTATAAATAATTTAGATAACAAGTCAATGTAAAATTTATTTTAAATATTATAAGTAATCAGAATATGTAAAATTTCATTTACATATTATAGATTTAATATTTTAAGTTAATTAAGATAACAAGTTAATTTTAAATTTCACTTCAATATTTTATCCAATTAAAATGGTAATGTATTTTAAATTTTAATTTAAAAATTATAGATAGCTTTGACCATAAGTTATTTAAAATTTCATTTAAATTATATATAGAATTAACATAACGTTATTATGATAATAAGTTAATATATAATTTAATTTAAATATAATAAATAATTTTAAAATTAATTTAATTATTATAGAAAATTAATATAATAAGGTAATTAAGATAATAACTAAATTTAAATTTTTATTTAAATATTTCAGATAATAATTAAATAAAAAAATTAATTGAAAAAACAAATTAAATAATATTATATTCATTTTATTTTAAATTATATTAAACTATTATTTATTTATTTATATAAAAATATATATTAAAGGACTAACGGGCAATAAAAGTATTTTAAAATTTTATAAATTAAACTTTTAAAAATATTAATTCAAGTTTAACTGCAATAATTACAAAATCAAACATAACACTACTTTATTTTATTAAACTCGGTAGGATTTTTTTGTTCATTGTAGTATCTGATGCAATAACAATTTAGATAGAGCTTGGTCAACACCACTTGAGATGACAATCACTTGCAGAGGACTTTTTACATCTCACAAGAAAGTATAGATCTATTTTGGTTGTAACTAAGGTTGTTTTGTTCTAAGGATTTTTTGTTGATGTTGGGATCTTGGTACTCAAAGATGAAGCTAAAAGCATAAAATAAAATAAAAGCTAAGCCATCATTTGGATAGATTTATCTTTGAATTGTACAGGTTAATATATCTTATGGTAAAATATCATGTGCATATATTGTGTGAACCTTCATTTGTTGAAAAGGAAAGAAGGTCGGTGCCAATGTGGATGGATGTGCATCCATGTATCTTATGTTTTACATTGAAATGCGTATTTTAAGTAGAGTACTTGTCTATATAAATGTGGACAATTCTCTTCAACTTATTCATAGTTAATCTCTTAAAGCAATATAAGAATTTTATTCAATGGCATACTTTAAACTGATCTCTGCCATTATTTTATTCTTTTCTTATTTTTGTCATTACTAACATTTTTTCCATAGCCATTACAAGTTCAAATTGAACACACGTAATTGTATTGGATTTTTGCTATTTACAGAAATTTTGAGTTGCAGGAGCAGCCCCATAAGATGGAGACAAGGCCTGAAAATTGAAGATTTATGATCAAATACAACATGAGATCGTCAGGAATCAAAGTATGAAAAAGGGAGAATAGTGGAATTAAGTAGTGATTATGAAGGTTATAATGGTGTGTGCTTGGTTTGTTGCTACTATCATTGATATAATAACAGAACACAGGCTGCTGGTGGGAAGGTGTGGTTCTTGAAGTAGTAAATAGCAGAGCATGTTTGGTTTCTTTCATTCACAATGATGTATTGAAATTTGAAAATTGTAAACTAAGGCCACATCAGGACTTTTGATGGAAAATGGGTCATGTCTTCCAAGGTAAAACATTCAGAAGCTTTTCTTTATATTCATTTTTTTCATCTGAAATTGAAATTGGTATGGCATTTCCCAAAATTGATTTGGGGGATAATATATAAAGCTTCAAATACCAACACTTGTCAAAATATGAAGTTTTTTACTCCCTTAGACTTTAGATAGTCGGTTTCTCCAGAAGAGTTATACCATCTGTTGAATTTCAATTGAATGGTTCCAAGATAAAGCTTTGTAGAAATTTCCAGCAAAAGGAACTTACAAAAACAAATCACTGGCATCATGCTTAACTTGCTAATTGCTCTATGTTCATGGTTGTCACTTAATTTGTCTGTTTAGTTGCATTAAAATTGGATTCAGTTTGAAACTTTAGTAAAAGTTGTATAAAACATGACTTGATATTGTGTGCAAAAGCATTCTTTATTTCCTAATTCTTAAATTTTCAAATTTTGTTTATGGTGAGAATGTTTAAATGTATCTGACAACATATGGGATTTTAAACTATTAGAAATCAAGTGAACAGGTAAATAAATTTGGAGATCTAATGGTTAAAGCCAATTATAGTTTGGAGTGTTAAACGCATTACAAATTTTGTGGTATTAAAAGCTTAAGCAGTTAGCTTGAACAAATTCCGAGACAAACTTGTACAAATTTTGCTCCATTCATTTGTTGTATTTGAGCTCTATCATCAGCTGTTGACTAAACTCATTTCATTGAGTTTGTGCTTGATTCCATTACTATTTTTTTTACCATGAATCCAAAACTGAATTCATTGATTTTTTTTTTTTGCTCTTTATAGTTTAGGACTGAAGACCCAATCATTAGTGAATTACTTGAGGTTCTTCTTGTCACCTTGCTATTTCACTGAACATGCTTTCTATGGCCATCACTGATTCACTCCTCTCATATCCAAATATGAGGCTTTGACGTGTTGCATTTCAATTGAATTCATTTCCATTTAGCACTTTAAAAGTGGAATGTGTTGGTATTGCCTATGTCCACCCTGTTGATAATTGCAACGCCAACATTTTAATTTTAGTGAGGATCCCACAGACATTACTTTCATACATGTATGCATGATGTTAATATAATTGAAGACCTGAGATCAAGAAACTTCATGTTTTAAGATTATGTTTGATTACTAATTAGTTCGCATTATTCTGCAGTCAATTAATTCTCCCAAAGAATCATATGTCCGAAAATATATTGATTAAAAATTGAGTATAACATTTCATGTTTTAACATTTGTATGCTTCTAGAATTCTTAAGTCATTGAATGATCACAGTTTGGGTTTCATCATAACTTTTTCTGAATGGTTTAGGATTTTTTCTTTGTGCAGATAATTTTAGTATGTTTGAGCAATAATGACTTAGATAGAGGAACAAATTTTCTCATAATGGAGGTGTTTTTGAGGATCATGAGGGCACCCTTTTTTGGTATAGCGTGTAAAGTTAGGATCTTCAATGAGAAAGAAAATAATACGAGGATAATGAAAAAAGGGGATTAACGATTATGGACCTTTCATTGTTTCTCATTTCCATCAAAACGAAATAAAGAAAACGCGCTTGAATAAAGTGAGATGCGTTAATTGGTCCCATTTTTAGAACAAGCATGATTTCACACCGTTGTGCTGGGTACATCCTTGGGCAGAAAGATGGAAATAGAAAAATAAAAAAGAAAATGTAATAAAAATAGAAAAAAAAAAAAAAAAGTAGATATGTAAAATATAAGTGTAAAAACAAGAGTGTAAAAATAAATGATCACTATAACTGCACCTAATGGGTGGTTGAGTAGCAAGTTTCACTAATTTAAACATATTGTATTTTTTTTTAATTCTTAACCATGTAAAAAGAAATCACATATTTATCTTTCAAAAAATTATATCTAGATTTTAAAAAAAATAATAAATATTAAAATTATTATAGTTCTCTCAATTACTTATATTATTTTTTATTTTATTTGTTCATCATTTATTATATAAGCATTTAAATTTAATATTGGACTAAATAGTTAACTATATATATATGGTTAATTGTACAAGTTCAACATATATCTTAAATGTAAATAGTTTGGAAAATAATAATAGAATGATATAATAAGATACAAAACAAGAAATCATGTAAAATTATACAGAAGTTAAACCAGCTCATCCATATGCAACCTTAGCAAATTTCAGCATCTAAAGCTTGCTTAGAAGTTTGAAGTTTCATAAAAATCTTCATCTGCATCATCCTCATTGTGATCATCCTCCTCTCCGTCTATATACTCTATTCCATTATCATATCCTCTCTATGAAGATCTCGGGTGTGTGCAAGAAAAACCTAGTTCACCATGGTGGAGCAACTTGTGGAATTTATGTTGATTTCCTTACAATTTGACATAGACGAGATGTTCCCCTAGACGCAAGAGTGAGAGGTACTGCACAAATTCCAAGGATGCCCGTTGAAACAGAAGGTGATGGAATCGTTCTCTTACAAGCATAACCATATGAACTCGTGGCGGAGCATGTATAGAGAAGATGCATTGGTCATCCAAATGGTTGCCCTACCTCTAAATGTACTCCTATAATAACCTTCAGTATTGAGTGAGTGTCGAACTCAATCCTCGTTCTCCTCGTCAACCGTAACCTTTACATCGAGATTAGGATGGTCCATCGCGTAATCTAACTAGTGTAATGAAATAACATACATAGAAGTAGAATAGTAGGGGAGCGAGACATTTCATTCAAGTAAAATGCACTAAAGAGTAGTATAGTATGGTGATAAACATAAACAATACAATTCATTAAATAATAACGATAATGAACCACTGTGATATGCATTCTAATAATGCAATTTAATATCTACCATCCTATCCTAAGTTTTTAAGACGATCAAATTAGGATAAGGTTGAAACTTAATACGTCTCATTTCACGTTAAGTCTCACTAATCTAAAATTAATTATCCTTACAATATGCATGATGCACGTGAACTCAAATCACTATTACTTTATCAGAATGATGAGGTATCGGGATCTAATTTTAAATCACAATGTGTCTTTGGAAGCACTAGAACCATTGTAATCATCATCATTTCGCAACATTACGAAATTTCTCAACCAGTAATGATAGTATTTAGGATCTTGCCAAGGCAGCTAAGTCTGATTAAAGCAGTCCCGGCTACAAAAAGCAACCCTATGTCATTGGAAGGTTTAAACTCAGCTCACATACCTCCTCGACTCGGAAGTTCCCATTTTCATGAACTCTGATCTACCTCCATATAAGCCAACCCTTAAATTTCTCGGCTCCCTTCACATAAGGATTCGTAGATTATCATCATTACAATTTATAAAACACTTTTATGCACATGATGTATGTCAATTAATTGTTTTAATTCTTATTTCTATCTCACTTAAAGGTCTCGCCTTCTTTTCAAGGTTCAAGATCTCATACTCCTCAATCAATTATTTTATTATTCAACTCAACATATACAATAGGGTCAAGTTACTCCAGCAGTAACTTTAGCTAGAGTTACTCCATTTAATAACTATCATGAACAATTAAATTCCATTAATCCAACCGTTAAATTAATAAATTATATTATATAGGTCATTCTTGCGAAATTTTATAAAATTTGATTGTTTATGAAAGTTATTAAATAGAGTAACTCTAGCTAAAGTTAATCTTAAAGTAACTTGTCCCTTCTCATATATATATATATATATATATATATATATATATATATATATTCAACATTTAATTAAGTATTTTCTAACAAATTAAACAAGATTCTCAATCTCCAATAAACATCTTTTAAAACTTAAATTAATAATTTTATAGAAATTATTCTTAAAAGTTTATATTTAAATCATTATTAATAATTTTATTTTTCTTTAATTTATTAAAAACCGTTTAGGGAGAATAAAAATTAATTATTCTCACTTTGTCTAGTTATAGGACAATCTAGCGAGTTAACTTATAACAATTTTATAAATTAATTATTAATATAAAGTATTCCAAAATTTTCATATTTTATCCTTTTATATTAAGGTTTAAATATAAAGTTATATATATAAAAAACAAATTAAACACTAATTATAGTTTTTTATATATTAAAAATATATTGGAGGAAAAAAATAATGACTATTATAAGATACTAGATTTTTGAATATTTTTATATAATATTAAAAAAAATTTGCTTTTTCACCAAATTTTTAAATTGAATATTTTCTTATAATTATTACATGAGAGTATATTAGTATTGAACGAGGTTCTCTTTTAGAATCTTTTTCTAACAACTTTAGATTATAACTCCTATGATTCATATAAAATTATATAACTGTATAACACCAATAAAAATTTATGGACATGGTCTACAAATATATATATTAATGAGCACCTAAATTTTTATATCTTTAATCACACTTATAAATGAGAATCACACAAATAAAATTAGTAGTTTCAGTATACTATTTGTTTTAATATATTATCTCACATTAATTTAGATAATTTATTAATTTAATCCCTAATTAGTCCAATCACCAATCAATATCCATACAAAATTCTATCTAAATTTAAATTTAAATACAATCAAAGATAAACTTTAAACTATAACACAATTAGTACAAATTTATTCTAGAGCAAGAAAGCTTTAAAATTACTCTTATAAATAATTAAATTTCATCCAAATTTTAACTCATATAATTAAACACAAATTTTAAACTTATCAAACAGTTAATAAATTTTATTTTAGAACAAAATACTCTAAAACTACTCATATACTCTACTTGAATCTCCCCCCTTACCTGGAATTTAAGGATCAGTGTAATTCTTTAATTTTTCTGATGAGTTTTCCACGTCTCCACTGTAGCTTTATGTGTCTAATGTTTTTCCAATTCAAGGAAACACTAATTTTTTGCTTACGATAATCGAATGCCCCCTATTTCATTTTGTTATTGTCTTTACATAGTAATAATGTGTGTGTAGTGGTGACTTAACGCACCAGGTGGCAACATATATGCTGTCATCAAATAACCCTACATTTATATGGTTAAATAAAAAAATAGGTATTATAAAAATTATAATTAACTTACATATGAAAATTACGCTACATCGATCTACATTCCAAAATTGATGATTGATAATTTTTATTTTATCAAAAAAATATAAAAAAAGATGTTTCGTTAAAATTTGAGAATTTACAAGCAATATATTACTAAAAATACGCAACTACATCAACATAATGTCATGTAGAATCCATTAATCATAGTAAAAAACCTTAATATTTTCTTTTTTATCTAATTACACATTGATCATCCACCATTACTTTTTTTTTTTTTTGCTTTTTGGCCTTCCTTCCCTAATTTCAACAATGACACTTGAAAAGTCTAGACAAACTAATAAGAGATTTTAAGGTAATGACAAGTTTCTTTAAAATTTCTTTGACATAAATCTTATTTAACATGTACCAAACTAAAAAGTCTTTTAGCCTTCACACTAGTCAGAATCTTGATCTTGTTTGGTTCAACATATGTAGTGACTATTATGTGTAACAAACATATATATTATAAAACATTTGCTTCCTCTCCTTTTCTACCTTGAGATAAACAAAAACCTTTTTTCTTTGTATACTTATATTCCTCAATGTTGAATATGGTCAATAAACTATTTGGTAGGCTTAGTTTTGCCAACAACAAAAAGAACTTCTGCTTTTATGTTTACCTTATATATATATATATATATATATATATATATATATATATATATATATATATATATATGTTTTTATAAGAGCTTGAAATGTGAAGCAATTGAAAAATTTTGAGGGCATCTTCTTACTCTTGGAAACAACCTTGTAATGTTGAGACATATTCTTTTAGTATATAATAATCATTATGCTAATTATTTAGAAAATAAAAGATAATTGTTTTATTCTTAAAGTCCTATAAAATTGTTAAGACTATAACTATGTCATGAACAAGCATTAAATTATTTTCAACACTTTTGAAATTACTGGTGGGTGAACTTATTTCCTTTATTGATATGATTAGAAGCATATAATTTAGGTAACCTTATAGATCTAGTATAGAGTTATTATGTAGGAAAATGACTTAGAGAGTTGAAGATGAAAGTTGAAGGTATCAGGAATCTATTTAGTTAAATCAACATACAACACACTCATAACTAGGATAGAAGATTTAAACGTTATACTAAATTATCTATGAAAGAACTATGCTACTCTTAAGGCAGTTGGTCTTTTTTAGAAGCTGCTATAAGACTGCGTGACAAAAAAATAAAACTTGGTCAAGAGAGAGATGGTCCAAACAATGGAGATTATGTGTGACCAATATAGAATAATCTAGAAAAAAAAAATCAATCATATATTTTTTACATGTCCAACGATTGCAAAAGTGTTCTCCACTATATAGGAATTTCAACAACTTTACAAGATAATTGAACTCAACACTTTGAACAATTTTGTAAGTTACAATCAGGTCAATCAAGTCATAAGCAAATAGGGAGTACCATCTGGCATGCTACTATGTAGTCTCTTTGGCTGCAAAGGAATCAAAGGATCTTTGGTTGCAAGAAAGGTAAAACAATAAACTTGTTGAACATGGTGAAAGTGAGAAGTTGGTAGTGGTTAAAGAAAAAAATATCACATTTCTGTAAAAAATATGAAGTCATTCAATACATTAATGATATATAATCTAATGTTAGGGAGATGCACAATAGAAAGTTTTATTATTATGTTGTTACATATTTAAAAAAATATTAGCCAAATATATAAGTTTATGGTGATATTATACGTAAAAATTTGTCTAATTTAACAAATATGACATAATTAAGTTTAAAAGTGTATTGATGGTTGAATAATAAATGATCATGGTTGAAGAAGTAATTCACATAACTTGTGTTTTAAATTTTTTATATTATAATATTTTATTTGTTCAACTTTAAAAGAATATAATTTAGGTTGGAAGTAAAAAATTTATAAAATAAATAAAATTATATATTTCATAGCATGTGTTTAGGTTAGATTATTTTGAAAAAATAATTTTTTAATAAATTTTAAAAAAATTAAACAAAAATTATTATTTATTAAGAAATAAATTTTAAAAAATATAAATTATTTTTAAATTTTACTATTAAATTTATTCTTAAAATTTGCTATTTAACTGGTCAATAAAATTCTATTTATGATTTAAAATTAGCTTATAATTACATCCTTAAAATTAGAAACTTTCACATTAATCAATTTAGAATTTTAATTCTTATGAATATTTTTTTAAAATTAAAAAAACATATTTCAATTATTAATCTAGTATAAGAATTATAATTGCAAAATAAAAAAATATAAAAACAGGTTAAGCAAACCCTTGTGAATAATTATCACACCTCAGACTTAATTGAATTTTGGAAATGTAAAAAATATTTATATTATTATATAATAATATACTATCACAATGTTCATACAAAATTATAAATATTTTTACAATGACAATTTTATTTTAGCTTGCTAGAATTATTATATTTTTAATGCTACAATTAGAATTATTATGTGACAAAACTTTGAAATTAAATATTTAAGATAATTATATATTTTTAATTTTGTTAGACTTGTAAATTAGATTTAATCTTTTCAAAAACTTATCATACTTCATACCTTAATTTTTGTTTAAATTCAAGGTTGAACCTGGTATGTCCTAAAAAATTGACATAAAACTTTATAATAAATAAAAATAAACTTACTTAATTTGTAGTTTAACTATCATAATAATAATAATAAAAATAATAATAAATTATTATTATACTTAAAATTTAATATTAACTTATTCAATTTTTTTATAATTTTGTAAGTTTATAAAATAAAAGTCAAAGTTTGTTCTCATGATAAACAATAAATAAGAGAAAAAAAATTATAATTAAATTTTTAATTAATTTAGGTGATGAAAATTAAATTAAATATTATTTTAAATTAGGTTTAAGCCATAATTATTAGTCATTCCAACACATAAGCTATAAGATGATAAATAAAATGAAAAAAATATTATATTATATTTTATCCATAATTTACATAAATTTTGGATTCGAATCTTAATTCCATCCTATGACTTTCTTAATTGTAAAAGAAATACCTTAAAAGTAAAAATAATAATTTTTGTTTAAAATATAAATATTTATGGAAATAAAAAAATAAATTAAATGTTATTTTTTTAAAAAAAAAGACATTACTCAGTCAGCATTCTGCATTCATCATATGCGACCCGAAGTTTCTGATTTGTGTCGACGGGTTCCTTCGATCCCTCTTCTCTATTTCTCTCTGCGACGTTCCTGTTATCCCCAATGCTACGAATTCACGTTCCTTCTCTCCGACTCCTTAAGCTATGAACTGGATCCACCCCACCCATATTCCCAATTTTCCCTTCATTTGGTAAACGCTATGTATATATTCATTCTTCCGTGCGTGTGGCGGTAATGACGAGCCAAATTCCATTTTCCCCTATTATTTTGTCAAATGTAAACTGAAAAATGAAAACCCTTTTTCCTCTTCCCCTTTCTCCAACTATCCCAAACCCGCTACCACCCTAAACTTCAATTCTCTCTCTCTCCCTCTCTCTCTCTCTCTCTCTCTCTCTCTCTCTCTCTCTCTCTCTCTCTCTCTCTCTCTCTCTCTCTCTCTCTCTTCAGCGGATACCCAGAATTTTGTTCCGGTAAGCAAAGTTCGAATCTTTGTCTTGTTTTTTAAGTTTTCCAGGTTTTCATTTTCTTATCAATTCTGCTATTCAAAATCTAAAGCGTGTTTGAGGTGCTCAATTATGGATAAACGAGGAGAAGGGATTTTCCCGGACGAGGTGGTTATTCAGATTCTAGCAAGATTGCCTGTGAAGTCCCTTTTTAGGTGCAAAACCGTGTGCAAATTGTGGTATAGGTTGTCTATGGATAATTATTTCATTCAACTCTACAATGAGGTGTCTAGGAAGAACCCCATGATTCTGGTGGAGATTTCAGATTCATCATCAGAGTCCAAATCCAGTTTAATCTGTGTTGATAATTTAAGGGGTGTGTCTGAATTTTCACTCAATTTCTTGAATGATAGAGTTAAGGTTCGAGCATCTTGTAATGGCTTGTTGTGTTGCTCCAGTATTCCTGATAAGGGTGTGTTCTATGTTTGCAATCCGGTTACTCGTGAGTACAGGTTGCTCCCTAAGAGTAGGGAGAGGCCTGTGACTCGGTTTTATCCGGATGGTGAAGCTACCTTGGTTGGCTTGGCCTGTGATTCGACCTATCGGAGGTTCAATGTTGTTCTAGCTGGTTGCCATCGCACTTTTGGTCATAGGCCGGATGGAAGTTTCATATGTTTGGTGTTTGATTCGGAGTTGAACAAATGGAGGAAGTTCATTTCATTCCAAGATGACCATTTTACTCATATGAATAAGAACCAAGTTGTTTTTGTCAATAATGCACTCCACTGGTTGACTGTTAGCTCTACTTATATACTTGTGCTTGACTTAAGTTGTGACATCTGGAGGAAGATGCCGTTACCGTATGACTTGATTTATGGAATGGGGAATAGGATTTATCTCTTAGACTTTGATGGCTGCCTGTCTGTTATTCAAATTTCAGAAGCTTGGATGAATATATGGGTGCTAAAAGATTACTGGAATGATGAGTGGTGTATGGTGGATAAGGTGAGTCTGAGGTGTATCAGAGGAATGGTGCCAGGCATTTTCCCAATCTGTCAGACAGGTAAATATGTTTTCTTGGCAACTCATAAGCAGATTTTGGTGTATCATCGCAGGAGTCAAGTTTGGAAAGAAATGTACTCTGTGAAGTATAGCTCAACACTCCCATTATGGTTTTCAGCACATGCATATCGCAGCACAATGTTCTCGTGTAATTGAGTCATGGTGACTGGTGATTACATCAAAAAACTTTTGTACATATATTTCTAGTTGAATGCTTTTATATTCATTCCATTGTTATTTGCTGAAGATATCGTCTGCTTCTAGTACAGTATTTATTTTAAAACTATAATATTGGCTTGGCCATTGAAGTCCCAGTGCATTGCTGCACTTTTGTGTCTTGTACCTGAGGTGTGGCTTTACTAAATAGCTTTTGTACATATATTTCTAGTTGCAACTTGCAAGTATGTGATACTCATTGGGTCATCATTATTTTGCTAAAGATGTTGTATGCTTCTGATATGGTATATTTATTTTAAAACTATTATAGTGATTTTGGCATGGAGGTCCCATTATGCATTAGCTGTAAGAATATTTTAGCACTGCATAATTGATTTCTCTGTTCTTTCTCACATAAAATACAAAATGGTGAGATTCTATTAAATAGATACAGCAAAGGTGATAATTGTTAGTTATGTTACTTGTACTGTATGGAAATACAATATATAACCTGTTCATGCCTGCACAGACAACTTCAAGGGATGAGTTGAATTTCTTGTTAGTACTTGGTAGAAATCCATACCCTCCTATTTCTATGTAGGCTAATTTAGCATTATTGCTGTTTGTGTGCTTGTGAATAAAACACTTACAACTATGCTTAGTAACAGGGCACTCAGTAGCAGTTTATATCACTGTTTCAGCGTGCCTCTGCAATTTCATGCTTGTAGGTAACCAGTAGCAGCTTGTTGCTTGAAATGAAATGGACCTAACATTCTTCATATCTAGCATCTACCTTCTAAGGTACAGGCTTGATGTATTCTCTGTGTATGAATCACCTTTAGAGGACATTCTAATCAGTAGTTACACAGGTACTTGATCTGATAATATCATATGAAACCTATCTAAATACTAACCCTACAGCACTAGTTGACTAGGACTTGCTGATTGCACTGAGTTTAATAATGCAATAGTCCACTGTACAAGGTAATATTAAGTGCTGACATGATTGTGTCTGCAACATGGATCCCATATTGTGGTTTTCATACAACACAACTTCATTTCATTTGAGATTATTAATGCTTTGGTGGAAAAAGTGAAAAACCCACCCCTATGATGGTGTTGCTTACACAATCGGATCACCTTGGAGAATGCAGCTGGTTGTTAAATCTTTTACTCCGGATCCATTCCTACTGCTAGTGACATATTTCATTGGAAAATATGGCTGAAAGTAATTTGAACACATTTAAATTATTAAAATTAGTTTTACTTAATTTAAAATTGGATTCACATATGATGATGTGAACATGAAAAAAATAGACAAATATTGATTCATAGTGTTACGAATTTAATATTATCAGTAAGTTAGATTGTGACACATGTACAAAAACTGCTAAAATATTTCCTATTGAACCGATTTAGACTAGTTATTCTTATCACATGACACTTTATTCCAATCAACCAGAAAAGGAAACTCTGGAAATTTTGTAGGTAATTGAATAGAGGACTATACGTTCATTTGTTAGTTGACTATATATATTTCAATTTATAGATTGAATGGTGCTAATTCCCCTCTTTTGTGGACATTGAAAGCTTTTCCCAAAATATAACAATTCCATTGTTAGAAGAGATTTCTGTTTTGTGCACTTTCTTGAAACTAAAGTCCACAGAGAAAAATAGCAGTTATGGTATGTGTACGTTTACAAACATATACGTGTTTTCCCCCAGCTCATCTCATTTTCAAAAGAATCTATCCTATTTAGAATCGTTTTACTTTATGCTATCATTAAGATCCTATGAATGTCTTAATCAAATTTCCTTAAACTGGGTTAGACCCCTTTTTTTTTAGCTTGATCCACTCTATTCAAGCTCGAGCCAAACATGATTAAGGATAATAAAGCTCTTTCTACCAAGTTTTAGTATAACTGCATTTTTAAAACTTGAATTCAAGACTAGTTAAGCTAGAATAGTCTTTTACTAATTGATCTGCTCGATGATCAGCTAGGTTAGATTTGTTTTATTGAATATAGTGAAATTATATTATTTTTCATGTCAAAACTACGTGCTTCAATATAGTGAAAAGGAGCAATTACTGAATTCATTTTATATTTCCATTTTTTTGTCAATTGGTCAATATGTTGAATGCGCTCTTTCTACCAGTTTTTTTTTGTTGCTTTGGTGTACTTTTTGGGCCAATCTATTTCAAGCTACATAAAAATAAGCCCATTTTCCTACACCAAAAAAAAGTAGAAAAGTAGGGTGGAGGGAAAAAACTGAACTTAAAAACAAAATAAAAAAAACTATAACTGAACTGTCCTATCCTTATCACGCTACAATGAGACATTTTCCCAACCCAAAAAAAAAGAGGATTTGGCCAAGACTCAAAGCTCAGTCTACCAACGCCCTCAATGTTAACAGGTTGTTGGGTGGAATGGAGCTAACTAACTTCCACGTACAATCAAAATTTGGACAAAAGCTATTCTTCCCAAAGAAAATAGACACGCAGTTATTTTTTGACCGGTGAGGTGGGACAGACCATCAACTTTGTCCTGTGAAGTTGTTAGATATAGGACACAGCACAATTGATGATATGGTGCCACATAAACATATCATCTTCCATCTATTTATATTTATAATTAGATGAATCTAAGTTATCTGTTTTTCTTTTTTAAGATAAGACCTCAACCGTTTATCACAAATGTAGACAGATGAAAAATATTTTACATATGTTCTAACTTCTAATTTTATACCAGAACTAGTATCTCAAATTAATCAATCAATTTAATTTTTAAAATTATCAAAAGACAATTATTTTAGTCTCTGATATTATAAAGTAACAGACATTCTAATTTTTAAAATTAAAAAAATTATATTTTATAATTTTAAGGATAAAAGTTGCATTTTGATTTGGTATATTACTTTTTAAATTAAATATTGATCATATTAATTTTTAAAAGATCGAACTTGTCACTTTTAATATTTTAATTTTTAAAAAATTAACATCGATCATTGATTTACAAAAATTAAAAACTATCACTTTCATTTATAAAAAATAAAATTTTAATTATATTAATTTTTTAAAATTTAAATTTTGATTTATATGAACTGGAATGGACAATTTTTTTAAAGATTAAAATAATCGATTGTTTATCTTTCAAAAGTTAAAATAATAAATTTTATTTTATAAACTAATATAACTAATTTCTATTTTTTAAGGATTAAGATAACAATTTATTCAAGATAATTGAAATTTTTATCTTGGAACATTTTAGGCGCTTCTTAGGCCTAGGAGTTACTAAAAATTATCATTATATTTTTAAATAAAAATTTATATTGATTTTTTAAAATATTAATATAATATAATATAATAGTATTATTAATTATTCAAAATTAATTGATGACACTACTATATAGGTTACTATTATTTAAATAAATGTGTTTTTAAATAAATAAAGTGCTATAACTTACTTGGTAAAGATATTAAACAGCTATTTTAATATCTTAAAATTTCATTTGACATTGGTTTAATTCCTTAAAAATCTATAATGTCAAATAAATATTTTAAATGATATTCAAATAATTATTTTATTATATAACTATACATGAGAAACTATTTTTATGTCTTTCATCGTCTCGAAAAAAACTTCTTTACTTGATAAGATAAATATTTGAGCAATCAAAATGATGTCAAGTGATTATTTGAAAAATAAAATTGAGTAATTTAATCTTAGAAAAAATGTTGAAGTGTTAGTTTAATCTGTAAAATTTATTTGTACATATTACGCTAATATTTAATTAGATATTTATCTATCATCTTCTAAACTGATGGATAATTTTATATTTTCTATTAGGTTTCATCAACCACATTATATACAGATGACCCTCTTGATGGAAGTGGTCCTGCTACACCTCAATTAATTTTATCAATAATATATTTCAAAGTTTTATATTGAAAATTGATACAAAAATATAATATATACAAATTAATTTTTTTTATAGTATTGATAAAATATATAAAATTAAATTGAATAAATATTGTTTATTTTAAAAGTTAATAATAAGTTTTAAAAAAATTATAAATAGCATAAAAACAATATTTAATATGTCAATTTTCTCTAATTAAAGTAATATGTATGATAGAAAACGCCTTTTTTCTGATTTATTAAAAATAATGAAATTTATATTTTTATTTATTTTAAAATTTATAAAAAAATTAATGACAAGAGAAAAATATAGAAGGTTAAAAATAATAAAATAAAAAAAATACATGATGAAAGAAATGGAAATCGAATAATAAAAAATAAAAAATAAATGATTAATATGTATATATATATATATATATTAAAAGAATTTAAATATGTCATATGAAAATTATGATTGAACTTTTATATTTATCCATGTATGGATTACATATGATGCTAAAGTTTTCATCTCATTATTAAATTTGTCAGATGATATTTTTCAAATTTTTTTAACTTTTAACTTTATCTTTTTTTCTTTTTATGTAATTCATGTATACGTTTTGAATTGCCATGTTTTAACCTCTCAAATTTTTATTTATTTTTATCTAAATATTTAAAATAAATAAATAAAAATTAAAAGTACATTAAATTTTAATAAATTAGAGACTTATTATTTTATTGTATATATTATTCTTAGTTGAAAATAAAAAACTGTTCATATAGTATTTATTACTTTTTATTTTTTGTAAATCATATTATTTTTAATCTTTCACAATTTATATTTATATTTTTTATGTTACAAAAACTTTTAGAACAGTAAATAATAAAAATTAAATTAAAGTTTAAAATACTATTTTTTCAAATATATAAATGAAATAAATAAATAAAATTTAAAAATAAAATAAAATAAAGAATGTTCAAAAATAAAAGTTTAAAAAAAATTATAAAATAAATTTTAATAAAAGTTTGTATATTGTATATGTATTAAATAAATAAATTATAATTTAAAATATTTTCCATGTCGTACACCCAATGGACGCAAACACTATGCCCGTCTACGCTATATACACACGAGAATTATACAACATTGATTTCTTTTGCGGTACGAAAAATAATAAAGTTTAAACTCATGAAATTGATATAAAATTATTTTAATATAAAAGTGGATTATTTTTATAGCAGATAATTTTTTTATTATATATATTTTTAGGTTAAATGTATTTTTAATTTTAATTTTGATTTTAGTTTTTATATTTTAAATAATTAATTTTATTTTTTATTTTTAAAAATAAATTATTTTTAATTTTATATCATTGATATGGAAAATATTTGGTGCATATCATTTATTTAATATTATTTATTTTAAAAATTAAAATTATTCTATTTTAAAAAATAAAAGATTAAACCAAATAATTTTATAATATTTATAAAATTTTAATAAAATTGATAATTTATAAAATAAATTAAAATTATTATATATATATTAGGAAAAATATATTTATCTATTAAAATAAAATTATATAATAAAATATTATTTTTAAAACTTTTATAAAATTTTATAAATATAATTTATATAATAAAATTTATTAATTTTAAAAAAATATTAAAAACAATTATTAAACATGATTCATTTTAAAATTTGTTATCTTTTTATTTTTTTAATATAATAAAAAATAATAATATTAAACTTATATATTAACAAAATAACATTAAATATAATTCATTCTTAAAATTGGATTATCTTTTTATTTTCTTAATATAGTAAAAAATAATAATGTTAAACTTAAATATTAACGAAGTAATATTTCATGATTCATCCTTAAAATTACATTATCTTTTTATTTTCTTAATATAATAAAATATGTAAACATAAAGCAGAGTTTATCTCATTTGAACATGATTATTTTAAACGAAGGATATCTGTATTTAAAAAAAAATTAAAATGCCAAAAGTTAAAAGTTTAGCCAATTTTAAAGCATATAATTTTAAAAGAAAAACATATGATTTCTTCCGTTTCATGCAGACAAAAAATTAGGAGAAATGGAAAGACCGAAGCCCATAAATTTATATTAATTAGATATACAAATTGTGTATTTAATTATTAAAAAATATATATATTTAAATAATGTATTAAATGTTAAAACAAAATTATATAATAAAAAATTTATTAATTTTTATTTTTATAAAATTTTATAAATATAATATATTTAATAAAAATTTCTAATCATAAATATTATATTTTATAAAAATTTATTAAGTTGATAAAAATGTTATATATATATATTCTCATTTTAAATATACTTTATGTAGATTTTATTTTATTTTTTATCTCCTTATTTTAATTCAATTTTGTGAACCAAATGCATTTATTTACTTCGCAATTTTTTATGTAACTCATGAAGTTACACAAGTCTGTATGGAAAAAATAAAATAATAATTTACTTAAAACATTATAGTAAGGCTCTGTATAATTGATTAACAAAATTAATAAATAATTTTTAAGTGATATAAACTTAATTTTTTAAAATAAATTTTTATTTCAAATTTTATTTATATTAAATATTTAACTTAAAAAACTAATTTCGTAATTTTATAAATATTTTTAATTTGAATAAAATTATTTATAATTTAAATAAAATATATATAATTGATAAAAAGATAAATCTTTTAAACATGTCGATGAAGATTTAATTTCTTATAATGTATATAAAAGAATTAAGATATTGTATCCACTTGATTTTTTTTAAATGTAGTATTTATTAACAGGAGACATTCTTAAAATACACAAAATAAAATTAATCTGATTTAAGCTTTTTCATAAAAATCAAATCTTCTACACCAGTTTATCGTAACAGTGGGTTTATCCCTTCTGTTATTCTATTCACAGCATTAATTAACAGATTCTGTTAATTAGTATCTTAAAAATTTTGCTTTTATTAAAAATAATGTAAAATATATTAAAGTTATGAAAAAATGTATTATTATTAGTTAAAATTTTTAATGAATTTTTTGAAGATTCTGGTTGGGATTTTCCTTAATTGATTACGGATCATCTACCAAAACTCTCAAATCATATTATTAGCATGAATTTCTGGTAGGGACACGTGAGTTAAGCACTGTTTGGATTGTCAAATGGTATTTCCGTTCTCAACAAAGTCATAAATATGGGTTGAAAACGGGAGTGCTAGTTAGGGTCGGTTTACGTGGAGCGAGAAAAGAAAAAAAAAAGTGAAAGAGCCAAACAGTCCTTTGGTTGTATTGAACATGTGAGTAGTGGATGATACATTAGCATTAGCCAGTTCCTCGGTCAAGAAAGAAACTGTACAAATTGCACACAACAAAGCTTCGTGTGTGTCTCCCTCCTCTCTCTATCTCTATCTGTATTTTGTTCCGATTCTCCCTCTCACACACAAACACAGAACTCACAGAAACGCGATCCTTTACTTTTAGGGTTTTCGATGCTCTTGCTTTCTCTCTCTAATTTGCTTTATTCTCTCTCATCGTCGCGCAGCGTAGCTCAAGGTATGTATGTTCTTCGCCATGATCTTGTGCTTTTTCCTGTTTCAATTTCTCGTGTATGATCACTCGATTATTGTTTTGCTTCTTCATTTCTATCCTTATTTAGCCCCTATTTTTAAAATTTTTGTTGGCTGCGTACAATTTAATCAATTTTCCCTCTGGAATTTGTGATTTTAGGGTTTACTTAGCGCATGGTTTATTGTATGTCAAATTTTCTTACGTGTGTTTACTTGATTACGGCATCGTAATTATAGGCTTAATCTTTCGTTTTCCTCTACTACTAATCAGGTATCAGTACTGATGGAATTTGACATGGCATAAGTTGGAACCCACCTTTTGAGTAATTCCTGAAAGTTCTAATAGCTTCATGGCTCGGAAGGGTAATCAGCATAAGAATGGAGTTGAGCGGCATGGATTGAACCACAAAAAAGGGGTTTCGGGTGGTGTCCTTCCGGGTATGAAAGGCCATACTAAAGGAGGGCCAGTGAAGGTTTTCCCGGGAGAGGAACTTGCTAACGGCGAGAGGCCTAGTGGTCTTTCCCAGACTGCTTGTGATGCTAGTTCTGCTGCTGATGACTGTAACAATGAGCAAAGATCTGAAAAGGTTTATAGGAACGAGAAGCAAGGCATGGCTGCAAAGCATGGCCCGGAGGACTGCCTGTCCTTTGGGAGTAATTCAGGAGAGGACAATCTAAATTCCCAGGTCCCAACACAAGAAGAAAATGGGTCTTTGCCTGGAAGTAATCAAGGTCAACAGAGTCTGAAGAGTAGATTTAGTCATATACTGGATGGTTTGCATGTGAAAAGTGTGGTAGAAAGAGTAGAGTTTTCTGATCATGCGATAATTAGGAGATTAAGGTTGTCTGCATGCTCCATCATTACAGCAGTTACTGAGTGGATGACCAGGCAGATGCCATTGTATGTATCTCTTAAGACCGTCATATTTAAAGCCTATGATAATGTAAGAACAAAAGTTGTGCTGGCATATCCTGTTGTTCTGAAGTGGCTCATGCATTTTGGAAACATAATGCTCCTATTATCAGTGTTTTGGTTGGATTGTGCCATCAGAGGTGTTGATTCATTTGTACGTATGGGTACAACATCTTTCTTCTCTGTTATATGGTGCAGCATATTCTCGGTGATTAGTATGATAGGAATGCTCAAGTTTTTTGTTGTCCTGGTAAGTGCGGGTCACTCTTGTTATTGCTTTTTATTATATCAGAGTTAATCTAGTGAAAAAAAAAAGTCTTAATGATTATACTTTTTATAATTATTATGATAAATTTAATTTATCTTATTAGTTCTTTATTGACACCCACATATTCCCCATATGTGTATGAAAAATTTGCATTCTAGTATTTTTGGTTGATTTCTCACCTACACTTGCATATAATCACCCTAGGGAAAAAAAAAGTCTCTGAAAAAAAATGGTCCTTTAGCAGTATGACTATATCTACCCTATTGGCCTGCTTTTTATTGCTTTATAATTGCATTTCTTTTTATTTTATTTTACTATCATAAGATTGTACATATTCGACAGTTCCAACTTCCTTTTACACTTGTTCTGTTTGTTGCAATTTTAGGTTAGATATAGTAGCAACAACATAGTGAGAGGGGAAAAAGCTGCATGGTGATGTTTTATCCAATTAATAAACATCCATGAGGGCTGGGTGTGTACATAACAAATTATAAAAACCCTGTTGTACATTTTTTTTATCATTTTATGCATAGTTGAATCAGCTTGAGGTGCAATGTATAGGAACTATTCGACTTTTGAGCCCCATATGTGACATGGATAAATTTAATAAACATGATAGTCTTAGCACAAGGTATACCTCATCACTAATTCCTCTCTTATTTTTTTATGCTTTGAGTGTTTGTTTGTTGTATTCCCTTCTTAAATTGGGATTATAAATTTTTTTCCATCCTATGCTAACTAGCTTTTGTAATTGATCAGGGCCTGGCTGCCTTGATTGGATTTTTTCTTGGGCTCATGCTTGCAATTTTGGTAGTTGCAATCCTTGGAGTTGTTACTTTGTGGTTTTATGGTAGCTTTTGGACAACAGCATTTTTCATCATTCTCGGAGGTGAATTATTTGCCTTTCTGCGTTGTGTTGAACATATTCTGTCTTTTTTTACATGTATCTTTCTCTATGGGTAGTTGGGTATAAGTGATACCTGACCTTCCATATGTACACAAAATCTAGATATATGTTGCTTGTTGTATTTTCTTGTTAAATTTACTAATCCATTGACTTTATTTGGAATTCAGGATTGGCATTTATGTTAAGTCATGAACGTGTAGCACTATTTATCACCACTGTGTATTCTGTCTATTGTGCTTGGCTGTATGTTGGGTGGCTTGGTTTGCTATTGGCTTTTAATCTAGCCTTCATCTCAAGTGATGTTCTGATATACTTCCTCAAGAAAAACATAGATCAACAGAGTAGATCCAATCCTTTTGAGCAAAGAGCCGGAATGCATGGTCAACCAGGATTTAATGATGAATCAACACAGGCTTCTTCCTTTGAAAATGGACCAGGACCATCTTCAGATCGTAATGCCGGAGTCCCTTCGACCAGCGGAGTTGATTCTGATGTGACCTCTGAAGATGAAGTTGTCCGTTTGTTGAACTGCTCCGATCACTATTCTGCACTAGGTTTGATGCGGTATCAGAATATAGATGTCTCAATACTGAAGCGGGAATATAGGAAGAAGGTTATTGTTGTTCTCTGATATCAATACTTGCACAGCCATGTTTTATTTTGAGTTTTTCTAAGATTTTGTACTGTTGGAAATTATGATATTTGTGTAAGATGAAAGATGAATTTTCTTCTTTAACTTAAATACAATCCTTTTTGTAGCTTGATAATTATCCTAATTACTAACAGCCTGTTTTCATTGGTTATCAGGCAATGCTGGTACATCCTGATAAAAATATGGGTAATGAAAAGGCTGCAGAGGCCTTTAAGAAACTTCAAAATGCATATGAGGTAAGTTTTATATGTTTTTGCTCAACCTGAAAATCAAAAGAGAAAATCCTTCCCTAAGAGATACTGTATGGTTATAATGATTTCCCAGATTCTAATGGATTCCTTGAAGCGGAAAGCATATGATGATGAGCTAAGGAGGGAAGAGCTTTTGAGTGTATTTCACAGATTTCATAATGCTTCCCGTAAGGTATGTCCCAACTGTTTTAGGGTTGTGGGGAGTACACATAGTGGGTTAGGAATAATATTCATCTGCATTGGGGAGGGAATAAGAACCATGAAAAAATAGAAGACTAAAAGAATGAGTGTCTATTCTTCATGAATTATAATAGATTAGTAAAGCATTTTACTCTGCTGATGAATAAAACTTATTTTTATCTCACTGGTAGAAATTTGAGATTGCTTGTGGTGGGAAATCTTTAGTTAGAGACCAGAATCCAGAAACAATGAAATTGTAATAAATAATGTTTTAATGGTGGTTGTAGTAGATTTGTACATATTTATGCATCCAACCTGTCTTGATGCAACTGCAGTTTGCTGTATCTTCTTTTATTTGGACATTCCTGTGTCTCTGAAGTCTCCAGACCATTTAGATAACCTTATAACCTATTTGTTAATTTAATGTATTATTCTCTTGTCTAACTTTAGCTGTTAATGCAACTGATTTGTCAGAATGGTAGGCATGGGTTCTTTCCTTCAGGATTTGCACGGTCAGATGCTGATGGTGAGGACCCATTTGGTGATTCAAGGCGAATAGCCTGCAAAAAGTGCGGGGGCTTTCATCTCTGGATACACACCAAGAAACAAAAGTCTCGTGCAAGATGGTGCCAGGTTTCTTCTTAATCTTTTTTTCCCCTCTTTCGTAATGAAACCTAGGTAGCATGCTTAAGACAGTAAGCTAAGCACATTATTTATTGCAAAATATTTGCCGGTATTCTGTCTCTCGTAAGCATGATTTCCCTGAAAAGAAAACATTTTTGTATCTGTCATGGCACTAATGCTTTTCAATTGGGTCTATCATTTTAAAGGATTGCCAAGATTTTCATCAAGCCAAGGATGGTGATGGATGGGTTGAACAATCTTCCCAACCATTTCTTTTTGGCTTATTGCAGAAGGTACGGATCAATATACCATTGTGAAAATCTTATTGGAGAACACCTTCTAACCTTAGTTCAACTTCAATTTTTATGAGCCAATTCTGGATGCTCAGAGATTCAGTCAGAATACAATTTTGCTTAATTTTGGAATTGTTTTTCCCTTTAGGTAGATGCTCCTTCCGCTTATGTGTGTGCTGATAGCAGGATATATGATGCCACTGAATGGTATATCTGTCAGGTAATTTAGGTTTTTTCCCCCTTCATATTTTGACTGTGTGTGTTATCATGTGTATCTTTTGACATGCTTGAAAGAATTTGTTTAAGCTCACACGAGATACCAGCATTGTCTGTTTGAGAAAACTATGATTTTTGTTCTGATTTTGTTTGTACAAACCAAGGTTTTTATTTTAAGGAGCATTAGAGATTTATTCAATTAGCTTGTAATGTCGTTGATTATTCTTTGACCACCATCTTAGCCATGTGGTGGGTGAAAGAGGAATTGAAGACCTCTCTCCACCTATGCTATGTAAAATAGTGATGAGTCATGATATTTCTTTTTTACCTATGTGCCGGAGATACATCATCTCTCTATTTGTAGATTGTCTAGTTGTTCACACTTCACACTGCATAGCTTGCACATTGAGACTTGTATGGAGATTTAACTATCCATAAGACATTAATGATGAACACATCCATTGCAGGGTATGAGATGTCCAGCGAATACTCATAAGCCAAGTTTTCATGTGAACACCAGTTTAATGTCCAAGCATAATTCTGGCAAAGGAACTAGCTCAGGTCAAAGAGGTGGGCGGATGCCAACACCTAATATTGAAGACACCATGACTGAGGAAGAATTCTTTGAGTGGTTACAGAATGCAGTACAGGCAGGTGTGTTTGACAATTTTAGTGGCACTGCAGCGGAAAGCCCATCTCCCAAATCTGGAAATGGGATGAAAAATACTGGCAATGGTAGTAGTGGTAGTGGTAGTGGCAGCAAGAAAAAGAAAAAGGGAAAAAAGCAATGGTGATAACTAGATCATGTTTTATCATAATGGCAGTATTGCCTTGAGCACTTTGAAGGCTTGAAAAGCATGTAAGTTTCAGAGTTGCTATCTGTTAGCGAAGCCCCAAAAGTTGAGTTGGAGACTATTGTACAGCGTTATTTTTCTCAAAGTGTAGATTTGTTGTCCAATAATTTTTTTGGTATTCCTCTAGCCTTTTTAATACAACCTTTGTGGCAATGATCCTTCTGCGCGCGATTTCCCTATCAAGATGCAACCTTAAGCAGCCAGGGTCAAACTGGGTCAAGCAATTAGACAAAAATGTTATACATGAATTATACTCTATCTCGGCTGAAGGAAGTCTTCAATGGTAGATCGAAGGGAACAAATTGTGTCAAGCTGCAATTTTCAACAGCTATAGCATACTAGTATCTCAGATAGCACCAGTGCCACCTAGCATTAACCGTGTTTCGGATAAATTCAAATTTTTGTGACTTTATGGTGGCTAGGTTAAATATTTGGTTAATTTAAATAATAAATATATTGAATTTATAAATTATTGTAGTTTGCAAATTGCAACGTGTTTAATTTTGATAAATATATAAATGTTAAATGACATCAACTAATGCACTTTGTTCACCAAAAAAGTGTAATGTCTTTTAATAGTTATATATTAATTATCACTCGATGCCTTGGAATAATAATTATTTTAAGAAGAGTGCATGATTTATACTTTTTTGGTCCGAAAAAATAGGGAAGGAGACTTTATGGTTTCAAAAATAAAAACGATACATTTACTTTTGCTTTAGCCTTTTTTCCAAAGAAAATACATTTTGATAAAAAGGCCTATTTTTAAGAAAAAAAAATAGAAAATTTTTTTTCTGCCTTTTCATAACTTAAAAAAAATGATTTTTGAAAAAAATCAAAATTTAAAAAAATTATAGAAATGCAACATAACTAGATTGGTAATCAGATTATTGATGATTAGCCCTAATTGGTCGGTTTTTCATATTTCGTGAATGATATCGTAAAATTTTCATTGATCGAACCTATTTATTTTAATTTATGATATTTCATTTGAGTAATTGATTGAGGTAATTTAACCCAAATCGAGTCTTAATAATTGACTTCTAATTTTGTTTTTTAAATATTTTTATATCATTTGATTGCAAAATTAAGTAATTATTTTTAAAAAATTGTTATATTTTGTAAAATTAAGATTTTAAATAAATTTTTTTAAAAATAAGGAACAAAAATAAAACTTGGTTTTAAATTAAGAAATTAAAATGGTGTTGTTTACGAGTGACGGAGTGAGCATAAGAAATAAAATTCATAAGATAAATAAAAGGAAGGCCAGGTTAAAATAACAGTACTACCGCCTGAATCAAAGTGTATTCATTCATCCCTCGATGGAGGCACTACTTCAGGGTTCATCTCCAACACCTTCTTATCTTCTCCCTAAGCTTCGAAAAACAACCATGATGATAGGCAACTGCGTTGGATTCAATTTCAATTACAACCCTTGCTTCATATTCGCAAATGTGTTCCCTTCTTCTTCTTCTTCTTCTTCTTCTTCTTCTTCTTCTTCAAGGCCACTTTATGTTCAGAATAAACCCAGAAAGCCACTCTCAGTTATTGTGAATGCCCGCAAGAAAGGAAAGAAAGAAGATAACCATAGCTTTGTACCCAAACCTGACGAGGCGGGTTTCTTCCCCGAAGCTGTGCTACTTAAAAAGGTCCTTTTTTTTACATATACCCACCATTTGTTTTCTCGTTTCCCTCTCTGTTCAGTGCAATTTTCTCGGTTGGTGCAATTTTTCATGGGTTTGGCTTTGAGGGCAGGATACCCTTTTGAAGATTCTTTCAGCTTAAACTTTTATTTTAGTTGGAATTGCACTGCTACTGATACTAGTATTACTCAGGTGTTTTGAACCCATTTTCTTTCCCTTGCAAAATTCTATCTTGTTCTTTTTTTGTTTAGTAGGGAATGTTACACAGAATTAAGGGTAAGGAGAGGACAATTTTGCCCATATTGATAGTATATGATAGTAGTATTGCTTTGGTTCTTTGTCTTTAGAGTTTAGTTAACTGTGTTTATTTTTATTGAGATGAATTTGCTCATTGTTACTGAAATGGGGATTTTGACTTTCAATTTTCAGAAAACAGTTGAGGAAGATGGTAAGCTTCTTCCGGAGTTTCTAGATGATGAAGAAAGTGAGTGGCCATAGTTCAGTTGTTCAATCTTTTCTAGTTGGCTGCATCTGTCTTGATGGGCTAAACTCTTCTGAATTACTGTGCTGAGATTATTGCTTTTAATGATTTTTCATTTTGATTGACAGGAGAACTCTTTGAATCGCTGATGCTTGAACTGGAAAGTGATGTGGATGTCGAAATATGTACGTAGATTCTGTCTCCTTTCTGTTACTGAAGATGTTTTACTATTGCTCTGATGTAATTTTGTACATTTAGGAATTTAGTACCATCTCTTTTATTTGTTTGCGAGCTGTCAGCCCTTGCATGTATATGGTTTTTCAAATGGCAATAATGTGATGAATCATTCCCTTTGAAGTTTTGGTCTTTACTTAGCATCTAGAGATCACAAGCTTTAGGCAGCAATCCCATTCTGTACCAATTTGTTTTATTTTCTTCTTTCTAATGGCATCTTCATTCACCCACCACCATTCCTCTAACCCTCTTCCTTCTGATGACCCCATGGATCCTATCATCCAAATTAACACTTGCATATATCTTCCTGCCAAACTCACTGGTGCCAACTATCCTACTGGCACAAACAGCAGTGTTCTCTTCTAGTTGCGCTAGACCATATATTGATGGTATCAAACCATGCCCTGTCCTAACCATCAGGGCTGATGATGTCGATGTTTGTAAGCTGTGACCCTGCACACAACTTTGTGGTTTTCAGGACATTATCTTTTGTATCTCTCCCTTTTGAGTTCGAGTAAACCTTCAAATTAGTCCTTGAGATTGTACAAGTCATGTATTTTAGTCAGAGTTTTAAAACTAATTAGTTAGTCCTTGATTTTGTAAAATGACATTTACTTTGATTCTTTATGGTCTAAAAACGGCAGTGGAAAATGAAGTGAAAAAGGACTTCAAATGAACAATTTTTCATGAAGCCAGGGACTAAAAGAGTTAATAAAATTTTAAGGACTAAAATGCTCAAGTCATACAATTTCGAGGACTGATTTGAGAATTTACTCTTTTGAGCTCATGTGAGGTTGATGCATGAGCAGTTATGTTGTCTGCTAACATTTAATTTTGGCAGTGAAGTCGAATATCATATTTATGTGTCTACAATTTTTTTTTACAATTGATTTCCATATATTCTGATAATTTAAATTGAATGTGTGTATCTACCCCAAACGTTTTAAGATGTAATGTAGCTTCTTATTATAACTGGCAATCTTCAGCCAGCATGTAGGAAAATAAAATAGTCCTATGCCATTCTTTGTCTATATCTCATTGGTCAATTAAAGTGCTCTATCTCACAATACTCAGCTTCTTTCCATATGCAGTGCGCCACTATGAGGTTGTTTACTTAATTCATGAGAAGCATGAAGATGAGGTTGCAGCTGTCAATGAGAAAGTTCAAGGTAATCTTTAACAGTTTGCTTATATCTTTTTCTTTTTTAAACTGTTCATGTTCCCCTAATGGCATATAGAATGAGTTCAATAGTTTACCATTTCTGTCTGGGAGTCAAGTCCCACTGTAGCTATTGCTAAAATAGATGGTCTGCGATCTGGCAGAACCAGGTGGTTTGTGACTAATGCAGCATGTTTGTAATTGGTTAGGTGTTTTCTTACACCCTTATATGTCTCAAGCTCTATTAGTATTGTTGCTTAACCTGCCTTTGCTAGAAGTTAAAAAGTGTTGGCTTGTAGTTGTGATAGTCTTCTCCAATGCCCTATCTGGAATTTTAATGAGGGATTTCTATTCTTTGGTCCACATTCAGTCAATAAGAAGAGCAAGCTATGCAAAACCTTTGCGCAAGATATACTTTATAATATGGCAATATTAGGTTCGCTCTCTGCGACAAAGAGCCGATGTGTGATATGATAGTCGCTTCTAATAAAGTTTCTGCAAAACTGTTTAACAAAATAATATTTTTTCCCTGATTATTCTGTGGTTATTTTTCTAAAATATTTGCTAACATTTACAGACTTTTTGAGGGAGAAGAAAGGCAGGGTGTGGAGATTGAATGATTGGGGTATCAGAAGGCTAGCTTACAAAATAAAGAAAGCTAATAAAGCCCACTACATGTTGATGAACTTCGAGTTGGATGCCAAATACATCAACGAGTTTAAGAATCTGTTGGACAAAGATGAGAGAGTTATTCGTCATCTTGTGATAAAGAGGGATGAGGCAATCACTAAAGATTGCCCTCCTCCTCCTGAATTTCATACTCTGCGTGGAATTGCAGATGATGACGATGATGAAGAATTTGATGAAGATGATGAAGAATTTGACGATGAGGATGAGGAAGATTGGGATGGTGAAGATGAGATAGAAGGCTATGACGAAGATGAGATGGAAGGCTATGATGATGATGAAGAAGGCGAGGATGATGTTATTGTTATTGATGGTGAAGATGATGATATAGATACTAGAAATGAGACATTCGCAGATGATGAAGATGGTGAGGATGAAATTATTGTTATTGATGGCAGGGATGATGATATAGATACTAGAAATGAGACATTAGCAAATGTTAGACAGCGAAAACAAAGAAAATTAAGGGCTGAAAACGTAGGTAGGTAAGGTGCTATTCTTGTCCTTGATTCTTTTGTTTCCTGGTTTCTATAGGAATGCAGAGCAGTTCTAAACAATATGGCTTTAAATATATGAAGATTTAAGTAATTAGGATTTCATGTTTGCTCATAATATTAAAGTATTAGATGTTTGTATGAATGGCAAAGGCATGTGTAAACACACCAAAGTGAAAATAATGTGCTCTTAAAATAATTTTTTCTCCGGAATTGATTTGGGAATTGATCTTGTGTTAAATTTTCACATGATAAGGTTAAGTTCAAATATTATGTCTTCTCTCCTTGGTAGGCACAGGCAATTAGTAGGTAGGATCAAATATTTATTAAGAGTGAAATAAATATTAAATTTGAAGGTGACTTATGATGTACATTAGATTTATTTTCAGTTTTACATAAGATTTATTTCTTCGTTCATTTATTTAATTTTTGTTTTGTTGTTCAGAAAGTCATTCGCAACACCTATGAAAACGGTTGTGGTAATTAACATTTTTGCTGGTCTATGATTGTAAATATGTTTTACTTGTATAATACGGATTCAAGTGATTCAAAATCGAGATGAAAATTGGGGTATCAGTTGAACAGTTTTAGATCAATTAAAATTATGTACAGGATGAGAACAATTTCAAGAATCTTAAAACCGTGATGAAGAAAATAAGACCTTAACCCTTTGTTCGAGAGCTCGATGATGAGAACAATTTTAAGGAACTCAAAACCTTGACAAAGAATAAAAGACCTTAACCCTTTGTTGAGTGATGGATTTTTGAGGGAGAGATTTTGGAAGAAAAAAATATATAAAATATTAATTTACTCTTTGTTTGAATTGAATGAAAAAGGTGGAAAATGAAAAATATTAGTTAGAGTTCATCTAAAAAGAATTTTTTTTTAAATTAGTGAAAGAAGGAAAGAGAAGAGAAGGGGTATATTGCATAATTTTTTTATTTTAAATAATAATTTTTAAAAAATTATCATATATTTTTATTAAAAATATTATTATAAAATGTAAATTTTTTATTAAATTATTTTTTATAATTATATAAATAATTTTTAAAAAATTTATTACTTATTTATTTATTATTAAATTTACTAGCAAATTAATGTTAATGTAACATTTCAACATCTTGTAATTTTAGTTTTTTTTATTCAATTTTCATTAATAATATATTAATAACATTAAATATTATGTAGGATGTGAGTTGACATTAATGATATTATATTTAGAAAATTTTAATGCTATCTTCTTCCATAACTTTTTTTTTTTTTTCATTTGTTTCAAAATGATCTGCACAGCTCTTCTCAATTTCATAGAAGTTGCTAACAACCACTACATAATTCTTACTTGCATCCTCATTTGGAAGCACAGAAGAAGCCACAGAAGCCTAGGAATTCTAAATTTGGCAGGAGAATTAGTTATACATGGACAAAATATTGTTGTTGCTCTGGCAATAGTTGCTTATGTGGCTCTTGTGGCAATCCAGGAGTGTTAAAGAAGATAGGGAATTTGTAGAAGGGATCCAATCAATATTTTTACATCGATCAGATAGAGTAGTCTCTTCATTAGAGAGTTTGATGATTTTGACATGGATCCTGTTGTAGAAGAGTTTGATGATTTTGACATGAGGTTGTCACCAATTTTAGTCTTTTTGAAGGGGTTTATGAAAGAAGAAGAACCTATACAAGAAGAGGAAACAAATTGTAAAAAAAAAAATGAGACTAGAGTTTTTTTAAAATTACGTCGTTTAATATTAACTTATATTTTACATTATATTTAACGTTTTAAAAAATATATT
Source organism: Canavalia gladiata (assembly GCA_037954105.1). Classification (NCBI taxonomy): domain Eukaryota; kingdom Viridiplantae; phylum Streptophyta; class Magnoliopsida; order Fabales; family Fabaceae; genus Canavalia; species Canavalia gladiata. Next base: position 35,833,153 of record CM075662.1, on the reverse strand, counting down.
ATTAATGTAAATTGATGAATGACTAAATTGCATTCAATTAATAAATATTAAAAATTAATAAAAAATTTAAATAGATGAATTTTCATGTTAATAAATTGATAAATTAATTTTCATGTTAATAAATTGATAAATTGATGAATTTTCATGTTAATAAATTCATTCAAATATAATTTTAAGAATATTTTAAACTCATTAATATTTAAAATTTATTATGCATATGAAAAAGAAAAAGAGACATATTGATACGAATCAAACAAAAATAATGATAAAAAATAAAATAAATAAAAAAGAGAATCTTCTGTGATGAAATTAAAAATAAAATAATCATAAATATATTTAAGATAATTTAAGATATAAAAAAAAAGATATAAAGTTAGTTCACTGTAAAATCAAGTTTAATTTATTTTAATTTAATTATTTTGATTTAAAATTTTATGTTTATTCTAATAATTAATAACATATGTTTAATTTATTATGTTAATGAATTTGATCGTAATAATTACTGAATCTTTTAATTTATTATGGTAGAAAATCGAATCTTAATCATTACTAAATATTTAAAATTTTAGTTTTAGTATAAATATTTTGTAAATTTTTTTTAAGGAAATAATTTTGATGATAATAAAAATTGAAGTTTTCTCTTGTTGAGAGAGTTTGTGTGCCTCCTAATATTTTTGAAAAGAAGTATTACTGAGTTTATCATTTTCTGTGTAGAATTGAGGATGTGATATTTTTCTCATTTTTTCTCTTTTTTATATTATATTATATTTTTATAATTATCAAAATTTTAATTTTAATTTATTTCTATTAAAAATTTAATTTTAATTTATTTTTATTTTAATCTAATTTTTTTATTTAAGTAAAGTAACTTAAAAAAATTTATTTAATTCATGTGATGTCAACTTGATGTGATTAAATATTATAGAATTTATAATAAAAAATCTTTTATAATATATTTTTAAATATATTTTTATAATTAAATAATTTTTAAAAGATTAAAATAATTTTTAAAAAAAATTATAAATAGTTTAAACTTTTTCAAAAATTAATTAATTATAAAAATAATTAAAATATCATATTATTAACATTTCTCTTTAATTTAATAAAATATGATTTAAATGAGATACAATTATTTATAAAATAAGGGAAGTGTTAATAATGAAGATGATAAAAATATCCAAATTTCTACCTATTTTACTCTGATTTTAATAGAAAAAAATTAAATTATTAAAAATAAATTCGAGTAAAATTTATTTTTTAAAAATAGAAATGAAAAAATAAATTTTGTCTTATTATATAAAATTAAAATATGTTTATTTTTATATAAAATTATATAAAATTATAAAAATAATAAAATATATAAATTTTAAACATATATAATATTTAAAAAATTATAAAAAATATAAATATAAAAATAAAAATAAATACTAAAGATAAAGACGGGAGCGGAGCCCAATCAGTTATCATATATAACACAGATGAGAGTACATACATGCTTGTTTGGTTAAATTATAACAACCTGAATTAATTTTCAAAACTAACTAAATGGTCATAATTATGTTTCACATTTTTCAAGGCATATTTAATGGCTGGAAAAAGATTGTCTACATTGAGAAACGAAATTTTATCGATACACAAACAGACCATATATGCGATAGCTGTGCTAAATAAGATAACTAATTCCTACCCTTAAAAGTTAACTTTCTATTTCAATGAAACTAATTAATCTTCTTCTGCTGTTATTATTTGCAGTCATATGTGATCCACTACAAAAGTCAATACACATGCGTGGATATAAAAGTTTAATGCTCAAATAACTATTCAACTACTGAAAAGATACATGATTTATATTGCGGGTTTTACTTTTTATTTTCTGGTCGAATGGTGGATTTTATTTGGATGAAAATGGATAAGATATTATATCCTGTGTTTTGAAAATTTTCTCTTACCTTCTATACTCGTATAAATAATAATTTTGATTTTGATTTTTATAATTATTGGATACTTAAAATTCATACCTGTTCTTATGGTTCACAGTTTGATTGATTAAAATATGAATTTTTTTTTATCTTGGCTATCATTTTTTAGGAGCTAGTAAAATATAAATAAAATAAAAAATATTCAATTCCAATATGAGTCTAGATTATTATTTTTAAACTTCAAAAAGTTAATTTAATTATAAAATTTTTCTTTTAGTTAAAAAAATCTACAACATTAATTGTTATGTTAATATAATTTTATTATTTTAAAGATTAAATATATTTTTAGTTTCTTTAAAATAATAAAATTTTAATTTTTATCTCTCAAATTTAAAATATTTAATTTATATTATTTATTTTCTAAAATATTTTAATTATAATTTTTAACGTTAACTAAAATTAAATTAAATCAAGTTAAATTAATCCTTATTAAAAAAATTTAATTATTTTTAAAATATTTTAATTATAATTTTTTAATGATTAATCTATTTTAATTTAATAAAATTTAGATTAACATGAGAACTATAATTAAGACATTAAAAAAATAAGAGATGTTTTAAAATTAAAAATCAGAAATTAAAATTTAACTAACTTCAAAAAACTAAAAATAAATTTAACTATTATTTTAATTATATATTTTGAATATATATATATATATATATATATATATAATATAATATAATATGCTTGTAAAGGGATATGAGTACTATCATGTTCATATCCGTATCCATATTCATAATTTTTTCCAGACATTTACTCATATTTATATCTATCAAATAGATATATTTACCTTATTTATTATGAATGAAGATACTGAATGGATATAAAATCTATGGTCATCCAGCTTTTAACGTGTATCCTAACCTAGTTAATAAAATAATTTTTTTATTAAAATTAATAATATTAAATATTATATTTTTTTTATAAAACTCTATTTTTTAACTGATGCTTAAGGCACTCCTTATACTAATATATTATTCAAATAAATTTAAGTAGAAACTATCCTGAGTTGATTGAAAAGAAAATATTGTAATTCAAAAGGAAAATTGGAATCGTATGTAACTAAAGAAAAAACATTAATATGGCAACTCATTAACGCATTTTAAATTTCATTTCATTGGCCAACCATGTATGGCTTGTTGCGTGTACGCTTGGAGACTGGAATTTGTATTATTTTGGTTTTGGGTAAATTTTGGGACTAATTTGTTGAATGCTTCTGCTCTAGAACTTCTAGAGATGCCAGTAGCATTATATTTAACTGAGAAAATTTTGGGGGTGCTCAAGAAAGCATTGAATGTGCTTATATAAGATTACAATCGATCGAACTTAGAACAGTTAACAAAACGAACCTCTATGGATGGTTCGACATTTATATCGATCGTTTAGAATGAAGAGTAATGTAACATCTTATTACTTATACTAATATGTTTTAATTAATTTTATACTCATACTTTATAAACAAAGTATTAAATGAGAAAATGAATGTATTTAATATCTTCAAAAAAGTTCAATATGTTCTTTGTTTGATAAAAAAATATAATAATATATAGGAATGTTATATATAAGATGACTTATAGTTAGGAACTTTATTGTGTGTTCATAAATATATGATATTAAAACTATAGATACACCTTATTAAACACTTTAAACTACTAAAAGAAAACATGTGTTTAATAATTTTTGTTTTTTATATAATAAATTTAATACTTTTATTTTAAATTTTTTCACATATGTATGTATACATAATTTTTTTTATAATTATTCTTGTCTAAATTATGTAACTTCTATAATAAATTTTTAAATTATACTATCCTTTTTTTTTCAAAGATTAATGCTCCCCTTTTCTAAAAGATTAATATGTATATGATACTTTAGTTCATTTCAAAGTAAATGTATCTTTTCATGACATTTTTCAATTATATGCGACTCTCTTGAGATTAATTAAACTTGCAGGGTAACATAAAAATCAATAATGAAAGTACTTTTACCTTTTTAGTTTATATATATATATATATATTATTTTATAGGGGTTAAATCCGATTTTTAACTATTGTTAGTTAGTTAATTTTGAACCCCTACTAATAACTTTTAGAATTTGAAAGCTAAAATAAATGTTTTGAATAAAATTTCAAAGTGTTAAAATATATTAATTTTTCATCATCTAAAACTATTATGATTGAAAATATAGTATTCAAAATTAACTATCAAGATACTAAAATTTAGTGTATATATGTTTGGTTTAAGTTATTTTAAAAAATAATTTTTTATTTTTTAAAATTTCTTTAAAAAATTTAAGAAAAATGATTATTTTTTAAATTTAACCTTAAATTTTTTTTTAAAGATCCATTCATTATTATTAAGTAATTCATTTGTATGATGATTAATAATATATAGAGAGAGAAAAGAAAGAATTTACATATATATATATATATATAAATTTAAAATTAAAGTGAGAGAAAATTATATAATTTTTTTTAAAAAAAAAACCCTTGTTTTAAGGTATAAAAATGTATAGCTGTAAATAGCATTTCTAAGGATATAATGACGGAAATAATATTTTTAGGTATTTCAAAAAAATATGTTTGATTAATATTTAAGACTTTTAAAATTATTTATTTTAAAAATATAAAAATAAAAAAAGTATAATGAATGAAATGAAAATAAAAAGTTATTTTCAAAACAAATTTCTTATAAAAATTAAAAAAATTAAAATATAAGTAAAACATTTTTCTAAAAATCAACAATTAATACCAGAAATATATTTTAAAAATTTATACCAGCAAGTAAATATTAGGTGGTGTTTAGTTTTAGAAAATATTTTTTATTTTTGTTTTTTTTTAATATTTTATACAGAAAAGAATAAAAATAAACAATAATTACTTTCTGTTTTTATTTTGTTTCACTATTTTAATATAAAATTTTAAAAATAAAATAAAAATAAAATGACATTGTTATAAATAAAAATAAAAAATATTTTCTAAAATCAAACATCTATCATATATTCTTAAACTTATTTTATCATAAATATTTTTTCATTTTTTGAAACAAACAAATTTTAATTAAAGGAACAAAAATAATTTTTTAAGAATATAAAGTAATTTTTAAAATTAGAAGAAAAATAATATAATTGAAGTAGATTTTAAAAAAAGTAGATGAGTGACTTTTTTTTTTTTTGACAAAGTGAGAAAAATGCTTGAGAGTTCCATTTTATCTTTAGCTACGTAACATTGAAGCCATGGGATTCTACGCAGGAATGTCATAGTTTTTTTTTAGTCAAACAAGAGCTTGTTGTGATCAACCTTGATTAGATTGTTAAGTATGGAAGACTTTTATTGAAAGTCCTTTTCAACACAAATAAATGGGTTCTAAATTTTAATGGAGAGTCTTATCTGAAATAACAGCATATGTGACTGGGCAAAATAATGCTTTCACCAATTCATTATAAACTTGATAACATAGTTGCCAATTATTCACTATTGAGATCTCCTCTTATTTCATTCCATAAACAAAAATGATTGTTGTAAACACTTACAAAACGTTACTCCTATATTATTATTTTTATAATCATTAAAAAAAGTTATATTTTAAAAAAATAAAAAATTTATAACATATATAAATATAAATTACTGAAAATATATAAATATACCACTTTTTATTAAAAAAAAACATATATTTAAGATTTAAATGACGTTCCTTCTATCCGTGTAACTGCATATTTAATGCATCTATAACGAATACATAAAATACATCATAATCTAACAATTAAATTTTATCATTTTTTAAAAAATATCATCATGGTTAAAATATACATAGATAAACACACCGTGTAATTATGCATCTACCATTTCTTGTAATCTTATAATACTGGTAGATTATCCCCAAATTATGGAAACAGTGCCGTTGTTATAAAAACAGTCATCTACAAAGACAACCAACCATACTGCTCATAACATCCAACTAACACACTTACCTAATTTAACTTAGGTTTTAATTTTATTTATTGTTATAAGATCTTATTTTATATTTTTTAAAAATAAACAAATTATTTACGGTAAAATTCGATTTAAAATATAAATAATTGTAAGATAATTTTAATACAAAAAAATTATCAACACTAAAAATCAATTTAGGATGTAAATAATTATAAAATAATTATAATATATAAGTTAACCGTTATTTATATATAAAAAAAGATCATATGTAGATATCACGTTTTTAATTAAACAAAACTTTACTAATTTAAGTATAAAAGTTTCTTTGTACAAACATCATCACAGCATCGAAATAGTACTACTTGGCCGAAGCAGAATATCATACCAACACCCATCATCTTGAAATAGTTTCTTCTTCCATTGAAGGTTTTGTCCAAAATCACATACATAATAAAATTTATATAATAAATTTTTGTAAAAATTATAAAATTTAATATATTAATAATATAAAATATTATAATATTTAATAAATTTTATTGTTTATTTCTTTTATTACACACCCTTAAATACATGTTAAAAAAGCCAAAGATTTAATAAAATCCACAGTTAGACCTTTGAAGAGCTGCCATCTGACTGTTCTTGAACTTCAAATTTAGAAGAGAATCTAGATTTTTATTTATTTATTCTAGCAATCCATTTAACATAGTTCGATTCATTGGTGACTTTTTAGGCAAATTACACTCCTATTTTAATTTATTAACAGGTATTTTGCCCCCTCTAATTATTTAATAAAAAATATATATTACAAAATCTTTCAACGGTGGTGATTAGTTATGAATAAACTTTTCAGGAACAATTCGCTTTTTGCAATTTAGCGTCGCTAAAGTTTTACACATTTACCGTATTAACTTTTTCAATTTTAAAATATGGAATGAAAATAGAAACACTTATATAAACTTTGTGGCTTTAACTAACAGGTGTTTGGCTCAAGTAGTATTTTCTTTAAATAAGGTGTTCAGATTTTGTCTATAGCAAAATATTGTTAAAAATTTAAAATATTTATTTTTTATATTTTAAAATTCCAAAGTCAATGTTATTGATATACAAAATTATCCAAGTTTGGTGGATGTTTAAGAGTCAGAGGCAGTGTTTAATAAATTTATTAAAACGGAAATTTAGAATATAATAGCATGCACCTTTTTTTCCCTTTTAATGTTTGGTGTATTTTAATATAAAAGTGAGAGATTAAAGTGATATATTTTGATTCTACAGAATGAAATTAAAGACAACAATACAAGCTTGAAAATTAAAATATTACAATAGACTAGGGAATTGATACACTTTCATCCCTCAGCAGCGATAGTATGATAGCTTGAAAAGTATATTTATTCACTTGTCACAAAGTTTGGCTTTTCTTTCATTGTGTGTGGATAGAGGCAAAAATGAAAACGTATACATAGATTATTCAAATGTAATATATTTTCCAATCTGTATTTGTAATTTTCTTTACCATTGTTGAAAAAAAGGAGCACATGTGTGGAGTTATTTTCAATTAAATTTCCTAGTTGGTATTGATGGAGATTGCGTGCATAAATCGTCCATGGAATCTAACAAGTCTCTCTTGTTGATTAGGTGATGGGTCATTGTTCCAACTCCCTTCTAAAATGGGGTTAATGGCTGAGGTAGATGTCTAGTGAAGTAGAGAACCAAAGATATGTTTCAAGTTGCTGGCTACCTTTTACCGTTACAAAGCGATTAAAATAATGCGTTGTTAATATTTTTTATGCATGTAAGTAGGATTATATATCTTTTATAATGTAAAAAAAATAATTAATCTTTTATAAAGATTGTTAATATTTTTAATTAAATTAGATTCTTCATTCGCTCTTCTCATATTTAAATATTACATGAACTAGATAAAATATCGGTGTATTGTTCAGGATTTGTGTAAATATCAAGAAAAAAAGTTAAATATAAAAGAGATGCTAAGAAAATTATTACTTTTTAATTTATTATAACTTATTAAGTATAAAAAATTACATGTGTGTATTTTATTTTACAAAATTTAACAATATGAATTATTAAACATTTTAGTGAGGTTTTGATAAAAAAAAAAAGTTGTTGATTAAATGTTCATTATATACTATGAATTTGACCTCTTCTCAAACAAAAAAAAAGTATATTCTAAAAGATAAAAATACAGTGATAACTGTTGATTAAAAAATTAATAATTATAATTTTCAAATTTATTGTATAGATATTTGATTTTAATTATAATATTATTATTTTTTAACTAATGACTATAAGTCAACTTGTTCATTTCAGAAAAATTGGATACGTAGACTACACTTTTACTGTAATCTGTATATTTCTTATCATAATAATAAAAATATTCAACTCTTTTGATGATATCACTTTTAACAATATAATATATGATTAATTGTGCTTGACAGAAAATAGGTAGTATTTTTAGTTACTTTGTGAATGTTATTTGAAGTTTTATACTATTTTTCTAATTTTTTAATTATGTTAATAATGTAATTATTAATTTTACTAATAACGTAATTTATAAAGAAGTGGATATTAAGTGCTTTTCCCTCGTAATCACTTTTATCTTACATTTGTTATTGAAATTTAGATATGTATTATGAATAATAACACTTTTAACTAGGTATTTTTATCCATATTAAAATATGTTCACTTTTTACCAATATTATATATTTATCACCAACTTCCAGAAATCATTTATTGAATTTATGAGCAAAAAATTTTACTTCGCAAAAAAATGTAATATCTATTACTCTCACATATCAATATTTATTTATCATTTAACTATGACTTTTTCGTTTTAACATATATTTGGGAAGTATATTTATTCTAGATTATAATAAAAATATATTCTATCTATTTCTATTTTAATTAATTAATTTTTTAATATAATAATCTTTACAAATTTTTTTAAAAAATTATTATTATTTTTATGTTTTCTCATCATTTTTTATTTTCATATTTTGATTTATAAATAAAATTAATAGTTTCAAAGTGATGTTTACCTTTAAGTACGGATAAATTTAAAATATTATAATAATTTTGCTAATCTATATATTTTGGATAGAAGAGTTTTATTATTAAAAATGGAGGGAATAACATACATATTTAGTATATATATTTTTAGGCATTCAATTTATTAATTATTTTTTGATTTAGTATTAATTTTTTAATATTTTTTTAAGAAAATTCATAGTATATTCAATTTATCTATCATGATAAATATAACGTTATAAAATTGAAATAATTTATATAAATTTTAAATTTTAATTTTATTCTTTTTTATAAAAAATATAATTAAATTTATTTATTATATTTTTCATAATTACTTGTACAAAAGTATTTATAAGATGACACAAATTTATATACAACAATAATTACTTACCCCTAATTCTGGTTACTCATAAAATATTGTACAGTACGAGATCACATAAAAGTAGTTGAAGCCATGCATTGATTATCAGTATGTAGTTTTAGTTTAGTTCATCAATGCATTTTTTGTCTAGTAATTGAAACACTCCCAATTCAACGAAAGTCCGAACCCAAAGTGAAATGATCCAACAAACGAAAGATGATTTAGTTAGGAAAAATTATATTTATATTCTATGAGATTATGAGTTGAAATTTAATATTAATATAAAAAATTTAACTCATTAAAAAATCAAATGAAGTAACTTATGATAATAAATTGATACCTAAAAAAAATATGCTTAAGAAAATATAACAAAATTGTTTGTAAATTGAAGCGGCTAGATGCTGGCCACGTAGTAAATCCAAATATTGAGCCATGTTGCGTGCTCTTACCACGTGTATTTTCGTGCAAAGCATGCATGAGACAAAAAGATTGTTCATAAATGCACAATATATATATGAGACCGGATCAAGAGGCACATACATCACACGGAAAAGAAGAAGAAAAAGCTTAAAACATGGCACCTCACATTTCAAGAGCCACTGCATCTGCTGTTGTTTTGCTGGCATTCCTTATCATTGCAAGTGCAGCTGCGCCAACCCCACAATCAGATGTTGATCTTCTTGAATTTCCGCTAAATTTAGAATACTTGGAGGCTGAGTTCTTCTTGTTTGGGTCTTTGGGCCATGGATTGGATGTAGTTGCTCCACACTTGGCCCAAGGAGGACCCTCTCCCATTGGTGCCAGATTGGCCCATTTGGATGCCTTTGTTAGGGATGTCATATTGCAATTTGGTTTGCAGGAAGTTGGACATTTGAGGTTTTGTTCTGTTTCTTTTGTCTCTGCAATTACAACTTCAATTAATTTTGGGGAAAAATTAATAAAATAAAATTTCATATATCCTAATTGCAGGGCCATAAAGAGCACAGTAAAAGGGTTCCCTAGGCCGTTGCTGAATCTGAGTTCAGCATCTTTTGCAGAAGCAGTGAATAGTGCCTTTGGGCAACCTCTGCATCCTCCTTTTGACCCCTATGCCAATGATATCAACTATTTGCTTGCATCTTATCTGATTCCTTATGTTGGCCTCACTGGTTATGTTGGTGCTAATCCACATCTGCAAAATTCTACTTCCAGGGAGGTAATTAATGCCCCTAACTCTTCCTCTACTAATAAATTTGGGCCTTTTAATTCTGTTGAGATAAAATGCAGATATATGAACACGTTTTCTCTAGTGTCCACACATTTTCCTAGTTTAAACATGCAGTATTACTATTTCGTGCGAAAGTACTTTATACACATTTTGACAAGATTAAAACTAATAAACCTACTTTAGGTTACGTATGGAGAAGAAAATTTATCCACCAATCACATTTCGCAACATGATATGTAGGAGTTTCATACACGTCGTTTAAGTCAAATACAAAAAAAAAAAAAATTTGGATTTTTTAAAATATCATTCATTTTAGTTTTTTAAATGTCCGTTTCTTTTTATTAACGACATTAAATTTTTAAAAATTAATGTTATTAACTTTTCAAAATTTTATTTATTTTTAATTTCTTTTATATAAATTTGATTTTTTATTTTTTATTTTTTATTTATTATTTCTGATAAATATAAAATAGCAACTAATTTATTTACAAAAATTATTTTACATCTATTTACATTTTAAATTTAATGATTTTTTTTATTTTTTTTAAAATGTAAAAATATCATAGGATCATAAATAAGATATTCTCTTATATTTAAGTCTGATAAATATAAAAATATTTTTTAGATATAAGGTATGAAAAATTATCATCCATATCAATATATTAATACTATTTATTTTTTTCTCTCTTTTATTATATTTTATTATATATATATTTTATTTTTTTTATCATTCTATACATTCACAATAAAATATTCAAAATGAAGTTTAAAATTATCAAAATTTATAAGAATATATATGAAAAAATAATGATTAATTTGCATAAAAATTATTCTATACTTATTTACATCACAGATTTAATAATGGTTGATATATAAAAAATATAATTAATAAAATAATTAAGTTATATATGAAAATGGTTTACATCTACTTGTAGTTGATCTTGTTAAAAAAATAAATTCAGTTTAAATATAACGAGATATAAGTTATTTTTTATATGCAATTTAATTATTATTTTTAATAATTAATTTTTAAAAAATAAAAATAAAAACTAAATTTTTTTCTTTTCTTTTCTATTGAAAATTAACGAAGTAGGAGGGAACACTTAAAATATTATAGGAATATTTTTTTTCAAAGTTAGAAACTAGGATTTTAATTTGGACGTCAATCATTGGGCTGAGTCAGGCTCGATGAAATTAGAAATGGATTAGAATTAAGCTCAGATTTCTATGTGCCGCAGGACAAACATTTTGACTGATCCATAGGCCTTTTAAAAAAAATAATAATTACATTCATAATCAATAATGTTCTATAAAAAACATATCAGTAATATATATAATATAATTGGAATATATATAACTTAACATTAAATAAAACCAGATATTAAATTTAGTAAAATGATAATTTTAATAAAAATAATTTCCTTAATTAATAGTTAAATTTAAAATATTTATATAATAGATAAGATTTATAAGGTTTCATAATTTAAAAATAAGTTAATATTTTATCTGATATTATTAAATGTAATAAAATGATATTTTTAATAATTTTTGATAAAAAAATATTTTTTTATCTAACAGTAAATTTAAAATATTTATACAATATATTAAATTTATAAAATTTTAAATGATCTAAAATTAAGTTATTTTATTTTATTTTATTTTAATTATAATATATTACTTAAACTATAAACATATATAAATATTATAATAATATTATGTAAATCAATAGTTAAATTTATTTTTTTAATTAAGAGTTATTAGACATATCATTTTATTAAATTTCATATTTGATGTTATTATTTATATATATAATTAAAAAATGTAGAATTATATATAAATATTTAAAATTAAAATATTTTAAAAATATATAAATTTACATGTTCATAAATATATATTTAATAATAATAATTTGTTTATATTTTAAAAATATATGATTCATTAAACAAAGTAGGATGATAAGATATGTATTGATTTTTAAATTGGGTGAAATTTTATAAATTTAATTTATTATATAATTTTAATTTTTGATAAAAAAAATTATTGAAGACATATTTTATTAAATTTTTCATTGTTATCATTTGATCATAAATCCCCTCCTTTCCTACATATTGTCTATATATTGATGAAGATGAAATAATCATTTTAATTAAATTTAATATTCTAGTAAAAACTTTTTATCATATTTATTCATTAACAAATTAATTATTGAATTAGCTTATTTCAAGTTAACAAATTTGTGGGGGTAAAATGACATGGTGTAGATGTGCATGTGCAGCTTGTGGCAGGTCTTCTAGGAGTAGAATCCGGTCAAGATGCAGTCATTCGAGCTTTGTTGTACGAAAGTCGAACGTTACCGGTGCAGCCCTATGGAGTGAGCGTGGGAGAGTTCACAAATCGCATTTCAAAGCTTAGAAATAAACTAGGAAACGCAGGTTTGAAAGATGAGGGTCTTGTAGTGCCTAAAGTGCAAGGTGCTGAGGGTAAAGTCATAGGCAACATCCTTGCTGGTGACAAAAATTCACTTGCATATGGACGAACTCCAGAGGAAATATTGAGGATAGTATATGCAAGTGGTGATGAACGTGTCCCTGGTGGCTTCTTTCCTAAAGGAGCAAGTGGTCGTATAGCAACATCTTACTTGCAGAGTAGTACCTAAAGTCCTAAGATAGCTGCCTAAACATATTATTATTATTATTATTATATAGTATGAATCTGCTTTGTAGATTAATATACATATATGACTTCAAACTGGTGTGCCTAGCTCCTCCACGGCATTAAATTAATTATAATAAACGTGCCAAGTCATAATCTAGTTAAAAATTCGTTTCGTGTTGGATTCTAGTTCTAAATTTGTACATAGTTTATGTCCATGAATTGGATACCCAATGAGGTTTCTAGTGTCTGAATAAATTCAAACTAATACCAATTACAGTAATATATACTATTTTTAAATTTATTATAAGATTATTTTTAAAAATAATTATTTTTAAAGTAAATTTTTATAACATTTTTTAAAATATTATTTTTTCTATTTACATTTTATAAATATTGAAATTATAATTTTAATTATAAATAAAGATAAATTTACAATGTAATGTTTTTAAGTAATATATGAATTGTTTTTAACAAATTTTTTATCGATTTATTATTTGACTATAGTTTTATTATATTAAATGTTAAACAAATTAAGAGTGTTAATAAAAATATATTGATATTAAAATAAATTTATAAAAAAATAAACTCTATTATAATTTTAATTTAGCTGATATTAATTGAAATTATTAACTTTTATTATTAGTTTTAATATAAAGTTTATCTATTAAAATAATAAAACAATTATTATATAATTGTATTAATACTTTTATTATTATTTTTAATATAAAGTTTATATAATTGTATTACATAGAATAAAATCAATATTGATATCTTTAATTTTTATATTATATGTCAAATTAAAATATATAACCTAATTCTCAATTATTTTACAGTAAATTTTTTATATAGAAATATTACGCATTTTCTAAATTTTAGGAATTTTAAATTGTTGGCTATTAAGTTAAATTTGTACACTAATATAAATATATTTGATATTAAATTAAAATTATTAAAAATTTAAACTAGATTTTAAATCTAAAATAGTTCACATTAATTTAAATTATTAGTTTTTTAAATTTTAATATAAATTTTACTTATTAAAATAAAAGATAATTACTATAAAATTATATCAATTTTTTAAATTAATTCTATTCTGTACTCTAATTTTTTTTTGTTTCCATTATACTAAATTAAATATTTAGACATTTTAATATTTTTATATCATATTTTAAATTAAATTATATATATATATATATATATATATATCATAAATCATAATTAGATGACAATAATGTTTTTCTTATAAAAATATGATGTATTTTATAAATTTTAATAATTTTAAATTCATTGATATTAAGTATAATACTAAAAAAATTCAAATAGATTAATAAAAATATATTTTACATTAAGTTAAATCTAAAATATAAACTATATCATAAATCTAAATTTGTTTATATTAAAATAAATTATTAAATTTTTCCTTACAAATTTTAATATATAATTTAACTAATAAATAAAAAAATTATTATAAATTATATTAACAGTGTACTTCCATTGCATAATAATTTTTTTTTGGTTTTAAAAAACTAAAATAAATTTTTAGATTTATTTTTTTATATTATATATCTAATTAAATTATATATATATATATCATAAATCTCAATAAGTTAATAATAATTTTTTATAGAAAAACATGATTTCGTTTCTTAATTTTAGTAATTTCATATTACTTTATTTAAGTAAAAACTTAAAAAAAATTAAGGTGCATAAAATAATTATATTAATATTTTAAGTTAATTAGATTTTCTTACTCCATCTTTATTTTTTAAATGGAATAAAATAAATGCTAAAATTTTTAATTTTTAAAATTATGGGTAAAATTATAGTATATAATCTAATTGTCAATTACTTGACAGTAATTTTATTATATTAAATGTTAAAAAACTCAAGAGTATTAATAAAAATATGTGATATTAATTTAAATTTATAAAAAATTAACTCTATTATAATTTAAATTTACTTGATATTAAATTAAATTTTATTGATTATTATAATATAAAGTTTAGCTATTAAAATAATAAAATAAATTATTATATAATACTTTCAATTAATAGAATTGTATACTTCATCTTTAGTATTTAAATAGAATAAAATAAATACTAATATTTTTTAACTTTTAATATTTCAAATAAAATTAGAAATATATATATCATAAATCACAATTAGGTGACAATAATTTTTTTATATGTTTTCTGAATTCTAATAATTTCAAATTGTTTGATATTAAATAAAATGTTAAACAAATTCAAGTGTATTAATAAAAATATATTTAACAATAGATTAAACTTAAAAATAAACTATATTATAAATATAAATTTTTTCACATTAGATTAAAGTATTAAATTTTTCTAATAAATTTTAATATATAATTTAAATATTAATAAAAAATAATTTATTATAAAATTATATTAATATTTTACGTCAGTTCCATTGCATAACAAAATTTTTTGGTTTTAAGAAAATAAAATAAATTTTTGAATATTATTTTTAATATTATATGTCAAATTAAATTATATATATCATAAATCTTAATATGTTAGTAGTAATTTTTTTTTATAGAAAAACATGATTTATTTTCTTAACTTTAAACTATTATATTAATATTTAAGTTAATTATATTTTCATATTCCATTTTTATTTTATAAATAGAATAAAATTACTGCTAAACTTTTTTAATTTTTTAAATTTTATGTAAAATTACAGTACATAATCTAAATTTCAATTTCTTGACAGTAGTTTTATTATATTAAATTTTAAACAATTCAATAGCGTTAATAAAAATATATTTAATATTAAATAAATTTATAAAAAATAAAATCAATTATAATTTAAATTATTAGATTTTATTATTAATGTTAATATAAAGTTTAGCCATTAAAATAATAAAAATAAATTATTACATAATTATATTAATATTTTTAATTATTGGAATTGCAAACTTCATCTTTATTTTTTAAATAGAATAAAATAACTATTAATATATTTTAATTTTTAAAACTATATGTCAAATTAAAATATATAACATAATTCTCAATTAGTTAACAGTAATTTTTATATAGAAATATTACGTATTTTCTGAAATTTGATAATTTTAAATTACTGGCTATTAATTTAAATTTGTACGATACAATAAATATATTTGATATTAAATTAAATTTATTAAAAATTTAAACTAGATTAAAAATTTAAATCAGTTTACTTGAGTTTAAATTATTAATTTTTTTTAGATTTTTAATAGAAAATTTAATTATTACAAAATTATATCAATATTTTAAATTAATTATACTGTGTACTTTGATTTTTTTTTTGTTTTGAACATACTAAATTAAATATTTATAGATTTCAATATTTCTATATCATATTTTAAATTAAATTATAAATATATGTATATAGCATAAATCATAATTACATGACAATAATTTTTTTCTATAAAAATATAATTTTTTTAATTCTAATCATTTTAAATTAGTTGATACTGAGTAAAATGTTAAAAAAATTCATGTGTATTAATTAAAATATATTTGATATTAAGTTAAATTTAAAAATAAACAATATTATATATCCAAATTTTTTCACATTACCTTGAATTATTAAATTTTTCTGAAAAAATTTAATATGCAATTCAACTATTAAATTAAAATCAAATTATTATAAACTTATATTAATAGTTTAGGTTGCGTAACAGAATTTAGTGGCTTAAAAAAACAAAATAAAAATTTAGATTTTATTTCTTTGTATTATATGTTAAATTAAATTATATATAACATATATTTCCATAATTTAGCAGTAATTTTTTTTATAGCAAAACATGATTTATTTTCCAAATTTTAATAATATTATATAGTTTTATATAGGTAAAACATTAATCAAATTAAAGTTCATTAATAAAAATATATTCAGTATTAAATTAATTTTTGAAACTAAATTACACTGAGGAAGCATATTTAGGAATTGAAAAGGAAAAAAATGTGATGTTGAGATTATATAAAACACGTGGCTGTCTTTTAAAGTTGGTAACGGAGATGTCTATATGAGAAATGGAGAGGATACGCGCGCTTTCTCATATACTTTTGTAATTTAGATGTGACTGTACATGTGAGATTATGATGTATTCATGATGTATTCAATCTATTTAAGTTATATGTAAAATTTGTAATTAATATGCGTTAATAATTTTATCTATTTTATTTTTTAAAATTATAATTTATAAATTATCTTCTAAAAATTATTAACTAAATAATAATTTATATTTTAAAATGTATTAATTTTTAAAAAACCTTTTTACAACTTTAGTAAGAAAATATTTTTTATTAGATGAAATTTAAATTTAAATATATTTTTTAAAATTTTTAATGTATAGTATAATTAAATTTAAAATTTTTAAAATTTTAACTTAATTTATGTATATCATTAATTTTAAGTAGTTGACAGTATTTTTTTTAAATAAAAATATTATTCAGTTTCTTAATTTTAATAATTTCAAATTATGTGATATTAAGTTAATTTATTAAAAAATTAAACTATATTATAAATCTAAATTAGTTGATATTAAATTAAATTATTAAATTTTTATACCAATTTTAATAGAAAATTTAGTCGTTAAAATAAAAAAAATAAATTATTATAAAATTATATTAATATTTTAAATTAATTGTACTGCATATTTTAACTTTTTTTAATAGAATAAAATAAATATTAAAATTTTAAATTTATAATATTACACACTAAATTAATTTATATAATTTAAATCTCAATTAGTTGACATTAAATTGTTTTATATAAAATATTATATATTTTCTGAATTTTAGTAATTATAAATTACATGCTGTTAAGTTAAGTATTGAATAAATTCAAGTATACTAATATAAATATATTTGATATTAATTTAAATCTATCATAAAATTAAACTGTATTATAAATTTAAATTAGTTTATATTAATTTAAATTATTAAATTTTTATGAAAATTTTTAATATAAAATATAACTATTAAAATCAAAAGATGGATTATTAAAAAATTATATTAATATTTTAAATTAAGTCTATGGCATAATTTTTTTTGAACATAATAACAGATATTTGTATTTTTTGATTTTTTTAATATTATATGTCAAATATTATATATATATATATATATATATATCTTAAACAAAAAATAGTTAGTAATAATTTATTACATATAAATATGATATGTTTTATAAATTTTAATAATTTTAAATTACTTGATATTAAATAAAATGTTAAACAAATTCAAGTACGTTAATATCATTATATTTGACATTGAGTTAAATTTAAAAAATAAACTGTATTATAAATCTAAACTAGTTCACATTAAAATTTATATAATTTATTTTAATATATAATATATAATATTAAATATTTAATATGACATGAAAAACTAATGTCAAATTAAACTATATGGATTATATTATATATTAAATTAAAATAAATTATATATTATAAATATTTAATATTTAATTTGACGTATAATATTAAAAATTTATCAATCTCCGTTTCTCTACATGGCATCCGTCAAATTCTATCATCATCTCAAAATAAAAATCATTCAAACTTATATATTACATTCTGTCATTAAAATTTCTAATTATTAAAATAATTTTAAAACTTAAAACATTAAACATTAAACATTTATTTTAATAAAAAATAAAAATACTAATATAACAATAAATATTATTTTATATTTAAAATTACTGATTTTATTTTAAAATTTTTAAACAATTAACATAATATCATGTAAAGAAGTTGTTTAAAATTTTATTTATAAGGAACGAAAAAATAAAAGTTGCAATTAAGCACAACATGAATTTCTGTTACTTTACATAAATAATTTAAATACGTTTCTTATTTCTCATAATTAGTATTCTTTTTGTAATAAATTAAAATTAACTAATTTTAATACTTTTTCCTAAAACATATTGAAATAAATTGAAAATTAAGTTACTTTCATAAACTTAAATTAATAAATTCGGCATAAAATGAGTTATATTTAATAAAAACTTATTTGAATTATTTATGAAAAGTAACATATTATTTTATTTAATAAAAATGTATTTGAATTATTTATGAAAAGTAAATTCACTTAACCGTAACTCTGATTTTTTTTATAAATAAAATTTTAAATATGTTTTTTAGACAAATTATGTTAATTGTTTAAATATTTTAAAATATAAATTTTTTTATTTTTATATCAGTATTTCGGTTTTTTATGAAAATAAATATTTAAAATTTTAAAACTATTTTAATAATGAAAAAATTTAATGAGTAATATAATATATAAATTTAAATGATTTTAATTTAAAATGAGAATGAAATTTAATATATGAAATGCAGAGTGACGACGAAGAAGTTAATAAATATAGTTTTTAAAAACTTGTAAAAAAAAAATGAGCATCTCGGAATGTTGAATAACAAATTTGTTTAAATTTCAGTTGTTGAAATGATAACGGACACATGGCTGTCTTTTAAGGATAGTCATTAATCCGAAAAATGGGAAGTATCCGAATGCCCAGATAAGATACCTATATATATAAATGACCGGATCACAAGGGAAATACATCCATCATCACTGGGAGAGGAGAAAGAAAGAGTCTAAAACATGGCACCTCACATTTCCTCTGTTGTTGTTTTGTTAGCGTCCCTTGTCATTGCAAGTGCGGCGGCTAAGCCAAAACCACCGTCAGATAATGATCTTCTTGAATTTCCACTAAATTTAGAATACTTGGAGGCTGAGTTCTTCTTGTTTGGGTCTTTGGGTCATGGATTGGATGTAGTTGCTCCAGACTTGGCCCAAGGAGGACCCTCTCCCATTGGTGGCAAATTGGCCCATTTGGATGCCCTTATTAACGATGTCATATTGCAATTTGCTTGGCAGGAAGTTGGACATCTGAGGTTTTGTTCTGTTTCTCTTCTCTCTCTGCAATTACAATTTCAATTTATTTTAGGGGAAAATATTAATAAAATAAAAATTGCAGGGCAATAAAGAGCACAGTGAAAGGGTTCCCTAGGCCGTTGCTGAATCTGAGTTCAGCATCTTTTGCGGAAGCAGTGAACAGTGCCTTTGGGAAACCTCTTCAGCCTCCTTTTGACCCCTATGCCAATGATGTCAACTATTTGCTTGCATCTTATCTGATTCCTTATGTTGGCCTCACTGGCTATGTTGGTGCTAATCCACTTCTGCAAAATGCTACTTCCAGGAAGGTAATTAATGCCCCAAACTCTTCCTCTACTAATAATTCTGGGCCTATTAATTCTCTTCAGATAAATTGCAGACGTATGAATCCGCTTTCTCAAGTATCCACATATATTACTACGGTTAAACTATACATTCTAAGACAGCCATGCACCAGTATACAAAATTTTATATTGAAAAATTGATATACAGTCATTTTATTTTAACGATTAATATATTATTTAAATAGATATAAATATTAATAATTATATAATATATTTTTAAATATTTAATTTTTTTAAAAATTTTATATATAACTATAAATATATTATAACATAATTTAGCAATTAAATTAATAAATTTTATATTCTATTAATTTTAGGATATCTATTATTTTTAAATTATATACATTTTATAAATTTAAAATACCTGGATATCGATTATCTTTTTAAAATTAAAATACTCGAATATCTATTATTTTTTAAATTATGTAAAATTTTATAAACTTTTCAATGATAATTTTAAATTTTAATAGTTGAATTAATAAAATTTTTAATAAAATTTATTGAAAGTATATTTTATTAAATTTGTCATTCAACATCATTTAATCTTAATTATATATATTGTTTAATATAAAATAATTATTATTAGTTAAATTTTAATACTTTAATAATAAATTTTTATCATATTTTTATAATTATAAAAATTGGATTAAAGTAATCGTTTAGATTAACGAGATAAATATTAATTATTTCTTTACTTCACTTGAATCATAAAAATATTTTAGTAAAAAATTATAATAAATCATTAAAATTAGTAAATTGATAAACAAACAAAATTGATATATATATATATAAATAATATTTTAATATTTTTAAAAATTAAAATCATATTATATTTTATATTATAAATATTTTCAAAATTATATTTAATTAATATTTGAATTTTGAATTAATAACTTAATAGATAGAATGATGATTATGATTTATATTCTTACATTAACCTATTAATTATTGAATTAGCTTGTTTGAAGTTAACAAATGTGTGGGGGTAAAATAACATGGTGTAGATGTGCATGTGCAGCTTGTTGCAGGCCTTCTAGGAGTAGAATCCGGCCAAGACGCAGTTATTCGAGCTTTGTTGTACCAACGTCGAACGTTGCTGGTACATCCCTATGGAGTGAGCGTGGGAGAGTTTACAGATCGCATTTCAAAGCTTAGAAATAAACTAGGAAAGGGAGGTTTGAAGGATGAGGGTCTTGTGGTGACTAAAGTGCAAGGTGCTGAGGGCAAAATAAGAGGCAACATTCTTGCTGGTGACAAATACTCAGTTGCATATGCAAGGACTCCAGAGGAAATATTGAGGATAGTATATGCAAGTGGTGATGAACATGTTCCCGGTGGCTTCTTTCCTAAAGGAGCAAGTGGTCATATAGCAACATCTTACCTGAAGCATAGTGCCTAAAGTCCTAAGGGAAGAAGGGAAGAATGGGAGAAGGGTGGAAGGAAAGATTAAAATCCTAAAATCAAATGGAGTAAAAACATTAGCCATATGAGCAAAATTTATCCATTGGAATTTTATTTTTAAAATTCATATCAAAGTTAATGTTGATTTTTTTAAAGGTAAGCATTAAAAATTATAAATTACACAAATGAAATTTTAATAGTAATATAGTAGTACCGTATATATGATATTGTATTTAAGTGTTATCTTTAATTTTACAAACGAAAGAAAAGAAGAATTAAAAAAATTGAAAATAAAAATAAAATAACATAGGTTTATAAAATAAAATATATATTTAAACATAATATATATATATATATATTTAAAAAATACATGTAACTCACGTTATTTTTACTATAATTTTATTTTTTTTTAAAATAATTTAAAAATGAGATGGGAGACTCTTTGTTTAATTAAAAAAATAAGATATCATATTTATCATATATAATTTTATATAATATTATTTATTAAAATTTATTTATTAAATACAATTTGTATAATAAATTGGTTTAAATTTATCTAATTGAAATCACAAATGACACATAAGAAATTTTAAAAAATAAAGGAGCCATCATCAAAATTTATTAAAAAAAATTTTAAAAAAATTTTAAAAGCATGATCTTTGAAATTATTAAAATTTTAACATGTCTGTTAAAAAAATGATTATCTTCTAATTAATTATGTAAAAAACATCATTTTAATTAATTATTATTAAAAGATCATATTTTTAAAATTTATTAAAATAAATTATTTATTTATTTATTTTATATAAATTATTAAAAAATATTTTTATTTTTTGAAATAAATGAAAAGAAGTGTAGAAATTTTATTTAGTTCAAATTACTAAAAATTATTTAGGAGAAAAATTTGCATTTTTTTTTAATTTTAAAAAAATTTAACTTAAAAAAAAACATGTTTTTCAAAAGAAAATTCTTCTTGAATAGAAATTTTTTTTATCTTACATAGGATTCGAGTTAACAAATAAACCTTTATAAAATAAACGGTGTCAAAGATGAATCAAGTACTCACTTAACATCACTATTATTTGGATTAAAAAATAGCTTTAGCAATTTAAAAATTTTTGAATTATAATTTTTTTTAATTTTCTACTAAATGTATAAAAATTATTATATTTTCACTTTTAGAAATAAAGTATATATATATATTTTATATATGTTTAGAAAAAGAATAAATTCATTGTCGTAAAAAATTTAAGATAAAAAAAAATACTCAATCAATTCATATGATTCAAATAACATTAAAAATAATAATCAAGTAACCTTATTTGTGTATGGTGTAAATTTAAATTAATTTTAGATATTTTTTAAAAATATTTATTTTTAAAAAATAAAGCAAATTATACGAGTAAATTAAAAATAAAAAAAGGATAAGTATAATTTTTGTTATGTTGTTAAAAAAGAAAAAATTAAAACTTAAAAAAAAATTATGAATAATTTTTTTTTAACATCTAAAGATTAATGCATAAATGTATATTAACAACCTTTAAGAAAGGTGAGATACAAATATTTAAAATTAATTGATTTTGAAAAATAAAAATTGAAAACACATTATAAGGATACATCATGCGGGGAGAAGAAAGAAACAAAAAAGTTATTTAATTTTAAAATAATAATTTAATCTATCTATACTCTTTAAGTTTGCCTTTTTTTATTCAGGGTCTCTTATCGTCACACATAAAAAAAAATAACCTCCTTTATTTTTAATAAATTTTTCAATCTTTAATAAATTTTTTTTATCTTTAATAACTTATCTTATCTTTAAAAATTTCTTTTTTTTTCAACAACCATTATCATTTAATTTTTTAAAAATTTAAATTATCTTATTTATATTTTAATTTACCTTCATTTAAATATGATTAATAAATTTTTAATTTTTATTAATTTTTAAATTTTAAAATATAAAATTGAACAAAATTAAACATTCACATAATTGTACTAATTTTTACACCATTTAATAATATACATGCTTCGTCCTTTTTTAAATCATTTTTCTCAACTACCGTTTAGTTTGTGTTTAGATTATTTATAAAAGATATTATTTTAATAATTAAATATATCTATAATTCATTATTTCAACATAGGCAGATTTAAAATTTTATATTGAATCTTATTAAAGATTGTTATAAAAATATTAATTAAAACATTTAAGATTATTATTAATTAAAATAAATGGTAAATAAGTTTATTTTGAATACAATAATTGTTTTATTTAATTCTCATATGATTAAGATTCCATACTTTTTGATCTCACCATACTCGAGCTAAATGGCTACGAGTTTTAAAGATATATAAACGCAGCGTTAAGGGAAAACTTGAAAGTGTGGACCTAGGAGAGAGAGTGGGTGATCTGAGTGAGTTTACTGCACGCACCGCATCAACAGTAACCTCACAAATAACACGTTAAGGTGAAGATTTTCTCCAACTCTCTCTTTTCAATTCATTGTCATTGTTTCTGTCAACTTGGTATTTCGTTCAATTGGAATTCATCGTACGTCTTTCTATAATTGATTTCCCAATTTTCGATTTGAAAACCGATTCAAGCAACTATCTCGATTTTCGCTACGTTTTCGTTATTTTCAAAGGGATTGCCCTTTGTTCCTTACAAATCTATGTTTAATAAAGTTGATAATTTCTGTGGAGTGATGCCGTTGGACAATTAATTACGCGTTGAACGGGTTTCAATTTTTGCATCACTTTGAGATTTCAACGCTGGTGTACTTAGCAGAATGCAGGAGTTCAATTCTCAATGTTTAGCGTTTAACAAGTAGTTTAATTGAAGTACATAGCCCGCCAAACCCTAAATCGTGGTTTTGAACTTTGATTAAATAGCGGTTAGGTTTTATTTAAATTTTGTTCATGGTCATTCGTATTTGTATATGTATAGGATATGATTTTATATGCTTTTATCCTTTTATTCTGTTAGGTTTTGTACGGTTTAAAAATTTTATTTGGCCACAAAATATCCGTGTCAATTATGAATATCTAGATGGGAATAGGTAGCTCCCACCCAGATCTGCAAAATTTGAAACTAGACAGTTTTGGAAATTTGATAGGTTGAGAGTTAATACTTAATATAGATGGCTTTTGGGAGGATTTGGGTTCCGTTGGTTTCATTTTAATTCTTTTCCCCCATTATGTGTGTGCGTCAAGTGTCCTACTTGTTAATGACTCAACTTACTTAGGTTGGAGTTCATGAATTTGTGGCCAATCATGTTCATGTCTGACCATCCCTTTGAAATTACCTGTTGTGAGCCTCAGGAAGATGGTTCTGGATATTTAATTAAAAATTCAACAGCATGATTTATTTTATATTATTTAAACACAAAATCATTCAATTCTCTTTCTGTTTACAGAAACATTTCATCAAATTAGACTAAGCAGATAATCATGGTTGTTCATTCTGATTCGGTTTTGTCAGAGAAGAAATCTAGCAACGGAATGAATGAGCTGCTGACTTTTAATGCTGAGAATATGCAAAACAACATGAAAATCATCTACTACAGGTTTGGTTTGACTGCAGATTACTGATACTATGCTAGATACATACATATAGCTAGAAGCATTATATTTGGGCCAGACCATCAAACAGCAGGGATTTTTATTCCCCTTTCTTTCTTTGCCTGATTATGGAACAGGTGGACCCCAAGTTGTTTGGGGTGGTAGTTTTAGTATGGATGGAATTGTATGAGTCTATCTGCAGGAAATAGTCACCCGGGCCCATGTAAATATAGAGCACTCTTACTTGCTTAATGTTGTCTAAGGTTTTTAATCAAATTTTCTTTTCTTTTCTTTCTCTTTTGCAGCCGAACATTTTTATCTATAATTGGTGGGGTTGTTGCTGGTATTTTGGGATTTACAGGCTTGAAAGGATTTGTCTTTTACTTACTTCTCATGGCAGTTACTTCTCTTGGGCTTGTAGCCAAAGCAAAATTTTCAATCCACAGTTACTTTGACTCCTGGAATCGAGTGTTACTTGATGGCTTTCTGGGTGGCCTAATGGTAGGTTGTTTACGTTTGTTTCATCTTTCTTTGGGCTTGATTTGTGCATGAAAAACTTGTTTATTTTTCATGAAATGAGAAATTAATTTGGATAAGATAGGTACTGATGTACAGAATAAGGAATATATATCATATGGAAGAAAACAAAAAACTATAGAAGTCTGGGTCTGGGAAACCCACCAAAGGGATATCGACAATGTAGAGTTAGCCAAATTCTTTGCTTATCAATCACCGGAAGCCCCCAAAAAAACAAACCATTTGCTGAACAACATGAATGGGGTGAAGAGACCTCTTTGTCCCATCCAAGCTGTAGTGGCAAAGATTCATCCATGAAATTGTGTCAGTAAAAAAATTTTAGGAGAAACAAAGAAACATTTTAAAAAGTAGTAGGATAAGTTATTCTCACTTGTCAGTCAAGATAAGACCCTCTGCATACTTAATAAGGAGAATCCTTGTATAGAAAATCCATGCTAAACAACAAAGAGAGACCGTGAAAATGCAAGTCTAGGTCAGATGTTTTCCCTTGAGAAGCAAGCATTATGTTCCAGTCAAAGCACCAAGGGATATATATATATAAATTTTATTTTTTAAAATTTATATAAAATAAAATTTATACTACTAATATATATATTTTTCTTCCTCTTTTCCATCTATCCAAACAAAAGAAGATAATTTTTTCCTTCCTTTCCCTTTCTTTTTCTACCTATCCAAACAACTCACTTTTCCTTCTTATTTCCACTCTCTTCCCCTTCCTTTTCTTTCCTTCTTATTTTTCACGTGATCCAAACAAAACATTTAAGTTCAATGAGATATTACCATCCAAAATTAAACCTTTGAGTACTACAGAAGTTTAGGATGGGAAACTGATACTGGGAATATCCCCAATGGACTGCATCATACGATCCTCCTGAGATCTAAGCAGCTAACCTGATAGCCATCATTTTTCATTGAGGAGATTAGAGGAACAAAACATTCCGATGCCTAGTCAATAAGCCCTACCAAACTAATCATGTTTTTCTCTACACTTCTTCATCAGCTTGCTAATTGTATTATTGGCATCCCTTAAAATGTTTCTAGTAGAATGTTATCTGTGTTTCATGCTGAAAATTCTGATCAACATTAATAAAATATTTGTTAAATATGAAGAGAAGGCCAAAAGATGGCCCTTTTTCTGGCCAATAAGGGAGAGAGAAAATAGATAATGGGGGTTTATCAAATGCATAATTTACTTAACATATTTGATTAATTTTATCTTGTAAAAAGTTGAGACATCACCTACTGTAGAAAAGATGCTAGAATCTCACCTTAGGTGGTTTTGGCATGTGTAGAAAAGGCCTGTAGAAGCTCCAATAGAAAGAATAGATTGGATGGAGGATAGCCTAGTTGCTAGAGATAGAGTGAGATTGAGAAAAACTATAGGTAAAACAATTAAGAATTAAGGATTTAGAAATTAAGTTGTCTATAGACATAATTTACAATAGAATCTTATGTTGTGTGATCCATTTAGCTGACCCCACCTAGTGGGAGGAGGCTTATATATCTGGTAAATATATAAAGGTCCTTGAGGTTTGGTGAAATTATGTCTAAGGCTTTTATGTTGTGACATTTTAAATGTAAGATTTGTATAGTTTTCAAAACGAGAGGTCTATATAATTATCTTACCGATCGTTTGTGAACAGTTCAATATACATATTTAGATCATAATGTATGTCTCTCTTTGTGTGTGTATGTAGCACTCTTTGAATTCAGCATTATAACTTCTCCCTTTTTGGTTCATAAACTTGCAGTCGTTCGTGCTGTTTTGGACGTATCCTTCTCTTTCGTAAGAGCACTTTGGTTTGGTAAAATATGACTGAATTTAATTTTATTCGGTACCATAAAATCTGTCAAAATGGAGTACTTGCATATGAGCATGACCCAGTTTAGATAATTTCTTAATAAGTACTTGTAAGAGAGAAAAAATAAAAAAATAAAAAAAATCAAATTTCTTCCATAAGTTGATGTTATATAGATTGATATTAATTTATGGAAAAGGTTTGATTTATTTTATCTTTTTATTTTCTTTTTCTGCAAGTTTTTGTTTAGAAGTTTAAGCTGGCCTGTATAGCACTGTAGCACGTAAGAGTAATGGAGCTAGTTTTTCTAAATTGAACTAGAACTTAACTTAATCCATACATTAAAAAAAATTGGGGCTGATGGGGACTTGAGTAGATTTCCTAAATTCACGTTTTAGTTACTAGTTAACCACTTTCAAATGTTCTAAATAAACTACTGGATTCAGATGCTTTTGAACGGCCATTGCCACCCTCATCTGGCTTGTGCTATGTTTTTTAAAGTCTAGGATTTAGGGTTTAGATTTTAAACACTAGTTGCTCCAGACTTTGGAATCCTACTATATATCTTTGTGCTTCAATTCTTGCTATTATGCTTCTTTAACAAAATAAAGATTTGCATATGACATTGTTCATATATTTTGATGGACGGATTGTGCTAATGTTTCAAGAGAAGGCAATTTTTGCTGCTGTTGCACCCTCCAGTTACAAGATAGCTTTCATCATGTTCCCGTTCATAAACTGAGAATTCCTTCCAGTATTTTATCTGTTTATGCCATACTTAAAATAGAGGCTCAAATGGGAAGGAGGTGGCACAATGTCGTCTTTTTTTGTGGCTGTCAGATTGGCTTCTAGGATATTGTACTTGAAGTTTTTTTTTTTTTACTAAAGTTTGCTTTGTGATAATATGATGACGTAGATTGCAATTTGCCAATTTTGTTCTATCATTCTGCGTACTTCCAATAGATTATCAATCACTAAACAGCTTCCTAGGAAAAATATACGTTTGGTTTAGCTTATTTTTGAGAAATAATTAATTATTTTTATCAGTTTTGTAAGAAAACTTTTAAAACATAAATTATTATTTGTTTGAAAAAAAATTAATTCAAACTTGCTCTAAGAGCATTTCCAAATCTACAACTGACGGAGGTTGCTTATTCTATTTTTGAGTTTTATTTCAACATCTCATTTCAGCTCTAACGGTATAACATTTTATTGGGGGTTCTCTCTTCTATATGAGCACTTCGAGGTGAGATTTTGGAAAAAAAAGTTTGCTTTACTATATTGTATCATACCTGATGTGGGGATTCAATTTGTTTCAAAAGCAATGCTGCTTACAGAATATTTAGTTTTTTTAAACAATTCAAAACCTAGTGAATAATTAAACTCACATTTTGATCTTTAAATTATTTAAAATTTTAATAGGTTCTTGAACTTTAACAAAAGTTAAGAATATCTTTTCTAATTTTAATGGAACGTTTAAAATTAAAAATAGTTTGAAAATTACTAATGTATTTAAACTTATTGTAATTTGAGGTTGTTTTAGGCAGCGACACCTAAAAAGTGCCTGAAGTAACATAATGTTTTATTAAATTGCCCCACGAAGGTTGTTTTCTTTTCGTTTTGTTAGATTTGAAGATGAGTTAAAAAGGATGGACTGTTTAAGGCATAATTTAGATTGATATTAGTTGAAGTAAGAATCTAAAATGTCAATAAAAGTAGTTAGAAAAACATTTGTAATATATTTTTAAGCATGTTCTTTAATAAAGATGGGATCATCTTGAGATCAGTCCAATCTAAATTAATTAACCAAAGGGGTAGATCAAGGATGATGGGGAAGTTGGAGGTGAAGTTCGAGTATTTACGCGAAAAAATCAGTTTGAAATGGATAAATACAGTTGGATGCAAATTCCAATTTGTAATTTTATTGATATCTAACTTGACTGAATGATACATAAAAAAGAGGGAGAATATGGGATATCGTAAAATCTGGCGAGAGAAAATTTGTCTGCGATGTAATCATGACAAAAACAACAATGAACCTATGAAATTTGAAAAAAATAAAAAGTTTGTAAAATATTTTGTTAGATTTAACGTTAAGCTAAAGATAAAGAAGAGAAGAAACCATGACCACTACGGAATCCGATGAGAAGGTGATGTTCATCAATTCAGTTTCTGTTTGGAAAAGATAATCAAAATTTATAACTGAGATCGACTATTAACTGCTCGTTCGCATCTGTCACTACCTAATCTCCTCCTCTACTTATCCAACGACGCTGGTTGCATATCAGGTATTGATGGCTTTTAGTCCGACTAGTGTTTGCGCACCCCTACTTAACGCCATTTACAATAGTACACCTTCTTGTACATATTTTGTCACTCATGAGCACCATGTTAGGAGAGTGTCACCCCGTTACGACTTGCATAAGGATACATGAAAAACTTTTGTGCTAGTAAACAGGAATGTTAAAGAATCCAATTAATTTGATCTAATTTGTTTAATTAAATTAAAAAAAGTTAACAATTAAAAATTTGAACATAAAAAAATTAAAATTTTAAAAAAACGTAAAATTTTGTAGAATTTAATTCCGTTGTAATTTTTTATTACAACATTAAACTGAATCAACTTAAACCATAAAATTTATAAATTTATATAATTTTAAAATTTATATATTTTGTTGATATTTTTTTATTGTTAGTCATTATATTTTTTTAATTTTCTTTTATATTGAAAAATATTTGAGTATAAATATTATTATATTTATATTTTATTCAGTTAGTTTTAAATTTTAAAAATATGCTACTTTATTTTTTCTATTGATTTATATTTATTGTTAAATTTTTTAAAAATAAAATTAAAAAAATAAACTAAACTGCAAAAGATTGATTTAATTTAATTTAATTTTTTAATCTACCTGAATTAAAATATAAATATTTTATAATTGGTTTGAATGATTTTTTCTATTTAAAATCAGAATCATATACAGTGTGTCCCTAGTAGTGACAATGATAACTTTTAAAGTATCAATGTATGACCTGCTGAAGGAGAGTAATATGCTTCCTGTACCAATTATACCTTGTTTGTGTTTTATCGACACTTCATAGATGTCTATGATACCATGCTTTGTTGGTAACATAGAAATAGAGGAAAAGGATGGAATATCTCAAATTTCAATCAATTAATGTTTTAGTGTATGTTTGGTTACATTTGTCCTATTAGTAAGACTAGAATTGATTATTATGAATCATACGAAAAAATATTTCTGGTGAGAATTGTGAAAATACAATGGAGTAAAGAACTTTGGATGAAATGGATAATTTTGCCCTTATTATAACCATTGTTAAAAATATAAAAGCATATATCTAGAGGCAGCAAAAGGGAAACACATGAGAAAAGGGTGTCCTTCTTTAAGAACAAATGTATTTACTTTTGAATGTGTTGTTTGAATAAAAACAAACCCCATTTATTAGC
Source organism: Canavalia gladiata (assembly GCA_037954105.1). NCBI lineage: Eukaryota > Viridiplantae > Streptophyta > Magnoliopsida > Fabales > Fabaceae > Canavalia > Canavalia gladiata. The sequence continues at coordinate 35,801,964 of CM075662.1, read as the reverse complement.
TTTTTTGTCGTTTAAAGAAAAACCGAACTTCATTTGACTTTTCCTTTATTTATACGATAATACTTTGTGTTGTAAAAATTTTCATGATCTATTAACGGAAGCAAGTATTGCATAATCCAAACAAAAATATTATATATTGACATATTTATGGAGCATGTAATTATTTTTCTTGTAGGTCCGTTGTTATGATCTCTAATCTCTGTTATTATTTTTTTTTTGGTTAAATGGTTAGTATTTAAATTGCAGTTAGATAGAAAAATGATTCAATATAAAAGTGACATTAGTTATTTTGGCGAAATTGATTGTTTGGAATTTGTTTAATTCCCCATATTAGATGTTCATGCAAAATAATTATTTTTTCAAACATGATATAATGATATAAATGAAATTAAACCTTTATAATTAATTTATTGTCAATATATTAATAAAAAAAATATTTAAAAAATGTAATTTTTGTATCTATATGCCATAACATAATTCTTGCTTAAATATTTTATTGACTTCATATAGTTGGAATTTTTTTGGATGCTCACTTTTGAATTTTATAGAGTTGAATTGTTATGTCAAGTGTTTTAGCCTTCAAAAAAGTTTCATATTGTTCATAATAATTTCATAAGAATATAATGCTCTATTTGGTTTATGTAGTTAACCTTCTATATTATAAAAGAAAGTTTTTTTTTATTGTTGTTTTATTTTGAATTTCTATCTTGCATAAAATGTATAGTTTAAAATGTTAAAAATAAAAAAATTATATTAGTAATAAAAAAATTTATTACATTTATAACTATTTTCTTTTTAATTAATTTTTCAACCATAAATTAATTAGAATAATATGATAGTTAATTTATTGAACATGTAAATAAAACTTTATCTTGTAAGTTATAATATGGTTCAAAAGAGAAAAAGTAAAATAGATTTATTCTTTTAATCCATCTTTAATCTACTTCAATGCAAAAGATTAATAGTTATTATAATTTTATATTATTAATCAATTAAAATATTTTTAATTTATTTGTTCTTAATAGTGAATAATTTCAAATAATGTATACTTTAAATTTTTTTTATAATTATTATTAGAAATTTATGTATTATGACGTTGATTTTATATTTATGTATTAGTAAAAAAATTAAAATGATTAGACTAAATTTCTATTGAAATAAACTTTATTTTATGTCTTCATATTATATATAATATTTTGAAATATAACAATAAACCTCTATTTACTGCTATATTCATTGATATAATTCGATATAATAATAAAAGTAATTTGTCAATATTTAATATAAACATATAAAGTTGGGGTTAACTTTGACCAAGTGAACATGAAGAGTTAGTTGATGATTTCAATTAAGTAAACTTTACTATTAGAAATTTGATTTCTTTTGAGCTAATTTTTCAACTTTCTAGTTTCACTCATTTGGCTTATGAGTTAGCTAAGGAACAACGTTTGTATATGGTTGTTTTATTATGTTGTGTTGTACATGCATTGTATCTTTTGGACTTCATGTCTAGTCTACATAGTATGCGAAGTAGTGGGAACAATTATGACATAGAGCATAGGCGTTCATAATTGATGAAACATATGGTCCAAGGTGAAAGATGTCGAGACATCATACGAATGGGGCCACAAGCTTTTATGCAACTAAGTCATAGAATAAGATTAACTAGCATAGTGAAAGATTTGCAAAGGGAAACTGTTGAGAAGAAAGTTGCAAAATTTCTTCACATTATAGGACATAATATGAAAATTGAAATTGTCATTCTTTATTTAGCGTTCAGGTGAGATAGTTAGTCATCATTTTCATGATGTCCTACGAGCTGGGATATTTTTAGAAGCTGATACTTGATCTAACCTATTGGTTCAAATGTGCCATCACAAATATTTAGTAATGTGAAATTCTTTCCTTACTTTAAGGTATTTTATGTTTTTAAAATTGATTCAAGCATGTTTTTTTTTGTTATTGTCAAAATCCATTTTTCATTTTTCCTCAAGATTAACATGCTAAACAATGTTATGAACATAAGAACTGTATTTGAGCTATAGACGGAACATATATTTGAGTGAAGGTCCTAAGATCTAATGCACCTAGGTTTCGTGAAAGGAAAGATTATCCCATACAAAATGTATTTGCTACATCTAATTTTGACATGAAATTCACATATGTTTTATCTAGGTAGGAAGAAGCAATAGCTAACTCAAGAATTTTAAAAGATGCATTATCTAGGAAAGAACCATTAAGAATTCCTAAAGGTTGGTAATAATAAAAGAATTAATGTGTATACTTTATATTTTATGTATTTAAAGTAATAAATAACTATTTAAAAATAATTTTTGTAGGAAAGTTTTATCTTGGGGATGCAGGATTTATGCTTGAAGTTGGGGTCCTAACCCCATATAAAGACACTTGTTACCATTAAAAGGAATATTTTGCTCGAGGCCCCGAGGCCCTCAAAACTATAAAGAGTTGTTCAATCATAGACATGCTTTCCTTTAAAATATGGTTCTGAAAAAATTTTAAGTGCTTAAGAAACGGTTTCCAAATATTGGTGGCATGATTGAACTTTATTACCTATTTACAACTATGTGTGATATTATGATTGCTTGTTTTATATTGCATAACTTCTTAATCAGTGTTGATTTTGATGAAAATTTTCTATAGAAGTTGATTGTGAATTACAACATGTTAATATGGATCATGTATCTATATAAGCTCAAATGGAGGACTATAAAGAAGGAGCGAATCTTAGAGACAATATTGCCAATGAAATATGGAATGATTATCATGTTTGAAGTTTATTTTTAAGTTTTTTAATGATGCTTTAATTTAATTTCAATGTTTTATATGTATCCTTAGTTTGACCTTATGTTCATGTTATTAAGACTTTTATGTGAATTAATTTTTTTATAGTTCATATTATTTTTATTTATTTGAATTGTTGGTAATGGTTTTATATTGAATAAAATTAATTATTATAATTGTAATTATTTATATTTATGACATCAACATTTTCATATTTTGTTAAAATATTTCTTCAAACGAATCGAAGATTGCAATTTATGACAAAGAATTACCTATTTGGAGTAGTGAAGACACAATCCACCATGGAGACACATTTGAGGTGGATAAATGATATGGATACATTATTGTTGAATGGTTTGCCGGAACAACACATACGGGGTAAACCTGATGGTACATGGACCACAACCTCTTATAATGTTGTCATAGACCAAACAAATCAAACATTTGGGTTGCATCGAAAGGGAGCAGTTAAAAGATAGGTTGAAAACCCTTAAAAAATTTCAACCAAGAATGGGGCACGTTTAATAGTCTTTCTAGATTTGCTTGGAATCCTGAAACCATGAAGTTTGATATAGAGGAATAAGTCTGGAATGAATTGATACAAATAATAACATCTTCCTTAAAATATGGTTTATGAAATGTTACATGATTAATCTAATATTGTTATCATTTATTATTTCTTGTTTGTTATCATGCTTAGGAAAAATCACTAGCTACTAAATTCAAGCGATTGCTATCAAACATTATGATATAATAAAAAATTATATTATAGTGATAGGGAACGTGGAGAAATGTTGAGACTGCAAGGAAGAATTTTATAAGGTGAGAGAAAAAGAAGGATACCATTAATATTGATGATTCCATTAGTCCACAGTTAATTTATGATCTAGAGTTTCAATCAATGGATGATTCTCAATTTAACCCATCAGCTAATGACCTTATTGGTGGAGTAAGCCAAGGTAGCCAATCTATAGGAACTTCAACATCAAGTGGCACAAAATAATAAGTCTCAACTCAATTTAAAATGGAAGAACATTATCCTTAGAATTCTTTTGGATTTGCAAAAAAAAAAAAAGGACATCACAGAAAGAAATCTAACTATCTTAGAGTAAAGCAAGCCACACCATTACTCAAAGATAGATGTATAGACCATGGTGGGTGAGATAGGAGTTGTATTCCAATATAAAAGAGCTTGTTATTATTATTTAATAAAAAAAATAAAGATAAGAAAAGACAATTATTTGGGATCCCAAAGGGTTTACAAAATCTTACAAATATAATAAAGGAAGCAAGATTTAGATCATGACAAAAATTAAACACAATTTAAAAAGAGTGAAGTTTTTTTTTTCTTCTTTTCTTACAAATATAATAAAGGAAGCAAGATTTAGATCATGACAAAAATTAAACACAATTTAAAAAGAGTGAAGTTTTTTTTTTCTTCTTTTTTTAGGATGGATACCATTGGAAATGGTTGATGTATCTAAACTTTTTTTTTTAAAACTATAATCATCTAAACTCCTTGATCAATGTCAAGTTTTATATAAAATTAATAATGCTTAGCTATATATATATATATATATATATATATATATATATAAACTTTTTTAGGTCGGGAGTTTGTTATAATATACATTTATGACTTTAATAACAGTGTCTTAAGCCATTTATTCTCATGCTTAGGATCTTTTAAACCCATAAACCTAACTAACATAGATAAAATTATGAAATAATAAACTTTGAATGGTAAAAAAAAGGTCAAAATCAAGTGCTTCACACCAATTAAAAGTATATTGAATTTATATATATATGCCATGGAAAATTATTTCAATTATTAATTTTCATATTATCTAACTTCATCAAGATTAGTATATGATATGAAGGTTATTTTTCCAAAAGTAACTTTAGGGTAGTTACAAATTAAGACTAGCTAGGTATAAAAGCAAATATATATACGAGGAGGAATAAGTTACTTTTAGGAGTAACTTTATTTAGAGTTACTTCATTTAATAACTCTTATAAATAATTAAATTTCATCAATATAATCGTTAAATTAATAAATTATATTATATAGATCATCTTGAAATTTTTTTATAAAATTTGAAAAATATTTAATATTTTATTAAATAAATTTAAGTTAATGGATATTATAGGAGATATATTATTCGTTAATTTGAATTTATTTTTTGAAATATCAAACATTTTTTAAATTTTATAAAAAAATTTTAGGATGATCTATATAATATAATTTATTATTTTAATGATTGGATTGATAAAATTTAATTATTTATCCAAGTTATTAAGTAGAGTAACTTTAAGCAAAATTATTTCTGAAGTAACTTGATCCTTCGTATATATATATATATATATATATATATATATATATATATATATATATATATAATGTATATATAGAGAGAGAAAAAGATAACTCATATTGTAAGATTAGTTTGATCACAAATATCTAGCATTTCAAAATGGTTAAATTAAACTATAGCATAAACCTCAAGGAAACCATCTTACACTGAGAAAGTGCATTTATATGTACCCTAATATTTCCAAATATTCTGCTTAACAATTAAAACATCAAGTGGTCCAATACAATTTTGGAAAAAGTAGAACTAAAGGTACTGTCTACAACAAAATACATGAGACAAACAAATCTTTTGAGTTTATAAGGTTTAGATAATGAAAGAGTAAAACAGAGACCGTAAACTAAACTTAAACTCATCTGGTGTGATATAAAAAATAAATTAGTAAAAACAATTTATAACACTAGCACAAGTTCATTCTAAATAATAAAGTTATTATGTAAAAGAAGAACCAAACAAAACGTAAATGAAGGTCTTTCCAAATAACGAAGCTATTTATAAAATCCAATCCAAAAAAGGAAAGCTAAGAACTTAACTAATAACTAAACCAAGAGACAATCTTCATCAAATTATGAACTTATTCCTCCTATGCATGGCCACCTATAAATTCTCACATAATATAATATATTATTCATTAAAAAAATAATATTTAAAAAAAAAATGGTCAAATTGTGTACTTTTCCATCAATGAATTATGATGAGAAGACGAACGATAATGGAAATAAATTGTGAAAATGAATTTAAAAAAGAATTAAAAATTAATGGATGAAGCCTTCTTTTAATAATCATAGAAATATCGATGTTAACCAATTGTTGAAAGTAGAATTCAAGAGTGGGTTAAAAGTTGATGGATGAACTCCTTTATTGTAAATTCGATATGATGTCGTTTTAATAAAAAAAAAGTTTATCCATCACAAAAATATTTCCTTTTTTTTTATTCAATTATTCCATCAATTCAAATAAAAAATATTTTTTATTTTATTTTAATTTCACTTAATTTAAACAATTAATTTTATCTTTTTCCTTACACTTTTCTTTTTTTCATATTTTTTTTCTTAATTTTTTCCATTCATGCAAAATTCGAATCAGAGTCCTATTTTACCATAATTGTTACGTATTTAGAAGCTGAATTATATGCATTGTTTCCGTCCAAAAATAGCTTTTGAATTACATTATTTTAGTATTTTGTTAAAATTTTCAACTTATATAATTAAAAAAATTTGTACTAGCTTCCTGGTTGATATCACACTGGTCATGATAGACTACGTGTTTGCTTCACATTTTTTGTGGCGTCATCTTAATATAACATGACAGTGATATAAAGAATTTCCAACCAATAATTAGTTCCAAAGATAAAATTATTTTTGATAAATACTTCAACGGTAACATTATTCTAGTAAAAAAGCCCTTGAACTTAACGTCTAGGTAGGTGGTTGACCATCTACTAATAATATTTTAAATTTGAAATTTAAGATTAAAAACTAAAAACAAACAAACAAGAACCTTTATTCTCTGAGGTTGATTCGGATAGTTTTTAATTTTAAAAACTTTAATTTAATTTTAATTTTAAATTTTAAAATTTTTAAAAATTATTATAAAAATAATTTTACTTTTTTATTTTAATTTTTTACTTAAAATTTATTATAAATAAATAAATAAAAAATTATTAATTAAAATAAAAATTTTAAAATATTAATAATAATAATAATTATTAGCATTATAATAATGATAATAGTTGTAGGATAAATGTGGATGATAAGATAGTAATGTATTGTTTTAAAAATCAGATTAAATCGTTTGGTTGGGTTGGTTTTTATTTGGATTAATTGAAACATAAAATTATTTTAATAATTATTTAAAAATTAATAAATCGATTGTATATAAAATAATATTATTTTAATATTTTTTTAAAAAATATATTTTATTTTATTTATATAATTTTAATTTAAAAAATTAAAATATATATAATTTTTTAATTTTTAATTATATAAAATTATAATTTTGATATATTTTATTATTATATATTTTTAATATAATATAAATTATACATATTTTAAAATTAATATTTAATTAATACTTTCAATTGATATTTTGACTGGTTTAATAATTCATCTAATTTTAAAAATTTTATCTTAATGATACATTTTAAAAATAAGAAATGAATTTAAAGTTTAGAATAAAAATATTTTAAAATTAATTATAAATATTAAAAAACTTTTTTAATTTTAAAAATTGACTCAACTATCTTTAAAACGTGTAAAAATAAATTCGAAGTGATTTTAATCGATCAGATTTTATTTTTAATTTTAATTTAAAAATCAAAAACTCATATTCACTTGACCTAATTTAGTCATTCTAATCTGTCTTTTATGAAACTTCTCTTCTAGGTTGCCTTTTCTTATTCCTCTGCACAGATGTAGCTCGTTAAGTTCTAAATCTCTCATTCCATCTTTGTTTGAGTTTTTATTTGACTTTTCTTTTTTCTCAATCCTCGTTTTGGTTTCACTTATATTCCTTCCTATTAGGCACTCCACTTCTTGTCTTCCCTACATCTCTTTATTGATTTTAAGTTTCTGTTGTGTTGCTCTGTGACATTGTATCACATTTAGATGGTGGAAGACTATAGATGAGAAATGTGTTGATGAGTTTTTTTTTTTCCGATGTTAAAAATATTTTTAAATTCCTTAGTGAGGCTAAAAAAATTAATTTGCAATAAACTTGTTTCTATCCCCTCGCATAGCCCACATCCTAATTCATATTATAGTCGGTAATGGATCAACTTATTAGTGAGTTTGGTTAGTTGTAATTCTACATTTTATGATCTAAATTCAAATGACCAAAGCTAGTCATTATTTACATGTACTCTTCAATATATATTTTTTATAATTAATTAGATTTTTAAAAATTTAAAATATTTGTTTTGTAATTTAATCAATTTATAAAATTTTTAATTTTTATAAATTAATAAATTACTAAAATATGCTGTAACATTTTTTTAAACTACTTAATGCACAATGCCTAAGCTTGTTTGCCCTTGCTTGATTACTTTCCCGAACAAGGAATACTTGAGACGTGATAATTGCCTATAGTTTAATATGGTCGAACAATTGACTTAAATTTAGAATTCTTTCTGGTAATAAATAAGAAAATATAGTTCCTTGATAAAAATAAAGCTCGCCGAAATTATTTCTCCTTTTTATCTTTTGGTGAAATAAATATAATATCTAATTGACTTAAGAAAAATATTAATAACATATTTTTAAAATAAATTTTTAATAAAAATTTATATTATTTATATAATAAACATTTTTAATTAATTTTTTTTTTAAATGTTTAAAATGAAATCATAAATTTTCTTCATTTATTTATTTGCATGATTTAAGGGGAGACAAGTACCATGACACTTCAATTAATTAGTTGACAATGATGAATAAGGGATGCCAGCCACCCCATATGGAGAACATGGACACGCCTACCAGTCCAAATGGAGAGCCTTAGGTTAATTATTTATTGCATTTGCATTGTTTAAAATATTCTCTATGGCATGAACTTCTTTCTCCCATAAATATATAATTTTTCAAGTTAAATTAATTGGTTTATAAATGCATTTAAATAAGCAGTTTAATTAAATATTTATTAAACTCTTATTACATAAGAATTCATAACATAAATCTAGCAACAAAATTTATTTAAATAAATTTTAAGAATTTATTTTAATAAATTATCAAAAATATTATTAAAATAAGGTAAAATAAAATTTACAAGTATTACAAATTATTTCATAAATTTAAATTATTATAAATATCTAAGCTAAAGTGATTATCTTATTTTAAAATAGAATTTTTTTTCGTACGATTTATTTATATATATGTATACAGTTTTTTATAATGTATATATAAATAGTTTTTTTAATAAATTCAAGATTATATAATAAAATTTTATGTATCGTAAGTTTTTATTAAAAATTACATGATTTAGTATATTAATAAAATTAAATATTACAATTTTGAATAAAAATTTATTATTTATTATTTTCTTTATTTATATGTTTAGATAGAAAATAAATATAAATATTAAGAAATATAATTAATATTTTTATTTTTTAAAAAATATTATTTGTTTTTTAATTTATCCATTATAAATTTATTCTTATCTCTTTTTATTCATTATAATTTTAAATTTTCTTTCATTTATTATTAAAAATATATAAAAAAATTAATTAATATTTTCTTAAATTAAATATGTACAAATAAATAAAATAATTTTTCTATCTAAACAATAAAAAAAATGGAAAGACTAACTTTTAAAGTGTATTTTTGAATTCACATTAAAAAATGTTATATAAGATATTGAACATCCTTTAAAACTGATTTAAATATTAAAATATAATATCAATTGTAATATTTATGTACCGAAAAAAGAGATGTTAAATTTTAAATAAAATTAAAAATAAAATATAAAATAATATTAAATAAGAGTAATACTCAAACATATAAATAGAATATTTGTTCTTATCTTATTTAAATGAATGGTATAAAAATAATAGAAAGAAATTGAAAACAAATATATAGTAAATTATCATTTTTATTTTTATTTTATTAATATATTTTATTTTTATATTGGGGTTAAAAAAATTAAATTGTTAATCGTTCATTCTATTATTTATATTTCACGTTAGTTTTTAGAGTGAATTTTCATAAATAGTGGTTAATTTCTACTATTAAATATCATATTGAATGTCTAAGTATATTTAAACAATATTATATAATATATTAAAAAAAATTTCACCTCATTTATTTTATTATATCTATTATCATCTTATTTTTATTTTTACAATACCAATAAATAAATTTTCTAATACTCCATCTTTGTTACTGCAATTTTTTTAATTTTTTTTGTTGATTGTTAAGATATATTTGACGGTTAATATTTTATATCAATATTTTATTTATTAAAATTAATTTAAAAATTAACGTGAAATATAAATAATAAAATAAAAATTAATAACTTAATTTTTTTAAATTAAAAATAAAAATAAAATATATTAATAAAATGAAGAATAAAAATAAATTTTTAACTCAAAAATAAAATATATCACTGATTTTGTCTCACATCACAACTTTAAAGTCAACCTGAAGGTAGGATCGAGCTTGGTAACACCCATGTTGTCCCTATGTGTCTAACATGTGTTCTAGGATCATCCCTCCCTCATTTTCCTCAATCATGGCAATTGAGGAATATGAACATGTCCATGAGCGTCATCTACATTTGTTCACCGTTGTTGATGCTGACCATCTACTTCTCGCACCCAATTTAACTTTACTTCAATTCAAATCAAAACATCCTGTAAACACTAACTATCCTTTCAAATCAACGATGGATATAATAATGTCTTTGTATATGTTTATCCATGATTTGGATTTGGAGCTAGCCCAATCCAGCCGGTACCCAACTGGTTCATAGCAAGTTTCACTAGTTGATCTCATTTTTTTTACAATAAAAAAATAATGAAATGTGAATATTCTAGTAATTTTTATTATGAGATCAATTCTAATAACTTTTCTGCTATCCATCTTTAATTGTAAGACAGTTTATAAAAAATAAAAATAAAATAAAAATCAACAAACTCATATATCAATATTCACCTTAATTAATAATTTTAAATATTCAATTATAATAAATATTTAAAAATATATTATTTATAATAATTTTATTCAATTTAAATAAAACTATTTTTTGTATAAAACATGTATAAGCTTACAAAATAATAATAATAATAATAAAATAATATTTCTAAAATCATATTTGTAGGTATGAGAATTTTTTCATATAAATCTTAAAATAAAATAAAAATACAAAATAAATTTAGTAATTAATCTATTAAGAAATGAATTATATTTTTTATATCTAGGATAAAAAATATTAACAGTTGTTTTTTATATAAAGACAAAAAAAAACTACTTATGCATATGTTGAAATATGCCAAAAGAAAAATTTATTCACGTAATTATAAATTAAAAAAAATGGTGGGTTGTTTTTTAGGGTGAACACACGTGTTAAATCAAATTTTGTTTGGTCCAATTGATATACCCCATCCCCAATCTCCATTACACATCCCTTGGCCTCACTTATAAAAGAAGACTAATAAATGCTTCAATATCATAATTGAAAGTGAAATTCGAAACGAAAACCAGAAAAGAATAAAAAAATAAAAAAGGTAGAAAGCGGAATAGAAGAAAAGAGGAGAAGAGAAGATGTGTTCGAGGATTAGGTGGTGGTACATGTCGAATTTTCGGTGGCCGGAGTTAGATCTGTCGCTGCCATGGTCGATGTTCCGGTGGCCGGCGTTGGATTTGTCGTATTTGAACCCTGGTTGGAGTCTGGAGAGTCTGTATCAGATTCAGTGGAACTTCTCGTTGGTTGATGACGTGTTATGGGCTTTCATAACGGGCCTCGAGTCCATCGCCTTAGTCACCATGCTTTGCTACTTCTTCATCTGCTGTGGCTGTACTCTTTAATTTTCATTTTCCATTTTTTATTTTGTTTCTCTATGAATATTTATATTTTATATTTTATATTTCATGACACGAGACTTGTAAGGGAAAGAATTGTAGTTAAAACTTTAATATTAAAGTGTGGCGGAATTGTAATTTTGTGTTATGTGCTGTGCCGTGAATTTGTGATCGCTCCCAAAGGGTCACCGAAACGCGCGCTTATTGGTTCCTCTTGTTTGAGGCCGATACGAAATCGATAAATAAGACGCATTCTTTTCATTAGTTTCGGATAGATTTTTTTATTTTTAACATGGATGATAATTATTTCTTGTTTGTAATTTGGGATTGGATAATGTTTTCTTTTTCTATTATCACATTCCACGTATGCTAGAAAAATTAGTGTCATGGTGCATCTGCAGCGACACACCAACTTACTTAGAAAACGATGTGAGATTTATTCTTGATTAAGATAATTGTTTAAATCCGAATGGGTGTGAACATAAATGAGATTATTAACATGGTTGACAAATAAGTTTTTATAAAAAAATTATTGTGTTCATTATTAAAAAATAATATCAAATAAAAAATTAAGAATGATTTATAACTTAAAAAATAACTAAGAGACAAAAGTACGATTTTCTTCGGTTGTTTTAATAATAAGGAGATGTTGTTTTCTTATAGTCAAGGATATTGATTAAGTCGAATTATTAACTATGTATGTTTATATGCACGTATTTTATATTGGCTTAAGCATATTTTTTAACTTTTGTGAATATAATTAAATATGATTTATGTATTTATTTTATATTGGCTTAAATATATTTTTAAGAAATTTCAAATATAAGTAAATATGATTTTAATTTTTTAAATTGGTTTTGGTTTAATAAATCTTAAAAAATTTTAAAATAATATTAATAATCATAATTTGATATGATATGATATTTAATGTAACATATTTAGATGTTTGCCATATTATCAATAATTAAAATTTTTGAAAGACTAAATGATCGTTTAAAAGAGTTTATAATAAATTTATAATAAAATTAATTAATCTTAATGAGTTACTTAGAATAGTTTATCAAAATATTTTTTTAACTTATTATAATAAGTTTTAAGATTGAATTTATGTCTAAAACCTTCAAGTGATAAAAGCTTGTTGAATAAGTGCTTAATTAAGTTGTTTATTTAAATTCATCTTAAAAATTAATTTTAGTTATGTTTATAAAAATTAAAAATATATTTATATAATTTTTATCATTAGATTATAATTTATTTCACGTTGCATACTAACTTACTAATTCTGTTATCTCACATATATGAGAAGGTACGCCATGATATTGATATTTTGTATATAAGTAATCAAATTAATTGTATCTTAACGAACTATAAATTTGAAGTCTATACTCATATTAACATGTTCTAAATTAAAATTATATAATAATTATCTAATTACTCAAAATAGTTATGCAAGACTTGAAATATGACTAATAATGACATTTTTCTCTATAGTAGAGAATTATTTTTTAATAGAAAATCAATAGGTGGAATATATTATTTTTTTTCACTCAAGTTACGATAAATAAATACTGTATAGTTGATCCATATAAGGTTCTTTTAAAGTTTGATTGCAGGGAAGTGATAATTAATTAACTAAAGCTGAATTTGTTAATTGAAATTTAACTATCCAACAATCATATAAGTGCATCAAGAAGTATTGATAAGAAGGATTCCTGTTCATATTTTGAAGACATGATATGTCACATAAAAATAAATTAATAATTAAATTTAGAGAAAATTAAATTCCCTTAAGGTATGTTAAAAATAAAATTAAAAAATATTTATTTAATTAATTGATAAAGTTAATGATAAATTGGTAATTGTTGTCTAAACCTTGAAATTTAAGTGTAATTTACTTCTAATTATGTAGAGTTTGATTTTTCTTTAATTTTATACTTATGCTTGGTTTAAGTTTTTACAATTTTTTTTAAGTTTTACTAAAATTCAATGCTTCATTTTTATCATAAAATTTGTTATTTGGTATATTTTTTATTTACTTAAATCACACATCAAATTATGTTAAGATTAGGATGAAATGAGCTATTAAATGTTATTTTTAAATTATATATGTCATAATTTTTTATTTATTTTAAGCTATTTTTTAGAATTTTTATTTTTATTTATATTTTATTGATTGGTTATTTTAATTTTATAAAAGTAGGTTGAATGGATAACCTAATATTTTTATGTAAACTCATATAATTTTAAGTTATTTGTTATGTGTTTTGGAAAATACCATGTATGTGTGTTTGTTGAGCTTAAACTAATTGACAAGTATGTTAAAAAAATTTATGTTGGACCTAATGGACCTAATATTCATGATGAAGAAAAATTAGGTTACATAAATTTTTATAAAAAGGCAGGATCTTCATTCATCTTCATACACTTTGACTACTTATGACTCTACCAAAATGAAGGTTGTAATAAAAGAAGAGTACGAGTGAAAGACTTTGTTCCTGACGTGCACATTTAGACATGAAGAAAAGACAATGTTTTCAAGATATTTTCAAAGAGATACTTATCAGTTCCTATTAATTTATATTATTTTGGATATTCTAAATTCTAGTGTAGATCCTATTAAATTTTCTAACATATGGTATCAAAGCAAGGTTATACTAGACTTAGAACATTAGAATTTTTTTTATAAATTTTTCTAAATTGATTAAGATTTAGGAATTTGGGATACATAATTTTTATTCTAAAAAAATAATTTAAGATTTATTTTGTTGTTGAAATTCAAATATTTCTATGGGTTGGAAAAATTGGAGTTGAATGATGAAATTTTTTTGGACAATTGTTTATTCTTGTTGGAAGCTCTTTTGATTGAGTGAGTGTACATAATCACAGTGGATCATTTACTAAATTGATAGAGTTATGTTAAATGTTAATTATTGAGATGTTGTGTTACTTGAATTAATTTTTGTTTTAACTCACCCATATGAGGTTAATTCATTAATTGATTTGTTGTAATATGTTAATTTGGGGATGATCTTGACGGTAAAGTTTTTATACTCACAAGTTTTAAATTTGTATAACTGTTATTCTGTACGATATAATCTCTACCCAAAGAAGGGTTTATGTTATATATGTTAAATTATAAATTATTTTTTTTATTGCTCATGTAAAATCTTATATTGTTAATTTTGGGATGATCTTGATAGTGAAATTCATCTATCCATAGGTGTTGAATTTTTGTACTTATTGTCTTGTATGATATAATCTTTACCTATAGGAGACTTTATATTATATGTGTTAAATTCTAGATTTTAGAAATTATTATTTTGTTGATTACCCATGTTATTAATGGTTTTACTATTATTTTCATCTCTTGTTAAATTTTTTATGAATAATATTGTAAACAATATTGAACTTTTAAATAGGAACAAATATAATGGATTGTGAGTTTTATGGTAGACATGATGATGTCTATGATGAGTGAATTTACTTTAGTTGAATCACTTTGGTGATAAGCCTCTAAAATAATTATGTATATTTAAATGATGATATAGATTTCACTATCCTACTTATAGAATAAGGATAGTTGAGACCATCACTGTTAAATCTTTAGAAGATAACATAATTGACTCTAATATCTCTAATGATGATGAGAGAAGCTTTGATAAAAAAGAATTTTATTATTCCAATTCTTATGTTTTAAAATGGATTGTTTATTAACTAGTTTATAAGGTATCTAAGAAATCAAAACAAGAAGCTTTAAAAGATATGTCATCTCTAGAAAAATAAGTTAAGGTTCCTTTTCTAGATGATCATAAGAAAAAAATAATAATTTAATTATTATATCTTAAGTTAGACTTAACATTAGTTATATTTAAAGTAGGATATTGAGTATAAAGAAATATTTTCTCTAATTTTCTTAAATGATTGTTTTATGATTATTATAGTATCGGTGGAACATTAAGATTTAAATTGCATCATATGAATATAAAGATGATTTTTTTTTTAATAAAGATCTTGATGAGGAGATTTATATGTAACAGTTATAGGATTTCATAAAGAGTAATAAAGACCATTTAGTGTATAAATTGAAGAAATCAATTTGAATGGTTTAAAGGAAACTTCTTAGAAGTAGTATATTAAATTTGATGGGTTAGTTACATTTTTAAGATTTATAAAAAATAAGGTGGATTTAGTGCATATGTCTCAAGGTTTGTAGGAGTAAGTTTTGTAATTTTTGTTCTTTATGTAGATGACATCTTACTTGTCGTTAACAACTGTGATTTGTTCATTAAGACTAAGAGTATGTTATTAATTTCTTTTGATATGAAATATCTTGAGAAAATTTCTTCTGTTCTAAGAATAAAGATCTATAGAGACAAGTTTTGTAAATTTTTTGGGTCTATAAAAAAGGACTTATATTGAATGAGATTTGAAATAATTTAATATGAAAACTTGTAAACCCAATTATATTTTTATTTTCAAAGATGATAAGTTGTGCAAAGATCAACATCCTAAGAATAGTATTGAAATAAATTCTATAAATAATATTTTTTTTATGTCAATACAATAAGAAGTTTAATGCATACTTAGGTATGCACTAGTCTTGATTTAGCCTTTTCTACTAGTATACTTGGTAAGTTCATATCAAATCCAGAACATGCCAATTGGGTTATTGCTAAGAAGGTTATGATGTATTTGCAAAAGATAAATAAATACATGCTTGTTTATAGAAAGGTTAACAACCAAGAGGTTGTTGGATGTTCTAATTTGTATTTTGCTAAAGGTGTAAATAGTGAAAAAATCTATTTATGGATATATAGTCATGTTGGCTGGAGGTGTTAGATCTTAAAAAGAGTGTTAAACAAGATTTAACAGTCTCCTGTGCATCTATATGCTAAGTTAATTGCTTGTTATATGGCTATATCACATTATATGTGATTGGAAAACTTTGTTTCTACTTTGAAAACTATAGACTCTATTTCTAAACCATTGAACATTTATTGTGATAACATCTTTGTGATCTTCTTAACCAAGAATAATAGAATCATTATAACTTCAAAACATATTAGAATTAAGTTCTTGATTGTTTAAGAGATGGTTGAAAATGAATAGATTCTTGTTGAGCATAGTTTCACCAAGAAAATGCTTGTTTACCCTTAATTAAAAGACTTAAACTCATAATATTTTATGAAACATGTTAAGAATAGAAGTATTGTAAGATCTTTTAATGTATTTAGTTAGTGGAAATTGTCATTATTAATATTTCATATTTACCTTTATTATATTGGACCTATACTATTGTCTAAATAAATTTTTGTGCATGTTGATGTTTCATATTATTAACATCATTATTGATGAGTAGTTTTAAATACTATGGTTATCTCGAGATCCTTTGGTTTCTTATAGGAATGGTGTTTCAAATGAAATATGAATTATAATCTGTTTGCGAGATTGATTATGTTTTTTTTAGAAAAACACAATGTAGGATCCATACACAATAACATGAAATGGATCATATTTATGTTATGATGTGAACCTACACTTGCACACTTTATGATATGATTATGACAATGAGATTATTGATTATGTGGTCATCGATAAACTAAATGCTTAACAATTTAACTCTGTTTGTGACTCTTGATTAATGATTTTATTGTTTGAGATGATCATATTTTTGTGGTCACAATTGTTCGATCCGAGAGTTGTTTTCAAAATAAAATAAAACTCAATCAATAGTATCCAAGGGAAAGAATGTTATAATTTTTATTTTAATTTGTACTTCTATTGATTAATGATTTTGATTTTATAAAAACAGATTGAGCGAGTAATCTGATATTTTTTCTATAAACGCATATAATTTTAACTGATTTGTTATGGGTTTTGAAAAATACTATGTATATGTATTTATTAAACTTCAATCAATACTATTCATGATGGAGAAAAATTAGGGTACATGTTTTTTTATAAAAAATATGAGATCCTTGTTCATCTCTATATACTTTGACTACTCGCAATTCCATATAAATAAGAGTTGTGATAAAGAAAAAAGATAAATAAAATTTCGCAATTCCATATAAATAAGAGTTGTGATAAAAAAAAAAGATAAATAAAATTTTTATTTTTGATGTATACATTTAAACATGAAAAAAAATATATTTTTAAAGTATATTAAAAAATACATAATTTATATTAATTTTTATTATTTTAGATATTTATTTTTAATATTGATCTATTAAATTTGCTTACAAAATTTACGCAATCTACCTATTTCTTGGTATAAATCTTAAGGGTCTTTATTTTTCGAAAAGTATTGTTTGGAACAAAATAATTTGCATAGCGATAAACTTCCGAGAACTAGAAAAAGTGATTTGGATGACACAAACGTTTAAAAAGGAGAGAGCATGGGAAGTCATTGAAGAAATAAAGATAAAAGGTTATTTGGTTTATAAAAATATTTTGTTTTCATTCTTTATTTTTATTTATATATATAAAAGTATTTTTTTAATTTTAAAAAATTGTATAAACATAGTAAAAAATTTCTCTGTTTTATTTTTATTTTATATAAAATTTTAAAATAAAAATAAAATAAAAAATGATATTTTATAAATAAAAATAGAATATACAATATTTTTGGGTAATAAATCGTTTTTGTTTTTTTCATTTCCTAAATTTATAAAATAAAAAAAAGTGATTTCCGACAAAAATTACAATGTTAAGAGTTCTATGAAAGTATGAATTCTATATTTCTGTCTTTTAGGTATTTGAAAAGGTGTTGGTTGGAAGAATATTTTTTAAGCTCAAAGAATAATTGATGAATATAATTAGAAGTTATTGAACAATTGAAGAGCCAAATAAGTAAAAAAACCTTTTAATTACAGTTGATGAAGCTTTTGAAAGTGGTTATGGAATTAAGATAAGTGCTGAATGAAATAAACTATGTATAGGTTTTTTATTGCATTTTCTTTATTTCCTTGCATGTGCTTATCTTTTTTTTTTTTTAATAATAGTAATAAATTTTTTATATATAAATAATATCATTTATTTATTTATATTTTTTATTTAATGATAGAAATTTTTTTAAAATAAAAAATAAAATAAATTTAAAGATTTACATCTAAACATGAATGCATACATACTATTATTTATATATTAATTTTTTTTCCTTTTCATAAGAACCGGATCTTTTGAACCTCCAAACAAGTTTCATGGGAATTCCAGTATGATATTGCAAATAGGTTTTGGGAACATGTTGGAAGTGGCGCTTTGGTTCTTACTAATATGAATCTTTAATGATAATTCTTTAATTTAGAGATAAAATAAAAATGAGCAATTACTACGTACTATTATTAAGTTTGATCTTTAAAAAATCACATGTTCGAGCCTAACTTACCTCTCAAATCATTTAACAAGCATCATTTTCTTAAATTGAGCCTAAACCTTCAATATTTTAAACGACTAAAATTTAAATGAACACATTTGAGTCTATGAAAGTATCTCAAGACTATTTTATATTTTTAAACTTATTTAAATATATTTCATAAGTAAATTATAAATAAACTTTTATCTAATAAGAATTTAATATAATTAATTACATTATTTATCCTAAACATCCCTAATTCTATCTCCAATATATGATACAAGAAAAGTAAAGGAATGGAATTTGTATTGAACATAATATAAGCATGATTTAATTTTCTAAGCTTAGGTTTAGTAATATCGGAGTTATAAAATTTAAAATATATATTATTTTGATGTGCTTAGAATAAAGGAAATTACTATTATTTTCGTATGAAGAAAGTTTTTTTTTTTCAAAAAAGAAAGTTAAGGTCATTTTTAGTAACCTAAGTTTAATTTAGAGAATTATACCAGCTTGTCTTATGTGTAAGTGGCAGGCATTTATCTGCTAGATAAGCTCCAAGTCATAGTCATAAGGTTGTACTTCTAGATTGTTTGATTTTTTCAACGTTCAACTCAACTGATTCTTTACTCACTCCGAAATTCATGACTTCAGGTTCAAAGCAAATAGTAAACCAGACTCAACTGCGAATATCTTGTAACAAAACTACTATATTTAACACACTATACCGGATGTTATGTTTAGTCTTTTGTTTGTTCATTTTTATGTTATAATTTATATAAATTGATAAATATAATAATATCTTATTATTATTATTATTACTATTAATTTTTCTTATAAATGGTAAATGTATAAAGTGTTTAAAAATTAAATAAAAATTTAACATAATTAAAAATATAATAATTTATGTTGTTTAAATATTTAATTTTTAGATAAATAAAAATATAGTATCAAAATTTTATATTTATAATTTATGATTTGGTAAAATTAATGATACTTTTATAGTACTTGTTCTTTTATAATTAATTTTTTAATTGGTAATTTGTTATTTTAAATTTATAAATTAAGAAATCAAGAAAAAATTGCAAAGCTTGAAGAAATTAATTAGGTAAAAATAATTAATTTATGAGAATTAAAAATAATAAATATAAACTATTGAATTTTATTTAAAGAATTAAAATTAAAAGATAAATATGCATGCATAACTTTTTAAAATGGTGACAATTAATCAATTCATTAGATACATGTTTTAAAGGTGGTTATTACTATTTTAAGAAAAAAAGTATATATTTCTAAATGACTGAAAAAAATTACCTTTTAAAAAATAAATTGTTTATTACATTAAAAACATCTCATATTTAACTTATTTAACACATGCAGTTAAGATTTAACAAACAGGATTATTTATACAGATTTTACATGAAGAAATTACAGTCTGTTTCGCGGAGGAAAAGGAAAATGACATTGAGCCAGTGTTGCCACGTGTGTAACGAAAACTTAGCCGTTCCCTCGGACACGTGTGATGCTATGAAGTTTGAGAGTGAAAGAGGGAGTGCATAAGAATAAAAGAAAGAAAAAAAAAAAAAAAAAAAGACAAAGAAGGTATTGTGACTGTGAATCTGTGATAGCTAAATATAGGTGGCAACGCAAGATTCTTATTGAGGACGGTCTCAACAGAAAGCGCTTTCCTTGTGTTTCTTCTTTGTTTTTAGAAATTCAGATAACGCCCGAATTGCTTCTTTTTTTTTTTATATATATATATATATATTTATTTTTTTTATTTTCAATTTTACTATTTTGTTGTCCTTCTCTGTCTGAGGCATTATTTTTGGGTTTAGCAATTTGGGGGAGGGGTTTTTGCCAACTTGCATGGAATTTGAATCCCCAACTTGTTACCCCATTCCAAACGCCGTCGTTTTGAATCCTCCTCCGTTTTCAATCATTCACCAACCTTTTCTGCCACCATCACCACCACCACCGTCCCGGGTACTGCTTCCATCATTCCCTTTCAATCCATCACTGTTTTTCATAATGGATAACCAAAGGTCCATTTCTCTGCTTCAGGTGAACCCTTTTTTGTTTTTTGTTTTTTTTTTGTTTTTTGGGTTATGGGTATTTTTAAAGTTTATGACTTTTCTTTTGGGGTTTAATTACATACAGTTCATGGCTGATGAAGGACTTGTTCCGTCACCGGAAGAGGAAGACAAAAGGAAAAATGCTATTCAGAAACTCAAGCAGGTTTTCTTCTCCAACATTCCTCTGTTATTTTATTAACTTCCTGTGGTTTCTGCTGTGGTATTTTCAATCTTTCTTTTCTTTTTGAATGCATGCATTGTGGTTTGGGTGTATTCTTTGTTTGGATTTTTTCTTAAAGCTTGAGATAATTGTGTTTCACTGATTTTTTAGCGTGTCTGACTGAAATGTTTTTGTTGTATACGACAACATTGTCCTTACTTCAACAAGGTTCGGTGCTGGAAAGAAATATGTTTGTTTGTTATGCGTGATACCATGGACAATTTGATTTCTTTAAGCATGGATGGAAAATTTCCAGGAATTGTCATTGCCGTTTGAAAAGTTATAACATTTTTAGGTATTGGACACCTATTTTTCGCGTAAGTTATATCAAGTATGAACAATCAATAAATATGTAAATTTAATACTTAAAAAGATGTTACTATGTCCATAAAATTGGTAGGTGATTTTTCAAACTGTGCTGATTATTGAACTCGTTTATCTAATGACAGGACTTACATACAAAACCTACCACATTGCTATAAATGTTGCAACATTTTTTTAGAACAATGATTTCTTTTAAATTCCCTTTGCATGCTGGAAAAAATTCATATTTTATGTTAGCAAATCCTCATATATGTTGTTTGTCTAAATTTAGTTTTCTTACCTTGCATTGCAATACTTATGCACTTTGCAGTACTATCTTGACGGTATTGCTATGAATTACAAATCTTGCGTATTATATTACCTTATTTACCATGATATATACTTTGCAGATAGTCTCATCGTGGATCAAGAAGGTTGCATGGCAGTCTCGACTGCCGAAGCACCATATTGCTGTTACTTCTTCCACCATATTGACTTATGGATCTTATGGCCTTGGAGTAAGTCCTCCCCTTTTTAGTTATAAACTGCTTGGTTTTTCTTGGTCTATAAGATGAGAGCTAAAGAATTCGTTTGTTAGGGTTTCTCTTCATTTACTGGCATTCAACTTTTAAACTTTCTCACATGTCTAAAGCTTGTTTTCTCTTCCAAACTTTTAATAATGTTTAGGTTCACAGCTCAGAGTCTGATATTGATGCTTTGTGTGTTGCTCCTTTCTTTGCCACAATTGCAGTAAGTTAATTGTATTTCTCTTGTTTATCATTCCCTTTTAGCTCTCTAGTATTGTCTTAATTTTTACGGATATGATCTATACAGGAAGACTTTTTTGTTGTGTTGCATGACATGCTTAAAAGGAGACCTGAAGTGTCAGAGATTCAGTGTGTCAAGAGAGCAAAAGTCCCTCTCATGCGATTTAAATTTGATGGGATTTCCATTGATCTTCCATATGCACAGCTTAAAGTACTCTATGTTCCTGAGGTCAGTGTGAAGAAACATATTGTAGTTCTCAGATATGAAAATACGTTAAAGAAACTCTGGACTACTGCATGTGTAGAGACCTTTTAAGTTTGTGAGCATTCCTGCTCAATATTTCTTCAAACTAATTTCATTGCCTCCTTAAGTTGCGCATTAAACCATAACTCTTTTATATTCAATATGCGTCAAAACTTGGTATGTTAAGTATCCAACTGCTTCACTGATGCCATTAATTACAATACAGAATGTTGACATACTGAATCCATTTTTCATGAGGAACATTGATGATACCAGCTGGAAAAGTTTGTCGGGGGTTCGTGCAAATAAACGCATTCTTCAGCTAGTTCCAAACATTGAGGTATGATGCATGTCAATCCTTTCTTTCCCCATTAAAAGAAAATAACCATATTCATAGCAGGTGGAGAATTATCTGGATGATGTAAAGGACTTGAAAAATTAAATATCTCTATTTATGTTGTTCTTGTTGAGATGGATAGTAGCTCCCCTTTTTCTTTGCTTTATTTTCCTTGGCATTGTGGTCTCTTATGTGAATCTCATGCATTTCAGAAATTTCAGTCGATGTTACGATGCATTAAACTATGGGCAAAAAGACGAGGAGTGTATGGAACCGTAAGTGCAGCTGTACTTTTTAAGTAACGCTTACTTGCATGACTATTTGCTTGAACTTAACATTTATGGTTAATATGAAGTAACATTTTCATTTGCAGTTGCTTGGTTATTTGGGAGGAGTTCATTTGGCAGTTCTTACAGCTTATGTTTGTCAAAGACATCCTGATGGATCATTAAATACTCTAATTATGAACTTTTTTCGAACATTTGCATTTTGGCCCTGGCCTACACCAGTGATGCTGCAGGAAGGAATGTTGCTGACAGCTCTAGATGTTATAGAACCACGGTCCCTCATGCCTATTTGGCTGCCATCTAGCCCTTATGAATATTGCCATTCAAACATAACTAAAAGCACATTCTACCGGATCAGGGCTGAGCTTATTCGTGGACATAATATGACAAAGGTATGTTGTGTTGTTTAACCCATGCCTCCTTTCAGTATACTTTTACTACTAATGTGCTACTATACACTCTTACACCGAGCCACTTAATCACAATGCTCTGTATATCACACTTTCTTCTTTTGCTGGGACAACCATAATCCATAATTAAAGATGATGCTCCTATTTTATTTCCTGATGAATTCCATGGGTGCTTAACTAAAAAAGCTTTCCCTATATGTATGTATGTTGCTTATTTTCTTTGTTTGGTTGCATTGAAGGATCTTTCAAAGCCAGATTTTATTTGGGATAATGTGTTTGAGCCTTTTCCATACTCAAAAAGATACTCCCAATTTGTCAAGATTTACCTCACCGCACCTGATCAAAATGAGCTTGCAGACTGGGTTGGTTGGGTGAAGTCTCGCTTTCGCAATCTTCTTGCAATTGTAAGTAGCTCAAACGGTAAATCTTGTTATCTCATACAGTTATGGTTACTTTGGCATTAGAAGATTGATGGGTTAGTTTAGCAGAATTGACAATTGCTTCACCCGCAGCAAGCATACTGGAAAAACTTTGGTATTCATTTGTAATATTCCACTAATATTTATGGTGATGCTTTTATTTAAATTATGTCTAAATCAAGATTTAACATATGGACTTGGCACAGATATTTTTGCAGTAAAAATGTCCTCTGGTGTTCTTAATTTAAATGTTGCTTTTGGGAACTTCACTTGTGGTCATGAATCATGACAGGAATGTGTTGTTATCTTTCCATATATATTTTATCATCATTTCCTCATGTGGTATTGTTTGGTGCAGCTGGAGGGTTTCCAAGGTTTTTGTGACCCCAATCCTACAGAATATGTTGACAATGAGAAAACAGAGCCAAATTTGGTTTTCTACTGGGGGTTACAACCTGGGAATAATAACTTGATGGACATTGATTGGGTGGAGGGAGAGTTCATGAGGGTTATTGGCAATGGCTATGAAGGTTCTCCTGGGTGGATGAAGTTGTCCATGCTGTTAGCTTCTCAACTTCCTAAGAATGCTCAGATTGATGATGCAACTGCTAAGGGTGGAAAAACATGCTGGAAAATGATTGATTGTGACAAGAAAAGGAACCATGTCTACACACAGCATCTTCCACATTGCCTTATTGGCCATGTGTCACATAATGGCTAGTTTATTTATTTATGTACTATAGCCTTGTATATTCTTCTGTTTTATTATTTTTCTTCTCCCTCTTTGTATTCAGGCTTTTCTAGCTTAAGTAGGAGCATAGGTTACACAGGATCAGTTGAGTGAGTAGTCTTTAGTCGTACAATAGAAAGGAGAAAAATTTAGAAAAAACGAAAAGGTTAGGAGATGTAAATTTAACAAACTTCATCTACCTTACCCTTTCAAATAATAGAGTTCGACAAAGCAATGCTTTGTTGAAACTTGAAAGTTACCGCGTGCTTTCTTTTTCCCTTTCATATTATTCTAAGGGAAATGATAATAGCTCGCAAAAAAATTAAGCACCATTTTTACATGTAGATTGGTATCAATAATTCTTACTATTCTACTAATGTATATAAATGTGAAAAAGAAAACTCTCAAGATAGTCTTTAAAATTGTATAATTAGATTTTAAAAAACTGATAAAAAGTTATTTATGTTATGTCGAGAATTTACTCAAATATGAAAGGTCGAAAAGGACTGCAGCAAGCTATGTTATGCCTGTTACACAACTATCTACGTGCTTCATCGCATGTTATCGTATCATCTTATTCCATACAGTGGTGTATGCGACATCTTCATGAATCATCGGAGGATATGTGTAAGTAAAATTTCTCAAAATTCAATTTGTGCATTGAGCTTTCTGCATGTGAAATATACATTTTAGAATAAATTATACTAAACGTTTTGTGCTTTTATGAAACTTTACATGATATTCTTATTTTTTTATATTTAAACATATCCTTTAATTATTTGGAATTAGTCGTGTTGGTTATATCCTTTGAAACTCGGGTCAGTTATCTAATATAACAAAAATGTAGACATGTGAAATGTCATTCAATGAAAGTTTCTTTCTTTTCAAAAGATTCTTGACTTTGTATGCAATAGCGGTGCGCAGTGGTTGGGTTCGGTTTAGGAATTGTTGAGGGGGTTTTACTTTCTGTATCCTCCGTTTTTTCTGTTTACATTTTTTTTTTTTGAAAATTTGGATATTTTTATTTTATCTTTTTTTTAATATACATTTTGTAAATTTATTTATAAAATGTAAAAAATATATTCTGTAAACTAGTTTATGAAATATATTTTTTATATTTTGCAAACTAGTTTACGAAATGTATTTTATATTTTGTAAATTAATTTATAAAATGTAAAAGTATACATTTTACAAACTAATTTATGAAATATAAAAAAATATTTTGTTAATTTATGAAATATAAAAAAATATTTTGTAAATTAGTTTATAAAATGTAAAAAATTATAAAATGTATTTGTTAAAGGGTATTATTGAAAAAAAAATTAAAAAACCAATGAGGGTGAAAAAAAAAATACGGATGGTACAAAAAGTAATTCCATTTATTGAGTTGCATTTAATCAACATAAGCATAATTTTGGGCTGTAACTGTCTATTCAAAATTTTGGGTTAATCGGATTTTGGATTTTGGATCGGTTTCGGCTTATACGTTTATATGGTGGGTTAATAATTTTTTTTAAAAATTTAATTTTTTTTTCTAAATGTTGTATAATTTTTGTAAAATAATCTTATTCTTAATCATAATTTAATCAATTAAAATTGAATTTTTAATATTTTAAACTTTTTTAAAACGATCTTATTCTTAATCCTAATTTAACCAATTAAAATTGAATTTTTAATATTTTATACTTTTATATTCATTTAAATTTTGAAAGTAGAAAATATTACATATATTTTTTTATATACCTATTCATAAATTATTTAAAAGTAATTTACATAATTTATTCAGTAATTTATAATTTCAATATTTAAAAGATATTTACATATCTTATTTAGCAATTCATAATTTTAGTGTTTAAAAATAATTTTCATAACTTGTTGAACAATTTACAATTTCACTATTTAAAAGTAATTTACATAACCTATTCACTAATTTACAATTTTAGTCGTACAAGCCACACATTAAAGAGATCTATACTTTTCAAAGTTACAAATATTTACATATACCATATCACAGTATTCACATATACCATTTTTTATTTCTATTATTAACAGTTCATATAATATTTACAAATAAGTTACAAGTTTGTTGTAAAAGAAAATGAAAATACTAGTTAACATACAAATAAAAAAAATAAAAAACATAAGTTACAAATGAAAAATATTATGTATACAATTCAAATTTGTTGCCTGTAGATTTGAGTTTGAGATTCCTCATTCCAGGCTTTCAGCATTGTTGTTGGACTTATTAGATATTGTGTGAAAAATTCAACTTAATCAAAGATTAGACATTTATAAACATAAAATAAAATTTGAACATGTTAAGGTATGCCTTACTTACATGAACAATAGTAATGGAAGAAATACAACAACAAACATGCAATAAACATGAGTTTGAATCCCAAAACTAGCATTGATACCTAATAAATGAATCAGCATTAACACATGGCATGTTGACAATAGTATATAGTAAAATAGGTAAAAAAATATAGGTAGATGAAGTTGTTTTAACTTACCCAATTCAATTTAAAATCATCATGAAAAATTAGTTCAATTCAAAATGAGTTTGAAAAAAATTTAGACTTCAATAGCAAAAAAGTGCGACTACTATAGTAATAGAAAAAAAAATAAAGCACTAAAATAGAATGACATAATTAATTAAGATAGTAAAATATTCAAATATATTGTTTTACTATTATTTATGAGTTTGACTGAGTAAAAGACTCTGCTCCTACTCCAACAACAATTGTTGTTTTAACATTGGATGCAACTTTTCTAGGGTGGTCCAATTCTTGTGGGCATAGGAAAATAATAAAAAATTAATAGATAAAATAAAAATATTAGATATTAAGAAAAATACATGTTAATACTTTTTTTTAGAAAGTTTCAAATTCTCACTAATTGGTCAATGCTTAAAGGGTTAAGAACTGGGCTTTAACCAATTTTCTATGCAAATTAAAGCTTTAACCATTTAAGGGGATAAGGAACTTCTAAAGGTATTCAGCATCCTACCTCCGGTGCTAAAAGCATTTTTTGAGGCTACTATGGACACTGGAGTATGTCAAATTTGTTATCATCATCTACACATGACTCACTTAGATACCTCTCTACTTTATTTTTGCATCAAGTGAATTTTTTTCCCAAGATGTTGTCGAAAAGCTTCAATTCTGGCCCTGTGGGTAGTAATTGTAGGAGAACTAGTTTTAGTTGAACCACCTTCATGTGGGGATTGGGAGGATTGTGCAACATTATGTTGTTGTTTGTGGAGACCAGCATACCATTAACACAGTCTACACATATTCAATCTTACAATGAAGTATAACTCATTTATAAAATTAGTGTCATTTTGATACATATCTTGAAAGGACCACTTAATATGAATTATTTCACCCCAATACTTATCATTTTTTTTTTCATTTCATACCCCATGCATGCAAAAATATTGTTTAAGTTCATGGATGCTTGATTTAGCTCATAACAAATAAGTGCTAATTGATGGAATGCAGTGATAAGTATAAATTTCATAAATAATTATCTCTCACTTTTATCTCATTAAGACTTCTTATATGTTCAATTAAGTGGTCTTTGTCATATTTTATGAGTTTGGGTTCATATGAAGTTTAATTGAATTTCTTTGCTTACCCGATTAAAATGACACTATTATAGTATTTTGAGCATAATAGGAGTTTTAGACATCCAAAAATCATGAAATCTGTCTTAAATGAAAGCTTAGATAAGTGTCCACAGTTACAAAGCAAGAACAGACTCTAAATGGGATATTTAAGACTCCGAAATTATCTCAAAAGATGAGATAGTGTTGCTGATGTGGAATTTGAACAGTGTGCAAAGATCCGGCCATATCTTGAGATACAGAAGTCATATTGAGATGAAATTAAATCTGTTGGACAGATAAGATCCGGGGCTACAACTTTTGTTCAGAAGTCAAGCTCTAATTCGGACATGTGAACATCCGAAATTGCGGTGCAAGAAAGTCAAAATTGTTGTGCTCATTGGTGACAAAAATTCAAAAGTGTTTTGCATTTTCAACAAAGCCCATGTGAAAGCAATAAAAGGGTAGAAAAGTAATATCCTAGTTGGTGACTTTCTGAAGATGATGCCTCAAAAATCCTCTATAAATAGAAAGGTTTACAAGAGGAGAAACATACCATTTTGGAGATTAACTCCAATACCATTTTCCATCTTTCTTTCTTTCTTGTTAGTTTGCCTCCTATATGGAAGGCTTACGTTTTCTTTATTGTTAGTTGCCTCCTACATGGAAGGCTTAGTTTTTCTTTGTTGTTAGTTTGCCTCCTTCATGGAAGGCTTAGGATTTATTTGTTGTTAGTTTGCCTCCTTCATTGAAGGCTAGGTTTGTAGTTTCAATTCAAGGATTCAAGCTATTTTCATTTTAACTTTGAGGTCTTGATCTTTATTTACATGCTTATTAAGTGGTTTCTACTCTACTTCACTATATTCTTCAATTTTATTCTTTAATCAAAGTTTGATCGGTTGACGTATTTTGATTAATGCATAATTGATTTATAATTGGTTTTTGATTGGTAAATCATTTTCCAAAAGTTTGAAGAGTAGAAATTAAGTAATTGAATTGAAGATTTTCATTTTATTACTTACTTCAACTGAATTCTGATTGTGAAATTGGTTTAGATAAAAGATTAAGTGGTTACTAATCTTGTTGATCATAATCAATTAAATTCTGAGAGGTTTCTCAGTAGAGAATTCAAGGATCATTTTAGGGGTTCCAGATGATCCTAGGTTGATAAACACAATGCATGATTTTAATGATCAATGATTAGTTAAGAAAATAGCCTCTGAATTCCTTGAGTTGATAATTGTTAAGTCAAATTAATTTCATTCTGTATTTTTTATTTAGCACTTAATATCACATCTTTACAAAGCCCCCTTGTTCTAACTTTCTCCTAATTTGCTTAAGAATATGAAATGGTCTTTGGGAGATGACCTAGGTTGCACCTTATACTATACCAATAGTTTGGGGGAAATCTAGAAATTATTTTTGCGCGTTTGCGACGAGCGTGTCAAAAATTTGGCGCCGTTGCCGGGGACCATTTGAGTTTTCTAGGCTTATTTAGGAGTTTGTATAAAATTTTTAATCTTTCTAACAATTATTTTTTACTTTAGGTATATATTCTTGGAATTTCTATATGAATTCACCTTTTTGTGTATGACCCGATCCAATCCTGAAAATTTATATGCATATGATCCTGAGATTGATAGAACATTCCACCATTTGAAAAGAGCACATAGAAGGCATTCATCCAGTAATAACCAAGAAAGCAATAGTAGTGATTTTGCATCTTTAAATTTTGATAGTTTTAAATATTTTGCTAAGAACATGGCTGATAGAACCCGAAAAGAATTAGCTGCACCTGATGTTGCTTATCAACCGTTGTGTATTCAATACCCTGATGTTGATGCACCATTTGAACTGAAGTCTGGACTAATACATTTGCTACCTAAGTTTCATGGCCTTGCAGGTGAGGACCCTCATAAACATTTGAAGGAATTTCACATTGTGTGTTCCCCAATGCGGCCATAAGGAATTCCAGAAGATCATATCAAGTTGAAGGCATTTCCTTTCTCCTTAAATGATGGAGCCAAGGACTGGTTGTACTATCTACATCCAACATCTGTTACAAGCTGGAATGATATGAAGAGATTATTTCTGGAGAAATTTTTCCCTGCATCCAGAACGGCAGCTATCAGAAAAGAGATTTGCGGCATCAGACAGAACTCCCAAGAAACTCTCTATGAGTATTGGGAGAGATTCAAGAAACTATGCGCCACTTGTCCACACCATCAAATCAGTGATCAATTACTGATTCAGTATTTCTATGAAGGACTCATGCCAATGGACAGAAGCATGGTTGATGCAGCTAGTGGTGGAGCACTTATGGATAAAACTCCTACAGCAGCTCGAGATTTGATTGCCAACATGGCAGAAAATTCTCAGCAATTCAATTCTCGAACTAATTCCTTGTCTAAAGGAGTCCATGAAATGACCACTAAGACAGACCATACACGATTGGAGAACAGAATTGAAGAACTAACCTCCATCGTAAGACAGTTGGCCATCGGACAACAACAACAACTTAATGTTGTTGACAAAACCAAAACATGTGGCATCTGCATTTCTGCAGATCATCCTACTTATGCATGCCCAACATTGCAAGAAAGTGAGACACCTGAGGCTGCAGTAAATGGTATTTTTGGCACAGGACAACAATACAGGCCTCCTCAACATTATCAGCAACAGAAGTTTGAACCACCTTCTGGATCATATAATCCTAGTTGGAGAAACCATCCTAACTTGAGATATGGTCCTCCACAACAACAAAGGATTCAAACATCTGACTCCCAAAATAAATACCAACCACCGCCATTCAGACAACAACAACAGCATATGCAGCAATCTGTACCCTCTAATGCTTCTGAACCCTCTCTTGATGATTTGATGAAGCAATTAGCGACCAACAATCTTCAGTTTCAACAAAATGTAAGTTCTATCATTCAGGATTTACAAACTCAAATTGGGCAGTTGGCTACCACTGTTAACCAATTGAAATCTCAAGGTTCTGGTCAACTACCTTCTCAACCTGTCATAAATCCCAAAAGTGTGAATGCCATGACCTTGAGAAGTGGGAAGAAAGTGCAGACAGACCCTACAATTTTAAAGCCACAAAGCTTCAATCAGACTAATCCACACCAAAAAGAAGCATTTATCTCCACACCTGGAGACATCTCTGATAAGCCATCTGAATCAGAGGGAAAGTCTGATGAAAAAAGTACACCAGCCTTCGATAAGACATCGAATGATCAACAAAAAGAAGCTTGCCATAAACGATCTGCACTTGAAGCATTTGATGAGACAAAAACCCCAAATTATGCTGATCAGAAGGTATCTTAACCTTTTCCAAATAGAATGGTCCAATCCAAGCCCAATGTTCATGCAGAATTGGATAAGGAGCTTCTAGATACTTTCAGGAAAGTGGAAGTCAACATACCACTTCTAGATGTTATCAAGCAAATTCCCAAATATGCCAAATTTCTAAAGGATTTGTGCACGCATAAGAGAAGACTCAAAGGGGATGAGAAGATTAGTGTGGGACGCAATGTTTCTGCCTTAATTCAACCAGCCTCCCTTAGAAATGTAAAGATCCAGGAACTTTCACCATTCCTTGCACAATAGGAAACTCTACATTTGGTGATGCATTGCTGGATCTAGGTGCTTCCATTAATGTTATGCCCACATCAGTTTATAAATCTTTGAATCTGGGAGAACTGAAGCCAACTGGTGTGGTGATTCAATTAGCCAACAGAAGTACAGCACATCCAGTCGGAGTACTTGAAGATGTGCTAGTTCAAGTGAATAAGCTGATCTTTCCAGCTGACTTCTACATTTTGGATATGGAAGATGAGTCATCCATCAATAGAGCAACCTTGATACTAGGGAGACCTTTCCTCAAAACTGCAAAAACAAAGATAGATGTGCATACGGGGACTCTCTCTATGAAATTTGGAGATGATATCATCAAATTCAACATATTTGAAGCCATGAAGCATCCCATAGAGAATCATTCACTCTTTCAACTTGATGCCATAGATCTTCTTGAGAATGATTATTCTATTGACAATCTACTTTTTGAATTTTTTGATTTTGATTTAGATTACTTAGATAATTTTACTTGTACATGTGATAAATTTGATCCATGTATTGTGTGTTCCAGGATTAATGCTGCAGACCAAACTTCGTTGAAAGATGACATGTTAGATGCAAGTGTTGCAGACATTTCAATCTCAAATAGATCCCTGCCTTCCATAATACAACCACCTTCTTTGGAGTTGAAGCCTTTGCCTGAACATCTAAAGTATGCTTATTTGGGGGAAAATGAGAAGCTTCCTGTCATTGTAGTAAAGAACCTTCTACCACAACAGGAAGAAAGGTTGTTGCAAACCTTAAAAAGCCATAAACAAGCAATTGGATGGACTTTGGCTGATATTCCAGGTATTAGCCCATCTACTTGTATGCATAGGATATTGCTGGAGGAAAACACCAGACCTGTTAGACAACCACAAAGGCGTTTGAATCCAACCATCCTAGATGTGGTAAAGAAGGAAGTAGGTAAGCTTTTGGCAGCTGGTATCATCTATCCCATCTCAGATAGTAATTGGGTAAGCCCGGTGCAAGTAGTTCCTAAGAAGACTGGCATGACTGTAGTCAAAAATCACAATGATGAACTAATCCCTACCAGAATACAAAACAGTTGGAGAGTGTGCATAGATTATAGGAAGCTTAACCAAGCTACTAGCAAGGATCACTTCCCTTTGCCCTTCATAGACCAAATTTTGGAAAGATTAGCAGGAAAATCTCACTATTGCTTTCTAGATGGTTTTTCAGGTTATTTTCAAATACATATAGCCCCAGAAGACCATCATAAGACCACCTTCACTTGTCCTTTTGGTACTTTTGCCTATCGAAGGATGCCATTTGGTCTATGCAACGCCCCTGGAACCTTTCAAAGATGCATGGTAAGCATTTTCTCTGATCTCTTAGAAAGTTACATGGAAGTGTTTATGGATGACTTCACTGTATATGGTTCTTCTTTTGATGCATGCTTAGAAAGTCTCTCTAATGTTTTGGACAGATGCATTGAGACTAACCTGATTTTGAATTTTGAAAAATGTCATTTCATGGTAACAGAAGTTATAGTCTTAGGACACTTGGTATCTAGCAAAGGTTTAGAGGTTGATAAGGCCAAGATAGACATTATTACTTCTCTACCTTACCCCACTTCTGTGCGAGAAGTATGTTCTTTATTTGGTCATGCAGGTTTTTACAGAAGATTCATCAAGGATTTTAGCAAGATTGCACAACCTCTTTCTAAACTACTACAAAAAAATACCAAATTTGTGTTTGATCAAGCATGCAAGGATTCATTTGATGAACTAAAGAAGCCGTTGACAACCACTCCCATCATTCAACCACCTAATTGGACGCTTCCATTTGAATTAATGTGTGATGCATCTAATTATGACCTTGGTGCTGTACTGTCTCAAAGAGTTAGCAAGAGATCTCATGTCATTGCATATGCCTCTCGCACACTAGATGCAACTCAATCCAATTACACAACAACTGAGAAGGAGCTTTTGGCAATTGTGTTTGCATTAGATAAATTTCGCTCCTATTTGCTTGGATCTAAAGTTATTGTCTTCTCTGACCATGCAGCTTTGAAATACTTGCTTAAGAAGGCAGATGCTAAGCCGAGACTGATTCGTTGGATGCTTCTGTTGCAAGAATTTGATTTAGATATTAAAGACAAGAGTGGTGCAGAGAACCTTGTAGCAGATCATTTAAGTCGGATCTAGCAACCTTGTGAAGAAACTTCAATTGCAGATTCATTCCCAGAAGAGCATCTCTATCATTTGCACGGGAAGGATCCTTGGTATGCAGATTTGGTAAACTATCTGGTTGCTAAAGAAATATCCAAAAACTTCACCAAATCGCAAATTGCCAAGTTGAAAAGTGATGCCAAACACAACATATGGGATGAACCATACCTTTGGAAGACATGTAGTGGTCAAATCATTAGAAGATGTGTTCCAGATCATGAAGTCCAGTTTGTACTTACCTTTTGCCATTCCTTAGCTTGTGGTGGACACTTTGGGCCACAACGGACAGCTAGAAAAGTACTAGACTCAGGCTTTTATTGGCCTACAATATTTCGTGATGCACATAGATTATGCATAACTTGTGAGTAGTGCCAAAGAATAGGGAGTATTTCGTGCAGAAATGAGATGCTCCAACAACCACTTCTCTTTTGTGAGGTATTTGATGTATGGGGTATAGACTTTATGAGTCCATTCCCTGTCTCTTTTGGCTTTGTTTACATTCTGCTAGCTGTTGATTATGTTTCAAAATGGGTGGAGGCAAAAGCCACTCGTACTGATGATGCTCGAGTTGTTGCAGATTTTATCAGGTCTAACATTTTTAGCAGGTTTGGCATTCCTAGAGCTCTAATTAGTGACCAAGGTACTCATTTTTGCAACCGCACAATGGAAGCCCTATTCCGCAAATATGGAGTCATACATAAAGTCTCTACCCCATATCATCCTCAAACAAATGGTCAAGCTGAAGTTTCTAATCGAGAGATCAAGAAAATCTTAGAGAAAACAGTTCAGCCTAACAGGAAGGATTGGAGCTTGCGCCTTGTTGATGCATTATGGGCATATAGGACAGCCTATAAGTCACCCATTGGCATGTCTCCCTACAGGATTGTCTTTGGTAAAGCATGTCATCTTCCAGTTGAATTAGAGCATAGAGCATTTTGGGTAGTAAAGAAATGCAACATAGATCTAGACCAAGCAAGAATCCATAGGAAGCTTCAATTGCAGGAACTTGAAGAAATTCGATTGGAAGCATACGAAAACTCCAAAATTTACAAAGAAAAGGTCAAAGCTCTTCATGACAAAAAGTTGGCAAGAAAGGAGTTTTCCGTTGGACAAAAAGTTCTCCTTTTCAATTCTCGGCTAAAGCTTATGCCTGGTAAGCTACACTCTAGATGGTTAGGACCATTTGTAGTTACTAATGTTTTTCCTTATGGTGCAGTGGAAATAAAAAATGAGGTAACTGAAAAAATCTTCAAGGTGAATGGACATCGTCTTAAACCATTTTTCGAAGGTTTTCAAAAGCACACGGTAGAAGAAGTGCATTTGCACAATGCCATATACTTGCAATAAATTTAAGAGAAGTCTCTCTCTCTCTTTTTCTTTCTCTCTCTCTCTCTCTCTCTCTCTTTCTCTCTCTCCCTCTCTCACATTCCTCGCTTATAAGTTTCAACTAATCTCTTAACTTCCTTCTTCACCTCTTAAATCATCCCAACTATTACACCACATTGAGCTTGCAGGAATAATAACTTGAGTGTTTTAAGAAAAAAATGGAGAAAGCTCTCACCAGGATCAAAATTTTGTTCCCTACTCTCCCCAGAAATTTTCTTAAAGACATTTACAATTGCAGACTTGAACGATTGAGGGCATTAACACTCTTAGGCCTTCCAGAAGATGTCTGTTGGATCATTGAAGCTAAGGTACGTTTAGCAGGTGAATTTCAAGAATCATTTGTTAAAAACATGCCAGATATGGGAAGAAGTTCCTATGCAAAGAAGAGAATGGAAAAAAGAATTGGAGTTTTCTACAGGTGTGCAAGATGGACTTGTAACACAAGATGCAAGAACCTTGGAATGGTTTCAAGAAATCGAGAGGACAAAATTCAATTTATAAAGGATGGACTCAGTAAGGAGTCATTGGATGATATCATTCAGACTCTTGAAACGCATCCTAGTGGGCATGTACAAGGAGTTCTTCTTGATTTGTTTGAACAGTTCCGTAAGGAAAAAGCACGTTATAGTCTTGGAAATCTGACTTTAAAAGACCCTGTTGTCAGTTTACAAGAAAACTGAATGGGAAGCACATCCTCGACTCTTAGAAGGCGTTTCAGCCGTTACTGGACGTAAAACCAGAGGAAGATGTGAGCCACAATCACAACTACTGTTCATTCTCATGCGTGTATGTTTGTCATTTACATTGTCTTTTCAATTTATTGGGCCACCATTTTTTTTTGAAATTTTCACCCCTGCTTAAAGTCTTTCCCCTCTAACATTCACCTTTTCCTTGAACAAAAAATTCAAACTTTTGCAACAAAAATTCAAACTTTTGCTACCAAATCCTGATCCCGCACTATTCAAGCGATCTCCTTGTCTGATATTGAGTCCCTATAAATTATCAACCTCTATGACATATTTTTTCAAAAAAAAAAGACAGAAACACCGTATATGGATAGGATCAATACTATCTGTGTTTTTGGTGGGTCTAACCTTGGAAATGATGGAGAATTTCAACATGCAGTTTATACCCTGGGTAAGGCATTAGTTGCAAGAAAAATCAATCTTGTTTATGGGGGAGGGATTCAGGGTTTAAAAGGATGTGTTGCAGGATCTATACTCACAAAGGGGTGTAACGTCTTAGGTGTTGTCTTAAAAAATGGGAGCACCTCCTACTTGACCCTGGGTACTGAATTGAAGGTTGCAACCATGCATGACCGTATGAGACACATGTTGGTTAATTCTAATGCATTTATTGCATTACCTGGTGGTCTTGGAACAATGGAAGAAATTTTTACCATTATATTTTGGGCCTATCGGAATTTTCATAAAAAACCTTTGGGCTTATTGAATATTAATGACTTTTATAATGGTTTGATATCCTTTTTAGATCATGCAGTAGAGCAAGAGTTCATACCACAATCCATGCGCAACATCATACTATTTGCTTCAACTGTTGAACAGCTACTTGAGATTTTGGAAAATCCTACATCTGAGCTCAGTCAAGCAATGCAGCTGGTGAACCAACCAAATTAGGATGGCAGAGACAAAAGAGAACCAGATACCACTCTTCGGTTATAACTTTTCCTTACTTTGGTGGTTTTCTCACATTTCTTTTCCTGTCATATGAAATTCCATCTAAGACATTGGGGACAATGTCTTGGATAGGTTGGGGGGAGGATGGTCCGATATAAAAAAAAACCCAAAAAAAAAACCCAAAAAAATAAAATAAAATAATTAGGTTAGAATCATAAACTTGCTTTGAGTAAGATGGCTGAGTAAGGAGTTACACTTGACTCTTGATACGCATCTTATGATTAAAAAAAAAATTGAATGTGGAAGTATGTTTTTTCTTTAGATTTCATAAAATAATTGAAGCAAAATGATTTACATTTCGAGATTAATTAGTTTGGCAACAC
Source organism: Canavalia gladiata (assembly GCA_037954105.1). Lineage (NCBI taxonomy): Eukaryota > Viridiplantae > Streptophyta > Magnoliopsida > Fabales > Fabaceae > Canavalia > Canavalia gladiata. The sequence goes on along the minus strand of CM075662.1, from coordinate 35,764,306 downwards.
ATATTTGAACTGGATAGATTAGATTTGATAAATATATTACCTGTGAGATTTTGAGCCTTATTCTTATTTTCTTTCTTGTGTGATTTTCATCCATGGAATATGTTACTTCAGAACTTGCATTGATTCTTTTTGAAGCTACATTTTCACATGAATTGTACAAAAATGATTGAGGTATTTTTTTTCTTGAACAAACCACTTGGCCAAATAATCAAACCGTATAATTTTATCCTTTGATCAGCCCTTTGAGCCAATTAGCCTTTTCTTCTTTTTAGCTCACCACAAAAAAAAAACAACTTTGTTTGACCATAGAAGGTGAGGAATACTGGATTTATCGTACCATAAGTGTTTCAATAAGTGTGGGGGAGATTATTGTTGTGTTCATCAATATCATGGTTGAAAAAAAAAACTGAAGCAATAAATTAATAAATAAACTATTATATTGAAAAAAAAAGAATGAAGAAGTAATATTTGTTTCTCACACCTGCACTTAGACTCAGTTCTCAATCCTCATCATTTTCCTTGGTCTAACATTGTATCTCTTCAATATATCATTTCATCTTTCTAATCCCGTTATAACCAAAATAAAGACCTCTTGATTTGTGCATTGCATGTGTACATAGTAGTAGAGAAGTAGAAGATATGCAAGCCTACGATAGTTCATCTTTCATGGATTGAATTTGAGAGAAACACTTACCAAATCAAACACTTGAGAGATTCAGAGTATATCATGTGAGGTTTTATCTTTCTCAATCTATGTTTTTCAAATTAAAGTTGCCTTTCTAAGTAATTTCAAAAATGTGATGAAAGAATGCTTCATGAAATTTTGTGAATTCTTGAGAAATCAACTCAAAACTTTGATGTTCTTTCAAAAAAAAAAAATAGTCACCAATCCTTAACTTAAGTTTGCCCGAGACGTGCAAAAGATAAATGTGGGGGAATTTGATAAGCATAAATTTCATAAATAATTATCTCTCACTTTTATCTCATTAAGACTTCTTATATGTTCAATTAAGTGGTCTTTGTCATATTTTATGAGTTTGGGTTCATATGAAGTTTAATTGAATTTCTTTGCTTACCCGATTAAAATGACACTATTATAGTATTTTGAGCATAATAGGAGTTTTAGACATCCAAAAATCATGAAATCTGTCTTGAATGAAAGCTTAAAGAAGTTTCCACAGTTACAAAGCAAGATCAGACTCTAAATGGGATGTTTAAGACTCCGAAATTATCTCAAAAGATGAGATAGTGTTGCTGATGTGGAATTTGAACAGTGTGCAAAGATCCGGCCATATCTTGAGATACAGAAGTCATATTGAGATGAAATTAAATCTGTTGGACAGATAAGATCCGGGGCTACAACTTTTGTTCAGAAGTCAAGCTCTAATTCGGACATGTGAACATCCGAAATTGCGGTGCAAGAAATTCAAAATTGTTGTGCTCATTGGTGACAAAAATTCAAAAGTGTTTTGTATTTTCAACAAAGCCCATGTGAAAGCAATAAAAGGGTAGAAAAGTAATATCCTAGTTGGTGACTTTCTGAAGATGATGCCTCAAAAATCTTCTATAAATAGAAGGGTTTACAAGAGGAGAAACACACCATTTTGGAGATTAACTCCAATACCATTTTCCATCTTTCTTTCTTTCTTGTTAGTTTGTCTCCTACATGGAAGGCTTAGGTTTTCTTTATTGTTAGTTGCCTCCTACATGGAAGGCTTAGTTTTTCTTTATTGTTAGTTGCCTCCTACATGGAAGGCTTAGTTTTTTTTTTTGTTAGTTTGCCTCCTTCATGGAAGGCTTAGGATTTATTTGTTGTTAGTTTGCCTCCTTCATTAAAGGCTAGGTTTGTAGTTTCAATTCAAGGATTCAAGCTATTTTCATTTTAACTTTGAGGTCTTGATCTTTATTTACATGCTTATTAAGTGGTTTCTACTCTACTTCACTATATTCTTCAATTTTATTCTTTAATCAAAGTTTGATCGGTTGACGTATTTTGATTAATGCATAATTGATTTATAATTGGTTTTTGATTGGTAAATCATTTTCCAAAAGTTTGAAGAGTAGAAATTAAGTAATTGAATTGAAGATTTTCATTTTATTACTTACTTCAACTGAATTCTGATTGTGAAATTGATTTAGATAAAAGATTAAGTGGTTATTAATCTTGTTGATCATAATCAATTAAATTCTGAGAGGTTTCTCAGTAGAGAATTCAAGGATCATTTTAGGGGTTCCAGATGATCCTAGGTTGATAAACACAATGCATGATTTTAGTGATCAATGATTAGTTAAGAAAATAGCCTCTGAATTCCTTGAGTTGATAATTGTTAAGTCAAATTAATTTCATTCAGTATTTTGTATTTAGCACTTAATATCACATCTTTACAAAGCCCCTTGTTCTAACTTTCTCCTAATTTGCTTAAGAATATGAAATGGTCTTTGGGAGATGACCTAGGTTGCACCTTATACTATACCAATAGTTTGGGGGAAATCTAGAAATTATTTTTGCGCGTTTGCGACGAGCGTGTCATGCAGCATGTATGGTTACATGAGCAGAGCCAAAAAAATATTGTGGTTGCATCATAAAAAAATTTCAAAAATTTGATGAAAGCTCTAGCATTGTCCTAATCATATGTAGATGGTGTAGATGCTGCCCCAAAGTATTCCATAAATCTTGGATCCTCAAACTTTAACTTTTCAATCTTTAAGTAGGTCACATATTCCTTAAATTTTTGCAATCTTTAGGGTGATGATCTAACAAACCTAACAACATTTCTAATATTGGTTATTGAGGCATGCATGTATTTTAACCCATCATTAACCACCATATTTAAGATATGAGTATAACACCTCATATGCAAATACTCACCATTTAAAACCAAGGCATTGAAAGAATTTAATCTTTTTTTGAGGTAAGTAATAGCCACATCATTTGAAGAAGTATTACTAACAGTAATTGTAAACACATTCCTAATTCCCCACTCTTTCAACACTTCTTCTACTTGTTTACCAATAGTTTCACCTTTATGATTAGGAACTATTGAGAAACTAATGATTCTTTTTTAATAGTTCCATTCACTATCAATAAAGTGGGCAGTTAGGGTTAAATGATTCAGATTTTGAACAGAAATCCAGTAATCAATTGTTAAGGAAACCCTACTACTATTGGAACTAAAAACCTAAAAAATGACCTCAAGCTAATTTTCTCTTCTAAATATAGCTGGTAGCAATCCTTTGCTACTATGTTTCTAAAAGGAAGGGTAAATTAGGGCTATAATTGTTTTAATAGAAGTTTGAAACCCTTAGCTTCTACAATTTTAAAAGGTTGTTCATCTAAGATGACAAACAATGCAAGAGTTTTCCTACAAGCCCCTACATTGAATCTTTGACTAAGTGCATGTAAATCACTCCCCTCCCTACTTCTAGAAGAACCGAAAGATAATATTCGTTGATTAGGATCATTAGGAATGACATGAGTATATTTAGGATAACAGATAAGATGGGATAACATGCTGGAAGTTCCATGTATTTTTGGATGGCAATAAAAAGATTTTTTACCATATTTACATGTAGCTTCAGGAACAGCTCCTTCAACTACAGGTAATCTATTAAAGTGATCCTAAACATGGGAGGTGGTTCGATTTCCACTAGAATTGGGTTTTTTTTTTTTTTGAAGGGTTTGGGATTGTAAGAGGTTGATTTGGTGTAGTAGCTTTACTTGAAGAAGATAAGTTGGCATTAGGTTGATTTCCACCAACATGTGTAGTTGATGGCAGTTGAGTGTTTGAGGAGGACAGTTGTTAACTAGATTACTCCATACTGTTTGAATGAAGAATTCATAGTCAACTACCACCAACTAAGACAAATTAAGAAGATAAATTTTGAATTGAATCATGTATTCCACTCTTAGGGATTACCTTGGACCTCTATAGCTTAACTTAAGATTATAATCTAACTCGAGCATACATATCACCCAATTAATGAATTGATTATCTAAAAGTCATAAAATACAGCAAAGTGCATAATAATAAGGGAATTTATAATGATTAGCCAAATGCATGTTATCATTAATTAAAGAAGAAGAGGGGAATTTATATAGCATTCTCAGTTATTGCATCATTGATATCCCAAACAAAGCCATAAAGAGCAATAACCAGCAATACATCATTGATGTCCCAAATAAAATCCATAAATAGTAGCAACCAATAATGATACAAGTGTAGCATCAAAAATTACCTCTATGATTTTAGGTAAAATATTCACATCATTAATCAAAGAGAATAAGAGGGAGAAGAAATCAGGTCTGGGTATACAACCACGCCAATAAAAGTATACATGATCAATCCAAGAAAAGAGGAAAAAGATAACAGTCAACCACATCCCATCCAACAAAATCATAAATAACAATAATTAGTAATAGATACAAGTGCAGCATCAAGAATTAACTCTATGATTTGAGGTAAAATATTTACATCATTAACCAAAGAGAAGAAGAGGGAGAAGAAATCAGGTCTGGGTACACAATTAGGCCAATAAAAGTATACATGATCAATTCAAGAAAAGAGGGAGAAGATAACAATCAACCACATCCCACACGACAAAACCATAAACAACAACCACCAACAATAAATACAAGTGTAGCATCAAGAATTAACTTTATGATTTCAGGTAAAATATTCACATCATTAATCAAAGAGAAAAAGAGGGAAAACATATTCTTTTAGGACATTATATAATCAGCCAGCTAAAATATTGACACCATTAATCAAAGAGAAGAAAAGGGACAAGTAGACATCATTAATCAAAGAGCAAAGAGAAGAAGAGGTTAAGTCTCCAAAATATTTTGAAAGGACTCTTGGCATATAAAACATCACCAAGCAGTGCTCTAGATACAAATGTAGCATGCAAAGTACTCATTAATTTCAGCTAGTGAATAAACGTCATTAATCAAAGGGAAAAAAAAGAGGAAGATAATAATCAACTAGCATCTGAGCCATCAAAGCCATAAAGATCACCAACCAATCAATCATAGATACAAGAGTATCATACAAAATACTCAATGATTTCAGTTAACAAAAGAGACATCATTAATCAAAGAGAAAATACAAGAAAAGGTTAAGTCTGAAAATCTGTAGAAAGGGTTACAAAAAGACATAAAAACTATCAAAATTCAAAAAATAGGAACCATATAGCACAAGATCATGCACTCAATGATTTCAGGTAACAAAAGAGATATCATTAATCACAGAGTAGAGACAAGAAAATGTTAAGCCTGAAAATTAGTAGAAGAGGTTTGAAAAAGACACAAAAACTATCAGAATTCAAAAAAAATAGGAATCATATAGCACAAACTGATACACTCAATGATTTCATGTAACAAAAGAGATATCATTAATCAAAGAGCAGAGACAAGAAAATGTTGAAAATAAGTAGAAGAGGTTTGAAAAAGACATAAAAACTATCAGAATTCAAAAAATAGGAACCATATAGCACAAACTGATACACTTAATGATTTCAGGTAACAAAAGAGACATCATTAATTAAAGAGCAAAGACGGGGAAAGGTTAAGTCTAAAAATCAGTGGAAGAGGCTTGAAAAAGACTCAAAAACTATCACAATTCAAGAAATAGGAACTATATAGCACAAGATCATACACTCAATGATTTCAGGTAGCAAAAGAGATGTCATTAATCATAGAGCAAAGACAACAAAATGTTAAGTCTGAAAATCAAAAAAAGAGGTTTGAAGAATACAGGAAAATCATCACAATTCAAAAAAAACAAGAATCATATAGCACAACCTGATACACTCAATGATTTCAAGTAAAAAAATAGACACGATTAATCAAATAGCATGGACAAGAAAAGGTTAAGTCTCCAAAACCAGTAGAAGAAGTTTGAAAAAGACACAAAAACTATCAAAATTCAAAAAATAGGAACAATATAGCATAAGATCATACACTTAATGATTTTAGATAACAAAAGAGACATCATTAAACATAGAGTAGAGACAAGAAAATGTTAAGTCTGAAAATCAATAGAATAGGTTTGAAGAATACAGGAAAACCATCATAATTCCAAAAATAGGAACCATATAACACAAGCTGATATACTCAACGGTTTCAAGTAACGAAAAAGACATCATTAATCAAAGACCAAAGATAAGAAAAGGTTAAGTCTCCAAAATTCAGTGAAAGGACTCTTAGCAATATAAAACATCACCGATCAGAGTTTTAGATACAAATGTAGCATGCAAGGTTCAACCAACATTTGAGCCATCAAAGCTATAAAGATCACCAACCAATCAACCATAGATACAAGTGTAGCATACACAACCAATCTCAACACAAACCTTCATTATCCAAGATACAATCACACAAAACCAATGCATTGAACAAAGGATCATACATAACCATTTAATCTTACCAGATGCCATCATTGATCACAAGGACAATCACAGAAAATAAGAAAAGGATTATATATCCTTTAATCTCTGTATCAAGCTCTCATCTGTGAGAAAATATCATAGATTTAACATGCATTGCATTGGCCTCAATAGTATATGAAAGTATTGGGAAAAATGTAACTCAAAAGTATAGATAAATCTTAGCCAAGTGAATAAAGTCATCATCTTCATTAGAGTCCATAGAGCATAATCAATATATTATAGTACATAACTCAATATATTATCAAAGTTTTTAATAGAACCTGAGAGAAGTTTAGCAGTGCTCAGTATGTAACTATTCTCTTTCACTCTTTCAATCTAAACTATCACAAATTCATAACTGCAAATGAAGCACAAAATGTATATTACAAATTAAAATCAAGATCAACAATATATAACTAAGAATTTATGATTTAACAGAAACTGAGATTGAGAGACATTTACCATTTGAGACAGAGACATTTAGAAATGTTTCAATGTGCTCAATGAAAAATGCTCAAGTCTCAACTGCAATAATCAAATAATGAAATAAAATTTATATATTGATGATTCAATATCTAAAATAATTTTCAAAATTTCAAAATTTCTATATTCATGGTTATTGACAAAAGCTTAATACCTTATCTTTGTAAGCAAAGACTCAACTGCAAGTCTGGAACACATGCATTCAGGCTCAGCGATAGTGATTAACTAATAACCATGGAGGAGGCTAGGTCACATGCAAAGTTGAAACAAATATAGAATAAAAAAATTTAAATTCATATAAATAACTAAACATTACTCAAAGTATCAAAATTAAAACTAATAAAATATAATACTATTACCTTATCCAGTTGTCCTTGTCAGGTTCATAAAGGCTTTCAACTGAGGAAGAAACGACCAATTTCTGAAAAATCCAAAAACCCTAATCCCAAACCTTAGCAGAGAGGCAAACAAACATACACCAAACAAACAACGGACAAATCACGAATAAGAAGATTGAAAACCCTAGCAAAGAACTTAGAGGTTAGAATGGGTGTGGTGGTGGAGTGGAGCCCGTTAAACATTCGAAAATGTAAACCCTAGAAGAGAAGCAGAGATAAACTAGAGGAGAAGAGAAGAGGACAAAGATCAAGAGTGGCACATTAGGGGTCGAGCTCTTAAGGTCAAGGAGGCCAAAACTAATTGAATCAAAATTAGGGTTCTCTTACTCTAAATGAATTGGGCCACCAAAGAGACTAGCCCAACTACAAGTCTACACTTAGACTTTCATATTACTGTTGGGTCGGTTCGAATAATATATCACCAACCTGAAACCGTTCGATCCTATCCATCCTTATCCGTTTTTTCACACCTGTCCAACCTGAATTTTGGCATGATCCGATCCAACCTCTTTTCTAGACCTTCGGTTAGATCGGATTTGGTCAATCCTACATATTGACATACCCTAATATATAAATGATTTATAATTATTTTTTAAAATAATAATATTAACATGATCTAAAATTTACTAATTATTTTTTAAAAAAATTACATTAACATGACATCGTCTGAAATTTATTAAAAAATATTTTTTATTTTTTTTATTTTTTATTTTACAGACATATTTGTTACTTTATATAAAATATAATATTATATATATTTTTAATTATACAATTTTATATAATTTTTTTAATTTTTTATTATATTACGGATATAAAAAAAGGTTAAAATAATATAAATATGATGTTTTTAAAAATTATGGTTTACAAATTACGATTCTTCTCCTTTTTTATAATTAACTATAATTTTTATGTACATTTATTTTATTTATAAATTATTTTAAATTAGAATTTTTTTAACAAACAGCATATTAGTTTATTCTATTTTTTATTTTCTTTTAAAGATAAAATATATAATATTTTATGCATTTTAATTTTTTATATAAAATAATTAATACAATATATTATATATTAAATGATGTTGATATTTTTATAATTAAATATAGTTATATTATTTTACGTAAAATAATTTTGAATATAATAAAATTGAGTTTTTATCAAAATTTTATCAATATATTTTTTATTAATAAATAAAAAAGTACCTAATAAATACATGAATTATCGTAATAATTTTACAAAATATCTCTTTTTTTTTCTTTATTGTTATTTTCACATCGAAATTTCTTCATATAATATCAAAATTAAAATATTTTTTAATTTTAATCACAGTAGCTGATTTTTTAAAGATTATTTTAATTTTTTAAATTATTAGCTATCTAATAAAATGTATCTCTTACATTATTTAATTTTATATAATAACAGGTTTATTTATACACCATCAACTTCTCACAGATTGTGTTCAAATTTTGAATTGCATGGGACACTAACTTAAAAGGTGCATTGAACTAGTTTATATATTTACTTACTCACTTAAAAAGAATTGTTACAAGATATTTATAAAATAAATAAACTATAATAAAAAAAGGAAAGATAAAAAAATTATAATATTAAAATAAAATATATTAAAATTTAAATGTTTTAATTTAAACAAAAAGCATTAAAATTTTATTTTGTTGGATTAGAAATAAGTAACAAAAAAATATTACATTTACGTTCCTTTATTTTAACAAAAATGTGCATGAAATTGACAAAAATAATTTTGGCTTTCATAAAATTTTTTAATATCGTAATTAAACAAAATCACTTAAAAAAAATTTCTGCAATGACAAGAAAAACAAAGATATTGTATAAAATTTGCGATAGTAATTTATCCTATATTTTACGAAGACACGAAAGAAACCGTTATCGAAATAATCTTTCAGGATCATCTCACTTTTCATGAGATCGATTCCATTTTCGTAAACATTATTTTGAATTAAGAAAAATAGTTCCCTGTACTAAAATCATTAAGTCAAATAAAACATTTGAGTCATTACATTCAACTGTGGATCCGTGGCGCAATGGTAGCGCGTCTGACTCCAGATCAGAAGGTTGCGTGTTCGATTCACGTCGGGTTCAATTATCGCTTTTACTTTTTTATTGACTGTTTATTCACTTAAAAGATATTGACGAATTTTAAACACACAATATTATTAATTTCTAATTATGTTAGCGTAGTTATTTTTATAAACGTAACTACCCATATTTTAACTGTGTAATTAAATCATTTTTGAAGATAACAGTATATTTTCAACAAATGTGAATTTTTTTATATTTAAATATCTATAATTCCATCCGTATATAAGATTTATCAACAATTATATGTAGATCATATTTCTTAATTTCAAACACATTCATAATTTTATAATGTTTCTAAGTTAGGCGAAATTATAATTTAATATAACATAATTATATTACACGTGGTACAACATAAATTTTTTTATAACAAATAGTTAATCTCAATCCATACATAAATCTAAGATATGACTCCTTATTCAATTTAAAAATATTTTCTAAATATTCAAACTTTTAAAAATAAATGCTTTGAAAGATCAGCTTTTGCACCGACCAATCAATTTTCTTGTATAGTTTTGAATGATTTTTTTTTTCAGTTTTTAAGTCAAAGTTTCTAAATTGCTGGAAACAGTTATTTGACTAATTTAAATTTAATTGGAAACAATCGACCTGGCTTTAATAATTATGATAGAGTGTATTTCTAAAATTCCTCTAATAAAATATTTTAATAATTAATATTTATTAGTGTCATTAAGTATTTTTCAAAGCATCATAGTTAATGAACAATGTCTAAAAGAGGGTGTATAGACAAGACGGCTACGGATCCTCTTCAAAAAGAGGTTCAGTCCCTCAAACAAAAGAATATATATATATATATATATATATATATATATATATATATATATATATATATATATATATATATATATATTACTGTAATACGTAAGAGATAGAAAAATGTAAATAAACTGGGAGTGTAGGAATCTTAAAATAAATATAGTGTAAAATATTAGGCATCTTAAAACAATTGTCAACAAATCGAGTTTAGGAAAAAAAATTCACAATAGATATTATTAGTTTCCTCTTATCAATCCAAAAATTATATTTAATTTCTATTATTACATAACAAATATTTTTACTATTATAACATAACACAATTTTTAAAAATACAATCTCTAATTTTTTTTAAAATCTCTCCAAGTTAAATCTTTTTAAAAATACATACTAAACACCTATTTATCTAACTACATTATTTTTATAATATCCAAATTACAGAGAAAAGAAAGTACATGTAGTAAGTATAACATAATTTACAAGTAAATAAGATATTTAAGAATTTTGCATAGTTAAACGTTCCTTTGTCTTTTACAACATGAATTAAGAGAGTTTTACAATATATTCTGCATGTTCATTGAATGCAAGACCTTGATTTAGAAGCAAGTTAGCTATTCTTTGTCAGATATTTGGGTACTTTGATGCCTTTTGTTTTTCATGATAGGAAGATAATTTTTTTTCTTTATAGGTTAAGGCCTCTTATGAGTGCAAATCTGGTTGTTCTTTTTGCTAAACAGTAGAAAATAGCTTTTGTCTAGAGAGAGTGATATGATTCATTCTACGTGAATGAATTTGAATGCGGAAATGATGATGAAACGTTTTCAAAACCAGGATAGGATAAGATCAAGGAATTCGACACAAACCGCAACTGGTTGGAGAGCAACGAAGTTATTAAGAGGAACGTAATCCTTACCGTGACTTGCTGGAAGAACTAATATTTTCAATGGTATCTTTTTTATCCAAAAATCAAGGGAATCAACTCACACAAAGATAAAAGCTCTCAAAAAGAATATTATTGTTCACCAAAATTTGTCTTTATACTAAATTTTTAACTCCTATTATATAGATAACTTAATCTAGTAAAGAGATCACAACTAAGAAATCTTAATTAGATTGCAATTGCAATCTATTATAAAGATAACAAATATGAAATCTTAATTAGATTACAATTTGATTTACAACCTAGTAAAAAGATAATAAATAAGAAATTCTAATTAGATTGCAATTGGAATCTAGTAAAAAGATAACAAATGTGAAATCCTAATTAAATTACAATTTGATTTACGATCTAGTAAAAAGATAATAAATAAAAAATTCTAATTAGATTGCAATTTAACTTGCAACTAATTTAAAACAAATAAATTGTAGATAAATATTAAATTCTAATGCAATCTATGGAAAATCATAAACTTTGTCACTTAAGATTTTCAATAATATGATTACATAAATTAACCTATGTTGGAATTAGGTTTAGGTACACGTAATTCTTTTCTTAAACTTCCTTGATGAGATCTTGAAACGCTTGTTTCATATATTTGATCATATTTTTCATTATAGGACCTCTCATTCCTTGTAGATAATCTTGTAGATGATCTCTCTCGCTTAACGTGGTGTTCACGTTCACATCAAAGGACTAGCCTAGACAAGATTTGCAATGTATTCCTCTGTTTTCATTAAGACAGTGAGACATTCAAAATATTTTAAAACATTTACACTTTTGTACTTGTCTATAAGTATACAATTGTATATATTTTTTTATCATCAATTAAAATGTTAGTAAATTATTTTATTATGTAACTTGGTTTCAACAGATTTGATACTTCATTATATTATTTTATTTTAACGAACAATGCACCTCTTCTAATATACGTTAATTTGAATTTATTTAATAAAATATCAAAACTCTTTTAAATTTTATAAAATTTTGTAAATTTAATTAATCTAATAAATTATGTTAATGTAATAGTTTGATTGATAAAATTCAATCATTATAAAAAATATATTAAGTAGAATAATTTATGATAGACTTATTTCTAAAGTAACTTGATCCCGTCTCTATATATACAAGGTAGGATCTATTGACATTAGTATCAAACTTAAGATTTACACAAACTTAATAATTTTTTATTAAAATATAAAGAGTTATTAATCAAACGTCGATTTAAAAATTCTTATCAAATTGTTTATATCTATAAAATTTTATATAAAATAAAAATTAATAAATATTCTATCACATAACTTTATTTTAATATTTAATATTATATATATTAATAGTTAAATAACATATTAGTAATATCTAAATTTTTTAAAATTTAATATATATATATATATATATATTATAACATAATTTAAATGAATTAATAAATCTTATATTTAGTAAAAATTTTAAATTAACATAAATGTTAAATTTAATATATTAATAGATCTTATTTTTTCAATCGATATACATAATTTAGAAACTTGACAATCTTGTTATATTATGATTCAATTTAAGAAAAGAAATTAAAAAAAAAATTAAGTATCAATTTGATTTATAAAAATATTTTTTATTTTTAATTATAAAACTATCATGTTATTTTTATTTTTAAAAGTCTGCATCAAAATTAATAAAATAACTTTTTATTTTTATTATTTATATATAATTTTTAAAAATAAAAATAAAATAATAATTTTATATCTAAAAATAAAAATATATTTACAAATTAAATTTTTTAATTTTTGAAAAGAAAATAAATTTTTCTTTCATTCACTTTTTTATTTAAATTTATCTTATTTTTTCTTCCATCCAAACAAAAAAGGTCGAACTATTTTTTCTTATTTCCAACTTTTAACGCATCCTTCTCTGTTCGTAGTATTTATGTACGATTCTCAAAGATTTGTTTGTTTCCACGTGATCTTTCAGGTACAACAACCTCTTTTAAATGGTTTAGAAAATAATTAAGAAGAAAATTTTTATCTTTCAACCTAACAGAAAATGGATTTATATATAGAAAATATGGTTGCAACCAATTTGGTCAGAAATTAAAACTTAGATCAAAAGTTAAGTTCATAATGGTAAGAAATAAAGCTGTAATAATTTCTCAACGATTAAACTTTAAAATCATAATAAACCATTAATAGACAATTAAATAATTAATTTATAATTTAAATTTAAAAATAATTAGTAATAAATTCTAAATATCTTAAAATTATAATGATAATTATTTAAATTAATTTAAATATTTAAACTTAAATCAATAATATTAATTATCATATTTAAGACCCTTTTAAAATACCTAGTTTTTACAACAATCTCCACATATTTCAAAAGGTTTAAAAGAAAATTAAATAAAAGAAAGATTTTGATGGGTTAATACGAGTGTAAATGCATCAAACTTGGTATCTTTTGAACTATGAACTGGATCTTAAACAAATAAACGTAAGTGACGGTTGTAAGCTAGAGGTTGACGTGTCACATTACATCCCACAATTCTTGCCATTTTCGCTGGTTTTGCGCAAATAGGTCATGTGCGTGCTTGGTTAATTCATGAGTGCTATTGAAATTGTGCTTCAATCTTATACAAACGGCCCCACTTGACACTTATGCAGGTAACTTCATCATTTCATATACCATAGGTAAGGATGTGATAGTCATTAAAAGTTTAGACTTAACCTCTCGTTCAACGCATTCTAAGGCCCTCACACCATAAGAATGAATAGAATGATCAACAATAACTTGCTCTTACCCATGTGAACATTTTTAATGGATTCTCCAATCACAAAGATTGAGTTTCCGTCGTTATTGACTTTATTTTGGCTAAAATTTCATTCTTCTCAGTGTCATTCACTTAAATTTTACTTGTAAAAAATATGATGAAATTAATAATTTTTTTCTTACATGATCACATCATTAATCATTTTACAAATTTTTTGACATACATGTACATATCTCGAATTATTTTGACATACATGTACATGTTTTATTATATATTTGGATAATTTAAATCATGATATCTCTTTTAAGATTAAAATAAATTTAATTTTGATTTATTTTTATACAAATCAATTTTATCATCATTATATTATTTTAATATAGTGAAAAATCTATTCATACCATAGTTAATGGTATCTCTTAAATATTTTAAATATCACACGTACAATCAAATATTTTGTACCAAACTCAAAATATCTTTAATCATAATCATTTTTCATATGATCCAAAATTACTTATACACCTCTCTTTCAAATATAATAATCAATAGCATCTTCATTTTTTTTAATAAACAATATTGTTATAAAGATCCAATTTCCACCACATACATATAAAATATATGATAAAAATTGTATGTAAAATAAAAATACTTATAAAGCATATAGATGTAATCTCTCAAAAGGTTATGCTTTTAATTTTAAAGAAATTAACAAAGTATTCATATTATCATAATTGATTACATAAATATAATAGTAATCATCTTCACATTAGAAACAAATTAAATAACATTAGAGACGACATTTATCTCGTGCATATTTTTTTTGTGTTAACATATAGAAAAATTATTTTAATTTTGAAGGAAACATTAGAGCAGAAATACTTCTCATCTATAAAATTATAAAATTTCAACTTTTTAACAGGTTTCAATATTCTATTGGTTGGATATAGACCTATCTCATATTTCACATGGTAAATCAGTTGAATCAAACTTTCAAGCGAAATATCTAAAACTTGTAAAAAGAAAATTTCTAATGCAGTATAAAGATAACGTTGACTAAATCTTTGATATTATTGTTCATATTGGTTAGTCGTAGACTAAGGCGTGTGGTGACACCACCATCAAATATTTATCCGTCTACGACGTAATCTTTAAAATACAACAACCTCTTTTGAATTGATTGAAAAACATAATTAGAAAGAAAATTTTTTTTTTTCAACCGAACATAAAATAAATTTATATATAAAAAACATGGATGGAGCCAATTTGATCATAAATTAAAACTTCAATCAAAAATTAAATTCATAACGATAAAAAATAAAATTATAATAATTTTTTAATGATTAAAATTTAAAATCATAATAAATCATTAATGAACAATTAAATAATTAATTCATAATTTAAAGTTAAAATGATTAATAATAAATTTTAAATATCTTTAAATTATAATAATAATTATTTAAATTAATTTAAATATTTAAACTTAAATTAATAATATTAATTATTATATTTAAAATTTTTCTAAAATATTTAATTTTTACAATAGGGAACGGGTGTCAAATAACAAGTTTTGTTAACTTTAAATAACTTTGCGATTCCCCTACGAGCACCAGCAGTGAGAAGAGAAAATGGGGAGGAGCACAAATTATGTGTGTTGTTTAGGAATTCAGATGATTGTTCTTGCATCGTCTATTCCCTTCACATTATCCCAACCCTCTTTCACTGTAAATGGTGACTGGATAGACCAAGTATGCAAACAAACACCTTTTTATGACCTATGCAGCTCCACACTACATTCAAAACCTCTTGGCCCAAAACTTGATCTTCAGGCTGCGTCCCTCTTAATGCTTAAAACCATTTTGGCAAACGCCACAGACACACTGAGTTACATTGAGGGGCTCATCAAAGATGTCTCGGATCGTCGATTGGAGCAAGCCTTGGCTTTCTGTGCTGAGTCATATATTCCAATTGTTAAATACATTCTCCCTCAAGCAGCTGATGCCATAAACCAACGTCGTTTTGCGTTTGCCAGTTACAGCTTTTCTTCTGCTGTCAAAAATGTTAATGGCTGTGACAAGAAATCCACCGCTTTAATTCGTCCATTGTTAGGGAAAAGAAACAGCATTGTCCAGAACCTCGTGGCAGTGGTTACCGCCCTAATCAAACTTATACCAAACACTTAATTTTGTTCACCCCTTCTTTGTCCCTTTCTTATTTTGTAATAAAACTTGTTAGTACTTTTATTCTTATCCAATAAATGGTTGAGTTTATAAAGAGTATTTTGGGCTTTTTTTTTTTTTTTTTACAAAGATATTTTTATTTTTATTTTTAAAATTTTACATATAAAAGTAAGAATAAGAAATTTTTTTATTAGTTTTTACAAAATTTTAAAATTAAAATAAAATAAAGTAGAATAAGATTTTTATAAATAAAAATAAAAATAAAAACTATTGTCATAACTCATAAATTAAGATAATGATTGATTTATAAAAAGATTTTTTATTTTTATTTTATTTATAAAAATATTTATTTATTTATTTAATTTTATATTAAAATGATAAAATTTTATAAAGAAGAAACAAAATAAAATTGTATAAATTAAAAAAATTATTTTTACAAACCAAACAATTTCTAAATTTTAAAGAACGGTTAACTGATTAGAGATAAAAGATTAAAATAATTTTACATTAATCTTGCACATTGTAAACAAAAAGTAGTTGATTCTCTCTTTATAAGGCATACGATTCTCCCATTATAATAGCAAGTGCGGGAAAATTATGTGCAAAAGTAATTTCCCAAATAACAAAATCTTTAAACAGGTGGGTACAAGATGTAAAAATTAGACAACCAATGTTACTTATTATTGTGTGCACGTTTGAGTCAGAAGTGGAATATGATCTCATAATTGTATTATCAAATTGGGATTTGAGAAAGAAGAAAAGTAGGGTAAGAGGAGCACCCAGTGAATTTAGTTTCACCGATCCAGATTCCAGAACTTTCTTCGTATTAGAGAGACGATTCACACGTTCCCAAAATTGTTTGGAACGTGTGCTCTTCCTGTTATTTAATGTTTAACCTCTAATATTTTGGTTAATTGCTGGTCAGTCCTCTCATTATTGCATGTCCTCGAACAAAGGGGAAATCAGAAAATGTATGGAGGAGAGTGAGCGGGAGCGGGTGCAGGGGAGGGGGGGAGGAGGCAGTTTTCTTGGTTATGAAAATATGGGAGAATAGTAAGAACGTAGCTTCCTAAATAAATTAGGGTCAGTTTCAGTTTTCCTTCCCAATAAAAAACATTTAATTTAAATATGTTTTTATAAATATTTATATTATTTATAAATATATTAGAAAAGTAACAAAATAAAAATATAAAAATAACTGTCTCAGTATTTTTGCTGGAAGTTAAAACTATTAAATTTGAAAGATTTATATAAATATTACTAACTCCGTTCACATATTTATCTGATCAAAAGAGAATATAAATTATGTATCTATTTATCTGTTTATATACAAATTTAAGATAATATTAATTATTATTTTATACTTTTATACTTATATAAAGAAATAAATAGAAAAATAAAAATTAATGTAATTAAATAAATAACTAATCATTATAGCATGATAATTAAATTTTTTAATCTTCATGATTTCTTCTCTTTCTAAACAATAAATAAGATCAGAAGTAACTTAAATTATGTTTTTTAATTTAGTATATGTTTAATTTAGTTTAGTATAATCAATTGTGACCAAATTAATTTTAAATCCTTAAATAAAATTACAATTCGTGCGTACATTAATCTGAACTTTTTATTGGAATGTATATTTTTATTAAAAAAATTATTTTTTTTCCAATAGCAAACCAAATAAGCTCCTATTAAACGGATCTTAACAGTTAAAAACGTCAAGCAAATCATGTTATTTTGGCGGCGACTTCATTTCAAGATATTTTCTCATTTTCTTTTGATTTGTTTAGATAGAAAGTAAAAAAGAATTGTTTAAGAGAGAATTAAATAATTTTTTATATATTTTTTAATAATAAAAGAGAAAAGTTAAAATTATAATAAATAAAAAAGATAAAAATAAATTTATAGAAGATAAATTAGAAAAATAAATATTTTTTGAAAAATTAATAATATTAATTATATTTTTTAACATATGTATCTTTTCTTATCTTTATAAAAAAATTATAAACAATAACAACTAATTCTTACACTTTTTAATATAAAATACATATTTCAATAAAAATGTATTATTAAAATCAATTCATATATATATAACCCTAAAAATTATTTCATAGTTAAAAATTAATTTTACTTAATTTTAAACCAAATGAGTATTAAGTCATCTGACTTATTTATTTTCTTCCTTCATTAACAGTTTACATTACATCATATCACATCTTTCATTTGTTTTTCTCTTAATTTATAATTTTCTTAAGTATATACAACGTACACTACTCTTTTCCTTTATGATTTTCAACTCTGCATCAACCTGATTAGAGGCATCTTGTCCTTATTTTAACCATTGATTTAAAACACCCCACAAGTATACGCCACCCAACGTGCTCTTGATAGCGGCATGTTAAACGTCTCCAATTCAAAGTTCAACATTTCCTAAACTTTCTTTTTGGGATCCCAGATGAAGCATTGCCACATGTTCATGCTGTTACATAACATGCACACTAAAGTCAAAATTGGCATCACATGAGATAAAATCAAGAGCCACATCTGACAATTTCTTATTCTTAATTGGAAATTTAGAGTGCCACACGCCTTATTGATTGATTAGCCAGAATGAGAATGGCAAGAGAAGTAATTGATGAATGATGAAGTCCCTTTCTTCCAAAATGTGATTGTATATTGGAGATGTCTTAATTAATGCAATGTAAAAGACACCAGAACATAATAATTAGTATCACAGTTTGCATATTATTAAGAAAATAATAAAAAAATTAGTATCACACGTGGTGAGCTTCAAGAGCAAAATCTCCAACTCAGTTTCATCGAGCATAAGCAACAGAGAAGGTTGCTGATGAGGTAAAATGTATTTGGCAAGCCAATGAAGAACACTAGCAACTGTGTCATGGTAATTTAACTCACCCCCTAATATTGATAAATATACATAAAGGGGATAAATTACCAATACATAAAAGAAATATATAATGAGAGACATGAAAAGGAGCTCGTATGAAAAGCACAGGATCAGTTAAGCCATCATTTCTTCGCTAAAGAGAGGTAATGACATTATTCCTTTTGTCAATAGAACTGCATTAACCTGAATTTCTCTTTAGCTTTTCAGGCAAATCTGAACCTGCTACCTGCTGTACAAAACTGCAAGGAACCATCAATTAGCAAAATTAATATTGAGGAAAATCTGAACCAGTAATGTAATTTTATGTGAATGAGGTGAAAAATAAAATTCCATGTGTGGCATCCATTTCAACTTACTGGTGAGACTCTGAACCAGGAGCATTTGAGTCACTTGTATGTGGATTGAGTTTGTACTGAATGGAAATTAAATCACCCTCAGATCTTCCTGCAGATACAGGAGATCCCTGGAAACTAGCAACTGAAGTTTTTCCAGATGACATGCCTGCAAAAGGAACGTCTTTATTTAAGGAAAATCAAGGAAACTTAAAGAAAGAAACAAGATCGTTGGGAGTATATTGATCCCATCTTGCATGCTACATTAGTTTGTAATTTACACCAAAAATAATAGGTGATTGGTTCTTAATATGATGAAAATTTCTAGAGCATAGGAACTAAAGAAAGTTAAGATATTCTCAAAATATAGATGAAAGGAAACTGAACCACAGGGAAGGATCTTGCATACTTGCAATACCTTTGCCCACAACTGTGTCAAATAAAAAGGGAAGAAATATTCCAGTTATCCAGAAGGAAAGGGCGAAACCATGATTGATCAATTGACCATAATTCGCTCAGTAACTAGTTGGAAAAACGTGGACTATTTATTTAGGCCCTGTTTGTTTTAGGGTTGAAGAATTAAATTCTCACATTTTGCAATGCCAAATAGGCATTCCAATAAAAATATATGACCCAAATTAATTTATGTACGTATATAAAAAATGTTCAATGGTTCAAATTAATTCTATTCAGCTTTAACCAAACAGACGCTTAACAATAACTACATTACATAACATGGAAGAGCAAACAAAAGCTCAATAGTGTATGTCAAATTTTCCTTGAAAACATGAGTAAACAGTTCAGATTCCACGCGATTTGAATTGATCTAATTTTCCAACAAGTTAATAATTATCTCAAGACCTGACAGAACAGGGTTTTAAAATGGAAGCTTTATCGCTATTCATCCAGCATAGTACTTAAGTATTGCTCTCAAAATTTGGAATAGCCTAGCTTAGGAAACAGAATCAATAGCAGAGGTAGCAATGAAAATGCAGAACCCAGATGTAACAAAACAAGGTAAAAGTAAAACAATGGTCTCTAACTTTCACTATATATTTTTTATGACTCCTTTTCACTATGTATTTTTTGAAGGCTCAAAGTCATAGATAAATGCCAAAATGTTTAAGGGGACAAGATTATAAAAAACTGTAATGTGCATGATAAAATCTACTTTTATCGCTAAGGTTACCTTGTAATATTATCACAATAAAAAAGATAGCAGTGAAAACCATAGCCAAAATGCTGCTGTTGCTATTGGAAGATGATGATGATGACTTGGCAGTTTTCATCTTCTTCAAGGCTTTCATACGCTCTACCCTTGCACGTTTCAACATGGCAAGTTCAGTTATCTCCCTGATAAGCTTATGGTCAGCTGCATCCAACGATGGAGCTTGTGGTGGTCTTGGAGGTTTGGGAGCCTTTTTATTACTGGCCTTTTTACGTTTCTCCTTTACCTGCTCTGCACACTTTGGCAAATCTTGCGCTGTTGGCTTGTTTTTCACTTTCAACACATCCAGAGGAACATCACTTACATTTGATCCATTGCAATATAAAGTAGCCCCATCTTCACCTTTAAAAGAACCTCCCACAAATCCACCAGAAATCTTAGTAAAGAACTGCTTTCCTTGTTTTGCACTATTGGGAGGAGCAGCAGAGACTTTCTTTGAATCATTTCCAATTAGTGGCAATCCACTTTCAAGATCAACGTCATCCTTATCCTTTGTACTTCTCTGATCCATCCCAAGGCCACAAACCTGATCCAACTTCTCCTTCCTTATGAAGTTTCCTCTAAACTGCCCTCAGAAACTCAATCCTTGAACTCAACCCATCTTACAAATGTTAAGGGCTTAATTGACCATAAATCATCAAGAAGACAGTTTGCAACACAACTCATCCCAATTCAGATATCTTCTATAGCTCTGTTAACCTCCAAAACTGTTTCTCTTCCTTCCTAAGCTCTATTTACCACAAGAGCCACCCCTCCTTCAAAAACAACAGAAACAAAAAATGCAATTCCAGGGACAAACTGACCCTGCATAACAATCAGAGACAGAGTTCAATCAAATGAATAATTAACAATCTTAAATGTTTTTTTTAGGGGGGGGGGGGGGGGGTGTAGCAGGACGAATAAGTAACACAAATTATGCAACTTTAAGCTACCCAAAAGCGCCTATTCAAACTTTTAAACAAAAAAGACAAAAAATTCATAAAGTCTTTAGAAAAGAAGGGAAAAAAAAAACTTGAGGATAAAAAGAGTGCGGTCAATCAAGCCAATAAAAACAGAAGGCACAGCCAAAGGCAAAGAAATAGTTATTAGTCAGGAAAAAGGCAAGGCCAACACATGACAAATAGTCAAATACACATAAAAAATTAACCCAAAAAAAAAATACGTAAAGGTGATACCTCCACACCGCACCGGTTATTGAATATCCCGCATTATACATAAACTAACACTGCAACCACGTATGATTATAAATGGGCATCCATGAAAATGAAGAAAGTCAACAACTTTAAACTAGTCGCAGCCATTACAATAATAAAAAAAAACATACAAACAATATAATAGGAAGGAGAAAAAGAAGTAAAAAAGTAACAAAATGGAAAAAGTGAATACCTTTGTGAGAAGGGGAAGGAACCTGAGATCTAATGGCGAAAGAGTTGAATTAGCAGACAGCGAGAGATAAGGGAAGGAGGCAAAGAGAGACTATAGATAGATAGATAGGGGAGAAAAGGAACCAAAATTACAGCAAATTTAAGATTTGTTCAAACAAAGATCTCTCTCTCTTGATTTCATGGTATATGCTGTCTTCAAAAACGCCATATTTATAGAGCGAAGATTGGGGGATGTGATGTAGCTATTATAGACAACACTCTTTCACAGTTGGCAACTCCCAATTTCACACCCTGGCCCCTCCTTGTTACTCTTTATATCCCTTTATTTCTAACTTTTGTTTCCCCCACTCCAGTTTGTCTTAAGATAACAAGGATTATTTTAGTAAATTTCATTTATTTTTATTCTTTATTTTACTATTTTAATGAAAAAAAATTAATTTTATGCTTAAATAATTACTATAAAAGAAAAACAAGTAACTTAGGATAAAATTAATTGTAATATAGAGTTATGACAAAGAAATATATAACAATTTTAATAAAAATAAAAATGTTAACTATAGTTGTTTTTATGTCATAACATTAAACAACATTTATTAACTGTAAAAGTAATTTATATGTTTGAATAAATTTTGGTATCTTAGGGTTTGTTTAGTAATTGTATTTTAAAATTAGTTTTAAATTTTTAGAGAGAAAAATAAGAAGGTTAATTGTTTAATTATTCTAAAAATAAAAAATAGAAACAAATCTTAAATATTTTTTAGTTCTCATTTTAAAAAATGAGAAAAAAGGAAAACCATATTTATTTCTAGAGATCTTATAGGTTAGTTTCATTCAGTTTAATTCTCAAAACAAACTTATCTAATAATTCCTTTTAATTTGTCAAAGCTGTTTTCCTGAACAATATTGTCAATCATATTGTTTTAATTTAAAAAAAAATAAGTAGTATTAAAAATCAGTAAAACAAAAAGCAAACAGTTCTTTATTTCTGTGTTTTTTCTTTTTACCTTTTTCTGTTATATTTAGTTTTTCTATTTTTATCTTTTGTTTTTACCGATTATTTCAATTCCTAATTCCCCCTCTGCCCCTTTTTATTTTTAGCCTGCTATTTTTTAATAATAGAAGACTAAATAGATAAAAAGAAAACTAAAAGAAAAAAAAATACAAAAGTCAAGGATCAAAAGCAATTAATATGGAATAAAAACAAAAGATAAAAGCAGATAGAAACTAATGCTTTATTTCAATATGGAATGGAATAAAAAATAAAGTAAAAAATAAAATAAAAAGAAATATTATCTGAATAGATTAAAATATAAAAGAAGGAAATGAATTTTTTTATTATTTGTATAGTTAAGTACAAAGGAGAATGAAATAAATATTTGAATAGAATAAAAATTTATTTATAATAATTATAAAAATAAATAATTTTCATTATAGTATTCTTAAAATAAAAAATTTTACTTTAGTTTTTTAATTTTTATATTATGTAAAATATTATTATTAAAATAAAAATCATGTTTTAAATCTTTCTTTTATTTTTTTATTTATTTTAGGAGATATTGTGTTTTGAGCAGATTTCCAACATAAAAAAAATATTCTTCCACTCTTTTATGTGTATAAATAAGTGATAAAATAATTTTTTTAAAAAAATTATAAGATGTATGATACAAAATTAATGGATAAATTAGCTAAATAGATAGATAAAAATTGATAAACTGCCAATTAATTAAAAATATTTAATAAAATTAGTTGTTGAATTAGTTAATAAATTTAAAATGATAAATAAAGATTAAAACATGATAAGTATGATATATTTTTAAAATATATATATATATATTAAATTTAATTGAATAAAATTTTATTTTTAAATTAAAAAATATTTATTTTAAATTTTTATACAAATAAATTTTAAATTAAAACTTTTTAAAAGTAATTGTTTTATAATTTTAATATTTTTAATAAAATAAAATAAAAATAGTTAAAATAAATAACATATATTAAAATAACAATTTAAATGTAATATTTTATTATATTATAAAAATAAATTTATAAAAATTAATAATATTATTACGAAAAAATTAAATAATATTAAATTTATACAAATAAATAGATAAATAAAAAATTCAATTATAAAAATATATTAAAGATAAAATAAAAAAATTAGTTAAGAGTTGAAAAACTAAAAAGTAATTAAACACTAATAATAATCTAAAAATATTAGTAATTATTAAAATAAATTATTTTATCAAATAAAGCTGCTGAAATGTTATAATAGATTTTTTAATTTATAATTTAAAATTTCAACTAATTTAAATATATTGTCAAACATATTTTTAAATAGAAATTTAAAATATAAAATATAGATAAAAATTAAAAATTATCACTAAAATAATAAAAAAGAATAAAATGGAATAAAAATACATTAAATTTTATATTATAATAATAATAATTATTATTATTATTATTATTATTAGTATTATTATTATTATTATTATTATTATTATTATTATTATTATTATTATTATTATTATTATTATTATTATTAAAAACGGCGATGATGATATGTCTTTGATTTGCCTGTGTAATTTATTTTGTCATGATCAACGTGGTCTTTAGGTTAGTTTGTTGTTTGCATGAACTTAAGCTAACGAATCCATCAAATCTAAATTATTTTAATATATCTAAATTAGGCAATTTATAACTATATTTCTTATATTTGATTTCATATAACTTAAAATATATATGATTCAAACTAATGACTATTGGCCTTTCCAACCATCTTTTCGTCTACTATTAAATTAACACCTTATAATTAGATTAATATGTGTATAATACACGGGTGTATAAAATATACGTGAGATATAAAATAATATTGCATTGGACTATTGCAGTTATAATTAGATTAGTATGTGTATAATACACGGGTTTATAAAATATATGTGACATATTAAATTTTTTTAAAACAAACTTTTTTTTAATTATAATAAAATATGTTAAATTTTAGAAAAATTTTCAAATCAATTTAGTTAATGAAATTAATTTAATAATAATTTGTAAATATTTTTCTATCCTTAATATTAGTGGAATGTATTTAGCTATTAATTAAAATAATTAAAAATTTATTTAAGTATATAACTATACAAATATTGGTGTGATTAGATAAAAATGATTACATGTCTTTTTAAAATAACACTTAAATTTGTATTGTAAGAGTTAATTAGAATTTTATTAATTCAAAAAAATTGAATTTACTATAAGTTCAATCTTATGTTTTTAACAAATTACCTATTGAAGTTATAGTTTTATCAAACTACTTGCATTTTAAACATTTAGTAACTTGCTATTTTTATTATTCCTTTTACATTTTTAATGTCAAACAGTTTGGTTTCTGTATATAAAAATAAGAAAGATAAGTTTAGAATTTTAATAAATGGAGAGGAGAAAAATTTATGAATCACATTATAAAATTATAAAAATAAGTGATTGAGCAACGAATAAGAAATTAGGATAATAAAAAGTTTGTTTGGTTTTATATTAGCAAGGAATGTATACGATGAAGGGTGATGGAAATGTATCGAAATTTAAAAAAAAAAAAGTTGTATATGATTTTTATGTACTTAGAAATGATATATAATTGTATGTCAAGAAAAAGTGTTCTTTTAAGACTATGAAACATAAAAGTATTGACATGATTTGTATTTAAGTTATATGTACAATATTGTATAAGAGTGTTTATGGGACATGTTGAGATTAATTTATTTTTGTCTTTACCTGATTTTGATATGATCAATTATTTGAACTAAACTTAAGTTAACAAAACCCTGATAATATGAGATGAGACTTGATCAATCCAAATTTATTGGTATAACATATTAGTCTTAATATTTTACAAAATTATAAAATTAAAAACATATAGATAAAATTAAGATATATTTTATTATTTATATTTAAAAATAAATAATATCAATATAAAATAATTTATAAATAAACTAACTGTCAGAACAAACTATAACTTAATTCTTGACATTATACAAAATGTCGGGTTCGTGAAAAGTAATTATAATTTAATATCTACAATATCTGGCTTCTCTTAGGATTGAGGATTTGTTTTTGCAATTTAAAAGTTTAAAAATAATGAAGAGTTAAATATTTTGAACTTGTATAAATATAAAAAAAATTGCTTTTAGTTTTTATAATTTTTTATTTTTATCTTTAATCTTTTGTTTATTTTTATATCAATTTATCATATATATTAAAAAAAATCCACACAAACAATATAAAATATATTTTTATCATTGAGTCACCTAAAAAATTATTTCAATATTTTACTCAAATTAACTAATTATATAGTTTTTTTAAACCTTGGTTGAATCGTTCTAAAAAGGATGCTGACAATTCTGTTCAATAATATATCTAACCTTGGTCAAATCTTTGCAGGTCTGAGTTAAAAGTGAAGATGCTTTGTATACCTGAGAAAATATTAAGGAAATGCCTCTCATATTTAAAATGTTCAATGATACACATACATATTTTCTTAATCCGTGCCACAATACTTCTAAGTTTGTCGTTGTATTAATGTGTAGTACAATATATGGATTCAGCCTCCTTCATCATATATTAGACTTTTGAATGGTATTATATATTGTTGAGTTAAATATGTTTTTTTTTGTAATTATTGAAAATTTTGATTTTAATTTTTGTTTAAAATTGTTTTCACTTCTTACCTTTTAATTTTTTTAGTTTATGTCATTAACTTAAATTTAAATTTTGTGAACTTAATTGATAGATTTTCAATTAAACTTTATCCTATAGATTAACTTGGTGTAAATTAATTGCATGTATGATGAAACTAATATTATTTCTCAATTAATCAGCCCACATGGTGACACCCTTTTAATTCAACTGGTAATCAGTTTGTTGATAGAATACATGCTTTCATTTATTAATGTAATAAAAGTGTCATCCTCTATAATACTTCTACTAACTTAAAAAAAAAAAAAAAAAAAAAAACCCAATTTTGTATACTTTTCAGCATTATTGTTAATAGCCAAATGACGCAAGAATGAGAATTTTAAAATAAACCATGTAATAGTTTACGAGATTAAAAGCTACAGAAATAATACCGCTAAAAAAAAAAATAAGAAGTCTCATATTCGAGATACAACTCTCATATTGCAAAAAGAAAAAAAAAAGTGGAATCGTATTTCACATATTAGATTTTTAAGATTTATTTTCAGAAAAAATCACAAATTATATACGTTCATTACAAGTCGATGGTTACAAAAATTATAAAAAAAAAAGGTGTGTTCACTGTTCAATGAAAATTACAATTTTACTTATTATTTTATATTTTAAACATGGAAATAAATTAAATTAATAAGTCATGCCTAAAGAGTACAACTATTTACTGTCACAGAAATCGTATTCTTCATCAACATTTACACTAATTTTTTTCTTTTAAATTGTACACTAGTTCGATAATTTATAAAGCAAAAACTAAAAAGTCCATGAATAAATAGCCTTCGTTTTTTGCCCCTTCAATTGGATATTTGGAATCGAGCCAACGTCATTGTCATTTCCTAAAAAAAAATAAAAAATCTGCTCAATAATAATTGTCAGCGTGATCGTCAAATATAATAATTGTAAAGAAAGTAGCTTTAGGAGATTCATGAAGCCACATGTAAAATGGAGCTGGCAGATTGTAGGGCCATTTCACCAACTCATTCCACACGGCTATATATAGTTGAACTCAGCATCTTAAAAATTAAAATTTTTAAACAAAACTTAGAAATTTATTAATAAAAAATTAAAATATATAAATACATTTTTTTTTGGAAAGTGTGTAGAAGATTAAAGATTGCTAAAAAATATTAAAATATATAAATACATTTAGTTATGAGATGAGATGACACTTGAATTACCAGCATTCAATGCTGGTGGGGACCTATGTTATTGTGTGCACTTTAGATTTCTCTCTGCCATAACATATGCATGATGAAAAAGGGTCATGGCTCAAAAAGGGAGACTCTGTATATATAATATATAGTTAAAACTAGAGATAATGGTGAGTCTAACAGTGTGGAACCCATCCCTTTTATACATGTACAATAGTCTTGATATTATTGCTTCTTAATTCTTCAATCCTATCAATATTATTAAATTTTTTAAATTATTTGAAATTAAATCAGCTTTCATTTTATTTTGTGGGTTGAAATAAGAAAATAAAAAATAAAATCAGAATATATTATTTGAATAGATAAAAATTTAAAAATAATTTTTTAAATAAGTAAAAAGAAAATAAAAAATAAATCATATAAAAAAATTACTAATAATAATTATAAGAAATTTAATTCAATAAACTTTTTACTATAACAATACAAAATTACTTTTATAATATATTAAATAAAAACACTAAATAAATCTAGCTACCCTTATCCCTTTTCCCATTTTTCCATTTTTGAGGATAATTTTTTTATTATGCGGGCTTTATGTTATACAATTTTTTCCTTAATTTTTTAAAAATAATTGTAAATTAAATTCCTTTCTCTTAGTTTCGTCTAGCCTAATTCAATTCAAATAAATTTTAAAAAAAGACTAGATTAATTTTTGTGGAATCTATATAAAAAAATTAAGATTTTACATTAGTAACCGCGGTACGATTTAATTTATGACAACGTAAAACTTTTTACTTAAAAAAGTTTAATTTTAATATATTGTTAATATAATTTTTTTATATGATCAACTAATTGAAAAACACATAATTCTAAAAGTAATTATTACAAAAATTAATAGTTATTATGATATAATAATTTATGATTAGATGATAGTGTATAGAACTTTTATATTATAATATAATTAAATTTTAAAAAATAAACATTAAAAAAGGCAATGTAAATTTATTAGCTACCATATCCGATATTCAATAATACATTAATTTTTTTTGCTGTATAGATTAATGCAATAAATTTTAGGATCTGACTCTAGATTCAAGAAGTGAATTTTTAAAAGATGAAATGTAATTAGCACTTGATTAAATAATTAATGGTTGTTGAGATAATGATAAAAATCAAATGGATAAGAAGGGGGCGATGGATAAGGTCAAAACGCCCAGTGAAGCAAAGTTGTTTTCATTACTACAATTGGCTAACAAGGGAATGAAAGACTTCAGTAAAATAAGTAGCATCGATTTATTCGTTTCAAAGCCTGTACTCATTGGTTGATATTTATAAACATGTAAATTATGTTCTTCATTTTTCCCTTAAAATAGCTGTTAAGTATTTCTGTATTTTACAAGTTCAACAGCCCATCACTGAGTCAATGATCTTTTATTAAATATTAAATAGAATATGGTCCTTTTCTTTGCCAAAAAAAGAATGTCCTATCAAAGATTCGTCTGCAAAACAAGAAAGCATAAAATATAACCCATTTACTATTCATCAAAGGTATAGATTTCAATCAAATGAACAATGTATTAAAAAAGGAGTCCCAAGTAAATTATGTGCTTGGTTGACTATCCATTTTTTTTTCCTAAGAGACACAAACATTTCGATTGATCTGGAGCCATATTAATTATTTCAATTTTCATGAATTGAGCTTTGCTATCTCTTTCTGATATTTTCCGATCTGATTAATCATTGAGGTTTTGATACTATATTATGATCTGATTATCCCAAAAACATAAATTATTAGATAAAGACACATTAATAGTTATATATATTTCTAAGGATCCGTCTATTCTATTACCATTTGAGCTAAAATTACAACGTACATTTGAACTTCTGAGTTCGAGATAGAATATATTAAAAAAATTGAGGGCCATGTTACTATCATGGCCTAAGAAAATAGCAAGGCGTCATTTGTTGACTAATTTTTAATGAAGATCCTCTCGATAAGGTGATAAATAGGGGGGTTTGCATGACCATGTGCTGTTTGAATCCACGTCAATGGACAATGCTACAAACGCACGTGGGTTCTGATATTACAAGATTCGCCTGGCCACAGCAAGATCAAAACTTTATCTGCTTGTCTTCATTAGGATAGAAAGTGCTAGTGTGCAGCTGGACAAACAAGTTCAGGATTGCAAAAATGCATTTGACCCTTTCTTTTAGCTATTAAATTTATATATTTTTAATTTAATTTTTTATTCATAAATCCATATACAATCATACAAAGTTTAAATAAATGGCACCAAGAAACTTGTTTTACATAAATACAAAGACGCTCTTTTTGTAAGAATAGCAATTGTCCATTACAAAAGCTGACTTCACTGATCTTAACACTCATATTCGTTTGGTCAATAATTTAACAAACAAATCGAAGCAACTTTATGACAATTAGGATACCATTTTAATCTTATTCCGTCAGAACTTTCTTATGATAGCCGACTTCCTTTCAGCAATTAAAACCGAAGTGGGTCAAGGAAAGGATGCTAAAACTCGAAAATGGCAGAACCACAAGATGGCTTAGAAGCAAATACATAATTGTCAACATTGTTCTTCTTGATCACGCCCTTGTCAATTCTAGCTTGGTAGAAACG
Organism: Canavalia gladiata; assembly: GCA_037954105.1. Lineage (NCBI taxonomy): Eukaryota > Viridiplantae > Streptophyta > Magnoliopsida > Fabales > Fabaceae > Canavalia > Canavalia gladiata. The sequence goes on along the minus strand of CM075662.1, from coordinate 35,733,855 downwards.
TTCCTGGAATGGATATACAATTATCAACTTGGTTCTTCCGAATTTCTATTGTTTATTACGACTGTTAAGGAATGTATGATAACAAACCTTCAAATTAAGGATAAATTGTGGAACAATGTTATCTTTTACCAAAGCAACAGCACATCCACCCCATCCAGCTCCAGTAAGCCTTGCCCCAAGAGCACCATTGTCACGGCAAATTTTCACGAGTTCTTCTAACTCTGAACAGCTGATTCCACAAATAAAAAAGCAAAAAATAATATATCAACTTTACCTTTATTTTCTGTAAAAGGAAAATATTTTATACAAGAAGTTTTTTGCATTTTATTATTTGCAGGTTGAAAAGCTCATGAAACTAAGCTTGCCTTGTGAAGAGACGTTCATCCAAAGAGAATCCAATACTTAATAACCCATAACTTTTCTCACATTATGCATTCTAAAACCAACAGTACTGTGTCATTTACCTGCATTCATATAACACGCTGCAGCTACGATGACTCTCATTCATAAGGTCACCAAGCTTCTTTAGCTTCTCCTCCTCACTGAAACAATAATGAGTAGTTAAAATTCAAGAAACATGGTAACCATCTAAAGGACGATCACACAATACAGAATCTCAGGAGATGAACCACAAGACATTTTGGAGAAAATAAAGATGCTAAATATTAAACTTTTGCCCCCCCTCCCCTCCCCACCGAAAAAAAAAATCTTCTAAGATGCATATTATAAAAAATGCGAAGTGGTCTCTATCCAATATAAATATTCAAGAGCCCAGAGAAACAGAATACACAATAAGCATATGAGTAATGACTGCAAGATAGGCGTGTATAATAGCAGGAGGCAGAACCGTAAAATTTTTCAATGGGTTGACCAAAATGTCCTTAGTGCCAAATTTAAATAAAAAGTTTATAATCAATAAATTTACAGAAGCATGTGGAACAAGCACGTTTAGCTCTGAGCTAATGTTTGCATGTGAAATCAATAGTGGTCGCAGCATTCTCCCAACACAATGGAAACATTCAATCCAATCAGACAGCTTAAGTCATCTATACATTTTATTGGGATAAAACATATGCCTCAATGACTGATTTTTATCTTTGGACATAAGAACCGCCAAATACTAAACCAGTTGTTGTTAAGGTCACATCATCCTGCTCTATCCTTTAAGCAATCCAGAAATGTCTCGTCAGAATTACAGAAAAATTGGAAGAGCAATCATGAAAAAACAAAGCTATTATATATGCTCATTACAAAAAGGACTCACCTTAATTTTGATGATACAGTATCCTTGAAAGCATGTACCCTCTTGGATTCTGAATACACATGTGCAGCTCTCTAGAAAAGAAAAGGCATCAAAATTAAGTAGCAGCACATTAGAGAAAACAGATGTTAGCCGTTATTGGCAAAATGGTTGTTTGCAGAAGCACCATGCAACACAAAAACCACAGTAAAACATAACGCACTTCCCAATAAATAAATTACGCATAAATCCTTTAGATAATTGTAAATGCAATTCATGGAAATAAATAATATCCGGTATTTGAAAACTCTAAGTTGCTGAAGAAAACTACACATGATGTATACAAATAGGACAAAAGAAATTCCACTACTGTGGCTTATACGCAATCCATTGAAACAAATACTATCCCATCAGGGATCCGCAATTATTAATCTATTATTACACTAGTCCTAAACCAAAAAGTACAACAAATACCATTTGAATTCCTGATACTGACACGGTTATACAAATGGGATAATAGTGACTTTGCTAATGAGGCTCTAAAAAGTACCTGGTGTAACTTGTATTGCTTAGTGACTTTTATGACATCCAAATAAGCTGGATTATTGCTAAAAGATGATGTTAACTTTTCTCCAGTAATTTCCTCAATTTCATGCGCTGTATAAGGCTCTTCCTTCAAAAATTCCTGCACCCAAAAGGAAGTTATATATTTAGACAGGAAAAGGATTATAATTTTTATGTAAGATAAGAAAGGTCGTTGAACGTTATATAATCCATCGGATAAACATAATAAGCGTGCCATGTATTATGCTGAACAAGCTAGTTGCAAGGACAGCATCATACAAAGGTAAAATTACCTTAACAGCAAGGACAGGATCAGAAGAACTACGACTACGGGCAAATGATACACACATCCCTTCAACATCAGATAGTGTTTTCACCTTTGATATTGCCTCTTGTGGCTTGATTCCTAGTTTTATCCCAAGAACAATCTGAAAATTCACAACACCACTTAAGTTTATAAATATAACTGACATGAGTACTCCCAAGTCCACCTAAACAGCTAGGAGCTAGTTTTTGGCATATGCACACATTCACACACAAGTAGGAATTAATTTTTTATCCCCATCCTCAAAGGAAACTTCATGCTATGAGAAAATCTAAATGAGCGAAAACGGAAGTGCTATGATAACAGTAGAAGGGAGAAAAGAATGAAGTGGACTGAACCTCAAAAAGCATGTGAATGCACTTGCACAAATATTTTTTTATTTGTTAATACTGTTGGAAACATGGTGAAATAATAGTATAGGATTGTAGAAACAGGGAGATTTCCAACCATAATCATATCAAACACTTTTCAAACTTGATAACTAGTTTAAAAAAAATCTGAACGAATTACTCAATATCACCAGGATCATTTACTAATATAATTGACAAATGCCTTAAGTAGATATGTATGGTGAAAGATCAGCAGGTTTTGCTCCAGTAATAATATTAACATGGGAGAGGTACAAGAAAATGCACCAGGAGGAGCAATGGAGGTAAGGACTAGCAAAGGTCAATTCAATGATTCCATCCCACTCTTACCCTCCATGCCTGATTCCTATATAATCCACCAATGTTTAGGGGAGTAAATAAAATTTAAGAATTAAGCAATTGAACCTAATCTTGGAAAGTACTTACAGAAGCCAAATTGCATTCAAGAACCCTATTATTATAATTTGTAGCAGCAGTAACAGCCTTCTGAGACTCTGCCAAAGAATGGGCTATCACAAAAGTCCCACCACGTGGAAGTTCCACATCTGTTGCACGGATAGGATTGAAATCAATCAGCTCTGCAAACCCAGCTTTGCCCATGACAGAGATTGCCTATAAATTAAAAAAAAAAAAGATGAGTCCAGGTACAATGTTAGACTGTACAAAGAGCAACAGAATTGCGACCTTTCTAAACCATGCATTGGATAAAATCATTAATACCTACCACATAACAATTCAATATTATTTACAACAAGAGCCTTTCCTCCCCCCACTAGTGCGAGTCTACATAGATCAAATCACTCAGTTCAAACTTATTCACCAAAAAAATAAACAAATAAAACTTCTTGATGATAACTTGCTAGAAGTAGAGTAATGCACTAATGCAACAGACTTCCATCATGAATTAAATCATACATCATTACTTCAAATTGAGGCCACAAGCACGGTGACTTACTAGTAACCAACCTTACAAATTGTAGAAATTAAACCATCTGTATCATTTCCAACTTAAAATACAACAGAATTTAAATATCTAATAACTAGTACAATGTGTTTCGAAGTTAGAAACCCGATCACAGATGGTAGAATCTTCTTAACATAATAAAACACCAAATATAAATAGGTTAAACCATTTGAGACAATATACTTCAAATAAGTCAAAAACAAATTAGTCAACCAGCACAAATTAGCAAGATGCTGTCACAAAAGTAGTTATGAAAGTCATTCCAAGGGGAGGTAATTTGAAGAAAATGACAATGATTGGACAGGTAGGTGGGACATATTTGCACTACAATTAAAGAAAAAAATATCTGTAACAAAAGCTGTATTCAACCTGATCCATCCCACCAGACTGTGTACCGATATGCCGTTCACATTCACATGTAACTTGTGCTACTTCTTTCTGTCAAAATACACCCGAGTTAGAAACAGAATAATAGTAAATAGGTTGAACAAACAACAAGCAAAAGATTTTCCAAAGCAAGGACATGCTTTGAATGCATGATCTGAGCTGGAATTTTCCAGGCTAAAAGTATAAATCAGTGTGTCATAGATAATAATAGGTAGATTATAAAAAAAGGTTAAAGATTAAATTATTATGTAAAGATTTAGAACTTTAGCTAGTTCCAGTATTTTAAAATCATGAATGAACAAAAGTTTATAAAACACTTTTGAAAATATCACAACAAATAGCTTAACATAGTGAATAGATCATTTAAGGAACTGCACGTGACTTCTTGTAATACAATCATGTGAATGAAGGTAGGGATGGAATCGAGATATCGAATTTGAGCTCAAATAAAGTTCTATTAAGCTGAAAAAAGAGCTCGAGCTCATGCACAATTTGATTTAAAGGTTTTCACAATTTTAAAATAGTGAACTACATATTAAATTTGGTTCCACTAAAAAGGGTGGAACCAAAGAAAACAAAACAGAACAGAACATTCTGTAATGTTTTGCCGCACACCAAATGCTACCATAGCATTCATTTGAACTTGATATTATTGAGCAGCTAATCATCAAGCCGTCAATTTAATAACAACTCATGGGAGATGATACTTATACAAGATTTTAGATATAATATTAATTTACCAATATTCAATTCCCGCAGCAACAAGTGAAATTCCAGTTATATTATTATCTAATCAGATATCTAAACCATCACAAAAAAAAAATATAGGATCTTACGCTTTAAATCCTAAATTCCTAATAATTTCAGCATGCAGCAGTTTTAAGAACATCAAAGTTATTTAGGTTCAACTCATTTGTTGGAAAATGGAGACACCATATCCACCAAAAGCACAAGGGAAGTATATATATTCCAGCACATGAGGCATACCTTTGGAAAGTTAACACCAAAAGCAGCCATAATAGCAATTGTGGAAGAACAAACAAATGCTGCAGAACTTGATAGTCCAGAACCTGTATAAAAAAAAGACTTTGTTCATTGAATTTAACCTCATTAACAAACAAATAACTGCGTTCATTTAGAGGTGAATTTGGATATCTTATCCCGTCAGTAATAGCAGTATAGCACCTCTCTAATCTAAAGAAGAACACACCTTGGGGAACAGTTCCATCAACAAGGACATCAAGCCCAACCGGTTTACCGACAGCTACTCCTTTCAATTTTGCGTAGTCGTAATAACCTTTGTACCTACAGTGATAAATACAATTTTCTCACCCCAAAAACGAATGTATATAGCTTAAAAACAACTACATGAAAGGAAATATGGATTTTATTTTATTTTTTAAAAAAAAAAAACTCACCCACAAATAAAATAGTGGCCCCATTTGTGATTCTTCAAGTCAAGCTCCTGCATGCAAAAGAAAGCCACGATATAATAAAAACAAAAATGAATCCTAAAAAGAACATGCAACGAAATTTTTTATCATTATTAATTAATTGCAGGATATAGGGATGGACCTGGTTAGGATCAGCGGGATAAGTACACGGGGCATATGCTTGGTCATTGACGTTAGCAATTCTGAGAACATTTTGGCCTTCGTTTTTACGAATGGCAAGGATCGTATCTTGCCGAATGGCCATGGGCAACACTGAATACCCCTCATAGTCAATGTGTTCTCCTATCAAGTTCACTCTCCCTGCAACGCCAATAACAATAATCATTAAATCGAATGCAGGTAATTTATTTCAACGCAGAAAACGCAGAAAATGAAGCAGTTTATTTTTTCTGTTTCATTTCCAACAAGGAGAATGAAAGAGGACCGGGTGAGCGAGCGAAGAGTTGAGGTTGGTGGCCGAAGATTTCGAGAAATTTAGACTTCAAATTATCGAAACGAAGTCGAGCTTCTTCCAGGTGAGGACCACTGCCATATACAGGCTCCAAAGTTTTGAAAACAGGGACCGGAAGCTCTTCGTGTTTTGCCATTTCGGAATCACGATTCAATTCTCTGCAACTTCACACATTGCCGTCTCTGTCGAATGCTTTTCATCCGAGAAGAACGGGAACAAAGTCGTTGCGGTGGTGACGTGTCTGTTTAACGTGAGATTGGTCTAGTTGTTTAATCACGTTATTTTTGCCCTTTTGTTTTTACCCAAAAGTTAATTTTACATCTCCACTGTAAATCTCAATCCACCTATTAATAGTTGTTGGATTTTCTAAAAAATATAACTGTTAAATTTAAAATACAAATGGTTATAGATTGTTATGTACATATACTTTGATGGGTACTCTTATAATAGTCAATCCAAATTCTCAGATTGATTATGTTCGCAGGCTAACGGGCAGCTAACTCTGGGATCACCTTTTTCGCTGAAATAAATGCTGTTTGATGTGTCAATCTAACCTTACATTTCCTTCCCATTTTTTGTTTTTGTTTCATCTGTTATCCATCCATTAAATATACACTTACAGCTTTCTACCCATATAATACTGTATTTTTTATTTAAAACAATCCTTCATTTTCCTCGCATCTTATTTCATTTATATTTATTTCTTATTTTATCACATCAAATTGTTTTTTTTTATATATGAATGGTCATCCAATTTTTTTTTTTTCTGTAAAATACTCTGTAATTTCTTTTTTATTGTTTCCATAAAATTAAAAGAAATAATAAAAAAAAAAAGTAGAGATAAAAATATATATTTAAAATTTAAAAAAAAAAATTTAAGTTCAAGCATTATATGTTTTTAATCAAAGATTTAAGCTTACAAGTCTTATGATCTAATTATCTCTATCTTCAACTTATTTAAATATATTTACTTTCAAAACCATCAATTTCATTGTACAATTTTTATTGGTCCTCAATCTCTAGAAAAAGATTATTATTGGTTAGTAAGGTCCACATCATATATTTTTGTGAAGTTTTTTCTAATGTCCTTTCATGTGTCCTCCAGGAGAAATGTAAGATATTCCACCAGATACTACATCTATAACGGTTTTATGCATATGAAAGTTTGCTGTAGAAGAACTACACAAATGAGATATTTGGTAGCCATGACGTAGTCACCTTTGAAAAAGGTTATAAAACTGTCACGAGTCTAATGATCGATGCTTCTAGCAAAGAATTGATACAATCGATCACCTTTTTAGTGATAAAAAGGGAAACAATTGTAATCAGTATGTCCCTCCAAATTGAAGTGAGTTCTGGATTATATTAATAAGGGCGAACTTAAATTTGAAATTAGGAATACCTTGTAATGATGGGACTAATATGTTGCAATGTATCTCGTCTTTGCACTGTCATTTTGCTTACTTTGATTTCTCATCTCAAGCTTCTAGTTATTTTCCATATCTCAAGATTAGATTGTAATTGAGAGGGAGTTAGCATAAACAAGAACTACACAAAGATATAACAATAATTTTTTATTTTTTAACAAACTATATACATATCTAACTTTTAAGATCGTTGGAAAATAGTATTTGGCAACAATGTAAAAAACTTGTGTATACCGTACCTACAAATTTTTACACACAGTCAAGTACATTCCTCGATGTAGAAAATGATATTTAAAATCCTCAATATCATTGTTAGAGGGTGTTTCAACAATCCTAAAGAATAAATCCTAATTTTTTGAATTCATTAAAAAAGAGTTTGTTTAGAAATATTTAGAGTAAATATAAAAAAAAAAATAAGAATAGAAAATTTAAAGGAAAAACAACACAAATACGAATTTAATTATGGAAAGACATAAACTTTGGTTTTCCTTGTAACTTTATACAATTTCACCCCAACTCTTTGATGAATGATTTAGAGTAAATTGCTAATTATTTGTTCTCATTCTACTACTACCAAATACCAAATGATCATACAATAACAATGTTTTTTCTTTCAAGTTATTCTAAATGATTATGTAAAGTATGTGGTCAAAAGAAATATAAAGAACATTTAGATTGTTAAATTAATAACTGATTAGAAATAAAATTTTTTGATTAATTCTCCAAAACCATTATATTTAGTTTACCTTATAGTTTCATTAATTAGGCAATTATATGATCATCTATCCTCCAATTAACTTAGAAATTAACAAGAATAGTTAATTCTCAGTAATTAATTAAGTATAACAAAAAAATAAAATTGAATAAAAACATAGAATTATTCATAACAAGAAAAAAGAGTTTAATTGGTTACATTATAGTTTCACCAAAGTAAGAAAAATAAAAATGGAACGAAGTATTTCCAGCATATGACGTGTCTCCAAGGTAAGAAAGATAAGAATGAAATGACGTGTCTCCAATTCAACGATAGACTTATATTCTAAATAGTAGTATCCAAGAGTAATGTGACATTTGAAACCTAGGGTGGTGCGGTGTAGTTTGGCATAACCTTCATTTTATAGATGTAGATTACGATTTCACTACTGTGAATCGAGCTTGACCTAACCACTCTCTTAGTAGTCATGACCTTCTAAGTCATTGACGTGTATTTTCGTAACAGATGTCTTATATTTTTATGCTCCTTTTATTCTTTCTTCTTTTTTTTTTCGAAACTTGTCTATTTTAAAATCAAATAATCAAGGATATATTTTATTTTAAAATTAGATACAATTAATTTTAAATTATCAAATATAATTTATATATTAAAAATATTAGTTTAAATAAAAAAAAGTATATAAAAAATATAGCGAAAATAATTTTAAATATTTTTTAAACAAATATTATCCAAGTATTTGATTAAGTAAAAAAAATAAAAGATGAAAGAAAAATTTGAATTAAAAACTAATTTTATGTTTTCGAAAGTAAATTTTTTTATTTTTCTCTTTATTTTTTCAACTAAATAAAAAATATTTATATTTTTTCTTTTATTCACATAAATAATAAAATAGTCTTTAAATATTCAAATTAAATATATTTATTCTTAATAAAATTATCTTTTATATTTATTTATTTTTATTAAAAATAACTTTATTTGAGATAGGTAAAATTATTATAGATGGAAAAAAATTTCTTTAATTTTTAACATAATTGTGTACTTAAAATTCTAACTCAAATTGTTTAATTTTATTGGATTAACTCTCATCAATTAATTTATTATTTGATGGTTATAAACTTATCTTTTGGGAATATAATAAAAAAATTAAATTTTAGTTAATATAACAAAAAATTAAAAATTAAACTTAGTTACTTGTATTGAGATGTGATAATAAATTTAATTAATCTTACCTCTTAACTACATTGAAGTTAATTATTTATGTATATAGAAAGAGAATTTTTTTAAGTAGAATTTACAAAATACTTTCTCCGATAAGGGTGAAATAAAAAGAATTTTAATTTTTTATATTTTTAAAATAAATATCTTTTACATAAAATAATAATTTTATATTAAAAATAATTTATATTTTTTATGATAAATTAAATGTTATATCTAGAAATTTTCCTTTGTCTCTAATAATAATTATGATATTCACTTTATTAATTGGTACATTGTTATTAAAAGAAAAAATATAGGTGACCTCAATTTTAAAAAATTTCGTGATATAAATATTATTTTGATGGATAAATTTATTTGGTAGTTTATTTAGCATAAGGATAAATATGGTTTAAAACTAGTTATAATTATAATGTAAATGATATTATTATTTATCAAGAAAAAGAGAGCATTCTATTTTTAAAATTATTTGCAATTGACTATTAGGTACCTTAAGAATGACTTTATTGTCAATGTTCGTAACGGTCAAATTTCTTTTTGGTTTTATTATTAGTTTGGATCTAAAACTCTTGCTAAGTTATTTTCTTATATTTACATTCATGATTCTCAACTATCCATCCAAAATGTTTAGGATGGTTCATCTTATAGATTGTTTTATTTATACACTATTTTATTTATGGATGTTTAAAACCAACTCAAAAGCTTTAAAAAAATTTCTACATGAAGACCTGTAAAAATGCTTTGATTTGGGACCATCATTCGAAAAGTATATACTCAATCAATAAAGGTTATTGTTGGTTAATTCATTCTTGACATCTCATTCCTACCATTCAAGATAAGAAGTGCAATTGGCTTTAAAGGTTATTGATCTCAAAGAAAGTCAAGTTTTTCTTTTGATTCATCTTTCATAATGTTATTTCCACAAGTGATCTTAGATTCCAATGACATATTCCTTAGTTTCCAATGTGTTCTTGTTGAAATAATGATGAGGACATATTGCATTACATTATAGGCTCTCATCTTTCAATGCAAATTTGAAAAGGTAATAGATTTTTTACCTTTCATAATTTTCTAACATATAATGATCTATTATATAGATCATTCATTTTATTAATCTTATATGAAACTTCTTTATTACAATCTTATGACAAGTTTAGTGTGAATAAAATTATAAAGTTAATACTAATACCTTCAACTCTATCTAATACTATTCAATCTATTTTTTATTTAAAGAAAGGTTTCATGTTGATGAATGGTTCTATTACTTCTAGAATTTAGCCTCTTTATTTGGAACAATAGTTGCTTCCTCACTCCAATATGGTGATAGTTTCATGGGATCAATCAAAGAAGCTTATAAAAATTGATTGAGTAATTTTTATGATTATCTTGATCATTGTGATAATATTCTTAATTTTTTATTTTGTTAAATAATCTTCATTTAATTTTAAGTTAAGGATATAGAATGATTACTTATTGGTTAGATGGTATGAAATCAATTTTATTAATGATAATTCTTTTAGATTTGACAAATATAATATTATAATAAAATAAATTCAAAATTTGCATCACAAATATATTCCTTCATCACACTTTAAGAAAATGTAGTTTCTATTTTAATTTCTCAACTAAGTTTAAAATAATTAAAATAAACAAACTCTATATTCTTAAGCATTCTATTTCATAAATAAATATCTTGTTAATTGTTTTATTATTTTTTTTATATTTCATTTGTTAAGACTTAACTTTTTTTTTAAAAAAAATAATATAAACTTTAAATTTTTTTCTCTTCAATTCAACATAAGATAAAATAAAAAAATAAAAAAATGTAATATCATATTTGTTAAAAATATTTTGTTATTATTAAGTTTTAGGATTATTTTTAAGTATATTAAATAATAATTTTTATTAAAAATATATTTTATTTTTATTTTTAATGTTATAAATATCAAATTTTTAAAATAAATTTTATTGTTTTAAATTTTTAAAATTAATTTAAAAATTTCACGTTAACATTTTTTTATTAATCAAAAAATAAAAATAAAAATATGAGATTATTCAAAATAGAATTGTGAACCGCTTTATCATCCAGCATGCAGGCGTTCGTACCATACAAATCCCAACGCGGGAACACATTCCACTCATAACTGCTCTGCAGACACCAAAAGGCACCGCAAAATCGTCGCAGCAGAGATTTTCTCATCCACCACTCTCTCATTCTTCCCTCACACGTTTCCAAACATGGCCACTATCGTCGACCGCGAACGCCGATTCAATCACGTCATCTACACCGTCCGCCTTGACGGAACCGATATCTCCGTCACAGTCACTGCCAGCGCCTCCGTCGTCCGAAGGTGGCTCTCCTCCACGCTCTACTTTCGTCGCCAATACTACTACCTGAACAGCCTTGTCGTAGGCCTCGGCGTCCAGTGGACTCCCGGCGGAGAAGATCCTCCGCCGGACACGTTGCAGCTCTGCGTCGGCCGCCGGTGCCTCATTTTCCAACTCGCTCACGCTGATAGCGTGCCGATGATTCTCCGCAAGTTTCTTCGTCACCCTTACCACACCTTCGTTGGATTCTGGAACCATTCGGACCGGCGGAAACTCGAGTCTTCGAAGCATTGTTTGGAGATGTGGAAGGATCCTCTGGATCTGAGGTTGTACGCGGAAACTGAAGATGTTGAAAACCTTGCTCGAGCTTCGGTGGATGAGATCGTGGAAAAATGCCTCGGTTATGAAGTGAAGCAAAGGAGGGATATAAGCATGAGTGATTGGGATTATAGATATCTCACCGAAGAACAAGTTGTTTATGCGACCATCGACGCTTATTGTGCGTTCCTCATCGGTAGGAATATCAAGGCTTGGGAACTTAACAGGTAAAATCGATTCAACTCTTTTAATGCTTATCTGCGACTTAGAAAGCTTAGTTTGTTCATCAGTTACAGCTAGCGTAGATAGAGTATAGTACTTTCAGCTTTGCTTGCTTTTAAATTTCACCGGAAGAATGGTATCGACGGGGATAGGAGTGATTTTGATTTTCGTGACTCTGAAGCTGCCGGTGTTTTGCTTCGTTTCTTTCCTTCGGAAGTTTATTCTGGTTTTTCATTAATGTTGATTTCACAGTATAGCTGCTATTTCCATATTTTGTATCTATTGACTAGTTTTTTGAAAAAAAAAAATGCTTTTAAGCATAAGAAGGTGAGTGCAGAATTAGCGTAAGAAATCAACTATTTCATTTTTTAGCCTGTGTTCCTGCATTCATTACATCCAAACGGTTTCGAATTGGGTTAAATTCAGTATAAAGAAGAAAAACAAAGGTCAGTTTAATTTACGCTTGAGTAGAAACTAAATAAAAATTAATGAAAAACAACTATGAAAATGCGGTAACCTATTTTTTAAGTTTCTTAATATTTGAAGTGATCGTATGTCAATTTCGTTCCATAATTTTTTTAGGTTCTACTTTTAAAATCAATAATTTTTTACCTAATAAATAGAAAAATGTTGAAGAAATGTCAAAAATGAGTTCTGGATTCATGAATGAACGGGTATTTTCGTGCTAAAGGGGTATCCAGATGGACCAGAACTTAATATTTTGTGCGCAAGTCATTAAAGTTTTAAAATAATTACAGAAAGAAAATGAGCGAGAAATCAACGGCGATAATCATAAGTATGACTATGTGAGATCTGTATCAACTTATGCATAATTTGTCAATGAGAATGGAAAGAATTTATTTAGGCCTGTGGTTGATTCCTAATTTCTTGTTCATAAATCTGGGATCATTACCCACTTTATAGAGGAACATATGTTCTTTAAAAGAAATGGATTTAGATTATTTAAGATTCATGTATAATTCACTCAACAAAGTAATGCTAGCGTTTTATCACCCTCTCAACGTAAATATCAATTTTCAAAATGAAAATAATTAACCATGCACAGTGAAAATTTTTATATCTGTATTACGGGCATGATATTTATACATCTTATTTTAGGATGTATTGGAATATAAGAAAAAAGATTAGAAAGAATTATTAGAGAGATAGGATACTATAAAATATAAAAATAAAAAATAAAAGTATTAAAATATAAATGCTGTTAGAATATTGATTTATTATTTTTTGTATTAGTAAAAAAAGTGTGAGATAAAGTTAAAAGGAAATGAGTATTACATGTATTAATTCCCATATGTTTATTATATGATGAGTTAAATATTGATAATATAAATTTTTTTATAATAAGTAAATAGAAATTATTTTACATGTAATTATTAAGATAATTATTATAAAAAAATTTAATTTTTAATTATATAATAATTTATACTTAGAAATTAATATATAAAATTATATTATTAACATATTTTAATTAAATTTATATATTTTTGTATGACTCACTCGTATTTATAATAATCAGCATCAATTCAGTCATTTCTTAACATGTTCGATTGTATTATAGCATCATATCTCAAAAGCGGTTTTTACTTCTAAAACTATTTTTTAAACAAAAGTAATTATTGAGTAGATTTTAACTTTTTATGTTAGGTTGAATATTTTAGGGTTAGATTCCTCTAAAATGTAGAGATGCGTTGTAGATGAAGTGTGTTAATAACTGTTGTTTAGAAAATTAATGATTAAACTTTTAAAATTTGTTATATATGTATTTTTTTTTATTATAATTTTTAATTTTTAATCAACAATTATAAATATATTTTACCTTTTAAAATATTTTATTATTTTAAAAGTTAAATTCAAATTTTTATATTTAATTTTAACAAATTTAATTAAATCATACTTAATGTGTATTTATTTTTTAATGAAAATATTATATAGAATTTAAACATTATAATAAAAAAATAAATATAAATTATTTTACTTCAAATTCGTTGTTTTTCGAAAATGTTGTGAGATCAAAGTCACCCGCATTCAAGTTTGCAAATTCTACACAAACATGAAAGAAATATTTATCCTTATTATTTATTGCCATTTCTTTTTTTACTAATTTTGTTCTTTACTTTTTAAAATGTTCTTAATTTAAAAAAAAAATCGTGTTAAACTTTTAAGTTGCTGTCACTCCTACACCCTAACGGTTATACTAATTGATAAAAAATTATTTCTAAATAAAATTACGAAGACATGTGTACCAACATCACACTCTAGAAGGCGCTTAATTTTGATCTTATTTTAATACATGTAACTATATGATTTCTCTTTATACATATATTTTATTAAAAATTTGGGAGGCATAGCATATACCCTAAAGTTTAATTAATAAGTATACAAATTGATATAAACAATTTAAATAATTTTGTCAATCAGATTGACACTTTATTTTTTTACATTATTTGAGACCAAAATCAAACGTCCCTCCCTAAAGATGGAAAATCATATCAGGATGTTGACATGATTTTACCAAACATTGAACTTCCTAATTGTGAAGATAGTTTTGAAACTGAGATAAATTCATATTTTTAATAAGTATTTCAAATAATTTAACTTGTGTTACTCATTTTCTAATGTTTCCCTTTTAAGAACTTGTGTTACCAAACATTCAACTTTCTAACGTTTTCCTTTTAAGAACATGATTATTTCATTCATACTGATGAATTGGTTTATTAATCTAAACTGTAAACGATTTAAATGCTCATGCTTTGGTGCTTAAAAATTATGATTGATTTCTAATTTTCTATTAAAGTGATCCTTTATGTTGAAAGCTTATATTATGAACTTTCGAGTGATTGAAATATTCTTCTATGGCCAATATTGAAATTGCCGTTTGTTTTAAATCTTGGTTTTAATTTATAATTTATTTGTTTGTTATATTCTATGTATTTTTTTGTATTCACATTTTCAGTAAAAATGAATTTGAGTGTAATAAATCTCCTTAAATTTTATTTTATACACATCTCTTATCAGTTTACGTATCTTTGTACAGTTATAGGGGAAAATTTTCATGTTCTTCTTCTATGTCTGACTTTTTAAATAAAATATCTGTATAAAGGAAATCATATAAATGCAAATGTTGAAATAAGATTAAAATAAGAGTTTTAGAATGTCTAGTCCTATTGCTAAAGTTTGTTTTTGGTACACGTGTTAATATATATTTTATTTAGAATAATGAAAATGCTTATCAATTAGTAATTATTAATTGTAATTTACAGTATAGGAGTGGTAATTAACTAAATTTTAACGCGGTTTTTAATTAAGAGTATTTAGAAAATAAAAGTAAATAAAGAAGAATGACAATAGTTAAGAAGGAGCAACACCATACTTTTTTTAATTAAGAGTATTTCGGAAAAAAGAAAGTATTTGAAAAGGAGTGACATTGGGTAATGAGGAATAATAAAATAGATACTTCCCGTAGCTTTCTATTTTTTTTATAATCTTTATTGTTTACGGACTGAATGAGGATGCATCAATATTTTTTAAAGTGAACATTAATTAATTGTACATAATCTAAGTTATATTATTTTCTTTGTTGATTTTGTTATCATTAATATTTCTCGAATTAATTTTAAGTGTATGAAATAAAATATTTATTATAATTTAATATTTCTAATTAATAAATAATTATGATCGGATTTTAATAATAATATAATTAGTTATATATAAAATAATTGGACATAAAAATACGACAATAATATATTTTTTGAATATGTATACCGTGAAAATTCTAGTTAACAATAAAATACAATATAATTTTATATTTTGCATCTTATAAAAGTTTCAAAGTAGCTCTTGCTTTGTCTACATTTCTCCTTGTTAAAAATTATAAATACGTCTATAAATAAAAATATAATAAATATTATTTGATAATATTAATATAGGCCCCCTTCCTACATTTATTTCAAATTATTTTACATACATATATTCATCAGTGAATTGCTTATGGAGTAAAAGTAACAAGAAGATGGAGTTTACCAAAAAAGAAAAGAAAATGAATGGTTATAATTAGGATAATGCTAGTTTATTTAAATGTTTTTAGACTAAACATTTTATAGTATAAAAATAGATGAAATAGAATAAAAAATATTATAAATATTTAAATAAAAATTCTGCTAAATTTTATGATAATTAGAATTAATTTTTTATATTTTTTCTCTTCCTTTTTTTTTAGTAAAATATGAACATTGGTTGTCAGAATGATATTATCCTTATAACTGAAACTATGGTTTCTTAATAAATATAATTTTTTTAAAATCTATATTTACCTAATTTTTACATTTAAATACTCTTTTATTTTTTATTATCTGGACTTTGTCTTTTAACTTGAAATTATTTATTAAATATTTAATTAATTAAATTAAAAATTTTCAAAATGTATTTATTATGTAAAATAAATAATTAAGCTATAAATAAATTGAATTATCCGAGTCTAATATTTTAATTTTGTAAACAAGTAAAGCTTAAAGTTTAAATTTAATAAATTAAACAAATACGTGAATTATACCAAACTCTAACCCAAGTACCCACAACTACCGGTTCACACTCTTGAGCTAAGCGTAGCTGCATTATGACGGATGATGCAGGCGTTTGCACGGAGTAAAGATCCACCCATAACCGCCAAAGATACAAAAGGCACCAAACACAACACAACTGTGCTAGTGCTACAAGATTGTTCTCCATTCTCTGACCAAATCCTTCTTCAGTGAAAGCTAGAGAATGGTGATAGCTTTCCGTCCCGAATGCTGCAACCCCGGCTCCAACCGCCACCTCTACCGGGTGTCTTTACACGGAGACATATTCTCCGTCACCATCACCGCCACAGTCGCAGTCGCCCGCAGATGGCTCTATCTCACGCGCCACCTTAACCGCGCTATTCTCTCCAGAGGTGCACTGGTCGTCGGTCTCGGCGTCCAGTGGACTAACAGCACGGATGGAAATCCTGTGGCGGACACGGTGAACCTCTGCGTTGGTGACCGCTGCCTCATTTTCCAAATCTCACGCGCCGGAAGCGTGCCGTTATCCCTCCGGCGGTTCCTCGTGGATCCTAGATGTACCTTCGTCGGCTTCTGGAACCGTCACGACAGGAACATGTTGTTGGCTTCGCGACACACGTTGGATATGGCCAATGATCCTCTGGATCTGAGGATGATCTTGAATAATCGGGAGCTAGCTGATAGTGATGTGGAGACCATCGTGGAAGCATGCCTGGGGTACCGTGGTGTGAGGTTGGTTAGGGAGGTGAACATAAGCGATTGGAGTGTGGGGACTCTCCACTATAATCAGGTTCTGCAAGCGTCTCTCGAAGCACACTGCGCATTCCTCATTGGATGCCAGTTTCAGGCTTGGGAATATCGGTAAAATCTAAAACCAGCGTTCATTTCAGATTTCACTCACTCTTTGTTAGACACGAAAAATGTTACGTATCTCAAATTTCACTTACACAATCACAACCCAGGAGCGTCCAGTATACTCACCAAATTCACACTAGACTCGTTTACATCATTGTACTCTACTCGCCACACGTCATCTTTCACCACATTGCGTTATGCCGCTCCGCATTATTTTCCTTCAAATTTTAACAAAGTTAATAAAATCGGCCTGCAAGTAAAAGAAAGTCATGTTTATTGGACAACAACAGACGTATTTAAAGATTTTCATCTAAATATCATTTATTAGTTATCTGTCTCATTAGTTCGGTGTCGTTTTAAAAATTGTGGAGAAAAATCTACCTATAGATTCATGTGCATTTCGAAATTTTGTGGCGGAAATCCTCAAGTTTTTTAATTAAACTTTTAAAAAAATTTCAATTAGCCGAAAGATAAAATTATTAAATTAAAAAATTTATTAAAATAATTCAACTTTATTTAATAAAATAACCTATTTTCACATTTACTAATTTTTTAAAACCCCTAATAGTTCTTTTACAAAAATACTTCAAACTGCTTTTAGGTATTTAAATTCTTAAGTAAAATGTTTTGACTATTTTACCTTTAATATATTTTTATGATATAATTTTTTATTTTTTTTTATTTTTATAAATTTATTATTTAATTCTTTTGTAATAATATTATTAATTTTAAATTATTATTTTAATATATATTATTTATTTTAATTATTAAATTATTTATTTTATTTTATTAAATATTGAATTGTTTAATAAAAATAAAATTATAAAAATAATTAATTTTTAAAAAATATTATTTAAAGTTTATTTATGTAAAAACTTAAATATTTTTATTTTACAAAAATTAAAATTTTACTTAATCAACTTATAATATATTTTTATTAAAAAAATTTACTTTTATTATTTAACTATATTTTTATTTATTATAATTTTTATTAAATATTTTTAATTTAATTAATAATTCATTAATTTTTAATTTTTAACTAATTTTTCAGTTTTTCGTTAACTTATCTAATAATTTATAATATATATATATATATATATATATATATATATATATATATATATATATATATATATATATATATATATATATATATATATATATATATAAAGAGAGTTCGATGTATTGTTCTTGTTACTTTAAAATAAAATATTTATTGTGAGTATTACTATTATTATTATTATTATCAAATCTCATTGTTATTTCATAACTTTTCTAATAATTCTATCGATTAATTATTATATCAACTAGTTTTTTATAACTATTATTCCTTTAAAAACCTTTTTTAGTTATCTAATGTTTTGTTTATCTCCCCTTCTCTCTTGTTCTCTCGTGTCTCTTTGTCTTCATCTTACATGACCTACTTCGTTTTTATTTTATATTTCTTATTGCTAATTTGTTGTATATTCCATCCTTCATCCCGCCTTTACTTGTCTTTCATTTTCTTTCTAATCGGTAACAAAAAGATCAAGAATATTATAAAAGTTTAATAAGGTTATTTAATTTTTATTTAAAATAGAAATATTTTAAATAACATTTTTAGAAAAATTTAAATTGTTCTATTATATTTAATTTTTTAAGATTATAATTTACAACTTTTTTCAAATTTAAATTTTTAATTATAACTATTAATTATATATTTTAACAATTTTAAATTATTTTCCAAAACATACAGTTGAAGTATTGAAAATAATACTATAAGTGCCTAGATGCACATAAAAAGGGTTGAAGTTTTGAATATGAATGATTTTTGAATGAACTAGGTCTACCATATTGAGCTATCAATCATTTAATCAAAACAATTTAACTTTTGAACCAATAAAATTTTAAGAGAAAAAATTAATTTTTAAAAATATTATTTATATTTTCTTTATCCAAATTTAATTATTAAAAGATTAAATTAAAAATCTCATTGGATGGTTTAAGTCAAGAAATTATCTTTTAAGATACATTCTTCTCAGTTTTCATGGTCTTCACTTTTCAAGGTTGTATCATTTCTTTATTTTTTTTCTTTGATTTTTTAAATTTTATTGGATTTGTTTGTTAATTGTTTATTTATTTTACTTTGTAGGGGTAGAAAATGTGTCAAATAGAAAGTTTTAATCCTGTTTTGAAATGTCGAAAAAAATGAAAAAAAATTAATTGAATCTCTCTTGTTTCATAGATTAGTAACTATTCTTAAAAGGAAAAAAAAATGCTAGAACAAGTTCAGTTGAAAAAAAAAATGGGCAGAACAATCACTAGGAGAAGCCCTAGCTGGCCGATCCTCTTCGGTTTGTGGCTCAATTTAAGAAACAAAATGATGTTTCAGAACCCTACTATTTGTACTCTTAGTACGATTGTAAAGATGAAAAGTAATAAAGAGTTTTATAGATTATTAAGCATACATAGCAGTATCATGATTGACAATTCAGGGGCGTTTAAACTAACTAACCTAACTAATCTATTAGTAATGTCAGTAACTAACTAGCTGAAATATTAATAGAACAATAAACAGAGTTTGTTATAGGGTGAATGCTACCATTGTCGTAACACATGTATAACGCCAAGCACACACACAAAACCCACCATCACCAGTGTTGTGCTGCAAAATCTAAGCAGACTAATTTGTTTTCTATTACTTCAAATATCGGCAACGAGGAGGGAGACAATAATGGCGATCACTTACTCCAAAGAACGGTGTCCATGCTTATACCACCCCTCCTTCGACCACCATATCTTCGACATCGTCTTTTACGGGAACTCGTTCACCGTAACCGTCACCGCCAATGCCTCCGTTGCACATCGTTGGATGAGCGACATGATGAATGAGAACAGTGACAGAATCCAATCAAGCATTCCTCTGGTGGTGGGATTGGGTGTCTGAGCGATTGGAGTGTGGAGACTCTAACGGATAATCAGGTTCTAGAAGCCTCTATTCTCGCCTATTGCGCCTACCTCATTGGCTATAATAATAAGGTTTGGCTATATAGGTAAAATCTAAATTCATTCATCTTTTGTTATCTCATAGCTTAGTAGGGCCCCCGATAATTTATATATACTCTCCCTTACACTACACTTTCACTCACTTCATTCCATTCCTCACTCCTAACATTAACTGAAAATTATTATATACTCTAACACTATTATAGTGTATTTTCTTTTCTTCATTTCAATACATCTCAAATAAAAAATCTATATTCCTTCAATCCTAATATACGTCAAAATCTCAAATGAAATGTACATTGATATTTTTTTCTAAGATCAGCTTAGAGTCAAGAAAGTTCTACAAAGGATTGAGAGATGAGTAGGGTACATCCAAGAAAATAAATAAAAATAAGAAAAAAAAATAAAAAATATAACAGAACATATAATAGAAAGGAAGAAAATAATACTAAATAGAAGAAAAAATATATGTATAATAATAATTAGTTAAAAAATTAAAATATTGGACTAAAGCTATAATTAGATTTTATTTATTTTTTACTGATAAAATCTTATTATTTTATATAAAATAGGATTATTCATCCTATAAAATAACTTATACAAATAAAATAATTAAAAAGGATAATTATTACTATACAGTTACTTTTTTTCAATTTTTTTACCTCTTTCTTCTTTCAATCACATCATATATTGTATCTTTTATTTTTCTATTATATTAACTATTTTTTAGGTATATCCACTCCAAATAGGATGTACGCATTTTCCATTAAAAAGTAATATCAATGTCATATTTATTAGCAGGTAATAGAAAGGTACATCTAATTTGTCTTTTATTTCACTTTTCATTTTTATCCCTTTCATTATTTTCATTATCTATCATATTTATCTATTTTTTATACTATCAATTTAAATATTTAATGTTATGAATATTTTAAAATAAAATTTAAAATTATAATATATTAATTATTTTAACTTTTTCTTAGTTTTGGTAAATTTATTTATTTCTTATAAAAAATACAGAAAAAGTATTGTTATTTTTGGATGATTTGGGATTCCATCAACTATTTTCCTTTTTTAGCGGACAGCAGAAGTATAAAGAATATCATCTAAATTTTGTTGATTATTCATCAGTAGCTTATATTATTTCGGCGTCTTTTTAAAAATTAAGGAGAAGAATTAATATATAGGTTGGGGAGCATTTTAAATAAATATAATGAAAATTCTCAAACCGTCTTAAAAAGTATCAATGATAATTATATACAATAAAACTTATTAATTAATTGACCAGGACAAGCCTTTGGTAAAATGAAGATCTTGAATCGATGTTCATCTACTAATTGGCTCATTGCCAATTAAGTATGTTTATCTTTGTTCTTCGTGTCTTGAGAGAAAAAAAATAAAAATTCTTATAATTGAGTTTTTTAGGGTGAAGATGCCTACCACACCCTTGGATTTGCTCCACTTGAATCTCTCCCGGGTTCGGATCCCGGAAAAGACCAATCGCATCCACAAGCACGAATGCTGCGTTTCTTTCGATTCCCCAAAGTCAGAAGGTGGATTGTTCGTGGACTTGTACAGTTTTGTTGCTTTTGGGAAGGATTTTGTTGGTTGGAATTATGAGAAGACTGGAAATTCTGTGTATTTGCATATAAAGCAGACAACGAAGTTTCTTCCAGAAGACCATGAGCTTGAATATGAGGAAACTCACAGCATAGTTATATTACCCCAATATGTGTGTCTTCCATTCCCTTATGAAGATTTGCCAGAGAAGGTGAAGTTGGCAGCTTATGCAATCTTACTTGCTCATAAGAAACAAGGTAGTCCCTATGCAATGAATTTACAACAGATTAACAATGGTGTTGTTATTCCTCCATCTGGTTGGAAATGTGCTAAATGTGACAAGAAACACAATCTTTGGCTAAACCTCACTGATGGAATCATTCTTTTTTATGGAAGCAAACATACTATTGAGCATTACCAGCAAACAGGTTACCCTCTGGCTTTAAAGCTTGATACTATTTCTGCTGATCTGGAAGCAGCACATGTTTTCTCTTATCCAGAGAATCTAAGTGTCTTTGATCCACAATTATCACAACACCTAGCATTTTTTGGCATTGATTCTTCATGGCTACAAAGAACTAAAATGATGACCGATGCTGATGAAAATACAAATTTTGATTGGAATCGAATCCAAGAAAGTGGAGAAAAATTAAATCCAATTTTTGGACCTGGATATACAGGATTGGTGAATATTGGAAACAGTTGTTACATGGCAGCAATTA
This sequence comes from Canavalia gladiata, assembly GCA_037954105.1. Lineage (NCBI taxonomy): Eukaryota > Viridiplantae > Streptophyta > Magnoliopsida > Fabales > Fabaceae > Canavalia > Canavalia gladiata. The sequence goes on along the minus strand of CM075662.1, from coordinate 35,711,196 downwards.
TGTAAGTTGTGTTTTCAACAGGATCCTTCATATCACGGTACTACCTGAACCAGAGTTTGAAGGAAGCATTTGAAGTTTCTCCTGCGGATCCAACGGTAGACCTAAATATGCAGTTGACAAATTTGCTAGTGGTTTACTTTCCGGTGACTATTCTGTTCCATCATTTGGGATTGATGAAAATAAAAACTTTGCTACTTCAACCATAACATTTAAACAAGAAGGGATAAGGCCAAGTATGTTCAAATCTGTCATTGCTCCTGAATATTCATCTATGGACGCTTTAGATTTTTTCCTACATTTTCTTCATCAATTTGAACGAGCTAATGCTGGGGAAATTAAACCGTATCTGGATCCATCAAGGAGTTTCAAGTTTGGTATTGAAGATAGAATTTTGTGTTCATCTGGAAAAGTTTCATATAAAAGAAGACATGAGTACATTCTTTCTCTGAATATACCATTAGATGAAGCAACTAACAAAGAAGATTTAGAATCGTTTCACGAAGGAAAAGAAATAATACATGGCAATTGGATTGTGCGTCCAAGAGTGCCTTTAAAAGCTTGCCTTGCAAACTTCTTAGAAGCTGAGGAGATACGTGATTTTTACAGCAGTGCTTTGAAGAGAAAGACAAGAGCAGTGAAGAGTGTAGGTTTGACCTCGTTTCCTGATTACCTGGTGTTACACATGCGAAGATTTGTTATGGAGAGAGGAGCTAAAAAGCTTAATGCGTATGTTGATGTTCCTGATATCATAGATATCAGTCATACGCGCAGCAAAGGACACCAGTATGGGGAAGACTGTTATCTGATGATGAGGAAGCTTCAAACAAAGCAACATCAAAGGTAGGAGTAGAAGAAGAAAAAGAGACAATGAATTGGTTCCTTCCTCAAATGGATGATGAAGATAGTGACCAATCAATAGTCGTTGATACGCTTGGGTTTAAAGAAGAAATGGGTGATGCATCAGTCTCCAGTATGGATGCTGAGCTACCTCATGGAGGAGGGATATATCAACTTATTGGAATTGTAAGCCACAGTGGAACTTCTGCTCTGTGTGGTCACTATGTTGCTCACGGTTTTCAAAAAAGGTAGATGGATTATTTTCAATGATGACAAGGTTGCCGCTTCCATTAATCCTCCCAAGGAACTGGGCTATCTTTATTTCTTCCGGAGGCTTTGATTAATTGAATATAGTAATATACATACTCATGTCTTGGCGCCTCAATCTTCTTTGTCTTAATTGGTTGTCACCAGTAATGAAGCGTTTTGGAATATTACATTTCATTCTTCTACAACTTAAAGACTATTTAGGATGACATCAAATCTTTCGAGGCTAAGTTGTTAAACGCCCTATCAGTAGAGTAGGAATTTCAAAAGCTTCGAGCGGAGATCAATGGAAGAAAGACTTTGAATAACACTTCAAAGACCTTAAGGGACCCATAACACTTTGGAGGAGAGACAAAAAACATGGAGTTTGGTTGCATCTTGAAAAAATTAGAAAGTTGACTACCACATAATTGTTGCTAATTATGTACGGGAAAGAGGCAGTAAAACAATACATGTAGGAAAGATACATGTTTCAAAGTTTTAAAATAAAAAAATAGTTAATAATCACATTAAGTGTGCATCAAAATGTAGCAATTATGCCTCTATAGTTATGAATACTCATGTTAGAAATCTTACTTCGCTCCTATACTGTATGATGTCATGAGAGTATGACTATGCATTAAGGCATTCTAGAGGTTGAGTATTACATACTCTCACTAAAAATTTTTTACGACAATTATATAAATTCAGATAAAATATAAAAAGTTTTGACAATTATACTATTTAAATCATTATTCAAATATTTTTTATCAATAATTTTAACAAATATAAATTTATAAAAAAATATGATAAAAATTAAAATTATTACTTTTTTTAATTACTTTGATAACATTTACATATATTATTACTTTGATAATCATTTATGACCTTCATATAATAATTTATGCAACATTTTTATAGAAAGTCACTTCACTATATCATTATCCTTACCGAGTAACTATGTGAAGAGTTGACATGTCATATACATAATCCGTAATATTTAATTATTAGTCTATTTAGTCAATAGTATAATCATATTTATATAATATTAATAATTTACTAAAGATATTTTCAAAAATAATACTATATAAGATTTTACGGTCAAATTTTTCATTTGATATCCTACAAAGTTAAACTTTTTATAAAGATCATTAAAATATATATATATATATAAATATTTTATAAAATTAAATAATATATACTCAAAATATATAGACTCTTTGTATGCATTAACAATCCTAAAGGACCATGCCGATATGATGCTGGTGAGGGTGAAAAAGGTTTAAGATGGCCTGATTAATTTCTGCTAACATCAACACCTTGATCAAGCTTGTGTTTACGCTCTGAGAGAAAAAGAAAGAAAGAATTTGTTGAGGGCATAGAAAAAAAAGAAAGAATTTGATGAGGGTGTAGACAAGGTGATGGTGAAATTTTTAATAATATTAAGATTAAATATATTTTTATATTTTAAAATACTTAATTTTTGTTTTTCATCCTTTAATTTTAAAATTTTTTATTTAAATTTTTTATTTTTTAAAATATCTTAGATTATAATTTATGATATTAACTCAAGTTACATTAAATTAAAATAGATTAATCATTAAATATTATAATAAAATATTTTATAAAATAATAAAAAATTAATAATGATTAATCTTACTTAAATTAACCTTAAAAATTATAATTAAAATATTTTATAAAATAAAAAATTTAAACTAAAAATTTTAAAATCAAAGGAATAAAATTAAAATTTATTTTTTTATAAGATAAAAATATATTTAACTTATAATACTATAATCCAATTGTTAGTTAAATATCCATATTTTTAATCTTTTTATTTAAATATATATTAAAATAAATAAAAGTTAATGTGTGAGTTTTGCATATAGGTTGGTATATTTTTTATTTATTATTATTTTTCTTGTGTAGAATATACAATCTAATTCTTTTATAATAGGTTAAAATTTTACCTAATTCTATCTGAATTTTATTATTTAATATGATATAATATTAAAAAAATTAATTATCATAATTTTAATTGTGATTAAACTAATAAATTGAATTAATATTTTTACTAATTTAATGGTTAATTTAAATTATATCTAATTTTTATATAAAATAAACAAGTTATTTTAAATAGATCAAAATAATTGAAATATATTTATTTTTATTTTTTTATAAATAAGATATCATTAAATGAAAGTGTTTAACCAATAGATAACTACTTGTACAACCTCTCTATTTATACTAACATTTTTGGGTGCATCTATACACTACTGATATTTATAAAGATATAATAACATGTTATTGGCATTTTTCTTTCCTCTCGTTACAAAATAAATTAAAGATTCCTTCTGTTTGTATCCTTTTACTCCATTCAAATCCTTTATATATCTCCTCATTTGAACCAATTAAACCCATTAAACCCTGTTAGTTGTGGATTGTCACGATGCCTCTCCTCCCCCATCGTCTTCTCCCAGTGTGCAGTTGTCTAAACTAACTAACCTCTAACTAATCTATCACTTATTTAAGTAACTAACTAATCCAAACAGTAACAGAATAATAAACGGTGTTATGGCGGACACTGCTGCCGTTAATTGCTGCAAATGTAAAACGCGCCCCCATAACCTCCAAACGAAGTTTCAAAATTAAGAGACACCAACAAAGATTTTGATAGAGACGGCGAAGAATGACGATCACTTACTCCATCGACCGGTGCCCCTGCACCCAAAACTTGAACTACAACTACCATCTCGTTGACGTCAACTTACACGGAGACTGGTTCGCCGTCACCGTAACCGCCTCCGCCTTCGTGGCACAAACATGGTTGAATGACACGCTCAACCTGAACCAAACCTACCTTCAGTCCCGCACACTCATCGTAGGTCTCGCCATCCAGTGGACTCCACCAGCCGGCGGACATGCTTCGGCGGACACAGTCCAGCTCTGCGTCGGAGACCGATGCCTCATTTTCCAAATCACACGCGCTGACCGCGTGCCTCTGAATCTGCGGCGGTTTCTCCGGAACCCTGAGCACACGTTCGTTGGGATGTGGAACCGGTTCGATAGGCGGAAATTGAGGGATTCGCGGCATGCATTGATGATGGAACAGAATCCTATTGATCTGAGGAGTTTGATGAGTGTGGAGCTAGCTCATAGTCCGTTAGAGACGATCGTGGAAACATGCCTCGGCTATGCTGGAGTGAGGACGAGGAACGAAATTAGCATAAGCCAATGGAATCTCGCGACTCTCACCGATCAGCAGATTCTGCAAGCTTCTATTCTTGCTCGCTGCTATTTCCTCATTGGCCAAAACTTTCAGGCTTGGCGATTTTGGTAACAATTTCAATCTATTGCTCTTTGATGCTTAATACCAAAAATGCTACCTATCACCATTCTCACTCTTCACTATACACGTTACTCCTCCTCGTTAACCACCATGCCTTACTTCGCCGCTTTGCATTATGCTCCTCTTTTTTCTTTTTCGTTTTTTAAAACAATAACATCTGTATCTTTTAATTTTGAAAATTTTAAAAATGAAGTTGAGATGCTTATAAGCACCAGAATTATTGATCACCATCCGTTACTCATTTTTTAAACTGATAGTGTAAAATATGATGAGAAGAGAGATGAATACAAAATAAAACAAAACAAAAAACATGATGTGAAATGTGAATGAAGAAGAGAAAAGATTAAGAAATAAATATAGAATATACGGTATATATAATAATACTTTTTATTTTATGAAAAAAAAAGAAACTTGTTTTTCTATGTGATCTTGATAAAGGTAAGAATAGTTCAATATTTATATATATTTAATGTGATTAATATTTTTTTACAGCTATTTTTATTTTTTTAAGAGTTTACTAAAAATTCTTTTTGCAGATAGGTCCTTACCAAAATTTAACTAAAACGTTTAATTTAATAAAAAATTATTAATTATTTTAATACGATATATCATTTAATTAATTATCAAAATGATATCAGTGAAACGGTTACGAGGCGACCGTCGTGTCCGAGCTCCCTCCTCGAAGAAGAAGAAATCCTCTTCCCCAAAGAGCTTCAAGCCGCCACGTGTCCATTCCTCCAACTTCTCCCTCTACTATGACAAGGATGGGTTGGTTGGTGGATCAGATCACTAACAAAAAAGGCTCTTCTCACTATTACGTTTATTTTTTAATTGAATATTCTATAAATAAATTAATTAAAATAATTCTATTTTATTTTTATTTGAAGTTGATTGAATTCTTATATTATCTTATGATCCTTTAATTTGAAAATAATATAAAGTTTAAAATAAATTTAATTAGTGTATTTGTTTTTTATTTTTTTCATAAGTAAATTTTAAAAAGGAGGGACAATGCATTATTTCAAGGTCGAGAAAGCCTCAAATTCAAGGTGAACTTATTAAGAATTTACATTTATCTCATCCCAAAGAGACGAATGGTGGTTTGACTCAGCAACCTGATGAATGCAAAACCTTATTTTGCTCCACTCGGTCAAATCTTGTGGATTTTCGTTTTAAACATAGCGATTAGCGGTGGAGGGAAAATTTTATAATTTAACATTATATTTAATTTTCAACTAAATTATAAATAATGTAATGACTATGATAAAAAAAAAATTAAAGATAAAACTTATTTAAATAAACTAATTAAAATAGTCTGATGTTATCTTTTTATTGGAGATAGTTTTAATTTTGATGACATCTCTTTTAATTTTGTAATCTCGGAACAATTTAAATTTTAAATGAATGTCAACTGATATAGTTTTTATATTCTAAATTTGGTTCGTATAATAGATAAAATTGTTAAAATTGTGATAGTTGTCATAAAAATTTATCAAAAAGAAAATAAAAATTAAATATTTTTATCTTTGTTTATTTTAATTTTGATTGTCTTCAGATTTTGAAATTTAGAAATAATATAATTTTTAAACTAAAGATTTGAATGATGAATATATTAGACTAGATCCAATCAATATACCTAACAAAATAACTTATGTTCTAGATAACAAAATAAAATTCTTACACTGTAACATAGCAAGAAATCAATTTGCATGATTCACATTTTTCACATTCTAAAATACGAAAATGTTCTATAATATAAGTAAGAGATAATCTTGCTAGAAGAAAAATGATTAAAAATCACCCCTGGCACAACAATTATACTTGCACATTCATTTTTTATATAAATATTTCACATCCCAAACAAATATACACATAAATTTTATATTGTGATTTTCAAATAAAATGATTAACTTAAACATTAAATTTCTATTGCAAATAACGCCCTCAATACTTTGAATTTTTATGTTTTTAAATTAGTTAATTATAGATGAAGAAATATCATAATATAAAAATAGTAACAAATATAAAAGATAACACAAAAGTTGTGATGAAATTTATTTGAAAAGTAAAATTTAAAATTTAAATGAATGCCCTCTAATGTATAACTGTGATGTTATAAAACTTGTTACGAATGAAGAAATATCATAATTTAACATAATCTAACAAATAACTAAACTTTTCAATAATATATACGATAATTATGATAACATTTAATAAATTTAAATATTATTAAATAAATTAATTAAAATAATTTTATGTTATGTTTGATTATACTTAGTTTAATTTTGATATTATAATTTGGAAATAATTATATTTTTATTAAATATCAACTAATGTAGTTTTTAATTTCAGCATTAGTTAACGGGAAAGAATATCATTTTCTAACACTATCTACTTAATAAATAAAATTATAGATAATATAATTGTGGTGATAAAATTTCATAAAATTAAAATATTATTTGAGTAGGTTGATTAAAATTTTTTCATTTTATATTTGGAGTTAGCTTAATTAGTTTTAAAATTATTTTTATACCTTGTAATTTTAAAATAATTTAAGTTTTAAATGAAAATCAACTAACATTTATATTGGTTCGAGGTAATGTTTAATTTTTAATTTAAATTTTTTTAAAAATTATTACAAATATAAGTTAATTTAATTTATTTTACATTTTATTTAAATTTTTAAAAATTAATTTTTAAATAATTATAATAATAATTAAAATTAATATTATTATTATTATTAATTTTTTTATAATAATGATAATAATGATAATTATAATAATAATAAAAATAAATTAAGAATGATGTAATATTCGTAATATTAATGATTATTATTAAAAATATTATATAATTATATATATTTTTATGTTTTAACAGATATTATTAAAAATTTTAACAGATAATAAATTTAAATTTAAATTTTAAATTTTTTAAATAGATTAAATTTAAATATTTAAAATTTAATTAAATTCGATTTACTTTCATTTATAATGAAAAGGAAAAGTCAGCACAAATCATCAAATAGCATAAGTTTGACTTTAATAGGGAGGTTTATCTAGCAATTTTCCTTTTTCAGGGTACCCCGTTTCTTAGCCTATAGTAACCAAAATTTAGTCACATGTCTCACTCATTCGAAACATAAAATACAGCAAGTTAATAATTTTTTTTCTATTTGTATTTCAGTTTTGGAGCAGAAGCTTGTTTCTTACCAACAAAGTCATAACAAGACAGAAGGTTCAATACCCTGAAAAGGCCACAGCATATTATACCTTTGATGACTAATGCAGAAGAGCTACAAAACAAACTTGTGCAGAAAAATAATTGTCTTGAAATGATAAAGCTGACATGAAAAGAATGTAGCCTAGTCAGTTAGGTTGCCTAAGATCATGTGCCTTTTCAATTACCTTTTATGATTATCTAAAGCTATTCTTGGATATCTATTAGTTAGACATTTTATGATAAAATGAAATGTAATAAAAAAATTAATTAAAATGTATTCTTTTTTAATTATAAATTACTAATTTTTATAATAATTATTTTAAAAAACATATTTAAAATATTTTAAGTGGTTAATAATATAAAAAAAATTAATATCAAAATAAAACTAAATTAGTTTCATTCCATTTTACTTAGTTTTTTTTCTCTTTTTGTCGATCTTATGAGAAAGGAAAAGACAATGACAGTCACAATCTTATGACTCAGTCCTGAATTGAAGTAGCATAATGACAAATTCAAAGTTGAGATCACCACATCATAAGGGGTGCTATTTTCAGCAATCAAAAAATGGCTACTCGATTTTTTCATGGATTTCCACTTTTTATAATAATGTGAGATGAGGAATTGAGTCATAATAGAGAAGGTTCCAGCGAGTGTGTGATGATGCATGAGGCATGGAAACGATGCAGTCATGGGCGTCAAATCAAGTTGAGCATAATTCTACACATATAAGGAAAGGAGGGAGAGTCGGAAATTTGTGTATTTGGTTGAAGGGTTGAAACTCTTTTACATAATTTTTTTTTTTTTTTTATTTGAGAGCTAATTCGATTACATCATTCATTTGACACTGCGTTGCCATTCTTGTTTTTTTTCTAGTTTCTCTTATTTTTATTCTATTTAATCTATTTTCACATAAATGCAACAATACTTTTTTTAGAGTAAAAAATTCAACTCAATCACATGGTATGAGCGTAATCCAACAATAGAATAAGATATATTGAATACATGAATTGTATTTGCAGGAAATTTGTACATTTTCCTCACAATAAAAAAAAGAAAGAGAAGAAAAAATATATACAATAAAATAGTTGATGTAATGAAGAGAGATATAATAATATATTATTATTATTATTATTATTATTATTATTATTATTATTATTATTATTATTATTATTATTATTATTATTATTATTATAATATAGATAATATAATTATATAGATTCAGTGGACTCTGTTTTCATGTGAAGCCTACTTATCTCATGTTTTTTCCGTCTCCAAAGTCAAAATAGATGGTACATCACATTGAAGAGTATCCAAATTTAAATAATTTCATGCGAAATTTTATTTTATAATAATAATAATAAAAAAATTAATTAATTAATTATATGAACATGAATAAAGCTGTTAACTATTTGATTTGGACAAATTTTTAAATAAAATCTATTTAATCTGATTACAAAAAAAATTATTCTGTTTGAATACAATATTAAACCAATTCAATACCATCTAATTAAAAGTTGTTTGTATCAAATTAGATGATTCCGTTTTCATATTTTTGTTTTAAATTTAGTTAGGAGGTGGTAAATAAATTTTAGTATATATTACTCTTACAATTTTTTAATTGAAAATTATTATTTATATAAAAATAAATATAATAAAAAATGAAACATAATAATAATTTTAAAATGTTCAAAATTAATAAACTTATAGATATATTAAAAAATTTTAAAAAATCTTAGAGAATAATATGAGATAATTTTGAAAATAAAGTCATACACCTTAAGCGTTAAAGTTTTATAAATATGTAATTACATATGATTGAGTGAGAAGTTTATATAATCAGATTTTGCAGTTTATATTAAATTAATTGCATCGATTTAAAACACTCCTAAACATGAAGTACCTGTGATTTGTTTGGACCCAGTTAGATTCCAATTGCACGAGCCACACTTTCTGTTGTAAGGATGTGGGTAAGTTTTGGGCTTCCAGCCCAAAATGCTAATATCCAATTGGATATTTATCAGCCCATGCCAAGTTCTTCGGATGGAAGAGATACGCATGTCGACCAAAAAAAAAAAAGAAGAAAAGAGATATGCATAATGGAGGAGAATTTTTTTCATTTTGAAAGATAATTCTGCTTACTTTGAATCTCAAAAATGAAAAAAAAAAAATTATATAAGAGGTTGTTATGTAACAATTCAATTATTCCATATTGATTGTGTAGAATCTTCTTTCACCTTTATGAACTCATTATAGCTAACACAAAAGTGCTCCTTCTAATAAAAAAACAAAATAAGGATCCACAGTTCTTGACAGTCCTCTCGACTTGACACAGATTTGGAGTGTATATATATAAAATATCTCTTGAAGTTATCTCTAACTATGTTAACTAAAATTTGATTCATGAGCATGCTTATAAAAAGGGTTTTATTAAAAATAAATAAATTTTATTTTAATAATTTCTATACTTTGAAAGAATTAGTTTCTAATTACCTGTTGAAAAATACTATTAATTCACACAATAAAAAGAATCTTTAATAAGAGGTTTTTACAGAAAAAGAAAAAAGTTTATCCAATTTTTTATCGTTCTGTTCCTTCTCTGACAAGTAACTATTCTTTACATTTTCTAAAATATCTTCTGATCTAGATAGTGATATAACTTAAACACGTACTAAGTACTTGAATCACTCTTAATATACTTAATATAAATAAAATTTATAGATCATAAATAGACATCGGCCTATATAGTAGATTAATAATTGCGAGCGTCCAAAAGTGTTTGGCAGCATCATCATATCATATCCTAATGAATCAGAATCATCCATCCTTATCTAATTTCTGTTTTCTACTAACCGATCGTAACATTTTTGGTGTGGCTTTTTAAATTGCTTCAGAATGATAATTATATAAAGTCACTATATAACTTAAAAAGTTGGAAGAGTTTTCCATCAATAAGTTAACATCTTGGGTATATAACATTGGCACATTTCTCACACATGCTTTTGTCCCACATATTCTTAAACTTGAAAAGCAAGTAAAGAATAAAGAAATTGTTGAAGGAATTACCAAACGAAATTTCCACTATTTTTGAAACTTATCTGAATTGCTCTCAAATTTAATTACGGATAAGGTTGCTTGCATTTATATACTTACACTTAAACACGCGGATCATATAAAAGGAGCCTTTTCTGCCTATTTGGTATTGCACGGTCAATATTACATTTACAATATAAAACATATACTTTTCAGTGATTGTGGAACATTTCACTATTCTTAATCTTGACCTTTTTTTTAAAAAAAAATAAGGATGATCATTCATCATCTCACATTTGTTCTTATTATATCTAATCTTTTATATATATATATATATATATATTATTTTTTGAAAAAAATTGTAAAATATGTTATCTTATTTTTAATTTTAAATTTAATCTTTTTAAAATTAATTATAAATTTCTTATTTATATATTTGCTAGTCATTTATTTTTTAGGATGAGATATTTATTAGATAATTATATATATATATATATATATATATATATATATAGATATATATAAAAGTGAAGATCCATGCTAACATAAAGTGTCAAAATTAATATTTATATTAATTTAATAATTTTTAATAAAATATAAAATTTATTAATTTAAAAATTAAATTATATGATAATATATTTATAATTATATATATATGTATAATTTTAAATAATTTAAATATTTTTAGGTATATTATTTAATTATTAATATTTATTTATATTTAAATAATATATTATATATTAAAATAAAATTATAAAATAAAATATTTATTAATTTTTATTTTGTATAAAATTTTATAAATATAATTTACTTAATAAAAAATTTAAATCAACAATTATATAAATTTTTTATTTTATAAAAAATTATTAAGTTGTAATAAGTAAATAAGTTGGAAGCTTTTATATCTAAGGTAGCTCTTTTCTGACGGTTGGATTGGATTCAAAGCTTCCAATTAAGAATCATTTGGGTTGTATACAATGACCAGACGTCCTATCCATTTTTGATTCGATTTCTCTAAGCATCAAACTAACTGGCACTTCTACGGTTAGATTACATAAGATATGACTTTTCTGGTAAGTGACTTTCAATTAAAATTGGAGAACATAAAGCTTACAAGACACGCCCTAAATGGCCTTTTATTCATATAATAATTAAAAAAATAATTTAATTCTTCGCCATTTCAAGCAGAGAATATTCACCTGCAGCCTGCAGCTTGGTGGAAAAATTGCGTGAAAGCTTCATTCAACTATTCACCAGTTCTATCTTTCTCTTTCTTATTCTTTTATTATTATTATTTTTAATTTCTCTAATGTATCATAAAATATTTTTATTAATTGGTTAAAAATAGGATAAAATTCTTATCCATTTTATCCTTTCTATTTTTTTAATTTTATTTATTTTCTATCTCTTTATACTTTTTTTTTCATTTACATACATGTTGATCTCACACGTATTTTTTATTTATTTTTTTAGAAGTAAACCTTATTAATAGAGCTCTTCTCTTCAATATTGAATCTCTTAACAATAAGTTCAAAATATTTCTTTCTTTTTAAAATAAATTAAATCAATTTTTTTATACTGTATCTCTTGGTTTTACTTGGACCTTGCATGCATATTGGGAAGCAATCATAGAACTGAGAATTCACAGTTTTGTCTACCATTAAACTTCTGTCATTTTTTTCGTATAAAAAAAAAAACTTCTCTCCTTTTTAGCGGGTACTGTACGTGTGCATTGCTTTAAGGTATTGCTATTTATCAACTGTCTTGTCAATCCAACTTTCTAATATGAATGGGCTATAAATAGAAAGAGAAAAAGAGAGAGGATTTGATGTATAACTTTCCACAAAACCTTATCTTTAACTCACAAATTTCAAACCCATATCTTCGTCCTCCTCAATTCCAGCTTCTCTCAAGAACGTAACTTTTTCCCAATGCTTTTTCTCCATACTGCTAATTAACAAGTTCACAGCTTTGTTATACAACTTAAATTCATGTCATATCTCTCTTGTTTTTTCTTTTTTCTTTTTTGGATGTGTATGTATCTCTTAAATTATTGATTCCTTGTGTATGTGCCTGGATGGTGCAGTGTGGCTAAATTATTGTCCAGTCATTGGTCAGTCATTTTTTTTTTTGTTTCTTTTTATCATTTTTCTAGAATATAACTCCGTTTCAATTAATGTGAGAAAGCCTTTTTTATTTTGAAGTTTAGTAAAATTATAAAATTCAACTTTAATATTTAAAAATGATCTCAAGATAATAAAGAAAGCAATGTCTGCTAATTACTACCATAATTATATTAATTTGAGATGAGATAAAATAAAATATTGTTATTTCTCAGCACCAATAAATAAAACATTCAACAAAAATCTAGTGGGTATTCAATCCAACCCAAAGAGTCAACCAAAGACAAAGCATTGCTGGCCAACTGATGAGGAAGAGAAATCTTCGCTGACCATAAAGCTAAGAACACCACCCTCTCTAAAACCGACAGCAAATTGAGATATAAGCTCGTTAACTTTGGTTTTTACGGTAGAAACTCCTTTAACATTTGACCCAGCATCAAATTCATATTTATTTAATTAAATAAATAATATAATTCCATTTTATATATTCACGACTCTAATAATTACTGTTAAATCATGTACTAAACTTTTATCACAAAAAAAAAACATTAATAAATATTTTTATAAATGAGATACATAAAATCTGCTCTCTTTTTAACGGAAATTGTTGAATAATTTTCTTTATTCTACAAGGAGGGGTGAAACGTATGAAATAACTATTCTAAACAAGGGGTGTGGATTAGATTTGTTTGACATATTTAGACCAGTTCACTCCGAGTTTAGTCAAGTGCGAGCTAGTTCATAATAGCTCAAAAAATCAAATGGATGGATTATAGATTTAGTTTAGTTCTTGCAAGTTCTGTTTCAATTTACTTATTAACTTTTTCTTTTCTTATACAATTAAAGTTTAAAAAAATGAATTTTGTAAAGCTTCTTTAATTAACTTATATAAAAAAAAAATCTTCGTTAAAAGCTTTAAAATTAAATCAATACTTGTAATAAAACAAATATTTTTTAAAAAATTAATTACGATAATTTTGAACTGATGAGGTTGGACTAAATCGAGCCCATTTTATTTTTGTTCTAACTTCATTCGCTTAACTCATTTTATCAGGTATTCGTACCAGCTCTTTTATATTTTCAAACATAAACCATACCCAAAAGAAAAAAAAAATCTAAAACTATTGGTGTCTCAGCCACTCTCTCCTTTTTTTCAAAGTAACTACATCAAACGATTTCTGTCTCCCTCACTCTTTTTTTCTTGAAAAAAGTTTAAAAATTGTATTTTTTGTTAGAAACATTTTAATTAAAAACAAAAATACATTCAAACGGGCCTATATATATATCTCATCATCCTAAATCATATTCCTTTTTTTTCCTTGTATACCTGTTATTTAACCATATTCTTTATAGCAATCTAATCATGTAGCTGTGTAATGGGAAGCATTAGAGTGTAAGAAAACTAGCTTGCCCATGCCTTGGCTGTATATAAATCCAATGTGTCTGAGAAGTGTGCGTGCGTTAAAGTGCACGAAAGATATATATTGAAGCTGAGGAGGGGAAGGTGGTTAGGAGAATGGCCTCAACTACAATTGAAACTTTTGCTAGAGCATAAGAATCATATGTATCTTTGGCACTGACACCAACATCTTACATTATCCATCTTTAGCTATCAACAAGAAACAATCCATGCTCTGGCTATTTCCATCCAAGGAAACACGTATCATCATTAAATGCCTCAATTCCATCTTTTTATGTAGGGAGAAGAGTGATGGTAAAAGGCATCGTACAAAAAGCTACATGGTACTGCTCAAGTAATAATGTTCCCACTTTTTCCGCACCTCATGCATTGTTTTTAAGTTATGGGCCAATTATAAGACCCTTTCATGATATCATATGCATAGTTTTGATCAACTTTATTCCTTACCCTTCTCTCATATATCTTTAGTCACTTCTGAATACCCTAATCAATAAATGGAGGATCAAATTCCGAGCATACATCCCTCATATCCCTAATCTCTTCCTTATGTATCGGCCGGAGTGGGAAGATCAATGGCTCTAGCATATGTCATGTATCACAAATTAGGGGAGAACCCTAATGGCATAACCCTAAAAACATTGCTTTTTATACGTGAATAATTAATTTAATCCCGTCAAACAAAACTGAAGAACACAGATAAGAGAAAAAGAAGAAAGAATGAACAATTTTTTTTTAAAAAAAAAAACTCGGAAAAAAATCTTTAGTTACAAAGAATGTCACATAGAAGGTAAGGAAAAAAATGAAATTAACAAAATCAGAACCTCAGGCCCCTCCATAAACTACAAGGGCAATAGTGATTTTAAAGTGAACCTGCAAAAGGTTTCATATGAAGTTTCAAATCTAGCTGAGGTGGGTTTCTCTAAAGTAACCTCTAAACAGAAAACCCCTCATACCCAGCATGAGGTGGCATATCAAACGAGTTAGAGAGCATTACATACAATACCAAGCTGGAAGCAATAAAGATACATGATAAAATTAATTAATACTAATTAGTATTATCAATTAATTAATTTCCCGAACCCAATATAAAAATACCAATATTTAATTTGTGATGACTCACTGATTTTCCATGATTGAATTAATCCTTTTCCTCCTTCCTCACATGCGTTGGAACAACAATGTCCTGAAGCAGCCCATTGTCCCTCAACAAAGCCTCATGAACGGGTCCAAAACCTCGAAGGTTAGCATGATCTTGAACAAAGCCACCAAACGACGCCGTATTGATGTAACTGTTACCGGTAGAGCTAACAACACTCAAAGGAGGAGTGGAGTTATAAACCAAAGCCGAAGCTTGTGGTACATTATTCTGCTGCTGAAGAAACTGATGATGTGGCAGCACAAAGTGTGAGGTTCCAAGAGAACCGGTGGGTCCGAACCCACCCGGTTCGTGCATGAACCCGAGACTAGCCCGTGACGTGGCAGGACAGGGATGCGTGTGCTGGCCCTCGTAAGTGGTGACCACAATGGAAGGGTCATCGGAGGAACGCTCCACGCGCTTCTTAACGCCACAGCCAGCGGTGGTGCAACGGTAGTAGCTCCTATTTAGGTGGAAAGAGACAACCAATTGCGTGTCCCGCAAGAAAAAAAGTTAATTATAATTATAATTATAAATTTCCCTAAAATTAATAGGAAACTCTACTGCTACTTTGTCAACTACACTATTTACTGGGGACAGAGGAAGAGAGCGATGGATTGAGATATATAAAGAGAGCGAGAGAACGAAGAATGAAAATTAAGAAATGAAATGACAGTAATATATATATATATACATATACTACCTGGGATACGGGCTGTTCTTCACAGCTTTTTGGCCATACTTGCGCCATCTATAACCATCGTCTAGATGATCCACTTCGCTCTTTGTCATGAATGCAAATCTCGGTTCTCTTTGCTTCTTTTGGTTCTTCTTCTTCGGTTTCAGCCTGATTTTTTTGTACAATTTCACCGCAATACTTATAAATAATATCAAATTGGGGAAAAAAAACAGAGTAATGAGCAGGAGGAAATTTTAAGTTCAATGATGAGAAACAGTAACTGCCTCATGAATTTCCCTCAAATGGCTGTAACTGTAACCGACTTTATCTATTTATCGTTTTCTTTTTCACTTTGTCACAAAGGCGATAAATAACAGAGAGAGAGAGAAAAAAATTAATTAATTAATTAATTAATTAAATTTCAAGGGAAAAAAAAAGCGGTGATAATTAAATTAATACTCAATACTTACTGTTTCTTAGTCTTGTCTTGATCTTGTTCATCTCTTCTAGCTCCATTACCACCTTCTTCCTCTGCTTCTGCTTCTTCGTGTTCGTTTCCGGTTTTACCACCACTCTGTTGTTCGTTGGTGTTGTTGATTGTGGCTTCATTCGAAGACGAAGAAATCGAAGATGAATTAGGTGATGCGGGGGTGTTCAACACCTCGGAGGAATCAGGGACGTTGGAGCTCGCCGGAGACGGCGCAGGGTGGTGGACGGTTGGAAGCCAATCGAATAAAGGAGCGTTGTAATCGTGGACACCGAGCAAGTCCATGAAGCCGAACGATGACGGTTTTTGGGCACAGGAGGAAGAAGATGGCATCATGTCAAAGATGGTTGTGGAGGATGGTGGTGGTTGAAAAGCGAAACTCAAGTTGTTCGGAATCTCGTCGGAGAATGCCATGGTGGTGGTGGATGATGAGTTGTTGAGGTATGCTTCCTCTTCTCTTTTCTCCTCCTCCATTGATTTTCATGGATTATCTGTGCTATATATCAACAACACAAAGCATGGCACATATTCCTCATTTTTTCTTTCTATTTATTTTTTATATTTTGGGGAGAGATCTTGCTTTTGTGCTCTGAACTCAAAAAGGAAGTGTGCCTCTTAATTCTTCCACTTGTTATTATTACAATAGATATAGAAAGAGGAGATAGAAAGGAAGAAAGAGAAAGAGAAAGAGAAAGAGAAAGAGAAAGGATAGAAAAGGATAGTTTGGGGATTAGGGGGGCGTGCTATCTATGGATTCAAATTTTGAGATTTCTTAACGAGTGTATCATAACTAGTATTCAATTTTTATTGAAATTTTAAATTTATTTCAATTTTTTGTTTTTAAATCATTAATAATGTTAATTAAAGCCATTCAATGTTTCTTTAACAAGTTACTATTTTAGAATACCATAATGTAGTATTTTCTTTCCGAAATTAAAATATTTTTTATTGAAAATTATAATATATATATATATATATATAAATAATATTTTTAATTTCTTAATCAATAATTTTTAAGATACTGGTTAAAATTTTTTATAGATTATTTTACTAAAAATTTTAAAGACCAAACTTCGGTAAACTATTATCAATTTTTTTAATCTAAAATCTTATTTAAAATATTTAAAAATAATATTTTTTATTATAAAATATTTATTATACTTTCATATTTTAAATAAATATTTATATTTATAGTATAATTTATCACCTTTAAATGTGTTAAAACAACGGGTTGAAGTTAATACATTATTTATTTATTTATTGGATTTTATTATCCTTAACCCAGAGCTAATTTTAAATATTTAAAAATGATAGATTTTTTTAAAGGTAAAATTTATTATATATATTTTTAATGTAATAAATATTTATTTTTCAATAAAAATTTACTATTTTTAGAAGCTTAAAATCAATTCTTAATGTTGAAGTTAATATTTTTCATAAATAAATGTTAACAAATATTATAAAAATACCGGTTAAATTTTTTTAAAAAAATTATTATTATTTTTATCTTTTATTGTTATTCTTAATACAATTCAAGATATTTTTATTAAAAAAAATTATTTTTAGTTTTTAATCAACATAAAAAAACGAATTAAGAAAGCTATGAATATTATTATTAATTAAAATCATCATTTTATCTCAATAATTTTAAAATTTTAATTACTAAAACAAAAATATGATTACGTAGATGAAAATACTGATTTTGATTAAAAAAAAAGATTAATAGTCCTAAAGTTTGTCCAAATTTTAATGAGATCACTTCTAAAGCAGATTAGGAAGAGTGTGCTTATAACACTTTAAATTAAATAAAAAGTAAATAAATTTTTACTTATTTATTTTAACAAGTAAATTTGGTTGTAAAAATAGGATATGGTTAACTACTTTTTTAAACATTAATTAAAAATAAACAATGTTAAAAATTATACTGAAAATATATTGAAAATATTAAAATAACTATTATTATCAAAACTTACTTGAAATCTAAGATGAAAGACAAAAAAAGAAAAAGAAAAAAGAAAAAAAAAGGTATTTGGTGACTAAATATTGTTCCTTTTATTGGAAGGCTTGCAAAATATAATATCTGGTTAATAAAATTAGGGTCGTTGTTGTGTGAAAAGAAAGGAGCTTCGTTTGATTGGGTTGGGAATTTGGACAACAGGAAGGAGTGAGGGAGGTTTTCCAATTTCCGCCTTGGGATGACCGGCACATGTCAGTTACGGAGCGTACGAAGAATGGCAACACGATGTTGATAGCATTAACTGCAAAGGAGGACCGCTATAGGGCCCAGTGCTGGTTGACGCGGATATTTGACTGGTAACCGGCTTAGCGTGCGAAGGAAGCATTCTCGGGAGTGTACACGTGGGCTACTAATTAGACGCTTTTATCCCGCTTCTTCATGTCTTCAATTTATTGTTCCGTGTGCCTTTTTGTTCCTATTTTTTTAACCAAAGTTGTTTTTATAAAAAGTAAATTTTGTTCGAATGAAACTTTATTTATAAGAAATTTAACTTAATTTTTTTTATATGATTTAAATTTAGTTTTTAGAAAATTATTTATCATTTATTATTTTGTTATTCTCCATTTGATAATTATTAAAATTCATTTTAAATTTATATTATCAAACACAATTTAATATAAATTTATAATTAAAATTATTTATATATATATATACAGTTTAAAAAATAAATGACGTTTGATTTATCATGCATATATCTTCATGGACATTTTGGCAAATGAGGCCAACCCCCCCCCCCCAAAAAAAGAAAGAAAAGGCCGTGCCCATTTTACGCACAACCGACAATATTTTAATAATTATATTACTCTTATAAAGTAAGAATTATACATTTTATCATTTTCTCAAATAAATAAAATTGAATATGTGAATATTAATTTTGTTTATTTTTATTTTTAAATAATATATTTATTTTAGTTTTTTAAATATTCAATTTCTTTATCAATTTTTTAAAAATGTTAACATTAGTTTTAAAGATTAATTTTCAACTTTTTAAAATACGCAATGAAGTAATTTTGTAATTTTCAAATTAATACATTCACTGTGAGTGTCTGGACGGGGAAGGGGTATACAAAATAAATGAAGATTTTACAAATTAGTCATAACTAATTTAAGGCAAAGATAAACAGCTCCTATATAAAAAATAACAATTTTTATTTTTAATTAAAGTAAAAACTTAAATGGAGATGAGTTTTAAAATTTCAATCATTATTTAAAAGTAAAAATGTGTATACCCAATTTCAAATGTTGATATTTTTATTTCAAATTATGCATCTTTAGTTTTTTAAAATAAAATTTTAAATTTAAATCTTATACATAAAAAAAGCTACATATACTTATCAAATATATAATTTTTTATATAATTAAAATGATAAAATTTTAAAATAGATTATATAAATGATCTCAATCCTTAATTATTAAATCGATGTTAACAGATTAATAAATATTTAATTTTGATTAATGGAATCGGTGAAATAATATTAAAATAATCATTTGTTACACAAGCTATGGAAACATTATTAATCAACATTTTAACTTATAAACAACATTAAAATTAATTTATTCAAAATTTTAAATTGTTATCAATATATTATGATATGATATTATTTTCGTACTTTGAGGAAGTACAAGTATAATCGTGTACAAGTTCATGCGACAGCTGGCTTGTGTTTTGTGTCTCACACCATAATCGTGCGGCAGATCGAAATTGACCCAAGAAAAATAGAAATTTAACGGAGTTCTGGAAATTCCATGACCAAAGCGAGGTAACGCAAATGATGGGAAAAGAACAATTAAATAACATATTTTCTCCAACTCTTTTTATCGTATCATATTTTTTACCTTATTTTTATTAAATATAAAAATTAAGTTTAATAAGATGGTGTTTAATTTATAAAAATATTTTTTATTTTTATTTATAAATATTATATTATTTTGATTTTTAAAATTTTGTATAAAAATTATTTTCTATTTTTATATATTTATATTATTTTTAATATAATTTTAAAAAATAAAATTAAAAAAATAATATAATATTTTTATAAATAAAAAATAAAAACAAAAAATATTTTTCTAAATTGAACATCACCTAAACTTTTTAGTTCTATATTTTTCATTTTCTTTACTTGTAGTCTTTCTCTATTTTGGGGTCTCTTGTTATTTTAAAGTAATAAATTTTAATCCCTGATATTAACTCTCCCTGTTAAATGCCAACATGACGATTTGGTGCCCACATTGGCACTGATATGTGGATATTTACTAATCTTATATAAACTGGCCAAAGTAAACCCAAATAAATAATTAGTGAGAAAATTATAAAACAGAGATGCCATTTTTACAGTTTTTATGCAGTAAAATTATTTAACTATAAGTGTTAATAACTTTGTTCTTCTAACTATTAAGTGGTTACACTAAAGTTATTCTTAGTATTAAGTGGTTACACTATTTTTTTTTTCTTTTCTAATGTAAAGGAAAGATTTGATATTATGTGGCCACCGTTTGTTACATCATCCGCTAACAAACATTAATTTTAGCAGGGAATTAAAACTACATACTCTAATATAATAAGGGATTCAAAGTAATAGATCGATAATGACTGAAAATAAAAAATAAAATATAGAAACTAAACTATTAGTTAAACTTAGAAATTAAGTATACATAGAATACTCAAAAACAAAAATTAATTAAGTCATTACGGAATGGAAAATGAAGGATATTATGGACGTTCAAATGGGTTATATTCATGATCCAAAAACTAATATAATAATAATACTAAATGAGAAATATGATTGATTATATAATAAAAATAAAGAAAAAATAAATGTACATTATCACAAGGTACTCTTACAATTGCACTTACATGTAGAGTACAATTTGGTGGAAAAACTGAGTTTTCATTTGCATGCAATAGTAACAGGCATTTATTAGCAAATATTCTTAAACCGTATAGAGATTGATAAAAATAAAAATAAATAAATGTGATATATGATATAATAAAAAGATATAAAAAAATTAAGTATATCAAAATGTAAATCCTATTAGTATGTAAAGTGATAATTTTCTATTTACGAATTTTCTGGTGACCCTTATGTTTTATGAACAAATTGTTCGTAAGGTTTAAAGAAAAATTATTTTTTAAAGTTAAAATATGTGTTTCAAAAAAAACATATATTTATAAAAAAAATAAAAATATTATTTTTATGTTCTTTTTATTCAAAATTAAAATTAATAATTTCTGAAATCAAATTTGAAAACACAAAAGCATAATGAAATAAAATAATATAAACAAACGAATCTCAGATTTGGTTGAAGATTTCACTTTTACATTACTTTATTACTACAATATTTTTAGTAGTGTGAATTTAGATTGAATATTTTTTTATATTATGTTAATAATTAATTATATGAAATATGTTTTATGTTAGAATATGTTAAATAAAAAATAATTTTAGGAGAATCTGTTTTATTTAATTTGTCCAAATTATTTTTTTATAATAAAATATTATCAAAAAGTGTATATAGTTATTCCTTATAATTGGTTTTGCATATAAACTAATTAGTTGATAGAAATAAATGAAAAAAAAGTTAATTAAATACTATTCTTGGATTATAATCTATATGATGAAACAATTTGAATAATAACAGAAGAAGTTATTTTTTATTAATCAAATTAAAAAACTACAATGTTTATGTTACAAATTACAAACTGAGGAAAATAATAAAGTATACTGATAGTACAGAAATAAATTCCCCCATTCAATGAATTACTCACTGGCCAAACCTAGTTAGTTAGCTAGCCACGATCTTTTAAAACATCTTTGGCATTGAGAATTTTCTACCCTTTCACGTTTCCACAACTTTACATCATCTATATATATTTCCCCTTTTTTCCGGGAAACGAAATGGAAGAGTAGAATCATCTCAATACAATGACTGCATTACCAAACACAGTTTCGCCCACTCAATAATTAATGTTGATGTTGAATTTTAATGTTGCTCTACATTTCTAATTCTATTAAGTAATCAAATCTATTTTAACTCTAATTAGGGTTATTGTTGTTTAAAAGGCATTTATTTCAAATGCTGTAAAACATCGTACGAAAAATGATTTAGCTCAATGTATAAAAACGAGACATTCAATTCCAAATCCGCCGTAATTAAATCCAATTACTCTAATTTATAAGTGAGACAATCATTTTAAGTTGACAATACTTTCAATGTTGAGCTCAAATCTTACCCTATTTGTATGAAGACAGCTAATTGTAGAGGAAATAATCTGAATTGTCATGATTTAGAGTGAGACTGTGAGGACTCAAAATTCAAATATTGAGGCTTCCTCCGTTCATACTATAGTTTTATTTTTCTCCACTATATACGTAAAACAGATGCGTGGATTCTTTCTAATACCCAAAAGGTTTATTTTTAAAATTATATATATATATATATATTAAATTTTGATATGTATGTTAAAAGGAAAAGTTGTATAAAAAATGAATAAAAAAGAATAGAAAAAAATTTTATTCATAAAAGAAACAAGTAGAGGAGAGAGTTAATGACATATGCTAATGCAGAAAAAAATTGTCTTATCATAACTTCTACCTAATGAAAAACTTATATCTCAAATAATTTTTTATAAATATTTAATTTTGATATATTATTAATAAAAAATTTATATCAATTAATTAAAAATTATATTAGGTACAAATTTTAAAATAATTATTATAAAAATAATAATTTTAATAATATAATAATTTATCATTGTATAATAATATAAAAAGTATTTTTATTGTAAATATATTTATATTAAAAAAATTTAAATACATATAATCATGGCATTGAAAGTTTTTATGAAAGAGAATACAATATGAAAACTAATTAATACTTATAGCACCCTTTTATTTTAACATAGAATATATTCTATCTAAAATTAAAATTTTATTTTAATACATTACTAATATAAAAAGTATTTTACTCTCATCTAATCCGAGAATCATAATAAGTATGACTTTGATATAATTATTATAAAAATAAGCAACTTTTAATGATATATAATCCATAATTAATTAAAAATGTAAAAAAAAATGTATACTCTGATAATATATTTTATAATACGACTATATTTTTGTTATATTAGATTATAATATAAAAAATATTAAATTATTTTAACAATAATTTATGCTTAAAATTATTTTATTTAATAACTCTTTTAAATGATTAATTTTTTTAATTTAATCGTTAAATTAGTAGTTAAATAAATAATATTAATAAAATTTAAATATTTAAAAAATATTAAACAAATTAATTTATCCTTCATTAATATAATTTATATAATAAAATTTATTAATTTAACAATTAAATAGATAAAATTTAAATATTTAAAAAAATATTAAGCACAATAATTTTAGTATGAGTTATTTTTAGAATAATTTAATTTATTTTTTTATTATATATATATTATATGGAAGATGAAAGATTAATTAATAGTAAATATTAAATTTGACAATTTTTATATTTAATAACGTTTATAAAAGTTATATGATATTTTTTATACTCATATATTAAATTTTATATAACTTAGATATTTGTATATACAATTTAATAATAAAAATTTACAAATATTTTATATTCAAATTACAAAAATAAGGCCTCATTTGATTTCTGGCTTATAAAATTGATTATTATATTTTAAAATGAAAAATGAAAAATGATTATTTGGATAAAGTTTAATTTCTCTCTAAGCTTTATTAATAGTTTTCAAAACTTTTTTTTTGAGAAAAATAGAACTGATTCTAACTTGTTTTTAAGATCTGTTCTCCATTTTTGAAAAAATAAATAAATTTAATGGCAAGTTTGTAACTAAAAATTTATATTTTCAATATTTTAAAATAACTTTTAAAGTTTTTTTTTAAATTAAAACCAAAAATTAAGAACGAAATTTAGAAAATTCTGAATATTATGAAATTAACATTATATCACATGTTATATGTGTTGTACCTATTATATATATATATATATATATATATATATATATATATATTTAAAGGTTAAAAGTTTTAAAAAGAAGAGAGAAGAGAAAAAAAAAATTGTGAAAGAAGGGTAAATTGTATCCAAATACTTAGAGGGTTGAAAAGTAAAAATATTAGGAGAAAACAAAGTAACATGGTTGAGTTGCGTGTTTATGAGCTATGGGACCTTAGCACTGCCATCTACTCTTCTTCTGTAAAGAAGCTTCGGCACATGCACTCCACCCCTCATCACTAAGATTTCCCTTTCCTGACATCATTTCCACGTCACCCACACACTAAAAGCCCTTTTTCCGTCTTTTAATTATACAACTTTTTCTTTGTTTCAAGAGGATTATACACCATTTCCAATTTACAAACTCTTTCATTAAAATTAATCTATTCGTTACTTCTGTTTTAGATATATTAAATTTAATCTGCTTCCAGTTCAGTATTGAATTCTAAAATTGATCAAATTATTTATTATATTTTTATTTTAAAATATATGTAACTACACTTAAACCAATAGTCCAATACAAAATAATTAAAATTAATTTTTAATTTGAATAATTTATAAAATTTAGACCAATTATGTATTAAATAAAAATTTTAATGACTTAATTATCCTCTTCGTTCCCATATTATATTTTATATTCGATTTTGTTTTGGTCATCTTTAATTGTCTATATTTAATATTTATTATTTTAAAATATTAAATTAAACCTTTCACTTCAAATTCCGTCTAATAATAAACATGAATAATATACCCTTAAATTATGTAGATAGCGTAAAGGAATTTCATGTAGTGCTGATGCTAAAAGACAAATCTGGGTTAGGGGAGATATTCATCAGGCAAGATTGGTAGGGAGCTTTGAGGTTAGGGCATATTAATTTAAGAGGGATTTCGATCGAGAACATAGCAGGTTTTAATTTTTTTCTTTGACCAATTTTTATAATTGATGTCATGTCATATTATATTTTTATTAATTTTAAGATAAAAATTAAGGTGGAAGATTTAATTTTCACAATTTAAAAATTATGAGGATCAAATATAAATAATTAGAAATAGAAAAATCAAGACCACACATATATTTGTCAAGTTCTGAGTTGTCACGATGGTATGTGAGTCTTAAGTTTTGTTACGTTAAACTGCACCTTTTTGGCGTTGGATTAAGTGGGACACCCCTCCTTTTAGGTGTACTCGTACTCAATGTTGATGGTAATTTCATTGACAACCCGAGAATTGTAGGATGTGGTGGTCTTCTTTATGATTCCATAAGCACCTGAATGTGTGGTTTTCATGGAAAGGTAATGGGTTGCGGATAATATTTTTTTGGAACCATTAATGAAAATTATTAATTTTACAACAAATTTTTATATTAGTTAATAGGAAATTAATTTAAAGTTTTATATCATAAATATATATAATAATTATATTTTTTTAAAAAAAATATCAATCGTTGAATAAATAATATAGGTATACTATTTCTATATAAGAAAATTATATTTAAAAATTATACGATAATATTTATAAAATTATTGGGTAAATATTACAATTACATAATCTATAAGAATATTCATGATTATAAATTCGAGATTTGCAAACACTAACAATAAAATTTGCGAAATTTGGAAGCCTATTTATGCGCCACTATATGCTCTATTTAATGGCATGCTGTCCTTGGAATGTTCCAACAATAAAATATCTTTCAAAGTGTCTCAAATACAAAAAAAAATAAAAATTCTTTAATATTGATATTTTATTATTCATAGGAATAACATTAACTAAGAATATGTCACTACTATACAAAGATCTTCCCGAATTCAACCTTTTTGCATACAAAGATATTAACAAATCAGAAATTTATGACCCACTTTATTATGATTAATAATCACTAATGCATCATAAAATAGGTACAGCGTGGAAGACAAGTTTTGGGCAAAAATAAGAGCAGAGGAGATTGTAGTGTGTTCTGCTATTATTGAGAAGTGACCATCTAGGACAGTGGTACTTAGCTTAAACTAGACGAATTTAGATTGGTTACGATAATTGAAACTCAAAAAAGTCTTACTTTCTGCTATTTTCCTCTGTCTTGCATAAAACAAAAAAAAAGTAGTATCTTTAAGCTGTTAATTCATCATAAGACGGGAATTTATATTAATTAAAAATTAATGTATATTAATAGCCCTACGTCGGATTAGTATATAATATATTTCTAACCAAAACTGAAAATATTAATATTGGTTCCATTATAATAAAAAACATTTACAAGTATTTATTTATTTACTAACTTTTATTAGTATAAATTTTGTTAAAAAAAATCTAAATTATTAATATAAGTATTATGAACTTAATACAAAAAATAAAAATATTAATAAATAGTTTTGTTAATGCAAAATCTTAATTTATATAGTACTCATTGATATAAAATATTATATTTTAAAAATATTTTAAAAATAATATTAATATATAATTTTTATTAAATAATTATTATAATAATTACAAAGATCTTAATATCTGACAAATTTTTAATAAATGATTTTTTTAGTAGTGCTCGTAACTGTATTATATTTCTACCTTCTTAAATCTAATACTTCAACATTAATAGCACCAAAAAGACTAGTATTACATTGATATAATAGTAATATTTTATTACCATAAATTCATAATATCTACGTTGTGTTATTTTCCTTATACAAATAATAACTTGAATCATTGCATGCAATTAATGAATAAAATTTCTCAAAAACAAACATTAACATTACAGTGTTTATACCACTATAAAACAACAGTAGATTGTGAAGATTCATATTTCGAAAAGAAAATAATTCTTTCACATGATAAATATATTTATCTACATTTTAAATTTTACTTGTAATAATTGAATATATATTTTTAATAATAAATTTAATTAAATATATAATTAAGTTAATTATAATTTTTTATATCATTAACTATAATATTTTTTTATTCAATTACATAATTTTTTATAATTAATTACAAGAGATAATCAATTAACAAAAATATGTAATTTATTACTAAAAAATATAATGATTAATAATATAGAAAGATAATTAATTCAATTATATAACGGATAAATAATCAATTACATATTGTTGATAATTGATTACTAAAAATAAATTATATAACGGATAAATAATCAATTACATATTGTTGATAATTGATTACTAAAAATAAAATTTATAAAATAGATAAATAAATATTTTATAATTATATTTAAGAATAATTATTATTTTGAAACCATATAAACATCATAAACTTAAGCAATTAAAATACCACTATATCATTTTTTCAAAATATTTCATTTTAAATATCTTATTCACTTTTCAGTTTTTTTATAAAATGATAATTATTAATATATGTTTTGTTACTATAATTGATTGAGTAATGCATCTATCTCAAATTATAGAGATTAGTAGAGATTAATTTTTTTTAATTAGAATGGACTAATTGCAATGGAACAAAGATTTCCATCATAATATACATAAGTTCAAACACATATAAGGTAATTTATATGTAGTTTTAAGTGTGTAATCACATCTAAATCTTTCTTCTCTTATAATATAAACTTGTTCATGCTCATCTACAATATGATTCAATGCATTTCTTAATATAAATCTCCACACTTTCATATAAACTTGTTCATTAAATTTTTGTTTGAATGTAATAGTTATTTTTTGGAAGAATATCTTGACTTCGATTTGATGTAATAAGATCATGTTATTGATGACATCCCACAAATTACACAACTATCTTCCACTATCTTGAAACAATCTCTTTAATCTTAAATATGCATTCAATCCTATTAAAGAAAATAATGAAACAACGATACACGATTTTTTATTAAAATAAATATGTTCATACCTATTAATTGTTGTATTTTCTAAATGTATCATCCTATCTATTTAATTAATGATAAATTCTTTGTTATGAGAATTCAACTAAATATTTTTCAAACAGTAATAAAAAAAATAGGGAATCGAGTGCAAATATTTTCTAACTTATTCTAGCGTTCCTCTTATTCATCACCGGTAGAAGAACTATAACTCTATCTCTAGCATCTATTAGAGTTCTATACCTTAATTAATAATGATGGAATCATACATTTATTCTTCATATTCTTAAAGATGTGAAATTAACATAATAAATAAGTTTAAATCTTAAAAAAATTGCACTACAATATTTAGATAAAGTTATTTGCTTCTTTAGATTCAAGATAAGTAAACACAACTGATAATATAAGCTCTATTCAAGTAATATTAACAATATGAAACGATGGTAGTTGTTGGTGAAAAATATATGACATATGTACCATATCATTTCAAGAATAAAATATAAAAGTATCTTTTTTACAAGAATTTAGTTTCTATTATTCATTTTATAATATTTTTTACCATTCAAACTAAAAATAAGAAGAAATTGGTATTGATAAGAACCTAATTATAGTACGAATTATAAATTTCTATATCTAGTAAGTAAGAATTAACAATAAATTAGATAAAAAAGATTGAAATTCATATAACAATTATTTATTAACTATTTTCTAACCATATAATTTAATTCACATAATTTAAAATTCAATCAACACACAACAAGTGTTAGAAAAGAAGCAATATCAAAATGTTTAAATTAGAATTCATCTAACATTCATTCAAGTAACATAAATTGTTACTTTAGTTCAAGTTTTAAAAATATGATTGAAGATTGATTTTTTAGAATAATTGAAGTTCAAATTTTTAACTCAATAATTCTTTTCCCAAATTAAAAACTTTAATTCCTTAAAAAATTTTAATTAGAGCAAACATTAAGTTCTAAAACTCTCAAGATTTTATAATTGTTGATCTTTATCCCTAAAATATTTTCAATTATGTTGTTAATCTCAATTTTAACTTTTATTCCAATTTTTCAATTGTAAATAGAAATTTAAAATCAACAATAAGTGGTTAATTAATAAAGACATTAAAAATAAAAAAATAATCAATATAAACTTGAATTAAAAAATAATTTAAATTACAATAAAGATAGAATTAAAATTTTTTTTTTCTAATTAAAAATATAGTTACATATAATAAAAATGAAAAAATTAAAAAAAAAATTTAGAACAATTTTATAATAATTGACAAATCTTACATTTAATTCCTTAAAGTTAAATATTCTTTATTCCAAGAGTATTACAAAAAAGATTTTAAAAGAATTTTTTCATTTTTTAATTATTAAAACTGTTTAAATATAAAAAAATAAATTATTTATACATATTATTTTATAAAAAATTTGTGTTTAACATGTTTTGTCTGCATTGCTAACGAAAAATGGTAGAAGTTCAATGAGGTACCGAGGCTCGTAGAAGTCCCAACCCAAACCTCACACCCCTTTGAAGCTCTCCAAAACCCACTCCTCTCAACAACCAAAATCGGCTTCCACACGCCTAACCAATTAGTTAATGACTCCAATGATCAGTAAAAACAATACAAATTGCTGCTTCTAAAGTAGGAAATAGTCCATCATCAAATGGAGCGAACTACAATTTCGGATTAGAAAAGGGGCTACGTGTCATTACTGAAAACCTTATAGGTTTATTAGGAGTGTTAATTACTCAAAAAAGTATAAAAGGCTTGACCCATATGTCATTTCATTGCCACCAACACAAAAAGGTTATTATGCTCTACATAAGTTACAAACAACACATACTACATTGAAGAAGTTAGCATATTATTAAAAGAAAATAAAAAATTGTTAATTAGCTAAATAAATAATGGTCATCGAAGGAGGCAAGATATTTTTTTAAAAATAATAAGTAAAGATATCATGGTTCATATTATTCTACCCATTAATTTTATTCACTAACTATATTTTTTATAATATAATAATTTTGTTCTTATTGCTTTAAAATCTTAAACAAATATGTTATACTTCAATAATTATGACCATTAATTTAAAACTAAGATTTGAAATTACTTCAAACAATATAATTATTTTAACTTTTAAAAATTAATTTTGTTGTTCATCACTTTACAATTTTAAAATATGTATATATAGCATCCTAAATTTGATCAAATTGTCAAGTTATTGAAACAAAAATTTACACTTAAATATTCTTATAACTCTCGGTTGAATAAAAGACAATATGTAATCAGTGGAGAAATATTTATTACTTAATTTTTTGAAATGTACTTATCTGATTTAGTCAAGCTTCTTCAATCCAAAATCTTACAGAAAGATTCTAGCTTAAAAAATAAGTGAAGGTTGAATAAATACAAGAAATTTGAACATTCAAATTTATATTATTTTAATCAAAATAATAATACATAAAATAAATCCACTTGATGATGCAAGAAGTATCCTTTTTTAAAGTTCAAATATGAACAGTTACAAGCACAAGAGAGGAACAGTAAAAATAGTTTAATATATCATAAACTTTTTAACCGTTAAATATTCTGAAAAATTCTATCAAGGAGTTATAAATTAAAAACTTGGATTATCTATTTTTGCGCGTAGGAAGTATCCTAGCTAGGATTTATGTCAAGTAACTTGATAGGCTTCAATGGATCCTTAACTCAAAAATAAATAAATAAATCTATATATATCGAACTATGTTGAGTTGGGTTTAGTTGAATTCAACCTAACCATGCATATCAAAATAATACTGTTGATTATGTTCAGATGAAAAAATAAAAAAAATGTAGAAGACGATATATTTTTTATTATTTAGTTCAAAAATAAAATAAAAAACTAAATTTTTAAAGACAAACTAAAATATTTATTTTCTCTTCAATTTAAACTTAATTTTTTTCCTCTTCACTTTCCTTCATGTTACTTTACATAAAAGTATAAAATTCAAAATTTAGCCAAAAAAAAACAAGTGCATCCTTTCAAAATTTGAAAATTTTAAGCTCGGTGGAAGTATCTTTCAAGGATAATGGGTATAATTTATATTAAAATATTAATTATCCCTTACATTGTGAAAGGACAAGATTGTTCCTTACTAAAAAAAAAGCCGCGCGATCTATAATGAACTTTCGTGGGAAGTGTTGTGGTAACCAATTCAACATCATATTTTTAAAAGAAATGATAATGAATATTTTAAAATATTAGTTAAAAATTAAAAGTAAGAAATTTTATTAAAATATTAAAAACATACAAGTTGTCATGATTTTAATATATTTGAATATTTTTAATAAATTTTTTATTTAAATTTTTTAAATAATGTCTTTAGAATACTAGTAAATTTTTTTTTAAAATATTAATTAATTAAGGGCATCAATTTTATTTTGATGATTGAACAGTTCTACTTTAATAAAAATATGTTTTGTTAAAACTAATATCAGAAAAAAAATTAAGTAATAATATATGTATATTTTCTGTTCTCATATAAAAAAATATTTTTCTATGCTGTATGTTTTTTAGAAAAATCAGTAAAAGTCTACTATTTTATTGATGTATCATAAAAAACAATTTAAATATATTTTAGTTCTTATAATATAAATAAATTTAAATTTAATTTTATAAAATAATTAATTATTATTTTCATAAATTTTAAAATTAAAAAATTATTATTATTATTATTATCACGTAGTAATTAACATACAACTAAACATATTATCTTAACGATTATTCTGAAATTATATGAAATGTAACATATTTAAATACATAATGTATCATTAAATAATAATAATAAAATAATTTAAAAAACTTAAAATATAAAAAATAAAATTAATCATTTTTATCTGAACTAAAGTATATTTAAATTTTAAAAAAATTATTCACTCAAGTTGAAGCTGAAGAGGGGGTGATCACCATTACGTGTCATATCAAACGGCTGGCTTTCACTGAAACAAGACTTGAAAGCACATCCACTTTACGCGGTTTTGGTATATTCTATGTTTGCTTCTATTTCACGCTCTCTGATCTCCTTCCACCGTACTATGTCTTCCTTTGCGTAAATTTGAGTCTGTCTTTCTTTCTTTAAAATCTTTGCTCTTTGTTTTTATCTTCTTTTCCTTCCAGCTGCCATTCCCTATTTTTCATTTTTCTTTTCTATTCATTCCGTTCCATCAATGTTTTCAATATCACTTTAATTTGTTTATCACTATTTTAATTACACGACGGAGATTCCCTTTGTTTCTTTTAAATTGTGAACCGCGTGAATATATTATATGTTGTGACTTGTTGGCATAATATGAGACAAAGAAGCGTTTATTTAGCATGTCTTTCATCTATTTCTATGTTTTTTATTCTTTTTTCAGCAATATACTTATAAAATTACTCCATGTTTAGATATGACCAGAATAATTAATCCATATATTTTAGCAATTTAAATATATATTTTCTTTAATTAGACAAAGTTTTAATAAAAAATATAACTTAATTCATAATCTTCCACCACTTGTATTTAAAGTACTTTTGGATTGTCTGATTTCTTTACAATTCTAACTTTTCAGCAATTTGATGAATTTAATTCTTACTTAGAGATGTGCTCAAAGCTCATAATCAACATACGCATATAATGGAGGAAGCTTAGATGCATACATTTGTACAGCATCCAACAACCAAAAATAAATAAACATATGCATCATCATTAATGACCCAAAAATATATTGGAGAGAAAAGAAGAAGAAGAGGTAAACAACGCAGTTAAATCATACGGATATATTTGCATTTTTAAGTCCAAGAGGTTAGTTAAATGAAACAAGTAGTAGGTTTTAACCTCCATTTTTTTATTTCTTTAAAATGAGGTAAATATAAATCTTCTGTAAGTACTTTTTCAGTCTAAAAGTTTTCCTATTTTAAAAGGGGACATCATCCCCTCCCCTATTTCTCTTTTACCAAAACAAAAATATATATATGCACTTTTCACAAACTTTAATAAATTAACAAATATTTGGGTATCCATAAAAATATTACACGAGACAAAGAAAATAGATGATTGCGCAACTATTGGAAAAGGCCAATTGTTATTCAGTTATTTATAAGAAAATTAGAATTTTTTTGGGACATGGTATTTTGTAAGTTTAGATAAAATTTTAAATAAAAAGTCTATAAGATAAAAAAAATATCATGATTATTAAACAATAATTGAACCGTGCGTTAAGGAAAAATAAATTATATAACAACAATACCTTAATTGTTAATAATGAGCATATTTTATTATAAAAATAAAATAAAGATATAAGTTTTTAAAATTAATTTAAAAATTATGAAGATAAATATTTATTTAAATCAAGAATTTGATATTTGGTCTGTTTAAAACATCTATTCTAAATAATACAGATATTAATAGCACAGAATAAAAAATTTCAATAATATTATTTTCACTCAAAATTTCTCAATATATCTTTTTAATATAATTTGTCTTTTTTGATTATATGAATTATCTTATTTTATAATTATTTTTTCCTCTTTATATTTCATTATTATTATTAAAATATTATGAGCATTAAGAGACAGAGAAACATTAGTTGAGGAATTTAAAAATTACAAACGAAGTGATACATGACCATTCAAACGAAAGAGAAAACAAAACTTATTTTCTGATAGAATGATGATGATGACATGTAAACTTTATTCAATTTCATGAAGGTTGTTTTCATGCTGTTTGTCCGTATATATTTTGAATTTTAAATTTAAACTAAAAAGTTCTAAAATTTAAGTAATAATATTTTAAAATTAAAAATTTAAATATTTAGTATAAGACAAATCACATGGATGCAATTTACTTAGAAGAAAATAATTTAGAAAAGGTTTCTAACTAATTTTTTAAGACTTAAACTCAAATTTAATATACATAAGTTAATAACATCATGAAATGATAAAATGTATATGCGCAGAAAATATGCAAAGAAAAAAGATGGTTGCTCACTTATTTAAGTGAATACGTAAACAATAATAAAATAAATATAAAGCAATAATTGTTAAATTAGGCAAAATGAAAATAAATAAAAAGTAAAAAGAAGAATGAAAGTAAGAGAAGAAAAGGCGGATTGATTTTAATTTCAAAATGGCATCATGAATTCTAAGATTGGAAGATGAGAAGATGAGTTTCAAAGAAAGTATAATTGGTACGTAGATATGAAGGTGGATGATTGCTTAGAAAGTAAGATTGCAACGGTAGTGGAGACTAATACAAGAACAGAACACGTAATAAACGACGGTAACAGTAGAAAACAAACATATTCGAATATCATTTGATTTGGTCGTAGCAGGTTAAGTTCATTGCACAATGCACATGCTATTCACGTGCCAAGCATAGGGAAGTGTCGTGGACCCTTAGCTGGAGGAGGAAAGCGGCAACGCAACGGGTCTCGGCGGCGCTGTCGGTGGTTGCCACTTCATTCTCTTGCTGACCTGTGTTGTGTCTATGTGGTGTTGCGGTGACCTCTGTCACCATAACCACATGGGAACAACCGACATAACATCCTAAGGTCTTGTTTGGGGTTTCAAACTACAACAACACAGATGTCACCGTTTTCAGGGATGTGAATGTGATCATCGAATCAAATCTACACTCCGCAAACTGCATGCAAATTAGAATAATTATTTTCACACATTTTATATATCTTTTCATTCTATTTTACTCTATTCTTCTTATTAGATTATATTGTTAAAGATTATATTGTTTATTATATTTATCATTTTTTTTTCTTCAATCTTTCTTTGTATGTCTATATCTAAGAAATATAAAGTTTTTTCCAAAATTGAAAGCACACCCTATGTTCAAGAGTCAAACCTTGTGAATATTTATAATTGTTCAGCCAACCATGGAAATACCGAAAAAGGAAAAAGAGACAACAACTTCAACTTTATTTTTTCTTTCTTTTTTTAAATTTAATTAATATTAAACTATTAAAGCTAATCTGATGATAAAAATTAAAATAATTTGTTTAAAATTATAAGTTCAAATCATATAAAAAAATTTAGTAAGTACCATGTTAATTAAGTTGCTGATCTATCATCTATTAATTATAGTCACATCTGGATATCAAGATAATTTTAAAACTATAATAATTTTTTCTTTTAACCAATTTTTTACTTCAATATTATTTTAGAGAAAAAAAACTAATCTAAACATATTTTTTTTAGAAAAAGATAAAAAAAATTCCAACAAGTATTTGCAAAAGTTGTTGTATAAACACATAACTCTAATTCTTGTGTCTTTTAGTACTTTTACTACGTTTTATAAGAAGTAATTTTTTCTGCCTGATTCACTATAAAAAATTATTTATTAATGGTTTGTTGTTAAACTATTAGTATTTGCTAACATAATATTTATTTAAAAAATAAAAATAAATTATTAACATAAATATTATAGGTTTAGATTAATAGAATGGTAGATTAAATTAACTATATTAAATATTAGTATAATATATTACATTTTATTACTTTTAATATTTATATTAAAAATTTGTATTTTGTTGAAAAAAATTACACATACTAAAGGAGTCAATTTTGATGCTTAATAATTATCCATTGAATGTTAATTTTATCCGTTAAATTAAATGACAATCTTTATGCTAGGGATATTTATTGATAAAGTAAAAACTCTAAAAAAATTTATGACATTTTAATAAATTATCTAATTTCGTATAAGATATTAATTGGATTTTCTTTTTTCATATAATTACTTCTCACCGTAAAAAAAATTTAGTGACAGTTTTAAATTAGATAAATAATAGTAATTTTAATTTTTATTAATTTTTTTATAAGTTTATATTTATAAAAAAATTATTCGTGAAAATATTTTAATCACAGTTTTAATAAATGATCATTAAAATTTAATATATTTTATATAAATTTAATGTATTT
Organism: Canavalia gladiata; assembly: GCA_037954105.1. NCBI lineage: Eukaryota > Viridiplantae > Streptophyta > Magnoliopsida > Fabales > Fabaceae > Canavalia > Canavalia gladiata. The sequence goes on along the minus strand of CM075662.1, from coordinate 35,674,837 downwards.
TGAGTTCATTTATAAAAAAAAAATCTATTTTTTAAATGTCTTTAGTACAATAGTCAAAATGAATTCGAACCTAATTTATTCATTTATAATTGTATATTTAAAACAATACTTTTTAATTGCGAAATCAAAATTTAGTAAATATTTGATAATTCATTGTAAATATTTTATATTTTATTTGGGATGGTTTTAGTTTTATTTTTAAAATTAAAAATCAAAACAACTTCAAATTATTTTAATTTTTTTATTTTTTATACAATTTATGTTCTTCCATGTAAATTTTTATCTTTTCTTCACTTTATTTCTTTCATTTTCCTTGTAAAAATGTTTTTATAAAATAATTTTAAAAATTAAAAGTCAAAACCAAATGAAATATATCATTAGAGTTAAATTTTAAAAATTATTACAAAATATGTCAATTTATCCTATCTTACCTTTTTATTGTAAATTTATAAAAAAAAAGTAAATAAGAATATTTTATAAAATAAAATGCTTAAAAATAATAAATATTATTTTAATTTAAATATACTAACTCCTAATTGTACCATTTTCAACTTAATTTAAATCAAATCAAGCCAGCAAGATTTAGCAGGGACTTGCCTACTAAAATGTTTATATTGATGTGTTGGAGATTAACATTAGAAACCCATTTCCATTGACTAATTGATGATTTACGTGGCTTATATAATAATACAAACTTTCAACGTGTATCATATCATAAGATCGTCTTCTCTTATATTATTGTTGTCGGCGCGATCAAAGTTGGCTTCCCATATGCAAATTTACGGTGACTTAGTGCAACTCACATTTTATCAATTTTAGGATCATTAATTAATCAAAATGTTTTTATTTGTTATTTTTTAACTGTAAAAATACCATTTTTTATATTATAAAATTTTTAAAAATAAAAACAATTTTATAATTATATATAAAATATTTTTTTCCAAATTAAACAGTTTTTAATTTTATTTTTTATATTATAAGTATATTTTTTAAAACAATATTTTTTAAGTTAAAAATTTTCAAAATATGATAGATGTAACTTCTTAATAGTTACTTTTTGCAGAAAATTTTAATTTACAATTTTTTATAAAAATAATGTAATTTATATTATTTAAACCAATTATTCATTAATAAAATTTTATATTATAAGAATAATTCTTATTATATATATACATATACATATAAATATATAAATATATATATATTTTCTTACTCAAGATTTTAAAATTCAAACTGCTGTTTTAAAAAGATAATAAAATATATGATATTTAAACCAATTATTTATTAATTAAAATTTTAAATTATGAATATATATATATATATATATATCATAAAAAAAATAATTTGTATAGAAATAATTAATAATACATATAAAACATACCTTCAAAACCTATCGTATAACATGGGCCGTCCTTGTTTCGTCATATTTATTTATTATATAAAACAAGAAGGTTGATGTTTTCGCTTGTTATTTTTTTAAGATCACATTTATTATTTATAAAAAATGATTTCATTTAAATTAGATAAAAGTATTATAAATATAATTTTTTCAAATATTTAGTATACATCGAAGATTTTCTACCCAGCATTGTTTGTAGAATTTCTTAATTATGAAAATGAAAAAAAATCAATTATGATTTTGCAGCCATTGTATTTTATACTAATTAGAACTGGATGCTCAATCTTTTATACAACCTCTAAATATTATATAACGAAGAACTTCTAACTGTCATCTCCCTGGCAACTTTTATTCTATATATAACTGACCAATTTATTAACATTTTTATTTTTATTTTGATATATATGGGAACTGTTGGAGGGTTTAGATTCTAGGATACTTGACATTTTAAAGTTATGCGGACTCCTCGTACTATAGAGTATAAAATTACTTTCTACGTTTTGTTCTTTCCTTAAATTGTGTTTCGAGCATTTGATCTTGCAGAAAATTATACTCATTTTGTGTTATCTTTGTTGATATTCGTGACATCTTGTTCATTGGTAAAAAGATACTAAATGTGAGTGCTCGCCGTACATTTATTGTCCACCTATATTGGTCAAAAGGATGAGTAAAAATTATATAAACACAAATTTCAATGGACATGATATACACAATTAATAATCACTTCACATCACGTTAAAATGTTTAAGAGTTAAAACAAAACAATACTCCGTGCACTGGGCTTGGCAAGCTCCCAATGCATTTAGAGAAATGATATATATATATATATATATATATATATATATATATATATACATATATATATATATTTACAGTTACAAATTATTAAAAACATAATTTTTTGAACGGTTATTTTTAATAATTATATAAATTAATATAAAATATATTAAATTTTATCTGTTATATTGAAATTGTTACTAAAATATTTTTTTGATAAATATAAGTTTATAAAAAATTTAATAAAATTAAAATTACCATTATTTATTTTTAAAATCGTGTTAATAAATATCTTATATATATTTTAATTTTTTATAATTTTAAAAAGTTATTATGGATTTTAAAAATATTCAACAATTTTTGAAAAAAGAGAGTTAAGTATAATAAGATGTATTATTATGCAAGTATAGGTTTATTTTTTGGATTAAATATATTTTAATTTTTTAAAATTTTAAAATAATTTTTTATTTTTCAAGATAAAGTATGTTTGATGTTTAAAATAATCAATATTTAATACATGGTGTATATAATATCACACATCAATTATAAAAAATTAAAAATAGTTTATTTTAAAAAATAAAAAATCAAAATAAAATATTTTAAAAATAAAAAATCAAAATCAAAATTTTCTCATATTTAAGCATGTGTCCACACTAGTTTTTCTCAAAAAGGGTAATGGGTTTTGTGTCTATAAAACCTAATATATTAATCCAATGTAATCCATAGCCTTTAATATTTTCTTTTAAAGATTTTAGAAGGTTCTACAGACTAAGGGCTGGGTTCTTTCGACATCTTTCTACCTTTTTAGAAGTGTTGATGATTTTGATATGTATAGTATAGTAGGGATTTTACCACATCCTTCTGCATTCATATGTAAAGGTATAAGGTCAAATGGTATGGAAAAGATAAAAGCATACCGATACTAGAGGATTGAGAAGAAAGAATAATCAATCCAATTCATCTCATATATAATTATATTGAGCGAAAAGCTAAAGGAGATTAATTAACATAACTAGTTAAAAAAATAAAATAATTATATCTAATAAACTAATAATTAATTATATATCTCTGTATCCCCAACAAATTTCATGGGTGATAATTAAAAAATCATAAGTTTATAATAACAAATTCTGAAGCTATTTTATAAAATAGATTTAATGAGAATATCTAGTTTTGGAAAATGGCAGAATATGAATTTCAGACTCTTTAAAGTTGATATTATCTTTCATAAAATAAATATCAAATTCAAAATGCTTTATAGGAGAATGAAGGATAGCATTGACAGCTAGTGAAAGAACATTGAGGTCGGTTGTTATAGTAAATAATAAGAAGTTGATCAATAGTATGATGCAATTCATGAATTTTTTTTTATCCATCCGAGTTTAGCTTATACACATAAGTGCAAAAATAGATTTTTATAATAGGATTTCACATCGATTGTTCAAAAATCGATATAAAAAAAATGCGGTAACATTTTTTAAATAAATATAAATTTTACATCGGTTCAGAAAAGAACCGATATAAAAAGTACTTTTTACATCAGTTATAAAACAACCGATGTAGAAAGTACTTTCTACAACGATTCTCTTCTGAACTGAGATAGGAAGTGGATTTTTTTGTCAAACTTTCTACATCGGTTACATAACAACCAATATAAAAAGTACTTTCTACCGTAACCGACGTAGAAAGTGGATTTTTTTTTTCAAACTTTCTACATCGATTACATGTCAACCAATGTAGAAAGTGGATTTTTTTTTTAACTTTCTACATCGGTTATAGAACAGCCGATGTAGAAAATACTTTCTACATCGGTTCTAAGAAATAACCGATGTAAAATGTCTTCCCCTATCACTTATTTTTCGACGCTAGTCGTCTTTAACCTCATTCTCCAAAATCCCATTTCTCGTTGTCGTCGTCCCTGTTGTTCGTTGTTGCTCTCCATTCTTAAGTTCGTGGTCGTCGTCGCCGTTGCAATCATTTCCCCGTTCGAAGTCGTCGTCGCGCACCTAAGGTTTGAAGTCGTCTTTGTCGTTATTTATACATCTTATTTTGTTATTATAATTGAAATTTACATTCGATTTGGTTGTATTCTATAAGTTTCAAGGTTCTTATTTGGCTAACACTGTGTTGTGCTGTCGTTCGACTACCGTTGTGCCTTCGTTAGGACACCGTTTGGTCACCGCTCAACCATTTTTTTCTGCTTTCAACAGGCACATGGGCTGATTACGACATTTTTTTTAACTTTCAACACTTGCTTGATGTAATTTTAAATTATTTCATTTGTAAATTAAAATTTGATAATAAATAATGATGTATTTAGTTTAAATATATAGATTATGTGAATTCTATATTGTCTGTATGGTGATTTTGTGTATATATGTAGATATTGTGAATAAATAATACGGTAACATGCTTAAACAAAACGAACATTAAAAAAAATGAACTTTCTACATCGGTTAAGATTATAATCGATGTAAAAAGTAGACTTTTTACATTGGTTAAGATTATAACCGATGTAAAAAGTAGACTTTTTACATTGGTTGAACCTATAAGCGATGTAAAAAGTCTTATTTTCTATATCGTCCAACACCGCTCAAATAACCGATGTAAAAAGTTCATAACAACCGATTAAAAAACTTATTTTCCACCCGTGACAACGACAAGACTTCTGAATTTTGTTCCAATATTAAACTTGAATACGACATGTTTTCTTTGAGGATCATAAGACTAAATTTTAGTTTAGGCAAGACTTCTAAATTTTGTTCCAATATTAAACTTGAATACGACATGTTTTGTTTAAGGATCATAAGACCAAATTTTAGTTTAGACAAACACAGTAGGTAATGATAAAATTTTAATCATCTAAATCGAATCCCCAATTAACATAAGATAAAGTTAAAAGAGAAAAACAAGAAGAATTAACAAAGGTGAGACCATAAGCAACAATGCCTTTGATATACCTTCAGATTTGCTTAATAGTTTGCCACTGAAAGGGGTTAGGACCATGCATAACATTAGAATTAGTGTGTAAAAAATATATTTTATATAAATTGTTATTGACTTTTTACGTTCGTTTAATATTATTATAGAAATAATCTATATAAAATATAATAATTTTTTAAATTAGATGAATAATTAATATAAAAATTTAAATTTTTATTTTTATATTAATTTTATAAAAAATTAAAAAAAATTATTTTTACATTAATTCAAAAAATATAACCGATTTAATTAGTATATATATATAATTTTGTTATATATCTATATATAAAAATAAAAGAATAAAATTTTATGATATTTTTAACTTTCGTAACATTCATCATATTTATTATTAAAATAATAAAAATTAATAATAAAATCAAACTTATGAAAAATATTTAGTTTTTCTATTTAAAATTTTAATTATATTTATTCTTATTCATAAGCTAATATGATATATATTAACTTTCATCTATTGATTTAAAGATAAATTTGATATGTACTTTTATTGTTAAGAATAATAATAAAAATTTATATATATATATATATATATAATTAAAATCATGTATTAAATTTTAATATTTATATCAATTTAATAATATTATATAAAATATATAATTCACCAATCTAACTGTTAAATCATGTTATAATATCTTAATGATTATATATATATCAAACTTTAATAAATTTAAAAATTTATAGGTATATTATTCAATTAATGATATTTATATATATTTAAATAATATATAAACTGTTAAAATAAAGTTATGAGATTAAATATCTATCAATTTTTGTTTTATATGACATTTTTATATATATTATCTACTTGAAATAACTTTTAAATCAACGGTTGGATTGATGTATTTTGTATTCTTTATAAAATTATTAAGTTGATATAAGTATAAAAATTTGACATCAGATACCAACAAATTTATATATATATATGATTCATTTACACCAAATGTCAAACTTTGATATTTAGATTAACTTAATAATCTTGTATACAATAAAAATTTACTAATTCAACTGTTGAATTATGTTATAAAATTTAATAAATTATGTATATAAAATTTTATACAAAATAAAAATTAATTATACTTCATCTCATAATTTGATTCTAACAACTCATATATTATTTAAATATTTATAATAATAATTGAATAATATATCTATAAATTTTTAATTTTTTTAAAATTTAATATACATAATTTATTAAATATTATAATATAATTTAAAAATTAAATTAATAAATTTTATATTTTATATAAAATTATTAATTTAATATATTTAACACCTAATATCAATAAATTTCAACTCAATAGGTATATAAACCAACCGCAAGTCTAAAATGTAGTAACCATACCGTTTATACAACCGCAAGTCTAAAACGTAGTAAACCATACCGTTCCTAGTGAGGCTCGTAGGTATCCTTACCATACATGGCGGGGCCTTATCCCACATGATGTACCATAGGCGATTTCCACTTGTTTTGTCCGTGCAATTAATGATACGAACTTTTATTAAAAATAAAATAAAATAGGGAAGGCATTTAATGAAAAATTCATTTTATGCTAGAGTGAGAAAAAAAATTATATGTAAAATTAAATGATAATTTTAAAAATTATATAACATTATAAAAAATTTGTATAATTTATATATTTTAATCTTATCATTTATACTACTCATGATTAGATTTAACTATTATTATTTATTTTTTCACTCTAACATAATACAAATACTCTAATAGGGAAGGATTCAAAAGTGATTAATTTTTTAAAGTAAATAACTGATAGAAAATTCTACAAGAAAAACAAGATGGGCTGGATTTTTTTTATTTTGAAATATTTAAAATAAAACTAATTTAATATTTACTCTTAATATATATATAATAAAAATTGTTGACCATGTTAAATTTAGATATTTACACTACTTATTATTAAATATTTATCGATTTGATTAACATATATTCAATTAAACTTTGTTACATATAATAATTCATTTTATACATTAAAAAAATTTAAATTAAAAAACATTAAAATAATCTTTTATATGATTCAATAAGTAAAAATATATTTTACATTGTTGGTATAAATTATTTTTAATATAAATAAATAAATATATAACAAAATCTAGGTAAATATTCAGTGTTAAGAATAGTAGGTATCTAGCAATTTAACGATAAGAACTAAAAAAATTTAAAAGTAATAAAAAAAACTTTTTTAGCAATAAGTTACTAAAAAATTATTATATTTACATAGATTAAAAAATATTTAAATTTATCCAATTATACGCTAGGTTATTAATAAATAATAATATATTATTTTAAAAAAATTAATTTTTAGAACTAAAATTAAAAATAATTATATTTGTATATAAATTATAACATATAATTTTAAAAAATTAAAATCATATTTTATTCATTTGTTTTTTACAGAAGCTGGCACGTGGCACGCGACGCAATCAAGGCTGACTTGTCCTCCACCTCCTGATTTGAACTTCCCTTTTTGCCCCTTTCGGTGAACGCGTTTTGCTCACTTTTCACCTTTTAAATTAATTTAATTTATAAATACTGTATAAATCATCGCTGGATAAATAGTTATCTTTAATGATTAATGATAATAATAAAAATTAATAGACATTTTTAGAATAAAAAAAAAACTGTGCTGATTGAAAATATTGCCTTTGAAAGGTTTAGTTGCGTTTAACGCCCTCTCTCTCTCTCTCTCCAAAAACAAATTTTGTTGGAGTTGTGTCTTAGAACACCTCATTTCTCACATAAAAAAAAATTTGATCTGGATTTACTATATTCATATATTTTAAAATAATATATATAAGATATGAATTTAATAACAGTTCTAAATAACTTATTTTATTAAAATTAAATTTTACTAATTCAACCATTGATTTTTAAAATATTATAATGATAGTTCTGTATATTAAATTTTATAAAATTTAAACATTTATAAATATATAATTTAATAATAATTATTTATTTGTATTAAAAATAATATATCAAACATTAAAATAAAATAAGTTATGAAATTATCAATTAATTTTAACTTATGTAAAATTTTGTAAATTTATTTTATTTTATAAATAATTTTAAATTTCATAATTAAATTAATAAAATTTTATTTTGATAAAAATTTACTAAATATATTATCTTAATAAAATTTAACAATGGATCATATTTAATTACATATCTTATACATAAAAGGTATATTTTGTGAATAGATCATTAAATTTTATTTAAATGATTGATTTTAAAAAATTATATATATGATATTTTTAAATATTTATGGGATCACTTGATAATTTTTAATCTTAAATATTTATAATAAATTTTATATTCTTACGTGTCTATTTTAAAATATAATTTAATATTTTAATTTTAATCATTATAATTGAATGTAATAGTTAAAATCTGTTCCCTATCATTTAATGTATTCTTCATATAAAATATGAGATGTATTTAATAGAAATTATTTTATATACAAGTAAAAAACAATAAATATAAACGGTTAAAATTAACCTTTTAAAATATTATGTAAATATTTAAAAATTTTCTACGAGTAGTTATAAAAGTTAGATAGTTTGTATATTTTAATTTTTATTATTTATGATAAAATTTAATGGTTAATATTTTTTATTTTTATAAAATACTACTTTCAATTTTATTTATTTATTAGAAAATAAGGAAAAAATTATTTCTATTTACCTCTTAACGTAAAATTAAATATAAGATTAATTATTATTATTTTTTTACTAATATATTTTTATTGATATGAAATAAATAAAAAACAATATAATTACATAGATAAAAATAAATTAATAAGTTATTATTATAATATAATTATTAAATTCATTAATTTATATAATTTTTTAATTCTTCCTTTTTAGAGCGATAAATAAAAATGGAGATAATAAGATTCTTTTTTTTAACACGTTTTCTACCAAATAATTTAGAGCACAAGAATTGAGAAAGATCTGAATGGGCAAATAAGAAAATATTGGGAATTGCCGCAATCAACGGTTGCGTGTTGTTTTGTGTTTCTTAAATTAAAACTACGAGAAAGAAGGCTACCTTTAGTCAACTCCCTACTAAGCTGCTTTTCCATTCAAATTTACTGTGTTGACAACGGTTTGACTCTTTCAAAGTAAAGCATCTTGTTTATTTAAAATTAAACATCTTAATAACTATTAAAATAAATAAATTTGAATAATTTAAACATATAAAATAAATAATTGTTTGTTTATCAAAAGTTAACATTTACAAATTTTCCTTCTAAATAAAGACCCATTTTAAAAGAATAAACTTTATTGACAAATTTTTTTATATTACAAATATTTTTGACTTATCAGTTGAAAAATAAGTTTTTAAAAATATAAATATTATTAAAGTAAATTTTGTAACTTTTAATATTCTTGTAATACATAATTAAGATTTGAAACCATATCAATATATTTAAAGAATATAAGTTTTTACTAATTAATCAAATTTTGTTGATAACTTTTCTGATAGATAATAATAAGTTATAATGGGTGCATGTACTGTTAAATTGAATCTCATAAATTGAAAAAATTATAAATCAAGAGTAAATTTAAAATTAATTTATTAATTTTTATTTTCATTTTTAAAAAACTAAATATATTCATTCGAACCTACATATGATTGTAGCCTAGTCCGTATTAAACTTGGTATAGTTATACCAATTATTAAATAAAATGAATTAAGAGATTTTTTAAATCTTACTGTACAAAACACTAAAACAAGTGGTTTTCATAACTAACCTGATTTAAACCACATAATCACATCAAACTGAAAATTTAAAAAATTTAAAAATTTAAAATCATATATTTTTATAGTTTGATATCATTTTATGTATTTTTAATTTTGTATCATTGAATCATTATTTCTTTAGTTCATACTTATTATGTATGAAATTTTAAATTTTTTTATCAATATATTGTGTATTTTATTTTAATTTATTAAAATAAAATTTATTAATAGATAAGTAAGTCTATTTATAATATCTAAAATTTGTATAGGTTGTTATTTTTTATTTTCGGTTATCATATTTTTTTTAATTTATTTTTGACATAAGAGATTACAAATTTATCTAATTTTGTATCTAGTTTTAATTTTTTAATTTATTACTTTCCTTTCTTATTTAGTTATCTTTCATTATTATATTTTCTTTGAAAAAAGTACAAAAATTAAAAATTAAACTAAAAAATTGATTAGATTTAATTTGATTTTCATAATAAATTTTAACTAAATTAAATCAAATGGTAAACATTTTTGTATTTGGTTCGAATATTATTTTTTTTTTACTTAAAACTGAACTAAATTACATCACGAATATCTTTGAGTAAAACTTTAGTTTTAAAATATTTTGCACCCAGTATATTGAAAATAGCAAATTTAAGGAGTCCACAATCCAGAAGAAATTTAATATAAAAGATTTGTTTTCACAAGATGTTTAAAAACCCCCATTGAAATTTGTACAATTTTAAAGAAAATTAAAGATCAGATCGATATAAAACTATTCCTGAATTTATAAATAAAATATACTAAAATTAACATCTCATCAAAATCAAATATCAAGCATTGAGTTCTAAACTATTTATGGTAGCTTAAGCAGATTTATAAATAAATTATTCTGATTTATACAACCCCTTATACATTGACTACCAATTCGACTTTGTAAAAGTATAAAAATATTAAGTAGTGCCAACTTATAATAGAAAAATTCTTACAACACGTTTATAAGTTTGGAATGTTTTTAGAGTATGTCCGTGTATATAGGAGTTGAATATAATGAGAAAGATATTTTTATAAAAATTTTAGAAATAAATTTAAATTATATAATTATATAAATGATCAAAATTATTTATTTAAAATTTATATAATTACTAAAAAATTATATAATTTTAATTCTAACCATTCATAATAAAAAATAATTAACATTTATTCCAATTGTTCTCAAGTTAAAAAAGAGATTTTAATATATTAGTTACTCAATATTAACTGACAACACAAAACAAGTGTTGTTATATTGTGGCTTTTATAATTTAAAAAATGAAAATGGACATACAGGTTCCTTTTCCTCTCTATCTAGCTGTTTAACTATAAAAAAAATATTTACAAATAAAATACTAAATCATAGGATGGTATATTATTTTTCTAATATATATATATATATATATATATATATATATATATATATATGTGTGTGTGTGTGTGAAAAGGGAAAGAAAAATAACTTCTCCTTTTCATCACATGACAGAATAAAAAGGAAAGGATAGGAAGAGATACAAATGATTCATGAAATTAATTTTTCCTTTTTTTAAGACAATTCATGAAAAAAAAAATCATCATAAATTTAAGGTGTATAATAAAAGAGTTTAATTTTAATACATTATTATTAAAATATTTTGAAATAATAATTATAAGAATAAGTAATTTTAAGAATATAATATTTATAATTGAATAATAATATAAATATTTATACTTTAAATGTATTTTAATTAAATTCATATGAGAAACCGTTAATCGATTCTATTTCTTGTAATACAGTTTTAAAGTACAATATTATATTGGATGGAACAATTTGTGCATATTTATATAATTTGTTTTTCTTATTTAATAAAAATCACGTCATAATAACTTTCACTAAATTTATTGTAAATTAGTCTTGAGTTTATAATTTGGGCCTGCACCTATATCTATGTCCCTTTCCATATATTATAAGCTACTCCATTATTAACCAACTCTTTAGACTTTGTTGTCATAAATTAACACTTTGAAAATAAAATTTTCAATCACTCTTCCGTTTGCATACAAAATTTTAAAATTTTAAAAATTTGTAAATAAAAATAGTAATTATTTTACAAAATAAAATATAAGAATAATTATGAATGATAATAAAAAATAATTATAAATAATAATAAAATAAAAATTCTTTTTAAATAGAAATTATTTGAAATTCTCTCTATTTGATTTTAAAATTATTTAAATAAATTTTTTAGTATTTTTTAAATATTTTCTTATCATTAAAAATATATAATTTAGTAATCTTAAATTTATCTATCCAATTGCAGATAAAAATAGTTCATTTTTAAATGTCAAATTCACCCCAAAATAAGAAAATTTAGTTAAAAATTTCACATTTATTGTGATTTCAAAAAAAGTTTGACAAAAGTTTAATCTATCGAAATCCCCAATAAATATTAGTAAATTGTCTAGTAGAAAGTTTTGGTAGCTTCATATGCTAAAATTTTGTGCAATAAGTGATTTTAAATTATTTAAAAATTATTTTTTATATAGTATTTTATCATTGATAATGGAGGACGATGACAGTAACGATAACAATATCAAATTATCAAATCATAAATATGATGAAATATTTAAAAAAGTATATATAGTTTTACCTCTTCTTAGCAAGAGGATGAAAAAATGTAATGTGGTTTAAAATAATAAATTTTCAATTTTTATAAAAGATTATGAAAGATAAATTAGAATAAACTAGAAAGAAAGGGAACCAAAAGTAATATAAAAAAAATGATACCCGCGATAATAACAAAGCACACAAGTTTCATGGAGAAAAAGAGTTTGATAAAATTGTGATCTCAATATTCTTAAGGTTAGGATAGTTTTATGGGTAGTTCGCAAAGTACTAGCCTTAAAAGTAAAGATGAAAATGGGTAGATTAGCTTAGATTTTATCTTAATAGCTCCAACTTATTTTTCAAATTTAAGGACTGAATTTAACTTATTTACCTAACATAAACACCTAACATAATTTTTTTAAAAATATGATTCAGCATGAAATTCTATATAAATTATTTTCATCACATTCCAAGTATGTTTTCGCACTACATTTAATTAACTTACCCTAACAATTTAATCTATATAGATATATTATTTTCTTATTACATGTATGTTTTTGTCCTTTTTATTACATTTTTTATATGATGATATTTTTTTGATTAAATTTAAAAATGCATAATTTAACAAATTTATATATTTTTATTGAATTTTATCATGTAAGATAAATATGATAAACTATATTAATAATAAGCCTAATCTAACTTAGATCTAATGTGATCTACTTAAGTTCTTGATAGTTTGTCTGATTTATTTCCATATCCGCTTAAATGGTTTGCATTTACTAGTATTTAGCTACCAAAATTTGAAGAGCAGAGGCAAAAAAATTATTTGAGTGAATATTTAAATAAATTTAATATTTGGGAAATCGCAAATGACAAATTAACAATATTAATGAGTATGGCAGATACATTTTTCTTATATCTTATAATAGACTGAGAACCTGAAAGAGGACTACTAATATTCAATAAATCAAAATAGAAATAGTTGTTCTAAATCTATACACTTATCGTCTCAAAGCACACCTTAGTCTGTTAAGATTAGATCATCTATAACCAATATAGTTATTGGATAAGAGTCATTCATGATCTAATAAGCAGCTAAGTCTGCCTACAATAACTAGTCTCTACGCTCAACAGTAGAGGATTATACCTCAAGACTCAAGTTATCCATACCAGGAGTTTCAAAATATTCAATGATTATGAGTTTCATGCCATGTTAAAACAGTGAGAGTGTAACTCATTCGCATTCAAAACTTATATTAAAGGCACATATCATCATCTTTCATATAGTACTCCCCTATGTATTGTTACTATACTGGCATACCTACTGACTTAAGCCTTATAATTTTCTTATAAATATCCCCGCCATTTTCCCTTGAGACTTCATAAGAACTTTCATCACCACCTAAAGGTTTGCGATTGGTTATTGGGCCTGTTGTCTCAAGGTTTAAGCAAATCAAATCTATTAATAGTTTAACTTCTAGAGTCATTATTTTTAGCCTTACCTAATCACTTCTCGTGAATCAAGATTAATTTCAACGTAATCATGTATAGAGACCATAGTTAAATATTAGAAAGACATCAACTGGATGACCCCACAGATTATTATGTAATTGATTCAATCCTTGCATCATAATTAAAATTAGAGAATTCTAAAATGAATTTGTAATTGACAAACCTTGGTTATCATGACTTATAGAAGAAGGGCATGAAATGAAAGACAAGGTGCACAATTTATAATTATTATTCACAGGACATGATATATGGGATATCATGAACAGACCTTAGAATATAACGGAAATCATGTTTACTAGGTCAAGGGGAATTGTGTTGTGTATTGACAATGTCTTTTGTTAAGGGTGTCAACAACATACTAATTAAGAAGGTGTGGGACCATGCAATAAATGGGCAAGGGTCCCGTCTAATAAGGTCAACCATAGCTACACCTTGAAGTTCTCTTTGACAAAGATATAAGTTTGACTCTGCCGATATATTTGAAGGTAAATAATCCTACCAACTAAAATTAGCCATCCAAAAGTTAATTGATTCGTGAGCCATATTTTCGGCCCACCAAGACCCTTCCTATTTTTTTCTGTGTTATCAAGATTAAGACCATTTCAAACTTGGTTACACTATAAAGTGAAAACTACTGAAAGCGATAAAAGTTGGCTAAAAACCATAAAAACGAGGTACTGCGGTAGACTTTCTGGATAGACAATTCATAACTTGGACCGGCACCGGTAATATGAATTACAGTCTTTCAACGCAACTGGACTACAAGAAACAAATTAGAACAATATCTTAAAAATTATTGACGTGTCTTCACTCAACAGTTTGAACTTATAAAATAATTTATAATGCTTACCATTTCACATCTTACATTCGTTTTAGCCAAATACACTTTCCAACAGCATGAAACTTATTTACCTTAAATTTTGATAAATTTGAATTAAAAACTAATTCTACATAAAATTAATATTTGATTTTTATGTTTAGAAATAATATTTTACGAGTTTAAATGAATTAATTTTATAAATAATTAAGATAAAATTATTTTGTAATATATAAATATATTTCTAAAAAAATTGAGTTAAACACTTAAATCAATTTTAAAGGGAAAAAGTTTTCTCTTAAAATCAAATTTACTCAATATGAAGTTAATTTTTATGACCACCGTAATAAATCAACCGCAAGCCCTTGCTACACTAACTTTTCTCATCGCAAACGCTGTTTGCATTTGTCCACACATGCTATTAGACCGAGATTAGTTGCAAGTGCTTCTCCCTAATAAAACCATGGTTTTCATCGCAGAACACAAAGCTCGTTCATATTTGTATCTGGAAGAGAAAAATCATGAGAAAAGGTTGACCACATTAAAAGTTATTGGCCTTTCTGCTTCAAACTTCAGATAGCTCAGGTATGTTTTATGAATTCACACACCCACCATCGCTGTGATGGGTCCCCATGTGATGCCGAAAAAATTAATTAGTCTACCAACCGTATGAGTATCAACCTCGTCAAAGCTAGAAAACAACAAAGAAAACTGTTTGGGCACATGAACACCAGTGCCACTCAACAAAACTCAGATCACCCCATTCAAACAAGCAGTGCTTTAAGACTAGATCCTGAATTATCCTGTTTTCTATTACTCCGTTACTTTCCATAACCTGTATCAGTATACCAGTTGACTAGATCATATATATATATATATATATGAAACCCGGCATCATCTCATCTTTGACTAACAATGGCAATTTTATATTTCATTAGAAACCGTCCAAATCTACGACTCTTTTGAGGAACGATAAGATGAAGCTGACATCGGGAGAGCAATTGATTGTGATGTCTTGTCCCTTTCTTTTCCGCGTAGTTTAGCCGACGGATTTCATTCACAAAATGAAACTTCTATGGGCCCTTTATGATTATCCCTCTGATCCAGAATTTGAATTTAAAACAAAGCTTACTCGGAGACAAGTAAAATTAGCATCAGCAATATAAAATTAAACAAGTAAAACCGAATTGCAGAGTAGAATATATCCATATGACCACACCAAACAAAACTTTCTCATCAACCTAATATGTGGGCGTTTTACAAGAGACCAAGACATCAACAAACATAACTATATTAAAAACGGTTCTTATCTCGTAGCTGCTGTGGTAAAACCGGAACTAGAGACAGGAAGCAACCCACAATTTATCTAAATTAAAAATTGGCAAGTGATCAGAATCATACTCTAAACAGAAGGGGTATAAGTGCCCAAGTTTAGATCTAGGTGCGAATAAATTCTCCTTTTTTACTAGTCTTGAGCAGATGTAGCAGCAGCTTGTTGAATTCTTCGTTGATGAACATCCCAATTATACACACGAGCAATTGTAACCTGATCAAATATAGATAAACTTCAATAACTAAATCTCACTGTTGTCCAGAACCCTATAAAAAGTTCAGGTGATTACTGATGCGCATACTCAACATTTATGCAAAATATAAAAAAAGGAGTGTTCTAAGTGTCCCAAATGTATCTTACAAAATAAGGTGTGCATGAATGGTAGATACGATGTAAGGAGAAATGAAAATGAAACGGTTGAAAATGCAAGTGGACATTATTGTACGCTTACCCATTAAGAATACAAAAGAATGAATGAAAATGTGCCACTGTTTGCTTTTCATTGTTTGAGTGTATATACGCATGTATTTTACTATTTTTCCATACTCAATAGAAGATCAAAGTAAAATTAAAATGCAATATGAATGTCCCAATTAAATAATTTTAATTCATTCATTTACCAATTTAAAATTTCTCAATGTATTAAAGGGCTCAAAGGCTGAGACACTTCGCCATGCTATATAAGTTCAATGTCCTTAATATAGAGGGATATGAAGCACTTGATAGTTAGCAAGCTGACCTGAGTAATTGTCACCTGGTCCCTCAAGAACTGAAGATCAGCAACGAGAACTTCTAAACTGGCTCTAGCATTATCCAGGTTCTTCTGTAGAAGACCAGTAGCCTGCAACAGAAATTTATACTCTACTTATATAGGGAAAAAGTTTAAAGAAATAGAAACATACAAGTACCTAAACAGAAACACCTAAAACTAACATACAAGTACCTCTTCCAATGAATATTCCAACATAACATTTGCCCCCAGCCATAGACACACACAATCAGTTTCTTCTACACGTGCTCGTGAATAAATGCCCTCTGATACTTCAAAATCAGCAATAAGTTCCTGTATTTAAAGTCAAATATAAATCTTCAAGCTTATCACACAACTAGTGTTTTTTCATTGCAATAAAATCTTTAACAGATTATTAGAAGGGTGGCATAATATAGTTTAACCAATGATCAAAATTAAATCTTTTAATTGTACAATATTATAAAGAAATGAAAACTTAGGCTGAGCCTGAATTTTTTTTTTGGGGGGGGGGGGAAGGGAGACTGATATTCCAAAATAAATTAAAAGACAGCATAATTCACAATAATTATCATATAAAAAGCAATTTTGACCACTTTCAAACCTTAATTGACTTTATCTGAAGTACAACACTAAATGTACGACTTGCAGTATTGTTCATTGCCATAATATAAACATATCTTTTGCAATAGTGTTATTTTATTATTATTATTATTATTATTATTATTATTATTATTTTGCAGGGGATAGGAGAGAATTGCTGGAAAGGAAAGCTTTGCATCAGGGAAAGGGGTGGTTGCCATGACATAATAACATCCAACTAATATGCACTACAAACACAACATCATTTGCAATTCTCAAAGAAAGCAAATTTGAGAGTGGACCACAACATTCAAACATTTGAATAAAAGAAGTATATTGAGATATATTTAGGTATAAGGCACATTATGAAATACTCCACTTATTAAGCTTCAAGCTTTGTTGTTCTGGCTCGTTGCTCTTGTTTACCTATGTGTAGATATCCATATTCAGACACAATCCCACAAATACAAGTGAAAACCTAGCAAATAATGCAGTAAAGCTCACGGCTGAATATGTGTAACACTCTAACATTTGTTCTCCCATCAGGTTTATTTTGTGGATTTTTCTTTTATTTCTTTGTTAAGTTAATGCAGTCTTCCTAACCCAAAAAATACACAACTCTGCATAAGTTTTGCCCATCTTTGGTGTTTCTGACATGCCAGATTATACATATAGGAAGGTGTACTGGTGGTGCTGAATCATTCAGAACAACAAGGATAGCCAATTACAAAAGGTTTATCCCAAACTCCCAATAGCAAAATGTAGTTGGTGTCTGCAAGAATCTAACACATTTGAGCATATAATATAACAGCAACGAAGCGCATTAAGCACAAACAGAAATACTTTTGCTATTGTGTCTAGGACTGGCTCTATATTACATGATAAAGATTAATCATGGTATCAATGTTATGCGATAAGAGGCATGAACAAAAGCGGACTCTGAGTAGCTTGAGATCATGAATTAATTATTAGGGGGTTGGCAATGAACCAATCCCAACAGAAAGAAAGATCCTTTTCATATAGTACAAACTTGACATAAAATCTATTTTCATATATACTTACATCCAAATACATACATACATACATACATACATACATACATACATATATATATATATATATATATATATATATATATATATATAGAGAGAGAGAGAGAGAGAGATTTCACATACTTAGGAAAATGAAATAATCAGATCTATTGAAGCCCCACAATTAAATATGGGGACTTGAGACATCAACTTCTTTATGGAAGACAAAAAGCAATCAAAGACGAACACAATTTTATTGATGCCATACATTGTTGGCAACACCTATATGCTAGCTGCCAGCAAGGCAAAAGGATACCTCAAAGCTCAAAGGTCCTGAGCCATGAACTTAGTGCTTTACTTGCATATTATTGATGGCATACATTGTTGGCAACACTTTTTATATTTAAAAGAATAAGATGCACAGAATTTCAGATTTCAGCTGTCTGACAATAGCTAATCTAACTGTTAATATGTTGGCCAATTTTATAAGATATTAAGAATGATATCTTTTACCTAAATAATATTAACTACAATAATTTGTTATAGAAAGTCAGGCTCCAAACGAACCTCACCAGTACCCTTCTTAGCTTGCAATGTAGCGACAACATCTAGGCACTTTTCAATATCTGGTATCTTTGCCTGATAACCATCATAAACAAAAAGTGTTACTACAATAGGTTGATTAGATACTGAAAGAAAAAGGATACACACATTTATGAAGGACCATGTTAACCAAAATAGAATGAAAAGACAGTCACTGTTAATCAGAGAGAGAGAGAGAGAAACATTTAGATGAATCATTTATATTGGACACATTTTCTTGTTTTAATTGAAATTTTAAATAGTTTTCTTGCTTTAAAATTTTAAAATTAACAGTGGGCATGGATTAATTAGAAAGATGAGTTTCTATGATTAGAATTAATTATGTTCTAAACCAGCATTGTTCCTCAAAATATAAAGCCTGGGCAATTAGGAATGGCCACAGACCATAGTTCAGAAAATAAGACAACTCAACTCAGCTGTGAATCCAAGTGTTTGTTCTGGCATATGAAATCCCATGCAACAAGTCCAAAGATAGTAATATTCATGACATGTTACAGAACAAAGAGCTTGCTGCTTGATCATATACAGCAGGGGTCAAGGCTGGCATAAAAATGTCAAATTCATACTATCATTTTCACACGTATTCAATGCCATTGATTCTAGCTTGAAATAAAATCATCTTTTGTCTCTTTTTAGTCTTCAATCAAAATATAAACAAAACAATAGTAACATAAAAGTATGTGTATGCCTCGGTGTGGCTTCTCAAGGATAGATGATAAATTTAATCTAAAAGTATATAACACAATGAAACCTGGAGATCCCTTTGCTGAGCAAGAAGCTTCATTTCAACCAACTTGTATTGCTGAAGCCTGCAAGAAAAATATGGTGGGTCATCATTCATATAAAATTTTTATAATAAAGTGGAACTCCCTTCAAAGTATGAAATCAATTCACACATAAGTGTTTCTTTAAGTGTAAGTATGAACTTTAGGTTTTGCAAGTGTCTGACCAGTGCAACACATAGCTAAGGATTTGCTATACGTCTTAGAATGGTAGCACATAGGTTCTGCTCTACTGTTGGCACATTTTAAAAATAGAACAAAACTGGAACTGGGTTTAAAAATGGTACATTTTGGTTCCACAAAACAGGGTAGAACCAAGGAGAATAGAGCAGATCAGAACCATACCTTTTCATTCTGTCCACACACCAAATGCTATCACAATGACATAATGACACATTAACAATGTAAGGACTTTCATAAGCATAAATTCCATTCCTTAAACATAAAAATAAGGAATGCCTTAATTATATGAAACAGTTAAATCTAAAGAATCACAACTTAAGCATGATACTTTCCAAAATTTTAAAAAGGAATCACATCAATTGCAGTCTAAAAATCAGATTAAAAGCTATCTCATCTTTAATCCAACTATACATAATGCAGTAACAGAAATAACAATACAGTAAAAGCTACTTTATTCATTATCATCAAGTAAGTTGTACAATGCTTATAACAGAGGTCCAGGAGTAGTGAACAAATTTATTATTTATCCAGAATTAGTCCTTTACATGATTCAATCAACTCCTGATTTCGAGGTAATTCATTCAATCATCTACAAATTTTCTCACCGTTCCAAAATCCAAACCAAAAGATTCACAGCCTCTGGTTGTACAGTCTCTAACAACCATCCATATTGATCTTTTTTCACGTCATATTTAGCTAGTCCCAACCTTTGCACCAAAGTTATTCATTTCTGATTCCATCACTTAATAACACCTCCTTCCAACACTTATACAATACATACACACTAATTTCTATAACTATCTACACATTCTCTTGAAAACCCTACAACTTCACACCTTGACTACTCCTATGTCACATAAACCTCACATGCACCTCTCTACTACATTTTTAAATTCTTATCCAATTCTCTCAATTCCATAATCATTTACCAAGGAAATTCAGAAATGCAGATTAATACTTTTAAAAACCTTGCTAAAAATAATAAACTAAAACCACAATATGAACTTGCATCCAAATATACTCACCACACTGAGCCAACCCAAAAGTCAAAAAATAAAAAATCTGATTTAAAGGATTCAGAAGCAAATAGAAAGAAGATCCTTGAAATTTGAGGTTTAGAAAGCGTCAAAGTGAGAAAGTAAAAGGGATAATGAAGTTGAAGACCTTTCTTGGAGAAAAGCGAGAGCAGAGCCAACATCGAGGCCGGATTGGGTGAGGTAAGTTTGGACATCCTCTACGAACTGAGCCCCAGGTATTCCTCTTCGCTCCGTTACCCCTGATGTTGAAGAAGACGAAGAAGCCATTGTTCACGCTCGCACGCCGTAATCCACCACACGACGCTTTATTCGCTGTCGTTTTATTTTGGGCCTTTACGATGCCCAAGTTCGGGTTCTATTCTGGCTTCTTCTTTTAGGAAGTTTCCCTAATGGGCCTTCTATTGGATTTTTTCCAATACAATCAATCCATTTTAAAAAGACCATTAAAAACTCATTTGACAAATTATATTTTATTTGCCCAATTTTACCTATATAGAATTTCCCCACCAAAAACCAAAAAGCCTGGGAATTGCTTTGACCCCAAAAAAAAAAAACAAAAAACTGAAGACCTATATAGGATTTGGTTGAGAATTGGTGGAGAAGCCCATAGATTCTTTTCATTTTATATTTTTGGTGAACGGAGAAGTCCATAGATTCCTATTTCAGTGAGTTATATGTTATAATGGGCCCTTCTCCTTCTAACGGATATCACAAATTCTATCATGCAAACCCATCCAAATAAAGCAAGGGACACAACCCCAGTCCTAACAAAGCTTGAAGAAATCTCGTTACCTTTTTATCGAATGAAATTTATGAGTCCAATTAAATAATATGAATATCATTTTTCATTTTATGGGTCTTAGTCTTTAACATTTTTTGTAATAGGATTTATATGAAATTTGTTCAATAACAACCAATATTGAAAGAAATATGTTGTAATCATTTCTGTTGAACATATTAAGATCATAAGTTGGTGGCTTACGAAAGAGAAACTTGTATCCAAAAAAAGGACGAACTAGTGGAATATTTGGGGTGTCCCAACCATTTTAGTTCTATCACCAATCCAATTCCATATCATTATTATAGATTATATTAAAACAAAAAACACTTAACCGCTGAATAATAATTTCTTACATTTCATTTTGATTCGAAAGCCACTCTCAATTTTATACAATTTTCTTCGTCTTGTATCTAATTTTACGTCAAATTTTAAAAGAAAGGAATATGCCCTGGAGCCACAAAGTGATTATATATGTATGATTGTTGCATCATTTGCAGTGGGGTGGATTCATGATATTGTTGGAAAATGATAAGACTTAAAATTAAAGCATAAATTTGTCCATGCCTTTGTTAACATAAGGGAATAATCCTATCTTGGGTGTTGAATTTGGTTTACATTTGTTTAATGGATATAGTTTTCTCTTGGACCAGGTGCTCCTTAATTCAATGTATATAGACGTAGCCTGCAAGACTATTAAGGGAAAAAGGTGTACACAACACAAGGTTGCTCAACTAAGTAATGGGTATGTGAGAAGGACCATAACCTAATAATTTGACGCTTCATATATGAATTGGCGATGGCGGCTGGTAACACCGCCATGCCATATATATATGAACTCTATCATCAACAAATGCTTCTTGTGCCTGCTTTTTTCTATATTAAGGTGCCTCCACAAAAATAGTGTATATATTAATTTGTAGATGTGATGGGAAGCCACAAAGAAAAAGGGACACGCTTAAAGAATAAACCACGTGATTAAAGAAGTGGGTGAAGCCAGAAATATTGTTGCGGAATAATGACTATAATATATTTTTATTGACATAAGTCACTACCAAAAGTATACAAGAGCGCACAAGTAGACCAAAAATAATATAAGGAACATATAAATTTAACTTTTTACGTTTTTTTTCTGAAAATACTCATGAAAATAAAAAAAAGAAAATACAAATTTGCAAACCCTCCTCTATCATTTTGAACAATAAAAAAATATCTAATAACACATAATTACATATATAAAATACATTTAAATAATTACACTTGTAGTGATTAAATTTATATAAAAAATTTATATTTATAAAAAAAATTTACCTTTTTTTTAAAAATTATTTAATGTGAAACTTAAATTAATATAATTTTTTTTTAAAATTAGATTGATTATTAAACTAAATAAAACATTGATTTAAAGTTAAATAATTTAATTATGATTGAACTGTGATTAAATTAATATTAATTAAATATTATTTTTAAAATATTTATAATTAATAATAATAAAATATATTAATATCATAATTTTATATGATTAAAAATTAAAAAATTATATATAGATTTTAATGTTTAAAATTTAAAGTATACATATAAAATTAAATTAAATATAACAATTTTTTATTTAAAAAATATTAAAATTATATTATTTTATATATGAATTAATTTTTTATCAATTTTTTTGATTTGCTGTTATTTTATTTTTGATCTTTTTTTTTATAAAAACGGTTTTATAATTTAATTAATTAAAAAAACCGAATTCTGATTAAACCAATCTAATGATTCGGTTGAATTTTCATAACTATCTTTCTAATTCAATAGTTTTATTATGTTTATGTCAAACATAGCCACATCGCAACCTTGAAGTGGTGATCCATGATAATAAGTTTTTGTTATGACTCAATTAAGTACATGCGGAGAGTCCAATTCTAAAAACTAATCTATTAAATTGAACTCTTAAGATTTAAGTATTACAGCCTCTTATTCTACTAAACATGGAACTTGTTGAACATTATTAGTGCTTTTTTCTTTAGTAACTTCACTTATATTATAGGTAATTCCTTTCTGTAAATCAATTCTTAATTAGAGCACCAATTGTTATGTTTCAAACAGGTGAAGGGAACTTAACCACTCAAAGACTGATCAATTAATTAAACATGAAAACCACAAAATGACTCTGGATTCTGCTTGAAACTCATCCCACCCCTTGATTACTAAATGAAAAAAGGAAATTTAATCTAGCTTATAACTTTAAAATTTTTTCATAAACATTTGATTTAAATGAGTGATTAATTTTTAAAAAATTAAATTAAACTAAACACGCACAATAAATAGGTTCCTTCTTAACTTACTTTGGATTTGCAACTTCAATTTTGCCCCAATAGAACTCAGACATGTTGTCCCAGTTATGATAGTTAGACTTGGAACAATCAACTCGTACTCGTTTTTACCTCAATTGTATGAACTAAATATCAATCTTTCACCTCATGCTTTTGGATAAATTTTCTTATCATGTGTGATTTTGTTATTGCATATGACTTTCTATTATAATGGCCCCTATACTATACCTTAGGTCAATATACGAAGATTCTATATGTCTGTTTGTAAGTCAAATCCATTCTGTTAAGACTTAAGAATCACTTCTCTTATTTTCAGTGAACATTCGCACACATGTCATCAACCTATCTATTAGCTATGGTAGGTTTTTGAGCTTGCTCCCAAATTTTGCAAAATAAAATTATTGTTACATATCTAAAAGAAAGAAAGAAAAAGATATTAAAATAAAAATATTATTTAAATATATGATAATCAAAATATTTTTGTAAAATGTTTTCAATCCAAATCGATGTTGAAGAGGTGACTGCTCTGCTCCAGGGTTGCAGTTTGCATAGTTGGTGTATTCCGTTGACAACATGATCCAATGGTCCTCACCTTTCTCCATTATTTTCAATTCCATAATGTTTGATATTTTGAAGAGGTGCTCTTTGGGAAACTGACATTTGGTGCATAATTCTTTTCAACATGTTTGTTCCTTTCTCAAAATCCACATACTCTACAAGATAAATGATTGAAAGAAGGAATCAAGAGTTAAAAAGAAAATATTAAAAAATGAAAATAAAACCTCAATTTAATTTCACCATTATATATTACCAAATAGGCAATTATAACCATAGCTAGATTTAAGAAGTCAAAAACTGAAAAATGAGCACTAAGGTTTACAAAACACAGATAAGAAAAGAAGAACATTATTTGAAACCTTGGGATCTAACAACTTTTTTTTTTTAAGTACGGGAATAATTTTTCTTCATTTCTTCCTTATTATTATTATTATATATATATATTTTTTCTTCTCTTTTAAGTATTGAACTATTTTTTATTATTTTTTACATTATGTCATATTACAATTTTTTTGTAATATTTAAAAAAATATTATAAAAATATAAAAAATGTTACTTATAAATTTTAATAACATTTTAAAAAGTATTGCATCTTATTTATATTGTAAAATATTATTAGTAACATTTAAAAAATATTATATCTAATATATATTGTAAAAAGTATAATAGGTAATAGTATTATAATTTAATAATTTTTTATAATTAAAAAGCTGAAATCTTGACGAAAATTTTGACAGAACTTTGGGATAAGAAAAATTGAAAAAAAATGCCCACGTAAAAATAATAAAGATACATTAATGAGGCGAACGGCAAGAAGTTATATTGCGATTGCATTAGGGTTGTGAATTAATTGAAACCAATACAAGGCGGCTATGTATTATATGAAAAGTAGTTTGGGCACTTAGAAGGATAAGATGGAAAACAGAGGCCAATCAATTTGTTCACTAAATCACAAAACATACTAATCATGCTACTCTCATCTTTAAGTAACATACACCTCTTATCCCATCCATGGAAAAAGATGTATGGCTCCCCAATTGGGTGCTTCACTCAATTAATCATAAAAATAATAATAAAATAAGATTATATGGCACTGCATGTGAGGTTAAGAAAATTTAGCGACTTACAAAAATATTTTAATTTTGAAAGTTTTGTTTAGAAAATAGTTTAAACACAAACTCTATCTTATATTTTATTTCCCTGTATACTTATCCCCCCCCCCCTTTTTTATTGATATCGTTATGCACAAGAGAAAGCAACATTAAACATAGATAATGATATTTAATCATGATCAGCAATGAAACACATTTCAATTCAACTCTCTTGACCTCTAACAAGCTAGATCCCTCTCAATTCTCTCAATTGTATATTGTGAAAGTCAATGGAATAGATCTGATAACAAAAAAAAATTAAAAATTAGAATAATTTTATATGATACCTTACGTTTGAATCTTATCGTTTATAAATCAATTTTATTTGTTAAACAAAAGCACTACTTATATTTTCATTTTAGTCAATAACAGTTCAAAGGACAAAGGTGATCAATTAAATATTTTTTTCCCTTGATTTATTGGGTCAACTGCGATGTTCCTCATAAAATATCTTTCAACTGAAGCACATAATGTTGTGGTGGCTAGATATTAAAGGTAGGTTTGGAGTGATATTTTCTTTTAAAAGAATAGGAAAGATAATTTTTTTATTTTTAATATTGTAAATTTTTAAAATATAAGAAATAAATGATATTTTAACATATATTTAATGTGTTAATATTTTTTTATTTTATTCATATAATTCTCTTAATTTAAAAATAAAAAATTGTCCTTCCTCTCTCTCTTTTTTTTTTTTAAAAAAAGAAAATCGTACACCTTAATTAAACATTTTTAGATATATTACTAGCCTATTAACTTCAAGACCATATGGTCTAACTTTAAGATATGTAGAAAACTAGTTTATCCCTTTGAGTTAACTGAATTAGTTAAATTGCAAGACATAAATTATAAGTGTGCAAGTTTGATTTTTTTTCTAATGTGCTCGATCCCTTTCTCGATTTTTTTTGTTTCATTCCCTATGAGACTTAGAATAAGCCTTCTTTAATTAGATAAAAAAAGAAAAAAAAATAACCAGTTGAAAATTTTAAAGAATCACCCATCATAATTTACCTATACAAGAAACATATGCCAAATTGTTCTTTGCTTCTTTATTTTAGTTGTTTGACTTGAAACTTCCAATTTAAGATTCTCACTTTTAAGGTTATATGAAGATATTTCTCGGTGTAGAATATATTGAGAGGTAGGTTTGTGTAAAATTTATCTTGCATACAATAATTTGATTTAATCCAAAAGTAATTTTAGCAAGTTCGGATTTCAAAAGGTAGATCTTATGTATATTAGGAAGGGATTTGGATTATGATTACCTAGATTTTTTCAACGTATACTTTTAAATATTATATATTAAAAATTTAAATTAATTATAACATTTTGTATAATATAATATTATATTTTTATTTTGAATTTGAATTTTATTTTTATACGTTGTTAATGTAATAACTTTTACATCGTTAATTAATTAAAAATTATAATGAATATAATTTTAAAAAACATTATTACAGAAATCAACAATTTATAGTCACATGATAATTAGTTATTGAATTACAATTTAAAAAATATTTACAATATCAGTCTATCCATTTGAATTTTTATATTATTTATACTAAAAGACATACTATAAAATATATTTTAATTTCATACTTCTTTAATATTATAATTAAATTATATATAATTAAATTATATATAATTAAATTTATATATATTATGTAAATAAATTAAATTAATCCAATCTTATCACATACGTTGTTAGGTTGAATTTTAATCCAAATAAATGACCATAATGAAATTTCAAGCCGAACAGAGCCAAAAACAGGCTCATCTCAACCTATTATATGAATAGTAATCCTAATAAGAGGTACTTTCTATCAGCTATGTTGTGTGCATCCAATTCAATAACAGCGTTTCGCCTTGTTATATGAAAAATGCAATATAACATCTTCTAACGGATCTAGCCTCTAGAAGAAAAAAATATCTTGATTAGGCAAAGGGTGTTTCATTTTACCTTGTAAACACACGGCAAGGACACTACATGAAGAAAAGATGGTCTCTTAACATAACTATGCAAAAGGGTTATTATACATATTAAAAATATTTTATATCTGTTTTTATCTTATTTGTGATTATATCATCATTTTATATATATATATATATATATGTTTTTAAAAAAATATTAGATAAATTTCGGTATATAAATTGATTGTTATTCTTATAAAGACTATATCCCTCTGGTCTTGAAGATGGGAAATACTCTCTTTTACTTTTCCTCAATGAAAAGGAAACCTAAAATTAATATTTGTTTTGAAATGTGGTAATTGATTAATTAATTCAATTTCAAAATAAGCCATAAAAGAATTTTAGTCCTCTGATGTGTGTGAGTGGGACAACTAGTTGGGTGAAAAGGTTACACTGATTGGAGTGCCCAAGCTTAGGAGGATGGTCCCCATCATCAATTGATAGTGTTTCAAACTTTAAAGTACCTCACAACAGTTGATAAAAACAAATGCTGGTTATAAAAAAGAGAGTCCACTTTATTAATTATCCTCTAAATGATTAATTGGCTTCTAGCTTGGAATCTCTATTCACACAAATTCTTCTTAATTGATATAGGAAGATTTAGAATTCTATCATGTGGACTATATACCATATTGGATTTCATATGAATGGTAGTGCATAAATTTTAAATGCGGAAATGCAGCTGGTGCCACCAATATATACTACATATATGTGTGGTCAATTCTGGCTATGACCAAACATCATCAAATTAAAGAGAAACAATAGTAATTAAATTGGACAATGGACACAAGGAACTTCTTCGATAAAGACATAACCACAGATGGAAAAAAAAATTCCAAAATAGGTCATTTGTGTAGCAAATATATAGAAAATAAAAGTTATCTATTATGATAGGGCTAGCTTTGGTTCTGTAATCTTTTGGTGGATATAAGGAATATGCCACTAGGTGAAACTATTTGTTCTTGAAAGGATTCTATATAGAGGAGAGAACGCACGCAATGGTTACTCTCTTGTGATTTGGATGTTATGAGCTTTATCTTTAAAATAAATTTTCTAATTGCAGGTATAAGACAACGTACACGTATGTCTTTTCCATATTCTACTTGGTGAAAGCCACGTTCACTATCTAGGATGCCTTTTTTTCTTCTTCTTTTTTCAAAAATATTTAAATTAATTACAGCATTAATTCTCTCTTTTAATTTTAAGAATTATACTCTCGTTCTTTAATGCATATTAAAAACTTGAATCTAACTTACTTTAAAAATTAATTTATAAAAAAATTATTTAAACTTTATTAAAAGTATCATTAATTAATATCAAATATTTTTAACATATTTCTTCATAAGTAGGTATTTATTGCATAAAGTTTGAAGAACTAACATTTATGAATAATTTAACATTAAAATTAAATAAATTTTGATAGTATATTAAAAAATCATATTAGAATTAACTCAAAAAAAAATACTTAAATTTTATAAAAGAATATTTTTCTGTATTTATAAAGTGCAATTTATTTCAGTTTATTTTTATTTAAAACAATCTGAATAGCTATAAAAAGAGAGGCATTTTTTTTTTATATTCTTCACAACTTTTAGTCTTATTATAACAGTTAGTTTTAAATGTTTTATCATTGATTGTAAAATCTTAGGAGATGAACCAATGTTTTAATTTTAAATTCCCCTGTTATTTGACCTTTGAACTTCGTCTAAATTTCTATTTGTCACTTTTCAACTTCATTTAAATTTCTAGTTCATTTTTTAAGTCTCAAAGCGTAAAAGATTCAAATATAAATGTTAAAAGTTAAGTAATGAGAAAATTTTTCCTGTAAATGTTTCATAAAAAATTGTTAATGACGTATATATTAATTAATTAAAGTACATATTAATTTTTAGGAGGGAGATGCAACATCTTTCTAAATAAAGAGCAAACAAGTGTATTTTAAACATGTATTTAAAAAATAATACAATTTATCCTAATTTATCCTATTATTTAATACAAACTCTCAATACAAAAGAGGTTTATTATTATTATTAGTATTATTATCAAAAAGAATAGGAACGACCTTATTTGAGTTTATTAGCAATATATATATATATATATATATATATATATATATATATTGATTTTTTTCTAAAGAGTGAGATAATTTCTAAAGATAATGTTTTTTATTTTATGACATGTGCTTTAAACTAGCTTGTCAACTAAATTAATGTTTTTTATTTTAATAAATTTCTATTTCAAGGAATTTATAAATTTATAAATTTATTTAATCAACGTTATAATTTCTATAATCAAATATTAGACATAATAAAATATTTATAACTCGCTAGAAAAAAAATTTCCATCAATTAAGCTAAATTTTTGAAATTTCAGAAGCATGAAATTTAAATATCTGCATTTTATTTCCAATAAAATAATATTCCCTTGATTAGATATATATATATATATATATATATATATATATTCTCTTAATTTTTATTTATATATTTTATCTATACCCAAAAATTAAATTACTCATGCAATATAAGAGATACTTGTTTCAGTGCGTCTATACACATGCAAGTTGTCATATTGTGCAAGTCAAATTCAACATTGTCACGATCACATACAGTTAATCAGCTCTTAAATCCTATCCTTAATCTCAATTAGTAAAACAGTGATTTCTCTAATTAATTAATGTATTTACAAACTAATTAATTAATTCGAAGTCACTTACATGAGTTGGCGGTGTACATAATGACTTAGAACAACATATCAGGACTAGCTAGAAATATGCTATTGAAAATGACGTAAATATCCATACTTGTTTACCCTTGTGGCGGGAGCCAGGAATTAAAAATTAGATAATTATATATATGCCTTTAAATATGTAAATTAAAAATAATTTCAGTATAATATAATCTTACGAAATGAAATAAATACCACTTATAATTTATATTCCTTAAATTAAATGATAAATGCTTATGGCCATTGTAATTCACCGAATGACAGATTCAAATGTTCATTTTATTTTTAATGTATACAATAAAGATTTTGAAGTTTAAGTCCATAATCTCCTACAAACTACATAAAGATTAATTCCAGTAATTTTTTTTAGATCCTGTGTATTTATGTTGTTTATGAAATAAAATTTATCTATTATTATATTCGTGAAATTTTTAACAATTTTTATATTATGCTATAGGAGGATATCTTATATAAGATAAGTATTGTTTTTATAGAAGACAAAACTTTGTTTGAGATATATTTGGACATTAAAGTAGTATTTAAAGAATGTTTTAAAATTTATGAAAATAACAATTTTTATATTATATTTTATTGTAACAAATTTTATAAAAAAATTATCAATTTTTTTTAAAGTTTTTTCTAATAAAATTTTCAATTAATCTTGTGATTTGTGAATAAACTTTCATTTAACAAGAATTTTTTAAATAAACATTTAATTGAATTATTTATCAAAATACAAGTTAAATGTAAGTGTCTCCATAAATCAGCATTTGAATTGATTCATCCTTCTACTAAACCAAACACCTCTACTAGTATTTTTTTTCTATCAGTTATTTATGGAAAACTTTAATCCAATTTAAATTAATAAAAATTATTAAATAGAATATGTTGAATAAGTTGTTTATTAAAGCAAGTAGAACCATTCTTATATATATTTGTGGGTCCGTGCGTGTCCCTTCATCCACCTCTGTTTACCCTGTATTTAAATTGACGTAACCAAAAATAGTTACTATTTATATACTAAGACTGATAGTGAAATTATGTGGCAAGAATATATGTTTCAAACCACGACCGAAAAAAATGAGAATCCCACATGCAATTGTCATCACGCATGTAATTTTTAACTTGTATTTTCTTTGGGTATAAACCTTTTAACTAGTATGCGATTAAAGTGTAATAGATAATTATTTTTTATAGAACAAGAAAGTTTTAATCCAGAGATCCTACTATTTTCTTTCAAGTCAATAATTTCTCTAGGTAGCTAAACTAGCCATATTCCAATCACTCACAATCTCAATCTCATTTTAGTTCTCTGTAAGGATTTTATTGGTTGAAAATTCAAGAAAGAAACGATGGGAAGAAAAATAGCGTGAATCGATTTTTTTATTTATAATTTTCTACCTTAAATAATCTTATTTAAATTAAATTAAATTATTATAGATTATAATTTTTTTAATATTTAATATTAAACATAATTTTTAACGTAGTATTAGAATTTATCATAAATTTATTAATAAATTACCTGCAGCTATTTAGTTTTATAAACTTCACATTAAAGATGTATTGTAAGTTTTACATTATTTAAAAATAAAATTAACTATAAATATATAAAATAAGATAATTCTATTTTATAAATTAATTTATAAAGATGAGTTAAATCTAAAATCTATTTTTTTAACTTAATATTATAATTTATCCTAAATCTATTACAATGTTTGTTTAAAATAAATGTGTCAAGATTTTATATTATCTATATATAAAAAATAAATATGATTATCATATCATACACTAATTTGTAGAATTAAATTAGATTTAAATATAATTTTTAAAAAATATAATTTTATATTGAAAACTTGAATTTAAGATATTGAATTAAGTTAAATTAAATAGTTTTTTTTATTCAAAAGTATTCTTAAAAGAGAAAATGAGAACAATTCTTCTTGTAAATTCTTCAAAAAAAATTTCTGACATTTTTTTTCTAAGTTTCTCAAACTGAAACGTTTTTGGAATAAATAATATATTATGTTAATTGTGCTATTTAAAAGAATATGGTCATAACTTCATATCATTATTAATAATTTAAATTTAACCGATTCTTTATTTTTTTTAAATGATTAGATCCAAATAAAAATAAGGATTACTTTATTTCCCCCTTTTTTTTTTCCATATCATCCCTTCTCTACTGATTTTTTTAACTCCCAATTAAACTTAAAAGAAATAGCGTACAAGGTTAATTAGGTGAAGTGACACATCAAAACCGGACCCCAACCGCTGCTATAAATACTTCTTCTCATACACTAATAATCCATTATGGAAATTTTTTGCAGTGCCAAAATCTACCGGAGCTATATTCTATGAGCACGTTCAATAATTTACATCAATTAAAATGGTAAAATTCCCAATTTAAATGTAAATGGGTGGTATTTGACTAAATAGATAAAAGTGCAGAATTCTATAAAAGAGGGAAGTGGTGATATATTATCCTAAAAATGGTGTATATATTAGTCATTGGTTACTTATAGCAAAAAATCCCTAGTATTTCTTCCAAAATCTGCAAATTTTGTCGGCAAGGAAGAAGACGAAACAAAATGTACAATATTAAGGGATCATGCTTGAAAGCTAACTTCTCCAATCTCCCATTTGTGTATAGTGGCGACCATATGGGTTTGCCATCTACACGACCTTTTTATCTTTTTCTCTTTTGCCACTTTATTAATTTTCCTTGGAGTTTGATGGACAAGGCATGACCCCTCCATGTGGTTTAGGGAAAGCTTTTAAATAAGTTATGCAAAATTTTCAAATGCTTGTCCTTTTCTTTACCTTAGCTTTTGTTGTACTCACATGGCGCAGGCCATATGAAAAGCAATTTATAATATAAAAGTAAAGAGAGAAGAATAAGTAGGAGGGTTGGTTTGCTTACATGGCAAAGAGAAGTGGGTAGCAACATTGGTTATGGTGTTGGAGTGTGTCTTGACATAGCACATGTGACTATGATCTTTCAACCCCTGTGTACCACCTTATTCTCATAATTCATAGCTAAATATATATGCTCCTATCTTCATTTTCAGCACATATATTACTAGCTCAAAAGAGGCTTCAAGGAAACAAAAGGGGGAACAAAAATAGGACCAGGAGGGGGAAGGAAAAGATCATTACCTTGTAATATTACCTTTCAAGTGTCTGCTATCATCATCATGTTTTTTTTTTATACAACCATTGGTGTTAAGGTAAAAAGTTAAAACTAAAGAAGAATAATTGAATTAAATTAATATAAAGATTTACAAAGAAATTTTATTTGATTTATTCTTCTATATACACTAACAGTTTAAATTTAATTTGGTATTTAACGGCCTGAATTTTATGATGCTAAATTTTATACTTTTTATTTGTAAATTTCCCGTAAAAATTCTATCATATATTAAATAGATCGCCGTTAATATATATATATATATATATATATATATATATATACTTTTAATAATGTATTTATCTTTTATCAACAAAATAAAATTCCAATCGTTTGTGTAAACTTTTAAGTTTTAAGTAAATTATATTTCATTTTTATTTTACTTGTTCATTTTATTTTCATGAATGTTTTTTTAATCCCGCATTTCACTCTATTTATTTCAGAATGGAAGGGACTTAAAATCAGAAAAAAATTCTCTTTTTCCCCTCACCTTTTTTGTGGATTATATCTTATTTTATTTTTCATCTTTCTCATGTATATTTTTTGAACAAAACAATTTCATTTTCACCTCCAATTTTCTGTTGCTTCCTGTTTTCACGTGCACTTCATATCTTATCGGATGATATATTATTTTTGGTAGAACTTCCGAAGATATTGAAGTCACAAAAGAAATGATCAAGAGTGGCAAAATCAACGCAATCGAGAACCTTAATGTTTCAGTTACCTGAGACAAAGATTTCTCATCCTCGTCACTACCACGTTACCCACCTAAAATTTACAAGCATGATAAAATAAACCAAAATGGTTACGCAATCTATTCATTAATCTATGTTCTTAAAGCTATTCTAACTTACCTTTTTTATATAGTTAGTGTAATCATAAAGCACAAAACTGATAGCTATTTATTTTAAGTAACGACAATTGCTTTGAGGCACCGTTGTATGCCATAAGCTAAGCACTAATGATTTGATGCTTTGTGGAGGCAGTATATTCCTACTTAATTATCATTATGTTTCAAAGAGTTAGTGCTGCAAGTTTGGTTACCACTTTATTAGTCTTGAAGGATCAATATTTCAAAAGCAAGTTTTAATTGCGGAATAATTAATAGTAAATGGCTGTCATGAATCATAATTTACTTGTTTCAGCAATACATTTTATCACTTTTATTTAATTAAAGAAAAATATCAAGAGGTACCCAAATATCTAGGCATCTTTATTTAAACAATTGCCTCCTTTAAACTTCAAGTGGTATTATTCTTTTACAATCACATTTTCATACTTAACATTAATATATTAAGATATTTTGTTATATGTAAAGTAAATATTTGTCATATTTTTTATTTAAATTATAGATATTTTTATAAAAATTATTTTATTTAAATTGAATAAAATTATTATAAATGATCATTTTTTAAATATAAATATAGCCATATATTTAAATTTTATATTTAAAATCTCCGATTAAATTTAATCATCCTTGTTAATTTACGTGTTTAATAGCTATGTCTTTAATTTAATTAGCTAAACAAATAAGAGAACTTTATATCATTTTTAAAATAGATAAACTCATATTTAGGTATGAAAAGAATTTTGCATTAACGTCACCGATTTTAATATTAAAAATATTTGTTTTACAATAAATGATCCAACCATATGACATGTGATGAGACTATATTTGATGATATCTCTTTTTTTTCTATAACTTTTCTTCAATTTAAAAAATAAATAAATTAAAAAATATAATTAATAATTTTATTTATATAAAAAGTACTTTTTACTTTTTGTGTAACATTCAATCGTTATTTTTTTTATTTATGATGAATGTATAAAATATTTAAAAATCAATTAAAAATAAAGGTATAATTAGGGTGATAATTAATTATATCGTGAATTTTTAAATAGATAGATAAATATTTTAAAAAATAAACAAGTATATATATATATATATATATATATAATATTTTGTCATGTTTTCTATGAAAATAAATTATTAAAGAATAATTCTAAATTCTCTTATCTTTTATTTCTATAAATTATTCTGATTACTAAATAAAGAAAATGTTGATTACTTTATCTTTTTTAAATAAAAATACAATTTTTTATTTAATACTTATTCTATAAAATAGGAAAAAATAGTAAAAGAATACATACAAAATATATAACAAAGCTCATTGTTAAATGATGACATGAGAGATTCAATATCATGTAATGTCCAACTAATCTAATGATGAAGTTATATATTTATCCGGGCGTACTTGATATTTGGAGTTGTATTGGATTTAATTAATGCAAGTCAATAGAATCAATCTAATAAACTTATTTAAGAAAATAAAATTTTGTTGTTTTTCATTTTTTACATTCACAAATTAAACCTGAGATCTTATTTAAACAAATAAAATTCCAAAAACCTTAAGATATCTCCTTTGAGCTACACAAAGTTAAGTAGCCATATAATGTAATAATAAATTAATAAAATCTCTAATTCAGTACCTAAAACCCTAAGATCGAAGGCCAATTGCAAATCCATCAAAGAATTTATTGTGCGGGTTATAGAAAGGGATTTGGTGTATGCTTGTTCATCACCTTCAACCCTTTCAAACCAAAATAATGTTTAAGAGAAAGTACGAGCTTTGACATATTTCCTATTTGAGGATCTTCCTCCTACCACTTCAGTTTTTGAGATCTTTTCAACTAACGTAGGTCTTGAATGTTTCTATTTAGCTTAACATAGAAGGAAAAAATAATGTGGATTCATCAATCATCCATGACGGAAGACCCCATTTTGTTTTTCCTCTTAGGAATATATATATATATATATATATATTGCTTCGCTTTCCTCTCCTTCTACACGTTCTTCTGTCTTCTACGTTAAATTCAAATTGTCTCACCACCAATGGAATGGGGTGGTTGTCACTCAAGCAAATTATAATTAATCTGCGGCCTATTATTGAGATTTAGAATGAAAATATTTACCAAGCTAGCTTGTTCAAGGTGGGTGCATATAAATTAGGAATCAAATGTGCAATTAAAGTAAGAAGAATATGGTTAACGGCATTATGTAAGAAATTCTAATTACCCTACAAACATATATTATAAACCCTACAACAAAAGAGAAAAAAAGAAAAAAAGAAAGAGGCGTTGAATATATGGGTAAATTTATTGAGAGATGAAAGGAAAAAATATAAACAACTATTTTAATTCTTAAAATATTTGACGTTAGTCACATTAGTTCATAAAAGATTTGAGATCAATTATATTAACATTTGATTGTTCTTAAAAATTAAAGAATCGATAAAAAATAAAATGAACGATTGAAATAATTGATAATGATTCAAATTTTATTTTTGAACAACGAAAATGATAATTATTATCATCTTTCAGCAACAAGTATGAACAATTCCAAATCTTTCAAAAACTAAAATGTTAGTTTGTTAAAAAATATATATGTTATATAAATTGTTATAAAAATGGTTGTATGTATACACTTCTTTTTCAATAATAACCAGTTTATGGAAGTAATTTTAAATTCTTTAATCAAACTTGCAAAACTCGGTTCTTTGATTTTGAAGAGTGCAATCTCTTTTGACAATTTATCTTTCCTGCCCCCATCAAATAGAGGATTAAGTTATCTCTAGTATGTGGGTTGCAAAAGAGAATTTAGATTTTCTGTTTTGATTTGAGAAATTTAATAAGTCTTGCATAAAAACAAGCTTCACTTCCTTCACATAAGATTAGGACAAATATTAGCAGAAAATTTTTTAAACATGTTTTTTAATAGATTTTTTTTATAATGAATCAATTTTAAAAAATTAAAATAATTTTTAAAAATAATTAATTTACAAGGCTTAAATAATTTTATTTTTTAAATATTTAATCAATTATAAAAAAATATGTCAAAAAATGTATTTAAATAGCATTTCTCTAAGATTAGATTGATGTCACATGAAAATGTTTTCTCTTCTCACCCTTTTCTTTTGTCTCCAACTTCTAAAAGAAGGCTGCGAGAAGGTGACACAACAAACACTATGTAGCGATCTTTTTACACACCAAAGCATTTGATTTAACGTAATGTCAAAAAATTATTATTAAAAAAAGTAGTAAGACGCTCTTTAATTCAGGAAATAATTTTAATCTTTAACTATTTCATACTTTTAAAAAAATAGCAATATCTATCAGTGTATGATCACCTTTTTCTAATTTAATCTGAGTTAAAAACAAAAAAGAAGTTGCTCAACGAAGAAAGTTATTAAATCGCACATACTTTTCATCTTACATCCTATTTAATGAATAGTACTTATGATTAATAAATTTTAATTAATAATACAAAATATATTGCCAATAATTCTTATTAAAAAAATCTTATTGGAAAGGTGGAGGCGCCAACATTTTAGTAAAATTACCTCTTAAAAAATGATATCTAAACATATACATATAGTAAACTTACATCCACGGCTAATAATAAAAGAATATAATTAAGAAAGTGGATAAACGGTAAGCATATAAACTCTTTAGAATTCAAAACTCCACATGAGTATTTTTTAAGAAAAGTTGATGTAATTAAATTTGGTATTTTTTTTTTATCTTTATAATATGTATGTAGCAAATTTTAAGTGACGTGAGTCGATATATACATAATATGTATAAAAATACATTAAATGCAGTTAATATTAATTTTTTAATTATTTCTATTATTATGAATTTATCATAAAGTTATATCACATATAGGTTATTTTATATTTTTTAAATTATTAAAATTGTAATTATTCTAATATCTTGTTTATATAATTAATAAATAAAATTTAGAAAAAATGTGAACAAGGTAAAACCCAAACATGTTGGAGCGACACGGTGAAATGTTTGAACAAATTGAGAAAAAATTTGATACTCTTATATTTCATTTTAGAATGTATAGAAGAGCAAAGATGAAAAAAAATAAAAAGAAAAAAATTCAATATAATATTTAATATGATAAAAAGAAGAAGAAGATGGATTTTGATATAAATAATATTGGTATATATAATGATAATTTTCTAATTGAAGACGCATACACCGTTGGAAAAAATTTCTTCTACGTAACAAAAGTGGTTAATCCAAATGTAAGTTGAATTTTTTTTTTTAATGTTGGCGATTTCGCGGTTTAGGGTTTCATGATTTAAAAATTAAAAATAGATCTATCTGGAATATAATTTTTTAATAGACTCATAATAACTAATAATTAAAAAAATTAATATTGACCTGATACAATACATCCACATATGTGTTATGTATATATTAATCAACGTTCTTTAACATTTACGAGTCACAAATTTAAAGATATAAAAAAAAAGACACCATTAAATTATATTACATCCATGTTTAATAATAAAAAGATACAAGAAAGTGGATAAACTGCATGTAAACTATATAACTTCGTTAAAATCCAACTCCACTTAAGTGTTAATTCCTTAAGAAAAATTGATGTAATTAAATGATAAAGTCATTTTAAAATTCTAGTATTAATTCAACTAATAACACAAGAGTTAAATTACTTTCATATAATTTTCTCTTACATATATAACTCATGTGACATTAGTCATGATTCCTTCTGGCCATCTTTTTCACCACAATCAATCATT
Source organism: Canavalia gladiata (assembly GCA_037954105.1). Lineage (NCBI taxonomy): Eukaryota > Viridiplantae > Streptophyta > Magnoliopsida > Fabales > Fabaceae > Canavalia > Canavalia gladiata. Next base: position 35,635,352 of record CM075662.1, on the reverse strand, counting down.
CATCACATGTAAAATTATGTGAAGCAAAATTAAATGAAACCAACATTTCCCAAGTATGTTGAAACTTGAAAGTTGAAACCAATATTGCTTAATGAGGTTTCTTACCTCTAGCTTTGGTGTGGAATCAGACAAATTGGAATCAAATTGCTTTTCAGCACTATTACAAGAAGCCAACATAGCGTGTCCTTTTCCTTTACTCTGTTATCATACAAAACCACTTGATCAAAGTTTAAAAGAGATCGATACCCATAGAATTGGTATGAAGAGAGTGGGGGCAATTAACCATTGGTCCATTCTTGGGTAAATTAATCGAGAATATCTTTGTCAGAAGAAACATTCTTGGGAGGAACATATGAACGAAAGAGAGGACAATACAAAAGGGAATAAAATTGTTAATTACTCACTTTTCCCTTTCATGAATCTGTTTTTGCTGTGATGGTAACACTTGTGTTAGGAGTTTATGACGAGTTTCATTAAGCCAACGCCACATTGACCAATGACCATTAACATTAAATTGAAAATAGTCATGCTTTTTATGTGGTGTTGGATATAGACAGATAAAACCAAGGACCTATATTATATATTTATATTTCAAGTTTTTATTAAAATTCCATTTGGTCCTTCTTCTTTTGCTAGTTTTTTGGGCTATTGTCAGTATCCTCAATTGGGTTGTTTACCTTTGCATGATGTAAATAAAAAGCAGGATTCAATAGCCACATGGGAGGTACTGAATTCTGGTCACTGGTTACTGAAAAAATTGAAATGAATCAGTAAATGCAACCATCATGTGATAAACTTTAAAGGCACATACCAGCAAATGTTGAAGCTTTTAGGTGGTCCTCTGATTCAATAATTAATTGCCTTTGGTGGTAAATTAAACCAACACCTGTTTTCCTAAACCATTTTTTCTTCATGATCCTGAATTCCTGATATGGGGTTGAGGAGAAAGAGGTACTACTATTGATAGCGATGAAACTAAGACACTCGTGTGCTCTCTGCCACCGAAAGTGAGAGGTAGTTTTTGTCTGAGTCTGGACAGGTGTCAACTTCTCAGTGGCTCAGACAATTTGCCCCATGTGGAAGGGCATGTGAACTATTAATCTCAGCATCTCAGATACGCCCAAATTCAGTTTATGTTTTTCCCTTTTTTTATTATTATTTTTTTTTTTTGGGGTCTGGCTGGTAGAGAAGGTTGAAGAAGGAGGAAGTTAATGTCAGTGGGGTTATGTTATGTTATGTTATGTAAGAGAAGAAGAAGAAGAAGAAAAAAAAAAAAGAGAGTGATGTCAAAATGTCAGCAGCGTGGTACAAGGTGGGGGCGACAAGCCACATGGGGCCATAGTGATGTGTCGAATAAGCATGTTTTTGGCACTTTCGGCAAGACTTTAGAGAAGTGGAGTTAGATATGCAATTTCAATGACACACACAACATGCTTTCCCCAACAGTACCATAACATGGTAACCCTATCTTGCTCCTTCCTCACTTCAGATAAAACACCAATAAATTCTCCAATTCAATACCAACACACATCATGTGTTAGGGTGTTTATGCACTCTAAAAGACTAAAACTCTTTGGTTAATTAATTTAAAACCATAACACCAGAACCAGACCAATTAAGAAAAAGCTACCTCTCTGACCTATTGAATTACTTACCTTGTCATATTTATTACTTGTTCATAATAATATCATATACTATAGCTTCTGCTTCATCAATCACACGCTTGATTTAGGCAAGAAATGATTGGTAAAACCTTCTATTTTTTTCAATTGTTTTCAGAATCAAAACAGAACCAGAAGCAAGATTCACATGACCCCAATCCACCACCAAAAAGAAAAGAGAACATGACTTTTTGCCATACGGCAAAAGCTTATAATTGATGTTACATTACAATAAATCATCCTTGTTTAAGAAAGTTAAAAAGGCGATATATTCTCATAAATGTTCCAAGCTAAGTATTATGTCATTGAATTGCTCGAAAGATAAAACTTAAAAGAAAAAGAAAGGAAATAGAAGATATATATGTATGTACTTAACAATTAACATAAACCTTTACTTGCAAGAGTGGTGAAGAAAACGAGGCAAATAATAACAAAAATTAAAATGAAAAAAAATATATGACATGACACGTGGCATCGAGCCGAAAAGTGCCATCAGCTCGGCGGCGCGGAGGTGGAAGCCGAGGAGGAGGAAGAGCCGAAAAGTAAATCGGCAAGAGCCGTCATGGCTCGAACCTGCATCTCAAGCGCGGGTATGTAATCGATGGCTTCTTCTAGAATAACCGGAAGCGGTTCTTTTCTGCAACCGGGAACCAACCGGCCGAGGACCTTAACTTTTCGCTGAACCGCTGGGAGGGTTTTTCCCTTGAGCCGGAGAACGCTGAACCGGGTTTTCTTTGACCGTGTCGGCGCGACTACCCTCTGTCTCTTGTGTTGCTGCTTTCTGAACTTGAGCTTCAGTCGATTCGTGAGGATGGCTCGGCTCCACCGTGTCCTCCCCCTGGCGGCGACGGCGAGGACTCTGTCGGCGGCTTCCCGGACAGCCCTTCCCCGGCGAGGCGCGTCGCCGGAGATATTGACTCTGGCCAAGGCTTGATGGAGTTTGGACGAGTAGAGTTGTTGCTGCGCCTGCGATTTCCATTTCGCGTGGTTCTGTTCTTGTTGATGTTGATGCTTCGTCGGCGATTTCTTCTTCTTCCGAGTCCTGTGCGAGTCACGTGACCGATCCGTGGTCGTGGTTGGGTTCGAGATCAGAGATGACGCCATGGGAAAACGCCAAATCTGAATTGAATTCAGATTTTGGATTTAAAAGAAAAAAAAGGTGTGGGAAAGGTTTTATCTTTTTTGCGGTTTCTAATTGTAGATGTGGAAGGAGGAGGATGAGGGAAAACCAATATGGGAAATTGTGGATTCAAATGGATAGATACGGTTTAACGAGTAACAGATTCGGAGGATAGAGAAAAATTTAGGTTAGATTCTAGAAAGAGAAATTGGTGAAGTGAGTGAGTGAGGTTTGAAGGGATATATATATTTTTATAGTTGGAGGAGCTTCAGAGGTAATCAAACAGAACATGAAAAATAAAGGGATTCAGAGAGAGAGAGAGAGAGAGAGAGAGAGAGAGAGAGAGAGAGAGAGAGAGAGAGAGAGAGAGAAGATGGTGGTAACTGGAAATGGATGAATGAAATGGATAAATGAATGAATGAGATTTGGAGATTAAGAACGGAACGGAGTGAGTGGGTGAGGTGTCCCTTCACTCGGAGGTTGAGTTGAAGGGAGAGAGAGAAATGGTGGAAGAGAGGCTTATATAAAGGAATCACCACACACCACGTGTCCTTTTCCTTTTCTTCTTAACTTAATTAATTAATTAACTCCTTCTTAATCATACTTTCCCTTTTTATATTTTGGGTTTTCTTCAGATCTGTTGGGCCTTTCAACTCTTTCAGTTTGGTTCTTCAACACCTCCTTATTCTGCATTAGCCCGTGTTACAACTTCCAACCCAGTTCCACTGTTATAATTTTTTTTAAAAAGAGTTTAAATATAATAGAATTCAAAGTAAATGTTTAATATATTATTACTATTAAATTAATTGATATATATTAAGTTAGCACATATTTTTCATTATTAAATAATACACTAATTTTAGTTTTAATTTTGTGAAGATATTAATCTAATCCATGTTTTTAATCCTTACAGTTACATTTTCTAAAGTAATGATCTGACATAATTTAATTAGTTATGTCACACGTCAATGATTCATTTACCACAATATTACTAGATGAATTAAATCTAACAATATGAACTAAATACACATATATTTCCATAAAATCGTGAATCAAATTAAGTTCTTTATACAGGGACAAAATTTAATAATTTTTTTAAAAAAATTAATTTATATATATATATATTAAAGTATTTTAAACAGAACTTACTTTTAATTTAATTTTAAAATAATTTTATTTTAATTTTGAGACTACATTACCGCTATGATTTGGGAAAGAAAATTAACATCAATTTAATTTCTAAAGATAATTAAAATTAATTTAGTATATGAAACATAAAGATGTGACATCATGTAATTTCTTTTGTCATATATTGTCATGGTATTGTCTAATAATGTCTTTTTCAATCCATTAAATGTTTATATCACAGTAACTTTATTGTCACTTCTACTTTCATTTTGGTTTGTTTGTATCTTCATTTCTAAACTCATCACCCTTCTTCATCCTTATCTTCAAACCAAGCTTCAAAACTCTCTTTACCAGCGGTCTTCCATACTCCAAAATAAAACATATATGGAGTTTCCATTGTCAACGGATATATAGTTAAAATTAAAATTTTAAAAATTAATAATTGAGATTTTGATTTGCTAAATAAATCTTATTGTATATAGTTAAATAGTTCTAAATTGATAACATATTTTTTTCTTAAATCTCTTTTTGACAGCACCACAAATTATACATAATAAAGAGAATAGTAGATAGGAGAAAATAGATTTTCTTTTCTCGATTCCACAAATTATTTACAATAGAGAATATAACAGATAGGTGAGAATAGAGCCTTTTCTCCATAGATAACAAAAATACATCAAAACTCTTAACAACAGTTATTATTAGTAACTCTAGTTTTATCAAGAAGGACTCATTCTACACCTAAGTTGTTTGATGACAAGTTCAAGAAGGATTTTTTCTAGTAGAATTTTTTGGTTACATGCTTTTGGGAAAGAGAAGAGTTTAATAATTGTATGAGTATATTTCTTTTTATACTGAAACATAAGATGAAAATGTGATAAAGAAGATTGACATTAAGCTTATATTTGTTATCTTGATTTGTGGTACAGTTTTGGACAATGTCAAAGCCAAATAAATGATCTTGTACCATAATTAATTTCCTAAAGAAGAAAAACTCTTCAAAAAATGGTTAACAAAGGAAGAAGTTAAAATTGGTGATAAGAGAGGTTGGAGATCAATTATAGGATTAATTTTGAATTGTTGATTTAAAATTGAGTTTAAGAACTATTTTACAAGTTTCTAAAATCATGAAAGTTGCTTTTAAACTCTCTTCAAAAATATGATGGAAATTCCTTTTGCCATAAGTTACTTTCCTTCTTCACCGTATATTTGCAAACTAAGACCTTAAAATTTGTGGTTATTAACATTTATGCATTGTTCACTTATAAACAAGCTCATCATCCTTTACTAAAAAATCATAATTTTTTTATAGTTTATAAATTTAAACTTTAGATTTTCACATTAAATTCATTTGTGCTCTTGCACAAGAAATGACACTATGATTTTTCAAGACACAGACATGTGAGATACAGATAGATTTCAGAAAAAATATATAATGATAAGATACTAGAATACTAGATAATAAAGAAAAAATAATAATAAAGCAAACATAAGTATAAACATTAAATTTAGAAAAAATATCTTTTTTTAATAATGACATATTAAAAAGAAAATTGAGAATATTTTTTTTAATCTTTTAGATAAATTTTGTTTAAATAATATATGAGATAGTTTGAATAAGACATGTTTTTTATTTGTAATAAGATGCCTCTAATATTTTGAGTTCTAATAGAGAATAATAAATATTTTATTTTTATTTTTTATTTTCTCTATTCCATTTTTTAAGATAAATTGAATATTTGAAAAGGTGACAAATTTCACATTTCGAAAGATATCTTTTTATTAAGCTAACACTCATTGAAATTTCTCTCTCCATCTTTAACTGAAAATGAGAGATATTTTATTTTTTAACATGAAAATATTTAAGAATTGAAGAGGTTAAAGTATATTATATATTAAAAACTATTTAAGAAAGTATTAAATTTTTTAATATTTATAAAATATTGTAAATTTGATCGGTATAATAAATTTTTTTAATTTAATGATAATAAAATATTAATTTTAAAAAATTATTAAACGAATTAATTCTAACATAAATTATATTTTTTAGTAAGTTAATCTCTTATTTTTAAAAATATCTACATAAAAAATATCTAAACGACTTATATGTACGAGAAGATGGCTGGATAATAATTGATATCTAAATTTGTGTTAAAAATTTTAAAAATAAAATTTTTAATTTCTTTATTATCAAATTACTATTAAAGAAGCCATTAATATTTGTTTAATGACAAGAAATTAAAAATTAGAGTAATTTATATAAAATTTTATATTGATTTTTCTAATAGTGTTAGAACATTTTTTATTTAACTAAATTAATTTAACAATTTAATACTTATATACTTATTATTAAGGGAAAGATGTATTGTAAAATTTATGTATTTTAAAAGGTTTTAAATCTTAAGTTGTTGTGATTTGTTGTTGTTAAAATTTTTAAATATCAAAACATGTATTGAGCTTGTAGATAAATTAATAAGTAAAGTTACTATAATAAAATAATCTTTAATGATGATTATTTTTTGACAATAGGATAAATTGATAAAAAAATATATTAGATTTATAAAATTTATATTTGATTCTAGTAATTATATTTTTTTTAACTATTACTGAAATATTGTATGATAAATATTTTTTGATAAATAAAATTTATTAAAAAATATAAAGATTAAAAATTTTATTTTTATCTTTTAAAAAATGTTTCTAAATTTTTTTTACAGTGAGAGTGGTCTCCCATTCATGAAGTTGGACTAATTTATTTCAAATCGGTTGATTTCTCCTTGCATAAATGATTATTGGAGATACATGGTTTTTAGGGCCGTTTTAAAATTAAATTAAATTTTAATTTTAATGGCTTATCTTAAAACTTTAATTTTGTGAGTTTGAAAACAAATCATATTTTACTTGCTTGGTATTTTTCTTAACACAACCAGTTTGTAACCTGCATTTACTTCGTGTAATGCTTCAACTCGACACAAGTCTTCCAACAAGATGCCGAAATCACATAATTTAGTTCCATTTCTGAATGAACAACTGTAGAGCATTCATTATAAATAATTAACAATGTGAAGTCACTTTGTTAATGATTTTTTTACTAAATTACGGTAACGACTCTTAGATCATCCAATCTATGAAACAATTCAAATTTGAGGAATAAAAGAAATCAAATGTTCGTTACATGGTTGACAGATTATTCATAATAGAATATATGATAATATACATTGCAATGGCATAGAAGAGGAAAATGAACATAAGTATCGTGAAACTTTAATACAAACTTGCATAGAGTAGTTATATGGTGCTCTAATTACAATTGTATACCCTAATAAAATATAATGCAATGACAAATACGTGAAAAGATGATTTGTAGAATAAGTTATCCCTAAATTTATCTCAATTTTTAAAAAATAATTTGGTAATTGCTTTACTACCTGAAAATTTTGAAGTTGGTAACTTCATTAACTTAACATAAATTGAACATAGTGTTAAAGATGTGATAATTTTTATATTTTTAAATAATGTAATTATTAATTAAAATGCACAAGATTAATTTAATTTTTTTAGGAGTTTAATGTTAAACAAGATAATTGCATTTTAACATTAAATTTTTTTATAAAGATCCACTCAAGAAATTGGAATCAATGGATGCCTTTAAAAAGGTTATCTTTATGGTTGTCAACCTCAACACCACTGTTACATATTTGATATTTAATTTGTTCAATGCATAAAGTTATTGGCTTCTTTGAACTGCTGTTACTGGCAATGATGGGAGGAAACTCAACAAGGTTATCCTTTTTGTCACCAATCTCCATGCCTTTGATGATAGTTGTTGGATAAATAATTAGCAAGCACAAATATGTAAACTACTTGTACTTTCAAGTTTTAATTGCTCAACTTTTACTCCTTTTAAATGTTTTACATGACTTTTTTTTTTCTTATTAGTTATATTGGATAATGAGATAAAATGTGAAATTTCTAACTAACCACACACATGTGCTACTAGATTCTTTGATGATATATTATTCTATTTTATTATGATTTTAATATTTTTTTAGTTGCAGGAAACTCCTATATCCTCCAACGTTGTAGCTTCTCAATACATAGTTCTTAACCCATCATCTTCCTTAGCAAGCATGTGAAATTATTCTCATCAATAGTTAGTCATTTATTGATGAAATTCTCATAAAAGCTGAAAATTTGAGAATGTGAATTGATTAACTGCACTTGCTTGCATCAACGATAAGTGCGATTTAACAGCAAATCAATTTCAAGCTAAACGAAGAAGACAATGTGCAACAATAAGAAGATCAAATGTATAGTAGTGTAGGGATTATGATTCCATGTTTACTCCAAATTTTATCCACCGTATTGAATGTTTCACCAAATTAGGGATTAGAATTATTACTTATGTCAAATTTCATTTACCACATTTTTCATACTAAGGATTAGGGTTCAATTTATTTAAAATTATGAAATTGATGGTTGTGATTGTTTAATAATTACATACTTTTAAAATGTTTTTCAAAAAGTTAAAAAATCTATATTAATGTTAAATTATAATGATATGAAAACCTTTCAAGAAGTTTTATTCCATCCCTAAATTTTCCTTTTTTAATGGTGACAGAACGATAAAGTTATTGTTAGTTATTTCTTTTCTAGTTTACAAACCTAGGAAAAAAAGTCTACAATAATTTTTTTTCTTAATCAAATTAATTAAGCTTCATTTGAATTTTAAAGTTGGCATAATAACTCTTGACTTGACTTAAAATTCATTTCGATATAATTGAATCTATTTTAAATTGGTTTGGATTGAAAGGATTTTTTATTAAAAGTATTTTATTTTTTATTTTCATTAAAACATTTTTTATATGAAACATAAAAATTATATAATAAATAAAAATATAAAACATAAGAAAAATTTTTAAATTAATTTAAAAATAATAATCTTATAAATATATTAAAATAATAAAAATATAATTTCAAAAATTATTTGTAAAAAAATAAACCAGTTTTGCAATTTTATAAATATATACTTTATATATATATATATATATATATATATATATTATGTGTGTTTTAATTGGATTTAATTAGTTATCAAATTAAATTAATTTTTATATTTAATTCAATTCAATAAAAAATATTTTTAAATTTTCAATTTTTTTATGTTTTGAATCTGTTTAAATCAATTTATAAATACCTCTAAGTAGATTTACTACCTAAAATCACTTTTAATTTTTAACTTTATTTTTACACTTTCTATTAGATTGAATCAATTTTTAAATATCTCCAATAAATATACTTAAACCATTCCACTCGAAACTCTTACGTATATCACTGTTACAATACTTAGCAGAAACTTGTTATATGGTTTTTTTTAGGCTTCATGTGACATGCAATAGAAGTTTTAGGAGATAATAGTCGTTTTGATGATTAAACTTTTGATAATTTTAATTTCATCAAGGATTTTATTCCAATGAAATTTGAAAAATGTTTGAATATTATGTTATCTGATAGAATCTTAATAACACATTTTTAAGATAAATTTTCCAGTATCCTTATAAATTTGAAGATAACAAAGTCTCATTGATATTGATTAATAGTTATATGATATATATTACCTGCATTTAATGCTAGTCAATTTTATTCTTTTAACAATTGGTGTTGCTTTTAAGAGTCGATCAGAAATTTATTTTATACATGGATGTTTTACATTTATTTTGAAAATAATATTTTTATTTTAAAATTTTTTGAAAACATTTTATTAAGTTATTTTCTTACAATTTTATTTAAAAAAATCCATACTTATCATCTTATATGCTATATTAAAAATAAAATAAAATTTAATCTTGATTATCAATTAATTTGTTTATAAAATAAGTTAAGTTCTATAAAAGGGTAATTTTTTTAGAAAAATAAATATTAATTAAAATTAAAATTAAATTAATTTGTAAACCAAAATACAACAACAAATTTTTCTTTTACTTTACACTAATACTAAATTGTAGTTGTGTATAAAATAGACAACAATTTGATTAAAAGATTCATATAAATTATTTCAAAAGTAAAGACGAGGACAAAATTGACAACAGCATAGTGGCTATTTTTCAAAACAAGTTTATTTTAGGCCATTTCAAAAATAATGCTATTATCATTTTTTAAATAGTTATAGCATAATTAATAAAGTGGTTTAATAAAACCTTTTTAAAATAGTTTATTAAATTAAAATTTAAAAATATTATTTTAAAATAAACATACAATGATCCATCTATAAAATAGATTTTTAATGGATCCCTTAAAACAATACAATTTTTAAGAAATTAAAATAATTAACATTAAATTCTAGTAACACATATGATACAACTATGGATCAAACTTAAAAAGTTTTGCTATCCTGAATGATACTGAAAAAATCACCTATTTTTATAGTATTGGTAAACAAAACAAAATAAAAAGCATGCAATTGAAAGTACATAATTTGATAGGTTAAAAATTTGAAAAACTTTTATGTTTTCTATTTTTAAATTTTAATAAATACTCTTAAAACATTAAATTCCAATTGCTTTTGTTGAAACAGGGAGGAGGACCAATTTCTAAATTTACCGTTGTTAGATATGAAGATGGCCGCTTTAACTTCATATAAGATGTTCAGGTGGTCTCTGCATGAAATAAACATGCCCTCAAGTGCTTAATGACATATAAGACCCTTTAAAATGGCATCTCATGCTTATATAATGGATCAAATTAAAGCAACTTTTTAAGAGACCAATATAATATTATTTTAATGTGACCAAAATAATTGATTATATTTTGAATTTTTTGGTAAGAAACTTCTTAACATGTGCGTATACATAAAATCTGAAGAACTTGATACGAAACCTACCAAATTGGTTTCTTGCAGCTCCCTGTAAAGGTACGGCAGTGCACATGCAAGTTTGATTTCCTGTAAATACGCTATGGGCAGGCAGCAATAATGGGAACAACAGTATCCTTTAAATCACATCCAACGTATATATGTCTTCATAAAGCTATTTTGAAATTCAACTCACTCATCTAATTTATTTAGGATATAGAAAAAGACATACCTAAACTAAGGGCTATTAAATTACAAAAATCGTGTTACTTGAGCAGTTTAGCCGATGATTTTTGTTGTTTTTCTTTCTTTCTTTCTTTTATTTAGGTCCTAAATTCCTCGAAAAATTACTCTTGGAGTCTTGTGTCTCTTCAAGTTTACTGTGTGCATAAACTAATTTAAATCACATGTATATTGAAATATACACTTCCATTGGATAGTGAAAATTTTGAATTTTCTACCTTTAAAACGAGTGACGGGACTGATTACTTTTTATAATCTGTTATAATATGAAACGATGAATAAAAAGATAACTCCCAACAAATATTTATATTGATAATTTACAAATAAATTATAAATAACTTTCAAATCCAGCATAATTAACAGATTAATTTTTTTAGTCAATGCAATTGAATTTTAATTAGTTCGGTGAATGATAACTAATTTAAAGTTGTGCGCTGCCCCTGCATGACCAGTACATTCATTTAATTATAATCTTTATATCTCCCATCAAACTTTGTCCCAAAATCAAAAGCAACATATAATGTCAATCAACACGAAAGCCAACCGAGATCAAGTTTGAAAAATTCTGACAATATTCAGGTTTCGGTGCACTGGCTTCTTTATGATGAGCAATTCCATCACCCATTGCAATGGAACATGCAACTGTCTTTCACACATTGAATGAAAATATAGGCCCCGCAATTATTTCTTTCATTCCGTGCAATGAATAATGGATGTAATGATCTTTTAACAGGAACAATAAACAAGAGGGAGATGCATGTGCTTTGTGGGTAGTGGCACCTCTCTATCCCTGGCTTTGTATTTGTATTTTGGTTGGGGCTTTGGATTTTTACTCTTTTGATGTTGTGGACACAATTCTTGAAATGGACCCCATAGGCAATGATTTTTTTTATCAATATAATCCTTAATTATTTCACAATTAGCCCAAGAGAGCCAAGCAGCACAAGCAAAATATGGTGTCTCATCTTGCTTTTTGATTCTCATTTCATAGCAGGCTTCCCACCAAGCTCCCTTTCCCACTTTCTGCTATAATAATGCTTGGTGCAAATTGAGGGTCCAAGGCCCTGTCCCTGCTTTGGACGAAGCTCAGGACTCTAGGACACCGCAGAAGAAACTACAAAGCTACTCACTTGATAATATCAACACTGAGGGGGATTAAAAGTTTTAAAAAAAGTTCATACCCGATACATATAATAAATAATGTGATGGAAATAACAAGAAATTGATAGAAGAATAAGACAGTTGTAAAAATTGAGCTGTAAACAATGAATTGTTGGAAGTAAAAGGTAATAGCTGCATAAAACAGAAAAAATTGAATGCCAATATCACGGTGGATAATTTTCTTCGTGTTTAATACGGACAGTAACAGGATATAAATCGCCATGTAGGTTACCGCATAACAAATATTAAAATCAATCGTTGAAATGTGAAAAAAAATAAAGAAAAAGTAACTTAATATAACTTTTCATATATTAACTGAGGTAAGAATTCCTCACTCTTTCATCCCCATATCATGATACAGTAAATTGCACAGAAAAACAAAAGATGCGTTACCTTTGGATTACCCCTCAACACTGATGTGCACTATTTTAGGCATTATAACGCGCCAGAGAAGTTGCCCCCCTTGGGTGAGACACGATAAAGGTGAGGGAGGAGCATTAAATGAAGATGGAACATGCTGCACATCATCAGTGTTGAGGGGTAATCCGAAGATACTTCAATTATATCTTAGTCCAGTCAAATGATTCTGATGAATCGCCGCACTGATTGTTGTGCATATAATGATTACCGTTTACGGTTTACGTATTTTCTCGTCAAGATGCACATAGCAAAAAATAATGTACAGTTCAGCACGAAGAACACCCAGTCCAGCTTAAGATATGGTCGGAAATTCCCAACCAACCAAGTTAGCTACAACAAATCATGAACATTACGCAGAAGTTAATGGTTGTTCTAATTGGCTCCATTTCCAATCTGATCTCGTGGACTTGAAGCGTTCTTCAGACAAGTAACTACATTTCGTACAAATTGAGTGCGTCGTAAAGTCAAGAAAATCCTGACAAATTCACAATGCGACAAGTTAAACATCACAATTGTTGACTGCTCGGTATGGAAATCACTCCTCCAACGCGGGCACATTTGCTGATCTACCTAATTCTAGAGTTCCACCTTAAAACGCGCTTAGAGCATTAATCCGAGAACGATATCGCATATCATATTGAGATGTCAAGTTCTGAAACAAATAAAGTAGGATCCACGTCATATCATATTTTTCAACAAATTGAGATGAAAACAAAATGTGAAAAGTTGCCGTTAAAGATGGTCTTAGCGCGTGTTTGGAAAACCGTACATTTAAAGTAACATAATTTGCAATGCTGAATCTATAACACATTTCACCTACATATTTTTGTCGAATTTTGGAAAATTCCATCTGCTCCTAAACCATTCAGATCTATAGAGTAACTCAAACACTGAGTTTACGAGTAAGAAATTGTTGCTTAATCGCAGCATTGGAAACGAACAACGTGGTATCCAAATATAAGAAACTTGACCATAACTTATAAAAGCAAGGATTCTTATCAGATTTTTGGAGCTCATTTGATGAAATATAAATGTTAACGGGATATTATATATAAAGAAGGGGTTGTCTAAGAAGCTTATCCAATAAATATTTTAAAATTGCAGAGAAAATTTATTTATCTTTTGTTTGGATAAGATATTTTAAAAAAAAGAATAATTTTTAAGAAAATTTAAAATTTTAACAATTAAAATATTTTTGTTTGGATATTATATTATAAAAAATTTTAAATTATAAAAAATTTTACAAAATCTTTTAACCAATTAAAATGAAAAAATTTTAATTTCTTTTAGAATAGATGAAATTTAAAATTCTTTTATATATATTTTTTTATTTTATATTTATAATATTTTATTTTATTTTATTCTTCTACAATTTTTTCCCTTCATATCTTGTATCTAAACATAATATTTTTAATATCAAATAATATAATTATATATTTTTATCATTTTAATTATGTATATTGTTAAATTATTAGTTTAAATTATATATAATAAAAATATTTATATATCTAATATTTTTTTTAAAAAAATTAAAATAAACCTATAATATTTAAATATAAAATTTTGTATATATTAAAAATAAAATTATTTAATTTAAAATATAAAAATTTAAAATTTAATGAATTTAAATTCTACCATCTAAATAAAAAATTTTAAATATAATAAATTAAAAAAAATTATCCAAACAAAATATTTAAAATAAAAATATTTAAATTGCAAGCATTTAAATTTTCAAATATTTTAAAATATTAAAATACTTCGTTCAAACATAAAATTAATGATTATTAAATGAAAAGTTAAACAACTTAATACCGTGGCTGAGTACTGCTGACATTGGAACTTTTAGATTAGCCATGCATGCAATAATTTTTGGGTAAATTTATATGGTATTTCTACAAGTTGGGTTACCCATAAGACAAATTTCCGTACAGGTACGGGAACGACACAAGAGTTATGGAAGTGTAACTTCCTTACAAGACTTTCTCTACCATTTGAACTGGGGTTCTTGTATCATTTCAACTCTGTTACAATGGGCGGGGGGGATGCATGTGAACATAGAAACATGTATAGTGCACTAAGTCCAATATAGTGAGTGCTAGGGAATCAAATTTACTTTTCCTACATCATTGCACGTGCCAGTGGTAAACAACAGCCAGGAGTCTCCCAGTGTTTTTGGTAAAGAAGAAATAGTTAAAGAAGACAAACACACTCTCGATGTCCCACCGGTTCAAAAACTCAAGTATAAGACATTAGTGTCTTAGCGCAAATTTTGCTGACGCCGATGCACCAAATCTTGCTTTAAGTAAAGCTAGTTCTGAATGGGTCTACTCTCACATGCATTGGCTTAAAAAGTACATTCATGGATTACATCAAAACTTTCACTTTTCTTATGTATTAACCCCTAGTGGCTGTCCACGCTCTAACACCATGTTTAGTGACATCGCAATTATTTTACCAGCAGAATCCAAACAATACAAGTGAATTAAGTCGTTTTCCAACCAACGGTCTTCGGTGATCTTATCAGTAAGAAATAGCTCTAAAAAAATAACACATTTTATCAGTATCACTGTTCTATCAGGCATTTTTTGACATTCCCCCCCCCCCCAGCCTTACTATCTCCATGCAACAGCCTGTTAAGGAGTAAATAATCATTTTATTTTTGAAAGATTAAAAATCTATTATATTAAATTTTGAAAATTAAAAATTTTTATTATTATTTTAAGAATTGATCATTTTAACTTTATATAAAGATTAAAACTAATTTATTTAATTTAAAAAATCAAAATTGCCAACTAATTTAATGTTTTTAGAAACCAAATTAATCGATTAATTTGTTTTTTAGTATTTAAAATGATAATTTTTATTTTTAAAAATTAATATGATCAATTCCTATTTTTTAAAATTAAAATAACCATTTACCGTCTCGTAGCACAGTCTCCGTTGATAATATACGAAACAAGATAAGCAGAAAAAATATTCCATATGTTATAATGTCTTAGACCTCTGTAATATGTTCTCTGCCCGTCTTCTTAGCCTAATAAAAAGATGACTCAGTGATAAGTACATCATAAGCAATCCTGACTCCCAACTATCTTTATTAACATAGTTTCAGTTTCTTAATTGCAACTAGCTTTGCTATTTGCTTCTTTTATCCCCATACTTCATGACAAATACAGGCTAAAAATTAAACTGTTGTCTTAATTTGTGCGTGTTTGCCTTCCCTTTTATTGAGTGATGCTAATCCCTAATTGAAGAATAGAGACGGTTTCTGCTGTGATATAAAAAATCCAGAAATCAATTAGGAATTTCAAATGACCGCTAAAGCAACCACCAGAGGTCCAGAACATTTACAGGGATGAATTCGAGTTTCAGGCCAATATGTCCTTCTCTTACATGTATAAAGCAGATTTGGTATTTATGAAAGTTATTAATGTCATTCTTAAATTAATACTCGCAATCCGATTTGTGTTATAAATTGGTTTATCCATTTGATACATTCAAAATAACATGGACATATTGTTGACAGTTAAAAATGGATGCAAGTATGTTTGGTGAAATGAAATCTAATACGCCATCACCGTCCATCATATAACAAACCTACAATGAACATATAAAATTGAAATGGCCTCATCATATGGTTTGGATTCATTGCTAGGCACATTCATTTACTAAATGTTTATATATCCGTGGTAGATATCAATGGAAATAGTCTTTCTTCTTGCCTATTTAGAGCACCAAGCACTTCATAGATTGTTAGAAAAAAAAATAAAAAATAAAAAGAGCAGAAATCAGTATAATCATTGAGCAGAAGTCCAGAACAGCTTAACAAATTGACATGGCTATGCCAAGAGGCCTCCCCCATTCAAACAGACTCTTAAAAACATCAAGCAGGATGATGAACTACGCTGGCAGTGATGTTTCTTGACTCAGGGTGATGTCTTAACGCACCACATGGAAGATGAACTACTTATGTCAGGATTTATTATAAGATAAGAGTATTCTGGTTGAAAGCGACACCCGCAGCCCGCTAGGACAAATTATTGGAGAAATGTTAAATACCCTTATCTTTTATCTTCGAGTACAATGCTAACCGTTAAATTTGTTAGTTTAACAAGCTATGGAGGCCCAATTCAATGGTGGAAATTATCCTAGAACATGAAAAATGTTATGGAGGGTTTTCTAAATGTGGTTCATGTGACACAATAAGACCTGCGTTAACGGGTCCAAGGAATTGGAAATGGCCTAGTGAGGTATTAAGAAACGGAATCCACTTCATCAATCGTAGGAGTTAACCCCCCTATCCCACCCTAGAAAATCATCATGAAGAAATGAACAATAAGAATCATAATAATATGATCAAAGAGCAGAGTGGTGTTTGAATATACATTTTCAGGAGCGCTAAAAACAGATAAGAAAAATGAATACGCGTTCTAGGAAAAAAAAAGAAAAGCAGTCTAAGTTAAGTTGGGTAAAAAAATTCCAATCGATCATGAATCTATGACCAAAGAAAAGTACTTCTAGGTTATACCATATGAAGCTCAATAGGTTGCCTATCAAATAAAACTGCCAATGATCATATTGTTCTTTGTAAATTGGGATTTTTTTTTTGTTTGAAATTGCTCATAAATGCAAGGACAACACAAGCAGCCTAACTTAAACAACAAAACATTTATAGTTATGCATCGTTGCACCCTCAGACACAAGAATCTGTGACATATGGTCCAAAGTCGCAGATACATCCTGGCAACGGGTAGTGAAGGGTATAAATCACTAAAGTATTAACCATAGGAAAACGTGATTGAAACGCCAATCTAGCCATATATATTTATAAACCAAACCACACATACACAATTAAGATTGCTTTATGGGGATCACATGAGGGGCACCTGATTCACGTCAACTAATAACAGCAGTAATCAACCACGTCATACAAGTATCATACATTTATAACAACAATCGAAAGGCGGACAGTACAGTTCAGGGCAATTCATTTCGTACCTCAAGCTATATTTGTTTAGGTGTAAATTACAGAAAAGGAAGGAAGAAAGTAGAGTCAAAATATGTTATTTTCATGATTTAGATGAATATAGATTAAGAAAAAAAATTATTTAATGGGATTCAAAGGTGAAAATATTTCCCCTCCCAAATAGCCCTGAGATAGGGAAAGTTGGGCCTCTGTTTTTTTTCAAAGTGTTTAAAAATTAAAATATTATTCTATAACATAAAACATTAATTTTATATTAATTAAAAATTCATATTTTTTAGTTAAATTTAATTTTTTAATTTCAATAAAAATTATATTTATATGATTTATTTATTTCTTTTTTATATATTTAAATAAATGGATCCATCCAAAAAAATATATCTTTTAAACTATATATTTTTTTTCATTATATCTTTTTTTTTTCTAACTTTTTACTTTCCTATGTCACTTTTCATCCAACCAAACCAATGTAAGGATATATTATATTGATTCCATGTTTTCCAAGAATTTTCAGTAACAAATGTATTTACGAAGCCTTATAGCCAGAGATCTTACCTCTTCTCCCTTAGCAGTGGAATGGTTCAAGTTGGCAATGGTGCAATGTAAGGGCTACGAACATCTGTAGTGAAGAAAAGCACAACTAATACCCCAACAATCCAAATGAAGGTACACAGAAGCAGCATGTGATTTTTCATTGAAAGCACATGAGCAAAGTGGTCTTTCTCCTCTAGCAGGGTCGTACCGGAATGGAAATCGTGTATGACATACTCAATTATTACATCCATAAGCTTTCTATATCGGGGCGCTTTATTGATCGAATTGAGGACCTCATGTTTAACATTTCTGAGAAAATTTACAGCAATCTCTTCCTCCACAGAAGCAAATTTGGAACTATCCAAGTCAAAGGAACCAAAACAATTAGTGGAACCAATTCCCGTTATGTCAGTGATATTTTTAGGAGTCATATCAGAAGGCAGCAAGGTCGTCACTGAGGAAGGTTCTTCGAAGAAGGTCTGAAACATATATAAATCATTTGAGACGGTTGAAGCCTCCCCTATCCAAACAGTACAAAATGCCTAAAAAATCCAATCCAACTGATTTTGCCAACTACAACCATAATTGCTTTTAAAGATCGGATACGTATCTAAAACAAATCAACGCATCTAATAATTAAAAAATCAAAGACGGTTTTCTCATAGAAGACTTTCCTGTGACCTAAATTAGAGAAACGATCAACACAATTACCAAGCTATCAAGCATTTTCGGCTGCATTTTACAGTTTCATCTCACGAATCAATGTGAACCGAAAACAGCAGAGGCACATTGCAGAAAAACATCGGAAGAAACAGAACAGTGAGATTCGAACTTACCGTGACATCTTCGTTGCGATTTGCATCTGAGATCCCGGAGATCGGCGATAAATCCACGGAATCTTCAGAAACGGATGTAAATGTGATCTGTCGAAAGAGGAGGAAAGGAATAAGAGAAATTGAATCTGGAAAGGGAAAATAAAAAGGAAAATAAACAGAAAAAAATATGGTTCACGAATTGTGGTGTGCCTTGTTAGACTTCTTGGGAGGAAAATCCTTGAATCTGCCATTGCGATTCTCAGTGGAGCGCGCAAAGACCTTTTGTGGCGTTTGATGCTCTTTCATTGGCGGGAGTTGGATAATGAATACTGTTCAACAAATTTCAAATTTTAACTATATATAAACAGGCAGGAAATTCGAAATGGTGTTGATCATATATAAGGACAATTAAAATGTATATATTTATTGTTTCTTATTTATTTATTTATTTTTATATCTGAAAATGTAGAACTTTTTATCAATAACTAATTTTGTCATGTGATATTTAATTTTAACCGGTGAATTATATTTTTTTAAAAACAATAAAAGGAGGGAAGATGATAAAGGGAGGGCTGCTCCATTTATATATTTAGAAATTAGAACTTGTACATTGTCCGTGTATTGTATAAGTATTTTGCCTTCAAGGATATGCATAATGAATTTTTTTTTTTTTTCTATTTTTGCCCATTTCTACCCTCATTTATCATTGTTTATTTTTTTAATAGTTACGATTTTAACCATATATTGGGTGATCTTTATATTTTGTTTGGATGAAATAGAAAAGAAAAAAAAATAGAAAAATAAAAATTAAAGTAAAAATAAAATAAAAAATGTTAATAGTATAATTTTTTATTTATATAAATTTTATTTTAAAAAAATTTAATTTTGTTATTATATTTTTTATTAATATAATATTTTTTTAATTTTTAAAAAATATTTAATAATTAAAAAAAATTAAAAAAAAAAATTAACCTTTTTCCACTTTTTCTCCTTTTGAATAGGAAAAGAATTTTTCAGATCCTACAAAATTTAATTCTTACCTTTTATATTAAAAAAATGCAAACATAGAAAAATAAAATTTATGTAAATCTTAAAAATAATTTTTTTTTTATTTTAATTTTTTTCCAAACAAACAAAATATTAAATTTGTGGGACTTCAAATTTATGCTTTTTTATCTGTTAAAGCGATTTTAGAGGTGAATTCAAATCTTATACTATATATATATATATATATATATATATATATATATATTGTGTTATAAAAAATCCATTATAAGAAAGAGAGAGAACAGGTTTTTTTTTATCTTTTTAAGTATTATCTTAGAATTATTTATAAATTATTTATCATTTTATTTATATTTATTTTATTTTTTATAATTTAATTTTTTATTTTATAAAAATTGTTTATTTTAACCCATACTATTAAAAATTTATATTGAGATTATTATTTAAGTAAATATACAATTTAATCGGTGAAAATTACATTATGTTAAAAATATTTCAAATGGTGTTGTATTAATTTAGTTATATTTTACTTATTTTTTTATAAAAATATAAATATTATATAAAAAATTAATACATTCAAAAAATAAATGTATAAATTAATATTTTTTCTAATCAGATAGTTCTTTAAAAGATCAAAATGTAAACAAATAAAAAAATTATAACCTAATTGTATACCTATCATTTTTAAAAAGTAGAAGTTTGGAGAATCTTAATGGTTGAAATCAAAACCAAGGATCAAAATCATAAAAGATATAATAAGTATAAAAATTAAAATTGGATGTAAAATAAGAAATTAAAAACTTGATTAAACCTTTAAAAAACCAAATTAGGAAAACAATTTATCCTATCTAATCCTTTAATTTTAAGCAAATTAAGCGTATTCATTATCTGTCAAAAAGAAACACATGTGAGCATGTTTAAGAAACCAGACGTAGACGAGCCAATATAATTTTGACGAGCATGGAAAACAATGTTTGTGTGCTACACAAACACATTGCATCCTTCTTTAAATGTTAACTCTGTTTTTGTTATTATACATCAACAAACATCATAAGTAATCTTTCATATATAGAAGAGTCTGCATCCATTGACTGCCATTTTAATTACATATGCATCTGCCAATTAAAACAAACTCCCTTCAATAAATAAGAGTCTTCATGCGTCATTTGAGAAAGTGAAATATCAACTTTTGTTACCATTTCTTTTCACCATTAAAGCAATATTCTCCCAAATTTTATCATAGAAGTATTTTTTATCACTTACGTTCATCTTACCAAAGAGATTGTTGTTAAATAATAGACTTATATTTGTCGAGAAAAAGTTATTCTGACACATTAAAAAAAAAATATTCCATACTATAGATGAGTCAATAGAATCTCATTGCTCATAATTACAACACAAATTAAGGATACATGGTATGTGTAATCTCACTACAACAAAATTTGCTTATTAAATCATATATTTCATTTCACATATAAAATATTTAAAACATTTTTTACAACATTTAATACAAAAGTATTTTAAAATAAAATAATTATTATAATATTTTTAAATTTAAATACTTTAAATATCAACAAGAAAATTAAATAAATTATTATTTTTACAGTATTTAAAATAATAAATATTTTAAAATATTTTATTTTATAGCACTTAAAATGATAAATGTGATAAAATATTTTAAAATATTTTATTTTTCAACATTTTAAAAAATAAATATTTGAAAATATTTCTGTTAAATCGCTTAAAAGAATATACGTTTTAAAATTTTATGGTAGAGAGGTAATCTAAAGTACTTTTGTAAGATTAATTTTTTTTAATTGATTTAAATCTCTAATAAATACTTTGAACAATTTTTTTATATTATTTTTTTTAATTAAAAAAAAATCTTTCAAAAGAGGCATCTACTAAATTGACTCTTTTTTTAATGAAACTTAGTGAAGTTCTACAAGCACCCCCTTCTAAATTATGCTTTATGATAATAGATATCACAGTAAGGTGCCAACAATGGATTGGCATGATTATTTTCCCACAGTGTATATGATTGACATTGTATACATTCATTTCCATTATTCTCCGTTGAAACATTGCTAACCATTATGCCTATCAACACCGCAAACCACCCACTTGGATTCCGACGAAGTTCCAGAATTGAATGTTCTTAGAGACTTTGATAGGGATGAAAACTGATTCTTCTTAGAGGCTTTTGTCACACTCTTTAACACGTTATTATCAAAGTACATTTAGGTATCAAATATTATTCTGATCTATATTTTTATTTCCATTATATTGGTGGTTGCAATTTGCTAACTTGAATGAATAATTCATCGATTTTAGGTTTCTTAGACTTCTTACTGGTTGATATGTATTTTAAGTGAGATCAGTTGGAAGATGCATACAATTTGTTTGTTAAAATGCCTGAGAGGGACATTGTTTAGAATTCTACGCTTTCAAGTTTTGTTCAATGTGCCTTCTTTGATAGGTTCTCTAATCTTGTACTCCAGATAAGCCTTTCCGAGATTCATCCTAATTTAGTCACTGTCTTGCTACTCACGAACACCATTTCGCTTGAGAAAAGATTAGTCTTTTTGGGTGTAATTCATTCTCTTGATATTTATGTAAAACTGCAATGGTTTGTCAGCAACATTCATGTAAGTATATTATATTATTTTATATCCATGTGACAATGCGTTTAGCTTTCTTAATCATGGTAAACATATAATACTTTGTTTTCTCATGATTTTATACTTTCATTATTGATGTCTAATCCTCCCAATTTCTTCATTGCATTTTTTAAATTATAACGACTTTGATCCTTACATCAGTATACTTCCTTTTAAAAGGATTGTTAAAAACCATATTCCAGTTTTAGATAATTTCATTAAATAGAGGAGATTCTTACTTGCATGGTAAGATTTCAAGTACCTAATTACTTTTCTTTTTGAAGTAGATTAATTGAAGCACATATAAACATAGATACAAATAGAAAGCAAAACCTACGTGGAGCTCTAAGCAAACCAAGAGCTCATGTGGTCTTATTCTTATTTAATTATTAGCTAGATCAAAAGTACAAGGTTCAGAAGTTGTAACCAAGTTATATAATATTTGAGCATAATAATGTGGATATTGATATGTTCTTTGCCATGATTTGTATCTTTCTTTTCTAGATATACAAATTGATTTCATCAATCCATTGGCCAAAATAATCAGAATATGTCCACTGCATAGTATGATTAGTCAATGTCTCAACTGTTTCTGCTTTGAAATCCTTTTGATTTTTCCCTTATTGTCATTACAATTATTTTTACCCTTCTGAATTTGAAATCGTATATACATGCACCTATTACTGTTCAGTACCTGGTCAACAAGCGGAAGTCACTGTGAAGAATTTTATCCATGGAAGTTGATAGAGACAACCCATTTTCCACATACTGAAAAACGTTAGTTTTATTTTCTCTTTCATGCTATTCTTGATTTTGCTTTTGGTCTCAACCTCTTTGTCTAATTTAAACTTTACTTTTCCTTTGTGTGAGGTATTAACATTTAGTTTTACTACACAATTATGCCTTGCCTAACATATGATCAGAAGATAGCCTCTCCTCCTCGTCTCGTTAAATACTTATGCAAGCTTTAGCAATGTGCAAGTGTGCGTTATTTGATAGCTGGTTAACAAACATTTAACTTCACTATGTATATTAAAACCTCATTAGATTTTTCTCTTTTTTTAATATCAAGTATTGGATGTGCTCGAGAATAGAAATGTAATATTGTGATTATTGCCCTAATGATTATATACTGTTGTCAATTTTAAGATTTATAGTAAATAATGTGTAATTAATTATTAAATATTGATAAATAGAAAAAATGATAAAAATAAATTAAAAAATAATATATTTTACAATTTTTTTTTATTTAAAATGCTATAAAATATATTTTTTTATAGCATTTTTAAACCAAGTGCTTTAAAAGATATTTTTTATAGCATTTCTTAAATAAAAATGTTGTAAAAAATACATAATTTTTTAATTCTTTTACA
Organism: Canavalia gladiata; assembly: GCA_037954105.1. Taxonomy (NCBI): domain Eukaryota; kingdom Viridiplantae; phylum Streptophyta; class Magnoliopsida; order Fabales; family Fabaceae; genus Canavalia; species Canavalia gladiata. Next base: position 35,611,398 of record CM075662.1, on the reverse strand, counting down.
GTATTTTTAAAATAAAGCACTTTAAAATATAATTTTTACAACATTTAAGAAAATGATTTAATATATTTATTTACTTATTACAATATTTAAATATACAACTCTTAAAAATGTTATAGAAAAATAAAAATAAATACTGTAAAAAATTATTTTTAGTATAGTATTTTTTTTATTATCCTCAATTTAAATATACACTTTCCTACAAATTAGAGTTTACAAGTCTTCTTTTAACAAGTAAAATATCAATATGTGAAGGGAGGTTAAAGAATCAAACTAATTTGATTTAAATTGTTTAATTAAATTAAAAAATAAAAAAATTATAAATTAAAATCACAAAACTTTATACAATTTTTTTTATAAAACTAAATTGAATCATAAAATTTATATAATATTTAAAATTTATATATTTTATTAACAGTTTTTATTATTAGTTATTATTTTTTTAATTACTTCTTGATATATGAGATATTTAATATTTATATTAAAGCATATTTAAATATAAATATTATTAATTTTTATATTAATAATATTTTTATTTTTCATTTATATTAATTTTAAATTTTTAAAAATTTGTTATTTTATTTTTTTACTGACTTATTTTTATTAATTTTTTAAAATAGTAAAAATATCATTATTAATTTTTAAAATAAAAAAAACTAAATCATAAAAAGATTAGTTTAATTTAATTTTTCTATTTTTTTAATCTAACCGAATCAAATTACAAACATTTTTTTAATTAGTTTAAACTTTTTTTTCTTAAAACCAAACCAAATCATGCACACTTCAATACTTGAATTGTATTTTAATCATAAATATAGTATTCAAATTTTTATCATAAAAGTAATTTTTAATAAGTAATGCAAAATAAAAACTTCTTTTTTATATCTCTTTGTATATTAAACATTTTTAACCAGTTGGTGTTAATGAAAGTTTGTATAAAAAATTAAGATTTCACATAACTGACGTTAAAAAAATTATTTGTTTCACTTCATTTTGACAGAAAAATTAACGGTTTGAAAGTAAAAGGAAGTTAAGTAGGAAAAAAGAGAAGGTTAAGAAGATAAATTAAGGAAGTGGAAAAGGAGAGAAGGATAAACTGTAATTGAGACTGAAAAAATCTTGTGAAAATAATGTAATTCAAACACGCATTGATTCCCATTGATGGCAGGGAAAGGGAAGAATATTCTAGCGTGGCCTCCCCCACGAAAGTTATTTCAAAATAATTTGTATTGTTAATGATGAGGGACTTGAACTGTTATGCAAAACGTATGTATGGCAAGTGTCAACGACTGCTACAACTTTACCCTGCTTTTCGTCATCGTATAATAGTGTTTAAATCCTTTCTTTCACTTCTATTAGACGTTTCAACACAATTCGTCCATTAGAAAGCGGAGGATAACATTTTAGATTCCCAACAAATTAGAACGCAGAGTATATGCCCATCTGGATGCCAAGACATGGAGTACCAGTGCCGAATATTCAGGTAACAAAAATTATATTTTATTTTTGAGTTCAAATAACATGTGACACACACATCAAACCATGCTTATAAATACATATAAGTACTCTTAGTCACAATTAATTAGGATAATCATTAATAGTTAACTATTAGATTTAATGAGTATATATCATGTTTTTATTTTATTTTATCAAAAGTTATAATATTTATAATTGTTATAACTAATACAATATTCTGAGTCTACATAATTGGACTCAATCCAATAATACATCCTAATCCAATATGACTTCGATTGCTCAAATCCTTCAATTGGGCTAAAAAGTATATGAGGAGAAAGAACTCACTCAAGCTACACTCTGCAATGTTTCTCATTCCTTGCTTTTGAGAATATTCAATGTTTAATGGTTCATTTTTCATTGAAATTATCTCATATTTATATTTGAATGTTAGGCTTGTGTCTCACTTGTATTTAAATCCTATAAAAGAAACACCTGTTACAATATTAAGTTTATTTTCCTTTTATATATTGCTACTTTACTAAAATATATATTCATTTATTTTAAGTTAGAGTAATTTTACAAGCATCCTTCACCTTCATTGTTCATGAAAACTAGTTTCTTCACTTTCTACTTGAACAAATTTAGTGAGTCTTTGTGCTATAGACACTCGGCTATATATCATATTTTTATCTTTTTAAAAGAAAGGTAATTTTAAGAATAATTTATTTATTTTATTGATTGAAAAAGATTTAATTTATAAATTTAATAAATTTGGATTTAATTTTTTAAAACTTTCTGAGTAAACATTTGAAAATTTAGTCGTTTATTCCTCTGAATATAAGCTTAACCAAACACGCTATTAATTAATTAATTAGATTTAATAACTAATTTTGTACAGTAAAGAGTACAAAAAAATAATTTTTAACATGTATTTTAGATTTTTAAAAGACCCTAATGTAAATTTAATTTAAGATATAGAATTCACAAATAGTCTTGAACCAGCTGTGTAGGTACACAAAAAGTACTGGGATCATCACCAGTATCAAAAGATTTTCCAATCAACTTTATTATCTTAAAGTCAAGAAGCCTATATGTAGAATGGATAAAGAAAACAATATATTGACGGAATGCAAGGCTAAATCAAATGCTTTTATGCCAACCAATCAAAATTAACATCTTCCCAAAAAAGACTTGATCCATTGTCAATGTAATTTGTAGTGTTTTATTTAAGGAGTTGTTTGGCTGGATGCTTTTTTAGGGAAAGGAAGGAAAATTTAAATATTTTATTTTTAAATTAAGAGAATCATATTATTTATAATAATCTTAAATTTTAATACAATATGCTAATCTATCATTTTATATATATTTTTAAAATAATTATTAAATTAAAATTATTTATCTAAAACAAAAAATTATTCTTATTTTATTTTTCCTCCAAAATTAATCTTTCTTTCCAAAAACAAATCCTCTTCTTCCTTCCATGATGCTCTGCCAGTGTGTGTTCCATTTTAGAGTCCCCCCCCCCCCCCCCCCCAAAATGCAGAAACGTCAAAAAGACGGTAGAGAAAGGAAATTTTAGGCTTTAGTGAAATTCATTTGATTTAAAATTCTTCATTTTCCTGAATAGGGACACGTGTAAAATATTTATGAATCAACAACTGATAAACTTAAAAGCAAATTATATCTAATGTATCTATCATCTAAGAATAGGAAACAGCTAGGAACTTAAAATTATTGAATGTGTCAAAATAATAATTAATCTAATGTATCATTTTTTTTATCAAATAAGAGTATTAAGTTTAATTAAATTTCCAACAAAATATAGTGTTGTTTCCCTCATTTTTTATTTTTAGTATGAAATTGAATTGATAAATTAATATATACCAGCAAGACAAACAAGATAATATAAGCATCAAATTCCACCATTAGTTAATGCCCCTAATTTACCAAAGTAAGAATTCCTACTGGACGCTTTGGTTTGATTTAAAAATAAATAAATCTATCGTATTGAAATAACATAATTTAGTTTTATAATTTTTATGGTTATTAAATTTAAATTGGAACAACTAAATTAATAATGAATTGAATTATATATATATATATATATATATATATATATATAAATTGATTGGCTTCTATAATGAATTTTTTATCAAAACAATATTCTTGTGCATTAAATAAAAAATAAATTTTAATTGTTTTAGATGATTATAATTTTTAACAAACCGATATTATATCATGTATATTTTTTAGTACAAATGTAAAGCGATGAGAATGGAACCTGAATTTTTATATTAAACTATTTTAATCTATAATCTCAAGAATAAAAAAAGAGTAAATTATTTTTTTCTTCTATGAGTAATATTTAAAATATAATTTTTTTCATTTAAAAATATATATTACCATTTTTAAAATATGACACATTTTAATTTTTTAAATAGAAATCAGTATGATTTTTAACAGTTATGAATACTTATAAATGTGTATTCTAATAATATTTATCTTTTTTCATAATCTTGTGTAATGTTAACTAATTTTGAATATTCAATATTAATTTTAATATTTTAATTAGAAGGTGCAATAAAGTTTTAAATATATGTTTACCAATTTTAAAATTTTATTTAAACTCTTTAATTTATTTTTTAATCATAAATTAATAGTAAATATTTAAAACCATATGTTAATTATATTTAAAATCATTGCAATAGAAAAAGTTTTTATAAAAAACCTTATATATATATATATCTATTAAAAATAGTCAAATGAAATGTATATTTATTTTTTAAGAAAGTAAAGTAAATATTTTAAAATAAGAAAAAGGAGAGAAGTGTGATATAAATATCTTTTGGAAGAGAAAAATATAATTTCCTATAAAAAAAAGATAGTTTGATTGTTTGAATAAAAAAATGATCTGATTTTATTAGTTTAACTCAAAACATGTAAATTAAAGACTGAAATTATTGATTTATTAGATTTTTCTGTTTGATCAGATTCGGCCAAACTAATGGACTCCTCATCCAAAATCATTGTTATTTTGGGCTGTCCTCTTTCTGCACTTACAATCTGTTGATTTGATGTTGACTGAATGATAAGTTATTACCATATATGTTTTTGGTGATTTACGTGGTAATTTGATTACAGTAGTTTACAATTATTATTATTATTATTATTATTAACGTAGGCAGTAGCATGTTCTTTTAGCAACTACCTTTTTTCCACCCAAATTTCCTAACTAAATCTTGTTACCATATTGGATTGTTCGTAAAATCTCCAGTCAACTAGTCACAGTAATTGGAGCAATTAAAATATAGCAATTTGTCTCCCATTATTAAATCGTGAAGCGGAGATTTTGCCTTTAATGATTGAATATTGAACATAATCTATGAAATTGCATTACTTATCGATCATAATCATAATTTCAATTATGGTGGCCTTACCAAGTGATAGAATTGCAGCGCATCATGAATTAGTGGCAACCCCACTCAAATTCCTTGCCATCTATAGTGCTACCTCTCCGACTATACTCTACCGTCTTTACAACAGTACTTTCACTCAATCGCCTCTATAAATTCCTGCATTTTGCACCACAATCTTTGTAGCTCAAACATTTAGCATATACTTTTTGGTACTAAATATATACATGTCTAAATAATTATATTGCTATTACGTTTTTTGTATTTTAAATTTAATTTAATTTAATTTAATTTATATTGTTAATAATTCACATGGTTTAATCAACTATCACTTTAAGCTTATAGTACGAACTACTAAAAATTTGCATATTTCTAGAAAAATTCCTTACGGATCATTATGAAAAATCCTTTAGAAAGTAATAAATTTTTTATCATAGAGAATAGGAAAAATTCTAGTAGTGTTACAACATTGCAACAAGTATTGTTAAAGGTATATAACTCTCACCATTCACTCATATATTCCTTGTACAGGTTGTGGCAAATAGATCATTTAAGCATGAGGACCTCATTACTTGCACTCTTGCTTGCTTTCATTGTGATGGTGACCATGTTGCAAGCTGGTGCAGTGAAGGAGGAGAATGAGCAAAGAACAAAGGCAAAACGCTACGTATTGAGTGAAACTGGTCTTGGTCGAAAGGGAAACACTGCTGATTCTAGCAATAATAACCAAGCGAATAAGAATGATGTTAATGATGCCGATGGTGATAGAAATGATAATTATCATACCCTCAACAGCCACCACTATTTTGATGTTCGCAGGCCACCCATACATGGCTAGTTCTATCTAGTTACGGTTGGAGGGAAACGAAGCTTCATGAATATATATGTATGTATGTATGCATGGGGTTACATGTACTGAGTGCATTTCTGGTAAATAAAGTGTAACTTGCATGTGTCTATGTGTAAGTGTGCATGGTAGTTTCACCTCTAAGATTAAGCTATCAGTGATCTTAATGTGTTGTTTACTTTATAAAATGTGTTACTATGGATCTCTGGTTACTAGGGCAACTGCATGTAATATATGCTTTTTTCGCCTTTTTGGTTCATTTCAAAGGTAAAGAAGACCATGCAATTCCGGAAAACGAAGCGTATACAGTTCTTTAGTTTCATCTTTTGATATTTGCATATGCCTGTTTGGTTTGCTTATATATACATTGAAATTCATAGGCTTGGATGAATTAACAAAAACCCATGCCATATATAGATGATAGATCATTCAAGTTTCCAAATCCTAAGCCTTTATATTTAAAGGGTGATCCTCGACCGATTCCAACTTCGGATTGGTTCCAACCCTCAGGTTAAGTCATCAAAATCAGTGTGACCTAACTATTCTCAGCTTAGATATCAAGTTATCAGTTTGGTATCCTCAAATTTGCTGAATTCAATTAGACCCCAATAACCATAAATTTTTTAAATTCTTTCTATTTTATTTTAGTTTTATATTAGTATTTTTCTTAATATATATATATATATATATATATATATATATATATATATATATATGAAATTTATTTTTAAATGTTAGTTTAACTTTTGATAAATACTTTTCAATCACAGATTCGATTTGACTAAATAATCTAAATAGAGTTTCATCCAATTAATTCGGGTAGGACTAAGAAACTTAACCCAATTAGTTTCACCATTTGGGTTTTATTTTTCTTAAATTTAATCCTTAATGATCCTTTCTCTCTCTTTACGTGTGTTACATTCTAAAAAAAGTTTATATACAAACTTTTATATTTTTCACCTGATTATAGAGAATCAATATATATATATATATATATATATATATATATATATATATATATATATATTAATATTCATCTACTTAATTTTTTAAAAGGAATATGTTAATAAGGTTAAACTATGCGATTTTCTTATAACATATGCTTTTTATGGAAAACAAATATATATATATATATATATATATATATATATATATATATATATATATATATAACATATAGTAAGAGAAGTTTGTCGTTATAATATATCATAATATTTAATTTTCATTGAACAATTGTATATAATTTATTAGAATTAAAATTTATTCAATTATCATATTATTTTAAAATGTTACTTTATTTTATTTTATTTTTTAAAATTAAACAAAATAGAATATTATAAATAAAGGGAGTAATAGCCTAAAATATATCCAATTTCAACGGTGGTTGTTATTATACTTAGCAGTTTAGACTACCTTCATATATTTTTTATGTGGATTAGTCTTATATCTTCGTAATAAATACTTTTGTATTTATCAATCTCTTAATTGTGGTTGGTTGCTAAAATATATATAATAACTTTATTTTTTGGTAATATAATAGATATATAAAGTGAGGTATTTTAGCCTACAATTATAACTAATTTCTAATCTTTGTCTATTTTAGTGTATCTAAATTGTTATCATTCTTATAATTAAGAACATGTTTGTTTCTATGCAACAATAAAGATTATATTTTGACATACCATATCATACCTGCATATGCTTGTGGATTCTGAAAATAGCATACAAAATTGTTCAAAGTGATAAGTTTTATTATCATGTAATACTATTAAAATTCTTACCTAATGCAAAATGTCATTCCATAATTTATTGAAAATTGGGCATGTGAGCAATATATGATTTATAATTTCTTATCATATTTCATAAAGATCACATTTGGTTTCTAATGCTTGAACCATCTATCTTTTAAATAGATGCATTTTTTTGTGCAACTCGATCTTGTAGGATCTATTAAGAAATTCCTACTAATTTTAAAAGAGCATAACTTTTTCACATGTAGCTTGGTAATATTAGAGTAATTGTCTGCAAACATTAGGATCTTAACGATGATTTAATAAAGTATGTCCTCGAAACCTTCATCTTTGATTTTCATGTGTTCTAACAATTTTCCTCCACAACAACATTTTATAAGAGGTCTAATAGTTTTATACACAAGTTTTTCCTTCAAACAAATAGCTTAAATCTCCCTTAGAACGCTCATCTCCACATTCTTTCTTGTTATTTACCATTTTTTCCATCCTAACTTTCTTATTGCTTGCTATACTAAATAACTTTAGGAATGTAATTTTCATAAACTCTCCTTCTATCCAATTATTATGTCAAAATATTGTATTTTCCTCTCCTTCATCCTATTAAGTTGGATCATTAGATGAATGAATTTTTAGCCGAAAAGCAATTCATATAGATAACTCACCATACCTTGAGGATAAAACTTTGTGCTGGAAATTCTTCTATTCCAATTTTAGTCTCCACTTCCATCTACATAATAAGTTCAGATTAAATGCCCTTATATTTCTCACTCAACCTCTTTCATCCCTGCACATTTTGTCTCAAGCTACCCAATTGATTATTTTTTCACTCTCCTCACTACCCAAAAACATCCTAAAATTTGAAAACTGTAACATGAAATCTCAAAGAAGGATAAGAAAAAAATCAAAAAACTAAGATTACATAATTGATATGGATAATGCAAGCACTAAAGGAGAGGGATTTGTTGTACAAAAGACTGTCTTTTCTTTACTTTCTCAATTGTTGGCTTCCATCAATTCAGTCTTCATGATGAACCACCTATTAGGAGGCTCAGCTATCTGAATGGTGCCTCACCCATCATATAATTCAAATTCTCTTTGCAGTTAGAGAGGACTAATTTTCATCCACAATAACAACCATAAGTCTATTTTATGGGAAATTCACTTTCAACACGGATACTGCTTCAAACAATATAAAAATAAACTTCAAGACTTGTATATTAGTAACTGATGTTTCTCCTATCAGGAATATGTTGTCTGCAAATTAAAGGTAAGACACTTCTACCTGTTTATATGCGATCTTCACATTTTTATACAGATCTCTTTCGATGACTTTTCAACCATATTATCTAACCTTTTTATGATTATAATGATTTGATTTTAATTTGACTTTTAAAAACTATTTTAAAAGCTGATTTTGAGAAACTATTTTTTTTAAGAAAAAGAGTAAATAAAAATATATAAAAAATAATAAATAAAATATTTTGAAATATTTATATTACACCTTCCTTTTTTTACATTTGAAAATATATATTTTTCTTTAAAAAATATTACATTTAAATTTATTTAATATAAATTTATTTTTAAAATTTTTTATTATAGTAACTCTCAAATTAGTTAATAGATAATTTTAAATATTTATTAATAATTTCATGAATTTAAAATAAAAATAAAAAATTAGTAACAAATGATATATAATAATATGATTAGAAGATACAATTTTAATTATTTATCATAGTTAAAAAATAAATTTATATTAAAAAAATGAAATATGATATATATTTTTATTTTTAAACATATATTTTTTAAAATTAAAAAAATATAATTGAAATCTTTCTAAAAATGGAATGAATAATTTACTCCTTTTCTTTTCAATTTCTTCTCTGCTTCCACTTTTCTATCAAATAAATTATTTTTGTTTAATTAATGCTTCACGTGCATCCAGTTCCTCCTGACAAGAGTCTGATGTCCTTAATGATTAGTCTTTTTTAAAAGACTTTTATAAAATAAATTATATAGGCTTTAATATAAGATTTTTTAAATTTTCAAATATATATGATTTATTTTAAATAATAAATCATTTTTGAAAACATTAATAACATTTTATCCTTGATACAATTGATACATAATAGAAAAAAATTCTTTTAAATGAAGATAAAAATTTTAAATATTATATTAATTTTTAAATTAATATATGAATTAATATTTTTATATAATTTCTTAATATATAATTTAATAAAAACCATTTGATAAAAAACCAAAATATTATTCAATTTAATTATTTTTAAATATTTAGTTTTTATGAAAAACTTAATTAATTGATAATTTTATCCCAAAATAAAATAATATTTTTTATTTTTAAAAACTAATATATTTAACTTGAATTTTTAAGAAAATCCTAATTCAATAAGTTTTATTTAAATATTTTTTTATTTTTTTATTTAAAAGATAATGTGTATATAAAAAATTACTTATGTTCAAGTAAAAATAAACATTTGGAAATGCCATCGCACCTCTAAAATGGTGTTTAACTCCATTTCCAACGATAAATATGGGATTGTACAGTAAGATGAGTATGTAAATTTATTTAATCGTTGAATTAGCTTTACAAGTATAATGAAGTTTAAATAAACAGTTTTAACTTTTTTTGATAAAAACAATCTTACCCACGCACACGGGCGCACACACACCAAAAACTAACAAGATATATTGCATTTATACTTCAGAAATAATTTTGCTTTATCCAAATAAAACTAATTCTTAACACTAGACCATCATGATAGTCCAAAAACCTCAGTATATCTGCAATGCTTTGTCATAATATAACTACTTAACTGGTCAAATAATTGAATTGACTCAATCAACACGCTGACTGAAGAGTATATACCGAATAACAGCATTCCGTACATCTGGATAAGGGAATTGGCGAATTGCTAAATTAAAAGTTACTTTCTGATTTTTTTTCTTTTCTTTTCATTTTAGTGGATAAATTTCTAACAAGTGTTATAAGTTTGAGAGTCATGAATAAGTTGTCCCAGTATCCGTAACCATACGTGCCAGCACTATCAATGGTATATTCTAGCAATGTGCCAATAGTGTATTTCCTGATATTGACACAGTTGCCAGAACACCCGTATAAGAGAAGCATGTTTACAATCATACAAGTCAGTGATCGAGGGCACTTCGAATTGTGAGTGGCGGATTTAGAACTGCGCCTCTGGAAATAAGATCGTGGTTTAAGAATAAAACAATAACAGTTATATCGTCGTGAAAATGGCGTCGAACCTTCTTGTCAATCTTATAAAGATCTGAATATCGCATTTCACGTTTTCTTGCTGCTTCGTGTAGGGCGGCCTTTACAAGTCTCTTGGCACTACCCTGCGCAGACACAATTTATAAGCACCTAGGGATTCAAGATAGACACAAGAGCGGCAAGACAGTAAACCAACAACAAAATCAACAACCAGCTGGTAAAATAAAATCACCCCCTCAATTTCCTCTATTTTGGTAAAAATCAAACATATCATGAAAATTGTATTTTCCAGAACTTCAACCTACAAAAGCTTCTCAATTATTCTGCATTGCACCTTTCAAGGACTAGCAATACAGAAAAGGAAACTGCTTCTTGATTTCCCTTCAATATGTAGAGAGAGAGAGAGAGAGAGAGAGAGAGGGAGGGAGGGATTGAAGGTATCAGTGATCAGAGGTCAAGATGAGGGGGTCAAGAGTTAGTACCCTGCCAGATGAGGCATTAGCAGAAACATACTTAATCATAGAAACTTCTGTTATATAGACATCTAACAACTCTAAGATTCTCTATAAGTGCACCCTAAATTTGCAAAAGTTTGGAAGTAACAAATTTTCTGAATCAACAAGTGCCTTAAAAGAGTTAATTACAGGTCAGTAAGAAAGTACGAAACCAAGTCTTCAACGGAATTGCACTGACAAAATAAATTAGAACATGGCAGACTACAATGGTGACTCAAGTAAAATTTGAATCTCATCAAGAAATAATAAGTACAAATAAGATTCAGGTGATATGAGCTTTGCAACTCATTGATAAAGTTAAAAGCTTCAGGTAAGCAGTTGAGAAGCTGAAAACATGAAGGTGTATGATTTGTCAAAGCCTATGACACCGGTAATTACACATGCTATTCCATTCATGGTAATATTGCAAGAAAATAGTAGTGATACAGTGATGCTCAGATAACGTACAATGCTGCATGCAATCAATGGGTTTAATCAAGCTCAAAACAAACAAAACCAAAGCACCTGTGGTCGTATAAAATTATTTACAAGGAAACCTTGAACCAAATGATCACCAGTTACCAGTACACAAATAAGTGCTATAAGGAAATAAAAAACAAGGTAGAAAAGAATCTTACTGCACGTGGACTGCTGTGAACAATATCCACTGCTTGGTCATTACTCAGGTGCTCCCATAAACCATCTGATGCAAATATAAGGAAGGAATCATTTGGTTGGAGAGGATGAGAAATAATAGTTGGATTAGCAGACAAGAAAGGCATGTTCATTGGTTCGGGAAGTCTGAATTTTGGATTAATGGGCTCCCGGTTATACTGCGCATGTTTCATATATACGTCACCTATAGATCTAGAAACCTGCACCAAATATCATAGAAGTATTGATACGTCATGTCATTAATTCAGATAGTGGAAAGTAACACTGAAAAACAAGATAATGGTTCAGGAGTTACTTAGAAAAACATGAACAATTAATTTCATAAATCAAATTAAGAAAGCAGCAGAGGATTGAATTAGAAAAGCATATTCTCTGTGCGTGATTACCATATTCATTTTTCTCATACATAACCAGAAGCCGTATAATTCAAAAGCTATTAAGAAAACAAGAGCAAGCTGAGTAAAAGCAGAACTTTTTGTAAAGTACCATTATATTATATTTGTAAACAACCAACTTTAAAAACTCCATCCCATGCATTGCACCCAACTTTTCTTTTTCATATTACATTTGCCATAAAAAGGTAATAATAAGAAATTTGTGACCAAAATAATTGCCTTTCACATGTTTCTAATACTTTTGAAACTAGGGATACATGAAAGATATCTAACCCCCTCATGCAAACTATTGTGTCAATCAAATAAATGAAAAACATATTGCCTTGTAGTTTGCTGTTTTGATACACCCACTGCTATAAGCAGTCTCATGATACCATAGCTATGATGTACATTACAATAGCAAATTTCTTTCCATGCAGTATGTCCTAGACAAGCCAATTACCTAAGCTTCCATTCCTTTTCTCTGGAACACATCCTTTCTGGTTCCTCAATCTGCATACTATCTTTTCTTATTCTCATCCTGTTTCCCACATTCTCCTTCTTTGTTTGCAATATTTTCCCAAGAAGGCTTAAGAATGACTGAAAATTAACAAGACCTATAATGATCCTATACCTGAATGTGTGCACAAAATCACATTGTATGCATACCTAGCCATATGAACTTGAAAAACCATAGTGGCACAAAGCCCCAACATTCTAATTCCATATAATAGAAGCAAGGGTTGAGTTTGGAAAATACGATGTTTTAAAGCATGACAACTTGACAATAATCAAGATAAAGTAACCCATCAATATAAATAAAAAACAGAAGTTAAGCAACTTGCTTTAATGTCTTGTAGTTGACAAATACCAATCAAAATATAACATGCACACAGAGATCAGAATATATTCATGCACTAAGGCTAATTTGCAACCACATATATCCTCTTAGTCAACAGAGCAGGAAGAGGAAGATAAAGAAATTTTCTTAATGGGTTTTTTCACATACTACTAATCTAGCACATCAGAAATAGTTCTTAGTGCATATTAGGCACAGTAGTAAGTATAATTATAATAAGCTGTCCCATTGTTTTGGTTTTTACCTAAGCATTTTTAATTTGTCATTCAAATCAAGACAGCAAGCTCTATATTTCTGAACATTAACATATAATGAACAACATTAAGCCTATAAAGCACAGACACTTCAGGAAGGGGTCACATGTGTATTGGACTCGCAAAAGACATGTATACACACTACATCTTGCATTTCTTTGTACCTGACTGTATCATGTCCCATGCACTTAACAAAAACACAAAAATACTAGATTCAGATTGATACTACACAACTCTGAAGTCTAAAATACAGAAAGCAAATGAATTTATGTTTTATTTATGTAGGAGGTCGAAATTTATCATTTCTAAACTTATGGAGATGTTCAATGATATAAATAGCAATTATATGCAGCAAAATGAACAGAATGAACCCTTTCAACCAGATAAGTTATATAAGATATTTCTAATTTTAGCAGAAAAAAATAGTAATTGTACTACATGGGATCATTTAAGAAAATTTTGAACATTGCCGTCAGGCCTCTCTAACTATACTTCCCCAGTCTGTCTATGCTTCTATCATGAGGAACGGTATACCACAATAGCTTAGCAAGTTAATATGATTAAATTTGTGAATGGGTTTCAGTTAAAAAAGGAATAGTTTTATAATTTTTTATGCACCAATAACTAAGAAGCTAATGTATTCCATATCTCATTGAAAATTCTCCTTTTATTAGGTTTGGGAGGAATTTCTGCCAACAATATTGAAGAAGATAGAGAGGGAGGAATAAAAATGGATAACATGAGGAAAGAGGATAATAATGATATACGCTAAAGATAAACTTTAAAACACACAGTAAAAGAATAACAATACCCTAAGACTCCGGTTTATATATTTTGAGCCTGTTAACATATATAATTTTCTTAAACTATAGGTCAAATGCCTCTGGACAAAGGTTCAGTCCCTTCCAACACTATTTTTCCTATCATCAAAACTCAATATACAAGTTCCTTCCGCACAGGGCATCAAGAACAAAACACATTAGAGCATTCAAACAATTACCTATTACCATGTGAAGGGGGCTTTTGAGAGGACGCAAGTATATAAAATTACCTGAATAATTCCTTTTACTCTCCATACTCCATGTTTGAGGACAACAATTTGGGGATCATTAGGGTGCAATTCTTTAAGCTCCTGCCTAACAGCCTCAATATTCGCATTGTGCTCCGTAGACAACTGAATTGCAGCCATCCCACCAGTGTTGCCAACTTTCCTACCCAATACAGCTCGGGAATCTCCAAGATTTGCCACAAACAGAGTCTGGTGATAAATAACACCAACTAGACAACACGTTCCAGTAGTTGCAATCTGAGGCCGAGTGCTCCACATTTCTGAAACAAGAGCCGTGAACCCCTCTTCGGTTCGGAGAAACGCTTGTTGAATGGTCTCAGTTGTCACAACACTCCGTGACTGAGTCAAAATCGCTGCACAAACACCAAGTCTAAGACAGCTAGATAAGAAGGGCTCCTTTATCAAAACACTTTACCACAAAAAAAAAGAAAAAGAGAAGAGAGGCCGATAGAGACAGAGCTCCAACACCAGCAGTTTTCAACTGTTCATGATTCTCGTGAAAAGAAAAGTTAAAAACATCACGAAAAACGAATAGACGAAAATCACTGATAACAAACAACAGTTGCAAGTCACGATCAGGAATTGAATTGAAGTAAGCCTATATAAGAGAGAGGGATTGGTTGTGCGAATGGAGAACCTTGGAAATTGCGGAACAAGTTATCGCAGACGTATCGCGAAGCATCGGGGCCACCGTGGCCGTCGTAAACGCCGACGAAGGTGCCGAAGGGGCCAGACTCGATCTGGCTCTGGTCTTCGAGGACCTGGTTGGCCTGAACGACGGCCATGGAGAAATCGCCGGCGGCGAACTTTCCGATGTCGCGGAACCAGAGGAGGCCGTCCTTGCATTCTCTTCCAGCATTGCCTTCGTCAACTAGCCCGAACGGCTTCCAACAGCGAGTGATAAGACTCATAAATGCCTGAAGCATCCCACATCTCTCAGAAACCCTAACCCTAAGCCCCCAACACCGGAACCTTTCCCAATGGGGGCGCTACTTCAAATCTGTCTGAGAGAGGAAGAAAGAAAGGGAGAGAAGGTTGCGGCGTGAAAAGAGAGGGTGCGCAGGATAAGAAGGAGGCGCAAGTTAGCAGGAGGTAATGAAGGAAGGAAGGAAGGTAAGGCGTGTGTTCGGTGGTAGAGGAACAGGAATGGGCTCGTTCTTTCTCTTGTTGGGAGAGGATGGTGTTGGGAAGTTCCTTGTTGCGTGCTTTTCTTTTCAATGTCTTCTTTTATTAACAATTTTTTTTTGGGCTTTTTTGCTGAAACTAAAAGTATTTAAAAAATTTATATAAATCTAAAATAAATTATTTGTCTCAAGTAAAAAATGTTACATTATAATATGTACAGTATTTTTACTGAACAATATATGTCATGCATAAGGAAGACACACTTTAAAAAGTAAAAATAGTGGTTCTCACATATAAAATGTCGTGTGTGATGTTCTCTAGAACTAAGTTACACTTTAAAAATTAAAAAAATATATGCCGCATGTCAATATGTTATGTGTAATGTTATATAGAAGTAAGACATTTAAAATATTAAAAAAAATGGCTATTATGGGTTAATATGGCGAATGGTATCTGGTAATAGAAAGTAATATATGAAAGATAAATATTTTTATTTCAGTAACTGCGATGTGTTTATATTAGAATTGTACATATGTTGTGTTTATGCTTTTTCTAACTTAAATTTACTCTATTTTGCAATTTGATTAACATTTTTTTTCTGTTACGTTATGGTTTCATTAACATTTTTGTTCTTATAACGATATATTCTTCCTAGCATATCTTAGTTAACTTTTTCGCGTTAACATTTTATCTTTTATAATGTTATTTACGATTAAATTCAATTTAAGAAAATTTTGAACATTTTCATTACTTTTTAGTTATTATTAATTAGTAAAAAAATTATATATTACTTTGTTATTTAAACTCATACAATTATATATATTGAAAATGAGTTATAATATTATTTTTATTTAATCAAATGGCAGAATATTTGAATGAGTAAAATGTTTATTTTTTATGAAAAAAAAACAATTTAAGCTAAATATAAGTTTAAACTAGCTTAAATAAAATAAATAAATAAATAAAATTAAAGTTTGCATGAAATTAAATATTAAGTAGATTTTTTTTATATTACTTGATAAAATTAAGTATAATAAATTTTAAATATATGAAGATAAATATATTAAATGTATGATAAAAATTTTTAAATAATAATCACCAATAACAAGTAATGTATGTTAACATTAACATGGTTGATAGTACTACAATAATGAAACAATTAATGGGTAATAATATCTAAATTGAAGAGTATATAATATTAATAATTTATAAGTAATTTATTTTAAAAGTTTGTAATTTCATATTTAAAGATAATTTAATAATTTGTTATTAATTTTATGCATGCATTGATTCATTGTTTGTTGTTAAGTTTTTTTTATTGGAATATAAATTTATTAAATGATGATGTTGATTTTTACGAAAGCAAAATTTTTTATGATAATAAGATTAGCAAAATTTTTTATGATAATAAGATTGACATAGATGACAGGGAGCAAATAGATATTTTGAGGTATCGAACCTAATTTCTTTTGGTACTATAATTGGATTGTTTAGTCTTGTATGTTAATCTCACACAAAACAAATTAGATTAGTAATAAAGAATGTTGGACACAAACTTTAGATTTAATGGACATATTTAACATTTATAAATTTGGATAGGATTATCACAAAGTGTATTTTAGAATTCATTTCCTCATTAAAACTATATTAATTGGAATCATCTAGATCAAGAGATGCATTTTTAAAGGGTAGGTGTATCTTATAATTGACAAATTAGTGGTGAATTGTCTATTGAATTATAGTTCAAATTAAAGATGTGATGCAGTTAGCACTTAGGCATTACTCACACTCAACTTTATGCTCTAATATATTAACTTGAAGAAACTCATGGAATCTTTTATGTAGCATTAGAAAAAGGAATTTATGCTTCTACCATACGATTCTTCGCCTCAAATATAGCCAAAATATTTTCTACAAATTGCCGTATTTGGTTAAGAACCAATGAAAATGACTGTGTTCTTTACTGTGCAACTTAGAAGGCCGAGCAATTTATTATCTCTACTTGGCCAGAATAACATCATAATAATAGAAAATTAATAATACAAACCATCTTTATTATGGAGCATATAATAAAATACAAATAAAATTTATTATCTACCATTCGTCTATATTCTCTTGTAACCCAACATTGAGTACGTCAAATGTATCATTTCATATATTTCTAATTTACATTCAACATTCATCACGATACTCATCTTAACCAAATATATTATTACCTATTACTTCATAAATCAATATACTTCACATATGTATTTAGCTAGTTATCATATGTCTTTTCCTCTAATATCATATAATATAGGAATGTGTTGATTCATGCCAAACATTCTCATGATATGATCCATTAGTTCACTAGACAATTTGAAAACAAATAAATGATCTAACAATTGTTTAATAATTCATCCCATCTTTACAACTTTCAAGTAATAAGGCCATGACATGCAGACATGACTTCCACTCTGTCCATGCATTCCATCAATTGAAAATTCATTAATTTTAAGTTTTTGTTTTACATTTTATAAAAAACATTATGAAAAAAAAATAACTCTTACATGTGTTCAATTTATTGAGTCAAAGGCATGTCGAGAAAAGTAAGTTCATATCCTGCCTAGCACTTTAAAAAAACACCTCATCCATTTATAACATAAATATGTTATATTAATACCATTAATATAAAAATAATGTAAAATTATAATTATGAGTGGTCAATTTAATATTTATCATGCTTCATATGAATGATTAAAACTAATAAGATCAATTGGTGCAATAAGAAAAAATCCTTCTGAAATCTAGAATTATACCTATAATGTGAAACAACAAATTTAATTTTTATCATAATTAGTCATTACTAGAAAATAAGAGTTTTGTGACCGAATTCTGTGACCACCACGTTTCGGTTGCTGTTAGAGACCAGTTTAGAGACCAATTAAGATTGTAACCAAAAATTTAGTATTTTTTATTTAGCTACTGAATTAGTGACCGAATTATCGGTAGCAAATCCAAAAAATATGAATGGTAGCTAAATTCAGTGGCTAATTTGTTTTTAATATATAAAATTATTAATATATTTGGAGACGAAATATTTCGGTCACAAAACATGTTAATTTTTGATTTCGTTGTTGATTTTTGTCTTCCCTCCTTTCAATTTTTACGTTTCCCCCAATTTTAACCCTAAATCAAAATCAATTTCTCACATTGGTAACTCTGTGTTTCATCTGACTCGAGCTCCAACTTC
The DNA here is from genome assembly GCA_037954105.1 of Canavalia gladiata. Classification (NCBI taxonomy): domain Eukaryota; kingdom Viridiplantae; phylum Streptophyta; class Magnoliopsida; order Fabales; family Fabaceae; genus Canavalia; species Canavalia gladiata. The sequence goes on along the minus strand of CM075662.1, from coordinate 35,592,600 downwards.
TCCCGTTTACGTTCGCTCCCATTTACGACTCACATCAGTACCTCTTTGTTCCCATTTCTCCTTCCCCGCAATTATTCTCTCTTCCAGTGGTTTCTCGTCCGTGCTCGCTGTGCGGAGTTATTTCATCCTCCCTTCTGGGTTTCTCCTCCATGCTCGCTCTCCTGAGTTCTTTCATTGTCTTTGCTGGGTTTCTCCTCTATGCTTGCTTTCCCGTGTTCTTGCTTTCTCAAGTTCCGTCAAAGGTTTGTTATCATTATCTTGCATGCTTGTTGATTTGTGTGAGTTAGCTTAAGTTTCCAGAACTGAAATTTGAAAAACTAAACTTCTCCTCTTCAAATAAACTTATTCATTGATTTTTTTAACAATGTACCCGTTTTAGTTTATATTTTAAAAATTATTTCGGTTAACATGTTTATTTTTTTCTAAAATTTAGTAATTATTTTGTCCTTTTAACATAGCCTAAGAATAACTTCATGTTGTTACAACTTGGAAAAGTACTGAGAAAGAAACTCTAGAAGCACATCTAAGAAACATTAAGGTAATACGTAATCCCTTGTTTAGTTATTGGTTGACGCCATGATGTGTGTTGCTATTGCTCATGAAGAAGTACTGTTTCTAGTTTTTCTTGTCATTGCAAATTTTGCTTAACTTTGGTGTGTGAGTGTTATCAATGTTGATGAAGAAAATCATAATAAGCAACCTCTAAAACATCAATTACATATTATTCAATCTAACTATTGATATTAAGGATTATGATTTTATTTCAAATTGATTACCTTAATTCTTTGTGATCTCATCTTGTAGTTGGAATTGAACAAGATTCTTCTTTTTCCAATAGTCAAACATAGGTTTAGAAAACTCTGTTGGTTCAAACTTAGAAAATAATTCATGTTCATTTAAAACTACCAGGGGAAGTGAGTAGATTAGTTACCTTTTGGTATACAATAGACAAACTGGTAAATTCATCAAATATGTGATCTTTGATTTCACTGCTCTGAGTATCAGCAAATACTAAAATTGCTTGTTTGGGAGGGTTCACCGCACACTCTGCCACTGATACATTGTATTGCAGAAGCTGGTAATAAAATAAAGCCCTATCTTGAACATCCTGCAATCAACAAAAAGCTCATGTAACAAACTGCTGCAATATAAGCAAATATTCAAATATTTCATTGTTTTAATAGTTAAAATTTGTAAGTAGCAACAACAATTAAAACTTGCTGAAAATCAGAAAGACCAGCCGCCAATGCAACTCCTACTGCTTTTTGAGTTTCAGGTGGTCTCTTAAAGAAACACTTCATAACTGCAGTAAGATGTAAGCAAACCTGCATCATGAGAGTAGTTGTTCAAAATATAACTGAGTAAACATAAAGACAAGCTAATACTATATCCACTGCAATACTTATAATAGATACCACTAAATACATTCTTATCTTTCTCTAATAAAAAATGGTTCAGTGGTTAACATGCAACTTTCAAGAGGAAGTGTCAATGAAGTTAACATTTCTTTATTCATTACAAAGATAGAATTATAGGACAATCAAATTAGAATCTCATTCATATCCAAACCCAATAATGATTCCATGGCAGACATGGGTAATCATAGCATGACTAGGGAGGGATGCAAAAGCTAGTCATTGCCTCTGGCCCTGCTATTTTCGATGGAGATATTTAGATGATAAATAATGTTTTGCATTATACTAGCAGAACAATAGAATAATAATTGGGGCTATGCCACTGCCACAAAATTGGTAAGATATAAGAAAATAAACCTACAAATTTGTTAATGAATCTCTAAAAATAAATATATACTACAAAAATTTTATATTACATATGTTCAGTTTTGTGGTGTATTTTTCTTATAATCGATCTGGTCTAGCTAGTGTGAGCAATAAACTGGATCTCAGCTTGGTTCAACTCAAAGTGGAACAGAACTGTAAATTGAATGGATCAAAGTTGGTCACAATCCATAGGTTTTTGTCAAACCCACTCAACCAGGACAATTTAATAAAACTCAACTTTAAATTCATTGCCAAAATCTCTTAGCACGTGTGCCACTAGATAACATAGTCTTCCTTGTCTCTGTACATTATATAAAAATATTGAGAAGCCTACAACTTAATAACTATGCCCATGCTCCTTAACACCTAATGGCTAGCCATAATCATGTCCTCTGTTTATACAAGGGGAACAACTTCTGGTATACAGGACTTCCTAATATCAACTGTTGGAATCAACCTTAGCTTCTTTCCTTTTTTTTTATCAAAATGAAACAACTTTACAATAATTAGGATAAATAATATTTGAGTATAACGGGTATTCAAATTGTTGTTTTACAATAATTCTGTTGGTAGATTTTTTCTTATTTTAACAGTAATTTTATTTATAATTAATGTAATTTTACATTTATTCAATTCATCATATAAACTGAACTATGATATAAACAATATTTATGCTTTTCAAATTAATTTTGATAAGACAATAAATTAAATTTTAATTGAGAACATGATTAATTCTTTTTGAAACCAAACTAAAATTTCAAGAACATGAGCTAATTTTATAAATTTTTAAATTGATTCTGATACTATTTATTTTGACAATTATTTAGTTTTCTAAACATTAACAATGATAGTAATTCTTAAAGCATTTCTCTTAGGAGTAATTAAATAAATTAGAGTACAATATTGTTTAATTTATTTTATTAGCATATTTATTTTATAATATATTTATAATTATGATTTATCATGTATGAAAACATTTAGTTTAGGTGACACATTGACCCAATACCTTAATCAGGTTATGTTGATTATATATTAGAAAATAGTAGGTATATTAGAGACTGTTTCTTAGGATTAGTTTACCCATGTACAATGACGTAAAGGAACTCATACTGGAGGATGACTAGATGATAACAAAGCATTTGAGAGCTGACACTCGTGTTAAAAGATCAAAGATTGATATGCTGAATGAAAAAGTTTAATTCTACCATCAAAGACCATTATGTTCAACAAGGGTAGAACTAAATCTATAAGTAGATTAAATTGCTTAGACTATGTTATTTATGTTAGTTTTTTTTATTTAATGATTTATGATTTTGGAATCCTTATTTTTCTTAGTAATTATTTTGTATATATTTCATATAAACAGGTTTATTCTAATTAATTTTTATATAAATAAATAAATATTCGAAAAATTTTAATATAATAATATTAGAGACCGATTTAGCGACCGATTAATTAGTAGCAAAATTGGCTTTCATTAGCACATTTAGCGACCGATTTTAGTGACCACCTGTTAGCTACCGATGTAGCGACCAATTTATTAGTGGCAAATTTGGTCTCCACTTGCACATTTTAGCGTCTAAATTTGCGACCACAATTTAGCTACCGATTTAGCAACCAATTTACTCGGTAGCAAATTTGGTCTTCATTTTCAAATTTTAGTGACTAATTTCATGACACACATTTAGCGACCGATTTTGCAACAACTTTTTCGGTCACAATATTGGTCCCCTATAAATATTTTTGTGACTAAATTTGCAACCGAATTTTAAAATTTTTGTGACTGATAATTTCGGTCGCCAAAATCTCATTTTTTGTGACCGATTAAAATTTCGGTCGCTAACGATTTTGCGACTAGGGTTTTAGCCACCACTTTTAGTCGGTTGCTAAATTGGTCACTAAATTCTTTAGCAACCGATTATTTAATATTGGTGACGGATTTATTCGGTCGCTAAACATTAATTTTTTTGTTGTGAGTCACTATGCAAAGCTTACAATATAGATAAGCTAACGCAACTGAGCCTTAGTTATATTAGTCACATAGATTTAGATTAACCAGTAAAAAAAAATACGTAAGTATTACCCTATTATTCAAATAATTATAAAAAAAATTCTGCTAATTAGCTTAAAAATACATACTCTCATAACTCATCCAACTAAATAACATTGTGAACATAGTCCTCAAAATTAGAAAAATATTAGTTATATTTTAACTAAAGTTGCAGTATTTGATTAAAGACTAACAAAAAATGATGGCCTTTCTAATTGTCCCACCCTGTAAGCTAAATAAGTTATCACTTTTACTAGGTTAATATAACATCGCAATAATAGAAAATTAATAATAAAAATCATCTTTATAAGAAGCATATAACAAAAGATTAATAAAATTTATTGTGTAATCTTTGACTATGTTTTATTTTATAATTCAACATTAAGTAGGTCAAATGTACCGTTTCATATATTTCAAATTCACACTTAACATTCTATCAGTAGACTCACTTAAAAAAAAACAATACACTTTATATATGTATTTAGCTAATTATAAAATAAATTAGTTAATGTTAACGTGGACACTAACAATTTTTTTAAAAATGATTCTAGCTTATTGTTGGCTAGGCTGACACTAAGTTTAAATCTGATGTTAATTAGCATTGACTTGATCAGCACTAATCATTACATATATAATGATAACTTTTTTTTTTCTCTTTTTCATTCTTTTAAAAAATATTTTTCATAATTTCTTAATTTTCTTATCTTTATATATATATATATAATTTATTATGTGTGATATTAGAATTTTTAAATAATTAATATGAAATTATAACATTTAATATTTATAAAATCATAGAAGATATTTATATTAACTATTATAAAAAAATTATTTTAAGTTAGAAACTTAGTATAATTAAAATTATAATTACAATTGTTATTATAAAATTTATTAAAATAATAATTTTGGTCATATATTTTTTAAAATTTATTAGAGATTTTGCATGCATGATTGACATTGATAATTGATTAATATTTAAAAATGAGCTTATATTAGAAGATAGAAATATGTATGTAAAACTAATTTATTTTTGTTTAAAATATGAAAATTGTTGTTGTGTGTGTTTTTTTTAATGATTAGTGGAGTTTAAAAGGATACAATTTACTTGAAATATAGAATGCTAGTTATTTGATAATTTAATAAATTATATATATATATTTGAATTGTTTGTAAAAAAGAAATACTTAAATATGATATGATTATATTAATGTGGAATGTTGATTAAGTATTGATTAATTAAAAATAATAGATATATTTATTATTAATACGTTGTTTGTTATATAAAGTACTCTTACCAACACGCAAGGTGTTGGTTATACGTTGATCATTTAAAAAAAATATGTATATATTTATTTAATTGAATATATTATCTTAATTTAAAATAAATTTTAAAAAATATTTATTATGTATGAGATTATCTTGTTAATTTTTTTTTTTAAGTTTGACATTACTCTTATATGTGTATGGATTGAGTATATTAATATTTTTAGAAAATGTCCATATTGTAATGGTAATGTGATAAATGTATTTTATATATTTATTTTTATTTTTTATTGGAATTAATTCGGTTTAAGTGATGTCTAATTTTATCATTTTTAGAGTAAGTTTTATGTTATTGGATTGCATTGTACTTAAGTGAAAAAAAAATTGGTTAATTTTCAAATTTCAATGACTTTTGACCTTTGTTCATTGTGCAGGCCATGTCCTGGGTTATAAAGTTGATATTAAAGTGATTCTAGAGGCATTAGAAAGATGAGACAAAGCCCTAAGATAAAATGTATCCCTATATAATCCAACCTCAATGGATCATAAAATTAGTTGTGTCGAACCGTGATTCAGTTTTTATCCAGATAGCTCAGACATGTTCCAGTAAAATGAGCATATCTAGGGCTACAAAAGTCATTTTCAGATGCGGTTAATTTCTAAAGCTCAAGGATACAATTTTCTATCACATTTGTTCAGATGAAAATTCTAATTCGATCGTCAACACATTAAAAAAAAATCAGAAAAACATACGTGAGATAAGGTCTCATGTTTCATATCTTGAATTCAAATAATAAAGTCAAACAAGAATTCAAGTTCAAACCTAGAAGATCAAGAAAACCAACTCAGATTTTATCTATATTTTAAATTTTTAATTTGAATTTTGAATTGGCAAACCGAGTATATAAAAGGGAAAGCCCTTACACATTATAAACACACCCAAATTCATTCACAATTTTCAATAAAGTTTCAATTATTAATCTAATTTCCTTTGTTGACTCATTGGTTTTAATTTTATAAATGAGGGATTTTGAAGTTTGTTTTTAATTGAATTTTTGTTGCGATGTATTTTTCTTTCCCTTTGATACATTGGAATTGATGTTTGTAATATTTAAATTAGATGCTTAATTTAATCTCTTCTTACATGATGAAATTCTAAAACTAAGGTTTGCTTAATTCTCTAGTTTAAGTAAAAAATGGTTATAGGGTTTTTTATAAATATAGTGATTTCAATTTTTAAAAATTAATTTGGAAACTTCGGATGATGCTTAATTATCTGAACATGAATTAATTTAAATTGGAGGTGTTATTCTAGTAGGAAATCAGGAATTTAATTGACGGTTGATTGAATTCAAACAAATTAAAAATAAAAAATTGTTTTTAAAAAATTTATATTTTTTTAAACCTATGATAATCTTACTTATGAATTGAGTTAACGATTTAATTGGTTTTTAATATTATAAATTCATTAAGTTTTATTTTTAATTTACCTAAACTAAATTATAAATTCTCCAATTTTTTCTAAATTCAAATTTAATCAAATTGTTTTTCAAATTGTTGAGAGACGATCAAGATTATGTCCTGTACTGCAATTTTTTTTAATTTCATTTTGGTTTGATTACCGACATTGGTTATCATGATGCTACCATTTTTTTTTTCATATTTTGACAATATTTACTCATTTTAGGGTACGTATAGTTTGAAATGTCAAAAACCAATCGTAATTGGATGTACAACCTTGCATTATTTCTAAGGGGTATGCACGGACAACCTCCGGGATGTCCTGGTGTAAAATGCAAGTCCATTAAAATAATTGTGGATATTAAATTTGTATAGAATATAGTGAAAAGGATAAATCACAATTTAAAACAGAAAATCATTGAAACCTAATGTTAAATTTTATTTTTTATCGTCGAATCTAGACTTATTCTAGTAAAATTATTTTTTTATAATATTAAAACTATAACTAATATTTAATAATAATTTAAAAGATAAATTATATTGATAATTTTTGAGATTTGTCAAAAAAATATCTTATACTTCTTTATTTATATAATTTTTTTCTTATCTCTTATATATATATATATATATTATATAGAAAATTAAAAAAAAGTTTATATACGATTGTATAATTAAGAAAGATAAACAATGTTAAGTTTATATATAAATATTAAAAAAAGTTTATCTAAAATAAAAAATATTATATATTTTTTTAATAAATTTTAGGAGATGTCAATATAATTTTTTTTATTTAAAACATTACTCATAAAATAATTAAAATTAATTTAATAATAAAAAATTAAAAATTAGAATAGTTTTACATTAAAAATTTAGATTTAAACCTCATATTTTTTGCACATTGTATAAAAAAATACTACTCGGGACTCGTAACTACTCTACATAATAAATGTGTCTAAGACAACGAGCATATGATGATTACTCATTCATTTTCTTTTTCTTGTGTAGTGGCAGTTGCGTGATTTTTAACTGTAGGGCTTGAGAATTTATTCGGATAATGACACTTAAATATTTTAGATGTAAAATTATGAGCATTTTAGTTGAATGGATGATTTTGACTATACATTTGCACGGATCTAGTTGAGTAATTATCTTGCATCAAGATAAATTTTTAACGGATAACTAGTCTATACTAAATAATTACAAAAAAACTTCTTTATCATAATTATTTTATATTTAAGTAATAATATATCAATTATTTATTGACTTAATAGTGTAGGCTCACATGATCATGCTGAACACTGAACTTAAAAATGATTTAAAAAAAAAGGATCAAGACTAAAATCAAAAGAAACATGAGTAGTATGGCAATTTTTACATAAGATTTTATAAAGTGAGTTTATGTGCATGCGCATAAACGAGAGTATATCTTCTTCGTTTAATTAACAGTAGTACATCATGAATGAATACACCTTTATTACGTGCATTTTATGAATAGAGGAGGTTTTTCCCAATAGTTCCCCAGAAAAATTCCAACCAGATCTATTGAATTAAGCTTGGGAAAGTTGACAAATGTTCATAGGTGAAATGTCATTGGTATCACCATTTAAGAGACGATTGGCGACGATAACATTGGCAGCATCACTAGGATGGTAAGTATCCCAGAAAACATACTTAGATCGATCTTCACAAACTTTTGAATAACGAATGCATGGAATCAAGCCTCCAAATCGACCAGCCAGGTGACAGCATGCGCTATTCGGATTCTCGAAACCTATTGCACATTAAAATGGTTGGTTCCTCACAAACGACCACGCAAATTTAGGTAGGTATTCAAATAAAATGAAAAAAAAAGTTCTTATAACTAATTTTAAATATTTAAAAACGATATTTTTTGAAAAATAAAATACCATTTATTATACTTTATATTTTTATTATAATGAATAATTTTTAATAAAAATTATTATTTTTAGATATTTAAAGTCAGCTCTTAATGTACCATTTGATTTAAAGAAAAAAAAAAGTTAAATGGAGAGGAGGAATGGGAAGAGAAGGAGAGGAATTTTTTCTTTTCATTCTTGTCATGTTTAATTAGAGAAGGGAGATAATTTAAAAATAATGTTTTCACTTTTAAAATATCATTTTAAATTTAAAAATATTTTAGTTAAATAAATTAATTTTTTCCAAATGTCTTCACTTTTGGAGGCAAGCTAAAATTTAATTAGGAAGAATTTTGACTACCTCCATCTTTCTCTTTAAAAAAGGTGAATAAAATAAGTAACTTGAAAAAAAATCCTTCATGTCCTTTTCCACATTTAATTTTCTTCAACCAAACAGTATCTAATAAAAATGAAAAATCTTAAACAAGAAAATAGTGACACACCATATTGATTGTAATTCTGGAGGATATCTTCCATAATATGGTAAACATCAGCATAAACAAACAATGACCCCTCCATATTTGTCCTTAGCTCTCCAACAAGGCTTTTCAATTGGGTGTTAAACAACTGGGCTAGATGATTGGGGAAAATGACACAATCATCTTCAGCATATGGGTTAAAGTCCCTCATATACGGTATGCACCCAATAGGCCCTACATTTGCCACAACAATTTTCCTGGCCCCTAGACTGAATAGCCGCTGCAGATAGTAATGTGTGCACGTGATCAGCAACCAAAATAGAAACATTTTAGAAACTAAACATTTTTGGGTTCTCAGCAAAATTACAGTGAGCTGTTGTCTGAATCTTGATATCAAGGTGGCCACAAATGATTCTGGTGGTACCAACATCTTCTCAGGAATTGAGAGTATAGGTGTTAAATAGTTATCTAGGAAATCATTCGACCCAAGTGCTACTACAAAGAGGGCTTTCTTAAACAAATTGAGAGCTGCAGGAACACCAATTCTGGAGATGATTTCTTTCCTGCTATTTGCAAAGTTATCAATTTGTGCATCAAAGTTGATTCGACCACCCTATTAATGACATGAAAATTCTGCCTATTAGTGTTTAAATTGTGTATAGATTAAATTCTAAGCAACTCATTTGCTTAATGTATGCAAAGGTACAATCAACTTTTGAAACATGGCACATAAGAGTAAAAAAGATAAGGCTATTCATATGGTTGACACTAAATCTACCAAGTGAGTGAATTGTGGTTATAACTTAAGTTACTTAAGTAAAGATTAGTTGAAGTAAAAACTTACAAAAATTTCGCCAGTGTTATTAAGAATTCCACCTGCTCCAGAGGCATAGTTAACGCCTTTTAGAACCGCTGATCCAACAGTTGTGGGAGCCAAGTAAGGAGGATTAAAGTCAAGACCCAGTTGCTGATCTGGTAGTACACAATACTCAAAGAGAAATAATAATTAATAAAGAATTAAAAAAAAAAGAATAGAACCTAAAAGAAATCATTAACTCACTTATAATATCTACAACTGTTCTTCCATTGCAGAAACGACCAGTGGGCATTCCAAAATCAATTCCATTGGGATCATGATTTGCCTTGGCTAGTGAAATAATATAGTTGTTGTTCCCCACATCGAGTAGAGAATCCCCAAATACAAAAGATGCTGAAATATTATTAGAAAAGCTAACCCTGAACAAGAGCAACACCATAGAAACTTGAACCATAATCCCAAAAATGACTCTTCTGTTAAAATAAATACCCATCGGAAAGGACATTTTCTGGAAAACGAATTGGATCAACTTTTCAAGCAGGGGCCTCTGTTTTGTTCTGTTTCTCTGCTCAAAGATGGGACATACAACGAGTTTTATAATGTGCAAGAGATTAAGGAAGAATATTCAAATTTTCAAATAATTGCCACTAACTGTTACTCTTGTTAAAGCACACATTGGACCCACAAAGAAATTTCATAATAATGAATGAGATTAATTGTTTAGTAGGCTAGAAAATTAGCTTTGCCTTCTAATAAAACAAAGTTAAAATTTTCCATTCAGTGGTATCAAAATCACTGTACATGTCACACGTCGTGAGCATAAAGGCATTACCCGTGAGGGAAAAACGATTAAGTCATAAGTCAAATAAATTAAGAGTTAATTTGTAAATTAGTCCTTCAGTCTGTATAATATTGTAAACTTGTTTTTAATTTTTAAAATCATGCAAATTAATTAATTATTTTCAAAAATTTTACAAATTAGTCCCTTTTACTTATTTAAAATAATATAAATTAATTCTTCTGAAAAATAAATTTATAAGACAAATAAATAAATAATTTTTTTAAGAAGTATAGAATTAATTTTTAAAATTATAAAAAAATTAAGGATAAATTTACCTTTTATTCAACAGATTAATAAGGAATGACAGAGAAGTTATGAAATGGTCCTGTCTTCCCATTTCATCGATACTTAATATGAATTAGCGGTTACTTATTATGAATTTATTAACGAATTTAAACAAGCCTTGTAGTAGAGCCATCATATACGCATTCACCTCTATTGGTCATATAAGAGTAAATGAGTTCTGATTCCGAATTGGGAATTTAACAAATCTATAAATTATCTCTTGAATCATTACATTTTTTTTTTGAATTTATATTTAAAAATCTCGATATGATCCTAAAAAAATTGTTGTAATTAAATTTAAATTTAAAAATGTTTTAATTCTATAAACCTAACCAAATTCAATTTTTTTCTAATTTCTTATTAGTTTTGCTTTTTAGAAAATTAAAATTTATTTTAGAATGGTTCATATAATTATTTAATGATAATATAAAGTATCATATTAATAACTACTTTAAAGTGATAAGTGACATGACATATTTAAATTTATTCTCCATTATTAATAAATTATGATAAAAATTATTTTTTAAAATAAATATATGATATTGATAAAAAGTAAAAATATATTATACCCACAAATTTAATGGAATCTTGGCTACACATGACACAATATGCAAACCTTCTTGTATAACCTTTTTCATGCTCACCCTTCACCGTCAAGCCAAGATTTAATCCTAGGAAAATATTTCTATTAATTTTTTTTTCTAGTTTTCCAAACAAACAAAACATAAGTGAATAATTGATGGCCCCATAATCAGTTGCTGTTGTCCTAAAAGTCACAAGTGGCATCATCTCCCTCTTGCGGCCATGAACCGTATATCGTTATTAGAAAATGGAGTCCCTAATCCATCCAATAATTCTCTGTCATTGAGACCCAACCTTAAGCCAAACTAGAACACCATTGACACGAAAGGAGGATGAGGTGGTCGGTGAAGCAAGTTAAAGCTAGAGAGAGAAAATGAGCAAGAGATATACACAGTTGAGATATAGAGAAAGTTAATTAACATCATTTGATTACATTAAGAATAATTCTGAGTTAGAAAAACATAAGAGTTGATATTAATATTTTTTAAACTATAATAAAATTGAGTGTCACACGTTTACTACTCTGCTATTAGACTAAAATTACCACCAATGTTTTCAGATGAGAAGGGAAAAAAATGTAAATTAGAACATACTGTATGCTTTATTTAATATTCTCATCATATATTTAGTAATAAAAATTCAGCAATATTTTCAAATGTTGCTATGTTACCAAAGGAAAAGAAAGATATTTTCAGATGCGTATTATTTTTGGTATCAAGTTACGTCTATTATCGTTGATTTAATTAATGACAATTTTAGAGAAGGAATGTAAGTTTGTTAATATATATTAACAACTACAAAAATATTGCCATTTTTATTTATTCATTATATATCACAACTTTTGCTAAGGAAATATAAAATAACAGTGCCGCTATTTAATACAAAATGTATTTTGTATTATGTTGACGGACATTGTAAATTTTATTTATATTACAAAAATAATTAATTAAATAGCTTTTAACACAATAACATTGAAATTGATTTTAAAATTTACAAAATTTGTTTTCATTAAAATACTAAAATATTTTTGTTATAACCGATCATGACGAATGGTGAAAAGATGGATTTTAGAAGAAGAATTTTTTTTCAAAAAACCTGAAATTTTTACCAAAATTTTAACTTATTTTAATAAAAAATTAAAAAAAACACTTTGAAAAAGATTTTAAAGTTGGAAGTTAATTACAAACAAAAAAAATATTAATATTTTATTCGTCCCTCCAAAAGAATAATATTCTTTACTAAATTGTACAACTAATTGATTTTAAATTTAAACAAACAATAAAGTCTAAACGTACAATTAAATGAAACAATTAGACAATGGTGAATAAGTAGTGTAAAAAGTATTTATTTACATATAAGAAAAAATTAAACATGTATACAGAATATTTTGACAGAAATCTAGATTCTACTCCTACGTATGCGATGAAAAATTTAAGGTAATATAGTTTTTTATTTAATGATTTGAAAATAACTTACAGATACCTTTAAGAAACTTTTAAATTGAAAATTATATTTTGAAAAAATGAATTTTATAAAAGAAAAACATATTTAAAAATATTCATGTTTAAGACAAACGTAGGTTGAACTTAAACACGTACGACTCTTCAAACATAATAATATAGAGTGATCTATACATAAGTTTGTTGCGTGAAGTCTAGATTTAAAATATTTAAATTAAATATATAAAATAATAAATTTAAAGTTAATTTATTTAAAAGAAACTTTTAATAATAGTTTGAAACCTCCACATACAAAGGTTAAAAAAAACGTAAGTTCCATTTAAACTCACACGATTCTTTAAACACGATAATATAGATTAATCTATACATATATGTCTAAAGTTCGTTGTGTGGGATTTACAATTAAAATATTTAAATTAAAATAATTTTATTTAAATATATAAAAGAAAAATGAGAAAAAAATTTTATTTTCTTAGGTATATTATTATCATATTTTTAATTTAAAATTCAATAGTAACAAATAAATTATTTAAAACTTATTTTACAATTTATATATACATGAAGAAAAATTTGTTTCACCATATTTTATTTTGAGATATAATAATAATAATAATAATTTTTTAAAAATATATTTAAAAAATTATTTTAGCATTTCTAGTTTAAAATTGACAATAAATAAAAAAATAAAAATTTATATGTAAAAATAAAATTATTTTATCTTTTTTAAAAAATATTATTTATTCTGAATCTATGTATAAAATATATTGGAAGATATTTTTATTGTAAATATATTCTATAAAAATATTTGTTTTATTGAGAGAAAAATATATTTAGTTTTTATTGAACTTATTTCTATTTGGAGAAAACTCATTTTTTTGTTTGGAAGTTTGGGTTATTTTGTTTGATGAATCTGAATCCATTTTTTATTTGGTCCTTTTTTGTTTAGATTTTGGGCTCGCTTTTTGTTTGAATCTTGAACTTAGAACAAATAATCCTACTAAAAAAAGTAAAGTGTAATAGTTGAGAATCAAACCTGCACTCCAAAAGAGCCTCAACCTAGACATTAGGCTAAGCTTATGTTTATGTTTAAATGCTTCCTAATTTTATTTAGGTATTATCTAAAACTTTGTGGTCCATGCTGCTTATAACTTAAAAATTCTTTACTCCTAATGAGGCACAAATGAAGGAAAGTAGACCTTGTTTGATTTTGGTAACAAGATTAAATCAGACTTAGGGTTAGGATTTAAGATAAGGTGAGGGAGGAGACAACTTGAAGGAGCCACCGTTGCGGCTTTGGAGGTGGGCTCTTGTTGTTGCTAAGTAAGGATAGAGCGAAATGATGTTGGTCAAAATGGTTGTCAAAGAAGAGAAGAAAAGTCAAATGGGGTTAGGAATAGGAGAGAGGGAAAAACCGCTGGTGGTGGTAATTGTGGCAGAAACGATGACCGTTCCTTGAAGTGGTCTGCAGCGTGGATAAAATGTGGCTATGAGTATGAATGATAGCAGAAAAAGGAATTGCCACTTTGAATGAAGGTGGAGCTGAAGCTTTGGGCAAAGGATGTGAGGTTCTATCTTCTTCCCCCTTTTTTTAAAAAAAGAAGAGAAGTTTGAGTTTATGTGTTTGGTGGCTGAAGACCATGTTTAATTTTTTGTATTTTTGATGTTAAATTGTATCATCATAAACACTATTATTGATTGGATTGTGAATACTTGAAATATAGATTCATTTAGTTATACTATGCTTGTCAAGTTTTTTATGTAAATAGATATAATCAGATTTTACGTTTCTACATAATAAGTTATTCTTTAAACAAACACAGATCACTAAGTAATAAAGACATAATGTAAAAAAACTGATCATGAACTCACCTGAACTGAAGTCTTTGCTTCCAAAGAGAAAACTTTTGTTAACCGAAATCTATTTCTTGTGTTAAGGAAAAGATTAGTATCAATTGTTCAACCCCTTTTTTTTATTTTTAAGGTTATATTTTTTAGGAAAACATCAATCTTTACCGAGCAACATGAAACTTTTCTCATTGCATTCTCATTCACCATTTTGGTTAATTTCAATTCTGAAAAGGCATGTAATTACTCCTTTATTCTATTCTACATTTGTGTTTTAATTTTTCATTTTAAATTCAATATGAAATTTTAACAAATTTAGCTTCTACTATTTATGTATGTTGTTACTTAACCATACTTGTCACGTGTTTGTTTCTACCCTTTTGCTTTTGTCCTACCATTTTTATGTTTATCGATTGTTTTCTGTTTTTTTATAATTTTTATTTATGTAAATTTTGTAAAAATAAAATAAAATAAAAAAAATAAAGATATTCACAATTTTAATGCTCATTGTTATTCACTGTCATACATTATAACATTTTATTTTTTTATTTTTTTAATATAGATCAAATATAATATTTTTAAATAATATTATTAAAATTAATAGATATTATTTTTAATATTTTTAAATATTATTAATAATATTTTATAATATAAATTAGATAAAATATTTTTTAAAATATTACTAAAATTAATAAATAATATTTTTATATTTTTAAATATTAAAAAAGTATAATGATAAAGAACCGTATATTATTTCTCATCATCCAATTTAAGAGCATCATTTTCATTGCCTATTGTTATTCATTGTCCACTGAGTACTAAACTTATTATAAAGAATGAATAACAACTCGTGATCTTATATATGCTTCTATCAAGGATCTTATCCAATTATCTATGAGACCCTCATAATGGGAAACTGTCGCAACCGTAATTCCGACGAGACGACGAACTCGCTAAAATTTTGAAAATGGATTTTATTTTATTAATGTGGAGCCGCCACCAAATTTTATTTGAGGGAAAAAGATTTGGAAAAAACCCTGACCCAAGGATGAGATGTAGGTTCGGGAGTCGGTTACAAGTGGGGAAGGTGTTAGGCACCCCACTCGTCTGTTCCGAAGAACAGTACCCTTAAATTGAGTGTATGAATATTTGAAAATGATTTGATCCCTTTTATTAGAGTGAAAATAAATACTTTATGGTGGTTAGCCTGACAGGACTTGATCCTGCTCCTACGTATTCCCCGGTGCAATGAGAAACTCAAGACATATCTTAAAATAAAATAAACTTGATTTGAATTTTGGGCTTGAATTGAGCTTGATTTGAAATAAACTTGACTTGATTTGAAATTAAGGAAAAGAATTGTGGACATGCTTCGGTAATCAAGCAATTAAAA
The DNA here is from genome assembly GCA_037954105.1 of Canavalia gladiata. Lineage (NCBI taxonomy): Eukaryota > Viridiplantae > Streptophyta > Magnoliopsida > Fabales > Fabaceae > Canavalia > Canavalia gladiata. Next base: position 35,576,466 of record CM075662.1, on the reverse strand, counting down.
TTTCTTTTCAGATCCAAATTGAACATACAATATCATTCTAGAAACTAGAAAGAAATACGAAGAGAACGCAACAAAAATCAAAGAAATCGGAGATCATTTGGCCGATCAAAAACAAAAATGAAAAACAGAGACGAAGATCAAGCTCAAGAACATAAGATTTTGACGCAAAAATTTGAATTCAAATTTCAGAAGTTTTAAAAAATATTTTTGGTAGATCTGAAAAATCAAAACCGATTAATTTCAAGATATGGATCATATGAATCAAACAAAACAAGTTTGACATAAATCCAATCAGAAATGAGTAAGTTATGCACAAATCAAATAAGCTAGGTTCACTTATGCACCAAGATGAACATACTTCGGTAATTGGGCGATTAAAATTTCATTTCAGATCCAAATTGGACATACAATATCATTCCAGAAACTAGAGAGAAAGACGAAGAGAACTCAACAAAAATCATCAAAATCGGAGATCATTTGACCGATCAAAAACAACAATGAAAAACAGAGACCGAGATCAAGCTCAAGAACACAAGATTTTGACACCAAAATTTAAATTCAAATTTCAGAATTTTTAAAAAATATCTTTGGTAGATCTGAAAAAAATCAAAACCGATTAATTGCAAGATATGGATCATATGAATCAAACAAAACAAGTTTGACATAAATCCAATAAGAAATGAGCAAGTTATGCATGAATCAAATAAGCTAGGTTCACTTGTGCATCAAGATGAACATGCTTCGATAATCGGGCGATTAAAATTTCATTTCAGATCCAAATTAGACATACAATATCATTCCAGAAACTAGAGAGAAAGATGAAGAGAACTCAACAAAAATCATCGAAATCAGAGATCATTTGACCGATCAAAAACAACAATGAAAAACAGATACGGAGATCAAGCTCAAGAACACAAGATTTTGACACCAAAATTTAAATTCAAATTTCAGAATTTTTAAAAAATATCTTTGGTAGATCTGAAAAAAAATCAAAACCGATTAATTGCAAGATATGGATCATATGAATCAAACAAAACAAGTTTGACATAAATCCAATCAGAAGTGAGCAAGTTATGCATGAATCAAATAAGCTAGGTTCACTTGTGCATCAGGATGAACATGCTTCGGTAATCGGGCGATTAAAATTTCATTTCAGATCCAAATTAGACATACAATATCATTCTAGAAACTAGAGAGAAAGACGAAGAGAACGCAACAAAAAGCATCGAAATCGAAGATTATTTGACCGATCAAAAATGAAAATGAAAACGAAAACAGGCAACGAAAATAAGCTCGGAAATCCGAGAAGAAGCAAGAAGCTTGAGGAGATTAAAAGTAGGATCTAACCTTGATTGGAAGGTGATGAAGAACTGGTTTGAAGGCAGAGATAGAGAGTCACCTAGGTCCTCCCTTCAGAAATTCTAAAAAAGATGTTCCTTTTCTCAAGTCCTCTCATTTTGGTGAAGGACCTCTTCTTATATAGAAGGAAGAGGGATTAAAGAGGTCCTCTTTGTCCAATGTGGGACTTCTTTCCCACATAGAAGAATTTTTCTTTTTCTTTTCTTTTTTCCTTCTTTTTTTTTATTTCTCTTATTTTTTTTTTGTTCTTTTTCTTTTTATTATTACTTAAATTAGTATTGGTTTATTAATTAATTCTAACAATTGGGGCCTCAGACATAATTGAGTGTTCACAGTTTGCCCCTCTTTACTCATTTTCCCACCAGATAATGTGAGAAATGATTCTCTGATTTATCGTAGTAGGAAATGAGTAAAGATGTGAACACATTTTGTCCGAGGCAGGCCATGAAGAAGTTCGACGAATAAGAGGAGCCTTGAACTTGAAATTGAACCTCATGGATGCCTGAAAAAGGACGATTGAATGACCTTACCGACTTTGTGTACCAATAGGGTTTAAATATGCGAGGCTTAGTTGTATAGCCTGACTAAGCTAAGTGGAATGAATGAATGCTTGTTAGGACTGGCGTGGAATTCAATGGGATGGCTTGTTAGGACAAGCAAATGAAATGAAAATGGCTTGTTAAAACAGGCAAAGCAGAAGAGGAATGGCCCGTTACGACGGACTCAGTAGAGTGAAAGTGACCTGTTTAAGACAAGAAAGCATGCAAGAACTAAAATGTAAGATATGTACAAGGTGGCCTGACAGCATAGGCCGAGGTATCTATCTAAGTTGGAGGCCTGACATCAAAGGCCCAACTATGGAAAAACGAACTTGGTGAGGCCTGACATCGTAGGCCCAGAAGCAGAAAAGTAAACTTGAGAAGGCCTGACAACATATGCCAAGGTGCGGAAAAATAAACTTGAGGATGCCTGACAACATAGGCCAAGGTATGGAAAAGTAAACTTGATGAAACCTGACAACATAGGCCAAGGTGCAGAAAAGTAAACTTGAGGAGGCCTGACAACATAGGCCGAGGTGCAGAAAAGTAAACTTGATGAGGCCTGACAATATAGGCCAAGGTGCGGAAAAATAAACTTGATGAGGCCTGACAACATAGGCCAAGGTGCAGGAAAGTAAACTTGATGAGGCCTAACAACATAGGCCAAGGTATGGAAAAGTAAACTTGAGGAGGCCTGACAACATAGGCCGAGGTGCAGAAAAGTAAACTTGAGGAGGCCTGACAACATAGGCCAAGGTGCTGAAAAGTAAACTTGATGAGGCCTGACAACATAGGCCAAGGTATGGAAAAGTAAACTTGAGGAGGCTTGACAACATAGGCCGAGGTGCAGAAAAGTAAACTTGAGGAGGCTTGACAACATAGGCCGAGGTGCAGAAAAGTAAACTTGAAGAGGCCTGACAACATAGGCCAAGGTGCGGAAAAATAAACTTGATGAGACCTGACAACATAGGCCAAGGTGCAGAAAAGTAAACTTGATGATGCCTGACAACATAAGCCGAGGTGCAGAAAAGTAAACTTGATGAGGCCTGACAACATAGGCCAAGGTATGGAAAAGTAAACTTGAGGAGGCCTGACAACATAGGCCGAGGTGCAGAAAAGTAAACTTGAGGGGCCTGAAAACATAGGCCATTAATGTAGAAAAGTAAACTTGATGAGGCCTGACAACATAGGCCAAGGTGCTGAAAAGTAAACTTGATGAGGCCTGACAACATAGGCCAAGGTGCAGAAAAGTAAACTTGATGAGGCCTGACAACATAGGCCAAGGTATGGAAAAGTAAACTTGAGGAGGCCTGACAACATAGGCCGAGGTGCAGAAAAGTAAACTTGAGGGGGCCTGAAAACATAGGCCATTAATGTAGAAAAGTAAACTTGATGAGGCCTGACAACATAGGCCAATGTGCGGAAAAATAAACTTGAGGAGACCTGACAACATAGATCGAGGTATCTATCTAAGTAAGAGGTCTGACATCAAAGGCCTAGGTATGGACAAACGAACTTGGCGAGGCCTGACATCGTAGGCCCAGAAGCAGAAAATTAAACCTGAGGAGGCCTGACAACATAGGCCAAAGTGCGGAAAAATAAACTTGATGAGGCCTGACAACATAGGCCAAGGTGTGGAAAAGTAAACTTGATGAAACCTGACAACATAGGCCAAGGTGCAGAAAAGAAAACTTGAGGAGGCCTGACAACATAGGCCGAGGTGCAGAAAAGTAAACTTGAAGAGTCCTGACAACATAGGCCAAGGTGCGGAAAAATAAACTTGATGAGGCCTGACAACATAGGCCAAGGTGCTGAAAAGTAAACTTGATGAGGCCTGACAACATAGGCCAAGGTGCAGAAAAGTAAACTTGATGAGGTCTGACAACATAGGGCAATGTATGGAAAAGTAAACTTGAGGAGGCCTGACAACATAGGCCGAGGTGCAGAAAAGTAAGCTTGAGAAGGCCTGACAACATAGGCCGAGGTGCAGAAAAGTAAACTTGGAAAGACCTGACAACATAGGCCAAGGTGCGGAAAAATAAACTTGATGAGACCTGACAACATAGGCCAAGGTGCAGAAAAGTAAACTTGATGAGGCCTGACAACATAGGCCAAGGTGCAGAAAAGTAAACTTGATGAGGCCTAACAACATAGGCTAAGGTATGGAAAAGTAAACTTGAGGAGGCCTGACAACATAGGCCGAGGTGCAGAAAAGTAAACTTGAGGGGGCCTAAAAACATAGGTCATTAATGTAGAAAAGTAAACTTGATAAGGCCTGACAACATAGGCCAAGGTGCAGAAAAGTAAACTTGAGGAGGCCTGACAACATAGACCAAGATGCATAAAAGTAAACTTGAGGAGGCCTGACAACATAGGCCAAGGTGCAGAAATGTAAACTTGATGAAAATCCCGTTGTTGACAGGAAGATGCAAACGTGCTAGACAGGAAAAGGAAAGTGAAAATGATCTGTTAAGACAGGCAAAAATGTAAAAGTCCTGTTATTGACATGATGGAGGCAAAACGCCTGTTAAGACAGGCACAATAGAATGGTGAAAACCTGTTAAGACAGGCAAAGCGAAATGAAAAGGACCTGTGAAGACAGGAAATAAGCAAGCCTTGTTAAGGCAGGAAAGTAAATGACGAAAACTATCCTGTTAACATAAAATAAATGTAGATGAACTCCTGTTGTTGACAGGAGAAATGCAAGCCTGCTAGACAGGAAAAGGTGAAAACCTGTTAAGACAGGTAAAATATGCAAGTCCTGTCAAGGCAAGGGGTGATGTGTCCTGTGAGGGTGGAATATGGACTTCATCGTCAGCTTCCTTGGACAAACTATTTTGAAATTTGTTTTTCTTGAATTTAAATAAATTGCTTATTCTACCTTGAACTTGAAGGTTTTTAAGCACTTGATAATTATTCTCTTGAAGAAACTTGGGAAACCATTTTGCCCCAGTTTAGAAAATTCTTGATAATTGAGGGCTATCTTGATTAGAAGGAATTTTGGGCAAGTGTTTGCCCTAGTTTGAAAGATCTTTTGGCAGTCAAGGGATGCCTTAACTTGAGGGGATTTTGGGAAACCATTTACCCCTATTTTGATTTTGATATTTTGAATATAAATCTCTCTTGGGCAAACGTTTGCTCCAGTTTGAGCTTGACTCAGAATTTGAGGGTGACCTCAAATTGAATTTTTGTGGGCAAACATTTGCCCCAGTTTGAGCTTAATTCAGAATTTGAGGGTGATCTCAAATTGAATTTTTGTTGGCGAGCATTTGCCCCAGTTTGAACTTGATTTAGCATTTGAGGACGACCTCAAATAAGATTTTTGTGGGCAAGCATTTGCCCCAGTTTGAGCTTGACTCAGAATTTGAGGGTGACCTCAAATTGGATTTTTGTGTGGGCAAGTGTTTGCCACAGTTTGAGCTTGACTCAGAATTTGAGGGTGACCTCAAATTGAATTTTTGTGGGCAAACGTTTGCCCCAGTTTGAGCTTGAATCAGAATTTTGAGGATGACCTCAAATTGAATTTTTTGTGGGCAAGTATTTGCCCCAGTTTGAGCTTGACTTAGAATTTGAGGATGACCTCAAATTGAATTTTTATGGGCAAACGTTTGCCCCAGTTTGAGCTTGACTCAGAATTTGAGGATGACCTCAAATTGGATTTTTGTGTGGGCAAGCATTTGCCCCTGTTTGGACTTGATCCAAAATTTGAGGGTGACCTCAAATTAAATTTTTGGGGGCAAGCGTTTGCCCCTGTTTGAACTTGTTTTAGAATTCGAGGATGACCTCAAATCAAATTTTTGAGGGAAAGCGTATGTCCCTGTTTGGACTTGATCCAGAATTTAAGGGTGGCCTCAAATTGAAATTTCGTCTGGGCAAGAGTTTTCCCCAATTTGAACTTGAGTCCTTTTTAATTATGATTGACTCAGCCAGCTTTACCCAGGTCTTAATTAGCTTTGAAAAACGAATTATGAGATGCTTGAATGACAAGACACTTATTTCGATGTTTGAATGAATGAAAAAAATGCGATGCTTGTGGGATGAATGCAAACCATGAGATGGTGTTAAAACATTTTGTTTCTCTTGATTTTTTATTTATTTATTTATTTTGACATGTCCTTTCTCGACAACCTCATAGTGGGTGTGAAGGGAACCAAAAATCAGGATGAGCTAGATTGACTCAATTTTGGAGTTTTCTTGGTCAAGATCCTGGAGACTCAACAACGGTTATTATTTGAATAAGACACACTCCTTTTGTCTTAGCGGTGTTATGTCTGACAAGAGGATGTCATGTCGTGATGGTTGAGGATTCATCCGATTTGGCATGACTTTTCAAAATTAATCTTTTTATTTTTATTTTTTATATTTTTCACATTTCTCTGTGGCACATGCATTTTTGAGGTGTGCAAAGTGATTTTGGATGGAAAGAAACAAATGGTGTTTTGTTTGGCAGGAAAAGAAGAAAGGTGTGGGTTTGATTGCCCAAATGACACCTTTTGATGAAAAATGCCAGTACTGCTTTTCATAATCTTGATTATCAAATTAAACAAACTTGAGAAACGGCAAAATTTTTCCCAGTTCTAGGGAGATATGAGGTGCAGAAATGTCATGTTGTCTTGAGATTCTTGGATTGACCTTAATTTTTGTCTGGGTTGTTCTCTTGAGTTTTCAACCCAGCAGGTATTTCGTTTCGCCTTAACTTTTGCCTAGGTCGCCCTTACGGGTTTTCGACCTAGCGGGCTTTTGTTTGATTATACCCTAACTTTTGCCTAAGTCTATTTTGAAGATTGTCGACCTAGCGGACCTTCTGCTTGATTGCGCCCTAATTTTTGCCTAGATCGCCCTTACGGGTTTTCGACCTTAGTGGGCCTTTTGCTTGGTTGTGCCCTAACTTTTGCCTAGGTCATTCTTGAGGATTGCTGACCTAGCGGGCATTTGTTTGATCGTGCCCTAACTTTTTCCTAGGTCTCTTTTGAAGATTATCGACCTAGCAGGCCTTTTGCTTGGTTGTGCCCTAACTTTTGCCTAAGTCATTCTTGAGGATTGTTGACCTAGCGGGCATTTGTTTGATCGTGCCCTAACTTTTGCCTAGGTCTCTTTTGAAGATTATCGACCTAGCGGGCCTTCTGCTTGATTGTGCCCTAACTTTTTCCTAGGTCTTCTTTAATGATTGTCGACCTAGCGGGCTCTTATATGATCCTGATTTTTTCCTGAATTGTTGTTGGAAACCGGCAAGACCTTTTCTAATCATGACTTTGTTGATTCATTATTTTGAACTTTAACCCTACTTTTTCCTAGATTATTTTTGGCTTTTAATCCAGCGGGCTTCTCTTTTTTCTTGAATTTTGTGTAGTTGAATATTGATCTTGCTGGGATCCTTGAAGGCTTCCAATTCAGCGGATCTTTTCTTCCATCCCTAATTTTGCCTGGATTTAAACTTGGTTCCAGCGGGATATTTTTACTTTGAATGGTGATCTAGAATCCCTGGTTGTTTATTCTACTTCCTCATTAGGTTTTTCTCTTTTGAGCTTGATTAATCCGACATTTAAGATTACTTATTACAGTACTGGCATCTTCACCAATTGGTATTTATTATTTTTGGTATAGGAATAAGAAGTGGGCTGAATGACGAAAAGGATGATAAATTTTAGAAGTAAAGTCAAAATGTAAAGCACGTGCTCAAGTAATATGAAAAATGTAACTTTTCCATTATTTATTGAGATTTATGACAATTTTTGGATGTTCTTCCTCAATAGCTTGACTTGTACAAGGCGGCTCATTGTGTTGCTCCCATTTCTTAGCCAGCGGATGAACTCTCACGATTCGGCATTTGGATTAGGAGCGATCTTCCCGAAATCTAGCCGTTTAGCATCAATTAGGCTTTGCACCTTGCGTTTTAGGACCTGACAATTTTCTGTTGAATGACCAATATACCCCGCATGGTAATCACACATGGCATTTGCATCGTACCATTTTGGGTATGGTGGTTCTTGAAGTTTCAGCGGGTATGGAACCACCAAGGAATTCTGGATTAGCTGAGGTAGCAGCTCGGTGTAGGTCATTGGAATGAGATCAAACTGGATAGGATCTTTTTCCTTTTTTTGGCTTTGGTTGTTATTTTGGCTCATGGCTTGTGTCTGGGCTTTATATGTTGCTGGTGGTCGGACTTGTGTCGGGTAATTGTAAGTAGGAGGGTATGGTGTTTGGTAGGTGGTGGCGACGTAAGGGTATGGTGTGTAAGGTGTGTATGGTGTATATGGCGGTGGTCGGAAGCCAGCTGGACTATACTGTGCCATTTGAGGAATGTATTGGCCTTGATTAGAAGCTACATTGCAGGTCTCTCTTGTCTTTTTCTTCCCAGACCCATTGGAAGCATTGACTATGCCCGTGGGCTTTTGCACGATCTTCCACGGCGCATGCCACTTTCGATCCTTTCTCCAATGATGACGACATCGGAGAAGCTAGAAATTATACTACCGACCATCTTGTCATAGAAAGGATCTTGGAGTGTATCCATGAACATGTTGACCATCTCTTTTTCTGATAAAGGAGGTTGTACCTGAGCAGCTAACTCCCTCCATCTTTGAGCATACTGCTTGAAGGTCTCTTCCTCTTTCTTGGCCATATTTTGAAGCTGAGTTCGATCGGGGGCCATCTCTGTATTGTACTGATACTGTTTTGTGAAAGCCTCAGCAAGGTCTCTCCATGAACGGATGTGTATCTGCTCAAGTTGAGTGTACCAGTTTGCAGCTGCCCCGGTTAAACTGTCTTGAAAGAAGTGGATGAGGAGCTTCTCATCGTAAGTACATGCAGACATCTTCCTGCAGTACATAGTCAGGTGTCTCTTTGGACAGCTGGTTCCTTGATATTTCTCGAATTCAGGAACCTTGAATTTTGGAGGGATGACCACATCTGGGACCAAGCACAAATCAGATGCATCTTTGGCTTCATAAGTGTTTCCCTCAATTGTCCGGATCCTGTCCTCTAGACCCTTCCATTTTTCTGTATCCTCAGTTGAAGGATGGCTTGGGTATTCCTCAGGCATGTGGTGGGGATAAGAAGATGGTATATATACAGGGCGAGGCCTTTGGGTGAACATATGGTGCGTTCCCCCAACGACTGCTTGGTAAGCTTGTGAAGTGGTGTTTGGAGGTAGGTTATGTGTTTGGGTTTGTAATTGGTTGTATGAGAGTGCATACTCATGAGGAAACCCATCGTGAACCCCTTCTGTTTGCGAAGGTATGTTTAATGATGGAGTGAAGCCAGGAGGGTGTGTTGGGTCGGTTGGTTCTCTTGGCAAGGGTTCCGTCGCCTCTTTCTGTTTAGACTGCTGGATGACCTCTATTAGCTTGGCCATCTGTTCCTTCAGTGATTTGACCTCATTTCTTAGCTCCTCATTTTGTCTCTCCAGCTCATCCATGATTCTTGATTGTGCTCGAGTTCTATAAGGATGTCAAGGAAGCTGTGTTTCTCTAATTTTTCTGTTAAATTAAAATTAATTGTTTTTTGAGAAACAATTTGGATGCAAAAATCATGAATGATAAAATGTTGATGCAATGAAAAATGTGTGGAATGATTTTTTTTAAAATCTCTTTTTTCCATTATAAATTCATGAAATGAATGAATGAATGCATGCATGCCATGCACGAATAATTATAGATGTTTTGGGGGTTTGGAAAATGATTAAAAGTTGATTTTTGTTTTTTAGTCATTTTATGATTTTTATGAGTTTTTCTGTTCTTTATTTTGCTAAAAAAAACCTTTGGTTTTGTTTGAAAATCTTTTTAGTTTTACTTAAAATTTTCTAGAAAGCATTCTTTAGATTTTTTTTTCAAAATTTTCATCCTCTTTCCTTTTGAATCTTTTATATTTTCAGTATTTATTATTTCTAATTTTCCTAGAAGTTTCTCTTTTCCATGATTTTTATTTGATTTTATTTTCTTCTTTTATTTTGGTTGATTTTACATCCCCCAATCTCAGATTTCCTCTTCTTCTCTGCCATCCTAGGTGATTTAGTTTACTTGAGCCATGTATTATGAAGGGGATGTGTGTGCCCTCCTCGCTTCTTATGCGGGTTACCTGTCCTAAAGGTCTATGACCTTTTATATGAACCTCTCATAAGGTGGTTTATAATCCTGGGGTGTAGAGGTCACTAGAGCCAAATTCCAATCTGTAATGCTTGCCACAACAGCAGAAAAAGCTACCAGTTGTAGGGCATTACAAATAGGACGCACTCTAGCTGAGATTTTCGTGATAGTCAAACAGGACGTAAGCCCCAAAGTGACACCACTAGATCCCTCTATTCCTAAGTTGCACTCAGACCCGGGTATAGGGCCCCACTCATGATAAACGCACATGCAATGTATGAGGGTACACAAATTTGGGATACCTGCAATTGGGGAAATTGTACAGATATATAACAATTTATTGTTTGTCTATCCTAGGGTTGTACAAAGAATAGACAAACAAACAACAGATAAATAAACAATTAAATGAATCGTGCAATCAATAAAATGTGCAAACAAATACAGAAGAGATCAAATATAATGTACACTCAATTGATCGGGCTTGACTCTCTAATGGTCCCCAGTGGAGTCGCCATCTGTCGCAACCGTAATTCCGACGAGACGACGAACTCGCTAAAATTTTAAAAAATGGATTTTATTTTATTAATGTGGAGCCGCCACCAAATTTTATTTGAGGGAAAAAGATTTGGAAAAAATCCTGACCCAAGGATGAGATTTAGGTTCGGGAGTCGGTTACAAGTGGGGAAGGTGTTAGGCACCCCACTCGTCTGTTCCGAAAAACAGTACCCTTAAACTGAGTGTATGAATATTTGAAAATGATTTGATCCCTTTTATTAGAGTGAAAATAAATACTTTATGGTGGTTAGCCTGACAGGACTTGATCCTGCTCCTACGTATTCCCCGGTGCAATGAGAAACTCAAGGCTTACGTAGTTCTGGTTTGAGTTGAAGGCTTGACCTTCGAAAGGTGTTTGAATTGAAAAACGAATGCCTTGTTGTTTTTTTTTTTTTGAAAATATTTTAAGGGTGCAATCACAATCCATCTATGCACAGGGCCCAAGACAACTACGGCTGCACTTGGACCCATACAAGCCTTTAAACAACGAACAGCAGAAAAAGCTACCAGTTCGTTTTTAGGGCCCATTGCGTGAGATTGAAGAAAGCAAAAATGAGATTTTTATTTTATCGAAAACAAGGGAAAAGAGGGGCAATCCCAATCCACATATGCACAGGGCCCAAGACAACTATGGCTGCACTTAGACCCATACAGACCTCTAAACAACGAACAGCAGAAAAAGCTACCAGTTCGTTTTTAGGGCCCATTGCGTGAGATTAAGGAATGCAAAATAGGACTCGATTTAAAACAAAATGAACTTTATTTGAATTTGATGAAATAAAATTGGATTTGATCTAAAATAAAATAAACTTGATTTGAATTTTGGGCTTGAATTGAGCTTGATTTGAAATAAACTTGACTTGATTTGAAATTAAGGAAAAGAATTGTGGATATGCTTCAGTAATCAAGCAATTAAAATTTCGTTTCAGATCCAAATTGAACATACAATATCATTCCAGAAACTAGAAAGAAATAAGAAGAGAACGCAACAAAAATCACAGAAATCGGAGATCATTTGGCCGATCAAAAACAAAAATGAAAAACAGAGACGAAGATCAAGCTCAAGAACATAAGATTTTGACGCAAAAATTTGAATTCAAATTTCAGAAGTTTTAAAAAATATTTTTGGTAGATCTGAAAAATCAAAACCGATTAATTTCAAGATATGGATCATATGAATCAAACAAAACAAGTTTGACATAAATCCAATAAGAAATGAGCAAGTTATGCACAAATCAAATAAGCTAGGTTCACTTATGCACCAGGATGAACATACTTCGGTAATTGGGCGATTAAAATTTCATTTCAGATCCAAATTGGACATACAATATCATTCCAGAAACTAGAGAGAAAGACGAAGAGAACTCAACAAAAAGCATCGAAATCGGAGATCATTTGACCGATCAAAAACAACAATGAAAAACAGAGACGGAGATCAAACTCAAGAACACAAGATTTTGACACCAAAATTTAAATTCAAATTTCAGAATTTTTAAAAAATATCTTTGGTAGATCTGAAAAAAAATCAAAACCGATTAATTGCAAGATATGGATCATATGAATCAAACAAAACAAGTTTGACATAAATCCAATCAGAAATGAGCAAGTTATGCATGAATCAAATAAGCTAGGTTCACTTGTGCATCAGGATGAACATGCTTCGGTAATCGGGCGATTAAAATTTCATTTCAGATCCAAATTAGACATACAATATCATTCCAGAAACTAGAGAGAAAGATGAAGAGAACTCAACAAAAATCAGCGAAATCGGAGATCATTTGACCGATCAAAAACAACAATGAAAAACAGATACGGAGATCAAGCTCAAGAACACAAGATTTTGACACCAAAATTTAAATTCAAATTTCAGAATTTTTCAAAAATATTTTTGGTAGATCTGAAAAAAAATCAAAACCAATTAATTGCAAGATATGGATCATATGAATCAAACAAAACAAGTTTGACATAAATCCAATCAGAAATGAGCAAGTTATGCATGAATCAAATAAGTTAGGTTCACTTGTGCATCAGGATGAACATGATTCGGTAATCGGGCGATTAAAATTTCATTTCAGATCCAAATTAGACATACAATATCATTCCAGAAACTAGAGAGAAAGATGAAGAGAACTCAACAAAAATCATCGAAATCGGAGATCATTTGACCGATCAAAAACAACAATGAAAAACAGATACGGAGATCAAGCTCAAGAACACAAGATTTTGACACCAAAATTTAAATTCAAATTTCAGAATTTTTCAAAAATATTTTTGGTAGATCTGAAAAAAAATCAAAACCAATTAATTGGAAGATATGGATCATATGAATCAAACAAAACAAGTTTGACATAAATCCAATTAGAAATGAGCAAGTTATGCATGAATCAAATAAGTTAGGTTCACTTGTGCATCAGGATGAACATGATTCGGTAATCGGGCGATTAAAATTTCATTTCAGATCCAAATTAGACATACAATATCATTCCAGAAACTAGAGAGAAAGACGAAGAGAACGCAACAAAAAGTATCGAAATTGAAGATCATTTGACCGATCAAAATGAAAACGAAAACAGGCAACGAAAATAAGCTCGGAAATCCGAGAAGAAGCAAAAAGCTTGAGGAGATTAAAAGTAGGATCTAACCTTGATTGGAAGGTGATGAAGAACTGGTTTGAAGGCAGAGATAGAGAGTCACCTAGGTCCTCCCTTCAGAAATTCTAAAAAAGATGTTCCCTTTCTCAAGTCCTCTCATTTTGGTGAAGGACCTCTTCTTATATAGAAGGAAGAGAGATTAAAGAGGTCCTCCTTGTCCAATGTGGGACTTCTTTCCCACATAGGAGAATTTTTCTTTTTCTTTTCTTTTTTCCTTCCTTTTTTTATTTCTCTTATTTTTTTTTGTTCTTTTTCTTTTTATTATTACTTAAATTAGTATTGGTTTCTTGATTAATTCTAACAATTAGGGCATCGAACATAATTGAGTGTTCACAGAAACCCTTAATTGATAAAGAAGAGACATCATAGATTGGAAGGTGAAAAAAGTGAGAATGGGGATTACCTAAAATGTGGCAAGTAGTGTGATGCACCCAGAGTTTGTTACAAATGAGAATTACATTGTTTAAAATTTTACCGATAAAAAAAACTAAAAATAAAAGAAAAAAAAATACAAAGACTAGGTTGAAACATATAAATAATAGCCTATATACATATAACTCAAAATCAATAAAATCAATTCTCACAATTTGGATTTTATTTGTTAATTGTATCTGTAACAATTAAAACATTAAAAATTATTATTTCTCTCAAAAATTATATTTTCTCTCAAGACGGTTATTCTGATATTGCTATGCCCACCATGCATTATGAAGATGAAAACTTTTGTTTAAAAGTATAAAATAATTAAATATAAACTAATAGTTCTTAAGAGTAAAGTTAGAAGGAAAAATCAATACTTTATTAGTTTTCTAAATTAACTAATAAAAATAAACACTAAAATTTTCTAGAAGGCACATAACTTATGAAAAGAACTAAAAGAAGCATTAATTTCTTAAATCTCAATTGGAGGAACAAATCATAGGGTACCCTTTGGTATCTACAACACCAATGAATAAAACATATTTTCAATGTTCAATACAAAATGTAAGAATAAAAATAAATTAAGAGTACCTCCAAAACATGCCTCAAACATTCATATTAGCGGAAGAATCAGATCAAATAATGAAAGAGTTGACGAACATTCATGGGAGAAATGTCATTATAATCACCATCTAACAAACGCTTAGCAATGATGAGATTTGTAGCTTCAGTAGGATGCCAAGGGTCCCAAAAAACAAATTTTGATCTGTCACAACAAACTGTGGATGTAGGACCACAGGGAATCAAACCTCCAAAGCGCCCAGCCAAGTGACAACAAGAGGAAGATGGGTTCTCAAAACCTATCACATTAAAAAAAGAAGGTTCTAATTAGTTCAATAACACCATACAAAGTTAATAAGGTATGGTAGAGTGGTAGCTTCATATTTGCCACATTAGACACACACCATAAGCTGTGTAATTGTTGAGTATATCTTCTAAAATGTGGTAGACATTTGCATAAACAAACATTGAACCCTTCAGTGTTGAAGTGAGCTCTACTATAAGGCTCTTCAAGTGGCTATTAAATAACTCTGCTAGTTGATTGGGGAAAGTGACACAGTTATCAACCGCTGCAGGGTTCATATCCCTCTGAATAGGTATACACCCAATAGGTCCCACATTTGTCACAATAATTTTTCTGGCCCCCAGATTGAATAGCCTCTGCAGATATATTAATTTTGATACACATAATAAGTGACACCAACATCTACAGAGAATAATCTCATGTTGTTATGAGGAAATATTCATTTTGGTATACCAAAGATTAAAGGTCGGTTATATAAATTATTGTTATTTTTTAAAAATAAAAAATAGGTTATTTTGGTTTCTAAAGAATGAAAATTTTAATTGTTTTGTTTGTTAGAGATTAAAATACCGACTTCGATATTTTATCTTCTAGGATCAAAATGAATACTTACTCATCGATTAATTTTAAACATTTAAAGATTAGAGGCTGATAATAATAATCTTTAAAAAATAACAATTATTATTATTGTTCTTAAAAAATAAAAAAGTAGGTTATTTTAATTTTTAAAAGATGAAAATTTTGATTATTTTATTTTTATACAATTATTATTATTGTTCTTAAAAAATAAAAAAGTAGGTTATTTTAATTTTTAAAAGATGAAAATTTTGATTATTTTATTTTTTAAAAATTAAAATGATCGACGTTTTATTTTTTTTAGCAATGATAATAATGATTTGATTTTTAAAGAACTAATTAATATGACCAATTTTTAATCTTTAAAAAATCAAGATCACTTTTCTACTCGCCGATTGATATTAAACATTCAAAATAAATAAAATTTAATTGAGAAATAAAATATTTTTATATTAAAATATAAAGATATAACAATTTTTTTATAATAAAATTTTTCTATTTTAATTTCTTAAAATTAACTTTAAAAGATAATATATTAACATTTTTGTAAATCCTTTTACAATATTTTTTTTTATCAATCTTTCCTAAGATTTTATAGAAGGGAAAACATTAAATAAAGAAGTATATGATGTTTAAAAGAAATTCAATACTTTATTTAGCAAAGAGGAAGATTAGCAAGAAGATACTATATGAAAATATTAGAATTATTCTTTGTTAAAAATAACAACAAGAAGAATTTGTGAGAAACATTACAGTGAGCTGTTCTCTGAGCCTTGACATTAAGATGGTGACAAAGAGTTCTGGAGATGACAATTTCTGCTCCAAAATTGAGACTGCTGGTGTTAAATAGTTATTAATGAAATCATTAGAACCTATAGTCACTGAAAAGATTGCCCTTTTGAGTAGATTGAGAGTCTCAGGAACACCAATGGTGGAGATGATGTCTTGCCTTGTATTTGCAAAATTATCAATCTGTGCATCAAAGTTGATTCGACCACCCTATAAATCACATGCACACTCTTACTATTTCCTTCAAGTTTCACCAAGAAATTGAAGCTTATATAATAGCTATTGAAGCAGAAACTCACAAAAATTTTTCCAGTTTGGTTGAGAATTCCACCTCCACCAGAAGCATAGTTGACACCCTTAAGAACCACTGGTCCAATTGTAGAGGGTGCCATGTAAGGTGGTGTAAAACCAAAAGCCAATTCTTGACCTGGTGTTGCATGACAAAGTCATTAGACAAATAAAAATTATAAAATACAAAAATGTACACAAGTCAAATAAGTAAAAAATAAATAACTAAATTAAACTTGCCAATAATGTCTCCGATGGTTCTTCCATTTGAGAACCTCCCTGTTGATCTTCCAAAATCAATCCCAAAGGGTGGATAATTAGCTTTTGAGAGGGAAGCAATGTAATTGTTGTTTCCCACATCAACAAGAGAATCTCCGAAGACAAAATTAGCAGGTGGTTCATCTGAAGTGGTTGAAGTACTAGACAAGGCCAAAAGTATGAAGACACCAAAAAATATCTCAACAATGACTGGTCTATTAAACTCAATATCCATTAGAGAAAAAAAAAATAGAGTAAATAATCAATACAATGACGTTTTGAAGCAGGGTTCCTCTGTTTTTTTTTAATAACTACTACTAGTTGCACATAAGGTGCACAGAAGCATAAGAAAATGATTACACCATTTGATAATGCTAAAACGGAGTGATTTATAACTATGAAGCAGTTCTACGAGTGAAGAGAAAACTTAAGGTATGGAGGGAGCCAACATTAATGGTTCTTCCAGTTGAGCAACTAAGAGTAAAGTAATTATTAGTTATTAAACAATTTAAAGTTAACTATATTTTTAATTTTTTTAAAATTTTAACTTTATAATCTTGTTTTTTAAAATAGATTATTTTTATTAACTCATATATCAAATTATCATTAAAACTATTATTAAATTTTTATTATATTCTCTATCCTTCTTATTAATTATTTTTTTCATAATTAACATTTCTGTACAGAGTAAAAATATAATGAAAAATAATAATAAATATTGTTTTAATTTTTTAAAATAATAGTGATTTTTTAAAAACTTGGTAAACGATGAAAATAAACAGAAAGTTTTTAAATATAAAAATGCATGAATTTATTATGTTAAAAATATAAATATTTAATATTTTTATTTGATAATTAAAAAATTATAAAAAATAAAATGTGAAAGGAATTTAAAATTTTTTAAAATAATTCAAAGCCAATGGATTTTGATGTCTCCGGAAATAAATGCGGTGTAGCCTCTGTCTAAAATAGCATGAAACAGCTAGGCAGTTGATTGGGACTATTCCCATTTCATTGCTTTAAATGTGGAATAACAACTTTCCAATGCTTTTCAGTTTCTTTATGGTGCTCAGTGTATGAAAAAGAATAACAGAGTTGTTCAACAAGAAGGGTCACCATAATGAATTGCAGTTATCAGCTAAGAGGAATGATCCATTTGGGTGCATTTCATTTTATATATGCCCAATAGTAGCATCATGTCCATAAACGCGTAATGTCCACACTAGTTGCATTTGGTGGCAATTAAGTTTTTTATTTTTTTACTATAAAAATAACATGTTGGACTTTCCAAGTCCGTGAAACTTTATCATCTACCCTTTATTACTGTTTCGGCGCAAGTCAGTGAAGTATGGGTTTGTGCAGAATAAATAACTGCGGGTAGTTTAAGTCTTTAATGTGGTAAAAATTATTTGTGTTTATAGACTGGTGGATGTTTGCATGAAACAAATGCTTTCATAGTGCAGTTATGTATTGCAGGGATTAGATTTCATTTATAGTCACCTATTTCTCATCATCTCCTTCATTCAATTTTTTTAATGATGATTTGATGGAGAAAAAGGATTAGGTAAATTAACTTAATTTAGATAATTGGAGAGTTATAGAAATCATTTAAAGCGCATTTTCTTTCTCTTTCTTTTTCGAAAAAATAATGTATCGGTTTGATTGACTTAAACTTCGAGATTTTTGTCATATAATGTAATCAGAGAATGTTTATGTTCTCATCATATGAGGTCAAAATAGATACATGTTGGGGAAAAAATGTTACTTCCCTTCTTTGAGAGAATCAATAATGAACACTAGATTATTGAGATGGTTGTAAAAATAAGAAGAGTACACAATAGATTTTCAATGTGAAAAAATAGCTTAATGCAAGAAAGTGAAGAATCCATGAAATCAAGTTTGGAAAGAATTTCCGCTATATAAAATAGGAATGAATACAATGATTATTAGACAGTTAAAGGATCGTCTATAAACTATCTACTTCTTTTTCTTTTTTTTTTCTCAATAAGGATTACAAGTTCTTTTTCCAATTTATCTCAAAGGATTTTTAGATGTCTTGTTCTCTTCATCTTGCTACGTATACCCACCTTATGTTCTTCTTGATTAGAGGGAGCAAAAGGTATGTTAAGTACAAAGAATAAAAGCTACAATGATTAAAGTTCGGCAACATGAAGATGAAAACTTTAATATAGCATTTGATTAGAAGCATAACAATTATTATATGATTTTTTCAAGTACATATGTAATTTTAAGCAAATTTTAGTTTCAATTCTTCATATATAGTCTAATTGTTTAGATTTGCTTTTTTTTATCCCGTTTTTACATACAAATACGAATTAGTTTATATTTATTCTACATCTATATGTTGTTTGGGCATCAATTCAACGAGTTCATCCTTACACGTTTGAACCATCAACAACAAATTGTGCTAACTAGGTTGACAGCCTTCGAATCCATTCATACTTTCATATATAAGGGTACACCTCCAATGCTCAATCACAAATGATTGAAGTTTAATATTCATATTTTTCATGTTAATAATTTCAGAATATTTAATGGTAATTAGTCTCACTGTCACAATGTATATATTTTTTGGATACAGTTTTCTAAATTTAAATGGTGGCTCACTTGCATTTGAACCTCTTATAAAATATAGACAACGTTTCTGGCAAGATACTCATCTTTATATGGTTACTTTATTTGACTCCAGACTAACTTAAATATTGAAGTAATATTGCAGATATCTTACCTCCCTTATTCAAAACTCCAACAAATTTTAGTGTCACACACTCAAAGGTATTGGATTTAGTTTTTAACCAAAGCCTCAAAACTACACTAGAACAATTTTTCAATAATTTTATATAACATATAAATTTAGTTAATATAATTATTAAATCATAATTATCTATTAATGTAATTAATGTGAGTTTTTATAAAATTAAAACAATATAATATATTGATTTTTTATTTGTTTACAAGTATACAGTTAACATTACACAATACTAAATATTCTTATACCAATGTTATATATTATAATATATTTTATATGATAGAAATTTTTATTTTAATAATATATTTTTAAAATAATTATTCAATAAAAATTATTAAATGATGTAGAAGTATTTTTTATTTGTATTAGATTAAATAAGCCCCACTTCATTTACATGTGAATGAAAAAAGAATCAAGAAATTTCATTATTGAACGCTATAATTTTGTTAACATATTAATGACACCACGTTCATGTTAATTCGTATATTTAATTTTGTATTAAATTAAAACTAAATGCAAAGAGTGTTTGAAATAAATTATAATTATATGATGAGAGATAAATGTACTAAAAGAATAAGAACTACTTATAATTTCATCAATATATATATATATAAGAATTTAGTTGATATTTTTTAATAATATTGTAAAAAAAATTTACATTATTATCTAATATTGGATTATCACGTTATTATAAATTATTGAAGTTTATAATAATTATTTTAAAATTTATTTTTTCTGAAAATTTTAATTTGTTAATAAGGTAAAAATTATAGACTAATATTGTATCAAAATTAAACTTTATTTTTAAATAAATAAATGATTAATATATTAATAAATATTTCATGTATTTTATAACGATTTTAAACTTTAAGTTTCTGTAAAAAAAATTAAGTGAAATTTAAAAATAAAAAATATATATAAGAGTTAAATAATGGTGTAATTACTTATCTTCAAAAGAAAGAAGATAGAATAGAATAGGTCGACATTGTTAATAATAAATATTATACTTTATTAGATGAAAGTGAATTAAAGAAACAATTTTTAAAACTTACAATTAAAACTTATGAAAGTAGATTATTTAAATTAATATGGATAATATCTATGCCTATTAATTTTTTTGGGTACAATCTCTATGTATATTAATTTGATATAATATGTTAAAGTTTTAAAATTATAAGTAATTTAATTTATAAAAAGTTTAGTTTGAAAAAAGAGAGGAGAAGAGAGAGATATAATGAAAATGAAAGTAAAAAAAAATTTAAAAAAATATTTTGTTCAATTCACAGGAGATGGAAGAAGTGAAAAGGAGAAGGAAATAAAATTATTATTATACACTTAGGATTTTTAAATATATATAATTAATAAAATTTTAGCTAAGATTTTATTTTATTTTATATTTAATTTTGATTTTCGTTTTTGTTATTAATTTTTATAATTTTGATTCCTTATTTTATTAAATTTGTGATTTTAAATTTTTATTTAAATTTTATATACTTTTAGTTAACAAAATATTACTATATATAATTTAAATTTTAAAATTTTTATTTATTCATATTTTAAATTTTTTTAAAATTGTTTAATTTGTAGAGAATGTTAATTTTAATCTTTGACTATGCTACTTTTATATATATTATTTATAATTAATAAATTAATATTAAATTGAACACACTCATACCTTTTAGAACTAAGAAAGTATATTGAGTATAACTTTCATAAGCTAAACTCTATAATTTTTATAATATAATTCAAAATTAATTATTTTATAAAAATGAGAGATAAAATTATAAAAAAATTATAATAACTAAAATAAGTTAAGATATACAATTTTTTATTAAACCATTATTAAATTAGTAATTTATATTTCCTTCAAACCTCTTACTTCTGAAGTGAAGCTAAACTTAACTGATAAGGAACGATAATTTTTTCCTTCTTTTTCTTTTTTTTAAAACTTTTCCCCTTTTATTATTTTTCTTCAACCAAACAATATGTTATGCAATATAAGTTGAAAAGAATTTAAAAAAAAATACTTAATCTAAAAGTTGCATACCTTGTCGATAGAGATGGGCATAAACCTGCAACTTGACTCGAAACTGAAAAAATCGTGGCAACCAAAATAGTGGGTTGGCTAGGCTCTGATTTTCGGGTCAAACGTATGTGATTTAGGTAATTGGATGGTTGGGCTTACAATACGAAGGAGTGCAGCCTATTACCAATAGTAAAGCGTCAAAGTTGAAGGATAATCATTCATTTCTTTTTTTTTTTTATTTCTTTTTTTTTTATCTCTTTATATTTTTCTCATCTTTTATATACATTAGGATCACACATATATTCTCAACTTTTTTCTCATCTATTCTTTTTTTATCATCCATTTTGATCATTCCTTCCTCTCACCTTTCATCCTATTTTATACATTCCTCGTCTGTTCAGTTCTTCATTTTTGTATTGTTAGTAAGGATGGAAGTAGATCGAGGTTTTTTTTTTTTTTGTCAAAACCTGACCTGTTTTAAAGCCTACAAGGTCTGTAAGTCTGTTTAAAAGTCTACGTTACATAAAAAAATCAATAAATAAACTTAAAATCTATATAAATAATTAATTAAAAAAGCTTGCAAACTTAAAGTTTACAAGATAAAAAGACTATTAGATATGCCTAAAATATATATATATGTTAATATTATATAAATAAAATATAAAATAAATATAAATATATAATATATAAATATAAATAGGCTCCTGCATAGGTTAAATAGGTTTTTTTTATGACTTGTTTATATAAAAAAACTTTTTAACAAGTCTGAACCTATCTATTTATTAAACGAGGCGAACTTTGAACAAGTCGAGTCATAGACTCCTGTCGGACGGCCTTGTTCACTTCCATCCCTAATTGTTATGAATCCTTTGAGTTCTGAGTCTTCTGACACTGCATCTGACAATTCGATAAATATGTATTAAAAATTTACATAATTTAAATATTTAAATATATAATCTATTAATAATTATTTATTTATCTTTTAAAGAATTTATACATTTAAAAAATAAATATAACAAAATATCATTTAATCTTTAAAATATAAAATTTTTGTACATTTAACTTATCATATAAAAATTTTAAATTTAACAGATAAATTAAATAAAATTCTATTAAATAAAAAATATTTAAAACATCATTTTACTAAATTTAACATTTAATATCATTACATTTCATTCTCATCCAAATAAATATAATGTGCCAGTAGTTGCAAAGTGAAAACAGGCGAGATAGTCAAATCTTAAGCTATCGATGCATTCCTGTACTTAAGATTTATTTAATTTAAATTTTACTGGAATTAATTTAAAATTAATTAGTATAAAATTTAAAATAATTAATATAAAAAATTGGCCTATTTTTAAATAACATTTATATTTATCAGTTTTAATTTAAATTTCCACCAACTTTATTCTATATAAAAAAAATAGAAAAATTGTCTTATAGCAACAATCACCAATAATTTTTAAATATTATCTTATAAAAAACAATAAAAATAATAATAAATAAAAATTACTTTTAAGGTATAAGTATCTTTTAAACGGTTTACGAGTTTCACGCTTATAATCAATTATACCCTAATATTTTTTTTGAAATAAATTTTATTGTACCTAAACTTTTTCTGTGGTACATTACAATACCTAAATTTTATCCGAACAGTTCTGTTCCCTGTCTAAACCAACTTTGGAGGAGGTTGTAAATGTATGATAGATAATATAATAAAAAAGTGTGTTTTTTTATGTCGATTTTGTCATATTTAATACAATATTCAACTAAGTCCTTTCACTTGATCAATCTAAAAAAGTAAATAATAAGCTTTCTTAAGGATTCTCCCATTCATAGTATCTTTTGCACAATTCATACAATTACAAACATAATCGATTGAAAATGTAAACAAATTTAACATAAAAGCCTACAAAAAACATTAAGTGCAAAAAAACAAAAATAATGATTACGTTTTTTAATCTTCCATATTGCACGTATTTATAAAGTGCTACATATCTCATAACTGTCTTTCTTTTAAATTTATTGAATAACCCTTTCAAACCTTTGATCGTTTGATGAAAGTCTTGCATCAAAATTTAGATGTAGAATTTTAACTTCAATTTCAATTCTATTATTTAAATATAAAATTTAAAAATGACATTGAATATAAATACCACATTATTTTTTTTTATAAATTAATATTCCAAATATAAAACATAATTAATGTTTTAACATAAGGATTTAAAAATTAATCTAATATTGTTTACCTCACATATTAGTTTAGCTTGAATTCATTGTAAAAAAAAATACAATTTACTATATTACTCTAAACGATGATGACCTCCCAATTCCTCTTTCCAAACTGTTGGCCATTTACTTGATTTCATTTATTTGATTAGCTCCTTGATTCCCATCATACTAAATTTGTTTGATTCAGTGTTGGACTTTAATGTAAATCTATTTTCTAGTTGTAAGAAAATCACAACTACCCAACTTGAATTGAAATGTGTTAAACAAAGCTTGTAACAGGAAGACACAGATGCATTGCTAATAATATCTATGATGCAACAGGAGGACACCTTTACATCAAAGAGTGTTAGCAGAAAACATAAAAAAGGCATTTATTTTATTTTTCATGTCAAGAAATATGTTTTCATTTTTCTTTTCTTTTGTTAATGGTGTAAGTTTACTCGTAAAAAAATTGTAACTCATAAAAAATAGTTGTTAGTTTGGATCAGTTCAGCTCATTTGAATAGGACCACAATAAATTGGGTCATAATGGGCTTAGTATAATTGAAAAATGATTAATTATTGGCCACCAATATTTTTAAAAAAATTGAATTAAATTGTCTTTTATTTTATATTTAATTTTGACTTTCAATTTCTATTTTTTTTCTTATGATTTTGGTCTTTTATTTTATAAAAAATTTTGGTCCTATATTTAATCAAAGTGAATTTTTTTTATATAAAATAAAAAATAAAAAATCCACTCTTACCAGTAAATCTAACACTTATTTACCAACTGTATGAATATTTAGGGATAAGTCATGTTGTAATAATAATTATAGACTACAAGCATACATGCAGAAACTTGCAATAGGAGATGGTACCCTCATATATGATAAGTTACTATTAATCCTTCATTTTATCAACAAAATGGTAACAAGAAAAGTAACCACTTACCGCAAGCAAATGCAACAAAATAAAGGAACTTCTGGACACCCTGTAATATAGAGAAGATCTTATAACCAACCCTATTCCTTTAATTAAGTAACGCTCAATTTTACCTTCCTAACATCTTAACTCCAAAAATAAAGAAACCCCTTGGCACTTAAGAACCCTCCATTTCCCATAGTCATGCATCACACTAAAGCCACGAAACCCAAATTCTAATCACATATTCTCACCCCAAACACATGACTTCTCCGTCCTCCTCCTCCTTCCATGCTTCAGTAATCTTCACTCTGGCAATTCTCATTTTTTTTGTCATGTGTTACATGCCATATTTTGCTCTTGGCTTTGATGGGAAAACAGTCGCAAATTCTCCTTTGTTAACCGAAAAATTGGGAATTAATCGCACTATTAAAGTATGTATCAATGGCAATGGAGAGTTCAAATCCATCCAAGCTGCCGTAGATTCCATTGCTGAAGGAAATTCTAATTGGGTGATCATCCATGTTAGAAAAGGAACATACAGGTACATATAAACACATACATACGTACATACATATCAAAATATTTATTTCATAAATTAATTTCTTTATTTTTTAATTACTTTGACTTTTTATAAAATAAACCAATCATATATGCTTGCTATCAAAAAGCTAGCTACCTAGGGAGTTAATTGCTTGAGGAACTTAACTCGCTAAAATGTATTTTGGTTTTGATCTTGCGTAGAGAAAAGGTGCATATACCAAAGAATAAGCCTTTTGTATTCTTGAGAGGAAATGGAAGAGGAAGAACTGCAATAGTTTGGTCTCAGAGCTCAAATGACAACATTGAGTCTGCTACCTTCAGAGCCGAAGCCCACGATTTCATTGCCTTTGGAATTAGCTTCATGGTAAATTCTTTTCTATTACTTCAAAGCAATTACACATTCATATGTTATTTATTTTGATTTTAATATTATTACCAAAACTACAATTTGGCACTAATTTTGCGGTTGTTGCAATGCAGAATGAGGCACCAACAGGGGTTGCTTATACCTCGCAGAATCAATCGGTGGCAGCATTTGTTGGAGCGGACAAAGTGGCGTTTTATCACTGCGCATTTTACAGTACTCATAACACACTCTTCGATTACAAAGGAAGACATTACTATGACTCTTGCTACATTCAAGGCTCAATTGATTTCATATTTGGCCGTGGCAGATCCGTCTTCCATGTAAGTTAATTAATTAATTAATTGTGTCTTTCTTAATATTAATTCTTGACGCATAATTAATGAATCACATAAATTCATTTTCATACAGGATTGTGAGATGTTTGTGATTGGTGACAAGAGAGTATCAATTCATGGGTCAGTAACGGCCCAAAACAGGGAAAGCGAACGTGAGATTAGTGGGTTCATTTTTATCAAAGGAAAGGTTTATGGTATTGGTGGGGTGTATCTAGGAAGGGCAAAAGGTCCTTATTCTAGGGTCATTTTTGCCAGGACATACCTCTCCAAGACCATTATCCCACACGGGTGGACCAATTGGAGCTATGCCGGTGACACAAAGTAAGAAAATCACCAATTAATAATTATTTTGGTTTTTCAAAAAAATTGCATGATTTTAGTTGTCTTAAGAATAAAAATTAATCCGTTGTTTTATTAAATACATGAATTAAAAAGTTTTATAAAAATTATTCTATTTTTAAAAATAAAATAAGTTACATTCATCGTCATCCATTAATCTTGATCTCATTTATGTGGTATTGATTAATTGTGTGGTAACTAATGAATGTTGTAGAAATCTTTATCATGCGGAATACAAGTGTCAGGGACCGGGAGCCGTTACAGAGGGAAGGGCATCTTGGTCGAGGCAGTTATCGGAGGAAGAAGTTTCTCCCTTTATATCTATTGATTACATTGATGGCAAGAATTGGTTACCAGTATGGCTATGATCATGATCATGTTCTGCTCAACACATGTTTTTATATGGAAAATGGTGTGTGTGTGGCTAGATGTCAAAGAGACTCTTTAACATGCGGTTGGATAGTTTGTTTAGGAAAAGTTGAATTATGTACCCACTTTGTCATAGCACTTGGGTAGTTTATATAGTACTACAGATTTATGCCTGGCTAGTTTTTAGAAAGAATCCAAGTTTAAGAATTGTTTTAAGAGTAGGTGTGCAAATTCCCTGTACCTCTTCTATTTGGCTTCCTAATACACGCTACTTAATTCCACTGCTGTATACTTCCATACCTACCTACATTATACCAATTAAATTCTCATTAACGGTTTATTATCGGGTAAGTATTTATTAGTATGTATTGTTTTAATATAACAATATTAATGTAAATATTATAAATTGATATTAATAATATGATATATTATTTGTTAATATAAATTTTTAAAATTATATTATCAATTTAGTTTTTATTAATAAATATTATACTAATTAAACCTATCATCAAATTTTAAATTTTTTGTTTATTAATAAATAATAATTTTGTTTCTATAGTTGCAATATTATATTATTATTATTATTATTATTATTATTATTGTAAATAAAAGTTATATTTATACCATTTATCTATGTTAACCTATTGCATGGAGGAGTATCACAAAACTCACTACTTTATTTAATTAATTTATATATAGTGAAGATTTGCATATAATATTTATAGATATTATATATATGATAACATAAAATTATACTTACGAAAAATTTTAAATTAATATCCACCATCGGTATCATCTTTAGTTCGACCACCTTCTTCAAAACAACCACCAGTACCTCTTCCACCAACTTCACCTCCTCCTACACATCCACCTTTGCTGCCTGCAAAGCCATCACCAGTACCTCCATCTTTACCACCATTAGTACCTCCACCAACTCCAGCTCCTGAACGACCGCTAACACCACCTCCGACTCCACCTCCAATACCACCACCATATCCACCTCCTATGCCACCACCTGCAGCGTCTTCGCCTTCACCTTTTCCACCATTAGAACCACCTCCTCCACCTCCACCTTTGCCATTATCAGCACCACCTCCAAAACCTCCACCACCACCTCCAACCCAACCATCTGCACCGCCTCCACCTCCTATTCCTCCACCTTTTCCACCACTAGAACCACCTTCTCTACCTCCTAAACCTCCACTAGCACCACTTCCAACTTCATTGCCACCTCCAATCCCACCACCTGCACTGCCTCCTACTCCTCCATCTTTTCCACCATTAGAACAACCTCCACCTTTGCCATTACCAACACCACCTCCTACACCTCCACCTTCTCCACCTCCCAAACCTCCACCAACACCACCTCCAATTCCACCCCCAACTCCAACTCCTCCACCTTTGCCAGTACCACTAGAACCACCTCCTCCACCTCCACCTTTACCATTACCTGCACCTCCACCAACACCACCTCCAACTCCACCGCCACCTCCAACCCCACCACCTGCACCGCCTCCTACTCCTCCACCTTTTCCACCGCTAGAACCACCTCCAATCCCACCCCCTCCACCAACTCCACCTCTGATTCCACCGCCACCACCTCCTCCTACAATATCACCCCAATATCCACCTTCAAAGCCATCATCTTCACCTCCTCCTCCCCCACTACTACCAAATCTAACAACACCACCTTCTCCAAACCTACCTTCATTCCCTTTGTTGTAATCTTCTCCACTGTCTAAACCACCTCCCCCAATACCGTCAATTAATTCGCCTTCTTTGATTTTCTTACATTCTACTGTTCCTATCACAAGTACGAATAACACAAGTGTTATAACATTCTTACGTAATTTCCCCATCTTTGAGTAATCAAAGACAATAAAGCTATAAATGCTTGCTTTACTTGCAATTTGAAAGCTAACAATGTAGTATTTATAGTGGAAGGCACAGTACATGCCATTAATACATGTGTTGATATATAGTTCATTGTGATATTGATGCTTCTCCATAGTGCTGGTATATATCTTACACTTGGCCCAAAAATTCAAACTTATGTGGAAGATTGAGAAAGTTTATCTATTCCACTCAATGCTTGACATCTTATATATATACAGACAAGAAGAATGCATGTTAATAATATATATCACACATTTTTTTAATGTATTTTTAATTTGTTTAGTTAAATTTATATAAATTCACTTAATATATATATATATATATATATATATATATATATATATATATATATATATATATATATATATATATATTAAAAATTGTGTTGGTAATTTTCCATTTAACCAATAACTTCGGATATGACTAATGAGTTAAAAGCTAGTTATCAGTTATTCCATGCATGGCTGTGCAATGGTGGGAACAAGGTTGCCAATTGTGGATAACAGGTGCCACATGAAGATTGAGCTTCTGGATCAAATTATAATCATAATTGCAGATAAAGCTTACTTAGAGCATCTTTAATTCAACAATATGCTTATTTTTCGTTTTCTTAAATGTTTATTCGCGAGGAGATACTGTTATGTATAAAAGTAATCGGATTTATGAAAAAAAAAATTATTAAACATGCAAAATTTATTTCAAGAAGCTCTATTTCGAAAGTTAATTTTTTACTACCAAACAAATATTACTTTTAATATAGATTAAAAAATTTATGATCAGTTCAGGTGTTATATTGATATTTTATAAATAAAATTATACATAATAATATACATAGTAATTTATATCTATTTATATGTAGATGTAGATTGTTAAATTTATTTTTTTTATTTTTTATCAACTATTAAATAAGAAACGTGAAGACAGTTACTATTTGTATTTCAGAATATCATAACGATATTTTTATATCAAATTTTGCTGCCGACAAATTTTAATCTTGAAAGTGGCATGAAAATTGTTGGCTATTTATCTATCCTTGACATATTGGTCCATAACCTTGTCATAGAACAATTTTACCAACTAACGTAACAACTGTGACCTCGAAATGACAAATCCAGATGGACAAACTTTTATAAAAAAATGTATTATTTTTATTTAAAATATTTGCCACTTTAAATAAACAAAAAGACTCGATAAGATCCATGCTTTGTTAGAAAAAACAACGAAGATGTCAATGGTGAGATTTTCACTTGGTGAATACAATTTTTCGTACGCTTACCCGTTAAATGTGTACCATCTACAGCATAAAAAAGAAGTTTAATAAAAATAATAATACAATTCTGATTTTTTAACACTAGTTTTTTGCATTTATTATGTTATTCTTTATTTTTATCTTACATTCTTATTAGGGGTGCTTGTTGAATCGGACAGTTTCGGGTCAGAAAATCTTCATCCGCCAAAAATTGAGCTTCAAGATACATGGTATCTTGATTCGATTCCGTTTGTTTATGCTATCTCATCAGATTCTATCTGTTTATGCTATCGGATTAGTCGGTTGCGAGTAAAAATGGAGATCAATTTGGTAGGATGGATCAACAGCAGTTGAAGGTGGTGAAAGATGAAAGGGATATTTTTCGGATTCCAATAGTGACACCATAAAATCTGGTAGGAAGAAGCTAGAAAATTACGTAATTATAGTGAAAACAACGATGAATAGTAGGATTTGGGAGGAAAAGAATGAGCTTGGAAGGTTTAAAGGGAAGAAACCTAGGAATCCAATGAAAAAGTCATTCATTCCAGCGAAGAGGTTGTTAGAGCTGTGAGAGTTTGCTTCTATTATTTTTTGAATAAGTCTTAGTTAGATCCAGTCTTAGTTAGACTCAGTCTTCGTTATTGTTGCAATTGTTTGCTCTCTATTTTTTCTGTTTCAGTTAAGTTAATGTAATCCCAATAAAATCTGATAGTGGTTGAGATTTTTTAGGAAATTTTTCAATTGATTGTAAGCGTATAAATAGGCATTCTGTTCTATGAACAAAAACACACATTTTTTCCTGAATGTTAACAGTGGTATCAAAGCTTTCTTCCTACGGGCTGTGAGGCAAAGTTTTTTTGTGTGTTTGAGTGCTAAACACAGTGAGGTTGAGTGCAAACACCAGTGAGGTTGAGTGGTTCTTTTCCAAGCAACTACCGTATAAACATGTCTACCTCCAACAATATTTCATCTGCAATTCCAATGTTTAATGGTGAACACTATCACATTTGGGCTGTCAAGATGAGGTTCTACTTAAGGTCTCAAGGTTTGTGGAATGTTGTAATGTCTGAAGCTGATCCAGCACCATTGAGAGAGAATCCTACGGTTGCTCAGATGAAAGCACATGAGGAGGAAAAGCTAAAGAAGGACAAAGTCATCACCTGCCTACACTCAGGACTTGCAGACCACATTTTTTCCAAAATCATGAATTTGGAAACACCTAAACAGGTATGGGACAAGCTCCAAGATGAATATGAGGGCAGTGATAGAGTAAAAGCTGTCAGGCTCCTCACATTGAAGAGAGAATTTGAATTGATGAAGATGAAAGACAACGAATTTGTCAAAGATTATTCTGGCAAATTAATGGATGTTGTAAATCACATTAGGCTCCTTGGTGAGTCATTTTCAGATCAAAAGGTGGTAGAAAAAATCATGGTTTCAGTACCCCAACAGTTTGAAGCCAAAATCTCTGCAATTGAAGAGTCTTGTGATCTGCAAAGTCTTACAATTACAGAGCTAACCAGCAAGTTTCATGCACAAGAGCAAAGGGTCACAATGAGAAATGATGAAGCTACTGAAGGTGCTTTTCAAGCAAAGCACAAGGGAAAAAGTTCTGAAAATCTGCAAGGAAAGAAGTTCTTCAAAAACAATAAAGGGAAAATTGAAGGATCTTCAACTTCAAAAAAAGGAAAGTTTTCATCTTGCTCTCACTGCAAAAGAACCAACCATGCTGAGAAAGATTGTTGGTACAAAGATAAACCTCATTTTCAGTGTAATTTTTGCAACAAACTTGGACACACTGAGAAGTATTGCAGAACCAAAAGAAAACAATCTCAGCAACAAACACAGCAACATGCAAATGTGACTGAAGAAGAAAAAAATGAAGATGAGCATTTATTTATGGCATCACAGGCAATCAGTTCTCATGAACTGAATACTTGGCTCATTGACAGTGGCTGCACTAGTCACATGACCAAATTTCTGTCAATTTTCACCTCTATTGATAGTTCAGTTCAACCACAAGTCAAATTAGGAAATGGTGAAGTTATGCGGGCCAAAGGTAAAGGAACAATTGTTGTTGAAACCAAGAGAGGTACGAAAATTATTTCTAATGTTCTTTACATTCCGCAAACTAGACCAAAATCTTCTTGGTGTTGCACAAATGCTGAGAAATGGATATGCAGTCTCTTTCAAAGAAAATCATTGTTTTATCTTTGATGAACATGGAATAGAGATAGCAAAAATCAAAATGAATGGAAATAGCTTTTATTTGAAGCTTGATTTAGTTAAAGGTCTTGCCTTTACTGCCAAGATTGACGAGAGTGTAGTTTGGCACAAAAGATTTGGTCATTATAATCTGAAGTCACTGAAGTTGATGCAAGAAGCTGGTATGGTTGAAGATGTGCCAGAAATTACAGTCAATGCTCAGACCTGTGAGAGTTGTGAGCTAGGGAAGCAACATCGACAACCTTTCCCTCAAAATATGAGCAAGAGAGCTACTCAGAAGCTGGAGTTAATTCATTCAGATGTTTGTGGACAAATGAGCACAACATCATTGAACAACAATGTTTATTTTACATTATTTATTGATGATTTTAGCAGAATGACCTGGGTTTATTTTCTAAAAACCAAGTCACAAGTGCTGCCTATGTTCAAAAAATTCAAAAAAATGACTGAAACTCAAAGTGGACAAAAGATAAAAGTGCTCAGAAGCGACAACGGAGGTGAATATACCTCAAAGGAGTTCAATGTTTTCTGTCAAGAAGCTGGGATTGTACACCAGCTAACAGTTCCATACTCACCGCAGCAAAATGAAGTTTCCGAAAGGAAAAACAGAACTGTAATGGAGATGGCAAGGTGCATGTTATTTGAAAAAAAACTACCAAAGTGTCTATGGACTGAAGCAGTCAATACTGCTGTATACTTGCTAAATAGATTACCAACAAAGTCTGTTCAAGGGAAAACACCAATAAAAGCTTGGTCTGGTGTAAAACCTTCAGCCAAGCATTTGAAAGTTTTTGGCTCAGTGTGCTACCTTCATGTGCCATCTGTCAAGAGAGGCAAACTCGATGAAAGAGCTGAGAAAGGTGTTTTTGTTGGGTATGCAGCAGAATCAAAAGGCTACAGAATTTATAGCTTGAGTGGAACGAAAATTATGATAAGTAGAGATGTACACTTTGATGAAAATTCTTATTGGGATTGGGACTTGAAGAAAGTTCATAAATGTGATCAGACTACTACACCAATTCTTGAACCAGCCGCAGAAACTACTAGTACTGAAGATCCATTTGATGTTGAAGCAACTTCGAACACACCAGTGCTTAAGGTGAGGCCATTATCCAATGTGTATGAGAGGTGCAATCTTGTACATACTGAGCCTACATTTTATACAGAAGCTGCAAAATTTCCAGAATGGATTGAGGCTATGAAAGCTGAAATCAATGCTATTGAAAGAAATGAAACATGGATGTTGACAGAACTACCTGAAGCTAAGAAGGCAATTGGTGTAAAATGGGTCTTCAGAACCAAATTCAATTCAGATGGCTCAATCTTCAAGCACAAGGCCAGATTAGTTGTGAAGGGTTTTGCTCAAGTTGCTGGAGTGGACTATGGAGATACATTTGCACCAGTAGCTAGGCATGACACTATAAGGCTACTACTCGCACTTGCTGGTCAAATGGGATGGAAAGTATATCACTTAGACGTCAAGTCAGCATTTCTTAATGGTATACTTTTGGAAGAAATTTATGTTAAACAACCAGAAGGCTTTGAAGTTGCTGGCCATGAACACAAAGTATACAAACTACACAAGGCACTCTATGGTTTGAAGCAAGCACCAAGGGCGTGGTATAGCAGAATTGACTCTCACTTGATTCAACTTGGATTCAGGAGGAGTGAAGCTGAAGCAACTTTGTATTTAAAGCAAGATGATGGCGATTTGTTGCTGGTTGTGTCACTTTATGTTGATGACATGCTAGTGACCGGAAGCAATGTACAAATGTTGGCCAAGTTCAAAATGGAAATGCAAGACGTATTTGACATGACTGATCTTGGTATCATGAACTACTTCCTTGGAATGGAAATATTTCAATCCAGCTCAGGTATTTTTATTTCACAGAGAAAACATGCTATTAATATACTTAAGAAATTTAAGCTAGAATCATGCAAAGAAGTAGCAACTCCATTGGCACAAAATGAGAAGATTTCCAAGAACGATGGTGACAAACTTGAGGAGCCCTCCGCATATAAAAGCTTGGTAGGCAGCTTACTGTACTTGACAGCAACCAGACCTGACTTGATGTTTCCAGCCAGTTTGCTTTCAAGGTTCATGAGTTCACCTAGCAATGTTCACATGGGAATTGCCAAGAGAGTGCTAAAGTATGTTAGAGGAACAACAGATCTTGGCATCTGGTATTTAAAGACAGGGGAAGTTAACCTAAGTGGCTATGCTGACAGTGATTGGGCAGGAAGTGTTGATGACATGAAAAGCATATCAGGTTATGTATTCAAAATTGGTTCAGGTGCAATTTGCTGGAATGCAAAAAAGCAAGAAGTGGTGGCACAATCAACTGCGAAAGCAGAGTACGTCTCCCTAGCAGGTGCTGCAAATCAAGCAATATGGTTAAGAAAATTGCTTGCTGATTTAGGCCAGAACCAAAGCTCACCAACTAAGCTTTACTGTGACAACAAGTCAGCCATTGCCATTGCTCAAAACCCTGTTCAACATGGCAGGACCAAGCACATCAATGTAAAGTTTCATTCCATAAGGGAAGCTGAAAAAAACTCATTTATCCAGTTGCACCATTGCTCAACGGATGTGCAACTTGCTGACATAATGACTAAGGCACTACCTAGATCAAGATTGGAGTTTTTAAAGTTAAAGCTGAGCATGTCCGAGGCAAATCTCAAGGAAGAGTGTTAGAGCTGTGAGAGTTTGCTTCTATTATTTTTTGAATAAGTCTTAGTTAGACCCAGTCTTAGTTAGACCCAGTCTTCGTTATTGTTGCAACTGTTTGCTCTCTATTTTTTGTTTCAGTAAAGTTAATGTAATCCCAATAAAATCTGATAGTGGTTGAGATTTTTTAGGAAATTTTTCAATTGATTGTAAGCCTATAAATAGGCATTCTGTTCTATGAACAAAAACACACATTTTTTCCTGAATGTTAACAGAGGTCATAAAATTCGACGAACCTTAACGTCTCGTCGGATTCGATTTTCGACGGCCAATAATCGCAGAACCCGTCTCCGACACTAATTAACCTGTTGTTAACTGTCCATTTTTACTCGTTGCAATCTATTTACCTTCTCACCCCGTCCAAACCGTTATCCGACAGTTTTCGGTCAGCGACGGGTTAATGTCCACCTCTAATTCTTATTATGTTATCTATTACATTTATAATGATTTCTTTCCCTTTTTTGTTTTTTTAATGAAGTATGGATGTATAATCAAACATGTGAAAAGATCATTTTTCACATTTATAATTATACAATTAAAATTATGTTTATATATATATATATATATATATATATATATATATATATATATATAAAAGGATCGAGTTGTTTTAAAAGTAACTTTGTTTAAAGCTACTTTACCTACTAACTCTGGTAAACGATTAAATTTCATCCATCTAACCGTTAAATTAATAAATTCTTTACAAAATTTTATAAAATTTTGTAATAATAATCTATCTAATAAAATTTATTAATTTAACAATTAGATTAATAAAATTTAATCATTTATAACTTTATCATAGATCTTACTCTTTCTGAAAATAGAAATGGATAATAATATATTTAAATTGACTTTTTTAGATTAAATTCATATTTATTTTAACATGATAAATAATAATTTTTTTTTTCAAAAGCAAGTTCAGTTTTTTTTAGCACTTATCCTAACAAATGTGCAAATTAATGACGTGTTCGATCTTAAGGACTTGGTTGGAATACATTGTCAGGACTCGATAGTACCATGAGCTTTTCATGAGACGTGGATGGAATTGTGAAGGATTATAAGAGGTTTATAACATTGCAACGAAATAAAAAAATAATAATTTTGTTGATATTTAATTGTTTAAAATTTATTTAAAATTAACATAATAAATATATATATATATATATATTAAATAATATAATTTTTAAGAGTTCATATGTATTTATATTGAGATCAAATTTTTACGATAATATTTTGATAAAATAAAATACGTATATTGAAACCTCTTTTATATATTTTTAAAAAGTATAAAAAATTATTATTTAAAATATTATATTATGGTATATTTTTTACTATATTCTTAAAAATATTTTAGTTAATTATAAAATTGTATAAAAGATATGTAACAATTTTATCTCCTTTTTGTTAATTTTATTATGATAATACAATAAATTTTTTATTTAAAATTTAAAATTTATATTTCAAATTTCAAATTTTAAAGTTTTAATTTTATTTAAAATAAAGTTAAAATATTTTTAATATTATTATATTATTTTATTTTTACTATTATGAAGAATATAATAATATTTTATTTTAATTAAAAAATTATTTATTTAATTATATTAAATTTTTTAATTTAATTATTAAATAATAATTAAATTATTCTTTAACAAAGTTTGAAACACTTGTGAGTGTTCTCTGTGTGATTCCATAGATTTAATACTATATTGATTTGAAATTAATTAGTCGCATTATAATTTACTTGTTAGTGTGCGTCTAGCACCACTTTCTTATGACTAGGTAATATGAAGTAAAATCTTTTACTTTTAATAATTATAGAAAAATAAAGTAAAATTTTGTTTGTTAGTGTGCGTCTAGCACCACTTTCTTATGACTAGGTAATATGAAGTAAAATCTTTTACTTTTAATAATTATAGAAAAATAAAGTAAAATTTTGTTAACGTTAAATTATGTTACAATTGTCCAATTCTAATCGGTTAATCTATGGATGAGTTAAAGAAAACATATTTTTTTATTCCTTCAATTCCCTTAATCAAGATATTAGTTATTAAACTTACAGAGCTCAAACTCATTATGATAGATTCCTTCTTAAGAAATCATTAATTCTAATTGTCATCCCTAGATATTAGATGTCTATAATTAAATATAACAAATAACTTTATCAATTATTATAATAATTTTAGATCAAAATAAATTCAAATATTATATTATCCATGAGAATATTTTATTGATAAATTAATGATAATTGTAATAATTAAGAATTTTCAATTAAGTCACTTCAATGATCACATTTTCATATATATATATATATATATATAACTTAATAAATGAATTTTATTAGTCTTCATCCAATAAAGACTATCACACATATATTAATCTTTCCAGATTATTAATATCCTTTTAATAATCTAACGATCAAGAACAATTTAAATTAAATCTTAAAAGATTCATTTTTCATTATTATGATCTCTATCATAATATTAAATTTTTAAATTTAATCAATAATTTTATCATATTAAATAATTATTATAAATATAATAATAAAATATTTATTACATGATAGATTCAACCTTAGACATGTTTTTTTTATTCCTGACATATTGTTCATGTTAGAACCCACCCTTGTTTTTGTTCCCTAACACATTGTTCAGGTTAGAATTCATCCTTCTTTTTGTTCCTTTCTTTTTTGCTTTATAAAAAAAGAAGCATAATGTTATATACAAGAATTTTTAGTTTGTCCTTGTCTTTATACATTATTAAAAATAAAAGGGAAACAAATGAAAAAAAATGTAATAAGACGGATGATATATTAAGAAAGATAAAAAAAATAATGTTGTAGGTAAATATTATATGAATAATATAAGTACTTTGCATTATACTTTATCCTTGTACTGATCATTCAATGAATTATGATCGCTTTATACTTTATTTATATTTATATTTATAATATTATAAATTTTTAATTTTTTAATTGTTTTAATATGTAATTATATTTTATTTTATTTGTAAAATATATTTTATCTTGTAATTCAATTAAATGTATTTTGTTGGATGTGAATACCTAATTTTGTCTAAGGTATTGAAAATAAAAAAAAACAACAAAAAATATAAAAAAATAAAACAAGAGAAAAAAAAGTTTAACATGGAATAGAATTAGAAATCCAAAACAACTTTAAATGTTTCACATCACAACAGTAAGACTCCTGCATTCTCTAATTTTCATATGTACGGAACGGTGGACAAAGGAGATTTCTTCAATGTGTAAGTACACGTAGTCCTCACTTTAATAAGAAAAGTTTGCAAGTCACTTTGTAATTTTTTCCAAATAAGTGTAGCTAATTTTTTTTTTACCATTTATTACTTTATTCTCTTTATATTTGTTTTTAGTTTAAATTTATTATTATTATTATTTATTATTCTATCCTCTTTATATTTGTTTTTCTTGTTTAGATTTATTATCCTTTTTTAATTAATTTTTTTCAACAATATTTATAAATTTTTAAATTTCACGCAACGAGTTTTAATAGAAATGAGCAGTGTTCTCTACCATTTTGTATTTAAAGATCATATGGGCTTCGGTGCAATGTCCGTTTGGGTTGAACCTTGTGCATACGTAGATAAAGAAAATTTCATTTAAAAGAATTATTTTTGAGGTAACAAGTTCTTGTTTTTAAAATTGTATAGGTCCCGGTACAACCTTCGTTTGACTTTAACCTTATGCATAAGTGGATTTAAAACTATAATATATTTTCACAAATTTTTAAATTCTCTTCACCAAAACTAACTTTGAGTTTTTCACTACAAGAGGGAATACGTAGGAGCAGGATCAAGTTCGTCGGACTATTTTCCATAAATCTATTTATTTCTATTCTATATAAGGGATCAAATAATTCTCAAAACATCAAAATCACACAATTCAATTTAAGGTATCATTATTCGGAATAAGCGAGTGAGATGCTAATACCTTCTATATTTATAATCGACTCCCGAACTTAGAACTCTTCCTCTATTAGGGCTTTTTTCCAAATATTTTTCTTCTAAAATAAAAATTTGATGGCGACTCCACAACTTTAATAATTTCTTTCTAAATTTATAACGATTTTATTATTTTGTTGTAGTTACAATTATAACATTGGATATCTTTCCTCTTCGTTGACTTCAACCTTTTGATGAGTGTCGACATCACTTATAACACACTAAACAGATCATAACCTTAATTTTTGTTTTTACAAATAACTATGATAACAAAATTCTTTCTCTTTCTTAATTTTCCAAATAATCAAAAAGCATTTTATGTTGCAATGTATATTGAGTTTGTTGATGCATACTTCAAATTTAGTTGGTTCTATCTTTTTATCACTAAATCTCAAGCTCTTACTATTTTTCAAAATTTTACAAATTGGTGTCAACTTAATTCTCTTCTTCCGAACAATGCAAAATAATATTTTTTTTACTCCCTATCTAACTCAAAATAAAATTATTCATTGACTCACTATCAATGGACACTTTAATAAAATAGTAATATTGAGACAAAATAAAGACATGCTATAGAAATAAATTTGACCTTACTCATTCCAAAATGTCATTAAAATTTTAGGAAGATGCTTTTGAAACAACAAATTTTCTTATAAATCAACACCAACTTAAATAAATGTTGATAAAAATGATGACAAGTGTACCATATTATTTCAAGAGTAAATGATGAGAGAGTATTGTTCCTATTTTGGTTCAAGTAGTGATTTTTCAATCTTTTTACTATTTGGATTGAATATAGGAAGAATTAACATTAATATGAATCTAAATGAACTATAAGCTATAATTTCTATATCTAGTAAGAATCAATAATAAGTTGGAGTATAAAGAATAAGATTATACAATTATTTATTAATTATTTTTTACAATATTAAGTTCAATTCACAATAATTAAAACTCGGTTAATACCACAAGTAAAAGAAAAGAAATCAATTTGTCAAAATGTTAGGGTTAGAGTTCATCTAATGTTCACCTTAACAACCTAAATTGTTACTTTAATTTAAGTTTTAAAAGTACAATTGAAGATCAAATTTGCTAGAATAATTGAAATTCAATTCCTTAACTCAACAACCATATTTTCCAAATTAGAAATCCTAATTCCTTAAATATTCCTAATTAAAGCAAACATTAAGTTCTAGAACACTTAAGACCTCATAATTGTTGATCTCTATTCCTAAAGTATCTTAAATTATGTTGTTCATCTTAATTTCAACATGTACGGTAATTTTCCAATTATGAATAGAAATTTAAAATCAACTACAAGTGGCTAATTCATAGAGACATTAAGAACAAAGAAAAATAATCAATTTAGAGAAAATAAATTTGAATTAGAATCAGCAAATCAAATTACACAGAGGTTAGAGTTATGATTCCTTTTTTCTAACTAAGACTCTAGTTACAAATAGTAGAAATGAAGAAAATAAGAAAATAAAAAGAAGAGATTATGTAAAATTCCATTAAACTTAATGAATCTTGTGCTTTGATCCCTCAAATATATAGATCCTTCACTCCAAGAGTTACACAAGAGAGAATTTAAGAGAACTTTTCATTTTCCAACCATACAAAACTATCAAAGAATGGAAGAAAAGGAAATTTTATAATGTTGTCCAGTAAATTGCATTAGCTGACATAGAATTTGGTGTCAGGTAATGCAAAAGCATCAAAATGCTTTATTTTCTCCAGAATTTTGCGTCAGACAATACAAAATATTGTGTTAGACAACGCAAAAGTTGTAGAATACTCTAACTATTTTATTCTCTATTTTCCTGAAAAAAATATCAATCCAAACAATAAATAACACTCTAAAAATTCAAAAAATTAATCATAAAACTCTAAAAAACACTATACTACTAAAAATTGCTTAAAGTATCAAAAGTTTATCAATTATTTATGAATTACATTCAACTATCTTGTGAAAATATTCTTTACTTATATAAATATTACTAAATAAATGTCATATTTAACACTTATTAATAAATTTTTTTAAAATATTACTCCTAGCAAATTAAGATAATCACATTGATTTTTATAGATATATAATTTTATTATTTCTCATTTTATCACTAATTTTCAATAAATCTAAAAAAAATAATGAAAATATAAAAAAAAATTAAATCAAGTTTTTTTTTCTTTACATTTTTCTTTTTAAAATTAAGCATGTTACTATAAAGTCAAACACTTAACCCTTCTATGCAAAATTTCACCAGTAGTTAGTTTGTAAATAAAATTTCAATTCAAGTATCATTAAATATTAAATAAATAAAAAGATTATAGATTAATAAAAAATTAAAATTGTTATTGATTTATCTTTAAAATACAAATGTTATGTCTAATTCTTTACCTTAAATCGAGCTTTTTTATTAAAATATTTTTTTAAACAAGATGACATTTTTAAATATATTTTAAATATTTTTATATAAGTCTTTTTAAATTTAAATTTCAGTATTTTTATATAATTTTGTGCACTCCAATTTTTTTTTTAAAACTATCTAAAAATAAATAATATAAGAACAATTCTAATAAAACATAAATGATTAGAAACTATGATGATAAGTTAATTGGTAGTTACATTCTCTTCTATATACTAATTTTTTTTTATGTACTAATTTAGTTTTGTCTTGACTTTTTATCATCTATATATCTTTTTTATTTTGCAAATGATATTTTGCTTTTGTTTTAGTTGAAGTTCTGAAAACTTCATTTTATTTCTTGAACATCTTTATGTATTTATCAAATCATTTTTTTTTAAAATAGTTTAAAAATTAATCTTGATTTTTATTTTTTTTATGATAAAACACTTACAATTTAAATGCTTGTTTTCAAAACTTTATAAAATCATAAGATACTTTACTATAAACATATTAGAAATATATTAAATTTGTTAGTATAGAATACATTTCTATAAAATCTTAATATCTTTTAAAATCATCAAAACTTTAAAACGTCAACAATCTTAACTCTAAGACAATATATCGGACATAGTATGATAATTTAATCATCGAAAACATCGTCACAAGTATTCAGCTGAAACCTAAGGGGACATATCATTTCACAAACATGATAAATTAATAATCACCATAAGCAATCAATTTAGTCATCATCTAGCACAAATATTATACATTCAAATATATTTAAAACATGAATTATATACCAATCGCAACACTTAGTTATATAACACCAAGGTGAAGAAGTACTATCCGGTCAGATTTGGGTGGATTTAATGTTTTAATTGCTTACTCGAAACCGATCGAATAACCATTCCTTTAATTTAATTAAATTTTAAACATTGCATCATCATTCATTATCAAAGTTATCATTACCCATATGACTTGCTTGCTGAAAGCATGTACCCTCTCTGCGTATCTTGTGTTTTCAAACTTGCTGAATCTCTATTGTTTACTTTTATATGTGCTATATTAAGCATAGGCATTGGATCTCTTTCGATTGATAGTTGATATGTGCTGTGTATGAGTTTCTCCAACAATAGCAAAGCACAAAACCATTCATGAGCCTTCCTCTTATCATAGTGGCCAAACAATACTAAAGTTCTTACATTTCATATTTGTTTCCTTTCATTTACACACCGCTAGTTCAAACTTTGAAGTTTTTGAATCAAAAAGTTATATGATATCAGATTCAACAGTGCTCGATTCATTCTTCATCAACTTTTCTTATCAATTACACATATAAAATAAAATAATTAACTTACGTTGTTATAAAACTTCACATCATTATAATAATTCTGTAAATTTCATAAGGAACTTATTTATTTATCAAACTCGAAGTTTTTATTTTACATTGAAAAAAGACTCAAGTATTCATTGAAAAATGAAAGAAAAGTTTATAACAATTAATTATGTGAAGAATTCAAATAGCATGTGAGCAACTACCAAAGCCTTGTTGATCATATAAGTCGTACGTTGAATACATTAACGATTGACTCGTTTAAAATGGAAGGTATATTTTACAAGACGTCTAAAATGAAATTACAATTAATAGTTAAATTAAGAATTTAATTAAAGTATATTAATATAATGTAATATTTTTTTATACATCCATTTAATTAGTAAATATAAATACAATTAAATATTATTAATTTTTATAATATTTATCTTAAAAATTATATTCAATATGATTTTTAATTAATTAATACAACGCATTATAATTAAACTTATAAAATATTTGTATATAATAAATTAATAATTATAATTTCATATTTTATTTTTTAAACGTAGTTTTGTTCAGTAATTATAACTTCATTACTTTTTTAAAACGCACCTACTCTAAATATGTCAAATTTATAAAATAATATTTGTGGCACAATTAAAATTAAAGTATTCTTTTTTTCTAATTTTTTGTAGCACAGTACTTTGAATAGTTTTTTGAGAGAATTTTTAAAATTATGCGAGGATTTTTCTATTATTCGCCCAAACATGCAGATATACTATTTCATGCAAATACATATTAGATGTGGAATTGCATTATATATAATGGATTCTATGAATATTTTGTTTTTGTTAGATTGAGCTATCATTAGAATTTAATTTAATTTATGAATTTATATAATTTATATTTACTTTGACGTATTTGATTACACCATGATAATATTTGTATATACAAAAGAAATTAAGTTGCGTTTTTCATTAAAAAATAAAGTTTAAAAGTGGTTTATTGATGATCAGAAGAAGCTGTTAGTAATGTTTTAAAAGGGACCAAGTCCCATTACTTAGCAAATAATCCTTACTAAACTTTTATATATGGGACACTCTTATATATGAGACATACATTAAAGTTGTAGATAAGTATGTAAAAAAGATTTTATTGGATTTTTATTATAAAATCCATTATGAATTTATAATTTAGTGCCACGACACCAACTATTGCAACTAACATCTCTTTAACGATATTTCTCATTGCATTGCGATGTTTTATTAGTTTGAATAAGATTAATTTTGATAAAATTAATTTTAAAATATTAAATATTATTAAATATATTTATAAATTATATACTTTTATTAAAAATATATTTTGTATTAAAAATATAAAAATAATAATTTTTTAACTTTAAATCAAACAAATCTTTCGTTATGCTCTAATCACATTTCTGCCTCTATTTTTTATCCCATTTTTGTTCATCACAGTTATATAGATCATATATGATTCCGATTAATTTCGTTTTTATTTGACCAAAACTGTCCACAATCTCTATGTAAATTAAGAAAGATATGAAAGGTCCTAAACTGCTGGTTAAAATTGAAGTTAACGCTATGGTTTTAAATTGAATGTGTTATTCATATAATTCATGCACACAACAATATAATATTTTTTTTTATTTTTTCAATAAATCACTAGTCACATTTCATTTTTTATTTATTTCTCATGCATTATTGTAAAAATTATTATAAAAAGGAAAGTAGTACAAAATAACATTTCTTTTTTTTAAATTCCAATTCTTTTAATTTTTTTGGGTTAACCTGTTCTTTTGATCAAACACCTACTTTTGTGTGTTTCTTTGAAAAAGAATAAAAATATAAACACCCAAATAAAAGAGTACCCAGATGGCTGAATGAGCCTACTTTATGTCCAAATGCTGCGTTTGAGATTGTAGCCAAGTGTTTCAAGTTATATTCAGTGATCACCCATATATTATACATGTGATCATTATGATGGCATCTAACCACAAATTAAACGTCTGATTACTTTTATAATTATATTTCCGAAAAGAGGTACTAATTTGGAATCATTACTCTTCTACATTCTACCATAAGATGGCTATGATTTAACCAGCATGCCATTTGTTAACCAAACTTTGGCTGAGAAAAGCATAATCAATGAAAAAACAATCAGGGAAATACAAGCATGAACAAGCCAACCTTCCAAATTGGAAAACGAATGGGAAAAATGTGATGGGACGTGTGGAAGAGAGTGGGACAATGACATTGGCCCTTTTTTCGCAAATGGAGGCAATCATGGTTGGCTCTGTTTCACTCATGGGTATGAACAATATTAAGGACGAATCATTATCAACGGTAAATACACAATATATTTCAAACTTAAAATATATTATATAAATACACAGTATAATTATATATATATATATAAATTAAATTATTCCAAAAATAAATTTAATTAAAATTATTTTTTTAATAATTTTTATAAATAATTA
This sequence comes from Canavalia gladiata, assembly GCA_037954105.1. Lineage (NCBI taxonomy): Eukaryota > Viridiplantae > Streptophyta > Magnoliopsida > Fabales > Fabaceae > Canavalia > Canavalia gladiata. The sequence continues at coordinate 35,531,901 of CM075662.1, read as the reverse complement.
AATTTCATCAATCCAATTATTAAATAAAATAACTTTAACTAAAATTATTTATAAAATAATTTGCTTTCTTCTTTTATATATATATATATAAAGAAGATATCAATTTATTTTGTAAGTTAATCGATCATAAGTTGTTTTGTTTAATTTTTGTAAAATAATTAAATTTCATTAATTCAATTATTAAATTAACAGATTTTATTATATAAATTATATTTATAAAATTTTATAAAATTAAAATAAAATTAATATTTTATTATGTTATTTTATTTTAATAAATAATATAATTATTTTAATATATGTTAATTTAAATTTATTAAATAAAATAATAATTTTTTAAAAATTTTATAAATATAATTTATATAATAAAATTTGTTAATCTAACAGTTAAATTAATAAAAATTTAATCTTTTAAAATATATATTAAAATAAATAATTTATAATAAATTTATTCTTAAAATAATTTTATATATATATATATATGGAATAAAGGGTAAATATAAGCATATATTATTATTATTTTTTATTTTTTTCTTATAATAATACACATGTAATTTATTTAGGTAAGCTCTCTCAATCCAATTAACTAATCTATTAGTTGCCTCTTATCTCATAAGCGAAGAAATACGATTGCATGGCATAACTTATAAATATTAATGTTGGAAATTCCTAATTTATATTTATAACATGTATTTAATAAAAATTATAAGTAAAATCACTTTTATAATATTCAGTTTGTTATTTGGATACTAAATTATCATAATTTGATAATGTTGTCCTACCTTTTTGTGGATGTGGATAATGAATAAAGAGTGATAGATGCTTTTTGATGTATAAATACCTTGAAAGATTAAAGAAAAAACTATATAAATAATAGATGGGATAAGAAATATAATATGTATGAAAGAGAAAATTAAAAATTAAAAAATATTAAATAAATATTAATATTATTGGATGTATAAAAATCATAATTGATGGATAAATATGCTCATGACTTGGAATCCTATAATTTGTTTTCTCACTGTGTATATTTTTTAGATCGTGACCAAAAATATTTATTTGGTTTTAAGTGTTTGTTTCTCATTTGAATCGTTCACAGATAAATTAGCAGCATATACATGGTTGTGCTTGATGATGAGCAGTACCTGATTACCTGTTCAATGTTATTATGATTGGAGACTCTGGCAGTTCAAGGATCATATCTTTCATTCTTTTTTTTTTTTTTATTTTAATGGTGTCATTAATGAATATTGATGACCTTATTTGTTCACCAGTTATATATGCCAAGATAACTTCCGACAACCTCATTTATGTTTTGGTTACTTTATGACGCCACTCATTTAAATTTATGTACTCTAGTTTTTACTTCCTTGGTATAAATTTGATTGACTTTATCACTCCTTACTCCTTAGTTTGCTTAATTATTTTTGGTGTAATTTTTCTTGACTTTATTACTCCTTAGTCCATACTTTGATGCTTATGAATTGCATTGGATCGTTGCACTGCTTCTTCAAATGACTTTTGCTGGTCTTCTTTTAACTGTACTGAGTGCTACTTGGTTTTTGACTTTTGTTATGCATGTCTTGTAAATATCTTCAATTTCTTGATAGCTAGCTTTCTCAGAAGTGTTCTTCATATCTTCATATTAATATTTTTAATTTTATATTGAAGTTTGGTTTCGTATATATGGATATTGTGTCTTATAAATTCGAGCGTCTCAATGATAATAGTGAAATTATTATGCTTTCTTAAAATGAATTTTACAAATCTAGTAGCATATAGATCATGGTTGATTTTCCGTTTTTTAGAAATAGAATCCAATGTTCTATGTCAGATTTTTAACCATAAGAAAACTTTTGTACGTACTTTGGCTTCTAGCAATTTTTGTCTAACAATTAACTCAACACGTTTTTTTTCTTTCCTTTTTTAAAGAACAGTTAACCTCGGTCCCTTTCGTCAATTCCTATTAATATAAAGAATGCCTCAGCCCTCTATTATTGTTTAGAACACAGTTTCGTCATAAAGAGAAACTATGATTGTTTAAAGCAGCTATTAATTATATACTTTTTTAGCGATTAAAAATATTAGTAATATTTTCTTCATTTAAATATGGTATTGGTTTTACTTTGTAATAAATATGAATTTTTGACGCAATCGTCATAAAATAAATTTCTTGTTTTTAATCACTAAAATCTCATTTTTATTTCCATAAATTTTTATTTTCTTTTAGTCTATAAGGACAATTTTTTGCTCTAAATATAGGTTAATTTGGTAATAATAATAATAATAATAATAATAATAATAATAATAATAATAATAATAATAATATTTATTAACTTATTCTGCAACGAAGAAATATAAGGCTTCAATTGTTGTGCTACAAGTATTTGTGGGACAGTTGCTCATGATTTCCCTTCTAATTTTTTTTTTCACTTATTGTCCCAAACCCTCAACATAATCTATTCGTAGAGCATCGCATGCCTATCACTTATCAAGTCCTCATGGATGCACTAAATTTGCATATGGAAGTGATATGTCTTTTCTCATTTTCTTTTGTAATTTTTAACTTAACAATTATTAATTTTTAAAATAATATGATGTGAATTAACTTAAATGAGTTAAATTATAATCTCCCCTTTGTGCACTTTATCTTTTTAAAGTGCAGCTTGTACTTTTTTTTTAAATTAACTTTTTATGTATAAAAATAATAAAATTTAAATTTAAGTTTTTTATATAAATTATTTAAATTAATTAATATTAAATCAATTTTAGTGGATTTAATTTAAAACAACTAAAAGTAGCTTATACATTGTCAACATGTTTATTATCCTCTCTTAACGAATAACTAAATGTATGTAAAATGATAAAAATAGAATGTGTGATATTTGATTACATTGTTTTTAGTTTCTATTAGTAATTTGTTATTAAATATTTTCTAATTTAGCTGATAAATATTAATTACATTTTGTCGTATGTACTAATTTATTTTATATATATATATATATATATATATATTAAAAAATCTCATACAAATAATATAAATTATATTTTTTTATTGAATCACATAAAAGTTTATTTTGATTTCTTACTCAAATCAACTGCTTATATAATTTTTTTAATATATAATTTGGTACATATGAAAAATTTGATTAATTAATTATGCAAATATTTAACTATGAGTTGATGAAAAGGAAAAAAACTTAGGAATAGAAACAGAGAAATCTTTTTCACAGGAACTAAAATCAAAACTCGTAATATTTACAAAAGTTAAAAAATATTTAATCTCCACAGATATATGAAATTGAAAATATAAAATAGTAAAAATTAATGTAATAAATAACTATAAATTACATAAAAATTATTAATAAAATTCATAAATAAAAATTTAGATTAATACATATATATATATATATAATATGAGTCGAATTTATTAATATTATATACCAAATTTTAACATTTATATTAATTTAATAATTTTATTTTAAATATAAATTTATAAATTTAATTATTTAATTTAAAAGTTGTTATCAAATAAATTATATATATAAAACAAAAATTGTTGGATACGAATCTCTTCTTTGACGATAGGCTGGTGGCTGTTGGGCCTGTTTTGCCTTTTGGGCTATTGTTGGTCTCGTAGGCTTGAATCTTTGGAGCCCAAAACGTAGAAGAAAAAAGAAGGCAACGCAGATTTTTGAACAGGGTAGGGAAGGAAAGAAAGAGGAGAAGGCGAAGGAATTGTTAGAGAGAATGGAAGGTGGAGGAGAGGAAGGAGTGGAAAAGGTAGTGGACTCGAAGGACTTGCAACAGCAGAGCAAAGCATTGGACAAACTCACTGATCGCGTTGAGGATCGCCAACTCGATTCCACTCGCGTTCAAGAGGCCATGGCTTCCATTGCTGCCTCCGCCCAATCTGATCTCAATGCCATGCGCATCAGGTACCTCTCTCTCTCTCTCTCTCTCTCCTATTGCTAATGCATGCCATGTACCACTTAGTTACTCTTGTTTGCTTCTTAACATTTATGTGCAAGACAGTGGGTAAGGGACTTCAAATTTTCAGGTTTGTTTAGTTTGGATAGATTGTCATAAACTGAATCTCGTTTTTCCATTTAAATTGTGCACTAACTGTTTGTATTTTTGTCTTTGATGATCCTTAACTTGCCGTTATTAGAATTGCTGAGAGCAAACAGAAAAGTGACAATCACTATAACGGAGAAATGAGGGAACCCTTCAGACAAACAGATGAAAACAAAGAGAGAGTGAGCAGAAACAATCAAATGGAGAGGCAATGATGGCAGTAGAGATAAGAGAACTAAGACTCGAGAAAACAGATAGAGATGAGAAATAAATTGAGAGGAAAAGACTATAGTGAAATAGAAAGAATAGGGAAGAACTGAGAACTTATATGACAAAATCAGAAGGGTCATTTGCGAGGCACGGTGTACTTTGTCATTCGGTTTTATAGTGTAGAAGTCATGGAATGGAGGTCGTTCGGTTTTGCTTTTGCATGGAGGTTCTTCAAGTCCCTTTTGTTTAAAACCCCCTTGTTAAAAGCAGCAACCATAGGCTTGTTAAAACTCACCACAGCAACCATGACCACTATTTGACAACACTAGGCTTGGTGATTATTCACTTGATAAAAGTCAGTATTCCCCTCTTTAACTCAAAGTCAAAACAATAACGTGAGGGGTTGATATTTACCCCTTGAGTTTTCACAGATTTGGTATCATTTGTCCTTAGACACACGCACGGTCACTCCCCCTAGTGTGGTTAGCAATAAAAAAGCCCAGAGTGTGGTTGGTAATAAAAGTATAGGTGTCTTGGTTCCTATTTTTATGATTCATATGTTCAACAAAGATGGATACTTGTAGCTGCTGTTTCCTAATGTTTAATGTCTAAGCTAGTTAGAACCTCTTCTGATCTTGTATGTAAAATGAAAACATCTAGTTTTTTTGTTTATAGAACTATAAACCGAAGTGCTTGTTTAGTTCTGAAGTCATAATTTACATGTGAATGAAACATGACTACGGACATGAAGACCCCATAAAGTTATATGTAAAATTCATAACCCCGTTTTCCTTCCCATCTTGTCCACATTAATGATTTGTTTACCTTGTATCTCTAAACTGTTCTATGCATTTGGATTCAATCACAGGGAGAAAGAATTAGCTGCTGTTAAGATAAATGCAGCAGATGTTGATATAATTGCAAATGAACTAGAGGTAATTTCTTCAACAGATTTTCATCAATCCGTCTAGAAGTTTTTATTCCTCTGAATTGATGTATTTTTCTTATTGTTTCCCACAGTTGGACAGAAAGATTGCTGAAAGAACCTTGCGTGAGCATAAAGGTGATGCAGTCGCTGCCATTCGGCACTTGCTTCACTAGAATGATGGGAATGAAAAAGGGTCAATCTGTGTTTCAGAAATTGATACGTATCAGCTTTAGTTGTTTTGGTTTGAAATTGAATCTCAAAATATACTCTGACTAATTCATTCAGAAATTTGAACTGTATTATTGACATTGAATTTACCACCCCTCTCCTGAACTTTCCTGTGCCAAAAAAAAAAAATCCCTATTATCTAATGGTGGAGTCAAGTGCTTCATGAAGACCTCCATGTCTCATCATACATATGCTTGCTTGTTGAACGCATTGTTTGTCTTCTTCGAGCTCAGCATGTAATAGTTTCAATTCAATTTTTCACGTGCTCTTGTAAATCGTTGTGGTTTGTGCAAATGTTTCTGCGAGTAGCATCTTCTATTTTGTTTGTTAGGTCCAAATTGATAAAGGCCAAGATTTTAGATTTGTGTCAGTCTTGAAATTGGAATTGATTGGAAGGAAGTGTCCACAATCTTGCTAACTTTTGCGCATGCAATAATATTCTAATAGAAGTATGTTGGTTGCATACTACGCAAAGGTCCCCTCCTCTTTAAAATTTTCCTTCTTTCCATTTAAATTTCAATTTTTTTCTCCATTCCCTAACTTCTACTTTATCAAACATGGGGAATGTATTCAATAGGCGTTGTAAATTCCCTCATGGCCAGTGCATCTGTAATGGTAGGGATTCGGATCGGGTGTAATTTTTTTTAACTTTACCTTCAGTTGTTATCTAATTGCTTTTTTTTTACAGCAGAAGTTTTTAACTATTCATTGTAAAATAATTTTTTCAAAGATTAGATTCTCTGCAGTTATTTAAAACTGCAAATTGATGCGTAATGATATTTGTGATTCCTCCTTCCTTGGCTAAAAGAAACTAGTTGCATGAAAAGTTGGATGTACATACGCTCCCTTATTATCTTCTCGTGATCTTGTTCGTCGAGTCTCATTCCCACTCCAAAAACAAATAAACTCAGCAACAGGACAGACTAGGAGATTTATTAAATTAAAAGGTTTAATTTTATATGACCGGCAGAGAAGCACATTATAATAATTGAATCTTGTATTAATGGTTAATATTAAAAGAAGTAGTTACGTGATTTTTTGTAAGTGATCATGGGATACTTAAGTAAATTTTAATTTATTTATATATTGTCCTATGGTCAAAATCCGTCCTTACACAAATAGTTAAAAAAAGCAAACTATTTAATGAAAACATGGGAATGTTGTCTCTACCATCCATCGTCCTTATAATATTGGGATCAGGAAAGGAGTGGATTCACATTGCACGGTGCATTCATCCTGTTACATCTTGTTTAAACATTTTGTAATTTTTTCCTTTTTTTTTTTTTGAAAAATATCTAGATATATGATATTGTAAAAGTATGAAGCTTGAATTAAAAAAATTATCATGTATTTGGATTAAAATATAATATTTTTATTAATAATCATGTAAATCATTTTTTAACTTGTTACTTACAGAGACCATAGAGAAGCTAAATTAAAAACTTCTCTCGAGTTTGGACTAAATTAAAAATAAGTATCAAATTCAATAATAAAAATATACTTGAGTCTAAAAATAAATACTGAATCACAGAATAGTCAGTAACAGTCTCCATAAACAAAAAAGCTTGTGTTTATGGTATAAAATAAATATATTTTGTTATTATTCGTGGAACAAGGTACTTCCAATTTATATGAAGTCTTTTAGAAATTAAATTTTAAATTTTTATTCCAGCATATAAAAAGTGTTAGTTTTAATTTTTTAAAAATCTGAATACTTTTTTATTGTTTGTAGGAGTGAAGTGAGTGATTATGGGGATAAAATAGAGTTTTTGATACGCGAATATATACTTAAATTTATAATAACTTGCACAAACTCTATTCTCACAAATCATTCTCCAATTCTAATGCAAATCAATCAAATCATATAAACCATCTTTTTCTTAATTGCTTGGTATATCCAATCAAGTAGAATCTTGACGGATTTGGGAAGTATAAGAAAGTATTAATAGTATTAATGACAATGGAACTACAAAGTGCCAGTCCAACGTGTTAAGCTATCTCCTTATTTGTTGCTTCAAGTGGGTAACAATACATATCCAACCTAAACTAACACGATAAAGAAGTATACCAGCCTTCTGATTCCAGTCTATGATAATAAAATGAAAGCTCTTTTGTTTTCTTCGTTTCTTTTTCTCTTTATTTTCCGTACAACTAAAAGTAGTACAAACATTTTCCATATAAAATTACAAAGATGATAGTTATTAGCAAACGATCATTGGCAATTGCTTCAAAGTAACAAGTTTCACTGATAACCAATAATGTTTAATATGAAAAATAAGTGATATGCAGTCCTTAACTCTTTAAAGTATGAGAGAGAGCCTTGAGCGTTGAGCACAGCCCTTAGCTCTTTAGTGCCCTTAATTAAACATTGTTGTCCATTATCTTTTCTTTCACTGAGTCAATCTTCTGAAGATTAGATCCAGGAGAGAGAAAATAACCATTGTTTCATGGCTAAAGTTGGCCTAAGGACTTGTCCACTATATTATATCCATACATGTAAGCAAGAAGGAATGGAAATAGAGAAATGAGAAACTAACAAAGGAAATGGAAATTCAGGGTAACATCAAATCATATAAATGCGGAAGCATGTCACCAAAATATTGAGTGAATGAGAACACTGCCTTTGATAAGGAACTTTCCATGTGGAGATGTGAGATTTCCCTGCCAAGGACTTTAAGCCTTGGATTAATATAAGACTGAACCACGGTTTAAAACCATTTTGGGAGCATTTCTATCCATACTCTATTCATCAAAGTCATCTACAAGTTACATGGCAAAGATAAAGAGGCATGAACCATGTACAGATTGGTATTGACATTGAAAGAGACTGTTTATAACAGTTAAGATTTCTATCTTATGGGTCAGCATAGTATTTTCTTATAATTGCTTGCTTAAAACATTTTGCATGTATGGAGTCCTGCTTATATATAGACCTAATAAATTGGTTTGTATCAATGCTTACTTTCAAGCCTTATAAGATGGAGATCACCTTAATAACGTATGATGCTTTTTTACATATTATAGAAGAATGCTGCTAGAGTTTTATGTACTTATTTGTACTAACATGTCTTTCCTTTCCCTCATTCCTCTGAGAGCCAAAGCAAGAAAAGTTGTTTTTTTTTTTTTTTTTAAATAAACTCGCTGTGTTTTTTCTTTTTTATTTTCTATCTATATGCCCAACTGCCTATGGATGCCCTAGATTCTATAACTGAATACGAGCTTCTTGTAAGACTCGTGAGAATACTGTTGATACTTCTTAGTTGAGTCAAGATCTCGTATTTATACGTTATTATACATTAATAGTATTTGAGAATTTTGATTTTATTTTTAAACTCAACCTAATACACAAATTTTGTACATGAGCATAAATTTAAATATAAACATATATTTTAAATGAACAAAGTTAAGATGAACTAAAAATTAAATATAGGTCCAAACTCAATATAAAAATACATTTTACACATGAGTATAAATTTAAGTGCTGAAAGAAGAAAAAAAAAAACTTAACACATGTAAGCATAAATACACACATGAACAAAAATAAGATTTTCCAAACAACTACACATTTGAGCAAAAACTTTGCAGTTATAGAATAGGATTTAAGTACACTAACCCCACTTTTTTATTATCATCATGCAACATTTAAGAATGTAAACAAAGTACATTTTAGTTAAGAACTAACTAAATATTGCATACAGTGTAAATCTAAATTTAAATTTGGCTTATTTTTCAACAGGCACACGATCGGAATTTTTAATTGGGTTCCTCTAACTCCTTGGGAGCTTACGATTTTCATGTTCTATTTCACTCCTCCATGCGGATTCTTTTAACATGTCCCTTGCAGTACTGTTTCATTATCGATCACCTAGGAGTATCCTTGCAAAGTGGTCCTTGCTAGTTCACATAGGATTTCACTTGTCCCATGCTACTCGGGGCAGTCAGATTCCTCCTTTTGCTCCTCAGTTGTTTCCCTTCCAAAGGCGGGTTCCATTCGAGACACCACTTCCCATTCGAGCTTTACCATTCGAGCTGTATGTGTTAGGCATGCCGCCAACGTTCATCCTGAGCCACCATGATCGAACTCTCCATGAGATTTTTAGTTGCATTATTTACAGCTCCTTTGTTCATAGAGAAAGTTGATTTGTAATTCTTTTTCATTCCTAGGCATAACTTGTATTCATGCACTTGATATTCACCTGGTGTTCGCTCCTAGAAATATAACCTCCCCACTCGAGTCAATCGTATAAACCTCTTATCTATTCTCAATTATCATTTGATCACGACATCAAAATAGAAAAACTTACAGGATAATTTACACCACGTCAAGGTGACACTTACAGTGGGTTTAGAAGAAGCAGATGGTGTCCAAGGTGTTAGGAAGAAAAGAACATCAACAACTATAAAGTAGAAGATAATGAATGAGGTGTTGAAGGATATAGATTTTATGGTCTAGGATATTTGCAAATCCCTCTATTAAAATATTTTATTGTTCAATTTTGTAAGAAACTTTTTATTTATCTAAATGTTTAAATTTGTTAGTGATTATGGAAGGGATTTAAAATCTCTAACTTATTATGAGGTGAAGATATATTACTTGAAAAAAGAAGTTAATAACATACAGATAAATTTGGAGAAGTATAAGATAGGTTGGAAAAAATAAAGATGCACTTAGAGGTGTGCTGGTTGGATGAAAAAAAAAAACAAGAAGATCATTCATAATAATTCAAGTGAAACTGTTATTTTAAAATTTATTGATACTAGTTATGTGATCAAAAATGTTAAACAATTTTTTGTTATTGGATTTTATGATAGAGGGAATGTAACGCAATTTGGTAATAGATGGTGCTTTTAATCTTATGATAGTAGAAAATACACTGGAAGAAAAAAAAACCAAATTATTTTAAGTTTCATGTAGAACTCAAAGTTACCACATCCATTATAAATACACATGCATCTTAAATCTATTTCAAAAGTATTTCAAAAGAATTGACTTAATTAAACTAATAGTTACAAAATTTGCTATAACTTTTCTTATATTGTAGTGTATAATACAATAAAAAAAATAATATTTATAATATATTTACTTCAAAAGAATAAACTACCAATCATACTAATATAAATGACGCTAAACAATTGATGAACCTAATGTTAAATTTTAAAATTCATCAAACCTTATTTAAAGTGTGTAACTCTAATTATAAAAGTTTTAAAACTTTGTAGAGGGAGTGGAAAGTTTACAGAGAGCACATGTACACTTAATCTAGCATAATCATACACATGTAATCAAATGATAAAAAAAATTAACTTCAAACTTCATCATTTACATCCAATTTTACTTTTTAAAATATTTCATCCACTTCTACAACACAAAATAAATAGGTAAAATCTAACAACTTATCCTAAAAATTTCCAAAAACAAAAAAAACCTAAAATTCCATAGATAATTCAATAAAATTAGCTATTTAACATCGTTACATCTTTTTACCTTGTTTAAATAAAACATCCCGTTCATATCTAATATTATTTATTCTAATGTATAGGATCCCTGTCCATTGACTCCTAAGTTAGGTTACAAGTAGTTTGCTAATTTTGTAGATGATTATTATCGTGAAATATAGTCATATTTATTCATACCCAGTTCAATTGTCTTGTTTGTAGTCTTCATAATGATAATGCCAAAAAATATTGTTCTGCTCACTTTTCTTTCATGAATAAAAATGGCATGAATCATCAACCCTCTTGCATTGTCACTCTACAACAAAATGGAATGGCTGAATATAAAAATCGTCACCTTACGGAAGTTGCTCAAGCTTTCATGTTGGAAGTTCCTAACACAGTTCGGGCAAATGTAGTTTTAACTGGTACATGGATAATTAATCACACATCATCATCTGTTTTACAAAGGCACCATTGTTTCTCCCCAGATATTGGTAGTTACCTTAATTTTGCTGATACTGCCTTTTTTGATATCGTTCCTTCTTTCCCGAGTTATCATCTTCTTTGCCTATGTAAGTTAATGATACAGGTTTTAAGTTATTTGAGAAAACATACTCTTGGTGTCCCAAAGTTGCTGCTCTCCTGAAGGATACTCAACCTCTACCTTTACCTCCTCTAATGCCTTTCTTGATAATGGATAACCTTTCACTTGATTGTTTTCTTCATTTCTTTTTCTTCCTATTTTCTGTACAATTAAAAGTGGTACAAACATTTTCCATATATAATTACAAAGATGATAATGGAAACCTATTCACAAGACTCCAAGCATGCATCAATTAAAAGTTTACAAACTTCTACGTTGCTATTAAAGAAATATCAAAAGACTTTGGTGACCATTTTCCCACTTATATGATGATACATGGGCTAATGTTGAAGAACCAGTAATGCTGCAGCACTCCAAGACCAGCAGCTATGTGTACCAACACATATACTCTTCAGGAATGTTTTGTATTATATATGCAAAAAATTCCTTATGCACCAACCGCTATCAACAAAAAGAAACAATCTCAAAGATCGAAACTGCTGACTAGAACTCCTTTTGAGTGCCTTCCTCGACAGCAGATCGAGCTGCCTGGAACTGAATTGCACACTGTCTGTGCAGGTCTCTAAGCCTTTCCAGAAGTTCCTGGAATGTTGGTCGGCAAGCTGGATCACTGGTAATAATGGACAAAGTTGTTAATAAACAATCATTGGCCATTGCACCATATAGTGCTTCAAAGTTCAAAGTAACAAGTATGATCGATAACCAATACTGTTTAATATGAAAAATAAGTGATATGCAGTCCTTAACTCTTTGAAGTATGAGAGAGAGCCTTGTGCGTTGAGCACAGCCCTGAACTCTTTGGTGCACTAAAACTTAAACTCTGACCAGCATTGCTAATCACATGATATGCAGTCCATATGAAAAAGTTCAAAAGAAATGTAAAGGATGTAGGAAAACAAAAGGATTTGAATGATGAATATTCTGTTATAAGTGGCAAATAATATCTAGAGCCAAGTGATGGAAATGCTAATTTCTCATACACTAGAGGTCCAGAGAACCAAAATAAGCTTTGTGCTGAATCAAGTATTTTACCTTAATAATAAAGGCATACATACAAGGGCCAATCACTCCGGTTTAAAGAAACAGCAATAGGTATGAAAAATATTGACCAACTACTAGGACGTGGGTCACATTTAAATTTATCTTGTTGTAAGTGTGATAATAACTGCGCTTTGGACATTTAGAGCTGTGGGGAGGAGATATAAGAAGTATGACAGAGTGATAAAATGCACACCTATGCCAGCAGTTCTCAATAATAGAAGCCCACTGTGGATCAACATCTGCTGGAATTTCTAGCCGATGATTCATAAATCCTACAGCTCCAATAACCTGCAAGAATCCTAGAGAAATTGTTCATATATGTATCCATTGAGCATGAGTTGACAGTTAAACATAATAACAGGCATAGGAGCAAACAATGATAATAAAAACTGCCACTCACTACTGTCTTCTTAGATTATATGTAATTAAAAACTAAACTAGTGGCAACATGATGAAGCAATTCAAACACCTAATTTGTTTCCTCCAAGGGAACATTATGTCTTCAAATACTGGAATTAGTGGAGTAATAAATCTTAACAAATATTAGATGTTTCAACAATGAAAATAGCACCTTTTCATTCAGCAATCACTCTGTATATCTGTTCACTTTCATAAATTTTCAAGGTTCATGTGCATTAAAACTATACCTGCATCGGGTTGAGAGTATCCCAAGGAATCTTTTCAGTTGCTAGTTCCCACAATATCACCCCAAAGCTGTATACATCAGACCTAATGGTTCCATGAAAGTAGAATTTTAGTAAGAGCATGAGAGGAGTGGGGGGGAAACAAAGAGAAAGAGCAACTGAGGGCATAAAGCACACATACTTCTCATCTGACAGTTCATTACGAAGAACTTCCGGTGCCATCCATTGAGGCTACAAACCAGATAAAAAGATCAGTAGAATCAGAGATAATTTGATTATGTAGGAGTAAAAATTTAAAGGGGATAATTTCAAACAGGTCAAAAATCCAAGGGGCCATAGCAAATGAGAGCCTACCGTGCCCTTTCCTGTCTTAGTAGTGAGATAGGTTTCATGCTTAAGACGTGAAAGACCAAAATCACCAACCTGTTTAGTTAACACAAGGTTAAGATATTGTCAGGCTAAATAGAAAAAAAAACATAATTCCTTAAGCAGTCAACTGAATGAATACGACCCAACATATCAAGAACAAAAAATAAAAGTAACAAATAGCAAACCTTCACAGTCCAATTCTTGTCAACTAGAATATTTGAAGACTTTAAATCTCGATGGATGATAGGAGGGTTGCAATGATGAAGATAATTTACACCTCGTGCCTATAGAAAGAGTAAGCATACACCATGCTTCAATCATAGTGATAGAGATCCTTTCTAAGATAACAAATTGAAGTTGAAGTCAAGACCAATTAGTGCTCCAAGAATAGATGTCGGAAATGAATTAGTAATATTGAAAAAAGAAAAGAAAGGGAAACAAAAAAGTGAACATGCTGCTATTCTGCAACAAACATCAGCATCATAAGAATGATATTTATTTACTTAAAACAAAAAAAAATATAGATACAGAGAGAGAGAGAGAGAGAGAGAACTAGTCCATAATACAGTTTTTAAGTACTCACAATATCTAAGGCCATATGAACTCGCCGTCTCCACTCAAGTTTGGATGTGTTTCTTTGAAGCAAACGAAACAAGCTTCCACTGAATTGATACAATATGAACCGAAGCAACCATTTTCAGTGCAAATCAATATTTTGTGACGCATAACAAATTGAATCAGAATGCTCATGATACAGAGAATTAGAAATGAAGTTTAGGACAAACCGTGGGAGAAACTCTGTCACAATGCATAGACGTTGAGGTGAAGTTACAGCCCCCATAAAGAGAATAACATTTGGATGACGAAGTCTTTTCATGACAGACACCTTCATACAGAAGACATTGTCAAATCAATAATATACAAAGGAATTTCAAGGGAGGTTCAATTACTCACTGAAATTATCGAATATAAAGTGGAATATGTCTGATAATCAAAAAAGGAAAACACAAGGAAGTGGAAGAACTAACTCTTGCACATACAGCTCTATATTGGCTACATTCTCAGATAGTATAGTCAATACCAAACCCCTAGTATAAACGATAGCTATGACTCCACTATTACCATCAAGATTTCAGTATTTTGCCAATTATGAGTTTGCCTATTCTTTTAACCAATATAGAATATATTTTAATTTACTGTTAAAAATTTCAAAAATTAGCAATATAATAAATCCTGCTAATAATATTGTATCCATGTTGTCAAGGTAAATTGGAGTATAATTTCTATTTTGAAGGAATGTGTAGTATAACAAGAACAAAACCCTATCTGTTGGCAGTATGAACAAAGCAGCTTTTAGGGCAGAGTCAACAAGATGATTATTCATCTTTATTGAACATAACCAAGTTTGATGAAGCAATCTCACAAGTACAGATAGTAGATCAAACCAAGTTCACATGGTAAGAGACCAAAACTCTGACATCCAACATGCATGTGGATTTTAGTGTCACACATGAAAGCAATAAATATTATGAGAGAAAAAAAGGTAATAAAGATGATTTCATTGTGAAACATTGTCAAAGTAAAATCCACAGAAGAAAATTTATTATGGTCTAACAAAATTCTCTCTCCTAGTTACCTTAGCAGCCACAGCAGTCTTTATATTTAAACATAAGCTGACTTCATCAAATGAATAAAATTTACTGATCTCCCATTTCCCAACATAACAAGCAAATTAGACTACCAGAAATCATACCTCTTGTCTGAAAGACAGTATCATATCATCTGAGTACTCTTGCTTTGAGAAAACCTTGACAGCAACATCCTGCAGAAACATGGATATAAGTAGAAATCAAAATAGTAACCAGAAAATTTCAGTTTACATTTTCCATATGTATTTCACTGGCCTTCCAGAGATCTGATGATGCCCTAGTTTTCAATAATGTTAAATTTAACGTTTTAAAAAGACCTTAGTGTACTAAATGCTAGTAATTAGAGCTGCAACATAACAATTTGCATAATATATATGAAAAACTTAAACATGTTAAGCAACATGAACATAAAACCAGAAATTACAGGATGAGAACAGAACACACCGATCCATACCACACAGCATGATACACAGTTCCACAAGAACCTGCAAAGCAACAACAGAAAGGTGAATAGAAAATACCCAAGCAGATAGAACATACCAATACATAATAACCATTGATCACTATATCTTTGAGTTTGCAAGGAAAAGCATGAAATTAATAGGGCCTGATAAAGAAGCAAAGAAATTTGAAAAATAAGAACTTTATATACAGATATGTCAACATTTTTTAAACAAATACTTGTTTTTGGATTGATGCATGGATATATTGTCAAAAGCTTATTTTCTCTAGCATGCCACTATAGTAAAGAAGAAGATTACCTTGCCCAATTGGTTCCCCAATGGTTAGGTCCTCCCACAAAATTTCATAATCCAAGCAATCAGAGTCAACATCCACTTTATTATTGGCAGCACTGCTGCCGCTCCCACAGCTACTTGTACTACTTGTGCTGTTAACATTAAAGGAGAACCAGGATCCCAAAGCCTCATTATTAACAGGTTGATTGCTTTCGCCTGCTTGGCTTTCTGGCTTCAACGCAGAAGAAAGGTTCTTCTGATTAATTGGCTCATCATCTTGATCACCCTGTGACCAAGGCCTAGCAACACCAACATCCCTTGCCTTGGATCCTTCCTGATCATTTGTTCTCCATGGCCATGATAATGATTTCTTTTGAACCCATGCTTCAGCCTTAGAAGTTATGGACTTGTGAATAGGTTTTCCTTCACTCTGATCACCTGAGTCTCTCATAGTTTTCACTCGGGATTTCTCTTCAACATGAGAAATGACACCAAAAGGAGATTGTAGCACCTCTCCTCTGGGCGTGCTAGCTCCACTGGAATTACCATCCTCTTTCTGGTCAGAAAGAACACAGTCAGAGAAACTATGCTCAGAATGATGACTTTCCCCACTCCCACCTTCACGATCAACATTATTTTCTCTAGTCCGCATTCTAGACTTAACTTTGTTGCTCATCTTTGACGCCTGCTTTAACATTTGGAACATCAAGACATGCCAAGCTATACTTAAACACAGTAACACAAAAAGAACAAGACTAACCAAATTAGAAATTTTGGATGCCAAAGAAACTTGAAGTGGCTGCTGAGAGTCAAGGGCAAGTTTATCCGAAATGCTACTCCTAGCATGGTTGGAACCCAAATCCGGCTCCACATTCTTATCACCTGAAAAGGGATTTCCGGTTTCAAAAAAGCGCCGTGAATCACAGGAGACACAAATAATCCCAATCAAGCTTCCATCATCATCATAGAAAGGCGTATTGGTTGCAACAGCTAAGAACCTTTCCCCCATCTTATTCTTCATAGGGAACTGGCCATTCCAGCTCTCTCCCCTTTTCACAAGGTTAAACATATCATTGGCTAAGCCAAAATCCCTGGGATCCACAAGAAGCTCAATCCCATCCTGGCTAAGAACCTCATCTGCTGCATAACCATACAGATTCTCAGCACTAGGGTTCCTGCAAAATGATGATTACACAGACTGAACCCAAAAACATTAAAAAACAAAAAAAAAAACAATTTTTATTGACGATATGCAAAAACAAGGAACACCCCACATAACCAAACTTCAAGAAGCATCAAATACTGACTCACCAGTATATGATACGACATTGAAGATCCAATACATAAACAGAGTGGCCCATTGACTGCAATATATTGAGATAGTGGCTATCATTTTGAGGCTGAGGGTGATAACTACGATTCTCTTTCTGCAGATGGGAAGAAGAGGTTTTGTTACCAGCGAACCTGGAACGGTGCTTGAGCTGAAACATTTGTTGTTTGAGGTGATTGTGACCAACTTCTAGGCGTTCTATCTTCTTGAAAAGGTCTTGTTCTTCTTCTGGGGTTCCCATTTTTTATTTATCAATCAGTAATACACACTCACTCGCAGAATGCTACAAAACTTGGCAATCAAATATTTAACAAAGAAGAACACAAAAGATGTGGTTTGCACTCTGCAAGGGTCAACAAGTTCTTCTTTTTATCTTAGCTTCTTTCCTTTCTTTTTTCAGTCTGCCTTTTTACGGGGTTACCCTGCTACGCTGCTTTTATGGCTTCACCTACTATGCTTTTACACTTCTCCCTCCCTCACTA
Source organism: Canavalia gladiata (assembly GCA_037954105.1). Taxonomy (NCBI): domain Eukaryota; kingdom Viridiplantae; phylum Streptophyta; class Magnoliopsida; order Fabales; family Fabaceae; genus Canavalia; species Canavalia gladiata. Next base: position 35,514,169 of record CM075662.1, on the reverse strand, counting down.
TTTATTTATCATCTTTTTTATTATTCTTTTTCCTAATATATTATTCAAATAAATTATTTTGTACTTATCGATAATTAAAAATTATTATAAAAAATAAAATTTTAATTATATTATAATTAATAATTAAATAATAATATAAAAATTATACTATCCATATATTTTCAATTAAATTTATATATTATATACATTTTGTTAGAATGTCAACTGATTTTTTCTTATACATTTATTTATATGTTCATGTCTGTCTTCTTAATTTCTTATATAAAGTTTATTTTAAGCTATTGAGAACAAAATTTAAAATGTAATTGATTAATATTAAATAATGTAAAGTATTAGAAAAAAAGTGTATTTTAGAAATGAGGTAAGTAAAATAAAAATTCAAAATAAGTTTTCTTATAATCAAATAGTAGTTAGATGAAAAAAAAATTAAGATTAAATTATTATCCAGTTAGGATTATATCATATCTTATGAATATATTTTTATTATAAATATGTATAAAATTTATTTAATAAATAGTTGGCTTAAATAATAAAAAATATATTATAATCTTATCATATTATAAATTTATTTTAAATAAATTATTTTTATAAAAAAAATACATGTAATCTTAGATTTAATAGTATATAAATATGATTTGTTTTAATTTTATTAAAACAATTGATAAAAAAAATAGTGTAAGAAATAGAGTCCACCACATATTAAAGATCAACATAAATACTAATCGATCTCATTAAAAATTATTTAAAAAAAAAATTAAAATCATAAAAATAGAAAAGAATAAGATTGTATTAACAGTAAAAGTCATTTAAGACCTTAAGTTATATCCACTTCTCAAACCTCATTTAAGATTTTAAGTTATATCCACTTCTCAAACGTCATTTAAGATTTTAAGTTAATCCACTTCTTAAATGTAAGAGATTTAAGATTTTAAGTTATATCCACTTCTTAAATGTAAGGGATGATTGTAACTAGAGATGAAAGTGACTCTGCTCGTTTAAAGCCTAATTAGACTTGACTCGTTTAATAAATAGATAAACTTAGACTTGTTAAAAAAAATTTTAAAATAAACAAATCAGGCCAAAACTTATAAAAAAACTTATTTAACCTATTCAGGTACCTATTTATATTTATATATTATATATTTATATTTATTTTAATATATTATATTTATATAATATTTATTTTATATTTTATTCACTTAATATATATATATATATATATATGTTTTAGGTCTATTTAATAGACTTTTATTTTGTAGACTTTAAGTTTGTAAGCTATTTTAATTAATTAGTTATATAGACTTTAAGTTTATTTATTGATTTTTCCTGTTATGTACGCTTTTAAACAAGTTTGCAAACCTTATCAACTTTAAATTAGACCAAGTTTGAAAAAAAAAAAAACTTTAGCAGGTAACAAACTTGGACTCCAACCTCAAAATTTTTAAACAGATCAGCCTTCAACACTCAAAACTTAACTCGACTCGGCTTACTTCCATCCCTAATTGTAACACAAAAAAATGCAAAAAATGCAAGTGATGATTTTATGAATAATTATATACCTTTTATTTTGACGTTTTAGTAAAATATTTTTTCAAAATTATTGTAATTTTGTTATTTTAATAGAGTATTAATTACTTTTTTCTTAATAATGTATCTTGAACTATACAAATTCTTCTTCCAATATATAATTCATTAATAATAATAGTTAAATAAATTAGTTTCATTTATTTAAGTTATTTATTATTTTTATTAATCATTGTAAAAACATTTAAATAAGAATTATTTTTTAAAATATAAGAAATATCAAATTTTTAGTTAACCAAACTTGTTGATTATTATCGACGTTCTTATTCTGATGATGATCATGATGATATAATTTTGTAGTATCAAAATAATTCTTATGAAATAAAGTTAAGAGTTTAAATCAAATGTTATATATTCATTTTTTAAATAATATATTTTTAATTTTAAAAGATAATAAATAAAATTAACTAATAAAAAATTATTAATTTTGAGAAATTAACTAAAAGATAAAAAATAAAATTAATAGATAAAATAAATTATCAATTTTAAAAAAATAGTTAACTAGCAGATAAATTTAAAATTAACTAATAAATATAAATTATTCAAACTATTATCTTAATCCTTTTAAACTTCCATCCATGTTTGTTATGCATCATATTTATTATGAATTTGATTATGCTAATTTTTACATTGCACGGTAAGATTTTATCACATAACTCATAAATATAAAAGAATAAATATATTTTATTTTAATTATACATATTTTACCTTTAACTTTACTATATACATGAAATATGTATTATTTTTTATATAAAACTATCAGAATTTCTTTATCAAAGGTATTTGCATGATTTAAAGAAATTATAATAATTGTTTATTTTATAAAATGTCATTAAATATCTAGCTTGAGATATGTGTGGATTACATAAATAGTCTTAGACAAACTTTTATAAAATATTTAGTATATATCAAAATATTTAATTTTTTTATATCAAATCCAATGTTGCATGGTTCACCAATGATAATACAATTTAATACAAGTTATGATATATATTTTTTTAGATATAAAAAAATAGAGGTTATTTTTAATTGATTCATTTTTTAATTGAAATTTGTTTAACATTGAATTAGAAAGCATCTTAATCCTATTTATTTATTTTATTTTTAATTTATTCTAAATTCTAATCCTATTTTACTTGTTTCATCTTTTTATTTATCCTAAATTCTAATCCTATTACTTGTTTTATCTTCTAAATGATCCTAAACTCTAGTGCTACTTACTTGCCTACTTTTATAATAATCTTAGAGTGTAATTCTATAATTATTTGTTTTATCTTTGATTTATCCTAATTTTTAATTTTACTTAATTTTTTTATTTTGTGATTCATCCTAGATTTTAATTTTACTGAAGTTATTTTACCTTTTTTTTATCTATTAATTTAATAGATTTAATTTTCTAAGTAATTCTAAACATTGCCTTTAAATTTATGAATTCCTTTTTTTCCTATTGAACACTGTCTTATTAAGGGATAATAAGAACATTGTCTTTGAATGCAAACGACAAAAGAGTTGCATTGTTTATAAGCGTTTTTTTTTCAATAAAGTTATTTTAAAAATTAATTTTTTAAATTGTATTAGTTTAAAATTATTTTTTATTAGAAGTTAGAACAATGTTTATGATATATTATTTTATTTATTATAAATAATACACATAATAAAATACATCACGTTGTTTATAAAATATTTTATTATACATGAGAGGATGCAATTAAATGCATTAAACGAATTGTTTGTAATAGAAGTGTAACACATTTAATAATGTATTTTACAGAATGGAAAAACACATTATTAAATGAATTATACATTTAAAATTCTAAATTTAAATGTATGACGTATTTTAAAATACACGATAATAAAGTATAATTTTATATGTAACGCAATATGATCTATTTTAAAATACATCACATATTTAAATTTTAAATTAGCCATTAAAATTATTATATAATGCATGTAGAGTCAAATTATTATATAAATTTTGCATTATTTAATTTAAGTTAAATAAGTTAGTTTATATAGTAAAAATTAGAAATGATAAATAAAAAAATAGAAATTAAAATTTTTATAATTTAACTAACTTAACTTACGTAGTAAAATTTAGTAAAGTTAAATTAAAAAAATTTATAAAATTAATTTTTGCATAAAATTTTAGTTTCACTTAACTTAGGTTATGTAATAAAATTTAGTAAAGTTAAATTAAAAAAATTTAAAATTATATATTGTATAAAAATTTTAGTTTAATTTAATTAAGTTAGGTTATGTAGTAAAATTTTGTAAAGTTAAATTAAAAATTAAGCATTATATATTGCATAAAATTTTTGTTTAATTTAACTAAGGTTATATAGTAAAATTTAGTGAATTTAAATTAAAAATTAAAAATTATATATTTCATAAAATGTTAGTTTAATTTAACTAACTTAGCTTATGTGGTAAAATTAAGTGAACTTAATTAAAAATTTTAACTTAATTTAGTTTATTTTATATTAATATAGTTAATTGAAATGATATTACTTTAGTTAATTAAAATTAAGTTAGGTTATGTAGCAAAATTTCATGAAATTATATTAGAAATAAAAATATATATATTTCATAAAATTTTAGTTTAATTTAACTAACTTAGTTTATGTATTAATATTTAGACAAATTAAATTAAAAATAAAAAATTTAACTTTGCAAAAAAATTTAGTTTAATTTAACTAAGTTAGGCTATGTAGTAAAAATTATTAAAGTTAAATTAAAAATTAAATATTGCATAAAAATTTTAGTTTAATTTAACTAAGTTAGGTTATGTAGTAAAATTTAGTCAAGTTAAATTAAAAATTAAAATTATATAATGCATAAAAAAATTTCCTTAAATAGGGTTACTTAAAAAAATAATTTCCTAAATAGGGTTGTTATAAAAGTATTTTTTAACATGAGGTTAGTATAGTGTTTATGACGCATTATTTTGTGCATTAAAGGTAAGATACATAATAAAATGTGTCACACTTTATCTATAATGCATTTTATTATGTGTTACATAGTGCTATTAAATCTGTTGCAAGTGGTTATTTGCAGTGTAACGCATTTATAAATGTGTCACATATATAACGCACAATATTATGCATTATATGTGGATATAACACATAATATTATGTGTCAAACATGGATATAACATATATTATTATGCATCACATGTGAGACGCACAATATTATGTGTTACATATGCATAATATTGTGTGTCACACATGTGGCTGATTGAAAGTTGCATGAAATGCATAATATTATGTGGTTTATAAATAATAAAAAAGGGTTTGATGTAGTTTAAAATGGACAAGAGTGAGGTACAAATAGGTACTCGTGAAAAGTTATTTTTTCACTTTTGAGAGATAGTTGATGCTTTGTGATTTTAATATAGCAATTGTATTAATGGTTGTTTACTTTTTGAGTTGTGAAAAATTATAAAGTTATAGTTAATTTTTAATTTGTCAAGTGAATTTTTGGAAAATAAAACTATTATTATTTAATATGAATAAAATTATTATTATTGTTTTTTTATAATGGTAAGATATTTGAAGATAAAAAATGTCTAACTTTTGAAAGAAAACAAAAATCAAAATTCCAGGTAATAAGAATATAAGTTTTAAACGAGCTGAAATAAATTTTTTAAAAAAAAATAAAATTGTCAATCAACCAAGTAATTTATTCTTTAATAGACAAATTTTTAGTTTTATTTGAAAAAGTAGAATATAATAGGTTTCAAATAAGCAACAATGAATATGTTAAATGCATGATCAATACATTTGAACAACCACTCGTGTGTACGCTAAAATTGATACATCTAATAGTTTAACAACAACAACAACACTTATTAAAGATGATAGAGTTGTATTAACAGGTAAGTAAGAATAAATTTATGAAAAATATATTTATTAAATATATTACTTTATTTATTTATGTTTAAAAATTTTATTTTAATACTTTGTAGGAGCTATAAATTTATTAGATGATGATGGTCAAATCCATTATTTATCGACAATAGATAAATCTGCTGATAAGGAAGATTACAATTTCAATATGAATTGGATTGGAAAATTTGGGAGACATCGATGATGATGATGATGATGAACAAATTGCATTGAGTTTGAATCCAAGTTCATATCATCTTCCATCTGAATCACGTGATGCATCTATTCAAGAAAGAACCAGATTAGGTAGTGGAGTTAAAGTAAATGTAGGGAAAAAATGAATCTGTTATATGTAAAGAAAAAAAAGAATTAACTAATTTTTATATTGAAAAAATATTTGACATTTTGGAGTAGCGGTTCTCGCAATATAAACATTTCATTGGAATATTCGGATGAAGACAGGAAGTTTTGTAAAACTGATGCAGCTCTAAATTGGGTGATTGGGAAGAATTGTTTGTCAATTTACAATTTGAGAGTAAAGAAAAAGGGCAGTTGACATTGAAATATGTCTCAATAAAGGTACATTCAACATTTGTTGTTATTGAAACAAAGTTGACATATCTTTTTGTTTGTTGTCCTAATCATGTAACCAATTATTCATAGCGAATGACAATATTGTTATAAAAAAAATCTAATAAAAGGTGTATCAAATCATGGGGTTGTCAACATAATTGTGTGAATGCTTCTCTTTTGAAAGACTATAAAAATTAGACTTAGATTTCATTAGTTCATGCAGATTGTATATGTGTTTTGCATATTATACGTATTTTGTGAAGGTTTTTCTATATTGTATTGCATGAATTGGAGTTATAATTGAATTTTAGCTATATATCATGTATGGTAAATGAAGAACTATCTGTTCGTATATCACCGATTCATGAAAAAATACTTAATTAATATAGGTATAAGGTGTCATATAAAAAAGCATGGATTGTAAGACAGAAAGCAATCATCTATGTTTAAATATTGGGATGAATCATATGTTTTATTACTAAGATGGTTACATAAGATGATTCAATATGCAATATAATCAAGGCACAAACTTGAGATAAAAGATGTTATAAATGATGACCAGGTTCAAAATGGAGCTCGAAATATTTTTTGAGTTTTTTAAAGTTTTAGATAGTGTCATCATTCATTTAACTTTTGCAAACCTCTGATACAAATTAATGAAACTTTCCTATATGTAAAATAGAGGCACGTTATTGATAGTAACGACTCATGATGGTAATAATTATGTGCTACCTATTGTTTTTGTTATTGTTGAGGGTGAGACAATGAATGCATGATGTTGGTTTCTAGCTTTGTTGAGACAGTATGTTACCCAAATAAGCGAATCTGTCTAATATCAAATAGAAATCAAAATATAAAATCAACTATGAATAATTCATATTTGGAATGACAACTTCTCATGTCTATCATATGTATTGCATACAACATATTGTAAGCAATTTCAATAATCGATTTAAAAGTCAAAAATTGAAGGAAAAATTGATCAAATTAGGTAATATGTATTTCTATACATTATTTATGTTTAACTATTTTGATTATGATCATTATTCTAAGATCATTTTACATGTTACACTACATCTAAAGAAGTATTTGATCACAAACTTAAAAAATTTAGACAGACTAGCGCAAATATGACTAGATGGATTGATAACATATAAAGGAAAAATGAAGTCTATCCTACGATGAACATGGAAGAAGGTATGGTTATATGACAACTAATTGTGCAGAGGTAGTGAACAAATATTGAAAGGTGTGTGTAATCTTCCAATCTCCACTCTTATAAAATGTACTTATAGTTGTTTGGTTGAATATTTTGTTCAAAGAGAAGACTAAGATTGATAATGGTCAACATTATTGTAAGAAATTAATAAATGCAATCCAGAAAAGTCAAGACGAAACTTGTTCTCACCATTATTGTAAGAAATTAATAAATGCAATCCAGAAAAGTCAAGACGAAACTTGTTCTCACCAAGTTAAACGATATGATATACATTTTTCATAGTTTGAAGTAGAAGAAGTTTTCAATCCAATAACTCTACGAGATGGTAATAAATGGTTTGTAAGGTTGTCTAATTGTTATTGTCAATGTAGAAGATTTTAGCTATTAAGGTACCATTGCTCTCATGTTATAGTTTCTTGTGTTGTAGTTAGTATTAATTTTTATCAATTTTTTTATGATGTGAATATATTACAAAGTATACATACTACTTACTTTACAAATTAGTGGCCAATTGGTAATGACAATGACCTCCCACATGTTGAAGATTGAGTACTTATCCGAGATGAGAAGAGGATGAGAGGTAAGGATAAATCCAAGTCAGCACGTATAAGGAATGAAATAGATTGATTTGAATCTCAACTCAGGTATAAATGTCACCTATATAGAGAAATAGGTCACAACTAGTCTCAATGTCCACGAAGAGTACCAAGTGAACAATGATTTAATTAAGAGCTTATTAATCCTTTATAATCATTATGTTATGTGATTGATATTAAGGTATATGTTTTAACATGGTAAAGTGTGAAATTTAAATTGTTGTTTGTATACTTTGGTGCAATGACGTTAAATGAAAAACATGTAAAAATCATGTTGTGAATGGGTATAAGTAGTTACCAAATTGGTAATAAAAATAAACATAAAAAAGAATATAATATATAAATAGTATGCATTAAATATAATATCGAATGTTCACACATAAACCGAGTATTTAAAAATAAAATAAAGTCCAACATCAACCACCTTGCCCCTAGTAGTCTTCTTGCTCTATTGACAGAGGATGTTGTATGTTGTCTGGGTAAGCTGGTCGATGGGAGCTCCATTGTGAAATGCAGTGGACAAGTCAACGTTCAAATTAATATATTTCTCACTATCATCATGTAAGATGGTAGGACTATGCATATATCCATCCATTGGGGGGGGAGGTGTTACCATAAGTGGATGAAATGAGAATTGTATGTAAAATGCTGCTTAAGTCTATGAATTAGAACCCCCGTCAATTCCAGTATAGCTCAAACCTGCCCCCAACATTCACTCCTCTAAAGAATGCCCTTAGTAATGGTAAGTTGGGTGAGGTGAATAAGGCAAATGTTGAGTTTTGCCCTGCTACCTCTAACCCAAACTAGACCTCAATCAATGGACTTGCCTAGGAAAGACCTATAACTATTCATAAAATAATTGATTTTTTAGCCATTAAAATTTAAATAGTTATTAAATTAATTTGTAAAACTAAGGATACTTACCTGCACATTCACGATATCGTTGGGATGGATATAAGTATGTTGGGCATGGTGAGGGGGAACCTCGTGCGGGGTGACAAAACATTGTCCCTCCTCCCTCTTAGGAAACTATCTCCTTAACTTGATGAGCAACCCTCCTTTCCTATGTTGAAGTTCTCGATGCTCAATTCGTGTTTGAGGGATATCTGTTGTAGCATCTGTACAACGGGCTTGTTAAGTATCCTTAAGTGCACTCAACCTAGCCTCTACAAGTCAATCACCAACCTTTTTTAGCAGCATGATCCTCTCTCAGTGTGCTCTCTAACTTGGTCAAGAACATCTACCAGTGAGATGGTTCCCGACCTAGTAACCTTTATACACAAGTAGTGAATCATCTCCAGCTCATCCATCTGCAATACCAAAGTTTGAATAAAACTTACTAAATAAGGAATATAAATTAAAATAAACATTGAATTTATAGAAAATTAAGCTACTTAATAACTTACCACTTATCCTTTAATCGCATATTCCTTGGTAATTCATCGACGCATATGTTGAATGTACCATCTCATGTAATCTAAGTTATAAATCACCAACTCATCATATGGTAGACCTAAGCATACATGCTCATGTCTATGGTCCCACACCATCAAGAAAGAGGCAAATACCTTCATCCAATTCTTGTCTATGTCTTGTCATATACCTTCTTCGGTTTAGATAGATGTTGGGGGATCTATTAGGCCATATGTCGCATGCAACAATTACATTGGTGCCACTCTAATATGCTGAAACAAATGAGTGACACCATAATAATCCACAAGTACATTTCATTTCTACAAGCATTAAGTCATTCATAACTTACCTATATGGTTGTCATATGATGTGCAGAAAGCAAGCATTACTTTAAATGTTGTTTGAATAATAAGTGCATAAAACAAATAATTTTCAATGTAATGTCATTACCTGATCTTGATCCATGGACTAAAAAATATGTCTATAGTAAGAGATGTCCTGTCAAGCAACCCTGACTAACCCTCACTTCCATCTGCATTGAGATAGCCATAATCAACATTATTAACTTAAAATAAACAAAATAACTAAATCAAAGTACAATAAGTTTGATACATACCTCGCTCTATATGGAATAGTGTGATCAACATAACTAGGATCCACATGTGTAATCTTAGGAAATCGTTTCCAAGCTCACATCTATAGTAACAACGTAAAATTACATATATCCTTTTATTGTAATATGTGCAACAACAAAACTCACAATAAAGATAGGTTAATGCGGAAAATCCCCAATTATATTGACTGCACTGGTCAAAATCAGCAATAAAAGGCAAATATCTCAACAGAACTTTAGAGCTAGAATGATCACAGAATAAGACTCCACTAATGAGACTAGAACATAGGATTTAATGAATCGATCCAATTGCTCCTCCATCTAATCAAAGAGTTGGGGCAACCAATTCATTTTTGCGGATCCTCCAACAAGTTTCCTCTCAGCAAGTGTCATACTCAATAGCTCCTGGACTACAAGTTGTTATGCTTTGGAAGATGTGGATTCAATCACTGGAAGGTCATCTATAGGCAAACTTGTTAATACAATCACGTCCTAAAGTGAAATAATACACTCTCTTGGGAGAGTGTGAAATGTATGGATCTTTAGCCTCCATATTTGTACTAAAGTTTCAATTAAAGAAGTATCACTATGAATAAATCGTAACTAAGCTACACCCAAAAATCTCGTCCTCCATAATCGATCCACTATTTGAACCAGTATGATTGGAACATCCTTGCACTCATTTCATAACGACTCCCCTAATCTCCAGCTCCCCTACCAAGAGCTCCGTTGCGAAAGAACTCAAATATATGCATAGGATGAAGCATTAGAAGTGAGAGAACTTAGTTTAATAGTACGTCCTCAGTGGGATGTCATATTATGTAAACCAATTTTTACTTAACTAATAATTATGAACTAATACTAAATATAAAATATGAAATATAAAGTAAAATAATATTTCAATAAAATTAACTTAAACAATATAAAGTAAATTAAATTAAATATTTGTATATTAAGTTTAGTAGTTTTTACTACATAAACTAACCTACTTAAGTTAAATTAAATTATAATTTTATGCAAAATTAAATAAAGTAATTATTTTAAATTAATTTCATTAATTTTGACTACATAAATTAACTTATTTAACTTGAACTAAAATTTTATACAAAATTATTTTTTTAACTTTTTTTTAAATTACCTTCACTAATTTTTACTACATAAACTAACCTACTTAACTTAAACTACAATTTTATGCAAAATTTAATTTTTAAATTTTTGACATTAAGTTCAATATCTTTTACTATATAAAATAATCTACTTAGTTAAATTAAACTAAAATTTGATTCAAAATTTAATTTAACATTTTTTAGTTTAACTTGACAAATTTTTACTACATAAATAAATTAGTTAAATTAAACTAAAATTTATGCAATATATAATTTTAATTTTAATTTTAATTCACAAACTACATAACCTAACTTTGTTAAGTTAAACTAAAATTTTATGCAAAATATATTTTTAAATTTTTTAATTTAGCTTGACTAAATTTTACCATATAAGTTAAGTTAGTTAAATTAAACAAATTAAAATTTTATGCAAAATTTAATTTCTTTTTGTTAAATTTATCTTTCCTAGTTTTTACTATATAAAAAAACTTACTTAAATTAAACTAATTATCTATGCAAAATTTAATTTTTTAGTTTTTTAATTTTTAATTTAACTTTCCTAATTTTTACTATAAAAAGTAACTTACTTAATCTGAACTATTTGTTCTTTTAAAATGTCTATTTTCTAATCTAACCTAACCATATACATTTATAACACAATACTAATCATATAAATTTATTTAGTAAATTTTAAATTAAATTTTTACTAACCTTTTGTTATATACATACAAACAATGCTCGTAAGTGGATCAATATCCTCCCAAGTTGCAGGAGCTTTTAAACAAAATCAAAAATATTTTTGGGAGGTTTAGAAAGGAAAAAAGCATATAAGGGACATATTTGACCCTACATGCATTATATAATGGTTTCCAACAGCTATTTTAAAATTTAAATATATGATACATTATAAAATGTGTTATACTATGTTATGTGTTATATGTGTAAAAGCGTATTGTTATATGGTAGAGTGTCACATATTTTATTAAATGTGTTTTATTATTTTGTAAAATGTATTATTAAATGTGTCACACCCTCATTACAAACAATCTCTGCAACACATTTATTAGCATCATGTGATGCATAATAAAATATATTATAGAAGAATGTGATGCATTTTATTATACGTCTTACCTGTGAAGTAGAAAATAATGCTTCACAAACAGTGTTCTAATCCTTGCTAAAAAATAATACTTTTAAACTAATCGTATTTAGGAAATTATTTTTTTAAATAACCTCATTCCAAAAAAAAAGTCACTTATATAGGTGTTGTGTAGTTGCATAGTCTAATATTTTGCGCCAATAATTATTCTCCTGTATACAAACAGTGTTATTCATCCATCTACATCTCTCATCCAACAACTGACAGTTTTTTAAAACAAAAAATAGAAAAATAAAACAGATCCAACGACTTACCGTAGGTGTAAAGGAATGTATGTTACTATTTGTAAGTGTGAGAAGTTTTTCCCGTTTTGCACCATGAATTTTGTTCTATTTCTTGTTTTAATGGTCTAAAAAATAATAATCGATGTCATACGTTTTGCTCACTACATCTTAGTTTTTTTTTTCTCATCAAATATGTACGTCTACTTATGTTTAAGGTTCAAATAAATAGATTCTTTGTAATCTTCCCATTACCCACATCTTATTTTTTTCTTTTTTATATTTTGTTATATATACATACTTACATATGTATATATGTATAGGGTTAGAATTTGTTGACAATATCAAATTACACAACTTCAATAACTTTTTATAATATATAAAATTCATCAATCCAACTATTGAATCATGTAATAATATTTTTATGACATATGTATTATATTTTAAATAATTTAAATATTTGTAAGTATGTTATTAAATTATTGATATTATATATATTTAAATAATATATTAAATATTAAAAGAAAATTATACAATAAAGTATTTATTAGTTTTTATTTTATATAAAATTTTATATACTATAATATTTTTAGCCGATCCATGTAAGTTTGCTACTAGGACCAGACCACATAGCAAGGTGATGGGCATGATATGCATGTGCTTACCTCCTTCAAAGGTCGAGTAGTTAGAGCAACATCACATGACATGCACATGCAAAAGCAAAGTAAAATGATTATTTTTTCTAAAAGTGTTCTTTGGTTATTTCTATACTACAATATGATCTAAAGTTAGAACTTTATTAATAATATGTTCTTTTCTTTTTTTTAACGATCCATAATTAGGAAAAAAAAAGTTCCAAAATAGGGAATGGAATATGTTAGCAAACTATGTAACATGATCAAATCAAATAAGTTATAATTCTCAAATTAATAACCGTTAGAGATTTTCTAAACTTTCAAATCTTATTGATGATTTTCAATTAAATGCTATTGTAAAATGAATCATGAGTATTTTTTATCATCACAATTAGAATATATCAAGCTTTTTAAGCTAAGTAAATAATTATATACAAATTGCATCTATTGTAGGAGAATATATTTATTATGAAAGGGTACTCAAAAACTTCCATGTTGTTTCTATATAAACTATTTCAACAATTATTAAAGGAATGATTGAATTCTAACTTTTAAACTAACTAGAAAATAATTTTTTTTAAAATATTTAAAGTAAATATAAAAAGGAGAAAAACAAAAAGTAATAAATTTAAAGGCAAAAAAATACAAACATGAATCTAATTATGAAAAAACATGAGACTTTAATTTTCCTTATAACTTTACTCAATTTCACCACAACTCCCTTATGAATGATTCAAAGTCAATTACTAATCATCTATTTTCATTACAACTCCCTTATAAATTATTCAAAGTCAATTACTAACAATTCATTTTCATTTCATTACTATCCCATCATAGTAATAATAATATTCTTTCTCTTAAGTTATTATCATACAAAATATATAATTAAAAAAAGTACAAAGAGCGTTCGGACTCGTTAAATTAATAATCGGTTAGAAATCAAATATTTCAATTGATCTTCCAAATCCTTAGATTCAATTTACTTTATAGTTTCGTTAATTAGGTAATGGTACGATCATCTATCCTTCAATTAACTTAGAACTTAACAAGAATAGTTAATTCTCACCAATTAATTAAACACAATTGAATAAAAACACATAATCATTCGTAAAAAAAAAAAGTTCAATTTTGTGCCTCATTATTTGGGAATTAGTTACATATAAGACAAACAAGAACATACTAAGCCAACAAAACAATCATAATCTTAATTTTAGAAAAACAAATGATAACGGAGTGTATACTGGAATGTTGTCCAAGATGGGGGTTTGTCTTCGAGAGTGGTGTGACCGTTAGGGCTCAGACTAATGTGTTGAATAGTATGGCGAGACCTCTCTTTTGTAAACGTGGATTAGAGTTTCACTATCATAAATTGAGTTTGACCTCTTAATATTTGCGGTCATTTTAAGTTATCTTGTAACGATGTAGGATTGACTAGGAAGTTGACATGGCATTGTCAGACTTCCTTGTCATCTTATGTTTTTTTTTTGTTCTTTCTTTTTCAAAATTCGTTTATTTTCAGGATTCTATACTTGCGTAATCATTTATGTAAAAAAATAAAAAAATTAAATAAAATTATAATTAAATAATTATAAATTATTATTAATTTTTCATATATAAATTAACAGAATAATAGTTTATCAATAATTTTTATAATCAATGTCAAATCTTAATAAAAAATCTTATACAATAAAATATATCTTATATAAAATTTTGATATACATACATCTAAATACATCTTATACCTAATCATTATAAAATTTGGATGGATACATTTTACATATGTATTTTCATCTTTTTCATTTTATATGTACCAACTTTATCTTTATTAATTCTTTTTTTTTTTTCATGAAAACTTATTTGTTCTTTATATAGGTGATACACCTATTATATAGACTATAAGTTTGCAAAGTCTTACATATTGTCTGTGCTTTTAATTTAGCATTCATTGTTTCTTTCCATTTCGGTTAATAATATCTATCATTTTAGGTTTAGATTCCTCGCACTTGTAATATAAAATGTCGAGTGCTACATTAAGACAACATGTTGTCAACAACTATTTGGTTTCAATTACATTGCATCTACAGAAATATATTGAGATCTCATTATTAATAAATTCAGGTGTTTGATTCTCTTCTTTAGGTTTAAAGAACAGTATTTGATTACTTGCCTATTTTCACTCTTAAAATTTTGTCTTTGGAACCTAGTTACCATGTTTAAGGCCTGCTTTTGGACTCATTAGTATCAATGAATTGTCCTGGTAGGACATTAATCCAAATAGGCATATGCAGTTGGTATATAGGATTAGTTACCCTTTGGTAAATGAATGCATCCTTTAAATTTTTAGTTTAAACAGCTTTGCGCAAATAAAATGACGATGTGTTCCATGCAACTTATTTCTAAGCTGCTTATCTTCTATCTCCAATGCTAGGAGATAGCAATCAACATACCATGTTGTAAAAGGATCTTCTGGTAACGGCTCAAGATACTTAACGAAAGATGATACATAACTAACATATATTTCTAACTTTCTTGGAGATCCTATGTAAAGTGGGTTGCGAAGGAATATTAGCCAAAAAAGCTTGTCCCTTGCTGTATACCTCCATGCTTGATGCGGTGCTAGAAGACCAGCGCCTGGGTGCCATCAATAAAATCGCACTGATTGTATGTATGGCACTTAAAGTACACATTCCTAGCTTGAATAGGGAAACTTGAAGGATCAATTGTAGGCTCTCCCTTCATCAATTTATTAATGGAGCTCCTCTCTTTTTTATCTCTTTTCTTTTTTCTTTTTCTTGTTTTTGCCATAATTTATCACTATATCCCTAATTAGGGAGTTGATGTACTTGACTTGGATTATGTAATGGATGCATGATTTTTAATCTAATCCCTTGTTTTTCTTAAGATTTGAGAATTATTCCTTTATGTCACGTTTCTTTAGTGCGTTCAACCGTAGTATGATTTGTTGAATTTAAGATATATTAAATAATGAAAGTGGTCATCCATAAATCCCTTGCCGTATTCTTTCCTTATCTTTTTCTGAATGTTGGTCAAGGAATTAATAGTACTTGTATGATATTATTACAACAGAATTGGTGGTTACTTTACTTAGAAGACTTAATCTTCAAATCTGTAATTGGATGATTGGATTATAATTGCGTTACATCTCATATAGATGATTATATGGAATCAACACCCTAACTTCTTTCTCTTGATAATTGAAAAACCCGAAACCAAGTTGTTATCTTGTTCGCAATGTTTTTACTTCAAGTGCATTTACTTTCAGTATTATGTTCATTTGAATTAGAACATCCCTTCAACCCCCCTATTTGATCCGTTCAAGTAGTGTTAATTTAGTAAATAGTAATTGGTCATTTTCATCCTCCTAGTCAACGATATATAAAAATAAACAATTCTAATATTTGTGATAATTATGGGTGAACTCAAGATTCAAGAACAAATACTAAAGTTTTCAAACTCACTAAACCCTCCATTAACATCTGCTTTGGAGTTCCCTTAGGGTATTCACCCACTCCTTAATGCTTTCTGGATCGGCAGTTGTGACTAATTCATCTGATAATGTGTCGAGGAAAAAAAATAAATCTGCAAAAACAGAGACAAAAATCCAGATAAAGAAAGAGAGGTGCATATTCATTTTTCATTCGAAAAAACCTAGTTTTCACGGAGTTCCAAAAAATACAGGGTAACCCAGCTTTTACTATAGAGGAGGAATTTACAGGCGATGGTGGGAAAAAAGAAATAAGGTGGGGAGTTGGCAAGCAATATTGAAGAAAGCAAACCTTGTTGGAGACCAAGACTTTACAGTTATTTGCAAACTTGGTAACACACGTTGATACAAACAGTTACTTTCAGAACAAGGGCAATGCAGAAAATGGATGCAGTTCAATCCAACCATGGAATGGAGTTTACGGCAGCTGCAAATGAAGTAAGCATTTGATTGAAAATTTTCTCAGGACACCCCACTTGGCCATGAAGATGTGCATACTGCCAACACAGCATTTATCTACTCTGCCATTACTTTATCAGTAAGATTTACGGTTACATTTAGCTACAAATTAACTAGCCACTCTTGCTGTACCAAACAAGTTTTGTCAGGGTGCAAAACAACAATCTAATTTGGTATAATTACATGTGACTGGGATAACTAACCAAATCAGCTTGTTCAAATGCTTGTCCCTTAAGTTGCCCTGTTAGGTGAACATAATCTACAACAACAAACTAACCGTCAGCATGAGAGGCATTGCCTTGGCTTTAATCTTACAGCTACAAAATACCTATTCAACACTTTTTAGAGTTTCTCCGTGTCACAGGTAGTTCAAGAAGAACAAAGTAGCAGCACCGTTCTGCCTCCCTGATATATTGGACTTCACCGTTCATTAACTTCAGAATCTTCCTGCTCATGCTCAGCCCTAAGCCTTCTTGAGTCACCCACCGACTGTTATGAAACATGTCTTGAACCAATTCAGGAGGAAGACCTTCCCCTGGACATACCATCCTACACAAAAATAAAATAAAATAAAACACAATTACTCAAATACCATCCCTTTAAATAATAACAGCCAAGTGAAAATTGAATATATACAGAAGTACTATTATTTTAGCCCTAAATTACAAGTTGCTAAATATATACATAAGAAGTGGAGTAATACAATGCCTTAGCTAATAACCAGCATATGTAAGTTTTTTTTTTCTTTTGGATAAGAGCGTTTTCTCTTCTTTTATGTAACCTATTTTCAAGAAATTATGAATGTATTTGTTTCAAGGTATACAAAATTATTTCTGGGAAAGTGGGTTTGAGAATATATCATTCCCATGTTTGGTATAAGTTTTAAAAACATATTCCTGGATGCTATTAATTCCCATTTTATATATTTTTTATTCCTATGGTGAAGGATGAGAATTTTACATTCCTGTATGAATGGAAGTTATTTTTTAAAACAACTTCCCCACTTTCACATCATTTCACCACACTTTTTTACATTTTTGTGTTTTTTAATTTTTAAAAATAAACTTTAAAAGCATTCCTGGGA
This sequence comes from Canavalia gladiata, assembly GCA_037954105.1. NCBI lineage: Eukaryota > Viridiplantae > Streptophyta > Magnoliopsida > Fabales > Fabaceae > Canavalia > Canavalia gladiata. The sequence goes on along the minus strand of CM075662.1, from coordinate 35,496,118 downwards.
ATCTTAAATACTAACCAAACAATATTTTTTGAAACACCTAGGAATATGATTCCCATCATTATATTCCTAGGAATACTATTTTATTTCCAAAAGTACAATTCTATACCTTGAAACAAACAACTTCATATATGGAATGACAAGAGATCATAAGGGAAGCCAATAAGGCACTTACTTTAGGGTTTTCCAGAGATAATTATAACCACAGGGAAGGTCTTTCCGTAGGCCATGAATTAATAGTCATCATTAATACAGTTACTTAAAAGGTATTGGTGTCGTTCTCCTTCTAAGGGGTGAGTTCAGATGGGAATTTTAGATTTTATGATAGCAGTCTAAAGAGATTCAGAGTATTCAATTATTACATTGTCATATTTAGACAGGATTTAAACCTCACGCTCTTGTAAATCAAGATTGTAATTATCATCAGTAAACACTTATTTGAGGGGCAAAAATAATGAAAATTACTTCAAGATCATGCCACAATACCTAAATTCAGCATGGAGAAGAGTGAGCCCATCCGAAATTTGTTTTATTCTTGGACATACATGAATCTCTACCCAGCCATCAGGAGATGGCGCATAGCGCACCATATTCAATAAGAAATCAGCCAAGACTTGCTGAATCCTCAATTGATCACCATAAACAGCCAATGTCTTGATTTCTTCAGGAATATCACGGATCAACTGTAAATTTCTTTCTCTTAGCAATAACATTACTTGGCTAACAACTGCATTTATCACATTTCCAAGCAAGAATTCACCCTTCTCAAGCTCCATGGACCTAACTCCAAAAGGAAAACAAGACAATGATGCAATAAGTTTAGAGGGACATTATTAAAGCAAGTAAGCGTACTAAAGCTAACTACCAAAATGGCTGCAAAACATGAAGTAAAAGTATCAAACCAATTCACAGATATTTTCATAAAAGGGTTTTAAGTTTGTGAACCTTTTAAATAATATATATATATATATATATGTGTGTGTGTGTGTGTGTGTGTGTATTTTAGACCTATTTGATGGTTTTTTTTTATCTTACAGGCTTAAGTTTGCAAAACTTTTTAATCAATCATTGATATATATTTTAAGTCTATTTAGTGATTTTTTTTGTAATGTAGGCTTTAACAGATAAAATGTCCAGACTTAGGCCTCAAAATTTTTAATCAAATCAGGCTTGAATACCCAAAGCTTAACTTGACTTGGCCTACTTCCATCCCTGTAGATCATGGGCATGGATCAAAACAAAAGATAGCAGCTTATCTTATCCTCTCAGCTGCTGGATTAACAACCCCTTGGAATGTTTTTATATTAATAGCTGGTTCTCTTCTCTATATTGGGGTAATTCTTTTTGATATCTTGGGAGGCCTTCTTGTCTAGGCACATTATGTTTGTTTGTTTCTGGTGCTTTATTATTCAGGTTTGTACATTGACATTTTGAGTACCACTTGTACTTCATAATATATACTTTGCTTATAAAAAAATAATAGCATCATAATGACAGAATACTCACAAATTCTAAAAAGCATCATAAAGAAACTTTTTTTAACTTAAGTTATAATGAACACTATGAAAAGAAAGAAGGTTCAAATTAAATAATTAGATAGATAATAATATCCCAACAGACATGATTAGATCTTCATCTTGTTATGATCCACAAACTAAGTACTAAAACTTTGTTTTCATTGATTCCTATACAAATCTTTGGAAACAAAAAAAATTAAAATAAAGTGATTTTTTATAAATAAAAGTGAAAACAAGAAACCAAAACAGAAAATATATCTTCTCAAAGTAAACAGGCCCTAAGATATTCGTCCACTCCATCATTATCAGAAATAAAGTAATTCTCATGTTCTCATTCTTCAGCATTATATAACAGAATCAGGATTATCTATTGTGAGGGAAAATGACTTCATAATGAATTTAGTAATAACTATATTACGTTTATATTTTTAGCATTACTAGAGAAGCTAATTTGACATAAAATCATTAAATACCCTGATTGGTATGTGCAAATTCAATACTCAATTTTCCCAGTAGCATGCCTTCATGAATCATATCATAAGTGAAAAAATTCATTGACCTTTCAGCACAACTACTAAGCAAGGGCCTAAGAATAGCTTTTATAATTACAACACCCCTCACATGAAATCTGCAGGGCCTAAAATAGGTATGGATACCAAACTCACAAATCAGAAGTTTTCTAGTTTGGAACTACACAAACATTACATTGACATTTTTGTTACAGGACTGTCAAGCAACAATATTGACTCTTTGGGCAACTTGGTATCCTAGTCCCATGTCAAAATACCACATGCGCTAAAAACTTAAGCTATTACATTTCAACACAATAAAGCTTTGAATAGTTAGTCCATAATTCATCACATTTCAAGCCAAGCAGGTTTTCACATGAGGGATGTTGGATTGATACAGCCAAAATTTATAACTCTACAAATGACTTACAGGACAACCAAAAAGATTTTAAATGATTGCTCAGAAAACTCACCCGTCCTCAATGCTTTCAAGATCAATGTCACGTATTATCTTTAACAATTGCTTCTCACAAGCAGCGCTAGTCTCAAGAAACTGCTTTTGTTCATCGGTCAAGCCTGTAGCCTCCAAAAGAGAGTTTGTAAAGCGTATGCCATTCAAAGGATTTTTTACTTCTTGACAAATATATGCTAATTCTTTCATCCTGGCAAAGCAATTCTTTTCCTGTTGTCTCTGGGCCTTCAGAGCATGTTGAAGTTCAGGGCTCACAATTTGCAAAAAGCAAAAAGCCCCAATGATTTGACCATCCATGTTAATCCTCTTATTTGCAGTCAGGAAAGTTTGTACATACTTTCCATGCCGGTCAAGAAATGAAAATGGGAATTTATCTGTATCTTGTCCACCAAGCGCATTGTGCAAGACAATCATGAACTTTGTTATTGCATCTGAGCCCTTCAGCTGACAACAACTACCAAAAACCTCTCCCACCAACATTTTTCCAATGACATCCGCACGACCCCAGCCAGTAAGCTTTTCCATGGCAGTGTTCCACTCTAAGCAACATGTGTTATCATCCGATGCAAAAATGGGAGGGATCAATGGATTTGGACTATGTATAATAGCCTTGTAGTCACCTTGTATGTTGATGAATTTGTCCATCACAATTTTTTGACCAGTAACATCCTGACCAACAAAGCACACTCCAACTATATTATTTGTATAATCCTTGCTGGAGCAAGCATTCACCACTACAAAAACTGCCTTATTTTGATGTACTGGGCCAAACGTCCTCATTTTTATCTCAACATTCTTATCTTCTTCACCTGTACTAATTAAATTCGAGTTATGTCATTGTACAGCCAATTATTATTTTTCCTAAAACCAAACTAGACACAGTTTATAATAGTAGGTAGCAATTTACTTCCAAGGTCAATGACATATAGTCTGCTTGATTGAATAAGTGGAAAGTAGGACAGCGGAAAAGTGAAAATGGCTTTCAACTAAAGTTAAGGTCCAAAGTGAAAATGAGTACTTTTTATTTTCCAAAACATCATACTTTTGTTATATCAAGTGTAAAGGGATTTCCATTCCAAATTTTCCATCTTCCCACTTGCGCCTTACTCAAACCAAGTAGATCCTAAAGCCTAAATGAAATTACTGCTAACCAACAGACGATGACACTGAATTGGAGTGTGAATATTTTCTTTTCTTCTTTTTCCTTTTTATAAGCTTTGCATTGTTACACAGTTGAATTTTATGCCCATTTTGCAGTTTTATTGAATTACAAATGATTGAACCATTAAGTGCATGATTGTGTACAGCATCCATTAACTTGTGCTTGGAATTTTGGAAAAGGTAGTTATTTATCTTGCCATGAACTATTACTTTCCAGTATACTCTATTGCTATTGAAGTATCCTGGACACCTACTAAACTTCTAGCCATCATGTTTGCAGGGAAAACTGACTTTGGCAAACAAAAAAGGTTAGATTGGCATGCTCTTTTCAATGGACAGAGTTCTCCTACCAACTAAACTCAATGAATGATCAGAAAGCCAGAGTTTTTGAAAGGATACCTTTTAAAGCACAAGAAAGAAGCTTCTCCACAGTTGCTTCTGACTCCTTAAACACAAGATCATGAACCAAAGACTTCCCCATAGCCTCCTCTACTGGGAGGCCTGTCAATTCCGAAACCTTTGCATTCCACCCATTTATGTTGCCATCAACATCAACAGCAAATATGGGAGCTGTGGCTGTTTCTATCAATCTAACCATCTCTCTGGCCACAGAACTTAGTTCATCTACCCCTTGCAACTCTAGTTCTGCCAAATGGGAATGCACAACAGCCTTAGAATTGCTTTGCTCGGCATCTTTAAATGAATCACGCAGAATAAGCTGCAAAGAGTGAATTGCATCCATTTCTGCATTCTCCCATGGCAAACTACGGCTTTTTACCACTTCTAAAAATGCCTTGAAGGAAGAACGGGGATGCATTCTCTGCCCATCATCCTTGTCCTCCGGATGATGCTTTGCACCACCCCATTTGATCTCTTTTGCCGTGTGGGACCTGAACCAGAACAGAAAATCCTTTTCCGTGATATAGGCAACAGCCATCCCACAAACTGCATCCCCGAGGGAGGTGGCCCCAGGATAGCCAGCATCAGCTAGACTATCAGTACTCAAACCTGTGGAATCACCATGGAAGGCCAACAGCCACTCAATGATGTCCCTTATCTGAGACTCAGTCGGGGTTACACCCAATGGGTAGTAGTTTCCCTGGTAGTAAAGAGCAGCACCATCACATTTAACCAAGTCCATAATACTAGGACTCTGCGTAATAATGCCAGTGGGAGAGTCCCTGAGAAGCATGTCACACAAGAGCGTCTGCGTCCTCAAAACTCGTTTCTCCAATGACTGTGCCGCCAACTGAAGCTCCATATTCAACTGCAGCCCAAAGGCCTGCATCAGGAACTCACAAGCATACCTCAAAGGAAAGGGAATACACCTAGCAGAAGTATGATGACAAACAACAAGCCCCCACAGCCTCATCGAACTCCTTCCCACAGAACCTTCCTCATCATTCCCATTAATGATAACCGCCATGACCAACGACGCAATAGACCCCATATTAGCCATATACTGAGCATGACAACCATGCGGAGCTCGAAGTGTCGACCCAACCAAACACAGAGGCTGCACAAGAGCCTCATCCTGAACAACCCTCACAGGGGAAGCATGACAATCCACAATCATCCTAACCCTATTCTGCTTAAACAAAAACCTAGAAGCCTGAGGAATATCCGTAGCAGGATAATGCAAACCAATATAAGGCTCCAAATCAGGCCTCTTACTCTCGGAAACAACCTCACCATGCTCATCCTCATGAAACTTATACACCATAACCCTATCATACCCTGTCAATTCCCTAACACTCTCAACAACAGTATCACAAAGAAGCATAACATCACCACCTGGAAGAGACTGAAGCTGCGAAATAGCGCGAACCGCGAGCTTCTGCGACTGAACGGCACCAGCAATTGAAAGCGCAGGATCTTCAGTACGCGCGGGCTCCAAATCAATGACGATGCCGACATCAATACGGTGAAGGATGCCGTAGAAAGGCTTACCAGAGGTTCTAGAATGGATCCAAATAGGGTTCATGAGGCTAATTTCACGCGCCGCGAAGGCCTTCTCGAGGAGCAAAGCGCTGGAAGGAGTGAAGAGGGAGCGAACGTCGGCGCCGAGAGCGAAGGCATCGAGCTTGTCGTCAAGTGAGGGAACGGATTGCGGATTGATGCCGAGCATGTCGCGCGCGTTTTCGGAGTAGGCAAGGATGCGGAAGGAGGATTCCTCGACGGTGATCATGGAACCGAACGGTTGGATGAAACCTCCGCGCTGGATTCTGAGGAGGTAGGCTGTTATTTGCTGCTCCGGCACCGATTCCGCCGTGACGCGAACCGATTGCGAGTAGTCGAAGGATTTTCCTGACTCGCCGGACTGTTCGAAGACGGCATGGAGCCTCGCATCTTCTGTGTACTGAGCGATGGCTTTGCTCATGGAGTCGATGCTGTTGTGGCTTCGCTTCGTTCTCGAAGTGTGAATTTGTTGCGGAATTGAAGAATTCGCTGCCATTTTTTAAACAACAGTGAATGAAGGAAAGTGTTGTTTGCTCCTTTTACCTTTCTTATCTTTTTTATTTTCTGGCGATTATGATGGTTCCGTGAAATTTTGGAGCAGAGAAGAATGGGAAGAGCTAACAGCTAAAGAGTGAAAAATATGAAGTCATGGGAGTGACAGTGGCAGAAGCAGCAAGCAAAGTAACGCTGCTTTTTCGTTTTGGCGTTTTTCTTGCACGCGATTGCTCGATATAGCAGTCTGACTCTGTGGTCAGAAACTAAAGAGAACTTTTATTACAAGATGCATCAAGGTTTCTGATTAAGAAACTACCGTAAAATGTATTCCAGATATTGTTTACATTTTTTTTTTTGTTTTTTAGCTAAATATAACATTTTTCACAAAAGTGTAATATATTTACTTTTTCTTTTTCTTTTTCTCTTTCGTTTGACTAAAATTTTAAAATGAAAGATTGTTGCTATTTTAAGATGAGTATTGACCAGTATTCAAAAATGAAGCATTATTATAATAAAAATGTAAAAGCCGTTTAGTACTTGTAATTTTTTATATTTAGTGTTCGTCAAATGTATCAAAGATAGTTGGAGATTCCTTTCCAGAATAGAGTGATCATTGAAGTGAATATATATTATGTTTGCATCAACATTTAAAAATTTGATTTTGTGTCATCTTAACCGTATAACAGTTTTAGCTAAAGAAAGTTTACACCGAAATCATTTATATTGTGAGATTTTTTATTTGAAAAAGAAAAATAGCATATATAAAAAAAAGTAATTATCTCACACTTTATCTGAGTTACGCAAATATTTTCCTATTTGATAAATGTTCCATATAAATGGTTAGAAGTTAAATTTCGGTAAAGATGTCGCTGCCATTTATTGTTTTCCATATAAATGGTTACAGGTTAAATTTTGACAAAGATGTAACTAGGATTTAATGGAAATCAGTGACCGTTCAATTTTTCTTATTTTTTTAAATAACAGTCATTAAATTGAAATGTATTAAAATAAATGGCCCTGTCTGAATATATAGATATTCCTGGTCAAATTTAATTATCTACCATTTTTGTCGAGTTTTCTTTTTCATCCTTTATTATATGTATATGCGTTTGTTAAAAATAATTTTTATTTTTATTTGCTTCCGCATACGTTGATTGGTTGTTTGTGTTTTGGGATTTTCCTTTTTTTCCTTTTCTGGATTTTGGTGTGCTGGATTTTCTTGTGGCATGGCTTGCTTGTTGCTTCATGAGAATATAATTGAGCAGGGTCCTCAGTCAAAGAGATTAAACTTTGCCACTTTGGACGAGCGAAAGGGCACTAGCGTTAGATTAAAGATAAAAATTTACAAATATTTTATTTTCTACGACTACTAATAAGTTTACTTAAGTTAAAAATATTAATAATATAACAGGATTAATTTGTAAGTATCTTTTCTATATAAAAATCAAATTTAAGAGTTTATTTAAAAATAAATATTATGTATTACTTAAATTGAGTATTCAGTATAAATATTAGTAAGTTTAATAATATTAATGCCGACCCGACCATAAAATTAATTAGTGAGTAGCTGTTTTAGGCTTCACAATATTTTTCATTTACAATGGTAATTTTATAAATAAAATAAAATAATTAATAATTATTATTAGTCTATCTGATAAATAAATATTTTGTTCTAAAAAAGATCCCTAATTTTGTCATATCTTTCTATCTTTCATATATACAATATTATAAAATTATTATTATTTAATATTTTGTCATTTTCATGATTTATTTTTATTAATTAAAAATATTTCATCTGTTTTTTATTACAAACCAAAAAAAAATCTCATCTTGAAATTATTTTTAGGCCTAAATATATGTTTAGGCCGGTCTGAATGTTCAAATTTTAATATTATAATTATGATTATAAGGAATATAATTTTTTTAAAATGTATATTACATTTATTTTATTTTAAAATATTTGAAATTATTATTCTTAATTTTAAGCTCTGAAAAGATAAATAAATATTTTTACTAGAACTTCTTTAATTTACTAATATTAAATATTTAAAATTTTATTTTTTAATTCTAAAATTAATGGTAAAAATATTCCTAAAAATAATGGCTTCTAAACTGAGGAAGTCAACAAGAATAAAAATAAAAAACAACTTACGTTACTCTTACATAAATATTCATCGCAATACAAAATTTAACATAACTTCAGATATATTAAAGTTTATTAAATTTCTACCTCCTAATAAAATAATACAAACTAAAAAATATAATTTGAGTACTTTTTCGTAAATAATAATGTAACTTTATGAAATTATAATTTTCAATGAGAAATGATTAATCGCACTACTATCAGCAAGATGACAGAAAAACCATTGCTAGATTTTACCAAACATTGTTATTTCGTTTATTTATTTTTTCACGCCCCATGATTATTGGCTCGCTGGCACTGGCATAACTACAAAGTACAACGTGTTTCATGCAAACCCTTGTTTGGTTTATCGCAAATTTGCGGTGAGGAAATTGACTCAGTACTTAATACAGTATTAACTAGAACTAGTTTAATTAGTACTACTTTTTTAATATTATTTTTCCAAACCGATTTTAAATTTTAAAAATAATTTTTTAAAAATATTTATTATATTTTCATTTAAAAAAAATACTTATTTTTTAATAAAAATATTTTTTAAAAAAATATTTCAAATTAATTTTAAAAATTATGATTAAAATGTTTTTCTTTTAGTTTGAATTACAATACATTCTAGTTCTCATAAACATGATTAATTGTTTTAGCTCTTTAAAATATTTATTAGTTTTAATTATTGTAAATATAATTGTTTCTTAATTTAAAAATTATTAATTTTAGTTCTCATAAATTTAAAACAAATTAAAAAAATTTATTTTCATCTTGTAATTTTAGTCAAAATTTATATTAATTTTGAGAGATAACATATAACATATACAACATATCCAAATACAGGTTATGTTATTAGTAAGTAATACTGAAGATTAATTTTAAAATTTTTAAAATTTATGAAGATTAAAATTAATATAAAATAAAATTAATTGTAAAAAATAATTTATCCTTTATTTTAATTTTTTTTAAAATAATTTTAGAACGAGCAGAATAATCCTAAAATAAAAATATTTTTCATTAATTAGTAAATTTTATTTTAAATATGAAACATATTAAATATATTTAAAAATATATATGGATTTTAAAATGATTATGTTTCATTATTAATATAATTTTTTAATTTATTTTTAAAATATCGTCATTCCTAAACATAATTCTATCTTTTTTTATCATCAATTATTTAATATGACTATTTTAAAAACTTTTATTGAAATAAAAACGTACAGGTTCTGGATAAATGTGTCAAATAGCAAATCTCATTGTTTATAATTAGATTAATCTTAATATTGATTTGTATAAATTTCATTATTGTTTGGTTATAGTTATTCTGTTTTATTTTTCACCTATCTACATTAGATTCTACCACATAGTTCTACAAGCGAAAGTCTGAGATGTGAGACATAAGAATGTCTAACTAGCAATGTTTCATATATAACAAAAAAGAAAAATTGTATTTGTAATGAAAAGGTATAACAATATATATATATATATATATATATATATATATATATATATATATATATATATATATATATATATATAACATATAACATAAGAGAAATAGGTATAAAAGAAAAAGAAACCAATCATATGTGATAGAAAAAGATAAAGAAAAAAAATATTATATAAACTATTAGATATATTTGTTGTATAAGTTAAATAACTCAAAAAAGTTACCTATTTTACATTTTGTAACTGTTCAAATTCGTTGTATGAATTCCAATTTTGATTGGATGATCACAATTTATACATTTTTTGTGGTGTTGTAATAGAGTTAGAGCATATCCTCGTATCAAACCAATCAAAACTTTTATTAGGGATCATTTAGTTTAAAGTTGGATAAAGTTAATTTTGATAAAAAATAATTTTATATTGTTAAATATAATTAGGATATGTATCAAAATTAATCTTAATCGTAAGTTTTTATTAGGATCTATATATTTTTTTTATTAAAAAGTATGAAAATTGATTTTCTATCTAATAACCAAACAAACACTAATTTTTATAACCAACAGTTGTGGTAACTTTTTAAATCTTTAAAGAATTTATTTATTGAAAAAAAGATAATATAGTGATACCAAATTGTTTGTATGTAAAAATGCTTTTCATTGATTAATGGAATGATGCTTTGATGATACTATTTTTGGTTCATAGGATGATATATGATAATTTAAGCGAGCAGTGGGGCTAGATACAAGGTGGTTGAGTCAATCGTTGAAGATAGATGAGGTGATAAAAAGTATGAGTAGAGTAATGGAATGGATATAATTCTAGCAGTGAAGATTCTACGAACAAAAACCGCGGTAGAGAATAATTTTATCAAAAACCATATAGCTACAATGATGGGGTTGAAAGAAATCACAACTATAGTACCATTATTTTTATTGTTAAAGATTTTATTTATTTATTCTATATGTTGGCGTTAGAGTTCTAGTAGTAACAATAAATGATGATTATCACCAATTTTTTTGAAAAAGAAAAGAAAGAAGATAACGATGATGATGAGACAAGATAACAGTAATATTCGTGAGGTTGTCTTAGTAAAGAGATAACTCTCCAATCCTTTCATAACTTTTATGATATTATTGTACAAGACGTGCGTTATAAAACTTCAAAGTGCAAGGCATCTAAATGTCACAATTCGTAACCAATAATTTTCCCATTTAAGGATGCCAAAAGCTGGATTGTGCATGTGGTTCTCAGAGGGGTGGGGCTTTTGTTTTTGTTGGAAATCACTTGAGCCTGTGAACAGAAGCTACCTCGGAGTCACTAGTGAATGTTGCTTGAGCAGAATTTGTTTCTATTATAGGGGAAATACATCCAATTTTTTTAATTCAGACTTTATTACAATTATGGCAAAACAAAACAATCATGTGGTTGTATAGTTTGAATTTAAAGAATTAGAAGTAGAAAATTTTTATTAAAAATATTATTAATGTATAATGATTGTGATTTTTAATATATCCTCGAACAGTATTTTAAATAAAAAAAAAATGTTTTTACTTCCGTAAAAAGTAATTTTAGGACACCCATTAACATGATCTGTTTAACTATGCTAACTACCAAAATGACCCGAAGTAGGATGATTAACAAAATTCAGATGCAGCATTGATTTGCTTCAGAGAGCATGCACAAAACAACAATACTGTCGCATATCCTCTTGGCCTCCCAAGATGGTTTGGATGTTATTTCTCTATCTTTAACGTATTAAACAAAAGTGGAATAATAAACTGCATGTTTTTAAAATTTAGCAATTCTTGGTATTCTAATGATGAATAAAGAAAGCTTTTTTCTATCGTTATTTCCATCTTTCCTTTCTATTTAGTGTAATTATAATGAATCACAAACTGAGAAATATAATTATTTTCTTGGGTATTTTAAATTATTTTAACTTCCTAATATGCTATTTTTAATTAATATACCATTCCTTTAAACTATTAATTATTAGTGTATTGAAATATAAAAAAAAACTAAGAATCTAAATATTTGAATATTGGTGAAAGAACAATTCATATTATATCTACTTTTAGTTTTGAACTTTTCAGCATTTCGTTACCTTATTTATGATAAACATGAACCATAATTAGGAATTAGATTAAAATAAGGATATAATTAAAAATAATAATTTTTTTAAAATTTTGAAAAAAAACAATTATATAAGGACAAATTTTCATATAAAACTAGGATTAAAATGGAGAACAATTTGTTTTATTTCAACGACTGGATAGTAATTGTTGAAATATGTCCACCACAGTAGACCAAGACGACAAGAAATGACAAGTTACTTTCAAACGGAATTAAACAGGCAAGTGGAAAACCATTGGCGCTTGTATAAATTTGTATGACGAATTGCAAAATTAAAGCAGTTTTGAAAAAGAAAAACTGTCACAGCTATTCTAAGAGTTTTGAAGATTGTTTTGATTATACTCAATCGTATGCTTGGATCGGTTGAATTAGAAATTAATTTTTTAATTAATTAAATTATAAAATTATTTTAATAAAAATTGATAATAAATTGATAAAAATTGGTTAAAAATCGATAAATTAATGCTAATAAGCCGAACTGATAAAAATTTATTCATATATAAAATAATATTATTTTGATATTTTAAAAAATAGAAAAATAAAATTATATTTTATTTTATTTAAAAAAATAGAAAAATTATATTATATTATATTTTATTTAATTTAATTTTGCATGTATAATTTAAATTTAAAAAATAAAATATATAATTTTTAACTTTTTAAAATTATATTAATATATTTTTTTATTATATATACATATTTTTATATTTTTTAATATAATATATTATAAATATTTTAAAAATAATATTTAATTAATACTGATTCAATTATTATTAAACCATTAAATTTTAAATTAATGTTTTGACGAGATTAAACAACCAATCCAATTTTAAAAATTTTGGTTGTGATACTAAAGTGAAGATGAAGCAAATATCCTTAATTCATATGTTTATTAAAAAAATATTTTTTTCACCATCCATTCTTTTGTTATAATTTAAGATATTTAATTCCAAACTTTAATTATGTTACTTATAAATTATTTTCAAAATTAAGTTTTTAAAAATAATTTGCAAAATTAATTTTCAAAATTAAAATTTAAAATATTTTTTGAAATTAAATTTTAAAAAATAGATAATATAAATTAAAAAAAAAAAAAGGTGAAATTTGAGAGGGAGCGAGAATGTAAACCCAGAGATGACTAATGCTACAGGGTAGTATCTTCTTTCGCACTCCTGAAATGAACTAGGTTTTGTATTCCTATAAAATTAGGTTTATATTCTTATTTTTTTGAACTTTTTATCTTTCAAAATTAAGAATCCGGAACGTATTTTTTACATTTCAGCATCTTAATTCTGAAATGTATTTTTTGTATTTTAAAATTAAAATTTTAGAATGTATTTTTTATTTAATTTTGAAAGGTAAAAAATACATTTCAAAATTAAAATTTTAGAATAAAAAAAATACATTCTAAAATCTTATTTCTGGAATGTATTTTAAAAAATTATTCTAAAAATTTAATTCTAAAATGCAAAAAATTACGGAAGGATAAAATTAAAAACAATTTAAAAAAAAAAAAAGAAATGGGTACGAACAGAGGGTAAAAAAAAAAAGTGAAGGTGCAAAGCAATATCCGGGCTTTACTTTTCGCACCCCCTTTTTTCTTTTTGCACCCCCTTAAATTTTTTGGAATTTTTTTATTACCATTTTACCCTTAACACCTCTTCATCTTTTCCGCAAAAAATTTTTCTCTTCCGCAATTTCTCTATTCCGCAAACTAGTTTACGGAATGCATCAATGTATTCCGTAATTTAATTTGCGGAATGTATTTTTTTGTTCTCCGTAAACTAGTTTAGGGAAGGTTACATTTTTACGTTCCGTAAACTAATTTGCGGAAACAAACAAATTACATTCCGCAAATTAATTTACGGAATACACTAATGCATTCCGTAAACTAATTTGCGGAAAGTGTTTAAGCTTCCGCAAACTAGTTTGCGGAGTATAAAGTCCGTTCGTCTTCTCCTACGCTTCTTCGACGTTATTTTTTTAGTTTTTCTCCCACAAAAATCAAAACCTAACCTAACTTCGATTAACAAGGAAGAAAGTATAATAATTAATAAGGGCAAATACAGGAAGAAACGAGAAAGAAAAAAAAAAAAAAGAAGAACAAAAACGAAAAAACAGAAGGAGGTGGAAGAAGAAGAAGGAAGGTTAATAGGCAGGGACAATTTTGTCTTTTTACCTGGGGTGTAAAAAGAAATTTTGGGGGTGCAAAAAGCAATCCCCGCAATATCCATGTTACATGTCCCCTATTACAAAGCCCATAGGAGCCTAGGAAATGTCATCCGATTTTTCTATACTGTTTATGGTTAACAGGAAAGGATGAAACATTATTAGATATTTTGTGAATTATTAATCATATTATGTGGAACTTATTAATTCACCTCCTTTATATCCAAAATTGAACATTTTATATGTAAAATTTGTAAGCATTAATATTTATAAATAACATAATATTAAAACTTTCCAACCAATACACATTTTTAAGGATTTAAACTTTTTCTTCTCATGGGTCAGGTTGGTATTACGGTGACAATGATAAGAAAGATTTCATGTTTCCAATACGATTTTATTATTATTATTTCGCCGACTTCTATCCCCCACCATATTAAACTGACCACAAATATTATAGTTTCAGGGCGGTCGGTGTTGGGGGACGAATGGCCACAAACGTATTCGAACCGGATCTGTCCTGTGCTGTAACGAAACCTTCCAATTCCATAAATAAAAAATGCTAACAATACATTTTATTTAACATACTTTTCAGCATTCTTCTTATGATCGTTCAGATTTTTTAAAAGTTAAACATCTATAATTACTTACAATTACAGAAACAAATATATTAAAAAATGCTAAAAAAAATATGCTCCAAACATTTCGCTTCCATAAATTGGATAATATAATTATGGTTAGCATGTCATAAGAGTTTATGGTCGTATAATTTCAGAATAAATGTGCTCGAACGTATGTGATCATTACCTTTGAAGCCACAATAATAGAAAGATCAGAATCTTCATCAAGACATAATTTTAAAATTGACTGAGTTCTTTCTTTATGAAGTTTGATACAAGTTACGAATGGAAGATGGCTTTTCACAAATAGATCGTACAACACTAATCTAACAGCAAAAAAATCACTCCAGCATATTTCAGATGCAAGATTTTCCAAAGGATTGCTAATTTAAAGCATGGCAAAGTTCTTACAGCCATACAAAACTTCACTTTGTGTAGAGAACATCCTCCCATGGGTGACGGTAGAGCGGTTGCTTCAATCGCTTTTGGTCAAAGGTATGCCTGAAATTTTAAATAACAATGAATGAGACCAAGCCCTGTATATTTTTTATTTCTTGAAGGTGGATGCAGATCTTAGTTCAATTGATTCACACAAGACATGCACTTTGCACAACCAACGTCAGCTTATAAGAACCACTTAACTGAGTGGAACTCTTTGGACCATTAGTTCATAAGGTAAGTGCGGATAAAAAAGCCACAAAGGTCCAAAAATTAAATAACGTCCAAACATATGAAACAAAGTATAATTAAACTCACCCAATCAGACCAATGGAGCGTGCCAGAACAAAGAGCCCATTCAAATAGCCAATCTCCACAATTTCATCAATCTCTTGCTTGGTGAACATTCCACTACCAGCGAGAAGATCCAAGAAAAGAGATCCAATTGCACCATCTACGTTAAGAACTAAATTATTTGCCTTTGTGAGGGTGTAGGTTTCAACTTGAACAGCATATTCCATGTATTTCACAGAAGGAAAATGCGTGCGTGCAAACTTCTGTAGCAGCTCAACTCTCTTATCTTTGTTGTCCCTATTCTTGATCCTGTTTCACAAAGCAAAACCAAGCGTCGGAGGTTAAGATTTTCATAGCTACAGCAACAGCAAAAGAAATAGAATTAGAATGTTTATTGCTTGGTTAAATGAACAGAAAGAATACGTTACCTGTGCCCTATTCCTGGCACACGAATTCCCTTCTTCTTCATACCTTCAACAAACTCATAAGGTGTAAGCCCCTGTGACAAGACAAGAAAAGAAAATAGTACCACATATTAGATGAAAGATGAAGTTCATGATATGCTTGTTTTTTTCTTTTGGCCGGGGGATCCCAAAATTTTGAATTTCCCCTTTGCTTCTAACTTTATTTTATAAAATATTTTTTTGACCCATTGGGATTTTGTTCCCCCACTCTCCAACATTTTTATTTTAGTTCCAACCAGCTTTCAGGAAAAGTATTAATCATATTCATACCCTGTCATGAGCATCCTTGAAATAGCGAGCAGCATCGTCAATGGCACCTCCAAATCGAGGACCAATTGTAAGCAAACCTGTACCAGAAGCCCATTACTGACCGTTTTATAGCATTATTAGCATACCAAGTTGTGGTCACTCCATTAGATATTACACCTACTTCATAAGTAGGCAGATTAAAGGCATGTATTTACCTGATACAAGACTGGAAACTAGGTCCTTCCCAGCCCTTGCTGTCACAATAGTATTGTGAGCACCAGAGACACAAGGACCATGGTCGGCACATAGCATGATGCATATCTAACAAATGTAATGTATCAGCAAGATAGTAGGTGGAAGATGATATTTAATAGATTCACTTTGGAAAAAAAATCTAAACGGAAAACTGACAGCACTAGAACTCAACTGTAGAGGGTAGAACATTTTCACATACTCAAGAACCAAACACACGGCAAAAGGAAGGGGGAATATTGGAGGAAAGATCCATACAGTTAAATAGCCTACCTCAATAAATTGAGTACAATATCGAGGAAGACTGCGTTTAAACCACAAAAGAGAGATAACATCACCAACACCATAACCCTTTTCAATAATGGAGGACATGGGTACACCAGCATAGCATGGCTCCTCACCTTCAGCAGATATTGGAAGAAAACTTTAGTTTTGAGTATCTAGGCCTGAAAAGGAAAGACTTATCCAACATACCTCTATCATCAGAAATGGTGGAAATAATATGAGTTGGAGCACGGACTTTTCCACTCTTAATTGCAGAGCTAAGGTCTTCAGGGATCGGTGGAGGAGTGATTTCCTTCACTGGAGTGATTTTCCGTTCTTCAACCTAACAAAAGGTAAGCCAAGCCAACTAATATATTGCAGCTAATTAAGAAAACAAAAGAGACTTCTTTAAAACATTGTCCACTTCTGGGAATTGATAAAGGGGAGAAAACTCAAAAGATATGAAAATTTTCAATATACATGCAAACTAACCAATTTGTCAAAAGTTTCCTTAATTGAGGCTTCAAAAGCTTCATACGAAGTGGGAACAACAGCTCCAGCATCCCTTAGTGCCTGATTCTTTGCTTGAGCAGACTCCAACTCACCACCACTTTTAGCTCCCTGATTTATACAAGTGCCAATGGACATTAAGAATGTTGTCATTCTATGATGAATGCTTTAATTGAGAACTTAGTCAAATTAAGGGATCAGTAACATACAGCATGACCAAATTGTACTTCAGATTTGAAGAGTCGTGCACAGGTTCCACTAACCCAGGCAACAACTGGTTTTGTCACTTTCCCTTGTTTTAGGGCTTCCACTAAGGAATACTCATCACGCCCACCAAGTTCCCCAAGTACTACCATCATTTTAACCTGAGGTTTAGCATAAATCCAAACTGGTCAATGACCAAAAACCAATATGCTCTATATATTCTAGTCAATTGTTTATGGGATGCACACATTTTAAGTAGCTTCCAAAGATGAAAGCAAAGATTTACCTGTGGTATGTTATTAAATCGTAAAACATGATCCGAAAGTGTGGAACCAGGGAAAACATCTCCTCCAATGGCAATGCCTATAGCAAAACAAGATATAATTCATACTAGCATTAACAAAACAGAAAAGATAAAATCAACATATAAATAAATACCTTCATAAATCCCATCAGTTACCCGAGCAATAGTGTTGTATAATTCATTGGACATCCCACCCTGTAATTCAAAAGGTTGTCTTCTCTCAACATCATCCATGCATACATTATATCAAGCCAAAAGAAATAAAGCTCAAATTCAAAATTTCTATAAAACACCATTTGGTACTAAACATTAAATAAAAGCAATTTCATGTAAACATGTGATCTTGGCTAAAGAAGCAATTGCCATTATTTATCAATAGAGAGATAAGGGGGAGAGAACAGTGGCTATTACTGTCCAATAACCTTATCATGCAAGTAAACTACCAATTCATGCTATGTTTCCATTAAACCATGTCCTTCTCAAGTTATAATAAGATTTGTCAGTATTCCACCAGAGTTATTATCACATCACTATCCACTCGGAGATCTACTATAAAGATTGAGTTCAGTCTTTACCAAAATATCTAAAGCCAATCTCTTCAGTTCTTTCATAAAGGAGAAACAAAATATAAATGATAGATAAAATGATTAAAAGATGAGAATATGAGTTCCACGAATTGCAATGTAACCATTTCAATTTCCTGTTGGACTAGCATCTATATTCAGTTTACTATCTAGTATCTACACATACTGAACCTACTCAATAAGCGGGTAAAATGACTAGGTATTCAAGAGACTGTCTAGAAACTATACTATTTTCAGGATTCTAGGTGAACTAACCCAATATGGACAAGCATTAACAGGAGAGAAGCTATTTGGAACCCGAAATAGCTCCCAATGGACAAATCTATCTGAGTACAGAACAGGTAAACATAAAGTATCA
Organism: Canavalia gladiata; assembly: GCA_037954105.1. Classification (NCBI taxonomy): domain Eukaryota; kingdom Viridiplantae; phylum Streptophyta; class Magnoliopsida; order Fabales; family Fabaceae; genus Canavalia; species Canavalia gladiata. Next base: position 35,477,585 of record CM075662.1, on the reverse strand, counting down.
TATCTAGATTCTAAAAGTAAAATGTATGCATTTGCTAACATGAACACATTCCACACCTTTTTAACACAAGCAGATCAGGATGATCAGGAGCATTATAGTGGTACCCGATAAAAAAAGGTGTATCCTCAATGTGAGAAAGATGACATCAACATAAGCAGGAAATGGGTAACTACATACAGATTTAGAAACAAATCCAACAGATCCAGGCCTGTAGAGCTTGCAGTGAATTATATTGTCAATTGTTCCAGCTGTGTCACCAATTTTAAAAGCACCTGCTTGAATGCCTCCAACAGTGGCTGGGCCAATAACAACCTATCAAATCATGAGCATTAAAAATAAATTTTTCCAGGTTCTTATATAACTACTAAGTTAATCAATTTCATTTCAACTCTCACCTTATTGTTTGCTCGGGCATATGCAATCAATTGTTTAGTGTCTGATTCAGGTACTCCTTCAGCAATAATAGCAACTACTCTAATTGTTGGCTGCTTCAAAGCAGCCATGGATGATGCAGCAGCACTGCATGTAGATCAATTTGTACTTGTGAAATCATAAGAATTTTGGTAGAGAAAAAATTAAAATAAAAAAATAGGAACTAAATAATCAGAAATTATATTGATTTGAAGTGACATGATATGATACAAAGACAAAGTCTTAACAATTATACATATTAATACTAGACTCCTCGTCCTAATTAAATCAAGAAATATAATGAAATATGGAGCAATGCCTAAAATATCATACAAAATACTCTAAAGTATGGTAACAGAATTAATGTATTACAAGTGCAACAAGATACAAAAGACTGAAAATAGTAGTAACCTTCTAAATGAAGCAAAATTGATGAAGACATCAGCAGTGGGATGTGCAGCACAAGCCGCGTCAATGCTGCAAAATAAGTCAACATAGAGCTGAGTCAAATCACCCCTCAGACAAATAAGAATGTCATGCGCTAACGTTGGTTACTTTGTATTCAATGGTATGCCTAAATAGTACGGAGACCACTAAAATAAAGAAAAATCACACCTCAGCTACAAGTAACCAAATCCCAAATTCAAGCAAAAACAAAGGACAGTTTTTTGTATAGAAATGAATGAGGAACACATACGCAGCATGAACTGGGATGGCAATTTCCTCCTGACCAAAAAAGAGTTTTTGAAATCCCTCAGAACCGGGGTTAATGATTCCAGCAACAGATGGTGTTTCCCTGCCTATGAAACAAAATTAAAGCTTCCATTAATACCAAAATTATATTAATATTACTACAAGAATTTCTCCAATCCATTTGGAAGAAAATCAAAAAGAAAGAGCCGAGACGAACCGCAGAGGAAGTCAAAATCAAGCATGCGCTGGATGGGAAGCTGCTTGTAGTTGTAAAATAAAGCTTGTGTGGTACGGGAGAATAGTTGTCCAGTGGCCATGACGACAGAACAGAAAGATCTGATCAAATAAAATAAAATTAATAAATGTTCTATATTCTTTGTATAAGTTCAAATCACCTTGAGAATAATATCTCTCTCCAGTTTCAAACGTTAATGAACGATCTTAAGCAACTATACATTCAACAAGAAATCATTATTCACAACAATAGTCATGTGATTTCTAGATCTTCACGATCCAAACAAGGGTAAAAACATCAAAAAAGAAACAGTAGTCAAACAAGGTCCATACTCCGCAACTTCATTAGCCTCATAGCAAACTATCCGAAGATCAAAGGATGAATTAAAAATCAAACAGAAAAGATGCGTAGACTAGCAATGCAACGAAACAGAGTAGATCAACGACATTCCTAATGCGAGAAAAGCCAAAACCAGAATCCGAAATCTCTGTAACTCTAGAATCGACTATTTCATTTACCAATAAGTTCGAAACACAACACAAACAAATCACCACAAGAACGGAAATGAAGAATTACATTATTCAATTTGAAAAATTAAAAGAAAGAAACTCGTGGACTAAGCAGATCCACAAGCGGAACAAGTTTGCAGCAACCAAACAACAACTTCCTCCAACCAAACGAGAGATATTAGATATTATTAATTAACATTGACATATTATTTATTATAATTGTGCCAAACCAACCAAAAGGCTAACAGCCATCCACCAATCCACGAAAAACCAAACTCACAACTACCACTACAACAAAACCAAATCTACCTAAAATGTGCGTACGATCCCTGAAACAGGAACTCCAAACAATCAACGGAAACCGAAAGTTTCTGATTCTATTAAAAAACAGAAGATCCTCGAATACGCAGAGAGAGTTTCCCTAAACCCCCGCAAATTTCAAATTTAGAAACAAACAAGTAATTAAGAAGAAGAAGAAGAAGAAGAAGAAGGAGAAGAATTCAAGCACGTGACCGAAATGGGAATTCAGAGGAGGATTAGGGGGGAAATGGAGATCTATGATGGCGAAGGGGAAGGAGCATGGTTTGGTGGTTAGTTAGAGTGTACCTGATTCACTCGCCCCGATGAATCGGACAGAAAGTGAGTCGAAAGCGAGTTGGAAGGGAAAGACTGGAACTCAAAGGAAGGGTAGGGAGGCGTTTATATAGTGAGAGGGAGTGTGTGGGTGTGAGTTGAATTGCGAGTCACGTGGAGGGGTGGTAGTTAGCTTGTTGGCTGTACAAAATTTACTTAAGCTTCGTTTGTCCTGGGTTAGATTGAAGGGAAAAAGCAGAAGCGAAGTGGGAGTTAGGTGAGCTGTTATTTTATTTGAATAATATAATAAAAGAAATGGCTTTTTAATTAGGAAATTTTAGTATTGGTTAAAAAATTTAACAATAGACTTTTTTTATATAGAAATTTGTTATTAACTAATTTTTACTATAATTTTTAATGTATTTTTAATACAAAAATATCTTTTAATTTTTAATTAATGAAAATATTTTTATTTACTATGTGTTGATGGACGCATAATTTGAAATTATTAGGGACGTCTACTTTTTATTAAAAGAAATTCTATAAAAGTTTTACCTAAGAAATATAGACAATTTGAAATAGAGTAAATAGTTATTTTAATCTTTAAAATATTAAGAATTAATTATATTAATTTTAAAAGATAAAAAGTATTATTTTAATTTTTTAAAATAATAAATTAATTTTTAAAAAAAAAAATAAAGAAAAATAATTATTTTAATTCTAATAAATAATTAAAAAATTTCAGTTCAAAATAATTACTTTTAATTTTGAAGAACTAATATGATCTACACCTAATATTTCAAACATCAAACTAACTATGTATTCATAAAATTGTTAGCGTTCGGCTAAAAAAATTTAAACTGCAGGGATAATATATATATATATATATATATATATATATATATATATATATATATATATATATATATATATATATATACTCCATTAAGAAGTTATGAATCAAATTTTGTTTTATTTTTCATAAATGAACCCAAAGTTTCAATGTTTTATTTTTTACATTTATTATTAAATATTTGAGATAAAGATAGTTATATCAACATCAATTTTCTATTTAAAAAACTTTTTTTGATTTAAAAAAATTAATACAATTTCAATCAATTTCAATTGCAAGTACAACTAAAAAAATAAATATCTTATATTAGTATTGAAAAATATCGTCCTTATTTTATTTTTTTATTATTCTTATTTTATATTTTAAAAATTTTAATCATTCATATCTAACTATATATTAAAATAAATATTTTTAGAAATTATAAATTTATATTAAAAAATTAAAAAATTAAAAAATTATAACTTAAGTTACTAACATTAGAGAAGGAAAAATAAAAAAATAAAAAGATAAATTAGTTTTTAATTTATTTATGATATTATAATTAAAAAAAATTATTAACCTGTTAATTAGTGTTTCATCTTGAAAATTATTGCATCAATTTTGAGATAATACTATGTTGAGTTGATATGTTAAACGTCATCTAAGTTACAAAATAACTTTGTTTTAAATTTTACTTGTTTTCTCCGTCTCCGACAATTACACTATCATATATCACTTTTGCAGTCACTCAACAATAAACAAGTAATCTTTTTATACAACAAGTATATGTCTCACTATCAACTCTTCTTCTTCCATTACTACCATTCTCAAATCCTTCTTCAATTTCATTATCTACACTTTCTTTTGCATAAAAAACTAAATTAAAAATTTTTAAAAAGATGAAAATTTGAATAAATTGAAGAATCTTACCGTACGAAACAGATTAAATAATCTTTAGAATTTGAGAAGAAACAAAAATGAAATTTAGTTAGAATGTGTGGAAGAAGTATGTCTTGTTCTTATTCTATTTATAAAAGTTTGAAGAGTGAAGATGAATTGGATGAGGAATCTCAACAATACGGGATTGGTTTTAAAGAGTGAATGAAAAAAGAAGTGAACGTAATTTTGGTTTTATATTGTTATACATAGATAGAGAGATGTAGATTATGGAGTTGGAAGAAAAGATGATTGATTGAGAGATTGTTAAGAAGATGATGGAGAATTTGATACTAGTAATGATGAAAAAAGAAGATGTAAAATGAAATGTATGCTTCCATACATAGAAAAGATAAAAAAATTTCTTGTTTGCTTATTAAGTGACCTAAAAATGGTTGAAGATGGAAAGAAAAATGAAGTGAAATTTAAAATGGTGTCATTTTATAATATATATATATATATATATATATATATATATATATGATGATTTACATGGTATTTACAATATACATCATGGTTTACATGTTATTTAACATACCAACTCAGCATGATGTTGCAAATTGACAGAAAACTGATTTATAAGATGGAATATTAGATGATGAAATAAGGATGGAGTTTTTTTTAAGTAAAAAATCAATTTGTAATATCATAAATAAATTTGAGACTAATCTATTTAATAAAAAAATGAAAAAAATAAAAGATAAAAATATTTGACATACTCAAATAAATAAAATTTTAAAATATAATAAATATAAAAATAAAAAATATTTACTAAATAAAAAAATTGAGTAACAATAATATGATCTTACATATTAAAATGGTATATAGCTCTTACGATTTTAATTTAATGGTTGAATATTTAAAAAATAAATAAAAAAATCAACAGCTTATATATAACGTAACTATATGTAAGCGATTTTTATATGCGGAAGATTTTTTTTTAAAAATTGAGTTACATTAAAAATATTTTTTTAAAATTTATATTGAACAATTAATATAATATTACATATTCACAGGTCTTCACTTAATATTAAGTGCAATATATTTAGGAATTCTTAATATTTGTAGTTAAAAAATATTTTTATATTAATAATTTACATAACAGAAGTTAATCTGTATTAAATTAGTAAATAACACTAAAAACATGAGATTTCTTTTTTTTCTTTTTTTACTCCTTCTCTGTATACAGAAAAAATATATAAATATTAAATTATAATTAGTGTTGTTAATTTTTTAAAACATATATATAATTTTATTTATTTTTATTTGTTATAGTTAATAAATATAAAAATATATAAAATATTAAATTAATAATGATGCTGCATCCTCACATGGTGATCAACAACAGCGTTCAAATCCTTCCTGTGTGGACGGGTGAGTGAATGAAAATAAGAGTAAGAGGATTGAAAGGGAGAATAGGAAGAGTAAGGGGAAGTTCTTTTTATTAAAATATTAAATTAATAATATATTTTTTATCTGTCCAAAAAAAATTTATTTACTTTATAATCTACTTTTTATATATAAATTTTATTTTTATTTTTTATTTATTATAATTAATAGATATAATGGTATATATGAAAAAAATAATTAATATTTTTAAAAAAATTAAAGTTGACAGATAAATAAAAACAAATTTTATGCTTTTTTTATAAATAAAAAGATATGGAGTGTTAAATAAGTTATTTTTGTTATTTTTATCTGTTTTAAAATATATATATATATATATGTTAAGAAATAAAATTAACAGTGCTAAATTTTTGAAAAAAATTATTTATTTTTTTAATTTATCTTTTATATATAAATTTTACTTTTATCTTTTTTCATTTTTTATAGTTTATAGATATAAAGATATATATAAAAAATAATTAATATTTTTAAAATAAGAATATTTTTTTAATTTCTTTATAAAAACAACAGAGTAATAAAAAATTTCTTTTATTAAAATTTAAAAGTTGGAAAATTATTTAAATTAAAAAAATATTAAATAAAAATAGAGGATTAATCAATTAATTTTAAGTTAAATAAAATAGAGGATCTAAACCTAAATTTTTTTAGGTATAAAAACTGAAAAATATCATGTTTATAATAAAAATTTTATTTAAACCAATCAAATTATATATTTTTAAATATTAGATTGATATATTTTTAATGAAAATATATGAATGGTAGTAGACGGATGAAAAAGGTAATTATTAGCAAGTTAACTTTTTCAACACAGCTTATTTTTCCCTTAGAAAAAGTGAAACCAATAACAATCCGTAAAATAAATAAATATTTAATACGCAAAAAATCTACAAAGTTGGATTCATTGATATATACAACTCATTAACCTTCATGAGTAGCAGAAAAACGTTAACCCTAATCAATCCGTGATTGTTTTTTTCTTCCTATAATGCATTAGGAAACTTGATTCTACCTAACCAATCATTCAATCTCAAATATGGATATTTAAAATCACCTTCAAAGGGTTAAGTGTAGTTCTCAACAGGATCATTTTATTTGGATTTCAACTCAATTAAAACTTAATAAAGCATGAGATAAAATTGAATAAATTAAAATTAAATATAAAATATAAATTATAACATTAAAATAAATGTAAAATTAAACTTAAAGTATATTTTATAATTTATATTTTAAAATAAATAATATAAATATAAATATTATATAAAGTATAATTAATGAACTCAAAAAAATTACTCCTTACTTTCCTTTTTATTTGTCAAAAAGAGAGTATAAATTTTATTCCTGTTTATTTGTCTACTTCAATTTTTGAGAAAGTATTAATTATCTTTTATCATATATATATATATATATATGTCTTTATATCTATTAAATACAATAAATGAAGAATAAAAATAAAGTTTATATGTAAAGAATAAATTAAAAAAATTTAATAACATTAATTATATTTTTTTAAAAATTTGTATATCTTCTATTTCTGGACAGATAAAAAAGAACAGAAAAATTATTATATTACATTATTATTAAAAATATTAATTTTTAAATATCATATTAGTTTAAAATGACTTAAATATAATTCAAATTTATCACTAAAACATATTAGTATAATTTCTAAAATCTAATCCTGGAATATAGACTACTAATCTCAATGATTTAAGAAGTGGAATATTTCTGCTTCTACCTTATCTTCAATTTTCAAATATGCAGCTTCTAGTCTTCTACAAAAATGTCTAAAATCAAAATTTATATTTTATATTATGATTGTATATTAACAAAAACATTAATAATTCTCACACATCCAAACAGTCTCATCTATTTATTTATATCTCTTATATAAATAGATAATAGATAATTAATAATTAGCGTAGGAAGAAGTTGTTGGGTGGCTGATATACAGAGGAACTGTGCATGACTTCAATTGCAGGGAATGAAGGTATGTTGAGCCATAAAAATCAATCTTAGTACAGCAAAGCTATGGATCTGAACGTTATAGCTGGCGTGAACTTTAAGTCAAATTATGGTGTCTTGTTAATTGTTGTTAATGCTAATGCACGCGGAAAGGAAATTAAGATCGCCATGGTAAAATTGACAGACTCAAAACTGAAAACCTAATTTGTTCCATATAAAAATAATGAAAATATTAAGGGGTGGAAATCAAATTATTGGTAGTTAATATAATTAAAGATAAGTGAGTTAATATATATATTATAGCAGGGTTGATTATTTATTTATTTAATTTTTTAATGATTTACGTGCAATTTAATTTTTTTGAAAATTATGCAACTTCACCCATAATGGACAAAAAAATTATCCCTCGTGCAATTCAAGCTAAACATAATAATACTAATTAAATTCGCATCATTCCCGGGAATCTCTTAAGGAATCCATGTATTATTTTATTTTAATTATGATATTACAATTAATTTTAAAAGTTATTAAAATTATACTGAAGTTAGTGAGCATAATATTTAGATTATTATATAATACATATCCATAAATAAAAATACTGAATTTTATTTAAAGAATTGGGGCAATAATTTTGTATAACTTTTGTTTATAAATTATATTTATAATAACCTCACATGATAGTCGCATGACCCATTCTTAACGTTTTCAAAGATCATATAAATTGTTTATTACCTAAAAATTATAATTTGTGTTTTCAAATACTAGTTTTATCTGAATCATGATTATGCTTGACCAGTATACTTAAGTTTTTTCAAATCAAATGAGGAAATATAAATAATTTAATTGCAGAGTTTCTGATTAAAATACTTAAGTTAAATACAGTATCTAAATTGAATTGATATGTTCAATGTAATTGTCTTATAATTATGACAATTTTTTGTTTAAAAAAAAGAGTAGAAACTCATTACTGATATTTACCAAAGCGAAAGTCAATTTGGGCTTAATTAAAAAATGGAAGTATGATCTCACACTATGTGTATAAATAAATAATTAAATACAAGATAAATGCTGATAGATGCAAGCATTTGTGGTTGGAATTTGTGTAGAGCAAGGTTCAAATGACAAACATATGTTACTTACTCTCTAGTCTCTGCATTTTCTATGTGGATCTGCTGCGTGCTACCCTCAAATGATTGGAACGAGCATGCCTTGAACGTCACTCCAAAAAAAAATTGTTAAATAGCGGTATCAATGTGATGTTATGATCTGTGAGGAAATTTGATTATAAAAAATGTATTGTCAATATCAGGGGAGATGTAACATAATGGGGACCCATTTTGTAGTAAACTATGCACAGCATGGGAAACGAGGGACCACCCTCGTGTTCAATCAACCCTTTAAGTTTCCTAAAAAGAAAATAAATAAACAAGTCAAAAAATTGTCCAAAATTTGTTATCATCTTGAAGGATGAGAACCTGTCTAATATTTTGATTTAACATGTTTATTTTTAATTCATTTTTATTTTAATATGGTTCTTTTTATCAATTATAATGGTTTTTTACTTTTACAAGTTATGGAAGATTTTATTAATTTTGACAGTTTTTAACTGCTATTAAAATTAATAAATTGATAAAAGTTAAATAATAAAAAGTAAAAGATTAAAATGTAAAAAATAACTAAAATGAAACAAAAGAAAAAGAAAATTTTAATTTTGGATATTCTATAAATAATACTTTCAATAATTTTTTAATAAAATGAAAATTTATCCTTAAACTGTTAATTAATATAATATTATCATAATAAGTATGTATTTAAAATTTTACCAATATAAGCATTTATAGATATTCAATGGTAGCTATTTTATTTGAATTTTAAATGATATATCACAATTTAACATATAGTAGACAGATGAAGTATCAATTAATTTTTAATATATAATATTAATGTAAATTTTGGTTAACCTTTTTAAAATAAAATTTTGAAATTCTCTATGATATTAAAAAATAATCAATCTAATTAATTAAGTAAACGATATGTATTTAAAGTAATTTCATGACAAATGCTTTTATAGTTTTCGCTTTTCTCTGCGTGCAAGAATCGCGGTCCAATCAATTTAATTTTACAACGATAAAAAAATTCATATAGAATAACATTTAACCTATTTTAATGCAATGAATATAACTTAGACAGTAACACATATTGTATTTTTTTCTTACCAAAAATGTATTTCGGTGAAGTTTTTTTATTATATAAATGAGATCATTGTGATGATATTGGTGATTAGTAAAATATTAGCCGGATAAAATAATAATTGAATATCTATCAAAATTTACAGGGAGCCCAGCTCCAATGTGTGCACGTATCTGGCCTTTTAAAAAAATAAGCCAAAGTTTTACCTCTAATACAGAGAATATCTAGTAAGTTTTAATCTCCAACTCTCCTTAAATCTTAATTAATTAACACTCAAGGAGTTGCCTGTTATAGTTAAAAGTGAAATGAGGAGAAAAATAATTTGTTATTTGAAGTTGGATGGATATTGTTTTTTATTTATATTTATTTTGTAGATAAAAATTAAATTAAATTTTGTGTAATTCACTGAAAATATTTTTTCTCTTATTATGTGAGAAAATATGAAAGGAAGATGTTTTTTTTTATATTTTAAATTATTAAAATAAATAAATATTTTTTTAAAAAATAAACAGTGTATTAATAAGCAAATATAGTAAAAATATTTTTTTAAAGTTAATTTTTTAAAAATTTATATAATATATTAACTTATTTATTTTTACTATTTAAACAATAGAAAATAATTTTTTATTTTTCTTATATTTTTATTCATCTAAATATTTTTTTTTATCATATCTTTACTGTATTTTTATCTTTCTTTTTTTTTTCATCATATTAAAAAGTCAAGTAATTTTAATTTTAAATTTATAGTGTTTGACCCATTTTATTTTTGGCTTCTGTTCTCATAAAAAGGGCATTTGAGCCAAATAACTTTTTTAGAGAAACTTTTAAAAAGGTAATTTCCAATGAAAAATTATAAAAAAAATATTTAAGAAAAAACTAATTTTAGGAGCCTTTGACTTCTTCCCTACTAATACTCAACAATACATTTTAATTTTATATTTGTGTGAAGAGTGGAAAATAATAAGAAAATAAATTAAAAACTAAAAAACTAAAATAAAAATACATTATTTAAAGGATATTTTTATTTATTTAAATAAATAAATAATAAAAATTAATTATAGTAATAAAATTTAAATGAAACTTTTAAAAAATTTATTATATTATTTTTATTAATATAAATTATTTATTTCTTATTATAAAAAGTTTATTTTTATAGTTTAAACTTTAAAAGGTAAAGAATAAAAATAAGCTCCCTTCTCCCTCCCATTTAACCTGAGGAGATGGATTTTTTAATAGAACGTATACATTAAAAATGTTATTTTCATACAAAATATTGGTTCATACAAATAATAAAAATAATACTTATTTTTCTAATTTTTTCTTCTCATTTCGAACAAAGCATAAAATTTAAAAGGGACTTTTAAGCTTAAAATGCTATGAAATTATTCGATAATTTCAACTTTAAATACGAACCATTTTTTTTTAAGTTTTAAGTTTAAATAGATTTTAAAATTTAAAAGTTATAAGTATATACATATATACATACATATATATATATATATATATATATATATATATATATATTAAAATATCCTTTTTTAAAAAAAATATTTGACCCAACTGCATTTTTTAAGGAAAAATAAGTTGGATTAAACTCTACTCTCGCATTGATTTTATGATGCTCTCATGAAAATTATATGACTATATGTCTTTCTTATTTTATAATATGTGTCTTATGAACTTTTACGTTGAATCAAATATATATATATATATATATATATATATATATATATATATATAATTTTTATTTTCCTTAATGTTATTAATCCATTCTTAAATTTTTTCAATCAACATCAAATATAATAAAATATTTATGAATCATTAAAATAATATTTTAGCCATTAGATTAATTTTCAAGACTTTGAAAAATGAAATGTTTAAATTTTTATATTTTATATTTAGTTTATATTTTATTATTGTGAATAAAATAATTGTTCTTCGAACAAATTTAAATGTTGTATAAATTTATAAACCCGTGAAATTTATGATATACTAGTTAATTTTCTTAAAATATTAAACCATTAAAAAAATTTATCTGAATAGTTCCATTGTAGTTTAGATTAAAATTTTTTAATAAATATAAATTTTGAAAAATATTTTTTTTTAAAAAATATATTATTTTTCAAAATTAAAAATCAAAATAATTTTAGATTATTTTAAAAATTTTCTATTATTTTTACTTTTTACATATATTATTATATATTTTTTATTTATTTTTTCCACTAATCTCTATAATATAGTTTTTAAAAAATTTATAAATATTTTTTAAAAATTAAAAGCTAAAAGCAGAATCAAACACACCTAAGTGTTTGATCTTTGAATTGTCTCTTAACAAAAGTAGACATCTTTGAATTCTATCATCAAACCTAAAAGTTTGACCCAAAAACAAAATAGAAAAAGCCCAAAGACCCAAAAGCAATCGAGCTAAGTCCAGCTTTGATCACTTTAAACAGAAAAGGGGCCCATGTTTTATTCACTTCCCTTTTTACTTTCCAGTTTGCAGTTTCCAGTTTCCACCCACTTCTCACTCGGTTATTTTTGTACCTTTTAATATTCCCAAACTACCCCTTTTTTTCCTTGTCTATCATTTTGAACAAATCGCCGCGCTTCCCATTCTTATCGGATTCAATCCCAAACTTCATTCATCTTCATTCGTCTTTGTAGATATGGGTTGGGAACGTCTGTCCTGACCGGAATCGTATTTCTAGAAATTTGAGTATATTCTAGAAATAAGATTTCAGAGTATGTTAATATTTCGGAAATAAAAATTTTGAAATGCATTTGAATAACTTCCAGAATCTTAATTTTAGAATTGAATTGTGAAATGTTATTTTGCAAATTTGATTCCGGAATGTATTGAATGGGAAAATAACATTTCGAAATTTTAATATTTGAAATGCATTTTGACATTCCAGATTTTAGATTCTGAAATATATTTTTGCATACAGAAATTTAATTTTCAGAATATAAACATGCATTCTCGAGTTTAGTTTTCGGAATATTTTTTTATATTTTAAAAATTAAATTTCAAAATGTATAAATGAATTCTGGAAACTAAAATCCTGAATGTCAAAATGCATTCTAAAATTATAATTTCAGAAATATATTAATTTTGCTTTCGAAATTCTATCTCATCCACTTACGGAAATTAAATTACAGAACATGTATATTGCGTTTGGAAATTTAATTTTTAGAAGATACGTTCTGAACATAGTTGCAAAACTTTTACCTGCAACGACGACCTTTTGAAGTTTCCAAGATGTTTTAATACTAGTGACAACGGATTATTTTACACTTTTATATGATACACTTAATAACTATACTTGCATAGACGGAAACTTATGAATGGAGAAAGAAGCCAAACATCTCTCACAAATGTTATAAACAAGATGTAGACGGCAAGGATATAAAGGCAATTTTACAGGAGGTGTAAAATAGTAGGGTGCAAATAGCAATTCTCCAGAAAAGACTAGGTATTAAAATTACTTCACTAATCTGAATGTTATGAGCCTTTATAGCATTTGTTTTAACTACGTGTAGTATATATTCTTTTCAGCAGGGACGGAACAGAAAAAATGAATAGGGAGGACAAAAATATAATATATGCTAAATAAAAATAATGACTAATTTTTATTAATAATGAGTCTATTTCTAGTTAAATAAAAGGTAAAATTTCATGTATTTTACAAAAATAAATATGACTACTACTTTTGATGAAAAGACAACATACGTAAGAAATGATGTATTTTATCCATTGCCTCTATATTCATATGAATAAATTTTAGGATGAATTTCGTAGCTGAAACTTAGCCCAAGGAAACTCATATAAAATTTCCATTGTTCCTTTTTTTAATATGACATTAATACTCATTAAACTAGTTTCATGTAAATAATAAGCTCTAAAGCAAAAATAAAAAATAAAAACAGAGAAAATAAAAAAAAAATATAGCTTTGTAACTATAGCTAATATATGGAAATGAGAAACAAAACATACGACACTATATTAAATAAGTTCAATTATAAATCACCATGCTAAACACAAAGATCCAAGAGTTGAAATAAAATATTTGGATTTATCACCTTCACCTGTGCTACTATGCGTATATAGTTGCGTCTGGGACTCCGCATTTCTTCTATTGATACCTAATGTCTCTGCTACTGATGCCTTAATGCCTTCGAAGAATGAATAATTTTTTTATTTAAAAAAAATGGGTTACAAAGAATGAAGTATAGGAATATATAAAAATCAAAAAACTTTTAAAGCTTGTTTAATACACTACTGTACACTTTTCATTTTGACTGGTAAAAATTATATTTCAGTAAATCTCAAATCTCTCTCAATGTCAGATAGAAAGTTGGAGAGGCAAAGCATATTATAATCAATACCTATTAAGAAATTTATTTATCTTTTAGGCGGCGTGTGGCCCAATTTAGTACAACCTAGTTCCTTCTCAGCTTAATTAGTTTAATTTCTGATATCTAAGCAAAGCAATGGCTCACGTGATGTTAAGTTGGGCACTATGGTGCTTATCCCCACAATTTATAAGTAATTAATTACCTTTATTTAAACTGCTTATTACAAATAATTTTTATGGCTATTCATAGTTTCGATCCGATTGCGATCCATCATAATTATGTCTTTTAACAAGTTTCTATTCTTCCCTTTTTTTTAAACCTTCTTTTCCTCCTTGGTATACGCTACACTTTGCTACCAAGGGTGATTGTGAAGTTGTCATCGATCATAGACATTTAACAGGTCCAACCAAAGCAAGTGCTTCCTTGAGAGCCATCAGGAGATGCTCGGGATGATCCTCAATTGAAGCAGCTCCACCATGTTGGGATTGCATGGATCTCAATACTCTACCAACAATCTGAACAAATTAAGATGTGCAGAGTAAGATTTGATAAATTGGCATGCCAACTCACACTATGACTTTTCATTATAAGCCAACAAAATATTACTGGAGTAAAATATATTTTTAATTTTATAAATATAGCTAAATTTAATTTTAGTCTTCTAAAAACTTTTTTATTGGGTTCGGTCCTTATAAACTAAAATTTTCAAAATACTATCCATTACTGCTTACTCACTGATAATATGACATTTATCTAAATATATCGGATCATTTATCATCTTGAAATAATTGCTATATGACACATCACAAAATAGTATACCAATTTCAAAAATTTTAAAACCTGTGAAAAATCAAAATCAACAATTTTTTTTGGAAGGAAACCTAAATCTAATGATATTTATATGGATTAAAAACATTTAAACCATATTATTAGGAATACAAGGGTAATCAAAACATTCACTAACAGAGTGGTTTAATACACACGGATGTGACTTACATCTATACTTCTATTCAGCCACAGATAATAAGGATGGGAACATAATGAAAAGTAAATAATTGGGCATAAATTATGTGTTACCTTCCGTGCGTAGCCACCAAAAGCTATGCCGCTAATTAAAGCATGTGATGAATTTGATGAGCTGATTGTTGACGTATCATCATGCAAGTATTCTAAGGAATAGTTAACAAAAAAAGGCTTAGTTATAATCCAATAGAGAAAAGAGCGAGTAACGAGAATATACAATGTAGCAATGGCAACATTACCAGTAGTAGTTGTTTGAAAGAGTCCCTCTTTCTTCAAACCATCAATTGTGTGAGCATTAGTTCCACCAGCAAGTTGAAGAAAACCTATCATATACAGAAGCATTGGCAGAATCTAGATAGATATAAAACCTGAAGGCTCTCAAGGAACCATAAATTAAATTATGGCCTAGTTTGGATAAACATAATAAGTACTTATAGGAGAAGAAAATAAAAAGGTAAAATGAATCAAACTTCTCTCACGAGTTAAAATCAACTTATATACATCAACTTCTGGAGAAGTTGGTTGAAAAAACTTCTGAACAAGTTGTTTATAAGTTGATTTTAATTTTTGAGAAAAGTTTGATCTATTTTGCCTTTTTATTTTCTTTTCCTACAAGTATTTGTTAGGAAGTTAATCCAAACTGGATGTATGAATACAAACCAGGAGGTCTTTCTTTTGCTTTAGCCAATTGAACTGCAAAGGCAATTGATTCCTTAGTTGCTCCTCTCCCAATATCTCCACTCATAGGACGGCCATCTAACTTGAGTTTATATAAGACAAAGAAGGACTTATAAAAAAAATTTGGAATAAAATCTGGCGTATATAAATTTGAGATTGTTGAGAGGCCCACCTGCCATAAGTTGAAGCTTTGAAGATTGGGTTTCATAATAGAGAACATTTTGTTCATAGAGGATATTGTTGAATCACCACCATTGGGTAAGCTAACCTAGAATTTCAATAGTAAATTCTTGAGGAAAAAGCCAAGAGGCTACGTATTTATTGAAAAGTATTCCTTATACCCTTTAATATTAGAATAAATTGGAGGAACCACTTACTGCTACTAGCTTCAAATTTCTTACTGAATTTCCTAGGGCATGCCAGAGTTCTTTGAACATAGTACTCTGTCTAAAAGATCATAGGTAACATGAGGAAATGATCTAGAGACATCAAACAAACATCATGGAAACAATGATTATCAAATTATTGAAAACTAAGGTTTTGGTCTATTCTTAAAATCTGCTGAATCATTACAATCCTTCCGTTCAACAATGAAAAGAAAGAGAATCCCATCTATGAGGACATGGTTGGCTGTGCCTCAAGAACAGAAAGCTTGATGAACACATGGCATGTATATGGGAATTGAGAATCATCCTTTTATTAATTGATTGATAAAATTATGGACATAGCAATCGTTAAACATATTTCCAAAAGTCATTACAGTTATATCCTAGTATTATTCGATATAAACAATTTGATAATCAATATTACCTCCCACTTGTGTGTATCTCCAAAGCATCAACATCATTTCTCTTCATGAGATCAGCAGTTGTAATAGCATCTCTTACATATGTTACCTCTCCTGGATCAATATTAAAAGTATATAGTGTTGAGAATCGAATAATATCATGGAGATAGTAACTAAACATAATTGAACTAAATAATTAAGAGAAAGTTAAGAGCATATGGAACAGGAAAATATCCCACTTATTTTATCGTAGGGGCAGACTGGAAGACAGCGACCACAGCCATAGCAGCGTTCAGTTATGACTCCATCCTGCATGCTCCAGCCAATTGAACATTACAAGTTTCCATTTTCAAAATGAGAGCTGGTAGGTTTTTTTTAAAAAAAAAAAGAAGTAAAATCAAGCTAAAACCTTTAGCACTGTTGGTGCTTCAGTATTATATGAAACTCCTGAAGTAGATTTCTCTTGGAATGATATTGCATTAGCAGGGCACACATTTTCACAAGGCCGTGAACAGTCTGCTGGACAGTCCTCTGGGTCAAATTCTGTTCAGAAGACATTAATTCAACATTCATTAATTTCTAGTAAATGATATATTAAGCTTCACATCTACTAAAGTTAGCACTTAAACCAGATGTATCACATGGAACCTTTGTCATTTGAGAAAAGCTTTTAATATGATGATCATAAAAAATGGCCTTGCTTTCATAGTGGCATGGCATTCCACCTATGACTGCCCTTGACTCCATGGAACAATATGTGAATACAAAGACATAAAATAAAAGAAAAACCCATATGACAAAGAATGTATTCAATTCATGTTCTATTTTCAGTATGACACATGCATGCTCGTAGTTAAGATTATGAATTTAACAAGGAGTACAAAGTTCATATTTTAGAGATAAACTGTCACTTGATCAATGTTGAAATAAATAGTCTCTCCCGACATACTCAGTCAGTAGACATCTTCGACTAGTGATTTGCTTGACTCAAATTCAAGTCCTAAAACTGGATACCATATGTTCCACTTCAAAGTTTTCTGGATCATGATCTATTCCATAATGAGTCTAATTTTGAAAAGAATGACATACCTTTTGTTAAAGTAACAACCAATCGTTCAACTCAAACACTGGAACTAAAATTACTCATTCAAATATGAAAACTATGTTCTACATATATGGATCGAGTTACAGTAAAAGAAGAATATTTGCAATAACAAAATATGCATGATCACCCTCCAAAAGTTTTAAATGAATAAAAAAATATTCTAAACTAAGAATTCCATCATGATACTTTCTTAGAATTTAAAGATGGTTCTGCAGAAAAGGGAGAAGGCATAGAACCAAATTGTATAGAAGCTAAATGCATTATTGAAAAATCGGAGAATCAATACAAAGAGGTCTCCTATTTATAATATTCTTTCATATAACTAACTAACTAATCTTAGAACTAATTAATCAAATGAAATAACAAACAAAAATTATATTTCTAACAGCCCTCCTCAAGCTGACAATGGTGTATCAATTATCAGCTTGAAAATACAATCAATGTGCTAGCATTTGGTTTTTCTTCTCTAACTGGTCTGAGTACCCAAAATAGACTCCAAGCTTCATTTCCACTCGCCTAACAGAAACTTAACAGCAAAGGAAAGACTCATAATATGCAATGGAGTCTCTCCTACAACAGCAACAAGCACATTCTTATCAGGGTCTCACAATGTAATAATAGTGTCTGTTGCAACTGCCTGCACAGAACCATCAGATGAAAAGTAGCAGCTCTCATTCATAGCTTTGTTTTTGTCTGACCCAACAACATGGCACATCTAACCAGAATTCTGAAGCATCTGGCCTTTTCTGCTGAATTTCTTCCTTGCAAACCCATATCTTGAAATCACCATCATAAGTTGAGCTAACAGCCGTATGATGGATTGGATGGAAACCAACAACAAAAATATGAGCATCCTATGAGGTTCATATGTAAGACTGGATACTAAAAATCTTCTATTATTATCCAAATCCCAAAAATTTCAAACAAACAAGATCTCCTATTCCTACAAGAAGCTTGACTTCAATAGTACCCATCATAGAGCCATCAACAGAGAGCTTCACCAAGGTCACTACCACTGTGACTTCATTAACTGGTTGATGGTTTCTTTCACACACCTGAACCTCAAAGTCCACGATTAGCAAACATGCTATAGAATTGGAACCACTAAACCAGAAGTGCAGTCAAAGGCAAATACGCAGCCAACAGAGCACAAATCAACTAGACTTCAATATTGATGGGAGTCGTATAAGATTTCAGGTGCTCTATACCAGCAAGTTCCTACATTATCAGTATGTAACATGTTAGGATCTCCAAATTCTCTAGCCAAGCCAACGATGTTGACATGGTTGAGTCTCGAACAAGGTAGACTTCTCTGATGACAAAACTTGGAATGCCTTGACTCACCCAAAAATCAAGATCCGGCTCATTGCCAAGATGAGGCTAGTGTTGACACTGCAGCACTGGAAAACTCTTCTGCATCCACCTTCCACCATCGCCTCAATCACCTCCAACTATGGTTCCCCTTCTTTGAGCATCCGCTTGCAGCGACACCACTTGCGTAGAGAGTATCAGAGGAACCTGAATCAGTTTCTTCCATACACATTCTAGAAGACTCCTTCAGGGTATGCCAACTCCAGTTCGACATGCTCAGATTCTAAGAATTCTGACCTTGATCTCCCCCGAATAGACGTTGGAATGACATTGATGCTTTAGAGTCAATGGAGGAGGGTCAGCGATCTCAGCGCTTGGCTGCCTCATTGTTTTTGGAGCATGTGCTGCCTCTGGTATAGAGGTGATGGGAGGTTCCAATTCTGTAACTGCATCTCTCATGTTGACATATCTTGTAGATCTCCAAGAGTGTGCAACAGGTGTGGAAAAATCACCAAAGGTAAAAGGAGATGATGCTGGCTTCCATTCCAAATCCCTTGAAGGATTGAAGTTACAAAAGTGCAGTGGATTAAACTTCTTTTCCTTCTTGGTCAATTTCCAAAGATGAGAAATGATGAAATGAGTGAGTAGATAAGAAGGAGGATGATGGATGATCGGAAAGATGGAGGGAAGATGTTGTAGGACATGAGGTGGAAGGGCATGCGGAAGTCATGGTGAGCTCCATTGTAGCTCTTATACCATCTTAGAATTTAAAGATGGTTCTGCAGAAAAGGGAGAAGGCATAGAGCCAAATTGTATAGAAGCTAAATTCATTATTGAAAAATTGGAGAGTCAATACAAAGAGGTCCAATTTATAATATTCTTTCATATAACTAAGTAACTAATCTTAGAACTAATTAATCAAATGAAATAACAGACTAACAAATTATATTTCTGACATACTTCAAATGATGAGATCACAAGATCTCAGACCTAGGCAGATGCCGATAAATAATATAAACAAGTAGCCCAATTGGAACTTACCAGCCTTACGAAAGTGAAGATCTTTATCATCATTGACACTAATCATCACCCACGGCCTTCGAAGGCGTACAATATCTTTTGCAGCTTCAATTCCTTCATTCACAGCACTAACAACCGATGCATCAGCAGCACAGTCAATGCAGTCAACTGCATAATCAAATTTAAATCACAAGATGATCATTTAACTTTATTGACATAGTGAATTCCTTATAAGGTCAAGTCAAGTTTGCATAACTGACCAATGAGACAAACAAAGAAAAACTAACATGCATAATCATATTCAGGAATAGTAAAAGAAAAAAGAAATTTCAATTATCTTAAGAAAAAAATTGCCAAAGGATGGTGATTATCATGCGAGTAATTTCTACTTTACCACTCCCAAACAAATTATAATTATAGAAATATAGAATGCATTACCTCCAGCAAGAGTGTAAACCAGACTGAGATTTCTGATATCAACAACATCCTACAAGAGAGAAACAGGGTTATATATTTTAAGCATGAGAAACTCAAAGGAAGAGCGTAGAGAGTGTTTGAGTTTGTATGTTTGGGTTGCATACCTCAAAGCTTG
This sequence comes from Canavalia gladiata, assembly GCA_037954105.1. Lineage (NCBI taxonomy): Eukaryota > Viridiplantae > Streptophyta > Magnoliopsida > Fabales > Fabaceae > Canavalia > Canavalia gladiata. The sequence goes on along the minus strand of CM075662.1, from coordinate 35,456,965 downwards.
CACCACAAATGAGCTTGACCCAATTGCCTCTCTGGAGAGACTCAAGCGGAGTAGATGAAACGGAAGGAAGATGGAGAGTGTTGAAGAGGCTCTGAACACACTTGGTATTGCTGATTCTCAACTCCACTTTCGATGGTGTGAAACTGCATTTACACGAGTTTGTTACAGAGAGAGAAGAAGAATCGAGAGTTTTAGCGGAACCATGGTGTTGAGTTGAAATATTTGTAGTGCAGAAAAATCTGAGAGCCATTATCCTAACTAGAAGCACAGTATGTTGTGTTGTAGTGCTGTGGAAGGATAAATACCCATTTTCTTTCTTTAAAAAAAAAAATTCCCCTCTTTTCCCCGGTGAGTTTTTTTCTTTCTTCTTTTTCTTCCGCCTGTTGATATGTTAAGCATATTTTATAATTAGAAAAAATCAAAGATTAATGCCGTTAAAATTGAAATAAATAAATAAATTTGAAAAATAGTGTAAGTTAAAAGGACAATAAAATTGAAAGTCAATTCGGTACAGAATTAATTTATGAAGAAAATTGACACGATGGTGTATACACTTAAAAAAATGTTTAATGATGTATAAGTATAAGATTGCTCATAAAACACGCTAATTATTAGAACCTTATTTGTAAGTCCCAAATCGATTACTTTACAAGTTTAATTCACATAAATTGTTATTATGAAAGAGTTTTAAATTAAAAAATAATAATACATCATTATTTATTATTATTGTATTATTTTTAATTAAAATAATATGTCAAAATATTAATAGGTATTAGTGTACAATTTCTTTGCACTAGCTTAGTTAAGTTTTTATTTTATCCGCAACAAATGTTTTCAAAAATAATAATTAAAACCAATATATTTATTTATCATCAAATATGTCTATTTTATCATTACACACGTCTTTTGTCGTAATTCCAATTTAAAATAATAATTCAAAAGTATACTTTTAAGGAAAAAGAACAGTGTAACTATTGTTGATGAAAAAGCACATTCTATTTTTTAGAATTAATTAATTGAAATATTGATGTTGTAAAATTAATTTACACTGTTGTTTAATAAAAATGTATTATATTAATATTTATTAAAAATTAATAACTTTTATAACAATAATTTAATTTTGGGATATTATTAATTTAAAATTTTACATGATCAACCAATTAAAATTCATGAAAAGTATTTTTTAAATAATTATTAAAATAATATTTTTTAATACTATAAAAATTTATGATGGGATGATAATCTAAACAAAATTAGATATATTAAATATTGTGTTTTACAAATTTAACTTTAAAATATATTAAATATTTTTAAAAAGCCTTAATTTCATAATATATTAATTTTTGAAATTTAATTTAAAAAAGATGACTTGTAAATCACCTTCAGATATTTGATTTTTTAAAATTATTGTAAACTGTTTTCAAAGTTAAATTTCTAAAAAAAAAATTAACACATCTAAAAATAATGTAAAAAAAAGGTGCGATTAAAAAAAAAGATTGGTAGAAAAAGTAATAAACATATAACATTGGTACATGTATCCATGAGAAATGGGTAGCAATTATCTGATTTTGGGTTAGAGATATATTATTATAATTTTTTTTCTTTACCTTTCTATCATATTAACCATTTCATCATATTTTTATTTTTTATTTCTCTTTTGTTGTAAAACAAATCATGTAAATTTATCGTATGAAATCTATCTTAACCAATTAGTTACCTTGAACTTGTCAAAAATAGCATCCATGAGTTATAATGGTTTTTTTAAAGAAGAAACGATGTTAAACTTTTAAAAGTAAATTTTATTCATTTTTTCAGAAGCTTACAGTGAGAAATGGTTTCATCGTGTAAATTGTTTTTATATAAAGAGATAAAAGAAGGAAAATAGAAATATTAACTTCGAAGGGTATGTTCCGCTGTTTAGATTCTCACTCCTATGGATGGCAACATCACCAAAATTTCAGTATATACTCATTTGTGGCATTTGAGCCTGACACGTATGATTTGTTTGGTGAAAAGAATGAGGAATGAAGAAAATGAAAAGAAGAGAAGTTGTATGGTGAAATTTTTTATTTATTTTAGGTATAAGTGTCTATTTAGTCTATCCAACCCAACTCATCTACGTGAGTTAGGATTAAAATGGTTCACAAGCTCATAAAAGCCTAAGTTTATAAAGTTTATAGGATTAAAAACCCATTAAACCTTAAATGTTAGGGTTAATCCATAAGCTTAATTTTTTTCTTCAAATTTTTTTTTTAAATTTTTTTAATCTTTTTGTATAATTTATTTCCTCTCTACTTTCTTTCTCTATCAAGATAAAAGAGAGATGAAAAATTAAATTCAATAAGAAAGTTTAAAATAGGGATGGAAGTGAACAAAGTTGTCCGACAGAGCTTATTTAAAATCTAGTTTGTCTAGGAATAAATAGATAGGTTTAGACTTATTAACCTATTGAAAAACCTATTTATTTTTATATATTTATATTTATTATATATTTATATTTATTATATATTTATATTTATTATATTTAATTTAATGTATTATATTTGTAAATTATATATATATATTAGGCTTATTTAATGACTTTTTAACTTCTAGGTTTGAAGCTTATAAACCTTTTTAATCAATTATTTATATAGGTTTTAAGCATGTTTATTGACCTTTTTTGAAATGTAGGCTTGTAAACAAGTTTGTAGACCTGGTAAGTTTTACATCTAACCATCAAACCTTAAAATTTTTAAACAAATCAAACTTAAGTACTCAAAGTTTGATTTGACTCAGCCTATTTCCATCCATAATTTAGAGAAAGGATGGAAAAATGGAAAGAAAATATAATTTTAGAGATGGAAAGACAAATATATTTATAAAAATTTAAAAAAAAGATAAAAATATAAAAAAATAAAAAAATTTGAGAGATGAAAAAAATTTAGAATGGAAAAAATTCTAGAGATAAATGAAAAAATATTTAGAAAAAGATAAAAAATACAAAAAAAAATATAAATAAATTAAATAATATTTTAGTACAATAAAAATATTAAAGATAAAATTTTAAGAGAGAAAAAATTTGAGAGGAAGAAATTTTAGAAAAAAATAGCTAAATATAAGATAGTATTGTAAAAATTAATTTACACGTGTCTTACTTAATTTGAGAATTACGTGGGTTAAAATTTAAAAATTTTTATTTTTAGACAAGCTACAAAAATAGGTGAGTTAGTCCACACCCATTCCACTTATTTTGAAGGTTACGTAAGTTAGGGCTTAAAAATCTTATTTATAACTTAGCTACAAAATAGAAGGTTATAAGATGAATTAGCTCATATTTATTTCACTTAATTTAAGAATTATATAAATTAAGGTATATAAAATATTATTTTTAAACAAGTTACAAAACAAATGAGGTAGATAGGATTATATGAGTTAACTCACATTCATTTCACTTAAGTTGAGGATTATGTGAGTTAGGATTTAAAAATTTTACTTTTAAATAAATTTAAAATAGAAGAAAATAAAATAAAGTTATATGAGTTAGTCCATGGGCTAGCCCACACTAAGCCCCTTAAATTAAAGGTTATATGGGTTAGAGTTTAAAAAAGCCCTATTTCTAAGTGGGTTATATAATCTAGGGCCAAAACTCAGGGTCAAGTGGGCCAACACATGGGCCAAGGGCTAATTTGACACCTCTAATTTTAGGAGTGGGAAAAAAATTTGGGCTGCCTAAAACCTCTAACCTGAGAACTCAAAGATGTGGGATGGATTATGTTGGTAAAAATGGATAAAAATGAGTTTAAAAAGTTGGTTAATGGTAGTTTTTATTAGGTAGATTTGGTTTTAAAAATTACTATCCGAAATTACACGATCTGTTTGATCCGGTACACAATTTTTTTTGTTATAATTTGGTAGGTCTGCCTCGTTTTTGTTTGATGTGGCTCAATTTGGAATTAGGGTAAGGGAAGGAAGAAAGGGATCTCAGATATTCACCACTAATCACTACTTACCATTATCTCTCAAACCCTTGCACTGCTCTATTGCTCCTTCGTAAGTCTCTTTCCTTTTTTTACTCTACTAGGGTTTCTCTTTTCACTCTCCATTCTCCATTGTCGTAGTCATATCTTCATTCTTCACTAACCTCTAGTCTCTTAATTCTAAATCCCCCTACACCTTTGGTTCTTGGTCATCGATGAGGCCATAAACAATATTCGTAGTGAAATATTACGGTTTCTTCAAATATTCCAAAAGTGTTGTTCACAGTTGTGAGAATTGAGATTTCATTCTCTCCGATGATGATATCTCTTCATTACAATTTGTGAGGTACATATCTCTCTTATTGTTAGGGTTCCATTTTAAAGCTTTTAAATTATAATTTTTTGATTATGTTGTTTTAGATATAACTTGTATTCTTAATCTTTTTTACTAGGGTTTGCTGTTAATATTTGTAAATGGTTGTTCACTTAATTTCCTTTACAAGGAAAATTATTGAAGGTAATTTAAGTAATTTGTATATAATTTCATTTATTTCTTTTACGATAGTTTATATACTGATAATTTATTTAGTCTGATTTTATTATGTTTAGGGTACAATCCTCTTCATTTGGCCTGATACAATTTGGTCTTGATACTAAGTTATTATTTTAATCCCTTTGAGAAAGGTATATGGATAATTGTGATTCTGTGTTTGATGTGTTATTTATTTTTGTTCTACCATGATTTATTGTGTTTATTTATAAATGTATCATCTATTTGAGTATGAGTTCTAACCTGGTTAATTGTTTATTGTGTTGCATTTATCCAAAGGTGAATTATTGAATTTGCCTCTTGAAAGAGTTGAAGCCTTCACTGTTGCCTCCCGCATTGCCTCTGTCAAGTTCTATTAATTTTGATACTGATATATCATATATCTTGATTATTTCATGATGGTTGATTATTGTATTGATGAAATGATGACTGATGAAGGCGATGACTTGACTGAGATTGATCTTTGCTCTTGAGTAACATGTTCCCAATACCACTTGTGGTTTATTTTTGAGGTCAGTGCATGCTTAATGAATAATATTTGCTGAGATTCTGATGATACTGGTTTCTGCCTTTCTGGTGTCCCTTGATTCTTAAACTGATATTAGAAATTTTTAAAGTCCCTACTCTTACATGATGCCTGATATGAGAAATTTTGCAAGGCTCCTATTCCTCAATTATGGTTATTCTGAGAAATTTTGTATGGCTAATTTTGTGTATATAATGCTTGATCTTACAAATTTTTTAAGTTTATGTTCCTCAATGATGATTGTTCAAAGAAAAATTTTAAAGATCCTTTTCTTTTATGATACTACATTGTGGTCTAGAATGTGTATGTTAAGGTCTTTTTTCTTGTTCTTCCTTTTATAAAAATCATGTTTCACTTGTATCATTTGTGAATCGATATCTTTTTTAAAGTTCCTACTTTTGTTCTAATATGATGTCTGTTTTGATATATTTTTTAAAGACTCTATTCTTGTTTCTGTTATGTGATGTATGATCTAAGAACTTTTTTAAAAACCTTTTCTCGTTTTCATTGTACGATGTATTCTCTGATTTTTTTAAGTTCATCCTGTTATATGGGTTTATAACTTGAGATGTGTTTTTGCACTTTACCTTCTTCTTCTTGTTTCTGTTACGTGATGTATGATATGAGATCCTTTTTAAAACTCTCTTCTTGTTCTTACTGTATGATGTATTTTCTCTAATTTTTTTAAGTTTATCCTCTTATATGATTTATGATCTGAGATGTTGTTTTGCACTTTACCCTCTTCTTCTTGTTTCTGTTCTGTGATGTATGATCTGAGGACCTTTTTAAAACCCTTTTCCTGTATGATGTATTTTCTGATTTTTTTTAGGTTCATCCTTTTGTATGGTTTATGATCTGAGATGTTTTTTTTGCACTTTACCCTCTTCTTCTACTTTCTATTCTGTGATGTATGATTTGAGAACTGTTTTTAAGACTGTTCTCTTCCTTTTTATACTCTTCTTGTTTCTATTATGTGATGTGTGATCTGAGAACCTTTTTTAAGACTCATCTTTTCTCATTTATGCTTCTGTGTGGTTTGATCTGAAATGTTTTTTTAAGACTTTTCTCTTCCTTTTTCTGCTTCTATATCGTGTGATTTGAGAACCTTTTTTAAGATTCATCTTTTCCTATTTTTGCTCTTTTTATTTTCGTTCTGTGATGTGTAATTTGAAAACCTTTTTTAATACTCTTCTCTTCCTATTTCTGCTCTGTGTGATGTGATTTGAGAACTTTTTTTAATACTCATCTTTTCCTATTTCTGTTCTTATTTCTATTATATGATGTGTGATCTGAGAACTTTTTTTTAATACTTTTCTCTTCCTATTTCTGCTTTTCTTATTTCTGTTCTGTGTGGTGTGATATGAGAACTTTTTTTAAGACTCTTCTGTTCCTATTTCTACTTCTGTATGGTGTGATTTTTAAGACTCATCTCTTACTATTTCCGCTCATCTTATTTCTATGATGTGTGATCTGAGAAATTTTTTTAATACTCTTCTCTTCCTATTTCTGTTCTGTGTGGTGCGATTTGGAAACTTTTTTTAAGACTTATCTCTTCCTATTTTTGCTTTTGTATGGTGTGATTTGAGAAATTTTTTAATACTCTTCTCTTCCTATTTCTATTCTATGATGTGTGATCTGAGAACTTTTTTTAATACTCTTCTCTTCCTATTTTCTGTTGTGTTGTGTGATATGAGAACTTTTTTTAAGACTCATCTCTTCCTATTTCTACTTTTCTTATTTATGTTCTGTATGGTGTGATCTGAGAACACTTTTTAAGACTTTTCTTTTTCTATTTTTGCTTCTGTATGGTGTGATGTGAGAACTTTTTTTAATACTCTTCTCTTCCTATTTCTGCTCTTCTTATTTCTATTATATGATGTGTGATATGAGAACTTTTTTTAATACTTTTCTCTTCCTATTTCTGTTCTATGTGGTGTGATCTGAGAAATTTTTAAGACTCTTCTTTTTCTATTTCTGCTTCTGTATGGTGTGATCTGAGAACTTTTTTTAATACTTTTCTCTTCCTATTTCAGTTATGTGATGTGTGATCTGAGAACTTTTTTAACACTCTTCTCTTCCTTTTTCTGCTCTTCTTATTTCTGTTCTGTGATTTGTGATCTAAGAACCTTTTTTTAAGACTCTTCTTTTCTCTTACTATTTTTACTTCTATGGTATGTGATCTGAGAACCTTTTTAATACTCTTCTTATTTCTGTTCTAAGATGTGTGATCTGAGAACCTTTTTTTAAGACTTTTGTCTTCTCTTATTATTTCTACTTCTGTGATATGTGATCTAAGAACCCTTTCTAAGACTCTTCTATTCTTGTTTCTGTTTTGTGATGTGTGATCAGACAACCTTTTTAAAGACCCTCTTTTTCTTCATATTCTATGATGTGTGACCTGAGATCATTCTTGTAGAACTGATACTACATTTTAATTTTTTTTTCTAATATGCTAGACTAAGAAATTCTTACTCTTTCTTCTCTTGTAGAATTGATACTACACTCTAATTTTTTTCTATGATGCTAGACTGAGAAATTGTTACTCTTCCTTCTCTTGTACACCTGATACTACACTCTGATTTTTTTTTTCTATAATGCTAGACTGAGAAATTCTGACTCTTCCTACTCTTCTACAACTAATGTTGCATCTGCTTTTATGTTTCTATGATGCTTATATATCATCTTGATGTATTTATTTGAGTATGCATTTGGCCAATGATGATTGATGATAAACCACTTTAGAATGTTTCTCTTTTATTCTATAATTAATTTGTGATATATTTCTCATATAGGATAAATCAAGGTTATTGGGTAGTGATGTGTGCTTGAGTTAGAGTTTAGTCTTAAGTTGAGCTAATTGGATGAGTGACAGCCTTAGCAAGCCAAGCATAAGTGCAATCCAAAATTCCTTTTATCTTAATAGTAGGCCTAGTTTATAGTAGTTGACTATGATTTCTTCATTCTAACAGTATAGAGCTGTCTACTCAACATCTTCCCCCTCCAATAATGAACAACCATCAACTGCAAATGCTAGTGGAAATCCACAACAAGCAAATGAAGTTGCTGTTACTGAACAAACCCAATGAAATCCCAAAAATTTCAGAAAAAGAAAACCAAATGCAAGTGGAACTAAACCCACTTCACACGTTTGGGACCATTTCAAGAAAATGGATGTAGTTGAAGGTGGTGCACCTCAAGCCGCTTGTAAGTACTGTAACAAGAGTTTTTACTGCCATCCTAAGATACAAGTCACATCTTTTATGTCTTCCCATCTTATAAGATGCCCAAAGTACACCCATGCTATCAATAGTGACCCTACTCAAAGGATTTTATCCTTTGGGTCTAACAAGAGTGTAGGGAGTGCAGGTTTGAATGTTGTTAGCCAAAGGTTCAATGTAGAGGCTTGTAGGAAGGCTTTAGCAACATTTGTCATCCTAGATGCACAACCATTTAAAATTATAAATGGTGAGGGTTTCAAGTTCCTCCTTAAGCAGCTGCAACCCCAATTTAGCCCTCCATCTAGACATACAATGGCCAAAGATTGCTATCAACTATATTTAGATGAGAAAATTAGGTTAAGGACATTCTTTAGGTCTAATAGTAGGAGAGTTTCATTAACAACAGATTGTTGGACTTCTGTCCAAAACTTAAATTATTTAATCTTGATTGCCTATTTTATTGATAATGAGTAGAGCTATGTAAAAATAATAATTTCTTTTTCAATAATAGAAAACCACAAGGGTGTGATCATAGGAAAACAAGTAGAAGAGGTATTGATAGAATAGGGAATTAAAAATGTATTTCCAATAACTGTTGACAATGCTTCTTCGAACGATGTAGCTATTAATTATCTACAAAAAATTAAAATTTTTCAATGCACTAGTTTTCAATGGAAAATTTTTTCACATGAGGTGTTATGCTCATATCCTTAATCTGATGGTAATTGATGGCTTAAAGGATATGCAACCCTCAATATCTAGTATTCGGAATGTTGTTGGGTTTGTTAGATCCTCACCACAAAGATTGGCCAAATTTAAAGAATGTGTTGCACATTCTAAGATTCCATATAAGAAACTAGTAAGTCTATATGTACCCACCAGGTAGAACTCAACTTATCAAATGCTATAATCAGTTGAAAAATACTAAGCTGCATTTGATAGGTTGCAGTTTGAGATCCTAGTTTTATGGAATACTTTTGGGCAGCACCTACACCATCTACTTTTGATAGGGAAAATGCTAGGGTCTTTATAAATTTTTTGAAAATTTTTTATGATGCCACTAATATATTTTCAGCCTCTACACATATAACCATTCATGTTGTATTCTATCAACTTTCACTCATCTATTGTGAGTTGAATCAATCTTCTATGAACTTGAATACCATATTTTCTATAATAAGGTATAAGATGAAAAAAAAAATGAAAAGTATTGGGGTGATCTGATTCATATAAACAACCTTCTTTATTTTGGAGTCATGCTGGATCCTAGATTTAAGTTTAACTATGTTGAGTGGTCTTTTCGTGATATGTATCCAAATGACAATGACTTTCATGTTGAGTTAGTCGTTAGTGTCAAGTTAAATATGTCTAGACTCTACCAATCGTATGCTCTTCTCCATGAGCAGCAACATAATCTTGCTCAATCCTCTCAACATTCAGTTTAGTCTTGTTCAATTGAAATCAACCCTCCTTCAGTTTCTAGCCATACTTCTAGAACTGATGCTTTTAGACAACATCTAAAAGAAAAAAAAATTAATTCATGCAAGAAATGAACTTGAGTGGTATTTAAGTGAAACATGTGTAGATTATCATGAGATATTTGATATACTTTTGTGGTGGAAACAAAATAGCTCCCATTTCCCTATACCTTCCACCTTGGCAAGGGATGTCTTAGCCATCCCAGTTTCTACTGTGGCTTCAGAAAGTGCTTTCAGCACAGGGGGTACGGTGCTGGACACCTTTAGAAGTTCTCTATCCCCTCAAATGGTTGAGATTCTAATTTGTACACAAAATTGGCTAAAGTCATCTTCTCAACAATATAAGGATTGCCTCTTTAGTGAGGATTTGGAACTTTCAGAGAAAGTGTTAGCAGGTAATTTTAATCTTATCTATTGTTAATTCTATTATGTTGTTTTTCACTTATTTATTAATTGTGTTTTTTAATTGTATTGCATATGCCTCCAAGAATTGGCAAAATCTAAAGGAGCAGGACCTGATGGTGGAGTTGGAGTGGGAGAAGGCTTTTCCATTCAGTCACAGGCAAGTAATCTTGGCTAATGTAGAAGTGTAAAAGTTTCAATTCTTTAATTTTGTTAATTTTTTCCTTTACATTTGTTTTATGATTTTTTAAAACTATTGTTGCACTTGCATATCTGGTTACTGTTACAACACCTCAAGTCTGCCATTTTTTCCTTTCGGAGACTTTTTTTGACTCAATTATAGTTTCTGGTTTTTAAACTGGTCTATCCATTGAGTTTATTTTGAAATGAAGCTCATAACAAAATCTTGTTGATGCTAATTCTAAAGTAAGTTAATTTCAAATGTTTAATTATCTTTCAATATTTATGTTGATTACAATTTTGTTTCCCATGCATTGACCAATACTGTGATTCTTATTTATGTATGTCTCTAACAGTGCAAAATTTGGATTCACGATGCATAAGTGATGAATTATTGAATGACTTATTGGTGATGCCTCAATGCTTCATTAACAATAGCATCATTTAGTAATTTATTCACCTTGTTAATTATTATCAACTTAAGCTCATATTTTGTCCACCTTTGAAGGTGGACAAAATATTCATTCATATTCATCACTTTATGCTAATATTCACAATTGATTCTACTTTTATTGATATGTTAACTTATTATATTAAAAATTGAACTTTATTCATTACATTATTACATTGTATTCATTACATTCATATTCCACTTTTTGCAAATAATCACACTGAACTTTATTCATTACATTGTCTTTAAAATATAATTAAGTAATTTAATTTTATCTTTATTTTGCAGATTATGCAGATCATTTGTGGTAATGCCCACTGTCTCAATGAGTGTCAACATCTGTTGAAAATTTATAATTTGTAAATTAATTTATATGGATATTGCTGGATTTACATATTTAAGTTTATTCGGAGAGAATGCATTGACAAATTGAAATTATATAATATAATAAGATACTCAACATTAATGTATTTATATTTAGAGTTACAAATTAACATTGTTATAATATGTTATTATGATATTAATGTGTTTATATTTAGAGTTACAAATATTGCTATAATTTGGTATTATGATACGATAAGAACTAAAATGTTAAAAATTGATAAGGTAAAAATTCAATTTTTACAGATTCATAATTTTTTAACACTAAAATGCACTATCAAACTTATCACACCTCAATATTTTTAACACACAAAAAAATGATTCAAAAATTTTCTCAAAAAATTACCATTAACGTGTATTTTTTTTTTTTTTTGCTTGGCACACATATAGAACCAAACTGAAATACTTGTGAAAACTCAACTTGTAGCCCACTTAACACGTAACCCGCATAACCTGACATAATAGTTAGCGGAAACGGCATATATATATATATATATATATATAATAAGGGCGGTTTGTAGCGGTTCTATGCTTTATTATCTAAACCTGCTCGTTAAGCATCCTAGTTTATCTGTGTATAAATATATAAGAAAATAAAATATTTTTTGTAAATTTTATATAAATATTAATTTTAAATAATAGTGAAAATAGAAGGATTAAGAGGTTTTTTTATTTTAAATATTTAAAATTATTATATATTTTTAAAATATAAAAAATAAATATTATATTCATAAAAAATATAATATAAAATTAAAATTTTAAAATTAAGTTTTATTTTTTAAATTTATATAAAATAAAATTTATATCAGTAATATATTTATAAGTTAAATATATCTTTAACCTTTTTAAAATTTTAAAATTTTAGTTTTAATTTTTTATTTTTAAAATATTTTATTTTAATCTTTTATTTTCTAAATAAATTATTTTAATTCTTTAAAATAACTTATATTTAACATGTCAATTATGAGAAAATAAAAATAATCTATTTTAAAAAATAAAAAATTAAAATAAATTATTTTAAAAATTAAAATTTTAAAAGGATTAAATATATATATATTTTTTCTATCCATCAAAACAATTGTAAAAAAAAATTCTTTATTTTTATCCTCCAAACAATTTATTTATTTTTCTTATTTCTATTATATTTTTTATCTTTTTTACTTTTTTTCTTATCTTCTATATTATTCAAACAAAATATTATTGATTAAATAATTAGTTGATTTAACATTGCTTTGTTTGTTTGGTAGAAGATAGAAGAAAAAAAATATAAAATATAAAAATAATTTTATTATTTATTTATGCATAAAAATAAAAAAATAATTTTTTTTATAAATTTCACATAAAAGGTAATCCCCAAATAGGCATAAAAATAGAGGAAAAATATTTTTTTATTTTAATTTAATTTAAATGTTAAAATTATTATATATTTTTAAAAATACAATAAATATTATATTAAAAAGTTAAGTTTTATTTTTTGAATTTATATAAAAGAAAATTTATAATATTAATGTATTTTTTTTATTTTTCAACTCTTTTAATTAAGAAAGAAAATTCTATTTTTTTCTTGTATTTTTATTTATCCAAAAAAATTACTATATTTTTTATTTTTTATTTTATTTTTTCATTTTTTTCTTTATATTTTTTACATTATCCAAATAAAAGCATGATTGTTTATGTTACTATTATAAAATTAATTTTAAATTTTTAATAAAATTTTTAGTGGGTTAAATAGTGGTAGAAAAGATAAAATATAAATAAAAAAAATAAAAAAAGATAACTTTTATCATATTATATAATTTAAATAAATCGGTTACCCAACCTAATCAGAGTTCAACTTCCTCTATTTCTTGTACGTGAGGCGATAGTAAAATAAATAGTGTTACATCATCATAATGGATAAATAACAATAAGATAATATATAGATTATATTAAAATAAAGTTTTAAAATTAAATATATATTTTTAATTATTTTTTAACTTATTTTTGTAAATTTTTAATAAAAACATATACAAATACTAAAAACATAAAAATATTTTATTTTTTATTTAAAATTAAAAATATTTTTAAAAAAATTATAATTAAAATTAAAAATATATTTTATAAATATTATAAATATTTTTATGAAAGGCATTAAAAGTAAATATAAAATTTTATATACTTTTATAAAATATTAAAAATTTATTTTATAAAATAATTAAATTATTTTTATAAAATATTAATTAATAAAAAATAAAAATAATTTTTTTTATCTTATTGAGATTTCCAAGTTAACATCCCTTAAAATAATAATTTTAATTATTTAAATATATAAGATATGACATATCAATAATATAAACTACTATTATATTATGTTAATTTAAAAAATAAAAAGTATATAAAAAATAAATTATTCATTATTATTATTATTTTATTTTAATATTAAAGCAACTTTTAATATTGATTTTATTTATCATCATATTAATTTTATTTATTTAAAATTATTAAAATTGATTTAATCTATCAGTAAAAAATTAAGAATTAATCTAATTTAATATGAAGATTTGAATTCAATCCTCGTTATTTTTATATTATAAAAAATTATTTTTTTTAATTTAAATAAATAATTATAAATAAATCAATAAAATTAATTTAATGATAAAAAATTAAAGATTAAAATAAATTTATATGAGAATTTTAAATTAAATTAAAAAAAACGAACAATGATGAGTTGGGCTGAGTCTGAGATTCGAAACGCTTGAAGTAGTATACAAGTTACACGGTCAATATTTGGGACACTTAAGGGTACAAATTACAAACCATGGTCACAGACATCATTGAATATGAGAAATGATTGTTGTACTACTAAAAATATACAATACAATTCATAATAAAGAGAGAAAGAAAATGAAATATAATAATAGATAAAAAATATTTAAAGATCCTCTTTCAAAATATATGTAGATAAACACTGGATCTCTCATATTAAAAAATAAAAAGAAAAGAATGAAGAAGATACAAAAAAAAGAAAAAAGCAACGGAGCAAGTTAAAATAATCAAATTTATGGATTCGCAGTTCTTGTCCCATACCTTAATTAACAACAAAGTTTAAAGATTATAACATACAACGCATGTAATGTATAAAACTAGTACAAAATTAACATAAAATATAAAGCACAAATAAAAATAGAGATTTTAAAAATAAGCATAGTTTATTATAAATATAGTAAAAAGCCATGCTTTATTCGAATATATGATATGTTCTAGTGTCATGTTTAAATTAAAATAAAATCTCATTTCAATACTCAATGTTGATGTCAATTTTTATTATATGGCTTATTGTAGTAAAATTATAATTAAATTTGATTAAAAATGCTTAAAGTATTATATTTAAATTATATATTTTTAATTATTATAATATTTTACTTACATTAAAATAAAAAATAAAATACAGCTAACAACATTCAAAGTGTCCGTACTTTGTTTTTTGTATGAAATAAATATTTGGCATAAGTACGGGACAAACATAGCTACAATTTTGGAGGGTCTATATTTCTTTGGTTGCAGATATTATATATCCTAGTTTCAAAAGGATAAAAGTAATAATCTCTGTTAAAAAAAAAATTCAGCTAGTGGCTGATGATCATGATCTTGAATTCCCTTTATTGGGTGGTTTGCGATAGAAAATACAGGTCTGTTTGTTTGTTTTTTTAATTTTTAAAATGGTTTATATTTTTAAAAATTAAAAAATAATTTTTTTTCCAAAATTTAAAACTAAAAAATCAAAAGTAACTTTAAACTGATTTATAATTTTTTTTTCAATTTTTTACTATTCATATTTTTACATGTATATTATTCTATATTTCTTTACCATTTATTTTTATTCATCTTTCTTTTAAAAATAGTTTTTAAAAAAATATTAAAATAAAAGCCAAATACAAATCTAACTACCCTTAAAATTTGAACTTCAGTTACACGAGAATCGAGGTGGACGGAAAACATGTTTGTGCTTTGCTCCACAAGGGGATGCACATTACAGAACGCGAGCTAGATTCAGTGCTTTTCTAATTAAAAATTAAATAAAATTAATTTTGATAAAATTAAATTTAATCCGTTGAATATTTTTAATAAATATATATAAACTGATTTAAACCACCTATTTTTATTTAAAAGTGTATTTTGTTTTAAATTTATAAAAATTATTTTTGTAACTTTTAAACAAACAACCCCTCAATTATTGAGAGTCTTTTCGTTTTAACTGAAGAATTAATGCTCCTGAAAATAAAAAATAACCGTTTCCATAGGATGATAGGATTAGAATTATAATTCGTGTTTGACATTTATTCGCCATTGATTTTTCTTTAATAATTGTTTTTGATTTATGTAACGTTAATGTAAAAAAACTTTAAATATGAGTTTGTGAATGATTAGTTTTTGTAACTATTTAAAAAATTATAAAAACACTATTTAATTGTTTGATAATTGTAAGAGAATAATTTATAATTTAATTATTTTTAATTAAAAAACTATTTTATTTAAGATATACAAATTTTTAAAACTCAAAATTAAAAATCATTTGTTTATTTTTTGGTTAATTTTATTTTTTTACTTTATCTTCAATAATTAATTATTACACATAGTTTTATGTTCATTTTTATAATTTTATTATGAAATAAATTTTTATATAATTTAAATAAAATAAAATAAAATACTTTATATTTAACATATTTAAATATGAAATTTGTTTTATATAATTAATTATAATAATAATAATCAGTTGTAAATATTATTTATTAATAAAATAATCTATTTTTTAAGCTAATTCAATCACACACCGAAACTTTCAATAAATTGTAAATCCAAATGAAGGAGAAGAAGCATTGATGATATTTTGGAGTATCAATTTTACTTAGGACAACTTTTGTTTTTGCAATATATTTTCTTTTCTTATCCTATGCTATTTTACTTAGGACATCTTTTACAATCGGAGGAGCAATGTATCACATGGGAAGAAACCCAGGATCATTCTTGTTGAGACTTGACACTATTGATAAAAGATGGCATTTTTTTGTCCCTTTCTTTCGTGAATTTGTATTTAGTTATTTACTTCTTTTTCCTATTTCTCGCACAGGTAATGTCATTGTCAAGTTACAGTGGTTCTACACTGAAAAGGGTGTATCAAGTAATTTTTCCTTTACACTTCAACATATTTAGTAATTGCCAAATTTGATGAGTACGTTAATTTCTCAACCCACGAAGCCTTGACAACTAATACCTAGAGATCCAATTAAAATATACGTATGTAGCAAATATACAGTATCCGATGGGATTTTTTTAACCATAATAGAACATTATTTAAAATAATTATGAAATAGAATTGATTGCAATTTGCAACCAATTTTTCTGTTTGGCATAATAATAGTGCTTTATGTTACCCATTCCAATATGTAACCATGTTTCTTAACTTAAAATTACGTAATATGGTTTTTGTCTTATATAACTGTAATGTCTTTTCATATTACGTGAAAAATGTAGATTGTGACCAAGTCAATGCATATAACTTTCTCTCACTTCTTTATCATGGCATAAAAGGATTGTGCTAAGTCAATGCCTATGACTTTGTGCTTGTCCTTCCTCGTTATCATGATATAGATTAACGCTTAAAAGAAGAAATATAAATTGATGTTATTGGTTGTGATCAATAAATAAGATTACAATAAATAGATTTCAGAAGCATTAAACACTTGATTAAGTAATTGCTGAACATGCACATAAAACAAACAATAATGCGTGTTTTCTATTTTCTTTATTTAAATACAATGCACGCGCCTTCAAGTGAGTGAAAACTTTTTAAAAAAGGAGACAGCAGGAGCAACAAGTCTCAACAGCTACATTCTTTCACTATGTGCAACATTATCTTATTATTATAAGTGAAATTTGGTGCATCATGGAGAGATGTCACATTTGCATGTGAAGTATTCTCATGATAAATAAATAACATAATCATGCCTGTAAATATAGAATCAAGGATGAAAATGAACTATATTACACTGTTTTAAAAAATATTATTATTATTATACATTTTTGAATAGTAACAATATTATTTATCAAAACAAAATTCTTTGCAAATAATTTTATTTTAAATAATATTCTTATTATTGTAAAAAATTTAGTAATTGTTTGGTTTCAATTGAGTAAAATTAATTTTGAATCATCATATATAATGAAGACATATATATATTTTATTAAAGTATATTTTTAATAAAAATAAAAAACTTAATTGTAAAATAAACATGATCTTAATTTACCTCAGCATTTAAAGAACAATAAGAAATAAAAAGAATACTTTTTTTTTTCCTATGGACAAATAAAAAAAGGAGAAACCTAACATATTGAGTGTTGGATATAAGAAGCAATAAACTTAAGGCAAGATGGTGTGTGGGAGAAGTTGTTTGGATCTTACGAAGGTGTGAGGTGTTATTGCTGATGGCTGACGCACAACTACCTTTCCAATGAATATAAGTGAGCACTGAGCGAGGATACGGAAAAGAGAGAGGTGGCACATTTTTTGTGCTAGCAGGGTCTTGTCAATTTCTCATCTATGTTTCAGTCTAATCTTTGCTGACTCTCAGAACTGCTAAGCTTCAAGACCAGTGATATAAAAAAGAAAACGTTACTCCATTTCCGTTTATGCTTTCTAAACAAGAAGGAAAAAAATTAAGAAAAAAAAATAAAATTGAAGTGAAAATATTAGTAGTATAATTTTTTGTTTATATAATTTTTAAAAATATATTTTAATTTTATTATTATATTTTTATTGATATAGTATTTATTTTTTAAATTTTTAAATATTTAAAATAAATAAAAAATAAAAAATTTAATTTTTTCTTTTTGAGAAAAAATAATTTTTAGGACTTTATAAAATTTAATTCATTCCTTCATGTAAAATAAATATAAATAAACAGATATAAACAAATAAAATTTATGTAAATTTTAAAAATAATTTTTTTCTTGTCTAAATTTCTTTCAAATATTAAAATGTGTTAAGTGAAAAGAAATTAAAATAAAATAAAATATAATATAATATACAATATAATAGAATAAATTATAAAATAAAATTATATATTTATTATTTTTAATAGCAAAATGACCACAGACAAGACAATCCTCTCCCTTTCCTGTTATTCTTGTCCGCTTGTAAATTAATGTTTTATTTAAATGGTATGAAAAATAGAAAAAAAAATTGTTTAAAATAAATAAAATATAAAAGAAATTTTTTTATTTTATTTATTATTTAAAAATATAAAAATTTTAATTTATATAAATTTTTAACACATTTTAAAATTTATTATATTTTTTACTAATATGATATTTATTATTATTTAAAATAAAAATATATTTTTCTATTTTTTTAACTAAAAAAATATTTTTTATAAATTCATATAATTTAATTTCATCCTTTTATATAAAATAAAAAATAAAATTTATTAATGGAGAAAACAAATTCTTCTCCTTATTTCTCACTAACCAATCAAAGGTTAAAAGAGACGCAGGCACACTGCACCATGAAGTTGAGCTATTATTTCTAGCTATCTGATCCCAATCGTTTGATCTGACATCCATGGTTAGAACTTAAAACTCATTTTAAAATTATTTGTAACATTTTTTTAACAAAAATCAAACCCATTAAATATTAAAAATTAATATTTTAAAATATAATAATATGAAAATGCTGTTTTAAGAAATCGTGTCAAAAACGATTTAGGAAAGAGTTGAACCAATAAAACGGTAGACCTTGCTAACAGATATATGTCTGTCAACTCATTTTAAAATTAATTGCAACATTTTTTTTTAAAATCAAACCTATTAAATATTAAAAATCATCATGTTTTAAAATAGAACAATATGAAAATGCTATAAAAAGATAAACATTTTAGAAAAAGTTGAACCAATATGATGGTAGTCATTACATCCCTATACCAGAAAAAAAAAATCAACTCAAAAGTATGTTAAAATATATGGAAGATGTATACATTTTAAAATAAAAAATAGACATGATACTTATCTTTACCATTTTTTTTAGAATTTTTTAAATTTAATATATTAAAATTTTCAACTCAATTTAAATATTATCTATGAAAACACAAACAAATTTTAAATATATTAAATGTAGTTTACAAATTTATACTACAATCCTATTTAATTTACATATTATTGAAAATATAATTGTTAAATCTAAAATTTTAATAATTTATATTTTCTTAAAAGTTTGGTATCTTTAACTGTAATCGTCTCCCTTTGATCATTATCATTCTTATTATCTTAATTTTTTTTAATTTTTTTTTTAAAATACGGATTGCATGCATATGAACTATTTTAGGTCTAATCTAACATGAATAACCTTATTTAAATTTTTATATTTAAATATTCAAACCTTATTTTAAAGAAATTTTTTGGATCAACGTTCAAATCAACCCACCACTCTTTCACCTACTCTACCATGAATTTATGTGCGGCAGAAACAGCAGATGAATCCAAAAGGAACCACCATACGATGAAAAGAATTAGGACAATGTCATTGTAATTTTGTTATTATCTATTTGTCTATAAAAAATATATATTGATTATATAATTTAATTATTTTATTTAAAATTATTTAATAATTTTCTTTTATTTTATTATTATTTTTATTTATATATATGTATATAAGTAAAATAATAATTAATATTATTTTAAAGTTCTTTATTGATAAATAATTAGGAACACGTTTCTTCTTCTTTTCTTTTCTGTAGATACATAAATAGAAATGAAAGTAATATATATATATATATATATAAATATATATATATATATATATATTTTAATCTTCTTATTCAACTTCTTATTACTACGTTATGAGAAAATATTAAATAAGATATAAAATATTCAAAATTGTTTAATTTATAAAAAATTTATTTTTATTTATAAAGATGTAACATTATTTTTTATTTTATTTCTATTTTAAAAATTTTGTATAAAAATAATGAAAAATCGCAAACCAAACAATTTTTAAAATGTTAAAAACACTAAAAATCATTTAAACATTTCTTAAGGAGATTGATAAAAAAAATCTTATGAAAATGTTTAGAATTATTTATAAAATATGAACTTTAAACAGAAGATAATATTAGTATTTTAAAACAATTTTTTTATTATAATAGAATGAAATACTATATTTTATTTGATTATTTTAATAATTTTATTTATATTAATATAAAAATAAGAATAAAAAATTATAAAAGGTAAGTTTCGGAAGCAATATTACATTTATTTAGTTATTAAAATTACAAGTATTTGTCAACATAGTTCTTGATGTTATAAAAATATTATTTTAATCTTTAAATTATTAAATAATAATGATTTTATTCTCAAAATTTTAAAATAATAAATTAAAATGATCAACATTAAATAATTTTGAAAAGTTAAATAATATTTTATAATTTTGATTGTAATTTCAAAAACTAAAAAAATAAAAACACATGTTTGAATTTTTTTTTCAAAAACATTTATTTTCAATTTTTAAAAGTAAAAACCAAAATATGTGTTCCATGTTTTAAATTTTTATTTTATGTTTCTAATTAGTCATATTCTTCTCTTGCATACTCTATTTCATTCCTTTTTTAAAAAATAATTAGATTTAACTCTTGTAAAATAACAAAATTATAAATGGAAAGTTAAGAATATATCTATCGATGATTTAAAGTTAGCTGTAATTACAAAATATTCTAATTAAAATTAACTATAAATACACCTTTATAGTTTCATTTTACAAATTTATTTATTTAGAGGAGTTAAAATAATGTCCATCATATCAACAAAAACCCACTATTATTTTAAAGTGTATTCCATGCAATATGCAGCTACAACACATTTTTTGTAACATGAGAAGTCCAAAATTCCCAATGTAATGGAAGTATCCTTTTGCAGGATTGAGTCTCTCAGGCATAGTATTCTAGTAAGACCATTGTAATGTATATACAAAAAATGACACACAATTAAAGGTAAATCAGAGTTCTATTATTTCAATGTCTAATATCAACAAGGTGGTGGACATTAAAGAGGGTTATCATTTTTGGAACTCTGTCTCTTCTTCTTCTTCTTCTTTAGACCTTATATTTTGGACTTAGCAAAAGTTGGCAGACTTGAATGAAAGAGGATACATGAAAGAATTGGCATATGTGAATCTGATGACCTGACCAAAGGATAAAGGGTTCCCTCCATTCACCAAGCAATCATCATAAGAGAGTCTCTTGAATAATGTTGGGTTGATTACTCTTACAGAAGCAAACCAGCCACAGTGAAGGTGGATGTCATAAGGATCACATCCAGAGACACAAGTGTTAACAATTTGTACAATGAACTGTGGGATTCCTGGAGTAGACTCTCTACTTTGTGAGATGCTTATGTCCCTTTGTGTGCAAGAACCTGATGTCATGATGTTCAAAGGAAAAGTCAAAAGGGTTCCAAAAAGTATAAAAAAAAGAAAGAAAAAGATTTATTTTTCATTTCATTTGGAACAAAAAGATTACAAACAGAGAATTGCATCATACCATGCAGCCAAAATTTTCTAGAGGAAGAGTGGGTATGTTCTGCTTTCACTGACACTGTTATGGACCTGTTTCTGTCTTCAAGGAAAGAATGCAGAATTTGGGATGAAGGACCTGCCAACATTATGTAAGCTTCAGGCCAAAAGAAAAGATTAATCATTAGAGAGAAAGGCAAGAAAAAGTTTTGCTTCTAAAATATTCACCTGAATGCATTCCCACTTCACAAAATACAAGAAAGGGCATTATGAAGCACAGGAAGAACAGAAGACAAGAGTTTGTGGTGATTGTCATGTTAATTTCAGAGTGCTATTGGTAACTTTGTTTCTCTGTTTCACAAATGCTCAAAATTTTTTAGAATGAATATTGAAGGTGCCTGAGAGAGGAGAGGCATTTGTAGGGTTGGTGACCCCTAGTGCTATTACATGTAAAACAATGCTGTGATTGGGTTGCAGATTTTAAGTACACTGAGAGGTTGAGGGCCCCCTTTGATTCATAGGTTAGTAATGTACTGGCATCTAATCTTATAAGATCTCATTCAACATAGAGTTATTTTTCATTTAGGAAATTTGAATATGACAGTAAGAATTTTATAATAAATTTTAAAATTAAAAGATGAGAGAGTTTATGTAGTTAAGGTTTATATTTCTTTCCTACAGAAAATGAAGAGAGAAACCATTCAGTGCAAAATGGCAAAATGTCAAAAACTCTTTCCTATCTAAGTGAAAATTACAATGTGCTAAAAGCAAGTTGTTGATTCAAAAGGTAATTTTCTCATATGCAGTAAATGGCTAGTGGATTTCTATCAATACGTTATGGATGAATTTCATTGTAAGTTCACCTAGGAAGTTGCATTATTTAATCTTTACTGCTAACAAAGATTAAATGGCTAAGCAAAAGGAAGAAATTAACTATATATGAAGGGTTCTGCGAAAAAGTAAAAGTAAAATGGCATGCTAAAGATAAAAGAAGGCCATCTGAAAAATTATTTTCCCTTTATCAAGAGATTATTCTGCTGCTTGATATATTTCATGGTGTATTCTTACTATGCAGTTATGTATGTTGGTACTTGGTAACAAAAGGTTGAATAGAAAGAAACAATTATGTTGGTCAAAAGTAAATTACCTTTTTCCATTTTCACACTCACTGCCTCAGTTATGGTTTGTTCAAACTCCAATATTCCATGTTACCTTTTCTTACCCTTCTTTTTTACATTGAAATGGATCTAGCATCTAGAGATAGGACAAAGTACCATGACTTCTAAAGCTGTAAGAAGAAAGTTGGGGACACAATGGCAGTCCCCTATGTCAGAGGAAAACTGGAATTTGTAGAAATAGCTTCTTATTCTTCTAATTGAATGATAAATTTCCATTTTTTGCTTCACCTAGCCTACGTATTATAGACCTATTCCAACTTTGACAACAGAGAATTTGACCCTCAAGTAAACATTTTATTCAGGAATGGCATGCATGCATGTCTAGACACCGTTGCACACATCATGCATATCTCATCTTACTTTTATATTATAAAAGGCAAAGTTCACTTATATCTCCTTGGTTTTAATTTTAATGAAGTTTCATTCAATACTTTAATTTTATATTAATATTCATATAACTGTAAAAAAATCAGAGATAATTTGTATAATCAAGAGGGATATGAGATATTATGTTATTAATTAGATAAATTAAGAAAGATTTGGGTGAAGTAAACAAAAAGAACCAGAGGATGTATGAATATTGTAATTTATCCTATTATGAAACCCCTTTTTAAAATGTATGCAAATATGTGTATCAATCCTTGTCTATTACTTAGAAGACACACACGTGAAAAGAGGATACAAAACCCAAACTGCTGTTAGTCCTATCACTATAACTCACTTTGCAGGTATATTTTTGATAGTGGAAGAAAGAGGGTCTATATGATAACCTGGAAACAGGTAACAAAGTGTAGAAAGGTGCCTCTAAAATCAAAGCTTTATTCAGTGTTCACGTAACAGTTATAAGTCATTGTTAGGTTGCCAAAAGACAGAGCCGCGTTTTTCCAATATATATGAAATAATAGATGAACAGGAAAGATCTTTCTTTCTGATGCTTCTCAGAGGCACATGTTGTGGGTTCATGTATACCGTTTGGATTCAGCTACCACTTTCTTGTTGAGATAGATAGAAGAATCACAATGAATATGAATTTATTGCTCAGCAATTTATAGCAACCTAAGGTTTTTGAGGAGAGCCTGTCCACCCTGCTCGTGCATGCATGACCATGTGATGGAATTTAATAGCTGCAGCCACTTTAAAATTTCACTGCTTACTATGCAACCCACATTTATTTATAATCAGAACAAAATTTAACCTGCTAATATGTAAGTTTAATTTTGATATCACATATACAAATTTTACACGGTGAATTTGAATATAACTTTTTAAAATAAATTATTATAATAATTAATAATTTTTAATTATATAATAATTTATAATTAAATAATAATATAAAAAATATTTCCTTTCCTATTTTTTATATCTTTTTAAATCAGATGGTACTAAACCTTCATGGTTGTTATTATTGTTAAAATGACATGTGTCTGATTTTATTTAATATAATCAATATTAGATTTATACTTAATTTATTATTAATAAAAGTTACAGTAGTAAATATTTGTACTTATATTTATTTTTATAAAAAAAATTATTTGAATCATTATTATTAAATTATTTTTTATTTTTATCATTATAAATAAATATTATTAATATATAATATTTTAAAAAAATTAAATAATAATAATAATATTAGTATCAATATTAGAATATATATATATATATATTAAAATTATAATAAAATAAATTTTAATTAATAGTAACATAAATTTAAATATTTTGTACGATGTATAATGTAGTAAAAAATTAAAATTAATATATTAACATAAATTTTAAATTATGATATACAATTTATTATATCATAATATTTTGAATTTAGAATATCTTCAATCATAATATAATATTTTTAAAATATTTATTATAATTTTTTATTAAATATTTCAATAAAAATAAATATTTTTAATAAAGTAATAATTTTTTAGTAATTATTTATAATATACAACTAATTTATAATAAAAATATTTCAAGTCTCATTTTTTATATATTATTTTCAAATATTTATATTAATATATTTTTAAAATATATTATATTAAATTAATTCCTCTATCAGTTTCAATTTTTTAAAATTTAACAACAATTAATTTATTAAAATTATAATGCAAAATATATCACTTTTAGCTTCTATATTAAATTTAAATTTAATAAATAATTATTATTACTATGAATGACTATTAATTGATATTATTTCACATTTTAAAATTATTTATATATTTAAATTGAAGAATAAATTAATTAAATATTAATTCAATAAAAATATATTATTTATATATTATACACTAATTTTAAATTTAATTTAAAATTTTAAAATAAAAATACTTAAAATTAAAATTTTGTATAATAAATAAATTATTTTTAAAATATATATATTAGTATGAATATTTATTATATATTAGTATAAATTTAAATATATTTTATAATATATAATACAGTAAAAAATTTAAAATTAATATATTAATATAAACATCAAATTATATTATACAGTCTTTTAAGTTGTAATATTTTTAATTTAAATTCTTTTATCATAATATGATATAATTTTTTAAATATTTTGATGAAAATAATATTTTTAATAGAAATAAAAAATTTTCAATAAATATTTATAATATATAATTAATTTTTAATAAAAAATTTCAATCTCATTGTTATTATATTTTTAAAATATTACTTTTTCTTCTATCTCATTTTTTTAATTTAAAAATAATTAATTTATTAAAATTATAATACAAAATATATTAATTTTATTTCTGTACTAAATTTAAATTTAATAAATTTATATATCGTTATTAAAGATTAATAATTAATATTATTATATATATATATATATATATTAAGTATTTATATATATTTAAATTGAAAAATAAATTGAACAAATATTAATTCTGTGATATTATAATTTAAAATATATATTTGTAGAAAAAGGTTTATATGTAAATATAATTTTTTATTAACAAAATTTATATATTAGAATTTGTTGTTGGTCATAATAAATATCATTAAACACATGTTACATATATAATGGTTAAAATTTGCTATCCTCTAATTTAAATATATCTTAATTAAATTTTAATAGTTTGATTTGTAAAAATATTGTTTTTATTTAAAAATATCATCCTATTTTATATTTTTAAAATTTAAAATTATAAAAATATTTTTTATTTTAAATAACTTTTATATAAAATAAAAAAATTATAAATAAAAAATGTTACTACAAACAAAAACACCACCATCTAGTAATATATTGGATGAACAAATGATATCACACACAACTAATATGTTGAATGAACAAATCATATCACGCACAACTTAGAGAAAATTACTCCGTTGGTCTCTTCTTCCATTGCAATTTTGTGTTTATTATAACATAAATCCTCTTTTTATTATAAAATCCACAAACCTATCCTTTTAAGGAACAAAATATTACAACTCAAAGGTATTGCGCACCAAACATATATTATTATTCCGTGAATTAAAGTTCAGTTTTATTAACCAAAAAAAAAAAAGTTCAGTTACCTACTTTGTATTTGACCCCATTTTAATCAATGTATGTGTTTTGAGTTCTGTCACTGTCGATTTGATTCGTTATTTTATGCGGTATTATTCTGTACCTTTTATTCATTTTGATTATGAATTAACAAATGAGAGACTTAGGTTCAGGCTTGTTTAGAGCAAAGTTGCTTAGCTTAACTTTTTGTGACGAGCAATCGTTGCTTAAGAGGATGCGGCATGGAACAAAAATGTTAAGTAACATATATGCTTATATAACCATACTGTTTTTGGTGAAAAATGTAGATTCTTATAATTCATAAAAAAGTTATTAAATTTTTTTTAAACATCTACAACCTTGTGTTTGGATGGGGTAATTTAAGGAGGGAAAGTAATTTTTGAAAGAATTTAAAATTGTAGCAATTGAAATATTTTGTTTGGATATTGTTTTGTAAGAAATTTCAAATTGTAAGCATTTTTAGAGAGTATTTTAACCAACTAAAATGAGAGAATTTCAAATTCCTCCAAAATAAATGGAATTTGAAATTCTTTTCTCTTATCATTTTATATTTGTATTACTTCATCTTTTATTATTATTATTTTTTGTTCTCTCACATCTTTATCCCACATCTCTCATATCTAGATATAATATTTTTAATATCAATTGATATAATTATATATTTTTATCATTTTAATTATGTACATTTGTTGGATTATTATTCTAATTAAATATATTGTATAATAAAAATACTTGTATATCTAAATTCTTTTGTGAAAAAAAGAAATAAAAGAAAAATTAAGATAAACCTATAAATATTTAAACATAAAATTTTGTATATAGTGAAAATTAAATTATGTAATCTAAATAAAAATTTAAAAATTTAAATTTTAATGAATTTAAATTCTATCATCCAAATAAAAAATTTTAAATATAATAAATTGAAATTCTCTTATCCAAACAAGATATTTTTAAAATGAAAGTATTTAAATTGAAAGCATTTATATTTTCAAGTATTTCAAATTCTTTAAAATGTTGAAATACTCGATCCAAACACATTGCAAGAGATGCAGGGCTGGAGACGCTCTTAGTTCCCCTCTCTCCCTTTTCTAAAATTCCCGATGCCAAAAGATCGTAATGGATCCTAATTAATACGGGCCAACTTGTTTAGGTTCTAATTGTTTCAGGGTCTTGTAAATCAATGTATTAAGAATATCGGCTAAAAATAAATAATAATAATAATAATTCAAATATAAAAATATGAAATAAATATTAAAAATGAAAAAGTAACATAAAATTATATAGATATAAGGTGGTATGTAAATTATCTGAATAATTATTGTCAAAACATATTCACAGGCTTTATATTTTTAATATTCTGTGCGATTATTTATATTTTTAATATTTTATTTAAATCATTTATAGAATTTTACAAAATTAAGATTATTTTAATTATGATTAGTAATATCTAAATCTTATTTTATATATTTTATGATTTTTGTGCGTTTACGATGTTAGTTTTAAATTTTAACTTAGAATACATAAATATTATTTTTTTAATACTTCTTTTTTTTTTCAAAATTATTTTGTTAGTATTTTATATTTCATACTGTTTCAACACTCTTTTTATTATGTTTCGATTTCGGTGATAATAGGTAATATATGTATATAATAATAACATTTATTATAATTATGTTGAGATCAATAATATTATAATATTTATGTTTTTTATAATAATTTTATTTAGTAAAAACTTTAATATATAAATATCTTTTAGTTTATATATTTTGTTACAAGATTAGTATATTTGGTTAGAAGAGAAAGAAAATATAGGATATGAAAAAAAATTATTATTTATTCGTGTAGAAAATAAGAGTGAAAGAAGAATTTTCTGCAAGATCTATCAAACTTTTAATTTTCTTCTTTAGGTAAGAAAGATAAGGAGAAGAATTTTCTTTTATTTATTTATTTATTTATTTATTTAAAATTGTCAAAATTATTATATATATTTTTTAAAATAAAAATTATATTTATAAAAAATATAGTAATTTTTCTAAAGTTAATTTTTTTAAATTTTTTTAAATTTATTAAACAATTTTTTAATTTTTTTTCTATTTTTTTTTGTGATTCAAACAAAAAAAAATAAGAGAATTGAATTAATAACAAAATGGTCTTGAATTAATGGTTACAAATTTGTATAAGAGCCTCTTTACCACTGACTTTCCCTCCTCAGGAAATGAGGAGATCAATTTAATATTTCAGCTAGCGAAGGATAAGAAAATTATTAGGTTTTTTTTACTCTGTTGTTGGGTAGGATGGCCTGCAAGATTTGTTAGGCAATGGAAAATCAGTCTTTATATTTGTATATGCAAATGCAATTTTATCTATTTATTCACATTTTTTTTTTAACGGTCGTCATTTTTTTTATAAAAAAAATAAAACCAAATAATAGATTTAAGAACCTAAATCTAAATGTTATTATGCATATCTATAATAATATTTTTCCATGAGAAATAGTGGGTCCATTTTTGTGCATCTTAATGAAGTTTATTTTCAATCAGCCCAATCAAATTGCAGACCTCAACAACACTCTTATCACTCTAGGTGGAATCAGCCATACAAAACAAATGACCCAACCTATTAATCTTCGTAATGTGTCCCACAAAACCATTATAAACATTATAATTAATCAATATTTGAAAGCTCTAATGAACTCTTTAGGTGCGCCAACGCAATGAAATACAGCAGTGAGAATATTATCATTCTCAGGAGGTTATTCATTCCGTGAGGAACAAAAAAGGTAATAAAAGGTTGGATATATGGCTATCAAGATATTCACTTGGAAAAATAATATGAAAGGTTGAATTGAGAGTTTATGTTGGATATGCTTTATGACATTGGGCTGCATACCAGATTTGCACATGAACCAAAACTAAGATAAATTTAATAACATAATTTAACTACCTTCTCGAATACAGTACTAAACTTCTATTATGAAATATAATTTAGATTATTCACACTTAAAACATAGTTTCAGAATATAATAAATATATTACCTAAACTAAAATATAATAAAATTTATAACACAATTTAACTTCTTTTTGTCACTATATTTACAATCCTAACCTATGCAAAAAATTTAAGAATAATTTAAAAACATTCAAAAATAGATTATTATTTAAATAAAATATTATTTAATGTTATTATACTTTACACAAAATATTTAATTTTTTAAAAAATAAATATAAAGCCATACATGCTAAAAGAAATTGTATATTATACAGAATTTATAAAAAATAAAGAAAAAACAAATAATATACTAACCATAAGAAAAATCCTTCGAATATATTAGTTATTCTGAAAACCAAAATAAAATAAGTATTTTAATCATATTTTTAACTCAAAAAATAACAACAATAAATAAATTTTCAGATCCTGAAAAAAAATTTACCGCAAAAGATGACTACTTTCGATTTTTTTTTTTTCGAACTCTTTGGTTCTAATAAAAAGTAAATATAGCAGGTTAAATGAGAAAAAAAAATAGTCTTTTTCTCCAACTAAAAAGAAAATACTACAAATAAGAGAAGAAAATTAAGAATGAAACCTATGTATATTAAACTTTATAAGAGAAGAAAAAACTCAAAAAAAAAAAAACCATAGTCGGTTCTTACATTACGTTTTTGAATAACAAGGTGTGAAAGATATTTTTAACTTTCTCTTTTTTGTATTGTGTTGTGGTTCATGCTTTTTTCTTTTTTTTTTTTTTATTTTTTATCTGTCAATTTGGGTAAAGAATGTCGGATAGGTTCTCACGGTAACGTGAGTAGTAAGATGCGATGATACTGTAATGTATTTTTTTTTGTTTTTTTTTAATATACAATAAAAAAATAAAAAATTTAAATTTAAATTTAAAATATTATATAAATTATTTTAATCTTTAATCTTTTCTATCGAATGAATTTTAGTGACTTTTCCGTATTATGCACGGCAATTTTACTTAATATGTTAAATTATTTTTAAACAATATTCTCAGATAAATATTTTTTAAATTTATATTAATTTGGTAAAAAGTCCAAAAATTATACATTGAAAATATTGACAAATTTATTAATATATAAATTTTAAAATAGAAAAAAATAAAAAAGAAAGAAGTAGGAAAGTAGAAAGTAAAGTAAAATTAAAATAGAAAAAGATATGTTATTTAAATAAATAGAAATAAAAATTAAATAAATAAAAATTATAAAAAAATTAATAAAAAATTGAAAATTTTATTATAATATATTTTTAATAAAAATATTTTTAAATAAAATAAAAAAGCACCATCTTCCTCCCTTATTTTTTTACCCTCTTATTTTCTCACCATTTTAGATAAAAATTTTATTTGAACAAGTTCCATAAAAAACAATTCTCACTCCTTTAAATAAATAAGAAGATAAAATTTTATTACTTTTCTGACTCTTTTAAATTAAATCTATTCATCCAAAATCTATCAATCGAAGTTAACGTGGATGTTTAATACGATTTATGAAAGTCACAAATGTGCGAGCTAGGGTTTAAGATTCTGTGAGGGTTTAGGCAAAATATATATTTTGTTAAGTAAGAGTTTTGACAAGTGGAAAGAGAGCGAGTGATATATTTAGTTAGGGGTTTTGGGTGGCGCGGGTATACATAGCTCTACACTTACTCTACTCTTCTCAGGTGGCTGTGGTGTGAGCCGGTGACCGAAATGGAAGCTTTAGACGATGACGACTTCGGCGAACTCTACGCCGCTGACATTGAAGTTCCCAATGCTATCCCCATAGAAGAAGAAGAAGAAGAAGAAAAATCCAATGTAAACAGTAACCGTATAAGTCTTGAGCCAGAGAAGAAGAACGAGTCAGTGAATGATGATTATGTTGCGAGTGACAGTGACGACGATGACGGATTAAAAATTGTATTGAATGACGAGGATTTTACTGACGGAGTTGTTCGTTGTGATGAGGACGGCGATGGAGATGAGGGTGATGATAATGGTTCTACATTTTCTCATCCTAAGGTGCTCGTGATTCTCACTCTTTTTTAATTTGTTTGTGGTTTCGAAGTTGTTCTATTTTGTTAGGTGTTGGACAGTTTGGAATTCGATTGCTGTTTCAGTTAATTGCATACGTTACTGGATAAGCAGTGTCTTTAAGTAAAACAGAATAAAAATTAGGTCCGTTATTTATAAATGGAACGACATTTGGATTATTTTTCCTTTTTCGTTTACTTTTGTTTTTCAGTTGAAGTGGTGCTATGCATTTTTTGGCTTTCCAGGTAGCATTGTGGAAGTGATTAAAATTGTCAGGTTTATTATTTATGTTGTTTATTGTTGTGGCTTATTTCTATAGTGCCTGAGGACTCGAGGATCCATGTTTGTGAATAATATGAAGGCCAAAACGTCCATGGGGATGACTTCCTATATTTCATCCTTGAATAAAGGCAGGTGGAATGCTGATACCAGCGTCCAGAACCTTGGGTCAAGCTCCTTTCAATATGGATATGGATTGTTTCTTCCTTGGTACTGGTCAGTGTGTGCATTTTGATATGTGATCCATGCATACCTCCGTTGATTTTGTTTCTTTGATAAACTAAATATGGTGTGAGTGAGTGGTATATCATTGCAGAGTTCAGTGTGATCAGGATCTCTAATACTGACATATGCAATGATCATGGTATTTTGGACATATTATGTTTGAGCTTGCATTTGTAAATCTTGTATTCTATCCTGATTTCCCCCCTCCATTTCAGGGGTATATTTGATGTAAAAATTGATACGTTAATGGACAAGCCATGGAAAGTTCCTGGAGCTGACATAACGGATTACTTTAACTTTGGTTTTAATGAGAGCACTTGGAAGCTGTACTGTGCTACCTTGGTGGGTTTATTGTTATGCCCCTGGGTTCTCACTTTATAGCTTTTATCTGATGCATGTCTCTTGGTTTCTCTGGTTAGATTCTGCAATAATTTATCTATTTCTCTGGCAAACAGTACTGGAATTTCTGATACTGTTTTACTCACTAGGTTGTCAGTTTAATGTTTTAACACTTAGATAATGACATTTGGTTTTTAACTAGAGACTCATGTGAAACTTAACTGATAAGAACGCCACACTTAAACTTTATGCAGGAGCAACTTTGGCAAACATCCTTGCAAACTGGTATTTCTGTTGATGACTCTGCAAAATTGAATCAGGTGTTTAATACAATATTTTAAAAATAAAAGAGCAATTAAGTACTTAAGTAATAAGTTGTTATTAACTTATTATGGTGAACTCTCTTGTCTGATCTTGCTGACCGGGATAAGTATTTCAGGAAGCCATGAGAGAGCAAAATGATCAAGTTGTGTCCGGGAATGTACTTTTTCCTTCATCAAATTTTGAATTGGTATGCTGGTATTCTGATGCTGGCTCTTGTTAAAATATTAGGGTTATTCATGGGTTAGGAGTTATGTTATGTTAACTGTATTATTGGGATGGACTTGACCTAGGTTATTAGCATAAACAGGAGCTTTAGGTTAATGCTTTGTAACCCATCTAACACTCACATTCAGACTTCTGAGTAATACTCAGAGCTTCTTTTTCCCTCATTTTCTTCTTTTCCTTATTTTATAATTTCAGAACCTAGTATTATTTTACAGCTTTGATATCTTGTCAGTTTTTTCAAGCTATCTTATTAACTTGGCTTGCAAGTATGAACTTGGATAGTGATACTGACTGATATTTGATAATTCAGCCAAAAGGCAGAGCAATTCTGGTTGAGGACAGCATGGTTGAACGCCAACCATCCATAGATGTAAGGCGTCCACGCAATAGGGATTCTAATATTATTGAGGTGTGCACTCACTGTACATTTACCACAATTTTTCTGCTGTAGCTGCCAATGTTTATGTAGTAATTATTATTGGTTTTGGACAGATCAAGCTGCTTGAATCCTCTGATGATTATTCTGGTTCTGGCAATAGCATTGTAATGGATGCATCATTAGAAGGGGAATCTATGGCAGGGAATGACAGAAATATTAACAATTCTTCCGGTGAACATGAAGTGCTGTCTGAAGATCAGTTGGAAGATGCGAAAAAATCTGAGAACTCTTCAATTCAGAAAAGGTCTGATACACTGCAACTGACTGATTCCTTTCAATATAATATATTTTCTCATGAGGATTCTTGGATATAGATCTGTTTTAATTCCTTTGAAGCTTTTCTGTATACTCCATGCTAGAAGTAAGGATAAATTTGTCAAATTTAAAATAAAAATATACAAGTAACATATGTTTGTCAGTGGTTTTTTATTTGTCAAATATAGAAAATCCTATCTTCATTTTTAAGTCTTGATTGTCTGTAAAATGTTATTGGCTATAAAGTATAATACATAACAATTGTACTCTACTGCAGCTAATTTTCATCTTGAAATTTACCAGCTTCCCTTCTGTGTATAATCATTTCTTATCTATAGCTGTCAGCTTTCTGCGTTGCAATTGATTCTTTGTTGTAAACGACTTTCATGTTTTCCCCTATTGACACATCACACATAAGTTCATTGCCGAAGTTCTTAATGTTTTCTTGAAGTTACTTGGTTTAGCAAATTGGACTTGTTCTCAGCTTCACAACTTATGTCTGGATTCTGTGTTTCATAGAAATGGCCCAATTCCTGGTGTGGATGGAGATGAGCATCAGGATCAAGCAGACCAACATTCTGAAGATACTGCAGAAGTGCCTGAGGGAGAATTAAAAGCAGAGGAAGGTGGGGGTGTAGACACATGTAGTTCTTACCCATGCTGGATTGAATCAAAATTGTCACTTGGAGATCAAGACCATAGCCTGACTTCGTATACTGTCAGTGATTCTGAGGCAACGGAAAACAGTGTACATGTGGATAATGATAAAAGTCTTAGCCCTTTAAGAAGGAAATCCTTAAATCCTGTCGCTGGCATGAAGGAGTCTTTGCCACTTTATTGTAAGAACTCAAAGAACAACAGTTTCAATAAAAAAACAGTAAATGTGGCATATAATTCAAGAACTAGAGGTTCATTCAGAAAGCAATGGAGGCACCAAAGTGGTAGAAATGAGCCTGGTTATAACCTGAATAAACACATTGAAATTGGTAATGATGTCTCCCCCTCCATCCTCAACTGTGCAAGGGATCTATCTCTGTTGGATCATCAATTTGTTGATTATGACAGACATAAAGAACTGCAAGTTTATGGCAGTCATAAAAGAAGAGATGTTTCATATAATAAGGAAAGAAAACAGTCCTATTATTATGGTGGTGAGAAGGTTGTTGACAACCTGGTTACACAGGGCACTAAATATTATCAAGAAGATCAAGAAAGCTTCAGGGAGAATACAAATCGATATGATAGAAAAAATGGAGATGTGGGGCATTATTTTTTTAAACGAGGTCCACGAATTACTGACAGTGAGGGCAGAGAGAGAGATTGGTATCATCCTGGTTGGGGGTACTCTGCGGATGACCAGAATCCTTGCTCTTATAGGGAGTCAAGGCAGCTTCTTCCAAAACATTCATCTTTTCCTGATATGAAGAGAGATACTCAAAGGAGAAGAATGGATGACATTTCCCATTTTATGGACAGAAACTGCATTAATGATCTTGATGAATGTGAGTTTGAGTTTCTAAACAAAAGCTACAGAATGTCCACTTCTGCTGCTAAGAGAGAAATGGAATTTTTAGATAATAAATATGAAGAGCAGTTTATTGATAGAGATTGGAGATCTGTCCAAAGGGAAAGACATTGTGATAGCTCCCCGTTTGTTTTGGATAACTTGTGTTATGAGAAAATGGAAAATAATTGTCAGAAATATGCACATTACCAGACTTCACGTTTTAAGTATCGTAGACAATCTTATACCGATTCAGTGAGAATTTATGCATATGGTGCAAGAGTTAATGAAAATTTTGGGGGTTGGGGGAGACATAAACATGCCAGAGACAGTAGAGGCAATAACTGGTCATGTGGTCATGGTGATGCTTCTGAAGATGAAGATCTCTCAATTTATCCTGTAGAAGAGTACCAGTTTTACAGGTCCCCATCTAAGTCCCTGAAATGGACTGAGGATGCAATTATCTGTAGACATCACAAAACTCATGCAACATCTCTGCATACTAAGGTGCAAAGAAATGATATGAAATTGCAGCAGCATCAGCTAACTATGCCAAGGAGTGATAGTAAGAAATATTTAAAAGGTAGCTCTAAGATTATGTACAGAAGTAAGGATGGGCAAGCAGTGCTGAGATGCAGGAAAACAGTTGACTTGATTAATGGGGAAGGAAAGGTAAAGATGGGGAAAATATGGTTGAGAACCTGTACTTTTGTGCTGTATAAATATGAGCTATTCAACATCTATTGTGCTTTATTTCTTTTAGTAGCTGTTATCTCATTTAATGTCCACCATAATACCTCTCCCAATTATTAACTACATTTTATCTTTTCTTCTCAACTTTTATTTGTTTTAAAAATGATTATGATCCCTGACAAAAGAAAAAATGATTTTGATGTTTGGACCAATTCCATATCATAGTGATGTGCTTGAGATTTTGCATCACTAACAAGCTATAAATTCTAGAGAATCTCAGGTCAGGCATATGAAGCAAATCTGTGAAGTTGGAACATTAATGTCATTTTGTTTGGTATTATTTTATTATACTGAAATATCATCATCTATATTTGCCAACTTTGCTGACGGTGTAGGATAAGGCTTGATTACTGTTCATGATAGAATAAAATTTCTCTCCCTTTTCCATTTTATTACTAAACTATTCTACAAAGTTAATATTTGAACTGTGCTGCGAATGTGCATAATATGGTAATGGGTTGTGGTGATTAATTAAGCTTGCTGCCATCGACATGGCTCGTGAGCATGCCTGATAAGGGTCAATCCATAGATCTCTTGGCTTGGGATAATCATCGTATATGTGTTCTGTATTACTTTTAGACTAAATTAATTGAAGCTTCATCATTGAATGAAGTATATTTTGGGCACATTTTTTATTATTTTTTGAATTTCTCATTCTGTTAGATATGATGTGTCTTAGAGTTTTGTATCTATTATCTATTATTAATAGACTCTAATTTATCCTTAGATTTTGATAGACATACTATGTTGTTTATGCACTTGATTACTCTTGTACACAGGCTGGGGAGAGAATTCGGCATGACTTTCTATTTTCTTCTCAACTTGTCAATTTTGTGTTGTACTCAAATCGATGAATGCATGGTTCTGCTAAATAGTTATAATATTTTTCATCACTTTTGAAACTCTACATTGGTTTTTATGTAGAAATATTTTTCAATATAGAAAGTGGAGTTGCACGTTTAATCAGGTTTTTAAACTTGTTAATTGATTATGGTTATTAGTTAGTCTTTTGGGCAATAAGGATGTCTCTTCTCAGGTATTTATTTACCTTTTTCTGCTTAAAGCACCTGTCTGCCTGTTACATGTCTAAGATATGTATATTGTAATGATTAGTTTCCGGCTTGTGTAGGGTGGGATTTTCTTTAAATAAAGTTTTAGTAATTTAAAATGATTCCCAAACCAGATAATTGGCAGCATGGAGGTGTATTTATTGTTTGTTGATTGTGTTGAGAAGACACAGACACTACTAAATTTGTCTTGATATAGCTTATTTTCGTGCTTAGATTGTATTTTATTGAACGGGTGAGTTAGCAGATGCATAGCTTCGATGACCATTGTATGGTGGATTTTTTTGTACCGATTTATAATATACCTTGAAAGGTGTCTATTACCTTTACTATATTGTCACTTGAATGGTTTATTACTACTCATTGTTCTGTTAATTTCTGTTTTGACCCTAACTCTGGCTGCGGCTCCCATTTATCACACCTCACTTTTATCTTTTTGATGCATTATTCTGCATATGTCAACGCTGGTGTTTTTTATTTGTTAGATGTATTGATGTTTTATCGGTGTTTGATTTGATTATAAATTTGTGGTGTGCCCTTGTGATTATGCAGTCTCACTTGAAAAGTTCCAGAGTGCTGTGCAATAGTAGGCTTGAATATGTCAATCAGGGGATTACTAAGAAATGGAGAGCTTCAATTGGTTTTGATGAATCTTATAAGAAGGCCGGCAAATTTGACACCTCAAAATACGAGAGCAACAATGAAAATGAAAGATGGCTTCAGAACCTTCTAGATCAAGGGCAGAAAGAAAGCTCGGATATTGAGGAAGGTCAGATTGTAACAGAAGAACCATACATGCAGGTTTGTGTATCCAGAAGAGATGTTTCTGAAGGTACAGCAGTGACTGACAGTGTGCAGAAGAGAATGTTACAAAATGAAAATAGTTCTGACCGGTTAATTGGTGGCTATGACAGTCAAAGAATTCTTGATTCATTGGCTAAAATGGAGAAACGTAGGGAGCGCTTTAAGCAGCCCATCCCAATGAAAAAAGAAGCCAAAGAGAGTTTGATGCTCAACAATGATTCGGTAGTAGAGATAAGTGAAATGAAGCAACATAGGCCTGCTCGAAAGAGGCGTTGGGTTGGTAATTAATTTTTGTTGTTTGAGGCTCGAGTTTCTTTCTGCTTCCATAAAAGGACAACTTCTATGATTGGACCTAGTTAATCCACCTTCGTAGAAATTGTTTTATCCTTGGCAAAAGTGAGATTATAGATGTTATTTTCTTTGAACTTGGAATAAAGCCTGATTGGCCCAACAGTTTTGGCGAATTTATTGGAAGCTCTATATTGCGAGGACTGTCTATAACCCGACATTCGTAATATAATCAAGTTCATTTTTGGTGCCCGTTTCCCCTGCATCAAATCATAGCAGGATGGATTGGCCCTGCAAATCTCCGAACTCACGAGGGAAAGAAATATAATTCCGGGGAAGACTATGATTTGCTTTTAAAATATGCATGACAAATGATAGATGCATATGAAAATAAAAAACTCAAGTTAACAGAAGGGGTTGAGAATTTGTACAGCATGCCGCCTGATTCGAGATGTTGCTGGAACACAGACAGTTGATTCGATCAGCCTAATGTCATTGACGATGATGATGACATTGACGATGAAAGTAATTTGATTTGGATGCTTCTACATGGAATTAGAGAGGTTGTCTTTAGATCCGTCTACTCTTGAGGGTGTATTTGGATTGTTTTCGTTTTCTTGTATCAATGAGTATGTGTAATAGCTATAAAAGTATTATGTTTTTATTTTATTGTTTTTAAAATTTACAATGGAATTAATGAAAATTTTCTATCAATTAAAAATAAACCTCAAAAAAATTCAATTGCACAGTTTCTTTTTACAAGATAAGTCAATCTCAAAATTGAATATTTACATCCAGCACAAGGAATAAGAAAGCTATATGGTCTGTTGGGGTCTATATGGCTTGATGCTTTTTGGGCCAATTTACTGAATAAGTTGATGGGCTTGATTTTTCGTACCTTCCTTTTTTCTTTTTGCACCCCTTTTATTTTTTGAAAATTTTTTATTACCATTTTACCCTTAAAACCTTCTCATCTCTTCCGCAAAATTTTTGTCTTCCGCAAGTATTCGTCTGTTCCGCAAATTAATTTACGGAATGCAAAATGTATTCCGTAAATTAATTTGCGGAATGTAATTTTTTGTTTTCCGTAGATTAATTTACGGAAGGTTACATTTTACATTCCCTAATCTAATTTGCGGAACAAAAAAATTACATTCTGCAAGTTTATTTATGGAATACACTGATGCATTCCATAAACTAATTTGCAGAAAGTCTTTAACGTTCCGCAAATTAGTTTGCGGAATACAGAGTCCGTTCGTCTTCTCCGATGCTCCTTCGACGTTTCTCCGAGGTTTATTTTCTTAGTTTTTTCCCACCAAAGCAGAACATATGGATTCAATTAATAAGGAAGAAGATGTAATAATGGGAAACAGAAATGAGAAAGAAAAAAAAAAAGAAAGGAAGAGTAGGAGGAATACGGGATCCGAGGTTTATTTTCTTAGTTTTTTCTCACCAAAGCAGAACATATGGATTCAATTAATAAGGAAGAAGATGTAATAATGGGAAACAGAAATGAGAAAGAAAGAAAAAAAGAAAGGAGGAGTAGGAGGAATACAGGAAGACGAGGGAGGAA
The DNA here is from genome assembly GCA_037954105.1 of Canavalia gladiata. NCBI lineage: Eukaryota > Viridiplantae > Streptophyta > Magnoliopsida > Fabales > Fabaceae > Canavalia > Canavalia gladiata. The sequence goes on along the minus strand of CM075662.1, from coordinate 35,417,505 downwards.
GGAGGAAGAAGAAAGAAGATTAATAAACGGGGGTATTTTTGTCTTTTCATACATGAAGGGGGTGCAAAAAGAAATTTTGGAGGTGCAAAAAGCAATCCCCTAAGTTGATTCTTGAATCAGTTTTCACAGATAAGCTAATTAATAGAAGTGTTAGATTTTAGGTCATCTAAAAGTTTTTTAAATTTGATGGGTTTAGGTCTATTTAAACGAATAAAAAATTGTATATTTATATCATCATCATTAGGTTTTTATTAAAAAAATTTAATTTTTTATATTATTTCAATTTATTTAAAGATTTAAACATGTCAAATTTATCTTTTTTAGATGTGACTATTCACTTTAGTGAGAAAAGTGGAAAAACTCTTAACTAATAATGAAATACTTATATATATATATATATATATATATATATATATATATATATATATTATAACAATTTCTTGATTTATTAATGCATGTGCTTCTTATTGTTCTTTCTAAAGTGAGAGTTCCTTTTAGTAGAGTCCAATTTAATGACTTGTTAGCCTATTTATAAGTTGGTTTATTAGTATATTTAAAAGCTTATATTGAAAACTAGATATTTAAATATATTTTTAGATCAAATCTTAAAATGTGTATATTATTAATAAAGCTTAGTTTAAGTAGTACATTGTTAATTTTTTAAACAAGATTTAAGATTTAAATTTTGTATATTGAAAAAAATCTCATTAAAAAAAATCAATCCCATTAGAATGGGTATATTTTTGACTCGAGTAAAACTACTCTTTTTAAAAAATCATGTGATTTTAATGAAAAAAAATATATGTATATTAAATAAATAAATAAAAAACAAATCCAACTTATTTAGACGCATTATTCCTTCATCAGATATACAATGTCACGCAGGATGGATGGTATGATTTTATTTTTCGGATATGCAAAATAATAAGTGGATGCCAAATGCAAAATAAAATATATGCCCCCATGCAGGATCGAACTACAGACCTTCAGTTTACAAGACTGACGCTCTACCACTGAGCTATAGGGGCTTTGACGAATGCTTCATTGGACCCTCTTTTATTATTATGTATAAAATTAATAAAATGTGATCATTGCTAATACTACTATTTTATTTTGGTGGCTGCTCTTCTTTAGAAACTAACACTTAAATCGCATTCATAAACCCCAAAAATTAGTTATTAAATCAGTAAAAATATTAGCTCAAGTTAAGTAGAATGATTGGTTCCTTCTCTATGAAATTATATGCAAGTCATCCATTCCCAATTTGCGGCATTTTCCAACGTTAAATATAGAATATAATCATAGTGATTCAGACTTTTTTTTTTACATTTATTTTAAGGTATAAATATTTTTTATTAACAATAATCTTAATAGGATGAATGATTTTCTCATATATAAATCAGTTAATGGTTAAGATAATGATTCAATCGGCTGTCCTTTCAGTATTTTACAATACAGATTAAAAATATCAATAGAATTATATATATATATATATATATATGTATATATCTTGATTATGTTTTCCAAAGACAAATTAATTAAATTTTAAATTATTTTCCTATCTTAATTTTTTTTATTTTTTATTTACAAAAATAAGATCCTTTTATGGAGGAGCATATTTTTATAACATTTTTCAAACGTTATTTCTTATAATATTTAAACTTGTAAATTTTTAATTTATTATTATTTTTCATTTTTGTCTTTCTGAACTTATTAAAATTCTCATTTATCATTCTAATGTTTAGAAATTCTTAATACACTTTTATGCTTTTATCAAGTATTATTTTTTATATTATAAATAATTAAAATTATAATATAAATTTATTTATATTATCTTATTTCAGCTGATAAAAATATTAAAAAGAAAAAAATTTAAAGATGTTATCTTAACTTTTACAATTATAAGTTATTTTAAATAAAAAAATATAAAATTAATAATTTTAAAATATATTTAGTTACCAAATTTTAAGTTAGGACCAAATAATTAAATATATATTTTTAATGTTATATTTCACTTTTCAGCTTAGTTTAATAGTTAATTTAATTAAACACGTTAATCTAGTGATAGTTGATTAGTATTCAACTTTTAATTTAACTTTCAACCTTCAGATTGTGACTTTGGAAAACACACCCTATTATTGACTTGCATTGAATCATACAGGAATGAATTCTTTTCAATATAAATATTTTTACTATCTTCAATTCTTTTAATATGTATATTAAGAGTATTTCGTATCCGATAGCTAAAAGTTAATTCTTTCTAAACATAAAGGTTATCAAAATAAATTGTCTTTAGTAGTAAAATATTTTCAATTCTCACTGGCGACATTCACTGGAATCCATTTAAATTTGAAATTTCCACAAAAATCCAGCTTGATTATTTTCTTATCTTTTCCACATTCTCCTTAGTGAAGTTATTTGGAATGGCCTTATTTTTCTAAATATGATAGGAGCAGAGTAAATTTCTTATTAGTTAATTACACGACCCCTTATACAGACGACTGCCTTTTGTGTTTAGGATTATATACTGCTGAGAAAGGAGACAAGTTTTTACGCTAATGCTGTTTCTTAGTAGGGTTATTAGACTTTTCTTATTTCATTTATTTTTAAATAAATTGTGTAATCATATTTTCGAGTTAGTTCTCTGTAAATTAATTAAGACTGTGTACTTCAGACACTTTTAGCATGTTTGTTCATTCTCATTATGTGGCATTTGATCAACTTTTTCTTCCTCCGATCTTGTTCCCGGCATATTATATATATATATATATAAATTAACAGACAAATACATTAATTAGATTGGTAAAGATTACATTTTTTTATTATTTCTACTCCTCTAAAACAACTACTCAAAATACTTATATTCTATTACTGTTAGTTAGTTACTTTTAGTAAGATAAATAATTGTTAACTTCTCTTCTGAGCAACAAAGGAAACATACTTTTGTTCTTGGAAATCATAACCATTCTCATAGAATGGCTTTAAAAATATTAGTTGGTTTCAAAAAAAACAAGAACTAACACATGATTTTTACTAGAATATAGATAGAAAAAATTACTTGAATCACTATTAAGATTCACCATTGTAAACTAAAGTTGCATAGTAAAACTTTCAAATTGAGAGTTTTGATACCATAATATAACTTAAAATAAAATGGTTAAAGAAAGAAAAATAGAGAAGATAGAGAGAAAGCTAGCTCATGAACTTTTTCTTCTTTTAAATTAAGAATACAAATTATCTTGAAATAAAGAAGCTAACATGTAATAAAGAACTGTTTTCTAACCGCTTGTACTATGTAATAATTATTTTAAGTGCAGTGAATTCTTTAATTAAGCAATTACTTTAGGATCCTAAAGGATTTAAAGTGTTCAAGGACTAGAGAGCCAATTAGAAGCATATATTTCTTTGTATTGTTTCCAAAGTATCAGAGTAATCTCCACGGATAAGGTGAATGGTATTTTTCCCCCTGCTATATGAATAAATCTCAAATCACATCCAAAACTATACATGCGAGTCCTCTCCATTTAGATCAATACTTAAGTTAGTTGGTAGCCTATAGAAGCATATGAAGAAGACGTTTGATTTACTTATATTTTTTTGGAAAATTATAGTTGTCCATTCAAACGTGATGAATATATCCCCAAAAAAGATGATAAAAGTTGTAAGAAAAAATAGATACATAAGATTTATTATTGATATTGCTGCGTACGTATGAATGTAACACATCGGTATTTGTTAAGAATTCCATATCTATGTACTTTTAATTATGTTTGAAAGATATCTACTTCTAGCGGAACAATATCAGATCTATCTGTACGTAGCATTGTGATGATGTAGAAATACGCAGTTGGTCCTTAACGTTATGATAACCTGAGGCGAATCCATATGCCATCACTACACCAACTGTTTACGTGTCTATATAATGAGGTGATTCATTTCCAATTGATTAGAAACAATTTCATGCTAGTACCAAAAGATAAGGCATAACCCTCTATAAAAGTCATGGTATTGACACACTTTCATTTGTGTTCATCCGTATATATAGCATTAGATAAGAAACAGATTTTATCAAGTTCTTTATAATATTTTTATCATTAAGTTTTCAAATTAAATAATGATTTATGATATATTTTTCTAACATTAAATAATCTCCACTAAAATGTGTTAGAATTTTATTTAAAGAAATATTTATATAATATATTGTTTGATTTGAGAACTTAAAAACGAAAATATATATACAAGATGTTGCAGATTTTTATGTTTTATTCAGAAAAGTGTTAAGCTAAAAAGAAGTTGAATTAATTTTTAATATAATTTCAAAAAAAATTTAACTTCATTTTAAAAAAATTAATGTTAAGCTTTTAGTTTAAGTTATAAAAATAAATGTTTCTCAGAATTTTTTTTATAAAAACTATATAATATTATCATCATCATGACATATCCATCATAACTATCATATTTACTTATGTTATTATTATTCTTACTATTATTATTGCAAATAACTATTATGATAATTATTATTACCATCTATTGGGCATGAGACATAAGAAACAATATCTAATAAATTTGATCCAAACTTATCCTAATAATAATAGTAATAATACAATAACCATTGAATCATGAACGCAATTGCGTTAAGCTAGCTAAATAGTTAACTCCATGTCAAGGATATAGGCCTTTATGTTGAGATTATGGCAATATAATTAGGTCAACTTAGAAGCCATGAAGGTTAAATATCTAAAAATCCCTAGGGTCAACAAACACATTTCCTACTTGTCCCTTCATCAACAGTTCATCATTTTCATCACCGTGGCTTGAAAGTCTCTTTGTGTACCAGAGATCATCAATACATGACATAGAGGCTGTTTGAGGAACATGGTTGGCTAATGGATCACTAAACCCTAACTCAGTTATAACCATCCTACAATCCTTCATATCTTCTCCCAATCTTGATGTGAATCTCCATATTGATTCCATAAGCTCCCCAAGATTCTCTCCCTCTCCATGGAGTCCATAGAGGAAGAGAAACCCAAAGGGTGTAGAGTGTGAACCACTCACCGACATTCTTAGACAAGTGAAAAATTTCTCTCTTGCATGATTTAGAGTTGAATGAAGAAACCTTAGCGGCTGAGAGTTTTTAAGTTGAAGCTTATAAGCTTCACAATCACAAGTGTTCCATATACTAAAAATGACCCATGAGCTTGAAGTTTCGTTACTAATAACAATATCTTCATTATTTATCTTACTCAACAAATTGAGCCAACCCTCATCTTTGTAATAACTTACCCATGTGCCTAGACTGAGCTTCTCCTTCAGAATAGCGTCCATGTCCAATGGATACAAATCTTTGGTCATCAAGGTTCTTCTGTATAACGAAATTGCTAGATCTATGTCCATTTTCTCTACTTTTATATCCTTTGTGGAAACATGCTTTGTAAAGGAACTAGTTGGATGAACAAATATGACAAGTGAGCTGAGATTCACATAGTTGCATTTGATGCTAAATAGGTTTTTGGAGGCATCATTGTTCTTTTCAGTGGCTAAAAATACGTAATCAGCTCCATTTCTCATCATCCATTCTTCAACTGCAGTAACAAGTTTTAGTGCAACCCCTTTTCTCCTGTATATAAGAAAATGTTTCTTGAATAATGGCCTAATATATATTAGAGTATTAAATTGCAGTTGCAGTTACATTGTATTAGCAATTGTGATATATTATATTGTTGATAAATGCGACTGATGCAGCTGTAATTAAGGTCTCAATACAATTGTGGTTAATTAATTAGCTAGAGACAACAATTTAAAACCACTTTTGCAATCCCTTTCCAAGTCAAGACCCAAATTTTTGCATTCATCAATTAAATGGAAGAAAGTAAGTATTACCTGTAAGTAGGAGAGACTCTGAGGCCTAGGATGCAACCCATCTTCAAGAGTGATCCAGAAAGAGTCCCCACACTCTTGATACATCCCCTGATCACTCCAACAAGCTCTTTGCTTTCAAGAAGCTCGGCTACCTGAAGATTATTAATTATATGAAGCATATATATATGTATAATCAGAAGAGCCTATTGGCTATTTATATATAATCATGATAATGATTTACATCAATATATATATATATATATATATATATATATATATATGTAAAAGTTTTGGACATAGATGTGAGTTTCATGCTAGAGAAGTAGAACAAAGAGTATATACAAAATGTGAAGATTGTTGTAGGATGGAACAACACAAGTTGAATTGTAGAATATTAGAAAGACAAAAATGTAAGGTGGAAAAAGGGGTAATATATAGTGACATACCAACATAACATGAAGGGGGTAGAACCTAATCCTTGACCAAGGGTCACTCGTCATGTTGGTGAAAATGGAGACCAATTTTTTGTTGCCAATCTCACAGTTCCTCTCAATCTTTCTTACCGTTTTAACATCTTTATCTTCGCTGAATTCTCTTATAAGAACATTGCTCTCTGTACGGTCAACCATTTCTTCTCTTTGGCTAAATGAAGCAAGTGAGGCAGTGGGAATAGAAATCATATTATGAGACCTTTCTTGATTTGGATCACTCCCAACCAAATATTCACACTGCATATCTTTATATTTGGCGAAGAATTATTCTTTTTCCCCTGTGTTTATTTTCATCTATTGTCGTCACTTCTGTCAACACCACTTACTATTTTCCAACTCATGAATTGATGTGCCCGTTGAAATTAGCATTCTTCTCTTCATTTTTTTTATTTACATAATTTTTTTAGTGTTGGGACATGAGGGTGCAGACGCGTTGAACCAAGCTGAATTTTACTTGTTTATCTAAACAAGTTAAACTTAAACTCTTGATTTTTTTTTTTTTAAATGTGAAGTTTGGATTTGGTTTGTTTATACAATTTATATTATTTTTTTATATTTATGATTTTTTCATTTATTACTTTATTTTAATATAGGATATATTATTAGCTAAAAAATAATTTTTATCATGGTTATTTCTGTTTAAATTAATAAAAATTTATATTTAATTTTAATGATTATACTATTCGAACTATTAATAAATTTTTTTTGATGGATAATTTTTATGAATATAAATTTTTAAAAAAATCTAACAAAAATTTAAATTATATATATTTATAAGTTAAAATTGTTATTAATTTTTTTAGTGTTAACATATAAACTGTTTAAAATTATATATATATATATATATAATTTTTATGATAATGTTATATAAATTAACAATTAGATTAATAAATTTAATTTTTATAAAAAATTATTAAAAATATTATTTTATTAAATTTGATATATGATCCATTGATTTAAATCCCATATCTTTTATTGGAAGTAACCATTATAAGTAGCATAATTATCTTTCAAATTTTCAAGAAAACTGTATATTTAAAACTTAAATACAAATCTTTAATTAATCTAAATCAATTATACTTGATCTATATGATCCACAGTAACTTGGTGTTAATTATATATATATATATATATATATTTCGGTACTCATTAAATTTAAAATTCCTATAATTAATTTTTAATGACACAAATATTAAACATATTGCACTTTATATTATCTTAATATGATTATTATGTTATAATTAAAAACATATCAAATAATAATAATGACCTTTTTAAAATTATAAAATCTCTAAAATTTAATAATTTTTAAATAAACAAATCAAATAAATATATATTTACAAAACTTACAAATAATTTAAACCTAAAACTATAGCTCAAAAAACTGACTTGATAGAACAAAAATCTTAAATTTAAAGTAATTAAACATTTTTGACCCCACATTATTGCATGCATATATTTTAACTTAATTTATATATTATAATATATATATATATATATATATATAGCTTCATTTATCCTTGTAAGTACCAAAATTCTCAAACCAAATGCTAACGTGGCAAATGTCCATCATTATACTCCTAGAAAGTCGTTCAGTATATATCTTATCCCGATTCATTTGAAACGAAACCAAATGGATTTAGTAACTATATTCAACTTAGATACCAATGAATGAATAGTTCATAAACTAAAGTGGTTGTCACCTCAGGTCAAAGCCAGACTTAGAGAGATACCGAAGCCAACTCTTTCACCAGTGGTAGATGATATATTTCTTTTTGCCAATGCATTTGTGTGAATACTTCTATTAAGAAAAAAATGTTGTACACATGTATAGTAATATGCATATTTTATATTTAGATATAAATCGTTAAATTTATTTTTTATTTTTATTTTAAAAAATATTAATCATTAATGAAAGATATAGATAAATAAATAAATTTTTTGTATGTAAAATTGGTTGCAATAGCTTGCACGTACAATGTATATCTCAAACACCAACATGCACAGGTGCATGTCTTTTGTCTTATATAATGATCAGAATTGAGATTATATAACATGTCTGATAGTCATCATCACCTGTTCAAATTTTTATTTTCTTGTGTTCATCAACCAAAAACGTTGCTGCATGTACTTTATTTTTCGTAACCAATTGTCTCATCTAAGTTGTGAAAGAAAATGATGATGTTCGTTTCTTTGCATTTAATATCATGCAAAATTAGCTTATTAATTTTGAACTTATTTGCTTGACAAGCCTTTTGTTTATAAACTGAACACTTCCTTCGATTGAAGGAAAAGAAATTGCTATAATGATTAGGAGCACAAAACAAACGTGCCTTGTTATCCTCTTCCTCTACTTCTGGAGTGGAATCGTAACATCTTGGTTCATTCTGTCTATTTTCTTCATTCAATAATAAGAGAAAACTGAGATACATCTAGAAAGTACAAGCATTTTCAAATAATAACTATTTTTAAAACACACGGATATATTTAAAATTAAATAAATTTTATAAATAAAATAAAAACAATAAATATTTTTAAGTTTAATTAAATTTTAATTTCTCAATTTATATGTAATTTTTATTTTTATTTTGTTTATGATTTTTATTTATTTTTTATAAAAATTGTTAATTTAGTCTTTGCCACTAAAATTTTCTATACTTTTAATTCTAAAAAATATCAATGTATACAATTTAATTTCTTAATTTATTTATTTATCCATATTTAGATGTTTTAAAAACATTTGATTTTAAAAAAACTTGTCAATTTATACATTTTAATGTTAACTTTATTATCATTTTATTCATATATTGTTCATATTATTGTGAAAAAGACTAAAATATAAACAAACTAATACCTAACTGTATACATTAGCATTTTTTACAATTAGAAGTACATAGGGATGCAATTTTTAAAAACTAAAATTTAAATTTACTCGAACTATGCTATCATTTAATAAAGATTAACCGTAGGGATAAAAATAACAAAATTTGTCATGTAAATAGATTATCAAGATTGAAAAAAAAAGGAGGGACTAAAACAAGAAAATAAATATAAATCTAGGGGCTAGAAATTTTATTAAACCATATTTTTATTATTGGTAAATATACTATTAAAAATAATAAATATTATATTATATTAATAAAAATCTTAAAATTAAATTAAATAATTATTAAAATCATAACGCATAATTTGTATTCATTTAATATGTTACAATTTAAAAATAAAAATAAAATTAAATAAGATTACAATAATATTAAATTTAATTTATCTTAAAAATATATCTTCAAATTTATTATGATATAACCATATTCAAATTTTAAATTAAATTAATATTTAAAATAAAATAAATTCTATTATTATAGAAGTAGATTGTACCGTGTTATATATATATATATATATATATATATATATATATATATATATATATATATATATATATATATATATATTCAAATATTTAAAATATTCCTATTTATATTCTACAATTTTTCTAACTATTTTTTAAAACCTTCATTCTATTATGGATAAAAATATCACGATAATTAAATAAATTATAATATTTTATCATATTTATAATAACCTGTGCTTATTTCATAAACATCAATTCTATCATCTAATTTGAAATGTATTTTATGTTAATTTCATACATGGTATCATAGCCACGTTATCTTTTATAAATTTTAAAATTTACGTTTATCTTTTGTTTTTGTGTTATATCGCATCTGTGTTCATGCATGTTGTATCCCTGCTTTTTGTTATATTAATAAGGAAAATATTGGATTCATATGCATCCAAGTAAAGATATTTTTAAAAAATAGAAAAATGAGAAAAGTGGTATATGATCCAACGAACAAAAAAAAAAGTATAAAATTAGTATGTTTATCCTCTAAATTTAAAGTAAATTTTAATTTTTAAATTTTTTTATTCAAATTAGTCCTTAATAATTTTTTATTTTAAGTTAGTTTTTTAATTTTTGCATCGTTAAATTTTATTAAAAAATCATTAGAAACTAGTTTTTTATTCCAACAATTATTAAAATTTGAGAAATTTTCTTTTTATATATTGAATTTCGATCAATATATCAAAATTTGATATGATTTTATTAACTAAAATGATACATTGAAATATGAAAATTAATAATATTTTTATAAATTTCTATTTTAAATATTTATTTTTTTAATTTTTAATTTTAATAATTATTGAAATCGATTGATGATATGATATGATTAATATATCAAAATTTTATATGATTTTATTTTATAAATAATATATTAAATTTGAACCTTTTTATAATATATTTTTCTTTTAAAACACAATTTTTAAATTTTAAAAATAGTTAGTAAAATATCCTTTAAACTTTTTCTTTTCAATAACATGTGAATATCATGCAAAACTTTTATAATGTTTCATAACCCATATGCAAAGAAAATTAAATAGGTTAAGCTTCACTTATTGAGTTTTTAATAGATTTAACATCTTTATGATGAAACAATTAATTTGAAATAAAAAAATTAAAAGGACTAATTTGAATAAAAATAATTTAGAGGACAAAATAGAAACTTGTTCTAAATTTAAAAAATAAAAACATTAATTTTATCTATAAAAAAGAAGTGGAAAAGAAGTTGAAAAAGAAAATAGATGTATAAAATTCATTGTTATACTAATTAATTTTTTTATGTAATATTAATAACTCTTTATGGAAAATTTAAGTAGATGCATCAAGAGACGTGGCGCATCATTAGAGTAAACACCTAAATTGGTTCCTAAAAAATTAAGTTAGACCCAATTAAATCCCTAAACAAATAAAAATCACTAAATAGTCCCCAAATTCTCTGCTAGACATTTTAGTTCCTCTGATAGAAGATTCTCCTTTAACTTATCAGCTAGAATTATATATTTATGAGACCCATTATTTAGCTAATTTGACAGTTGTAATTTTATCTTGTAAACTACTTTTAATAGCTTATTTTCTTATAAAAAACAACGTCAATATTATTAATATATAAAAGTTAAACAAAACAATCAAAATAGTGTAGTACTTCTTATCCATCTTCTTGCTTCACAGATGATAATGTCAAAAACCTTCCAAATGCAAAAACATGTAAATAACGTGTACATAGGCATATATAAAAATGTTGTGAAATATAAATTTTACAAATATTTGAGACACGACTAAAATTTAAAAAGAAAATAAGAATATAATTTTGACCAATTTTTTTTTTAAACTGAAACTGAACTATGTTGCCTGAAAGTAAGGTAATATATATATGATTATACCATATTTAAGAAAATCTATAACTGAGTTAAGATCATTAAAACAATTCATTAAATGATTTTAACTTTATCCAATAAAGTAAATTTTTTAAATAGTTATTAATATTTTTAAAATAAATAATTATTAGCATTTTTTGAAAAGTTACTCCAAATAATTTTTATATTTTTAACTTCTAATAAAAATATTTTCTTTTCATTTTTATCTTTAATGTATTTTATAATTTAATCTCTTATTTATTTATTTATTTTTATATATTTAATATCATCTAAATTTTCAGAATAATATTACTAATTATGATGTATATATATTTTATATTTTTATAAAATATTATATTTTGAATTTTTGTTTTAATATATATATATATCATTTAATTTAATTATTTTATTTTTTATTTTATTTTTTAAATAAAATACTAAATTTTTTTTATAAAAATAATTAATATTTTAAAATTATTATTTAAAATTTTTCATATGTGAAAATTTAAAAAATTAGAGAAATAAAATTTATTTAATTAATTTTTATTTAAAAAATACATTTAACTCTGCTAATCTTATCAAATACATATAATAACTTATTAATATAGGTTTCAGAAACAATTCTATTTCTTTACAATAAAAAATGCAACAAGATTGAAATTAAAAATCTAATATAAACTATTCTAATTTTTAATTTTTTATCACTACATCAATTTAAGTAACTTATAGATAATTCCATTTAGTTAAACATGTTTTATTTAACGGAAGAACTAATGAATTTCATAAAAAAAGTTTTTCAAGAACTATTTAATAGTTTGTAGTTTTTGAGAAACTAAATTCGATCTAACAAAATATTTCAGAAGCAAATTGGATATTTAGTCATTCATTTATTAACATAATATTTCTGTTTTATGGGATAAGGGAAGTTGTATAGAGGAGAGCACGTGATTAGGGGAAGAGGGTGGCGGTATATGAATCGAAGAATACAGTTCAGTAACAGTGGTCTACCTGTGAATATTCGCTCCTTTTTCTTGTCATCACTTCCTGGCTGTTCTTTTTACTTAGTCATTCAGCTAATAATTAATGCCGTGTCCTTCAACTCTTGTTACAGTTATTGCCACCAAAAGCTACTTTAGACGAGTATAAGTTCAAATGACAGAAAATACCGTAAAACATGGAGTTATGGCAATGTCATTTGTCAGGTTCCCTTTTTTGTTTTTAAGTAAGCAATGTGTCTCTCAAATTTCTGTTATGTTTTACACTTTACAGAAGGAAAAAGAGTTTATCATTTCTGACAAGGAATTTAATTATTGAGCATTCCAGTGAAGATCTTGTAGAAAATTCTGTATTCTGCACCAGCTGCTTTATTATGTATGCATGTTTCAGCATGGCAATAAGTAATCTTTGGCTCTTAGCTTTTGTTCCAACAAACCAGATCTATAGCCAACATATACCAACTAAAAAACTTGTGTTTTTTAGAACTACCTTTCTAAATATTTTTCTTCTTTAGAAAAAAAAGAAAGAAAGTAGTAATTAGAAAAAAGAATTTAGAAGGAAAAAAGAAGTAAAGGGTAACCTAAGGAACAAGGGTCTCACTAGGTGGGGTCTAGAGCCCATAGATAGAGGCAGCTTTACCTCAATAAATAGAGGGGCTGTCTCTATGACTTGATCTCATGATCCCCAAGCTTCAAGTTATAAGACAAACTACTTTACCATTGCATTAAGACTCATCCTCAAAATCAGAGGTAAATTATGAAATAAAAAATGTGAAGTGAAAATATTTAAATGGTATTGACGATAGAACCTGAGTAAATGTAGCTGACAAATTATTTAGTTCCTTAAGCGTATACTAGTTAGTGTTTGATTTCAAATTATGAGTATGAGAAAGACTTTATAAAAAGAGAAAAAAATTGTTTTAGTAATCTCAATGCTTTGAAAAAAATGATTTCCAATTATCGACTATGCAATACTCTTAATTTACACCAAAAAGATATAACCTGTTTGTTAATAAGGATTAGTTCAACTAATAGATCTGCTTGAATCTAAATTAATTTTGTTGTGAAGAGAAGAAAGTTGACTACTCTTTTAAATGCTCATGAGCGGTAAATTTCTAAATGGCAATATTATGCACCAGTTGTATTTCTTCATTGGAAATAATTGATTTTGTTTAATTTGAACGGAAAGAAAATTTAGAAACAATAATAATGAAGCACTAATATCATACAAACAGAAAATAACATTTAATATACTTTTTTTCATAATATAAAAAATGAGATTCTTGATTCATAATATAAAAAATGATAAGATTTAACTTTAAAATCTCACGCTAAATTATTTTGATATCAAATCTTCACTACTTAGATCAAAATATGACGGTAGTTAGTAATTCCTAAAATAAAATATTTAATAATATAATTTAAATCTAGTAAGTTTAAAAAAATTTCTTCATAAACATTTATAAAAGAGAAGAATTAGGAAGGTAAAATAAATTAAAATTTTTTATAAATTAAAATTAAATTATATACTTCAACTTTTGGAAAAATTAAATTCGAGATGGATTTAAAAAGTTGAGGTACATAAATTAATTTTACTTTATAAAGAAGTTTGACTTTTTTATATTTTTCCTATAATAACATATTAAAAAAAATTAGACAATCGGTTCTGTTTAACTTCAATCAAAGGCAAAGGGGATTAAATGACACAACAATACAATATTAAAAGATGATTGCTTCAAAAAGAGTAGAATCACATTAAGTTTTCTAAAGATAAACTATTCTTGCTTTTCGGACAAGACAGTAATGTGACAAGAGAATCTAAATTCAATATTAGGGTAAATTAACTTTATTCACCATTAATTAGACTTTTAGAAATATTTTATCCTTCCGTATTTTAAAATTTGGCACTTATCGTCTGATATTTTAGCTCAGAAACGCTTGCTTTTAGCGATAAAAATTTGGTACTTCTCAATTCTCATAATTTGATTCAAAAACACTTTATTCCCTATTATGAGTTTGACATCTTACCTTTTTGCATTTTGCACACTGACCATATAACCACTTGATAAAGTTTTCATTAATTTTCTAACTGTAGGTACACAAAAAAAATGATAAATTGCATTTTCCATTGCGATTTCATTTATGAACATTTTGTCCCTATGCCATGGAACAAAGAAATACACTCAATTAATTTTATTTTTTTCTAGGAATGATAAAATTGATAGGACATTATGTATAATTGAAAGACTCATCGAGTTAGGATCCAATTCCAGACTCATTTCTTATAATGGTGTAAAGTAAAAATGAAAAATAGTGATCCACTTCTTTTGTTCACTTACTAATTTTTCTTTTTTGGGTCAACCTCTTACTATTATTTGAATATCATTTTATACTGATTTTAAGAGAAAAAGAAAAAGAAGAAAACGAATCTATCTTTGTAATTTTATTCCTCCTCCAAAAGAAAAGAAAAGGCTTAATTTAATTACAAAAGTTTCTTCCATGGCAATTTTAATATATATTTTCAATGTCAAAAGATAAATAAATAATGTAACTTGATTATAAAAACTATCAAGGTTAGATGTCAAATCTTATGGTATAAGGGTCAGTATTTTTTAGTCAAGCTACAAATAAAATGTCAACTTTCATAATACAAGAGACAGGATTATTTCATTACTGTTTCGAAAAACAGTTTAATTTTCAAAAATGAGAAAATTAATTATTTAATAAAGGTTCTTGTTTCAGAATTTGAAAACAAGTTCCAAAATTCTGTTTTTATAAAAAGTTAGAATTTTTTAAAATCCTTTTGTTTTCATCATGACAGTTTTGTAAATAAGCCATTTCATTTCCTTGATGATAATTTGATAATAAAACTTTAAATCCGAAACACTATAACTGCATCCTCAATGTAACTGAATCAAGAACCACCCTATTCTTCGTCCGTTACACTCTACACCCAAGACTCGCTGTTCTTCATCAATGCCGGGAGAGAGTAGAGCGCCACTAGAAATTACATGGCCATTGGCAAAACACCTCGCCTAGGCATCATAGACACACCCAAACCATGGCCATTGTTTCTCGCCACCGTACCGACACCCGCCATAGCAATCCATTCATTCTTTCATTCCACGTGTTTATATTATTTGTCATGGCAGCTTTGTTCCTATTATGCTAGATTTCAACCTAATGTATGGATGGGATAAAAACTGTTTTCCAATTCATTTCAAACAATCCCCCCCCCCCCCCTCGCCCCCTAAATACAGTCCTTTAAAATTATTTTGTAAGATAATTATGAAAAAATAAAAAGCAACCAGACATGACCCGAAGTGTTTTTTAATCGATCTGCACGGGAGTAAAATGCTAAATTTATTTATTTTATTCAAAAAGATATACTGGCGTTAATAGTAGTTAATGCTGAGAATTTTCTTGCTTTAATTTCAGTAGCATGATGATACAAAATCCGTAGGAACGTTCACCAGACAAGTATCCCAGGAATCGAATTAGCATAGCAAAAATGGCAGGTATATCGGTTACCACAAATTACAGTGGGAGATATATGACAGACCGAATGCCCTCAATTATTTGAATATGAACCATTCGGCATGTTACTCAACCAGACATGATTAGTCATTTTTCTTTTTTCTGCTGCCACTGGTAGAGTTCTGCTCAGTGAGCATTTTCAAAACGTTAACCAACGCTTGCAAACGGTCCCATATGCTGAGCCCGTATAATGCCTCAACAAGTGACTCCTGAAACTCAAATCCATTTTCTGCCACTGGATACTAGTGCAGAGAAGAGGGCCATCTCAGTATATTTCCACTCAGTGAAATAAAATAATATATAATTATGAAAGATTTTCCAGACTGACCCGGATAGGCTTCGGTATCTTGGTTTTGATCAATGGCCACCATCTATCTTCAACAACAGATTTTACAAGGCAGCATGCTCGCAAACCTTCAACACCACCAAATCGTCCAAATCCACTGTGTTTCACGCCCCCAAATGGCAGGGACTGTACAATCGGAATGCAACTTTACATAAGTAGAAATTAAAGCTAACGAGGTAATCTAGGTTGAGCTAGGAACATATCCAGGCAAAAGGCTGAAAGAACTGCATAATTACAGTTACAAGTCAGAAAAAACAACATATTAAACTGTCTCGCAAAACATTTATATCTGTTTCTGATTGGCAATTAGATGTCACTTAAATCAGAAGTTCTTTCCGCAATAAGTATTTTATGCCAAATAGGATGTTACAGTAAATTAGAAACAGTAAAGAAATCGCATTTTCTCATGAAGAAACTGCTGATGGTTCCAAGGCTAAATTGGCCAAGACCCCCATTTCAAACTTCTCATGGACCAACCTTCTAGGGAGAAAGTTAATATTCAGGTGCACCTAATAATATTTCAAAAGTCTCTCTCTCTTCTAACAGTTGAACGTAATCAACAATATAGCATAATCATATCATTACTACTTGGCCCCTTTAGGATGAACCGCCCATTTTGAGAGGAGAGATGGATATAAAAGTAGTAAAGTAAATTTACCTGACACATGTATGTTGCTGCAAAGTCATTAACTGCAGCAACCCCACAATGTATCTGGGAAGCTATCTCTCTAGCACGGCTCTGACGGCCTGAGAAAACAGCACAGCCAAGCCCATATTTTGAGTCATTTGCAAGCCTGACAGCCTCTTCATCCGAGCTAAATTTCATTATTGGCATGATTGGTCCAAATGCCTAGAAGTCATATTTAAAATTCACAGACAACTTTAGTAAGCAGTTTTCAAAGCATAAAAGATATAAAGATATTTTTTAATATAATCCATAGTTGCAATAAAATTTCAAAATCTCCAATGCTTATAGTCAAAACATGAATTTTTTTTGGTTACATTAATATGGACAATATGGCTGATCAATGAAACCTTAAAAAAAATGCCAATGAATACAGCAGAGAAAAATTGAAGTTTTTCTACCTCTTCTTGCATCAACCTCATTGAGTGATTGACATTCACAATCACTGTAGGGGGAAAATACTGATCAACTGTATCTTCACCTATATGTCCAAAACTTCCACGTGCAACAATTTCAGCTCCTTTGTCTAAGGCATCATTTACAAGGCCCTCAAGCTTTTCAGAATGCTCATGCATACATAAAGCTCCCATATCATACTTTCCAGCAAGTGGTGGGCCCTGCAAGAAATCATTAACTGAAAAGCATAAAAAAACATTGACTTCTTCATATTATATAGTTCTGATGCAACAATCAGTGAAAAGAGTTCTAGACAGTATAGCTGTTCCCAATCCCCAATGTTAATGCAATCTGTGGGATTTATACAAGTTCCAGACCCTTTTACCCATTCCCTATATATATGAATCATGAACCCAGATGCCCTGGGCTTTATTCTATCAATGAATCATAAGTATCCATGTAATTATTCTATCAATTTGCTAGTTGACCTGCAACTTCCTTACAGATAAATTTAAAAAGTATTAAAAATAAATAGTGCATGTGTATCCCAAATCCCTGTGTCAAGACAGATCCAACATAAAGGCAGTATTTTCGATGATGCAAATAACTTAACTTTGAAAAGCTTTATATTAGCTAATGCTCCCACGGCACTACTAAAAGGGAGGAAAAAGTGGGGGGGGGGGGGGGGGAAGGCAAACAGAAATTCAATAAGAATAGAGAAAAAAGCAACATATCATGAATCATATGAACATCTCAGACAATTTTATACAAACCTAGAAAAGATGTAAAGAGGAGCTGATAGATTGCTGATGGAGAAATCATGTAACAATTAAGTGCAAGCAGATGTAAGAAAAGGAAGATACAAGAGTAAGACATGTTTTACCAATAAAAAGTAGAAAAGACACTTACAGCTGTAACAGATTTTATAATTTTGGTAACTTTACTGACAAAGGATGAATAAATGTCCCTGTGCACATAAAATCGCTCAGCCCCAGCACAGTTTTGCCCACTTGACTGAAGAACAGCCCGGACAGCAATTTGAACAACCTATATTCAGCAGATCAATCACCATTAAAACAATAGCATTCAAGAACAAATAGATCATTAAGATGAAAGATTAACATTTGCCAGTCAAATGGTCAACAATAACACCCAAGCCTTTGGAAATCAGAAAATTTTGGAAGGGATTCATACATGGTCCACATCTACATCTTCACAAACAATAAATGCATCTTTTCCACCAAGCTCTAGCGTAACTGGTATAAGTGTGTCAGCAGCATTTCTCATTATCTGCATAAAAGAATGCAGCATATCATCAGAGTCCAAAGACTTCTTATTGCATGGAAAAGCGGATCCTGTCCCCTACAATCATTCTGCTTATGAGGTAACAACTCCAAAACTAGAGGTCTAGAGCAACTTTTCAGGCTATTTTTGTTAGGGACTTAAGAATAGAATTGTGAGAATGAGTGTATTATTAACAGAGAGAAAACTGAAAATGGACAAGATAACTAGAGGCAAACTCCTCAAGGAAGAACGCTGCCCTGCTGCAAGCTGAAAACACTGTATTAGGAAAAAAAAGTAAAAGGCTCCTTTCCCTTGTTCCCTTTTTACAAAATATCCCCCTGTCATATGGCCTTCACCTATCCATAACTAACTGTCCACCTCAGCATCCCACTCCCCATGGTGACCTATTTTCTTAAGCTCTTCTAGAATATCGCTACCAAACCAAAAGCCCATGAGCCAATTTTTCAGCTTTTTCCTTCCCCTCAACAGATTCAGACTTAACCTTTTTTTGGGAAAAGAATGAAGTTTAAGCAGATCCAAATACTACTCAGTTAAACACTGTACTCTCTGACATTTCTAATTAAACATCTACCACGAATAAATTCAGAAACCTTATTTTCAGGAGTGGAAATGGAATTAGTCTAGAATACAATTCAGAGATGAGAGGGCAGGAAGATCAAATTTGATAGGCCAGCAGAAACATACCATCTTACCAACCCCAGGGGATCCAACAAAAATGACTTTATCAGCAGAAGATACCAGTGCTTCTCCTGTTTCAGCAAACCTGGTAAGAAAGATCCAATTAAGGCCATGGATACAGACATGATAGTGAACAAAAGGAAAAAAAGGAAGGGTACAAAATAAGGCTATACCCTGTTATCACCTCAACAAGGTCTTCAGGAGCTCCTATGGCAGCAAGAGCTGATTGGATAATTCGGAAGTAAAAGCATCCTGACCAACTTGCATGTTCCGATATCTACAATCAGGATCATATGGATTTCTGTCAAATTGAAAAATGTAAATTTTATAGTAACTAGTAATAGCAGGTATTACACCTTGCCGAGTCTCCGTTCTTAATATATGTTTCTCATGGAGTATAATATAACCCAATGAAAGCATATCCATGAGATGAACACTTTTAGATAGGTAGATAGCAGGATATTGTCATTTTATACCTTAATCACGATGCCATTTCCAGAAAAAACTGCTGCCAACATAGGGTTAAAAATATTGTGGAAAGGATAGTTCCAAGACACAATGGCACCAATAACACCAAGTGGGTGAAATTCTACTTTGGCTCTCTTATGAGGCATTGATCTTCCAGAGGAACTGTAAGTTTTTTTATTTATCACAAAAAAAAAAAGTGGTCATGAAAGTGCATTTAGATCACTCACAATTTCACCATAAAAAAATCATTCATGTATATCGAAAAAGCAAACTTCTGTCACTGTAAAAGACTATAAAGAAAATTATATTAAAAAAGTAAAAATAACCAAGGCAGATAATCTATAACGTTCCTTTAAGCAAAGAGCCAAGTGTCACTTACCAGGCTAAGGGGGAAGGGGGTTACGACATACCCACTTTCGAGAAATAACAAATGTATAATTGTATAGAACTACAACTAAAAATTTTTTAGGTCTAGATGGAAAAAAAATTGAGGTGGGTACCGGTACTCAGGCTTTAGCCACTTCTCACCCTCTGACAGTAACCAATTGATCTTTTCACATGTTGTCATTATTTCTCCCAAAGAGGCATCTACCATTGTCTTTCCAGTATCACGTGAAGATATTCTGATAAAAGCACACAAATCTTAATATACTAAAAAAAGTTATTTATATTCTTATGCACTAAGTACAATTCATATATATATATATATATATATATATATTTCAGACTAATGAATAAGACAATATGATAACTAAAAGCAAAAGATGGTTACATGATTCCCAAGATATCACAAGAACCACGATATGTTTTTAAAAAATATTAACACTTAAATCTTCCTCCAATGACCCTAGAGAAGAAGTGCTCTTACTCGCATATAAGTGCTTGATGTTTAATTATATACTTCAAAAGTATACGTAAAAACTGGCGTCTTTGTTTGAAGCTGGTCTTTGCCCACATTTTTTGTGCCCTCTGTACTTTTTCCACTTGCTCCATGACCTATCCATAAATGCAACATAGTCCTAGTTAATTCTTACTACACTTTTAGTCACAAATCTTGTCAAACTAGTAACCAATATCTTATGAACACTTTGCAAGAACTTGCTCTTATGCATCATTATTCTCCTTTGTGGCTTTGTGAGTGCTGTGCTAGGTATAAGATCCAATCTAAAGTACACACACACACACACACACACACACATTATGCTGAGTAGCTTTTCACCCAAGCAATTTCATCCTATTATTTCATTTCAACAGTCACATGCAAATCATAAGTCACAACTTATGCTAAAGTTAGAAGTTAACAACTACAACATAAATATATAGGTTCTAGACAACAAACAAGAAACTAAAACACAAAAAGCAAAACAGAGGAACAGAGTAGTGAAAGCAAAGAACAAAACAGAGGAACAGAAAAGCCAATGTGCAGAGTAACACAGCAGATGACAGTTGAACTTGAAGTTTGGTACAGAGAATGAGAGAAGCAGCCACAATCTTGAAGTTTCAGTAGATAATAATGAAGAAAAAAGGCATGGACCACAGGTGTCAGAGACAGCAAAGAACAGAGACGGACAGACTGAGAGGCTGAGTTGAGTGAGAAAGGATGATGAGATCAGATTAGATTAAAAACACTAAACCCAGCTTAACCCAACCAATTCCAGCAGTTTTACAAGTTTTCCCACTGATTTTATGCAATCCCACCAGGAAATGGTCTTCTGTGTGCGCATGGGATTGGAAGGTAGCATACACTCATAGGATGTAGTGATTTCACATTTTTACTTTTTATAATATCAAACACTTTTTTTTTTTCAATTAAGGTACATGAAAATTAAAGAAAAAACTTATTGAGTATGGATCAAGCTAAAGCAGCTTGACTGATTGAAAGCTAGGATTCAGCCTAAAAGAGGAAATCAGTTTCTTAGCATGTTAAGTCTGAGCACAGGTACAAGCCAAGCTTATTGTTGTTGTGCTGAGCTTGTGCAAGGCTTGGCTTGGCTCGGCTTACTTCAACCAATAACTGTCATTTTGGCCCCTACATGGATCATTTGGAGTGCCATGAGGACTATTAATCAATCCTTAAAACTAGCCACAGGCATATGCAGGAAAGATAATAAAAGGATGAAAACCAAAAGGTTGTCAAGATTGGGGAAAAGGAATTTCCATATTTAAGATCAATAAACATATAGCATAAATGGAATTCCCTTGAATTTGCATTTCAATATAGACAAGTATGCAAATGCAAAAACTGTAACTGAAACTTTAGCAAACAAGTTTATTAGCTAGAAGCTAATGATATGTCAACTTTTCTTCAGCATAACTAGCATATTTCTGTTGTGACTAATTTATCATCAATGATGGTATGATGCAAGGAACTGGATCAGAATTACAAGAAAAACTCTTTATTAATAGAGAACAGCAGTTCAGTCCAGGTATTCGAGAGACCTGGTTCTCTCCCAATGCCTAAAAGCCCCAATCCTCTCACAAATTAAGCTCCTATTCCCCTGCTCCCTGCCTCTATTTATACACTTTACAGACCTCTAACAGTTTAACTAACTCAACCTAATTAGCTATTTCCCACTAACAAGTAAAGAGAAGCTAACTAACTAACTATTATCTAACAATACTCCCCCTAAAACATTCACCTTGTCCTCAAGGTGAACCTTTAACCCTAACAGCTGCTGACAAAATTCTACCAGGATCCCACTGCCTAAAGCACAGCATGTGTTTGTCTTATTTCCTCTCAGCAAGAGATATGACAGCATAAGTCGCCTTCATTTCTAAGACCCATTTCTTTTCCCTAACTTGTTGGGCTTGGCCCATTACATAAAAAAAATGATTTGCTGCTCTTGCTCTCATTCTTTCAGAAACTCTTGCGTTTTTGTCATTAAATTGCAGAATGATGCCTGTTTCTGTTGCTGTCTTGGTCACTGTACAAGGCACAAAATTCAGTGGTTCTTGCGCTTTGGATGATGAAATCTTGACCAGCATAGGGGAGACCCAGAGCTTAGCCATGATTGTTGTACCATCCTTTTCCATGGAAGAGCTCAACTCTGGTGCTTTCAGCAGTGGAGGTGGGTTGGCTGGTGTACTCACAAACCACTCCTTGGCTGTCACATTTTCCCTCCATCTCTGCCCCACAGCCTTGCTTCCCACAGGGAGGGATTTCCCTTTTATTTTCTCCGCTCCTTCATCACCCAAGATGTGGTTGTAACAAGCCAAGTTCTGGACACGGAGTTGGTGAGGTTCCTTCTCCACCACAGGCCTATCAAATTCTTCTGCCACTGTATCTATCTTGTCTGTTTTTCTCTCTGTTTCTGTTTCCGATTTATCACTTTCTTCTTCCTCCTTCAAGACTTCCTCTCTTTGTATGTTTTCTTGCTCCCAAGATTCTGCTCTGTCTTTCAAGAGTCAAGACTTCCTTGCTCCCACTGTTTTCTTGCTTCCAAGGTCCTTCCATACTCATCAATAAA
Source organism: Canavalia gladiata (assembly GCA_037954105.1). NCBI lineage: Eukaryota > Viridiplantae > Streptophyta > Magnoliopsida > Fabales > Fabaceae > Canavalia > Canavalia gladiata. The sequence continues at coordinate 35,394,025 of CM075662.1, read as the reverse complement.
GGCTTTGCCTTTTGACCCTCTGGAACAGCAATCTTGAATCTTTCATCACCCCACATTCCATCGGACAAGGCCTCATCATCCTTCTTGGAACATGATCTTGCTGGATCTGTTTCTCTACCCATCTGAATTTCTTGCATTTCATACTTCGTCTTTCTCAAAGATTTAATTGCCATGAAGCTTTCTTGAAGAGATGCCTCCAAATGCTGTTGATGCTCCATCTGTTGTTGCAGCACCCACAATTGAATTTCCAATTCCCATTTCACGATACCCATTGCACAGTTGTACCCACATCTCCCAAGAAAATGAGCTCTGATACCAGTTGTAAGGAACCGGATCAAAATAACAAGAAAGACTCTTTATTAATAGAAAACAGCAGAATTCGAGAGACCTGGTTCTCTCCCAACGCCTAAAGGCCCCAATCCTCTCACAAATTAACCTCCTATTCCCCTGTTCCCTGCCTCTATTTATACACTTTACAGACCTCTAACAGTTTAACCAACTCAACCTAATTAGTTATTTCCAACTAACAAGTAAAGAGGACCTAACTAACTAACTAACTATTATCTAACATATGATACCTTTATAAATTTCTCCATTTTTTTTCTTCTATTTTTCTTTATCCGTGGAAATATCCAAGTTTCTTATTCCATATGAAACTTTCTAAACACAATCCCCCCAGAAAAAAAAAAAAACACAAACAGTCAGCGTGCATCTTAAACTAATAGTTGCTAGCTCACTTAGGGAACTAGATACTGAAAGTACGAATCTTAGCATTCTTTTCCCTTGGAAGCATAGGATCACATACCTCATCTGGTGTCAATGCAGGAACATATCCCAAATATTTCATGGTAGCAGGTTCATAGCACTGAACTTTCGTGCCTAATTGCTGTGCCGTTCCCCTCGGAGGCACCTGAACAGGAATCAAACATCAATGAGACAGGACCAACCATATTCTCCAAAAAGGAATAATAAAATTCCAAACCTGAAACTCCGAGTCATAACATTCACGATGCCATGCCGAGAGGAAGTTAATTCTTACAATTAATCGACACGGAACCACATGCACTTGCAACTAACTGAATTCGAATTTTAAGTTTCAAATAGAAAAGCAAATCACACTGTTCATGCAAAAAGCGAAAGAAAAAAAGAAAAAACACGTCACTACACAGCGATTTGCAAAATCTAAATTGCAAATAATAGCACTCACATATATGAAGCTGTTCTCCGGCGTTTGGTTTCCATCGTCCAACACTGTGATTACCAAAAATCCGCGTTACATTTTAAGCGTCGCCACAAATATACGTGCAATAGAGTGAGGGAGGGAAAGTACCATCGGAAGCGTCAACATCGATGGAAGGAACCTTGGGAGGAATGAGAATGAGAAGGAACTTGCAGATGGCGAAAGCGAACGCTAGAACGAGCAAGGGCCACCAAAACGCCATTGGAACTTCGCGGCAGATTCAGAGCGCGTCTCTCTATTCGAAGGAAACTGCCTCGCTAGGGTTTTCGAGAAGCTTCCAGAGAGTTTAGTATCTTCTTTTCAGAACAATGCTCGAAGACGGTGAAAAAATCTGGGGAAGCTTTGAGGTGATGATTGCATAGTATAGATATAGCAGTGATACAATGGGCAAAGGGAGAACCGGAGAAGTAACCGAGAGACTGGGTTCCGCATCAAAATGAGATTCGATGCATTTTTTTTCCACAAATAAATAAAAAGTTAAATATGTCTTTACTATTTTTAAAATATTTAAATTTTAATTTTCATCTTTTTAAATTTAAAATTTTAGATTTATATGTTTTATTTTTAAAAAGATTTTAATTATAATTTATAATATTAATTTAAATTAGAAAATTATAATTTTTAAAATATAATTAAAATATTTTTATAAAATCAATAAAATACTTTTAATATTAATTACTCTAATTTAATTTAATATAATAATTAAAATATTTTAATTATAATTTGTATAACTTGATTAAAAATTATAATTAAAATATTTTCTAAAATTATTAAAAAATTAATATTAATCACTTTTATTTGATTTTATATAATTTAAATTAATATCAAAAATTATAAATTAAATATTGTAAAAAATAAAAAAATTAAATTAAATATTTTAAAATTGATAAATCAAATTTAAAATTTTAGTATTTTAAAAAATTAATATCATATTTAACTCACAAATAAAACATATCAATATATTTTATTTTATTAAAAAAAGATAAATAGTAAATTTTTTTAAATTTAAAAATAATTTAGTTCAAGATGTGTTTTTAAAGAAAATAATTATTTTTATAGTGTATTTGGTAAGATATTTTAACTAATTAAAATTTTAAATTATTAACTAAAAAATTATTAAATATTTTAATTTTATTTAATAAATTAATTTTTTTAGTAATTATTAGTTTTTTTCTTCTTAAAAAATTTACTTTAAATAATTTTGTTTTTATTTTTTAATTAAAATATTTTATTTATTTTTATTTTAATATATTTTATAATTCAATCTTTTATTTATATATTTATTTTTATAAATTTAATATTATTTAATTATTTTAAATTTGTTTTTAAATTATAATAAAATATTATATTTTAAATTATTTTTAATATATTATTTATTTTATTTTATTAAAAATATTAAACCATTAGATAAAAGCTAAAATTTATAAAAATATTACTTTAAAATCATTATTTAAATTTATTTATATAAAAATAAAAATAAATATTTTAAAAAAAATAAAAAATTATTTAATTAAATTTTAATATATTATTTATTAAAAAATATAATATAATTATCATATTTTAATTTATTATTTTTATATTTATTAGGTAATTTAACAATTAGTTTTTATTAAACATTTTTTATTTAACAAGTAATTTATCAGTTTTAAATTTTTAATTTTTAGATATCTTTTTAACTTTTAATTATTTTATTTGTTAATTTATCAAACATATTCTAATAAGAGGTTTAATTGTATTTTTTAATTTTTTAATTTAATTTATCTATATTTTTTATTCTTTAATTATTTTTTATTTTTAAATTTAACAAATTTAGTTCCATTAATTTTTATTTATAATTTATAATTTATAATTAAAATTTTTATAATTAAGTTAATAAGTTATTTTATGATTAAAATCATCAATATAAATAGTAAATTTGATTAAAATAAAATAAAAATTATAATTTTTTAAAAATTTTAATTTTAATTTTATAAAATATTTAAATTTAATCAAATTTACAAGGTCAATTAGTTGATTGGTTATCTAACTTATCCATTTTTTTTCACTTTAATCTTTCATCTCTTAAAACTTTTAAATAGGTTTTCTAAATTTTTTAAAAATTAAATAACTTTATGTTAATTCATCCAACTTTATTAATTGTAATGATAGCATATTATCTTTCTTAACTCAGATATACTTTATTTGTTTTTTTATTAAAAATAAAAAATTTATTTCTATTCATTTTTTATTAATATTAAAAATATAATTATTTATTTTCATTTATATTTTTATATCTATAATTATAATCATCTATAATAAATAAATAAATAAATAAAAATAGATATAGAAAAAGTAAACGAGAAATAAGTTTAAATCATAATAAATAATAACAGATAAAAAAAAACTTTATAAAATTAAAAAATAATAATTTTTATTAATAAATAATAATTACATTATTTAATAACTCATTTTCATTAAAAATAAAAATAAAAATAAATTCACCATCCCCTTCTTCCTCTTCGCCGTCCCCCTTCTTCCTCTTCGCCGTCCCCCTTCTTCATCTATCTTCCTTCATCCCCACACCCTTGTTAACATGAATCGAGAAATTCATCACCTCTATCTCCCATTAAATAAAATTAAAAGGACAGCAATTCAAAAATGAAATTACAATCTTAATTAGCTTGATTGATGATTGTTTGAAAACAGAGAGAGATTTTAAAAGTAGAACCGAAGGAGGAGGAAAGGGCGAAAGTCAGAAGAAGATAAAAAAGGGGAGAGAGGAGGAGAAAAAAAAGAAAGAAGGGATTAAGAAAAAAAATATATTGAATAATCATGTTAATTGACTAAGTTAGATGGTTAATAAAAAGTTATTTAAAAGTAACTTAAAATTTTAAAAATATCTTAATAAAAAATTTAAAAAAATAATAAACTAAAATAAATAAGATAATTTTAATTTTTAAATAAACAAAAAGTGTGGGAAAAATGGTGGACAAAGGTGAAGATGATAGATAAAATAAGATGAAAAACTTTAAAATTTTAAATAAAGAAAAAAAAACATATATTTAAAGGATAAAATCATATCAACCTATATTTGTAAGGATAAAAAGCATCATTATTAGATTACTCTTTTAACTATGTTATTATTTAACTTAACTTTGTTAACAATAAAAACTAACACATATAATTTTTAAAAAGTAAAGAACCAAAATCATAAAAAAAGTTGATAGGACAAAATGAAAAAGAAGAAGGGCATAAATACAGAAACCAAAGAGTTGCTTAAGTTAATTAAAAAATTTTGTTTGAAAATCAACTTATTTATCCACGAGCTTAACTTATTTAAGTGTTGATGAATCGACCAATGACATATTATCTTAACTTTAATTTTAACATCTTTGAATTTATTAGTAATGGCATATTATCTTAAACTTTAGTTTTAACATTTTTGAATTTGTTAGTAAGATGTTGATAGGAAAATAATGTGTAAACATCTTACACCTTGAGAGAGATAAATAATAATAATAATAATAATAATAATAATAATAATAATAATAATAATAATAATAATATAATATGAAAAAAATGTTATTACATTTTTCTGTTGGTAATTAATTATCAAGACAAATTTTTTTATATAAATAGATGGATTTATTATTTATGTATTGAAAAATCAAAGTTGTTTTAAGTTAGCCAAAAATTATAATTTATGTTGTATTAGAATTTTGGTAGCACAAATTATTACCTCTTTATATAAATTATGAGAGAGATAATTTTTTTTACTTAATAAAACAATTGTTAAACTATTTATTTATCTTATATATAATATCCGTTTACAATTTCTTTCTTATGTTTAAAAGATCAATAATTAAGTTTTTATGTATGAACAAATTTATGATTTAGTCTTTAATGTTATACTTTATTATAATATCATTTATCTTGGCTATGTATCATTAATGTGATGGTTATATATTTTTATTTAAATATGTTTCAGTCATTATGTATTATGTAGTTTTATTTTGATTTTTACATGTGTTGTACATTTTTAGTTAATTTCTTATATGTATTTTTTTTTAATTTAATCACTATATGTTAAAAAATTAAATTCAAAAACTTATCAAGTGAAAATTTATAACATATATAAAAATCAAATTAAAATTACATAATACATATAAAAATAAAATATATTTAAATAAAAATATGTTACTATGAAATCAATAGTTATCAGTTAAGTTATCTAAAATGATGTTAGAATGAATCGTAATATCAATGATTAAATCATAAAGATTTTTATATATACAAATTTAATTACAAGCATTTTAAGTACAGGAAGAAATTGAAAATAGACATTACATATAAACGTAAACAAGTAATTTAACATAAAATAATTTATATTTTTAAATAATAAAGATTTAATTCCTCTAAAAAAATAGTTTTAAAATAAAAAAATTATTATTACAAAACGTTTTAATTAAAATCACCTATGAACATACCTTTACTTTTATACAGATATACTTACTTTAGAATATATATACATAAAACAGCGAGAGGATGCTTGACCAACTTAGTAATCCCAACAATAACCATGCATGACATGAAGTTATTGTTTTCATTATTTATTTATTTTTATTTATGCCTTTAAAAGTTAAGAATCAAGGATGAACCTACATATTGCCTTATAGGACAAATGCTCTTTGAGGATATTTATTTTATTTTTAATATTACATGTTTGCGCATTTATATGCGTCTTAAAAAATTAGGATCTGTTAAGGATGACGCAAAATACAAGTGAGTGATGAGCAGATGTAAGAAGCATAATAGCACGTAGCGCACTACACCGAGCAATAATTAACAAAGGGGCTATCTAGAGACACAATGTCGACATATTAGCCTCATAATCAGCAAAGCTATGGAACCTTTGAGATAATATTGCTCTTCTTCAAATAATTTTTGGATGCTTATGAAAATTTGATACATTTTCCCGCCGTATATTTGAGGTGTGTTTTCTTTCGCGAGATTATTGATTTTTTTTTTTATAACATGAAAACCGGTAAAATTTAAATTTATAACCATATATTAAATTATTTTAATTTTAACCTTCTGCTAATTAGATCAATCTTAATAATTTCACGAGATTATTATTTAGATGATATTAGATGTGAATTTTTTGTCTGGGATTTGACAGCAAACCCAATGCAAACAAAAACAACGGTTTAGTAACGGACTACCTTGTTTTAGCTTTTAAAAAATGGTTTAATTGCTATTTCTTGCTCAATTCGTTTGGAATTGTATTCATCACACAACAATTTATATAATATTTTTTTCTTTATTTTTCATCGCATCACTTATATCACATTCTATATTTTTCTTTCTTTTTCACTTACTAAATTAAAATTTGTTGTACAAATTGGAAATATGAATAGTACTATTCATTCTTCAATTAGTCATTAACTAGAATTATGACACTGCGACATGCTAATATAATGCCAATGGCAGACACAGTGTGAATTACCTCACCTTCCTATGAAACATTCTTCAATATTTTTGAGTCTACAATGTCAAACCTTGCTATCCTTTTTTTCTTTCCTTTCATATTTTTTTGTTGGAATTTTACAAGCTTACAATATTCAGAATTTCAATGAAAAATGTTGCACAATGTTGCCATATCTCCTACCTCTACTCTCCATATTATTATTTACACTATGAGTGATGGAGTTGATAATGCGAGTCATAACGCACAACTTGGAAAGAACCACTGGCTTCTGAGCAGTGTCTCCATGTCAGCAGTGTTCTTCCCAACCGTGAATCAAGTCCATTGTCAGTTATTTATTTGTTCATTGCAAACGATATCTTTGAGGTAGAACAGTTATTATATATCCTTTTCAGAATAGAACATTAGTGAGAAAGAAACACTTCCTTAGGTGTCCTTGTCTTGTAGTGCCGCACTGCCACATGCACTTGACCATTATTTTAAGGGATAAAAACTGCAAATGGAGCTCTTACATCAATTTGCACCACCAACTTGGAAGTGGCCATAAGCAATGGCTACTACCTCTAGAGCCTAAACAGAATAGTCCTGCATTGCACTTATAAATTAGCATTGAAAGGTGTTCTGAAACTGGAATTCAGGGGTGATTAATTATTCATACACAAGAATGGAGAACCAACATGACCTCATCATAGTAAGAAAGGTATGTGAAATCTACAACAAAATCTCCAAATTAGAAGACCTCAACCCCTCAAACCATGTCAATAGCCTCTTTACCCAACTTGTAACACTTTGCACCTCCCCTTGTCAATTAGATGTTAATCACCTGAGCCAAGAAGTTAAAGAAACTATAGGTAAACTAATTAGACTTTGTGGAAAAGCAGAGGGACTTCTTGAAAACCATTACTCAACTCTTATAGGATCATATGATAAGCCACTAAACCACATGAAACTCTTCCCTTACTACTTCAATTACCTCAAACTCAGCCATTTAGAATTCACCATGCTCACCACACACTGCTCTCAAGTCCCCACCCAACTAGCCTTTGTTGGCTCTGGCCCCCTTCCTCTTACCTCAATCATGTTGGCCACCCATTTCCTTAGACACACATGCTTTCACAACTATGACATTGATCCATTAGCAAATGCCAAAGCATATGGGTTGGTCTCATCAGACCCGGATTTGTCAAAAAGAATGCTCTTCCACACTAGTGATATTGTGCACGTGTCAAATGGCCTTAAGGAATATAACGTGGTGTTCTTGGCAGCACTTGTGGGCATGGACCAAAAGGAGAAAGCAAAAGTGATCAATCACTTAGCTAAACACATGGCTCCTGGGGCAATTCTATTGCTGAGGAGTGCACATGGAGCTAGAGCATTCCTCTATCCGGTGATTGATCCTTCTGACCTCAAAGGTTTTGAAGTTCTTTCGGTTTTTCACCCAAATGATGAGGTCATTAATTCAGTTATTGTAGCACGAAAGTGTTCGGTGAATCAAGGGGTTTACTCTCCACTATTGACTAGCAAATGCTCTGAACTTGAAGGCTTCAATCCCTTAAATCATGGGAACGTTATTGAGGAATTAACCGTTGATGACCAAGCTTGATTTGATTCTTATGCTTGTGTTATGATTCGGGCCAAATCCAAGGAACTTGGTAACTACTCTTCTTGTGGCATCGCTCTAAAGCAATGTTTTAAATCAGGGATCATATCATATGATGAAATAGTGCAATATAGTATTAGCCGTGATCATCAAACCCCAACTGTATCACCGCAACAAGATTATTGTTTCGGATAATAAAACGGTTTTTAAAGCATTTTAAGCAACATTCTCTTACTATCTCTTATCTTTTTTTATTTGTCTACCTTTATAAGAAGCCTTATTCTAATTTATATGTTCTTTTAAAAGTTTAAGATAATATAATTATATCTTTATTTCTATTTAATTCTTTTACACTTGTCATCGTTAAAGGATAAATGATAATAGAATTCATATGAAGAAGTTAAAAATAGTTTAATATAAATAAAAATATTAATTATATTTTTAAGTTATGTATTATCTTTTAAAATAGACATCGACTTATAAAAAGTAACCGAGATAGTAAAATTTATAGAGAAAGAAAACATCAATTTAACAATAAAAGAATTTTATTATTATTTTGTTTTTCAATAAAAACTAAATGTTATTTTAATATTTTTTACCTTTGATTAGTTAAAGTCAATCTTAAAAGTTGATATTAATAAAATTTATAGTAACTAAAAGTTAATCTCCTATTTCGTCTCCTTTCACATAATACACTAATAATTATTTTTGTTTACTTTCTCTTATTTTTAAAGATTTTATTCTTTAAAAAAATGTTCTTCTATATACATCATTTTTTCACATTTTATTTTTTACACATTTTTTGTTAAAAAATATATAAAGATATATGTTTCTCGTATTTTATTTAATAATAATATAAAACAAATATTATTATTACAATGAAAATATAAAATCATTTTTTGCATGTAAAAGTCTGAAAACATGCGAGTGAATATTCAATAACCTTGTATTTTATTATCTAAAAATAATATAAAAAAAATAGTGTTTAACTAAGTAGTGCATGCTTGCTGTGAGATTTTTTTTAAAAGCTTTTTTAAAAAGCTGGTAAAAATAGACGATTTTTTTTTTTTAAATAAGTTGAATCAATCACACAGTAATACATAAAACATAAAATTGTTTTGTCTGTAAAAGAGAAAAAGAAAAAGAAATGTAGATCATGTGAACAGATTTTCAGCAGCAACTCATATATATGCTAAAAATTTAATTTTAATTAACTGTACTATCGACTATTCAAAAATTGTTGAATACACAATTTTTAAAATAATTAATATAGTTTAATTAATGATTTTTAATCATATAATAATTTATGATTGAATAACAATAACGAAAGAAAACTTTTCTTGTTACAAGTGTAGCATACTTGGATTCGAATTTACATATCCTATATTTCAATTTAAAGTATATAAATATTAAGCTTTATTTACAAAGATTTAATTTGAATAAATCATAATTAAATTATATTTAACTATAGTTTTATGTTTCAATATATAATTTAAGTAAATATGAAAAAAATCTTGAATAAAACAATGATTTGACTAAATCAATGGAGATTATACATGATTTAGTGGACAATGCGATATAAAATTTTATTTTATTTTTATAGATATTTTCATATTCATTTTATATCTTTGTTTTTAATTTTTCCCCTTACATTGTTTGTTACATGTGACATGTGACATGTTACTTTTTCTTTTTCTTTTTTTATTTCTCTGTTTCGTCTCAAAGTATATATACTCTAAAGGATATGGAATTTTTTACTTACAATTGTCATAGAAAGGAATAAAAAATTAGTATTGAAAAAATATTTGCATAACTAATTGTTAAAAAATTATAATTATACAGCTCGATAAGGTTTATCTTTTGAAAATATTTAAAATTATTTATTTAAGATTAGACTTGAATAAACTTTGAAAAAAATTATAGTATGAATCTTTTAAAATTTGGTTTTCACCTTACATTTTTTAGTATTTTTATGTGTTTTAACTTGTTTTGAAATTTGACTAATTATATTTTTTTTAAAATATTTTTGATAAAAAAAGTTATTTTTTAAAAGATAAACATAGGGACTTTAAGTTTCATGGTAAATATTAATATATTTGATCCCGTATTTAACTTCAATATAATTACATAAATTTCGAAGACAAATTAAAATAAGAAATAACAATTTATCACTTTTAATTTAACCCACATTTTATGGTGCACGAACAAAAAAATAAACATACTATTTAATTAAAGAGATAAACTAACACCTAACAATACCATAAACTAAATGCTACCAACTTAACGTGACATAGATTACATTAATCTATTCAACTATCGCTTCTTCCTATACATAACATTTATTTACCTTTAAGTTACATGAGTAAATGTTTTATTATCTTCGAATACACATCATTAAAGAAATTATTAGTTAGACATGAAAATAAAACTTTAATGTCTAAGTATCCGTTTATTTCACTTAAATTTTCATATACCTAACTCATACTCGATTTTCAAAGACGAAATTGAAATTAAAAATATAAATATTCGTTTTACCTTTATCCTGTTATAATAATTATAATATCATTTAAATAAAATTATTTAACTATCATAATTTATTAAAAATATAATTTTATTATTACATTTTTTATTTAATTTTTTAATATCTATTTTATATTATTTAAATATAAAATATATTTAATATATTATTTATTTAAAATATAAACATAAATAATTATAAATTATAAAAAAATTTAAAAAAAGATATAAATTTTTTTATGAATTTATCCAAACTTAACAAGCTTAAGATTGAGTTTTAAAATTTCATCCATAATTCCTATAAACTTGCATCCACATCCACTCTAATATTAGTTTTGACAAAGATATGTAGGAAAAGTAAAACTTATCATCGATCCATTCTCTTACAATGCCTACAATCAATCTCAAAAATAAACATATATCTGATAATAGAATAATTAATAATTAATTATATTTTGATATTTATAAAATTATAATTTTTTATTTTTAAAATTATTAATTTTAATACTTTATTTTTTAAAATATTTTTTTAATTCTTAAAATAATTAATATATCACAGATGATATATATCCATATTTGATTCATCAATAATAAAAATTAAAAATAATTTATTTTAAAAAATTAAAAAAAATTAAAATTAAAATTTTAAAAAATAAAAAACGTATTTAACCTGATGATCCATCTTTAATATTATAAAACTTTTTTTCACTCTTATTGCTTTTAATCTTAACAAATACATCGTCATTTGATAAGTTAACAATTTTTTTTCTTTCTAAATTTCAATTGTTTATTTTTCAATATGTCTTACATGTTTAAATATTTATATTATTATCATCATTCCCTTAAAATTAACAGGATACTGTTATTAAGATATTTTTTTCAAGTTCAAATTAATTATTAAAATCAAACAGATCTTTCATGCATACATGATCAAAGTTCATTAATAATAGTGCTTTCATTAAAAATTATCCCATTACAAAATTTTGATCCATACTTTTTATATTGTGTAACCTTTAAACATGCATGAGAGTTTTATCATTTATTCAATTTAAATAAAGTTATTTTTAATAAAAATTATTTTTAATATAAATAAAAAATATGCACAATATAATATTATAATATATACACCACGTAAAAAAAATTAACAAGTGATGTAATTTTAAAATGATGAAAAATTTTCATAAAAAATAAAAGCAATTTTAAGTTGATGAGGTTAACGATTATAGATTTTAAAAAATAAAAAAATTATTAAAATATTTTATTATATTAAATTAATAAAAAAATAATCATAGAAAAGAGGTTTTATGTATATGTATACGTACGCAAGCTATACTAGCAAGAAAAGAACACTAACGCTCACAACAAACTAACTTGCAAAGTTAATTCCAGTTATAACTTTTAATTGCTAACTGTTACATCTTGTTACAAGATGATTACATACGTTTAATACCAACTAAATTTATGTTTTGTTTGGATGATTTTAAAATAAAAAGAAAAAAAATAAGAAGATATGAAATAGAATGAAAATAAAATAAAAATAAATTATTTGGATTGATAGAAATAAAAAAATATTTTTTTATTGTTTTGATAAATAAAAAAATATTAATAATATAAATTTTGATTTATATAATTTTTTTAAAAAAACTTAACTTTAATAATTAAATATAGTATTTTTTTATTTTTTTAAAAATATTTAATAATTTAAAATAAATAAATAAATAAAATTGGATTCCCCATTTTCATGATTACCTAGGATGAATAAATTTTTGTAGGCTCTATAAAATTTAATAATCATTTTTACATGTAAGATTAATACAAGTATATGAAGATAAAAAAAAAATCAATCCAAATTTAAGAAACAAATTATTTACCTTTCATTGTTCTCTAGCCAAACAATAGGTTAGTATGTTGTAGTAAGAAAGAAAATTCTTATGTGCTCCTCCTTGATATTTAAATTTTTCTTATTGGTTTAAATTTTGAAAGATAATACCCCATTGGTCTTATTTCCTTTTATAACTTCTTCCAGTATGATATCTATATAAGACTTAACTACACTCTTAAGCCATAGTAAATTATCTTATACTCTGAATTATAATTCTACCGATTTCACATCAATAAGACACAACATAAACAATAAAATTTAAATTACGTTTTATGATGTATATCACATGAAATTCTAATATTGAATTTGAGGAAAAAAAAACCTAATAATTTCCTTAAGAAATGGCCTCAAAAAACTAATACCAACATGAAGCTTAACAAAAGAAATAATAACAAGATCATAAAGTAAGAGACAATGGAATCAAATAATAAAACGATTATTGAAAAATATAGAAAAGAAGCTAAAATCCGTAAAAAAAGGAGAAAAAAAGAGCTTACCTATCAAGAGACTCACAGGCCACGGGTCCATCCAACAGATAAAAATTACTATTAACTTTACTTTGTGTGAACGTGTAACAAAAGGCAAAAGTTTTACTTCTAAACACTTTTTTTGGACCATAGTCACATGTACGAGTGGGACACAATTTATTTGGCCTAAAAAAATCAAATCAATTAGTTGCAATATTTGATGTATATAAATAATTTTTTATTTAGATATAATAGTTTATATTTAAATATAAATAAATATATGTTATTATTTATATTTATAAAATGTTTATTTTTCTTATAAACAAAGAAGTATTTTCCTTTAACATTGGGATGCATATTGCTGGCACATGTTTTACTTAGTGACTCCATTGTACTCTCTTGACCATCCATGCTGCATTGATGAGTGTGGAGTGTGGACCAAGCACACATCTAATAAACCTAGTGTATTTAAAATATTGGTTAGAAGGTTAAGAATAAAAAATTATTAAAAAGTTATAAATATGTAAGCATCATAATTTATAATATATTTAACGTTATTTTTAATAAAATTCTTTAATTTTATATTTTTAAAACATGGATTGTTTTTCTAATAAAATATATTATAATAATTGTTTTCTTAATGTATAACAGTATAATGAAAAAGAAGGAGAGTTGAGTAAGAGAGAGACACGTGAGATAACAGAGTCGCTGGGCGTGTCAATCCGAGAGCCAACGTCCACTGTTCCCGTCTCCTGATATTATTTCCAATCCATTCCATTCTCAATTGGAATATCACATAATCACTCACAGCTTCGCGGTTTATTCGTATTTTCGATTGAGCCACCCACCGACAGTGACGGCGGTTTCTGTTCCATCGCGCTGCAATGGCCGACAAGTACAACCTCAAAAACCCCGCCGTGAAGCGCATCCTCCAGGAGGTCAAGGAGATGCAGTCCAACCCTTCTGATGATTTCATGAGCCTCCCTCTCGAGGTTTCACTTCTTCTTTTTTTTCTTTTTCTGTTAGATCCTCTGATCTGTGATTTTTGTGCTTTGTTTGTCGACCAATGGGTTGGATTTCAATAAGATCGTGATGTTATAACTTATATGTCTGGTTCAACATGATTTGTTATGGTGCGTGGCTGAAAAATGGTTTGGACTTTGGAGTGTTTTAGTGTATGTTTTGGGAGATTCATTTGCGTTGTGTTTCGATGAAGCAATTTATAACTATGATGAATTTCAAATACAATGGACTTTCTTTACGGGATTAGGAAGATTTGGTTATTAAAAAATTGAATTGGTGGTTGAATCTCAGTTGTTGACTAGTGGCAAAACAGATTAAGGCATGCTTGGATTTTTTATACCCGGGGTTCAAAAGTTATCTTAGGAGCTTTCTATTTATTGACTATTCTGAATTAAATGCAAATTTTAAAATATTATCTTTTGAGTGCGATTATTAATTAATTAATTAATTAATTATACCTGATTGGTTTATCCAACTTGATATCTGTACCAGACTGATGTGTGCTTACCTGATCTGTCGTTTTTTACCTCCCTTCTTCTTTGTCTGTGTAATAATCTGCAACTTGTTACTGATTTGAAACTTGGAATTTGATTAGAGTATCATTTCGTTTTCGCTGTCTATCTTTCCTGAGCAGCTTCTGTTTCATGATTGTTTTCAGGAAAATATATTTGAGTGGCAGTTTGCTATTAGAGGGCCTCGTGATACTGAGTTTGAGGGTGGTATTTATCATGGACGGATTCAGTTGCCTTCGGAGTATCCATTCAAACCCCCTTCATTTATGTTGTTGACAGTAAGATTTTGCGCCTTCCCATCCGATTAGATTCTTATTTTGTATTCATCTGTATATCTTTTTGTGTGATTCTGTTTCATGACATGTGTTTTATGTTTGAACTATGAAGAAAGCTCAATCGCTACGTACTTATAAATTTCACTAATATGCTGTCAGCCTAATGGTCGTTTTGAGACCCAAACCAAGATTTGCTTGAGCATATCTAATCATCACCCTGAGCATTGGCAACCGTCATGGAGTGGTAAGTAGCATTCTTTTCCAGTCTTGATTCTCTGCAGTTTCTGAATTATTATGCAAGTTATGGCTTGAGTCCATGTCTAAATTTTCTCATTGTATGTGTCATAAATGCCATGCTTCCCCTTTTTGGATATACAGATACATACAAGATTCTAATTGTTTAATTGTTGTTTGCGGTTATAAAACTGCCTGAGATATTTGACTGTGTCCTTTATAATTTCCCATTATTATTGTTCTCTAAGAAGGAAGGCTCCATGCTTAGGCACATAACATGATTTCCTCAAGATAGAAGTTGACATTGTGTTAAATCCCATATTCGTCAGGTTGGGTTGTAATATCCCATAGTTTTGCCATAGTGAAAGATAGGGGATACTAAACCAGAAAATACCGATCAAACTAAGTGGTCATTTTAATGTATTCGCAAGTTTGTAGAGCTAGAATGGAAATGTATCTCAGTTATTTTCATCATTCTTCTTTAACACACTACCTTCTATTTTTAAATCTTAAATTCATTGCCTTCATCACTCTACAGCTGAGCCTTATAGATGCCTTTGATGGCAAAAGATTCTATTTTGATTGATGTAAATTTCTTTTGGCAGTGAGGACTGCTTTAGTTGCATTGGTTGCGTTCATGCCTACCAAACCAAATGGTGCATTAGGGTCATTAGACTACAAGAAAGAAGAGAGGCGTACCTTGGCCATAAAATCTCGTGAAGCACCTCCGAAATTCGGGACTCCTGAGCGTCAGAAGCTGATTGATGAGGTAAAATATTGCTTATTCTTTTATCTTCAATTTGTGCTTTCGTAATATGTTGTGCTGATTGTACTTGGCTATCCCAGATACATGACTATATGCTAAGCAAGACACCCCCTGTTCCTCAACTTAGCCCAACACAGGCTCCTGACGAACACCCAAGAAATGAGGAGGGTGATGCCCAGGTTAATTCACCTAATTCCGAGGCTTCACCTGCGGGAGAGGAGATTCCAGATCATGCTGGTGATGGAATTGTTGAAGAACAGGAAGTCCCTGCAAATGCTAATCCTGCAGGAGTTGAAGTTTCAGGGGAGACTCCATCGAATGTTTCAAGAAATCAGTTGCTCCAAAATTCAGATGCAAGGGTTCAAAATCCAAAGCCACAGACGAGGGTCCAAAAACCTGATGATTGGTTGTTCACATGGGCAGCTATTGGACTTACTATTGCAATTGCGGTCCTTTTGCTCCAGAAGTTTGTCAAATCTACCGAACATGGTGCAGTTTTCTTGGACGAATCTTAAAACGTTTCGTTGCTCTTGTTGCTCCAGAGATTAAACTTCTTAGCCTTTTGCAGTAAATAGAAATATAAAGCTCTTCTAAACTGAAAGAAGTGTATTTTCAATTCGGTTTTGTACTTTTGTTAAGCGGACCTAATAATCTAAAAGTGATACATTTTTATTAGGAAAGAAAATATTTAATATATTTTTTATTTTTGATAAAATAAATATTTACTTTTTCAATAAATGTATTTACTGTTGAATACTTAAAGTCTATTTTAATATTTTTCTTTTGTCCTTTTATTATACTTTATATGTAATTATGTTATTATAAATGTGCTCCTGCGACGTATTGGTGGACATGTCCTTTATTTCTCCTTTATCATTTTGAGTGAGCTACCACTGTCTTTCCAAATGCGATATGTCAACTATCTTGATTTATGTATTAACTGAAGTTCAGTAACTATGTCAACTATCCTTTAGGCTTGTCGAGGACTTGAGAACATCTTTCACGGGAGTAACTAGTAAGGCTAACGGATTTTAATGAAAAGTCTTGTTAACTAATATTTCAAAGATATTAAAAGTGGAAAGATTTTATTAAAATTTACATTGAGGCATATAAAAAATTACAGTGGGTGTTTATTAATAATAGTTTTTAACAATTTTTTTTTAATTTCTTAATCAACGCTTGTAAAATAATTTTTTAGCATTTTCTTTTGATGGAAAGAAAGGAAAAGACTAATTATTGTTTATAAGGCTAATGAAAAAGAAAGGGAAAGACTAATTGTAAAAAATTTTTGAGCATTTTATTTTAATTAATTTGTTTTATTTTTTATTTATTTAATTTTAGGTTAGTTTCAATTATTTTTTAGGATTCTAGTATTTGTCATTAAAATTTTATATTTTTATTTTTTAAAAATATTAGTATGTATAATTTAATTTTTTAATTTGTTTATTTATTTATATTTTTTATTTTTTACAAGATTATTTTATTTTAAAAAATGATAATTTATATATTTTGATTTGGAATATGTTAATTTTGTTCGTTCTCACTTTTGAGATAAAAAGAATTAAAGTATGATCAAGTTAATCAAATTATACAAAAACATTTTTTTGGAACTAAAATTATACACGGTGAAATTTTAGAGACTTATTTATTTACCCAAACAATATTATCATTTAATAGATATTTTTAATAACAGAAATTAAAATCAATAATTTTTGTAGAATAAGAAACTAAAATTATAAAAAATAATAAAAAGTAAATATAAATAAAAAATTCAATAATTCAATAAGCTTAAAATAAATTACTGTCATTACCTAAAATACTAAAACTCATTACATTCATTGTAAAAAAAACTAAAACTCATCAACTTTAACTATTCAAATCAAGAGTAATTTAGGTAATGCAATTTATAAACTTTATGGATTTTTTCTCCTCTTTAAATCTTTCCATTGTTGTGGAGAGACAATTTTTTATCTTCTAATTATATATATTTTCATATTCATTTTTGGTAATTTTTTATTAAAAATTATAACATTTAGCATTGTCAATTATTAAATTTTATAATTTTTAATAAAAATTTATTATATATCTTTTATACATAATTAAAAAAAATGCTTCCTTATTTTAAACAAACCAACTTCACAAAAAAGGAAGAGTTTTATTTTCCTTTTCCCTCCTTTATTCTTTGGACCAATTAGACAGTGAACTAATCAACTTCGCACAATAATTTTTATCCTGAACATAATCTAATCCTCACTAAAGAAAATCAAAATAATAGCTTAAGAGAATATTTATATGAAATTAATTAACTGAAATTTTTTAGGATAATTTTATTAATATAATAGTTGTTTTAATAATTAGATAAAATATGTAATATCTTTTTAAACGCTATTTTTAGTAGTTTTTAAGATTTTAGTTATTAGCTAAAAATATTATTCTATTTTTTTTATATTTGATAATATTTTATTTATTATAAAATATATATTTTTATTATTAATTAATATTATATATTTAATTTAGTTATTAAATATTTTATTTAAATTATTATAATAAAATATTTAATATTTTTTTTAAATTGTAGAGATAAAACAAATATTATTTCATAGAAATTTTATTTAAAATATATTTATAAAAAATTTAAAATAAATATTTTTAATTTTAAATAAAAAATATTTATCTAAAAAATATATTATAGATAATAAAGTAAAAAAAATAAAATTATCAAACTCTTTTTTTATAATATATAATCATCAAAATAAATATAAATTAATTTATATAATATTTTTAATAGAATATATATAAATAAGAGTAAATTAAAAATATTAAACTTATTTTTATTATAATAATTTTAATTTAAATAATATAAATATTAAAACTAATAATTAATAAAAAATTATAATACTTAAATTAAAGTTAATAATTATATCCTTATTTATCATTTTATTTTTATCTATTAATTTACTAATTAATTTTTACCAAATATTTTTTATTTTAATTAACATATTTTTAACTTAATTTATCTGTTAGTTTTACCAAATCAATCCTAAGCGTAGATAACATAACATTGTTAATTTAAATTAGTCCACCAAGTTTTATCTTTAATTTGTAAAATTATTTATTATTTTTATTTTATTTATAAAAAATATTATTGTATTTTTATTTTATTTTTTATTTTCACTATTTTTTATATAAAACTTTAAAATAAAACATAAAAAATTTATAAATAAAAAATATAAATATAAATATTTTCGCATATCAAATACCATCCAAGATGTTTATCTTAGAAGCCTTAAAAAATCTTCAACAGCGTATCATGACCCTTCCTGTTTATTTACTTACAATCGATTTTTTGTCTGATCTGTTTTTAAAATATGACGTAACTCCAAGAAATTTATCTGTATATGAGTACATTTTTTTTTAAGTGAAAGTACACAAGCTAGATTTGTTCCTAGACGCAATATACAAATCCATTACTCAGTGCTAATACTGAAATAATCTTTTCCTAAATTATAAGACATTAAATAAATCCATATTCAGATTAGGGATTATAGGTATGACATGCGCAGGGTGGGGTGGAGAATACTCCTCTGTTTCCTACCATTGTGTCTCTAGTTTTTTTCTCACTTCCCACCACGAGGTTCTTACAGCAACTTTCAAGTTTATATTCGGCGGTTATGCTTTCTTTATTTGGGTGAAATTTAGAAGATAAAGAATTTGTATGAATTTAATTTTTTTTATTTTTTTGTTTATATTTGTTTTATATAAAAAAGAGATTAAATTTCGTAGAATCTGTAAAAATTGTTTTTCTTTCAAAAAGAGAAAAAGTATGAATATTTTGTTTAGGATAAAAACTCTGGGAAGGAGAGTATGATTCTCGTCCCCATCCTCAAACTTGTCTTAGGAAATTTTACAGCCTCATTCCTATTCTCTCAGGAAAAAATTCCTAAACCTAAGACCTCAAATGGGGTGGTTGCTAAAGGAATCCTTAAATATAAATCATTACAATACACAAATAGGATATCAAATTTAAAATTTAAAATAAAATTCATAATTGTGCAAATAACTACTATACTCTCAAACATTACAATGTACAAATAGGATATCAAATCATTGGCTAATTGGCTACCATACATAGAGGAATACATTACTGAAAAGCAAATGTTAATAAAAAAGAAAGGAGAAGATGTGAGACATAAATTACATAAATATGAACTCACTTCACGTCCTCCTCACCAGCTAAAATTTTGCATATATACAATACTATAGTATTTGTGAAACCCGAATGGGGCATGAAACTAGTAAGGAATCAAAGAAACAATGGAAAGACTATTACTAGCCGTAATGGTGACTAATCCTTCGGAGTTAGCCATAGGCGATGTGGATTTGAGATCCTCAAAGCCGCTTTCACAGGTGGAAACATCGGCCATAACGGCAGTGAGCATGACCGTAACGGTGCCAAGATCACGAGACGGAATAGCAGCCGTTGCTCTCTGAAGATTTTCCATGGCGTTAGCGTATTGATCCCTGCAATCAGTGAGCGTAGAAGCCAACTCGGGAGAGATAGCAGCGTGCCTCTTCACCTTGCCTAAGGTTAACTTAAGCTGGTAAGAGCAAGCCTTTAAGGAAGCTTCGAGAACGTCCATGGGGTCGAAGTTTTGGCCAAGGAAGGGCGAGATTGTTGAAAGACAAATTTCAGGGTAGTCGGTGTAGGAACATATCCGTTTCACACCTTCGTTATCGGTATTCGGATCGATTTGGGTGGTCTTGCGTTCGGGTAATGAAATGGAATGGCCACGAAGTGATCCTCTCAGGATATCTGTGATAGAAGAAGAAAAGGTTGTACGATCCGAGTCCTCTTCTTCTGTTGTTGGCTTTTGATTCGGTGCTTCAGAAGCAGGGGAGGGGAATAATGAGATTGAATCTGGGGGATAAGCTTCGGAAGAAGTGTACGGTGTTGTTTTGTCGTTGGGGTTTGGGGGTAACCACTCGTCTGAATCATGAGCCCTGCATTCTTGTAGAACCATACACAGGAGGATTATGGACAATATTTGAATTTTGTTACTGTTTACTTTCATTTTTATTTTTTGCAGGAAGAGGTAAGGATGCTAGGTTAGAGAAAAATGTGAGAGTTTGGAAGGATATTTAATTTGTGAGTAGAATTGAATTGTGCATGAAAATAGGATGCAATTGAGGAATGGTAACCGTTGTTTATGCTGCTGTTCCAGCATCGTTTCACGGACTTCCGTGATTTGATCACTATAATTTTTACCTTCTCTTCAATCTACCGTCTGTTTCTTTCCCTACCCTCAAATTAGACTAATAGTATCGTCTCAAAACCTTTGTTCGTAAACAAACTTGCTATTTTGATACACCAAAATCGACCATGTATATTCACAGTTTGTATTTGTTCTTATTCTAATTTATTTATATTTTTTTTACCAAAAATTTGAGTATAATTATAATTGGTATTTGATATGAGTTTTATAAAAAAAAAGTAACTTATTTCTAATTTCGCGACAAAACAAAAAGTAGCATTGTATTTATTATTGGAATAATTTAAAATAAGATAGAATATAATGAAATGATGTTAAATGCATTTTCATTTCTGTTTGAATTTTGTTTCTGGTTTCTCTAATTTGAAAGGAATGAGATAGAAACAGTATATTTTTCATTCGATTATAAATGTATTCAAAAATAACAAAATGATAACTTTTATTTTATTTCATTTAGTATTAGATATTCAAACAAAATCTAAAGAGCTAAACAACTGGGGTACCGAAAAGTACCAAATTAGCTGAGGATCATCTAAAGGCACAACTAAAATGTGCAGCAAGTCGCAACAGAGTAGCGACTACCGAGTTTGCCAATCCTGGCTCCGGGATTGACCAGTTGGACATAACAGATCTTATATGTTAATTGTAATTGTAAGACATGTTAATATGCACTCTTTTGAAAACACTTTTCAACACATTCAGGCATTAGCTTCTGTTTGCATGGCTAATGACCTGCTTCTAATAATGAAATTAACTCGATGGAATTTTATTTTCATACATAAAAGAAATCACACATACATCACTCAAACTAACCATTGATGGTTGATATTTTGTTTTTTCATGGATTATTATTTAATTGTTCTTTAGGATTTTAAACCTTTTCTATTTACTCTTTCACAATCATCTTAGTTTAAATATTTTTATTGATAGATAATTTTGATTTTATAAAAATAAGTTGAATAAATAATCTGATATTTTTACTGTAAATTTATAAATTTAAATGATCTTTTATAAATTTTAAAAAATATTATATATATATATATATGTTTATTAGATTTAAACTGATAAATATATTAAAAATTTTATATAAGATCTATTAGATTTAATATTTATGATAGAAAAAATTTAGATTAAATATATTCTTCTATAAGAGGGTAGAATCTCTTTCGTTTCTATACACTCTACCATTTACAATTCTATCAAAATAAGAATTAAGATAGAGAAAGAACATTGATTAAAAAGTATGTTTGTAAGGTGTATATTAAGTTAAACATAAAGAAATGTTATGTTTTTAAGATATTTTTATTATGTATGTATTTCTATTAATTTTTTTTATTTTTAATGTTCTAAATTTTAATATCAATAAAATTTATTTATAAATATAATATTAAACTTAACACTTTAAAATATAAAATTTTGTTTAATTATAAAATAATATTATAATATATTTATGATTATATATATCAAATTTTAAATAATTTAAATATTTAACATCTAATATTAACAAATTTTAATATATATATACATATTATAATATTTTAAAAAAAGCGTTACATTTATACATGGACATTCAATTGTTATAAATTTGTTTTATAGGTTAAAATATGCATCTTTTCAAAAACTTGTACGATCTTTTGCACAAAAAACAACATATAAGAATGCAGATAAACGTAACTAGAAAAAATAAAAATAAAAATGAATGATATTTGCCCCCACAAACTGACCGTAAGCTCTTCTCTCAGGCCAGCAAAGCATTTTATTAATATCAAACTGAGCGTAAGTTTACTCCTTGATTGCGTGTTCATTGTTTCGCTTAATTTTTCAGTGCTTCAACTCCTAGTAAAATTCATCATCATATCATACCTTTTATCGCAGTTTATTTTCAAATTCTTAGCCTTACCCGTAAAGCCTTTCATACCATATTGATAATCATGTGCCTTTACAATTGTAAATCGTTATGTGCAAAATTAAGAATGATTTATACATTTTACATGAAAAAAAAGATAACCAAACCGAAGCCACCTTAATGCATAACATAAAGTAATGTGCTAAGCTCAAAGAATTAGTATAAATCATTTAATTTAAAGTTAAGTAAAACTAGTTTTTAAATTTAATTTAAAACTGTTTAATATTTTTGACATATATATATATAAATTAGTTTAAAACTGTTCAAACATTAACATGAATAGGCCCTAAAATGATTGGTTGATAACAATTTCATCCACCATTATCGTGCAACATTCTACAAGTCTTGCTACCGTGAGCCTTATTTTTGATAGTGAGAATTTCACATGGTTGACACTTTTATTTATTAGTGGTTGAAAGAAAATGGAGATGTGAAATCCAGCATTTTATTTTCACATCTCATAGGGCATGAGTTTGATAAAAAAAAAGTGAGGGAATGGGAACGGGCATGGTTTTTTTAAAAAATAATATTTTAATATAAAAATTTTAAAAATATATTTATTAAAAATAGTATAATAAATTTTTAGGAGAAATACATTGATGACTGCTGTATTTATACAAAATTACATATAATATTTCTATTTTTTTAGCATTACTTTATCGTATAAAATGATAAGAAATTAAAAAATATTTGTATAAAATTATATAATTAAAAAAAATATATGTATAGTATCTTTATATAAATTAAAAATAATTATAAGTTGAAAAAGATACAAGTATCATGAATAATTTTGTTCAAATATAAGGTGGTTAGTATAATTTTTTCTAATTTTTTTATAATTATTATAAATAATTATTATATTTATTTATTTATAATTTTATTTATCCAAATAAATGAAAAAAATTACTATTTTTTTTTTATTTCTATCAATTCAAATACCTCTTTTCAACCATATCTATTTTTATTTTATCTATTTTTTCATCATCCAAGCAAAATATGAACAATTAATTTCGTAGAGAATCCAAAGAATATAATTATTTGTGTAGTTTAAAACGTTGAAATTCAAGTTACATGAATATATATTCAATTGGTATGCCCAATGCAAATCAAATAAACTAAATACTAGGGGTGGACATGGGTCTGTTTACACATAGAACCACACTTGAACTGAACTAAACCAGAAATTCAGTTTGGCTTTTAGAACCAAATCAGTTTAATAGTTCACAAACCAGATTGGTTTTAATTAAGAACCGGTTAAACAGTTTATTTTTGGTCCAAAATTGGTTCTGTTAAAAATCAGTTGAAAGACAGTTCGGTTCAGAACTAATTTCCGTTTAGGAGCCGTTTTAAAATCAGTTGGGTTAAGAACCGATTCAGTTTAGGAGCAGTTCGGTTTTGAAAACTAGTTGGTTCAGAACCCGTTTTAAAACAGTATAGAACCGGCTTTTTCATTTTGTTTCACTTAGTAGTTAGTACCACCAAATTTTAACATCATTCGGGGCCAAATGTGAATAGAAAAGCACCATAAGAAAAGTTTATTGTAGCTGATGATACATGATAAGTAGCTAATGTACAAACTTACACATTCAAAATTCATTACTACACCTGTTTCCATTTACTTATTTGCTATGCTTAAATAAAGTTATTTCAGAAACAGGCATAAGATTACAAACACAAACCGCCAAATACATGAAGAGTTACTTAACCTGATACAAATTTAATTTATTCCTAAATCAAATTAGAAAACTAATTATTGGGTTGCTCTGAACTCTTCACCACAGTGACGGGACAGGAAGCGTTATTCACCACATAGTTGCTTACACTTCCCATTATGGCCCTGTAAAAAATGAAAACAAAAGAATGAAATTCATTGAATCCTCAATAATAAAAAATAGCCAAAATGCTATATATACCTTTTAAGCGTGCCAAGGCCTCTGCTCCCCATGGTAATGCTGTCTAGTGGTATATTCTCAATTGCTTCACATAACTTCTCACGAGCATCTCCCCAATAAATCTTCAGCAGCACCTCAATCTGAACCCCAAAAATCTCAACAGTTACTCCGATCAAGTATACAATATGGACAAACATCTATAACTCCCTAAGCAAAATAAATTAATCAACATTTTTATTGTTTAGGCGTTTAAATAATTATTTGGTCTATTTCAAAATCGAATGTAATTAATGACTAAAATAATATTTCATTCAAAACAAATCATACATTTTTTTGGCTGGTAGCAGTTGTGACAATATCAATTACTTCTGGTTCGGGTTTGAGTTCATATTTCTTCATGACTACAGGGTCGGAGAACTGGGCCAGGGGTATGAGAGCTGCATTCACATGTTCCATACATTATATCATAAATAAATCAATTAACCACTAAAAACCTGAAATACATACATCCACCCCACAAATTTGGTACACATATTGAAGAGGTGAAAGTGAATTAATGTGATTAGGATTAGTTACGTGAGCCAGTGGTCTCCCAGAGAAGCATTTCGCCACGCTCGTTGTACTCATCGGGGCGAATGACAACAAGAATGAGGTGATCTCCTTGCTTGACAACGTTATCCAGTGCCCATTTAAGTGCTTTGATGCTGCATGGTGAGAAATCTATTGCAACGCCCAATCTCTTACCACCTGCCATTTTTCCTCTAATTCACAACCATCACCCTCTTCTTCACTTGTTCTCTCTACATGTGCCTTTATTTTATTTTATTTTCAACTTTTCATGTGATCGTTGGTAATGACGAATACCGCAATTTCTGAGGTTGTCCCTGAATGACAGCCACAATTGCGTTCAACATTGGAGGCTGACACTGTCTGTCCTACACTTTTGACTTTATTTGAGGTTCACCAATGATGGGTTAGTTGTATAAGGTTTTTTTAGTAATGGGGGCAAATCTGCCCACTGCATTATGACATTGTAAATTCATGTTCAAATTTTATAAGTTTTCAGTTAGTTTTTTTTTATTAATTCGTTTTGTAAATTGATCTTTCCGTCCAAGTTTGGTTCGTTAACATCTTATTAATTTATCACGTTAAATGTTACTTAGATAATTATATAGATCGAAAAATCATCTTGATTTGTTTCTATCAAATTTATTATCATAATCTTTAATTTATTTTAAATAATGTAAATTATTTTTTTTTTATATTTGACATGAAAAACAACCTGCGCCTAGATATTATTATTTGACATTTTTCAAATATTATATTTATTTAAAATTTTACTTTTTACTTTTTATTATATTATATCATTTATCTATTTTTTTCATCTCTCAATATGTAAATATTATTTACATATATGATTTAAACCCTAAACATATATTTTATTTGATTTATCGCCTAATTTTATTAATTAATTATTCATTTAACTTAATTTTAGATTAAAAAATGAATTTAACTTATTTTTATCTAATTTTATTATTTATTTGATAAAAATTATAAATTTAGAAAATTATAATTTTAATATTAAAAATTTAAAAATAATTAAACCTAATTAATATATATAGTATATAAAAATTGAATTAATTTGAAACATGATGATTTAACATAGAATAAAATTTAAAGATAAAAATTATTTATATAATAAACTTATTTATTTTTATAGAATAAAGAGAAAAATAAAAAAGTAATTAATTAATATTTATATTATAAAAAATAAATAATAATAATAATAATATTATTATAAAGATATGATTGTTATGATTTTGAAGATTTCTTTGACCAACATTCGCTTCTCATATGTCTATCTTGAGCCTTCTTAATCTGAACTGATTAATTGAATTCGATCACACTCGATTTCTTTTAGGTTTCTTCTTGGACTAAGACCGATTATACTTTCGAGATTGACTATGATTTTGTTTACTTCTCATACTTAATTTATTTTCTTCGATTTAAACAAACAATACCACAAAATTTCAATCTACTAACGACTTAGAATTAGGTGTATGGCATACCCAATTTCTGGCAAATTCAAATTATGGCCTATTTGTATGATGAGCTTGTTATGAAAGTACACATAAATTGATGTTTGTGTCATGGGCAGAAGGTGTGGAATTTTGGGACGATGTTAGGTATGCTTATTGCTTAATTGAGGCACGAAGGTTTGATGGGATAAGGAGCGTTAGATATGACCCAATGATCTTATAGCAATTCGCAAGCAAGGTGTTATAGTTCATTGTCATCTGGGTGAGGTTTTTTCCGGCACTGATTGGGGCAGTGGTTGATCTATTTTGATAAGGTATGGTGGCGTGACCAAGTATTGGGTCCCATGTGAGCATTGCAATGGTGGCAATTACTCGGTTGTGGTGAAGTAAATTATTTTTATGGGTTGAAGTTTTGGAGGAGTTGAGTCTTGGCAGAAAGGTAGAAAATGTAAACTATTTATACTTAAGTATTTAATTTGAAGATGGCCTAATGATTTTCTAGTAGATAATTGAAGAAGAGCTTGAGAGCATGATAGAGGCCTTAAGTTTCAAAATTAGAAGCAAATAAGTTTTTTTTTTTTATAAATAATGTTAATGATGCATCTAGCTAATCATTTTTTAATATTATCTATGAATGATAAATTATTGTGCATTGGTGCATAAAAGATTCTTTTGGTGCACCTTAAGTGCTTAGTAAACTTCCGTGAGCATTAGCCTAAATAAAAAGTGTAAGGTTTTTCCAATGAAAATATGGTAGCAAATTAAAATTTTTAAACGTAAAAAATAAAAACAAAAAAAAATATAACATATTTATAACTTTCAACCCCTTCCATTTTCTCCCGTGTACAAGTTTCTTCCTTTTTTACTTTGTTCCAGCTAAGCCTTCATAGCTACAACCTTTGTGGCTTAACATTTTAACCATTGAGTTAGTCCTCTTATTTCCCCTTTTACTTAAATTTTCTGCATTTGTGGTTTGATGTTTGTGATGGAGAAACTAAAACTTATACCAATTGAAAAAAAAAAGAAGGAAAACAATGGTTGATGGAAAAGAAAAGAAAGAATAGTGTAACATAGTTTAGTTGATCCTTATGTGAAGAACCTACAAACAATAATGTACTTTGCGCTCGAGCCAATGACCCATGCGTACACTTTTATTACAAGGTGCTTAAGTGTTGGAGAAACATAAAAATAACAATTTTCCTCTCCTATGATTGTGTTTATATGTTTGGTGTTTAAGTATTTGAACAAGTTGAATTTTTTTTTACTAACATTCATAATCTTATATGATAAAAATGGACAACATTGAAGTTTATTTGCTAAATTTTCTGAAAAGGGTGACATATGTCTGCAATACACAATGCCAAGCACATCACAACAAATCAGTGTGTTAGAAAACCTTATCAGATATGATGAAAAATATGTTAAATAATTTATTTTTACCTATTTTATTATAGACTTATGCTAAAGATTATCATATATTTATTGAATAAAGTTTCTAGTAAGGTTGCCCAAAGACTATTTTCAATCTGTGGAATAGAAGAAAACCTAGTTTAAGACACCTACATATTTGTGGGTAAAGCTCATCTTGATTTTCTCCTTTATGTTTCTTTCTTTTTAATTTTTTTAATTTTTCTCTTTATATTTTTATTTCTCCAATATATCCACTAAATCTCTTACATACATTCTTTATATTTTTTTATCCAAATATTCTCTTCATTAATTGAAGAAGATTCATAACCCATATTTGAAAATGTCTAACATAAATTAAATTTTATAATCTATAAAAAGAAAAAAAAATTAGACTCAAGTATAATTAGTGGTTATTTTCTTGGTTGTCCTAAAAGTTCAAAAGAATATATATTTTATAATTCAAATTATATTGTAAAGATTATTGAGAATGATGAAATTAGTAAAAGTTACACATTATGTAAAATGAAAGTTAATAAAAGAGGAATACAAGTTCCATTAACTTGTGTCACTAATAAAGTTGTTGTTCCTCAGTAATTAAATCAAATAATAACTATAAAGAATAAATAAATGATCATACTTCTCAAAATAAAATTAAAGAAAATGAGCCTATAGTTGGTAAACGATAATGTATAGCAATGAAAAGATCTTAAAAAGAGAAGAAGAAGAAGATTTATTACTTCTAAGAATGATGTAATTTATCAATAAAAATAAAAAGTTGATTTATAAATTTAAGATGGTTGAATTATATTTTTACAAATCATGAACAATGACAAATGGTTAGATAATATGAAAAATAGGTTAAAATTTATGGAAGATAATAGAATTTTGAATCTTATTAAATTATTAGATGATTTTAATATAATTGGTTGTAAATGAATTTTTAGAATCAGATATAATTTTCATGATAATTTAGAATGTTACAAGGATAAACAAGTTGTAAGAGAATTTATTAGAAATGGTGGCATTAACTATAAGGAGATATTTTCGTCCATTTTTAAAAAAGATTTTTTAAAAATTATCATAGCATTGATGACTCATGATTTAAAGTTGCATCAAATGAATATAAAAACTATCTTTCTAAACAGAAATTTAAAGAAATTTAGAGAAGATGTTTACATGATCAACCAATTGGATTTATAGAAAAAGATATACAACACATCATAGTGTGTAAAGTTAAAAAATCAATATATGATTCAAGTTTTCAATGACATCTCAATTTTAATGATATTATTATATCCTTTAAATTTTAAAAAAATATTGATTGATATATGTATATTTAAAGGTTAGTATGAGTAAATTTATTTTTTTAATTTTATATTTTGATGATATTTTACTAGTACCTATTGATTTTAATCTTTTAAATGAAACTAAATTTTTTCTAATAATTTTGAAATAAAAGATATTGATGAGATAAGTAATGCGATTATAATAAAAATATTTTTAAAAAAATCATAAAGATTGTTAGGCTTATATATATATATATATATATATAATTTAAAGATATTTAGAATAATTTTTTTTTCAACTTCTATGATCTCAATTGAAAAAGAAGCCAAATTTAATTTTATGCAAATGTTCAAAAAATAGTTTAGAATAGAAATAAACGGAAACAATTCCTTATGCAAATATAGTTAGAAGTTTAATGTTATGCTTAGGCTTGTACGAATCATATATTAGGTTTTCAATTGAAATATTAAAAAGATATTAGAGTAATCATTGTTTAGAACATTCAAAAGTTGCAAAATAATTCTTGAAATATAAATGATAAGATACTTATTTATAGAATATTTAATAATCTTAAAGTATCTGGATACTTGAATTTAGTTTTTTTCATATGTTGATGCAAGAAAATCTACTTTTGGTTATTATAGTAATTATTATTTAGAACTTAAAAGGTTGCAAAAAAAAATAAAAAATCTTGAGAATATTTGTAAGTACAAAGGATGATATATTTACTTATAAAATATCTAAAAATCTTAAAGTAGTTAAAAGTACTATATTATGGAAGAGTGAATTTTTTTTTGTCATTGTTGCATCTACTAATTGAGATAATGTACACAATATCTCATATAAATACGAAAAAATATAATTTAATAAAATGATATATTATTTTATATTTAAATAAAAAATATAACTTTTGAAAAAAAAATATATTTTAATTATAATTATATATATATATATATATAATTTCTCATTCTCTCTACGTATGTAGTTATACCCCTCATTTTCTATTAATTATTAAGGAACTTAAAAAAAGAAAAGAAACAAAAAAATTGTTTCAAATTTTGTAAATTTTATAATTTTAAAGATATCAATAGTAAGCATGGATTGAAGTTAATAATTTTATATATTCTTATTCGTAAAAATCACAAATTCTCAAAAACTTTTCAAATATGAAGATTTTACAGGGTCAAAATTTTAACTAGCTTAACAAGAAAGGGTGGATTGAAGTGAGATCAGATTGAACTTCACAAAACCATGTGATTTTGAAAACAAATAATTTCTACCTTTTGACATTCCAAAAAATATGATTTTACTTACAAATAAAATCAAATATTAGCAATGAATAGGCTCCAAAGTTGCGTTGCTACGTGTTGTTGAGTATGAAGTTGAGTATTGGAACACGAACCTTGCACTCTAATATCTTCCATAATCCTTAATAGTAGAGTCGGAAACCAAAGATTAGTTCATCTGATTTTGTTTCCGTTAGCAAAAGGACATTAGAGGCTTACAAATACAGAAGATTAATAAACAAACAAATAGCGAAGTTAATTTTAGAGAACGTAGCTTATCCATAAGTTGTTTGCGTATCTTGTTTTTACTTCATTCATTTTTTGTGTATGATAACTTCTTACAACAGATTATTATTAGACAATTTTTGGACTTTTAGCTCCGACAGGATCCTTGAAATAATCAGATTTATTTATTTATATATTAATTTAACATCACACAGACACGGAGGTGACATGATTGAATTTGAAAACAGCAATTCTGCATTCAGTACAAAAAACATTAAGCGCTGCTACCTGGTCCTCGACTATATTTTACTTTCTTTTGTCGTTTTTCTTTCGTATTTTTGTTGTATAATATGTTTATTTTAAAATTATTTATTCTATTTATTAAGTGAAATACATGAATTTTTTTGTGAGGGACGTAAATAAATAAATTCATATTATTTTTATGGTTGAAAATTTGTATTTTCAACCATTCTTTTAAAATCAAAATTAAATCTATTTAACTTTATCTTTTATTTGTCAGCTGTATCCAATTTTCACATCTTAGTTTAAACTTAGCTGGCTTTTGTCTTCTTGATTGAATTTCTTAGGAATTTCAGCAAAACAAGAGTATGCAGATCTTGCCTTGATCGTTAAAAAAAAACTAAAATAAAAATAAAAATCATTCAATTTATTGATTTATAACCAATTCCGCTGGCTTTCTGTATGCAGGTCACCTTGATCAAATCGGCACATCATGATGACAACATCAATGTTAACTGTACTAGATGGATTTAGCATGAGAACTAGTCAATTTTAAATTTAAATAAATAAATAATCAGAGACCATACCCTTAATTATTTGACTAAATAAGGGTTTATAGTAAAAGAAATTGAAGTGAGACAAGGACTAAAAATCTTGTTGCTCTTGTTATAAAAAGAATTAACTGCTTAATTAAGGAACCTATTTGAAACTGATAACACTGAAGGCAAAGTTGTTTCAATCAATTTGTGATGGAAGACTTGTACCATTTGAGTGAGTTCAGTTTCAGTGCAGTTGAGGACAATTCTAGTTCATCCAATGATCTTTTCTGGGGACTTAATGGAGTGAAAAAGGTTCAATTTTCCGAAGCAGAACAATGGGGAGAGTCTGGGGGAGTTGACTCACTTTGCTCCAATTTTGGGTTCTTCCCAGATGACCCATCAGAAGAAGAAGGGTACCTTCTATCCACAAATCAACAGAAGTATCACCTTCAACCATCATCATGTCATGATTATGATGGACAATTGGATAACCTACACTTTGACATGGTTTCTCCACCACTTCAATTTGTTGAACAATACCCAACCATGGTTGTTCCACCTTGTGATCCAACAAAGGACAAGCCAAACTCAACTACTACTCCTTTAGCCTCACTTGAGATATTGAAGAACTATGGGAAAGGCTTCAAGAAATTATTATGTAATGGAGGAAAAACTCAACAACCAGTTGATGAATTGGCTGTGGTCACAAAACAGAAAAAACTCTCAACTGAAGATGTCATGAGGATAGCTGGAACAAGGTTCATCCAATCATCATCACCATCTTCGGAGTTAGAAGGTTTACAATTCTTGGAAACTCACCCTTTTGGCTTCTCTTTCTCTGGTCTCTCTGATGAGGAGAAAGAGGATGTGGCACTTGCTGAGTCCCTCTTGGCTTCTGCCGAGAAAGTTGGCTATCAACAATTTGAACGTGCAACCAAATTGCTAAGTCAATGTAAATCATTGTCTTCCAAGACTGGGAACCCAGTTAAACGTGTAGTTTATTATTTTGCTGAAGCACTTCACCTGAGGATAGATAGAGAAACAGGAAGAGTTTCATCCAAGGATTTGCAAAATGTGGAATCATTTGATCCTGAAGAAGCAGCAAAGGAACTGAACCCCACTATTGTTGCATTTTATGAAGAGCTTCCTTTCTGTCAAATTGCAGTGTTCACTGCTGTTCAAGCTATAATAGAAAAGGTAGCTGAGGCAAAGAAGATTCACATTATTGATCTTGAAATCAGAAAGGGGGGACACTGGACTATCCTAATGCATGCCCTTATGTCAAGACATGAGTGTCCAATTGAGCTTCTAAGGATAACAGCTGTTGAAAGTGGAACCAGTTCAATGGATGTGGTTGAGGACACTGGTAAGAGATTGAAGGAATTTGCAAAAAATTTGAATATACCTTTCTCTTTCAATGCAGTTATTGTATCAGACATGTTACATCTAAAAGAGGATCAATTTGAAATAGATCCTGAGGAAACAATTGCAGTTTACTCTCACTATGCACTTAGAACCAAGATTCAACAACCAGACCAACTTGAAACAATCATGAGGGTGCTTAGAACTATGAGTCCTGATGTGATGGTGGTGACTGAAATTGAGGCAAACCACAATTCTACATCTTTTGTGAATCGTTTCATTGAGGCTCTTTTCTTCTTCAGTGCATTCTTTGATTGTCTTGAGACCTATATGAAAGGGGATGAGAAGAACCGAATGATTATAGAGTCAAAGTACTTCAGTCATGGAATAAGGAACATTGTGGCTTCAGAAGGAGAAGAAAGAAAGACTAGAAATGTGAAGGTTGATGTGTGGAGGGCTTTTTTCTCACGCTATGGAATGGTGGAGACAGAGTTGAGTTCCTTGTCTTTGTACCAAGCGGATTTGGTGGCTAAGAGATTTCCTTGTAGTAGTTTCTGCACATTTGATATGAATGGCCATTGCCTTCTTGTTGGATGGAAAGGAACACCAATTAACTCTGTTTCTGTCTGGAAATTCCTTTGATGTGACAACTTCAAGTAGAAATTTTTTGTTTCATATTGTCCCTTGCCAATGTCAGTGTATCATGCCATGTGCAGTGTTCACATTTCTAGTTTTTTTTTTTTTTGGCAGATATAGTTGTTTTGAAACTAAGTTGAAGTTATAAACCGGTTTGGTTAATGGTGTTCACTAGTGTTTATTACTATCAAGTATAAAAACCGGTTGTGGGGTGTTTTGCTATATATTAATAATAAAGCATGCTACTCCTGCTTTACTATGTTTATTTGGTTTGGTGTAAATTATCACTTGAATTACTAGTTTCTTTCCTCCACTTTGGTTACAAGTTATAACCTGCAATATGCAAATTCTATTCGCTACAACTTTAGTTTTCCCTTGCATAGAGTCTCTATCTAACTTCTTGAAAATTCAAAATCAGACATGCAGTTCATCACTTGACCATTTAGTTTATGTAACATCTCTATTTGTATAACTCATTTGAATTGAACAACTGTTTTGTTTATAATTTTTCTATGGATTTTACCATCACACCATTTTTTAATATATTTCATACAACTAAAGTAATTATTTATTTTGATGGTGTAATTCTAAAAAATATACTAAATAAACTTCAAGTGTTACCTCTCATTTTTACATTTTTAACATTTATTTTTATTTTAGTTTAAATTATTAATTCATTTCTATTTCTATTTCTTGGCGGGATTCAAATCTATTACACACCAGCCCTTTATTTCGCTAACTAATCATTGGTTAAATGAGTTTCTGTTTCTTACATTTGATCACCTTAGCTAGCTCTACTGGTGCAACGCAATCTGATATTACTGATTTATTTCTCTTGGTTAAAAGTGGATAAGAGATTTGGGTCGGAAATGCTTTATAAGCAAAATATCACTTCAGAGGAATATATTTATGTACCACTTTATATGGTTATTACACATACAATTTTGTTGATACCTACATTTTGTTATAGTTTTTTTTTTTTCAATTTGATTTTTTTTTATTGAAATCTCAATCATAAAGCAGAGTTAGCAAAACTTCAAATTATTAATGTTTTCATAAAGCTTTTCATGTTAAATTAATAGAACTAAGAATTAAAAATATAGGTCTATTTATAAAATTTTAATTTCTGTAATTTTCGTTTGTTTGGATCTTGGTTTCACATCATCTTTTGCCTTGAATATGTCAATATTTATATTCATTTAGACTTCGCTTTTCCTTAAGATATTAGTCTCTATTTTTTATTACTCTAAGTTTTGAGTACTTATAATTTTTATTTATTAAGATATCGGAACTCATTTTTAATGAAATATTGGTCTCTATAATTTACATTCATCAAGCTATATTAACCAATTGAGTGAAAATATAGGAATTGATACTTAAAGAAAAAAAACTTCAATAATAATGCTGTAGACGTCTTTTTTAAACTTCAAATATTTTTGTACACGTAAATGTTAGACTTTTTGAGACATTTAAATCTAAAAGTTAAAATATGAATTGTTCTAAACAACTTATTTGAATAATGTATATTACGAATAATGATTAACTGGTAGATAAAATTCCTGAAAACAACCAAACAACCAAGTGGCTGTAGTTTAGTGGTAAGAATTCCACGTTGTGGCCGTGGAGACCTGGGCTCGAATCCCAGCAGCCACACATCCTGATGCATTTTTATCTAGATCAAAATGAATCACGATCAGCATTTTTATCTAGATCAAAATGAATCACGATCAGCAGAAAAACCTAATTGTTATATGCATGCATACTTTTCTAATGTTAATAAATATAAGTATTTGTTTTTTTTTTTATTTATGTTTCTTGGGATTATGATAACTATAAATGGACTTGGTCGGTCCGAATTAATTTTTTCAATTAATTATTAAAATTGTAAAAATAAAATAATTTTTTTTGATATTTTACATCTGGTATATTCAGAATGTTAGATTTTTTTTTTTAAATTTCTTAACCGTTTAAAAAAGGTGTAGAAAGATGATGCCACCTTTTTTGTATGGTTTTATTACCGTTCAAAACAAAAGTATTATAAAATATTAATGTTATGAGTGGAAGTTCATCTGCACAGAATATTACAAATCTATTTTTGTATGCATATTATATATTAATTAATTTATTCCTTAGTTTTAATTTTATACGTTTGAACACTTTTGAAGTTTGAACCGAACATACACATTCACTTTTCTTCCTATTTTTTAATTTATCCCAACAACGTATTAAGCGAGCTTATCTTGCATTGTCAATCATAGAAGAAGTGGAATCCAACAAGACAAAGGAAAAAGAATACAAATGAATACGGTCTGGGTTGTAGATATTGTAAATGAAATGATAAAATATGATAAGGAATAGGATATAAAAGATAGATATAAAAAAAATGTAAAATATTAAATAAGAGCTAATATTATTGAATATACTAAAAAAATAAAATAAATAAAAAAGGTTTAATTATACTTTTTATTCTTATATTTAAATTTATGTGTGATTTTGATTTTCTTAATTTTAATTATTTATATGTAACCTTTTTAATTTTACAATTATTCAACTTAAATCTATTATCTTGAAAAAATTATCGAATAATTAACATATATATAACAAAGATGTGATATAGTTATATAATTAGCAATTGAAAATTGGATAAAATATTTAAATAAAAATTAAAACTAATGTATAAAATATAATGAATGCTATTTTATGTTTTCATTTTAACATTTGACATGTTTTTTATTTTTAATTTTATATAAATAAATAATTTATCACAACAGTATTACATTTTTATTAATTATTATAAATCACATTTTAGAGATTGGAATTTAATTTGAATATTCAAAAAATTATGATGATTAAATGAGAATAATTAAAATTAGAAGAACTAAAAATCTATAGCATGATTAAAATTGTGATCAAGTAAATAAAAAAAAAATAGAAGGGTTATATGAAATAATTAGAGATAAAAATAAATTAAAATTAAAATTTAAGTGTTTAAGATAGATTGGTTAATTTAAAAATTTAAATATATTATTTATTATAATTTTTTAAAGTTTATATATTTTTAAATTGATTAAATTTAAGATTTTTAAAAAAAATTACAATATAAAAAATTAATAAATAAATTAAAATTTAAAAGATAAATAAATTTAAAGTATATATATATATATATATATATATATTATTTTAAAGACTCTCAAACTTAAATTTTTTATAAAAAATATATTTTAATAATATTTTTAAAGTTATAAATTCTATCAAATTAACCTTTATTAGTACTATTTATATAAAAAGTAATTAAAATTATTTAAAACAAATAATAAATTTAGTATATTATTTTAAATTTATGTAATACTATAACTTATATCACAGATAAAAATAAAATATAATATATAAAATAAAAATATATGAATAAAAAATTTAATAAAAACTTAAATTTTCAATTA
Source organism: Canavalia gladiata (assembly GCA_037954105.1). NCBI lineage: Eukaryota > Viridiplantae > Streptophyta > Magnoliopsida > Fabales > Fabaceae > Canavalia > Canavalia gladiata. Next base: position 35,356,513 of record CM075662.1, on the reverse strand, counting down.
TCAAATAAATTAATAAAAAATATCTATTCTATAAAAATTACTAAATATAATAGATAATAAATCAACAATTTAATATTTATTTTAGAAATTAAAAGTTAAGTAGAGATAAATCACATAAATCTTATCTTACTTAAAATTAAAAATGTATGGGAATGAAGACACAATCATAAAGATAGATTAGTAAAAAAAATAATTTTATTTTAAGGATAAGAAAAAAATTATTTAAAATTTTAAAATATTAGGTAAATATATCAATATTATATATATAATATATTAAAATAAATATAAAAATATAATATATAAAAATAAATAAATTAAATAAACTAAATAAATATTTTTAGAAGTTTAATTTAAATTTGTTCATCTAAAATATTAAAAAAATTTAAATTTATTTATTTATTAAATAAATTAAATGAAATCCAATTTAATTAGACTTTAAATATATTAAATAATAAATCTTTATTAGACCATATAATTTATTTTCATTCATAAACATGATTATAAAATACACATAAGAAAAAAGTGTGAAACATTAACTACGATAAATGAAAAATAAAAAAATGCAATATCCATGATATTAAATGAATAAAAATATTTAAATAAAATTAAAATATGAAAACTTATTACACAGAAAACATTAACTACGAGGAATAAAAAATAAAAAAATATATAATATCCATGATATTAAATGAATCAAAATATTTGAGTAGAATTAAAATATGAAAAATTATTACACGTCTCTGTAACGATTCTTTCACATTTCATGATGAGATGTGGGATAGGTTAAAAAGAAAAGAAAAAAAAAAGTAAAAATAATGTATAAATATGATAAAAAATAAAAACTAAAAGAATAATTAGAAAGTAAGAAAAGAATGAGAAAATTAAATTAATTTAATTATATAATGTATAAAATAAATATTTTATTATCACAAATTATATCTTATATTTTTAATAATTTTTTATATATTAAAAATAATTTTTAAATTGATAATAAATTTTTTTTATTTAAGATGAAAATATCATCAAAGTAAATTTGATTCTGTTAACAAAATTTTTTACATAAACTTTGTTGACTTTCCCTTTAATATGTACTGGTCTTATTTTTTTTATACCAATTACATTTATTGTAGTAGACACTTTATTTTCTTTTGTTCTTATCCAAACAATTTTTTAGGTAGATAGAGATGTACATAGATTTATTTTTTTCAATTTTAAGCAAAAAATAAAATAAAATAAACCAACTAAAATTAATTTATTTAATTTAGTTTGAATTTTTTTAAAAATTAATAAATTTAAATCAAACCAAATCGATTAATATCAAGTTAATTAATTCAATTCGGACAATTATATTAATAGTTTATATACAATTCTAAAAATTTTAATTTTAAAAATATGAAAAATTCATAACTGCTATAAACATAGATAAATATAGTTTTTTTTTTTTTATAATTTACACCGTTCATTTATTTCTTTAAAAAGGAAGAGAATCAATCAATGAAACAAAATACATAAATTTATTATTTAAAAAATTATTAATAGTTTCTAAATTTAAAATACTCATTAGAATATATTTATTAAATTTTTCTAAAATGCAAAATTAAATAAATATATATAAAATATAAAATTTGTATTAATTCTTAAGAAAATAAAATTCTAAAATTTGAATTAAAAAAACGAATTTAATTGATTCAATTTACATTAAATGTGATTATATATAAAATAAAATTAATTTAATTAATTGGATTCGGTTAATCGTTAATGAGATTGATGGAGCTGATCCAACGAACACCAGGTATAGGGAATATTTAAGTCAGTCTTAGCAAATAGTCATAGATGGGAATCTGGGAAATCCCTGACGTGTTGAATTGTCAAAGGACTTTCGTTTCACAGGTTATAACTATCCATAATCTTAGATGACATGTCGAAATATGCAATCCAAAATGGATATTAACAAACTGAAAACGATTTCATAACCCTAATGAAAAAAAAAATTCTTTTCACACAATGGAGCGTGTATCTTAAGATTAAAAAAAAAATAAAAATAGAAGACAATAGCGACTAAAAAAGTAGAAGTGTGTATAGGTTTAAAGTTTGAAATGTCAAAAATCAATGTTGAGGAAGAATATATGTGACTTTATTTGAGAGAATATTTGCAAATGGCCGGTCATGCTTCTCTCTTAAGCTTGCATTATGCAATAGAGATATTATTGTCTTCCATTATAAAAGGAGGTCCTTGATATACTTACAAAATGGCATCAATCTGAGTGAGAAGGAAAAGAAGAAGAAGAAAGGAGTCACATATTTGATATCAAGAGAAAAATAATATATACGCCATGGGTGATATTCAACAAGGTTTTGTTGGCAGTGAAACTCAAAAACATCATCCAAAAATGCCTTCGAGTTCCTTTCCAATTCCTTTGCCAGGAAGGAATCGCCAGGTAGCGAGATATTACCCTTGGAGTTGGAGGCAAAAGACTACAAACCACAACAACGCAAACGGGCCAAATGAGAAACCAACTTTGATGACTTAGTTTAAAGGTATATATATATATACATATATGTCACTTAAGGAGTAACGCTTTATGTATGAAAATGTGAAACGCATAATAATCGTTGTTGTTATTGTCGTCGTCGTCTTGTATGTCTTATATATTAGTATTACCGTGCATGGTGTACATATTTTGAGAATAAGAGTTGCTAGGCTAGATTGTCTTATAGCAATTTTATTATATATAGATAACTCATATATATGAATATGATATTGTAAGAGGAAATGTTACTCTCGTCTCTAAGTGTTACGTCTTTTCTTTTTCTTTTTTCTTTTTTCTTTTTATTTTTTTAAATTTCGGTCGTGTGTAAGATCAGTTATTACAACTTGAGAATAAGGACTGTGTGGTTGCTGTAGCAGTTTCCCTTCTACTCTTTCGCTTTATACGTATCTGGTACCACCATGTTTACGTTCTCGGTTCATCGATGATGTGTCCAAAGACGACAAGATTTTAATTAAAATTAATTCATGAGCTAATGAGAATTAAAAATAACCATCACTAAAATTTTCCTCTATGTATGTTTTCCAAATATCCTCACACTCTATGATGTGTGTAGGCTGTCCATTGGTTAAGTTTGATTTGAATCAACTTGATAAAGTCGAAAAATCAAACTAAGTATAAGTTGCTTTGATTATAAATATCTTTGATTCAAGTATTAGTTTTATGAATCTGAACTTGCGTAATTGTTGTCCGAACCAATCAACCCTTCCTCTTTCTTGCTTATATACACTATATATATGTTATTTTGGTTAAATAGACACTTAACTCAAATTCGAGTTGATTTTAATTTAATTTTTTCTTTATATGCATTATAATATGACCGATGGGATAAACTTATATTATTTTAAATTTTATCAAATATTATATATTGTCAATAAATTTTACATAGAATGTAATTTTAATCAATCTATTTTTTAAACTATAACTATATATCTTGATTATATATATTTAATTTTGTTTAAATTGAACTATTATATAAATATATGATTAAAATGTTTTTATTTATATATTTTAAAAGAATACACTACGTTAATTTTAATATATTTGAATGATATATAAAATAATTTTAGATTTATATAAAATTTTGTAAACACAAGTTATATAATAAAAAATTTTAATCCAAAAATTAATATAGAATACAAATATTTAATAAAAAATTATTAAATAAGTATAATATTTGATCTAATTTACATGTGTATAAGTTTGATCACTCCCTTAATATGATATTATTTTCGTTAAAAAAATGATTATTGACATCATTAACCTAAATTCCTTGGGTTTTAACAATAAAACACATATACAGCTACAGAAAAATGCTATGTATTAACAACTTGATATTAAATTAATTATTAATAGTATAAAGTTTTAATAAAACTTAGGTTTGTTAATATAAATATCATAAACTTATACAAACAGTAAAATTTATTATACTAACAAATAATTTTATTATTAGCATAGAATATTAACATATACTGTTAATATATCAAATGTTACAAATGTTAGTACATAATGCAGTATTTATTAATATACCTTCAATGTTTATATAACAATTTATTTTTAAAATAAAAATTATTCTAATAAAAGATTATTTGACAAAATATTTATATGTTAATAAATAAATTTTTTTTATTGTGCACATGACCTAATGGATAAAACCAAACCAACCATTCTCATTCGGGATAGTTTCGACCGGGGTTTGATAGAAAAAATAAAAAAATTAAATTAATACTGATTGGTTTAATTTTTTCCTTTCCTAAAATTGAATCAAATAAATCTGTAGATATAGTGCGATTGATTTTTCCCCTTTAATGGAGAGCAATTCACTTAACATTGCGTTTAATATTTTATAAATGTAAAAATTTAAATAAATAAATAATAATTTACTTTTTATTTAATTTAAGAGATATCATAATATATTAACATTCAAGTATATAGATAAACAATATCACTTTGTATGTTTTTAAAAACTAATCTTATTTTTAAGATATTGGGAAATAAAATATTTTAAAACTAATATTTTTGCATGATAGTATTTAAAATGAGTTTAATACTTCTATAAAATGAAATATATTTTGTGATTAATTATATTTTTAGCCTTTTTATTTGGATAATGTGTGATTTTTATTTCTTAAATTTTTTGAATCAGACAAGTTTTTTTATTTTTAAACTTAAAACATAATTAGTCTATCTATGTTGATTTGCTTCTATTTAAGGTTTTAAATTATTTTTGTCTAAGTAGCTGGATATTTATAATGAATTTAAAATATGAAATAAAATTTAAAAGTTTAAAATTAAATAAATTTGATAAAATTTAAAAAAATTGCAGGATGTAAAATGTAATGGGATTTGGGGGGGGGGGGGGAACATAGCACAACTTTTTATTTTGCATGAAATTTGGTATTTTAGTTAAAAGATTTTACTTAAAAAGGTTTAAAAATTTAAATTATTTACTTTTTAACAATTAAGAATTTTAAAATTTTAGACAGAAAAAATTGAGAGTAATTAAATTTGTTTCATTTTAAAAATGAAAGGATTTAATTAATTTAAAAAAGTTTAAGCGATCAAAATTATATAATTTAAATTAAATAAATAAATAATATAATTAAATATAATAACTAAAATGGAAAATTTTAAATATTTAGAAACGAAAACGTACGAAAATCATTAATTCATTATGATCTCTATTCTCTAAACCGCCTGATTTTAGCTTTTCTCTCATCGTTTTTCATTTTAAAATTAAATATTCCACCAATCAGATCAAACTATGATCGTTTTCGTACTGAATTCGTACACAAGCAAGCATGCATTCTATTTAGCTGGCCTCACCGAACATTTATTCTATAATTTCATGTATATGTATCCATATTTTTTTTCCCTTTTTATCCAAACATAATATTAGCAAATCGTACTAAGCATGCATGTGTTCGGGAAAAGGTTAAATCTTTGGTTTATTCGTTTTCAATGTAATAAAATGATCAGAAAGAAGGTGCGACCCAAATAATAAGTATAACCAGTGAGGTATAAAAAATCTCTATATATAATGTAATTGTTTATTTTACGTTTTAAATCTCAATGCTAAAAATAAGCGTATCGGTTACTCTTGCAGGGGATCATTCTTAAACGGAAAAGCTTAATAAATAATACATCCTAAACTATAAGTACTGACACGCTCGTCGTAAACGCGCAAAAATAATTTCTGGATTTCCCCGAAACTATTGGTATAGTATAAGGTGCAACCTAGGTCATCTCCCAAAGACCATTTCAGATTCTTAAGCAAATAAGGAGAAAATTAGAACAAGGGGGTTTTTGTAAAGATGTGATATCAAATGCTAAATACAAAATACAGAATGAAATTAATTTCACTTAACAATTATCAACTCAAGGAATTCAGAGGCTATTTTCATAACTAATCATTGATCACTAAAATCATGCATTGTGTTTATCAACCTAGGATCATCTGGAACCCCTAAAATGATCCTTGAATTCTCTACTGAGAAACCTCTCAGAATTTAATTGATTATGATCAACAAGATTTAGTAACCACTTAATCTTTTATCTAAACCAATTTTACAATCAGAATTCAGTTGAAGTAAGTAATAAAATGAAAACCTTCAATTCAATTACTTAATTTCTACTCTTCAAACTTTTGGAAAATGATTTACCAATCAAAAACCAATTATAAATCAATTATACATTAACCAAAATACGTCAACCGATCAAACTTTGATTAAAGAATAAAATTGAAGAATATAGTGAAGCAGAGTAGAAACCACTTAATATGCACGTAAATAAAGATCAAAACCTCAAAGTTAAAATGAAAATAGCTTGAATCCTTGAATTGAAACTACAAACCTAGCCTTCCATGAAGGAGGCAAACTAACAACAAAGAAAGAGGCAAACTAACAACAAATAAATCCTAAGCCTTCCATGTAGGAGGCAACTAACAACAAATAAATCTTAAGCCTTCCATGTAGGAGGCAACTAACAATAAAGAAAAGCTAAGCCTTCCATGAAGGAGGCAAAACTAATAAGAAAGAAAGAAAGGAAGAAAGAAAGAAAGAAAGAAAGAAAGAAAGAAAGTGGTATTGGAGTTAATCTCCAAAATGGTGTGTGTCTCCTCTTGCAAACCCTTCTATTTATAGAGGATTTTTGAGGCATCATCTTCAAAAAGTAACCAACTAGGATATTACTTTTCTACCCTTTTCTTGCTTTCACATGGGCTTTGTTGAAATTGCAAAACACTTTTGAATTTTTGCCACCAATGAGCACAACAATTTTGACTTTCTTGCACCGCAATTTCGGATGTTCACATGTCCGAGTTAGAGCTTGACTTCTGAACAAAAGTTGTAGCCCTGGATCTTAGCTATCCAACAAAGTTGAGTTCATCTCAATATGACTTCTATATCTCAAGATATGGCCGGATCTTTGCACACTGTTCAAATTCCACGTCAGCAACACTATCTCATCTTTTGAGATAATTTCGGAGTCCTAAACATCCAATTTAGAATCTGATCTTGCTTTGTAAATATGGACACTTCTTTAAGCTTTCATTCAAGATAGATTTCATGATTTTTGGATGTCTACAACTCCTATTATGCTCAAAATACTATAATAGTGTCATTTTAATCGGGTAAGCAAAGAAATTCAATTAAACTTCATATGAACCCAAACTCATAAAATATGACAAAGATCACTTAATTGAACATATAAGAAGTCTTAATGAGATAAAAGTGAGAGATAATTATTTATGAAATCTATGCTTATCAAATTCCCCCACACTTATCTTTTGCACGTCTCGGGCAAACTTAAGTTAAGGATTGGTGACTTTTTTTTTTTTTTTTTTTTTTTTTTTTTTTTGAAAGAACATCAAAGTTTTGAGTTGATTTTTCAAGAATTCACAAAATTTCATGAAGCATTCTTTCATCACATTTTTGAAATTACTTAGAAAGGCAACTTTAATTTGAAAAACATAGATTGAGAAAGATAAGACCTCACATGATATACTCTGAATCTCTCAAGTGTTTGATTTGGTAAGTGTTTCTCTCAAATTCAATCCATGAAAGATGAACTATCATAGGCTTGCATATCTTCTACTTCTCTACTACTATGTACACATGCAATGCACAAATCAAGAGGTCTTTATTTTGGTTCTAACGGGATTAGAAAGATGAAATGATATATTGAAGAGATACAATGTTAGACCAAGGAAAATGGTAAGGATTGAGAATTGATTGTAAGTGCAAGTGTGAGAAACAGATATCACTTCTTCAATTTTTTTTTTTCAACCATGATATTGATGAACACAACAATAATCTCCCCCACACTTATTGAAACACTTATGGTATGATAAATCCAGTATTCCTCACCTTCTATGGTCAGACAAAGTTGTTTTTTTTTTTTTTTTTTTTTTTTTTTTTTTTTTTTATTTGTGGTGAGCTAAAAAGAAGAAAAGGCTAATCGGCTCAAAGGGCTGATCAAAGGATAAAATTATATGGTTTAGTTATTTGGCCAAGTGGTTTGTTCAAGAAAAACAGTGCCTCAATCATTTTTGTACAAATCATGTGAAAATGTAGCTTCAAAAAGAATCAATGCAAGTTATGAAGTAACATATTCCATGGATGAAAATCACACAAGAAAGAAAATAATAATAAGGCTCAAAATCTCACAGGTAATATATTTATGAAATCTAATCTATCCAGTTCAAATATGTGTTGCCAAACTAATTAATCTCGAAATGTAAATCATTTTGCTTCAATTATTTTATGAAATCTAAAGAAAAACATACTTCCACATTCAAAATTTTTTTTTTTTTTAAAAATCATAAGATGCGTATCAAGAGTCAAGTGTAACTCCTTACTCAGCCATCTTACTCAAAGTAAGTTTATGAATCTAACCTAATTTTTTTTTTTGTTTTTTTTTTTGTTTTTTTTTTTTAATTTTAGATATCGGACCATCTTCCCCCCAACCTATCCAAGACATTGTCCCCAATGTCTTAGATGAAATTTCATATAACAGGAAAAGAAATGTAAGAAAACCATCAAAGTAAGGAAAAGTTATAACCGAAGAGTGGTATCTGGTTCTCTTTTATCTCTGCCATCCTGATTTGGTTGGTTCACCAGCTGCATTGCTTGACTGAGCTCAGATGTAGGATTTTGCAAAATCTCAAGTAGCTGTTCAACAGTTGAAGCAGATACTATGATGTTGCGCATGGATTGTGGCATGAACTCCTGCTCTACTGCATGATCTAAAAAGGATATCAAACCATTATAAAAGCCATTAATATTCAATAAGCCCAAAGGTTTTTTATGAAAATTCCGATAGGCCCAAAATATAATGGTAAAAATTTCTTCCATTGTTCCAAGACCACCAGGTAATGCAATAAATGCATTAGAATTAACCAACATGTGTCTCATACGGTCATGCATGGTTGCAACCTTCAATTCAGTACCCAGGGTGAAGTAGGAGGTGCTCCCATTTTTTAAGCCAACACCTAAGACGTTACACCCCTTTGTGAGTGCAGATCCTGCAACACATCCTTTTAAACCCTGAATCCCTCCCCCATAAACAAGATTGATTTTTCTTGCAGCTAATGCCTTACCAAGGGTAGAAGCTGCATGTTGAAATTCTCCATCCTTTCCAAGGTTAGACCCACCAAAAACACAGATAGTATTGATCTTATCCATATACGGTGTTTCTGTCTTTTTTTTTTTTTGAAAAAATATGTCATAGAGGTGGATAATTTATAGGGACTCAATATCAGACAAGGAGATCGCTTGAATAGTGCGGGATCAGGATTTGGTAGCAAAAGTTTGAATTTTTGCTACAAAAGTTTGAATTTTTGTTGCAAAAGTTTGAATTTTGGGTTCAAGGAAAAGGTGAATGTCAGAGGGGAAAGACTTTAAGCAGGGGTGAAAATTTCAAAAAAAACGGTGGCCCAATAAATTGAAAAGACAATGTAAATGACAAACATACACGCATGAGAATGAACAGTAGTTGTGATTGTGGCTCACATCTTCCTCTGGTTTTACGTCCAGTAACGGCTGAAACGCCTTCTAAGAGTCGAGGATGTGCTTCCCATTCAGTTTTCTTGTAAACTGACAACAGGGTCTTTTAAAGTCAGATTCCCAAGACTATAACGTGCTTTTTCCTTACGGAACAGTTCAAACAAATCAAGAAGGACTCCTTGTACATGCCCACTAGGATGCGTCTCAAGAGTCTGAATGATATCATCCAATGACTCCTTACTCAGTCCATCCTTTATGAATTGGATTTTGTCCTCTCGATTTCTTGAAACCATTCCAGGGTTCTTGCATCTTGTGTTACAGGTCCATCTTGCACACCTGTAGCAAACTCCAATTCTTTTTGCCCTTCTCTTCTTTGCATAGGAACTTCTTCCCATACCTGGCATATTTTTAACAAATGATTCTTGGAATTCACCTGCTAAACGTACCTTAGCTTCAATGATCCAACGGACATCTTCTGGAAGGCCTAAGAGTGTTAATGCTCTCAATCGTTCAAGTCTGCAATTGTAAATGTCTTTAAGAAAATTTCTGGGGAGAGTAGGGAACAAAATTTTGATCCTGGTGAGAGCTTTCTCCATTTTTTTTTCTTAAAACACTCAAGTTATTATTCCTGCAAGCTCAATGTGGTGTAATAGTTGGGATGATTTAAGAGGTGAAGAAGGAAGTTGAGAGATTAGTTGAAACTTATAAGCGAGGAATGTGAGAGAGGGAGAGGGAGAAAGAGGGAGAGAGAAAGAGAGAAAGAGAGAGAGAGGGAGAGAGAGACTTCTCTTGAATTTATTGCAGGTATGTGGCATTGTGCAAATGCACTTCTTCTACCGTGTGCTTTTGAAAACCTTCGAAAAATGGTTTAAGACGATGTCCATTCACCTTGAAGATTTTTTCAGTTACCTCATTTTTTATTTCCACTGCACCATAAGGAAAAACATTAGTAACTACAAATGGTCCTAACCATCTAGAGCGTAGCTTACCAGGCATAAGCTTTAGCCGAGAATTGAAAAGGAGAACTTTTTGTCCAACGGAAAACTCCTTTCTTGCCAACTTTTTGTCATGAAGAGCTTTGACCTTTTCTTTGTAAATTTTGGAGTTTTCGTATGCTTCTAATCGAATTTCTTCAAGTTCCTGCAATTGAAGCTTTCTATGGATTCCTGCTTGGTCTAGATCCATGTTGCATTTCTTTACTGCCCAAAATGCTCTATGCTCTAATTCAACTGGAAGATGACATGCTTTACCAAAGACAATCCTGTAGGGAGACATGCCAATGGGTGACTTGTAAGCTGTCCTATATGCCCATAATGCATCAACAAGGCGCAAGCTCCAATCCTTCCTGTTAGGCTGAACTGTTTTCTCTAAGATTTTCTTGATCTCTCGATTAGAAACTTCAGCTTGACCATTTGTTTGAGGATGATATGGGGTGGAAACTTTATGCATGACTCCATATTTGCGGAGTAGGGCTTCCATTGTGCGGTTGCAAAAATGAGTACCTTGGTCACTAATTAGAGCTCTAGGAATGCCAAACCTGCTAAAAATGTTAGACCTGATAAAATCTGCAACAACTCGAGCATCATCAGTACGGGTGGCTTTTGCCTCCACCCATTTTGAAACATAATCAACAGCTAGCAGAATGTAAACAAAGCCAAAAGAGACAGGGAATGGACCCATAAAGTCTATACCCCATACATCAAATACCTCACAAAAGAGAAGTGGTTGTTGGGGCATCTCATTTCTGCGCGAAATACTCCCTATTCTTTGGCACTGCTCACAAGTTATGCATAATCTTCTAATGATTTGATCACTGCATGTCTTCCAAAGGTATGGTTCATCCCATATGTAGTGTTTGGCATCACTTTTCAACTTGGCAAGTTGCGATTTGGTGAAGTGTTTGGGTATTTCTTTAGCAACCAGATAGTTTACCAAATCTGCATACCAAGGATCTTTCCCGTGCAAATGATAGAGATGCTCTTCTGGGAATGAATCTGCAATTGAATTTTCTTCACAAGGTTGCTGGATCCGACTTAAATGATCTGCTACAAGGTTCTCTGCACCACTCTTATCTTTAATCTCTAAATCAAATTCTTGTAACAGAAGCATCCAACGAATCAGTCTTGGCTTAGCATCTGTCTTCTTCAGCAAGTATTTCAAAGCTGCATGGTCAGAGAAGACAATAACTTTAGATCCAAGCAAATAGGAGCGAAATTTATCTAATGCAAACACAATTGCCAAAAGCTCCTTCTCAGTAGTTGTGTAATTTGATTGGGTTGCATCAAGTGTGCGAGAGGCATATGCAATGACATGAGATCTCTTGCTAACTCTTTGAGACAGTACAGCACCAAGGGCATAATTAGATGCATCACACATTAATTCAAATGGAAGCGTCCAATTAGGTGGTTGAATGATGGGAGTGGTTGTCAACCGCTTCTTTAGTTCATCAAATGAATCCTTGCATGCTTGATCAAACACAAATTTGATATCTTTTTGTAGTAGTTTAGAAAGAGGTTGTGCAATCTTGCTAAAATCCTTGATGAATCTTCTGTAAAAACCTGCATGACCAAGTAAAGAACGTACTTCTCGCACAGAAGTGGGGTAAGGTAGAGAAGTAATAATGTCTATCTTGGCCTTATCAACCTCTAAACCTTTGCTAGATACCAAGTGTCCTAAGACTATACCTTCTGTTGCCATGAAATGACATTTTTCAAAATTCAAAACCAGGTTAGTCTCAATGCATCTGTCCAAAACTTTAGAAAGGCTTTCTAAGCATGCATCAAAAGAAGAACCATATACAGTGAAGTCATCCATAAACACTTCCATGCAACTTTCTAAGAGATCAGAGAAAATGCTTACCATGCATCTTTGAAAGGTTCCAGGGGCATTGCATAGACCAAAAGGCATCCTTCGATAGGCAAAAGTACCAAAAGGACAAGTGAAGGTGGTCTTATGCTGGTCTTCTGGGGCTATATGTATTTGAAAATAACCTGAAAAACCATCTAGAAAGCAATAGTGAGATTTTCCTGCTAATCTTTCCAAAATTTGGTCTATGAAGGGCAAAGGGAAGTGATCCTTGCGAGTAGCTTGGTTAAGCTTCCTATAATCTATGCACACTCTCCAACTGTTTTGTATTCTGGTAGGGATTAGTTCATCATTGTGATTTTTGACTACAGTCATGCCAGTTTTCTTAGGAACTACTTGCACCGGGCTTACCCAATCACTGTCTGAGATGGGATAGATGATACCAGCTGCCAAAAGCTTACCTACTTCCTTCTTTACCACATCTAGGATGGTTGGATTCAAACGCCTTTGTGGTTGTCTAACAGGTCTGGTGTTTTCCTCTAGCAGTATCCTATGCATACAAGTAGATGGGCTAATACCTGGAATATCAGCCAAAGTCCATCCAATTGCTTGTTTATGGCTTTTTAAGGTTTGCAGTAACCTTTCTTCCTGTTGTGGTAGAAGGTTCTTTGCTACAATGACAGGAAGCTTCTCATTTTCCCCCAAATAAGCATACTTTAGATGTTCAGGCAAAGGCTTCAACTCTAAAGGAGGTGGTTGTATTATGGAAGGAAGAGAACTATCTGAGATTGAAATGTCTGCAACACTTGCATCTAACATGTCATCTTTCAACGAAGGTTGGTCTGCAGCATTAATCCTGGAACACACAATACATGAATCAAATTCATCACATGTGCAAGTAAAATTATCTAAGTAATCTAAATCAAAATCAAAAAATTTAAAAAGTAGATTGTCAATAGAATAATCATCCGCAAGAAGGTCTATGGCATCAAGTTGAAAGAGTGAATGATTCTCTATGGGATGCTTCATGGCTTCAAATATGTTGAATTGGATGATATCATCTCCAAATTCCATAGAGAGAGTCCCCGTATGCACATCTATCTTTGTTTTTGCAGTTTTGAGGAAAGGTCTCCCTAGGATCAAGGTTGCTCTATTGATGGATGACTCATCTTCCATATCCAAAATGTAGAAGTTAGCTGGAAAGATCAGCTTATTCACTTGAACTAGCACATCTTCAAGTACTCCGGCTGGATGTGCTGTACTTCTGTTGGCTAATTGAATCACCACACCAGTTGGCTTCAGTTCTCCCAGATTCAAAGATTTATAAACTGATGAGGGCATAACATTAATGGAAGCACCTAGATCCAGCAATGCATCACCAAATGTAGAGTTTCCTATTGTGCAAGGAATGGTGAAAGTTCCTGGATCTTTACATTTCTGAGGGAGGCTGGGTTGAATTAAGGCAGAAACATTGCGTCCCACACTGATCTTCTCATCCCCTTTGAGTCTTCTCTTATGCGTACACAGGTCCTTTAGAAATTTGGCATATTTGGGAATTTGCTTGATAGCATCTAGAAGTGGTATGTTGACTTCCACTTTCCTGAAAGTATCTAGAAGCTCCTTATCCAATTCTGCATGAACATTGGGCTTGGATTGAACCATTCTATTTGGAAAAGGTAAAGATACCTTCTGATCAGCACAATTTGGGGTTTTCTTCTCATCAGATGCTTCAAGTGCAGATCGTTTACGGCAAGCTTCTTTTTGTTGATCATTCGATGTCTTATCGAAGGCTGGTGTACTTTTTTCATCAGACTTTCCTTCTGATTCAGATGGCTCATCAGAGATATCTCCAGGTGTGGAGATAAATGCTTCTTTTTGGTGTGGATTAGTCTGATTGAAGCTTTGTTGCTTTAAAATTGTAGGGTCTGTCTGCACTTTCTTCCCACTTCTCAAGGTCATGGCATTCACACTTTTGGGATTTATGACAGGTTGAGAAGGTAGTTGACCAGAACCTTGAGATTTCAATTGGTTGACAGTGGTAGCCAACTGCCCAATTTGAGTTTGTAAATCCTGAATGGTAGAACTTACATTTTGTTGAAATTGAAGATTGTTGGTTGCTAATTGCTTCATCAAATCATCAAGAGAGGGTTCAGAAGCATTAGAGGGTACAGATTGCTGCATATGCTGTTGTTGTTGTCTGAATGGCGGTGGTTGGTATTTATTTTGGGAGTCAGATGTTTGAATCCTTTGTTGTTGTGGAGGGCCATATCTCAAGTTAGGATGGTTTCTCCAACTAGGATTGTATGTTCCAGAAGGTGGTTCAAACTTCTGTTGCTGATAATGTTGAGGAGGCCTGTATTGTTGTCCTGTGCCAAAAATACCATTTACTGCAGCCTCAGGTGTCTCACTTTCTTGCAATGTTGGGCATGCATCAGTAGGATGATCTGCAGAAGTGCAGATGCCACATGTTTTGGTTTTGTCAATAACATTAAGTTGCTGTTGTTGTCCGATGGCCAACTGTCTTACGATGGAGGTTAGTTCTTCAATTCTGTTCTCCAATCGTGTATGGTCTGTCTTGGTGGTCATTTCATGGACTCCTTTAGACAAGGAATTAGTTCGAGAATTGAATTGCTGAGAATTCTCTGCCATGTTGGCAATCAAATCTCGAGCTGCTGTAGGAGTTTTGTCCATAAGTGCTCCACCACTAGCTGCATCAACCATGCTTCTGTCCATTGGCATGAGTCCTTCATAGAAATACTGAATCAGTAATTGATCACTAATTTGATGGTGTGGACAAGTGGCGCATAGTTTCTTGAATCTCTCCCAATACTCATAGAGAGTTTCTTGGGAGTTCTGTCTGATGCCGCAAATCTCTTTTCTGATAGCTGCTGTTCTGGATGCAGGGAAGAATTTCTCCAAGAATAATCTTTTCATATCATTCCAGCTTGTAACAGATGTTGGATGTAGATAGTACAACCAGTCCTTAGCTCCATCATTTAAGGAGAAAGGAAATGCCTTCAACTTGATATGATCTTCTAGAATTCCTTGTGGCCGCATTGTGGAACACACAATGTGAAATTCCTTCAAATGTTTATGAGGGTCCTCACCTGCAAGGCCATGAAACTTAGGTAGCAAATGTATTAGTCCAGACTTCAGTTCAAATGGTGCATCAACATCAGGGTATTGAATGCACAATGGTTGATAAGCAACATCAGGTGCAGCTAATTCTTTTAAGGTTCTATCAGCCATGTTCTTAGCAAAATATTTAAAACTATCAAAATTTAAAGATGAAAAATCACTACTGTTACTTTCTTGGTTATTACTGGATGAATGTCTTCTATGTGCTCTTTTCAAATGGTGGAATGTTCTATCAATCTCAGGATCATATGCATATAAATTTTCAGGATTGGATCGGGTCATACACAAAAAGGTGAATTCATACAGAAAATCCAAGAATGATATACCTAAAGTAAAAACAATTGTTAGAAAGATTAAAATTTTTATACAAACTCCTAAATGAGCCTAGGAAATTAAAATGGTCCCCGGCAACGGCGCCAAATTTTGACACGCTCGTCGCAAACGCGCAAAAATAATTTCTAGATTTCCCCGAAACTATTGGTATAGTATAAGGTGCAACCTAGGTCATCTCCCAAAGACCATTTCAGATTCTTAAGCAAATAAGGAGAAAATTAGAACAAGGGGGTTTTTGTAAAGATGTGATATCAAATGCTAAATACAAAATACAGAATGAAATTAATTTCACTTAACAATTATCAACTCAAGGAATTCAGAGGCTATTTTCATAACTAATCATTGATCACTAAAATCATGCATTGTGTTTATCAACCTAGGATCATCTGGAACCCCTAAAATGATCCTTGAATTCTCTACTGAGAAACCTCTCAGAATTTAATTGATTATGATCAACAAGATTTAGTAACCACTTAATCTTTTATCTAAACCAATTTTACAATCAGAATTCAGTTGAAGTAAGTAATAAAATGAAAACCTTCAATTCAATTACTTAATTTCTACTCTTCAAACTTTTGGAAAATGATTTACCAATCAAAAACCAATTATAAATCAATTATACATTAACCAAAATACGTCAACCGATCAAACTTTGATTAAAGAATAAAATTGAAGAATATAGTGAAGCAGAGTAGAAACCACTTAATATGCACGTAAATAAAGATCAAGACCTCAAAGTTAAAATGAAAATAGCTTGAATCCTTGAATTGAAACTACAAACCTAGCCTTCCATGAAGGAGGCAAACTAACAACAAAGAAAGAGGCAAACTAACAACAAATAAATCCTAAGCCTTCCATGTAGGAGGCAACTAACAACAAATAAATCTTAAGCCTTCCATGTAGGAGGCAACTAACAATAAAGAAAAGCTAAGCCTTCCATGAAGGAGGCAAAACTAATAAGAAAGAAAGAAAGGAAGAAAGAAAGAAAGAAAGAAAGAAAGAAAGAAAGTGGTATTGGAGTTAATCTCCAAAATGGTGTGTGTCTCCTCTTGCAAACCCTTCTATTTATAGAGGATTTTTGAGGCATCATCTTCAAAAAGTCACCAACTAGGATATTACTTTTCTACCCTTTTCTTGCTTTCACATGGGCTTTGTTGAAATTGCAAAACACTTTTGAATTTTTGCCACCAATGAGCACAACAATTTTGACTTTCTTGCACCGCAATTTCGGATGTTCACATGTCCGAGTTAGAGCTTGACTTCTGAACAAAAGTTGTAGCCCTGGATCTTAGCTATCCAACAAAGTTGAGTTCATCTCAATATGACTTCTATATCTCAAGATATGGCCGGATCTTTGCACACTGTTCAAATTCCACGTCAGCAACACTATCTCATCTTTTGAGATAATTTCGGAGTCCTAAACATCCAATTTAGAATCTGATCTTGCTTTGTAAATATGGACACTTCTTTAAGCTTTCATTCAAGATAGATTTCATGATTTTTGGATGTCTACAACTCCTATTATGCTCAAAATACTATAATAGTGTCATTTTAATCGGGTAAGCAAAGAAATTCAATTAAACTTCATATGAACCCAAACTCATAAAATATGACAAAGATCACTTAATTGAACATATAAGAAGTCTTAATGAGATAAAAGTGAGAGATAATTATTTATGAAATCTATGCTTATCAAGTACTCTTGCCCAATCAATAGAAGAAACAAAAAATCCATGAGTCCTAAACCTAATTCAAGATCAAGCACTCAGCTTTATTAATCTCAGCATAGTATTAGAATTGCAAATACACTTATTAAGCATATCATAATTTCTAATTATTAGTAATTGATCCCTTTTTAAATATGCTAATAATTCGTAACTGAGCCGTCAAAACAAAATAAATAATGTTTGAAGATTAATAATTAACTAGTTTATTATAATTCCCAAACATGTGGACAGTGGTAATCCATTCAAGGTACCAAGTAGTCTAGTTCGCTGTTGAAACTCAGCTTTAACAATAAATTATTAGGATTGATATTGAAAGGTTAAAAATTAAAATAATGTTACATAAAAATTCTGGATGAATTTTGTAAGTACATGAGACGAAGGCATCGTGAATAAGTTTTGAACACGTAAATAGGTATGAAAAAACGATACCTAGCTATATAGGACAGCTTAAAGCTAAAGATATGAGGAATAGTATCAATATTTTTCTGGCTATGTGAATAACTTTGCATTAATTCCTGGACAAGTGTATGCAGGGTGCAAGCTTAAACATTTTAAGATTCATTCATATCTTCCAATGTGTAAGCAAAGCCACTTCACTGCTCTTTGATACCATGATGCAAGCAACCCATTTCACTATTTTGCCAATTATTAACACGCAAGTCAAGGTGGATATAAATATAGTCGGCACTAATTTTTTTTTAATGATGATTTTAAAATATAAATAATGAAAGTTTTGTTTTTTTAACAGATTTTTTTTATAAATTTATATTCTTTAAAATTTATCTGTTAAAGAAAATTTTAATAACGGTTTAACCTGTGTAACTATTAAAATTTTATTATTTTATATAATTATAAAAACATAACGGTTAAAAAAACCTAATTTTTTAGCACAAGATTCTATAGAAACAAGATTGAAATAGTGATTTTGTTTTTTTCTCTAATAAATGATTAGGTACATATAATAAAAATTTACATATAATAAATTTTATTATAAGTATTAAAATTAATAAATTTAGTAATATTAAATATTACATTTCTATTATGTATATTTAAATATATATACTACAAATATCGTTTATTATTTTATCCACGTATATACCAAGCATGGCAATGCTATGAATAAAGGCACTTTAGATTTGAGAACTTTATTAATAAGTATGGATAGGAATGGACAGAGATCAATAATTAAAGGGCAATTATTTAGAAGATTCATTTTCCTTTATCTCTGCATTCACACTTTTCTATATTCTTGTCCTGCGTCTGTAAAAAGGAAAAGGCATATTGCTCCAAGGCACGGTCCAGGTGGTGAGAATTTGGAAAGTTTATATGAAAATTTTGGATTTAAATATTATTATTTTTACATTGTATAAAAAAATCTTAATTAAATCACAGTTTGTTTTTTATTTTCCTTCTTTGCATTAATTATTGGATTCAAGGGCTAGTATAATCTACCACTACAATAAAGACGATAATTTACCGACATTTAATTAATTTGCAACCTTAAAAGGTGGTCAAAATTTCATTATAAAAATATGATTGCAACATTTATATCTAGCTAGCCAAAAAGTTTATATGTGACTCTTCTCTAATCTTCATAATCGAAGTGCTTCGTTGTGAGACTTTAGGCCTTTCTCTCTCTTCTATTCTCCGATATGTAATATTGGATCTATTATTAGGTGAGTGTTCATATAAATGATTTATATGCAAAAACATATTCTTCTTAGAGATATAGAATTGAATATGAATGTTTAGGGTTTGGTTGATTTTTTTTCTATTTTCTGTTTATATTTGTAATTAATCATAAAAATGGTATATTATTTTTTTTTCTGTAAAAATTTTAAAACATAAAACATAAAACAAAATAAAAATAAAATAATACTTAATAATTATAACTAAAAAAAATAGAACCAAAACCGAACATGTGATTTCTCCGTTGTCTTTTCTTCCATTTAGTGCTTAGTAAGTCGAGCATACACATGCTGCAGAAATTTAATAAAGGATATCTTAAAAAAATCGTTAATGCATTATAATATTCCATCTAATACTTTTAACTAATTTACAAGTATTAAGAGATTTAACTAAAATTAGCTAATGATCTAAGAATTATATATATTTTTTAAATTATCCTTATTTAATAATTTGTTTAATTTTTCTTCATTTAAACTACTTCTTTTAATTAAAATACTCACTATTAGTAAAACAATGTTAAAAATATAAATTAATTCAATATAATTTATTAAATATTAAAGATAATATTAAAAAAATTTAATAATTTATACAAATTTTAAAATAAATTATATTAAAAAATATTAAAAACTTTAAAATACAATATATAATAAAAATCAAATGTAAGATAAATATGCATTTCAAATAATTTTAAAAGCAGTAGAATAAGATGAAAATTACTCTTGACATTGTTACATTATTACATGAATTGTTTGATTTTATAAAGTAGGATCAAAATTATCTTTTAACATTGTTACCTGAATTGTTTGACTTTATAGGGTTTACTCTATGTAGTATTAAACTATTTTTCAAACCTCTTTTAAACATTTAAAACTTATTCTAAATAAAATATTGGTATGATTACTTTTGTACTTAAGAATTCATTCGAATTAAAATATTGGTATGATTACTTATGTACTTAAGAATTCATTCGAATGAGCGACTATTTAAAAGTATTTTTTCTATAAAAAATCATTTCTAACATAATGGGCAGAATCATGGCCATAAAAGAAAGGGAGTTACAAATCTTTTTTAGATAATGAAAATTGCACCATAGTCCTTGATGGGTAGTTTTTATGAACGTGTAGTTATCATCATGCACATATATCTCAGAAGTTTTCCACTTGATCTATATGCTTTTAATAGAAACTTATGAAATTATGTTTTTCAGAAACCATGTACTGCAATGTATGTTGTTTCTAAATCTTACCCAATTTACTTAGTAAATAAATTTATTATTAATTTGTTTTAGGTCTATACAATAATAACATTTCTCAAATATATATATATATATATATATATATATATATATATATAAGTATTAGATAAAAGTAAAGTCTTCTTAATATTTGTTCTAACAACAACAGTTTATAAAGTGGAACCAAATTCTATAGTTATTACATGATTCTTAAATTTTTATGGTAACAAACTCTTAGTCAAAGGATCAACTAACATTAACTTAGTATTAGTGTGTTTAACGATCACTTTCATATCCTTAACATGTTTTCTAATGGCTAAATACTTAATGTCGATATGATAACTTTGACTTTCATTTTTATTATTTTTAGTCATAAACACTGCAACTAAATTGTCTCAATATATATTTATTAGGCTAGTTATCGAATCCACAAGTCTAAGGTAAAAAATAAAACTCTTAAACTATATTATATATAAGTCTCAAAACATGAAGTGAACTTAGTCTCCATTGTAGAGGTAACAATCAGAGTCCGCTTAACACTTCTCCAAGATATGAATCTACCAGCTAATATGAAAATATAAACCCGATATTGATTTTCGTGAATCAATGCAACAACAAAGTTAAAATTGGAATATCCAATTACCTCCTAACTATTTGAGCATCTAACATAAGCATGTAGTTCTTCGTCCTATGAAGGTACCTCGTGAATTTCTTTGCAGCTTTCCAATGATCAATACCTGAATTACTTTGATATCTTCCTAACATTCTCTCAACAAATGCAATGTCAAGTCTTGTGCAAACTTGAACATACATTAAACTTCCAACAACAAAAGCTTATGGAATGTTTTTCATTTGTTCTTGCTTTAGATTATTCTTAGGGCATTGATTTAAATTTAATCTATCATATTTTACAATAGGTGCTACACTTAGTGAATAATTATTCATCTAAAATCTTTCTAAGACTTTGTTATTATAGATTTTTTTAGATAGACCTAAAATACCTCTACATTTATCACGATAAATCTTAATGCCAATGACATAAAATGCATCCCTCATATCTTTCATATTTTTAGAAAAAAAAATTGTTTCATCTCATGCAACATGCTTGTGTTATTTATTGCAAGTAAGATGTCATTCACATGTAGAATAAGGAAACAAATTTTGCTTCCACTAACCTTTTAGTATATACATTGATCGATAATCTTCTCAACAAAACCAAATGAAAAGATAACATCATTAAATCTAAAATACCATTGATAGGATACCTGTTTTTGGCCATATATGGATTTATTTAACTTGCATACTAAGTGCTCATCATCGCTAGAGGAGAATCCTCCATGTTGTCTCATGTATCTCCTCCTATAGATTACCACTGAAAAAAGTTATTTTCACATCCATTTGTTATAACTCAAAATTAAAATGAGCCATCAATTATAATATGATGCGTAAGAAATATTTCTTGGATACAAGACTAAAAGTCTTTATGTAATCGATTCCTTCTTGTTGAATAAATCTTTTTGCAACAAGTTTAGTCTTATACCTTTCTATGTTACCTAATGAGTCCCTTTTGTTTTTATAGACCCATTTGCATCCAATGAATTTTACACCTTCACGCAACAAGACAAGATCACAAATATTGTTTCTTTTCATGGAATTCATTTCTTTCTTCATGACATTGTACTACAATTCTAACTCCTTACAACTCATGTCTTATGAAAAAGATTCATGATCTTATCAGCTCTAACATTATACTGATATCTTTGTAGATATACTACATTGTCATTCAAAATAAATGATTTCCTCACTCTAGTAGATCTTCTTAATGTTGTATCAACATTTTCCTGAAGAACAAGTTATTCAACTGGATATTCATCAATTTCTAATTTGTTAAGCAGAATCTACTCAATCATTGTCAGCAGCTTGTAGAGCTTCAAGAACATGTTGTTCAATATGCACTCGAGCTGAAGGAGTGTAATGAATAATTATAGTTCAACTATGACTTGATGTGGAAGGTTGTAGGCTAGATTTCTCTAACTCAGATCTTTTACTAAATGATCTGATGCTCTTATTGATCAAGTTATTTTCAAGAAACTTGACATTTTTTGACTCCACAATTTTAGTACTATGAGATAGATAATAAAATATATACCTTTTAGACCTTTCAATATATCCAATGAAATGTTCGCTAATGGTTCTTGGATCTAGTTTCTTTTTTTGTGGGTTGTAAACTCTCACCTAAGATGGACATCTTCATACATGCATATGTTGCAAACTTGGTTTTCGACCTTTAAACAACGTAAATGGTGTCTTAGAGACAACCTTAGTTGAAACCTGGTTTAATATATACACAACTGTTTTGAGAGCTTTAACTCATGATGACTTTGATAGTTTAGAACTGCTAATCATACTATGAATCATGTTCATTAAAGTTCGATTTATTATTTCTACCACATGATTCTGATAAAAAAAACATGGCATGGTGTATTGGACAATCTTTCCATTTTCTTAAAGAAGCTTCGTAAATGAACGTGGTGCTTATCCATCTTCAATGTATTTATCATAATACTCACTATCTCTATTACTTCTCGCAATCTTAATTTGCTTACCACATTATTTCTTTACTTCCACCTTGAAAATCTTAAAAACTTCTAGTGCCTCATTTTTGTTATGAAGCATGTAGAAATGCATATATCATGAGTAATCATTTATAACAGTGATGAAAAAATTTTGTTCATAAGCATCCATATTTGAGCAACAAATATCAAAATGAATGATTTCTAATATATTTGAGCTTCTTTTGACATATTTATTAAACTTGTTAACTTGTTTTTTCTTTATGCAATCTACACAATGTTTAGATAACCTTAAAAGTAGTGGAATAGGATCAAATTTACTTCTGATGATTGTTACATGAATTGCTTAATTTTATAGAATTTACTTAATGTAGTATCATAGCACTTTTCAAACATCTTCCAAATAATGAAAAATTTACTTTAAATAAAATATTGATATGATTATTTTTTATTTAAAGACGTTTGAAAAAATAATTATTTATAAATATTTTTTTATTAAAAAAATTATCTCCAACATAATAAATAGGATCATAGATATAAAAAAAATAAAAATTATAAAATATCATTAAATAATAAAACAGTGAGTAATTTTCATCAACGTACGGTTACACAATGCACGTATATCTCACATCAAAAGCAATCATATTTTTGCTTTACTAATGTGAAAATATGATCGTACATCGAAATTCAAGGCCAAGGTTTTGATAATGAATTCTATCGTTAGATTTATTACACTAAGTCATAAACTTTGCAATCAATATCATTCAAAATTTTTTTTGTCTCTCTTCGTTGATGTCTGTGCATTTATTTGAGGCTATCTATTTACTATTTTTATATTATAAATAAATTCAAATTTTTATTATTAAATATGAGTAATTTTTAATTATATTTTTCTTATGCCATGTAATTTTATCATTATTTAATTATTTAAATTCTTAATTATTTTTATTTTTACATTAAGTTTATTTTTCAAATTTTATATTTTATATTTTTATGTTAGAATTTCGTTTTCTGTCTCAAATATGTATATATAAGATTTGAATAAATTTAAAAATAATATTTAGAATTATAAGAAAAATATGTATAATAATTTAAATAAATAAGTAAAAAATCATAAGTATCTTAAACTTAGTTTGGTTGTTGTTAAAAACAAATTATCTTAAGGTGATGAATTTGCAAGTTGTAGGTCGTGATTCTGGCTCTGCTGTAATTTTGCAATGTTGGAGAGAACAAACCTCACGACAGAGTGTGTCTTAACAAAAGGAGGAGAAAGTGGAGGAGGGAGAATGAGAATAAAAGGAAATAGAGGGAAAAAAGAAAATATTATATTTTTTAAAAAGAAAATATATTAATTATAATATTAAAATTAATAATGAAGATACATTAGTATTATTATTGTGAATACATCTATTTTATTTTACAAAATTTACAGAAATAAAAAAAATGAAAACAGAAAAGAGAAAGCAACAAATAAGCATAAAATGGCAGGTTAAAAGCAAAGGGGTAGGAAACAAACAGGTGACAAGCAGACATGGTTGAACAACAACAAACACATGTAACAGAACCCAAATTGGTTGAAACCCCAGTCTAATTTTAAAAAAGGAAATTTAAACAAAATGCAAAATAGAATAAGGGAGTGGTTGTGTTCTTTTTCAGATATTAGATTACCATAAATGGTAAAGGAAAATACATTGAAAAAAGGTTCCTATTTGCTAAGCAAAAATTGAGGATTTATTGGCTATAAAACAGAACCTTAAACAGTTGATACTAAGGGTGGGCAGAAAAATTTAATTCGCTCGAACCCGATTAAACCGAATGGAAAAAAGGAAATAACGGGTCGGGCGGGTCAATAATCGAATTAACGGGTCAAAAAAATCGGAGAAATATGGGCAAATGCGGGCGGGTTCGGTTTACAGAATCATTAACCGAAGCAACCCGTCCAAATCCGAGTTATTATTATTATTATTATTATTATTATTATTATTATTATTATTATTATATTTTTATGGTAATGGGTTAATGGTTTTATTCTGGTACCAATAATTTTGTCTTTGTTGTTGTTGGCCCAATGTGTTTTGTTCACACACACACTTAGAAAATTAGGGTTATTCACTTAGGCCCTTACCGTTTTATCTTTGGCTCTTGTGTCACCCTTGTCTCTCTCACTCTCAGTCTTTGTGCCTCTCACTCTCTGATTCTTTCTCAATTCCTTAACCCCTAACCTTCTAAGTTATCTTTGTCTTCCATAAGTTGTCATATTCATCCTCACCTTCTGAAATCTTTGTTAAGGTTACCCTTACTTCCAAAATCCCTAAAGGTAATGTGTCTTTTATCTACTTTTGATTTATTTTTTGGCGATTTTTTTAGGGTTTCAATTTGTATTTTATTTTAATGTGTATTTGTTAATCATCATATCATATATGTTTTTTCTCATCTATTACTCAAATTTTTGCTAGAGTTTCCTTGACTCTCAGATTTTGCTCTTTTCTTCTCTAAGGGTTTCGTATAGGATTAGGTCTTCAGATTCAATATTTTCTTATTCGAAGCCTAAAGTTCTAATGGTAATGTATATTTTTTCTACTTATGATTTATTATGTGAAAATGTTTTAGGGTTTCAAATCTGGTTTGGTTTTAATGTGTATTCGTTATGTATTGATTGAAGGATGATTCTATTTTCTGAAACTGAATATTGGAGAACTGTTCAAATCTCTTCGTCACAAAGGTAAAATCATAACTAGCCATGACTACTTTGTTATTGTTCATTTTAGTTCTTTTATGAGAAAATTTCTAATGATTCTAAATTTTTGATATGTTAATCTTTCTGATATATTGGTATTTTTATATATTAAAATTATTATTATTTTATATCATTTTTTTTTGTAAGATGCTATTGAAAAATTGAAAGTGATTTTGATTTAAAAAATTGATATGCTAAACTTTTCTCTATTTTGATGCTATAATTAGGATTTCTACTCTAATGCTTTGTATACTTTGATGCTTTATAGTTGTTATGTTCAATTTTTTTAATTAATGTGTATATTGTGTTTGTTGCGTAGTTGTCATTTGCTAACCTTTCCACATAATCTTTGTGTTAGTAATGGATGAAGTTATTGGCTGAGTTGGGGCACTAAGTTCAGGCAAATGGGAAAAGGATAAATTGTTGACTTGCATTTGAAGGTTAACTTGTTAAAGAGTGATAATTGGGCTCTCTGTTAGGTTCATTAAAATTTGCTTGTGATGTTATTTTTTTTTTTTATAAATATGGCTCATTATGCATTGATTGTATTGTTGTTGACTTGACTGAGATGGAACATACACTCTTGAGATACACGTTGCCCATATGCATGCTTCACCATAATCATCATTTTCTATGATGATTTATATCTGAGATATGTTTCCATTTTTAAATCTGCCTCTTACATGATAATTTCCTTCTAATATTTTTTTAAAATATTCTTCCCTCTTCTTCTATGCTTATGTACAATGTTTGTGTATTATGGTTCAATATCAAGGATGCTTGGGCTAAGATATGTTTCTGTTTTAACTCTACCCCAAACATGGTGATTTACTTCTATTATTATTTTAAAAAAATTCTTCCCTCTTCTTCTATGCCTGTAAACACCCATTTCTGTCTGAGGTCTCCAATCGTAAAATTAATCAAGAAATTAATACTAATTTAAAAAATAATTCAGAAAGAAATAATGAAGAAATAGGGAAAAACAGAAAAAACAAAACAGAAAGAAAACAAATACAGAAAGTCAGACGAACAGAGAAACAGATAGTAATATAAATAATAAGAAAAAGAAAGAAAATTGAAACAGCAGAATAAACAAAATAAAAATAAAACCAAAAATTAAAAGAAAACAATAAAAAACTTTTTTTAAAAAAATAATAAATTAAAAACAGAATGTGGAAATAAAATCAAAAAAATCTAAAAAAAACTAAAATTTAGCAAAAAAATGCAAAGAAAAGAAGAGGAAGACAGTTTGATAGAAAAAAGGAAAGGAAAAATAAAAAGTGCAAATGAAAACTAAAAATTGAAATTTGGAAAATTAAAGAAAAACTAAAAAGAATTAAGAAAAATTTAAAATCTAAAAAATAAAAATATAATAATAAAAAAATAAAACTTTTGAAACAAAATTAAAAAAAAACAAATAAACAAATAAAAATTAAATAAAAGGAAAAAATCTGAAAATTAAATAACAAAACTAAAAATTTAAAATCAGAAATAAAAAAAAAAGACGCAAAAGAAAAAGAAGAAGAGCGGGAAGTTTGAAAAATGAGTATAAAGAGAAAAAATAGAGAATTAACAAAGGGTGGAGGGATAACAGAAAAAGAGAATTGGAGGAGAGGCTGAAGGAGGTTTTTCCCTTGAGGGTTCCTCCGAGAAGAAACGGAGGAGGATTTGGTTAAAAAAGCAGAAAAAGAAAAAGGAGCGAGATCATCTTCAAGAACGATCGGAAAAGACTGCTAGGAGGAGGATCGTAGGACCTCATGTCTTCATCGGTTCAACTTGGGAAGTAAAAGATAGAACCTCTTCCCGGGAAGATAAAAATTCAGGTACACCATGCATGACCTAATTTCTGGAAAACTGGAATTCAATAAATCAAGCATTTTGGTAGGAACGTAGGTTCACATTTGCATTGTTAAGAAATTATCGTTTGTACATGCATGGTAACCTATCCATCCCGATCCAAATGCATTATAATCTTTATATGATGCCACCAACTGCTCCCCTTTTACCACTGAATTAAATTTATAAGTGAGCATTCCCCAGTCTTAATCTTCAACGATGGTTGCCAAACCGGTGCAAAATCAAGAAAGGATCTTTCACAATTCAGTTCAAGATACAGGGGTTTGGGCTCTTGATATAACCCATCACTAGATAAGCATGGGGATTCCTAAATCCCTCGAGTACTGCTGGTTAAGGAAGATCAAAGAAAGCCATTGGTAGGGAGCTGACTGAATGCGCCAAGAGGAAAAAGATTTTGCAAGCATGCTGTTTGGAGGTATTTGGTTTGTGACATAATGTGGAGAGGGTTCGTTAGGCACAGTGGAGGGCTTGGGTGTTCATTTACAAATCATGTTTTGACTGTGTGCAAGTGAAGCATAAGATGTAAAGCTTATGAACCCATCGACTTGGCCATATGCAACCACGAAGAGGAAGTTTTGAATTCGCCCTTAGCCTTGATCTGTAGGTCCCAGGGTCATATTTTGATAGGCAAACAAACACGTGAGGGGGTAACGAACACATGGGAGTTCGTATGGGCTCAATAGAATGTGTGAACACAGAAGCTTTCAAAGGAGTAACAGCCATCATCAGCCTAGCCGAAGGAGTGACTTAAATTTGATCGTTGGCTTCCATGCATGTCACTTGCTTTATACCAAAGAGTTGGTCTTGAATAAGTGCAAAGGCAACGTCGGGGAGGTTCTGTTCGATCACCCACCAACAACGAGGAAACGAAGTAGATGGCAAGAAGCCTACCAACCTGTCAACTACACCATGCAGCCACGTGAGTCATGCAAAAAGGTGAGGGGTGCAATGCTTTGTGTGGGTCATAAGCTCTTCCCACTTCTAAACATGAATCTTCAGGAAAGTCGACGTCGCACTGGTCATATACTCCAAATTTAGCTAGAACCGTGGGCACCTCTCGTACCCCGAAATATCTGATACTTGAGACATTATAAAGACGTTCGTGGAGCGGCATACATAAGCCCATGTGATTGCTATTATATTCACCCCTTCATATTAGTCTCAATTAACAAATTGGATGGCTTATGACTAAGGCAGATACACACTTTTAAATCTGATTTAAGGCAGTAAAAGCAACCAGCTGCTCAGATCAGGTGGTCAGCCTCACCCATGCATATGATTAAATCACCGGATTCGAACCTGAGCCTCAATTGTTTTCAATTTAAATGCTTATTAGACTCCCATCCGTGCCTTTAACTATATCAACATAGATGTTACCAAAATATCCCAACATGGTCTAGTGGTTGAGATCCTCCCAGCCTATTCCCCAACATGTTTTCAAGTCCTGCATGCAGCAATTTCTATTTGTGGTAAACCCTCTTACATGGTAAAATTACCAATATGCCCCTGACCATTTCCTATAAACCCAGTTCTATCCTCAATTCCATAAATTACCTTACTACTCCTAGGGATTCCGCAAAATCCCCATTCTGCCCCTGTTGTGGCCAAAAGACACTAATGCCCCTGATCATTCACAATATGCCTATTATATCCCCAAAATTCCCAAAAAATACAGAAAATTCATAAAAAATTCTAGAAATAAAAAAATTAATAAAAAATTCCAGAAATTCAAAAATTAATAAAAAATTTCAGAAATTAAGAAATTAATAAAAAATTCATAAAAATTCAAGAAATTAAGAAAATTAGAAAAAATTCTAAAATTCCTAAATAAACTCATAAGATTTTCAAATAAATTCATAAAAATTTCTAATAATCATCCTAAATTTCCATAATTGCAAAATTACGCCAAAATTCTATTTGAAACCCCAAAACTCAAATGAAATTCTTATCTCAAATTCGAGTTTCCTCTTATTCAAGAGTCAATATCATTTGCAAATCGTATCTTTTCAAAATTTTAAAAATCTCTTTTCTAATGTTTTGGGATTTTTAAATCTCACGCAATGAACTCTAAATAGGGAACTGACGGTTTACCTGCTGTTCAACATTTAGTAGTTCGTATAGGCTCCTGTGCTGCCTTAGCCGCCTCAGGTCTTGTGCATGAGTGAACCAAAAATCCCGCCCAAAGATAAAACTTTCTCAAAACAAAATCTTCAAATACTCTTTTTTCAAGCATTTTCGAAGGTCAGGCCTTCAAAACTAAACCAGAACTATGTAAGCCTTGAGTTTCTCATTGCACCGGGGAATACGTAGGAGCAGGATCAAGTCCTGTCAGGCTAACATCCATCAAGTATTTATTTTTACTCTAATAAAAGGGATCAAACCATTTTCAAATAATCACACACTCAGTTTAAGGGTACCGTTCTTCGGAACGGGCGAATGAGGTGCCTAACACTTTCCCCATTCGTAACCGACTCCCGAACCTAAATCTCATTTTCAAGTCAAGGTTTTTTCCAAATCTTTTTCCCTTAAATAAAAATTTGGTGGCAGCTCCACATCATCAATTATTCATTTTTTCAAATTTTAGCAAGTTCGTCGTCTCGTCGGAATTACGGTTGCGACAATGCCTATGTATAATGTTTGTGCATTATGATTCAATATCAAGGATGCTTGGGCTGACATATGTTTCTGTTTTAACTTTGCCCCATACATGATGATTTACTTCCGATATTTTTTTAAAAATATTCTTCCCTCTTCTTCTATGCCTATGTACAATGTTTGTGCATTATGGTTCAATATCAAGGATGTTTGGGCTGAGATATGATTCTGTTTTAACTCTGCCCCATACATGATGATCTACTTCTAATATTATTTTAAAAATATTCTTCCCTCTTCTTCTATGTCTATGTATAATGTTTGTGGATTATGGTTCAATATCAAGGATGCTTGGGCTGAGATATGTTTTTGTTTTAACTCTACCCCATACATGATGATTTACTTCTGATGTTTTTTTAACAATATTCTTCCCCTCTTCTTCTATGCCTATGTACAACGTTTGTGCATTATGGTTCAATATCAAGGATGCTTGGACTGAGATATGTTTCTGTTTTAACTTTGCCCCATACATGATGATTTACTTCTGATATTTATTTTAAAAATATTCTTCCATCTTCTACTATGCCTATGTACAACGTTTATGCATTATGGTTCAATATCAAGGATGCATGGGCTGAGATATGTTTCTGTTTTAACTCTGCCCCATACATGATGATTTACTTCTGATATTTTTTTTAAAATATTCTTCCCCTCTTCTTCTATGCCTATGTACAATGCTTGTGCATTATGTTTCAATATCAAGAATGCTAGGGTTGAGATATGTTTCTGTTTTAACTTTATACCTTACATGATGATTTACTTTTGATATTTATTTTAAAAATATTCTTCCCTCTTCTTCTATGCCTATGTAGAACGTTTTTGCATTATGGTTCAATATCAAGGATGCTTGAACTGAGATATGTTTCTGTTTTAAATCTGCTCCTTACATGATTATTTACTTCTGATATTTTTTTAAAAATATTCTTCCCTCTTCTTTTGTGCCTATGTACAATGTTTGTGCATTATGGTTCAGTATCAAGGATGCTTGGACTGAGATATCTTTCGGTTTTAAATCTGCCCCTTACATGATGATTTACTTTTGATATTTTTTTAAAAATATTCTTCCCCTATTCTTCTATGCCTATGTTCAACGTTTGTGCATTATGGTTCAATATCAAGGATGTTTGGGCTGAGATATATTTCTGTTTTAACTCTGCCCCATACATGAGATTTACTTTTGATATTATTTGAAAAATATTCTTCCCTCTTCTTCTATGCCTATGTATAATGTTTGTGCATTATGATTAAATATCAAGGATGCTTGGGGCTGAGATATGTTTCTGTTTTAACTCTGCCCCACACATGATGATTTACTTCTGATATTTATTTTAAAAATATTCTTCCCTCTTCTTCTATGCCTATGTATAATGTTTGTGCATTATGGTTCAATACCAAGGATGCTTGGACTAAGATATGTTTCTGTTTTAAATCTGCCCCTTACATAATGATTTACTTCTGATATTTTTTAAAAAAATATTCTTCCCTTTTCTTCTATGCTTATGTACAACATTTGTGCATTATGGTTCAATATCAAGGATGTTTGGATTGAGATATGTTTTTGTTTTAAATCTTTCCCTTACATGATGATTTACTTTTGATATTTTTTAAAAAATATTCTTCCCTCTTCTTCTATGCCTATGTACAACGTTTGTGCATTATGGTTCAATATCAAGGATGGGGCTGAGATATGTTTCTGTTTTGAATCTTTTCCTTACATGATGATTTACTTTTGATATTTTTTTCTAAATATTCTTCCCCTCTTCTTCTATGCCTATGTACAATGTTTGTGCATTATGGGTCAATATCAAGGATGCTTGGGGCTGAGATATGTTTCTGTTTTAAATCTTTTCCTTACATGATGATTTAGTTTTACTTCTGATATTTTTTTTTAAATATTCTTCTCCTTTTCTTCTATGCCTATGTACAATGTTTGTGCATTATGGTTCAATATCAAGGATGCTTGACCTAAGATATGTTTCTGTTTTGACTATGCCCCTTACATGATGATTTATCTCTGATATTTATTTTAAAAATATTCTTCCCTCTTCTTCTATGCCTATGTATAATGTTTGTGCATTATGGTTCAATATCAAGGATGCTTGGGCTGAGATATGTTTCTGTTTTAAATCTTCCCCTTACATGATGATTTACTTCTGATATGTTTTTTCTAAATATTCTTTCCCTCTTCTTCTATGCCCATGTATAATGTTTGTGCATTATGGGTCAATATCATTGATGCTTAGACTGAGATATGTTTCTGTTTTAAATCTTTCCCTTACATGATGATTTGCTTCTCATATTTTTTCTAAATATTCTTCCCCTCTTCTTCTGTGATTATACACAATTTTTTGTGCCTCATGGTTCAATATCAAGGATGCTTAGGCTGAGGGATATTTGTTTTTAAATCTGTCTCTAATATGATCATTTACTTCTGATTTGTTTTTTAAAATATTCTTTCACTCTTCTTTTCTATGATGATATATTTTTGAGAATGGTTCTTTCGTATGCACAAATCATGCCCAAAATTCTGTGATGATGCTTTGATTTGAATCCTTTATATATGGATGCCAAAAGCATGAACAAATTTTTATTATCATGTTGTTCTTTCCATCCTTTCTTCTGTGCATGCAGATCATGTGCATACATCCTTTATCTATGATGATTAGTTCTGAGATAATTCCTCTAAATTTTATTTTGTGTCCAATAATTATTGCAGTGGAATGGGTCTGTGTGGACTCGAGTTAGGTTCCAGTCTTAGGTTGAGTTAGCCAATAGTCATTAGGGTGCCCAAAATTTGAAGCCTTAGATAATGTAAGGTGGTTGTTGACATAGACTTCTTCATTCCAACAGGATGGAGCAGTCCAGTCAACACCTTCCACCTTCAAATACCCCACAACAACCAATTGTCTTAGGCAACCAAGGGGCTGAACCCGCTCTTGCTCCACCGACTTCAATTGATTCTAATCTCACACCTCCTACATCTAAAAGTGTTAGAAAAAGGAAGCCTAATGCAAGTGGTTCCCGAGAAACTTCTCATGTTTGGGAACATTTCACTAGGTTACATGTTATTGAAGGTAGCACGCTTGAAGCAGCATGTAACTACTGTAAGAAGAATTTCTATTGCCACCCTAAAATACATGGCACTTCTAGCATGTCATCTCATCTAATGCGATGTCCCAAATACGTATATGCTACCACAAATGATCCAAATCAAAGGATCTTAAGTCTTGGATTGAATAAGAGTGGTCAAGGTAGTGAGGTGCAAGCTGTTAGCCAGGGGTTTAACTTAGATGCATGCAGAAAATATTTGGCTATGTTTATGATATTGGATGAACAACCATTTAAAATAGTTGATGGTGAGGGTTTCAAATTGCTCCTGAAACAATTACAACCTCAATTTTCCCCTCCTTCTCGAAAAATTATTGCCAAGGATTGTTATCAACTATACCTTGATGAGAAGATTAGGTTGAAAGCCTACTTTAGATCAAATTACAGTAGGATAGCTCTCACAACTGATTGTTGGACTTTTGTCCAGAATTTGAATTACCTTGTATTGACTGCTCACTTTATAGATAATGATTGGAATTATCAAAAATGTGTTATTAGCTTTTCAATTATTCCCAATCATAAGGATGACAGTATAGGAAGGCAAGTTGAAAAGGTTTTGAGGGAATGGGGAATAAAAAATGTCTTGACCTCAACTGTGGATAATGCATCCAGCAATGACGTGGCTATTTCATACTTGAAAAAAAGACTGAACACATTTAATGCCTTGGTCCTTAATGGTGAATTTTTTCACATGAGATGTTGCGCACACATCTTAAATTTGGTTGTGAATGATGGTCTAAAAGACATGCATGCCTTAATAAATAGTATTAGAACAGCTGTTAGATATGTGAGGTCTTCACCTCAAAGGTTAGCAAAATTCAAGGAATGCATTGCCCATTCTCAAATTACTTTTAAAAAGCTAGTTTTCCTTGATATTCCAACTAGGTGGAACTCCACATACCAAATGTTAGAGGCTGCAGAAAAGTTCCAACTTGCTTTTGAAAAATTAGAGTTTGAGGATGCTAGTTTTAGGGACTTCTTTGGGACAACTTCCACTCCTTCTAATTTTGATTGGGAAAATGCAAGAGTCTTTGTAAAGTTCTTAAAAATATTTTATGATGCAGCCAACACATTTTCAAATTTAACTCATGTGAGTATAAATTCTGCATTCCATCAACTTGCTATCATTTGTTGTGAACTCAATCAAGCATTGATGAATTTGAATACTATTTTGGCCAACATGGGATATGAGATGAAAAAAAAATATGACAAATATTGGGGGCAGGTTATCAACATTAATCATCTTTTGTACTATGGCATTATTCTAGATCCTAAATTCAAGCTTAAGTATGTAGAGTGCTCTTTTAAAGACATGTACATGAATGATGGTGACTTTATAAGTGAGCTTTCTTTTAGTGTTAAGCACAACCTGTCCAGACTTTATCAATGGTAGGCTACCACCCATGGTCACCAAAATAGAGATTCACAATCAACCTAATCTCCAATACAGTCCTCTCAAGCCCCTGGAATAGCCACCCATGATGCAAGAACAGATGCATTTAAACAACATTTAAGGGAGAAAAATTCAATAGATCAAAAAAATGAACTTGAAAGGTATCTAGCAGAATCTTGTGTTGATGGTGATGACAAGTTTGACCTCTTGCTCTGGTGGAAATAGAATTCTTCCAGATTTCCCATTCTTTCTACCTTGGCTAGAGATGTGTTGGCCACACCAGTTTCTACTATGGCTTCTGAAAGTGCTTTTAGCACTGGGGGTAAGATATTGGATACATGCAAAAGTTCTCTTTCTCCTGAAATGGTTGAGGCACTAATCTGTTGTCAAAATTGGTTAAGATCATCACTTTATCAAGTTAAGGAATCTTATATTGGGGAGGACTTGGAGATTTCTAAAAATTTTTTATCAGGTATTGATTAATTACTCATAATTGATACTGTATTTCATATATCTATGTATAATATTTAATTTTATTTTGTACTTTTATGTATTTCCTTAAGAAATGTGTTCTGGTGGACAATCTGAATCTGGACCAGCAATTGAACACATATCATCTGAGTCACAACCAATGAATATTGGTTGAGAGTAAAAAGTAAGTGTTAATGCATTTTTTACATTTTAATGATTTTTTTTTCAAAAAATAGTGTCCTCTTGCTTATATTTAATATATTTTTATTGTCTCTATTTCAGATTTCAGTTATGATTTTTTGGAGTTTCAATATGTGGAGCTCATCTTTAAATTTTACTAATTTCTTTGCTGATACATATTTTGGTTGCTGACTGGACTAAATGTAAGTTCATTTTTTCAATTTTGCGATCTTTTTAATTTCCTATTAATTTTATATTTTTAAAACTTATTAACTTATTGATTTAACATTCTACTTTGATTGGAAATGAAAATATGGAATATTATGTATGTTTGAATAAATAATCATTCCTGATGAAAATCTCTTTTGCAAGGTAATTTTCACTTTTCTATAAGTTCTCATTTTGTAATCTACTTCCTTGTTTATGACTTCATATCCCTATTATTTTTTCTCCTTCAATACTTTATTTATCTCAATTTATTTGTATTGCACAGGTATTAATATGTTGTGTGCTGGAATCTAAATACAGTATTGACTATTGACATTGGTGCTCACTCACTGACTGCCTCTATAATTTTGGCACTTGGAGGCTGTTTCGTGTTTTATTTTATTTTTAGTAAGAATCATGAAAGGTTCATACGTAAATATTTTATAATTAATTAGCATTGTAATGTTTGTATATTTTGTAATTTATTAAAATTATTATTATATGTATTGTAATTTATTAGGACTATGCTTGTGAATTTTAATTTAATTTTGTTGATGATTAGGAATGACAAAACTGAAAAAGTAATTTAGTTTTACTTGGTCAGTATGATCAATTATTGAAGTTATTAGATTTGTATACTAATTATGCTTTAATTTTGAGCAGGAATTTATTTCTTTTATAATCATTAATTCAATTTTTAATATACATTATATTTAATTTTTTAAATTATTAACTATTGTTTAATTTTTATTTAACATAATTTTTATGGATAATTTTTTACTTTATTTTAATTAATAAAAAATATAGATACCAAAACCAAAATTTCAAATTTTATTATAATAGATAAAAAAAATTGATTCCAAAAATTAATCTAATAAATATTGGTTCAATCATGTAACTCAAACCCGACTATATTCACCTGACTTAATCCGATAATTTGTAAACCGACAACCCGTTCAAACCGATTATTTTAATGGACGGAAACAGAAACTTAATTTAAAGCTACGGGTTACAATAAGATTGAATATAGCTAACCGAACCCGTCCACTTTTCACCCCTAGTTGATATGGGGTCGAACAATTGATACTGAGAAAAATTTTCTAGCTAACTTAAATTTTCTCATCAGAAACAACTTCTCCATTCCAAGTAAGTTATGACTCATTCTTTTACATTGTGTCTTTGCTGCTCAATAATCTTTGTAGTGGTTTAAATGATATCTTAATATGTGTTTGTAGGAAGGAAAAAATCTGATTATGCTTATTTACATAAGAAACTTAACAAACATAATAAAGCTAAAATGAACTTGTATTTCAAGTATGCATATTCTTAACCTTACAAGTTAATTGTTTCTCAATTCAATCCAACAAACAATAGTGTTCATTAGAACTACAAAAAATTTAAATAAACTAAGACAAGATATGAAATCCTAAACACATTAGGTCTCAGTTCCTCTTCCTCTTGCAAACATGTTTCATCAGTGAGCATGAACACTGCCTTCACCCACCCAAACACAAGCACCCAAACCCTTTTATTTTTAAAAAAAAAAGAACAGGAAAGAAGAAGACACAGAGGCTAAAAAAATATTAGTAACGGGCTTTTTCTCCTCACCTAAAACCGGAGAACCTCATCTCCTTCGTCGGAAGTTTCAACGCCGCCTCTATCCATAACAGTGATTCCTCTTTCTCCGATGTTCGTTATACCCATTATTGTCCATTGCCAGGACCACCTTCTGCCCCCGCCGGAGACCACGTCAAGAGGCAGTCATCGTCTCTACCACCGTCACCACCATCGGAACGGTTCTTCATAGTTGCTCCTCCCTCTCCCTTCACTTGGCAACGACGAGAACCCATCTCCAAAGCCGCGACGGTAGCTCTCCAAAGCCACAACGGTGGCTCCCTTATGTTGCCTCCCCCCTCACCTTATCTCAAACCATAACCCTAAATTTATTTTAACCTTGTTACCTAAACCAAATGAGGTCTGTGTTCCATCCAAGTCTCATTTAGGAGTAAAAGGGTTTTAAAATTATAAGTGTTGTGAGTCACAAATTTTTATAATAATACTTAGATAAAATTAGGAAGCATTTGAACATAAATATAACTTTGTTTAGTGGTTGCCTAGGTTGAGGCTCTTCAAGAGCATGGGTTCCATTCTCAATTCTTGTACTTTTCCTTTTTTTAGTAGGGTTATGTGTTTTTGAGCCCAAAATTCAAACAAACCCAAGAAATGGGTCTGGATCTCCAAACAAAAACGAGCCAATGGGTTCTTCAAATAGAAATAAGCCTAGACTTCCCAAACAAAAAAAAAATGGGTTCAGATTTTCCGAATAAGCCTAATAAAACTAAATAGATTTATAATAAAAATATCTCATAATATATTTAATACATAAATTCAATATATATATATATATATATATATGAATTTTATTTATTTATCTTCTTAAATCTTGCAAAATTTATTGCTTCAATTTTAAACTAAAACTGATAAAATAATTCTTATATATATATATATATTTAAAAATTATTATTATTATTATTATTATTATTATTATTATTATTATTATTATTATTATATCTTAAGATGAAGGATGGTGTAGTCAAATTTTTTTATGTATATATAAACTGTAGAATAAGTTTTGAATAAATTATTTATTATTATTTAATTTTTAAATTAAAATATGATAGTAAAATACCAAATTTTCTCTAGATATACATAAATTGTAAAATAAGTCTTGAATAATTTATTTTTTATGATTGAATTTTTGAATTAAAATATGATAATAATATATCTAAGAAAATATATTTTTTTTCTTTTTTATATTTAAATAATTTTTTTTAATTTAAATATTTAAATTGAAGATCTCGTGCAACGGACTTTAGATGTACATGTATAGATTACTCTTATAGTATTTGAAGAGTCGTATGAGTTTAAGTACAATCTACGTTTGTCTTAAACTTTATGGGATAGGGTTTCAAACTATTACTAAAAATTTTCTTTCTAGATAAAATTAATTTTAAATTTATCATCTTATATATTTAACTTAAATATTTTAAATCTAAACCTCCCGCAACAAACTTTAGATGTATGTAGACTACTCCATCTTATCGTGTTTAAAGAGTCGTATGAGTTTAGTTTAAATACAACCTACGTTTGTCTTAAACTTTATGTGTATAGGGTTTCAAAGTGTTACTAAATTTTTTTTTATAAAATTAATTTTAAATTTATCATTTTATATATTTAATTTAAATATCTTAAATCTCGATCTCACGCAATGAACTTTAGACGCATATGTATAAACTACTCTATCTTATCGTGTTTGAAGAGTCATGAATTTAAGTGGAACATACGTTTGTATTAAATATTGTGCAGTTAGGTTCAAAGTATTATTAAAAATTTTCTTTTAAATAAGTTTCAGTTTAAATTTATTATTTCATATATTTAATTTAAATATTTTAATCTCAAACAACGAACTTCAGATGTGTATGTATAAATTACTCTATCTTACCGTATTTAAAGAATCACACGGGATTAAGTGTAAGCTATGTTTGTCTTAAATTTTGTGGACATGTAGACTCGAAAAAATTAAAAATAAATATTTTCAATTGTCCTCTTCCTTTTACCGAACTCGTTTCCTCCAAAAATATAATTTTCAATTTGAACATTTCTTAAATGTCAGGCTATTCTATGTACATATTTAATTTATTTCTTCTTATGTGTAAATAAATATTTGTATACTACTTGTCTATTTTTTTTTATGCGTCATTTTGTTGTATGACTGCACTTGTCGTTTGCACATAATTTAGTAAAGGGTACCGTTCTTTTGGGACGAGTAAAGTGCTAATACCTTCCTGAAATTTGAATCTTTTTTTTTTTTCAGGGGTTTTTCTAATTCCTTTCTAAGGTAAATTAAAATTTTGGTGGTTTCATGTTTTAAATTAATATTATAAAAAATTCATACTGTTATGACAATGTTTTTAAATGCCCCTACTCTTGTTGGAAATGTCTCTCCCTATATAGTCACGAACAATTCATCTTTGATGCCAAGATCTTATCTTTTTTTTTTTTTTTTTCCGTCGAAGCTGAGAAACCTTTGTCTACTTTTCTATTTTATGGTGTGTGCTTGGACAAAAACTACTGCAACGTGTTTTCTTCATTCACAGCTATTCTGCTGCATGTGTATTGCTTTCTTGCTCTCTGAATCTCTGTTAGCACCTTGTGCTCTCTGTTGATATGTTTGTGTCCTGTTTAGCAGTTTTTCTTTTTAGTTTATCACCTTATTCTGATAATTGATTTTAATATAGTTATGCTTTATAATCTCTACAACTTTATGTAATATGAAAGGATCTGATTATAGTTTTGTTTGATGTGTTTGCACATTTGATAAAAAAGAATAGAAGCTGAGCAAGGTGTAAAATTTCTCAATGGCTCTAGCACCAATACCTTAATATTTATTATCTATATGTTTTTTTTAGTAAGGTGCAGACATACAATTGAAAAAAATAAAATAAAAGTGAATTGATAAACATTAAAAACAAGCAAACAACATTATGATCACTTATCAAATATATGAGGATGGTGAATATTTCTATTTTTTTTCCTCTGTTCTCTTACAAATGTGTATTGAAGAATTTTCATATAAGATTCTTGGTAAAATATTCCTATGGCGATTTATCTGGACACAAATTCTTGTGCCATTGGTCTTATATCGTCCCCCATGAAGGTACAACTTTTCCTAATAATTGGCACTTGAGAAATAATTACTTCACTCAACCAAACCAAACAATTGAATAGTATCTAAGTATTAGGTTATTGAGATGACAGAATTTCAATAGAATGGAAAGCTAATTTGGTTTAGAGTTTTTCTTTTTATTTTCTTTTATTCATTACTTTTGGTTTAACATAGATGTTTAGCTCTTGGAACAAAGCAGATGACTAGGTTCAAATGCCATTATTAGCTTTTGGTTTAACTAGATTTCTTCTTCTTTTTTTTAAACCTTTTTCTTGATCTAAGAAATCTAAATACATTCCTTTTAATCAAATGAGCCTGGATAAAATTGGCATTCATTTGGATTCTTCTGTGACATAGGGATGCCAATGAAAATGTTTGAAGAAGTGAGCATTTTTCCTTCTTAATGCATTTCTTTAACTTTCTTTCTTTTGAGAATTATGCTGATCCAATGTTCTTTTTAAATGAATGCCTATCAAAGAACATGCTGCAATAGTTCCTCTTGAACAAGCTTCCATTAACAAGGTTGTAGAAATGAAGTCTGTTTTGGATTCTGAGAGGAGTCAAGGATCAATTCTAACAGCAATCTTGAAAGCTAAAGAATCTAGACAAATAGAAGGAATACATGGCCACATGGGTGATTTAGATGCATTTAAATAATAGGTGTTCCTCCTGCAATTTTGTTACTTTGCATCTGAACTTGTTAATATAAATTGTAAATAATAGGTGCTCATATTGCAGTTTTAAAATCATGTCTCAGTCTTTATTCAATTTCATTGTAAGTAAAGAAGTCATATTTTTTTTTTTCAAAACTCTAGTGACTTGCCGTCCTTAAGTTTAAATTTTTTTTAAAAATTTAATTAACAAATGGGTTCGTGTATTTAATTATTTTATTTTTTTGTTAGGACTTCATGCACGGCTCTTAATATTTTCTTATATTTAATTATGTTTTTCTTTGCAGATTGATTGGTTATGTATAACTGGAATATCTTAGCTCCTTTTTGTAACTTATATGTTGTTTGACTTTCTTAAATTCAAAATATTTTTTAATTAGTTACATTTTTCAATAAATAAACTCATGTATAACTCATTATCCTGTGACCTTATTTTTCTGGACTTATGTGTGATTCGGTCTTAAATTCAAAATTTTTCTTTTAAAATATAAATATATTTTTGTCTACCATAAAACTTTATCTCAAAATAATTTCAATTA
Source organism: Canavalia gladiata (assembly GCA_037954105.1). Classification (NCBI taxonomy): domain Eukaryota; kingdom Viridiplantae; phylum Streptophyta; class Magnoliopsida; order Fabales; family Fabaceae; genus Canavalia; species Canavalia gladiata. The sequence continues at coordinate 35,314,920 of CM075662.1, read as the reverse complement.
AATCAACTAACTTTTTTAGAACCACATAGTTTTAAGTTTTTTTTATTACATCAAAGAATACATTGAATAAAAGAAAAGAATTTTTTTTATCAATCTAAAATAAATTTTAAAAATATTTTCTTTATTATTATCAATAATTTTAATGGTTTTATTTCATCTTAGTTCTTATTTTTATTTTCGGAGATAGAAAAGTATTTTTAAAGTTGTTATTTCTCAATTAATCATAAAATAACTTTTTTTTTAATGAATGTGTTAAGGTTACAGCATGATTTACCGTCCATCCCTCTATGCATCATCAGACTTACAGGTTCAAACTCACTTTCAAATACCAATTTTTCAAAAATAAATTTTATTTTTTATTTTAAACAAAATTAATAACTATTCTATTGTTTTAATTTTTAATCACTCTTTTGTCATAGAACGTATATTACACTGTATAATAATTTATATTGTATATATTTTAAATCTAACTATTATAGTTTTTTAAATCAAACAACTATTCAAACACATTGTGACATCATCACACATTGTGACATATGAGTCTATCATTTTTTCTTACCATAATGTCCTCCAAACACATTGTGACATCATCCCACAAAATTATAACTCATCCAAGAACTTGCCTTGAAGATTCATTCCACAATATTCAATCATATCAGGTCATCCCATGACAAATTCACAAAGGAAACATAATTTAAAAGAACAACTCAATGACAGTTATGCATATCATCAATAATCATTTTCGTTAAGTTCCGATCAAAGTTTGAAATTCACATATCATAATTCATCTTTCCACACAATGACAATAACTCATATATCCCATAACATTTAAATAAATTCTCAGCTTCATCCTAAAATCCACATCATCAACACATTAGCAGAGGAATTTTAACATATATAGTTATATACTCATCTGCAATTCACATTCAGGATTACAATTATGTCGATAAATTAATGTTCAAATTGATGTTGCCTCACTCAAAGGAGTACCTCATCATGTCCTATATATGATCTATTTTGGCTTTATTATTAGGTTGTGTCATTCATGCATTAACTTTTCTTCTTCTTTTTTTCTTTTTATTGTAGTAAATTTTGTTATACAAATTGTTAGTATATATAAGTAACATTATTGTTATTATTCTTTCTCTATTTTTGCTTTACCCCATACCTAGCCTTTATCCTTACGGTGTAAAGAAGGTGGGAAACAATTAATGAACATATTCTATATCCCATTCAATAAAAGGTAGCATGGCTTAGTCTTCAAGCAAATAGTACCACCTATTATCCCCCTCCATCCCTAAGCCACAAATTAATCTTATATATAGAAGTGTACATACTCTATTATACTCAAACATAGCCATTCAATTCTTAATAAACGATGGCAGATTCATTAATGCAATTGTTGCGCCTCTTGGATGAGAATCCTGTGGAGGGAGCACAAGCACAAGCACAACCCCGACGCCACCGCAACACTAGAGGTGGTGCTCTACGGCACAACGCCCCTTCAAATTCTCACAACTCGCCACCCCAATCTTTCAACAACAGTAGTACACAAAATATGAAGGGTCTTATTAACAACGCTGGTTATGTTCAGGGAAACGGCAATGGATCCATCATCTTTGGGGGCTTTGATTCCTCAACTAGGACTTTCAATTAATTTACTATATATTCATGCTACTTCTCATATATCTATTGTATTATGTTGTGCTATTAAAAGAAATTTGCCAATAATTGTCACAATTTAAAATCATTACGACTCTAATAATTGTCTGTAATTCAGTAATTCATACATACACTGCACGGTCTAATGTCTCTTTTAGTTCTATAATTCATATAGATTTTTTTGATCATGTTTGTGTATGTTACTTCAATTCCTTCATAAATGTTCAAGTATAGATTCCACTGTCTGATCATCAATAGTAAAATAAAAATTAAACAATAAATATTGTACTTGACCATATGTTTACACTTTCACATTCCCCGCGTACTTCCATATAAAGGAATGTGTGGCAGTCTCCGAGAATTTTTGAAGAGATGTTGAATCTGGGTCGAAGGCGAAGGTAGTGTGTATGGTAGAAGTTTTAGGAGAAAAAAGGTTGTTGAATGAGTAAAGATACAAATAGATTGAGTTGAAATAACTTCTTTACAGTTTAGTCTTATCTAACTTTTAAAATTTAAGGTTGAATTTTGACCAATTTATCAGATGATATATCCTCTTCAAAATTAATCGAAATTTTTTATATAAAATAAAAGTAGAGTTTGAACATCTTTTATATAAGCTACTCTAATTTTTAATATTGGTTTAACTTTTTAAAAAGTTTGATTTGATGTGTAAACTTATTTTATAATAAGATTGTTGAAAAATATTATTCCTAAATATGTTAATAGGTTTAAATTTATAAATAAATTAACAAATTTAAACTTTTAATTAAATATATATATATATCAATATTACAATAATAATATTATTATTATTATTTAAACAATTTGACATACAGGGTTTAGAAGCTTTTTTAAAATAGTTTAAAACCTAACATTTTTAATTAAATATATTTTTAAAATATTTTAGTTTAACATATTTAATAAATAAGTTTCGTCTAAGTTTGGTGTAGGTTAAGTTATAGACCAAGCTTCTTTGGTGAATAGTCTAACCTATTTTCAATTTTCTCAACAAAATGTTATTAGTTTTTTTTTTCTTTTTTAGGCCATGAATAATTATTAGTTGCATTTTATATATGAAGCAGTTTTATTGCAAATCAAATGACGCTATGCCTATCAATATTTTTCTTGGGTCAATACATCAGGAAACAAGAGTCAAATCCTAAGCAACTTTAGCAAATTATTAATCCGTGCTTTCTCCGGGGTAATTTTTAAATGAGAGAATAGTAAATTTTAGCATGTGCACGTGTCTAATAATATTTATTATATTTATCAATAAATCATAGTATATCAATTTTGTTAATAAAAATTTATAAAAATAATATTTATACATAGATATTTTTTATAAATTTAAATTATTTAAAATTGTATTCGTTTGTTATATAAAAATTTATTTAAAATCATTTTTTACTTTAAAATTTTAGATTATATTTAAAATTAGTATATAATATATAAAAAATATATTTTTTATTGTAATTTTACCAAATTAGTTTTTTTAATTTATTTTTAAATTTAAACATATATACATAAATACTTAAAATATGTGTACTAATATAAAATTTTAATTATTAATAATGAAAAATTAATTTTTAATAAATTTAAATTTAGTGTAAAAATAAAAATAATATAATTTGTATTATAATTTTCATAAACTAATTGTTTTTTAATTGAAAAACAAAATTAAAAGAGAAAATAATATATTTTAAAAATATAATAATATAATTATTTAAAAATAGTGAAAGAACTACCAGATTGAAAGTATTTTATTAAAAATTAATTATACATTATAAATATTTATTAAAAATGATTATTTCTATTAAAATATTTATTTTTATCAAAATATTTAATAAAAAACTACAAAAAATATTTTAAAAATTATCGTATTATGATAAAAAAAATTATAATTTAAAAAACTGTATAATATAATTTAGAATTTATATTAATATATTAATTTTAAATTTTTTATCATATTATATATTATAAAATATATTTAAATTCATACTAATATATAATAATTATTCATACTAATATATATTTTAAAAATCATCTATTTATTATGCAAAAATTTTTTTTAAGTATTTTTACTTTAAAAATTAAAATTACATTTAAAATTAATTTATAATATAAAAAATATTTTTTTATTATAATTTTCCCAAGTTAATATTTGATTAATTTATTTTTTAATTTTAATATATAAATAACTAAAATATTTGTAATAATGTCATTCGATATTCATTTATAATGATAAAAGAAACGTTTTTAGTACATTTAAATTTAATATAAAAGTTAGAAGTAATATATTTTACATTATAATTTTAATAAATTAATTATCATTAAATTTTAAAAAATGAGACTGGGAGAGGAAGTAAAATTAATGTAATATATTTTTAAAATATATTAATATAAACATTTGAGAATGACAAAGAAACAAATGAGACTTATATATTTTTATTAAAAATTAACTATGCCTTATAAATTTTTATTTGTACTAAAAAATTTAATAAAAAATTATGATAAATATTTAAATTATTATATTATGATCGAAAAATTCTAAATTTAAATATTATGATATAAGAAACTATATGTCATAATTTAAAATGTACATTAATATATTAATTTTAAACTTTTTTACTATTTTATATATTCTACAAAATATTTAAATTTACATTAATATTAATTAAAATTTATTTTATAATAATTTTAATATATATTAAATTTATTTTTATCCTAATATTAATACTAAAATTATTATTTTATTTAAAATTTTTATAATAATAGTTGTGTACAATTAAAAATTAAATTTATTTATAATGATAGGTAAATAGTAATTTAATAATAATAATTTAAATGATATTTTTTTCTATAAAAATAAATTTAAGTGAAAATACTTATTGTTGTATATTTTTACTAGTAATAAATTTAACTAAACATACCGTGTTAAACTGAACATATGTTATTTTAATACTAATAAAGATTTTATATTTTTTATTTAAAAAAATACCCAAAAAAAAAACCTTATTAATCGGAGCCTACAACGATCAAAGTTCATGTGAATGTCTTTGCAAGAATTAATAAAAATTCGAATCCATCCTAGATGCATGCAAAACCAAATTTAATCAATGAAGAAGAAGAAAAATTAAAGTGGAATAAAAATAGATGAAGCTTGAAATGCCATAATTCTTTGGGTCATGGATGTGTGGTTATGTGATGTTAGGTAGTGTTTAGTTAGGTGATGTTAGGCAACGATCGTGGACAATGGTTTCTGATGGTCTTCTTTGTGGTTTCCGTGGATGGAAACAAAAAGAAAGGTGAAGGAGGGTTTAGACGTTTAGTAATGTTAGAGAGTCAAAGTGGAAAAAAAAAAGGTTAGAGGATTAAGATGAAACATAAAAAGTTGGAAGATTAAATTAAAAATGAAAAATTAAATTAAAAGATAAAAATTAAATGAAAATAAAGTTAAATGATTAGGAGAATAAATTTTTCTAAAAAAATTGATTAAGAGTAGATATGCACATAAAAACTAAATCTGTAGATACTATCTACCTCAAGCTTCAATTTGATATAGAAAAATTTATTTTAATTAAATTTAAAAATAACTAAAATTTTAATTTGGTTTACAAAAATGAGATTGAATTTAAAAATATAAATATTCACTTTATCCAAATCAGCTTTAATAATTATAATAATATTTAAATAATTTTATTATATTATTATATTTTATTAAAATTATTTTGCTATCAATTTTTTATTTTTAAAAATTCTTAATATCAAAATTATATATTATTTAAACTAAAATATATCTGATATGTATGTTTTTAATATATATATATATATATATATATATATATATATATGAATAAAATTCATATAAAAAAAATCAATTTCCTCCTTATTTTTTTCTGAAGTTGAATTGAAAGTTGGACAAGCACAAAATCTATCTCCAACCTACTCGGTTGCAATGTCTAATTAAAAAACATATAGCATGTTTTATTGACACTAAATTTATAAAAATGATCACATATTTTTTTATATACTCTTTTAAAAGGCTAAAAAATAAATAATTATTTTTAAATAAAATAAAGTAAAGATTTAGATATTTACAAGAAATTGATGCTTCAAGTTAAGAGTGAAAGAAAATAGAAAGGAATAACAATAATTACCATTTTATTTTTTTAATTTTCAAAACTAACATTAAAAATTGACTTAAAATATATTTTTATTCTCCAAACATAATAATTTTAATTTATATTTTATTATTAATTTTTTTTATCCATCCCCCAATATAATAGAAGGTGATGATAATGATATGACAGTGAATTCATCACATTATTACTCACCAACGACAATTGACAATAGAAATTAATTATAATATTTTACCATTTCTAAAAATTAAAATTAAAAAATTAAATCATATAAAATCATATTTATAAAGATTGAAAACGTATATTTAAGCTATTAGAATGCATCGAACATGACATCTTTCACTTAAACAATTGGGAGGAACCATTGAATTTTGTATCTATTCCATGCCCACCTACCCTCTTTATAGGAGTATAACATGCATATATACCAAGAAACTTTGATGTAAAAATATATTCTTATCCTTCTTTTTTTTTCCTATGAAACAAATATATTCTTATCTTTCAAATATATTGGATGAACAAGTTGTTTCTCTCATACTATTCTTCTCATTGAACGTAAAAACTCTAAAAATTATCATTTTCCCGTAGAAAATAAAATTTTTTAGAAATTTTTTTTATTATACTGTAGATATTTTTAATTCAAACAAAATTATTTTAACAAAAAATATTTATAATTTAGATAAAAAATTAATAACATGTTACCATTTAATATAAAAAATTTAAAGAGTAACGTTTAAACAAAATAATCGTTTAAAATATTTTCTAGTTGCGACAATGTTAGATAGATAAGTTTTATAACAATAGTGCTTATAAAAATATCATAATCAAAGAACAAAAATTCAACTGTAAAAGCTTATAATGGGAGTGGAACAGCGATTTGAGGTTAATTTTACCGATAATATTAGAGGTTTGAACTTTAAAAATCATCCTTAGAGAAAATTTTATCCAACTATTATCTTTAATTTAAGGATTAATCTCACAGTTATATTCATATGAATCCTAATCAAAAACTAAGAAAAGAAAAAAATAAGTGGATATTGAAAAGTAAAGATAACTTTAATCACAATTCACAAAGTACCCTTTAACTAGTTAAGTTAATAGGTAAATTATACATATCTATCAGGCTTCACAATAGTTTGGACCTAGCATAGACATTGATTTTATATTTTATTTATAAATATACAGTTTATATAATCTTTTCCGATTAAAAAATTAAAAATTAATTTTAACCTTAATTTTTTTTAATGGTTATATAAATTATAATAAATATTAAATTAATAAAAATCTATATTTAATTTTAATAATTATATTGTCTGAAGTTTTCATAAAATATTTTTAACAGATAATTTTTATAAATATAATTTTATTAAAAATTTAATAAAAAATAAAATCTTCAGTATTTATATTTTACCATTGTTATTAAAATAAATTTTTTAATAATAAAAATACTTTATACACATTTCAAAGGAAAATCGTTAACAATGGAATAGAATGGGATTCTTAACTCCACATCTTGGTAGGACGCTAAAATTGCCTCTGTTTTTTTGCCCTTTCGTGTCGCCTTTGGCAGCTATGACTATGACACATTAAGGTACACTGAAATTTAATTTAATCATAAGGGAGTTTAATTTTTAAAACAAATTTATGTTACAAAAAATATGATGAGTTTTATTTATAACAAAGAATACACTTTATAATACAAATTTGAATTATTAGACATAATTTTAGAAATGTTTAACAAAGTTTTTGATTTCTCATTTTATTTTTATTAAATTCTTGTTATTTTTTATAATTTTAATTTTATATTTTATCAAAGTTACAGATATTAATATTTATTTTTAAAAATAATTGTTAAATAATGATAGTATTTAATTAAGTAAATATATAATTTAATTTTTAAATATTTAATTTAATTTTAATTTTATCACAAAAGTACGGATAACATATAAGCAAAATTTAAATAAAATTAATATATTTAAAATCAAAATTATAAGTTGATAGTTTTTTAACTAAATAGTTTCCTAGAAAGTTAGAATGTGAATAAATAAACAATTTCATATATCAAATTATATACCCTGATATTTTTGGAATAAAAATTATAGAAAAGTTTAATACTACACTTTTATAAAATGAAAAATTAAAATCATATAAAAAATAAAAATAAAAATAAATAAAATAAGAAAATAAAAATTTAATTAAACTATCTTAAAATAATAAATTTATTAAAAAATAAATTAAAGTCATATATTAACATTTAAGCGGTGGGGTTAATTTGATTGGCAAAACTTTTATTTAATACAAATTAAACTATTAATAAATATTAATATATATTATTTATATATCTCATGTTAGTATAGTATTATTAGTATGATATTTATATTATTACTTTAATTTTTATTTAAAAAATTGATATTAAGAAAATATCTAACATTTTCATCAATAGATAATGTTTCCTTTTTGTAATGGTTTATTCACTTAATCAATAACTTGTTAGACATGATTTCAAAAGTGATTTTATCTTTTTATATGTACTGCTTAATGCTAGTTTAAATTCTATATTCTGTATTGTCATTGATAAATAATATTTTTTGTAATGATTTATTCACTTGATGAATAACCTTACAGTTACAAGTTGCGAAGTTTTCAAAAGTGATTTTGTCTTTTCTATATATTGTTTTAGTGCTAGTCTATATTCTATATAGTATATATACAGACACACACGCTAAAATAAAGGTCTATCGCTATAATAGCAACAAATAAAACCATATTTTATAAAGTATTTACTTATAATGTAATAATTAAAGTTTTTGATATAATGAAATAAAATATTTCATTTAATCATTAGACAATATATGTATAATTTAATTATTATATTATTATATCCACATAATATTAAAATTAAGAATAACTTAACAAGTATTTACTTATAATATAATTATTTAAAATTTTCCTATAATATAAAAAATCATTTTATTAAATAATTTTTTATTATTATATTATTATTTTTTAAAGATTACAAAAAATTATGATTTATATTTTTATTATTTTATTATTATACATTACATATTATTATAAATTTATAACACAAATTATAAATTAATTTTGTTATAATGATGAATAGATGTAACTTTTATTTAATGTTACACATACACACTCATAATCATAATTTTGTCTTCAATCAACAACTGTAAAGTTGATTCATAAATTTGTCTTCATTTCTTACATTTTTTTCTCGCTCATCAATAGAGAAGAGGTTAAAATTGTAAATCAACTTTATATATTTAAAGTTTTAAGAATATTTTTTCAGTGTCTCAAAATTGGATAGGATATTTGAATATACAGTCACCTGAAACATTATTAAATAATTTATTTTATATTTTAAATTAATATTGTAAAAAATGATATTTTAAGAAATATTTTTAGGATCATTTTAATATTTTAAATATATTCAAATTTATTATAAATATTGAATTTTTTCAAAAGTGAAAAATATATTTTAAATATATTCTAATTTATTATAAATATATATTTGTTATATAAATGGGAATTTAATTAATATATAGCATAAGTAATTTTTAATGAATTAAAATTAAAATCTATTTATCAATATTCTAAATTTTTTCCTTTGATTATTTGATTTTTTTACTTTGAAATTTTTAATTAAAATTAATTTAATTTCTTCTTACATTATATTAGTATTTTATAATTCTTAAAACTTAAAGATGAACTTTTATTGGTTTATTATAAGAATTAAATTTAAAACATATATATATATATATATATATAATTAAGTGGAAAATTTTATTATAATCTTTATATTGACTGTTCATAGTTCAAAAGACAAGTTTTATAACAGTTCACTATAAGTAATTTTGTCGTAATTGATTTTTTCTTAGAAAAACTAATTCTAAAATGTAAGATGTATTATTTTATAGTAAAAAATATAATATAATATAAATTATTATTCATTTACTATTTTGTTTTTGTGTTATGCAAGGGAGGAGTAATCCTTCAAAAAAGTTTTATTTCCCTTTCAGACAGTATGTTTACATATTTTTATTTTTTGATATAAAATTGATAACATGTTTTGAAAATTAAATATCAAATAGTTTATTAATTAAATATATTTTTAATAAGATTACTAATTAGATTTATATTTTATGTATACATCAATTCACACTATTTATTCATTTAAAAAATTATTATATCAATCTACACATAGTGTGAAAGCCCTTTGAAGGTAATCCATAAACAATTTTTTAATAAGATATTTAATTTAAAAAATGAACCTTTCTTTTTAAGAGACTGATGGTAAAAGTAACTATGATATTTGTACTCAATAATACTAAGAAAATCACAATAATGTTCTTTAAAGTTTTATCAAACTGTGTATGATATGTACACCAAAAAAAACTGTATATGATATTTTTGTTGCTTAAATATCTATAATAGTTATCTGTAATTGTATTTCAATATTTAACATCGTACATCCCTATTAACATAACTTCATTTAATGTGATTAATACATGAATTTTAATGAATGTTTATTTTCAAAATATTTTCTTTTCCATCTTAATAATATGTAATAATATAATACATTACAATAATACTTTCTGAGATTTATCCAAATTAAATGTAATATCTCTACTCGTTTAACACAATCAATCTGAATTGTTGGAGATATTTAACATCGTATATTTTGTCAAGATATCTTTGTCTAGTTAAGTAATAATAGTCTCTTATATGATAAACATGCAATTTTCAATAAATTTTTATACCCAAAAATAATATATTTATTTTTAGATTCTAAAAAGTGTAAAAATTATGACCAAAGATAAAACTTATTCTCTTTTAAATTTTACCTGACTTATTAAATTTAAGATTTTAAAAAACTAAATTAAAGATGCTTTAATAAACATGCATTAATCCAAGAGTACCCCTTATACTCCCCTAATAAAGAATTTTGTTTGCGGATAAAATCTGTATGTAAAAGTGTGCTTACAGTAAGGCTTATATAACAAACTTCCTTATTTTATACAGATAATTTAAAAATTAAATGTCAAAATATATTTAATATAAATATTTTATAAATTATAAAAAAAAATTTATTGAAGGATAAAAAACTTAAATTATGTTGGTGTGATATAATTATTAGTTAAAAAATTGAATAAATTCATCAGCGATAAATATATAATTTAATCTATATTATTATAAAAATACAAAAGTCATAATTTTCAAGTATTTAAACTATTTTTTATTTTAAGTAATTATATTTCATAAAAAAAATAATCTTTTAGCTTACTCATCAAGTTTTATCTGTTTTTCATAATTTTTAAATTTATGTTTAGTTTTATAATTAATTTATTATTTATTTTAATAATTTTTTATATTAGTTATATTAATAAATATATTTTTTAAGAAAATTACTAGGATTGATGTAATGGTGAAAAGTTATAATAGATTAAATAAGATTCTAAGTTTAAATTTTATTATTTTCATATTTTACATTAAAAAAATCAATTTTTAAAAAATTATTTATAATTTTAAATTTATACTGTTTCCATAAAAAAAAAAAGCATCGATTTCTATCTTTCCGGATAATTGAAATTTGTCAGACAAAAAAAAAAGAATGAAATTTGTTATTTGTACAATAATTCTTTGATTGAAAAAATCAAAATAAAAAAAAATATTTATTTTATTTTATTATAAAAAGTAAAGAGAAAAAAAAAACCTATAAATAACATTTATGACTAATCATTGGTGCACCATTGATTTGGAAATGGGTCATAGGAATGGGAATATATACTCAAAAAAGTCTCATTCCATGATCCATCCAATCAGTTGATGCCATGCTGATTCTACCGGTGAGAATGAGTATAACTTAGTGACCAAGCAAAGCACTGAGTTCCGTTGGTTGAATCTATAAATAGCTGCCTCAGTTAGCTGAATTAACATCAACAAAATCCAAATTCAAAATCTAACTTACAAAGTTACTTATCTGAAGCAATTTTTGGAGTAAGATCAACATGGCAACAATAAGTCACTTGCGAAGCCTCCTTGCAGCTCTAGAGGCAGAGGAAGCAGCCAAAGCCAGCCAAGGCTCATACACCAACCATAGTGGGTTTCAAAATATCACGGGTACAAAGACCAATAGTGGTGCATATGCAGGTGATGGTAACACTTATCACCACAACTCCAATGGTAACGGTGGTTACCCAATTATAAATAACAGTGGCACTTTCCACGGGCGTGGCGATGGGGCTTATCTCAATGGTAATTTCAATGCCCCAGAAGCGAACTACCACATTTGATTTTAATTATTACGTCCTGCGATATGCTTCAGTAACTGCAGCTAATGGTGTGCTATCAATAACAACTTGAGATAACTACTTCTCAACCAAAATCTTTAGAGAAGTGTACCAGACATTCTCTGTTTAATAAATTCCCCTATACATGGTTGTATCGTTTTATTGTTAAGATTTTACCACTTCACCGTTTGAGTATTAATTGGCTTCCTATCTTTTCCCACAACTATATGTGTAGGAGATTCTTCTTCTGCGTTAAATTATGAATTATGGATGTATTTGAATCACAGCTTAATTAAATAATTATTTAATAAACTTATTTATAAAAGTTTATTATGTACATTTCATCATGAGGATGTATGAGATAAGGTTATTATACTTTAAAATTCAGATTTGATGGTCATACATATGTAGGCCGTCCCATCTTTCTTTCTTTTATTATTTTTTTTTTTATAAAAATCTGAACCGTCTATATTAAGGATGTAAAGGATATATTCTTCTGTGCATAGGTAGGAATATTGGAACTCTTCAAAATTATTTTTTTAAGTTTCAAACACTTTTTTAGATGCTTTAAATATAATTAATCAAACAAAATTAGTTGCAATATTATTATACTTAAATTATTATTAAAATTTTACTTCAATACATTGTAAGATTAATGTTAATATCAATATTAATTAAATATTATATAAATAGAATAAATATATTAAACGAAAATTTATTTTATATAAAAATAATAAAATATTTATCTTCAAATTTTATTATAAATGATCATGTTTAAATAAATAACTCATAATTTTTTTAAAGCATTATATAAAGTGATCATATATAATTTGAAGTTTATTTTATTTTAATTATTTATATACATTATGAACAAAATTAAAATAAATCAATTAATTCTCTTTCTTTTTTTTATAAAATGTATTTTGAGAGATAAGAGGATATATCATATATAATATATATACATATTATATATATTGTATATTTTCTAGGTTCACTCTCATTCTTATATTTTCTCACTACATGCATCAGTTTCTTTTTCCCCATCTCCACATGCGTGCGTGCGCACACTCATTTAGATATTCATCTTAAAGGCTCCAACTTGCTCAGTCTAATTCTGCTAATACTGCTTTTAATTATTCAATCACATTTTTATTAATTATTCAAAATTTTAATTAATTAAGGAAAAAATTATAAACATTGTTTTTTCGTACGTGCTGTATTCCATTCAAAACCTAAAGTTATTATTTAATAAAAAAACTACAATTATTATTTAATAACACATGCTATGATGCTAACCTTAATGCCCTCCCTATGTTTTAGAGAATTGGAAGGTAGAGGAATTTTAATTGTTACCATGTCAATACCAAAAATAATTTCTAATGATCGGTTAAATTTTGTCGATTATAAATGGATAAAAATATATTAAATTGAAAATTTTGAATAAATTGACAGAAAAATTAAATTAAAAAATTTAATTTAATTATGATGATTATATTGTTGAAACCTTTATTAAAATGGATTCTAATTAATAATTTTTTATAAATATAAATTTATAAAGTATCTTCATTATCAATCTTTTAAAATTGTTATTAAAATAAACTTTTTTTAAAGTATATTTGATTTAAAAAATAAAATGGTTTTTTTTATTTGGTTAAAAAAATAAAATAAAAATTTAAAATCAATTTACTATTATAATTTTAATTTTTAAAACCTTATTTTACACTTAAAATTTATTTAGTTAAAAAATAATTTTTCTCAAAATACTCCACCTTTAAAGGAAAGATAAAATTAAATTAGGAAAAGATCAATTTTTTTCTTCCTTTAAAAAATTAGAATCAAGCAAAATAATTTTAAAAAAAATTATTCATTTCTATACAAGTAAACAATATATTAATTTTAATTTTATTTTACAAAATATTAAAGTGAAATTTTGAATATATATATATATATATGAAAAATTACATTATTTTAAAAATAATTTTAACATAAAGTTATACTGTTTATACATTTTTAAATAATTAAATTTTATTATATTAATCATGGTTACAAAATTTTATAAATATTAAAAAAATTAATATTTCATTATATAATTTTATTTTAATAGATATTAAAAAAAAATATTATTAGTTAAAATGAAATTATATAATAAAATATTAAATTATTTTTAAATATTATAAAATTTTATAAATATAATCTATACAGTAAAATTTATTAATTTAATAACTAAAACAATAAAATATAACTATTTATAAAGATTAAAAAAAATTACTTTATGATAAAATTACTTTTAAACTAACTGGATCTTTTATATATATATATATATATATAAAAGATTAAGTTACTTTAAAATTAACTATAATTAAATTTATTTTATTTAATAAGTTTTATAAATAATTAAATTTTATTAATTTAATCGTTAAATTAATAAATTTTATTTTATAAATTTTGTTTATAAAATTTAAAGATTAAATATTTTATTAAATAAATTTAAATTAATAGATAATGTATTTTTTTTAATATTTTTTAAATTTGTTTAATGAAAAATTAAATTTTTTTCATAAATTTTTTTAAAAAATTTGGTACTTCATTAAATAAAATTGAGAGAGATATATTATTTATTAATTTAAATTTATTTAATGGAGTATCAATTTTTTTTAAAATTTTATAATTTTTTTAAATATAATCATCACAATAAATGATGTTAACGTAACAATTGAATGAATAAAATTTAATTGTCTATAAAAATTATAAAGTTAACCCAAAAATAAGTGTAATTAAATTTACTTCTCTTAATAATATGTTGAATTTAATTAATCTAACTGTGAAATTAATAAATTTTATTATATAAATGATATTCACAAAATTTTATAAAATTTAAAAAGGTTGAATATTTTATTAAATAAATTTAAATTAACAGATAATATCTCTCTCAATATCTGTTAATTTAAATTTATTTAATCAAATATTAATTTTTTTTATAAAATTTAAAAAATATTTAATATTTTATTAAATAAATTCAAATTAACGGATATGAAAAAATATATATTATTTATTAATTAAAATTTATTTAATAAATATCAATTTTTTTTCAAATTTCATAAACTTTTTAAAGCATGTTCAACATAATAAATGATGCTAATCTAACTGTTAAATGGATAAAATTTAATTATTTGTTAGAATTATTAAATAAAGTAAATCTAGATAAAATTATTTTTATAATAACTTTTATATATATATATATATATATATATATATATATATATATATATATAGAGGGAGGAGACAAAGTAACTATAATATAAGTTACTCTTCTTAGTATATTTTTTAAACCATTAAATTTTATCAATGTAACTGTTAAATTAATATATTTTATTATATATATTATATTTACAAATTTTATAAAATTTAAAATAGATTTAGTATTTTATTAAATAAATTCAATTTAACATATATTAGAAAATATATATTATTTATTAAAATAATATTATATAAACAATATTAAATCTATTTTAAATTTTATAAAATTTTGTAAATATAATTTTTATAATAAAATTTATTAATTTAACAGTTGAATTGATGAAATTTAACCATTTAAAAAAGATATTAAACAACATCATTCTAGTATGAGTTACTTCTTAAATATATACATGAGGAGGGTTCAAGCTATTTTAAAAATAACTTGAATTAAATTTACTTTATTCAATTATTTTTAGAAATGGTTGAATTTATCAATCGAACCATTAAATTAATAACTTTTATTGTATAGATTATATTTATAAAATTTTATAAAATTTGATATTTTACTAATTAAATTTAAATTAATGGATAATATATCTCGTTTAATATTTATTTATTTATAATATATCAATTTTTTTAAAATTTTATAATTATAGCATGATGTACACAATAAAACATGTTAATATAATGGTTGGATTAATGAAATTGAATCATTTACGAGAGTTACTGAACACAATAATTCTAATTAATGGAGTAACTTGATCCCTTTTTATATATACAATATATATATATATGTTTTTATAAATATGATCTATATAATAAAATTTATTAATTTAATTGTTAGATTAAAAAAATTAAATATTTTAAAAAAATATGAACAAATTCATTTTTAATGTAAGTTAACTTCAAATAATTTGATATCATGATTAAATTTATTGGTTGAATTCTATAAAAAATATTTTAAAAGAATGATGTGAAACTTTTAAAAATAGCTTTTTAAGTGTCATAACTTTTTTATCTCCTAAATCTTTCTTATGATAAAGTATACATCATAAAATTTTACACGAAATAACTTTATTAGATGCCTATAATTAATGTTTATTCAAATACATTATATTTCATAATTTAACACACAAGAAGCTCTTATAGTTGTAGGTGTTGGGGAGGGGGGGAATAACAAGCTGATTAATACTCAAACAGTGACTTAGTAAACTCTTAACAATAACCATACATGAAAGGGAAATTTTATTAACCAAGAATGTCTCGTATACTTCAATCAAGTTTTTTGATGAGCAGTATATATACTTGTATCAAGTTGTTATTGATAGCACACCATCATTAGAGCTGCAGCTCTCGTTACTGGATATAATTAATTAATACAAAATTGGGGCACTGTTAGGAGTAGAAATAATGATATCAAATGGTATGGTGGTAATAGGTAATTGCAACTGTCTACTAAATATATGGAACTTAGTTATTTCCATAAAGTATAATATATTCTGGGCTGTCTTGATAATAGGAATAAATACTAAAAAGTCTCGTCTCCACACTGGAATATTCCATGCCCATTTTGCTAGCTAAAATTAGTATAGCTTCCTAACGAAGCAAAGCATATGATTCCTTGGTTGAACCTATAAATTGCAGGCTCAGTTGGGACATAATTAACACTAAGGTAATCCAAGTTTTTAAATTAGCAAGGTAGAGAGTAAGGTCAGAATGTCATTGACAACTCAACTGAGAAATCTCCTTGCAAGTCTGGAGGCTGAGGAAGCAGCCAAAACCAGCAAAGGGTCATATACCAACCATTTGGGGTTCCAAAATATCACTGGTACAAAGGATAACAGTGGTATATATGCAGGCGATGGTAACAATTATCATCTTGGTGGTGGCCCAGCAGGCCCAACTATAAATAACAGTGGCTCTTTCCAGGGGCAGGGTAATGGGGGCTACGTCAATGGTAATTTCAACGCCTCAAGATGGAACCACTATTGATCTTTTATGCTTCACTGAATCACTATCTGATCCATCCCATTAATTACGTGCTTGTGTGCTTCAACAAATTATACATCCTTAACCCCTTCTCTATAGGTGTGTAATCAATAAATTATTCAGAAGAGGATGAGATACTCTCTGGGTTAATTGATTCCCCTTTTGATTGTATTGTTATTATAAGGCTTTACTAATTAATAAACATATTAAGGTTTTACCACCTCCACCATTTAAGTATTATTTGGCTCGCTTATTATTCTATACAACTACCATAATGTAATCTCCTTATTGTATGTTAAATTGAGCCCCTTTTTATTTATGACTTGTAATTGAAATTATTTTTAAATATAATATAGAAAGTGTTAAGATTTAAATTTAGAATCTCATATAAAACTATGCTAATTTTCAATTACTTATCTTTAATTCAATCCTAAAAATTTAACTTATACTTGAAACTTAAGTAAAAAAAATATTGTCAAATAACAAAGTGATTGAAAAAAAGGATTTTTTTATTATAAATTAACGGCCAATTGTAATGAGTTTATCATTTTATCACAATTTTATCTTCTATTAAATTTTATATGGAGAAAATTTTTGTCTAATCAATTTAAGCAACATAAAATTCACTTAATAAATATTTTTTAAAATATAATCTTCAACATATTCTTTATGAATGGTAAATTTTTTTTAAAAAAAATTAAAACGTTCCACTCATAAATTGATAATTTGCATTAACTTATTAAAAAACTAGCTAATTATAATAAATATGTTAACGAAAGTATTCAAAATAATATTTTATTAGCATATTTTATAAATAAAATATTTTAGCTTAATTGTATTTTTAATCTTTCTAATTTGATTTATACATAATTTTAAATTTCTAAATTTTATTTGAACAATTTTAATTCTTTTATTTTTATAATTTGGCAATTTTGGTCCGTAGTGTATTTTTTACCTAAAACTCTATAGCTTACCTTTTTACTTCAAATTTTTTACAAATTAAATTAGTTAAATTATTTTCTCCATAAAATATAAGAACAAAAATATTAAATTTTATCTAAAATAAAATAATAATATCAATTTTTCCTTTTTCAAAACATAATCTCACGTCTTGTAACATTTTTTAATTTTATCAATTTTCTACAATTTTTCATTTTTAGGATTTTAAAATTATTTTTTGTTTTGATAATTTCCAAACCTATCCGAAATTCTAGATTAAAATAATAATTTAAAAGTTTTAATTTGTAAAAAAAAAAATATGAGACTAATATTTTATTTGGATGATGAGTAAAATAGAAAAAAAATAGGATGGAAAAAAATAGGAGGCTGAGAAATAAATTAGTAAAAATAGAATAAAATAAATAAATTGTTTGACATAAAAACAGAAAAGGAAGAAAAATAAAAAAAAAATCATCTTTTATTTAAATGAATGAAAAATAAAATAAATATAAATATACTAATAGTATAAATTTTATTTTATATTAATTAAAAATAAATTAAACTTAAAAATATGATCTTTTATAGTATTATTTTTTAGTAATATATTTTTTAATTTTTGAAAATTTAAAAAATTTCATAATTTTAATAATTAAAAAATTAAAAAAATTCTTTCTCATTTTCACAGTCGGGATGAAAACTTTGATGAAACTCATAGAAAATTTTTTCGTCCCTCCCTCCTACTTTTATATGCATCCAAAAGTTTAAAAATAAAAGAGAAATTTTTTTTCTAAACTTTATTAAAGTTTTAACCTCCATGAAAAATTTGAGAAATAAGTATTTTTTATTTTTTAATTAAAAAAATTTGAAAACTTATGCTTTGTTTGGATAGAAAATAATTTTTTTTTCTATTTTCTTTTCTTAATCCAAACAAACAAAACATAAATTTATTAAATTTTAAAAATAAAAATTTAAAATTGTTCAAAAAATAATTAAAAATCAAAATTATACATAAATTTAATTATTTTTTTAAAAATAAGTTAAACATTTAATAATTAAGATTAGTAGAATTCCTTTTATTATAACAGGATTAAAGATCAATTGTAACAAAAAAGTACGGTCAATTGACAATGCAATAAAATGTAATGACTAGTATTTATTTTTGACTTAAATGTGTGTATGCATGCAGCATGAAGGAATTCACATACTTCAGAGCTAAATATTGGACTTTTATTTGATGAGTTTGTATTGAATATAAATTTAATAAAAACAAAAGACAAGGAGAGAGAGAGAAGAATAAAAGGATTTGGGTACGGTGACCGCATGAGCACTGGGAGAGGCAGAGAGCAAGAGAAAGTATGAGAGTCCCGAGAGAGGAATTAGAAAAATAAAAGGGGGAGAAGGAAAGATTCCGTGAATTTAGGGATTAAGTTAGTTTTTAATTCCATTTGTATTTTCTTCGGAATCAAAAGACTCATTTCAATTTAACCATTTGGTGACTGAGGTATCCATTTTAGAGAAAACTTTATTGCTAACTTTTAACTTTTCATTCTTTCCAAATTTCATTCAGACAATGGCGACCAGAAAAAAAAAATTTGATTGCTAAATTTTCCAACAACCCGACCGATTTAGCAATGATCAACAATTTCAAAATTATTTAACATCTTCTAAAATTTCACAAAATCGACATCAAATAAAATTGGTCGTATAACTTTCGAATAAAAACCGACTAAGCCACAACCAACTATTTTCAAAATTATTATTTGACATATTCTCAAATTCCATAAATTGACAACCGGTGTGTTTAATTTAATTGCTAAATTTGTTATCAACAATTGGCGATAACATTAACAACTTTCACAAATAACAATCAAAATTAGTCAATCGCTGAATAGTCAAGTCTTTTGACCTAAATCTCATGCCTTAAGCAAGAAAAATGATAACAGATTTTGGTTGATATTTCAGCAACTGTTGCATTGGTTGCAAATTTGGTTGTTATATTTTTTAATGAAATTTGGTATCTAATATTCTTCAACTGCTATATCAGTAGCCAAATTGCAATGACGTGATGTCAGTTGTTAATTTTGGTCACTAAACAATGGAAGGAAACCAAGCTTGAATTGATAGAAACCTGGAACCACTGACATCATATATACTAAATGAGTGAAATCTTCTTTACTCATGTAAAATATATAGGATTGTTGGAGAGTTAGGAATTAAAAACTAGCTACAGCTTCGCTATGAATATACTACAAAGTAGGCCTTTGTGCGTAGGTTAAGGTAATCCCAAAGTGATAAAATCATACCGTTATTATGATGTGAAATAGCTATGACTTGAAACTCTGTTCGTTTTTTTATATTTATGTGTATAAATGTGTATGTGCGTATGTGTGGAGAGCCACATGTTGCATGTTTCGTATTTCTTTTATTATAGTCTGGCTTTAAACTTCAAGAGTATAAATAATTGTTCGTATAATTAATCTAGCACTCAAGATGACTAGCGCCACAATTCATTGCTATTACGAGCTCTCCACGTCTCCATCTCTGTATATCATGTTTTCTCTTGACAACCATTTGAAATATAACCGTACATAGTAACATAGACCGGTTAACGTATATCTATTTATACCCTTAATTTAACGATTTAAATTTTCTCACAAACAAAAAATCTAACTGCTTACATGCAGTGTATCCAGGTGTAGACTCCTCTTTGTATGACCGTTTGTATGGCCGTAAATCGCGGTTGAATTGCAAACGACCCTCATTCCCAATCATTTATTGCAACCTCATATCCCGTTTCTTCTTTGGTCAACTGTGCTGAGACTACAAACACCGAATGGACAAAGCTCAAAAGAGGCCCAATACAACAAACAACAATGACACACCCACACAAACAAAAGCAAACATATGAGTGAGCACTAGTTTGTAGTTATATATATATATATATTAAGCAGTTGGATAATCTTAGAGTATGTCACGATGAATGTTAGTGCTCATTGTATAATGCATTTCACAATGAATTCTTCTAATGCGATAATGCTTGATTTTTTGCTTTTGGTAGTTATATTGTGTTCTTGATCTTTGCGTGAACACCCTGTTTCACAAATTACTACTTCTCAGGAATAACATTAAATTGTCTGTTCTGCGTATTTTCCTTTTTTTTTTTTAATCATTCCATGTTTTACATTTTTATTTGTCATGTTAAAAATTTAGGACCCTTCTATTTGTATCAATATTAGTCAAGTGTTCGGCCACAAGTTCTAAAAGGAAGCCGACACTCCTTATCGAAAGTAAATAAAAATTAAGAAGAGGATGAAATGCCAATTCACTCATATTTAATTTTAGTTCTGCACATTTTCATAAAAAATATTTGATAGGATATCACCGTGTAATATAAAAATTGATATAATTAAACTCAAAATATAAGTGATCCATAATAAGTATAGATGGATATTTAAAAAAATTATATAATACTTTGAATAATTTATTTCTATTTGTTAATTTTAACTTTGTCGGTTAATCAGTTACTTTCTCGAAGTTGATAGATTTTTTTATCTATTAATTTTATCTTTTATCTTTTAGTTAGTTTTTAATTGATAGCTTATTTTATTAGTTAATTTTATTTATTATCTTTTACAATTAAAAATAATATTTGTTTAGGGATATTATATAATATTTGTTTTAAACTCTTACGTTTATTTCGTGAGAATTATCTCGATATCATAAGATCGTATCAATTGGTATCCTAGACAAGTTGCGATCACATCAACGCTTCGCTCAAGCTAGGTTGCGATCACATCAACACTTCTCTCATCAACATGTCAACCAACAAAGAACATCTTGATGCCCTACAAATTTCTGTGGGAAGAATACATGAGTTCATGGAAGAACTGCGCGAGTCCATCGACAAGATTCTCAAGAGGATGTCCACTAAATCAAAGCATAGACATCACTCATCATCATCAACATCATTAAGATCTACCAATTCTAATAATAGAAGTAAAAACTCGAATTCCGATTTGTCGATCCAGAGTAAATTGACAAAATTGAATTGAGAAGGAAACAAAAATCAATCTAAAAATCCTAATCGGTTGGAAATCTCTAAGTTTTTTGGAGAAAATTCTCAGATTTAGTTAGACTAGGCACAACAGTATTTTGTTATCCACGACATCCATGGCTTAAGAAAGGTATTTATAGCCTCACTCTACCTTGATAGTGAATCCAACCAATGGTGGCGTTAGTTCTCAAATGTAAACAAGAAAAGAAATATCATATGAAAGTTGTTCATGGAGGGGTTATTATTGCGCTTTGGAACAACCAAGTATAAGAATGAAAACAAGTTAATTAGTAAACTGCATCAAAAGATGAGAAGATCCTTCATCACTTGCTTGAACAAGGAATTACTTGTAGTGGAGCTGATACATTATCAAAACATCTACCAACTAAATCAAATTCTGATGAGATTGTGGTTAAGTTGTGTTTTGGAACAACCAAGTATAAGGATAAAAATGAGATGATTACTAAACCACATCAAACAAACGAGAATATCCCTTATCACTTGCTTAAACAAGAAACCACCCATAACGCAGATAATACATTATCATCACGTTTGCCAATCAAATTAAATTTCGATGTGAGTATGACCAATCTACGCTTTGGAAAATTTTAGCATAAGGATGAAAATGAGCCAATTAATAAACCACGTCAAATAGACAAGATTATCCCTTGTCACTTGTTTGATCAAGGAATCATCCACAATACAATTGATACATTATCACAATGTCTACCAAAAAAATTAAGTTTAGATAAGACTGTGGATAAACTGATTGCTACCTCACATTCTATATGGTCTCTATGCGAGAACATGATACAACTTCAAGGAGGAAGGGATGATGAAATCAACATGCGATACCATTATCCTCAATTATACCTTGAAGACAAGGTGCAACTTCAATGGGTAACAAATGATGAGATTGTTCTTCAACACCATTATTCCAACGTATGTCTTAAGGACAACGTGCAACTTCACAGAAAAAAGAAGGATAAGATCGTTTTGCAAAATCATTATCCCAACATATATCTTGGTGATAAAATACGATTTCATAGGGTAAGGAATGATGAGATTGTTATAAAACATCATTATTCCAGCATATGCCTTAAGTACAAGGTGAAACATCAAGGAGGAAGGAATGGCATGATCATTCTACAATACTATTATCCCAACATACACCTTGAGTATAATGTGCGACTTTAAGAAAAAAGGAATGATGAGATCGTTCTGCAATATCATTATTGCAATCTATACCTTGAAGATAATGTGAAACATTACGGAGGAAGGAATGGTGAGATTGTTTTGCAACACCATTATCTTAACATACACCTTTAGGATAATGTGCAATTTCAAGGAGGAAGGAATTGTGAGATTGTTTTCCAACATCATTATCCCAACATATACCTTGAAGATGACGTGCGACTTCAATGGAAAAGGAATGATGAGATTATTCTTCAACATCATTATTCCAACAAATACCTTGAGGATAAGGTGTAACTTCAAGGGGTAAAGAATGATGAGATTGTTCTTCAATACCATTATCCCAACATATGCTCTGAGGATAAGGTGCAACTTCAAGGAGAAAGAAATAATGAGATCGTTATGCAACATTATTCCCAATTACATATTGAGGACAAAGTAAAGCTTCAAGAGCAAAGGAAGGATTAAATCATTTTGCAATATCATTATCCTAACCTACATATTAAGGATAAGGTACAACTTCATAGGATAAGGGATGATGAGACTGTTCTGCAATACCATTATCCTGACATACACCTTGAGGACAAAATGTAGCTTCAAATAAAAAGGAAGGATGAGATAATTTTGCAACACCATCATCCAAACATACACCTTGAGGACAAAATGTGGCTTCGAGGGAAAAGGAAGGATTGGATCGTTCTAAAACATTATTATCCTACCATACACCTTGAGGATAAGGTGCATCTTCATAGGGTAAAGGATGATGAGATCATTCAGCAATATCATTATCCTGATGTACACTTTAAGGACAAAGTTTGACTTCAAGAAAAAAGGAAGGATGAGATCATTCTGCAACACCATTATCCAAACATACACCTTGAGAACAAAGTGTGGCTTCAAGGGAAAAGGAAAGATGGGATCGTACGACAACATCATTATCCTTACATACACCATGAAGACAAGGTGAAATTTTAAGGGAAAAGGAATGATAGAATCTTAAGGAACAATACCAAAGTTTTCAATGTCAACTTATACCTTGAGGACAAGGTGTACCTTCAAGGAAGAAGGCATGATATGATTGTAAGGTGCAACATTAGAGTTCTCAATATCAACATACACTTTGAGGATAAGGTATGCCTTTAAGGAGGAAGAAATGATAGGATTGTAAGATATGGTGCCAAAGTTCCTACTATTTATTTACACCTTGAGGATAAGATGTATTTTCAAGGGGAAGGAACGATAGGATCTTACGGTAGCATAAAAGTTGGCATGGTCAGACCCACAATACATGTGATACATAACAAACATCGATGGACATTTATGTTAATAGTTTGAATAGTTTATCTTTATTTGTTAATTTTACCCTTTTCTATTAGTTAGTTACTTTTTTGAAATCAATAGATTCTTTTATCTATTAGTTTTATCTCGTATCTTTAATTAGTTAATTTTTCAAAGGGATAGCTTATTTTATCAGTTAGTTTTATTTATTATCTTTTAATATTAGGAATAACATTATTTAAGGAATGGATGTATAACATCTGAAAATATCAAATAATATTTGCTTTAAATTCTTACATTTATTTTGTAAGAATTATCTTGATATCATGAAATTATATCAAAATACTATGGTTTCATTTTCTTTCTTGTTATTTATTTAGTATCCATATAATCTAATTTTAATCAGTCATCGCTTTATTTTCTAATTTTTTGCATGCAAGATGTGTCTATGAATGGGATATTGGAACAATACCATCATTGTTCTTTGACCGCATATTTTGCTTTTTTGCGAGTCAATTTTTGAAGTTTGCTACACTCTTTGGTCACTTATAGGGATGGAAGTGAACAAGGCCGTTTGACAATGACCTACGACTCGATTTGTTTAAAGCCTAATTCAGCTTGACTCGTTTAATAAATAGATAGGCTTAGACTTGTTAGAAAGCCTTTTTAAATAAACAAATCAGGCCTAGACTTATAAAAAAACTTATTTAACCTATTCAGGAGCCTATTTATATTTATACATTATATATTTATATTTATTTTAATATATTATATTTATATTTTATTTACATAATATTCATATATATATATATATATATGTTTTAGGCGTATTTAATAGCCTTTTTATATTGTAAGCTTTAAGTTTGTAAGTCTTTTTAATCAATTATTTATATAGGATTTAAATTTATTTATTGATTTTTTTTGTTATGTAGACTTTTAAACGGGCTTGTAGGTCTTGTAAGCTTTAAATCAGGTCAGGTCTTAACAGAAAAAAAAAAACCTTTAACAGGTAACAAGAAGCTCAGGCTCAAGTCTCAAAATTTTTAAACAAACCCAACTTAAACACTCAAAGTCTAGCTCAGCTCGGTTTATTTACATCCCTAGTCACTTAGCCTCTTTGCTCAATGCTCAAGAATCACAATTTTTGTTATTTGTCAAGTACCAATTTGTCTTTTGCTTTCAAATCTTTAGATTAATGTTGATTCTTCTTTATAATTCTTCGAATTTATATTTTTATTTATTAACATTATTTTAGTGAATGTTGTAATTTAAATTATGATAGATTATAAATCTTAAAAAAATTATTTATAATTTAGTTAAAATATGAAATTATTATCAAATCTTATTTTTAAAGAAAAAATTTAAAATAATTTGAACCAGTTATACGTTCATAGTAAGAAATAAGACATTCTATTTATTTATTTTTAAAAATGATATCCAAAGTTAAATGTATAATTTTAAAATAATTTTTAAAAGTTATTTAATTTTTTAATATAAAAATTAAATATTTAACTTATTTATATATAAAAAAAATAAGATAAATTTTTTTATCCTACTCTTAAATATTTTTGGATATGATGAAAAATTTAAAGCTTGCATAATTTTATTATTTAATTTTAAAAAATGATTAGAAAAAAAGTTCACAATATCTTAAAAAAAGTTTTGTTTAAAATTTAATTTTGTAAAAGAATATTTTTAAAGTAAATTTAATCTTTGGATAATTTGAGTAAAAAATTTTGTGAAAAATTAAATGTGAAAAAAAATATTTAAAATTAAATTTTAAGAATAAATTTGTAAAAAAATTATTTTTAATTATAAAATAATTTTTTTATTTAATTATTAATATTCTAAATTTACCGCTACATAAAGTTTAAAATAAACATAACAATGCTTTTACAATTTTAAAAAGTATAAAAAATGAAAGGATCATATATTTATATCTTAAAATTTTGTTTTATGATATTCAAAATTATAATTATTTTATTAATTAAATTAAAATATATAATTTTTATATTAAAAAATGATATATATATATATATATATATATTTTAAAATAAATGTATTAATACATTATCTTAGTTTTACGATTATAAAAATAATTGATGATTAAGAGTACCATATATTTATATTTTAAGATCTTTTGTCTAAAATCTAAAGTTAAAAATGATTTTGGTAATATAATAATAACAATGTGCATGTTAAGAAAAAGATAAATGAGTAATCAAGTATGAAAATAAAGAAAAAAAAGTCCAATAAAATACAAGCACAAAGTGTAAACTTATGATTATTAATTATTATTATTATTACTTAATTTTTTATGCTAAAATTGCTATTATATAATTATTAGTATATATAATACTGTATTATAACATGTCATATTTGATATATAATTAAAATACCATACGTAAAAAAAAAAAAAACAAGTATGCTGTACTTATATATGATTTTTAGGCCCAAGTCCTTGAACACTACGAGTAAATTTTTCAATTTCTCCTTGTATAATCTTTCTATTTTTTGTAATTATGAACAGTTGACCTTTCCTTTGCTCCTGGTTGTATAGGAGGTGTGGCGCTGTCTGCTCTCTGGCTTATGAATTGCCTCTTGCAGATCTGTTACAGTATCAAAATCGTTAAGCTCAATTCCTTCTTTAACGATTTTTCCTTCACTTGTCGAAATCATAGTGACCTCCATCACCTGCATAAAAAACTACGTTACATATATCTTTTTAAAAATGTGACAAAATTTATTATCATTAGGTATATAACATATTTAATTATACATTTTAAAAAAATATAATACATAAAAAATTATTACAGATTTAAATATTTAAATTTAAATATGTAATGTATTAAAAAATTACCACATAACACATATAAAATTATGTTACATAAACATTTTTAACATATGTAATGCATAAAATAACGAGTATAAGTTACATGATGTGACATTTTTTTAAATATATTACATATTTAAGTTGAAAAATTGGAAATGATTCTTGGGAACATCCAAACAAACTATGCTTTTTCTGGTGCTCCTATCTATTGACTTGTTGTTCTAAACCTATTTGGACCACAAATGAATGTAAAGAAAAAAGAAAGAAAAAAATAAAAAGGTTAGAAAAAAATTATATTAGTTACTGCAATAGGAAAATTAAAAAATATATGTTAGTCTAATAAAAAAATTATGTTAGTGCAACATGACCCTACCTTAGAAGATATAGATATACATTTTCTAATATATATATATATATATATATATATATATATATATATATATATATATATATATATATATTAGAAGTGAAAATTTTAAGAAAAATTAAATATTTATATTATTAATGTATTATTTAAATATATTATTATTAGTTAAGAATTTAAATTTATTTGTACATAAAATTTTAGGAACTAATTTAGTTAAAAATAAAAAAAAATAAAATAAATTATTAACTGTAATTTTATAGTTAAAATTCAATGGTAGAAAATTTTAATACAATTTTTCATAAAATTTGAGTAACTTA
This sequence comes from Canavalia gladiata, assembly GCA_037954105.1. Lineage (NCBI taxonomy): Eukaryota > Viridiplantae > Streptophyta > Magnoliopsida > Fabales > Fabaceae > Canavalia > Canavalia gladiata. The sequence continues at coordinate 35,286,603 of CM075662.1, read as the reverse complement.
TATAGTTTAATAACGCTATCAAAATATGACTTAATTTATTTAATTAAATTTAATAGTTAAATTTAAGTTATGTAGTTTAATAAATTTATAAAAATATAATTTAAATTATGTAGATAATTAAATTACTTAATCAATCAAATAATTTAGTTTAAAATAAAAAATTAATTTAGTTTAAAAATATTTTATAAAAATTTGAATTTAATGATTTCATTTAGTAATTGCTATATTTTTATTTTATCAACAGCATTATTATTATAAATAGTAATACAAATATCATATTTTTTAAAAAAAAATAGTAGTCAAATTGTGTGTGAAGAATGCCCACGCTCTTAGATTTGACCAAAAAAGAAAATGTCTATGCTATTAGGTAGAATTATTAGTATAGCTTGGTAATCAAGCAAAGCACTGGATTGGATTCCCTTGGTCGAATACTTGAATCAATAAATTGGTGGCTTAGTGATTATTAAGGCAATCCAAATTCTAAATATCTAAAATCAGCTAGGTAGAGAGCAATATTAGGAGTAAGATAAGGATGTCAATGATACCTCCGTGAGGCTATGGAGCCAGAAATTGGTCATATCCCAACCCTTACAAGGTTTCAGAATATCAGTGTCAAAGTATAACAGTGGTGCATATGCAGGCGATGTTTCAATGTTGTTATTCAGTATTCAACAGCTTTTTTTTAGGACAGAAACAGAACTAATAAGACAAAAATAGAATAGAAAATCCAACAGCTAGTAAGTGTTTTTTGAAAGGTTGTAAAAATAGAAAGATTAGCCTCTTTATATAAAAGCCAGACTATCCAAACACTAATTCTGTTCATAAATAAAATTAACCTATAATTAAAAATTTAATTACCATATTTTTAATACGATGACAATAACAATAATAATAATTAAAATTAAAATTAAAAAAAATAAAGTTTTTCAGATAAATTATTTAAAAAATATTTAATATTCCAACAACTCAAATATATATGAATTAAAATATCACGCACCAAAAACAACATATCACTAATTTGAACTAAACCATCTCATTCACATAAAAAAATTTTCTTACTTGTTTACAGATCTATAATATTGCTTGCTTAGTATATACAAATCAATTCTTGAGCTCTCTTGGGGTTACATTTCTCATTGGACAGATTCATACAACAACAGCAAGCACCCAACAAATCAGAAAAAGACCCACCTATCAATACTTTCAAATTAAGAGAAACACTTGCAACTCTGAACAAAAACAGGAGTTACCCTTACGCCTAGAAAACACCAAATTCAACAATGAATAGAACATGCAATGCAAAGCTTAATCCCGTCTTTCCAACACCAAAACCTGTTGGGGTTGCGTTTTTCATTGGACAAATTCATACGGTAACAACAAGCATCCAACAAATCAGAAAAAGATTCACCCATCAATGCTCTCAAATTAAGCCAAATTGCAGTTATTTCCGTTTCCAAAGAACACGAAACTCCCCCTCCATATTTGCTTATTACAAATCAACTAACTACAATTTGTGCATATGTCAACCACCAGATGCATGAATTAGACTAATGACAGAATAATCCAGAGAAAGATTTGCAATTCTAAACAAAAACAGGGGTTACCCTTACATCCACAAAACATCAAATTCAGCAATGAATATAACATGTAATGCAAAACTTAATCCCGTCTTCCCAACACCAAAACCCTAAAGATCGAATTGCAATGGAACTCCCCAATTCTGAGCGCAAAATTTCGCAAATCAAACTGAAATTAATTGAATTGAATGGCATATCAAAACCCTAAGTTTGAATCACCACACCTGGGTTCGAAACACCATGACTGTTTTAAATAGCACGAAGCGAACATTATATCACTACACTAATTTAAACCCCCATTGTTTCACCAAATTCTTAAGTTTCGAACTCTGACCCCATTGATTTAACTCTGACCTTCGCACGAATTGCTTACAAATCTCGAACCTTACTCACTGGGTTTCAATCTTCCAAGGTTCGCTTTTACCTTTGCCACATTGTATTTTCGAGTACCTGGAAGGATGCAAGAGTGATGAAGATGACGACGATGTGTACATGGTCTATTATTTATTTTTTCAAACAACGTCGTTTTATGACATCTGGCATTTCAACGTGGCATTTAACGCCACACATCAGCATTTGACCTTCCAGCGTGGCATTTAACGCCACACGTCAGCACGTCGTTAACGGAAATTGCTTTGTTGGACTAACGTGAAACACGATTAACAAAGTCAGGGACTAACGAGTTAATTTACGTATCTCAGAGACTAAAATGAACTTTCGTAACAGTTCAAGGACTAAAGAGGTAGTTCACTCAAATAAAAATTGCTTCAAATTAAGCACAGCTTGCGAGGATAGGCAATGCCTTACAGCAATAATTAATGAATATATACTCCAATACTTCTCGTTGAATCACAACCCAAATGAGCTTGCGGCATGAAAAGCACTACATAATAGATATATGTTTCAAAACTCTTACTCCAACCAATAAGAGGTGATAGTTTCGCAAAAAATATATATTTTTTATAAATATTAAATTTAATTTTAATATTTTAACATATTTTTAATAATTTTAATTTTTTAATTTTAAAATTAAAAAATATTTTTATTATTAATAACTGAGCCAAATTCTATTGATATAAGTGTTAAACTTTACTATTTATATCAACTTAATAATTTTATATAAAATATAAAATTTATTGATCTATAATTATGTTATAATATCTAATTAATATATATATTATTGAATTTTAAAAAATTTAAAAATCTATAAATATATTATTAACTATTAATATTTATATATCTTTAAATAATATATAAAACGAAGTTATGAGATAAAATATCTATTAATTTTTGTTTTTTATGAAATTTAATATACATAATTTATTAGATATTATAATATAATTGAATTATTAGATTAGTAAATTTTATATTTTATATAAAATTATTAAATTGGTATAAATGTTAAAGTTTAACAACAAATTTTGATGTTTAATTACATGATATATATTTTTATATATTATATCATATACCATTTTATAATAATAACTAATATAAAATAATTATATTGTGATGTGATAATATATATATATTATAATTAAATAATAATAGTAATATTTTTAAAAAGTTAAAATTTTAAAATCCACAATAACAAACAAAATTAGCATTGAATTTTAACGTTTATATATATATATATATATTATATTATATGTTAATTTAAATTTATATAATAAAATATTAAATTTATTTTAAATTTTATAATAATATATTTATATATATATATATCATATATAATAAAATTTATTAATTTAACAATTAGATTAATAAAATTTAAGTATTTGATAGAATAGTTTATAGTAAACTTGCATATAAATTATTCTTTTTTATATATAATATTAACGTAATTAAATACATTATATCATCATTAAATGATGATAGTAAAATTGTTATAAAATTAAATTTCAAAATCTAAATCAACAAAGAACATTTTTAGAAGATCAAAATTAAATTTAATTACACTAACAAAAATCTAAAGCATTTAGAGCGTTAAAAAGCATATATTATTATAGCTAAGCATGAAAAAGCTAGCGTAAAGGATGGGATTGCCTTCCTTATATCTATATATTCGGCTTAGATAGTTGGTGAAAGAAGATTAAGATAGCTATTGAATACCAAAACAAAGTAGAGAGCAAATTGGGAGTGAGATCAAGATGTCGTCAAGTCGATTGATGAGACCCATTCTCGAACTTGTGGAGGCTGAGAAAGCAGCGAAGGCGACCAAATATGGTAACGGGGAATCGGGATTTCTCAGGCGCAAGGATCAACGGTGACCAATAATTAATATAATGGATTTCCAATATTTTTACCTATTACCTAAACATCCGAAATGGAGGTTAAGAATAGACCTCTCTGTTACCATAAATTAATATCCTTTTAATTAGTTCCTTTTCTTTCTTTACTTTTTCGTTGAGATATTCATTCTGCCTTTCTTTTATAGAAGGGATCATTTGATTCGCTATACAGATCTGGTTAATACAATACATATATTATACATGACCTTATTAGCTGTGTTGGTGTATTGATTTGAACTAGATTTCATGCTCAGAATACACGGCTTTGTAGATTAAGTAACATTTTTTTATATTATTAATTATTTATAATTGTTTACAATAAAATTGAATAGAGCATATGATCCTCATCTGCTATATATTAGCCTGTTTAATCAAAATAAATTTATTTGATAATAATAATAATTTATTTTTTCAGCTTGTAGCATTTCAAAGATGTATTTTGAAATGATACATAAGTTTCATTTGGGGTTTTAAATTCCTAACTTATTATTTCTCTTTCATTTTTATCTTTGTTATCCCGTCATAATTAATTTTTTATATTATTTTATTTTTCATAAATCCAATGATACATTTATTTTTCATTATTATATGGACTAATATATTTTTTATTATTTTTAATATTTAACTATATTTTAATTATTTCACTGTTTATTTTAATTTTTAAATAAATTATTTGTTGTTTATTAATATTCAAAATTATTAAAAAGTAATTCATTACTTTTTACAAAATATTTTATTAAATATAAAAAATAAATATTTTAAATTATAAATAAATATAAGTTTATTCAATTAAATCATAGGATTTTTCAAATGTATAAAGTCGCATCACAAGATATTTAATAATATGAAAAAAAATAAAAAATATTACACTAATTTTTAAAATGATAAATTATTTAAAATAAATTAAAAATTAAAAATTGATAACTATTTAAAAATAAATATATTTTAAAATTTTCAAGTTATGATTAAATAATTATTTCTTTTAAAATTATTTTATACTAATTAGTTTTTAAAGTTAGTTTTACCGTATATTTTTAATCTAATGCGCTAACTTATTAATTTCTAACTTTTATCTAATAACTAATTTTCTAACTTTCAACTGTCATTCCACTTTCATTGAATTTCTCTCTTAATTCTGCAAAATTCACCTTGGTCTAATTAGTTCACCTATTATCTTCAAAACAGTGTAGCACAATAGTATACAATCCAAACACTTTGCTGTACAAAATATTAGAAGGCAATAACTCCCTCGAACTGATATCATATAATCCAAATGGATCATGGTTGATAATATCTTGATTGTATCTGGAAGTGATATCATGTAAGCCAAAATAAGTTTTGACTAATAATCTCTCTTGTTATTATTCGATTATTATCTTTATGTATATATATTTTACTTATAAAATTAATAATATAGATTTCAATATTTTTATTTTTATTTTTTTTCTTTATTTTTATATTTAACATACTACTTTGAACCTTTGTTTATCTATGGCTGGTTTTATTTTCTTTTACTCCTCCAATTATGTGTCATTGAAACTTATTAAAGAAAATTATTTTATATGAAAATATCAAACGTTTATTATTATCAAAATTCATAATCTTTTTTTTATCTCATCAGTAATATCATAATTGCCCCATTCTAATTTTTCCTCAACTGAGATTTTTTATCATAATTTTCTATTTTTTTTCTCTTATTTTGAACAAGATCAATTTATCTTACCATAACTTCTTTCTTCCCAGTCTAAAACGCTCTACACTCACATGATTGATTTTACCACATCTCATTAGCTTTTGCGAAAACTCAATACTTTGTTTACTTCTAAAACTTATGCTCATATTAAGAAATTAAAGGATCAATTAAAAACTATTTGCCTAGATTCCTTCGCTATAAATATATCTCTTTTTACTATCTAGAAATATGTAGATTCCTTAGGCACTATCAATTATCCATTTTTCACTAAAGAACACATCGATGCCATTTTTGATGATTCCTTTATTATATTCATTAGTTCACACAACCATTCCTATTCACTCGTTGAAATCAAATCTCTCCTTGTGATTATTCACTCGTTGAAATCAAATCTCTCCTTGTGATCTAAGATGAACGCGTTGATTGTTATTGCACTTTCATTTCCCAAGCTAATCTTTCACATCTTCCCTAATCTAAGCATTCTTGACATTCTTCTCAACCCATCTGTTGTGGTCCCTCTCTTGATCGTAGTTCATTTCACAGCAACAGATGCTGTGGTTGTCGCCTTCACGACAATGGTTGCTTTCCTTCCCCCTCCAACAATCTACATGTAAACTATGCAATAAATTTATCCACACCATTTGAGATTGCTACCATCATTACAATTATAATTTCCGCAACCCCTTCTTTACTTCTTCATCTCAAGATTCTATTTCTTCCCCGTCAAAAAAAAATTATCGTGCTACTCATGTTTCTCACATTGGCTCTGACATTGTTCACATCAGCAACGGTTCTGGCATGCTTATTTGACATATAGGTCACTTTTCTCTTCTTAACTCTTCAAATTATATTCTTTCTTATTTATCTCATCTTCTTCATATACTTGCACTAACCAAAAATCTTCTAAGTGTTTTCAAGTTTGTTCAAAATAATTATGTTTACGTTAAGTTTTATATTCATCATTACCTTATCAAATCATAGGGATACTTAAAGACGATTTATATGTTTTTCCTAGCCTAGTGTCTCCCAATTACTATTTCTCCCCCTCCCTCTTTCTTACTTTATTACTATTCGTATTTATTTTACTTTATTTGTTTAGCATAAACGTTTAGGACATCCATCTATTTTAATTCTAAAATATATTTTATCCACTTGTAATATTTTTTTTATTAATGAAAATTTTATTTGTTGTAATTATTATCTTGGTAAAATGCATTAACTCATTTATTTCTTTTTCTTCTATCAATTTTCTCACCTTTTTCAACCAATACACTCAAATATTTGGGGATCTATTTCTACTCAAAATCTCTCAAGCTCATGGTATTATGTTGCTTTCATCAACAACTTTGCCAGATTTACATGGTTATATCCATTACATTAAAAATTGAAACTTCTTTCCATCTTTTAACAATTCTTTACCATGATTATTAACATTTAATTTTGAATCATTGTTCACTTGCTTCAGAGTGAAAATGGTATTAAGTATATCTTTCTCACTTCATTTCTCCTGTCTCATGGTATCCTTCATCATCACTCCTACCCGTACACACATAAACAAAATGGAGCCATTGAATGCAAACACTGTCATATATTAGAAATTAGGCTCATCCTTCTTAATGATGCTTATCTTCCCTTCCTCTATTGGGAGGATGCATTTCTCATTGTCGAAAATTATCTTTCTACTGTTGTTCTTTCTTATCGTTTTCTCTTTGAATATCTTTTTAACACTAAAATTTATTATCACTTATTTTGACATTTTAATTGTACATGCTTTCCTTTTCTCATCCTATATAATTCTTGCAAATTGTCTTACAAGTTTAAATGTTGCATCTTTCTTAGGTTTAGTCCCATCTTACAAGAGCTATAAATGCATTTCTTCTTCAGGTAAGGTCTATATTGCCTATAATGTATATTTTAATGAATAATTCTTTCTTTCAGGAATTTTCCACCTCTAGCCTCTTCTTCTCTCGTCACTTTGAACCACTCCTCTTCTGTTGTTCCTATCATCCCCTTTGTTTCTACCTCATTCTCACCATCATTGGTCACTAATCTTCCTCTCCCTGCTTATTTTTCCCCTTCTTCTTCCTATTTGTCGTGTTTGTCTCTACCTACTTGCATCAAAAATCAATATTTCAAGGTCATATGCAATAAAGTTGAGATATTCAAGCCCATGGTTTGTACAATGTCTTGTGAACTCACTTCCTTTTCCTAGCCATCTACTAAACCTTGTTGGTTTACCACCATGTATGATGAATTCAATGTACTAGTACATGTAACAACACCTCGATCCTCGTCCCTCCCATATGATCATGAATCCATTGGGTGTAAATAGATTTTTTGCACCAAGTACAATTCTAATATCTCCCTTGTTAAACATAAGGCCAAACTCGTAGTCAAAGGTTTTCATCAACATAAGAGCATTGACTATTCTAAAACTTTCACCCTTATTATAAAAAAAATGATAATTAGGGTTATTTTAACCCTAGCACTCTCTTATAAATGGCTTGTTCACTAACTTAATATAAATAATACGTTCTTCTTGAACGGGACTCTTGTTAAGGATGTTTATATGATCTAAACACCAGACTTTCATGTTTGACATTCTAGTCTTGTTTACAAGTTTATTAAAGTTATACATGGCTTAAAACAAGCCCTATGCACCTGGTATGCTAAAATTAGTACTACATTTCACTCATTTGACTTTCACTTTGCAAAGACTGATACTTCTTTGTTCATTCGCCATACCTCTTATTTTTGCATCTATATCTTAGTCTATGTTGATGGTATTCTCATTACTAGCATTTCCTCTTATAAAATTTGTTCCTTTATTACCTTCCTTAACTTCATGTTTTCCCTTAAGGATCTAGCCCACTTCATTATTTTTTGGGTATTCAGGTTTGTCGTTTACCTGATCATTCTATTCACCTCTCCAAATCAAATATATCAATGATCTTTGCCAACATGCTCAAATGGCTACCTTCAAACCCATGCTTACTCCTATGGTCTTTGGCCTTCATTTGTCTGTTCATTATGACACATTATTTTCTAATCCTTCTCTATTGTTTTACCATTAAAGCTCTTCAATAGACCACTATCATGCAACTAGAGATCTCTTCACTATGTCGTATTATATTTTTGCAACATTTAAAAAAATGTTACAAAAATATAAAAAATATTACCTATTAATTTTAGTAACATTTTAAGAAATGTTGCATCTGATTCATGTCGCAAAATATTATTAGTAACATTTAAAAGATATTACAAAAATATAAAAAAATGTTACTTATTAATTTTAGTAATATTTTAAGAAGTGTTGCATTTAATATATGTCGCAAAAAGTATAATTTATAGTAATGGTTATTCTAGGAATAAGGTTTGCTAATACATCCATGAATCTCTTAATAAAAATTGGAAGTCTTTAAAGTGCATACTAAGTTATTTCAAAGGGATATCTACTCATGGCTAACCTTTTTTCTTGACTCTCACTTTTATCGTATTTCTTATTATAATTCTGATTGAGCCTCCGACTTGGATGATCATCCTTCCACTTCTAGTTACTACATTTATTTCAATGGAAATCTTATCAGTTGATCCTTCAATAGGCAATCGGTGGTTAGTCATTTCAGTACAAAGGTAGAATATCAAACTTTAATATTAATTCTAATTGAAATCACTTGGCTTCAGTCACTTTTGCACGAGCTTAATCACCCATCACATTTTGTTCCTACTGTCTATTACAACAACTCTTACTTTGATACTTCGTTCTTACTACCTATTGTGACAACTTTAACGTTGTTCACAATTCTGTTAATCTTATTTTTCATAACCAGTTCAAGTATTTTGATATGAACTTCCATTTTTTCAATAATATGTTATTGTTTTGAAGACTTTTGTTCATCATATTTTCGCTTCTTATTAAATTGTCAATGGGTTCACCAAAGCTATCTCAAGTTCGATGATTGTTGGTCTAAATTTCATATTTTTGTTCTTTGCAATCCTAATCCTATAAAAAAAATAGACCTTTACAAAATATATTAAATTTTGATAGTTATACTATTTAAATCGTTGTTAAAATATCTTTCAACAGATAATTTTTAATAAATAAAGATTAATTAAAAAATATAATAAAGATTAAAATCAACTTTATCTATTGTCGTAACCGAGATCACGACGGGACGACGAACAAAAGCTTTTAATTAGAAAAACAGAGGAGTCGCCACCAAAATTTATTAAAGAAAATTTTGGAAAAACTTAAAAAATATGATCTTTGAAACCAGTTTGGGTTCGGGAGTTATTTACGCATAGGGAAGGTACTAGCACCCTATGACGTCTATTAAAATGGTTACCTCCTAATTGATTATGCACATATACCATTAACTTTCAAAAAATTTATTTCACTCAAATAAAAAATATTTTATTAATTTGTATTGTTACCCTCCCTTTTTTTTTGAATTTTTTAAAGGAAATGCATATGGTTCAAGGTAGCAAATGGCTACTCAATAAACCCTTACAAATCAAACGGTATCAAAGGTGGATCAACCACTCAATTAACACCGCTTGACCCCTCATATGAAAAAAAAAAAGAGTAATCAATCAGGATTCACAAATTTAATTTTAAACTGATTAGGATATTAGGGGATTTCACATATTCAGTTTTGGAAATCGGGAACATGTATCGTTATAGCAAATATCAGACAACAAGGAAACATATGGCATATCAGGGATAGATTCTATACATCAGGAATAAAAGATAGAAATATGAGACAAAACAAACAGGGGACAACAAATGAACATTAGGGGCATATTCTACGTGTCAGAGTTAGGAATTGGGGAAACAAACACAAAACAAAACAGGATAAAGATGTTACCTAGTTGTCGAAGCTTGGATCTGATTTGCCTTCCTTTGTTACTCTCCTTGCTACGTATGACGTCCTATGTCCACGTCCTATGTCCAGTACTCTTTCTCACGTACGTCTGTGCGTATCTCTGTGTATACTGTCTATCGTAGGTAGCTGTCTCTGTGTATAGCGTAGGTCCCCTTTTCTGATACGTTTCTCTTATTTATATGCCTTGCTCATTATCTGAAAGTACTCTGCCACTACCCCACTAAGCAATAATCACTCTCCCACTTCCCGTTAACTGCTCTTCCACTACCCCACTTCCTGTTAACTACTCTTCCACTATCTCCTACCTATCAGAAAAGATAACTCCCTTATCCCTATTTATCTTATTAATTTTTATTAATCAATTGTTTATCTTTTATTATTTTTTATTATTATTATTTTTTTAATTTTATAAATACGGACAAAATTAGTTATTCACAGTTGCCACTCTTTACAAGTTTCTTATCAAATAATAAGAATAACAAAGTTTTTCATATTATTATTATAAGAAATTTGAAAAGAAGTGAATTAATTTTGTCTATGGTAAAAAATAAATAATAATAAAGTAAAATAAAAATTCCTGTGAGTCCATTTTTGACAAAAATGTTTGTGCAAGCTATGAACGTTGGAAAGGGATATTTTGCACCATGAACGCAAAATTTTGATGAACTTGGGGTCTAGAAGATATATGGATATTGATAATCCAAGGGTACAAGGATCCTTGGAAATGAGTGGGTACGTAGACTCTCGGAATGAAGTGGGTACGTGGACTCTCGGAATGAAATGGATACGTGGACTCTCGGAATGAAGTGGGTGCGTGGACCCTTGGAATGAAGAGGTGGGTGCGTGGACCCTTGGAATGAAATGGGTGTGTGGACCTTTGTGATGAGGTGGGTGCGTGGACCCTTGGAATGTTGTGGGTGCGTGGACCCTTGGAATGAAGTGGGCGCATGGACCCTTGGAATGCAGATGGCGCGTGGACCCTTGTGATGAGGTGGGTGCGTGGACCCTTGGAATGCTGTGGGTGCGTGGACCCTTGGAATGAAGTGGGTGCATGGACCCTTGGAATGCAGAGGTCTGTGCGTGGACCCTTGGAATGAAATGGGTGCGTGGACCCTTGGAATGCAGAGGTCGGTGCGTGGACCCTTGGAAGGAAATGGGTGCGTGGATCCTTGGAATGCAGAGGGTGCGTGGACCCTTAGAATGCAAAGGGTGTGTGGACCCTTAGAATGAAATGGGTGCGTGGACCTTGAGATGCAGAGGGTGTGTAGACCCTTAGAATGAAATGGGTGCGTGGACCCTTAAGATGCAGAGGGTGCGTGGAAACTTGGAATGAAATGCGTGCGTGGACCCTTAAGATGCAGAGGGTGCGTGGACCCTCGGAATGAAAAGGTGGGTGAGTGGACCCTTGGAATGCAGAGATGGGTGCGTGGACCCTTGGCATGAGGTGGGTGCGTGGACCCTTGGAATGAACTGGGTGCGTGGACCACTGTGATAAGGTGGGTGCGTGGACCCTTGAAATGAAATGGGTGCGTGCACCCTTGGAATGCAAAGATGGGTGCGTGGACCCTTGGCATGAGGTGGGTGCGTGGACCCTTGAAATGAAATAGGTGCGTGGACCCTTGGAGTGCAGAGGGTGCGTGGACCCTTAGAATGCAGAGGGTGCGTGGACCCTTAGAATGAAATGGGTGCGTGGACCCTTGAGATGCAGAGGGTGCGTGGACCATTAAGATGCAGAGGGTGCGTGGACCCTTGGAATGAAATGGGTGCGTGGACCCTTAAGATGCAGAGGGTGTGTGGACCCTTGGAATGCAAAGGTGGGTGCGTAGACCCTTGGAATGAAGTGGGTGCATGGACCCTTGGAATGCAGAGATGGGTGCGTGGACCCTTGGAATGAAATGGGTGCGTGGACCCTTAGAATGCAGAGGGTGTGTGGACCCTTAGAATGAAATGGGTGCGTGGACCCTTGAGATGCAGAGGGTGCGTGGACCCTTGGAATGCAAAGGTGGGTGCGTGGACCCTTGGAATGCAGAGATGGGTGCGTGGACCCTTGGCATGAGGTGGGTGCGTGGACCCTTGGAATGAACTGGGTGCGTGGACCCCTGTGATAAGGTGGGTGCGTGGACCCTTGAAATGAAATGGGTACGTGGACCCTTGGAATGCAGAGATGGGTGCGTGGACCCTTGGCATGAGGTGGGTGCATGGACCCTTGAAATGAAATAGGTGCGTGGACCCTTGGAATGAAATGGGTGCGTGAACCCTTGGAATGCAGAGGGTACGTGGACCCTTAGAATGCAGAGGGTGCGTGGACCCTTAGAATGCAGAGGGTGCATGGACCCTTAGAATGAAATGGGTGCGTGGACCCTTGAGATGCAGAGGGTGCATGGACCCTTGGAATGAAATGGGTGCGTGGACCCTTAAGATGCAGAGGGTGCGTGGACCCTTGGAATGAAATGGGTGCGTGGACCCTTAAGATGCAGAGGGTGCGTGGACCCTTGGAATGCAAAGGTGGGTGCGTGGACCGTTGGAATGAAGTTGGTGCGTGGACCCTTGGAATGCAGAGATGGGTGGGTGGACCCTTGGCATGAGGTGGGTGCGTGGACCCCTGTGATAAGGTGGATGCGTGGACCCCTGTGATAAGGTGGATGCGTGGACCTTTGAAATGAAATGGGTGCGTGGACCCTTGGAATGCAGAGATGGGAGCGTGGACCCTTGACATGAGGTGGGTGCGTGGACCCCTGTGATAAGGTGGGTGCGTGGACCCTTGAAATGAAATAGGTGCCTGGACCCTTGGAATGAAATGGGTGCGTGGACCCTTGGAATGCAGAGGGTGCGTGGACCCTTAGAATGGAGAGGGTGCGTGGACCCTTAGAATGCAGAGGGTGCGTGGACCCTTAGAATGAAGAGGGTGCGTTGACCCTTAGAATGAAATGAGTGCGTGGACCCTTGAGATGCAGAGGGTGCGTGGACCCTTAGAATGAAATGGGTGCGTGGACCCTTAAGATGCAGAGGGTGCGTGGACCCTTAAGATGCAAAGGGTGCGTGGACCCTTGGAATGCAAAGGTGGGTGCGTGGACCCTTGGAATGAACTGGGTGTGTGGACCCTTGGAATGAAATTGGTGCGTGGACCCTTGGAATGAAATTGGTGCGTGGACCCTTGGAATGGAGTGGGTGCGTGGACCCTTGGAATGGAGTGGGTGCGTGGACCCTTGGAATGAACTGGGTGTGTGGACCCTTGAAATGAAATAGGTGCATGGACCCTTGGACTGCAGAGGGTGCGTGGATCCTTAGAATGCAGAGGGTGCGTGGACCCTTGTGATGACGTGGGTGCGTGGACCCTTGAAACGAAATGGTGGATGCGTGGACCCTTGGAATGCAGAGGGTGCGTGGACCCTTATGATGAGGTGGGTACATGGACCCTTAAACATAAGCTTGAGATAGTTTATTAATGGTGATGATGCAAGAGTGCATGATACTAAATGCTTTGATGATACAATTCAATGATGATGCATGATGGTCGAAACTATTATGATTTTATTAAATGACTTTTGTGACGTTACTGTTCCTCCCGAGCTCGCTTGTCCAAGATCCAAGGATGAGTGAGATTTCTTGATTTAATTCAAGTGTCTCCTTGTTTGGTCTGTGTTTGAGTTACTTTTAGTCTGCCATGAAGATTGAACGAGTTAGAGCAATATTCTCGCCTTCCATCACACACAACTTTTATTGGGTCCTCGTTAAGCTTACTGCAATATTTAACACACAAATAGTTGTAATGCTGTTATTTTAATATCAATACATATTTCCTTTCGGTATATCACTATTAAATGTTGTGAGGTTAGGTGGTGAGAGAAAAGTCATGGTATTTTATTGAACAAAGTGATTGTCGAAGACAATAATATTTGGCAAGGAAGGAATGGTATATACATTGAGTGAAGTTTAGAAAATGAAAAATATTTACAGAAGGATGCTATAAGTAGCAGAACTGTATTCAGGACCGTTTTTCCAATGAGTAATGCTAGTATCACACTTCAGTAACCTCAGTAACCCACTAATAAGCTTCAGAGAAAAGATGAAATTGCCCCAGTTATTAATGTTTCCCTCAGATTGTAACTGTCAATCCATAACTTGTTCCGATTTTCACATTCAACTCTTCAATTGCCCCAGCCTATCATTCAATGCAACTCTTGCCCCACTTTGTAACTGTTCAATTGCCCCAGTTTGTAAAGTCTGATGCATTCTTTGTGCTCGTTCATCTTCTAGACCGCCTATCCAGGTTTTCAGTCTAGTGATCATTTTATTTGACCCTAATTTTTGCCTAGATTTCTCTTTTCGAGTTTTCAATCTAGCGGGTCGCTCTAACTTTTGCCTAGATTGTCTTATAGGTTTTCAATCTAGCGAGCATTTTTTATTGCTCTAACTTTTTCCTAGATCCTTTTTTGAGGTTTTCGATCTAGCGAGCTTTTTTCAATTGCTCTAACTTTTGCCTAGATCGTTTTTGAGGTTTTCGATCTAGCGAGCTCCCCTTTTTTTTTTATGCATAGTATTTTTTTACTGCATCTGAGTTCACAGGGTGTAAGAGATCTTTGCCATCCATTTCTTTAAGGATCAAGGCTCCTCCGGAGAAAGCTTTCTTGACTACATATGGCCCTTCATAATTTGGAGCCTATTTTCCCATATGATCTTTATGAATTGGCAAAATTTTCTTGAGTACTAAATCTCCTTCTTGAAACTCTCGATGATGCACTTTCTTTTCAAATGATTTCTTTAGTTTTTTCTGATATAACTGACCATGACAAATTGCCTTCAATCTTTTTTCTTCAATGAGGTTTAATTGGTCAAAACGGGTTTGGACCCATTCTGCTTCATTTAACTTCGATTCCATTAATACCCTCAAGGAAGGTATTTCGACCTCAATAGGTAAGACAGCCTCCATCCCATATACTAAGGAAAATGGTGTTGCCCCAGTTGAGGTGCGAACCGAAGCACGATATCCATGCAAAGCAAACGGAAGCATTTCATGCCAGTCTTTGTAAGTCACCACCATCTTTTGAATGATTTTCTTAATGTTCTTATTAGCTGCTTCAACTGCCCCATTCATCTTTGGCCGATATGGGGAAGAATTATGATGTTTAATCTTGAATTCTTCACATAACTCAGTCATCATCTTGTTGTTTAAATTGGTCGCATTGTCTGTGATGAGTTGATTTGGTAGACCATAACGGCAAATTAACTCCCTTTTTATGAACCTTACTACCACATTTCGGGTTACATGCGCGTAGGAAGCTGCTTCAACCCATTTAGTGAAGTAATCAATTGCAACCAAAATAAAACGGTGTCCATTTGATGCCTTATGTTCAATGGGACCTATGACGTCTATTCCCCACATCGAAAATGACCAAGGTGATGATAGAACATTTAATGACGTTGGTAGAACATTAATATTATCAGCATATGTCTGGCATTTATGACATTTCTTCACATGGTTAAAGCAGTCAGACTCAATGGTCAACCAGTAGTAACCGGCCCTCAAGATCTTTCTTGCCATTGCATGTCCATTCGCATGAGTTCCAAAAGATCCTTCATGGACTTCCTTGATGATTTTTATGGCTTGAGTAGCATCAACGCATCTAAGGAGCACCATATCATGGTTTCTTTTATACAATACTTCTCCATTCAGAAAGAAGCTCATTGCCAATCTTCTCAAAGTTCTTTTTTCGTTCTCTGAAGCACCCAACGGATACTCTCTTCTCTTGATAAAATTCTTGATATCATGGTACCAAGGTTTTCCATCTGGTTCTACTTCGATGGAATGACAGTGCGCCGGATGATCACGACGCTGGATCTTTATAAGTGGCATGTCTTCTTCCTGACTCAGTGTGAACATGGATGACAAAGTGGCTTTTGCATCTGCCAACGAATTTTCCTCTCGGGGGATATGATCAAAGGTTACTTCTTCTAACTGTTTTATTAATTCCTTAATATAGGACTAGTAAGGAATTAATTTTGAATCTCGAGTCTCCCATTCTCCTCTTAGTTGATGAATGACCAAAGCCGAATCACCATATATGTCGAAGATTTTCACCTTTGATTCTATGGCCGCTTCGATTCCTAGTACACACGCTTCATATTCTGCCATATTGTTTGTGCAATCAAAGCATAGTCGGGCTGTGACTGGGACGTACTGCTTTTCTGGGGAAATTAGTATAGCTCCAATCCCATGCCCCAATACGTTGGAAGCACCATCAAATAACATCGTCCATCTTTCTTTCATTGACGGTTTTTTCTCTCCAAATGATGTCATTATGTCTTCGTCAGGGAACCTGCATTGCATTGACTCATAATCTTCCACAGGTTGATGTGCCAAGTAATCCGCCAGAACACTTCCTTTGATTGCCTTTTGGGTAACATATACAATATCATACTCTGATAAGAGGACTTGCCAACGGGCAATCCTTCCTGTTAGAGCGGGTTTTTCAAAAATGTACTTGATTGGATCCATTTTAGACACTAACCAAGTTGTGTGACTCAGCATATATTGTCTTAAGCGACGGGCGGCCCAGGCGAGAGCACAACAAGTTCGTTCCAACAATGAGTAATTGACCTCATAATTGGTGAACTTCTTGCTTAAGTAGTAAATGGCCTGTTCCTTTCTTCCCTAGCATGCACCCCATAGACTCATCAAGCACTGTCAAGTACATAATGAGAGGCTTTCTAGGGATTGGTGGTACCAAGACTGGGGGACTTTGCAAATACTGCTTGATCTTCTCAAAGGCTTCCTGGCAATCATCATTCCATTCCATTGGTTGATTCTTACGCAACAACTTGAAGATTGGCTCACATGTAGCTGTCAATTGGGATATAAATCGAGCAATATAATTTAGCCTTCCAAGAAATCCTCAGACCTCCTTTTCTGTGCTGGGAGAAAGCATTTCAAGAATAGCTCGAACTTTTTCAGGATCCACTTCAATCCCCTTTTGGCTAATTATAAATCCCAATAACTTGTCAGACTTTACTCCAAACGTACATTTAGCCGGGTTCAGCCTCAACTTGAACTTTCTTAATTGCTCAAACGAATTCTATAAATGAACAATATGATCTTCCTCATTTTTTGACTTGGCAATCATGTCATCTACATAGACTTCAATCTCCTTATGCATCATGTCATGGAATAAGGTCACCATTGCCTTTTGATAAGTAGCCCCAGCATTCTTCAATCCAAATGGCATAACCTTGTAGCAAAATGTACCCCAAGGTGTGATAAATGTGGTCTTTTCCATGTCTTCTTCAGCCATCTTGATCTGATTGTAACCTGAGAAACCGTCCATAAAAGAGAAGAAGGAATGTTGAGCTGTATTGTCTACCAGTACGTCGATGTGAGGTAAGGGAAAATCATCCTTAGGGCTAGCCCTATTTAGGTCCCGGTAGTCAATACACATTCGGACCTTCCTGTCTTTCTTAGGGACTGGAACTACATTGGCAATCCATTGGGGGTATTTTGAAACAGCAAGAAAACCAGCGTCGAGTTGCTTTCTAACCTCCTCTCTGATCTTTAAGGACATCTCTGGCTTCATTCTCCTTAACTTCTGCTTAACTGGGGGATATTCTGCCTTTAACAGTAGTTTATGCTCTACTATGCTAGTGTCGAGGCCTGGCATATCCTGATATGACCATGCAAAGACATCTTTAAAATCGTGCAAGAGCTTTATCAACCTGCAACGCCCCTCCTCTTTCATAAGTGTTCCAATTTTGACTTCTTTTTTCTCCTCATTGGTCCCCAAATTAATCATCTCAATCGGTTCCTTATGAGGTTGTATTTCTCTGGCCTCTTCCTCCATCAATCGCAACAGTTCAGTGGATGGTTCTGAATCATTATCATCCTTCTCATTAGCCTGATTAATGGGTAGATCAAAACTACTTGATGTGATACTAGCATTATTTTCATCTTCAAACATGCTATTTTTAGATCTGCATCATTTAGGAATGGAAAGAGGGAAATGAATAAAAATTATAACGAGGTAAAGAATACAAGTAGAAGAGGGAGACCAGTATTTGGGAAATTCAAAACGCGTTTTATTAATGATATATTAAAAGGAAACATGTACGCCCATAACGAAGAGAATCTTAAAGCCTTGGGCAGAGCAATAAGATTAGCATTACAAAATTACTTGATGTCTGAATTAAAATTCACAGGAAGCTCAACGATTTCCCAATTGACAAGCCTTGTATTTGGTGGACAAGCGTGAACCCAATTGACATGCTCATCCTTCAGAGTGTACTCTTCCACGACAGCTATTGGGCTTGAAAACTCAAATCCAGCACTCCAAAAAGTATTCCTCAGATCATATATGGAGACCCCCTCAGTCTTGGGCTCTCTGTCATCCAACCTGGCCAGTCTTTTCTCTCTTTTCTCCTCTGTAATCCTTTTCTTATCTGCTCTTGAAGGTTTGTACCCTAACCCAAAGCAGTCTTTATTTTCTATCAGACTCGGTAGCTTGCTCAAACCTTGCTCGTATTTTCCCAAGCCATGTCCATATTGATACCCGTTCTCAAGCATGACTCTTGCTACCATTGTAGAAGCACCAGATGGTTGGATCTTTGTAATAGGCATTCCCTCCTTGACATAACTAGCATTCGCAATCTCAAGGGCTTGAAATGAGGTCTCAAGAGACTCTTCAGCTACTTCGATATAAGGGGTAAAGGAAGGTTTACTCACTAGTAAATCCTCCTCAGCAGAGACAATGATCAGATTGTCATTGATAATGAACTTCAGCTTCTAGTGGAGTGTGGATGGTACAGCTCGTGCACAATGAATCCATGGTCTTCCTAGAAGGCAATTGTAAGGAGGAGTAATATCCATTACTTGGAATGTCACTTCAAAAGTAATTGGACCAATCTGAACAGGTAGGCTTATCTCTCCTATCACTTCTCTACGAGATCCATCAAATGCCCGGACTACCATGGTACTCGGTTTCATATGCGACATGTCAAATGGTAGTTTTGCGAGTGTTGCTCTTGGCATTACATTCAATGAGGAACCGTTATCGATTAAAACTCTGGCCATAATGTGGTCCATGCACTTCACTGATATGTGTAAAGCCTTATTGTGTCCTGCTCCTTCCACTGGTATCTCATCATCAGTAAAAGTAAGGTAATTATTGGCGGTGATATTACCGACAATACCTTCGAATTTTTCCACTGATATATTATGGACGACATGAGCCTCATTCAATATTTTTAACAATGATTTCCTGTGAGGCTCTGAGTTCATCATCACGGATAGAAGTGATATTTTAGCTGGAACTCGGTTCCGTTGATCAATCACTGTATACTCACTTTGTTTCACGAGCTTTAAAAACTCATACACTTCTTCCTCTGATAGTTCTCCTCTCTGTTCTTTCCTCTCTGTGGCTTCATGGTCGACCATATGCCTTCCTTTTCCTTTTTCTTTCTCAGTCTCATTCATTGGTTTGACTCTAAGCTCTTCGGGAGTGTAAATTCGACCAGTTCGAGTCATACCGCTGACCCTGGCAATATTGGTAATCTCAGAATCCCCTAAATTAGTATCTTTTTGTAAGTCACCTTTGGTATCATCAGTACTCACCTCGAACCCATATCTCCAAGGTACTGCCTTGTTGCTTTTATAAGGAAAAGCTGTTGGAATTTGAATTGTGATAGGTTTCGACCTACCCAAGGTCGGAATGGTAGGAGTACTGGTATAATAGATAGTCAAGGGTCTTGGTAAGCCTGAAGTTGAATCGTCAACTACCGACACACTGTTGTCCCTTCTAAGGTGACCCACTTGAACTAATTGTTTGTCCATTAGGTCTTGCAGAATCGACTTGAAGACATCACACTCTTGTATTGAGTGATCTGCACCCGGGTGTAATCCACAACTATCATTCTCTTCAAAATTTCCCCTGACCATACCAAACTTGTGCATCTCAGCAAAGATGAACTTCAATGGGATTTTGACATCTTCTACCTTACTTCTCAAGGGTGGTCTCTCATCTTCAATAAAGTTAATCGATGACCCTACATGCCCTGGTAGAGGATTACTTCCAACATTGGGAGTGTCCGCTTTGAAGTTCAACCACTTTGCATTAATCAGTTCTTGCACCTTGAATTTTAATGCTCGGCAATTTTCAGTTGAATGACCGATAGCACCTGCATGGTAATCACATTTTGCATTTGGATCATACCCCCTAGGATAAGGTGGTTCTATTGGTCTCATTGGGCGAGGTACTACTAGGCAATTTTGGATAAGTTGAGGTAGTAGTTCTGTGTAAGACATGGGGATTGGGTCGAATTGGACTGGACTCTTACCTTGGTTGCTAGGGCTACTTTGGGGGTTTAGGTTTTTGTTCCATGGTTGATTGAATTGAGGTGGCCTTATAGAGGGTGAGTTGGATGGAATGGGTGGGATTGAAAGGTGAGATTGAGGGTATGGATTTTGTGAGATGGTGGTGATATGTGGGTAAGGCATATGAGGGGGGTTGTAGGTTGGTTGAAGATGAGGAGGTTGAAAGATAGGGCCCCTAAGAGATTGAAATGTTACCGCATTGGCTTCTCCTTCCTTCTTCTTCACTAATCCAGTTGAGGGCTTTTTTTGCAGTGTTCGTTCCTGAAGGAATATGAGCAATCTTTCCACTCTTCAGACCATTCTCGACTCTTTCTCCGATGATGACTATGTTAGAGAAATTTGAGGAGATGCTTCCAATCATCCTATCATAGAAAGGTTCCCGTAGTGTATCAATAAACAATGCTACCATTTCTTTATCAGACAATGGGGGTTCCACTTGAGCTGCTAATTCTCTCCATCTTTGAGCATACTCCTTGAACGACTCTTGATCCTTTTTTGACATGCTTTGCAATTCCCATCGGTCTGGTGCCATGTCGATATTGTATTTGTACTGTTTGAGGAAAGCATCGGCCAAATCCTTCCAACAACGAATATGGGAACGCTCAAGGTGCATGTACAAACTTGAAGTTTCCCCAGTTAAACTGTCTTGGAAGAAATGAATCAGCAACTTGTTATCATGAGCATGGGATGCCATCTTCCTACAATACATGGTCAGATGACTTTTTGGACAAGTGGTTCCTTTGTACCTATCAAACTCTGGCACTTTAAACTTTGGAGGTATAACTACATCAGGAACAAGGCAAAGATCTGCAGCTGCTCCGATGTTGTAGCTACTACCTTCTACAGCTCGTAGTCTCGCCTCTAACATCTGTAATTTTCCTTGCTCACAAGGGTTAAGTTGATTAAACCCTTCCGTGCCTTGGTGGAGATTAAGCTGAGATTGCAGGGTGGCTTGTGCGTTAAACTTGGAAGGTGCTTCAGGAGTTCTTATGGCCAGTCTTGGATTAACTGGATGGGCTTGAGTGGCCCGCGGGTCGGCCTCAGCTTCTGGGGCTACATAACCAGGGGGAAGGCCATATTCTGGCCATTGGTCCTCTTGAGAATCGACATGTTCTTGCACAGGTTTGTTGTAATGCAGAGTTAGTGGTGTCTTTGACTGAGCCTGGGGGGTCTGTTCAGAGTCTTTCTTTTCCAAAGCTCGCAAAGCTCCTAGGACCAGTGCCATTTGCTCCTTTAGTTGGTTGAGCTCACTCCTCAATTCTTCATTCTGTTGTTTTAACTCATCCATGATCTTGGATTGCGAGCGAGTTCTGTAGGGATGTCGGAGGAACAACTTGCCTGCTTTGTTATTTTTATTTTATCTAGTATGGAAACATGATGTTAGTATGTAAAGAAAAAATAAAGGTTAATGAGGGAATAATTTCATTTGAGCATTCAAAGTTATGAAAGTTCCCCACACTTCTATTCAAGGACCACTCGTCTCGAGATGGAAGTGTGGTTGACACTCAACCTAAGGGAGTATTCACTCCTCAATAGGTGGGGTCTTTGTCAACTAGCAATGCAGTTCGTGACCCATATCTTCAGTCAGGGACCACTCATCTCAAGATGAAGACATGGTTGACGCCTAATCCAAGGGAGTATTCACTCCTCAATGGATAGGGTCTTGACCAAAGCAACCAACAAGCAAAGTAACCCATATCTTCAATCAAGGACCACTCGTCTCAAGATGAAGACATGGTTGACGCCTAATCCAAGGGAGTATTCACTCCTCAATGGATAGGGTCTTGACCAAAGCAACCAACAAGCAAAGTAACCCATATCTTCGATCCAGGACCACTCGTCTCCAGATGAAGACATGGTTGACGCCTAATCCAAGGAAGTATTCACTCCTCAATGGATAGGATCTTGACCAAAGCAGCCAACAAGCGAAGTGGAACATCAAAATATCACTTTATTTGATTGACAATGTGAGGAATAATACAAAGTAGTTAGGAACGAGTTGCCATGCAACATTACATCAATGATTTCATTCACCTATAACTCCTAGTTAGCTTCTCACAATATTTCATGAGCTCATAGGTTTGCTGAGGGAGATCCTTTATACCAATTTCTTCTATTGCACCTTGAAAATAGCCGGCCAATTTCGCAGTATGGTGTTGGACACAATAAGTCATATCTTGACATTTCTTTTTCCATCGATTCCTTTCCTCTTTGTAGTATGCTACAAACGATTTCCATTCTTTCACTAATTCGTTTTCTTCACTTTCAAGCTTTTGAACTTTGGATTTGAACTTCTCTTGCTCCTGTGTCAATTGCTCAAGCTCCTTCCTTAGTCTTTCCTGGTTCTGGTTAGCTTTTGCTAGTGCAACAAGCTGGTCACCCACTAGATTTCTCCATTTGGTCGCTTCATCACGTGTTGCGGTTAGATCGCCCTGCATGACTTCTACCTCCTTCTCTTGTATGCATTTTTCTGTTTCCCATTGTTCCTTTTCAATCTGAATCATGGTCATCTCCTCTTCTATCTTCTTAGTTATGCCATGCATCTTCTTGAGTTCAGTTAAGGTGATATCTGTTTTCTTTTCTTTCTCCTTTCTTGCCTTTTTTGCACTGCCACGATCATCATGAATGTGAATACACTCTTCTTTCAGATGGGTTATTTCCATGTCTTTCTTTGCACATTGTCTCTTGAGAACTTCCACTTCCGCTCTAGCTTGTGCCTCTCTTTCTTCCACCAACCTTAGTTGTGCTTTCATGGTTTCTAATTGAGAGGTTAAGGAAACGATTTCTGGGCTTGACTCTTGGGGTGATGCCCCCTTGTGTGGGATCTTGTTAAAGGTTGGATCACATGCTCTTCTCGACTCCCTCCACTTCTTATACTCAGCCGAAACAGTTACACATGGTTTTCCAAGTTCTCTTTCTCCTTTCCTTCTTATATGCTCCCAAGCAGTTCTGACTTCCTCTTGTAGCTCATTAGTGTTGTCCGCACCGTATTGAAAACTCCACCCATCCAGCTCTTCACTTCTAGGGACGACCTGAGTCCATTTAAGGTGCCTAAGGGTTATAACCAGAGTGTAGGTTATACACCCTCGAGGTCCCATTAATGGAACATTGGAAAATTTCCCGCAACAGAGAATGGTATCTTTAGGGTGATACCAAGGACATACCCACGGGAAGTGCTCTGGACTGAACTTCAGGAAGTCTTCCTTCCACGCACGAGCTTCTTGCTTCTTAATCGGGATGCGACTAAAGCTTTTCAAAGGATCTGGCATAGGACCCATATGATTGGCCGCATACAGGTGAGTCATAATCCAAATATATAGGAGATGCGCACAACATCGCAGAGTCCCTCCATTCTTGTGACGGCATACCTCCATGAAAAACGATGTCTCTGCTAAGATGGCTGGAATAGGATTTGCCCCATGTGTTTCCCACTGATGAAACACATCCATGGCTTCTTGGTCAACCATGCCTAGTTTGAATGGGAATAGAACCAGCCCATAAATTAATAATGCTAGAGTCTTGTTGAAGTTCTCCCAATTTCCTAGCTTGGCTTGTCTTTCCATGTGATCTTCAAGCAGTGACTTCTTCCAGGCGGTCTTCTCAATTTCTGCTTGATCTGGCTGCAAGCCAATCATCTTAGCTATTTTCTTCCCTCCTACACTATTTCCTTTATAGAGATACACCCCATCTTTCTCGTTACATGGTATCCTCAACATCATCTCATACTCTTCTATAGTGGGCACTAGATCCAAACCAGGCAATTCCAGACATTTGAGGTTTGAATTCCAGAACTGAGCCAAGGCACTCAACACAGGTGCTTCTACTGTAATGGATAATAAATCCAGAAGCGAACCATATTTCTTCTTAAAGTTTACACAAGCTTCTTTGGTCATTTTCTTGCAAGCTGCATTCACCTTTTGAAGATCATTGATCTGTGCAGTAATTCTGATGCTTCTCATTTGGTCATATACATTGCTAGTACAACCTTGAACTTCTTTCATTTGAACGCTATTAAATCTTTCCCAAAAAAGTAAAATGGTTAAGTAAGTCAAAGAAAATAAAGGCAAGAGAAAAAGGAAGAATAACAAGGAATAGATAAATGATGCAATGCCATGTGTAAAATATGCATGAACCTATATGCCTAAGATATTATGCGTAAGCTTATATGAACATGATAAATGTATGATTTTTTTTATTAATTTTTTTAATAAATTTTCTTTTTATTAAAAACCCAACTGAAACATGATAAATGTATGATTTTTTTTTATTTTTTATGTAGAAATGTGATAAAAAAAATTAATTCTAAAAAGGAGGATGAACATGTTATTTTTATATTTTTTTTTAAATATCCAAAAAGAAAACAATGCATGAGCCTATATGATTATTATTATTTTTAAAAGTCCAAAAAAATGAACGCACCTAATATATAATTTTTTGTATGAATGTGTTATTTTTATTTTTTTGTTTATCTAAAAAATAAAAAACGTATAAAATTTTTCTAAAAACCCAAATAAACACAAAAATGTATCTAAATATGTGATTTATAAATGTGAAAGAAAAAAAATGTATGAACATGTTATTTTTGTTTTTTGTTTATCTAAGTATTCAAAAAGAAAAAAAAAAATGCATAACATTTTTTATTTTCTAAAAGTCAAGCTAAAACACAAAAGAAGAAAAACAAAAATATATCCAAACATGTGATTTTTTATTTATAAATGTGAGAAAAAAAATGCATGACATGTTATTTTTGTTTTTTTGTTTATCTAAATACAAAAACAATGCATCATTTTTTTTATTTTCTAAAAGTCCGTGCGAAAAATGTATGAACATGTTATTTTGTTTTTTTTATATCTAAATGTAAAAAAAAAAAATAAAAAAAAAAAAAAATAAAAAAATACATGAAATTTTTATTTTTCTGAAAGCCTATCTGAAATAAAAAATGAATACACCTAGGATGTAAATTTTTTTTTAAAGAAAATGCATGAACGTGTTATTTATTTTTTTTCCTAAATGTTTAGAAATTTTTTTTATTTTTCAAAAGGCCCAACTCAAATAAAAACTGAATATACCTATAATGTGATTTATTTCTTTTAAGAAAATGCATGAACGTGTTCAGAAAAGTTTTTTTTCGAATAGCCCAACTGAAACAAAAACTGGATATACCTAGGATGTGATTTTTTTTTAGAAAATGCATGAACTTGTTATTTTTTTTTCTAAATGTTCAAAAAAGTGTTTTTTTTTCGAAAAGCCCAACTCAAATAAAAATTGAATATACCTATAATGTGATTATTATTTTTTTGTAATGCATGAACGTGTTATTTTTATTTTTTTCTAAATTTTCAGAATTTTTTTATTTTTCGAAAAGTCCAACTAAATGTACCTAATATGCGATTTTTATGTATACATGTGATAACATATTTATAAAAAGAAATTAACGAACATGTTATTTTTATTTCCTTTTTTCTAAATGTCCAAAAAATGCATGAATTTTTTTATTTTTTCTTAAAGCCCAAAAAAAATTGAATATATTTACAATTTAAAAATAAAAAATAAAAAATAAATAAAAAAATAAAAATAAAATAAAAAAAATAAAAATTTATGATTGAGATTCATGTCCAAATTTAAAAATTTAGTATTATTTTCGATGAAAAAATGATGATAATGATGTGATTGATTGACTATGCTCATGTGTTATAATATGATGAGATGTGAATATACATGTGCAAGATAAAGAGAAAGAAACATGCTCCCCATGTGTCCTGTTTTAGGTGAAAAACTAAGGAAGGATATTATTAATGTTCATGTCCTAACTTTGGAAGGTTTCTTAATTCTTTCTATGTGCATAGTTTCATGGGTAGATCTAGACACCTCACAGTTTATCATGGCCCTCAGATTGCCCTTATCATATAGACAATGACTCAGTTCTTGAACCAGTCATAAGTAGGGAAATGCCCTCTCAATATGACTAACTCATGATACCAGTAACACTCTGAGTGGTGACTTAACAATTACCAAGTGGGCATGAAGCCCCTCAATAGCAACCATCAAGACACCCGCTAATCCTAGGCTTGCACAAGCTCGGGTATAGAGCCCAAAAAGTGTGTGAGGTAAGTGAGAGTGAATTGTGTGAAGGGGGCATACAAACCTTTAAATCTAAAACTACCCAACCCCACCTGCAACACAAACAAACAACCAAGAATATACAGCAGAAAGTCTTCTACCCTGTGGTTCACAGCATTGAGTATATACAAACACCCTATGATTCACAATAGTGAATATATACAAACACAACGAGCACGAGAGGAAAAATCACATTGAATATATACAAAAACAACGAATACGAACAAAAAATAAATAAATAAATAAAAATCACAACATTGAATATATACAAGCACAATGATCACGAACAAGATAGAAAAGAATAAACAATATTTACATAAAAATGAAAAAGAGTGAAATAAATAAAAATAAAGTTAGAGGGAACATGCACAATTAATCATATTAGGCTTAACTCTCACAAAATCCCCAGTGGAGTCGCCATCTGTCGCAACCGAGATCACGACGGGACGACGAACAAAAGCTTTTAATTAGAAAAACAGAGGAGTCACCACCAAAATTTATTAAAGAAAATTTTGGAAAAACTTAAAAAATATGATCTTTGAAACCAGTTTGGGTTCGGGAGTTATTTACGCATAGGGAAGGTACTAGCACCCTATGACGTCCATTAAAATGGTTACCTCCTAATTGATTATGCACATATACCATTAACTTTCAAAAAATTTATTTCACTCAAATAAAAAATATTTTTATTGATTTGTATTGTTAATAAACCCCTCCCTTTTTTTTTGAATTTTTTAAAGGAAATGCATAGGGTTCAAGGTAGCAAATGGCTACTCAATAAACCCTTACAAATCAAACGGTATCAAAGGTGGATCAACCACTCAATTAATACCGCTTGATCCCTTATATGAAAAAAAAAGAGTAATCAATCAGGATTCACAAATTTAATTTTAAACTGATTAGGATATTAGGGGATTTCACATATTCAGTTTTGAAAATCGGAAACATGTATCGTTATAGCAAATATCAGACAACAAGGAAACATATGACATATCAGGGATAGATTCTATACATCAGGAATAAAAGATAGAAACATGAGACGAAACAAACAGGGGACAACGAATGAACATTAGGGGCATATTCTACGTGTCAGAGTTAGGAATTGGGGAAACAAGTACAAAACAAAACAGGATAAAGATTTTACCTAGTTGTCGAAGCTTGGATCTGATTTTCCCACTTTTGTTGCTCTCCTTGCTATGTATGACGTCCTATGTCCACGTCCTATCTCCAGTACTCTTTCTCACGTACGTCTGTGCGTATCTCTGTGTATACTGTCTATCGTGGGTAGCTGTCTCTGTGTATAGCGTAGGTCCCCTTTTCTGATACGTTTCCCTTATTTATATGCCTTGCTCATTATCTGAAAGTACTCTGCCACTACCCCACTAAGCAATAATCACTCCCCCACTTCCCGTTAACTGCTCTTCCACTACCCCACTTCCTGTTAACTACTCTTCCACTATCTCCTACCTATCAGAAAAGATAACTCCCTTATCCCTATTTATCTTATTAATTTTTATTAATCAATTATTTATCTTTTATTATTTTTTTTTATTATTATTTTTTTAATTTTATAAATACGGACAAAATTAGTTATTCACAGTTGCCCCTCTTTACAAGTTTCTTATCAAATAATAAGAATAACAAAGTTTTTCATATTATTATTATAAGAAATTTGAAAAGAAGTGAATTAATTTTGTCTATGGTAAAAAATAAATAATAATAAAGTAAAATAAAAATTCCTGTGAGTCCATTTTTAACAAAAATGTTTGTGCAAGCTATGAACGTTGGAAAGGGATATTTTGCACCATGAACGCAAAATTTTGATGAACTTGGGGTCTAGAAGATATATGAATATTGATAATCCAAGGGTGCAAGGATCCTTGGAAATGAGTGGGTACGTAGACTCTCGGAATGAAGTGGGTACGTGGACTCTCGGAATGAAATGGATACGTGGACTCTCGGAATGAAGTGGGTACGTGGACCCTTGGAATGAAGAGGTGGGTGCGTGGACCCTTGGAATGAAATGGGTGTGTGGACCCTTGTGATGAGGTGGGTGCGTGGACCCTTGGAATGCTGTGGGTGCATGGATCCTTGGAATGCTGTGGGTGCGTGGACCCTTGGAATGAAGTGGGTGCATGGACCCTTGGAATGCAGAGGGTGCGTGGACCATTGGAATGCTGTGGGTGCGTGGACCCTTGGAATGAAGTGGGTGCATGGACCCTTGGAATGCAGAGGTCGGTGCGTGGACCCTTGGAATGCAGAGGTCGGTGCGTGGACCCTTGCAATGAAATGGGTGCGTGGACCCTTAGAATGAAATGGGTGTGTGGATCCTTGAGATGCAGAGGGTGCGTGGACCCTTAGAATGAAATGGGTGCGTGGACCCTTAAGATGCAGATGGTGCGTGGACACTTGGAATGAAATGGGTGCGTGGACCGTTAAGATGCAGAGGATGCGTGGACCCTTGGAATGCAAAGGTGGGTGCGTGGACCCTTGGAATGCAGAGATGGGTGCGTGGACCCTTGGAATGAAATGGGTGCGTGGACCCTTAGAATGAAATGGGTGCGTGGATATTGAGATGCAGAGGGTGCGTGGACCCTTGGAATGCAAAGGTGGGTGTGTGGACCCTTGGAATGAAGTGGGTGCGTGGACCCTTGGAATGTAGAGATGGGTGCGTGGACCCTTGACATGAGGTGGGTGCGTGGACCCTTGGAATGAACTGGGTGCGTGGACCCCTGTGATATCTTTCAACAGATAATTTTTAATAAATAAAGATTAATTAAAAAATATAATAAAAATTAAAATCAACTTTATCTATAATTTAAAATCATCCTTAAATATTTTTTAATATAAATTTATAGCATATAATAAATTATCTTGATAACTAGTTATCTAGGTTGATTATATTCACTTTTTGAGTTAATTATCTTTAATTAATTTTTTATCTTTTAATTGTTATTTTCATTATATTTTTTTATATATTTATTTATTTGTTTATTGCTCACAAAGCTAATAATATAGGTGTGAAATTCATTTACACTTTGATCGTTTTCTTTTCCTTCGTTTCTGATGTTCATAAATGGTCCTAGTTATACTTGGCGAAATTTGTGAGGTTATTCAGTGGATATCCAAGGATTCCAATTGTTTAAAGGGGAATGATAAGCACATTCATATAGGTAAGGCTGCATTAATTTTAAAGCACACATACAGGGAATGTAATTTTCGAAACAAAAATTCTATCCGTAGAATCAACGGTGTAAGAACTCACTCACCAAGACGAGAATGAGGTTGATCCAATGGTGTTTGAAACTGATTACAGGAGCTCTATCTTTTATTTCCTCTAGTTCTTATTAGAAATAATATCTTAGCAGTTTTTTATGTTCTTTAATATAAGTTATTTAAAAAAAGTTCAAGTACTATATATTTTTTCCAAGTTTATCTTTAATATTTAAAATTCACATTTAATTATTTTAAATTTTAATATTATTTTTTACTTTTCCAATAATAGTGTCTATTTTAAAATAAATAATTTAAATAAAAATAAAAATTAAAAAATGAATATTAAATAATAATAATAATTTTAAAAATATTTATAATGTTTAGACGATTAACTAATTTTAACTAAATTTATTAATATATAATAATTAGGAATAAGTGACTTATAATAAATATCTGAAAGAGTATAAACCAACTGAGTCTATTTTTAGAAAATACTAAATATATAAGTTTTTACACATTATTTATTATTAAGTAAATTTAATTGTATAAAATTTTTAGAATTTATTTGATAGTATATTTAGATAAAAATAAATAATTAGTCAAAAAAATTTAAATTATTTTAATAATATTTTGTATGATAGTTATTTTAATAATTATTATTTTTTAAATGTTAATGTTTAAGATATTAATTATTATCTGAAAGTCATTTTTCCATTTTATCTTTGATGTATTTTGATAATGTATGATTATTTAATATTAAAATATTTTTATAAAAATATTATTTAATTTACATATAAAAAAATTAACAATTATTTTAATTTCAAATAAAAAACTATTTTTTAAAACTATAATTTTTTAAAAGAAAAATAAACATGTGATAAATAATAAAAATTAAATAAATAAAATCGTCAATCTTTTTTGTAATATAAAATTATTAAAATAACTATAAGTTTATTTATATTATTTTATTTTTTAATATAAATATATGTATATATAAAAATAAATAAATTAAAAAATTATTAATTTTATTTTTAATATAATAGTTTAATTTAAATAAATAAAATATTTTAATTTATAATTAATAAAATTACATTATTTAATTTTCAACATAATGATTATGTCCTTATTTTTATTTTTTATTCATTAATTAATTTTAAAAATACTTTTAATTTAATCAATAAATTTTTCAACTTACAACTTTTAAATAATTTTTATTTTTTCATCTAATTTTTCAGTTTTTAATTACTTTTTCAAATTTTAATAATTTATTCACTGGTTTAACTGAACATTAAATTTTTCAATAATTAGGATTAATAACATTCCTTTTCATTATCTTCTTAAATAATGATCAATAGTAACAATAATATATGATCAATAAAAACTCAAATAATTAATAGTTGTTATTTTCACTTTTATATAAAAATTATTATTTCACTAAAATATGTATAAATGTATGAATATGTAAGAAATTTACTCATTTTGAATGTGAATATTGAATAATATTTATTTTATTTATAACATTCTATCACTATAAATTTTTAATTTTTAAATTATATAATATTTTAGTCATGATCATTATATTTATTGTAGATAAAGATTTATATTTTAGATAAATTTATAAAACAACAATAATAATAATAATAATATATTATTATTATTATTATTATTATTATTATTATTATTATTATTATTATTATTATTGATGTTTAAAATTTCAATTTTTTTTAAAAATATAACTTCAGTAAAACTAAAGTTGTAAAGATGAACTAATCCAACAGCGTATATTTGCAGAAATTTGAGTTGGCTTATTTTAACACATGTATGTTGCAGTTGCACTAGTATTGTAACCGCGCTTATAAACTTTTATGAATTAAACTGGGTAAAAACTCTTACATTAAGTTCAAGATTATAATTAAAGTTTTTTGTTAAATTGTTTTATCCAGAGATTATATATATATATATATATATATATATATATATATATATATATATTAGAATTTGAGTTGAAAATTTTAAATTAAAGGTACGCGCCGGCAAACAAAACTGTAGGATGTACGATTAAAGATGAAGAGTATATAGAACAAGCATAATGAGTACAAAGAGTGATTTTGGCTCTAGAGAAATTGTTATACTGATCTATCCATAACTCATATCGCCCATCAAAATTGAAAAGAAAATGCTTTGTTCCAACTCGTCATAATAGATATAT
The DNA here is from genome assembly GCA_037954105.1 of Canavalia gladiata. NCBI lineage: Eukaryota > Viridiplantae > Streptophyta > Magnoliopsida > Fabales > Fabaceae > Canavalia > Canavalia gladiata. Next base: position 35,254,257 of record CM075662.1, on the reverse strand, counting down.
ACCGCAAAGACTTCTGGTTGAAGCTCAACTTGTATGGACAGGAATGGCTTGTTGCATCAGAAGCACTTGATAATAATAAACTTTTTTAAATTATAAAATAATTTAAATTATATATGCATATATTTCATCAAAAAACAAATTTATTGATTTTATAAATAAATTATATTTTTTATTTTATCAACAGTAAGTTTTACTTTAGAAAACTTATAATATATATATATATATATATATATATATATATATATATATATATATATATATATATATATATATTAGAAATGTTGCATGGATGACAAGTTATATGCTTACTCCATCAATAATTCAAGCCGGATGTGATGTTTAACGAATGATTTGTATTTTATTTATTGGTATTCATAGAATAAATTAAGTGTCTATTTAATTATTTGAATTTATTAAAAAATCAATTATATTAATTTATAAGCTATTTGAAAAAAATTAACAAATAAATAGATACAGAAAAACATTGGTATTTCCTTTTTAAAAATTAAAAAATTTATGTGCAATATTTTTCTTTAACTAATATGTGAAACTAGAAAAATATGTTAAAATACAATTTTTTCTCTTTTATCTTTAAAAAATTGAGTAACACACATGAAAAAAAAATAGCAACTAATAATCCATATGTCATTTATAGAAAAAAAATTTAGAGGATCATAGGAAATAGCTAATTATAGCAATCTGGCAAACTCATGGAGAATTATATTCTGAGAAAATTGACGGTGCCAAAAGGACTGGAATGTAGTTCTTAAAAAAAGTCCCATCACAAAAAGAAAAGGTATTTCCACTATAAAACCATACTATATTTTATACAAGAAAAATAAAAAAAAATTGTGGAATACGATAAGTTATATGATGAAAATAAATAAATATATTAAATGAATTATTATTATTATTATATAAATAGTAATACAAATATCATATTAAAAAAATAGTCAAATTCCGTGCCGAATGCCCACTTGACCAAAAGAAAAAAGAAAATGCCGATGCTGATACCTAGAATTAGTAGTAGTTATAGCTTGGTAATCAAGCAAAGTACTGGATTCCCTTGATTGAATCTATAAATTGATGGCATAGTCAACTCATAATTAACATCAAGGCAATCCAAATTCAGAATCTAAATAACAAAGGTAGAGAGCATTATTAGGAGTAAGATAAGGATGTCAATGACAGCTCAACTAAGAAGCCTCCTTGCAGCTATGGAAGCTGAGGAAGCAGCCAAAGCCACAAGAGGGTCATACACAAATCGTGGAGGGTTTCAAAACATCACTGGTACAAAGAATAACAGTGGTACATATGCAGGTGATGGTAACACTTATCACCAAGGTGGTGCCCCAGTTATAAATAATAGTGGCCAGTTCCATGGCCAGGGCAATGGAGGCTATGTCAATGGTAATTTCGATGCCTCATCCACCAACTTCAACCCCTACCGTCCCTACCGTTATTACTAATTACAAAACTGGAACTGCAGCTCTAATCTACTGGTGTGTGTTATCCAATAACTATTTCAGAAGTATACGTGACTCATCATCATATCTTCTGTATTAATGAATAAATTTACCTTTCCTTGTTTTCCTATTATTAAGGTTGTAATGCTTAATCAATTTAAGTATTTGCTTGTTTTGTTAAAAGAAAAAGATAGTATTAAATTCTCTTCTATTATTTGCTAAACCTACTTCTGTATGATTTCCTTCTTGGCTGTTAATTGAGCCCCTTTATTTAGATTAATTCTTATTTTTATTCCTAAAGACAGTATTAAATATTTTTTTATATTTTTAAGACAATAAATATATAATTTTTATATGATAATTATTTTATAGAACAGTAAAAATTTGTATGAGACAATAAATTTTTTTATATTTTCAATATGATAAATATTATTTTTTTAATAAAATTTCCTATTTTAAATCTTTAAATTAGTCTCAAAAACATAAGTTAACATTTTTCTATTTATAAATTATAATTATAGTTTGTTAAAAAATATGACTAAAAAAAGTTATTCAAAAAATTAGTGGCTACGGGTAGGTTGTATATTGAGTTTGTTATTTAGACAACTAGTAGGCGTATTTGTGTAATGTACACCACAAATTATAATTTTTAATTATATTCTTAATTTTGCGTACAACACATAAAATATTCATGGCATCAGAGTCTTAGACTTTGCAAACCATCTACTTCATCCCATGGTGAAGAACAAACTGTTTCACACGATATTAACGCTCATCAATATAACAAATATTTACAAAATTGTGAAAATAAAAAAGGTACGTATTTTTTAACAAAAATAAGAAAATTCATTGACAAGTCACACAAAGCAAAGACAACACGATGAACCAACTGTGCAACTTTCCATCAAATAAACTTTTTAATAATGACAAAATATAAACTGAGATCAAAAGTCAAATACAAATACTCAGTAATAAAGATAATTTTAAGCAATTAAATATAATTTTATCAAAGATAAACATAAACCTAAATCATCATACAAATAAATAAGTAAAAGATATTGAGATATGTAACATTATCAATCGATTAGTAATTATATAATAAATATAATTTTTTTAAAAATTATTATAAATTATAATTTTTAATAATATGATAATTAAAATAATACTATCAAGTTATCACAATTAAATTTATAAATTAGATTTTAGAACTTACCATTTTTGACTTAAAAATTTTGAATGAAAAGGACTATAGGTAACAAAATCTTGAAAATAAATAATGATGGAGAACCTAAAGATTTCGTAACAAATTATGGTTTTTGTTTCCGCTACATACTAAGTGATTTTGGCTAAAAAATATTTTGTATCATAAAGAATGATACACCGTAACAATTGTAAAATAAAGGAGGGATTGGGAATCTTAACTGTAGCCTTTGGTTCTCAATTTTATGAATAAATTACATGATTATCTTCGAACGTATATAAAAAAATATTTGATATTCTTTTATTTTTATTTTTATATAAAATAAAAAATTATATATATATATATATATATATATATATATATATATATATCACGAAGTGTAATTTATTCCAATTTTATTTATAGTTGCTGCTTGCATGACGTTTTGGAGTGTTACGCAGCGCCATGACACAAACAAACTGAAGAAGCATAATCACAAGTTAAACACAGTTTGGGTGGATAGACAATGGCTTATCGTAATAATTAATGGATATATACCCGTTGAAGCACAACCCACGTGGGCTTGCAGGATAAAAAACACCTCATAACGGATATATGCTCTAAAACTCTGATCCAACCAATAAAAGTTTATAGTTACGCAAAAATATTTTTCATTTTTTATATATATTAAATTTGGTCTTAGTATTTCAACAAATTTTTAATAGTTTTAATTTTTTATAATTTTAAAATTCTGAAGAAATATTCTTATTATTGATATGCATATACTTTTATATATATATATATATATATGTCAAAATACATATCATCTCAAAATAATATTTTTTTCATTTTTTTATTTGCTTGAAGAGAGAGTAAATTTTTTATTTATATGTTTATTTTAGTTATAAGAAAGTATTAATTATTTTTTTATATATAATTTTATATTTATCAATTATAATAAATAAATAAATATAAAAATAAATTATATATATAAAAATAAATTGATAAAGTAAATTTTTAAAAAAATTAACAACATTAATTACATATATTAATATTTATACTTCTCATTTTAGACATAAAAAAATCAAAATAAGTAATTAATAAAATAAAAATTTATATATATATATATATTATTAAATAAAAATAATGATAATTTTAAAAACTTTTAAAGTTTAAATCAATAAAAATTATTTTTAAAAATAAAAATTTAATTTAATTATATCTAAAAAATTTATAAACATATTTAGAATATTAAAAATATTTTTAGATAAAAGTTACATGCAGTATCATAAATATTATTAAAAAATATTTTTTTACATATATTTTATTACAATTATATTAATTGATACAAAATATATTAAATTCTGATAATTATATCCTTTAAATTGTCATGAAAGTAAATTTTAATAAATATAAATTTATCAAAAAATAATAAAAAAAATAAAATTATTACTATTATTTTTTTAAACTGTTAAAAAAATAGTTTTTAAATATGTTATTAATAGTTTTTTTCTAATTAAAATTAAGACCACCTTCATAATTAATAATAATATTCTTTAATGATAACCTTTAATAAATATATTAAAGTTAGCATTAAAAACTGAAAAGCATTAATGGTGACCTTTGATTAAAAAACAGCGTTTAAATTTTATCCTATATTATATTATCTTAGCGTGAAGAAGCTATAAAAAAGGACAGGATTCCCTTCCTTACATCTATATAATGGGCTTAGTTGGCTGGGAAGAAGATTAAGAGTAGATATTGAATACCGAAACAAGATGTCATCAAGTGGTTTGATGAGACGCATCCTGGAACTTATGGAGGCTGAGGAAGCAGCCAAAGGGTATTATGGCAATTATGGCACTTCAAACTCATTCAACAACATTGGCAACGGGAATCAGGATTTCTCAGGCGCAAGGATCAACGGTGGTGCATATTCTGGTGACCGTAACAGGTATCGCAACTCACACCACTACGATGGTCGCTATATAGAAAACAGTGGTACTTTCCTTGGCAATGGCAACGGTGGCTTTATCCATGGTGGCTTTGACTCCTCTACACGGAACTATTATTAAATTAAATATCTATATTTCATATATGCTGCCCAAAATTATCACTATATGTTGTGTTATACTACTAATAATATAATGGATTTCCAATATTTCTATCTATTACCTTAACATCCGAAAAGGAGGTTAAGAATAAATCTCTTCTGTTACAATAAATTAATATCCTTTTAGCTAGTTTCTTTTCTTTCTTTCCTTTTTTGTTGACATATTCATTCTTCTCTTCTTTTATTAAAGGCCTCGTTTGATAGGTTTATATAGATTAGGTTAATACAATACATATATTATACATGACTTTATACGTTGTTTTGGTGTATTGAATTGAACTAGATTTCATTATCAGATAATACACCGGTCTATAGAATATGTAATATTTTGTTTTTATATTATTATTGTTTATAATCATATTAAATAGATTTTTTAAATTAAGAATATATATCTAATAAAAAATCTATGATATCATCAATTTAGTTATTAAAAATTTATGATATCAAATAAATTTTCAAATATATTAAAATAGTCATTTTATTGTTATAAATCAAAATAAAAGTTAATTTTCCCTTTGATATTAGAAAAATGAAATATTTATTAAGTTTAATTTTGATATATTACCAATATTAGAAATTTTACATTATTAATTACTTAAAAATTATAATAAATATAAATTTTCACATAATTCTCACTAAAGTTGATGATTTGTAATAATATAGTTACAATTCTTGATTGGATGATAATATATAAAAATCATTACATTATCAATCCGTTCTAATGAAATTCAAATTTATTTCAAAATTAAATTAATGTTACGGTTTTTTGGGTAAACAAATTAATGTTAAATGAATTTATGACTAGATGGGTAGCTTTTATTTTGGGCCAGCCATGATCATGGTCCATTGGTGGTGTGAACATGTGTATACTGGGTATTTGGGAGGTCTCTCTTTGGTAGGTGTATGCATGATTGATCGACATATTCATGTTGTTTGACTCTTAATTATTTGGGATTAAAGTACTTTTTATGCCCATCGTATTAATAAATTTATTTTTCCTAGGAAAAAGAAAGATGATAAAAATTAGGATGTGAATTGAAAATTTTGAATTAACTAAAAGAGTATGTACTAGTCAATAAAATAGTAGGAAGTATATGACTAAAGATGGAATGTAAAAACAAACATAATCAAAACAAGAGTTCGCCGCAGACTATTTTGATTTAAGATTGGTGGACCGGTTGTAGACACCTATAAAATGTATTAAAAAAATATAAATATAATGAATAATGAATTGATAAAAAAATAAAGAAATATAATAAATATATTAAATAAGTGATAATATTTGAAGTGTCCAAAAATTATATTTGAACTATTTTTTGTTTTAGCTTTATAGGGTGATTTGTTCTCTAAAGAAATGGATGCTAAACCTTCTAAAAATGACCTCATATATATATAAGAAAATAAAGCTTTTGGATATTTTTTTTATCAATTTGAGATAATTTCACATCAAATTTATCAAACTTGTGTAACATCTAAAAAATTTATAAATGTAATTTAAGTTGTATTCATGGACCGTAAGACCCGCTTATCCTTTTTCTTTATTTTTTTTTTATGTAAAAAAATCATAATGATTTCTAACATAATTTCTAGAACTACTACTAAAATATATAGCGACCTAAAATTGTTACAAATTTTTTGTATAAAAAGAAATGGATAGGTCATGCTGACTACACTTATTTCATAAAATTTTTAACATTTGCAGAAATTTAATAAATTTGATAGGGATTGCTCTAAATTGATAAAAAGACAAGATTTTTATTTTCTAAACCATGATTCAATTCTTTATTGTGTCTATAAAGAGGACATTGTTAAGATATGTAAGACTCATTTTGTTAATTTTTACATTTTAAAAAGAGTGATTTTTATTTATTATAAGATAAAATCAGCTCGCAAAAAATATGATCTTATTGGAATTGGATTTCAATTCAAGCTTAATTGAATATTGTTTCTTGCATGACGTTCTACGCGCTTTTTTACTAACTTGGATAATTTTCCATAAGATTTATCAAATTAGTTCGAATTTTCCATAAGATTGATTGTACTTACCTTCTCTATTGCTGCAATGATTTTTGTCACCTAAGAATGGAGTATTAACCCTTGATAATTGAACCTATTAAATTAGCATTAAGAAAAATATTATGTGGCTTTGATCAATTTTATAATAAAATTTAATCAAAGGATAGATTTTTATACAAAAGAGGACAAAACATCATATTTTAAAATTCATTTAAAAATTAAAACAAAATACAAAGTTGACTTATATTTTTATATCATAAAATTTAATTAAAGGATAAATTTTAAATCTAAATAAAAAGAAGACCAAAGCATCAAATTTTACAATTCATTTAAAAATTAAAAAAAAATATCTAAAAAATAAAACGCTGAGTTAAGAATAAATAATATTGAAACGAATAAAAAATAATAATCATAAATATATTTTTATACCTCTAAAAAATCATTTAACATTAAAAAAATAAACATAATAATTTACATGTAAATAAAATCAAACAGTACATTTAAATATTATTATAAAATAAATAGTACTTTAAGTAATATTATTATTATATTTTAAATTTAAATCTATTGTACTTAAATATTACTATAAATAAATAGAAAAAATTACGTGGTATGATTATTATATTTTAACGTTTAGTGTATTTGTTATAATTTATAACACTAGAAGTTTGTATTAATTTATTCCCTAAAATTTATTTAAAAATTGTTTCCTTTGAAATACTCTGATACAAGTTTTTAACTCTTTTAATTTAAGTGTGCCAAAAATATTTACTTATTAAATAAAAATATTAAATTAATATTAAATTAAAAATTCATAAAATGTTTTATAAAATTCAAAGAAATCTTAGTCAATGATTAAGAACTACTATGTTAATATTCACTTTCTAATTTAAATTTTTTTTAATAATAAATAGTTAAGCCATGTTTGTTATGGATTTTAATATTAAATTAAAACTAATTTTATTTTTATAAATTTTATCTCCAATTGTTATTTTTTTCAATTATCAATTTTTAAATATTAAATTTAAATCATATAAATTATTATCTATTTACAATTAATTCAATTTTGTTTATTGATGAGATTAAAAAAAGGCAGAAGAAAAAGAAAAATTTATAAAAAGAGTAATATATTTGTTTAACTTGTAGCAATAGAACAAATAATAATGATAATGGGAGATGATAATATGTAATAATTATAATAATTGTAGTAGCAATAATATATTAATAGTAATTATAGAAAAAATAAAAATTGTTATAATTTTACTATTTAATGGTTGTGATGTGATAATAAAAAATTAATAATAATAATTATGATAATAATAATTATAATAATAATAATAATATTATTATTATTATTATTAAAAAGAATAGAGATGTAAATGATAATAATAGTAATTATAAATAAAATAAAATAGATGTAATAATATTGTCATAACCGTAATTACGACGAGACGACGGACTCGCTAAATTTTGAAAAGAATTAATTTGATTGTGGAGCCGCCACCAAATTTTATTTGTAAGGGGAAAGATTTGGAAAAACCCTATCTTGAGGAAGAGAATCTAGGTTCGGAAGTCGGTTACGAGTAAGGAAGGTATTAGGTACCCTACTTGCCCGTTCCAAGGAACGGTACCCTTAAACTGAGTGTATGATATTTTGAAAACTATTTGATCCCTTAAAATAGAATAAAAAAATAGAAAATAAATAGATTCATGGAAAATAGTCTGACAGGACTTGATCCTGCTTCTCTACCATTACGAACTTCTCTGATGTACTCACACACAAAACTTCCAGCAGGAATGAAAGAGCGTGTTCTAACACCCCAACCTTTCAATTCTGTCATGAAGATTTCTAGTTGAAATTGAATACCGAGCTGACTTACTCGGTTGATGCAAGATGAGGAGCAGTTGCAAGAGGGGCCACACTCGTATATAAGGGATGGTTCCATGGGAGAACCAAGTTTTTTGTTCCGATCATACGACATTGTTCCATCATTCTTAATAATGCAGGCACATTTCTTAGAGTCCATGCAACCATCTGTACAATCACAGCCGCATAAAATTGGCTGCTTGAACTTCTCTGAGTAAACGTTATTGACTATGTAATCAAAGGTTAGCAGAGTCTGAACACAATCAATTGATGTCACTAGCCGAATAGGAAACTTTTCTTTTCCTTTTGAAACATCATTAGTTCGAACAACATCCTTCTGGAGTACACAACCTCTAGATTTGTGTCTGTTTCTTGTCATAAAACTTGCACACTGCCCTGAATTATCATTGTCCATGATATCCTCCTTAAGAGCAACACAAGTTTTGGGTTGTTCCAAAATTCTATTCAGTGTAAACTTGAACACAAGCTTTCCAAATTTTCCTCTTTCTTGTGTCATCTTCTCCACTAAATACAAGCCATCATAAACATAAGAGTTGTTATAACTACTGTTAACCAAAGCATCCATACCATCAGATTTTCCACAAACCTTCAATATAACCCTCACAGGACTTTTAGCATCCATGCTATTCTTTAAAGCCAAATTTCCTCCTTCCAATTTTTGAAGAGAAACATTACTCTTTACATTAGGATTTCCTCCTTCACCAATGTAAACCAAGGTACCATTAGATTTCCTAGCATTATCATAGCGATTAGTTACAACAATGCTTGTGGCCAACGAGTTCCTTCCTGTTCCAAGATAATCAATACCACTGGAAAATTGTCTATGAAGGCCAATGATATTAAGTTCAGTCCTGTATTGGAACTGGTCACCAACTTCAAATCCTATCACATGTCCCACACACTTTTCAGTGTTCTCCCATTGATACTTTCTTCTCATTACCATTGCCGCTTCCATCAGAGCTCTTGTTTTTGCTTTCAAATTCCCAGCTTGTTCTGCTTTGTATTGACACATTAGTTTGCAAAACAAATTCCTAAATGTGTCCAATGCTTCTTTCACCTTCCCGCGCTTCACAAGAGCTTCCTTCCAATTCTTGCTAGATGAAGGGGATGAACGATGAGGCTCATGACAAATGATTGATGGTGGGGTAGGAGACCACTCTTCATACTTTCTCTTAAAGGATTTTGAAGCATCCATCTCCTACAAGATCAGAAGAACTTACTCGACAGTGCAGTGGAAGAAGAAAGGACCTACCTGGTAGTGTAAAGTAGAAAGGAGGAACAGAGTCTGAAGATTCTGACAATCAACGGCCAAGAGCAAACTGATTTCTCCTTCGCCAATGGAAATCCGTTCGATTAAAGCTGAAAACCGCTTAAGACGAGATTGATCCTTGCAAGAACCGCTCGAATCCGCAACAATGGAGAAGAGTTTAGAGAAACTCTTTGGAAGCTCAACATAATCCTGAGGAACGAGAGAATTTCCAATGCAATCGAAAGGAATTATTTTCCAAAAACCAGAGAAAAGAAACAAAAAAAAACCCAAGTCTCAGAGAAATTCAAATATAGCCAGAACCTCTTCTCAATTTTTGGTGTCAAAAGCCTCGTAACCGTTCCTTTTTCCTAAAAATTCCCTTTATACCCCTTGCTTAACCATGGTCCCTTAACCTTATGGAAGTTAATTTCTAACCGTAGCCTAACTAACTCTATAACTAACTCCTAACTGAATTTTTGTTTGTTTTCTTCAGCTCTATTTGTCTATTATCTATTTGCTTACTTATTTAATTTTTGCAACTCCTTCTCTTTTTTTTTTTGACCATGTGAGCTTTTATTCTCTAAAGTTATTTAGTAAATTAATTAATTAAGGAAGATTTATACCCGGACAAAAATTGGTGCTCACAGTTTGCCCCTCTTTACCAAGTTTTTTACTAGATAATGTGAGAATGCTTCTTGTATTATCGAAGTAAGAAATGAGTAAAGACGTGAGCCCATTTTGTCCGGCCCTAGTAAATAAAAGGAAATCAAGACCTGTGGATAAACATACAGGGCCCTATGTGATAGGCCAGAATGCAGGAAAGTAAAATGCAGCGCCTGATGTGATAGGCTTGAACAGAAATTTAAACATGAGAGACCTGATGTGATAGGCCAAAATGCAGGAAAATAAAATGCAGCGCCTGATGTGATAGGCTTGAATAGAAATTTAAACATAAAGGGCCTGATGTGATAGGCAGAAATGCAGGAAAATAAAATGCAGCGCCTGATGTGATAGGCTTGAACAGAAATTAAAACATGAAGGGCCTGATGTGATAGGCCAAAATGCAGAAAAATAAAATGCAGCGCCTGATGTGATAGGCTTTGACAGAAATTTAAACATGAGGGACCTGATGTGATAGGCCAAAATGCAGGAAAATAAAATGCAGCGCCTGATGTGATAGGTTTGAACAGAAATTTAAACATGAGGGGCCTGATGTGATAGGCCAAAATGTAGGAAGCTAAAATGCAGTGTCTGATGTGATAGGCTTTTGAACAGAAAATTAAACATGAGGGGCCTGATGTGATAGGCCAAAATGCAGGAAAATAAAATGCAGCGCCTGATGTGATAGGCTTGAACAGAAATTTAAACATGAGGGGCCTGATGTGATAGGCCAAAATACAGGAAGCTAAAATGCAGTGCCTGATGTGATAGGCTTTGAACAGAAAATTAAACATGAGGGGCCTGATGTGATAGGCCAAAATGCAGGAAAATAAAATGCAGCGCCTCATGTGATAGGCTTAAACAGAAATTTAAACATGAAGGGCGTGATGTGATAGGCCAAAATGCAGAAAAATAAAATGCAGCGCCTGATGTGATAGGCTTTGACAGAAATTTAAACATGAGGGGCCTGATGTGATAGGCCAAAATGTAGGAAAATAAAATGCAGCGCCTCATGTGCTAGGCTTGAATAGATTTTAAACATGAGGGGCCTGATGTGATAGGCCAAAATGCAGGAAAATAAAATGCAGTGCCTGATGTGATAGGCTTTGAACAGAAAATTAAACATGAGGGGCCTGATGTGATAGGCCAAAATGCAGGAAGCTAAAATGCAGTGCCTGATGTGATAGGCTTTGAACAGAAAATTAAACATGAGGGGCCTGATGTGATAGGCCAAAATGCAGGAAAATAAAATGCAGCGCCTGATGTGATAGGCTTGAACAGAAATTTAAACATGAGGGGCCTGATGTGATAGGCCAAAATGCAGGAAAATAAAATGCAGCGCCTGATGTGGTAGGCTTGAACAGAAATTTAAACATGAGGGGCCTGATGTGATAGGTCAAAATGCAGGAAAATAAAATGCAGTGCCTGATGTGATAGGCTTTGAACAGAAAATTAAACATGAGGGGCCTGATGTGATAGGCCAAAATGCAGGAAAATAAAATGCAGCGCCTGATGTGATAGGCTTAAACAGAAATTTAAACATGAAGGGCCTGATGTGATAGGCCAAAATGCAGAAAAATAAAATGCAGCGCCTGATGTGATAGGCTTTGACAGAAATTTAAACATGAGGGGCCTGATGTGATAGGCCAAAATGCAGGAAAATAAAATGCAGCGCCTGATGTGATATGCTTGAACAGAAATTTAAACATGAGGGGTCTGATGTGATAGGCCACAATGCAGGAAAATAAAATACAAGAAGACTTGATTTGGAGAGATTTTGATCTTTATTTATTTAGCAGACTTCGAATTCACAGCTTCCCTATAGCACGATTCTTATGAACTTTAGAATGAGCTAGAGCCTGCGATTGACCTTCCCTTTCTGATTTTGTTGGCTAACTTTATGCATCACACTGCTTATTCTGCGGGGAGAAGAATCATTCAATGTTATTAAATGACTATCAATTGCGAGATTTTCGTTCTAACCATGATTCAAATAGTCTTAGTAGTTAATAATTGCTGTAGTATACTTAATTCGATACATATGCTTGATCAACGAATACAATTGAATCAATAAAATGGCTGAATTTCAAAAGTAAACAGAACGAGGAATTAGAGGAGTATGTATTTGGGGATGGAATTTTGGATGGTCTTGTGCCTTCGAGACGACCAATGCTAGTATTGTATTTCCATAACCTTTCCTGCCTTATCACCCACACTTATTAGGAAACAAAATTTTGCCCCAGTATCAGCCTACTCAAAATTTTGCCCCAGTATTAGCCCAGTCTTACTCTGATAAGCTTCGAACTGATTTCAATATTGGCCTATTTCACTTTTATCCACTCCCTGTCCTTTCTTCAATCTGCTCCAGTATTTGCCCAATACTGACCTGACTGCTTTTAAATCAATCCGCTTTTTATCCTTTGCCCCAGTATCACATTCTTGTTCCCACCTATTCTTGAGGGTCATCTTGCGACGATAAGAATTTTCCTCATGTTTGTCTAGGTCGCCCTTGTAGGTTTTCAACCTAGCGCATCTTTGATGCCCTAACTTTTGCCTAGATCTCCCTTACGGGTTTTCGACCTAGCGGGCTTTTTGGATGCCCTAACTTTTGCCTAGATCGCCCTTGCGGGTTTTCGACCTAGCGGGCTTTTGGATGCCCTAACTTTTGCCTAGATCGCCCTTGCGGGTTTTCGACCTAGCGAGCTTTCTGGATGCCCTAACTTTTGCCTAGATCGCCCTTACGGGTTTTCGACCTAGCGGGCTTTTTGGATGCCCTAACTTTTGCCTAGATCGCCCTTGCGGGTTTTCGACCTAGCGGGCTTTTTGGATGCCCTAACTTTTGCCTAGATCACCCTTGCGGGTTTTCGACCTAGCGGGCTTTTTGGATGCCCTAACTTTTGCCTAGATCGCCCTTGCGGGTTTTCGACCTAGCGGGCTTTTGGATGCCCTAACTTTTGCCTAGATCGCCCTTACGGGTTTTATACCTAGCGGGCTTTTTGGATGCCCTAACTTTTGCCTAGATCGCCCTTGCGGGTTTTCGACCTAGCGGGCTTTTGGATGCCCTAACTTTTGCCTAGATCGCCCTTGTGGGTTTTCGACCTAGCGGGCTTTTCGATGCCCTAACTTTTGCCTAGATCGCCCTTGCGGGTTTTTCGACCTAGCGGGCTTTTGGATGCCCTAACTTTGCCTAGATCGCCCTTGCGGGTTTTTCGACCTAGCAGGCTTTTATTAAGCATAATATTTCTTTACAACATCAGCATTGGTTGGATTTGCCAGGTCATTCCCATCCATATCAGTTAAAATCAACGCCCCTCCTGAGAAAGCCTTCTTGACTACGTATGGCCCATGATAATTTGGGGCCCACTTCCCTTGTAGCGCTTTTTGCATAGGTAATAACTTTTTGAGAACCAAATCTCCTTCTTGAAATGCTCGGGGACGTACTTTCTTTTCGAATACCTTCTTCATTCTTTTCTGATATAGCTGTCCGTGACACAACGCCACCAATCTTTTTTCATCAACCAAATTTAACTGATCAACCCGGGCTTGCACCCACTCTGCCTCTTCCAACTTTGCGTCCATTAACACCCTTAATGAAGGGATCTCCACTTCAATAGGAAGGACGGCCTCCATTCCATAAACAAGCGAGAATGGAGTTGCTCCAGTAGAGGTACGAACTGAAGTACGATATGTGTGGAGGGCATAGGGGAGCATCTCATGCCAATCTTTATATGTGTGCACCATCTTTTGGACGATTTTCTTGATGTTTTTATTGGCTGCCTCCACCGCTCCATTCATCTTTGGTCTGTATGGGGAGGAATTATGATGCTGGATCTTGAACTGGTCACACAATTCATTCATCATTTTGTTGTTAAGATTGGTACCATTATCTGTGATGATTTTGTTGGGCAACCCATACCGGCAAATCAACTCTTTCTTTACAAATTTCACGACCACGCTTCGACTTACGCTGACGTAGGAGGCAGCCTCGACCCACTTGGTGAAATAGTCAATGGCAACCAATATGAAACGATGCCTGTTAGATGCTTTAGGCTCAATTGGTCCAATGACGTCCATTCCCCACATAGCGAATGACCATGGTGAAGATAATACATTCAAGGACGTAGGCGGCACGTGGATGTTGTCAGCGTACACCTGGCATTTATGACAAGTCTTAACATACTTATAGCAATCAGTCTCCATAGTCGACCAGTAGTATCCTGCTCTGAGGATTTTTCTTGCCATCGCGTGTCCGTTAGCATGGGCACCAAAAGATCCCTCATGGACTTCTTTCACAATTTTTCTAGCCTCTGCCGCATCTACACACCTGAGCAGGACCATATCATGATTTCTTTTATATAAAACTTCCCCATCGAGAAAGAAACTGGCAGCTAATCTCCTTAACGTTCTTTTGTCATTTTCCGAGGCATGATTGGGATACTCCTTGTCTTTCAGAAAGCGCCGGATATCATGATACCAGGGTTGCCCATCTTGTTCCTCTTCAATTGATTGGCAAAAGGCCTGTCAATCTCGGCATTGAATCTGGATAAGGGGCATATCCTCCTCTTTACTTATTTTAAACATGGACGAGAGGGTGGCTAGGGCGTCAGCCAGTTGATTGTCCTCTCGAGGTATATGTGCAAAAGTGACATCCTCAAAGTGCTCCAACAATTCCTTAATATAAGCTTAGTATGGGATCAACTTTGCATCTCGAGTTTCCCATTCACCTTTAACCTGATGGATAACTAGAGCTGAATCACCATAAACCTCCAAGTTCTTGACATTAGCATCAATTGCTGCTTGTATTCCCATGATGCAAGCTTCGTATTCAGCCACATTATTAGTACAATCAAAACCTAACCTGGCTGTGATAGGTACATACTGTCCTTCTGGGGAGATTAATATGGCTCCTATGCCATGACCCATCATGTTGGACGCCCCATCAAACAACATCGTCCACTTTTCTTTTACTTCCTGTACCGGCTCACTAAATACTGCCATTAGATCCTCATCCAGAAACCCTTTTCTCATCGGCTGATAATCACTTAGAGGCTGTTGAGCCAAGTAATCTGCCAGCGCACTACCTTTAATTGCCTTTTGTGTAACATACATGATATCATATTCTGATAGCAAAACTTGCCATCTGGAAATCCGTCCAGACAAAGCGGGCTTTTCGAAGATGTACTTAATTGGATCCATCCTAGAGATCAACCAAGTAGTATGGCTCAACATGTACTGTCTCAAACGATGAGCGGCCCATGCCAATGCGCAACAGGTTTGTTCTAACAAGGAATATTTTGCCTCATAATCGGTAAATTTTTTGCTCAAATAGTAAATGGCATGTTCTTTCTTTCCAGTTACATCTTGTTGACCGAGCATACATCCCATGGCGTTACCCGTCACTGTCAAGTATAGAATTAATGGCCTCCCTGGGACTGGAGGGACTAAAACTGGAGGGTCTTGTAAGTAGAGCTTAATCTTTTCAAAGGATTCCTGACAATCTTCATTCCAACTGATGGGCTGATTTTTGCGCAAGAGTTTGAAAATCGGTTCGCATGTGGCTGTTAACTGAAAAATGAACCTAGCGATGTAGTTTAGCCTCCCTAGAAACCCTCACACTTCCTTCTCTGTTTTTGGGGCTGGCATTTCCAAGATTGCACGGACCTTATCAGGGTCAACCTCAATTCCCCTTTCACTAACGATGAAGCCTAGCAGCTTTCCTGACTTCACACCGAAAGTGCATTTAGTTGGGTTCATTCTCAACTTGAACCTTCGAAGGCGTTCGAATAGCTTTTGCAGGTTATCGAGGTGATCCTCCTCAGTTCTCGACTTGGCGATCATGTCATCCACATATACTTCGATCTCCTTGTGGATCATGTCATGAAATAATGTCACCATAGCTCTCTGATATGTTGCCCCAGCGTTCTTCAACCCAAAAGGCATGACTTTGTAACAAAAAGTTCCCCAAGTCGTAATAAAGGTTGTTTTCTCCATATCCTCTTTAGCCATCTTGATTTGATTATAGCCAGAGAAACCGTCCATGAACGAAAAGTAAGAGAACTGGGCAGTATTGTCAACCAATACGTCGATATGAGGCAAAGGAAAGTCGTCCTTTGGACTGGCCCTATTTAGATCCCTGAAATCTACACACATTCGTACCTTTCCATCTTTCTTGGGAACTGGTACTATATATTGGCAACCCACTCCGGGTATTTTGCTACGGCCAGGAAACCTGCATCGAACTGCTTTTTTACTTCTTCTCGGATTTTTAGGGACATCTCAGGCTTCATTCTTCTCAACTTCTGTTTCACCGGTGGGCAGTCAGGTTTTAAAGGCAATTTATGTTCCACAATCGATGTGTCCAATCCTGGCATGTCTTGGTACGACCAAGCAAAAATATCTCTATATTCATGTAATAGTGACACCAATCGAGAGCGATTTTTGAACGCGCCTATCTTCACTTCTTTTTTATCCTCATCAGTCCCCAGATTTATTAACTCTACAGCCTCTTGGTGTGGTTGTATCAATTTAGATTCTCGCTCAACCAACCTTAATAATTCCCTAGATAGCTCATATTCAATTTCAGTTTCCTCATCCGCTTGATTAACAAGACAGTCAAAATTATTCAATACAATACTAGCGTGATCGTCATTAGGCAAGTTGTTTTCGGATCTGCAAATATGTGAAGAGGATAAGATATATGGATGTATTGGAGGAAGGAAGAGAATATTTCTGAAAGAAATCAGTGGTATTCATTGATCAATCATATGTACAAAATATTGTTTATTCACAAAATTTTACAGCAATTACAAATTACATGTAGACTGAATTTAAAATCACAGGAAGCTTGATGGTTTCCCAATTGTTTAGCTCATGTCCTGGTGGACAAGTTATCACCAAGTCATCCATGTTGAGCGGCTCTTCTTTATCAACTGCCGCTATCATATCTGGAGTCTCAAACCCAGCACTCCAAAAATTTGCTGAAATGTGGAGCAGAGGGACCCTCTTTATCTGGGGCTTTCGCTTTTCCAGCCTAGCCCGTTTCTTTTCTTCTATTTCTTCCTTAATCCTTCTCATTTCCTCCTCAGTGGGTTTATACCCAAACCCAAACCTGTGCTTGTTCTTAATCAACTGCAAAGGCTGAGTCAATCCACCATTATTTTGCCCCAGTTTGTCTCCGGGCCGGAATCCATTCTTCAACATTATTTTAGCCATCATTAACAGGGCTCTCGGGGGCCGATGCTGGTCCACCACCTCTCCCTCCTTAACAGTGGTAACATTAGCAATTTCTAGAGCCTGGAAGTGAGTTTCCAGGGCTTCCTCAGCAGCCTCAATGTAGGGGGTACTGGTGGGTTTACTGACCAGAAAATCCTCTTCGGCAGAGACAATTATCAGCCTATCGTCCACGATGAACTTCAGCCTTTGATGAAGGGTGGATGTCACTGCTCTAGCGGAGTGAATCCATGGCCTTCCCAGGAGACAACTATATGCAGGCAAGATGTCCATCACCTGGAAGGTCACCTCAAAAATAACCGGGCCAATCTGTACTGGCAGATCAATCTCTCCAATAACTTCCCTTCGTGATCCATCAAAGGCCCTAACCACTATTGAACTTGGCCTCAGGTGGGATGCTTCATAGGGTAACTTTGACAGGGTCATCTTAGGCATCACATTTAATGAGGAACCATTGTCTATCAAGACCCGAGCCAGGATATGGTCCCTACACTTCACTGATATGTGCAATGCTTTATTATGCCCAGCCCCTTCTTCGGGGATTTCATTGTCGGTGAAGGTGAGGAAGTTATTGGCGGTTATATTATTTGCAATCCCTTCAAACTTCTCCACTGATAGGTTATGTACCACATGGGCCTCATTGAGTATTTTTAATAACACCTTCCGATGAGGCTCGGAATTCATCATCAGTGCCAATAGGGAAATCTTAGCTGGTATACGGTTTAATTGTTCAATTACTGAATACTCACTTTGCCTGATCATCCTTAGAAATTCATAAGCATCTTCTTCAGAAACAGACTTTTTCAGTTCCCTTTTTTCTTCATCTTTACTCGCTTCTGGCTCAGGGCCAGCCAAAATTGCTTCCCCGCAGGGCCTTCCTCTCCTCTCTTCTATAGGGGAATAGATGCGACCGCTCCGGGTCATACCCCCGACTCCAGCTATATTCACCACATCAGTAGTTGCACTAGTGGTGACTTCGGTTCTCTCTTCTTCTATCTTGCCTCCAGATACCTCAGCATCATACTTCCAAGGTACCTCCTTGTTGCTCTTATATGGGAATGGCCCCGGCACCTTTATAGTAATCGGTCTCAAGCCGTTCGGTGTTGGGACAGCCGGCTCTTCGGAGTATCTGATAACTAAAGGCCTTGGACAACCGGGGAAGGCCTCATTAAGCATATTCACCTCAAACTCCACCTCCAAGCAGTTCACTGTTGGCCCCCCATGATTTGGCAAAGGATTATTTCCTACGTTAGGAGCATCCTTCTCAAAATTTAACCACTTGGCGTTTATCAAGTTCTGGACTTTATGCTTTAAACCTTGACAATTTTCAGTGGAGTGTCCCACAGCCCCGGCATGATAATCACACTTAGCAGCCGGGTCGTACCATTTGGGAAATGGTGGTTCCAATGGCTTCATAGGACATGGTGCGATTAAAGAGTTCTGTATTAGGCGGGGTAAAAGCTCAGTATAGGTCATAGGGATAGGGTCAAAGTGTATAACTCTTCTTTCATTATTTGGCCTTCTTTGAGTTTGGTTAGTGTTTGGGCCAGGGTTTTGACTCCAGGCTTTTTGTGGAGGTTGGGGTATGGTTGGTTGTGGTTGTGTCATGAGCGGGGTTGTTTGCTGGAAAGCTGTGGGGGGTGTGTAAGGTGGTTGGTAGTTAGGTTGGGAGGCGGCCACCATCTGAGGGTATGGTGCATACTGAGGGTGGTAAGGTGTTTGGTAACTAGGTGGTGTAGGTGTGGAGCGATTTGGATCAAACGTGACATGGTGGGTTTCCCCTTCCCTCTTTTTCCAAGAATTATTGGTTGGCTTCTTCACATTTACATTGCCAACTGTATTATGTACAATTCTTCCGCGACGTAGGCCGCTTTCAATTCGTTCTCCGATTAATACCATATCGGAGAAATTGGCTGAAACACTACCCACCACCTTATCATAAAATGGTGCAGGGAGAGTGTCCATAAACATTCTGATCATCTCTCTTTCGAATAAAGGAGGTTGAACTTGAGCTGCTAGTTCCCTCCATCGTTGAGCATATTCTTTAAAGGTCTCATCCTCTTTCTTGATCATATTTTGCAACTGAGACCGATCTGGTGTCATATCTATATTATACTTGTATTGCCTAAGAAAGGCATCTGCCAAATCCTTCCAAGATCGGACATGGGTGCGTTCCAACTGAGTATACCAGTTGGCTGCAGCTCCTGTGAGACTATCTTGGAAACAGTGGATCAGGAGCTTATCATCATGCGCGTGTGAAGCCATCTTTCTACAGAACATAGTCAGATGACTTCGAGGGCACCCCGTTCCTTTATATTTTTCAAATTCGGGCATCTTGAACTTGGGCGGGATTATCACGTCAGGGACTAGACACAAGTCAGAAGCGTCTACTAGTCCATAGCCACTACCTTCAATGGCTCTGACTCTTTCTTCCAGGTGTTGCCATCTACCGCTGAGAGGTGCCTCTTGACCAGAGGTATTTGACCATTGTTCATTCACTACTGGCCCAGCTGTATGAGGCCCCCCAGGTCGGATGGTCTGGCCATAGGTATTTGGTAGAGGGAAAGGTGGCTGTTGTTGGTTTAGTGGGTAAGTAGTCATGGGGACGGAATTGGTAGGATTCTCGATGGTAGTAGTGTTCATGTATGTATGGTTGGGATTAGTGTTTTGTGGGTAAGAAGTTGAAGGACCCGTGTGTGGAGGATAAACAGTAGGATTTGTGTTATAGGTGGTTGGTGGATTTATATGTGGTGGGTAGGTAGTAGGATTTGTGTGGTAAGCGGCTGCTGGATTTACATGTAGTGGGTAGGTAGTAGGATGATTTGGGTATTGGGTATGAGTGAGAGGATTCTCAACAGGGTTTGTGGGAATACCCTGTGCTGAAGGTGCAAACCCAGGTGGTATCCCATAAGGAGGCCACTCACGATCTATTACCACCTGCACAGGACCTGATGTGTCGGTCACCGCTGCTGTCTCTGCTCCAGAGGGTCCCTCCGCATTCTTCTCTAACAATTTCATGACTTTTTCCAGCTGATCCCTCAGATCAGCAACCTCATTTCGCAGCTCTTCATTTTGTGCTTCTAGCTCATTCATCATCTTGGTTTTTGAACGTGTGCTATAGGGATGCTGAGGAATGCGTGAATCCGCTATTTTGTTTTCTGTAAATTCAATATTTATTAATTAGTATTAAAGAAAACAATCTCAAATTTTAAAACATAAATTAAATATCGGGGATCAGATATCTCGATAAATTTGTTATTGGATGAGCGTGCTTGTGAGACGGAGTATGAAATGGAAATTAATGCGACATCAAGAACTGTAGAAAGAAGTAGATTCTTTATTCATAATATTCACGGTACATCATTTTCTTCTTTTTCAACTAGAGCAACATATCGATTCATTCTCATGATTAACTCTTTACAAAAGTTGATAAATTCTTCAACTTCAGCCGGCGTATGGAGTGGATGCAGAGAAGCTTCCGCTCTTTTGAGCAACTGAGGTACCTCGGCGATAGCAGTGTTAGCCAAGCTAGCTAACCTCCCAAAACATCTAGTCCAATGATCCGCTGTGTCTTGATACCATTTCATTTCATCTTGCAGATCACTTATCCCCCTTTGTTGCATCCTAATGACTTCAATGACATTCCATTTTTCCTCGTTCACTTCATTTTCACATGCCACTAACAAGTTCTCTATTTGTTGCTTTAACTCCTCTACCCATTGGCGTAACTCATTCCTTTCGTCAATCAGTTGATTTTTCTCTGCCAACTCTCTATCCCTTTCTCCTAGGGCTTGACCTTTCTCTCGTCTGATTTGGCGAATTCGGCTTCTCATCTGTTCAATAGCATCCCTCATTCCTTGATTTTCTTGGAGGGCCGCATCTCTTTCTTGTGCTCTCAACCCCAGCTCCTTATTAGCAGCTTGAAGGCTCATGTAGACCCTAGCTGCGTGCTCTCGCTCGGACTTTTGTTGTTGAAGAATTCCCTCCAAGGCGGTATCTTTCTCTTGGCCATCCCTCTTAAGCGAGGAAATTTCCTGTTGGGCTTTTAACAATTCTTCTTCCAGCCTGTTGTTTTTGACAGTCATGCCCTCCAATTTTGTTTTTAATTCTTTGACGGCCTCGTCTTCGAATGTTTCAGGCAACAGTTGACTTCCTGAAGCTGCAGCTTGTGGTTTGAAGGGTAACTTGATTTGTTGCACCCGTTCCCTTACCCATTGTCGGTATTCTTCCTTTGCTGCACAACTTCTGACTCCTAACTCTTTTCCTTTTCGTGTGACCACCTCCCAAGCTTCTCGTACTTTCCGTAAAGGTTCCGTGAAGTCCCCTTCATAATATATGACAACAGGAGTCAACAGTTCTTGAGGCGGAGGACTCCGAATGGGATAAGCTAGCTGACGTTGCCCCAGTATAGGGTTATAACTAATACAGCCCCTTATTCCTATTAGAGGGACATTGGGGAAACCCTTGCAATGATAGACGATTGTTGTCCTTTGTTGCCAAGTCGGCTGCCATCTAATCTTTTCCTCTGTCAAACCAGCCAAATGTTCCGCCCATTCCCTGCCTGTCATGCTTTTAATCTGGTAACATAGTAAATCTGAGATTGGACACTGGATTTTAACTTCCCTTTTGAACACGTGCCGTAATCCAGATATAAAGTATTGGTAAGCAACATGTTATCTTCCTCTTTTTCTTTTCATAACAAAAATCTAGAGCACAGTAAGTGTCTGCCAACAAAGCGGTAACCGGATTCTCAGACCTATTTTTCCGAGATAAAAAAGCACCAATGGCCGGCATGTCAATGAAATCCTCAACTTGAGGAAACAACATTAAGCCATAAATGCCCAAGGCAAGCACATCCATGAAAATATCCCAGCTGTTATTATCTACCAGGTACTGTAGATAGTTCTCCAAAAAATCCCTTGTAAAACCCCTAGTATGATTTCTTTCTTGGAAATCGGTAATGAAGAGGTTTTCTTGCAATCCTATAGATTGAGCTACCGCCCTGAAGGAAGGGCTGTGCTCCAAGTGGTTGTATGGCTTGCTTCCTTCCAAGGCCAAACCTATGATCTGTTCATATTCTTCCAACATCGGAGCCAACTGAAAATTTGCAAACGTAAAGCACCTCAGTTGAGGGTCATAATACTGTACCATAGCTGTAATAGCTTCCTCTTGTACTTTCACCTCTAGCAACTTCAGTATGTTTCCGTATCTCCTTATAAAGGCCATCTTTTGTATTGTCTGTAACTTTCTGGCAAAAGCGTCTAAACTGGACAGGCCAGTCATCTTGGCCCCAATCCTTCTTTTCTTCCTCAATTCTGATCCCACATTAATTTCCATTTCACCCTCTTCGGATATTTAACCAGAATCTGATCCCCTTTAAAAAGGAAAAAAAAAACAGAAAAAAAAAGAAACAACAAATAAAACGAGTCAGTTATATGAATAAATAAACCTATGCATGATAAAGAAACAAATGATGCATGGTACAAAAATGTTTGAAGGAATGTTGTTCCCTTGGAAATTTTATCTTGTTTCGTACTTTTGGTCCTTAAAAGCTTAGCGCCGATCCCTCTTCTCTCTCTAGATCCCTTTGTTAATATTTTTATTTTGTTTTTCTCATCTTCCTTCTCTCCTATTCTCTTTTCTTTCTCTCTCTTCCTTTTGTGGACTTTTATTCTTTTTCCCCTCTCTTGTCTTTTATTCTTTCCTTTGTTTTTTCCTTACTTTTCTTTTTCTTCTCCTTCGTTTTTTCCTTACTTTTTCCTTTCTTTTTTCCTTTTCTTTTTCTTTCTCTTTTCCATTTAACATACTTACTTTCTTAAAACACGTTCTAAACCATATCTTCATAAATCAATTAGCAGCATTATAACAGGAAAGTGCCCTCCGCAGGTCCTATTTTGAGGTTACCTGTCCTATGGATCTAGGATATCTAATTTGCTTCTCACCAAGGGTTAGCCATAAGCCTATGGGATAAAGGTCACTAGAGCCAAGTTCCAATTCTTAGTACTTACTGCAACCGTAGAGAATGCTACTAGTTACAGGGTACTAGGAAAAGACGCACCCTAGCTGGGATTTTCGTGATAGTCAAACGGGACGTGCATCCCAAGTGACACCACTAGATCCCTCTATTCCTGAGTTACTCTCGGACCCGGGTGTAGGGCCCCTCTCATGTTCATATGCATAGTGTGTGCGGAGGGCATGCAAACCTCTTACAACTGTTGGTGGTTTTGAATTACCTGCAATTGGGGAACTTGCAACAGGTATATATATAGCAATTAAAAAAATCATCTATCCTATGGTGGGATAACAAATAATCAAATAAATACAGGAACAAATAAATAGCACAAGGATCAATATAGCATACACACTCAAACATAAACGGGCTTGACTCTCTAACAATTTCCCCAGTGAAGTCGTCATCTGTCATAACCGTAATTACGACGAGACGACGGACTCGCTAAATTTTGAAAAGAATTAATTTGATTGTGGAGCCGCCACCAAATTTTATTTGTAAGGGGAAAGATTTGGAAAAACCCTATCTTGAGGAAGAGAATCTAGGTTCGGAAGTCGGTTACGAGTAAGGAAGGTATTAGGCACCCTACTTGCCAGTTCCAAGGAACGGTACCCTTAAACTGAGTGTATGATATTTTGAAAACTATTTGATCCCTTAAAATAGAATAAAAAAATAGAAAATAAATAGATTCATGGAAAATAGTCTGACAGGACTTGATCCTGCTTCTCTACCATTACGAACTTCTCTGATGTACTCACACACAAAACTTCCAGCAGGAATGAAAGAGCGTGTTCTAACACCCCAACCTTTCAATTCTGTCATGAAGATTTCTAGTTGAAATTGAATACCGAGCTGACTTACTCGGTTGATGCAAGATGAGGAGCAGTTGCAAGAGGGGCCACACTCGTATATAAGGGATGGTTCCATGGGAGAACCAAGTTTTTTGTTCCGATCATACGACATTGTTCCATCATTCTTAATAATGCAGGCACATTTCTTAGAGTCCATGCAACCATCTGTACAATCACAGCCGCATAAAATTGGCTGCTTGAACTTCTCTGAGTAAACGTTATTGACTATGTAATCAAAGGTTAGCAGAGTCTGAACACAATCAATTGATGTCACTAGCCGAATAGGAAACTTTTCTTTTCCTTTTGAAACATCATTAGTTCGAACAACATCCTTCTGGAGTACACAACCTCTAGATTTGTGTCTGTTTCTTGTCATAAAACTTGCACACTGCCCTGAATTATCATTGTCCATGATATCCTCCTTAAGAGCAACACAAGTTTTGGGTTGTTCCAAAATTCTATTCAGTGTAAACTTGAACACAAGCTTTCCAAATTTTCCTCTTTCTTGTGTCATCTTCTCCACTAAATACAAGCCATCATAAACATAAAAGTTGTTATAACTACTGTTAACCAAAGCATCCATACCATCAGATTTTCCACAAACCTTCAATATAACCCTCACAGGACTTTTAGGATCCATGCTATTCTTTAAAGCCAAATTTCCTCCTTCCAATTTTTGATCCTGAAGAGAAACATTACTCTTTACATTAGGATTTCCTCCTTCACCAATGTAAACCAAGGTACCATTAGATTTCCTAGCATTATCATAGCGATTAGTTACAACAATGCTTGTGGCCAACGAGTTCCTTCCTGTTCCAAGATAATCAATACCACTGGAAAATTGTCTATGAAGGCCAATGATATTGAGTTCAGTCCTGTATTGGAACTGGTCACCAACTTCAAATCCTATCACATGTCCCACACACTTTTCAGTGTTCTCCCATTGATACTTTCTTCTCATTACCATTGCCGCTTCCATCAGAGCTCTTGTTTTTGCTTTCAAATTCCCAGCTTGTTCTGCTTTGTATTGACATATTAGTTTGCAAAACAAATTCCTAAATGTGTCCAATGCTTCTTTCACCTTCCCGCGCTTCACAAGAGCTTCCTTCCAATTCTTGCTAGATGAAGGGGATGAACGATGAGGCTCATGACAAATGATTGATGGTGGGGTAGGGGACCACTCTTCATGCTTTCTCTTAAAGGATTTTGAAGCATCCATCTCCTACAAGATCAGAAGAACTTACTCGACAGTGCAGTGGAAGAAGAAAGGACCTACCTGGTAGTGTAAAGTAGAAAGGAGGAACAGAGTCTGAAGATTCCGACAATCAATGGCCAAGAACAAACTGATTTCTCCTTCGCCAATGGAAATCCGTTCGATTAAAGCTGAAAACCGCTTAAGACGAGATTGATCCTTGCAAGAACCGCTCGAATCCGCAACAATGGAGAAGAGTTTAGAGAAACTCTTTGGAAGCTCAACTGAATCCTGAGGAACAAGAGAGTTTCCAATGCAATCGAAAGGAATTCTTTTCCAAAAACCAGAGAAAAGAAAAAAAAAAAACCCAAGTCTCAGAGAAATTCAAATATAGCCAGAACCTCTTCTCAATTTTTGGTGTCAAAAGCCTCGTAACCGTTCCTTTTTCCTAAAAATTCCCTTTATACCCCTAGCTTAACCATGGTCCCTTAACCTTATGGAAGTTAATTTCTAACCCTAGCCTAACTAACTCTATAACTAACTCCTAACTGAATTTTTGTTTGTTTTCTTCAGCTCTATTTGTCTATTATCTATTTGCTTACTTATTTAATTTTTGCAACTCCTTCTCTTTTTTTTTTTGACCATGTGAGCTTTTATTCTCTAAAGTTATTTAGTAAATTAATTAATTAAGGAAGATTTATACCCGGACAAAAATTGGTGCTCACAAATATTAATGATTATAATAATAATGATGATTATGATAAAAAGAAAATAATAATAATAATGATTAATAAATAATGATAATGATAATTAGTGATTATAATAAAAATGATTGTTGAATGATAAAGATAATAGAAAAAATAAGATAAAGAAATTTAATAATTTAATTTTATGGTTAAAAATAAAAAAATTAGAATTATTTTTTATTTTAAATATTTAGATAAAAATATTTTAAAAATTAATTTAATTTTAAGCTGAAAATTAAAAACTAATTAAAAATTAAAAATATTTAATAAAATTAATTATTGAATGAACTTATAAAGATAATATATATATATATATATATATATATATATATATATATATAAAAGAAAACATGAATATTATAAGAGTATGTTTTGAGGAAAGAAAAATTAAAAAATAATTTAAAAAAAAAAACAAAACATCACCTAATTAGAGAACAATGGATGTAAAAGGTATAAAAAAAAGTGACGCAAAAGGTAGCAAAAAATGATGAGACAGCAGTGCACAAAAATGAATAAAAATGAAAGAGAAAGGAAAATGGTATTTATAAAAAAGTTAAGAATAAAAATTGAATTAAGAAAAAGTATAAATAATAAAGGTAAACAAAATAATTTTAGCTAGTAGCTAAAAATATGGATGATACTTAGTTGTAGCATTTTTAAAAAGGTTACCTTTTAATAAATGAACTACTTATTCAAACATAATTAAAATAAATTTAAACAAATTTTAGCTAGTTATTTTATTTTTTAACTAGATGAAATATCAAACACACCCTTTACGTTAGTGTAACATATTTTAATGTAAAATTTATATTTAAAAATAAATATATAAAAACTCGCAACTAACCGGGTAAAAATGTTTGAAATTATAGTTTAGAAAGATGCACGGTTAGATTTATTGATTTTAAGAAATCAATCACCCTATATTTGGATAGACAAATTTAAAATTATTAAATTTTATATGTTTAAATAATAATTTTTTTAAAAAAATACTAAAAGTTTCTGTTGAATAGTTTTTATATTAAATATTGAAAATTTGAAATAATCTTTATTTAGATTTTTTTTTAAAAATTCTCTATTCTATTGATTTTTTAAAATTTACCATTCATAATTTTTTATATTTTATTTTTTAAAATGATTATTAATTTTTTATTTTTAAAATTTTAAAAGTTTCTATCGAAAAGATCGATGCTATCTATGCTCAAATTGAATGATTTAGTGTTTGGTTTCCTTTATTTTATTGTTTCTGTTCTTTCGGCACGGTGCCATGTATTCTATTCTCGAATTCAATCCAAGTATTTATTCAATTTGAGCGGTGTATATATAGAGAGAGAAGCCAAGATCCTTTTCTACCCCCTCCAGTACATTAATTCCAGTCTTCTTAAGCATCAGATTCGTTATATAGTTATTTCTAAAACAATTATTGTGATTGTCCATATACCTATATTTATCTCACCCTTTTAATTTTTTATAATTTTAACCGTGATAAATAATTATTTATTTATAAATATTTTAAATTTCATTAATTATTTGTGACAGATAAAATTGTGAAAAAATTAAAAGATTATATATACGATAATGGTTACTCCTTCTAAAATATGATGCCACAGCCATGTGAACCCAAAAAACAAGAATATATTAAACCAATATAAATATCCACATTATAAGATTGAAGGTCCCAAAGCAAAACCCATATTCACACACTATTAGAGAATGGGAATCGCTTACAGTAGACAAAGCAACATTGTAAGCGATTGTAGTTCTTTTGAAGGTGGCCCCACAGGTTCCAAAGCACGCTTGGGAAACAATGTTGATGTTTCCATGAGCAACTGGAAAGAAGATCATGACCAATCAGACGTTTGGGGTGTGCAATACAAAACAGGTGATCATCAGAAGAGGCATATTTGCAGTTTTCGATTGGCCGCAAGCCGTTACAACGGTCACGTTGAGAGCATTAATTTCGGATTAAGTGATTCTGCCAATGATAAAACTAATTTGATTTTGGATATCGCAAGGGTTGCACGTGATGGTCTACATGGAGGGATCACAGCCGTTCGTTCTAATAATACCCCAATGTCCTTCACACGGAACAAACAAAATCACTCAATAGAGACTACTATTGTTCCGTACGGTTGTTCTTTCAGAGAGGGTCTTTTCGTGCTCGAAATGAAGAAGAAGGTTAACTCTGAAAATGCTTATATGGTGACTGTGGCACACTATTATGTCACACACGATGTGGGACTTTCTGTTGCGGCCAAAATTCGTCGTAATAAAGATCATGGTTTTGTGGTTGAAGTGGAGGGTCCTTTCAATCACCCAAGTGCTGAGCTGCGTAAGGTTCTTGTCAAAACGATTCGTACCGGTATATGGTCGCCTCGTGCGTGTTCTCATTGTGGTAATGGATCAAAGGCTAGCACTCCTACAAAAACCGGAGGTTCCAATCCATCCTTCAAGGATGATTCAATAAGCCAAATCCTCAAACAATTATCTTTGTCCAGAAACGTTGGAGAGCAACATTACACAGGCCTTCTCAATTCAACTGGATACACTACCGGTTTTCTCAATAATTCTATCATCATCTTAATAGATTACAAGTCTTGAATTCGTAAGTTGGATCTTATGTAATGTGAAGTATATTTTAGTTTTCTACTTAAGGTTTGAATACCAAGTGGGAAATGGCTAGTTATTGGCTTGTTACTAATGGTCATCCATCTGGTAAAAAGAAATTTGATATTTTTTTTCTTTTATAAATTTTAGTACCACGGACAACTAATTTGAAATAATTTATTATTAATTTTAGTATTTTTAAGATAAAATAAAAATTTAAATATATTTATTATAACCTTTAAAATTTTATCTAAAATTTCAGTTTATTTCAAAATTAGGTATTTATTAAATTGAGAATCACAAGAGAAAAAAAAATTTATGTACATTAAAAAACTTTAATGTAGTTTATTCTCTTTTAATAAATATTGAATGAAGGTTTAAATTTAGTAATTAAGATTTTGATAAAGATGATGGTGAGTTTTTAATTTTTTGTTTTAAAATTAAATTTATTTGAATAAAATTGTTTTAAATTTATTTTTTATATATTTTTAAATAATTTTAATTCAATTTTTAAAATAACTTTTTTTACTTATTTTTAATTTTAAAAAATATTTTAATTTTAAAATTTAAATTTATCTATAAAAACGCAATACTATTATTTTACCATCATCCTCGTTGCTATTAGTATCATCCCTACAATCACCACCATCATTATTACAACCATCATCACCACCGCTATTACTATTAGTACAAAATCCATCATCATAATTGTACCACAACTATTATTTTTATCATTGTTATGGTAGTTATCATAATAATAATATTAATAACAACAATAATTATCATTATTAGTATTTCTACTTTTAATTAATTTTTATTTTTATTACATGTAAAAAATTTTAATTAATTTTTTATTTGTTTATTTTCAATGACTGGATAATAAAAGTTAAAATAAAAATAAGTTAACTTAATTTTATTATAACTTTTTTAAAAAAAATTTAAAAGTAAATTAAATGAAATTTCTAAAAATTTTAAAATTAAAAACTAAAATTCATCCCACATAAACTTAAGTAAAATATTAAACTTCTTCACCCTCTTCTCTTTCTCTTAACAGCGTTATTATCAGCATCTAGTATAATCAACATGCATAAAGGTAATATTATATATATATATATATATATATATATATATATATATATATATATATATATATATATATATATATCATTTAACTTTAAGAAAGCTTGCCAAAAAATGAGATCCTAATTTTATGATGTTTAACGAGTTAATTAAATTTTTTTGATTATTATCTATCTGAACAGTATCATAATAATTTAGAGTAATGTGATATAATAAAATAAATAAATAAAAGTTAGTATTATTGTAAATATTATCATAGTTCATTGAGGATACATCAAAGATCTCGTCTAGAATGAAATAATTGGGTACTTTAGTTGGAAACATGATTTTATTTTAGAGCTTTCACTATTCACCGTTCATAGTATTTTTTAGGCAAGTTTGATTTTAGTTGCGACGGCTTAGGATTGTTAAAAGGGAAAATGCTACGGTTGGAATAATGTCAATATGCATATAAATATAAAAAAGTACATCCTTATGTTTAAAAATAAAAGTAAATAAATTTAATTAATAAGGATTTATAATTTGATTTATTTAAAGTATATTTTAATTTATTTTGTTTAATAAATAAATAGATTTAAATTTATTAAAAAATTTAGATAAACAAACTAAACTTAAGCTTATAAAAAAATCTGTTTAATTTATTTAAAATTTATTTATCTTTATATATTATATATTTATATTTATTATATTTATTTTAATATATTATATTCATATAATTTGTTAAAAATTAAAATTTTTAATTTTTAATTTCAAATAAAAGAAACTCTAGATGACTTTGTCTTTATTCTCAAATTACAATCCTTCTTTGCTATTTTTGTCTATCTCTACGATATTACAGTTAAACTTTTAATTTCTCATGAAGTGATTATGCAAGCATATATTTTTATATGTAACACATCATCTAGTGTAATATTCCAAAATATATAGTTATAAAATTTTCTAATGTTAGATAATTTTGATTTATTTTTGTATAAATGGTATTAGTAAGAGTTAGATTGATAGGTTCTATAACTTAAGAAATACTAAAATATATTTTTATAAAAGACTTTAAGTTTGTAAACTTTTTAAATAATATATATATATATAATATATATATATAATATATATATATATATATATGTGTGTGTGTGTGTTTTAGGCCTATTTAATTTTTTTTTATCTTGTAGGCTTTAAGCATGTAAGATTTTCTAATCAACCATTTACATAGACTTTAAGCTTATTTAGTAACCTTTTTTTTAATGTAGGCTTTTAAACAAACTCGTAGGTCTTGTAGGTTTTAAATTAGGTCAAACCTTGGCAAAAAAAAAAACCATTAACAAGTAACAAGCCTAGGTTTAGGTCTTAAAATTTTTAAACAGACAAAACTTGAACACTTAAAGTCTAGCTCGATCCAGCTTACTTCCATCCCTACTTCTAAGGATATTAACAGCTGGAAGTCCTGTTATGTGGGCATACTTTGGAACGCTGTAGATATTTTTAACACCCAAGATATGATAACTAAAGAATGCAATTTCTTGCTGTCTTTACGTCCTATTGGTAGTTCCCTGGTTCTCCTCCAACCGATATCTGGTTAAAGATATTAAAGTTCTAGTTAGTAAATTGTGAGAGGGACATGTCTAATCATTATTTGCTTATCCTCAATCACAGTAATAAGGATTAGGGGCCTCGACCATTCAAATTCTTCAATTTCTGGCTAGAGGATGCTCGCCTTAATAGGCAGTGGAGGAGGCCTGGTACACTATGAAGGTCACATGCTAGATTGCATATCATGTACACTCTAAACTAAAACCATCAAACAGAAGATCAAAGTTTGGAATAAAGAGGTTTTTAGTAATATCGATTCCTAGATTTACCAAGTTATAAAGGATATTTGGAACTTAGAATTGGATATTGAGGACATGGGAGCAAAGGAGGATTTGTGCTAGATTTGTCGGGGAAAACTTAACGAGTTGGTCAAGGCTTTACACCAAAAGGAATCCTTCCTTTGTCAAAGGTCTTGTATGAATTGGCTTCAAGCTAGAGACGAGAATACGACTTACTTCCATCAAAGTGTTTTTGAAAGGCAACATACGAACCACATAACAGCCTTACAAGGGGGGAATGAGGATTGGTTCCAAGGACCTAAACAGATAAAGTCATTGGTGAAAGAATACTTTAGAAAGATGTATTAGCAAGATAGGTCATCACCTTTGACTCTCAATAATGTGCCTTTTTCATAATTTTGGAGTATATTTTCTATATTATTTCTAAGTCGTTCTCTAAGGAGGAGTCGATCAAACATTGAGTGAATGCACTTGCAACAAGAGTCCTACACCGGGTGCTTTTATCTTTAACTTCCTCAAAATATTTTGGTATCTTGTGTAAGATGACTTTTACATAAGGAGTTTCATTGGTATCTTTCTTCGTTACGTTGATCTCTAAAAGTTGAATTTCATAGGTTCTTAAGAAGTTTCATCCTATCTCCCTCCTAGGTTCCATTTACAAGATAATTTCTAAATTCTTTCTTCAATCTGTATTCCTTCAAGGCTGTTAGATCCTGGATGGGGTCCTAACCCTTAGTGAGGTGTGTGATCAAGAAAGAAGGCAAAAGAAACAATGTTTAATCTTCAAAGTGGATTTCGAAAAGGCATACGATGCAATGTCCTAAGAGTTTATGAAGTATACTTGGAGACAGATTGATCTTTCTCACATTTTCATAAGATGGCTTCAAGCTTTCTTGTTCTTCGGAAAGCTTTCAGTTTTAACAAATAGAGGAGTAACCTAAGAAGTTCCTATGCACAAGGGGTTGAAGCAAGGAATCCCCTAGCACCATTGATGTTCCTAATAGCGATGGAAGAAATCTCTAGTATGTTGAAGACAACAATATGCAAAGGCCTCTTTTCACCATTCAAAATTAGATACGAGCTATTTGTATCCATATTGAAATATGCATATGACATGGTTTTCCTAAAAGAACTTACCAGCAATAACTTGTGGGTTATGAAGGCTTTACTTTGTAGCTTTGGGATAATTTATGGGCTTGGGATGAACTTCAATAAAAGTAAGTTTTATGATTTCAACACATCCAACAATTTCATGCATGGATCAACTTTTCTTTTTAGGATGTAAATGAGATACAATTCCTTTTAGGTATTTGGGTCTCCCTATAGGCATTAACCATAGACCTGTGGCAAGTTGGGAAATGGTGATGCAAGTCTTTCACAACCACTTACACTTGTGGAAGGCGAGACATATCTCCTTTGGTGGAAAAATCACTCTTCTTAATATAGTGTTAACAAGTTTACAATCTTTCACCTCTCTTTTTTTCAAGCCCCTAAACAAGCCTTACATCAGCTCAAACAAATCCAATGAGCCTTCATTTAGGATGGGCAAGAGGACAAGAAAAGAATCGTGTGGGTGAGTTGAGATCAAATGTGTAGGCCTGTCAAGTTTGGGGGGTCTATGAGTTAAGGATTTGTCTCTCTTCAACATATCCCTTCTATTAAAATGGAGATGGAGGATTTAGGATAATCTAGAGTCGTTGTGGAACCAGGGGGTGAATGCGAGATATGAAATCTCAGGATCAGAGATTTCCTTTGGAAAAGGTTGCTCCTTGTGGTTGAACAATCTTATGAAACTCTCTAGTGGCATTAATGGCAATTGGTTTAGTGATGGTCTCACAAAACATATAGGAGACGATAAGGAAACCTCATTCTAGTTAGATATTTGGTGTGGGAAGAAACCTTTGCAAGAAGAATATCTAAGGTTATTCTTAGTGTTTATGGATAAGCATGCCTCTGTGGCATCTTTCTTTGAGGTCCATAATGGTTCTCTTCACTTGGGAAAGCCTACAAGAACAAGACCTCTGGGACCATCTCAATCTTATCTAACTTGATGTTTTCTTAAAGGATAAGTGAATTTGGAATCGAGATCCGTTAGAAACTTATATGGTTAAGTTGGCATATGCCAACTTAGTTAACAATAGAAGCATGTTATACTTCATGTCTTTATCTATGACCAACCTTCTAACAAAGTTGTGGAAGATTTCAATTTCAATGGCTCCCTACCAAAAGGAATCTTTTAAAAGAGGCATATTGGTGTCCTTGGAATGACCACAATAAGGATAAAGACCATTTGTTCAATTCTTTGCAATGATCCTAGCATGGATGAATATTCACCTTCCTTTACCAACTTCAATCAAAGGAATCTTCTGGTGTTTTACGAGCTTGCGTGTGAAAAAAAACAAGGAAAGATGTTAGTAGAGATAATCTGGGGAGCAACTATTTGGGACATCTGAAGTGGGCTAATGTGGCAATTTGCAGGAACGAAACTTGGGACATGGTGACAATCGTGGATAAGATTATGGTAACTGCTTGGGGTTGGTGTAGAGCTTGGAGAATGTTGTTATCCATAATCTCCTTCTTTGGTTGGTCCATGACACCTCTTCTTTGTTTTAATCCCTGATGTAGTCTTGTTTTCTAGGTTTGTAGTACCCCTCTCTTAATAAATTTTATTTGTAGATAAAAAAAATCTACATCCTTTATTTAATGGTTGATAATTTTTTTAAAAATAAAAAATAGATCCAACACCTTACACTTAAATGTAAAGAGATGTATGTTACTATGTGTATATGTGATAATGTTTTTCCTAATCCAAATAAACCATACTAATATCAACCATATAAACATCCGCATCCTTCACAAAGATTTCCATGAAATATACTATAGTGATATAAGAAATAGGAAATACAATCTTGGGAAAATGAATAAGAAAAGAAAGGTTAATAGTAAGTGGACAACATCTTAACACCAAAAGAAAACATGAAGAGATGATTCGTGAACTTCTTCATTGCAAAAGAGACATAAGTTATAACATTTAGAAGGGATTTAAAATATTATTCCTTTATGTCAAATTCAATTTTGTTGGAGAAATAGACTTCTATACAGACTTAGATATTGAAGGATCCACGAGCAGAGAAAAATAAGAAAGATTGAATTAGTTTTAACTCAAAAATAGTTAGTTACCTTCACTATTATTAATCCAGCTCTATGCATCTTCTTTTCCTCTCCCTAATTGTGTTAAACTATTAGCATTGCCTCCTTCTGTGAAAATAATAAATGTCATCGCCTTAAATTTCGACACCAATTATTATTCCTTTGTTACCCAAATTGTTCAACTTTAATCCTTATTAAATTGCTTTTATATAAATTTACATTAATGCTTTAGTGTCATGATATGAAAAATTGGAAGTAAATAAATACAAAAGTAAGAAATAAAATAGAAATAAGATAAAAAAATGAATTATTTAAATAGATAAAAATAAATAAAAGTTCTTTTTTCGTATTTAGATGAATGAGAAAATAAAAATAAAAAAAAATAAATTGATAATACAAGTTTAATTTATACTGATTAAAAAATAAATTAAACTTTTCTTCCTTTAATTCTACATGTATATTTATTATCTCTTTCTCTTTTTAAATAAACCTTTCCATTAACCAAAGAGGATCCTTTTTACCAGCCCATCAAAATCCTCCCGCATTCATTAAAAACACAATAGGAGTCGCTAGTTCTCTTACCTTATTTCTCTATATGTCAAAAGACAACCAACACATCAAAACTACACAGTCCCACGTTATTTTTTGGACTAAATTTTTTTATATAATATTAAAAGCGATGAAATTTAAATTCAAAATTTTATATAAATCTATTTTAATCTTTTACTTTGTATCATTGGATTAAACTTAACTCATTTTTATTTATGCTATCTTGTTTTGACTTTAACCAAATATGTATTGGTTGATCTACAAGTTACATTACTAGTATTAAAAAGAAAACGTACAATAAATTTGGATGTTGAATTTTTATACGTAATTAAGCTTAATCAACTTTTCAATATTCTATTATTTTACATTTATTTTTAATTTTATTTTCTAGTTATATTTTTTTAAGGTTTTGATTTTATCTCACAATGCCAATAGTATTTATAATTCTCTATAACTTTTGTCCTATCAAGTATGAATGTGTATAATTTAATTTTTGAATGTATTTATTTGAATATATTTTAATCCTTTAAAAGATTAATTACGTCCTAAAAATATCAATGTATATAATTTAATTTCTAAACCTACTAATTTTGTTTATATTTTATTTATATTTTTGTGGATAAATGATTAAAATTTTATCAAGTTAACATTTAAGAACCGAATTATATAAAGATGCTTTTGAAAATTAGAAATGCATTGTTTATAATTTTTAAAAATTAAGTTATATATTTACTCAAACAATACCATCATTTAAATTAAATTTTAATAGTGAAAATTAAAATCAACAAATTTTATAGAATGAAAGAACAAAATTATAAAAAGTAGTAGGTATAGTAAAGCTAGAAAAACAGAACTTTTTATTATTGAAATCAAATACTTTGAAATCTGATTTAAAAAAAAAAATACTACAAATATATATAGGAAATGATAACAGAAAAGAAAAAAGAATAATTAACTAACAAATATTAAATAACAACTTTTCTAAAACTTCCCCTCAAGATGGAAGGAAAATATTGAACAATCCAAGAGTGCGAAAAACAGATGCTAAAATAGGCTTAGTAAATAAATCTGCTAGCTGATAAATATATTTGATTGGAACGAGACAAATGGTCTTATTTGAAACCTTCTCTCAAACAAAATGACAATCAATCTCGATGTGTTTGGTTCTTTCATAAAAGGTATGATTGGAGACTAAGTAAATAGCAGATTGAATATTACAAAAAACTAAAGCAAGTCCCAATTTTATATGAAAATCCTTCATTAAAGCTTGTAACTAAGTCAATTCACAAGCCATTCCAACTAAAGTCTTGTATTTAGCTTCTGAAGATCTAAAGATGACCTTTTATTTTTGAAATTTCCATGAAATAAGAGAATTTCCAATGAAAATACATTATCTTGAAGTGGATTTGAGAGTATCAATACAACTACCCTAATCAGCATTTGCATATGCTTTGATGTTAAGAATGCAGATGGAGGGAAATAACAAGCCTTGGCCAGTAGATCCTTTAAGGTATTTGAGTAAATGATGAATGATATCTAAATGGCTAGTTCTGGGTGCAAACATATACTAGCTGAGTTTATTCCCAGTAAAATAAATGTCAAGCCGAGAAATGGTAAGATATATAAGTCGACCAATAATCCTGTGATACTGTAAACTATGAAGAATAAGATCACCAGTTGTGCTAGACAGCTTCCATAGGTAAGGTTGTAGGTTTGCAATTAATGAAGCCTGTATCTTCAAGAAGGGTCAAGGTATATTTCTGCTGAGAAAAATATATGCCATTATGAGAATAAGCTAATTCAAGTCCTAGAAAATATTTCAAGTTGCCAAGAAATTTTAACTTGAAGAAGGACTGAAGTTGCTGCTAAACAGTGGTAAGCATTTCAAGGATAGGTCTAGCAATAATGATATCATTAGCATATACAAGAATAGCTACAAAAAAGTCTGCAAATCCAGTGATAAATAGAGAATAATCACATTTTGATTGGGTAAATCCCAAAGATATTAACGTTGAGGAGAATTTAGTAAACCATTGTCTCTCAGCTTGTTTAAGACCATATATAGACTTGTTTAGCTTATAAACAAGATTCTCCTTCTTAGTATGATATCCCAAAGATAAGTCCATATAAACTTCATCGAAGAGGTCTGCATTCAAAAAGGCATTATTGATGTCAACTTGTTGAAGCTTCCACTTATTCATGGCAGTCAAGGTAGGTAGAACTCTGACAGTTGTGAACTTTGCAACCGAAGAAAATGTCTCCTAAAAATCAATCCCAGCTTGTTAATTTTAACCCTTTGCAACTAATCTGGCTTTAAAATATTCTACAGACCCATCAGGTTGGACTTTAACTTTATAAACTCATTTGCATCGAATTAAATGCTTGCATATGGGAAGAGGCATAAGTGTCTAGGTATTGTTAGCTTACACAACCTTTAGTTCTTCTTGCATAACCTGTCTCTATTATGAAAATCATATAGCTTGATGATAGAATTGAGGTTTTAGTATAGTTATAGTGTGACATAAAATTTTGATGAGAAATTGATAAGTGATGGTAGGATAGAAAGTTATTGATATGCACGGAATGAGTAGCATTACAATGATAAGGGCAGGAAGCACTATGTCTAAAAATGGATTTCTAATAGGAGCAGGTACATTATGAAAAGGAAAAGTGCTTTAATGGAAAATGACATCTCTGGAAATGAAAAATTCTTTAGTGGGGATGTTGTACAACTTATATCCTTTGTAACCTTAAGGATAACCAACAAAAACAAAAGGAATAGCTCTCTCTGAGAATTTGTGTCTTTAAGAAGGCAAACTTACGGCAAAAGCAAGATAACCAAACATCCTGAAATGAAAATAATCAGGATCAATACCAAAAAGAATCTAAAAAGGGGATTGCATATTTAAGCTAATAAAAGGATTTCTGTTAATAATAAAAACAATTGTCTTGACACAATCTTCCCAAAAACTAAGAGGGATCTTGGACTGAAAATATAATGATCGTTCCTTATTAAGTAGGTGTTTATGCTTTCTTTCAACAACAAAATTCTGCTCAAGTCTTTCAACACAACTAAATTGATGGAAAGTACCTTTGGAAGAAAGTTTGAGAGCAAACTCCTTAGCATTGTCTGAACGAAATTGTTTGATGACAATGTGGAATTGTGTCTCAACCATAAGAAAAAACTGTTGAATGAGGGTAGGTGCTTGTGACTTATTATTGATCAAATAAATCTAGGTGAATCATGAGTGATCATCAACAATGGTGAGAAAGAAACATTTTCCATCATATGTGGGATGATGGAAGGGCCCCCATATGTCATAGTGTATCAAATCAAAACAAGCAGTAGAGAAATGTGTGTGAATTAAAAGGCAATTACTTTTATTTAGAAAGAGGGCAAATAGAACAAGAACTAGAAAAATAAAAAGAAGGAATGGAAAGATGAATTTTATTAGTTACAAATTGAAGATATCTATAAGATAAGTGTCCTAACCAACCATGCCACACATGAGGTGGTATAGTGATTTTATGTCCACAATGAGAAACATGATTAATGGAATTACAAGTGTTATAAGAGGTAGGAAAATGAAAATTCAGAACATATAATTTATTTGTAAACTACCCACGCCAATCATCTTCTGTTAGCTCATGTCCTGTATAAGGAAACCATGATTAGTAAAAGATACAGAAATATTAAGATTTCTTAACAAAGCACTAACCAAAAAAAGGTTAAAATGAAAAGTAGAAATGCAAAAGACATTTTCTAAGATAAGACCATTTGGAAAATGAATAGTACCAACATGAGTAATAGGAATGCAACTATTTTTAGGTAGAATAACAAAGAAATTATGAATAATAGAATAAGAGGTAAAATGAGCAAGAGAGCAACTGATATGATAGTTGGCACCTAATCAATTATCCAATTATGAATATGAGTAGAATCAAATTCTTGAAAAGAAGAAAATGAGGAGAATACAGAATCTGAAACCTAGGCAGAAATAGGTGTCTGAGATAATTAAGAAGATAAAAAAGAAATTAGCATATTGCACCGATCATGGGAAAGATGAGAAGATTGTTCTGATGGGGAAGCAGGTTGGAGGGCAAACACCTAATAGAGCGTAGTTAGTGGTTTGTCTTTGTGCTTAGGGTGCCTAAGTGGATACCCATGTAGTTTATAACATCTTTTTGGATTTGGTAGTGGCAGGAGCATTAATAAAATTTGGTATGGTAGCAAAGGCTAAATGAGAATCAGGATTGTGGAGAGCAGGGGTACCAAGCTGGAGTTGCTTTTCATTCTACAAGATCAAAGAAAAAACTTTGGAAATAAAGGAAAAAGGATCCTGCATCAAGATTTGGCTATAGACGTGAACATGTGCTTTATTTAAGCCCATCAAAAAAATCAAAACATATTCTTGATTAACATATTTAATAAAGATTTCAGCACCATCGTATGAACAGCTACAAATGGATATAAAGTCAAGGAGTTCTTCCAAAATACTCTTGATTTGTGTAAAATGTTGATTAACAGATAAGGTACCTTGGTTGAGCCCAATTAAATCTTTACGGAGTTGATAAGTTCTTGGTCCATTTTGTTGTTGAAAACAATCTTTAATATCAAACCAAATCGCAGCAGCAAAGTTAGCATATATGACACTAGCAACTAGTTCTTTGGAGATAGAATTCAAGATCTATGCACTAACCATGTTGTTGTTGCATTCCCGTAACAAAATTTGTTGGGCATATGAATTTTCAAACTTAGAAATGGTGCCATCAACAAAACCAAACTTATTCTTAGCATTAAGAACAATTTTCATGAATCTTTTCCAAGAATTGTAGTTATTACCGTTAAAGATTGCCAAATAAGCACCAGTAATTTTAGAATTGTGAATGAAGATAGAACTCAACATTATTCACGTTGATGGAATCCATTGGAGGAAACAAATAAAAAAAAATCAGAGTAGAAAATCTGTCAACTGATACCATATTATAACAAAAACAATGTTAAAAAAAACTAAATTTATTATTATTAAAATCAAATATTGATTTAAAAAAATAATACTGAAAATATATATAAAAAATAAAAAAATATATATAATAACTAACTAATAACTATTAACTAACAACTTTCTAATAGTAAAATTAAAATCAAAATTTAGTATAAAAAGATATGCTAAATCTCTGTTAAACTTTGTATTTCAATATAAACATACTACAGAAAAATTATATATAAATGATTTGTTTTTTAATATATACTCAAAAATCTATCCTAAGAAGTTGTATATGGGAAATTTTTATCAAGAAATCACATGATTCAATATATTAATAATATTAATTATTATTGTTTTCAATAAAATATTATTATTTATTAATTATTTTTATGCCCGATAAAAAATAAAAAATTAATTAATAATTAATCGTTAAATTTGTTCTAA
Source organism: Canavalia gladiata (assembly GCA_037954105.1). Lineage (NCBI taxonomy): Eukaryota > Viridiplantae > Streptophyta > Magnoliopsida > Fabales > Fabaceae > Canavalia > Canavalia gladiata. The sequence goes on along the minus strand of CM075662.1, from coordinate 35,213,018 downwards.
GCATCACGCATTGTTACGCTCTGGCCATAACAAAAATTAACCAACTGAAACAAATTGCTACAAAACACGTAGGCATTTCCTTGTATGGGTGTGTTGTTTTATTTTTGGATAAAAAAATTTATTGACTGCTTGGCAATTCCCTGTTACAACACTAGATATTATAATGGATTTATTCTCCAAGAGTTTCGGTAAAAGCAAAACCTGTGCAGATAGGATTGGAATATGGCATGAGAAGGACTTGATAATGAATATATACTCCAAATTAAAACTCTTATATTATTAATATAGATTAGCGTGAACAAACCAGCAAAGCATTGGATTCGATTTCCTTCATCTATATATAGTTAGCCTAGTTAATTGGTATGGTTAAGGTAGTCCAATCAATACAAAACTTTTATAGAGAGAAATTAAGTAGCTAGTGAGATCAGAATGTCAAGCCGTTTGGTGAAAAACATCCTCGAAATCGTTCAGGCTGAGGAAGCAGCCAGAGGGAACTATTATGGTACCTCAAACTCATTTAACAACCATGGCAACGGGAACCAGGATTTTTCCCGTTCAAGGATCAACGGTGGTGTATATTCTGGTGACCATAACAGGAATCGCACCTCATACCACCATGGTGGTCGCTATATAGAAAACAGTGGTGCTTTCCATGGCAACGGTAATGGGGGCTTTATTGAGGGTGGCTTTGACTCCTCAACAAGAAATTACTACAATTAATTATCTCAATTTTATGTATGCTGTGCAATATGATCTACTATGTTATGCTGTACAATAATGAAAGTGGAGCCATAGCTTTGCTGGTCTATAATAAATGTGCTTTTTAATGTGTGTTACCCAAACCAGCTCAAAATCTTCTTATACTTTAGAGGTTTATTTTTTTTTTTGGTGTGTGAGACCTTCCTTCAGTTTATCTACTAATAAAGGTTTTAATAGGGTTTAGTAGGTGGTGGTTTAGTTATGTGTTAATTTGGTGATATGAATCCAAATGATTGTTTGTGCTTTTTGCTAACTAGTATTAATATTTTATCTTGTGGCAAGATTCAATTTTTTGAATTTGTGGTAGGTTCCGTCAGGCAGGAAGCTGAACCCATGTTAAGCTACTGATCATAGGAATTTGTGTGAAGTGTTTATGAAATGATGAAAGCAGGTGCTAATGTTTCAAATATATGGGTGTGCTTTTGAAAAATTTAAGAAATATGAATTTTGTGTAACTTAAGATTGAGTTGGTCAAATAATTTGTTATGACGCTCTGTTTATGTATCATGATTTATAAAATATATACTTACAATTTTTTCTTGTAAAACCATTATATAACAAACTATTTAAAAGCAAAAGATTTTGAAAGAAGTTGAATTTATTATAATCCACATTTACTCACTAACATCTAAAGATGAGAAACTAGAAGTTAAGCAAATATATGAATTAATATGAAGTAGTATAAAAAAATAAAGGATACATGTATTTTAAATTTTTATAAATAGAATTAAATTTTATTTCAGTTCTTTAATTTTTTTATTGATTTTAATATTCCATAGTTTTAAAAATAATTTTTATTATAATTTATTAACAACTTACATATATATATATATATATATATATATATATATATATATATATAAAACATATATCATTTCATTATGATTATTAATATATAATAAAATTGAGCATGTATCACATTATCGTTAAGTAATATCATAAAAAATTGTCATCTATTAACATTTTAATGTAATATTACTTCTTGTTAGTATAGATTTTTTTTAACAAAAATTAAGTTATTAATATAGATATTATGAATTTATACTAACATTAAAATATTTTATATTAATAAATAATTTGATTAGTACAAAATATTAGTATGTGTTATCAATAATAAATATTAGTATAATATATTATTTATTACTAATTTGATTAGTACAAAATATTAGTATATGTTATAATAATAAATATTAGTATAATATATTATTTATTAATATACATCTTGAAGTTTCTATACTAATAATTTATTTATTTTAGACAATTTATACTGATAAAATATGTTTTTACCACTTGAAAACTTTTCTTAACATTTGAAAAAAAGTTTGTTTGGTAGTAAATAAATATTTTAGTATAATAAAGTATTTTTTAAAAATTTTAGTATAAATTTATAACCATTAAAATTAATAAAAATTAAAATCAAATCTAACTATATTTATAAAATTTAGATATTTTAACTAAAATAAAATCAAAATTTTAAAGGACAAACATGAAATGAAATAAATTCTTAAAAATATTAGCTTCTCGATTATTAATTAAATTATTTAATTTAGATTGATTTTTCAAAGTTTTTCAACAATTATAATACATCCTAATTTATAACAAATCTTTTATGTCAATTATTTTTAAATATTTTATTTTATACAGTAATTATGATTGATCTAATTGGTGTAGATAAAACATGTGCACAAAACTATTCTAGCCAGTTAAAAATTAAAATTATTTAAAAGTTTGTTAAAATATTTTAATTATGTTTAATAAAATAATTTATTTTAATAATTACTAATTTTTTTAAGACAGAGATTACACTTTTAGATAAGCTATTTGAAGGAGCTTTCATACATTTCATCTTTTAAATGAAATATTTATTTTTTATTTTATTTTCACTATATTTTTATAATATGATTTTTATTTTTATATTATCATAAAAATATCATATTTTAAGTTATTATTTTAATATATATTATTTATTTAAGTATTATATTATTTCTTTATTTTATTAAAAAAGATTGAACCACTTAATAAAAATTATAAAACTAATTACTTTTTCAAAAAATTTAATTGAAATATATTTAGGTAAAAATAAAAAATAAATATTTTTATTTGAAGAAATCAAATTTATATACTTAAATTTAATATTTTTATAAAAAAGGAATATAACAGATTTATCATGTATTAATATTTTATTTAAATATATTTTTATTTATTATTTTATATTTATCAGTTAGTTTAATAGTTAATTTATCAAATATTTTTAATTTAATTAATAATTTATAAATTTTTAATTTTCATCTAATATTTTTAATTTTTAATTTTCATCTTTCAATTCGCAACTAATTTTTTAACTTTAAATTTAATTTTACTAAATATATCGTACATAATTAAATTATTTTCACACAAAATCATGCTCCCAAAATGATATATATATATATATATATATATATATATATATATATATATATATATATTCTTAAAAAAATTTATTATCTAATCTAAATTTAACTTTTATTTTTAAAGATAAAATTAAAATAAACAATTAATCTAAGTAGTAGATATTGAAAATTTATATATTAAAAAGATTTTATAAAAATATTATAATATAAATATTTTTTATTTAAATAAAATTATTTTCAATAAAAATTATTTATCATTTAAGAAAAAAAAATCAAACTTACTACTTTTCATCTCATTATATTTCTTCCATCAATCTTTTGTTACGTTACTTTCTCTATTTATCTTGTAATTTACTTTTCATTTCTTCCGATCTTTACATTTGTAAGAAAAGAAGAGTGTTTATTGTATATCTCCTTTAAAATATATTCGATATGATAAAATAATAATTATAATATAATAAAATAAAATATATTAATAGATTTATTTTAAAATAATTTAAAAAAAATAATAATTTTAACATATATTTTTTTTTGCAAATTTATATTTATTAAAAATTATATATCAAAAAATATTTTAGTAACAATTTAACCAATGTTTAAATTTAATATATTTAATATAATATATATAATTATAAAAATATTAAAAAGTATTTTTTAATAATATTAGAATGAAAATATTTTGGCTTACTTCTCTCTCCGGCGTTCTTTCTAATTTTCAAAGCGACTAAATTCTAAATTCTAATTTTCAAAGTCACTAAATTCTAAATTCTTGCTACAGTGTATTCTCATTCCCATCATACGAGAATCTCTAAAATCATCGTTTACTATCTTGTTGCGTGATTATTCTCCAATTTCTAACTAAAATAACTCCAGCCTTGTTAATTATTGATTTGATCTTCTGTTTTTTTTTTTTAAGGGAGACTTTGGCTTTTCGTTTTTCAGACTCACGGAGAAAGCAAAAGCCAAATTAAATTTATGTTAATAAGTTAGAACAGAAATAAATCGAATCGAGTTAGGTTTTGAATTTTTAAGTTTAGTTTATTTAATAATGGTAAGAATTGAGTCTGAGCTTGAACATGTTTTTTATTGAATTTTTTTTAATCAAAATATGATCTAATTTAAAGTTTACAAACCTCTTTAGAAACCTATATTATAAAGATATTAATAAATAAATTTAAAACATATATAAATAATTGATTAAAAATATTTACAAACTTAAAATTTATAAGATAAAAAGGTCAATAAATAAGCTTAAATATATATATATATATATATATATATATTAATATTATATAAATAAAATATAAAATAAATATTATAAAAATATAATATATTAAAATAAATATAAATATATAATATATAAATATAAATAGGCTCCTGAATAAATTAAATAGGTTTTTTTATAAGATTACGTCTGACTTATTTATTTAAAAAAAACTTTTTAATAAGTTTAAATTTATCTATTTATTAAACGAATTGAGTTAAGTTAAACTTTAAACAAATCGAGTTATAAACTCTGTTGCAAATCTTATTCACTTCCTTATTAATAAATATATTAAAAATAAGTTTAATTATGTTAAATATTATCCTTTACAAAAAAAGTAATTAAAAAATTAATAAATAATTTTTTATTAAAAATGACAATAAAAATACATTAATAACTAATGAATTCCAAATGCAGGAATCTATGCATAATTAAAAGTTACTGTATATATTATTAAATATTAATGTTTGCAATCTAATAATATAAAATAAGATGATTGTTAAGATTTAAATTTATTATAATTTATTATTAAAATAATAAAGTATTTTATTTTTATTAATTTTTATATTTTGAAGATTAATTATCCTATATTAATTATTAATTTATTTCAGAATCACGATAACATGTATAATTGAAATATATATATATATATATATATATATATATATTTATGGTATTTGTATTAATTAAATTCTTTTAAATATGGTGATAATTTAGTTTAATTTTTCAGAGAATTAAAATCTACTTATGTAACTGAAATATTAAATTCAATTTTAAAAATTTCAATACTAAAATTTATCATTCATGCTTCTCCTAGTATTTAAAATAACAAAAAATTATTTTAAAACTCTAGTAAGTATTATACATATTAAAAATTGAATTAAGAACACATGAATATCAATTGAAATAGAAATTGAATATTAATGTTTTGTTTGAATAAATTAAAAAATATAAAATAAAAAATGCGAGGTTAAAAAATAAAGTAAAAATAGAATAAAAAAATAAGTTGTTTAAGTGTATATAAATAGGAGAGAAAGAAAAAGAAATAAATTTTTCTATATTGTTTTAAAGGATGGAAAAGAGAGTGAAAATAAATTTAGTAGTATAAATTTTTATTTATATAAAATTTAACTTTAAAAATTATATTCTAACTATATTTTTTATTAGTATAATATTTATTTATTTATTTTAATAAATAATTAATAACTTTAAGAATTTAAAATAAAATAAAAAAAGAACATATTACTTCCCATGTTCTCACCTAAGAAGAGGAAAAATAATTTCCATGGATTAATAAAATTTAATTTCATCCCTATATATAAAACAAATGCAAGTAAAGATAGATGAAAAAACAAAATTCATCTAACTCTCTTTTTATTTATGAAATAAAGTGTAAAACATATAATTCTAGGAAACAAATTTTTTTCCTTCTCAACTGGAAATGAGTCTAGGTTCAGTTCGACTCGATTCAATACGAATTTATCCGGCTCAAAACTCGACTCAAGTTTGATATAAATTTTTTTTAAACCTAACTCGACTTGATTCAAGCTTGTGAATACGGTTTAGCTTGCTAACTCGTTAACTCAAGTCATACAAACTAAAAATTAAAATAAATCAAATCTAAAACATTTAAAACTTGTAATTTACTAATATATTTTTTATAAAACAGTTGTATAATTAAAAATTAAAAATATAATTATAGTTTATATAAAATAACTAAATATTTATGTTTAAATTATTATTAATAATTAATTTGTATGTTGAACATTTCAAATTTATATTTTTTTATTAATTTTAAAATTAAAAAATTTCTAAACATATAACTTCTTATAATATATATATAATATGATTACGTTAAATATTTTATAAAATAAATTAAAAAAATTATATAACCTTTAATTTATATATATAGAAAGCTGGTTTATGAACTAAACGAATCGAATTATACATAATTTAAATTCAACTCGTTTAATTAACAAGTTTAATTTTCAACTCAAGTTCAGCTCATGTGGTTCATGAACCAAGTTTTACAAGTTAATTATTGAGTCGAATCTCAAACTAATTTTGAGTTGATTGGTTTATTATCGGCCCTACTTCCCATATTTCCTTTAACTAAATAAATGGGTAAAACTTGATCTCAATCCATAAATTACAATTATCCTAAGCTCTATGATAGGAAAATTAACCAATCATAATCATATAAAAAATTTAATATATCAATTATCATGAATTAGGAAACTAAAAAAAAATCCTAAAGATGAGAAGAACACAAAATGGAAGAGTAATCTTCAATCTTTCTTAAATCCTACTATCCCTAAGGATCTCACTCTTCAATCATATCTTTAAGAGATGTATGCCTTTCTCTCAATATTTTTCAACCTCTAGCTCTTTATGACTGTTTTTCAATCTCTTTTCCGATTAAAAAGAAGAAAAAATGACATCTTTGTATTTTCCAAACCATGATAATGGTAGCAATAATGGACATACTTTTATTTTTTCTAGAGAAAGAAATTCTAACACTTCTGAAAAATTTAAAATAGCTTATAGTTCTCTTTGAAAATTATATAGAGCTGTCTTTTTTCACCTAATTATAATCATGGTTATAACCACTAGTTACCATCGGTTCTCTTTGCCTTTGGAGTTTTGAAATTATTAATTCTCCTTATTTTTGTTATATTTTATATTTATAAATTATTTATTTTATTTTTTCTATTAAATAAAAATTTAGAATAATAATAAATTTTAAAAAAAATTAATCAAGATAAAAATTTAAAAATACATGCTAAATAAAAGTTTAAATAAAAAATTAAATAAAAAAGTTGATAGATATAACACGTACATTGATAACATGAAATGTTATATTTTTTATAAATAATTAAAAAAAATTAACAAAACCACGGTGAGAAATATTAATAACGTTAAATATTACATTTAAAAAAAAATCATATCAAACTGTACATAAATTTAGTTATTTCTTTATTTATTTAATTTTATTTTCTACCATTTTTATTAAATCACTATTTTCTTTTTTTTCTATATAAATCTTTTTCTTTTATATATATAATATTGAATCTTTTCTATCCAGATGAACTATTCCTAGTCAAGAAATTTGTATTTGTTTTTTAGTATTCCTTTATATATTTTATTAATAATTGTAATTATACAATACTTAATTTGTGTTGTTAAGTATGATAATTATTATTATTTACAGATAAAACTATATTTTGATATAATAAATTGAAGTTGTGCCTTTTTAAAATGTGAAGAGGATGTAGTTACAAGATATTCTCTCTAATTTTTCCTAGAACGATGTAGAAAGGGAAATATAGAAATGTAATGAGTGAATAGTGATATTCTTCTAGCGCCCAATCCTAAAATGGTTCTTTATTGTGCACGTTTTCATGCTCCTATAGGTTGAAAGTGTGGATAGGAGATTGATCCACTCTTATCCTAAAATGGTTCTTTCTTATGCACGTTTTCATGCTCCTATAGGTTGAAAGTGTGGATGGGAGATTGATCTAACATTTCATTGTTTAATTAATTAATTTTTTGATATTTGATTCTCTTCCGGATATATTATTAATTGTAAGTAATATTTTATTTTATTTTAATAATTGTAGCTATATTGAAATTTAGAGGTAAGAATCATGTGCAAGTTGAGTAGCTATGTTGAAATTTAGAGTTACAAGAGTCATGTTCAAGTTGAGTAACTATTCTTTTGATTTTATGGTGGCTTCTCTCACTTTTGAATATAGGTATTTGTCATAACCGTAATTACGACGAGACGACGGACTCGTTAAATTTTGAAATAAATTAATTTGATTGTGGAGCCGCCACCAAATTTTTGTTTTAAGGGAAAAGATTTGGAAAAACCCTAACTCAAGGATGAGATTCGAAGTTCGGGAGTCGGTTACGAGTAAGGAAGGTATTAGGCACCCTACTCGCCCGTTCCAAAGAACGGTACCCTTAAACTGAGTGTGTGATATTTTGAAAACTGTTTGATCCCTTAAAATAGAATAGAAAATAAATAGGTTTATAGAAAATAACCTGACAGGACTTGATCCTGCTCCTACGTATTCCCCGGTGCAATGGGAAACTCAAGGCTTACGTAGTTCTGGTTAAGAGACTTGATCTCTTGGAGAAGAAAAAGGTGATCTTAGGTAAAAAAAAAAATTAATGTTTCTTAAGAAAATACAGGATTTAGGGAAGCAGACATGCTTGCATAATCCAAATCGTCGTAAGCCGTATTTGAATTAGCACGAATTAAAATACGTAACAGTAGAGAATGCTACTTGCCCGTATCAGAACCCGTTTGCACAATCTGAGAAAAAAAAACAGATGTTTTGGAAACAGAAGAATTTTTAGAAAAACAGACGTGCTTGCATAATCCAAATCGTCGTAAGCCGTATTTGAATTAGCACGAATTAAAATACGTAACAGTAGAGAATGCTACTTGCCCGTATTAGAACCCGTTTGCACAATCTGAGAAAAAAAACAGATGTTTTGGAAGCAAAAAAATTAGAAGAAAGAAAAAAAGAAAAAAAAAAGACGTGCTTGCATAATCCAAATCGTCGTAAGCCGTATTTGAATTAGCACGAATTAAAATACGTAACAGTAGAGAATGCTACTTGCCCGTATTAGAATCCGTTGCACAATCTAAGAAGAAATTGAAAATAGAGATGAAGATGAACTCGAAAATCCGAGGAGAACCAATAAAATTAAGCGGAATAAAAGGTTGGATTGAACCTCCATTGATGTTCCTTGTTTAATTGTCTCCAATCCAGCTTAGGTCATAAGGTCCACAGGTAAGAATTAAGTTTTTTTTTTATTTTGATTCAAGCAAACACTTAACTCTTTAGGTTCAATGACTTAATCATGCATGACTTAAGCTAGACTTAGCATATAGGATGCATGTATATGGTCATGCACTCTTAGGAATTTTTTTCAAAGGAGGACATACAAACACAAACAAATCAGAAGGAAATACATATAGAAGGATCAACACATGAAAAATAATACCTAAACAAGGTTAAAAGAACAAGATCTACTAAAGAACTTCAAAGACACAAGAGATTTTGGCGCCAAAATTTAAATTCAAATCTCAAAATTTTTCAAAAAATATTTTTCCAGAGATCTAAAAAATTAAAACCAAAACATTGAAAGATATAGATCATATGAATCAAACAAAACAAATTTGACAAAAAAAAGACAAGAAATGAGCAAGTTATGCACAAACCAAACAACATAGGTTCATTTTCGCACCAGGACAAACATACCTCAGTAATTCGGCCATAAAAACTTCATTTAAGATCCAAATTAGACAAATAATACCATTCCAGAAACTAGAGAGAAAGACGAAGAGAACGCAACAAAAAGCACCAAAATCGGAGATCGTTTGACCGATCAAAAATTAAAACGAAAAACAGACACGAAAATGAACCTCAAGAACACACAAGTTTTTGGCGCCAAAATTTGAATTCAAATCTCAGAATTTTTAGAAAATATTTTTGGTAGATCTGAAAAATAAAAACCGATAAATTGAAATATATGGATCATAGGAATCAAACAAAACAAGTTTGACATCAATCCAATCAGAAATGAGCAAGATATGCACAAATCAAACAAGCTAGATCAATTCGCGCACCAGGATGAACATGCTTCGGTAATCAAGTGATAAAGATTTCATTTCAGATCCAAATTGGACAAATAATATCATTCCAGAAACTAGAGAGAAAGACGAAGAAAACGCAACAAAAATCACCAAAATCGGAGATCATTTGACCGATTAAAAATTAAAACGAAAACAGACACGAAAATGAACTCGGAAATCCGAGAAGAAGCAAGAAACTTAAGATGGATAAAATTCGGACCTAACCTCCATTGGAAGGTGATGAAGAGCTGATTCTATGGAGGCCAAGGGCTGAATTGAATATCAGAGAGTCTCTTAGGTCCTCCCTTCAAAGGTTCTGAAAATCCCTCTTCTAAGACTCCAAGTTCTCCTCCTCCCAAGAATTTCCAAAAAATGAGAAAAAACCCCATTTTCCTTTCTTGTTTGTAGGTATATATAGACACATCCCTTCTTGGCAAGGGTGAAGCTCTTTCAAAGAGCCAAAAGCCAGCTTCCTCTCTCTTAGCAAGGGTCAAGTCCTTTCCCAGGGCCAAAAGCCACCCCCTCTCTGAGAGCCAAAAGCCAACCCCTTTGATTTCAAAATTTTTGTTCCCTATTTTGATTTTTCAGCTTTTTCTTTTTTTCAATTTTCATTTTTTTACCTTTTTTTTTGTTTGTTTTTTTTAGTTTTATTTTTTTCTATTTATCATTTTTACTTATTCTTTAATTTTATTTTTATTATTATTTATTTTTTTTATTTTATTTTTTTTGCTTTCTGTTTTCTGTATTTTCTGCTCTCTGTTCTTTCTGTTTTTTCAGTTTTACATCTTTTCAAATTTTTAATTAAATTAACTTTTGGTTAATTTTAATGATTGGGGGCCTCGGACATAATTGAGTGTTTACAGTTTGCCCCTCTTTACTCATTTTCCTACCAGATAATGTGAGAAATGATTCTCTGAATTATCGTAATAGGAAATGAGTAAAGATGTGAACACATTATGTCCGAGGCAGGCCTTGAAGGAGTCCGGCAAACAGAAGGAGCCTTGAGCTTGAAATTGAACCTCATGGATGCCTGGAGAATGATGATTGAATGACCTTATCGACTTCATGTATCGATAGGGTTTAAATATGCGAGGCTTAGCTGTATAGCTTGACTAAGCTAAGTGGAATGAATAAATGCCTGTTAGGACTGGCGTGGAATTCAATGGAATGGCTTGTTAGGACAAGCAAAATGAAATGAAAATGGCCTGTTAAAATAGGAAAAGCAGAAGAGAAATGGCCCGTTACGACGGGCTCAGTAGAGTGAAAACGACCTGTTTTAAGACAGGAAAGCATGCAAGAACTAAAATGTAAGATATGTACAAGGTGGCCTAACAGCATAGGCCGAGGTACTTATCTGAGTTGGAGGCCTGACATCATAGGCCCAGCTGTGGAAAAACGAACTTGGCGAGGCCTGACATCGTAGGCCCAAAAGCAGAAAAGTAAACCTGAGGAGGCCTGACAACATAGGCCAAGGATGTAGAAAAGTAAACTTGATGAGGCCTGACAACATAGGCCAAGGTGCAGAAAAGCAAACTTGAGGAGGGCCTAAATAGGCCAGGATGCAGAAAGTAAATATGAGGGCATCCCGTTGTTGACGGGAAGGAATGTAGAAAGGGGGTCCCGCTGTTGCCGGGAAAAATGCAGGAAAATTAAACATGCTTGATATCCCGTTGTTGACGGGAACATGCAAGAAATTAAACATGCTTGGTATCCCGCTGTTGCCGGGATAAATGCAAATGAGGTCCTGCTGTTGCCGCAAGAAATTAAACATGCTTGATGTCCTGTTGTTGACAGGAGAATGCAAATGAAGTCCCGCTGTTGCCGGGAAGATGCAAATGATGACATCCTGCTGTTGCCAGGATAAATGCAAACCTGCTTGACAGGTGACAGAAAAATCGACATGCTTGAAGTCCTGTTGTTGACAGGAGAATGCAAATGAAGTCCCGCTGTTGCCGGGAAGATGCAAATGATGACATCCTGCTGTTGCCAGGATAAATGCAAACCTGATTGACAGGTGACAGAAAAATAGACATGCTTGAAGTCCTGTTGTTGACAGGAGAATGCAAATGAAGTCCCGCTGTTGCCGGGAAGATGCAAATGATGACATCCTGCTGTTGCCAGGATAAATGCAAACCTGATTGACAGGTGACAGAAAAATAGACATGCTTGAAGTCCTGTTGTTGACAGGAGAATGCAAATGAAGTCCCGCTGTTGCCGGGAAGATGCAAATGATGACATCCTGCTGTTGCCAGGATAAATGCAAACCTGCTTGACAGGTGACAGAAAAATAGACATGCTTGAAGTCCTGTTGTTGACAGGAGAATGCAAATGAAGTCCCGCTGTTGCCGGGAAGATGCAAATGATGACATCCTGCTGTTGCCAGGATAAATGCAAACCTGTTTGACAGGTGATAGAAAAATAGACATGCTAGAAGTCCTGTTGTTGACAGGAGAATGCAAATGAAGTCCCGCTGTTGCCGGGAAGATGCAAATGATGACATCCTGCTGTTGCCAGGATAAATGCAAACCTGCTTGACAGGTGACAGAAAAATAGACATGCTTGAAGTCCTGTTGTTGACAGGAGAATGCAAATGAAGTCCCGCTGTTGCCGGGAAGATGCAAATGATGACATCCTGCTGTTGCCAGGATAAATGCAAACTTGCTTGACAGGTGACAGAAAAATAGACATGCTTGAAGTCCTGTTGTTGACAGGAGAATGCAAATGAAGTCCCGCTGTTGCTGGGAAGATGCAAATGATGACATCCTGCTGTTGCCAGGATAAATGCAAACCTGTTTGACAGGAGACAGAAAAATAGACATGCTTGAAGTCCTGTTGTTGACAGGAGAATGCAAATGAAGTCCCGCTGTTGCCGGGAAGATGCAAATGATGACATCCTGCTGTTGCCAGGATAAATGCAAACCTGCTTGACAGGTGACAGAAAAATAGACATGCTTGAAGTCCTGTTGTTGACAGGAGAATGCAAATGAAGTCCCGCTGTTGCCGGGGAGATGCAAATGATGACATCCTGCTGTTGCCAGGATAAATGCAAACCTGCTTGACAGGTGACAGAAAAATAGACATGTTTGAAGTCCTGTTGTTGACAGGAGAATGCAAATGAAGTCCCGCTGTTGCCGGGAAGATGCAAATGATGACATCCTGCTGTTGCCAGGATAAATGCAAACCTGCTTGACAGGTGACAGAAAAATAGACATGCTTGAAGTCCTGTTGTTGACAAGAGAGAAGTGATCCTGTTAAGACAGGAAGGAATCATGTAGAGGTCCCGTTGTTGACAGGGTGGAACACAAACTTGATGTGCCTTGAGGTGGCGCGTGAAAAGGGATTATAGACTTCTTCGTCAGTTGCCATCGGACAAATTTATTTTGAAATTTCTTTTTCTTGAATTAAAATAAACTACTTATTCTACCTTGAACTTGAAGGTTTTTTAGGCACTTGATAATTACCTTTTGAAGAAACTTGGGCAACCCGATTTTGCCCCAGTTTAGAAAATTGAGGAATGCCTTGGTTTGAGTAAAGTTTGGGCAAACATTTTGCCCCCGTTTAGGCCTTGATGAGATTGATGATGAGTTTGACTTGAATTTTCTGGGCCACTTTGCCCTATTGAACTTGATAGGAGTTGAGGAATTGAGGATTGTCTCAACTTGGGTTTTTTTCTTTTTCTTTTTTTTTTTGGGCAAATGTTTGCCTCAGTTTGTTCTTGGATTTAAATCTTTCTTAGGCAAATGTTTGCCCCGGTTTGGACTCGATCCAGAATCTGAGGATGACCTTAATTTGAACTTTTGTGGGCAAGCGTTTGCCCCTGTTTGAACTTGATTTTGAGAGTGACCTCAAATTGAATTGTGTGGGCAAACATTTGCCCCAGTTTGATTTTTCTAACATTGAGGAATCGAGGATTGCCTCAACTTGAATTTTCTGGGCAAATGTTTGCCCCAATTTTGTTCTTGGTTTAGAATTTGAGGATGGCCTCAAATTAAATTTTAATGGGCAGGCGCTTGCCCCACTTTGAGCTTGACTCCGAATTCGAGGATGATCTCAAATTGAATTTTTGCGTGGGCAAGTATTTACCCCAGTTTGGAAGTCTTTTAATTATGATCAACTTAGGCAATTTTACCCAGGTCTTAATTAGTTTTTTGAAAGATGAGTTATGAAATGCTTGAATGACAAAATGCTTATTGCGATGTTTGAATGACTAAAGATGCGATGTTTGTGATATTTGAATAGAAAGGATGCAGAAATGATGTGGGGTTGTTATTTTGATGCTTTGAAATAATTATTTGGTGAAACAGATGCTGTGGGATAAATGCAAACTATGAAATGAAAATGTTCTTGTTTCTCTTGATTTTTTGATTTTTTTTGACACATCCTTCCTCGACAACTCCATAGTAGGTGTGAAAAGAATCAAGAGTCAGGACGAGTTGGATTGACTCAACTACGAAGTTTTCTTGGTCAATTCTGTAAATTTGCTTTTGTCAGGATCTTTGAGACCCAACAGTGGTCAGTATTATTGAATAAGATACACTCCTTACGTCTTGATGACGTTGTGGCTGGTAGGAAAATGAATCTTTGGGAAACAATCATATTGTGTTGCAACGGTTGAGGATTCATCCGACTTGTCATGACTTTTCAAAATTAATCCCTTTTTAATTTTTTTTACATTTTTCATGTTTCCTTGTGGCACGTGCATTTTGAGGTGTGCAAAGTGATGCTGGATGATCGAAAGAAGGAGATGGAGAATTTTGAGATTGTATGTTTTAAGGTGGTGTACTTGAAAGGAAAAGGATGATGAAAAGGGTGGGTTCGATTGCCCAAATGGCACCTTTTGATGAAAAATGCTAATGCTGCTTTTCACAATCTTGATTGTAAAATTAGCCAAACTTTGATAAATGGCAAAATTTTGCCCTAGTTTTAGGAAGATATGAGGTGCAGAAATGTCATGTTGTTTTGGGATTCCTGGATTGACCTTAATTTTTGCCTGGGTTGTTCTTTTGAGTTTTCAACCCAGCAGGTCTTTTGTTTTGCCCTGACTTTTGCCTAGGCCGCCCTTACAAGTTTTCGACCTAGCGGGCCTTCTGCTTGATTGCGCCCTAACTTTTGCCTAGGTCGCCCTTACGGGTTTTCGACCTAGCGGGCCTTTTGCTTGATTGTGCCCTAACTTTTGCCTAGGTATTCTTTAATGATTGTCGACCTAGCGGACCTTTTGCTTGATTGTGCCCTAACTTTTGCCTAGGTCTTCTTTGATGATTATCGACCTAGCGGGCTCTTATATGATCCTGATTTTTGCCTGAATTGTTGTTGGAAACCGGAAAGACCTTTTCTGATCGTGACTTTGTCGATTCATTATTTTGAACTTTAACCCTACTTTTGCCTGGATTATTTTTTGCTTTTAATCCAGCAGGCTTCTCTTCTTCATGAATTTTATGTTTCGACCTTGATTTCGCCTGGATTATTTTTTACTTTAATCCAGCGGGTCTTCTCCTTTCTCTTGAATTTTGTGTAGTTGAATATCGATCTTACCGGGATCATTTTGGGCTTCCAATTCAGCGGATCTTTTCTTGCATCCCTGATTTTGCCTGGATTTAAACTTGGTTCCAGCGGGATATTTTTATTTTGAATGGTGATGTAGAATCCCTGATTGTTTATCCTACTTCCTCATTGGGCTTTTCTCTTTTAGCTCGATTAATTCGACGTTCAAGATTATTTATTACAGCACTGACATTCTCACCAGTTGGTATTTATTGTTTTGGTGTAGGAATAGAAAATAGGTTGAGTGATGAAAAGGATGATAAATTTTAAGTAAAGTCAAAATGTAAAGCACGTGCTCAAGTAATATGAAAAATGTGACTTTTGCATTATTTATTGAGATTTATTTACAAAAGATTAACTTTGAAAAGTACGACAATTTTGGATGAGTATCCTCGATAGCTTGATTTGTACAATGCAACTTGTCGTGCTTCTCCCATCTTTTCAGCTGGTCGATGGGCTCTTGTGATTTGGCAACGGATTGTTTTCTGTATTAGGAGCAAGCCTCCCAAAATCCAGCCACTTTGCATCGATTAAGCTTTGTACTTTTCGTTTCAAAGCTAGGCAATCCTCAGTAGAATGACCAATAAATCCTGCATGGTAATCGCATCTGGCGTTAGGATTGTACCAATTAGGATATGGTGGCTCTTGAGGCTTTAGAGGATAAGGCGCAACCAGGGAGCTTTGAATCAGCCGAGGTAGCAAATCAGTATAGGAGATTGGAATAGGGTCAAATTGGACCGGCTTCTTCTCCTTTTTCTGGCTTTGGTTAGGATTCTGGCTTATGGCTTGTGTTTGGGCCGTGTATGGTGTTGGTGGCCGGACTTGTGTCGGGTAATTGTAAGTAGGAGGGTATGGTGTTTGGTAGGTGGTAGCGATGTATGGATATGGTATGTAAGGTGTGTATGGTGTATATGGTGTGTATGGTGGTGGTCGGAAGCCAACTGGACCATAAGGTGCCATCTGTGGAGTATATTGGCCTTGACCTGAAGCCATGTTGCAGGTCTCGCCTGTTTTCTTCCCAGATCCACTGGAAATGCTGACTACGCCTGCAGACTTTTGCATGATCTTTCCACGGCGCATGCCACCTTCAATCCTTTCTCCAATGATGACGACATCAGAGAAGCTAGAAGTCACACTTCCAATCATCTTGTCATAGAAAGGATTTTGGAGTGTGTCCACGAACATGCTGACCATCTCTTTTTTGGATAAAGGAGGTTGTACCTGAGCAGCTAACTCCCTCCATCTTTGAGCGTATTGCTTGAAGGTTTCTTCTTCTTTCTTGGCCATATTCTGGAGCTGAGTCCGATCAGGGGCCATCTCCGTATTGTACTGATACTGCTTTGTGAAAGCCTCGGCAAGGTCTCTCCATGAACAAATGCGTGTCCGCTCCAGTTGAGTGTACCAGTTTGCAGCGGCCCCTGTTAAGCTGTCTTGAAAGAAATGGATGAGTAGCTTCTCATCGTAGGTACATACAGACATCTTCCTGCAGTACATAGTCAGGTGTTTCTTTGGACAGCTGGTTCCTTGATATTTCTCAAATTCAGGAACCTTAAATTTTGGAGGGATGACCACGTCTGGAACCAGGCACAGATCAGCTGCATTTTTGGCTTCATAAGCGCTTCCCTCGATCGCCCAGATTCTATCTTCTAGGATTCTCCACTTTTCAGTATCCTCATTTGAAGGATGGATTGGATGTTCCTCTAGCATATGGTGAGCTTGAGAAAATGGTATGTACATATGGTGAGGCCCTTGGGTGAACATAGGATTCGTTCCCCCAACAGCCGTTTGGTATGCTTGTGGAATGGTGTTTGGCGGTAGGTTATGTGTTTGGGTTTGTGTTTGAGCTTGTGTTTGGGGTAGTGTATGTGTATGGTGGTGAGGAGACCCAGAATAAACCCCTTCGTTTGGTGGAGGCATGGTTAATGTTGAAGGGTTTTGTGGAGTGAACCCTGGAAGATATGATGGGTCGTTTGGTTCTCCTGGTAGAGATTCCCTTGCCTCTTTTTGTTTGGATGATTGGATGGCCTCCATCAGCTTGGCCATCTGTTGCTTTAGAGATTTGACCTCATTTTTCAGTTCCTCGTTTTGTCTCTCAACTCATCCATGATTCTTGATCTGGAACGGGTTCTATAAGGATGCTGAGAAAGTTGTCTGTCTTCAATTTTTAATCTTTCTGCTAAATTAAAAATTAATTTTTGAGAAACAAAGTGAATGCCAAAATCAATGAATGATAAAAACGTTAATGCTTTAGTGAATTTTAAAATAAGAGCGGTGGGGATAATTTTCAAAATTGATGAGAAACTTGTTTAACAAATGGATGAATGCAATGTTGGATGCACAAATAATTAGAGGTTTGAAAGTTGATTATTTTGAATGATTTGTTTCTTTATTTATTTTGGCTTCTTTTTGGATTTTTAGTAGTTTTAGTATTATATTTTTTTTGTTTTGCTAAAAAAAACATTTTGGTTTTGCTAAAATTTTCCTAAATTTCCTTTCAAACTTAAAAGCATTTTTGGGTTTGTATATGTTTATTTTCCAAAATCTTAATTTGAATTAGTTTAGGCAAAAATTTGCCCCAGTTTAAATTATTAGTATAAAAAATTATTTTTTGAATTTTCTTTATTTTTATGATTTCATTTGCCAAATCTGTTTATTTTCTTCTTTTTTTAGTTTCTAATTTTCTTTGGCTTTTTTTAATCTAAATCAATTTCAAATCTTAATATTTTGTGTTTTTTCCCAAAATAAATATGTTTTTGCCCTTTTTTTTTTTTGTCATAGGTGAGATGATGTGACACAGATCTAAGGTCTTTCTAATATATGCTTCTCACACAGGGTAGTTTGTAATCCTGGAGGTTATGATGGTCACTAGAGCCAAGTTCTAATTCCTAGTGCTTGCTACAACCGTAGAGAAGGCTACCAGTTGTAGGGCACTAAGAAAAAGACGCACTCTAGTTGGAGTTTTCGTGATAGTGAAACGGGACGTGCATCCCAAGTGACACCACTAAACCCCTCTAGTCCTAGGTTTTCACTCGGACCCGGGTGTAGGGCCCCACTCATGTTATGCATGTAGGACTACAATGTGTGGAATAACCTGCAATTTAAACACAATGGATATATATATGTCTTCTACCTTAGGGTGAGAAACATACAAACTTGAATAATCATGAATATCAGAAATAAATAACAACATGTGAATAAATAGAAAAAGGGATCAACATGCATTTATACACTCAATTTGAAACAGGGCTTGACTCTCTAAAAATCCCTAGTGGAGTCGCCATCTGTCATAACCGTAATTACGACGAGACGACGGACTCGCTAAATTTTGAAATGAATTAATTTGATTGTGGAGCCGCCACCAAATTTTTGTTTTAAGGGAAAAGATTTGGAAAAACCCTAACTCAAGGATGAGATTCGAAGTTCGGGAGTCGGTTACGAGTAAGGAAGGTATTAGGCACCCTACTCGCCCGTTCCAAAGAACGGTACCCTTAAACTGAGTGTGTGATATTTTGAAAACTGTTTGATCCCTTAAAATAGAATAGAAAATAAATAGGTTTATAGAAAATAACCTGACAGGACTTGATCCTGCTCCTACGTATTCCCCGGTGCAATGGGAAACTCAAGGCTTACGTAGTTCTGGTTAAGAGACTTGATCTCTTGGAGAAGAAAAAGGTGATCTTAGGTAAAAAAAAAAAATTAATGTTTCTTAAGAAAATACAGGATTTAGGGAAGCAGACATGCTTGCATAATCCAAATCGTCGTAAGCCGTATTTGAATTAGCACGAATTAAAATACGTAACAGTAGAGAATGCTACTTGCCCGTATCAGAACCCGTTTGCACAATCTGAGAAAAAAAAACAGATGTTTTGGAAACAGAAGAATTTTTAGAAAAACAGACGTGCTTGCATAATCCAAATCGTCGTAAGCCGTATTTGAATTAGCACGAATTAAAATACGTAACAGTAGAGAATGCTACTTGCCCGTATTAGAACCCGTTTGCACAATCTGAGAAAAAAAACAGATGTTTTGGAAGCAAAAAAATTAGAAGAAAGAAAAAAAGAAAAAAAAAAGACGTGCTTGCATAATCCAAATCGTCGTAAGCCGTATTTGAATTAGCACGAATTAAAATACGTAACAGTAGAGAATGCTACTTGCCCGTATTAGAATCCGTTGCACAATCTAAGAAGAAATTGAAAATAGAGATGAAGATGAACTCGAAAATCCGAGGAGAACCAATAAAATTAAGCGGAATAAAAGGTTGGATTGAACCTCCATTGATGTTCCTTGTTTAATTGTCTCCAATCCAGCTTAGGTCATAAGGTCCACAGGTAAGAATTAAGTTTTTTTTTTATTTTGATTCAAGCAAACACTTAACTCTTTAGGTTCAATGACTTAATCATGCATGACTTAAGCTAGACTTAGCATATAGGATGCATGTATATGGTCATGCACTCTTAGGAATTTTTTTCAAAGGAGGACATACAAACACAAACAAATCAGAAGGAAATACATATAGAAGGATCAACACATGAAAAATAATACCTAAACAAGGTTAAAAGAACAAGATCTACTAAAGAACTTCAAAGACACAAGAGATTTTGGCGCCAAAATTTAAATTCAAATCTCAAAATTTTTCAAAAAATATTTTTCCAGAGATCTAAAAAATTAAAACCAAAACATTGAAAGATATAGATCATATGAATCAAACAAAACAAATTTGACAAAAAAAAGACAAGAAATGAGCAAGTTATGCACAAACCAAACAACATAGGTTCATTTTCGCACCAGGACAAACATACCTCAGTAATTCGGCCATAAAAACTTCATTTAAGATCCAAATTAGACAAATAATACCATTCCAGAAACTAGAGAGAAAGACGAAGAGAACGCAACAAAAAGCACCAAAATCGGAGATCGTTTGACCGATCAAAAATTAAAACGAAAAACAGACACGAAAATGAACCTCAAGAACACACAAGTTTTTGGCGCCAAAATTTGAATTCAAATCTCAGAATTTTTAGAAAATATTTTTGGTAGATCTGAAAAATAAAAACCGATAAATTGAAATATATGGATCATAGGAATCAAACAAAACAAGTTTGACATCAATCCAATCAGAAATGAGCAAGATATGCACAAATCAAACAAGCTAGATCAATTCGCGCACCAGGATGAACATGCTTCGGTAATCAAGTGATAAAGATTTCATTTCAGATCCAAATTGGACAAATAATATCATTCCAGAAACTAGAGAGAAAGACGAAGAAAACGCAACAAAAATCACCAAAATCGGAGATCATTTGACCGATTAAAAATTAAAACGAAAACAGACACGAAAATGAACTCGGAAATCCGAGAAGAAGCAAGAAACTTAAGATGGATAAAATTCGGACCTAACCTCCATTGGAAGGTGATGAAGAGCTGATTCTATGGAGGCCAAGGGCTGAATTGAATATCAGAGAGTCTCTTAGGTCCTCCCTTCAAAGGTTCTGAAAATCCCTCTTCTAAGACTCCAAGTTCTCCTCCTCCCAAGAATTTCCAAAAAATGAGAAAAAACCCCATTTTCCTTTCTTGTTTGTAGGTATATATAGACACATCCCTTCTTGGCAAGGGTGAAGCTCTTTCAAAGAGCCAAAAGCCAGCTTCCTCTCTCTTAGCAAGGGTCAAGTCCTTTCCCAGGGCCAAAAGCCACCCCCTCTCTGAGAGCCAAAAGCCAACCCCTTTGATTTCAAAATTTTTGTTCCCTATTTTGATTTTTCAGCTTTTTCTTTTTTTCAATTTTCATTTTTTTACCTTTTTTTTTGTTTGTTTTTTTTAGTTTTATTTTTTTCTATTTATCATTTTTACTTATTCTTTAATTTTATTTTTATTATTATTTATTTTTTTTATTTTATTTTTTTTGCTTTCTGTTTTCTGTATTTTCTGCTCTCTGTTCTTTCTGTTTTTTCAGTTTTACATCTTTTCAAATTTTTAATTAAATTAAATTTTGGTTAATTTTAATGATTGGGGGCCTCGGACATAATTGAGTGTTTACAGTATTTTTATAAAAATAATAAAATAATTTTAAAATTTATCAAAAAAATATATAATATTTTTTATTATTATAATTTTTAATTTTATCCTGAATGATGTAAATACATTATTATAGTTGAATAAAAAAAATTAAATTATCCATAATGGACATATTTCTATTTTCACAAACTTTTTTTTTTATTCTCTTAAAATCTTTATATACATATATATATATATATATATATTTCATATAATTTTTAATACTTTTAACCTATGATGAGAGAAGAGCTCTTCTTTTTTGGTTGTGGTTTTCTCAAAATCTTCATATATATTTTTTTCACATAATTTATAATACTCTTAACCTATGATGAGAAAACGAGCTCAATCTTTTTTATGCGCTTCTGAAAATTATGAGGTGCATCCCTTCATCTGTGAATGTGTGAGCTCAAGGATGATGATGAGTAATGAATGGAGAAGGAAGATGTTCCTTATTATTACTATGACAACATATTTGTGTGTGCTATGCAAAGAAGAGAAAATCTCTCAGTTTTTTTAGTGAAGTGGATCTTATTCTATGCATATTCATAATGTTGCCATGTGAGGGAAGGAGAAAGCTTAGTGTGACTATAGTGAGCGGAAGACAGAGAAAGGTATGAATCAGTGCATCCAAAAAAAAAAAAAATTAACATTGGCAACTAAAACAATTATAAAAAATTTTGTGACCTATTTTGTTACTGAAAAAATTAGTTGCAAAAACTCTAATCACAAAGTGGTTTAGCAACCAAATTCGTTGATAGGTTGCAAAACTACTTAAATTAGCAACCAAATTAGTCTATCACAAAAATAAGTGAAATCAGTAACAATTTTGGTCACATAATAAGTTATAGGTAACCAATTTAATAATCGAATATTTGGTCATTAAAATCAATCATTAAATTGGTTGCTATTACATTTTAGTTGTGACCAATTTTGCAACCGAATTTTTGATCATTAAATTCGGTCACTAACTTCAGTTGCAAATGCAGTCGCCTGCAATTGAGACCAAATTTGTGACTGAATTTTTGGTTATAAGAGCAATCGTTAATTTTTTTTTTTACCTACAGTTTTTCATATTCTTGTTTTTTCACATAAATTGAATGGAATAACCTATTTATTTCAATTCTGTAGATAACAATTATCTAAAAAAATAAAAATACTAAAATCAAAGATCATTAAACAAACAAGTTGACAAAAGTAACATAAAGTTCATACATATTTAAGTCCAAATAAGAATCAATTCATCTAATATTTGAAGATAATGAGAATAAAAATAAAAATCCAAATGTAAAATAGAAAATTCCATAAAATCTGGAGAAAAATATCAAGAAGGTGGATGACTAATGTTAGGAGGCTCCCTACCATCACGCCAATCATCTACCATAGCATAATTTACTTGTTCATTTTCAATCGGAAGTCATGAATGTAGAGCTAGATGACAATCCTAAATGTCACACAATTTGCTAAAGAACTTGTTTAGTCTAAAAAAACTCGGTTGATTGCTAATTTAGCTTTAACTTTGTTTATTACAATTCTTCACTCATAGTCAATCCCAACATTAACATTAGGCTGAGTGTAGTTGATAGATGAGACCACAATCTCATCACCTAACTGGCCCAACCCATATATATGTCCTTTTTTATTCCTTCCTCCAACAAAATACAAAAAAGGCGTTGTCAAAGGTCACAGGATGTTCAATAGAGTCATGTATATCGTTTTGAAGAGATTTGGCTTGTCGATGAACAAATTTTTCCTACAAAATATGATTAGATATAAGTGTTTACAATAAAAATAATAAAACAATTTACAAATAAAAATAAAGTTGAAATATACATATAGCAACATTCTTTATTTTATCGTTTATCTATTTTTCAAATTTATTCTTTTTAGTCTTTTCATAATATTAGATGTAGTTGGATCTCCTTCAAGCTTATTACGCTAGCTACACAATATTGAGTTAAACTTTTAAATAACTAAAATTAATAAAAATAAGTTAAATATTTAATATTTAATTATCGTCCTAATACGATGAACAACAATGTATACAGCACCACCAGTATATAAGGAGACTCAACTATCACAAGCTCGATTTTGCTTGCCAATAATGCTCTTCTTTTGGAAGTCCTATCCAGTCTAAGCAAGGTCCAATATTTGTCTAACCTTTGGAGTAATCCAAACACCCTTATCATTACCATTTTGCACTTTATCCATGGTATTCTTCATCGTTATCGAACCTTTATGCTCAAACATTGCTATGATGGTAATATTATGTTGCGGTAACCACTTATAACTTTTCTATATGAAATTAAGATATACATACAAAATAATGAACAATAGGTATGTAACATTAAAAATATAAAAAAAATGAAATGCAATGTTACCTAAAATTTTTTAAATCACATGTTTCTAACTTCTGCAGAGATAGAACTCCAAGTAAGTCAATAATCATCAAATTTAGATTTAATAATTTTTTGTAATATCTCTACTACATATATCTGGAGGCAAGAAACTATTAAAAAATAATATTAATAATAATATTGATTTAAGTAAATTAACAAAAATTTGATAATTATTTTAAGTGTAAAAAAAAAAATACTTACTCATACTTAGCTCCTGAACTAATTCATACGCTCCTATCAGATTTTTGGTTCCAACTACCAATATAATTGGAAGTATTCGATGAGAAAAACTGCAAGTGTCGAAGAAGGATGTGTATAAGATGTAAGGGTAAATGTACTCGTACGAGGAATGGATGGACCTGGTATATCAATAGGTGAGAAAGATGATCTTATCTAACATCCACTCTTACAGGTACCGAGGTCAGCATAAAAAGTATGTCTTGTAGATTAGGAGATTCTACACCATGTGATTACACATAAAGATGTTCTATCATAAATTCTGCCTCAACCTTTTAATCGACCTCAACCTCTAGTTATATTACCGTCCATCTATGTTCTCAATTTCAAATTGATTAATTATCACTCTTAATTTTATTAATTATGTCAAAGTCCTCAACAAATTACTTTTAATATTTAACATCATGTACTACAAACAATTGCAATTTGAACAACACAATATAGAAAGCTAAGAAATTTGAATGTAGCTTCAACTATAACAATGAGACCTTTTCTTATTAGGTGAATTAATTGCAAACTTATAACATAAAAAATAAAAAGATGTTAATCATGATATTTTAATAAGTTAGGCTTAATAAAAAATATCTTCTAATTAATAATTAAGTAATTAATTTTCTTAAAATATAAACATTAAAGTAAATATTATTTTTTAAGAAGTGTTTTAGTATATAGCTAACTTTCATATCCAGATTTATTAAATATATAATATTTTTATATTATCAATTATATAGATATATTAATTAAATTATCAAATAATTTTTTATTTCTATTATAATATATCTTTTTTAGAGTTTAAAAGTAAGTATAAATATATAAAATAAATTTAAAAGATTGAAATATAAAATATCAATAAATATATAATCAAATAAATAAAAATGTATTAACTTAAAAATATATGGATAAAATAAATAAATGACATAATAAATTTACAAATTAAAATAAAAAATCAGAAGAAAACATCATACAGGATATCTTTTAATTATTTTGGTTTGATATGAGTTATGATCGATATTATAACTTGAAAACATATCTAGTAATAGGATTTATGAAAAGATAAATTTTTTAATAACTTGTTATACTCTTAATATTAAGCCTAAATGGTCAAACTCAAAGTAAAACATCAACAACCAAAAAATAAAACAGATCATCCAACACAGCTTATAATGCCCGCAAACATTCTCAATTTAGAGTTCTTATAAATTATTTCATAATTGACACATCAATACACATATAAGTTTCATAATTGACTTTTTGAACTCTAAATTGAATTTTCAATATTTTAAGTAGATTAACAGTTTTAATATAAATATGTTTTACGTTGAACAAATGAAAAGCAATCAAATAAATTTTTTATTAAATTTATTTTATCTAAAAAAAATTATTTACAAACAATCATATAAAAATAATAAATATTTATACATTTTTAAAATAATCTTATATAAACTATCAATTAAATTTTTTAAAATATCTTATAAATAGGATTTAAGGTAATATAAATTTATTTTATATTATTATCTAATGTATATTCAAAAGAATAAAATGGTAAGAATTGACTTTAAATTATTTTTTTTAAAAATATTATAATTTAATGTTTATTCACAGTTTTTAAAAGAATTGTGGAAATGGGATTAAGTACATTATTTTTAAAGAAAAAGAAACTTGTTTGAAATACACAACAAATTTTTTAACTATATTGTTCAATTTGATGCCACCATAATTTACATTGAATTACTTCTACTTAACACAAACAATCATAATATTTATTATAATTACTTTTAACCATTAACTAAAAATTGTTTATTTGTTTATTAATTTCTTCAATTATGTCTGTCATAACCGTAATTAGGACGAGACGATGAGCTCGCTAAATTTTGAAATGAATTTTATGGATTGTGGAGCCGCCACCAACTTTTATTTTTAAGGGAAAACATTTGGAAAAACCCTAACTTGAAGAAGAAAATCTAGGTTCGGGAGTCGGTTACGAGTAAGGAAGGTATTAGGCACCCTACTCGCCCGTTCCAAGGAACGGTACCCTTAAACTGAGTGTGTGATATTTTGAAAACTATTTGATCCCCTTTAAAATAGAATAGAAAATAAATAGGTTCATGAAAAATAGCCTGACAGGACTTCATCCTGCTCCTACGTATTCCCGGGTGCAATGGGAAACTCAAGGCTACGTAGTTCTGGTTAAGAGACTTGATCTTTTGGACAAGAAAAGGGTGATCTTAGGTAAAAAAAAAAAATTAATGTTTCTTAAGAAAATACAGGATTTAGGGAAGCAGACATGCTAGCATAATCCAAATTGTCGTAAGTCGTATTAGAACCCGTTTGCACAATCTGAGAAAAATAAAATACTAAAAAAAATAAATGTTTTGAAAACAGAAGAAATTTAAAAAAAAACAGACGTGCTTGCATAATCCAAATCGTCGTAAGCCGTATTTGAATTAGCACGAATTAAAATACGTAACAGTAGAGAATGCTAATTGCCCGTATCAGAACCCGTTTGCACAATCTGAGAAAAAAAAACAGATGTTTTGGAAACAGAAGAATTTCTAGAAAAACAGACGTGCTTGCATAATCCAAATCGTCGTAAGCGGTATTTGAATTAGTACGAATTAAAATACGTAACAGTAGAGAATGCTACTTGCCCGTATTAGAACCCGTTTGCACAATCTGAGAAAAAAAAAACAGATGTTTTGGAAGCAGAAGAATTTTTAGAAAAAAAACAGACGTGCTTGCATAATCCAAATCGTCGTAAGCCGTATTTGAATTAGCACGAATTAAAATACGTAACAGTAGAGAATGCTACTTGCCCGTATTAGAACCCGTTTGCACAATCTGAGAAAAAAAAAACAGATGTTTTGGAAGCAGAAGAATTTTTAGAAAAAAAAAAAGACGTGCTTGCATAATCCAAATCGTCGTAAGCCGTATTTGAATTAGCACGAATTAAAATACGTAACAGTAGAGAATGCTACTTGCCCGTATTAGAATCCGTTGCACAATCTGAGAAGAAATTGAAAATAGAGATGAAGATGAACTCGAAAATCCGAGGAGAACCAATAAAATTAAGCGGAATAAAAGGTTGGACTGAACCTCCGTTGATGTTCCCTGTTCAATTGTCTCCAATCCAGCTTAGGTCATAAGGTCCAGAGGTAAGAATTAAGTTTTTTAATTTTGATTCAAGCAAACACTTAACTCTTTAGGTTCAATGACTTAATCATGCATGACTTAAGCTAGACTTAGCATATAGGATGCATATATATGGTCATGCACTCTTAGGAATTTTTTTCAAAGGAGGATGTACAAACACAAACAAATCAGAAGGAAATACATATAGAAGGATCAACACATGAAAAATAATACCTAAACAAGGTTAAAAGAACAAGATCTACTAAAGAACTTCAAAGACACAAGAGATTTTGGCGCCAAAATTTAAATTCAAATCCCAAAATTTTTCAAAAAAATATTTTTTCAGAGATCTAAAAAATTAAAACCAAAACATTGAAAGATATAGATCATAGGAATCAAAAAAAACAAGTTGGACAAAAATCAGACAAGAAATGAGCAAGTTATGCACAAACCAAACAACATAGGTTCATTTTCGCACCAAGACAAACATACCTCAGTAATTCGGCCATAAAAACTTCATTTAAGATCAAAATTAGACAAATAATACCATTCCAGAAACTAGATAGAAAGACGAAGAAAAAGCAACAAAAATAACCAAAATCAGAGATCGTTTGACCGATCAAAACTTAAAATGAAAACAGAGACGAAGATTACCTCGAAAATTTGGCGCCAAACTTTGAATGCAAATCTCAGAATTTTTAGAAATATTTTTTGGTAGATATGAAAAATTAAAACCAAAAAAATTGAAAGATATAGATTATAGGAATCAAACAAAACAAATTTGACAAAAAACAGACCAGAAATGAGCAAGGTATACACAAATCAAACAAGTTAAGTTCATTTGCGCATCAAGACGAACATCCTTCAGTAATCTGGTCATAGAGACTTCATTTTAGATCCAAATTAGACAAATAATATTATTCCAAAAACTAGAGAGAAAGACGAAGAGAACACAACAAAAATCACTGAAATCGGAGATCATTTGACCGATCAAAAATTAAAATGAAAACAGAGACGAAGATGAACTCGGAAATCCGAGAAGTCGCAAGAAAATTAAACGAAATAGAAGCAAGATCTAACCTCCATTGATGTTATTCAATGCCACTTGATAGCATCTTGGAAGGTGATGAATAACTGGTTCCATGGAGACCAAGAAGGTGCTCAATTAGATGTAGAATTCAAGAGTCTCTTTGGTGCTCCTCCTAGAAAAAAAATCTAAAAGCCTCCCCTTCAATGACTCAAAGTGCTCCTCTCTCCCTCCTTAGAAATTCTGAATATTTTTTAGAAATGAAGAGTCCCCCTTCAACTAAATGAAAGTCCCTATTTATAGATAAAATTTCAAAAAAGGAAAGGGAAAAATGAAAGGGAAAAATTTTCTAGAAGTAAAGAAGCTTCCCCTTTTGTTTTCTAATTCTTCTCTTTTTTGTTTTCTTTTCATTATTTTCTTTATTTTTATTTTTTTTCTTTTTCTATTCTTATTTTGTTATTTTTTCCTTTTTCTCTAACTAATTCTTAACCATCATTAACTAATCCAACTAACTTTCTAACTAAATTCTTAACTAAAAAATTATTTTTCTTTCTTTTTCTTTTTCTTTTCTTTCTTTTTTCTCTAACTAATTCTTAACCATCATTAACTAATCCAACTAACTTTCTAACTAAATTCTTAACTAAAAAATTATTTTTCTTTCTTTTTCTTTTTCTCTTTTTTTTTTCTTTTTTCTCTAACTAATTTTTAACCATCATTAGCTAATCCAACTAACTTTCTAACTAAATTCTTAACTAAAAAATTATTTTTCTTTCTTTTTCAATTCTTTTTTTTCTTATTTTTTGATTTTAGACTAAAAAACAAAATGATTTATTTTGGGTTTTAAATTTATCCTGGGACATAATTCAGTGTTCACAATTTGCCCCTCTTTACTCATTTTCTTACCAGATAATATAAGAAACAAGTTTCTAGATTATCACGATAGGAAATGAGTAAAGAAGTGAACAAATTATGTCCGACGTAAAAGATAAAAATTGGCATGGGTGCGAGCCTTATTGGCAAGTCTTGAACATGTCAGGAAAATGATGCTTCCAGGGTACAAGAAAAGTTTCGGGCTTGACCGAAAACTTAGGAATGCCTGCCCTTACAAATTGGAGGATGGTAGTTCAAATGTGCAAATTTTGCATAAGTTTTGCAAACCTTGTGTAATGAGCTGGCGGGCTTAAATATGCAAGGCTTGATACGGTAGGCCAAAATGCAGAAAATTAAAATGCAGTGCCTGATGTGATAGGCTGGACAGAAATTTAAACATGAGGGGCCTGATGTGATAGGCCAGAATGCAGGAAACTAAAATGCAGAGCCTCGTGTGATAGGCTGAAATGGAGAAAATTAAACATGCAGAGCCTCGTGTGATAGGCTGAAATGAAGAAATGTAAACATGCAGAGCCTCGTGTGATAGGCTGAAATGCACAAAATTAAACATGCAGAGCCTTGTGTGATAGGCTGAAATGCAGAAAATTAAACATGCAGAGCCTCGTGTGATAGGCTGAAGTGCAGAAATTTAAACATGCAGAGCCTCGTGTGATAGGCTGAAATGCAGAAAATTAAACATGCAGAGCCTCGTGTGATAGGCTGAAATGCAGAAATTTAAACATGCAAAGCCTCGTGTGATAGGCTGAAGTGCAAAAATGTAAACATGCAGAGCCTCGTGTGATAGGCTGAAATGCAGAAAATTAAACGTCCAGAGCCTCGTGTGATAGGCTGAAATGCAGAAATTTAAACATGCAGAGTCTCGTGTGATAGGCTGAAGTGCAGAAATGTAAACATGCAAAGCCTCGTGTGATAGGCTGAAATACAGAAAATTAAACATGCAGAGCCTCGTGTGATAGGCTGAAATGCAGAAAATTAAACATGCAGAGCCTCGTATGATAGGCTGAAGTGCGAAAATTTAAACATGCAGAGCCTCGTGTGATAGGTTGAAATGCAGAAATTTAAACATACAGAGCCTCGTGTGATAGGCTGAAATGCAGAAATTTAAACATGCAGAGCCTCGTGTGATAGGCTGAAGTGTAGAAATGTAAACATGCATAGCCTCGTGTGATAGGCTGAAATGCAGAAAATTAAACATGCAGAGCCTCGTATGATAGGCTGAACTGCGGAAATTTAAACATGCAGAGCCTCGTGTGATAGGCTGAAATGCAGAAAATTAAACATGCAGAGCCTCGTGTGATAGGCTAAAATGCAGAAATGTAAACATGCAGAGCCTCGTGTGATAGGTTGAAATGCAGAAAATTAAACATGAAGAGCCTCGTGTGATAGGCTGAAATGCAGAAATTTAAACATGCAGAGCCTCGTGTGATAGGCTGAAGTGTAGAAATGTAAACATGCAGGGCCTTGTGTGACAGGCTGAAGTGCAGAAATTTAAACATGCAGAGCCTCGTGTGATAGGCTGAAGTGCGGAAATTTAAACATGCAGAGCCTCGTGTGATAGGCTAAAGTGCAAAAATGTAAACATGCAGAGCCTCGTGTGATAGGCTGAAATGCAGAAAATTAAACATGCAGAGCCTCGTGTGATAGGCTGAAATGAATAAATTTAAACATGCAGAGCCTCGTGTGATAGGCTGAAGTGCAGAAATGTAAACATGCAGAGCCTCGTGTGATAGGCTGGAATGCAGAAAATTAAACAAGCAGAGCCTCGTGTGATAGGCTGAAGTGCAAAAATGTAAACATGCAGAGCCTCGTGTGATAGGCTGAACTGCAGAAAATTAAACATGCAGAGCCTCGTGTGATAGGCTGAAATGCAGAAATTTAAACATGCAGAGCCTCGTGTGATAGGCTGAAGTGTAGAAATGTAAACATGCAGAGCCTCGTGTGATAGGCTGAAATGCAGAAAATTAAACATGGAGAGCCTCGTGTGATAGGCTGAAATGCAGAAAATTAAACATGCAGAGCCTCGTGTGATAGGCTGAAGTGCGGAAATTTAAACATGCAGAGCCTCATGTGATAGGCTGAAATGCAGAAAATTAAACATGCAGAGCCTCGTGTGATAGGCTGAAATGCAGAAAATTAAACATGCAGAGCCTCGTGTGATAGGCTGAAATGTAGAAAATTAAACATGCAGAGCCTCGTGTGATAGGCTAAAATGCAGAAATGTAAACATGCAGAGCCTCGTGTGATAGGCTGAAATGCAGAAAATTAAACATGAAGAGCCTCGTGTGATAGGCTGAAATGCAGAAATTTAAACATGCAGAACCTCGTGTGATAGGCTGAAGTGTAGAAATGTAAACATGCAGGTCCTTGTGTGATAGGCTGAAGTGCAGAAATTTAAACATGCAGAGCCTCGTGTGATAGGCTGAAATGTGGAAATTTAAACATGCAGAGCCTCGTGTGATAGGCTGAAGTGCAAAAATGTAAACATGCAGAGCCTCGTGTGATAGGCTGAAATGCAGAAAATTAAACATGCAGAGCCTCGTGTGATAGGCTGAAATGCAGAAATTTAAACATGCAATCCTGTTTGACAGGGTAAATGCAAATGAGATCCTGCTTGACAAGATAAATGCAAATGAAATCCTGCTTGACAGGATGTATGCAAAAATTTAAACATGAAATCCTGCTTGACAGGATTAATGCAAATGAAATCCTGCTTGACAGGATGTATGCAAAAATTTAAACATGAAATCCTGCTTGACAGGATTAATGCAAAATGACCTGTTAAGACAAGTGAAATGTAGAAAAAGTGTTGTTGATGATAGGAAGGATGCAAGTCTGCTACAAAAGAAAAGGAAAATGAAAATGACCTGTTAAGACCGGCAGAAACGTAAAAGTCTTGTTGTTGATAGGATGGCGAAAAAACGCCTGTTAAGATAGGCACAACAGAATGGTGAAAACCTGTTAAGACAGGAAAAGTGAAATGAAAAGGACCTGTGAAGACAGGAAAGAAGCAAGCCTTGTTAAGGCAGGAAAAGTAAATGACGAAAACTATCTTGTTAAGACAGAATAAATGTAGATGGCATCCTGTTGTTGGCAGGAGAAATGTAAACCTGGTAAGACAGGAAAAGTAAAGTGAAGGGAACCTGTTAAGACAGGTAAGATGCAGAAAAGTCCTGTTGATAACAGGAAAGATGCAAGCCTCCTAGACAGGAAAAGGAAATGAAAATGACCTATTGAGGCAGGTAAAATATAGATGGAATCCTATTAAGACAGGCATTGAAATGAGGAGAGAAACCTGTTATGATAGGTAATGAAGAAAAAATTGTTGCTAATAGGCAGGAAACAAGATACCCGTTAAAAC
This sequence comes from Canavalia gladiata, assembly GCA_037954105.1. Lineage (NCBI taxonomy): Eukaryota > Viridiplantae > Streptophyta > Magnoliopsida > Fabales > Fabaceae > Canavalia > Canavalia gladiata. Next base: position 35,180,325 of record CM075662.1, on the reverse strand, counting down.
AGGAAGAAGAACGATGAACACTGGTTAAGACAAGCAAAGGAAAGTGCAAAATGACTTGTTTAGGATAGGTAAAATGTAAAGGTCCTCTTGTTGATAGGATGAAAGCAAGATGCTTGTTAAGACAGACACAACAGAATAGTGATAACCTGTTAAGACAGATGAAAATGTAAAAGTCCTATTTTTCACAGGATGAAAGGAAGACGTCTGTTAAGATAGACATGATAGAGTGGTATAAAAAAATTGTTAAAACAGGAAAAGCGGGATGACGGAAACTTGTTTAGACAGGTAGAAAAAGGTCATGTTGTTGACAGAAAAAAGCAAGCCTGTTAGGACAGGCAGAATGTAGAAATGGCCTGTTAAGACAGGCGTAACAGAGATGGTCTGTTAAGACAGGCAAGGCAAGAATGATCATAGTTATTAAGATAAGTCATGTGAAAACAAAAAGAAGATTGACCTGTGAAGACAGGCAAAGGAAAAACAGCCTGTTAAGACAGACAAAAGGCAGAAGTAGCCTGTTAAGACAAGCAAAAAGTAGAAGTGACCTGTTAGGGAAGGCACGAGAATGAAATCTGTTGGTGCAGGCAATGCAAAGGTGGAATGATGGTTGACCTGTTAAGACAGGTAAAGGAAAGACATCCTGTTAAGACAAGCGACAAAGCTGGTTTGTCATGCCAGACAAAAAGCGCGAAATGACCTGTTAGGATAGGTATGGAAAAAAGAGACTTGTCAAGAAAAAAAGACGAGTACAGAAAAAGAGATGTCTTACTGAGACAGAATAACCTGTGGAGACAGGTGTGGCAACATGAAAGTAATGGCCTATTAGTGCAAGTAAAAGAATGACCCATTGAGACAGATGTGGGAAGTAATATGATGTGCCTTAGGAATGCACGAGAGTGGAATATGGACTTCTTCGTCAACTGCCTCGGAAAATATTAGTTTGAAATTATTTATTACTTATTCTTCCTTGAACTTGAGGGTTTTTTTAAGCACTTGATAATTATTCTCTTGAAGAAAATTGGGCAAACATTTTGCCTCAGTTTAGAAAATTCTTGATAATTGAGGAGTGTCTTGATTTGAAGGGACTTTGGGCAAACATTCTGCCCTAGTTTGGAAGAGTTTTGGCAATCGAGGAATGCCTTAACTTGAGGGGATTTTGGGCAAGCGTTTGCCCCAGCTTGAATCTTGATTCATACTTCGAGGTTTGCTTCATCTTGAATTTTTCAGGGCGCATGTTTGCCCTAACTTGATTTTTGATTTGGAATTTGAGGATGACCTAAAATTTGATTTTTGTGTCGGCAAGCATTTGCCCAAGTTTGAGCTTGACTCAAAATTCGAGGATGCCCTCAAATTGAATTTTTGTGGGCAAGCGTTTGCCCCAGTTTAAGCTTGACTAAGAATTTGAGGATGACCTCAAATTGGACTTTTTGTGGGCAAGCGTTTGCCCCAGCTTGAGCTTGACTAAGAATTTGAGGATGACCTCAAATTGGACTTTTTGTGGGCAAGCGTTTGCCCCAGTTTGAGTTTGACTCAAAATTTGAGGATGACCTCAAATTGAATTTTTGTAGGCAAGCGTTTGCCCTAGTTTGAGCTTGACTTAGGATTTGAGGATGACCTCAAATTGAATTTTTGTAGGCAAGCATTTACCCCAGTTTTGATTTTGATATGGGAAATTTTCCCTGGTTTTACTTAGTATTGACAATAGATTATGAGATGTCGGATGCTTATCATGATGTTTGAATGAATGCAGAAAGATGTGATGCTTTAACTTGATTATTGCTTCTTAATGCTCAACATAATTATTTAATAGATGCTATGGAATGAATGCATGCCATGAGATGGTGAAAAACTTTTTGTTTCTCTTGATTTTATTATTTTTTTTATTTTTTCGATAGGTTCTTTCTCGACAACCTTATAGTTGGTGTGAAAGGAACCAAAAATCAGGATGAGCTGGATTGACTCAATCTCTTGGCTTCTTGGTCAACTTTGTTACCTTCTTTCCAGGATCTTTGAGACCCATCAATAGTCAGCATTATTGGATGAGACATACTCCTTTTGTCTTGACAGCATTATGGCTGGTAAAAGGATGACCTTTTGGGAAACAGTCATGTCGTGTTGTGATGGTTGAGGACTCATCCGATTTTTCATGACCTTTCGAAATTTATCTTTTTATTTTTACATTTTTCACATTCCTTTTTGGCCTGTGTACCTTTGAGGTATGCAAAGTGATCTTGGATAATTAATGGAAGGAAATGCAGAATTTTGCAAATGATGTTTAAGGTAGTATATTTGAAAGGAAAGGGCGAAGGATGTTGGTTTGATTGCCCAAATGGCACCTTTTGGTGAAAAATGCCAATGCTGCTTTTCATAATCTTGATTGTCAAATTAACCAAACTTAAGAAGTGGCAAAAATTTTGCCCCAGTTTTGGAAAGTATGAGATGCAGAAATGTCAGATTGTACTGGGATTCTTGGTTGACCTTAACTTTTGCCTAGGTTGTTCTTTTGATTTTTCAACCCAGCAGGTCTTTTGTTTGTCCTAACTTTTGCTGAGGCCGCCCTTACGGGTTTTCAACCTAGCGGGCTCTTGATTGTATGCCCTAACTTTTGCCTAAGCCACCCTTTGAGGGTTTTCGATCTAGCGGGCCTTTGTTTGTGTGCCCTAACTTTTGCCTAGGCCGTCTTCGAGGGTTCTCGACCTAGCGGGCTTTTTGTGCCCTAACTTTTGGCTAGGCCGCCTTTGCAGGTTTTTGACCTAGCGGGCTCTTGATTGTATGCCCTAACTTTTGCCTAAGCCGCCCTTTGAGGGTTTTCGACCTAGCGGGCCTTTGTTTGTGTGCCCTAACTTTTGCCTAGGTCACCTTTGAGGGTTGTCGACCTAGCGGGCCCTTGTTTTGATCCTAATTTTTCCTGAATTGTTTTTAGAATTTTAATCCAGCAAGACCTCTTCTGATCATGACTTCATCGATTTATTTTTTGAATTTTAACCCTACTTTTGCCTGGATTATTTTGTCTTTTAATCCGGCGGGTTTTTTTTTCTTGAAATTTTTTCTTTTCTTGAATTTTGCTTGGTCAGATATTGGTCTTGCTTGGACTGTTTTGACTTTCAATTTAGCGGATCTATTTCGCATCCCTAAATTTTTCCTGGATTTGGACTTTTGATCCAGCGGGACATTTGTTATTTCTTCTATTGGACCAGAGAAGTTCCAGTGGAGGGTGATTTAGAATCCATGGTTGGCTTTAGGTCTTGTTCATTCTGCTTGCTCATTTAATTTTCTCTTTGAGTTTGATTAATAAGATGTTCAAAATTATTTATTACAGCACTGACATTGTCACCAACAGGTATTGATTGTTTAGGTGTAGGATAAGAAATGGGTTGAATGATGAAAAAAAAATGGAAACTTTCAAGAAGTAAAGTTAACATGGTAAGGTACATGCTCAAGCAACATGAAAAATGTAATTTTATATTTCTCATTGAGATTTATTTACAAAGGATTGATTTTGAAAAGTATGAAAAATCTTGGATGATTTCCTCGGTACAAAATCCACCCATTTTGCATCAATCAAGTTTTGTACTTTACGCTTCAGTGCTAGGCAATCCTCTGTGGAATGACCAATGAATCGTGCATGGTAATCGCATCTAGTGTTTGCATCCTACCATTTAGGATATGGTGGTTCTTGAGGCTTTAGAGGATAAGGAGCGACTAGCGAGTTTTGAATTAAGCGAGGTAGCAGCTCAGTGTAGGAGATCAGAATAGGGTCGAATTGGATAGGCTTCTTCTCTCTTTTTTTCAGGCTTTGATTAGGGTTTTGGCTCATGGCTTGTGTTTGTATCATGTATGGTGTTGGTGGTCGTACTTGCATTGGATAGTTGTAAGTAGGATGGTACGGTGTTTGGTAGGTGGTGGTGATATAAGGATATGGTGTATAGGGTGTGTATGGTGATGGTTGGTAACTAGCTGGACCATAATGTGCCACCTGCGGAGTGTACTGGCCTTGACCAGAAGCCACATTATAAGCTTTGCCTGCCTTCTTCTTTCCTGATCCGATGGAAGCATTGACTGCCCCTGTAAGCTTATGTGCAATCTTCCCATGGCACATGCCACCTTCGATCCTTTCTCCAATGATGACGACATCAGAGAAGCTAGCAGTCATACTACCGATCATCTTGTCATAGAAAGGATTTTGGAGTGTGTCGATGAACATACTGACCAGTTCTTTCTCAAACAAGGGACGTTGTACTTGAGCAGCCAACTCCCTCCATCGTTGGGCGTATTGCTTGAAGGTCTCCTCTCCCTTCTTGGCCATATTCTGGAGCTGAGTTCTGCTAGGAGCCATCTCCAGGTTATACTTGTACTGCTTCAGAAAGGCATCAGCTAGGTCCCTCCATGAATGGATATGTGTCCGTTCCAGCTGAGTGTACCAATTTGCAGCTGCCCCGGTCAGACTGTCTTGGAAGAAATGGATGAGCAGGTTGTCATCATAAGCACAGACGACCATTCTTCTACAATACATGGTCAAATGGTTCCTCGGACAACCAGTTCCTTGATATTTCTCGAATTCAGGAACCTTGAACTTCGGAGGGATAACCACATCTGGGACTAGACATAGATCAGATGCGTCTTTGATATCATAAGCACTTCCTTCAATTGCCCGGATTCTTCCTTCCAAGATTTTCCATTTTTCAGCATTTTTATTAGAAGGATCGCTTGGATACTCTCCTGGCCTATTGTGAGGATGGGAAGGTATGTATATTGGATGAAGTCCTTGGGTGAACATAGGATTCGTCCCCCCAGTGTTTATTTGGTGAGCTTGGACAGGTTGATGTGTGGTATTTGGAGTAATATGAGGGATTCCTGTAGGGTTTGAAGGTAGGTTTTGTGTTTGGGTTTGTGTTTGGCCGAATGGGGGTGCATGCCCATGAGGGAACCCATAGTGGACCCACTCAGTTTGTGAAGGCATGGTCGATGGTAAAGGGTTTGGTGGATTATAGCCAGGAGAATATGATGGGCCAACTGGTTCCTTTGGAGAGGACACCCTTATATCCTTCTGTTTTGACGATTGGATAACCTCCATCAGTTTGGCCATCTGATCTTTCATAGTTTTCACCTCATTTCTCAACTCTTCATTTTGCCTTTCCAACTCATCCATGATCTTTGATTGGGAACGAGTCCTATAAGGATGCCGAGAAAACTATCTTTCTTTAATTTTTTATTTTTCTGTAAAATTTGAAATTAGTTTTGATAAGTTGATGACTGCATGAATATCAATGTTTCAATGAGTATGAAATGAAAAAGATATGAGATAGTTTTTCAAAATTTTTCTTTTTTCGATGATAAATTTATTCAATGAATGTAATGTTTTGAAAATGCATAAATAATTTATAGATTTAAATGTTGACCATCTTTTGGAATGATCAAATGCTCTCTCCAATATTTGGGTTTACTCTTTTCCAACAAAAATTGATTTCTTGATTTTTTTGATTATTTTTTATTTTATTTTATTTTATTTTTTGGAAATTGTTTTTTTGGGTATGAAGAAAATTATGTTTCTTTAATTTTTTTGTTAAATTAATTATGTGATAAAAACATTAATGAGTGTTAATATAAAGAAGGTATGAGATGATCTTTAACGATAAAATCCTTTGATGAATGAATGAATGTATGTATGTTTGAATGCACAAATAATTAGAGATTTGAAAATTGATCATTTTGAATAATTTGTTGCTTTATTTATTATGGCTTCTTCAAATTTTTGTTTTTTCTTCTTCTTTGGATTTTTTCAAAATTTTCTCCCTCTTTGAATGAGAAATTGTTTTGTTAGATTTTCAAATTTTCATTTTAAACTATTAATTTTAAATTTTTTTTTATTTTTCATTATATTTTTAATTTTCTAATTCTTTCTTCTTCTTTTTTTTTTGAATTTTCCTGATTTTCTGATTTTATTTGTCAAATCTATTTTTTCCTTCCTATTTAGTTTCTAATTTTCTTTTGATTTTTTTAATTTTAAATCGATTTTAAATCTTCATATTTTTATGGTTGTTCAAAATAAATATGCCTTTTTTGGTGTTTTGAGTGAGGTGATGTGTGACATAGGCTTAAGGTTGTTTGATGTATGCATCTCACACAAGGTGGATTGTAATCCTAAAGGTTATGAAGGTCACTAGAGCCAAGTTCTAATTCCTGGTGCTTGCTACAACCGTAGAGAACGCTACTGGTTGTAGGGCTCCAAGAAAAGACGCACTCTAGTTGGGGTTTTTATGATAGCCAAACGGGACGTGCATCCCAAGTGACACCACTTGACCCCTTTAGTCCTAGGTTTTGCTCAGACCCGGGTGTAGGGCCTCACTCATGTTATGCATGCAGGACTACAATGTGTGGAATAACCTGCAATTTAAACACAATGGATATATATATGTCTTCTACCCTAGGGTGAGAAACATACAAACTTGAATAATCATGAATATCAGAAATAAATAACAACATGTGAATAAATAGAAAAAGGGATCAACATGCATTTATACACTCAATTCGAAACAGGGCTTGACTCTCTAAAAGTCCCTAGTGGAGTCGCCATCTGTCATAACCGTAATTAAGACGAGACGACGAGCTCGCTAAATTTTGAAATGAATTTTATGGATTGTGGAGCCACCACCAAATTTTATTTTTAAGGGAAAACATTTGGAAAAACCCTAACTTGAAGAAGAAAATCTAGGTTCGGGAGTCGGTTACGAGTAAGGAAGGTATTAGGCACCCTACTCGCCCGTTCCAAGGAACGGTACCCTTAAACTGAGTGTGTGATATTTTGAAAACTATTTGATCCCCTTTAAAATAGAATAGAAAATAAATAGGTTCATGAAAAATAGCCTGACAGGACTTCATCCTGCTCCTACGTATTCCCGGGTGCAATGGGAAACTCAAGGCTACGTAGTTCTGGTTAAGAGACTTGATCTCTTGGAGAAGAAAAGGGTGATCTTAGGTAAAAAAAAAAAATTAATGTTTCTTAAGAAAATACAGGATTTAGGGAAGCAGACATGCTTGCATAATCCAAATCGTCGTAAGTCGTATTTGGATTAGCACGAATTAAAATACGTAATAGTAGAGAACGCTACTTGCCCGTATTAGAACCCGTTTGCACAATCTGAGAAAAATAAAATACTAAAAAAAAAATAAATGTTTTGGAAACAAAAGAATTTTAAAAAAAAATAGACGTAACATAATCCAAATCGTCGTAAGCCGTATTTGAATTAGCACGAATTAACATACGTAACAGTAGAGAATGCTACTTGCCCGTATCAGAACCCGTTTGCACAATCTGAGAAAAAAAAACAGATGTTTTGGAAACAGAAGAATTTTTAGAAAAACAGACGTGCTTGCATAATCCAAATCGTCGTAAGCCGTATTTGAATTAGCACGAATTAAAATACGTAACAGTAGAGAATGCTACTTGCCCGTATTAGAACCCGTTTGTACAATCTGAGAAAAAAAACAGATGTTTTGGAAGCAGAAGAATTTTTAGAAAAAAAACAGACGTGCTTGCATAATCCAAATCGTCGTAAGCCGTATTTGAATTAGCACGAATTAAAATACGTAACAGTAGAGAATGCAACTTGCCCGTATTAGAACCTGTTTGCACAATCTGAGAAAAAAAAAACAGATGTTTTGGAAGCAGAAGAATATTTAGAAAAAAAAAAGACGTGCTTGCATAATCCAAATCGTCGTAAGCCGTATTTGAATTAGCACGAATTAAAATACGTAACAGTAGAGAATGCTACTTGCCCGTATTAGAATCCGTTCCACAATCTGAGAAGAAATTGAAAATAGAGATGAAGATGAACTCGAAAATCCGAGGAGAACCAATAAAATTAAGCGGAATAAAAGGTTGGACTGAACCTCCATTGATGTTCCTTGTTCAATTGTCTCCAATCCAGCTTAGGTCATAAGGTCCAGAGGTAAGAATTAAGTTTTTTAATTTTGATTCAAGCAAACACTTAACTCTTTAGGTTCAATGACTTAATCATGCATGACTTAAGCTAGACTTAGCATATAGGATGCATGTATATGGTCATGCACTCTTAGGAATTTTTTTCAAAGGAGGACGTACAAACACAAACAAGTCAGAAGGAAATACATATAGAAGGATCAACACATGAAAAATAATACCTAAACAAGGTTAAAAGAACAAGATCTACTAAAGAACTTCAAAGACATAAGAGATTTTGGCGCCAAAATTTAAATTCAAATCTAAAAATTTTTCAAAATAATATTTTTTCAGAGATCTAAAAAATTAAAACCAAAACATTGAAAGATATAGATCATAGGAATCAAACAAAACAAGTTTGACAAAAATCAGACAAGAGATGAGCAAGTTATGTACAAACCAAACAACATAGGTTCATTTTCGCACCATGACAAACATACCTCAGTAATTCGGCCATAAAAACTTCATTTAAGATCAAAATTAGACAAATAATACCATTCCATAAACTAGATAGAAAGACGAAGAAAACGCAACAAAAATAACCAAAATCAGAGATCGTTTGACCGATCAAAAATTAAAATGAAAACAGAGACGAAGATTAACTCGAAAATTTGGCGCTAAAATTTGAATGCAAATCTCAGAATTTTTAGAAATATTTTTTGGTAGATCTGAAAAATTAAAACCAAAAAAATTGAAAGATATAGGTTATAGGAATCAAACAAAACAAATTTGACAAAAAACAGACCAGAAATGAGCAAGGTATACACAAATCAAACAAGTTAAGTTCATTTGCGCATCAAGACAAACATTCTTCAGTAATCTGGTGATAGAGACTTCATTTTAGATCCAAATTAGACAAATAATATCATTCCAGAAACTAGAGAGAAAGAAGAAGAGAACGCAATAAAAATCACTGAAATCGGAGATCATTTGACCGATCAAAAATTAAAATGAAAAAAGAGACGAAGATGAACTCGGAAATCCGAGAAGACGCAAGAAAATTAAACGAAATAGAAGCAAGATCTAACCCCCATTGATGTTATTCAATGCCACTTGATAGCATCTTGGAAGGTGATGAATAACTGGTTCTATGGAGACCAACAAGGTGCTCAATTAGATGTAGAATTCAAGAGTCTCTTTGGTGCTCCTCCTAGAAAAAAAATCTAAAAGCCTCCCCTTCAATGACTCAAAGTGCTCCTCTCTCCCTCCTTAGAAATTCTGAATATTTTTTAGAAATGAAGAGTCCCCTTCAACTAAATGAAAGTCCCTATTTATAGATAAAATTTCAAAAAAGGAAAGGAAAAAATGAAAGGGAAAAATTTTCTAGAAGTAAAGAAGTTTCCCCTTTTGTTTTCTAATTCTTCTCTTTTTTGTTTTCTTTTCATTATTTTCTTTATTTTTACTTTTTTTCTTTTCTATTCTTATTTTGTTATTTTTTCCTTTTTCTCTACCTAATTCTTAACCATCATTAACTAATCCAACTAACTTCTTAACTAAAAAATTATTTTTCTTTCTTTTTCTTTTTCTTTTCTTTCTTTTTTCTCTAACTAATTCTTAACCATCATTAACTAATCCAACTAACTTTCTAACTAAATTCTTAACTAAAAAATTATTTTTCTTTCTTTTTCTTTTTCTTTTTTTTTTTCTCTAACTAATTTTTAACCATCATTAGCTAATCCAACTAACTTTCTAACTAAATTCTTAACTAAAAAATTATTTTTCTTTCTTTTTCAATTATTTTTTTTTCTTATTTTTTGATTTTAGACTAAAAAACAAAATGATTTATTTTGGGTTTTAAATTTATCCTCGGACATAATTCAGTGTTCACAATGTCTTTCTAAATTAAAAAGTTTTATAGAATCAAGATATTATTATTTATATATTAAAAATATATATTTTTAATATATATATATAAAGGTATATAAATAATTAGAAATATGGAGAGATGCTCATATCAAATAGACCACCACAAGCAACTGATTTGTAGATTTTATTATTAAATTTGTTGTTTCCTTCATTACCAAAATATAAAATGATAACCAACTTTCATCTCAACATAACCAAACCAATAAAAGTATGCCACAAGTTAATAATCACCATGGTATGGATCCGATTATAATAATAAATTTGATAATCACTATATGAGTCAACCTTTGTCACAATCATAAAATGGATAATCATTTAATATAAGTGATCTTCATAATTTTAAAGTGATAGAGAGATCCATTTAGTTTCAACATTATGCTACATGTACAACTAAACTTAAATTAAAATTTAATTAAATGTTTCTTCTTCAACCTGAATATTAATATTTTTTATTTAAAAAATAAACTAATAAATCTAATTTTAAAGATAAAATAAATAATACATACTTCAATAAAAAGTAAAAAAAAAATCACAACACAAACTTCTTTATTTAATAATTTTTTCAATACAATTATAAAGACTCAAACCTTACCTATAGATTTGAAGAATCTTTACTTACAACTTTATGATATAAAAGCTAATTTGAATAGTAACCAATTTGAATATTTGTGGCAACAATATTTACAAATAATATTATATATATATATATATATATTTTGTATTAAAAAAATAGAAAAATTCTCCTACCAGATGTTGTCATAGTAAAACTTTATTGGATACAAGTTTATGGTAAATCTTTCACAAATTAATGAGTTAGATTAAAATCAAACTTACTAGTTTTTATCAAGTAAATTTACAACACAAATAACATCTACAATGTTATATGAAACTAAATGTTGGATAGTATAAAGTCAACCACAAAATAAGTTTAATGTGACAAAGATGAGAATATTATATTGGATGAGTAGATATATTAGATAAGATTAAGAATAAAAGCATTGAAAAAATAATTAAGACCACTTATTATAAAAAAAAAGTATGATAAAATTATCATTTCAAATAGTTCTATTGACCAACAATTTGATTTTCAAGTTCATGTTTTAATAAAAACAATAAAGTATATAATAATTTTTAAGTGTTGTTTGTTTATCTCTTTAAATGAAGATTATATAACTTTTTATGCACAAAAGCAAACTCCAAAAAAAAGTTATCAAGTGAAAATTTTCTACTATAAAAAAACAGAGTTCAAAACATATAGAAAAATAAACATAGCTTAAGTTTCTCAAACCAGAAAAAATTATTACTTACACAAATTTAAACTGTTATAAAAGAAAGTTGTCCTTGAAAGATAGAAGTTCAGTAAAAACTACAAGTAAACAACACATATAGCATGTTACCTTATTCATAGCAAGTTTTTTATTCACTTACTTGTTAAAAAACTAAATTTGCATGAATGATATATATTTTTTATTTAACATATAAAGCATTATTGAAAATAAAAAGAAAGGAGTAAACTTTTAAATAATATTATTTAAGTTTGTAATATTTTTCATTTTAATTTTTAACTTTTAAATAATATTATTTAAAAAACAAAGGAAATAAAAGTACTTCACTTGGTTGGAGAGATTATAACTAATACAATCTCATCTGTTAAAAAAAAAGGATTATAACGTGGAGTGAATTAGAAATCATTATTTCTTTTTGCTTCTATACAATGAAATAAAATTAAAAAATTAAAAAAAAATAGGAAAAAGATATTTTAATTTATGATGAATTTAATTCTACTTTCAAAGTTTATAATTTATCTCCTTTAAGCAATCACAGTTCTATTAAATTTTTCTTGTTGGCCCATATCATTGTAACAATAGAGTTGCCTAGAATTTGGAATATATGGAATATCTCATACATACACTTAGGCTAGTTCAATAATACTAATGCAAGAAGCAAGCTAAACCACATAAACATGGTGATAATCATACGGAGCAATATTTTGCTCAAAAGAAGTATATTAACTTTTATAATTAACAATATTTTTATAATCTAAATTTAAAATCTTAGATTAATTTTGTACTAACTAATTCACATACATGGTGATAATCATATGGAACTATGTGCACACAGAATTATGTCTGAGGATAAATTTAAAACCCAAAATAAATCATTTTGTTTTTTAGTCTAAAATAAAAAATAACAAAAAAAGAATAGAAAAAGAAAAATAATTTTTTAGTTAAGAATTTAGTTAGAAAGTTAGTTGGATTAGTTAATGATGGTTAAGAATTAGTTAGAGAAAAAAGAAAAAAAAAAGAAAAAAAAATGAAAGAAAAATAATTTTTTAGTTAAGAATTTAGTTAGAAAGTTAGTTGGATTAGTTAATGATGGTTAGGAATTAGTTAGAGAAAAAAAAGAAAAAAGAAAAAGAAAATGAAAGAAAAATAAATTTTTAGTTAAGAATTTAGTTATAAAGCTAGTTGGATTAGTTAATGATGGTAAGAATTAATTAGAGAAAAAAGAAAATGAAAGAAGAAAAAATAAAGAAAATAATAAAAAGAAAACAAAAAAAGAGAAAAATTAGAATACAAAAGGGGAAGCTTCTTCACTTCTAAAAATTTTTTCCCTTTCCTATCAATAGGGACTTTCATTTAGTTCAAGGGGGATTTTTTCTAGAAAAAAATTCAGAATTTCTAAGGAGGGAGAGACAGGAGCACTTTGAGTCATTGAAGGGGAGGCTTTAGGTTTTGGAGCACCAAAGAGACTCTTGAATTCTACATCCAATTGAGCACCTCCTTGGCCTCCATGGAACCAGTTATTCATAAACTTCCAAGATGCTATCAAGTGGCATTCAAGAACGTCAATGGAGGTTAGATCTTGCTTCTATTTCGTTTAATTTTCTTGCGTCTTCTCGGATTTTCGAGTTCATCTTCGTCTCTGTTTTCATTTTAATTTTTGATCGGCAAATGATCTCCGATTTCAGTTATTTTTGTTGTGTTCTCTTCGTCTTTCTCTCTAGTTTCTGGAATGATATTATTTGTCTAATTTCGATCTAAAATGAAGTCTCTATGACAAGATTACTGAAGGATGTTCGTCTTGATGCGTAAATGAACTTAACTTGTTTGATTTGTGTATACCTTGCTCATTTCTGGTCTGTTTTTTGTCAAATTTGTTTTGTTTGATTCCTATAACCTATATATTTCAATTTTTTGTTTTTAATTTTTCATATCTACCAAAAAATATTTCTAAAAATTCTGAGATATGCATTCAAATTTTGGCGCCAAATTTTCGAGTTAATCTTCGTCTCTATTTTTCGTTTTCATTTTTTATCAGTCAAAAGATCTCCGATTTTGGTGATTTTTGTTGCGTTCTCTTCTTCTTTCTCTCTAGTTTCTGGAATGGTATTATGTGTCTAATTTGGATCTTAAATGAAGTTTTTATGGCCGAAATACTGAGGTATGTTTGTCCTGGTGCGAAAATGAACCTATCTTGTTTGATTTGTGCATAACTTGCTCATTTCTGGTCTGATTTTTGTCAAACCTTTTTTTGTTTGATTCCTATGATTCATATATTTCAATTGATCAGTTTTAATTTTTTATATCTCTGGAAAAATATTTTTGAAAAATTCTAAGATTTGAATTCAAATTTTGGCGCCAAAATATCTTGTGTCTTTGAAGTTCTTTTGTAGATCTTGTTCTTTTAACCTTGTTTAGGTATTATTTTTCATGTGTGGATCCTTCTATATGTATTTCTTTCTTATTTTTTTGTTTTTGTATATCCTCCTTTGGAAAAAATTCCTAAGAGTGCATGACCATTTGCATACATCCTATATGTTAAGTCTAGCTTAAGTCATGCATGATTAAGTCATTAAGCCTAAAGAGTTAAGTGTATGCTTGAATCAAATAAAAAAAACACTTAGTTCTTACCTTTGAACCTTATGACCTAAGCTGGATTGGAGATAATTGAATAAGGAACATCAATGGAGGTTAGATCTAGCTTTTATTCCGCTTAATTTTCTTGGTTCTCTTTGGATTTTCAAGTTCATCTTCATTTCTATTTTCAATTTTCCCCAGATTGTGCAAACGGGTTCTAATACGGGCAAGTAGCGTTCCCTACTGTTACGTGTTCTAATCCGTGCTAATTCAAATACGGCTTACGACGATTTGGATTATGCAAGCACGTCTGTGTTTTCTAAAAATATTCCTTTTTCAAAAACGTCTATTTTCAATTTTCCCCAGATTGTGCAAACGGGTTCTAATAGGGTCAAGTAGCGTTCTCTACTGTTACATGTTTTAATCTATGCTAATTCAAATACGGCTTACGACGATTTGGATTATGCAAGCACATCTGTTTTTCTAAAAATATTCCTTTTTCAAAAACGTCTGTTTTCAATTTTCCCCATATTGTGCAAACGGGTTCTAATACGGGTAAGTAGCGTTCTCTACTGTTACGTGTTTTAATCCGTGCTAATTCAAATACGGCTTACGACAATTTGGATTATGCAAGCACATCTGTTTTTCTAAAAATATTCCTTTTTCAAACACGTATGTTTTCAATTTTTCCCAGATTGTACAAACGGGTTCTAATACGGGCAAGTAGCGTTCTCTACTGTTACGTGTTTTAATCCGTGCTAATTCAAATACGGCTTACGACGATTTGGATTATGCAAGCACGTCTGTTTTTTCTAAAAATCTTCATTTTTCAAAAACGTCTATTTTCAATTTTTTCCAGATTGTGCAAACGGGTTCTAATACGGGCAAGTACCGTTCTCTACTGTTACGTGTTTTAATCCGTGCTAATTCAAATACGGCTTACGACAATTTGGATTATGCAAGCACATCTGTTTTTCTAAAATTCTTCTTCCAAAAACGTCTGTTTTTTTAATTTTTCTCAGATTGTGCAACGGATTCTAATACGGGCAAGTAGCGTTCTCTATTGTTACGTGTTCTAATTCGTGCAAATTCAAACATGGCTTACGACGGTTTGAATTTTGCAAGCATGCTAATCCTTCGTTCATTTCCTAGAATCCAAGAGATCAAGTCTCTTAACCAGAACTACGTAGCCTTGAGTTTCTCATTGCACCATGGAATACGTAGGAGCAGGATCAAGTCCTGTCAAGCTATCTTTTGTAAACCTATTTATTTTCTATTCTATTTTAAGGGATCAAACATTTTTTCAAAATATCACACACTTAGTTTAAGGGTACCGTTCTTTGGAACGGGCGAGTAGGGTGCCTAATACCTTCCTTACTCGTAACCGACTCCCAAACCTAGATTTCTTCCTCAAGTTAGGGTTTTTCCAAATGTTTTCCCTTAAAATAAAATTTGGTGGCGGCTTTACAGTCAAATTATATTCATTTCAAAATTTAGCGAGCTCGTCGTCTCGTCCTAATTACGGTTATGACAGATGGCGACTTCATTGGGGACTTTAGAGAGTCAAGCCCATCTAAATTGAGTGTTCCATATTGATCCCTTTCCCGCTTGTTTGCACGATCCCTTTCCTGTTTACTTGAATGATTTATTTATCTGTTATCTGTCTGGATGTTTATTTTATAACCCTAGGATAGACGAACGATAAACTGTTATATATGTTTGTACAATTTTCCCAATTGCAGATATCCCCAAAAGGTCTGTATACCCTTCACACACTGCACATGCATGCATATTCATGAGTGGGGCCCTGTACCCGGGTCTGAGCGAAACTTAGGAATAGAGGGGTCTAGTGGTGTCACCAGGGATGCACGTCCCGGTCGGCTATCACGAAAATCCCAGCTAGAGTGCGTCCTTTTCCAGTGTCCTGTAACCAGTAGCGTTCTCTACGGTTGCAGTCAACACTATGGAATTGGAACTTGGCTCTAGTTACCTTTATACCCCAGGACTATGACCTACCTCTGGTGAGATACATAAATTAGACATCCTAGATCCATAGGACAGGTAACCTTGGATTAGGACACATAAAGGGTACACACTCCTATTATAATGTTGACATATAGCAATCCATGCATATATTGCTTGTATACAATTATTCCGAATAAGGTAGTGTAATGAAAAGAGAAGCGGGAGAAAACAATAAAATTTTTTTAAAAAAAAAACAAAAACAAAACAAAAAAAAAACACCAAAGAAGAAGAAATTTTTTAAAGAAGACAGAATAAATAAAGCAACAAATTATTCAAAATGATCAACTTTCAAATCTCTAATTATTTGTCCATTCCAACATACATTCATTCATCAAATGATTTTATCGTTAAAGGTCATCTCATACCTTCTTTATATTAACACTCATTAATGTTTTTTATCACTCATGATGTTTCATTGACATTCTTCTAATAATTAATTTAACAAAAAATTGAAGAAAGATAACTTCCTTCATACCTAGAAAACAATTTCCAAATAAAAAATAAAATCAAAAAAATCAAAAAAATCAAGAAATCAATTTTTGTTGGAAAAGAGTAAACCCAAATATTGAAGAGAGCATTTGATCATTCCAAAAGATGGTCAACATTTAAATCTATAAATTATTTATGCATTTCAAAACATTACATTCATTGAATAAATTTATCATCGAAAAAAGAAAATTTTTGAGAACTATCTCATATCTTTTTCATTTCATACTCATTGAAGCATTGGTATTCATGCAGTCATCAGCTTATCAAAACTAATTTCAAATTTTACAGAAAAATAAAAATTAAAGAAAGATAGTTTTCTCGGCATCCTTATAGGACTCATTCCCAATCAAAGATCATGGATGAGTTGGAAAGGCAAAATGAAGAGTTGAGAAATGAGGTGAAAACTCTGAAAGATCAAATGGCCAAACTGATGGAAGCTATCCAATCATCAAAACAGAAGGACATAAGGGTGTCCTATCCAAAGGAATCAGTTGGCCCATCATATTCTCCTGGCTACAATCCACCAAACCCTTTACCATCGACCATGCCTTCACAAACTGAGTGGGTCCACTGTGGGTTCCCTCATGGGCATGCACCCCCATTCAGCCAAACACAAATCCAAACTCAAAACCTACCTTCAAACCCTACGGGAATCCCTCATATTACTCCAAACACCATACAACAACCTGTCCAAGCTCACCAAATAAACACTGGGGGGACGAATCCTATGTTCACCCAAGGACTTCATCCAATATACATACCTTCCCATCTTCACAATAGGCCAGGAGAGTACCCAAGCGATCCTTCTAACGAAAATGCTGAAAAATGGAAAATCTTGGAAGGAAGAATCCGGGAAATCGAAGGAAGTGCTTATGATATCAAAGATGCATCTGATCTATGTCTGGTCTCAGATGTGGTTATCCCTCTGAAGTTCAAGGTTCCTGAATTCGAGAAATATCAAGGAACTGGTTGTCCAAGGAACCATTTGACCATGTATTGTAGAAGAATGGTCGTTTGTGCTCATGATGACAACTTGCTCATCCATTTCTTCCAAGACAGTCTGACCGGGGCAGCTGCAAATTGGTACACTCAGCTGGAACGAACATATATCCGTTCATGGAGGGACCTAGCTAATGCCTTTCTGAAGCAGTACAAGTATAACCTGGAGATGGCTGCTAGCAGAACTCAACTCCAGAATATGGCCAAGAAGGGAGAGGAGACCTTCAAGCAATACGCCCAACGATGGAGGGAGTTGGCTACTCAAGTACAACCTCCCTTGTCTGAGAAAGAACTAGTCAATATGTTCATCGACACACTCCAAGATCCTTTCTATGACAAGATGATTGGTACTATGACTGTTAGCTTCTCTGATGTCGTCATCATTGGAGAAAGGATCGAAGGTGGCATGCGCCGTGGAAAGATTGCGCATAAGCTTACAGGGGCAGTCAACGCTTCCATCGGATCACGAAAGAAGAAGGCAGGCAAAGCTTATAATGTGGCTTCTGGTCAAGGCCAGTACACTCCACAGGTGGCACATTATGGCCCAGCCAGTTACCAACCATCACCATACACACCCTATACACCATATCCTTATATCGCCACCACCTACCAAACACCCTACCATCCTACTTACAACTATCCAATGCAAGTACGACCACCAACACCATACACGATACAAACACAAGCCACGAGCCAAAACCCTAATCAAAGCCTGAAAAAAAGAGAAGAAGCCTATCCAATTCGACCCTATTCTGATCTCCTACACTGAGCTGCTACCTCGCTTAATTCAAAACTTGCTAGTCGCTCCTTATCCTCTAAAGCCTCAAGAACCACCATATCCTAAATGGTATGATGCAAACACTAGATGCGATTACCATGCACGGTTCATTGGTCATTCCACAGAGGATTGCCTAGCACTGAAGCGTAAAGTACAAAACTTGATTGATACAAAATGGGTGGATTTTGGGAAGCTTACTCCTAACATTGAGAACAATCCAGTGCCGAGTCATGAGAGCTCATCAACTAGCTGAGAAATAGGAGCAGCACAATGAGTTTCCTTGTATAAGCTGATATACCGAGGGAATCATCCAAGATTTTTCATACTTTTCAAAATCAATCTTTTGTAAATAAATCTCAATGAGAAATATAAAATTACATTTTTCATGTTGCTTGAGCATGTACCTTACCATGTTAACTTTACTTATTGAAAGTTTCCATTTCTTTTCATCATTCAACCCGCTTCTTATCCTACACCTAAACAATCAATACCTGTTGGTGACAATGTCAGTGCTGTAATAAATAATTTTGAACGTTTGATTAATCAAACTCAAGGAGAAAAATTAAATGAGGAAGCGGAATAATCAAAATCCAACTAGAGATTTCAAATCCCCATTCAAGGAACATTTCTAACAGGAGTAACAAATATCTCGTTGGATTGGAAGTTCAAATCCAGGCAAAACATAGGGATGCCAAATAGATCCGCCGAATTGAGAATCAAAATGGTCCAAGCAAAGTCAGGGTTAAAATCCAAAATTCAAGAAAAATAGAAACCCGCCGGATTAAAAGATAAAATAATCCAGGCAAAAATAGGGTTAAAATTCAAAAAAAATAAATTGATGAAGTCATGATCAGAAGAGACCTTGCTGGATTAAAATTCCAAAAACAATTCAGGCAAAATTAGGATCAAAATGAGGGCCTGCTAGGTCGAGAACCCTCGAAGACGGCCTAGGCAAAAGTTAGGGCACACAAACAAAGGCCCGCTAGGTCGAAAACCCTCAAAGGGAGGCTTAGGCAAAAGTTAGGGCATACAATCAAGAGCCCGCTAGGCCGAAAATCCTCAAAGGGCGGCTTAGGAAAAAGTTAGGGCATACAAAAGGCCCGCTAGGTCGAAAACCCGCAAAGGCGACCTAGGAAAAAGTTAGGGCACAAAAGGCCCGCTAGGTCGAGAACCCTCAAAGACGGCCTAGGCAAAAGTTAGGGCACAAAAACAAAGGCCCACTAGGTCGAAAACCCTCAAAGGGCGGCCTACGCAAAAGTTAGGGCATACAATCAAGAGCCTGCTAGGTTGAAAACTCGCAAGGGCGTCCTAGGCAAAAGTTAGGGCAAGCAAAAGACGTGCTGGGTTGAAAAATCAAAAGAACAACCTAGGCAAAAGTTAAGGTCAACCAAGAATTACAGTACAATCTGACATTTCTGCATCTCATATTTTCCAAAACTGGGGAAAATTTTTTGCCACTTCTTAAGTTTGGTTAATTTGACAATCAAGATTATGAAAAGAAGCATTGGCATTTTTCACCAAAAGGTGCCATTTGGGCAATCAAACCAACATCCTCCGCCCTTTCCTTTCAAATATACTACCTTAAACATCATTTGCAAAATTCTGCATTTCCTTCCATTAATTATCCAAGATCACTTTGCATACCTCAAAGGTACACAGTCCAAAAAGGAATGTGAAAAATGTAAAAATAAAAAGATAAATTTTGAAAAGTCATGACAAATCGGACGAGTCCTCAACCATCGCAACACGACATGACTGTTTCCCAAAAGGTCATCCTTTTACCAGCCATAACGCTGCCAAGACAAAAGGAGTGTGTCTCATCCAATGATGCTGACTATTGATGGGTCTCAAAGATCCTAGAAAGAAGGATCCAAAGTTGACCAAGAAGCCAAGAGATTGAGTCAATCCAGCTCATCCTGATTTTTGGTTCCTTTCACACCAACTATAAGGTTGTTGAGAAAGAACCTATCGAAAAAAAAAAAATTAAGAGAAGCAAAAATTTTTTCACCATCTCATGGCATGCATTCATTCCATAGCATCCATTAAATATTAATGTCGAGCATCAAGAAGCAATAATCAAGTTAAACCATCACATCCTCTTGCATTCATTCAAACATCATGATAAGCATTCAGCATCTCATAATTCATTGTCAATACTAATTAAGACCAGGGAAAATTTCCCGTATCAAAATCAAAACTGGGGAAAACGGTTGCCCACAAAAATTCAATTTGAGGTCATCCTCAAATTCTGAATCAAGTTGAGGCAATCCTCAATTCTTCAACTCGAGAAAATTTCAAAACTGGGGGCAAATGATTGCTCAGAAAAATTCAAGTTGAGGTCATCCTCAATTTCATCAAGATTCAAACCGAGACAAATGCTTGCCCAAAGTCCCTTCAAATCAAGACACCTCTCAATTATCAAGAATTTTCTAAACTGGGGCAAAATGGTTGCCCAAGTTTCTTCAAGAGAATAATTATCAAATGCTTAAAAACCTTCGAATTTAAGGTAGAATAAGCTATTCGTTTTAATCTAAGAAAAACAAACTTAAAAATAAGTTGTACAAGGCAGTTGACGAAGAAGTCTATATTCCACCCTCCCGTGCATTCCTAAGGCACATCATATTACTTCCCACACCTGTCTCATTGGGTCATTCTTTAACTTGCACTAACAGGCCATTACTTTCATGTTGCCACACCTGTCTCCATAGGTTATTCTGTCTCGGTAAGACATCTATTTTTTGTACTTGTCTATCTGTCTTGACAAGCCTCTCTTTCCCATACCTGTCCTAACAGGTCATTACGCGCTTTGTCCCATACCTGGCACGACAAACCAGCTTTGTCGCTTGTCTTAACAGGCTGCCTTTCCTTTACCTGTCTTAACAGGTTAACCATCATTCCACCTTTGCATTGCCTGCACCAACAGATTTCATTCTCGTGCCTACCCTAACAGGTCACTTCTACTTTTTGTTTGTCTTAACAGGCCACTTTTGCTTTTTGCCTGTATTAACAGGATGTTTTTCCTTTGCCTGTCTTCACAGGTCAATCTTCTTTTTGTTTTCACATGAGCTATCTTAATAAGTATGATCATTCTTGCCTTGTCTATCTTAACAGGTCATCTCTGCTACGCCTGTCTTAACAGGCCATTTCTACGTTCTGCCTGTCCTAACAGGCTTGCTTTTTCCTGTCAACAACACGACCTTTTTCTACCTGTCTAAACAAGTTTCCGTCATTTCGTTTTGCCTCTCTTAACAGGTTTTCATCATTCTGTTGTGCCTGTCTTAACAGGCGTTTTGCCTCCATCTTGTCAACAATAGGACTTTTACTTTTTTTTTCCTGTCTTAACAGGTCATTTTCATTTTCCTTTTCCTGCCTAGCAGGCTTGCATCTTTCCTGTCATCAACAGCATTTTTTCTACATTTCACCTGTCTTAACATGTCATTTTTCATTTACCCTGTCAAGCAGGATTTCATGTTTAAATTTTCGCATACATCCGATCAAGCAGAATTTCATTTGCATTTACCCTGTCAAGCAGGATTTCATGTTTAAATTTCCGCATACATCCTGTCAAGCAGGATTTCATGTTTAAATTTCTTTACACATCCTGTCAAGCAGGATTTCATTTGCATTTATCCGGTCAAGCAGGATTTCATTTGCATCTATCTTGTCAAGCAGGATTTCATGTTTAAATTTCTGCACACATCCTGTCAAGCAGGATTTCATTTGCTTTTATCCTGGTAACAGCAGGATTTCATTTGCATTCTTCCCCGGCAACAGCGGGACCTCATTTGCATTTTCCTGTCAACAACAGGACATCAAGCATGTTTAAATTTTGTCCACCTGTCTTAACAGGCTTGCATTCATCCTGACAAAAGTAGGATTTCATTTACATTCTTCCGGGCAACAGCGGGACCTCATTTGCATTTTCCTGTCAACAACAGGACATCAAGCATGTTTAAATTTCTGCCTAGTCTATCACATCAGGCACTGCATTTTACTTTTTGCATTCTGGCCTATCACATCAGGCCCCTCATGTTTAAATTTCTGTTCAACCTATCACCTCAGGAGCTGCATTTTATTTTCTGCATTCTGGCCTATCACATCAGGCCCCTCATGTTCAAATTTCTGTTCAGCATATCACCTCAGGCGTTGCATTTTATTTTCTGCATTCTGGCCTATCACACCAGGCCCCTCATGTTTAAATTTTTGTTTAGCCTATCATATCAGGCGCTGCATTTTATTTTCTGCATTCTGGCCTATCACATCAGGCCCCTCATGTTTAAATTTCTGTTCAGCCTATCACATCAAGCGCTGCATTTTAATTTCCTGCATTCTGGCCTATCACATCAGGCCCCTCATGTTTAAATTTTTGTTCGGCTTATCACATCAGGCACTGCATTTTAATTTCCTGTATTCTGGCCTATCACATCAGGCCCCTCATGTTTAAATTTTTGTTCAGCCTATCAAATCAGGGGCTGCATTTTAATTTCCTGCATTCTGGCCTATCACATCAGGCCCCTCATGTTTAAATTTCTGTTCGGCCTATCACATCAGGCACTGCATTTTAATTTCCTGCATTCTTGCCTATCACATCAGGCCCCTCATCTTTAAATTTCTGTTCAGCCTATCACATCAGGCGCTGCATTTTAATTTCTTGCAT
Source organism: Canavalia gladiata (assembly GCA_037954105.1). Taxonomy (NCBI): domain Eukaryota; kingdom Viridiplantae; phylum Streptophyta; class Magnoliopsida; order Fabales; family Fabaceae; genus Canavalia; species Canavalia gladiata. The sequence continues at coordinate 35,157,676 of CM075662.1, read as the reverse complement.
TCTGGCCTATCACATCAGGCCCCTCATGTTTAAATTTCTGTTCAGCCTATCACATCAGGCACTGCATTTTAATTTCCCGCATTCTGGCCTATCACATCAGGCCCTTCATGTTTAAATTTCTGTTCAGCCTATCACATCAGGCACTGCATTTTAATTTCCTGCACTCTGGCCTATCACATCAGGTCCTGCATGTTTAAATTTCTGTTCAGCCTATCACATGAGGCACTGCATTTTAATTTCCTGCATTCTGGCCTATCACATCAGGTCCTTCATGTTTAAATTTTTGTTCGGCCTATCACATCAGGCACTGCATTTTAATTTCCTTCACTCTGGCCTATCACATCAGGTTCTGCATGTTTAAACTTCTGTTCAGCCAATCACATCAGGCACTGCATTTTGATTTCCTGCACTTTGGCCTATCACATCAGGTCCAGCATGTTTAAATTTCTGTTCAACCTATCACATCAGGCACTGCATTTTAATTTCCTGCATTCTGGCCTATCACATCATGTCCTTCATGTTTAAATTTCTGTTCAACCTATCATATCAGGCACTGCATTTTAATTTCCTGCACTCTGGCCTATCACATCAGGTCCTGCATGTTTAAATTTCTATCCAGCCTATCACATCATGCACTGCATTTTAATTTCCTGCATTCTGGCCTATCACATTAGGCCCTTCATGTTTAAATTTCTTTCCAGCCTATCACATCAGGCGCTGCATTTTAATTTTCTGCATTTTGGCGTATCACATTAGGCCCTACATGTTTAAATTTTTGTCCAGCCTATCACATCAGGCGCTGCATTTTAATTTCTGCATCTTGGCCTATCACACAAGGCCCCTGCATGTTTAAATTTTTACATCTTGGCCTATCACACAAGGCCCCTGCGCATTTAGATTTCTACATCTTGGCCTATCACACAAGGCCCCTGCATGTTTAAATTTCTTCATCCTGGCTTATACAGGCCCCAACATATTTGTTTTTCTATCTAGCCTATTCAGGTGCCGCATCTTAAATCCCTTCATTTTGGCCTACCATATTAGGCCCCGCATATTTGAACCTCGTCAACTCATTACACAAGGCTTGCAAAACTTATACAAAATTTCCACATTTGAACTACGATCGTCCAACTTATTAGGGCAGGCATTCCTAAGTTTTCGATCAAGCCCGGAACTTTTCTGGTACCCCGGAAGCATCATTCAACCCCCTGACATCTTCAAGACTTGCCAATAAGGCTCGCACCCATGCCAGTTTTTATCTTTTACCTCGGACATAATTTGTTCACTTCTTTACTCATTTCTTACCGTGATAATCTTCAAACTTATTTCTTATATTATCTGGTAAGAAAATGAGTAAAGAGGGGCAAACTGTGAACACTAAATTATGTCCGAGGATAAATTTAAAACCCAAAATAAATCATTTTGTTTTTTAGTCTAAAATAAAAAATAACAAAAAAAGAATAGAAAAAGAAAAATAATTTTTTAGTTAAGAATTTAGTTAGAAAGTTAGTTGGATTAGTTAATGATGGTTAAGAATTAGTTAGAGAAAAAAGAAAAAAAAGAAGATGAAAGAAAAATAATTTTTTAGTTAAGAATTTAGTTAGAAAGTTAGTTGGATTAGTTAATGATGGTTAGGAATTAGATAGAAAAAAAAAAGAAAAAAGAAAAAGAAAAGGAAAGAAAAATAAATTTTTAGTTAAGAATTTAGTTAGAAAGCTAGTTGGATTAGTTAATGATGGTAAGAATTAATTAGAGAAAAAAGAAAATGAAAGAAGAAAAAATAAAGAAAATAATAAAAAGAAAACAAAAAAAGAGAAAAATTAGAATACAAAAGGGGGAAGCTTCTTCACTTCTAAAAATTTTTTCCCTTTCCTATAAATAGGGACTTTCATTTAGTTCAAGGGGGATCTTTTCTAGAAAAAAAATTAGAATTTCTAAGGAGGGAGAGAGAGGAGCACTTTGAGTCATTGAAGGGGAGGTTTAGGTTTTGGAGCACCGAAGAGACTCTTGAATTCTACATCCAATTGAGCACCTCCTTGGCCTCCATGGAACCAGTTATTCATCAACTTCCAAGATGCTATCAAGTGGCATTCAAGAACGTCAATGGAGGTTAGATCTTGCTTCTATTTCGTTTAATTTTCTTGCGTCTTCTCGGATTTTCGAGTTCATCTTCGTCTATATTTTCATTTTAATTTTTGATCAGTCAAATGATCTCCGATTTCAGTGATTTTTATTTCATTCTCTTCGTCTTTCTGTCTAGTTTCTGGAATGATATTATTTGTCTAATTTGGATCTAAAATGAAGTCTCTATGACCAGATTACTGAAGGATATTTGTATGGATGCGCAAATAAACTTAGCTTGTTTGATTTGTGTATACCTTGCTCATTTCTGGTCTGTTTTTTGTCAAATTTGTTTTGTTTGATTCCTATAACCTATATATTTCAATTTTTTGTTTTAAATTTTTCATATCTACCAAAAAATATTTCTAAAAATTCTGAGATTTGCATTCAAATTTTGGCCCCAAATTTTCGAGTTAATCTTCGTCTCTATTTTTCGGTTTCATTTTTGATCGGTCAAAAGATCTCCGATTTTGGTGATTTTTGTTGCGTTCTCTTTGTATTTCTCTCTAGTTTCTGGAATGGTATTATGTGTGGTATTATGTGCCTAATTTGGATCTTAAATGAAGTTTTTATGGCCGAATTACTGAGGTATGTTTGTCTTGGTGCGAAAATGAACCTATCTTGTTTGATTTGTGCATAACTTGCTCATTTCTGGTCTGATTTTTGTCAAATCTTTTTTTGTTTGTGCATAACTTGCTCATATATTTGTGCATAACTTGCTCATATATTTGTGCATAACTTACGACGATTTGGATTATGCAAGCACATCTATTTTTCTAAAAATATTCCTTTTTCAAAAACGTCTGTTTTCAATTTTTTCCAGATTGTGCAAACGGGTTCTAATACGGGCAAGTACCGTTCTCTACTGTTACGTGTTTTAATCCGTGCTAATTCAAATACGGCTTACGACGATTTGGATTATGCAAGCACGTCTGTTTTTTTTAAAAATCTTCATTTTTCAAAAATGTCTATTTTCAATTTTTCCTAGATTGTGCAAACGGGTTCTAATACGGGCAAGTACCGTTCTCTACTGTTACGTGTTTTAATCCGTGCTAATTCAAATACGGCTTACGACAATTTGGATTATGCAAGCACGTCTGTTTTTCTAAAATTCTTCCTTCTTCCAAAAACGTCTGTTTTTTTAATTTTCCTCGGATTGTGCAACGGATTCTAATACGGGCAAGTAGCGTTCTCTACTGTTACGTGTTCTAATTCGTGCAAATTCAAACACGGCTTACGACGGTTTGAATTTTGCAAGCACGCTAATCCTTCGTTCATTTCCTAGAATCCAAGAGATCAAGTCTCTTAACCAGAACTACGTAGCCTTGAGTTTCCCATTGCACAAGGGAATACGTAGGAGCAGGATCAAGTCCTGTCAGGCTATCTTTTGTAAACCTATTTATTTTCTATTCTATTTTAAGGGATCAAACATTTTTTCAAAATATCACACACTCAGTTTAAGGGTACCGTTCTTTGGAACGGGCGAGTAGGGTGACTAATACCTTCCTTACTCGTAACCGACTCCCAAACCTAGATTTCTTCCTGAAGTTAGGGTTTTTCCAAATATTTTCCCTTAAAATAAAATTTGGTGGCAGCTTTACAATCAAATTATATTCATTTCAAAATTTAGCTAGCTCGTCGTCTCGTCCTAATTACGGTTATGACAAACTATATAGTTTAATACTTTTTAATTTCAATATTTAATGTCTAAAGAGGAAAAAAAAAGTCATGAAGGACACTTAAGAAATTCTGTAAGTCTTATATAGACTTCAAATTACTAATATTACAAGTAAATTTTGTTTAAGCCAGCAAAATTCACTTTTAGTATAGTTTAACAAAAAAAAAACGGAAGAAACTTATGCTTAGCCACATGGAAAAGCATGAAAAGAAAGGCTAGAAGAGTAAGGTACTAGCTTGAGGTAAATCATAAATACTAGATATGACCTACAATCTAATATAAATTAAGAAACATCAGCAGGAATTTGATCTCCATCAAAGCATTAAGTGATTTCTTTCATTCAAATTTACAAGATTAATTCTTTTATCATAAATACTAGCATTAAACATTATATATGTATTAGTTAAGACAACACTCATGATTCATAAATGTACATATACTACAGTGAAGTGTGGTAGCACTTTTAAAGTTCTCTATGAGTTTGATTTTCATTTGTGTACGTTTATTTCATTTTAACTTCATTTATTTTTTTAGTTTTTTTATTAAGAAATAAAACATTTAAATTTCCTACTTAATTTTATGCAATTTTACCTACTTGTTTTTTAATGCATTTTGCAGTTCAACATTTTTTCCCTTTCTATAATTTTTTATCTTTGAACATCTTTACACAAGTTATATATTTAGTGAATCAAATAGAAATGTTGACATTTTTTAACAAGATTTGAAGCTTGAACAATCAATGACTTTATGGTTTTATGGTAACTGCTGAATGAACACAAGAAAACTTATTCATACATGTTTTGAAAAAAAATACAATCAGATAAAAGATTATGTTCTTAAGACTTGTGGGAGATTATGTAGATTTGGTTTGGAAAAATGATTCGTATATGTCAGAGACGATGTTCTTTAATTTTTTAAAAGGCCTAATATCTCAATACTAATTATTTAAAGAGTCTTTTCAAATTCCTTCTGTGCAAATTCTGTAACAGCGCACAAAATAAAATCTAGCATTTTAATCTCATTTCAATTAAAATTATGCATAATAATCCTTAAATTTAAAAAATTGAAAAAAAAACATGACAAAAATTAAAGAAAAAAAAGAAACAAAAGAAGAAGATATAAAATTAAAATAAAATAAAAATAAAAAATAAAATTATAATTACCTTTTGTTTTTGTCTTTTTTTTCGAACAAAAATGTTCAACACAACTTTTCCTTAACCAGATCAAGGATAAGAGGATGAACTATTAGAGGAAGATGAAAACTGAAGGCTCCAAAGTTAATGGAAGACAATAATTGAAGTCAATATGAATAACAATAAGACAAGGTTGGGGTAGATTAAGGTTAGGGTAGAGAGCTAAGCAGGAATGAAAGAAAGTAGGGTTTAGAGGAGAAAACCAAAGTGAAAGAGAATGATCCAAATTAAAATTAAATTTGAGATTCACAAATAAGCAACTGAATTTTCGGTCTCTAATTTTTAATAATTTTGAGATGAGTTTCACAACTGATATTCTCATATTTATTTTGCCACCGAACTTTGATAACCAATTCAATCTCTAAACCTTAAATATTTTTATAGATAGTTTCTTTTTTAATAAAACGTAAATTTAGTAATCATTTGTAATTAATGAAAGACGAGTAAAATTCGATCGTTATCTTTTATTTTCCTGATAGTATTCTAATCCATACTTATGGAGAAAGGAGCCTATTGTTGTTCTATATATCTAAAAAAATGAGAATTTTTTTTGATTTACGATCTTGATAAAAGAAAAATAAAACATATAAAATAAGAGAGAGGATATTTTTAAAATAAAAAATTATAAACATCATGTAAAGAATTATATATTAGAAAAATTAATAGATTATATTTTTTTAGACTACACGATATTAGTATTATAAAATAATTAAAAATAATTTCTTTATGTTTAAAAAGATGTGAGATATATTCTTTTTTAATAAACATCGAAGATATTAATGTAATTTATCTAAAATAATATTGTTTAAATTAGATAAAATTATTATAAATAAAAAAATATTTTTTAAATTTTTACCATGCTTACATATTTAAAATTGAATGTAAAACTTTGATTTAGTTGAATTAATATTTAGAATTGATTAATATGCTTAATGATTATAAATACTTCTTTGGTCTAAAATATTTTAATAGTTACTATTTTATTATTAATAATTATTTATTAGTTATTTTTTCAAATTTAAATTTTCTTTTATTATTAATTATATAGAACATAATAATGTGATACTTTTAAAAATATTTAAAAATTATAAGAGGATTTATTATCTATATTGCTTTCATTAATTTTATTTTGAATTTTTTTCTTCTATTATAATATTGTCATTTTTTTAGTAGCATGAGAAGAGCTTAAAATCCATATTTCTTTGGTATATAGCTAAAGATGAAGAGTAAAGCAAGAAAAAAAAAACTGTTATCATATGTTGAAATTTTAAATTTCCAGTAATTTTTAAATAAAAATAAATAATGATTAAAAATGAATGAAGTATGAAATAAATTATAAATAATAATTTAAAATAAAAATAAAATAATATAAAATTTTAAAAAAAATTAAAAATTATTTAAAAAAATTCTATTTAACATAAAACCTATTTAAATAAAAGTTTATAATATTTTTAAAATTCTTTATTTTATTATTTAAATATATAAAATTTAATAATTTTAAATTATTCTAACCAAACCATGATTAAGAATTAGTTCGAAGCAATCTCCTTTTGGTTTCCACTACGGTGAATTTGGCTCTAAACAAATAGACACTTGTCCACCTATAATATTTCGTCGCTCATTAATTGAAAAGAAAAAAATTTCTAGAATTAGATTTTGAATTCTTAGCTACAATAAACTAATATATATATATATATATATATATATATATATATATAATTAATTAATTAATACGTCAAATTATCCGAACATGATGCATGAAATTTTCGTTACAGAATTAATAATAATGAGAAAAGTAGGTCAAGCCATTCACATGTGGCTTCTTTTTTTCTTCTGAAAACTAGCTACTACCGTTTATTCCACTCTTTTTTAGAGTAAATAATTAATTAGGTTGCTAAAAAATTAAAAAAGAAATCAATCTTATTAAATTTTGAAAATATAAATTCTTATGATTTATTTTAAAAGATAACAAATTAATTTTTTTCTATTTTTTATCAAAATAATAAATAAATAATTTTATTATTTTTTAATAATTAAAATGGTTGATTATTTACTTTTGAAAATAAAAATAACCAATTATTTATATTTCAAGATCAAAACAATAATTTTATAGTTTTAAAAATTAAAATAATCAATCCTAATATTTGAATAACTAAATTAGTTATCACTCCTATGCTCCAAGGCTTTTGCTTGAAGCAGCTATATATATATATATATACTCCAAATCTTCTATGAACCCGAAATGATACTAGTTCTTAGTATATCATTAATGTAGATTAGCGTGAACAAGCTACCAAAGCATTAGATTCGCTTTCTTGCATGTTTATCAATGATTTTCAATTGATTTGACAAGTAAATATTTTATGTTCAATTATGATTGATTAGAGTTTAAACTGATAATAATAATAATAATAATAATAATAATAATAATAATAATAATAAAAAATTATTATAAAATTATAAAAATTTAAATTAATTAATATTTTAAATTAACGTAAAATAATAATATTATATGTTTTATAAGATAAAAATAATATATATATATATATATATAAATCAAGATAATATCAAAATTTAAATTTTAATATTTATACTAATTTATCAATTTTATATAAAATAAAAAATTTATTAAATTTAGTATTAACTTAAAAATTATTATCAAATAGATTATGTATTTAAAATTTTATATAAAATAAAAATTGATAAATATTTTTTTATAATTTTATTTTAATAACTTATATAGTATTTAAATATATATAAATATTAATAGTTAATAATATATTTTTAAATTTTTTAAAATTTAATATATAAAATTATAAAAATATTATAACATAATTTAACAATAGACTATTCAATTTTATATTTTGTATTAAATTGTTAAATTAATATAAAAATTAAAATTTAACATTTAGTATTAATAAATTTAACCATATATATAACCATGAAGAAACTATCAAAACATTGGATTCGTTTATATGCATTTCTATCATTGCTTTTAAAATTGGTTTGGCAATTTAAAAGTTTATGAATTTAATTATGATTGAATTAGAGCCGAAGTAATAATAATAAATTATTACAAAATTATAAAACTTTAAATTAACTAATATTTTAAAGTAACTAATTATTATAATATATATTTATATTTATATAATAATATATATTATAAATATATAGATATATGTATATATATATATAGATTTAGATATAATGACATATTAAATTTTATTGTTAAAATAAAAAAATTTATTATATAGATTAAAATTTTAAAATTTTAAAAAAATTTTAAAAAATTGTGATATTTTTTAAAATAATTTTAAATTAACGTAAAATTTTCTACCTCTAAATGGCTCACTTGCGACGATTTTTCGGAGAAATGCTTCAATACATATCAACACACCAATAAAAATAGGGCATTATACTAAATGTAGTATTTATGTAGTGATTTAAACTTAAAATTTGAGGAAGATATAATTAAGAAAGTGAAGCGTAGTGTTTATTTAGTATGTTAAACTTAAAATTTGAGGAAGACGTGATTAAAGAAGAGATGAAGTTACAAGAAGAGAGCAATAAAAAACAATCCAAAATATTACATTTATCTAATGTAAGATATTTTGATCTTTTTATGCGAAATAGTAATTAAAATTTATAAAATGTGATTATTTTCTTAAACTCTGTAGCTGAATCTAAGGTTAAATCAAACCTATTTAAAGAAATGGTTTTTTATATTTATTTTTATTTTATTTTTTGCACTTTTTTTCACATAAAATAATGAATTTATTCCATTTATTTTTCATTTAAAATTTTTATTATAAATGTATTCTAAAGTTTAATTTTGAAATGCAAAAAAATACTTTCCAAATTTTTAATTCTGAAATATATTTTTTACATTTTAAAATTAAACTTATGAAATAATTTTTTAATATATATTTTAAAATTAAAATTTTATAATATAAAAATATATTCTGAAATTAAAATTTTAAAATATTGAATCTACAATTTGAAATTATAATTCAAAATGTAAAAAATACTTTCTTGAATTTTAGTTTCTAAATATATGTTAAAATTATTCTGAAAACTTATAAGTGATTTTCGAAATTAAACTTAGTCAGACAACAACGACGACTCAGCGAACAACAAACATGAATGTAATGGTAAATGGTAATTTTGAAATAATAATTTGAAGAAAAATAAAATAAGGTGATGCAAAAACTAAAAAAGAGTGCAAAAAGATTGGGCCCACCTATTGCTACTACCTAACGGCTCAGACCAAAATCGATTTGCACGACCCAATAAAATGGACAAAAATAACCCAATATCGTGTCCATACGCTTTGGGTTGGATTGGACCTTCTGAACCCAAATCAAAGCAAGGTTAATTCATGGCGAAATGGGCTCCTACCTTTTTTATTCTTTTTTTTTAATTTTTGTTATTCTTTTTTTTTGACATATTCTGTTTATATCTTCCATAAATTAATTTATAAAATATATTTAAATTATTTTAAATTTTAATTTTTTATGCTACTATATATATTTTAGTGAGTTAATTTATGAATTATATTTAAATTACTTTAAATTTTACTTGTTTATATATATATATATATTCTGTAAATTAATTTATAGAATATATAAATATATATTTTATAAATTATTTTATATAATATATATTTATATATTTGTTATTCTATAAATTATTTTTAAAATTTTTTTTGACATATTCTGTTTATATCTTCCATAAATTAATTTATAAAATATATTAAATTATTTTAAGTTTTACTTGTTCATGCTACTATATATATTTTAGTAATTTAATTTATGAATTATATTTAAATTTTACTAGTTTATACTTGTATATATACATATTCTATAAATTAATTTATAGAATATATAAATATATATTTTATAAATTATTTTATATAATATATATTTATATATTTCATAAAATAATTTACAAAATATGTTTACTAAAAAAGACAATTAATTTTGTATTTTCACATGCACACGATGCAAAAAGCAATTAAGGGAAGCCTAAAAAGCAACTGACCTCACATTGATGTTGTTATGCTTGCTTTTTGCAGTTGGGTTCATGGTGTGATATTAGTTCATATTTGTTAAATATTTTAAAATTTGAATATTATTTATTATTGATAAAAAAAATTTAAAAATAAATAAATAATAAAAAATAACGCCACAAAAAGTTTACTTTAGAACAAAAAGCTTAATTATTACTTCATATGAAAACTCATAAAAATAACAAAATCGTAAGATTTTAAGAATGAAACACCCTCATCTAAAACGACCATAAACACTTCTACGAAAAAAATAAGTAAGAAATAAAAATTTGAAAGAAAATTTTAAGGAATTATATAAAAATCCACAATAAAACTATTTATGAATTTCCTACAATTTTCTTGTGTAGATATATTGAAAGTCCCTATAAAATTCTTTAAGAAATAAAAAAATTACCATTCGGCAGGAAAGTTTGCTATAAATTTGTAACCTATGAAAATTTTAACAAATTTACAAAAATGCAAAAAAATCCTAAAAAATGTTACACAATTTTAGTAACAATCGTAATTTCTCACAATATTTTTATTTTCTATTTTATTATATTATATTTTAATTTTTTTCATCCAATCATAATTAGTTTTAAATTATTTTTTTAATGATATTGGATTTGACTTAAATTATGAATCAACGCAATGCCATAGTCATTTAGCGTTTGATTTCTTTGAATACTTGAATGAGAATTGATTTTTGCATTTCCGTTTTTTATTTTTATATTTTTTTTTAAATTTCTATTTCATTTTTTTATTTTTATTATATAGTCTGCAAATTATTTTAAAAAATATAAAAAATACATTTCGTAAATTAATTTACAAAATATATTTTTTATATTTTGTAAATTAATTTACGAAATATATTTTTATATTCTGAAAATTAATTTACGAAATATATTTTATAAAATATATTTTTACATTTCATAAACTAATTTGTAAAATATAAAAATATATATTCTGTAAATTAGTTTATAAAATATAAAATATACATTTCATAAACTAATTTACAAAATATAAAAATATATTTTGTAAACTAATTTATAAAATATAAAAATTTCTATTTCACAATTTAATTTATAAAATATATTTATTAAAAAATATAATAAAAAACTAAAAAAGTGAAGGGAATAAAAAAAACGGGAATGTATAAAAATTTATATTTCACAATTTAATTTATAAAATATATTTATTAAAAAATATAATAAAAAATTACAAATTAATTAGTTACAAATATTTAAAAAAACTACTTAAAATAGCTTATATATTTTTCAATTTCTACCTTCCACTTAAAATATTTTATTTTTATTTTTATTTATACTATATTTTTATAATTTGATCTTTTATTTATTTTATTTATTTTTATAAGTTTAATATTATTTGATTCTTTTATAATAATATTATTATTTTTAATGGATAATTTATTTTTATATTATTATAAAAATTTATTTTTTAAATTAATATTTAAATATATATTATTTATTTTGTTTTATTAAAAAATATTGAACTATTTGATAAAAAATTAAAGTTATAAAAATAATTACTTTTTGAAAAAAAATTATTTAAAATTTATTTATGTAAAAATTAAAAATAAATATTTTTATTTTGAAGAAATAAATTTCATTTAATTAAATTTTAGTATAACTTTTATTAAATAAAAAAATATATATTATACTTATCATATTTAATCAATTATTTAACTATATCTTTATTTATTTTTTTATATTTATCAATTAATCAATAGTTAATTTTATAAAACACTATTAATTTAATTAATAGTTTATCCTCTTTTAATTTTTATTTAACTTTTCTTTTAACTAATTTATTTATTAGTTTTTATTAAACTCAAATTTAATAGTTATGGTGGTATTTATCATTTTATTTTTTAGTTAATTTTATTAATAAACATTTTTTATTTTAATTAGTAAGTTTTTTCAACTTTCAATTTTAACTAATTTTTTAATATTTATTTATTTTTTCATATTTTAACTAACTTTTTAACTTTCAATTAATTTATTTACTAATTCTACCGACCCTTCAAATATAAATATATGCAATTAATGTCTACATATAACGATACTGTGGAATACATGCCTATAGACATTTAAGACACAACCAAAATTTAAAACATATAATATAAATTTATTTTGATGAAAAAAATTGAAGTAACTGCGATGAAGTGAAGCTAAAATAATAAATATATGATTACACAATATTTTAAAAATAAAAAAAATTAGAAAATTATTTTACCAGATAAAAATTAAAGGTGTCATACTAACTAATTAATAGATCCAGTAAGCAGTTCCGTTAAGACAAACAAGATTTTTTAATAGAAGGTTCAATATATCTTAAAAAAACAATTCAAGAACTATTAACTTATTTTATTTCAAAATTATAACTACACGTTACTTATCAACAAATTCAATGAATCATTGACAACAAAAACGTATCACAAAGGGAACCCGTGAACGGAGCCATCTTCATTGCGACTCTGGCAAATTTGGAAAGACAGAAACACATGCTGGTTCTCAAATGTCAATCCAACGACTGCAACATCTCTTTTATAACTCAACCATGTGATTAGAGACATACAGGATCAAGCTTCAATATCTTCAAAAAGTAAATAATATATTAACACTTATATATATATATATATATATATATATAAAATTAAGGATTGGTAAAGTCAAAATAATATAAATGATTTTTTAGTATATAATAATTGAAATAACACATTTAACGTCATTTATGTATAATATGTTTTATTTTTAATTTAATATATTAAATAATACGTGAGTATGAGATAAAGTAGAAGTGTTCGCACTCACTCATTCCTATATTCTTTTATAGGTAAATACCGATATTCAAACACAAACTCGTTTAACGGATAATATTTTCTATCTATCATGAGTATGTTTTTATTTTTTTGACGAATACTGGCTACCTCATGTAATTGTCATCCTTTTCACTTGGAGTTCATTGTTTGTCAATACAATTATTAAAAGAAAAGGAGCATCGATCTATCAAAATTTATCAAAACACCAATTCAATTATTAATTCATCCACCAACGTAAAAAGCGAGCTTATATGTCGATACATACAAATCACAAAGGTTCTCATAATCAAGTGCAACTTTGCAAGCATCCACTCATATAAAAGATGTTTTCCAAATTAAAGAATCGAGTAAAATTGACAATTAAGAACAATCAAGATGCTAGTAAGTATAGAAAGGTGATTCATTAACGTATAGGTTCTATTTTGGGAAATGGCACAGTTGGATTCGATTTTATGCCATCAATCAAGGATCGATGTAGGAAAGGAGGAAATATAGGTAGAGTATACTGATGTTTCTAGTATCGTTTTCTAATTAAAAATAGAAAGATTAAATGTGTTTTTAATTTTTTTAAAATTTTAAATTTTAAATTTTTTGTTTTATAAATGATTGATTTTATTTTTTATTTTTTAAAATACATTATTTTTAAAATAATAACATTTGGCATGTGATATATATTCATGTTTGACATATTAATAATAAAAAATTAAAAAATATTTTAAAAATAAGAAATCAAAAATAAATATTTTAAAAATATAAAATTAAAATTTAAAAAAATAAAAAATATATTTAAAGCATTACTAAAATAAAATTTAATTTTGATTAGGGAATAACATTTAAATATTTATGACATTACCCGTAAATTTTGTCCATACAAAAAAGTCAAGAGCCCATTCTATGCTTTCCCTTCCCCATATTTTATTTATTGGTCCTTGCTTTTCTATATAGGCATCAGATTCTTGAAGCTTTGCCATAAATAATATTAAGATATACATACCCCACCGACACCAAGCCAAAAAATATAAAAAACTACTATAGCAATGTTGGTTGAATCTGCAATATTTATGTGCATGAGGCAAGAGAACAAACTAAAGGTCCCAAAGTAAAACCCATCAACACATATTAGAAGCCTCATTCAGAAACCTCCTTCCTTAAGCGCATGTAACCATATACCACACAATGGGAACCGGTCACAGTAGTCGCACAAACCTTGGAAGCGAATGCACTTCTTTTGATGCAGGTGCTACAGGTTCCATAGCACGTTGGGGAGATTCTTTTGAAATTTCCATGGGAAATTGGAAAGAAAATAATGACCACACAGAAGTTTGGGGTGTGGAATACAAAACTATTCCAAAAAAAAGTACCTGTGGTTTTCAACTGAAGGCAAATCGTGACAACAACGGAATCGAGAGCATGCATTTCGGATTAGGCGATTCTGCTGATAACAAAACAGAATTTGCTTTGAAAATCACAAGAGTGAATCGTGATGGCCTCCGTGGAGGGATAATTGGGATCGATTCTTGTAACGCTCCAATGTCCTTTACAAGAGCTAAACAAGATTACACAATAGATACTACTATTGTTTCATATTCTTCTTCGTACAGAGAGGGTCTTTTTGTGCTTGAAATGAAGAAAAAGGTTAATTCTGAAAATGCTTATATGGTGACTATGGCACACTATTATGTCACCAAGGACGTTGCTCTTTCTGTTGCGGCCAAAATTCGTCGCATTAAAAACTGTTTTGCTGTTGAATTGGAGGGTCCTTTCAAACACCCCAGTGCTGATTTGCGTAAGGTTGTTGTCAAAACGCTGCGTACCGGTGTATGGTCGCCTAATGCGTGTTCTCACTGTAATATTGTACAAAAGGCTAACACTGGTAACAAAAGTGGAGATTCCAATTCGGCATTGAAAACTAAGTCTCATGAACATAAGAGCGAGGAAACGGTAGGTGAAGTCGTGAAGCATGCTTTCTACTCGAGCAATGTCAAGGAGCAATATAACAAAGGCCTTATCAATTCAAGTGGATACACTACAGGCTCTCTAAATAATTCTATTATCTTTATAGATTGTAATTTTTAATTTTGTAATTTGGAAGTGTTTGACGTTTATGTGTGTAATTGTTCAAATAAAAGATGGGAAACTTCCACTTTTTGCCTCAGTAATTTATACTGTAAATTGATAAAAAAATCTTGGTACAGGGGTTATAAGCTTGTGAACGGAGGGCATAAACAATTCTAAACTGCGTAATGTTGTATCTCGTAGAGTACTTTACTCTCCCTGTATTAATTAATAGGTTTTATTTGCTGATAAAAGAAAAAAATACAAGGCTGACTACTGGCAAAAAGCTTGTTAGCTTAATGTGGGATTATTATCAGCATCTAATTGAGTATGGTATAAGTATACACACACCTTTAACAAAATAACAAAAATCAAATATTATGTTAAATTACGTTAATTTAAACATGTCCTACTGCAAGGTTAGACTTCAATATTACATATATTACTACATGTTTATGTATTTTAAAATAAAAAATAAAATAATTAGTTAAATTTTTCAAAGATAATTTAAGCTTTGCTTAGTATGGTAGTTATAAATATTATTTAAAATTTATTTATAAAAATTAAAATTTTAATTTTAAATAAAAAATTATTTATTTGGAAATATATTTTTATTAAAAAATTCAGAAATATTAAAATAAATAAATAAGTAAAATAATTTAATATATTTTTAGTCCTTCTAAAATAATCCAATTTTAATTTTCATCCTTCAATTTTAAAATTTTTAATTTAAATTCTTTATTTTTTTAAATATCTAAACTATGGTTTTTGATTTTAATTTAAATTAAAATAAATTAATCATAATTAGAAGAAGATACTCAAAACATTTTAGAAAGTATTCAAAAAATTAAAAATTTTAAACAAAAATTATAAAACTGAAAAATAAAAATAAAAATTTGATAATCTTAAAGGAATTAAAAATATATTCAACCTAAATAAAATTATTAAATTTTTAATAATATATAATCATCATAATAATCATAAATTTATTTATATAATATTTTTAATATACTTTTATAAAAATCAGAATAAATTAAATAAACATTATCCATATTTTAATATAATAAATTAATTTAAATAATAAAATTTATAATTAAAAAATTATAATATTTAAATCCAAATCTAATAATCATATATTTATTTATCATTTTATCTTTATAAACTAATTTAAAAATTAGTTTTATCAAATATTTTTTAATTTAATTAACAAATTTTCCATAATTTAATTTAAAAGTGAAAGAATAGAAGACAAAGATCCACAATTTTTTTTACATATATTTAAAATATAATAATTTTATCATTTATAATAAAATAAAAATTTTATATTGTTTTATAATAACATTTAATATATATTAATTCATAATAATATTACATAATATTAATATATATTATATAACATTAACATAATATTTTTTATAATTTTTAAACATACATAAATATTTTAATTTTAATAGATATAGAGTTAACATTCCTAATCAAATCTGATATAACAGAAGTTTAAAAAATCACATCTTAACATTCAAAATCTAATCTAGTTGTCATTATCTCCTCCTCTATGTGTGGGTTTTGGTTCGTAGTATACACTTGACAAGATGCCCCATGGTCTTGCTACCTTTATGCCTGTCCTTAGCATCTTAAGCAATTATGGTCTACCAACTTCCACGTTTGTAAGAAGAATTTCCACCAAATGCCATGAATTTCTGAAATAAGATGAAGGGCGGCTTTTGACTTTGTCTATTTTTTTTGTATTGGAGAGAGGTTTTGATTTTTGGAGGAGCAATCATACTTTTATGTATTAAATATTTTTACATTTTTAATTTAATAGTTGAATATTAAAAAAATTAACAAATTATATCCAACTATAACTGCCTGTAAACCACTTTTAACATGTAAGAGAAACTTTTCCTTTCCTAGATCAACAGTTCCACATCTTATTATGGTAAATGATTTTTTATTTTATATAATCTAAGCAATATTTATTTGATAGTAGAATTTTATAAAATATTATTAAGTAAAATTTATAAACTATCTCACATCCATATTTTTTAATTTGACTTTTAAATAATAAATACCTAATATATTATTTTAAATATAAATTTCTATACAAAATTTTATAGGATATTTTATTTGAAAGAAGTAAAGTTTTCAAAAAATTTCATGAAATTATTTAAAAAATAAAATAAAATATACAATAATAATAATAATAATAATATAAAATTTTCAATAATTAAAATCCACCTTATCATTGGGTTACAATATTAACTTAATTCAATTCATACTTTTTTAATCATTCAATATATTACTTTATGGTTTTGTAGTTGTTTCTCAACTACCAAGGATGTATCGTTTAGAAAAAAAAATTACATTTCTTTCATTTCTTGCTTTTTTCGCTCCCTAGATTTTCTTTATCTTTACACGTGTAAATTCTGCTATAGTATTCATTTTTATTGTAATTCTTTCTTTCAATAATTTTGTGGTCGATTTTAGAATGAGAATTTTAATTTTTCTTTTATCTTCTTTTTTTCTAGTGGACGAACCAAAGTATTTGGTGGTAGCTCATATTCACCACTCGATTACATGTTCATGTGGTCCAACAACATGTATATTCCAGAAGCAAAAATTTTTCTTCTTTCTGAATAATTTTAAATGATTTTTCCTTTAATAATCACGTATATTTCAACTTAAATAGTTTGTCTTCATCATATAAATGGCATATACATGTGCCGCAACATCTTTCTCAAAGCCACCACATTATATTTTTCACAACTTGTTTATATTACCCAACAAAGTTTTGAACAATGCTATTCAACTTATGTCATTCAGATTTTAGTAGGATCATTCTCCTTTCTTTTTTATTTCTAAAATAGCCATAATGTTTGTTATAATTTTCTTTCATCATATTCCGAAAGCTCTTCCTCCTTGTGATCAATCATATAATTGCATCCTTCAAAAACGTCCAATCATGCTTGTATGAGTAGCTTATCCCCTTTGATGATGAATTTTGTTCTAGATTTTCTTTGAGCAATTCTCCTTTCTCTAACATAATATTTTCTAGCGCAAGTTGTGTGAAAAATGACAATGGGTGAAAAATCGAGCATATATCTAATTAGTGTTTTAGAACCATTACAGGGCTGATTGTATACTAATTAGTTGAGGGTGGTGAAAATATGGAGAATTAATATGGAAATGACAGTACAGGAAATTAAAAATTATCACGATTTGAGTTAGAGGATGAATTTAAAAAATAATTGAGAATTTTAAAAATTTGAATTGATTGGAGGTTGATAATTCTGCATGAATTTTTTTAAAAAAAATTTAGGTTAAATTGGTTCTATTTTGAGAAAATGAAATGAAATAAAGAATTAAGAATTTGAAAGTATATAAATAAATAGAATGTAAGAAATTTTAATTTGAAATTGTGTATTGCTAAAGCTATTTGAATCATTATCTATAAAAATGAATTTAATGGTTAAATTTTTTAAGTTATCATATCAATGTTGACTAATTTCTTCTACCTAATTATTTTTAAATTTCCTGATCATATTATGTCAATTTTTTTAACATTATCACACAACGTTCAATTTTTTTTTCTCCCTTATGAATCCCTCACATCATCATGTCATACCTTTCAAGATCTTTTTTGTCCACCATTCTAATCAATTTTCTCTCTCCCACTGGTCAACACACCACACCATGAAGGGGCTCTTCCTTTTTTCTTCCATCCTTTAGATTTCTTTTCTTTTTTTTTTTCTCCTTCAAATTTGTATTTTTTTAAAATTTATCTTTTCATATTTTCTCTTTACTATTTCTCCACTCCAATTTGATCTTCTCTTCCATTAGAAAAGTTTATTTTAAAAAGAGAATTAAATAAAAAATATATATGTGCAGACTCGTTATGTATAAAAAAGAAAAACATATAAAGAGATAAAAATAAAATAAAAAAAGAGAATTGAAAAGAAAATTTACCCCTCTTTTTCTCCTTCCATTTTGGACAACACGATGTAAATTATTTCTTAATTTATACCATAGATTAAGCAACTTTAACAGAATTGGAATAAAATACATTTTAACCTAAACAATGATATCATGTAGTTTTATATAAGTAACAAACAACATAAACAATTTAATCTTATACAATACATAGTTTTGTGTGAACAAAATAACTTAACGATGAGAGAAAAATAAAAATAAAAAGATAATTTTTATTAACTTTTTTTTATAAATTTTAAAATGATTTTTATATTATAAATATAATATAAATATTTATATTACATCAATAATTATTTTAAAAGAATAAATAATATGATATATCATTAATAAATAATAATAATAATAATAATAAATTTTAAAATTTTATAAATTTATGAAAACAAAAATTAATAAAATTTTAAATTTAACTTTGCATAAAATTAATAATATATTTTGTATTTTTTAAATAAGTCACTTTTAAGATGAACTAACTATCATATAGGCATCTCATCTCTATCCCTTCTATCTACTAAGGATATTCGTGGTACGGTTTGATTCAATTTTAAAAATTAAACTAATTTTTTATAGATTAATTTGGTTTAATTTTTTTAGTTTATATAAAAAAATCTAAAAATAAAAATAAGTTAATAAAATAATAAGATTTTAAAATTAATTTAGATTAAATATAAAAAATAATAGTGTTTATATTTAAATATACTTTAATATAAAAAATTAAAAATTTATATTTCATTTTAATATATGTCAGCACTTTCCCATATGAATTGCGGCTAGAACTCTAATATTAGGCACATCATACCCATAATTGATATATTTTATTATAATTTCCCTTTTTCATCCAATTTACCATTAGAAGTATAGAATGCGTGCACTACGAACGGATACATCAACTAATAAGGATAGAGATTTAGTTTAATGTGATCTTGAATTTAAATTTTAAGTTTATAGTTACATTTAATCCTTGAAAAAGATTATCACTTATAATGATTTTAATTGGTTGGAGTAAGATTATATTCCGTAATAGATACATGTAATATCATATAAAAACATATTATAAAGGGCATATGATATAGTTAAATTTGATTAAAAGATAAAAGTATTCCATATAAATAAATTATTTTATTTAATGAAAAATTTGAATATATTTTTAGTTTTTATAAATATGATTAAATTTAATTATATTTTTTAAAAATTTATTAATTTTAATTTTAAAAAATAATTTTTTTTAAGATAATGTAATAAACATCTAATTATATTATTTCAACAACCATACCAAGATAATAAATAATGTGACATATCTAAATACATGTTATATTATTAATAAACAATAAAACAAATTATTTTAAAACAATTTAAATTATTATAACTAAAATTATTAAATTAATTAATTAAATTTGATTATATTTACAATTTTTCTAACAAAGTTTCATAACATTAACAAAGGTTAGGGTTAAGAGGCCTACAAGAGATGGGTCAATCCCAAGGAAAAAGCTACGCCGCAGCAATACAAGGATAAACAGAAGGCATCAGTGTGTGCTAGCTTACAAAGGATAAATAACAAAGAAATTCAGCATAAAGACAAATGGAGCTTAAATCACCTATTTTATACCAAACAAACCAAAAACATATTTTATTCTTTCATAAAATAACTTTATTGTCATTTTTCGGGTTCAATCCATCAACTTAGCGTGAGCATCGTATTTAAAGTTTTTAATTTGATCAATCCTAATTTACAAGGGCTATGACTAAAATAGCTTATAGGTCTATAATGTTCACTCTTACAAAGTTTATGGGATAAAAAAATTTACTAAATCTTATAAATTAGAGAGTTAATCTATGAACTTCAAATTTTAAAAATATATTATAATTTTACACATGTATTCAAATCTTGTAATCTTATTTAAAATTTAATTTTTATATATAAGAATGACAACCAAATTTTAAAGAATCAAAAATTTTTATTAAAATATCAATTCTATAAAATTGATAGTCATCACACTAGATTTGAATAGAAAAAAACTTTTTATACATATAAATAATAGTATATATTTATTTATATCTAAATATGAGTTGTTGAATCTTTTTATTTTTTTATTTTTTATTTTAAAAAGTTGTTAGTCGTTGAATGAGATGTATAAATATATTAATGGTACTATTTATATGTAAAAGAATGATTACTTATTCAAATACAAGTATAATATCGATAGCAAAATTATTGCATAGGTCTAAAAGAATGCAACCAAATTCCTATGACAAACAGTGAAGAATGTAAATTATTACTACACTTTCACAAGTAGTAGGAGTTGTTACTCATTATAAAATCTTTGATGATCAACATAAATGTTATGTTTCAAGTAAATTAATATCTAGTAATTCCTTCTCTATATAATGCTTCCAGCAACCAACAAAAGGATTAGAAATTAGCTTAGATAAGTGTTGTCATTTTCTTTATATTGTAACAATAGAACAAGATAAAACATGGTGCTAGATAGAATTAAGAGTAAAGTAAATTTTTTATTAAAATAAAAGAACTGCACACATGCAAGGAAAAGCATAGTTTATGCCCATATACATAAGAATGAGAAGGACTTCAAAGAAATTGAAATAACATGGGGACATACATTTAACACTTATTTTTTATTAGATTAACAATCTAAAAAAATATCAAAATGATACATATTTTCATCCAAATATGCTTTTGTCTCAACTTGCTACTAAGTTGATTACCATTTAGTTTGGATTTTTAACAAATCATACAACTATATATTGGATAAATCCCTTAAATCTTTATCATAACAGTAACATTATGCTCCTCCATTTATTAGATGAATAATTATGACAAAATCATTCTCCAAAACTTAATTACAACCTTATCATATGTTCTATAAAGAAAATAAAATCAAGTTTTTGAATAAGTCTTGTGGACAAACACAGAAAAAAAAAAGAATTACAAATATGGCAAAGGATTGTAAAACTAATTATAATAAGCATTAGTGAAACAATATGTTGTTATGGAAATGAAAGTGAAGACTACCAACGATATAGAAAAATTTTTAAAGTCTTTAAATTACTTATAAATTTCATTTTCTAGAACATTTCTAATAAATCATTTATAAATTACATACAATTAGTTTATAAAACTTTCATGTTATATTGTGAGCTCATTATGACGATGGAATTTATGTGTGGTGATTGGTGAAGGAAACAAATTCTGGACATGTATTTACTAAGTGAACCATTCAAGATAATATTTTCACAAGTATTTGTCCATAGAATTTTAATATGTACTCATTATCACTACAAGCTTATTAAATTAAGAGAGAAACTGTACAACAAGAACTTATATTCAAAACAAATAAGTTTGCTTAAAGTAATACCTCCTAATCAAATTGAAAATCTTAATTTTTCTAGTGACAATCGAATCCAAAACTTATCATGCGACAGAGAAACTATGATGCAGTTGTGCATGGCTAATGAAGATCTGGATGAACGGAGGTTTGCTTCGTAGAGTTTGAAGGTGAAGAAATGAAAAGGCTTTGAAAGATAGGTTGAAACGCTACTTTTGGAGGAGATAAGCTCCTTCTTTGTCACCTTAGAGGTTAAGAATACGGAGACTCTCACTTGAAATTCCAACCAAGAAAGGGAAAGAAAACAAGAGAGAAATTCTAGTCTCAAATCTAAATTTGACTCAAAATGATGCAAAATGTTGAAATTACACATAAGGTGACCTATTTATAGGCCAATGGTGGGAACATAAAGGAGGAAGGTTCATGCAGCTTTGGAGATGCCTCCATGCTATGGTTTGGGCCTGAATTATAAGCCCAAGATGATGCCTAGCTTTCTTCATCTATATAGCCATAAGTTGGATCAAAGCAGATCCTGTAGTCTAAGCTAAAATACGGAGAAAATAAAACTTAATTGTATATATATATTTGGGCTTGCTAGAACCTAAGATACAATAAAATCTAAGTTCTTTTCTAAAGAATGGAAAGGTATAGGAGAAGTGTGTTAGGCCCGAGGGAACACCTCCTGAAGGTCCAAGAAGGTTCCCACCTCCTTTTGCACTTCTTGACTCTTGTGTTGATGATGGGCCCAATAGACCTAATAGATCTGCAGTTGACCTTTTCTTTTACCGTTAAAACCTCTACATCAAACTATCACAAATAAATATGACTCAATATAGAGAAACATATTTAAAGTTATTATTATTGTTACATTACATAATGGAATGCAAAAATAAGAATACAAAGAAATGCATATATAATTCATAATGGAATGTATAAGGACTATTCTAACTTTAGATATCATAGAAACTTAATTAAATAATAAAAAATACTAAATTTGAAAAATGTGTCATCTAAAAGTGTCCTAGAAATTATCCAAAAATGTCCAATGTTTCCTAATCATAAGTAGGAATGAAATTAGACATTTTCTCACAGGGTATACAAATTAGAAATTTAGTATACCCCAAACAAAAATATAAGGTTTAAGTTAGATTCGGACTAAATCATATTGACGAGGTTGATATAAAATCATTAGAAATGTTAACATATATTCTAAAGGTTAATGATGAACCAAATCATCAACCTCAGATAATATATCTTTCTATTCGTCCATTCTATTTTCCTAAAATATAACAATTTAGAATATGATTCTGTTTTAAGTGAAACTTTAAAAATTGGATGTACCCCTTATTTTGTCATATAGTGTAGGCTACCAGAAAGAATTAACTTTCATCATCCTTAAAAATTTCCCTTTTCTAATAAAATAAGATATCATTTCAGATCCTTAAAAGTTCTTCAACTTAGATGATTTAATTTACAATTTATAACATATATGGATCC
Organism: Canavalia gladiata; assembly: GCA_037954105.1. Classification (NCBI taxonomy): domain Eukaryota; kingdom Viridiplantae; phylum Streptophyta; class Magnoliopsida; order Fabales; family Fabaceae; genus Canavalia; species Canavalia gladiata. The sequence goes on along the minus strand of CM075662.1, from coordinate 35,133,909 downwards.
TAAATTATGTGCCATTCTTACCATTATTCTACTAAAACAAAAAAATAAAAAATAAAAAATTCACATATTTTTTTGCATATTATAATTTGGATTTGAATCATATGATAAATTTTGGGTTTAAATGTATTCGTCCCTTCTCAAAAACTAACACTCAAATTAGTTTTTTATTGAACAAGTTAATAATAAACCCAAAAAATCATAGATTCAGCAACTACCAGTTGTACATATTCAAAATAGAAAGAGAAAGAAAAAAAAATATTTTTAGATAATAAAAAAATAGTAGAAATTCTTAATCTTATATCTGTTCGATGAAAAACTAATAGGAAAAAATATAATATCAAATCTAAGCTTTGTTTTGTGCTTAAGTGAATCAATGTGAAAAATCCATAAAATAACGATAAACCAAATCTTTTTCAGGATTCAGTCTTGGATGAAAATGGGAAAAAGAATACCAGCGACAAACAGGAAAAACTTATGTTTGAATTTTCTTAATTTTAAAATTATTTTTTTTAATTTAGGAATTACAATCATTCAGTTAAGAGCTATATATATGTGGGCTAAACTCAACCTTACTCGTTAATGCAGAGATCATATAGGGTAGGGCTTATAATTCTTATTTATGAGGTGGATGAATTAAAAAAAGTTATTATATAGGATTAAGTGGATTAGCTCTAAGCTGGAAGCTTATTAACAACTTCGATCGTATTATTTACATAAAGTTTATAAAAAATTTATTTTGCACAGATATATAATATACTTTATAATTAAAATATAATACATATGTATATTTATAGTAACAATGATGGTTTAATAAGTTTCTAAACATTTGACCTTTTAACATATGTTTTTATAAGATAAATTTCTTATACCTCCTATTGCTACAATACATAAATATTCTCATAATAATGTTCATTCATAAGAATTCTTATATATTAGTAGGATATAATTGTTTAACACATTATTTATATATAAAGAAAATTATTATGTAGATATTATATTGGATTAATTACAACAAAATTTTGGCTACAATTTATATGTTGTTATATATTGTTATGTATTTACTGTCCATTTACAGACATATTTTTCATTTTAGTATAATATGTTAATATAAAGATTCAAATTTTAAAATTTAACTTTAAAATATAATTTAAATAACACTAAAAAAATATTTTTTAATAACAATTTTAAAAGATAAATAGTAGTGGTTTTAATCTTTATTAAAAAAAATTTAATAAATTTTTATTTATTATAAATTATTCGTTAGGAGTAATTTTAATGATGGTTTAAATAATATAATTGCTAGAATTTAATTATTTTATATTGATTTAATATATTTTATATAAATTTATACAACCGACACAATATTCATCAAAAAAAATTATTTTTTTAGTGCAATAACATTTGGAATAAGTTAAAACATATATATATAACGAGTACAATTTATAAATATTACTAATGTCAGGTACAATTACTAAATTAGTTAGAAGGATAACTTCTCTTCTTTAATAGTAATTGTCTATTGAATACCTATGTGTGTTATGTTCAAAACCTCACATGACATCTCTGTATCTTGTGTGTCATTTGACATTCTTCTTAGATCAAACATCCCTTAAAGTAGCTCAACAATTCCCTAAAAAATCACTTATAAATAAAAATAATAACCTACTAACATTCATAAGATAAGTGATACCAGGGAAACTTGAATCTTTTAAAGCATTTGGTTTACCTATAATCTTGATCATGACTAGAACTACTCTCTTATATGTTACTCACTTGTTTGTCCACCTTTCTCGATCAAGGCCATTCCACTAACATGTCTTTTAGATGATGATATCAAGTACAAAAACAAGATCTTGTGAAACAGTTTAATATAACCATCATTACAGTTCATTAGGAGAATGACAAGAGGATCTTTGTTTTCATCATCAAGTAATGATAAATGGTACTACTAATAAGTGTTGTTAATATCAAGAAGATTATTCACCACCTCCAAACTATTGTGTAATGATTCAGGAATTGCTTATACATATTCATACTAAAGTATCACCTTCTTCAATAAATGTAGACAAACCAAACCACTACATCTAATATATCATATATACCAACTAATACTATGAAATGGTCATTTTCCTTTATAAGATGAGTTTGGTATCCAACTAATATCATCGACCAGAAAATTATTTGAAACCTCTCTATATGACATAATGTCTCTTCAACCATGCACAAATGTCAACCACATGCATAGAGGTTTGTCAAACCTAAAGTCAATGTTCAATTAACGAGAGCTAATGTGAGGTTAAGGCTTTAAAAATCTATGTCTACAACGAAAGTAATATATAATTAGAGCTACTATATGATTGTACAAAGATATTATATAACATGCATTTGTTAGTTTGATTATACCTACAACATCATATAGCCACTCATATGTTGAGTTTGATAAAAACTAGTATCACATAAATGCTCAAATAAATATTCTAAAACAATTTCGTCACATGCATACCTTTTCATTGTATGCATATCTTGAAATAACTCCATGTAGATCACTCCAACGAGGATTGCACTCTTGTTAGCCAAAAACAGTTAACCTACAAGTCAAAGTAGGCATGTCCTAACAATGATACCCATATACCCTTCCTTAATTCATTTTCTATACATATCATATAGCTAATTGGATAGTAAATGTATATTGCATATGTGATTAGTCACTAGGTTTATCTTTATCTTTGCACTTTTAATAACATTTGCAATGTATCACAGACTAGCTCTCTTGTTATTAAAGGATAAAAAGAAAAATTCACCTATCATTAAGAGGTATAATAAGGAAGACACATCATCTACTATGATGATAATCTCTCCTACTAGAAAATGGAAGTTACATGTATCCTTATGTTACCTCTCAGCAATGCAAACATCTCTCTTATCTGCTATGAAATGACTATAACCAACAAGTAATCCCAATCTATAATCTCACGCCAAATTACATATATAAATATTTTTTGAGTCCTTCAATTTTTTCCCATGCATCACTACCTTTAAAAAAACATGATCATGTAATAAAATATTTTATTTAATTATTTTTAATATTAATTAAAATTTTAATACCATTATATAACTTTAACATCATCAAATAGTACATCTCTATCCTATAACCAATTAGTAATGTGATCATGGTATGATTTTATCACAAAAAAATCCATAGGATCACTAAAGAATGTTTGGTCCTAAAATGCACATCTAAACTTTCAATAACATCCTCTTGTACAGGTGCATCAACACCAAAAAAATTTTCCTAACAAACATCAATGTCAATGTTCTCATTTAAATCAATCACGTGCTTAATTATGCAAAAATTTTCATTTTGCATAAGTTATAAATTGAGTATGTTCTTGTGATCCTCCTCCTTCAAAACATGTATGACCTTTTTTACATAATGAACCTCTCATAATTCTTGTTATAAATTGGCCATGTTCTTGTGGTCTTCCTCCTTCAAGACACGTACGACCTCTTCTATGTAATGTACTTTTTCTTAATTCTTTCCATATTTGTACACGTAATAACCAATTCAGGTCATAACAAATTCATGTCAATATATTATTTACACAAGTTCTAATATATTATATATCAACTCATTTCTAGACTTTAAATTTTGAATCATCACTTTTCATTCTGAAATTTAAATTTTAAAATCATCACATTTTATTTCAAAATTAAAAATCTATATCACTTTAAAATAATTCAAAATTCTTACTTTTAAAAGTCATACATATCCATTTCAAAACTTAATTTTTAAAAATACCGACAATATATTTTAAGATTAAGATTTCGAGAATTAAAAACAATTATTTTGGAATTAAGAATGTAGAAGAGTATACATAAATTTTGAAATTACATAAAACATACTACTTTTGAAATCTTACTTCTAAAAGTCATAAATCATATTATAAAATTCAAAATACGTATACTATTAAAATTTAAAACTCAACCTACATTACAAAGTGAAGGGAATAACAAAACACACTTACAATTTGTTTGGATGAATGGAAGAAGGATGAAAGGAAAAAGAGAGTTTGAAAATATTTTGTTATTTGTTTGCATATAAAAATAGAATGGAAGAAAATATTTTGAGTCCCACCAAAATTTTGTTCCCCTAGGAAAGAAAACGGAGGTAGAAGCTTTCTTTTTTTTTTTAAACAAATTGTTATATAATTTTAAAAAATAAAAAAATAAATATTATGTTAATAAAAAAGTAAAAAAAAATTAATTTTTTTAAAATAAATTTTATTTTTCTAAATTTATATAAAATAAAATTTATACTACTAATATATTTCTTTTTCCTATCTTTTTCATCCATTCAAATAAGATAAAATAATTTTTCTTTCCTTTTAATTTCTGTTTCTATCCATCTAAAAAATTCATTTTTTTTCTTTCTTTTCTTTCTATTTTTTTTTATTCAAACAAAGCATTAAAAAAACATTAAAATACAAGATTAATAAAAAGAAAAGATAGCTAATATAAAAAAAAAAGTTCATTGATCCATAAATTACATTATCCACTCCTAATCAAGTAATGAAGGAATCACCTAGATATTATTCATCACTTTAACATAGTATTTGAATTGTGGAAATAAAGAAAAAAAATTATTTTCTAAAATTGGATAGATTTTATTTTATTATTATTTTATATTTATTTTATATGAAAGGAATGAATTAATTCTAATTGGCTCATAAAAATATTTTATCTTTTGGTTATTCTTGGAGGAAGATTTTTTTTTGTTTATTTATTTATTTGAATTTATTAAAATTATTAAATAATTTTAAAAAATAAAAAATATACTAATAAAAATATAGTAAAATATTAATTTTTATAGATTTAAATTTTATTTTTTAATTTATATAAATCAAAATTTATATTATTAAAAAAATTTACTCTTTTATTTATTTATCCAAATAATAATAAAAATTATTCTCTTTTATTTATATCAATCCAACCAATTTATTTTTTTATTATATTTTTATTTCATTTTTTATTCTTCTATTTTTTTTTCTATTTTTAAATCATTCAAACAAAATTGCTAAACCAAATCTTCTTTGATATATTTAACTTTGCTTGCAAATATAGCTTGGGAAATTAATTAAGCTTATGAATACTAGAAAATCAAAGAAGTAGCTTAAAGGCCACTACAATTTCTATGACTCATTCTTACATTATTCTCTATAACAATCCATATGGATCGATCAGAACCTAGTTCTTAAAAAAAAAATCCAAATACTGATATTAATTATCATTTCATACATGAACATATTTTTATTTTCTTTTGCTTTATCAAATTAGTTCATGTTAAAAGTGCTTACCATTTTATCAATTTAATAATTAAGGCTTTATCATGTGCTTAGTTCATGGTCTAGTTTTCAAGTTGGGAGTACTCGATACCTACCTTCAACTTGAAAGGAAATATTACACTTGGAAAGTTAATTTATAGCCGATTTTAATTATTAAATTTGTTAAGTAGTTATTTATCTCTTCCCTGTGTATATATACGTATCGACTCCGTTTGAACAATTCAATTCATTCAGCAGGTTTTACTGAGATATTTAAATAGCAACATCTTAAGTAGTAATGATCTTGTTACTAAGGATATTATTAGATATGTTAGGATTTGTTTATCTTAAACCTTACCTAATTTAAATTTTTAAATGTCATCTATTTAGATCTAACCATATTCAAATAATTATGACCAAACCAACTTAATTTCGTAATATTATATATAAATAAATGATAAAATTAAAGATGTGTACAATTAAAATTATGATATACTTTGTAGTACACATATTAAAACAAATGATATTAATCTAAATATGATATCATTTATATCTATTAAATCAATAAATTTTATTATTAATATATAGTAATTAAAAATTAAAAATTTTAAAAATATGAAACATCAAATTGAATAGGGATGATTTAAAATATTATCCAAACTCATCTTAAAAATATATCAAATTTAAATTTTAAAATTTTCAAAAAGAACTTTTAAACCGAACAAGGATTGGTGAGGCAGGACAATTGATGTATAGAACAAAAAATATTAATTGGTGTTTGTGTAGTAGATAGAATTAAATGTCTAAGGTGAAATGGATTATTGTGAAGGTAGTGGGGTAGAGACACCGGCGTTTATATTTTATTCGTGAGTGGTGACTAAACTTCAATGAGGAGTTAGCAATTGAAAAGTCTTGTGGATTTTAAATGATAGTCTATATTTTCTTTTCTTGCGGGTCTCTAATCAGAAACGTCATTGTATTCACCCAAGCCGCCCTCGTTGGACTTCCTTTATCTTTCTAGACACGGTTTAGTTTAACAAAAATATTTTTATTTATAAAAATATCATTTTATTTTTATTCTATTTTTTTATTTTTAATTTTTTATGTTAAAAATAAAAAAATTATATAAAATATTAAAAAATTAAAATTAAACATTACTAGAATTAGTACAGTGACGAAATGTTAAAAATTAAAATAATTTATTTAAGATTTTAAATTTTAAATTCATATTTTTTTATTGTATCATTAGAAGATGAGTGGGCAAGTAGCTACAATTAATTCACTAACTGTACATGATATAGATGGTTTTAGTTAAAAAGTGTGTTTTTATATTTTTTATAAAAAAAATTAAATTCAGATTTTTATATATATTATTTTAAATTTAAATTTTTAATATAACATAACATGCAATAGAAAAATAGAAATATTATTAAAATGTACGATAATCACAATTTATTTCCAGTCAATGCTATTACCATTTGATAACTTTTGTTCAGTTCCGGTCTCTTTAATTTGAGATCTTAATCTTAATATTTATTTTTCTGAAATTACGATTATGTATAAAAAAAAGTGACAACTATAATCTTACATGTATTTGTAGCACTGAAATACTCATTTGTTATTCAACCTCCGATCATATGTGTAGGAGTGGCCTAACTAGGGCCTCAAGGCCACTAAACCAGTTCCTTGGGCTTCAAATTGAATACTAATATCTTTTCATAAAAAATTAAAAAGAAGTTATCAATTAATTGATAAATAATATTAACAGTGATTTTATTTAAAGAATAAAATCCTCATCTTTTTTTCTCTTTCTTAATTAGTAATTGTATTATTTATCTTGTTAATTATAACTAAAATACGTTTATTTTATTATTTAACAATGTAAATGTTTGAATAAATCATAGCTATCAAAAGATTGATTACGTTAACATCAAGGACCTGAAACTATTAATGGAAAAAATTCAATTTAACTAAGATTTGGAGTTTGAATTTTAAATATACAAGTTTATGAAAATTTTAGAAGAAAAACTCAATAATATTATCCGATTCGAGTAGGATTGTTTTTTTATAGAAATATAAAATTAAAAATCAATTATACCTATTATACTTATTAAATGATACATCAACTAACATATTTAATTATATCCAAAGACTTATATCTAATATGAATAAACGTATCAAAAAGTACTTATAAAAAAAATAGAGATGAAATAAATCGATCTTATTACATGTTAAAATCCACTTATATTTTTCACTTTTTTAAAAATTTCCCACTTACATTTTATAAAATTAAGATACATAACTTAATTTTAATTTTTAGGAGAAGTATGATCATTGAATAACCTACTTATTTATTATTCTATAAATATTTATTGTGAAATTTATCTAAATTGGCCTTAGTTCTTTTCTAAATACATATATTATTTATAAAATAATAAATTAAGAAATCTGGTATCTATTGTTTCATTAAAAAGAGTACTTTTTAAAATCAAAGTTAATAATATCATAATGTCTTGATGAAAACTAAATGGATAAGATTTATTATTAACTAAAAACATATTAAATAAAATTAATTACAATAATTTAATAAATAATTTTATATCTTTAAAAATAAAAAGAAACAAAATTATAGTAAAGTTATAATAATTTTAGGCCTACATATAGATTAAGTTGTCATGTATATGTAAGTACAGCAGCCACACATACAATCATGAATACAATTTCCACATGACACCATGTGCAATGCTACAATAATGATCAACATTAACTGTACATGTGAAGAAGATAGAAACTAAGACTAGATCTCTGGTTTGTATATTTTATTTTGATTTTAATGAATTTTATTTCAGTAATGATTCTTCTATATCCCACCAGTATTATATATTTATTGACATCTCTTATTTAAATGTTAATAGATTTTAAAAAAACATAAAATATATATATTATCTTCTCTAATTATCATGGTTGACTGACGGAACCTAACAGGAAGTGGAATAGATGGAAATGACTGAGAGCCCCTAACCTTCATTATTTTATAGAGCGTGTGACAAACGGCAAATTATAGTTCAATCATATATTCTTCATCTACGGATTGCAATTTATACTTTTATAATATGAATGATAATTTCCAATGCTGAGTTCATTATAAATTAATATTGAATTTGAAAATATTAAAATGAATATTATTTCCTCGCGTAGTTACCGTTTTCAGTTTAACTGCAGCTGCAGTCCTCCCACGATTAAATAATAAATTTTAGCTATTTGTAACAATTTTCTTTTCATTTTATATATTTCTGAATTTTATATGAGAATTATTCCCGTTATAATTGTTCTCTATTTATTATAAATAATTTTATATTACTTTCCTAAAAAGTTAACGATTTTTCAATTTTAAACATGTTAACCCTTGAGCTCTGTTTTAAGATAAAATTTTTATTTATCGCTCTTATCCAACATTGGCAATTCTGTATCACACTGAATCGGACGAAAATGGAGTTATGTAAACATAAATTTTTATGTTATATTCATCAAGCTTAATTGTATATGACAAATATCTTTGTTCATTATCGACCATTTCATCTAACTAATTATCCAAAAACCGTACTCAGCCCAATTTTTTTAAAAAAAAAAAAAAAACTCAATCAATAACCACATGTATTTTTTTTTTTATCTAAAAATACTGACTAAAAATTTAAAAATAAAAAATTATTATAAATATTATAAGTATATAATTAATGTAATTTTAAATATATTTTAACATTATTTTTAACAAAACATTTTTTCTTTATTTTTTAAACAGTATTTTTAAAAGCATTGGTTAGTAAGAACTTTTTTTAAAAGAAAGGATTGATACAGATAAAATAGAGTAAATCTTAGACCGAAACATACCTAACATATCAATATTATTGAATCCCATTAATTTAAGAGAGGAAGAGTGAGGGAAAAAGTATATGCTGGAATGTAAGGATGTTTGAGGTTTATAGGCCTAAAGTTTTTATAATTATATAATTTTAAAGTTAGATGAAACTATATAATTCTTGTTCTCAAGTGTGCAGTATTTGTTTAAAATGATTAAGATGACGCTATGTAACAACTAAGATGCTTTTTAAGAAAGATCATGTGTTAAGTCCTAGAAGATCATATGAAAGATCACCGTCAAGAAAGACTCAAGACTTGCCTGAAATGCATTAAATGTGAAAAAATTTAGGATCGTCTAAATCAACATCTTGTGCCTTTGATATCTACAATCTTCACCTCATCTTTAGCAAACTAATTCAAATCAAATCCTAAGGAAGCAAATTCAAATAATTAAAGGGTGCTAGACAAGGGCAATAAATATATTCAAATATAAAGTTGTCCATTTAGCACAAAAAGAGAAAAACAACTTCTTACAAGTACAAAATCTTAGAAAAGTAAATCTACTACAACAGAAAACATTGTGTCAAATATTAAAATTTTTGACAAATAACTGTGTATTTAATGAAAGATTAAATATTCATAAACTTTAAAGTCTTCCTAAAAATGTTAACATTTTTGTCCTCATCTTTATAAAAAAATGTTTTCAAAAATAAGTGATAAGTATTACTGAAAACATAACAACGCATTCTTTCCCCTTATTCTTGTGTAATATGTGTTCTCCTTGTTAGTTGAACACTTTATTCATATTTTAGGGAGTTTTAATCTATCTGTATGTTTACACTGTATATCTCAAGATAATTTCCTAAATTTAGATTTTTGTTTATCTGGTCTCTAGAAAATAGCTTAAAAAAGGCTGTTAAGAAAGAATACTTTGGTTAACCTGGAGAGAATTGTGTTAACCTGTTGGAGGTGACGTAGTCTGAGGAGAAGCTTTACATTGATATCAAAAATTACACATAAACAGGAAAATTTTGTGGTAATGGTTTTATTATAAAAGTGAAGAGAAATTTTGGAGGTTACTCTCACTATTATATATTATATTTTTTATAACATAGATCAAATATAATATTTCTTAAAAAATGTTACTAAAATTAATAGATAATATTTTTTATATTTTTTAAATATTACTAATAATATTTTATAATATAAATTAGATGCAATATTTATTAAAATATTATTAAAATTAATAGATAATATTTTTTATATTTTTATAATATTTTTTTAAATGTTAAAAAAAGATGTAATATGTAAGTAGTATCTTCACTATGCAAATGTCATTGCAATTGTCTTGGGTGTGAGTACGTGAGGTGGCTAAGTGAAGGAGATGATGTTGGAGATTGAGAAGGCGGTAGAGACCACATTGCACTACGAAAATTTGCTGTGATGGCAAAGTGATGTTAGGATTAAGAGAAAATTAATAATGAATGCACGAGAGAGAGAATTATCTATAAGAAAGTACAAACCAAAAAAAAAAGTTGTACTATTTATACAGATTATCATTATAACTGAAATAAAAAGTTATTTTAACATTTTTTATTCAATAAAAAAGTTTTTATATCGTTTAATTCATAATCAATGTAGAAGCTTAACTTCAAAATTTCAAAAGGGATGCTATCCCAATTTCTATATCGGTTACTTAATAATTAAATTAAAATTTTAATATAAAATACTTTTTTCTACTTATATGAGGTTAAGTTGGCACCCAATTAATCTTCGATAGTCAAGGATATCATGATGTCAGTGATCCATCATTTTATCACATCTTAATTCTTCGGGTAACATAAATATATCAACGTATCTTTATATCATAAAACGTAAACGTTACAAAAAAGAAAAAATACTAAAACAAAACTGCCAATTTTGTATATATAATTCTCAAATTTGTTAAAAAAAGAAAATTGTTAATTTTACTACCTTTCTCTATATATATTGAACAAAAAAGAAAAAATATAGAGCAGAGATTTGAAATATTATTGGCAGAACCTCCTTCACTTGTTCAAAACGTAGTCCTAACAAGGCTTATTTTACTTTTCTTTAGAAATTAATTATTTTTCTATCTGATCCATCTGAATTAGCTGAAATCAACAAAATGATGCAAATAAAAGAAATGAAAAAAAAAAACTCAATGACACGATATTATTATAAAGGGGTTGTTAAATTAGAATAGTCAACTCATTATAAATGCATGCACTAAGAAGATTGCTATCAGCTATAGCCGTATGTCGACTAGGCATGCTTAACAAATTGAACACTATTTAAAGCCTTTTCCTTACAACTACATGGCAGTAAGGGTCCACGTTACTAAAGAAATCAATGTAGAGTTAGGTTTTCTAGCAAGATATTTTCATGATTACATTTTCAACTTGGATGGTATGTATTATAATGTTATATATAAATGAGATTACTTATCATGTACCCCACCAAAATACACCCAAAAATAAAAGATTGATATTACTAATCAACTAGCTTTATCAGTAGAGTCATTACAAATGCAATTGGCTTTTCTAAATGATGCCACCGGCTGCTGCACGGTATGAGCGAACATGAGAGAGAGAGAAATTAATAAGCACACACACAAAAAAAAAAAAATTATCCTTCGAGTTATACACATCTTTGAGAATAAGAAAGGGTACTAGCCATGGAAAGCAGCCATTAACCATGATGATTAAGATTATCCTCCCTTTCAAAATATGATAATTCGAATAATACGCGTAATCAATGGTATCCACAAATCAAGAAATTTTAATACTCCTTTCATCTCATATTATTTATCTTTTAAAGTAATAAAAAAATACAGAATACACGAATTATTATAATAAAATAACTTATATTTGACATAATATTTTTATTAAAAGAATTAAAATATAATTGTGAATCCATTTAAATGTTTAAGTCAAATCTCAATAAATAATTTCCCCTCTTACAAAACTACTTTTATTATTGGGAAGATAACAAATATTTTATGTTAATTTATATTTTATTTTTTCTTTATGTATATAAAAAAGAAAATTATATATATATAATTAGCACAAATGAGAGTTTTTAACCAAATAAATTATATTTATAAAATTTATATAAAATAAAAATTAATAAATATTTTATTATATAGATTTATTTTAACATTTAATATATTATTTAAATATATATAAATATTAATAACTAAATATTATACTTGCAAGTATTTAAATTATTTGTAATTATATATATATATATATATATATAATTTAATAAGTGGATGGATAAATTTTATATTTTATAATAAAAATTATATATAGAAAGAAAGAGAAGAGAGAGTTCTTCCCACTCTAACTTGGAAGACAAAAGTGGCAAGACCAAGACTTTTCATGGTGAGCAGGGATTAGAAGATAAGCATTGATTATTGTTAGGTTGGTAAAGCTAGACTTGAGGATATTTTATTTAGATTTAGATTTAGATTATAATTCAAATTTCTTGTTGGACATGGTGAGTGAGGTATTACACGGTTGTATATAAGGGGAGTGCAGGGAGAAAGTATGATGAGTTCCGTGGGTAACTAATAGGGCAGTATTATCTTTTACACCATCATGTCTTCTCTCTTCGCCACAACCCAAAGGTTCTCATTTGCTGTTCTCCTTCTATTGGAACTATTGTTCACAATAAACCTTCCCACTGCAGGTCCGTTTCTCTCTTTCCAATCCATTCATCCATTCCGTTAATTTCGTGCAATTAATCACTTTGCTATTAGACATATAAATCATTAATCTATTCATAAAATGCTATTTTCATCTTATTTTCTGTCATCGATCATTTCCTTTTATACATGTAATGCATGTGTAAATGTGTGTGTATTTGAAGTTTATGAACCATCTGAACTTCCTTTTGCTGTCAAATTTGAGTTTGAGGTTGTTAACTTTATCTAAAATGATTTAAACTTTGTGCATTTTTTACTTAAATTTTTTAACTAATATAACACTTATTTTATTTTTCACACATATATATATATATATAGATTTCTTTTAAGAATACTTAGTTATTTAATTCAATAATTTTTATAAAATATAAATTTAACAAATTCAAACTTACATACATACAATCTTATAATCAATATTCACTTATATTTTAAAAAATATATTATACTTTAAATTAAAATTATTTAATAAAATAATAGACAATTTTAAAATTTTATAAACATTATTTGTATAATATATTAAACGGATGAATTTATTAAATTACATCCTATAAAAAATTATTAAGTAGAATAGACAAATTAATTTTAAAATAAATAAATTTTTTCCTTATTGTAGATACATATAATTTTCTTTTAAGTAAGGTTTGAAATTTAAATTTTTTATTTAAAAAACAGCAAAAATACTAGACAAAAGAAAAACATATATATAATTAGCACGAAACAATATTTTTTTGGCTCTTGCAGATGCTCAAATTGGCGTTTGTTATGGCATGATGGGTAACAATCTACCACCGGCAAACGAAGTTATAAATCTTTACAGATCAAACAACATAAGGAGAATGAGACTGTATGATCCGAATCAAGCTGCTTTACAAGCCCTTAGAAATTCTGGCATTGAACTCGTTCTTGGGGTGCCCAACTCTGACCTTCAAGGCCTTGCCACAAACGCTGACAATGCACGCCAATGGGTACAAAGAAATGTGTTGAACTTCTGGCCCAGTGTCAAAATCAAGTACGTGGCAGTTGGTAATGAAGTGAGTCCTGTTGGAGGCACTTCTGGGCTAGCCCAATATGTTCTACCCGCTGTCCAAAACATATACCAAGCTATAAGAGCCCAAAATCTTCATAATCAAATAAAGGTTTCAACCGCAATTGACATGACCCTAATAGGAAACTCTTACCCCCCATCACAAGGTTCCTTCAGGGGTGATGTGAGATCATACCTTGACCCTATAATTGGTTACTTGGTGTATGCAGGTGCACCTTTACTAGTCAATGTTTACCCTTATTTTAGTTACTCCGGTAACCCACGTGACATATCACTTCCCTATGCTCTTTTCACCTCCCCAAATGTTTTGGTGTGGGATGGTCAATATGGGTACCAAAATTTGTTTGATGCTATGTTGGATGCGGTGCATGCAGCCATTGATAACACTGGAATTGGTTATGTGGAAGTTGTTGTATCCGAAAGTGGATGGCCCTCGGATGGAGCGTTTGGTGCCACTTATGACAATGCGCGCGTGTACTTGGATAATTTGATTCGTCATGTTGGTAAAGGTACCCCAAGAAGGCCTTCCAAGCCCACCGAGACTTATATATTTGCCATGTTCGATGAGAATCAAAAAAGCCCAGAACTTGAGAAACATTTTGGGCTTTTCTCTCCAAATAAACAGAAGAAGTACCCATTTGGGTTTGGTGGAAAATGGCACAGCCAAGTTGTTGATGATTGCTTCAATGCAACAGTTCCCCTTAAGAGTGACATGTAAGGTTGGAATTGTAGTCTTCAAAGTCTGCGTTACTTCATCCACAAAATAAGACAGAATATTGTGTTTTTATGGCTTAATTATCCTTTTGTTTTTTGGATGAAAACATGTTGGGTAGTTAATAAAGAAGATACTATATATCTATATTATGAGGCCAACATCACACCTTGTTTTAGTTATTTAAATTTTATTTAACTGGTATGTTTTTGGCATTTTTACGGGTAAATTTTAAATTTAAATAAAAAATGTAAAAATATGTTTATTGGTATTAATGAATCTTATATTTTATAAGATAAAAATAAATTAAATAGATAATTTTTTATATGAAAAAAATTATAAAAACAAATTATTTAAATCATCGTATATCATTTTCATGTATTTAATTTGATATAATTTATCAAAATTTTAAATTAAAATTTTTAAAATTAAAATTGACTTAATTTAAGTATTTTATCTCTTCAATTTGATATGGTGTGTCAAGGTCACGATTCAAAATTTAAATATAGGATTACTTAAATTTAAATAATAATAGTTAAAAGAAATAATAAATATAAATATAAATACTAATTAAAATTTAATGAAGAAAAAGGGAATAAAAAATACTCGATTGAGAAACAGACAAATGAAGAAAAAAAAAATAACTCTTAGTAGTTCTCTTATTTAAAGAGTAAAGAGAGTCAAATTTATAATACAAGGATGAATTATTTTTTATAATATAGTATACTAAACTAAGTAATTTCTTCCTTTTGTGAGTTGATCATATAACTTTAAGTTAAATACAATTAAAAATAAGGAAATATAGTGATAAAATATGCCGAAACAATTAAAACAGTATCAATAAACGGAGCTTACATAAAAGTATAAATTTATACTCATAAAAAAGTGTAACATTATTATTCTGAGGTCCACATATAAAATTGTAACATTAAAAATATTATATACTACCATTAATAGTATGATGTCGAAATTTATTTTTTTATATGCTAGAAGAAATTATTATTGATAATATGTATTATTAAATAAATAAAAAAAACTAGAATAGCCATGGGAGCAATTGACCCCTCAACGTTTACCGTTGTTCCGTTTGTTATGTAGTTCAAAACTGGAAAAATGCATCCGCATATTCAAGATTCATTTGCTATTATATTTGCTTAAAAAGTTATCATTTATTAATATTATATTAATATAATTTTTAAATAAAAACAATTAATATAAATATCACAAATGTATACTAACGGTAAAATATCTTATATTAATAATAATTTATTGATATAGAATATTAGTATATATTATTAATAATAAAATGTTAATATAATATATTATTTATTAATATAAAGTTTTAAAATTTATAATTAAATTTTTGTTAAACAAAATGTATATTTGACGAAGTTAACCGGTCAATAATTCAACATTGATTCCTAAAACTATGAAGCAAGTGCAAAGCTTAAGTAGTGTTTTTTTAAAAAAAAGAAGCTTAAGTAGTTAAAAAATTCAATATCATAAATAATTATTTTGCTATCGATAAATTTTTTTTAATAAAATGTATATTTTTGTAACTCCTTAATCTATGCACTTGGTGAATGAGATTTATAAATTATATATATTGATAATAAAAGAAAATATAGAAGATTATTAAATGAGAATATTTAGTTAAGTAAAAATAATAAATTTAGACCATATCATTATAATAAATGGTCAAAGTTATAAGTTAATTAATGATCTCATAATTACTTTAAAATTTTATGTGTATTTTAATTTTAATTTTAATCATTTAAATAAAATTTAATAACTTTCATTAATTATTTTTATTTTTATTATAATATATATATATATATATATATATATATATATAATGAATCCATAGATTTCGGGAAAATGAATGTTAAAAAGGAAAAGAATTAAAATTATTGAAATAAGACCTGTTTCCATTTATTACTTCAATATTTTACTTTTACCTTAAATAAAAGACATTTTCTCAAACATATAAGTCTTGTTTTTTATTTTATTTTTTTGGAATTTTTTTTAAATTAATTACCGTCAAATCTTTTCGTTTATATAAGTTCATACTTTTTACATTCTAATTTTTTTACATTTTTAAAAAAAATATCATTTTTTTAATATATATTTTTTAAATTAATTTGTAGAAGATAAAAATATATATTTTATAAATTATTTTATAAAATGTATTTTAGATTGTAGCTTTAAAAAAAAAAAAAAAGGAAAGGATGTGCAATAAATGTTGGACATCTTACAAAAAGAACTTTTGATTGTCCTCCCATTTTAGCTTCTGTTGGACCAGTAGTTGGGTGCTGCTAAATACAATTTTTTTTTTAAGTAAGTTGAACCTATGTGAAATGAAGAACTTGTTTATTTTGCATTCTTGAAGTCATTCGTAAAATTCTACAATTAAACTTCTGTAATCATTTTCGTTATATATTTTAAAATTTTTTAATTTTAAAAATATAAAAATATATTTTAAAATATAATTTTTATTTTCATAATGTAAAAAATATATTTTGAAATTTTAATTTTAATATGTAAAAATACATTTTACAATTAAAATTTAAAAAAAAAATTCATTGTAGAAATAAATTTTGAAATAGAAAATAAATGGTGGGATAGAATTATCATTTCATCTGAAAGTGCAAAGTATTGTAAAAAAATGTATTTAGAAATTTTTGGAATAATTTTTTTACTATACTTTATTAGATCTTGTATTTTTTATAAATTATATATTAAATTTTATTACACATTTTTAGATATTTACTAAAAAAAAGTTTTATAAAATAATGTCATTAAAACATTTGATTAAAGCCAATTGATCTAAATAAGAAATGGTTGAGAATCACAAAAAAAATATTTCACCATATTAATTTTTTTTTAAAAATCAATCAATCCCTTGTAAATATAAAATGCAAAGCCATCCTATGAAAAAAAACAAGCAAAGCTATTTTAGATTCTAAAAAATAATTTTACTTATTAATAATATCTTAAGAATATAAAAATAATTATTTAATAAATAGTATTAATAAAAAATTATATTTCTATTAAAAAATATACTATATTCTTTATAAAAAAATGTAAAAAATGTAATGAAAAAAAAAGATAAAAAAAATAAAGTATGTTATACAAATATGCAATATAAATATTATGTTTTGAGTTAGTCTTAGGGTTAATCAAATAATTTTTTTACTAAAATAACACACATATTTTATTATTTGGTTTGCTAAAGTGAATAGTTACAATCACCGGTAAGGATGGAAATCAACAAAGCCGTTTAACAGGAACTTCGATCCGTTTAAAGTTTAGTTTGACTCGATTTGTTTAATAAATAAACAGGTTTAGATTTATTAAAAGTTTTTTTAGATAAATAAGTCAGGTTTAGGCTTATGAAAAAACCTATTTATATATTATATATTTATATTTATTTTAACATATTTTATTTACATAATATTAATATATATTTATATATATTTTAGGTCTATTTAATGGTCATTTTATCTTATAGCTTTTAAGATTACAAATCTTTTTAATCAATTATTTATATATTTTTTAAGTCTATTTATTGACCTTTGTTGGAACGTAGGCTTCTAAACAGGCTTGTAGGCATGCAGACTTTAAATTAGGTTAAGTCTTGAAAAAAAAAAGTCTTTAACAAGTAATAGGCCAGATTTGAGCCTCAAAATTTTTAAATAGGTTTGGCTTAAACTAGGGATGGAAGTAGGTCTGATCTGTTTAAAAACTTTGAGGCCTGAGTCTGGGTCTGTTACCTGTTAAAGGTTTTTTTCTTCTGTCAAGGTCTGACCTGATTTAAAGTCTACACGGCCTGCAAGCCTGTTTAAAAGCTTACATTAAAAAAATCAATAAATAAACTTAAAGCCTATATACATAATTAATTAAAAAAAACTTGCAAACTTAAAGCCTACAAGATAAAAAGACCATTAAATAGACCTAAAACATATATATATATATTAATATTATTAAATAAATATAAAATAAATATTATATAAATATAATATATTAAAATAAATATAAATATATAATATATAAATATAAATATGCCCATAAATAGTTAAATAGACATTTTTATAAGTTTGGGTCTGTCTTGTTTATCTAAAAAGGCTTTTTAACAAGTTTGAACTTGTATGTTTATTAAACGAGGTGAGCCTAACTAGGTTTTAAATGAGTCGAGCCGTAGCTCCTGTGAGACAGTCTTGTTCACTTTCTTCCCTAGCTTAAGCACTAAAAGTCTAACTCGATTCGATCTAGTTCTACACTTAATTATTAGTTGAAAAATGAAAAAAATAAAATAATAATTAAATATATTTATAATATATAATAAATTATATCTTAATTTTTTAATGATAATTATAACTTTTTGACTTATTTTATTAAAAAAAATTAACTTAAAAAAATATTAGCAATGTAGTTTCGCTTTGATTTCAATGTACTTTAACATGATATTTAATAAAAAAAATTATTTTTATTCTTTAACTAATATTTTAAGATACTGACTAATAATTTTTTATCTTATATACATAATTTAACAGGTTTAGTTAGCAACTCAATAATTAAATTAATAATCCATTAATCTAAGTACCGTAAACAGGTTGATTTCAATTTAAATTTAATAATATTTCATAATATCAAATATTCTATTATTATTTTATTTTATTATATTTTATGATTATTTTCATGATGTATCCTTAATTATGATGATGGTAAATGTCTTATAGAGATAATCTCATAATTAAAGCAAAAATTGTGACATAAAAATCTACTCCAATCCATTATTAAATATTTGTAAGTGATTTCATATTCTAGTTCTATTATTAATTTTATATTTTTCATTAATACATTTATCAATCACTCTCTTTTTATCATTTCTTTTAACATAAATATATGATAAAATTATAAGGATAACTTTTTCTATTTAAAATAGTTCGTCATGTATAAAAAAATCATAATTTTAAACTTATTTTCTGTATCAATGAATAAGAACACAAAATTGAAAGTTATTTTTAAAAAATAAGAGAATGTATTTTTTGAGAAAAATATATGATAAATTATTCATAAATCTCAATTTTCTTTATTTAACAAAACCACCAATATAAAAGGATTAAAAAGAAAAGTAAAAAATTTTCTTTGATACACGTGATTTTAAACATGACCATTGAAACCATGTTAAGGATACATTTTCTTTACTTCAAACAATTCAAATAACTTGTAGAGAAAGAGAAAAAAGTAGACTTTATTGTTTAGCTTGGTTCTACGGGAAAGAATCTGGTTGTGAAAATAAAAAAGAAAATGAAGAAGGTGAAAAAAAATGGACTACCTTAAACCTTGAATAAATAAAGAGCAATAAGTTTTCATCTTAAATTAAAAATTATGTAAAAATGGTGGTAGAAAGATAACTATTAGCAAGCTTATATGTATAAGGAAAATACCTAAGCTTAATTGTCTAGCATCACATACAATTTTTTATTTAATTATACTAATTTGACTTGTCAAGTAAGTTGTCTATGATGTTTATTTTTAACTTGGGGCACTAGTTAAATATCTAAAATTAAGTATGTTCTAGTAAAACATCATCATCATCCACTTAGTTATAAGCTTAGATTATGTCTCTAGTTAAATAGTACATCTTATTAAATTGTATTTAAATTTATATAATTACCTATTATCAAATTTTGTTTTGATGTATGTAACTTGACATAAAAAAATTCTTCCTATCCTCAAAGATAGAATAAATATAAAAAGGCCTAACAAAAGATCTTAATTTCTTTCAATTTTTATTAAGTTTTAATTAACCAATGCAATACATTAATTTTAATTTTAAATGATCTGGATTATTATATATTCTAATCATGCATACCGAGGTTACTAAAAAAATATTACTTTTTTAAGCTCTTGATTTCGATCAATTAATCGCACTCAATATAATTTAAGAAATTAATTGTTATTAATATTATAAGTAATTTTTATTAATAGAATTAAGAAAATTACACATCTTATTATAGTTTTAACCATGAATTTTTTAGCTAACAATTATAAAATGTTAATATATTTCTTTCAAGTATATTTTTTACTCATATAGTATTTTTTTTTTTTAAGATTTAAATAGTTCTGTTAGAACTTCTTGATGTTTAAGGTGAAAAGAAATGACTTAAATGATACCTTTTGACCAATGCCTTTAAAAAGAAAGAATGAAAGGTTTTAATTTTAATATTTTATTCAAAGATAAGGCAATAAGAAGGAAGTTCTCTACTTTGAATAAAAAGAAGAAATATTGTGTTACAAAAACATGTGCTTTAATAAATCCAATACAACCAAAATGCTTCATTAATGATATGTTGTTTAATTTATACGAACCTTGGAAGAATGTAATGGTAATTAGTTTGATGGTGAAAAGGTGGGGTTCGTAGCTTTAATAAATAAACTCAATTATGTGAAAATTGGTGGTAGATGAATTTTAACTTATGAATATACGTCAACACTTCTTTTTAATAAAGCTTAATTTGAAAAAAATAATAGGGATAGTTATTTAGATTATATATGATCATCTTTTCTATTGCAAACTCTATTACATTTAAAGACAAAATTAATACCAATATAAAAAAAGAATTTTATAATTAATTTTTATATCAGTTATTAGATATTTAATGTAAAAAATAGGTGATGATATTTTTAAAATTTATAAATAAATTTTTTAAATCGGTTAGAATTTTAATAAATTAAAAAAATATTTTTTATATTAATTAAAAATTTAATTGGTATAAAATATATTTTTTACAACAGTTAAAAGTTTAACCAATGTAATATCATGGAACCTTGACAAATCTCTAATGCATTTCTATTTTCTCTCAACGTCTCCCATGTTCCATTCTCTCAACTTCTTGATAGCGTCAGGAAAATTGAGATTAATTTTCAGTTTAGAGTTTATTGAAGTGCTTTTTAGTTGATTTTTCTTTTTAAAGAAAATTCGTGGTGTTGTAAAATGGATATCATTTTTTGAGGGCTAGAATTGGTTTTGTTTGTGGGTAGTAGGTTGAAACATTGAATATTTTACTATTGTTGGAGGTGTTTGTGATCTCAAATTAAATATGAATTTAATGAAATAATTGTTTAATAAAAAGTGATCTCCAAATGTCATATTGTGTCCAATTATGTTTTTCTTTAATCTTTGTGGTCGTATAAAGTAATCAGATATTTGATTTTGGTGTTTTGCATATTAATGCTGATGAAGATTGATATATATATATATATATTAACCATGATGGTAATTTTGTTGAGGAAAACAATGGAATGATTAAGTTTAGGGTAAAATTAAAGTTCAAGAGAAATGTGATGAAGACACTTTGAATGTTTCAACTTAAGAAACTTTGTTAAGCATTTAGAATATATGAAGGTGAAAAATATGTTAAGAGTGAACAAAACTTTGATGATAGTGTTAGTAGTGAACTAAAGTTGACAGATTTAAGGAGTCATGTTATTGCTAAAGTGGTAGATTTAGAGAGTAATGTTGCAACCAAAAAGGTGGATTTAAGGGGTGATGTTTTTGCTTAAGAGGTGGATTCAGATGATGATGGTGTTATAGAAAACATGGATTTAAGGGGTGATGCTGCTATTGGAGAAATGAATGTAGGAGATGGTTTTTCTTCTAAAGTGAATATGGAACAATAACAAACTCAACAAACTAAAAGAAGGGGAAAAAGATCAAAGGTGCTTAAAAAAATAGCAAGGAAAAGAGTCTTTAAACAAAAGGATATTGTAAGTGTAGGATGGTGGTAGCAGTAAAGGAAAGGTTGTCATGGTTGAATAAATTTATTTTTCATAGAAAGATGATAACACAATTCTCACTAGGTAAAGGAATAGTGATAATGAAAATTCCGATAGTTGTAGATCGAAAAAGATGAGACCTCATGCAAATTTTAATGAGAAGTTATCATATAAGGATGTATTCTCACAATTCAATGAAGGTGTTGGATATGTTACACTTGAGATGAGAATGAATTTTTCCACCATTGATAAGCAAGGAGTGAAAGATTACACAATTCAACTTGAAAGAGAAATTTTATAGGTCAAGAATGATAAATTAGAACTAAGGCCAAATGCAAGAAGGAAACATGTGCTTGGAAGGTGTATTGTGCTTACAACAATTCTAAACATTATTTTCAAACCCAAACACACATGTGAAAGAATGTTTAAGAACAAACAAACAACATAGGCTAAGGCAACAAAAAACTTGTGAAAAAACTCAGAAAGAAGGTTATGAAACATGGTGACATTGTAGATTGGTTCAAATAAAGTTTGATATCCAAATGGAGGACACAAAAGTGTGGAGGGAAATGAAGGATGCTAAGAATATTTTGTAAGATAGTGAAAAATAGCAGTATGCTAAAATTTAGGATTATTGTGTTGAGCTTCTAAAGTGAAACCTTGGGTCAACCATTAAAATAGAGGTAATACATCAACCAAAAGATTCACCACTTTTTCATTGGTTACATATTTGTTTAAAAGCTTGTAAAAATGTTTTAAATAAGGTTATAAGTCA
The DNA here is from genome assembly GCA_037954105.1 of Canavalia gladiata. Lineage (NCBI taxonomy): Eukaryota > Viridiplantae > Streptophyta > Magnoliopsida > Fabales > Fabaceae > Canavalia > Canavalia gladiata. The sequence goes on along the minus strand of CM075662.1, from coordinate 35,110,686 downwards.
TTAATGGTACTTTTTTGAAAGGTTACCATGAAAAATAACTACTATCAACAATTATGCAAGATGCTAATAACAATATGAGTTATGACTTTTGTTGTTGTAGATATTGAGAATAAGGACAATTGAAGATGATTCCTCAAGTTACTGCATGGTTAACTTAGAAGATTACATATAAAATAAATAGAATTTTATCTCATATATAGAATGTATTGTGGGGTTGGAGTTGCATGATTTTAAATTTTTTAAGGATTAATTTGTATGATTTTAAAAATATTAAGGACTAATATGAATTTTTAAAATGTTAATTATTAATAAATTCATTTTCATTTTAGGGTTTAAACATAAATTTATAGAAAGTCATGTCTCATGTACTTCACAGATTTTATGTGTAGTAGATATAAAGGAATTTTTCAAATAAATGAAAGAATAAAGAGTTGAAATCAATTAGGAGTATGCTAAATCAATTACTCGACAACAATTTAATAGAAACTTAAATACATTAATACTTAAAATCGATATGAAAGAAACCAAATAAAAGTTGAACAAAGACCTTTTCTTTTATGAGTGGTCAAAACTAAACAATATTTATAACAATAATTATGAGATTTTTAATGCTAAAATTTTGGGTGCAAGGAGAAAAATAATAATAAAAATACTAGAGGAGGTAAGATTTATTATTTTTTAGCAAGATTGCCATAGATAAACTAAAACTTGCAAGGCACACCAGATATTTGCTCTTGGTTTAGTAGAGCAGGTTAGAGAAAGATAAGAAGAAAAACAACAAGTGGACAACATGGTTAGATAATGTTTCATTATTACATTTTGTGTTTTCATGCAAAATTTTCTTTGGAAATTGGACAAAAATTTACTGACCTTTGTTATATTGTAGGAGATGATGATCAGTATAAATTTAAAGTTCATTATTGACCTACAAAAATTGTTGTCAATCTTGGTATCCAAACCTGCTCATGTAAGTTTTGTCAATTAATGGGTGAGTAACCTTCCTTTCATCTTCATGTTCATTATTATTTTGTTGTCCAAATAAATGTATTTACTAATCTTTCACGTATGACTGAATAGGAATATCATGCATGCACACAATTTCTACAATAACTTTTAAAAATGAACGTCCAAAATATTATTGTCATACATAACGTCTTATATCATCATACCATGCAACATACAAACACCATATTAAAACCTTAATAAAGAAAGAATATTGGAATGATAACCCTAAAAACTAAATACCATCACCTCTACCTTCATTTAAGATAAAAATAGAAAGATCAAAAAAGAATAAAAAAAACAAAATACTAAAAAGATTATTAAATTTCATAAATTAAAAAAAAGTTAAAATAATTTAATTACAAAATATGTGAACAACTTATCCATAATAAACAAAAATTTCTTATGATAAAAAAGTAAAAGCTTGAGTAATTACAAACCTAGACTTTTGTTGCTGCAATAAGTCAACATGAATTAATCTATCCATTTATTTACAATTTTTATTTATTTATATTTTATCAATATATAGTAAGTACATATATTATTTGAGTATTTTTAAAAACTAAATTAAATTAATAAAACTTTGTCATCGTAAATTAATTTAATTAATAACAATTAAATATGTATCTAATGAATTTTCAAATTCAACTCACATAAACTTTTTTATATGTATAATACTTTATAAAATTTAAAACATACCTTAATCTAATAAATGGATTCATTTCACATAAACTTTTATATATATATATATATATATATATATATATATATATATATATATATATATATCATAAAACTTTTAAAGTAAATATTTTATCATGTTATATTGCTAATAAAGTAAAAAGGTAATATTTTTAAATTAAATATGAAATATATAAAATAAATTATTAAAATCATAATCCAAAATATTTACTAATTTAATGAATCAAAATATAGTATTTAAAATTAAATTAAAATTAAAATCTATTAAGATTAAAATAATCTTAAGAACTAGTTTATATATAAAACTATTTTAAAATAATTTTCAATGTATTAATATTAAAAATTTAAATTAAATTAGTATTTTAATAATTATAAATTATAAATAAAAACTAAATCATAATATAGAAAAAGTCAAATGAGTTAATGAGAATAGGAATAACTTCTGAAAAATACTCTGATTCAAAAAACGATAATTTTACTTTAATATATAAAGGTAGGTTAATTATAATTTAAAAATTAAATTAAAATTAAAATTGAATAAGGTCATAATAATTTTAAGATTTAATTTATCTAAAAAATTAAAATAAATTGAAGTTTATTATAAATTATCAACATTTAAAATTTTTAATCATATTACTAATATCATTACATTGTATCCAAGATAATTTTTTTCTATATCTTAAATTTTTGTTAACAAATAAATTATTATTAATAGAAAATAAAAATTAATAATAAATCTAATTTTAAATTATTCAATTTATAATTTTAAAAAAATGTTCTATTCATATCACATAGTCTCTTTGTACAAAAAGTTTCCAACACCTTACTTCTCTTCTCCGCTCATTCTTTCCCCAAGATGCATGTCCACACAAAAAAAATCACGTAATAAACTCTTCCTTGATGAACTCTTTCACACACCCACCCACTCCCTGGCCAATGTTGATTCCTACCTTTCACCACAAAGAGACGAGAGAATTCCCTTACCTTACATGGGCACAAGGCTCTCTCAGTCTAAACAACCAATGTCCCTAGTTGCATTAACTTACAAAAACCTTCCTTCTTTGCTAACAAATTTGGCTGACTCATCTTCACTCACATTCTAGACTTTTTTTTTTTATTATTTTCTCCATACACTACCACTCTTCCACATAAAAAATACAAATTTGTCCTTTCTCTTTCACATGTTTTTTTAAGCATGCACGTATTTCTTATAAAAGAAAAGAAACTCTCACACTTTTTCAGATGGGAAGGTTTTAGAGAGATTTTTGTTTTCTTTTGGATTCTCACATTCCCTCCTTGCAGATGGAGAAACCTACAAGTCATTTTTTCTCTTCAATATTCCTCTTTTGCTCAATGCAAAAAATCGATGATCCCTCTCTCATATAGACTCAATATTCTCCCTCACACTGGAGCCATTAATCCAGTGCTCAACTCTCACTCCATTTTTGATCTCTCACACATCTCCTCCCACTTTGGAGCGTGCACACGCACACAACATCAACCATTCATTCACACATATTAACAAACTCATTCTCTCACTCCTTAACAAATTGAGATTCTTTCATCCCCTAATAGACACTCACTCACAAAATCACACTCCATATTAACATTTTCATTGGACTCTCAGCTGGCCATGCACAAAAAACACATACGCCTCAAAATAGCTTGCTCTTCCCTAAGACAACACTAATTCCTCCTCTCTCTCGATTCCTCAGATCTTGCAACAACCACAGTCTCTCTTAATCTCATTTCATGCACAGAATCAAGCTTTCTCTCATGGGCACCCTTACATTCACCTTCCATTCTCTTTACACAGAAAGCATCCCTCACTCACTCCCTCTATGACCATTGTGTCCAGCATGTAGCTCTCTCTCTCTCTCTCTCTCTCTCTCTCTCTCTCTCTCTCCTTTGGCTACCACAAACTAACCATCCAACACCTGCTCACTTACATATATAGACCAGCACACTCTCAGTCTCTCCATTCTTTCTCACACTTTTCCAACCAATACTGACCTTATTTTACGCTCCACCTCTCCATTCATGATCTTGGCTTAGGTAGATTAGCAACCACCCAATTCTCTCTCACCATACAATGTTGGCTATGGAGATGTTGTGGTGTGGTCTGGTTCTATTTAGAAAAAAAAAAATCATTTGAACTGAATATAAAAAATATTTGCGGTTTAGTTTGATTCAATTGAAAAAATTAAGAAAACCAAATCAATCTTTTGTGATTTGCTTTTTTTCATTTTTTTTTTACTTTATTTTAAAAATTCTAACAATAAAAATAAGTCAATTAAAAAAAGAATAAAGTGAACAATTTTGAAAATTTTAAAACTAAGATAAATTAAACATAAAAAATAATAGTATTTATATTCAAATATACTTCAACATAAAAGAAAATTGAAAAGATACAACAACTAATAATAAAAATATCAACAAAGTATATAAATTTTAAAATTATATAATTTTTTGATTTGATTTGGTGTGATTTTTCATAGAGGAACCACAAACCGAACCAATCCACACAAAATTTTATAATTTTTAAACATTTTAATTTTTTCAATTTTTCGATTCAATTAAACAGTTTAGATCGAATTGATTTAGTTCTTGAAAATTCCTAGTTTAGACTCACGTGACTCACCCAGTGAGTCAACTTGGTGATCTCACCCTCGTATCAAAGAGATTTAGGCTACCTCTCCCTTGCCATGCACACGTGAAAAGGATATAACAACCCACACACCCATGATATTTGAAGAACATATACATAACAAATACTAGAAACATAGCAACCATTTGCTTGGTAATCTCTTGATTATTTTTGGAACATAGACCTTATATGCTCATGATAAAGTTATAATATTAAATATTTTGTTGTTCCCTAAGTATGATATACTCTTAATTATATTATTTCTTTTCTAATTTTTCTTTGATGTCAAATATTCTCAATGATCACTCATTCGTTTTGTAAATGGCCAATGTGCTATGATCTTTTTTTTTTTTGGAAAAAAATCATGTTGATCTTGAACTATTTTACGGGCAATTTTATGTGGAATGGATGCTTTAATTGTTAAGCTTAACTTGTGAGATTTCTAAAAGTAAATAACAATAAACATTGATGGTGATGTTGCTGGTGAATATTTCTCCTTCTAGATTTTAATTTTTTTAAAAGATTGTATCTTAAGTTTAAAATGCCATTTTCTTTTTATATCATGATCTTCAAAGAAAATATCAAGCATTCTTATCAACTAGTGAAATTTTATGTTTTTAAAAAAAATACTATTTTTTAGTTTTATGAAGAAAATAAAAAGCAATGTCATCTTTTATTTTGAGTTGAATCAAATTTCATGGCAAGTCTCCACCTTATTTTCTACTCTATTTTTTTTTATAATAACAATACGTATAGTAGCATTATTTATAATATTTCTTCTTCTTTCCATTGTTTTAAATTTAACTTTAAATTTATATTTTTATAATTCTTTAAATGTACATTTATTTAAATAATAATTTTAGATTTCATGCAAGAGATCTTAAGTTTTTGTGTGTATTTTTTACCACAAATATATTTCTAGAATTTAAGAATTTATGAATTTAAGATATTTTTAATTCAAAAATTAGATATTTTAGATAAATATTTTTAATTCTAGATTTTACAAAACCAACCTTAAATTTGTATTTATAACATTATTTATCATCATATATTTTTTAATCATAAAATTTGTTAAAAAATGGTTAGCAAGTAACAATAATTTACTCTACATCATTATATGACACTAGTGCAAAAATAGCTTTTTATAACAGGATTTTACATCGGTTATTCGCCAACCGATGTAGAAAAAAGGCGGTGGCATTTTTGTAAATAAATTTGACACTTTCTACATCGGTTTCTTTATAACCGATGTAGAAAAACAGCCGGTGGCATTTTTGTAAAAAAATTTAAACTTTCTACATCGATTGCTTAATAACCGATGTAGAAAGTCACTTTCTACATCGGTTGCTTTATAACCGATGTAAAAAGTTACTTTCTACATCGGTTATAAATCAACCGATGTAGAAAGTAAGACTTTCTACATCAGTTATTAAGCAACCGATGTAGAAAGTAAGACTTTCTACATCGGTTGGGTAGTGTAACCGATGTAGAAAGTACTTTTTACGTCGGTTCTCTGAAACAACCGACGTAGAAAGTCTGTTATATAGCTGATACGACCGTTGTCGTCCTCATAACTGTAAACACTCGATTCTTGCCCTAACTCATTTCCTCTAAGCTACCAAAGCTTCCGTCGTTCTCAAAGCCTCCGTCGTGCTCAAAGTCGTCGTCGTCGTCTTCGTCTACGTCGTTGTCGTCTTCGTCTACGCCGTCGTCGTCGTCGTCTACATCGGTACGTCGTTACAGCGTCGTTTAGGTCTCTGTTTCCTGTTTCTGTTTCTGCATTAGTTGTTAGTCATAGCCTTTGCTTAGTCTAGCCTTTGTTTTGTCTGTTAATATATATGAGGTAGATAATTATAGCCTTTGCTTGTTTAGGTCTCTGTTTTTGCCTGTTTCTGTTTTGTCTTAGTCTTAGTCTAGCCTTTGGTTTGCCTGTTAATATATATGAGGTAGATAGCTATAGTCTTTGGTTGTTTAGGTCTCTGTTTTGCCTGTTTCTGTTTTGTATTAGTCTTAGTCTAGCCTTTGCTTTGTCTGTTAATATATATGAGGTAGATAACTATAGCCTTTGCTTGTTTAGGTCTCTGTTTTGCCTGTTTCTGTTTTGTATTAGTCTTAGTCTAGCCTTTGCTTTGTCTATTAATATATATGAGGTAGATAGCTATAGCCTTTGCTTGTTTAGGTCTCTGTTTTGCCTGTTTCTGTTTTGTATTAGTTTTAGTCTAGCCTTTGCTTTGTCTGTTAATATATATGAGGTAGATAGCTATAGCCTTTGCTTGTTTAGGTCTCTGTTTTGCCTGTTTCTGTTTTGTATTAGTCTTAGTCTAGCCTTTGCTTTGTCTGTTAATATATATGAGGTAGATAGCTATAGCCTTTGCTTGTTTAGGTCTCTGTTTTGCCTGTTTCTGTTTTGTATTAGTCTTAGTTAGGTCTCTGTTTTGCCTGTTTCTGTTTCTGTTAAGGTTGCAATTTGCAATGTTAATATGAATTGTATTTATTGTTTCTATTCAATATTTTTTTCATATTTGTTTTCTCTGCTTTTAACAGATACATGGTTGATCCTTCAGAGATTCCTCCTTCACAAAGTGGGTTTGAGAACCCTTCTTCTCGGCAAAAGAAGGGAAGATGAGCCACACGGTTAAGAGAGTTAACCCTTAGTCGAAGCGGTGAGCAAAGGATTCCCATACAGTTTGATCAGGCCACTGGGAATCCATTAGGGCCAAACAAGACAAAGTTTAAGAGTTATGTGGCCCTCCTTGGACGAAGCAAGGCCAGTATTTTGAAGAAGGATTGGGATGATGTTGAGATGCGGGTCAAGGATCAAATTTGGGAGACTATCATGGTATTTAACTTTAAAGCTTTAAGTTTTTCCATAAATTTATCATTCACTAACCAATTACATCTTCTTTTATGTAGCTTACATATGACGTACCAAACACTAACTTCCTGAAGAGGAAGTGGCTTTCATTTGCTGGTGAGCGCTGGAGGGGCTTCAAGACACATCTCACTAGCAAATATATATATGGGTCACTCAAGGATGTGTCTCCTTGTGAGGAGTACCAGTTCCTTGATGAAGACACTTGGCAGAGATTTGTTGAGTCTCGAATGGATCCTGCATTCGTTGTATGTATCTTGCTAATATTTAATTTTTTTAATTGACTAATATAAGCAATATTATGATTAATTGATTTGCTTTCTTATAACAGGAGAAAAGAAAGAAGGCTCAACAGATTTCTGCTAAGAACTTTTACCCCCACAGATTATCTCGTGGGGGTTATGAGTTGCTTCAGGAGAGGCTGATGGACCAGAAGTCGAAAGAACGTCAGCAATCATCTGAAGCAGACCCCTCTACACTTCTCTCTCCACCCTCTCCACCTTCACGCCATGAGAAATGGAAGAGGGCACGCCAAAAGGCAACTGGAGAGTACACATCAGAGCCTTCTCGCATTGTTGCTGAGAAGATTGTAAGTAATCACAAAATTTTGTAAATTTCCATTTTATTTATCTTCAAACATTTACATTACTGATAACGGTCATTTTTTGTTTTGTAGGATTCTTTGGTTGAACAAAGCTCACAAGGAGTCTTTGTTCCAACTGGCCAGGATGACATCTTAAGTACTGCTATTGGCCAACCGGAGCATCCAGGGCGTGTTCGTGCAGTTGGCAGAGGTGTTGGCCTTAGACAGTACTTTGGATTGTCTTCTAGACAGACATCCAGAGAAGGTTTGGTGTCTAGAGATGAGTTGGACGCCATGTGTGAAGACATGAGGCAAGCACTGCGACAAAAACTTCGAGAAGAGCTCAGACAGGAGCTTAGGCAGGAGCTTAGGCAAGAGCTTAGGCAGGAGCTTGCATCTTTGGGACTTTCCCAAACACAGACACAGGGTCACCATCCATCACCTTCTCCTAGGCGCGTGAGCACAAAGGGAAGCTGTGCTCCGACGGAGGAACAACTACAGGGAGAAGAGGATGTGGATGCAGCGGCAGACGATTATGAGTTATATGTTGATGATCCATATCGTCTGGTAACAATTGGGAAAGTCTACACCTTGGGTTCAACCATCCATCACCAGCAAATTGATGATGATCATGTTAGAGTGGTGGTTGAACGGGTTGAAGATACAGATGCTCCTGTTCCTGTCCCTACTCAGGAGGTTCATGTCGTGGGGCAAGCCCCCAACCATTTCATTATATGGCCGAGGAGACTTGTGCAGCGAGTTCATATGCAGAAAACTGGGAACAAGCCAGCTGAGATACAGGGATATCTTCAGAGGAGATTGCAGTCTGATAAAGACTGTTACCTAGCCCCTACTTTCAATCGTAAGTCAATACTTAATTGCTTTATTTCATGAATTCAATTAAATTTCTAATTTTTGTTCATTGTCATCTTTATTTTGTAGGGCCCATTGGCAATTAATCATTATTTGTCCCAAGCGGAATGTAGTTGTATTTCTATGCTCTGCTTGGCAAAAACCAAAGAAAGACATAAAAGACATTATAGATTTGTAAGTTTTTATGATTTTGGTATTTATATTCATATAACTTGTTATTGTCAAAGGTATTCATTTGCTTTTTATTTTACTGTAGAGCAATGAATGCTCGACTTCGGTTAAAAGGGACACATCCATCAAATATTAAAAAGCCTGTATGGATCATTCCAAAGGTAAGTACTTTATTAAAAGTTATTCAATTATTTTATATTCTTTTATCAACATCTCTAATTATATTTCATACTCTTTTTATTTTTTGAAGTGTCCAAGACAACCCGGAGGAACCGAGTGTGGATATTATGTGATGAGACATATGTTTCTCATTGTCTCGGCTTCTATTGTTAACTCTTGGCACCAGCTAATTACAATTGTCTTCAATTAATTATTTAATTTTAATGCATAACATGACATGTTCACTAATTTTAATCAAAAACATCTTGTAGATATTTGATAATCCTCAACCTCTGTTAGATGAAGAAATTGATGATATCAGGAGACGTTGGGGGAAATTTCTGATTGAGGTTGCCAATTTTGGTTGAATTCATGGGATTTTTAGATTTTTAGTTTGTTTTTATTATATTTTATAATAAACATTGATGTATTTACTTTAATTATATAGAATCTGTAATTTCTGTATTGTCTGCCTGATATTCTATTTATATACACAGGTATTGTGAATAAACAATATGGCAATTTCCTTAAACGAAAATAATATTTAAAAAAAATATAAACTTTCTACCTCGGTTGTGACCATAACCGATGTAAAAAGTTACTTTCTACATCGGTTGTGACCACAACCGATGTAAAAAGTCAGACTTTCTACATCGGTTGTCGTTTAACCGATGTAGAAAGTGTATTTTCTACATCGGTTGTGGAACCGATGTAGAAAGTCTAAGTTTTTATATCGCCCGCTTCAATACCGCATTTATAACCGATGTAAAAAGTTCATAACAACCGATGTAAAAAGCTTATTTTCCACTAGTGTGACCATTACATTATATGATTGTTAGTTGTATTTTTAATTGACTTTTAGTTTCTAGATGTTGTGCCATTGTTATTTGACTGCTTATAATTAATATTTGACCTCGTGTACTTATATTTTCTAACTTTTATGTATTAAACTTCTAAATGTTGTATTATTTTTTGGTCGGATGCAATGTTATACGTAGCTCATGCCTCCAAGCATTCGATAACATCTATTAACTCTTCCACCCACTTCTGTTTTTCCTTTGATTTATAATCTTGGGCAATATAGTGGAGAAGTACGCATAGGTTCTGAGTGTACAAATGTATGTCGTTGTGTTAATCTTGGAGAGAAAGACCGAAATCAGGTAATCTTTTGTTGCATGTCGTTGTGTTAACGGTAGGAGGGAAGATCAGAATTAGGTTGCAGCAGAGGTTTGCTAGAATAATTTTAGTAATTTTTCCTTTTTCCACAGTGTGTAACATTTGCCTTTTTTCAACAATTTGAAAGCAAAACTGAAGAAAGACACACTTTCTTCACAAAATTCTCTTATAATTGTAGAAAGTAATACAAGAGTAAATTAAGACATTCTAATTAAACAAATTTTAAAAATAATTCAATTATTGATATTGCCTATAGAAAAATAGATTTTTGGCAAACTTTATTACATGATATATAAGGAATTGGTAACTATAATTTAGAGAATTTATCTATGAAAGAAAGTTGAAATTTGCAACTTAGTTTATTTTATATTATTGGTTATATGATTTTTTTCATGAAATTTGAACTACATCCATCTTAGAAAGAATTATCATAAATAAAATAGTGAAAATATATAAATAAGTTAAATTATAATTTTCTCTTCTTCTTTAAGAATAAATAATGAGATTGAATGAATTTAATTAGAGATAATTTAATTGATATAGAAAGGAAATATATTAATGCATATGATGTATATATATTTTTCTTTCACTTTCAAAACAAATATTAAGTTTAATTGGCTATAAAATTATAATTAATTAATAGGTACACTAATCGGTAGTTTTAAAATCATAGGAGAAAATAATTGATATATTATGAGAAAATATGTTATAATAAAATAATTTTCACAAATTTTTATAAGCATTAGACCATGTTACTGGTATTTGTGATGATTTTTCCTCTTTATATTAAAATATTAAAAAAATTATATTGGTCATATTATGAAACTTACGATTCTTCAATTGATATTATTTATATTGAAAAATAATTTGTCATGATTGATTAGAACCATATAGATGATTGAAATTATTATGTCTAGTGTGATATTTTTGTTAATGATTTTAACACAATTCCGGTAAGACTTGAAAAATAAATTTTTTTAGTGAAATTGAAAATAATTGAATCATGATGAGAATTATAAAAAAAAAGCATAATTTAAAGAAATAAATATAAAAAAATTAAATACTCAAAATTTAGTTGAATACCATGAATAACAAATATGGAAATAAGTTCGTAAAATTTGAAAAAAAACGTTATCTTTACCTACATTGTGAATCTAGAGGATTAAGTACAAATATTTTTATAACTTCAAAAGATACATAATACTATTATATTAATTTGATGATTAAAGAATTTTTTTTCCTTTATTCTAAACAAGGTGAGATTGTTATAAATAATTATAATATGATGAAAAAAAATAGACCATTTCATAATAACTGTATGAACTTTATTATTTTAGATTAAAATGTTACCCAAACTTAATATTATGATTTATACTAATCAAGTGAATAATAGAAAATGATGGTATTACATATTTTTGATTACGAAAATTATTTGCAAAGTATTTGATGCATATTATTATTTTTAATTTATATATATATATATATATAAAAGATCATTACATATTTAAGATTTAAATATTTTTAAAATATATTATTTATAAATATCTTTTTGATGACATATGATTTAAATATTTTTTTATATTAAAAACATGATTATATGTATAAGAAATATAATATACTTGAACTTTAGCATTTTTATATTATGTGTAAAATATGATGAATAAATGAAATTTTACAATTTTAGTTATTATTTACTTATATTTGATCAAATGAAATTAGTTGAATAAAATAATAAAAAATATAAAAATTCTTTAACATAGCATGATTTTTAATATGAATCTTTTATATATATATATATATATATATATAATTTATTGAAAATAGTTGTGTTATAATATATTTATATGTAAATAATATGTTGATATTTAAAATTTGATTGAATAATAAATAAATAAATAAAGTCAATTTTATGTTTTAAATTAGAAATGAAAAAAGATATAAGAAGTTGGTATGTTTTTGAGAATAAGAATAAGAAAAACCAAGTTTTTTTCTAAAATTATATATTGAAAAATTGCTCAAAAAAAATTCAATAGTTATATGTGCTAAAGCTTCATATGACATGAGTTTATACTTTTTTAAAAAATGAATATTAATAATGCGAGTGTGCATCTATTTAAGTATGTAAAATTTTTTTGTAGTATCATAATTTTAACGAACTATACTAGATCTGAAATTACGTATATTATGAACAAGTTGAATTGTATACTTATAACCTAAATGGTGTGCATTGAAATATTTTGCATTATCTTTTGAAGTACTTGAAATGTATTATAAATTGAAGTTTATATTTTTCTATATTTCTTTAAATATTGAAAAGATTTTGTGATAATAATTAAGTTTTAAATAAAAATAAGGTAAGTTCTATCGGTGAATATATTTTGACTTTAGGTGGAGATGTTGTATGCAAAATTCACTTTTATAACACATTATATTATTAAATAAGTTTATTACTATTAAGAAAATAAGCAAAAAGCAAAATGTCTAAGAAATTTTGTTAGTACACATACTTCTATGGGAAATATTTACATCATCACTGTAATTTACAACCAGCAATATTAGAGTTATCGACAATTATGCTTACAGTAGAAAGAAAAGACACATATTGATAACTATGCTTACAATAGAAAGAAAAGACACATATATATTAGATATGATAATGTTAAATGATTGATTAAAATAGTGTAATTTTTCTTGTATATGTGAAAATGATAAATATATAAATAATAGAAAAGAAAAAAAATATGTAAAAAGTGGAAAGAAAAATTTGCTAATTTTTTTACTAAAAAATTAACTATGAAAATGATCTTGGTTTTATCAAGGGATAAGAACATGAGAAAAGTACGGTGAATATCTCATTATTGATCAAATTAAGTTATATAATTACTCTTTAAACAAGATATATAGTCCTGTGTAATGATAATTTTAAGATGCATATGATGTATATGTAAGTCTTTTGAGATGCATTGTATGTATTACAAACATTTGACAAACAAATATATATAGTCCTATGTGGTTGTACTTTTCTGATGTACTTAATGTACCTTTAAATAATAAACTCATAATTCTGAAAAGGTATTTTTGAGATACATTCAATACTTGTGAAATAACTTAAATTATATGAATAAACACATGAGTGAGAGGATAAAAGCTGCCTTTTATGGAAGACTAGCAAATCTTTCTAAAATACTCACATGAATATAAGGTACTTTTAACATTTATCGTAGAGTCTTTATTTCAAATGTTACAGTGTGTAACGAGATTTCTCCCTAGTTCACTTCAATATGTTAATTAACCCTTAAACACAAACACAAAGATAACCTTAGTTGCTTAGAATTTTCCATCACTTGTAACGCTATTAGCCGGGGATTGTTGGAAAAGGTTAGCAAGTAACAATAGTTTTCTCTACATCATTATAGTCGTTAGCTCATATTTTTAATTAGCCTTAGCCGTAATTTTAATTGACCTTTAGTTTTTAGCCGTTATGCCCATTATTATTTGACCGTTATGTACTTATTGGGTATCAAGTAGTTATTTTGTAGCCGTTGTGTATTAAACTTTTGAACTCTTATTATTTTTTAGTTAAATGTAACTTTCTTCTATGCCATATATAGCTTTTCTACCCACTTTTTGTTTTCCTCCTACTTTTGAGCGATACAATGTGAGACTACATCATACATAGTTTGAGTACTCTTCTACTTACTTTCTGTTTTCCTCATATTTTTGAGCAATACAATGTGAAACTCCAGCATGCATAGTTTGAATGCATTGCCTTGTGCACGTTGTTATATTAACCTTAAAGAGCAAAGACTAGAACCAGGTTGGAGTAGAAGTTTAACGGAACTTTACTTTTAAGGTAATGATTCTTCTAAGGTGCAATGTCTACTTCTTCTTTTTTTTTTTTCTTCAACAAAACTTACAATGTAACTGTTTGTTTGTTGTTTTAAATTTATACATATTTATATTTAGAAAATTAAGTAAAAAAGTATAATAAAAATATACCTTCTTATTTAATTTATCTACTTTCATTTTTACAAAAAATTAAACCTTTTTCAAGATTTTTTAAATTTCTATTTTTTTTAAATCTTTTTCTAACTGAAATCATCTTTCCAAATTTTAATTTTTAAACGACTTTCTTTAACATTTTTTTCATTTGATATTTTTTAATTAAAGTTATCAAAATTATCTTTCTAGATTTTTAAATAAATTTTTTATTTTTAAACTATTTTTCTAAAAAAATTCTTTTTCAAATAATTAAATTGATAAAATTACATTATCTTAAGTTTTTTATTGCACAAGAAAATATATATATTAAACAAGCATGATAATTTTTTTATATCATTTATATATATATATTATGTGTATATTATATATTGTTTGAATATTTAATTTTTATTTTAAATAAATTAAATAATTTTTTTAAATATTATTTTAAAACTACATATTTTATCGTTCTTTGAAATAGATAAAACATTTTTTTATAAATTAAATTTGGTGAGGATTATACTTTTATATCAATTTTAAATAATTATTTTTTATAAATTTATTATTTGTTCTAATTTAAGTTATGATAATTAATATATAAAAAATAAAAATTATTAACAAAAATAAATACTTTTAGTATTAAAGTAATTATGTGACTTAATAGAAATAAGATTAATTCTTAAAAATACCTGTTTAAAATAAAAATAAAAATTAACATATAAAGGTAAATTTTTATTATTTATTTTTTAATTATAAGTGTAAAACTATTTTAAAAATAAAAATAAAAATAAAATAAATAAAAAGTGACATTATTTTATTCTTCATAATGGAAGATTATAAAAAATATCTCGACAAGAGTGACAATTTATATCCATATATATTAAAATTAACAAATATCTACCTAGACAGAAAATGTTAATCAATATTTATAAATTTTAAAATTATAAAAAGAACACAAAAATAAAATATTTTATATTATACTACATTTCATATTATTACATTGTCGTAAGATCTACTAGTTTATATATATATATATATATATATATATATATATATATATATATTATGATATCAATGATTTATAATTTATAAATAATAATATTACATAAAATTTTTATTTATTTTACATATTATATTTAAATTTATAATAAATAAATATTATGCATTAATTATAAAAAATTTAAATATTTAATATTTTAAAAAAATATTTGATATCAATTTGGGTATTACAAAATTATTATACCAAATATGTACTTTAAATAACCTCAAAATGAACGTTCTATTAAATTATAAAATTAAAATATAATTATTTTATATATATAAAATTTTAATATTAAAGAATTTAATATCATAAATATTTGGAAAATAAAATTAATGTATAATAAATTTTGAAAGACTATAAAAAAATTAAAATATTATAGTATAGTTTAAAATTTATTTATATATCATATATTTTCTATTCATATTATGTTATATACTAAATGTACATAATAATTAATAACAAAATAAATTATATTTATCTGCCATTTTTAAATTGTTAATTCATAATATGTGGTTTAATTAAATTCATACTAGTATTCAGTTAAAATATATAATACAATATATAAACTTATTAATAATATTTTTCTATTCATTTATTTCTATTATTAAAATAATCACATTGTTTCTGAAATTAAACTATTTAATATTTTTAAACTGATAACAATATAAATATTTAAGATATAAAATTATGTCATCTTATTAAATAAATATATAAATCAAAATAATTTTTTATTTTAATATGATTTTTATTCAAATTTGTAAAGATAAATTTATATCTAACTAAATAAATATTATATAAGTATTATATTAATATGTATTTTTATTTTCTCTATTGAATAATTTATTTATAAACAATTATTGTTTTTTTATATTTGTGAGAATTTTGAAAGAAACAATAAAAATATCAAAATACAAATTTAAAATATTGAAGTAAAAAAGATCAAGAAATTATTAGATAATTAAATAATAAATAAATAAATTAATAAAATTTAAAAATTATAAAATAGAAAATTTTAAAAAGGCATGTAGCATTTTCAATTAAGAAGTTATATCATATAGAATTCTACTAAAAGAGATTTAATAATATATTAATTATCATTATAATAAAATATAAAATTTTTATCTCATCCTAAAATAATAAAAAATTAATTATATTTAATCAGAAATATATTTTATAAATATATAAATATCTGCTGGATGGTAGTATAATATTTGTTTCCTAATTTTAGGAGTATATAGATATATCCAATATATGTTCATTGATTTATAATAAAAATGTATATAATAATTTTGAATTTAAAATTACAAATTTAATATATAAATAATATTAAATCTTATAATTTTTAATAAAAAATTATTATTAATTTTTATTATATATTCTTATAGTGCATACTAAAACAACCAATTTTTTTTATTATATATCTTTAATCATATACTAAAAAAATTGTTCTTGATTACAAACAATGAACTGTTACTGTGTTGCAGCAGCATCTTACAATTTCTATCTCTCCCTGGCTTTGGACGTTGGAAACTTTTGTGTTAGTTATTAACTGAATTTGCAAATAATGTCCAAGACAAAAAAGTCAACATGTCATGTCAAGTTTTTCTTTTTCTTTCTTATTTAAAATCTCATTAAAAAATTATGATTTTCTGATTTAGGAAAATTTGTATTTCATTGTTATCTTTGCGTGAATATACGAGATCTATGAATAATGATAATGCTGTCCCACGAGATGGGGAAAGAAAGTTACAAATTAAAAAATAAAAAATTTAAAAGGGCACCGATAAAGAAGCACGACATCGTTTTAAAGCACGGGTTATATACACCCATTCCAGCGCGTGGTAAGCAACCTTAAAAAATTTATATTTAAATATTCACTTTTTTATTGCATTAAGCATTTTCTGCTGAAGGAGAGTGACCATACCGAAAGGCTTAAAACGCATCGTTTGGTTCAATCCCTATTCTTCTTTCACCGTTCTCTCTGCTTCCTTCTCCTCTCTGTGTCTTCCCCACATTATATTTATTTATTATTTTTATATTGTTCTATATTATACATACCGAAAAACTGAAGAGAGACGCATAGCATAGCACTGCACAGCACAGAGCTCCCTCCATGAATCTAAATTCGCATTGTGGCGCGTGATTGGCACTCGGCGGGTTCTGCAGAATTTCGACTTACGCAGGGCACCGTTACTCTCTTTTGAATTTCAATCCACGAGGTACAGGAACCAACTGCAACCTGTTTATCCCTATGCGAAGTCAATCATTGATGGCGCTTGTTTGGATAGAAATTGTTTATTTTAATTAACAATATGGATTTTTTATTTTATTTTTCAGGGATTTGTGTTGTTTATTTGCGCATGTGTTGGATTTTCTTTGATTAGTTTTCTGTGGCCATTTTTACTGTGTGTTTTGGTTGTTTTATGCTGCTCTGAAGCTTTGGCACATTGAATTTAGGGTTTTTATTTTTATTTTTGAATGATGCAGAGGAATGTGTGATGGATTCTCCGGAGGGTCAGGGTTTCAGAGGTGTAGATAAGAGTTTTGGAGATTGGTTCTCTGGTTGAATCTGTCACTCATTTGTAAGTTTCTTTTTTCTAATTACTTTGCCCTTTGGATTCTCAGTTTGGTGGATGATGAATGGAATTTGAGTTTATTCATTGGAGGATTGTTTTACATGATTTGAATACTACCTGAGTAACGGTTGAATGTTTTTCATTTTATGCCTAACGCCACAGATATTCAGTTATCCTTTACTTTTCTTGAATGGTTTTGGAATGTGAACACAGGGCTCACATTGTCTTTTTGTTGCTTAACTGCTTCTCTGTGCTGATTCTTTATCATGTTCTATGTGTAGATCTTGGTGTTTGAATACTGAATAGGTTTTCTTTTGAGAAATGTTCTGTATTAGATGGGACACCATGCAGGTTGGAGATGCTTGCTGTTTTTTAACTTGAATATTTGAAGGACTGATAGCTTTAGGTCATACGTTAGCAGAACAATTTAGGGCTTTCTGTTATGTGGCTGGAGCATTGCCATTTGCCTGACATATAAGGCATGCTAGAAGAGAGATAAAAAAGACAACCCAGTGCATGAGGCACCCACCTAGTGGGGTCATGGGGAGGGTAGATATATGCAGCCTTAATAAGTGAATGTGAAGTGGAGTGGAAAATGGTCTGAAAGTTTGAGTATCAAATTAAAGTATAATATGAATGTGCTTACTGGTTCATCATATTGAAAGCAAATGGTAATTAGTGAATTTGGATTTCTTGTTTGTATTGTGATTGAGTTACTTTACTTATGGCTGTAAGAGTTGGCAGTACCTTATCATGTATCCCTCTGATCCCTTGAGCATTATATTAGGGGGCCAAAAGAAAACAAAATAAGAGAGAAAAAGAAAGTTTGCTTGCAATTTCATTGAAAGTTTCAAGGGTGGTTGATTTTTGTGTTTTGGAGTTAGATGTTAAAGACCCACACCTTGACAAAAGTGAATTGTTGATTGGAAATCCAAGGCAGGGATAGCGCTCTGCATTCCTCAAAGTCAAAGCAAATAGAGGAGGGGGTTTACCCTACAACCCTTCAGCGCAGGACATTTTTAAGCATGTGATTCTTTAAGAGTACTGTGCTTATCTATAGATAACTTGTCACTGCCAACTTCACCTACCACTATGCTTACTGAAATGAAACTCATCAAATAGGGCCAACCTTGCCCATCACAAACACTGATCACTGTTCTTTGTCACCTGAACCAGGGCGCTGCAAGATACGGCACCTAGAGTAGAATGCCATGACATGCTCTCCTGTTGCATGCTGTACATTAAATGCATTATAATGATGTGTCTAATAGATGCTAATGAAGCATCTTCCTGTGGTGTGACTCTATAAATACCTAATACTGTGCAAGAGAATTGAGAAAAATACCACCTTAACTATAAGTATAAGAAATAACAAGGAGCTCTTCTAGTCCTCCCTCCAAAATTGGAGTAATCAATTCTTGCTGTCCTCTCTTTTGATTACATTTTCCTGCTTGAAACATCAAAGTGATTCTACAAACTTGTGAGGAGATAACTAGTTAGTGCATGCTCGGATCATCTTCTAGTGCTTTGTGTCTGTCCTGCTCTGTTGGCTGTGGCCCTTCATTTCGTTTGTTCTCTCTACCACTGCCAGCAGTGTAGTCTGATTAAGATCATGTCTCTTCTGAGCAGGAACCGTTAATCGAAAACACATTGTTATTTGTTTGGGAGCTGAGGATAAATAGGCATCATTTTCCTTGAAACCATTGTTTTTTTAAAAAGTTATTACTATATTGATGGTGAGTCTTGGCAAGGTTGGTGCCTTTCGATTTGGAGGTCATGATTTCAAATCCTGAGAACAACTTATCCACTCAAGGCTACATACATCTGTCCTTCCAAAACTGCATCATTTGGGAGTCATGTCCATTGGCCACCCTTTGTTTTTGCTAATACAATATCATTAAGAATGCTACTTGTCTCTATGACAGGCTGCTGGTGATTTTAAATGCTCATTAGTCATGTCTCTTGCTCAGCTGTGTAATTCTGAGATAAAATTAAAATTTCTTTTGGAATTAGGGTGAGATGGTGAAGATGGGATAGAAGGGTGATAAGCATGGTAGTTAGAATTGCACGATTCATATCTTGATTCAGTACGGTTTTTGAATCAATAAGAATTGCATGAAGATTCATTTTCAACCCTGAATCACAATTTGAATTGTGCAAATCGCTTCAGTATTGAATGAATCTCAAATCTGAGCTGCATTGTGCGATTCATGCCAAGTTGGGTCACACCCAAAAATTTGGTTTGGTTGCACACCCATTTTGATAAAAAAAGGGTTCTCTTTTTGTAATTTTTTAATAAAATTAGAGGGAGATGTGATGGAATCTTTCCCTCCTACAATCCTAAGTCAGAGTATTGATGAATAAAGGCATGTGAAGTTTCATTCAGTCAGAGCTGCAAAACAGAGTCAAGAATTTTTTTGGTTGAGTTCAAGTTTTGTTTTTTTGGTCAATGTTCACGTTTTATTCATCAACTGGGAGAGCTGTAATAATGGGCCGAAATATTTTCTTTTAATTGGGTAGGCCAGATTAGTACGTTGACCCATTTGGCACTAAAACGTATGTTGATTATGAGTATGATCGAAGTGTAGAGAGCATGCCATGGGTCTAGTGTCTTAGTTTGTAGGTACTGTTGTATCTCTCTTGGACTTGGGCCAAAGTGTGGGTTTTTTCTTTTTGTGGTTTTGTGGCTAGGATATGACAAAGTAAATAGAATTAACTAACTACAATTATAATAATTTTTTAAAGGTTGATAAATATTTAGGTATTATAAGTTTTTTAAATTATAAAGAAATTATAGTTGCTACATTTTATAATGGGGGCTATAGAACTAAATTTGAGAAATTCATTTTTCTTTTTTCATTGCTAGGATCTAAGCATATGAACTAGGATCTACATTTTGACATCTTATGGATGTTTTTTTTGATGGGGCTGAACTTGTTTTCTTGTGCGCTCAGTCACGTCATTTTAGTTTATGACTTGGATTTTCAAAAGTTGGATTACTTTGAAGTTCATAAAGGATATATTGTTTATGCAATGAATTATTCACTTGTTTGAATATTTATATATTTTAAATGTTTCTTCATGTGAGAATATATATATTTATGTTATTTTAATTGTTGGTCTTGTATCTTATGATCCATGATAAGATTTGATTAATGATTTAGAAAATCGGTCTTCCAATTCATGATTTGATAAGTTTAGTGGTAACTATAGTTTTGTTTTTCTTGGACAGTAGAATCGTGGGAAATAAGTGAGCCAAAGAAAGTGTTACTTTTATTTTATCTTGCATCCATGTTTGATGAATTTAAAATTTCAGAATCTCAGCGATTTGTTTCACTCATTCTAGCTAATGGTTCCCTTAATAATTGCCTTTTAATTTTATTATCACTATTTTCTTAACTATAGGGAGAAGTTTTATGATTAGTGCTTTATTTGCTCCTTTGATGCTTTACAGGAATATGGCTTTGCAGAAGTATATTCCTTCTGGTGATGCACCTTCTGTTACTATGAAACATTTGAGCTTTTCCAGTAAGGTGCCTAAGAGAGCTCAGCTTGACACAGCAAATCATAATCATAACATGGATGTGGACGTTGACCTTAGGGAAGTTTATTTTCTCATTATGCACTTTCTTTCTGCTGGGCCATGTCATAAAACTTATTTACAGTTCTGGAATGAGCTTCTGGAGCATCAACTCTTGCCTAGAAGGTATCATGCTTGGTATTCCAGGACTGGGGCACATAGTGTAGATGAAGATGATGATGGTCTATCATTCCCTTTAAATTACAATATGTTGGTGGAGAGGTATTTTATGTTCCCCTTCTCCTTTATGATCTTTTCATTGATGTTGTAATTAGTTATTATACAGGTATCCTCTTTTATATGTCCCTTCTCCTATATGATATTTTCATTGATGTTGTAAATTAATTACTATACAGGTATCCTCATATTGAAAAGGATCACTTAGTAAAGCTTTTGAAGCAACTGTTATTAAATACAGCCTCCCCATCATTGGTTACAAGTACTGGAAATGCTCCAAATGCAGCTGATGTACCTACTCTTCTAGGAAGGGGTTCATTTTCACTTCTGAGCTGTATGCCATCTGTATTGTTTGTACTTTAAATATTATCAAATTTTAACACTTTAGATTGCTGTGAAAATTCTCATACTGATTTGTGAGTTCATTGATTATCAATTATGGAACAAAGATAGCTTTCGATGGAATCATTTGTTTGGTGTTTTTTTCTGAAGATTGGGTTTGCCCCAAGGATCTTCAGAACATCCTGTGTGTTAAATTTAGAGATTTTGGCACCAATAGAGATGCCAAAGCTTTGGTATTGTTCTCAATTTGCTTTAGTTTGGTGTATATAATTGGAAAAAAATGTTAGAATTTTTATTGGCCAAATATTGCCTCTTGAGTTCATTTGCTATCAAGTAGTACACCGAGCTTCTCTGTGATGTTCTGCTAATGGTCTTTTTATGGGGGGTGTGACGGTGTCTTTGGTAGATCTCTGCGTGCTGCATGACATGTGTCATGTTCTTAAGTTTTTTGGTTTAGTTTTTGAGAATTTCTCATCCTTTTGCGATTTTATCCTGTTGTTTATTGAAAAAAAGTTGCCCATATTAACTTTGCCTTTTCCATCTGCATTTACTAGATTTCTTCACTGCAGATGACAGGGACAAAATGAATGAAGAAATCAAACGACCACCTTCACATTTGCGCTGGCCCCATATGAAAGCCAATCAGGTTCATGGTCTTAATTTAAGGGAAATTGGGGGTGGTTTCCCAAGACACCACCGTGCACCATCTATACGTGCTGCATGCTATGCCATCGCAAAACCTTCTACCATGGTACAAAAGATGCAAAATATCAAGAGATTAAGAGGACACCGTAATGCTGTCTATTGTGGTAGGTTATTCTCTATAGTACTAAATACTCTAGCTTATATTTAGACCTTTTTGTAACTTGGTAGCACACTTGTTGAAATGAGAATTGTCCTTGTTTCCCTTTTTTTTCCCCCTTAAATGGATATCTCAGATACATTATTGGGAGGGGCCTATTACTTAATATTAACATTGACAACAGTTTTATTAAAAAGAAGACATTGATGCACAAGTGTTAGCCCCATATCAGGTGAGTGTGAGTGTGAGACATGAGATGCTAATTTATAGTAGAGGTCCTTTCCTCTTAATATCCTAGCTTTCCTATACATCAAGATTTATCAAAGTTCCTTTGTCCCCCGTTCAAAGGAGAAAAGAAACTTTATGTGGGGAAGAATTGCGAGGAAAGCAAATAATTCTCATAAAAGTAATATTAAGATGATTTAAATTCTCTTCAGTACTGTACGGGTCCTGTAGGGGAGAGTAACTACATCAGGTGGGACCTACCTGATTGTATCTATCCTTTTAACATTGATATGATCATACAACAGAATCCAAATTGAACCAAGGAACTCCCAAAAGAGCAACTGGTCCTCAAAATTTGAAAGGAGTTAACAAGAATTGATGTATGGAAAAATATGGTGTGATTGATGGAGGATGATTTATAATTAAACTGTTGTAGCCTCTGAAATTAAGTTGTAGCGAACTAGCAGATATTGTGGGTTACTCATCCTCACCATCCTTGTGTTAAAACATTTTGTTGGCTCTATTCTATCCTTATTTCTGAATATTTTTTTAAGAAAACCTTTGTAGAGGTTCTAAACCCTTCTGTTCTTTTGAATCCTGGTTGTGTGCATGAAAAAGGCTAAATTGGAAGACAGACAAAACCCATTTCGGTGATCTTTATACCTTGGAGGGGATTAATCTCTGACTTCTGGCTGAGGAATACCTTTGATTTACATAAAACCCTGCTGTTTCCACCAGCGACAAATTTGTAGTTTTTCTCTGCATAATGAAAAAAATGTGGATCATATTTTACTTCAATTCCATAAACATCTTGTTAGCAAAATATGATTGATTTGTTTCGTATTTTCTGTTTTGTTTTCCCTTTTGGAAAAAATATTGATTGTACACTGCTTAGCAAGAATATCTTCTACTGTTTCATTTTTCTCCTGAGGCATTAGATTACTTCTATTATCGAGGAAATTGGAGGGGGGGGGGTTAGGGGGAGGGATAAAATAAATAAAAAGGACATTAAACCACAGAAACTTGGAAAAATCTACACTGTAGTAAAAGTGCTTGCCATCCAGTCTCTTTGGAGACTGGATATCAGAATTGGCAATTGTTCCTTTGAAACAGCCAGGGCAGAACTGCAAAGAGAACCATAACCACAGTCCTATCACATGGCGGTTTAGGGGCAAAGGGACACCCTTAAAGATGCAAGCCTACTGCTCCACTCCAAACAAAAGCATAAAAAAAGCTGAATAAACTGTGCAGTGCCACAAAGTTATCGCCTTTTGTTTTTACCACAACACTTAACCTGAACAATAAACTGTTCTAAATTAACAAACAGGAGCCTTTTTCCCCCTCCCTTCTTCATCCTTCCAAAAATGTGGGATATTTTGAATGAACCCAGTTATTGTACCTTTCCAAAAATGGATAAATTCATGCTACCCTAGGTCTTACCGTGGGCATTCTTTCCCTTGCTCTTTTATTATTGAATTCTTCTGTGTTTTTGGAGGCATGATGCTTCTTGAGTGCAACTAAATTTACCTTAAACTCATTTTACAGCTATATTTGATCGGTCAGGAAGATATGTGATTACTGGTTCAGATGATCGACTTGTAAAAATTTGGTCAATGGAAACAGCATATTGTTTGGCCAGTTGCCGTGGACATGATGTGAGTCTGCTTTTGTCCTGTAAATATGTTTCTTCTGTTTGTATAAATTTGCATTGCTTTAGTATCTGTCGGCTGTTAGGTTGAACTATATTCTATATTTGATAGGGTGACATCACTGACTTGGCTGTGAGTTCTAACAATGCTTTAGTTGCATCCTCATCAAATGACTGTGTCATTCGAGTTGTAAGCTTTCACACAACTAATTCAGCAAGTTTTTTTTTTTGTTTTTTCTATAATTCTAGTCCTTCTCCCTGGGCTTTTTTGGGTACATTATGTTTGACTATTTGAATTTCATAGTGGCGCTTGCCAGATGGCTTACCAATATCAGTTTTGCGGGGACATACCGGAGCTGTTACAGCCATAGCATTTAGTCCCAGACCTAATGCTGTATACCAGCTTTTATCGTAAGTCTTTTGTTCAATATAGAAAGAAAAGGAGTTGATAATAATCTTATGCCTTGCAATGTGGATGCATGTCATGTTGGGAAATGCAATAGTTTCATTCTATTTAATATTTACAAATGTGTTTAGTAATATTGAAGGTACCAATCCAGTCTGTAAGTATATTTGATCATCACATAAATATATATAGTTTGTTGAAAATACATGTGGCCTTTCTTGGACCAGTAAATAGGAAAATGAGAATTATATATCACCCAGCTATAACTGAATACAGTTATGATGTAACTGTCTCTTTCTATTTTGTTTCTATCAAATTGTTGATTAAAATCTCTCTTAATATCCTTCTATTTTAGGTCTTAATAATCATTTATGAGATATTAAGGGGCAAACTTTTGGTATAAATTCACCAGTTACTTCAGATTTTGAGAGATCAGCTGTCTAAGATGGATTGATGCATCAATTGATTAAAATGATCCTTTGATTTCTTTTAAATGATGCTTTGAACTGATGCTATGTTGTGTGATTATGACACTGAAAATTTACCTCAGTTTTAAGGCTACATGTTTTTGTGTGCGATTAACCTTCTGGCATGATTTATGTGGATGATCCCCACCCTTAAGCATTCCTGGTTTTCTGTAATAAATTAACTTGGTGATGGCTTGTATACTTTGCAGTTCCTCTGATGATGGAACTTGTAGGATATGGGATGCAAGGCATACCCAGTCAACTCCAAGATTATATGTTCCAAGACCTTCTGATTCTGCAGTTGGTTAGTTGAATCTTTTGTGAACTATGATGGAGTGACTTTTCGATGAAAAGAATTAATTTGGAATACGTTATTGACTGTAGGGAGGAATGGTGGCGCATCTTCAAGTACTTTGCCACAAAGCCATCAGATTTTTTGCTGTGCATTTAATGCTAATGGAACTGTCTTTGTAACTGGTAGCTCTGACAATCTTGCCAGGGTATGTGTGTGTGTTTGTAAGTGGGTACTTGTAGTTAACTGGCATGCATTGATATATTCTGTAGTCTTTGCTACTGAAGGTAAATGTAGGTTCTGTTTACTTTGTGGGTAATAACCATCTGTTTTTACTTTTTTGGTTCTTTCCTACTTTTGATCTTTTGGTAGTGTTTTTGAATTGTGATGGTGTGAGGAAAAGGTAACATCTCGATTGGCACAAGATGGGTTCCTCTCCTCTAAATAGAAGTCCTTTTGTCATCTCTGTTCAAGCCTTTTATAAGAAATCGATGTCCATGTCCAAACTCCCATCAACATCACCACCTTCTAGGCTTTAATCATTTTCTGACCCCCTAGACATGGTCACTGGCCATTTTTGTTAGGCTGTCAAATGATAATAATACATCCAATCAGCTATTAGATACTTTTACCCTAAAATTTGCTCTCAAAAGAGTTTTGAGGTGTTTGATTTTTTCAGTATATAAGATTATCCATCTGTTTGTTGAAAGAGATAAGGTTATCCATCTGCTATCCGACATATTGCTAACATCTAATGGATCTTTGGTGTGTGTAAAATAATTGTTAGAATATAACCTGTTTTCTAATAATAATGAAAACCAAACATGCACTAAATTTGTTTGAATAGATTTCCAGCTTTGCTATTTTTGTTCAAATAGATCTCCAGCTTCTCGATTTTTAAAACTAACTTAAGGTTTTGTAGGTGTGGAACGCTTGTAAACTTAGTATGGAGGATGCTGACCAACCAAATCATGAGATTGATGTGCTATCAGGGCATGAAAATGATGTGAATTATGTGCAGTTCAGGTTAGTATGTTTCAATATGTTATCTTTGATAGATGAAATTTTTGCATGCTGATGTCCATCACTTGCTATTTTGCAGTGGATGTGCGGTAGTATCTCGGTTTTCCATAGTAGAATCTTGGAAGGAGGATAATATTCCCAAATTTAAAAATTCCTGGTGAGTTTGTGTTGATGTGTGTGCTTGGGAAATAGAAGTAGCTGCTTAAATGAGCTAACTCCTGGTGCCCTCCTTTCCTTTGCTTCTCATTGGCTATATTTTATTTCAGGTTAAATCATGATAACATAGTTACTTGCTCCCGTGATGGGAGTGCTATTATATGGATTCCTAAATCACGCAGGTCACATGTAAGTTTGTCATATATGATTTCCTTCTACAGATGTTCTCTCTCTTTTAACTGAAAGCGAGAGTGTTGGCCTACTTTATAATTTAAGTTGCAAAAGATTAGGAGTTATCTGACAATGTTAAATTTATTTCATTTAGGGGAAAAGTGGTCGCTGGACGCGGGCATATCATTTAAGAGTTCCACCTCCACCTATGCCTCCTCAACCTCAGAGAGGTGGTCCTCGGCAGAGAATTCTACCAACTCCACGTGGTGTGAATATGATTGTGTGGAGCCTTGACAACCGCTTTGTTCTTGCAGCTATTATGGGTAAGTTGGTTTTGTTACCCTTGTTTTGCTTCTCTGTTGCCTTTTTTCTCTTCTTTCTTTTCTTCAGCTTTCTTTGTTGGCTTCTTGTAACCATTTTGTTTTTTGTTTCTTTTTTATTTTATGTGCAAGTTATTATGGGTGATATTATTTTGTTGATAGTAATTGCTCAATTAAAATAGAGAAAAAAATCATACTTAAATTGGCATTAGTGATTTTGAAATTTGCTCCACCGTATCTAGTTATCTGGTTTTTGTTCTTTGGCAATTCAGCACAGAAATGAGCATTGATGATGCATCAATTGGGTTAGTTTACAAAGCATGTGTAGAGTTAGTCTACAAAAAAGTATTTGGGGGCTTCTGTCTTCTTGAGAATGCATTGGTTTAGTATCATAGAGAACAATCAGGGCCATTGTTGTGGTGTTGATTCTCATTTATATACTTTTCAGATATTCTGTCTTAAGCAATCGGCAATTTTGACAGTTTTAAATAGTCAATATGGCTTTTGATATGCCTTCAATATCTGAAAACATTTTATGAATACTTAGGGCATGCTTGGTTTGAGAAAATGTTTTTTGTTTTCATTTTGTATTCCCATTAAAAATTACATAAGTATCACCTTGTTCTCAGTTTATTTTTTGTTTTCAAATATTTGAGTTTTGTGTGGGAAATGGTAAAAACAATATTTTGATGTTTTCATGGTTTCCTATACAAATATTTGAGAACATGAAACAAAGTGAAAACAAGGAGGCACTTTTGCAGTTCATGCATTCAATTTGCTGTCATGCCAGTGCATGTGTGAGGATAATGCAGCAGCCATTTATTTGTTCATGGTTGTGAAGGTCATACACTATTATTTGTCTGACATCAAGATACTCATGCAGATTGCAGAATTTGTGTTTGGAATGCTTCTGATGGCAGCCTAGTACACTCATTGACTGGACATACTGAATCTGTAAGTGTTTAATTTGTTGGTTTTGGTGTATCTTCCTACATTGGTAGTTTTTTCTGTCTTTTGTAATTATGATGCATGATGACTGATTCTATGGCTTTTTTGCTCAAGACTTATAATTTCATTTGATTAATGTTTCAAAGGGCTGGTCTTTTCAATTTATGATTTTACGTATATAGTTGTGCTTTCTAGAGTTCAGATACAATCAGAAACTTGGTGTCTTTGGAAGAGGCTTTTTGACATATTTGATGAGCTTTAGGTTTACAGCCACTTCATACCAAGTTTTAAATATTCATTTTCCTGGCTTTGGAAATGAGTGTAAAGTCTGTTACAAAATATAGACAATATCATAATGTCTATTGTAATTTTTACATATATAGTTGTGCTTTCTAGAGTTCAGATACAATCAGAAACTTGGTGTCTTTGGAAGAGGCTTTTTGACATATTTGATGAGCTTTAGGTTTACAGCCACTTCATACCAAGTTTTAAATATTCATTTTACTGGCTTTGGAAATGAGTGTAAAGTCTGTTACAAAATATAGACAATATCATAATGTCTATTGTAATTTTTAACATTTTGAGTATGGTAGATGATCTCTTAAGAGTGGCAAGATTTCATTATGTTTCCTGATTGATTTATTTATTTGATTAGCATTACAAGTCCAGAATTAGTGTAAATAAGGATGAATGTTTTTCTGTTGTATCACATTGTTATAATTGGGAATAGTATTAGAGTCTTTATTTTCTCTTTTTTTTTTCTTCTCTATCTAAAACCATATAATCTCAACACGTTATTAGAGTGGTTTCATTCTCCATTACTTGTCTTGTTATTGTCTCACTGTTGAGTTCCCTAAAATTTGGAAGTCTTTTCTCTGATATAGTCTGTTTCATCCAACCTTAATTTCCCATGATAGCTTTTGCCATCCCCTCTACTATGTATTTTTCCAGTCACAGTCAATCTTGCTTGATTCACCAACCTCTACTCTCTCCAGATCTAGCTTTGCTCCCTTTTGCCCTTCCATTATAGTGGGTGTCAGATCTACCCTCATCTGCACAGTTTTTTCCCCTTACAGCAGATGTCACCAGCTTTGGCATGTCCATGTTGACCAAGGCTTAAAATTGCACCACCACTAAAGCTGTCACTCACAGGAAGCCAACCAGCCTAGTTCTTTCATGTACATGAGAACATGTCCAGAGACATCACCAGCTGTCATAACCACCATTATCCTTGCCACATCTTGTCTGGCCAAGGCCAGCACCCATTGCCTTTGCTCACTCCATTTTTTTTGTACACATCTAATTCAAAAGTATTCTCTAACAATATATTGAGGGTTTGTACAGCTCGCTCCATTTTTTTGGCTTGTAGGAAGGTTCCTTATCATCCTTCTTTGAACTTAATTTCTTTCTCTTAAGGGTTTTTTATTTTCAAGAAACAAAATCCAAAGATAGGGTGTTGTGCAATAAGATGAGTGTTTTAATTAGTTATGGAACTTGACTTATTAATGACAACAATTGTACCTTTGCAGTTTTTATATCCTATGTTTATCCTGAACTGGAAACTTCTTCACTTGTAGTTTGGTAGTTGGGCTTTGTCCTTCTATCTCTTTAGAGAATTTCCTGCTCTTTTTATGTATGTGAATGGATTTTCTTCTTCTTTACCCCCTTGGCAACCTTGTGAAGCATGTATCTGCACTTCACCTATATGGTTTCTATTAAAAAGAGTATGCACAAAAAAAAAAAAAATTGACACTGTGTATGACATCTATCTATTGGGCTTACTGTTAGAAGGTAGATCAGGCTTAATCTGAAACTCTAGATAATTATGATGAAAGCTTGTTGGGCTTGAAATGAGGTAGAGTATATTGAAATTAAACTGTTTCTACGAGAAATTCCAGTTATAAAAAAAGGTTAACATGGATCAAACATTTGAACACATGGCTAGCTAGTTTTTAATATTGTTTAAAAAAGTTGCTGACGTTGAAGTTTATAATATTATGATAGAAAGATTTTAATAGTTCTGAAAGTCATTTGCCTTGAAAGAGGAATTTGATCGAAGTGATAATTTATAACCATAAGTTACAATGTCTGCCTTTGATTGGTCTCTGTGTATTTGTTCACTTTTCAGTTGCTTAGTTTACTGCTTTTCTCTCTTGATTATATGCTAATTTTCTGGGTTTTATGTCAATTGCTGAAGGAAAAAAATTCTAATTTTGAATACTTATTTTTTCCTCGGTATATCTGGCTTAACTTGCTTTGTTTCTTTCTCATTTTAGACATATGTTCTGGATGTTCATCCTTTCAATCCGCGGATAGCTATGAGTGCTGGATATGATGGAAGAACTATCGTGTGGGATGTGAGTCACCAGTTCCTTTTATCTCACATTTCTTTTAACTTTCGCATATCTTTTATATAACTTTCATATTTTGAGATTTTAGATATGGGAAGGCATGCCTATCCGGATATATGAGATATCACGTTTCAAATTAGTGGATGGAAAATTCTCTCCGTAAGTACGCAATGAACTTTATTTTGCATTTTTTAGGATATTTGGTTGTTTGTTCATTTTTCGAAGCTACTCTCATGTTATCGTCATTTACAACTGTTATATTTCAGCTACTCATAGACAGAATTGTAGTCTCTAATTGTTTTGCAACATAGATGTGACATTCAAAATCATTTTTAATTTCATAATATTAAATTTAAATTACTTAAGCAATGATATATCAGTTAACTCTTTTGCTGAGGATGCCGCTTTTTGTGTGGTCTTGTTAGGATCCTTTCTATCAATGAACATTTATTACTGGTTATCAATTCTCTATGATGAAAGTCTTGGAGGAATTGGGTACTATGAAGGTTGGTAACCTGGCCATAGCTGTCTTTAATGTCTCAAAAGCTTCCTGCTTCTCTTTATTCCTGCCAAATCTATCCTTCTTCAACAACTGAATTAAAGGTTGGGACATGCTGCCATATTTTTTCATGGACATCTTGTAATATCTTGTATACCCCAGAAAGCCTCATAAGGCTTTCTCATCTTTAGGAGTTGGCCATGACATCATAATTTCCATCTTTTTGGGTTTCCTGCCAACCCTTGTGCTGGGATTATATGGCCCAGGTACTCTATTTTTTTTGTTACCAAAGCTACATTTCTTCAAGCTAGCAAACAATTCATGGTCCTTTAATAGTTATAGAACTGAACGGGTGCACCATATGATCTGCTTCACTCCTGCTGTATATTAATATATCATCAAAAAAACACCAATGCAAATTTCCTCAAGTATGGGTGCAACACCTCATTCATTAGTGATTGAAAGGTGGAAAGGGTGTTTGTTAGCTTGAAGGGCATCGCCAAAAATTTGTAGTGCCCCTCATGTGTTATAAATACATTCTCAAGGATGTCATCTTCCCTCATTCTAATTTGGTGGTATCCAAACTTAAGATCTAATTTAGAAAAAATAATAGCTTCTTCCAATTTGTTTAACAGCTCATTGATGATGGTGTTGGAAACTTCTCTGCAATTGTAATTTTATTTAGAGCCCTATAACCCACACAGAATCCCCATCTCACATCCTTCTTCTTAACCAGACTAATTGGGTTAGAATAGGGCTCATACCAGGTCTTATCATATTTGAAACCAACATATCATCTATTAACTTCTCTATCTCAGTCTTTTGGTAATGAAGACACCTGTATGGTCTGATGGGGACTTTAGCTCCTCCCTTTAACACTATTGGATGATCTTGTCTCCTTGGTAATGGCAGACCTTGTGGTTCTCTGAAAACTACCTCCTTCCTCCAAAATCTCCTGAATCCCCAGTTAAACATCATGTTTGATTTCAGAATTTGCAACCATCTCTTTGCATTCTAAGAAAAAACACTGGGCCTTCATCTTGTAAACTTTTCATTATTGCCTTTAGAGAGGCTATGCTTCTGGACAATGCAACTTCTCCCCTTAACACCCTCATCTCTATGTTGGGTGGGTACCTTCAAGGTGAGCTCTCCGGAGTTAGCTTTAATTTCCCTCAATCCTGCCGCCCACTCCATCCCCAATACTATATCCGCTCCTTCCAAGTGAAATACAAAGAAGTCTTGCTGAATTTTTAGTCCTTGAACTCAGTATTGATTGATGGCAAACCCCTGTACCTTTAATCTTCCTTCCATCACCAACCTCCACTGTATAGATTACTGTTTCTGTTACCGTTGTCTCTCCAACACCAATGCAGATGATAGAAAGTTGTGGGATGCTCTACAATCCACCAATACCACTGCCATTCTCCCTTCTATTTCACCCCTCATTTTGATGTAATTTTTGGAAGTTGGTCCTATGATACTATACATGGACAATTCTGAGGCCTTGTTATCCATCTCTATTGCTTCACCTAACTCTTCTTCTCCCTCTTCCACATCCTTGTTTATGATTAGCACCTGTAGTTGCTTGCTTTTGCATACATGCCCTGGCTTGAATTTCTCATCACCTCGATAACACAACCCTTTTATTGACCTTTCTTAAAATTCATCATCAATTAACTTCTTGAACCCCCTTTCACTGTAGGATCCAGTTGTTCCAACATTATTGGATTCAATGGCAGACCCCCTTGTATCCCTGATTGTTCTGTTTTCCTTGCTCCTTTTTCCCATGTCACAATTCTTGAAGAAGGATAATTTTTGGGTAGACCACCCCCCCTTGTTACTCCAAGAAACCCTTTTGCTTAACAATTGATTCTTCTCTTCAATTCTCTGAGCATAATCCACCAATTCCAGGGTACTCACCTCTGTAGTTTTAGCCTCACCTGAACAACCTCCATCAACATGTTCAAGAATATCCCCTTCAAGTACTCTGAATCTGTCCCCTTCAATGGCCTCATGTACAGCTCAAATTGTTCTCTATACTTGTTCATAGATGTTGTTTGTTTAAGTCCCAGCAACAACTCATATGGGCTCTGCATCATAGAAGGCTAGAATGTCCTTATTAGTGCAGTTTGAAAATCTTCCTAAGTACGCCCTTGGGTGCATAATTCCCATCTGTCAAAGCTTTACCCTTTGGGATCATAGTCGCTTGCAATCTCTCTCACTCTGTCGTACCGTTCAAATCAAAGTATCTCTCACCAAAGGTAGCCCATCCATATGGTCATCTCCCTAAAACAGGGAATTTCTAACTTCCTCCACCTGTCTTTCGTTGGTCCTCATCTCAAGTTCATTCTGTCTCTCATTCTTTGAGCCTTCGCCAACATTGTTCTCATGCCTCGGTGTGTTTTGAGTTAGGCTTTCTAACACTTTTTCGAGCTTTTTCCATGTTTCCTCGCTGTCTTCATCGACTCTCTTCAAAAGATTCTTGTACCCTCATTCTCATGTACCATGAACGATTGCCCAAGCTCATGAGCTTTGATACTAGTTGTAACTTGTAAGAACTGGACCACCAAACTTACGAGTGAAAAGATTACAGAAGTAGTATCTTTCTTGAGTAATCTCAGTTGGGAAAAGAGACACCCAAGGCTGAGAAAAATGAGTGAATACTGTGATCACCAAGAGGAATTCAAGAGCCTATTACTTTCCCACCAAGTCCCAACTATCCAACCAAATACCCTTTCTCTCTCCCATTTTCTTATTTATCACTTACTGGTTAATAACTGTAACAATTTCAGTTACAACTGTCTACCTAACTGACTTGGTTATTCTAAGTCTGTGGGCCTTTCCCTATCCCGTTCCTTTCCCCTGTTTAACATATACTTTCCTAATTGGGGTACTGTTACTAACACTATGTTCTTGGATATCGCCTAACAAGATAAACAATGGAGATTGCTGACTCAGAATTTACATTTAATACCAAATCATCTACATGCATATGTAAAATATCAAGGTTATTTATGGCTTTAATCTGGTCTTCTTAATGAATTTATTATAAGTGAATGTAGGTAAGAGGAGTCTGATTTTGTGCATAAAACATAGAAGGATAACACAATGAGAAACAATATGAATTAGCAAGACAGGGTTTTCTTGTTAATCTATGAGATTTTGTACTTCCTGAATTTAAACCTTTATTTTACAATCCCCTAAAAAAAATGGAGGTGGAGAAGGGTTTGTCCTGATTTTACTAATATCATTGAATTTTAAGGCCCACTGTATCACTATTATTCATTATAAAAGCTTATAGGCAAATCCAAACTCTGGTTACACTTCCCAAAGCTAAACATGTGCAAATTGAATTCTATATTTAGTTAGAAAGTTGTATTTAAGATAATCACTTTATGACCTGCATAAAGTTGAAGTATGTGTTGCATCTTGAGTGCCTATACTCTTAAATCAATGGCATGTTGAAATTGAATTCATTGCTGTACTTGATATATGTTGCAATGTGATGCTGGAATCTCTCTATGTGGTGTTGAATGTTGTTTTTGAGTGAAAAAAAAATGACTGGTGAAGACATCATGATTTGTTGGACTTTCTGAGAGATTTATAGAACCACATGGGATAGCTATGTTATGTGGACTTTTTTATAGCCTTGTTTTATTGGTCCATGGTATTTCATAAATACTGTATGCTACCTATCCAAGTTCGTTTTTGTGTTTTGTTGAAATTTATTTTACATGGCATAGGGATGGGACATCAATTATACTTTCGGATGATGTTGGTCAACTATATATATTAAGCACAGGTCAAGGTGAGTCCCAGAAAGATGCCAAATATGATCAGGTACATCCCTATCCTAGCTTGATTTTATCTTTCCTTTGCTACTGTTTTGGTACTAATGTCTGCAAATATTTGACAGTTCTTTCTTGGTGATTATCGTCCTCTCATTCAAGACACCCATGGTAATGTACTAGACCAGGTCAGTTGATCACTTGCCTGATTCTCTTTCTTTTCATCTATGAAACTCTTAAATAATCTTTTTAGCTTGGTTGTGTTCCTGTGACCAGTTTATCATTGGGAAGGGGGGAATTAAAACTTTTTTTTATTAATATTTGTATACATTTTTGCTTTTTTATCTTGATCAAAAAATCATGTACCAAAGTACCACCTTTTACTTTGAGAAATCATTTTGGGCCAAGCCAACACGTAACAATGTTTTAATGAATTACTTTCTTGACTCAAAAAAGAATAGAATTTAGCTCCACTATTGCAATGGATTCACATTTGAGGGAAAATTGAGAAGTTATAGTCATTGATTAAAATATCAACAATTGTTGTGATTAAATGCTTATACATTTATAGCAAACTATTTTGTTGTTCATATTGCTAATGTTGATTTTCCATTCAATGACTAATTTCTCACTTTTCCCTCTAAAGTGATTTTCTTACACAGTCAGATTAGAGGAGCTAAATCCCAAAAAAGGAGTATATGGGTACAAAATCTTTGACTTGTAAGAATGGGGAAACCAAATAGGATAGTAATATGACAGCCTAATGTAAAAGTGTGGTGAAGTATTTAATTTTCAAACTGGCACATTAGCTTAGCTGATGCATTTTGTGAAGGACCATCCACTGGCTATGCTCTTGATGAATTTTGGAGAGGTTTAACATAAAAAGCAATCTTGGTGGTGAAACCTGCTGTTTCAAATGACTTTATTTGATATTTTGGGTTTCTTTTGAATGCATGCTTTGCGTACAATCTTATAACATCTACATTTCCTAATTTTAAGCAATATTAAAATTTGAGTCAGGAAACACAAATTGTTCCATATCGACGGAATCTGCAAGATTTGCTTTGTGATTCAGGTTAATTTGTTTTCTTGGATCTATTATACATTTCTATTTCTTTGCTTTATTTCATACGATTTTTTTCTTCCCTCATGTATTTTTATAAATTCTTGGTCATATGCTGTCAAACTTCCAGCAATGATCCCATACCCAGAACCTTATCAGAGTGAATTTCAGCAAAGACGATTGGGAGCATTAGGCCTTGAGTGGCGACCATCATCGCTAAAGCTTGCTGTTGGTCCTGATTTCAGTCTGGACCCTGATTATCATATGCTTCCATTGGTAGACTTGGATGTTCTTACAGAACCACTGCCGGAGTTTATAGATGCTATGGAATGGGAACCCGAAATTGAAGTGTTTAGTGATGATGCAGATTCAGAATATAATGTCACTGAAGATTGCTCTTCTAGGGGTGAAAAAGGATGTTCAAGCTCCAATGCATCTGGCGATTCAGCGTGCAGCACAGATAACAGTGAAGGGGAGGATACACAGACAGATAGCATTCGCAGATCAAAGAGGAAAAAACGGAAGACTGAAGTAAGTACAGATAGACATAATATAAAGAGTGAATACTCATTATTTTTGTAACAACTAAATATCATTCCTGTTTTCTCTTCTACAGACTGAGATTATGACCTCTTCTGGGAGACGTGTGAAAAGGAGGAATTTGGATGAGTGTGATGGCAATACTTTCACCAGTAGTCGAAGTAGGAAGGGGAAAAGTGGCCAAAAAACATCAAGGAGGAAATCATCTAAATCAAAATCTTCCAGACCTCAAAGAGCTGCTGCACGCAATGCTCTGCATCTATTTTCTAAAATTACAGGTACACCAACAGATGGAGAAGAAGATAGTATGGTTGGTGATTCTTCCGATAGCGAATCAACATTGCAAGATTCTAATATTGACAGTGATGAATCTGGTAGAACTTTACAAAATGACCAACTGAATTATTCTAAGGGAAAAGAAGTATCATTGTATGAATCAGAGGACACAAAATCTCACGAATTAACTGAGACTCAATTGAATTCAATGAACAAGAGGAGATTGGTTCTCAAGTTGCCAATTCGTGATTTATCTAAACCCACAGATGAGTTTGACTGGCAGACTGAATTGGTTGGGTCATCATCCAAAACTGCACAAGAAGCTACTGATTTTAACATGAGCAGACCATGTTCTAAGGATTCAGAGTATTATTCTGGCAGTGCAAGTTACCATACAGTTGAAAGAACACATCAAATAAAACTAGGCCAGGTAACAGACCATGTTGACTTACTTGGGAAAATTAGATGGGGAACGGTTAGGGCCCGTTCATCTAAACCTCTCAGAGTGGGAGAAGCTATTCCATCAAATGCAAATCCCAACACTGTAAAATTTCCTAATCACCTCAGTGAAAAAGAAAATGTTAATACCAAGCATGAGAAAGAGGACAAGGACTTCAGTACATCAACCCCTGCTTTAGAAATCCAAAATGAAAGTGACAAGGTAGATAGTTTGACAGAAATTAATGAAAATTGTGCGGGTACTACCTCACAGCCTTTTAATCCTACAGAGAGCAGAGAAGAGATCACAGCTTCCAGCAATGGCAGGGACAAAGATGAATCACTGATTTCTGCATACATGATTCCTCAGGATACTGTTCCTGCTTCCATCAGCTACAGTGGGGTTGACCAACTACCTGAACCAAATATTGGTTTTCCTTCTGTTTCAACAAAGCTAAGATCTAAAAGGGGTTCAAGGGATCCTCAAAGTCCTTCCAAGCATGAAACAAGATCTTCAGTGTTGTTAAAGAATAATGGATGTAGCACTAATGCTAATAATAATTTGAATAATGAACTGCATGTGGTTGTTATTGAGGATGACAACAACACTAGAGAAGCATCTAATCATGGAGAAAATGGATTTCAAGAAATAGATCCTCAGATTAAACAGAACAGTACTTCACATGATTCACTAGAGCCACATTCAAATAGAGATAGAATGTATAAAGCTGTTTATAGAAGATCAAGATCACATAGGGTGGTGACTAATTTAGCTGATGGTAGTGGCCTGGGAGAATCCACTTCAAATGGGAGCAACAGTAATTTCAATGCAGCAGCTGACTTCAGTAATGGCACAAATGAGGCAATTCATATCAATGGATCCTTAGAGTTGGAACCAACCACTTGTGAACCCAATTATGAGCAGAATAATCTTAAAGTGCAGCAAGGACTTGGAAATTGTATGATTAGAAGTCCACAGGATGTTTCCACAAATGGAGGACAACTCACAGAAGAAGAAAGGGGTTCTAGTTCAAAATTGGCTGTTGGTTTGAGATCTACTAGGAGTCGGAGGTCTAGTTATAATATTCGTGAGACTAGTCCTGTAAATAAAAGGAAATCATTACAATCAGCTAGCAAAGGGTCCTGGTTGCTGTTATCAACCCATGAGGAAGGATGCAGATATATTCCACAAAAGGGAGATGATGTTGTATATTTGAGACAGGTTAGTCATGAGAGATTACACACATTGTATTTCTTCTGATGATATACTTTTAACTTTTTATTGTGTAATTATTTTTTTACTTTTGTTTGGTTTTAATTTCAAATTTTGAATGTATTTTTACCTATAAAATATGTTTTTCAGGGCCACCAGGAGTATATAGATCATTGCCGTAGAAGAGAATCAGGACCTTGGGTATCATTTAAGGGACATATAAGAGCTGTAGAATATTGTAGAGTTCAAAGCCTAGAGTATTCCCATGTTCCAGGGTCTGGTGATAGCTGCTGCAAAATGACCCTTCAGTTCATAGATCCTAATTCAAGTGTTGTTGGCAAATCTTTTATGTTGACCCTACCTGAAGTGACTAGTTTCCCTGATTTTCTTGTTGAAAGAACTAGGTTCGATGCTGCTATGCAAAGAAATTGGACACGCAGGGATAAATGCAGGGTTTGGTGGAAGAATGAGGATAATTCCTCTGGTAATTGGTGGGAGGGTCGAATTCTGTGTGTGAAAGCCAAGTCTTCTGAATATCCAGACAGTCCATGGGAGAGGTATACTGTTCGGTACAAGAGTGATGTCACCGATACCCTTTTGCATAGTCCTTGGGAGCTTTTTGATGCTGATACTGAATGGGAACAGCCTCATATTGATGATAACATGAGAAATACGCTGCTGTCCACTCTCACCAAATTGCAGCAGTCCGGCAACACTGTTCAGGTATTTGTCCCAAATTTCTATAGCATAGTTTTGAGTTTGTGTGCAGGGGAATGTAAATATTCACAGCTTTGTTATTAATATCCAGGATCGTTACGGGGTACACGAACTGAGGAAAATTTCAAATAAGTCAAAATTTTTAAACAGGTATTCCATCTTGTGTTTCTTAAGAACAATGTAGTGTATCAATATTTACTTGAATATTTCTGGTAAATTTGCAGGTTTCCTGTTCCTCTTTCTCTCGAATTGATACAGTCAAGGTTGGAGAATAACTACTACCGCAGTTTGGAGGCACTGGAGCATGATGTGGAAATTTTACTGTCTAATGCCACCTCTTTTCTTGAAAAAGATGCCGAGCTGTCAGCAAAAATCAAACGCCTATCAGAATGGTTCACACGGACATTATCATCTTTGTAGCTCTTGGCTTTCTGGGAACAAAGGCCAGCACTAAGGCCAAAGCAGCCCTGCTGGTTATTTTCCCGCATATATTTTTTGTAGATAGATTCTTTGTTGTACCTTGGATTAGTTTTTTTCTTGGTCGTTGAATTAGCTTCTGAGGATAGATATAGGAATATCGGGGTAAAGTAGCAGCATTTTGCTGTGGAAAATTTCTGCGGCCACATTCATTGTTTGTACAGAGACACCACATTCATAGCAAATGCATAATTCGCATTCAGAGTTTCTGACCCATGTCTTCTGGTTGTGGCTGGGCTAATTACTATCGATGCTTTTCATTTTTGATAATTAGAGTTTCTAAAAAAAATTGAATGGCATATAATTTTAATATCTAAAGATGACAATGAGTAGTAATCTATAAATGTTTGCTTTTGTCAGTTATCCTAACTCGTCAACCAGAATAGCTTAATTCTTGAATAAAATATGATTTTGGTCTCAATTCACATGATTATAATGATAACTAAAACGAGTCTGAGCATTTGGATGAGTTTGGAAAGTGAGAGAAAGAAAAAGGGGAAGAGATTTTAAATGAGGTGGTTAAGATTTTTCATTTTGTTTGTATAATTATTAGCGAAATATATACTTATCGTTGCGTAAGTTTATGTGTGTATAGAGCCTATATATTGATATTAGAAAAATTGATTTAATTATGGTTATTAACATGGACAGTTGTGAGCCCAACTTTATTAACATTGTAAATAAAATTTATTTGTGATAACAGTTCATTTTTACCGTAGGCACATCGAAATTTGAGTTTTGCAAGATAAATTAAGTCTGCTAGTGTGCATATGAATTTTAAAATTCTAAAATACATATGAAAAAAAATGGAGTATGAAAGTAAAATAATTACATATTTATTAATAAACCACATCACGTATCAACATAAACCAAAAGCACGATACATTTCGACAAATAATATTTGAGAAATTATTAAGAACTAAATAACTTTTCTAAGAAGCAACGTTCTTGACATTAACTAAGAAAAGGTTCAGCCGTTTTCGAAAGAAAGATTCTTGTGGGATATTACAATAAAATAATGACATCACTAAGATTGGAATCTAAGATTTCATAAAATTACTCTAATCTTTACCCTTTTGACTAGATCAATTTTATTAGTTTTTTTTTTTTAAATATCCGATT
Source organism: Canavalia gladiata (assembly GCA_037954105.1). Classification (NCBI taxonomy): domain Eukaryota; kingdom Viridiplantae; phylum Streptophyta; class Magnoliopsida; order Fabales; family Fabaceae; genus Canavalia; species Canavalia gladiata. The sequence goes on along the minus strand of CM075662.1, from coordinate 35,069,861 downwards.
CAAGAGTTTAAATCGAATAGGACAATTCTCACGCAAAATTTTCAGCATTTTTTCTTCAGTTTTTTTTCCCTTGACTCATTTTATTTTTACACCTTTTTCTTCCTATTTCTTTTATTATTATTAAATGTGCCAGAAAAACATTATATAAAAATAGCATTATTCATTGTGTATATGGTGGTTATAAAATATTTTAAATTTTATAGAACGCCAAGTATAATTAAAATTATGATCCCTACACATTATAATTCCAGTAATCTACATATAATAGTCTAACGGTGGAAAAGACTTTCTGATAATTCCAGTAATCTACGTATATGAGAACCATTATATCATCAGTCATATCGTATCATGTACCAGCAAACAATTTTCTGATATAGAAGCATGATAACAGGTAAAGCAACCTTTGTCCATAGGATATAAGACGTCAGTATTCATTTGTTATATTAAAAAAATTCACCTATTTTTTCACCTTTTACACTTATTCATACTATTATATTTCCTCCAAATTTATTCTAAATCATATTAACATTTTCACTTAATCTAGCTAGATAGATTTTTCCGTGAAAGTCAAACCCTTTTAAGGGGCACATGGCTGGATTGACTTCTTGCAAAATCCCGACTGGCCTATATTCTAGTGTTAAACAGTGCCCCTCCCGGGAAAAAAATTCCAATTGAAATTTTAGTGAGAATTGATATAAACAGCTTAATTAAATACCTTATTGAATAAATTTTCATTATATGAAGACTTAAATCTTAAATTTAACCATAAAATTTATTAAAATAAACTACATCAAAAAGCTTATTGAAATAAATTAAAAAATCCTCAGCTATTTTTATAAATTTTTAAATAAACTTCTAAACATCCTCTTAATAAAAAAAGCTTTTTAGCAAACATCACATGGCACCACAAAAAATTGGCATTTTGATTCCTAACTCACCAGCCCTCTTTTTCCCTTCAACAAAACAAGAGATTCAGGGCCATGAATAAAAATTATCAGCAAAGACCAACAACAATTTGTCCATTAAGTAGTCAAATCATTTGATCAGGAACTGCAGTTAACCAAGTAACACAATACTTCAGTAGTATTGTCCCCGCATCAACCAAGCTATTTATATAACCACAAATTATCTCTCTTCTATCCAAGACTGGGCAACAAAGCTCATGTTTGTTTTGACTTAAATTTTGGAAAATAACCGTTCTTTTTTTTTTTTCAAAAGTTTTTTTTCAAGTTGGCAAAAATGATTAATTTTCCAAAATATGTTAACCTGAAAACACAAAAACTGTTAGATGAATCTCCCTAATATTGAACTTGATTTGAGGAAGCATAAATGTCAGTCTCTCCATCTGTATCCACAGTTCGGGTTGCAGCAAACGAAAAAAAGTGTCATTCCTTCTTCCCCTCTGGCTGTAGCCTGAGTACATTAAAAAATTCAGATGTTCAGTAAGTAATTAAAGTAACGTTTATCCATATGCAGTTTGAAATTTTGCCAAGAAATGCATTCAAAAGGGTGGTTAAGAAATGGACATTATTTCTTCAATGCTATGTCGAAGGGAAGTACAAGTTTTCAGATTCAAAAGGTACACTATGTTCTGCACTACTTTTTCTTGACAGATATACATATTTTTAGAGTTTAAGTGTAGCATGGGCATTTGCAACCAATAGGAGGTCCCTAGTTAAGGGCCAGATTAGAGTCTAGTGTTCAGTTAAGCAACCAATTTAAAAATTGAACAAGAAAAGTAAGTTTCTGAATGGGGAATTGGAAAACCTATCTTTAAAATCATAAATCCTAAGATACATGATCAATAACAAAAATTAAAAAATAATAAAATGCATTTTCAAATAACGGAACATTTAAAACACAAAAGATTCTAATAATTTTAAGTCAAACAAGCAAACAACCCATTGCATAAAGTTTTATATAAAACTAAAACACTTCCTATTTAGCAAAAGAAAGGGCCTCCTTGTTTCCTGTTGAGGAAAAACAGAAGGAAGACAGAACAAATCATCACATCACTACATTTCAGCAGTATTTTTTCCCAAAACCAAAATTTATGCATTCAACAACTGCCCAGAACCATGAACACTACAATAATGGACATGGGACCTGCCTGACATTCCAACTAATGAATATCATCAAACCAAAATAATATTAAGACATAAAAAAGGTTCTCAAACTTTGTATACAATGACCTCATGCCTCCTAGCATCCATGCAATAGTCATGATACTTTTATAACCCCAAATAGATTCACACTACGATTTGATATTTTAAGCCACACAATGCATAATATCTGACACCTTTAAACATCATCAAATTATCAAGACTTTAATTTTTTTTCTTTTATCTCCTTATGCAATTCACTTCTTCCAAATTAAGGGCGTGAGAGTGGAAGATCAGCGCTAATGTTAAACAGTGAAAATTTGTATTATATCCACAACATAATAAACTCATTATAGTCCTCAAAACCACATGACTCTACCTCCACTTAGTTCCATGCACATGGGGAACAAGGGAACGCCCATCAAATATGGAACTAACATTCTACTTATGAGCAAAAATCATGAAGCTTGCAATATGCCCTAACCTTGGCAGGGTACAACCTCTTTTCCCTCTAAATTTCTTCATACCAAAATAATAAAAATAAAAACAATTCCTCAGTTTCCAAACGAGAACAGGGGACTTTACCTGGAAAAAGACAGCTTCACCATGATTGCATTGAGTGCAGCGAACGGACTTGGTTCGAGGAAGAGTTGGATCTGCAGCTACATCCTGCAAAACTTGAGTGCGCTCTCCAACTGAGTGATGTATCTCATTCCTATACACACAGAAGTTATCAGCAACCTCCTGCACAACACCAACAACAACAATGAACAACTAGTCAAATAAAACAAGCATATCCAACAAAATTGCTTATATCAGAACTGCAAAGAGACCCTCTTCAAAAGAAAGGCAACCAACAATTGGACCCATGTTTGGGTACAACTTCATTCCACAAAATAATAGCTTTTTTCTGCTAAAAATTTAGACTTTTTCGGTCCCAAAAAGACCTCATGCAAACAAGTGATTACTATGGAAAAAGCATCAATAAATTTTAGTCCTCGATGGTTATATAATTCAAAACAAAAATTCGCTGCTTTCTTTCAATCAATGATTTGGGGTGTGTGAAGGGTATACGAAAAAGGGGAAATAGCGAAGAACCTGGTGATCACAGTTGCGGCAAGCGTACAGAAGAATCTTCTGATCTCTATCTTCCTTAGGGTAAAGAATGTTGTTGCTGAAATAACCAATGAATCAACAAAAAAATAGAATAACAATAAAAAAAGAAAAAAAAAAACGAAGAGGAGAATGAAATAGGTGGCAACCATTCGCGGCAAAATTTCATGGTACTCATCTTGACAAAGAAGGGAATGGATTTGGAGGAGAGACCTACTCAAGCTCCCTCTTTGCTCTTTTTCTTTCCCACTCTCTGTATTTAGTTAATAAAAGATGAACATTCTTTCTCTTAGAAGTTTCAATTACACATTACCTACTCTCTCTCTCTCTCTTTGCAATTAACTCTTTTCAAGATTTTTTGAACCTTTTTTCGCATTTTTTGACTTCATTTTAACAACACTTAATTTTATATTAATTTAAAATTTAGTTTTTTAATTTGAATTCTTCTTAATACCTCTCTTAATGTTTGTTTCTTATAAAAATTCTAAAAGATAAATTGAGAAAATTTGAAATCATGAAGGATTGTATATAAACAAGTAATAATTTTGTTAAATATAATTGAAATATTAATATTTTTAATGATATAAAGTTGAAAAAAAATTATGTCAAAATAAAAAATAATAGAGTAGTTAAAAAATGGACTTGCCAACATAAATATTCTTTTTTTTCGCGTTATAATTGAAATTTTTTAATTTATTAACTTCCTCGTTTTTATGGATGTAGTTTATTAGATCATGCATTTGGTTAAATTTTCTTATTATAATTTTGTTGCATCTATTTGATAATTTTACTAAAAAGAAATTTTAACATCTTAAAGATGAACCAAATTTTTTATATCTTTTAACTATTTATACTTTGATGCAAAATTTTTTGCTTTTAAAAATTACTCACTTGATTTCTTTCAGTTTATGTAACTAGTTGGTTGAAATTATTCTTTTATGATGATTCTAGTATTGGTAAGAATGTTCAAGATAATTTTGGTATGGACGGATTTGGTAATTTGTTGAAACATTGGAATGATAATTGACTTTGTAATTTCATGGACATATCAAACAATATTAAGCAGAATTTCTTAATTTATTTCATAGGTTGAAGATAGCTTAAAATGAAAATTGTAAACATATTCATTGTTACTCACCTTGTTTAAAGGTCATTCCTTTTATTTAGAACAGAAATTTTCCAATTTTACATATATGATGCAATTATCAAACATGTTTTAGACTTGTTTCATAGAGATTACAGTGTTACTATTGTTCATACATTGAAAGAAGGAAATTTTTGTGCAGATCGATGTTTTATTTAAGTTGAATGTGTTTAAGTTGGATCATATATGATTGTTCGAAACTCTCTTTATGTTAGGGGCTTTTACTTTCGTTTGGATTTATCTTTTGTCTCCTTTGTTGGATTTTAGTTATTATTTTTATTTGCTTATGTAAAAAAAAAGAAAGAGAGAAAATAATATAAAACAGTTTTAAATGTTTAAGAACCGATCCAATCAATTTCAAAATTTTAAATTAATTAAAAATAATAATTTTTTTTAATTTGTTTGATTTTTGATGCTCTTATTCAAAACGAAATCTTGAATCTTAAACATATTAATTTTTTACTAAAAATGTTAACGACAATATTTTTTTAAAACTAGTTTGATTACTGAACCAATGATGTCCACGTAGGTTCACGATTTATTGGTCTAATTATAATTAAATATGATCAAATTAGTAATATATATATATATAATATTATATAATTTATTAAGTAATAAAATAATATAATATTATAAAAAATTAACCTAACTAAAATTTTAAATTAATATAAAAATACCATGTTACATGTCTCATAAGATAAAAAAAAATGGTGAATAGTTAAATAAAACAAATTTAAAAATTAATAAAAGACAAAAAAAGATAACGACAAAACGATTCAATCCATATTTTTTTTTTATCTAGATTCGATGGATTTTAGTTGATTTTTGCCAATTTCATGCTCTTCCAAATTTTCGAATTGTCTGAACCAGTGATCTGATTAGCTTCAACCGATTATGGGTCGGGTGATTTTAGTTTTTAGTTTTAAAAAAATTAAAATTAATTTTTAGTTTTAGTTTTTAACTTTTAAAAATTATTATAAAATAAATTAAGTTATTTTATTATTTTATTTTATTATAAATTAATTAAAAATATATAAATAAAATATTAATTTAAAAAATAATATTATATTAAAATAATATAAATTTTAAATTTTAAAAATAGTAAATTAAATATTATTATTTTTATTATTATAGTAATAATAATTATAATGTTGATAATAATAATTTTGTAAGAATAAAAATAATATTTATGAGATCAATATTATAAAATTATATAAATTTATATTTATATATTATTTAATTATTAATATTTATAATATAAATTATATATATTTTTATATTGTATAATATTTATTTATATAAAAATAATATATATTATATTATAAATAATTATATAATATAAAAATATAAATTTAATATAATTTATATATAAATTAATATTATTTATTTTTAATATATAAATTATAAAAATAAAAATTATTTTTTTTAAAATAATAAAAAATAAATTATTATTATTGTAGTAACGATAATAATTATAATAGAAATATTATATAATTATTTAGTTATATATTTTTTATATTATTTAATAATTAATATATAATAAAAATTATTTTATATTATTATTATAATATTTTTATTATTTAATATTTATTTTATATAAAACATTATATATTATATAATAAAAATTTATATAATATAAAATTATATTATAATATTATAAATTAAATATAATTTTTATATATTAAATAACATTATTTATTTATAAATTTATAAAAATAGATAATTAATTAATTAATTTTAAATTTTTATAAGAATATAAACAAAAATTTTAAAAATAAATTTTGTTGTTATTATTGTTATAATAATATTATTAATAATAAAAATAAAAATAAAAATAATATTTATGAGATAATAAAAATAGTATAATAATTAAAATATAAAAAATATTATATAATTATTTAAATTTTTATTTTATATATTAGTTGATTATCAATATTTAAGATAAATAATTTTATATATTATTATAATATTATTATATTATTTAGTTTTTATTTTTATATAAAAATAATATATATTATAATATTATATTATAAATAATTATATATTATAATATTATATTATAAATAATTATATAATATAAAATTATATTATAATACTATAAATTTAATATAATTTATATATAAATAATATTATTTATTTTATTTTTATTATAAAAACTAAAAAATAAAAATTAATTTTTTTAAATAATCAAATATATTATTATTAGATAATAATTAAATGGATGTAGATTTAGATATTTTAAAATTAAAAATAATTTTTAATAATTTTTTTATTTTTAATTTGAATGTTTTAAAAATATATTAAAAATCATTTTAAAATTATTTTTGTCAAAAAAAATTTATTTTAAAAATTAATTTAAAATCTAGAAATTAAAAACTCGCAATTATTTTAAACGGATCTAAGCTAATTAATTTGAACTTATCCATTTTAAATAACTATGATTGATGAATCATATAAACATAGATTTACTATAAAATTATTTGTAAAATTTTTTTTGAGATGTTATTAAGCTTATAAAAATATATTTTTTTATTTTAAATTTTAATTACAAAATTATGATCTATTTTATTTTTAAATTTTTATATAAAATAGAAATAATAAAAAAGACTTTTATCATTTTTAAATAAATTTTTGTAAAAAATAAAAGTAATCTGATAATTTTAATAAAAAAATGAGAAAGAGGTATATTTTATAGTTATGCTAATGCTATATTAAAATAAAATTAAACTCGTCTCCAAATTTTATCTATCGTGTTTTTTTTTAATTTGATTTTATAGGGGTGTGTGAGTAAAGCCTCATTGATCAATATATAGTAGAGCGTGGTTAATTTGAGAAAATAAACATTTCCCCCCAAAACTCTCTTCAAAAAGTCGATGATTATCTGAACGACATAGAGTGAATACACATCTAGGAGGACAAATAAAGAGATAAGTATAAAAAGTATTATTGAAAATTTTCAAATTTTATTATGGATATCATGTAAATGAGGCATATGTTCCTAAAAAGTTAAACTTGCACGCGTTTATTGAATTCAAATTGGAGTATGACAGGACTGATTCCTCATCCCATTATTCTTATTCTGTCCACACATTTTTGTTTCTTGAATTATAATTGCAACATCAGTCTCCCAATCGTTGCCATTATTTGGAAAAAATTGATGGATAGAGTTTCTTAAAATCTAAATTATTATTTTTAAATTTAAACTACAATTTATTGTTATTTTTATATTTACAAATATCCGTAGGTAATGTGCAGCCATGATACTTATAGTGGTAAGTTACTTACAGGCAAATGCAAATATTCTATATATAGAGTCATACATGTGTACTTTTATTAAATTTAAAATCAAAAGGTACATGATTAAATGACCCTTATCTCTTTAACCCCTTATTTTAATAACATAAATCCTTATTACCCATATAATTAAACGACATGCTCATTCTAACAATACTTCTATACCATCTTGTTACAATGTAATTATTTTATTATATAACCCATCTTATTTTATAATTCTTTGTCCTAATTATAGAAAAAAAAATGACTCTAATGAAATTGCCTCAATACATACTCATTTATTTCTTGCTCCCATGGTTGAAGCCAAGTTGATGGAGGGGTTGTAACCGTCAATAGAGGGACGGTGTTCACTTATGGCATTTCTAAATAGGGAAATAGCACTAGCATCCATCTCAGTTTCCATCCTATCTTCAATTTTTGCAAAAGCATGTTTTGTGTAATCCATTGTAAGTTTCATTGGGCCTTCCACGCTAACACGAAGCCCAATTTTGGTATGATTTGTTACTTTTATTTTGACATTGATAGTTTCTTCGCCAACCACAAAAGCATGAGCGGCCTTAACCGTCTCAACAAAACCGTTACTAGCTTTCTTCTTTTCAAGAGTGAAACAACCTCCTGAACCATTCTCACGAGAAAAATAACAACCAAGTTCTGTGTCTGGCATAGGTGGCACGCAATAATTCTCCTTAACTAAATCATATGAACCCATTAATTTACTATTCATATTGCATAAAATACCATACCTATCGTTTCTTATGACCCGCAGGTTAAGATTAGCGGAAGAACCCTTGTGAATTTCTTCAGCGAAGTCGATGTATACAATATTTACAATATTATCTTTGCTTACTTCAGTTATGTTCAAAGTGAGAATTCTCTTACTCATTGAGTATGTGAGGCTCCTTTGCACAATGAAGAGACCCGTTTTGTTGTCAACGCCTTTGTTCACTGTGCTATTGATTTCAACTGGACCACCAAAGTTAAGCATGATAACACTCTTATTTCCACCCATTGTTGCTGTCATTAATCAATTAATTTCGATAAACTCTCTTTCTTTCTCCTGCTTATAATTAATCCTACATTGCACCCTTCCTCAATTTATAGGCCACAACTCCACCCTCACACATTCCTAATTGTAGCGTTAAAAGAAAGCAAGGCATATATGTCTTCAAGAGCAATATATTTAAACGTGTCAATATAATCATTTTTATTAAAAATAAATATATTTAGTATACTTTTCATTATCCTTTTTAGATATTTAATGGTTATCAAATTTATTTTTTATAATTTAATAAGAATGCATTGTCTTTCACTATCATGTTATTGTAGATTGTTTTATCATAAAATATTGTTGAATTTTGTATGAATTTTTTCTGATGTTATACCTGTCATGATTTTTATTTGATTGACAATGTAAAAATATTTATACTTATTAGTGTAAATTTTTTACATTATCAACTAATTGAAAATTATGATAAATATAAATAATTTCTGAAATAGTTATTATAAAATTTAACAATTTATAATAATATAACCATTTATTAATAGATAATAATATAAAAAATATTTATATTGTCAGTATATTTTAATTAAATTATATTTTTTTTTCTTTGCTTCACTTTTTCTGCGTACCATATTTTTTTTCATCTTTTTGTGATATAAAAACGATTTTTTTATGTTACACAGATGACAGAATAATAAAAAGATCTATTCCAGGGTTGCCAAATTGTATGGTTGGAATTTCATTTTTCACGTGCGTGCTGCAAAATTAAGCATGGAACCAAGGAAAAAGTGGATACACGTTACAAAAACATCCCTCTCAGAGTCACTCTCTTAAACACATTTTTTATTATTTAAAATGTATTAAATATTATAAAATTATATTAGTCCCATTTTTTATTTAATAAATTTTATTTATGATTTTATAATTTCCAACAATTTTTAATCAGTTATGTTCTGTTAACTAAGAAAAAACGTCAAGTGTTGATGAAAATGAGATTGACAAAAAAATTGTAAGAAAAGAGTGAAAAAAAGTTTATTCCATAAAAAAAAAAAAGAAAACTTATGATATTTGGTGTCTTGAGCAAGGATGAAGTTTTCGACCAAAAAATTGTGATGTTCACCAGATTCAATTGAAACAAGTTGATGTTTTTTCAGAGAGAATAGTATCCAAGATTGGGCAGAGTATCGACTAAAAAATTGGTGAAATAGTAATGAATATGAATATATGATTTTTGGCTGAAATATAGGAGAACATAGAAAAGTTTCTTAAAGTGCAAGCTTGAAGATAAAAAGTTTATTGAGGAAAATTTGCAGTTATTTGAAAGTTTGTTCTTTAGAACACTTGTAATGAATTAGGTGAATTCAATGGACGTGTCAATTTAATTAGTGTAATAGTGTGGTTGAATACCTTTTGTCTATTAATAGGCTTGTAAACAGAAGTTTTAGACAAACCCAAACAATCAAAATTTTCGAAAATTTATTGGTATCATTCCCTATTAATTGATAATTTGATAAAGGAAGACATTCGAAAGTGAGAACTTTGTTCCTCATCCTAATTTTAATTCTTGTTTTATTTAATTGCCCCCATTTACTTTACATTTTCTGTTTATGTTTTAGAGCAATTTATTTCTTTCTTGCAATTTATCTGAAATTTTAAGAAGATAATGATTCAATCTCAAATTATATTTAAAATTTTCAAATTATCAACTTTTAATTCAAACATACTGCTAACATTTTTATTGTTAATATTTTTTATATAAACAATAAAATTTAAATATAATATCCTATATAAACTATTCTCATCTTGCATCAGAATCCTAATAGATCTTCTTGACTGTTAATTTGTATTACTTATTATTATTATTTAGCACCATATTTTTAGGTGCCATGGAGGTGAGGTAAAGTTCCTGTATGGGACACCTATATAATAATAGATATAACTTTATGCTCGTCTCGATAATTTGTTTTTTGGTGGATTACTGGTAAACATCGCAAGGAACCTGTTCTGTCCTGTTTTTTTATGAAAAAAATTTAAGTTGATTTAGGTTGAAGATAATAATGGATAAAATTTAATTTTTGAAAATGAAAATGAGCTAAGAATGAAGATACAGATACGCATCTTTAAATTTATTTTGTTTTTAAAATTATTAAAATATTTATATTATTTTAAAATATTATATAAAATTATAAATTATATAAATTTTTTAAAAATATATAATAATTTAAATTATAAAAAAATTAAAATTAAAATATAAAAAATATTAAAACAAATCAAAATTTAATATTTTAAACGAAAATAAAGACGAAATATCGAAGACGGGAACGTAAAACCCGTCCCAACTAACTCCGTTCCCCTATGTCTGATTACTGATCTAATAATTGTTAAAATTTGTCTGTTATGTGTGTTTTCAGATCTATAGGAAAATTTTCCTATCATTTTTATTTTATTATATTTTTACTATAATAATTTTAAAAAAAAATTATTAATTTTAAATACTTAAAATCTGATTATCAATATTCGATATTAGCAAAGCCTATAATAAAAGGAAGAACATCTTTGCAGCCCATTATCAGTGGCCTCAAAGAGCCCCCTATTGTGGCGTCTCTTAACGCTAAAACAGTGATATGCTTCTTCTTCTTCTTTTATAACTATTTCTTCAGCTTTGCTTTACTAGGCTTGCTACCGTAGGATTGGGTTTTTCTTTTTATTTGGCTGAGTTAATAATTATAATGGTTATTCAAAATTTAACTTACAAAAAATATTTTGCTCATGACTAAAGAATACAAATTGAAACATAAAAATATGGATATTCAAATTAAAAATTAGTTTTATTTTTAAAAGATTAATTTTAATAGTAAATATCATGTTATACAAAATACTGATAGGAGAAATTTAAGTATTAATTAAAAAAATTAAAAATTAAAATTATAGTTTCATTAAAAAACTAAGAAAAAAGATATTGATTTGATATAGAAGCTCATAAGGTATGCAGCATAACATTGGGTTAGAATCTCTATTGTAAAACTCTCATTTATCATTTCTTATATTTATTGAAAATATAAATTAATTTTCGTAATAATTACAAAATTTAAATTATATATTTAAATAAATTTAAAAGCAAACATTTTAATTAAAATATAGTTTAGTTCATATTTTTTTATTTTTTAAGATTTTTGTTTTTCATAAAATTTTTATTGTTTATTAATTTTAATATATGCAGTTAGGATATATTTTATTTAAGAAATAAGTGAATTACAATTTTAATAAAAAGGTGGAGCGGCCTTCAAGAACTTACCTCGATGGAATTGGGTTCTGTTTTCTGCATTTTCTTTTCAATTTTCTTTTACAGTCCTTTTCTTTTTCTCTCTTGTAATTAGAAATATTGGATTCAATGATTGAAAAAATTGAATGGTTAATTTAATGATTAAAAATATATACTAAAAAGATGCATAGAGGAGAATCATTCTACCTCAATTTTTATAAACTTAACCTATAATCCACCTTAATGATTTACAATGTTGCTATGTGATTTTGTCATCTTCATATGTGAAGATATGTATGACAAGATTGTTTTGTTTCCGGTGAATATTTTTTCAAAAAGTATTTTATCTTTTCAAAATATTTTATTTCAAAAAAATTTTTTAAATCAAATTTAATTAATGTACAATTTTTAAAGAATAATTTTAAAATTTTCATTATACTAAAAGTATATTAAAACAAAAAAAAATTATTGAATTAAAATTGATCTCATAAATCTTTTTAATTATATTAATTTTATTTATTTTTTAGGTTAAAAAAATTTAAAGTCAATAATAATTGTATAATTAATTAGAAAGTAAACAGCAAAATTTTTAAAAATAAAATTTTAGCTTTATAATTTCTTTTATATATATATATATATATATATATATATATCAAGTTTAACTATTAACTACTTTTTTAATCAATAATATTAGATGATGCTTAGTTTTAGAAAGTATTTTTTATTTTTACAAAATTTTAAAAATAAAAAATAATGTAATATTTTTATAAATAAAAATAAAAATAAAAATATTTTCTAAAATCAAACATCACATTAACTCTTAGCAATGATCTATATTATTACTTGTCACAAGCATGCTCCTTGTTGAAATCTTTAGACGAAAGTAAACATGTCGATTCAGTTTCTATGATAAGAGAGAACATTATCCCTCATCTCATTATCAATCTTTCTCTTACATTTTCTAAGGATATAATTCATATAATCCATTGTAAGCTTCACATGCTCCTCCATCTTTATACTCTTTTGTCATGTGTTATTTTTATTTTAACATATACAGTTTCATCTCCAACAACAAAAGCACGTGGGTTTCATACTCTCCACAACTTCATTGATGATCTTCTTTTCCAAATAGAACAAACCTCCAAAACAATCTAATGGCATATGTAATAAAATTTGTGTGTTTGAGAATGTTTGCACTCAATAATGATTATTAGTCAAATTATATGCAACCCAAAACCCAAAATTCATTTTACATAAAACACCGTACTAACATTTTTTATGATCCATATTCAACTTGAAAAAAAGAAGAAGCCTTTATTATATATTAAGAGAGGTTGATGAATATATTGCTAAAAGTACGATCAATGTGATAAATTATTATTTTATTAATTTAATTATGAAAATTTAGATTGAATTTATATTTATTTACTATCTTAAATCTTATAATTTTGTCATTTTTTAAATTTTACATAACATACTAAGCTCAATTAAAAAGCTCAAAAGAACTTCAAAATAGGCTGAATTAGGTAGATTAAGTCCATAAAGAAGCAGAGAAGTTTGAGAGGCTAACTGAAAGATCAAATAATTGGCATAAAACCAAGGAAGATAGCCAAGAGCCTATTTGATCACCTGTGGCAGATCCAAAATATAAGATAGGCAATCTTTCTAAATTTTAAAGGGCACATTTCAAGTTATATTTACTTTTTTGAGACCTGATTATGTCATCGGGAGTCTAAGAGGAAGATTACATTTTTCTCCTTATTGCGAAACTTCATTAGATCTCTAACTTGATAAAAAATGGCTTTAAAGAGTCTTGTGTGAAGTTTTTCATATCTTTTACGTATGCATCGTTCTGAAGCCAATTTTATTTGTTTGTTAACCAAATAAGAAAATATTATTCCTTAAAAAATCATAAGAAAAATCAAAATAATCAATTCAATCCTAAGTATAAAAAATTGGATTAAACTAATTTAGTTCTGATACCATCGTCTAATCAATTCAAATTAAACTGAAATGTTTTTATGATTATTTTTTCTTTAAAATTGATCCAAAATAAACTACAACGGTTTCAATTTGTCTTACATCCCTTTATAGGTTGTCACATAAATGGAAGAAACGAGAGATAAGGAAAAAAAATAATATTGAAAAGGAGAAATAAAATATGTAATAAAAAAACAAAGATATAACGAGGAATTTAAGAGAAATACCAGAAAAAAAAAATCAAAATACATAGTGTAGAAAAAGATAATATTCAAGAATCAATCTGCAATAAAAAGTAATATAACACAAGAAACATTTATTTACTAAATAAAAAAATAGTTAAAGTCGACACTGAAAAAAAAAGAAGCTAATACATACATGTGAACTTTTAATTTAATTTAAAGTTAAATTCCTAAAATTCAAAGATACATATCATTCATAAAACATCAATTGTTCAACAAACATGTACTATAATATGGTAATTATAATTTACTAACACAATCACAAACCATGTTCTACTAAACTACTATTTGCAAGTAGTGATAAATTATTACATAAGCCAGATATAGCAGTGCATGTGTCTGGTTTTTAACTAATTTCTACAAGACACTTAACTAAATCTTATGATCTACGATTAAGAATTAATAAATTTGACAACATATCATGTTCAGATTGATCAAAACCATGATTCTCCGTTGATTTAGAAATATTGAGTAATTTCTCCCACCGGGCATAGGAGTTCAACAACATAACCTGGCAGTTATTTAATATGACGGCACCGTTATAATCGCCGTTATTGTAACCACTTGTGCTGACAAGGGATGAAACATTTTGGTAACCGCTAATGCTATAAGAAAAAAGATCACCGTTTGCATGATTATGATTAATGCTCTTATTCTCAGAGCAAATCACAGGAACTTTACCTTTGTTTTGGTTGAAAAGCTGAATTGTTGCAAACTCAGAACCATTAGGATTAGGCTTCCACCCTTTTTCTTTGACATCATCAAACAAAGATTGCAAGGCACGTTTGGATTGCGCAACGGGCTTCTCTAACTGAAAACTCAAACCTCCACCATCGCTATTAGAGCGAATTTTTGCAACAACATAGACACCTTGAGAACAATTTGTAGCAATAAAATAATGCTTGACGGTGATCATGTTAGGAAGCTTTTTATCATCATCGTTGGTTTTTGCCCTTAAAATTACGATAAGGCCCTTTCGGTCATTGTCACGTCCATAGAAGAAAGAAGAGGACTTGAAAACCGCATTTTGTGAAGAAACGGTTTTGCATAGGGGAAGTTGTTGGATGGAGGAAGGTCCATCGAGAGTGGTGTTTCCCGAAAGAAGACCTTCAATTATGGTGACATCCAATTGGAACTCAACGTCGTCGTTTGAATAACCATTTACACGGTCTTTGATTGATATGGTTAATTCCTCTTGGTTTTGGGTTGGGTTGGTTGTGCTGAAACTCAAACTCAAACCCAATTCGCAGCTTCTTCTTCCTATTGAGTACTCTGCACTCCAAGCGTCCGCACCTTCACGCCCTTTGCGGCTCTTTCCTTTGCGCCACACAACTTGTAATGAATCGTCGATTGAAAAACGCTCAACGGTATTGCTAACACCACTCTGATTGTTTCCCATGATGATCAATGTTACTCTTTCACTTCTGTGCCTTATTTTTATAATCTATACAATGCCCAGAATTATCATGTATTTTTTAATAATATTTTTTTTATTATTCTACCTATTTTTACAGAGAGCACAGCATTTTTTATTAGCAGAATATATGTGTGGTTAGAGGAACGAAGCGTACATATTCAGCAATACTTGCTTTTTTGACTTATTGAGACTAAAGTAGCACTGGCATCTATTCCCACTTCCCAGTCATTAATTTTTTTTGAATAGGTTATATTTTCCTGTTGGAATAATAGTAGGAAAGATATATTGACGGGCATAAGTTTGTTTATTATTTCTGGTGGAATTTATCTCCTACATTTTATACCATATATGTTTCATGAACTTAGATATTAAATGTACATTTTTGGTCTTTAATTAAAAGGAATTTTTATTTTCCTTAATAATGAATACCTAATTTCATCTATCAACATTAATTATTTTAGTTATGAATAAAAAATTATAGTGATTTTAACTAAGTTATATGAAAAAAGAATTAAAACGTAAAAAAAAATAACAATCAAATTATTCAGTCACTTAATCAATCACTAAAATGTATGAAAATAAAATGAATCAATGACCAATTAGCTGTTGAGTATGCAATCTAAGTATTCAATCGCTAAATCTCTTGTAGAATTCCAAAAGAAAATATTTGCAATTGATTTTTCATCTGGATCAATTAGCATTTGATTCTGCGGCCAATGCCTTTGACTGATAAAGTGATCGCTGGAACCAAATTGCAACTAGGTTTAACCATCAAATTTAGTTTTCAGGGACTGAAATTACATATTTTGAAATTATTGTTGCTAGCAATTGGGATTTTAGTAACCACTTTCTTTTGGTCTCAAAATAATTTAGTGATTGAAATTATTGGTTTAGCAACCACCGATACAGTGTTTCCCATGATGAAATCTTTGCTTATCATATGAAGGGGTGATATCCATTCCTCAGCAGCTGAGATTATTTACTGATTAAAGAAAAATCGAACGATTAAAGTTTTTTTCTTTTCAATTGCATGTGCCATGCAAGTAGAATGTTATTTTGAGTTGTGTGGCTTGTTTTACTAAAATTCACTTTAATTCTATCTCAAGAATATATCAGTTTCATTAGAGAAAGCGAAACCTACATCTTCCACAGAAATAGTTGCTTTTTTTCTTCCTTATTGTGTTGATGATAAAACAAACGTGGCATTTATTCCCTGTGTCATTAATTTTTATTGAATGATTTGTGTCGAATATAAGGAAAGATATTTTGTCACGCATAAGTTTCTTAGAGCATCCACTGAGATTATTTTATTTTAATATTATAAGTTTGGATACTATTTTTTTTTTGTAATTTCGTGTCTTTTACAAATTTTTTTTATCTTTTTAGCTCCAATAAATATAACAGTATTTATTTTTAGTCTTCACAATTATTTTTGTTTTTATCTTTAATTTGTTGAAACTTTTGTTTCGGTTTCTATCATAAACATTTACGGATGTTCATCTAAATATTACTATATATATTAATTTATTATATATATTAAAAAAAATTACATAAACAAGTGATTTGGATAAAATATCAAAATGGTCATTTATATAATTTAATAATAAAATTTACATTTAGTATTATTTATTTAAATTTTAAATTAAAAAAAAAAAGAAAAATGTATTTGCTCAAGCTGAAAGAGGGTAAATCATACCACTTTTATGTGAGAATATATATTAACAAAAGATAACAGAATTAGTTACACAAAGAATATCAAGCATACATGTGACTGAGTGTGATGAATTATACAGTTGTACAAAACCTAATCTTAAACTTAATTACTTATCTTAGCATCCCCTTAAACGAAAGGGTGATGGAATCAAACTGAGTTTGCATCTCCAATCTTGAAATTTAGTATGGGACAATGCTTTTGTGAGGCAGTCAGCAAGTTGTAATTCAGAGGGAACATACTTGACACTGATATAACCAAAAGCTACTAAATCTCGGATAAAATGAATGTCAATCTCGATATGCTTGCTACAGGCATGCTGCACAGGATTGGAGGCAAGTGCTTGAGCACTCAAATTATCACACCAAACTATTATTGGCCTCTTAATATACAATCCTAATTTTGTCAACAATGAAAGAATCCATCATACTTCAGAAGCTCCATCAGCTAAGGCTCAGTATTCAGATCCTGTACTGGACTGGGATACTACCTTCTGCTTTCTTGATGACCAAGAGGTCAAAGAATCTCCAAGTAAAACACAAATTCCAGCCATTGACTTCTTGTCATCAATGTTTGTCGCCCAATTTGCATCTGTGAAAGCCGTCAATTCAAGAGACTTACATGGCTTAACATGAATCCCAAAATAAAAGGTACCATTCAAATACCTCAAGATCCTTTTTACTCTTTGGAAGTGGGTTTCAGTAGGATTAGAAAGGAACTGGCTCAACTTGTTAACCGAGAAGGTAATGTCAGGTCTCGTAGTCATTAAGTACTGTAGTGATCCAATGACTTTTCTATACAGTGACGAGTCTTTCATTGGAGAACCATCTTGAGCTGTGAAGGGACGACCAGTGACCATGGGAGTTGAAACTGAAACACAATCCCGCATATTAAACCTTTTTAAAACATCTATTGTATACTTAGCTTGAGACAAATGACAACCAGAACAATCTCTATATACTTCTATGCCAAGGAAATAATATAGAGGGTCAAGATCCTTTTGTGCAAATTCTTCATTTAGATGTCGAATAAATTTCCTCAAGTAGGTTTTTTCATTTCCGTAACAAGGATGTCATCTACATATACAAGCACAAAAATTGTAAGGCTTGAAGTCCATTTGTAGAACAAGGATACATCACTTTTGGTGTTTTCAAAACCCCACTAAATTAAGGTCAATCTCAGCCTGTCAAACCAAGTCCGAGGTGCCTGCTTGAGCTCGTACAGGGCTTTAACTAATTTGCAGATGTGATATGGTCGTTATGGATCAACAAAACCCTCTGGTTGACGCATAAACACATCCTATTGAAGATAGCCATTTTAAAAAAGCATTGTTTACATCAAGTTGGTGTTCTTCCCAATCAAAAAATGTTGCAATTGTTAACACGACTGTGATGGTAATTGGTTTGACAACAAGGCTAAAAGTCTCACCATAATCAATACCTTCTTCCTGTTGAAAGCCTTTTGCTACAAGACGAGCTTTATATTTGAGGATCGAACCATCATATTTATACTTCGTCTTAAACACACATTTGCAGTCTATTATTTTCTGTCGACCATTAAATGGCACAAGACACCACATTTCGTTCTTCTGTAGAGCCATGAACTCAGCAATCATCACTTTCTTCCACTGAGAAATAGAGAGTGCCTCTGGTATAGATTATGGTTCGAGTGCAAAGAAGTCAAGACTTTCATGTTGAAGAAGACCCATAAATGGGTAGTTGGGTTTGAAGGTGCCAACCTTGGATCGGGTAATCATTTGATGATGAGGCCTTTCAAATAAATCTAAGTCGTTGTCGGATTGGGTTGCAAAATATTGAATTTGGCCTAAAGGATTAGTGGATGCATCACTTGAACATACTAGACTTTCACGTGCTTCACTAAAGACTTTATGTGCCCGAGTCTGAGCATCATTGTCACTTAAGCCATGTGACGAGCTTTCATTGGCTGAAGAGGATATATTTGTTAAAGAAGTAGTCGTTGTGGGACTGGAAGAACTCATTTGACAAAGTTGTCTTCTTCGCTCTTGAAAATTTGTATCAACGAGAAAGGGAATCACATAGGCTTCGAAGATTTGTGAGCTGCTACGTTGATTGAGAAAACCATTTGCACAAGGGAAGGTAAGAGGATTAAACACCACATGTCTAGAAATATATACTTTCCCTGTTGAACTTAGGCATTTATACCCTTTGTGTTGAGGAGAAAAACTGAGAAACACACATCGTTGGCTATGAAATACAAACTTATGTATGTTGTATGGTTTCAGGCATGGGTAACAAGCACATCCAAAAGGTTGGAGTAACTTATAATCGGGTGCTTCATTATAAAGACGTTTCAAAGGAGAATCACCATCTAGAATCGGAATTGGAAGAAAATTAATTAGTCGAACTGCCATTTGAAATGCCTCAACCCAATAAGTAAGTGGGAGACAAGCTTAAGCTAACAGAGTTAACCCCATCTCAACTATATGCTTGTGTTTCCTCTCAACTCATCCATTTTGTACCGAAGTATAAGGGCAACTAAATCTCATTTCAATTTCATGAGCTTGAGCAACAGGTATAAATGGTTTATATTCGAGCCATTATCACATTGTAGCTGTTTAATTTCTGTATTAAACTTGTTTTCTGCTTGAGCACGAAAGAGATTAAAGTCATTTATTGCTTTCCCTTTATGTTTCAATGGATAGAACCAAACGTATATCATCTAAAAATGGATATAAAATCGATAACCATGTATAGATTGTAAAGGTGAGGGAGCCCAAAGGTTTGTGTGTACAAGTTCAAGGGAAGAAGATGTTTGTGATAAAGACTTAGAAAAGGGTAACAACTTTGATTTGTCAAACTGACAAGTTTCATAGAAATTCTTTGAGTAGGGAATTTTAACATTGCAATTAGCTAAAATCTGCTTCAAAACTTTGTAACTTGGGTGTCCTAATTTATTGTGTCAAGCCTTATATTCACCATGCTTTCTTGACTCCATTTGCACTGCATTTGCTTGAACAGGTTGTTGATGAACCAAGTTAACCATGGAGTACATTCTTTGCGTTGCCTTCCCTCGAGTTACCTGGATTCCTATTTTCTTGTCCTTCACAAGACAATCACCATTAGTAAAATGTATATCTACTAAGTTATCTTTGATAAGTCTATTGATGCTCATTAGTTTCTTTGTTTCTCTCAGCACTACCAAGACATTATTAAGCTAGAGAGTAGAGTTTGTGTTTGAATCACATAGAGAGGTTGAACCAACACCTACTATGCTTGTTCTATCTCCAGTGCAGGTGTAAAGATGAGACTTACCAGTTGGAGTAAAATTTTCAAGTTGGTCAGTGTAGGGTGTAACATTGTGAGTAGCATCACTGTCCATGTACCATGAAGGATCTGTTACTGCTTGTGGAGTGGCATAATAAGCTTGAGGTGAGGCATGATATATTTGAGATAAGTTCTGATTATACCCTCTTGAATTGCTAAAATTGGGTTGAGATGGATTGTTGGAGTTTGGCTGGAAAGTTTGATCAAAACGTTGATAACAAACAGCCACAATATGTCCATACTTACCACATAATTGACAGCAAGGCTAATTGTTATTGTAATTCCCTTGATGACCTCGACCTCTTCTTCCTCCTTGAAAACCACGATGAGGTCCACCACACGAGTGTGATTGATCTGTTTTGTCCTCTATTTTGGCCTTCATTTTCATTCTTCTGAGCAATGTTCGCTTTTGGTTGCAGAGAAAGAGAGTAGATAGTTGATTGAGTTGCTCCAATTGACTTTCAAAGGCTAGCAGAGCCGATTGAGCAGCTATCCACATCAAGTTGGGTTGATCTATCAATTTCACCACCACCGAATTGTAATATGCATCAAGACCATTAAGAGTATGAAGAATAAGATCTTCAGTGGCAATTGAGGCTCCTGCCAAGGTTAGTTGGTCAAAGATGCTTTTCATTTTTGCTAAATATTCTTCCATCTTCAATACGTTCTTCCTATGTTGATAGAGCTCTAACTTGAGCACCATTACTCTCGATTTTATTGATGCGCAGGTTAAATCTTCAGCACCTACCCAGAGATCCCTTGCATTTTGACAGTGAAGGAGTTGGGCACCAATCTCTTGAGTCATGGTGTTCCTCAACCAACCAAGAGATGGTCCGTTGCAAACCATTCCTAGAATAGTGGGTTAGGGTGACTCTCTGTCCCTTCGATAATCATTTTCGACTAGGGATGGAAGTAGGCCGAACTGAGATAAGCTTTGAGTGTTCAAGTCTGGCTTGTTTAAAAATTTTAAGGCCTCAGTCTAAGTCTGTTACCTGTTAAAGGTTTTTTTTTTAAGCCCTGACTTGATTTAAAGCATACAAAGTCTACAAGCCTATTTAAAAGTCTACATTACAAGAAAAATCAATAAATAGACTTAAAGTCTATATAATAATTGATTAAAAAGGCTTGCAAGCTTAAATCTTATTAGATAAAATGTCATTAAATAAGATTAAATATATATATATATTAATATTATGTAAACAAAATATAAAATAAATATTATATAAATATAATATATTAAAATAAATATAAATATATAATATATAAATATAAATAGGCCCCTGAATAGGTTAAATAGACTTTTTATAAGCCTAGACCTAACTTGTTTATCTAAAAATGATTTTTAATAAGGTTGAGTCTGTCTATTTATTAAACAAATCGAGTCAAGTTAGGTTTTAAACGAATTGAGTCGTAGACCCCTGTCAGATTACCTTGTTCACTTCCATCCCTATTCTTGACAATGGAATATCAGTGCCATAAATGTGTGCTTCAAGAAAATTTCCTTCAATGAGTAGGAGAATGACTGACTCCCAAATGAGGTAGTTGCTTCAATCCAACTTGATTGAAGCGATTTGGCTTAAGCTGTTGAATAGTGGATATGTCTTAGTCGTTGAGCATTCGTCACAAAAAGACTAAGAACAGTATAAGCAGAAGAAGGTGTAGCCGCCATAGCTCTGATACCAAGATAGAAAAAGGAGAAGAGAATGTATATGCTCAAGCTGAGAGAGGGTAAATCGCATCACTCTTATATGAAAATATATATTAAAAGATAACAGAATTGGTTATACAAATAATATCAAACATGTACATACGTGAGTGTAATAGATTATACAAATATATATAAACTAATTTTAAACTTAATTGCTTATCTTAACAATTTTTTAAATATATAATAAATTAGTATACATAACAAAAGTACATTAATTTATAAATCAAATTAGTAAGTGGCTAATAAAAATTATTAATAGTAAAGATTAAAAATAAATTTTAAAAAAATAACGATTAAAAAAATTATAAAAATTAACAACAAAACTTTTTATATTTACAAAAATTAAAATTATATTTAAATCTTTTATAGAACATTTTTTTTACATTATATAACATATGTTTTATAAAAAAATATATTAAATATATATTTTCTTCCTCTTTAATTAAATATTTAATCAAAAATTTTCTTAATTTATTTAATCAATATTCCTCAATTAACATTAAACATGACAAAACAGTAGTTTGCTTATATATGAAAAATATTGCAGTTAATTGCATTGTTTTTTAAAATAAATTATTGTGTTTGTTATATTATAAATATTTTTATTAATATATTACCCAACATATTAAACAAATATTTTTACAATTTTTAATAATAATTTAAATATAAAATATAAAATAAAAGAATGAGATAATGTAAAAAAATGGTACGTAATCATGTATATCATTAAAATAATATTAAATATTTTTATCGAATAAAGCTCAAAATTTTCGTCAAGATTACATGGATCAAATGCTTTAGTCGCTAAAACTTTAAAATTTCTTATTAACTATTGACTTTTTAAAAAGTTATTTATTAGTTTTTTTACTTTTTTTATTTTCATTTTACATTAAAAAATTGATATGAATGTAACTTTACAAAATCAGAAACTATTGAACAATTTTTAAATTTTATGAACTAAAATGTTTACTACATACAATTTTAAGAATTAATTTAAGAGTTTATTTTTTCAATTATAGTTAATATTAAATTATGTTTTACTTTCTCCTATTTTATTTTAACGACCCTAGTTTGAGAAATATAAGTTAAAAAGTACGTAGAAATAAAGTTTTTTTTTCATCAAATTTAAAAAATTATCAGTAAAAAAGTATTTTATATAATTCTCTTAAATGGGTGGCAACATGAAAATGTAACGTGATCTGAAGGATAAGGGGTACGGCCTGGGTCTAAAAATCAGAAAATATAATCATTATAATATCCTCCTACTAATTATTTCAATAATTTATTAAAAATAACTAAATAAAAATTAAATATATATATATAATATCTAAAAATATTTTTCTTTTAACAAAAATACCATTAAAAAATATATAAGTCATAAAGAAAGGTGAGAATGATTCGGTCCATAAAACATTGAAGTCTTACACGTAATAAATAAAAAGAAAGAACAAAAAAAAATTATGTATAGAAATATTTTTGTTTTATCATAAAATATTTTTAAGAATACTTTTTTATAATATATAAAATAATAAATATAGACATGAAATATTTTTTTAAAAAATTACGAATATTATTTTTTTAAAAAAATTATGAATATTATTCTGGATAATCTTATACCAAAGAATAAAAGAAATTATTTTCCAAAAAAAATGCAACCATATAAAAAGATATATTGTCATGCATAAAAGCTACTAGAGCATCTCCTTTATCTACCCCAGTCCATTTCCAGATTATAAATTGGGTATTCATTTTTTCAGAGTGATACTAATTCTCTTGTCATCGTTGTTTTTTTTTCATGTTATGATAGTCTTTTTTCAAAACTTGCATCCCGAATATTTACTCATGTTAAAATATTTAAATTAAAAAATAAGATAAAGTAAGTATTATTTGTCAAAATTATGAAACTGTATCAATAAGGAATATTTTATAATTCTCTTAAAATATTCTAAAATGGTTCTTTTAATTCTAAAAATAGCATATACTTAATGGATTAAATAATTTAAAATAGTATTTTAGTTAATAACCATGTAATTACTAACAAAATTATTATATCTTTTAGCTGGTTTCGTCACCAATATATAAGCTACGTTGGTTTATTAAAAAAATTAGAATATTTGATATGATAAAATATATTATGTAAAAGATAAATATATTTTTTTTCCTTCATATTGCTTGTACTTATACAAGGTTCTTTCCTCCGACCACTTCACCAAGGAACCGTCCACAACAATTTCTACATGACATCATCTTAATTTATAACCTTAGTTTGAAGAGAATATTTTAATATTTTAAAAAATTTTAAATTTTTATTAAATTAAGTAGTTTATTTTTATTATATAAAATATTTATATTTAAATATTTATAAATTTTTGTTAATTTACTTTTATTTTTTTCATTAAAGGATTTAAATATTCAGATATTTTTATTTTATAATATATTTAAACAAAATAATAATTTAATAAATATATATATAAAAAGATAAAAAAAATTTAATTATGTCATAATAAAAAACAAAATATAATTATATATTTAATATCTAAAATATTATATTTAGAGATTAAATAAAAAAATGTAAAAAAATAATAAAATAATAAAATAAAAATAAAAAAACTAATATAAAAAGAACAATGAAAGATAGAAAAAAAAATTATTTATAAAAATAAGTTGAAAATTTCTAAATTTTATTTATTTTAAAATAATTTTAATTTTTTTAATTTATTAAAATACTTTTTCAAAATTTATAAAATTTAAAATTTTTTATAAAAAAATTAATTTTTCTCATTTTCAATTCTCTCAAAAATTATTTTTTTCCCTTTAAAATATCCTAACCGAACACAATTCAATTCTCAGCCAATGCACCTCTCTCGTCCAAATCAGCATTACAAGAGATTAGTTTGCAAAATAGCTTAGTCATACAAAAATTATTTACATTCTAAATTTAATAATTTATATATATAATTTATTTTACATTATAAATTTAATAATTTATATATATAATTTATTTTACATTCTAAATTTAATAATTTTTCATTTTTCATTTTTCATTTTTAAAAAGATATAAAAAATTGTACATCCGTGAATAAGTAATAAATATATTTTTATATACATGATAATTATTTTCCTTGTGCAATTCCAAGCACCTATAATAACTTCATTCATCCTGATCATCCATTTCTTAATTTATAAATTGGACCATTAGGAGAAGTTGAAAGGTGAAACCTTCAACTGATTTAAGGATTTATAGAAAGGTTAGCCCCTTCCTACAAACCTTATTTCCATTTATTGCAATAATATTTTTGTTTTAGTATATTTTCTTTTTCTCTCCTTATCTTCTTATCTTTTTTATTTTTCTTCTTTCTAACTCTCTTCTTCACAATATATCATTTTAATATACCTTACTTCTTCAACTAATTTATTTCTTCTTTATCAATCTACCTTTCACGCATTCCATTTAAGATGAATGCTCAATATTTTTCATTTGGTACTATGTTAATATTCATAGACTGTTCTGTTAGAAATATTTGATTCTGATATATTTGTTGATTTTTTAATATTTGAATTATATGAATTAAAATACCTTTATCTTATTCAGTATATTTTCTTACCAAAGTAAAATAGGAATACATTATTAATTTTAAAATATTATGA
Organism: Canavalia gladiata; assembly: GCA_037954105.1. Taxonomy (NCBI): domain Eukaryota; kingdom Viridiplantae; phylum Streptophyta; class Magnoliopsida; order Fabales; family Fabaceae; genus Canavalia; species Canavalia gladiata. The sequence continues at coordinate 35,043,935 of CM075662.1, read as the reverse complement.
AAAATGTAGATTATGAATAATAATTATTATTATTATTATTATTATTATTGTAGACCGACAATATTTCCATCTTAATTTACATCTTTCTATAATATTATATATCATATTTTATCTATCTATTATTTTTTTCATTCTTATCAATACATTAAAAAACAGTACAACAAATATTTTCCTAAATTTTGTATTTCTCCGTCCCAGATCTGACCCACCACCAGCCCATCGCCATTCCTACTCCTCGTGCCAAAATTAAAAAATTAAATCCATCCATGTTCTCGATAGCGATCGAAAAAACCTGTTCCATAATTTTTTTTTCTATAATATTTTCATAATAATAAAAATTTAATTATATTTTTTAAAATTTATATTATTTTTTAATCTTACTAATTTTATATATTTTTATAATAATAAAAATATTTATAATTTTATAAAATATTTTTTTATAATAATAAAAACATTTAATAATTTTATAAATTAGAGAAAAATGGTACAAGTATCTCATAAAAAATTAGATTTTACCGGAATCACCACATCGGATGTATGGATTTTTTCTGTCTCTAATTCTGAGACGGATTAAAAGCTGTTATCATCTTGCTCGTCAGAAGAAATCAATGGAAGAGAAACATAATAGACCCTCTAATGATTTAGTACTCTTATGCCTTCAAGAAACACAGGCATCAAGCTCTCACCAGCAAGAAGCTGGCAGAGCTATCTAGGAAGAAGAGAAATTGAAAAAATTCCAAGTTACATTCTACATTAACTAAGAGTTCCTCCTTATATAAAATCCTCGATGGCAGAGAAAGTACTAACTAATTCTATTAACAGAAATCTATCTCAAGTTAATTAGTTGTTATACAAATAAATATGATCTAAACCAATCACCTTGTTGTAATACAACACATGAAGTTTATGCACCAAAACGGATGTTGGTGCTGCTACCAAACTAAATGATTGAGTTTTCATGCATCATCTTTGACTGGTGCTGCTACTAAATGCTTTCCAACCAAACTAAATGATTCATATGAGTCATCTTTGAGAGACAAACGAAGTTATGCTTAGTGATATTTTATTATTTTAAAATGGTACAACCAAATTTGCATGGAACACTTGATATATATATCCGCCATGCAAACTGCTAATGAATGTCAAAACAGTTTCAAATGTTCCCATATTAAAAATTGTCAAAGTTTAGATTCTTTTTCTATTATAGTATTGGATATGTATACATCACCGTAAACTGCTAATAAAGGCCAAAACAATTTTAAACTTTCCGATATTAAAAGTTGCCAAAGTTTAGATTCTTTCTCTATATTATAGTAGGCATCAACAGTTATTAAGGAATATAGGGCCTACTTAAGCAACATCTTAAAATCATTTGACAACTAAATATTCAGAAGGAAACAAGGAAATTTCTGCAAGTTCATATATACATATAAAAAAAAGTAACTATCACAATTCAGAACAACAAAAAGATTACTAATCTATAAGACCAATGTCATCAAAGCATCCATTTAGAAAATCCCAGTGAGAAGATTCGCAGCAGTGGAGATGGCAGCTCCAGTGATAGCACATTGAGCAATCTGTTCATGGGTGGAGTTTTCCAATGTAAGTGCAAGGGTCGCTCCAGTGATTGCTCCTGCAACTGCACTGTTTTTCTGCATCGAACAAAATACATGATATTAATATTATTATTATTGTGAACACCAGAAGGCAGACATAGATTCTTCGGCACAATGTTTTGCACAAAAAAAAAATTGACGGAGAAAGTGAGAAAAAACATTTTTATTATTCATGGAAATTGAAGAAAGATTGAATTTTAGATAGGACATAATAGTCCACAAGAGACAAAGTAATTTAAAAGATTAAAATATCCCAAAAGCATGTATTGTTGTTCGCCCTACACTAGAATTCAGGTTGCTGTGTGTTTTTCAGTCCCATTAATTTAAGCATCCAAGTGTAAGGTATTAACTAAACTATCAAGGTTAAGATGTAAAATTCAAACCCGTTAAATAACCTAGAAAGAAAAAAAAAAACAAAAAACTACCCAGTCATGAGCTCCACGAGCTTCCTTCAGCCCATATGTGAGACCTGAATATATTCCTGCAGCCACTCCTGAAATTCAACAGAATCTGTAAGGTCCATAAATTCACATGGGGAAATTCCACTTTGAAATTGTGTAATACTTTCAATTTCATCTAGATAATTTTCATCGAACCAAAACCAAACCGCTTTATCAAATAGAATGAAGACAGAACAACAGCAAGAGGAAAGTAGAAAATGTTGAGACTCAATTTGGCCTTGCAATGCTGCTTCGGCAAATTAAAGTAATTACACAACTAAAACAATTAATATGCATTTGGAATTTCACATATTGATATCACAGAAGCAGGTGGTCCTAGCTTGGTGGAAAGAATAGTTCATTACCCCATTGTAAGGACTCCTTCCCGGTTTTCTTCACCTGAGCATGAAAAAAGACAACAAAATTAACATGAAAGTGCGAAAAGAGACTAGCCTAATATTTAATATGACAATTCAAGTTTATTTAAGAGACATTAAGGTCATAAAAAATGAACGGTTGGATTTGAAAATTTCTGTTGGAAGAAGTATATATAAAAATATAAGGTTATAAACCCACCATGGCCTCGAGAGATTTGCTGCTGGTCTCTCCTAAATTCACAAAACAAAAAAGAGCAAAATATTAATAATACTTTGATAATTCGATGCTTTCCCCTCATAGGAAATATATTAAGTACGAGTCAACAATAAAGAGACTGGCCCCTCAAAAGCATTGGACACAATTTTGTTTTGTAGGCGAAGACAAAAGAGCAAATAGTAATGCAAATTAGTTATTAAAACTGTCGCTGATTCAAATCAATCCGTCACGGCATGTACCTCTAAGACCCGGCAAACGATTTTTCTTGGTGGATGAAATTTCTGGTGGCAAACCGGAACTACCATCAACCCCGGCACCTATGAAACCATAGCATGGACAAAGTCATTGCGTAATATCCATGTGTTCTTAAAATGAGCTAATATAACATTTGCAATCAAATCTTAAATTAAATGTAATTATAAGAGGTTCGGCATGTTAATTATATAATGATGATTTAGAAAATTAAATTTGGGAAAAGAACCTTCAACGGCTGTGAAATAAGCCTCACGGGACACAGCTTGAACCGCTCCTATCTGGAAGAGAGAAATAGTGGAAGGTATGAGATTGTTAAGAGAGATGCATGCATGAATGGAGAAAGAAGAGAAAGGGTAATGTGATAGGTACTCCAGCAGCTTTGACGAAGCTCTCAACGATACGATTGAGAAGAGGGTGTCCAAGGTCGAACAATCCCTTCTTATCGAAGTTACAAAGCTCATCAAGCAGAGACCGAGTCTCCAAGTTGCTGCTTGTGTTCAGGTTCATCTTGATTAATCAATATTCTAACCCTATTCCTAATGCTCAAATATGAATCATTTAAATACTCGTTCGTTCACTTCATAAGAGAGAAAGAGAAAAGAACAGCATGTAACTGATTGGAAATAACTGCAACAAGAGATGAATAACGCCAAGAGAATATGCAACTAAGAAAAGTAGTGGGTTGGACAACACGTGTATAGATGAACCACACGTGGCTTTTCTATACAACGTAATGCGGAGTTCGTGGCAGCCCATTTGCAACAGATTTGACACACTAAATCCCATCCAACATTCTCTGCAATTAAATTTTACTTGCGCACGGATCTTAGCCGAAACAAAATATTTCCTTTTTATGTTAAATTGAAGTTTTCGATCACTTATAATTGGAAAACCAACAGCATATTATCATGACTATTAAAATGTTTACATCATTTTATAAAAAAAATAAAATAAAGCTTATAAGCCATTTAATTTTATAAACTATAGAGGGTCTACATCCTAAAATAAAAGCATGAATAATTTATTGAAGGCTCATTATCCTTGGATTTGCAACTGCAACTTATGCAATTCAAACTACTGTGGCAATCCAAATAAAATATCCCATGATGAAGTTCGATTCATCTTCACTGATACTGCCAGTACTAATCAGGGAGGGGTTAATACCAACGACCGAGTCGTTCTCTGCACTGCAAGTTACAAAAAGAAGTCCCTAAATCGATTATAGAACTTTTCTTTTAACAAGTCTTTCTACAAATGAAAATGTGGATACTCATATCTGTAAGGTTCAATTTTGTTTGTCCTGGTCTTTAATTTTGAACTGTTCCATTAGATTTTTGATGATTTTGACGAGCACAGGAAATACGTTTGAATGTACGTTACTTAGCAATAGTCTAATACTTTAAAAATTCAATATTTGCTTTTATAAAACTTATAAATCATTTTTTAAAATATTCAATGATTCATTGAATATGACAATCTTAAGCTTGAATTTATCTAAACGGAGATGATATGCAATATCTGATTGATGAGTCTGAGATATATATACGCCATTAATTGTTGATCGGGAGGTACAGCGGTTACACACGAATCTAACCTTCTATACCGCTACTATGATCGATCATCCCACGCGAGTTGAAATTAAGAAAATAGAAATGTCTGCTACTGTGAGGCGTTAAGTTGTGAAGCATCGATGCTCACGTCGTTTGACAGTAGATTTAGGCGAAAAACGTTTTATCATCGGCTTTTACCAGAAACTTGGCTATTGGATAACTTACTATATAATTTTAAAAATGGTCTCTAGTAAGCATTGTAATCTACAAATCACCTTTTCTTAACCTTTATGATTATTTACTTTTCATTCTCGACATCGGCCTCCGATCATTTTCTGCACCAACGCTAAAAGATTTCATGGCAGGGGGGTTTTCAGAAAACTAATCCGCATCCATAAAATTGTTTACTATAAGAGGTAATTTAGATGTTCCAGAGCAAAACGTGGGCATTGTAAACGCAAGGGCAAACAGTCACGACTCACGAGTAGAGTTTTCCCTAAGAAAGGCAGCATATTAGATAAAAAGCCAAAATACAGAAATAAAAAAGGGATCCAAGATCAAAACTATCCAGTGCAATTCTAGTTACGATAACAGAACAGCAAGGGAAGTTCAATGCACAAGTCCAATACAGATTTACAACGGCTCATGTCTCCCTACTACATCTGTTAAAAATTGGCCCTAGAAAGTCACTGCACATATCCCTATATCACATCCACCACAAATCGGGGGATAAAAAAGTAAAACCTGTGTAGGGCGAATATTGGCGCCCTCTATCAAGTTATTATAATTTTTATAACTTAAAAAATGATAACAGGATCAAGCCCCACCCCCAAACCCAGAATCCACAGCGGATATGAAAAAAATGAGCTGTAAGGTTGAGAAGGAAAGAAAAACGAGAATTATTGCTGATGAATATTACACAAAAGCAACAATTACTATGCTCAAATGCCTACTGAAGCATAGTAGCAGATCCAAGTTGCCGTATAATATCTTGCTGCCTCTCAGTGCCACTGTACAGCATCTCCACATGTCCACAGAATGATTATCAGAAGTTACCTCTTAGAAAGAAATCTTTTGGTCTCAGGTAAGCAGAGCAACCACTTCGCCACCAGCAAATCCATAGGTTAAATAACACAATCTGCCTTCCTCCATAAGGTTCTAAAATATCAAGTTCCATTTACGGTCATCTCCGGTGAGGATTTTGGTGAAACCAATGTATGTTCCTCACTACCCAACTGTCCATTATCTGAAGTGCCATGCAACCCATCAGAAAAATTTCTATAGGCAGCAGTTTCTTTCTCTACATGGTTTGCTTCAGCTATTGCATTGCTATTCTCACAACAGTTTCTAGAAACATCCAGCTCCTTTTCTTGATTATCTTCATTTGAGCTCATTTTCCCACCTATTGTCCAAGGACCAGTATGAATACTAATAGCAGGTTTCTTGCCAGGTAGCACAGCCTGGCTCAATGTTGAACACAATGCAGCAAAAACAGAGTCTTTTGATTTTGAACTTTTAGACAACTTCTGCTTTTGTCCAGGCTCGGGCTCCTGCTTGTCCTTTGAAGGCAATTTTCTTTTCAACCTGAAAGCCTCCATCGCCCCTTCATCCTCTTCAGAAACTTCTGGTTTCTTCTTTGGGGGTGGCTTGTAATCTTCATCATCCTCATCATCATCATAGTCAACCAGTCCACCAGACCTTGGACTGAAAATCATAGAAATGAGTTACCTAACAGAACAAGATATTAAGAAAATTGGTGTAATGGACAAGTACAACAAAAAACAAGTATACCTCGACTGTGAGTAACTTGCAGCAATTCCATTGGATAACACAGGTTGTGGTTGCTGCACTTTCGGATTATGAGAAATGGATGCAGAGGTTGTATCCTCCTCATCACTGATTAACCACCAAAAGTCAAGAGACTCCATGCCAGTTGTATAAAATCTCCTAAAATACATGTGAAAGAAGATATATACCTGTCATTAAAGTAGTCTTCCTCTTCTTTCTCTAGAGCACGCTCATCAAGTCGTCTTCGAAGGTCATTCATAATAACAGTACCTTTTGTCCCCTCATTATCCAAACACTACAACCAAGTACATAATCTCAGAACTATGTGCTTGGGCAAGGAGTGGGTATATACAAATTGAAAATACCTGCTCATATTTTACTTTCAGTGACTGAATGGAAACCAAATACTCAAATTTCTCTAGCCGGTTCCAGAAAGAATCAACTATATACTTCATCAATAGTTTCAGATTCTCCTGCATTACACAATGTTATCAATACAAAATTGCTAGAGACATTAATATCCACAATGAATACATATAAAAGAATGGTACCTTGCGAATATACTCAAAAAGTTCAAGAACAGCAGAATTGAGCAGATTATAGCGATTGCCATTAGCAACAAAGGCATCTACAATTGGTTTGAGAAGGTCGTTTCTAACAAAATAATTTATCAGATGCTCATCCTGCATGGCAACACTCCAAACTGTTAGATGTACTGCAAGCAATTCATCATATATCTATAAGAAACAAGAACTATATGGGGGGGATTAAAAAAACAGAATCAAGCAGTTATTAATAAAACAAGATAATTAAAAGTTTCAGAGAAAAAGATTCAGCCAATTAACCTATTGGAATATCAAACCTAATATAATGAGAACAAGCCTTCAAAAGAATTTAGGGATGACAGTTTACATTACAAGCTGCACATAAGCAACTCAAAACAGCAATAACAAAGTAAACTAGATTCCCCATAACTTGCATTTTGCCTAACTGATACCTTTGTCCCCTCTTAAAAAATAAAAGTCAGAGAATAACTTGATCAGAAACAAAAATTACTCCCATTTTAAACAATTATCAAGAAAGAATGTGCTCTCTAACTGCCAAGATTTCATACTCAGGTTCTCATACGTAGTTACATTCTCAATATAATTTACTGCACACATCTAACCATATGTATTTATAGAGATGACAGAAAAATCCCATAGGCTACCATGAACCCCGGTTGCTAGGATGATGTAAGAAAATTATTCAGATAATTAAGCAAGCAAATAAATTTTGCTACAATAAGACTGAGCAATGGGCACCAAAATGATAATATGTATAACCTAATCAGTGATGACCAGATTTTGCAAGAAAGAAATTGCAGCAGACAGAACTATAAAGAAAAATGTGGTTCATATAGAAGTTGGCAGAAGGAAACAACTGGGAGAATAAAATGAGTTACAAGTTTCATGTGCAAAATATTTCCAATATTTCATTAATAGGGTGAGAAGAAAAATAAATTTCATATTTCATTACTTCAGACCATCCTCAAGCTTAAATCACTAACACAAGCAGTCAATTTTTCCTTACCCTAAAAAAGGATCAGTAAAGACACCATTTAAATATAAATACTCAGTTATCAAGGTTCATTCTGTAATAATCTGGGGAAGGGGATTGAGCTATTTTCATCAAGATAAGGCTGCAAGACCAAGATGAACCCTAAAACTACAAGCTAATGGCTGAATGTCAGAAAAATTGGTTGAAATAGGGGAGGGGAGGGGAGTACTTTACTGAGACAGTATCTCACAAATGTTTGAACATACATGACGTGAGAGAATAGTACGAACAAACCGAACAGCAGCAGCAACTAGGTATTTTTCTCTTCTGTGTGTCAGTAACAAAATTTTCTCGATCACTTTATTAAGAAGAAAGTTGCACCTACAAACAGTAAAGAGACCCATGCTCACAATCACATTAAATGATCAGCAATATAAAGTCATTCATGATTGATGCATAGCAACAAGGAAATACTTTATCCTGTATGGGTGGTGTAGGACGCAAAAGCATAGTAATTCACATATGTTTGATAGTATCTCTGGCTTTGTCCCACTCAGATACTTAGCTCTCTGGCAAGGATCTACTGTTTTGCCGCTAGCATGAGCAACTTTTTCAGAACAACACGATGTTGTTATCACTTCAATCAGTTGACCCAAATGCTTCTCATAGAAAATGTCAATAATAGTATCCCTCTGTCATGTGAAACTGAAAAGTTACTAAAAACAACAGCAATAATAACTATCTAACAAACCAAAAATGAGACATACGACAAATTAACGGACAAGTTCTTCAAAAAAGATGCAGCACATATATATTTAAACACAACTCAATTTTCAAAATTTACACCTGCGCAACCAAATTCATGCAATCACTCCAAATGCAAAATAAAACAAGACTTAAATCATACATTGAATTGCAATAAACAAGTATCCAACAACTTAGTGGACATATAGTTACAGAACACAATATTCAAAATTTAAAACCAGCATATGCAACCAAGCAATCTAGACACAACAGAGCTGATGGCAGCTGCGATGGAGTAAAGGCATATTAACATGAAAGAAGACACATGATAAGAGCTGAATAATTTGTCATATTGAGTTATAATTTTTAGCCAATAATTTGTCATATTTCACCTATTCTTATTTTTGCTATACAAGCAGATGGAGACTTTAAAATACATATTGAGTGCAAAAGTTGAAGTTAGGAGCTGAATTTTAACATCTGACTACATGTATAAGACTGCTCTAGATCAAGCGCCTATGTGTTCAATAAGCCCTGCAGCCTATGCAATCTTGCACAGTCGTGCAAGATTGTGCATGGCTATGCACTATCCCAAGCACAACCATACTTCCAATTACACACCCATGCTTCACCAAAGAGAAATTTTCAATATGACCAAACAGATCCTAAGCACGGCCAAGCTCAATTCAAAGACCAGATTATAAACAGATTTGGCCCAATTCCAATGAAAGTTTTTCTTCTATAAAAGGAGAGAACATAACAAAAGATATCTATCTCTACATCTCTATACTCCTTGTTAGCTACCTCTCTTTCTAGCTACATACCTCTCATCAGTCTTCCCTTCACTCCCTCTTCATAGTATTCAAGATCTATAACAACTCAAGTTCTCCCCTTCACCCCCTTCACTCCTTTTTTCTAATTTTATTCTAGATTAGGATTATGAGATCTTTATGGAATTTAGTTTTTGTTCTTATTACTTTGATTATGTTTACCTAATTCTCTATCCAAGGAACAGTGGTAGATCTTACTATATAACTGGAACTAACCTTCTAATTTCTTAGAGTGAATATTTTTCTTCTCAATTGTGTTTGCCCGATTATTTTTAATTATTATCGAGAACTGATCTTTCATAGTAATTCCACGATGACTGGATAATAAATGTTAGAACCATTGCCACATTAGTAGATTATGGGGTAAATTAAATCCAGGATTTTGCAAATTTAATCTTAATCATAGGTTTCAATCCAAACTCGGGTGTAGACATGCAAAATGGGCCGAAAAGGGCATGACGCAGGAGTAGTCTAATAGACATCAGTTGGAGAAGGGCGGATTAAAACTCTTGTATGTGTGATAAAATGCAGAATTCAGCATATGAGCATCAAGCATATGGCAAGGCAGCCAATCAGTCATGGCCCCTACAAGGGTGAAAAAAACTAAGGATCAATTAGTTAATATGATGGTTGTCAAAATTGAATGTTGGCATGTTGAATTGTATGATTCAACGATTTTTCTTTTTGCCTTTTGCATGTTGCACACCACTATGGATCATCACCCAACTTGACTCACTAGATCATCAAGCCAACTCGATTGGTTGAGCTCCAAACCACATCAAAACCCGAACATTCAACAAGTAGGTTGTGCAACCTGCTTTCTTAAAGACAGGACCCAGGTTCTAAGAAACCTATTTTGAGCAATCATTAAAACCCTCTGGCACCCAACTCACTTGATTCTTTGTTGCCCAAAACCCATCAACCCAACTACTCTCTTCCCCCTCCCTAAGACGGTACTCAACCCCCTCTCCTCCCTCTCCCAAAACACTAGACTCTATCCAGTTTAAGTTTAACATTGAACCCTCTCGAGTAAATGTTGAAACTTGATTTTGACAACCTCGGTCAATTTCAACTATGAGGAGTGATGGCAATAGTGAAACACACCATGGATCACTAGAATTGAAATGGAGATGAATAGAAGAGAGAGTGGTAGCTTTTCGGAAAGATACAGCAAATGTTCTTTCTATATTAATTAACTTTTATTATTATTAAGAAAATAAAATATTTATATATATTATATTGTCCTTTATTGTTTTATTTGATTTGTCGTAAATATTTCATTTTTTGGTCAACTAAAAAAGCTATAAAATATATTTGTTAAATGAATTTTTTTTAAATGTTTCAATGGAAAAAAATGTAAAAAATAAATATGTACAAACTTGATGACCAGAATCAATCCAACTGAGTTTTATTGAGTTTGTTTGGGTCAAATCGTATCTTGAGTCGTAAGATACATGATCATGAATTAAAAATAACATGCATATATATATTCACATTAAGAAACATTTAAATCATAGAAATATTAGCATTTTTAAGTCAAACAAGTGAATAACTAATTGCATAAACATGAAATATCATAAATGATTAAATCAAACCAATTATAGAATATCAAAATTATGAAAATAAGTTCAGCTCCTCAAAAAATACTATGAAAGCAACAAGAAGCCAAAAAAAATAATAGAGCACGAGGTGTTGCGGAACAGAGCAAGACAGGAAGCAGTGAATGAATGTTGAATTAAAAAAGGAAAACATGCTGAGGTGAGTGGAGAGTCAGACCAACACATCACTGTTTGAGAATTGGAAAAGGAAAAAAAAAGACCACATTGTAAATGTTGCACTGAGGCAGAGAAGGAAGATAGAAGGGAGACCAAACAGAACAGAACCTTGTGTCGGCCTATTCCTAATAGATTTCCAAAAAAAAAATTGAAAAAAAAAACTAATTCTAGAATTTTTAAAAATTGGTCATGCATGATTCAACCCAATTTGGTGCATGACCCAGTTTTCTATGCCATCCCCTATTTCACTCGATACAACCATAAATCCCAAATGGCAAGAATCATCATGAATCATGTGTGATTCATGGTGGATTTAGATACACAAACAGATTCACATCGCTGGGAGGTAACTGATTCTTATCGCTGTCAAATCATAAGATTCATGCAATACTGATAACCATGATTGCGAAACACGATTAAATTTAATCAGTTCCAATTTTTATTTTATAAACCCAACCCATGATCACCACTCTAAAGAAGCAATTTGGTCAAGTAAAAAATCAACTACAAAACAAGGCAAAAATTGAGATCAGAAAAAATAGCAGAAAATGGAACCTGTGCTCCAGACAATGAGCATGAGTCTAATAGACTGCGAAGAATCTCATGAAACTGGCAATGCATGTCATCTCCAAAATCTGTTATCATTCCTCTAACCTGTACATGACAGAACTTAATTTAACAAAAATACTTGAAATTCAGCATCCACATTTGGACATTCTGCATTTCCTTCATATAGAAAAGTAATGGAATATCCAGTAATTTAACAGTTTTGTTGGGGATAGCTTCTGTGCACAGAAGTTTATTTTCAAATGCTGTTCTGACTAAAATTACTTTCAGAGTCTGTAAAAAGTTCAATAAGTTGATGCAACACAAAAGGTATGGCACTTTACACAGACAATATAACACATGCAACAGATTTAAAAGAGCTCCCAAGTAAAATATTTAAAGGAATAACAAAAGGATCAACGATAAGATCAATAAAACAAGAACACAAAAAAATGCCATATCCCACAACGTCGAATCAGCAACATGGAACAATTGAAACAATTGGGCTCCATCAAAACCAAATTTGCATAAACCATTTAGAGCAAGGCCTTTTTCTTAATGGATTCTTCTACAGTTGGTTCAAAGTGGACCAGGACCAGTTCCTAATATTCTTATCATATTTAAGTTGTTTTAAGCACCCATGGGCCAGGACCTTTGAGCAACCTCCTTTATGGAAATATCACTGACTGTTAATTCAGATATCCCTTGACCTTCAGTGACCCCTTATATATTTTGAATCTCAATGATGCACAATGCAAAAGAACAAAACTACATTTAACTAAGAGCATAAAATTGCTGACCTGCACTTTAATTTTAATAAAGGACTCCACATAATATTTCTATAAATTTAATGTATATTATTGTACCTTTTTAATAGTAAATTGTTAGTTGATTAGTCGATGCAATGAAGTTAATGAATTCCATGTCACCAGGGACTGAGATACCAATAGGTCCTCTAAATCAAAAGCTGAATTTTATTGAATTTGAACACACAAATTACTTCCTTTGGTCAGCACTGATCAAAAACGGTTATCAGTAGAGAAAGTGGATTTACAGCACTCTCACTCAAAAATGTATAAAGGAAAAGGATAAAGTCATAAAACTAGAAACAGAAGCAGAAATGGTTGTGATTCATCACGGGCCCACTTCCTCCCTGCCCAGAGGCCCCAAATCCTGTTTCCCACACCCTGTGAGATGTAAGCTGATTACAACCCCAAATCCCTGTTCTGCTCCTTACCCACATTGTATTTAGTAACTGTCAGATATTAGTCAGACACAACTCACATCTTAGCTAATGTTATCCCCTTAATAGCCTGCCTTAGGTATGAATTCACTTAAAAACAAGCAAATACTACAGCTCAGTTGTCCATTGCCTATTTTGCTGGGTACACTAATTCCAATCCAACAGACAATGACACAAGAGCCCTACAGTAGATCAAAGAAAGGTACAAAACTCTGCAGGTTGTATCCTACTATTAGCTTGGCTTTAGAGGTGGCTATCCCCTAAATCATTAGTGTTAAACAGCTCTAAATATGTTTAGACGAAAGAGTACAAATTGACACTATAAAATATAAAAATGGATAAAATAAGATCAGGTTACAGGATAAATTATTTATTCCTATTGTTTTAAAAAAATTATAAATCCAAACTGGACAGAATTTCACTATCCAGGGGTAGACAATTTTAGTAAATTTTGGTCAGAAGCCATAGTTGGTATAGGTTTTCAGACAATTAGGGCTTCTAGGATCTAAGATATAATGCAAATAGTGGAATTTAGCTAAAACTTCATAAGCTAAAACTAATTTCCCAAACATAAAAATTGAACTTGGTTTTACCATATTTGGCATAAAATTTGGTTCAAACAACACTCCTCAAATTTTACTGGATCAACCATTATTGAAACTTTTAATGAATGGGAATAGGTAGGAGAGGGTCATGAGGCAACTATCCCAAAAACTTACTGTTATGTGAAGATGCATAGTGATTTTACATTATATCTCTAACATGACAACTCATGCAAGAGCCCTTTGGACTTGAAGCATGCATAATGTACAAATCCATCCAGCTTATGCCAAAATTCAAACTTTAATTAAAAGAACAGGCCACAGGGGCAGCAAGGATTCATTCTAAACCACTTTGTCATAAAGGCAAGATACCAAGTCATGAGTCAACTATCCTAAAAGGTAAAGAAATTCGGAGAAGACACATGAATGGTTGTGTGCTTTTGGGTAAATGTTTGCAAACTAGAACTGAAATTATCTTTATTTTAAAAAATTAAATTTGGTTAAAGATGAGTTTAAAGTGAGGTGATTTACATTTGGGAAGTTGATCTCCAAAGTACATTTGTGCTTTGTAGTCAGAAATTTATGCTTTGAGATTTAAATCACACAATGCAAATTGCATGATTTGATCCTATCCAATCAAACAGCATTTTGTATCAAGTAATGAAACACACATGACTTTGTAATTTGGATCAATAGATACATTAATTAATCAGTACAATTATATATCACTGATACAAACCACATGGTTCAACAATTTGTTATTTCCATTTCAACTCTTGTTTTATCAATTCTCATTCAAAATACATAGAAGTCAAGTAAGCTTACAGCCTCTGTTTGGATGGGAGGAAAAAGAATGAAGGGAAGGGAACAATTTTCAAATTTGAATTAGAGAGAAAATGAGGGGAAAAAAATCAATTTTCATCTCTAAAAAAGTCAACTTTCTCTCTTTTCATTCATTTTCTCTTCAACCAAACAAAAAATACATTGTTATCAGTATCTTCTTTCCACCATAATTTCTTTCCTCCCATCCAAACATAGCAATATTGTTAAATGGAAAGAAATAAAAGGAGCACTAGACCACACTATCCAATTATTCTAATATTTCCATTCTTCTAATATTAAGAGCAAACTATGCATCCTATTTGGCTGTTATTGTTCTCTTTTCACTCTTCCAACACAGGGGCTTGCTTCACACAGTTATGACTTACAATTTTGTTGTGAGATTTATGTTTATGTTGTTGAGTGAATTTCTAGGTTGAAATTAGTACATTGAGCACTATAAATGATATGCATCAGTGATAATTTTATATGATACATTTCAGGATATTTTTCATAGTGACTAATGTTATTTGACTCTGATTTTCAATTCATAATTCAAAAATTGGCTAGATGAATCTCAGTTAGGTTTGTAATTTGATTACTTAGGTTTGTAATTCTAGTCAAACTTGGTATAAAATCCTCAACACAAGGCAAAAACTACATTTTTTCAATTTTATTCAAACATGCATTTCGGAGTGAACTTGATTTTGGCTGAAGATAACCAAACATAATTTTTTCTAACAAAATGACATTAAGCACCTTAAAAACATGTTTGGGGTCGTCTAGGGCAGAACTAAGCATCACATCATATTGTATGTCTGATGGTTTGTTTGCATGAAAGGAAAGAAAATAGGGAGAAAAGAAAATGTGCTAGTGATGCATTCTTTGTTGTTTGGATTAGGAGAAAATAAAGAAAAGGGGAGAGTAAAGTTGACTTTTTAGAGACAAAAATTTTTTCCATTCTTCTATTTACTTTTCAATTCAAATATCAAATATTTTCCTTCCTCTTCAACCATACATAGGGTAGAAGAGCAAAACAAAATGTTTAAAAAGACAACACTCAAAAAAACTGTGATGTTTTTCAAAATTTTATTCCATAACAGAAGATTTACAAACCAATTTGACCAAGTCCAGTTATTTAAATCAGGTTTGGCTATTTGGCAAAACAAAAATCAATTTTCCAAACCCATAGATCTTGACTTCTCATTAAATTGCATTCTCCAATTCTTATTCTATTTCCAACATCTTCTAACTTTTCCTAAATATTTTTTGCAGTAACTTGCTAGACCTCCAATAAAATTAGTGTACTCTAGAAGAAATAAAAATAAAAGAGGCTAAGCTGTTAGGCCCAAAGCTGAGTTGTCAGTTAGTTAGTTAGTTAGAATAAAGAGGAGATGATAAATAGGAGTTAGAGACAGTTGCTGATTTGAGAAGAAGTTTGGTAGAGAGAACAGGGACTTTCGAATTCCCTTATAACAGTCTTGTACTTTTCTTGTTTGTTACCCACTTGACTATGTTTTCTTTGGAACAGACTCAAGGAGGAGAATACAGATATACTTTTCCTCTGCTTTTCTTTCATTTTCTTTCTTAATGTGATCCAGCTCTTGCATAACTCTTCTCAACTCATGACTCCCAGAAGAATCTATTGTTTCAATGTTTAGTTCCTTTCATTTGGCTCCAAAATCAACCTTTGACAAAATCCATGTAAGCCAGTATTTATCCAGATCCTTAAAATATAGTTCTAGAGAGTGAAAATCCTTATTTCATTCCTAAAATATATCAGTTTGGCAATCTCAGGCTCCACAGCCCAACCATATGTTCATCCTACATCATTTTGGAGCTAGACTTCAGACTAGCACACGTTTATAAAGTGTAAAACAAACCAACAAGAAGTATAAATGGTTTTCAGGTTTCAGAATTACGGATAGAAAATATGTAGGTTTCAGCTACTATTCCTACATATATACATATATATATATATATATATATATATATATATATATATATACACATATATATATATATATGCATATATAGTTTTCTGGTTTCAAAATTATGGATAGGAAATATGTAGATTTCAACTACTATTCCTATATTATTTATATGCTGGTACAACACATACCTTCTTAACAGTCCAAACAAGACATCAGTGATCAAGCAACCCATCAACAAAAATTAAACACAATGATTATTTGATTTCATTACACATCCATTCATCCAGAAAGAACATGCAGCCTCATTTGCATAAAAAAACCTACCAACAGTCCAAGAAGTGTAATTCCTTCCTGCCGAACAACATAAGACCGCAGAAAATTAGGATCCTGATTCAAGAAGAGGATGAGGATATCTGTTCTGCAACCATCATAACATTTCCCTTTTAGTAATTAATCATAACAAACGCCAAATAGAATAGTTAAAACCGGAAAGGGGGTATAAGTACCCAGAAAGCACAAGCTTCTTGTCTTGGCTTTGCAGGATGTCAGTGATGATGTCAAAGACACCCTCATTCATCAGATCCCTGCAAACATTGAAAATTCAATTCCAACAACCAATGAGATTTAATTTCAATATTTATAATAGATAGCAAAACAAAAATTACTCAGTAATTCAGGAAGGGTAAGGATGTGAGGTATAAGTGCTACACGTAAAAAAATGCAAGAACTTACTAAATTAAGTTTCTTCAAAAAGCTGCCATGGATATGGCTATAAATAGGTATATAGAAGTTGCTTTCAAAAGAAGTTAATAGTGTTATAATTAAGAACTTGCCAAGCGTATGATTGTGAAATTACCAAACTTAAGATATCAAATCTTCTGTAAGCATGTTATAGCTTAAAAATAATAAAATATGAAGTATGAAAAATTATAAGTAAATGCAAGCCTTAACTGCTCCACCATTGAAGACTCCCAAAAAAGCAGTAGCCATTTTAGAGATGCTCAATCAAATTATTTCTTAAGAAAAATAAAAGCAAATTTGAGAAGAAATACTACACTCTGCCTAAATCATTACCAAGAATGCAATCAAACAATAGCAACCAATTCTAAAAATTGGAGAACACCAACTGCATTACAGGCTGACACAGTGTCAACTGTCAAGAAGCACCACTCCAGATGCTACATACCGAAAAAAGCGAAGCTGCTGTGCCATCTGTAAACTTTTGCTTAAACTACAAAGCTCATGTAAGAAATGGACCTGTCCATCATGTAGAGGCAAATGATATTTAACATAAGAATCAGCTGCAAGGTCAATCATGAGCATAAAAAAGATGGCATTAACATTAAAGCAGTTTAAAAATACATATATGAAAAACTACTCTACATTAATATAATGATATATACAAAATCAAGGTCAAGCAGGCATGAATCATTTTGAAAAAAACTGAAACTCAAACTCAGGCCTATTCACAATCTATTTGATGATGACAGGGGAAAAATTCACTATTTAGTTATGTTCCAAGGTGATAAGCAACGGGCAAAGCAAGCATTCTTCCATAAAGACTTCTAATATCTTGCTTCCTTAAGCTTTAGTCAAAATGAGAGATGAAAAATGCACATTGTGCAGTATTTCCTAAGAACTCTAATTGGCTAGGTACATAGCCAAGGTACTCCTTATAATAATTTGGACAATTCTCCCCATTTGAGCTAGTTTTTAGGCTTGAATTAAGCCCATTCCATTCTTAATTCTAATACAGTATCAAAGCTATCCCAAACCTGATGACCACCGACAAATGTCCAATCTAGTGAACGCCATGCACCGGATGTCCAATCTTGGGCATCAAGGGGATTATTAAAATCCCACACCAGGCACATATATGGCCTAAGAAATACTTATAATGACTTGAGCAATCCTACCACCAAACTAGCTTTTGGGTTTGAGTTAGACCTATCACCTAATCTATTCTCAAATCCAATATTTCCAATTAAAGAGAACATTTAATATTACAAAAGTGTAATAATAAAAACATGTTCCATCACAAGATAGGTACATGCAGTGCAATGACCAACAAGGAAACTAGAGAAAAGGAACTTCAATTGAACCAGGCCAGGTTTAGTTCTAAAACACATACAGTGTCATGGAATTCAAAAACTAAACGAAAACTAGGTTCTCTGTGATTATAGGAATAGGTACCTTGAATAACAACCTAACTTGAGTCAAGCAATCTACAAAATGCATGTTTTCCAAAATTTTGAAACAAATCAACTGATTCAGGGAGAAGAAGGACAAAATTGATAGTTAATAGAATAACCTAAATAAAGTGTACAGAACCACAGGACCATTTATCAGTATAACCTCACTTGAATTCGGTTTCCTTTTTTAGTAAATTTCATCAAATGTGACTACACACATTAAATAATAAGCTACACTACCAGGAGGGAAAAACGTCAAGTTATGAATAACAATGTCATTCTGGTATTGTCACGGCTAAGTAATAAAAGACTGACCATATTTTTCTTTGATTCAGGAGAGGTCGTGGGTGATTTTAACCTTGCAAACAACTCCTGAATAAATGTACTGTCATCCTTCAATAAAGAAACAACCTAAAAATAATAGAGCAGTCAAAACCAAAGTCAACATAATAAATGCAAAGCCTTCTTTCCATACAAATCAAAAATCTTACAACGGCATTGTTTGCATGTATTATGGAATTAAGACTGGCAGTAGTGGCCTCATCCAATACTCTGGCCAAAACAACATCCTAAAAGCAGTAAAAGAAGGTAAGAACCAATTATAAAGAAAAAGGGAAAAGCAACATTAAAAGGCTAGAAGGAGCGAACCTTCAAAAAACCAACTCTATAAGTCTGATGTATCTTTGATAACACAACTGTATTTTTTATAGGTATGGCCTACAAAAGAAAATATTTAAACGTTGTGAGTAAGAAGTAAAATTTCCTTGCATATCTACAGATCTACCTACCATCTAGCTTCTCTCCCAAAATAGAATAAATAATCAGATTAAAAAAATACCTCTTTAAAAATAACATGCTCCTTTAAGAATTTACGATGATGTTGAACATGAGGAACCTCTGGATCATCTGAAATAACATAACAAGTGATTCAAGAAAATAACTCACTTTTAGTGTTTGGTCACCACACATACACATGCATATATGTAAAATACACACATGGTATAACATCTAAACACAACAAAAAAAAAAAAAAAACTCATTTCACTTGGTTGAGAAAAAAAATTTATAAACTTACACTCAAGGGCACCAATAATGTCCATTATAAATTCATCATTGAATATTCGCTCAAAAATTTGTGTGCTATTAAGCAAAACTGCAGGAGAGCAAACGTGTCAAAAATGAAAAAAAGAAATGTCATAAAGAGATTAAAATTAAAAAGGCATAAAACTGAATACTGACTGATCCCTTTGATTATTTTGAAAATCATGTGAAGGCCATCCATATTTTCCAAGTCTTCACAAACTCTGAATACCTCTATGAGCTTCCTAAAAAAATCTTTCTGCATTGGAAATATAAATCAAAAATGAAATCTAAAATATACAAGGAGAAACTATGACTGTAATTTTTAAGGAACTCTAACATCAGATGATTGATGCAATGTGCGCAGACTTCAGATTTCAGATTTAAAAAGAACAAAAAATGCCCTAGAACTGACTCGATGATCATTGTTAATATGCAAACAAGATAAGCATTAGAAAATAGTAAGTAACAATATGAAATAATGCGGCAAGTAAGAACCAACAGTGTATAATCATCATCAATATCACATAAGTCTCAACTGCAATACAATTTATTTTTATTCCAGGAAAATGGGAAATATAACATTACCATCATCAAATTGATAATTTAGTCATCAATATTATCAGGAAATATGTTTTTCTTCCAATAAATCAAAAGAAACATGCCTCAAATTTATATAATTCATGGTAATCTTCATCCAAATTTATTTTAAGATCACAAAAGTGAACTTCTTGTGCAACAAAATCTAGAAACATTACATGACTGAGAAATCATGGATGACTTAAAATAATTAGTCCACCTTATCATTCCAGTCCAAATTCCACTTATATGCATGACTGTGGAAAGCAAAGGGAAGGCTGTCTTATGTCCTCAATTTCAAGACAGATAGAAGCACACACACATACACATAAATATATTTTTCAAGCCTTTCCTAGGCCCACCCTACAAAACAGTCCAGCATAGTAAACACCACCATAAAGAAAATTGTTATCAACATCATTATCACAAAAGAAAAAGATCAGCAAGGAAAGGCTTGCATTCAACAGGTAGAAACTTTCATTAATGCGTGATCTATAGCTATAGTGACAGCTCACCAAATCATGCAGAATGCAGGTTACCAGCCTAATCTATGATGATATCACATACATATATACTAGTGGTTTATTTTAGCTTACATCACTTAATATTAGTTCTGTAAGCCGCAACTGATCTGCAATGCCACTCTCAACCACTGTCTGTGAACAGAAAAGAGGAAGAATTTCATAGAAGCTAGATAAAGGTGAATTTTTAAACAATAAAAAAAGTCATAACTAGAGAGCACAATGCTAAAATTCAACTCATATGATGTTAGTATTATAAAAATCCACCATAAATTTTGGTGAAATTGCTTTCTCATCAGTAGAGAAGGAATATCATAAAAGCAACAGCAATAGGTGTGTTTGTAACAAAATCATTGAAAATCTACAGAAACAATGTGTATAAACTTTGTTAATCTGTGCATTAATTGGCAAATAATAAGTCCACATGAATAATACATACATATTGATGTTCATGTACAACAAAAATCATTGATAAATTTCATTTCATATAGGAAATAGAATGTTCAATAATTATCACAGATTACAGATTCAATCATTCAATCTATCATTATAGAACAATCCATACTAGCCCCAGGCCAGATGTAGGTGTCAAGTTATCAGAAGCATGGTTTGCACTCTAATGACTGAGATGCCAATTTAGTGATTCAAGCAAACGCACTAGCCACTGAAAATTCATTCTCAATTCTCAAGGTCATGCTTCTTTTAGATCCTTTGTTTCCATGGGAAGGGTGATGGTTCTGAATATTATTGTGGGAGGACCTGTGGATGGGAAATGTTCATCGTGTGTTTCTTATAATTTGTACAATGCTCCTAAAATTTAGGTTTATTCTTCATCTGATTCTACTGTTTCATAGATTTTGTATTTATTTTTAGAAACCTGCATGATAGGGAATTCTCTAAATTATAGCTCTTTGGATTCTATCCAAATCTCACCAAATTTCAGAGAAGCAGATAAGGTCAGAGGATTAGGTCACTTCATTTATTTTCATGCAAACCACACTCCTAGTTTCTCATTCCATCTCCCAACAATATTTCTTTTTTTTTTAGATATGCCAATTTCAAAATCAAAAATTGCTCCTTCAAAGGTTAATACTAATGGGTTTACTCAATTTCAAAGACCTCTAACTGCTTATCTCCTGATTATAGTGATATGTGCACATTGAATTTTGAAAATGCTTCTCATTTTTTTTGGCTTAACTTGGTAGTTTCTTGCTTGGTGGTGTTGGTGAAGATAGGATCTGCCCCAAGGATATCCAGAAGTTCATGTGTTAACTTTACAAGTTTTGGCACCAATAGAGATGCCAGAAGGCTTTGGCATTGTTCTAAATTTGCAGTTGTTTGGAATATATGGAAGAAATACTAGAATTTTCCCTAGTTGAGTAATGCCTTTGGAGTTCATTTGGGATTGAGTAGTTCACTTGGCTTCTTCGTGATGTTCTGCTTAAGGTTTTTGTAGGGGGATATTTTTGGTTGATGTGCAGACATTGGCATGCTGTGTCACTTGTTTCATGTTCTTTTCATTTTCCCTTTATCTTTTGGGTTATCTTTTGAGGATTTCAGTGCACGAGTATGGTCCTCCAAGTTTTTTGGAACTAATTAAGTCCTTTTACTTTTAAACTTGAGCAAATTTGGACCCTCCATCAAGTTTTTTAACTTTAAATCCTCAAATTATTATTGTCTATCCAAATATTAGAGAAATTATGATAAATTTAGGATCCAGAATAATTTTACAGGTTTAGAATCAAGAAATTTAGTGAAAAGTTTATAAAATTTGAAGTATTTTATAAGTATGAGATTAGGGTTTGAAGAGAAAAAATTTTGATATTTCATGATTTTGGGTGTAATTTGATAAGGTTGGTGATTTTTTAATAGAAGACAATTTAATAGATTTAATTTGAAAATATTTTGAGAAGGAAATGAAAATTTGTAGATTTTTAGGTAGAAAACAATTGACGTGAGGCAAAATTTGCTTAATTTTAAACCAGAGGGATGAAAAAACTTGGGGGACTAAAATCACATATAGTCCAAATTGGAGGGACCAAATACGCAACTAAGCCAAAAAAAAAAACTAAACTATAATTATATTATTATAGGCTGACATTTCTTTCTTTAGGGAGGTTTATTAAAATCAAGTTGTCAAATGATCTCCGTTGGGCTTATAGACTAGGTTGTACAGCTAAGGCATGCCTTAAAATAATCTACACACAGCAGAGTGACAGTAGGATGGACTGAGAGCAAAATTGTTTCACAAAGTAAATCAAAAACTTGAATGGATGGATTTCAATTAAATAAACTATGGCAATGTTCGAGGTGGTTGCAAGTTCCTGATTTTTGGTTGAGTTGGTTTTTAACACATTTTCAAAAACAGTTTTAACTAAATTCTTAAAACCAAAAAAAAAAAAGATTTCCTGATTATTGTTTTTAATTTTGAAACATTTTCATTCTCAACTCTACCAAATTACATCACCACTACAGCCACCACTAGATCCATCAAATCACCACCACCATTATCATTATTACCGCTACAACCACCATAATCCACCATCATCATTCCATTATAACTATACCCATTCCATTATAACTATACCCATCATCACCGCTACTACTATCACCATCACCATCATAATAATAATAATAATAATATAATTAATTTTTATTTTTTTTTAAATTCTAATTTTTTATTATTTTGGGATAATTTCTTTGTTAACTTTTAATTCCATTATTTTTATTTATCTATTTTTATAGATTCATATGTAAATTATATTTTTATAAAATTATAATATAATTTTATTTTAACTATTCATAATAAAATATTATCATATATATTATTTTATATAAAATAAATATCAAATAATATAAAAAATATTATAATAATTATCTTGTATACTGATTATTAAATAATATATAAAATAAAAAATTATATCTTTATATTATAACAACCATCACCACCATCATAATAATAATAATAATAACATTTCACTTTTATTATTTTCCAAAATTTTAATTTTTAATTATTTTAAGAAAATTTAATTTTTCAATTAGTAACTTTTTATTTATCTATTTTATGAATTAATAATAAAATGAATAATATTGTTTAATATATAAATTATATTTAATTAATATTATAATATAATTTTATATTATGTAATTATTAATAATATAATATTATAATATATTACTTTATTTAAAATAAATACTAAATAACAATAAAAAATATTATAATAATAACATATAAAATTATTTATCTTTATTTATTGATTATCAAATAATATATAAAATAAAAAAATTTATGACTATATAATATTTTTATATTATAATCATTATTATACAGTTATCATACACCATCATAATAATAATAATAATGTAATTTTTGTTAATTTTAATTAATATTTATTATTAATCTATTATTTTGAATTCACAATAAAAGCAGAATAAGTTGACTCAGTTTTGCAACAAGTTTTTAAAATTAAAAATTGGATTTGACCTTATTTCAAAACTAAGAACTAAATCTGGTTTTGGTTTTTGGAAATTTGAAAACTAAAAACCACCCAAATGGACCCAAGGTTTAATAGCAATTGAAACAAGTACTTCCAAGCTTCATTCAGAATTGCAGATAGGAAGATTTAAACAAAAAATCAACAATGGCCGCAGCTAATCTACATAAAATTATATTTCAGCAGAAAAATTGGAAGAATATGTGATGAAATTGCAAAACAATAAATTTAAAAAAGGTAGAAACAAAATAATTGAGAGGATTAAGCCATATGCCCAAACCTTAAGAATCAAAGGAAGCGTTGACAATTCAACTGCAGGCAACTCCCTTAACTCACTGTTTACACTGTGAAATGCCTCACCTGAAATATACAGCAAATAGTAACACTAAGTCCATAAAGCACCAAGTAACATAATTCTGCAAATAAAGCCAAATAAATGGTCAATAGAAATACTTAATATTCAAGAAGTGTGTAAAATTTGAATAGTAACGACAACTTTTCTGATATACTAACTGAATTTACAAATTCAGTAATCATCCTTTTACAATTAAACCATTGTTCCCTCTTTTCTACCCCATTATAAGTCCAAATTCAGACAAAATTTTGACATTTAACACAGCAGCGTTAAGAAATTGGTTCAAATTTATCCAACTAGAAATGTCTATGAGCATCAAAACAGGACATTTCCTCAAAGAAGCCAGGTGATATACACAGAACGCAATCTATACCATAATAAAATGGTTGCAGGAACTCAGGTCTGTGACCATAACTGTCCTATCATAGGTTTTTAACTCCATAGGAACAAGCAATCGACCCACTCCAATTCAAGAAGAAATCATTTGTACGGCACTACATTGGCATTGCAATGATAAAGCAGTAATTATTTAACATTAATAACCAGTACATCAGATGCAATGTAAATCATTCACAAAAATAAAAATATTATTGTTGTACCAGAAACAAAAACCAACTCCTAAAAATTATTTTTCACTAATAAGCAAGGTAACATTGAAATATTAAACAATAAATTAAAAGCAATAAAATATATTTAATAGACAACAAATGTGAACAAACTCCAGCAGAGAGGGAATAGTATGATTTCAAAATTTGCATTACTTACTATTTAAAGTATTAAATTGCATATTTCTTTGCACGTTGCAAATATGGTCCCTGAATAAATCAAGCATGTGAATTAAGATCAATTCCACAACAGAAAGAAGAAAATCTAGAAAAGGATATAAAGTAATTAAAATCTAAAAGTTATTAGCTACCATATGTAAGAGCAACCACCAGGTTCTTGAAAGCTAAGTGCCAATTCAGTAGCATATTCTGGATCTCTCCATGAAATAATTGTATCTGAACAACAAAATAACGTCAACCATCAAACTGATAAACAGAATGAACCCTCATATACTTCAACAATAAATGGTGGGCTGTTAGTCATTATTAAGAAAGAGTAGAAAATGCTAACCATTACCTTCTTGTTTCCGATAAATATCATCAGGAGAGATGCGATGCAAAAGTATGGTCTCATTGTCTTCTTCATCATAAACAAATAGGCCCAGCTCATCTGATCGCTGCATTGTAAGATATTATGATTTTTCACTCCTTTTAAATACAAATTTTGAGACCAAACAACCACCTATTTCTGGTGAATACTAGAATCATGCTGCGTTGTTAACTCTAAATTACACATCTTTATGTACAGGAGGGGATAAGATATAACACTATCATACATGGGAAGACATCAATGCCCATCAGTATCACCAATCTATAAGGAGATTACATCTTAAAGAAGGGTAAGTCATCCATGAATTGCTTCTGGACACAGATGCTCACATATATACATGTTAGTTGCAAATGAAAGCTTTACCAAACCAGTTTACAAACCTCCAAAAAATCAACAGTGACATGCCCAGTGCCTTGGTCATCCCATTTCCCAACATCATTCAGACGGTAGACCTTAACACGCTGAAATCCAACAAAAAGAACGGGTGAGTAATAAGTCCTATAAACATCTCAACCACCCAAGATATCAATGTGTAAACCGTCCTATATCAGAATTCAGAAGTTACAGAAATAAAGAAACTACATCCAGGAAGCCCAACTGCCGAGTGTTGTGGAAATAATGGTTTCCTTTGACTGAATCTCTGAATCCAAAGTATAAAGCATTTACTCAGAGCCATATTTTTTCTTTCATTTTTCTTTTTCATTAAAAGATTTTTTGAGGGACAGGAGGAAACAGGATGAAGCAGTAGCATCGGCAAGCAAGATTGAAACAGCAGAACATTTTCAAAGAATCCATTGAAATGAGAATGCCTTCAATTTCAATTTCTCTTGCATTACATGTTGAAGGAGTAAAATTAGAAGAAATCCAAGGGTGGGATAAAATACAAACAGAAAATACACAGCAGAAAATGAAGTTTCTTTCCTGGATTATAGTAATTAATAAACATGACCAACAGAAAATCAGGACTATCTTCAACATATCCTCAATGCAAAGTTATTCAGTCCCTTTTGTTTTTCAGTCCAAACTTTCTATCGTGTTAGGTATTGTTTGCACAGGGAAGATATAGAAGGAACAAATAGAGAACTCTTTATTGAATAACCTTCTTCCCGCTTCTGGATCAGTGGTATCCAGAGAAAGAAGCATCTGAATGCTTAGAAATAATACCCAGGGATTTGAGAGCATGGTCTCTCCCTCTGGAACTTTTCAAGAAACCCAAAACTCACTGCTTCCACCTACTCTCATTCTACTACTACTGTTAGCTCTGAACAGTTTTAGTGCATTTAAGATATAACCCAGAATCACATTTCTGATTGGTAAAATGGGTTTCTACAGTACCTATTTTGTTTGGAGTTGTGAGAAAATTTTGCAGAGTAGAATTGATTTTGAGAGAAATGAAAATGATTTGTTTTTCCATTGATCAGAACGGATTCCAGATGTGAGACCAGTTAAATATTTACACTACAAAAGTGATTCTACTTTATCAACAACTAAGCATTTTTCCACTAGTTGGGGATGGCATACAACAGCATAAATCTCTGTCTATACATGCAGAGATAAACCTTTTACCTACAAATCTATCTTAATGGTTTTTGACCTTTAGTTTTCCTCTATCTCTTTTTACTCCTAACCAAGGTTTTAAAAATCGAACTAATCTTTGAACCAGCTAACATACTGACTCAAAGTTGAATGGTTTAAACGTGATCGAACCGGTATTAATTAAATATTATTTTTAAAATATTTATAATATATAATATATTAAAAATATATAATAATAAAATACATTAATACCATAATTTTACATAATTAAAAGCTGAAAGTTACTTATTATTTTAAATTTTTAAAATTTAAGTTATACATGCAAGGTTAAATAAAATATAATATATTTTTTCTTTATTCTTTTTTTTTCTTTTTTCTTTTTTCTTTGCAAAAAATATCAAAATAATATTATTTTATATATGGAGCAATGTTTTACTTGTTGTATCAGTTTGCTGGTTTACCGGTTTGCTACCTTTTTTTTTTTGCTAAAACAATTTTGTGGTTCAAATGAGTGGGAGAGGCAACTGGTTTCACTGACCGATTCAGTTTGATTTTTAAAACCATGCTCCTAACTATTGGACTATCTTCCATTTAGCCAACCCTCCTTACTAGTGCTTCTACAACTCTTCTCCACATAAGCCCAAACCATATAAAGAGTTGTAGTCTTGTAGAAGGGGAAAACTAAAGGAGGGTTGGGGTCCATCTCTATTTCTTCTGGGCCATTTCGACAACATGAGAGGATTAGGAAATTGACCCATATGATCCTTTGGGCCCATTTCTATTTCTTCTGTTACACACTTTCTTAATAGGAGATCGAGTCCTAATAATACTCACCCCTTCGTCAATCACCCTTAAACTAAGGACCTTCCTCATCCTATGAGCTAGCTTTTGAGATTGAGTTAGGTCCAAGCTAAATTTTCAACATGATATCAGAGTCTATCTTAGATCCATTGATGGACCCTCCACAAATGTCCAGTCCTGCAAATGTCACGCTCTAGTAGCCCACCCCTGGACATGAGAGGGATATATTGGAAGTTCCACGTTGTCGAGAGGTATGGCCAACCATGCATATATATATAAACCAAGGACACTCCTCACCCTATGAGCTAGCTTTTGAGATTGAGTTAGGTCCAAGCTAAACTTTCAACAATTTCTATCAATATCATCCAACAGCTGAAATTGGACCAGTAAGGTAAGATATAAGTAGTGAACTAATCAAAGTTAAATCAAAAAAAAAAATAAAGTTGATAAGCTTAATAGAATATCACATCCAAAAGGCCCTATCCATTCCATGTGGCTGCTTATGATAATGAATACAATATTCATCTCAGGAACGTCTGAAAATAAAAGCCCTATGTTCCAAATAAGTCATTTTTGCACAGCTTCATGTTTGAGCTAAAATGGACATCCAATATTAAATCAACTTGTTTTTCTCCTCTCACTTTGTATGGGTGTATAAACTTCGAAAAAAAACATTACTACAGAATTTTTTGCGCAAAAAACTGTTTGAGTTTATGGTATGTAAGTTTTGATTCCTAATTAAGAAATCTGATAAATGTTTAACGTTAAGTGACCAGTTTGCACAAGAAATGTTAAGTGACAAAAGGAAGAATCCAATTAAAGGCCTGAAACTACAAAGTCAGATATAAAAATAGAATATGCCTTTTTCTAATTTAATCGAGTTCGTACTCTTATGAAGGACGAGGGAAAAAACTGAAAAAATTGAGTGCTAACACAAATGCTAATCCTATTGTAGTGTATCTCCATATTACAATTCATGTCACTCCACATCATTACAGGCAAGATATAGAATTTGATTCTTAAAAACGAAGAAAGAAGCAACAAATGCAGCACAAGCTGCATACACAGAGGAAATAAATGCAAAAAAGTTAAGACTGTAAATAAACAATTCAGTTTCACACCTTTTCATGCTTAAATGTAATACTTGCTATAACTGAAAAACTAGAGAAGGGAGGCATATTTATTCTTAAGGAAGAAACCAGGCACACTTAGTGAGCATTAAGGGTAACTGCAAGAAAAGGCTATAAAAATTTGACAGGAACTAGTGGACTGGATCTCAACACACAGCAGCTTTCCAAATTCTATGGCAACATATTACCAAAAACATAATTTTCACAAAAAATAAATAAATTATAGTGTATCCATATTGCAACAAAATCCAGGCATGAGACATCAAGAAAATCATTTCAAACTAAAACAAGTCTGAGCAATACCAAACACTTTCATGATACCAGATTCTTGTCTCATAACCATAATGTAAAAATGCATGAGCACAACCCCAAACCACCTCCAAGTGGATGAAGGTATGAAGGTAACCACAGAATCTTCACCTTTCAATTCAGCTTTTGGAAGGATTAAGTTTTTATCCACTTTCATTGTATAACTCCTTACCAATATCAATTGGGTTTCTGCTAACAAGTGCCCTAAAAAGCACAAGTTAAAGAGCATTTAATATACAATGTAAATTTTCTAATATTTAAAGAAGAAAATATTAAATATTTATTGTGTTCCCAATCATGGCTGGTGCGATCAGGGCGGTGCAGAGCAGCCTCTGACCTCCACAGCTCAGCCATAGCGGAGCTTTTTTCCATCACAGTGGGTTTAGTGACCCAAACCGCAGTCTTTTGCAGCGCAACAAAGAAGTCTAGGTTTCCAATGTTACCCTCAAAACAACACAGTTTTTGAGGGGTTTTAAGGGTAAAATGGACTTCATCCCACTTTTCAGAAGTCTTCAAAAAAACCTAACCCACATTTTTTCACATGTCTTTCTTAGCACTTCTGCTCAACACTCGCTGCCCCACTCATCTCTGTTCTGCTCCATATCACACCATTTCCGGCAGCTCTACCAACAATGTCATCTCCTTTCTTCTCTGCTCAACAGTCGCTCGTCTCTATATTCTGTCCTTTTACTGCTGTCCATCTCTTTTCTTCTCTGTTCTGTGGCTGTTCTGCCTATCTGCATGCTCCAATGGCTTCATCTCTGTTTCCTAACTTTCCTTCACTTGGATATTTTGCTATAGACCAAACCTAGGTCTTTCTGTTGATCATCATGGATATGCTATGAATTATGAATTTGAGTATTTTTATAGCATTACATATGTAATTATGTGCATATATATAGATTATATATCTATGCAAAAAAAAAAAATTAATGCTTTACTCTTTATTTGATTATATATATATATATATATATAGATTATAAAGATTATTGGGGCTCGGCCACTATGCACAGCTATCCAGGATTGACAACTATGTTCCCAATACCATAAATGCTTTACTCTTTATTTGATACTCTCTATTTTTATTTCCTTCAACAGTGCTCCAAAAGCACTTGTTAGCAAAACTCTTATCAACTAATTATCCAATCACGTTTATCCAAATCATTGAAAGATTTGGTTATCACAACCATTATTTAGGAAACCTGACTCTTTAATTGCGTGCCAATATATCTTGGATGATATTGTGAAAGACTTCAAAATTTAAGCTCTTCTATAAAAAAAAAAAATTTAAAAAGTGGAATCAAAACAATTATTAGTCCACTGCCACAAGGAAATACAAATTAGAATGCGTAATCAAGCAAGGGCACTATCCTCCACTTCTTTGCCTGTCATGTTTCTAAAAATATCAAGCAAGTAAAGTATTGCATAAAACAGTATACGAACCGAACGATAGCTAAGGAAACACAGTCCAACACTCCAACTGAATTACAAGCAGTGACACTAATCAAAACGAAGCTCGAACTCTAAATACATCTAATAGCAAAACAAAAATAATTGCATTGACTAAAATCGACGACAAAGTCTAAAGTTTTCAATTACACAGAAAGTATACTTGCCTGCATCGAGCTAGCGTTGGTCTGCGATTTCTCCGGCGCGCCCATAACAGCAACTCAAATTTTCAAAGCAAAAAAACAGAGCAGATATACTGAATTTTAGGGGTGGGCTTCAATTTAGGGTTTTGAGAACAAGTAGAACGAGAGAGGAGAAAACTATTAGGCGAGGGAATCAAGCTTTGGGGGATCAACAGGAAACCCTAACCGCCATTAACGTAGCATCGTGAACTTTCCAGTCTCTCTCTTCTTTCTCTCTCCTATTTAATATTCTCCGCGCAAGAGTGTGTCCCCGATTTTCGATTAAGCAAAAGGAGAAGTAGAAAACAACTACGTATGTGTGGAATACCAGGAATGCCACCGGGTTCTCGTTGAAATCACAGATAAACCATTGGCTTCAGTTCCCTTGCTTCTCCATGCCTAAGGCTTAAGAACGAAAATAAGAAGTACCTTTCGGGAATGAAAATTGTAAATAGTTATTTTAAAAAATTGAAAAATATTGTTTAATTTTGTTTGATAATTGCAAGAAATTAGTTTATAATTAAAAAATAATATTTTATTTAAGATAAAATTTTAAACTTATAATAAAAATATTAGCTTATTTTTAGTTAGTTTTTTCTAATTTAGTTTTAATAATTAATTATTATAAATATAAAATTAATTATAACAAATAATTTTATCCTTATTTTTTAATTTTATTATCAAAAATTGATTTTTATATATAATCCAAAACAATATAAATTATTTTTAAAATTATTTTTATTTAATGTATTTAAATAAGTATTTATTTTTTAACTGATATAAAATACACATAAAAAAGCGAATTGTTTTACTTAAGCTGACATCACTCTATCTAAATATTGAGTAGCTAAGCTTACAATCTACTCCTTGAAAAATATATATATATATATATGAAGTCTACAGAGTTTTAAAAATAAAAAAAACTACTGATAGTTTGGTAAATAAAATCAAAACACATGAATTAAAATGAAATGCTAAGGTTATGTCTAGATCAACGGGACATACCAGAGCAAAATAGAATACAATTAAACTAAATAGAGTGAAATTTATCATAGTAGAATAGAATAGAGATTTCATTTTATTATTTGAATATGTTATAATGAAATTGAACAAAATTTTCATTTTATTATTTGGATAATAAATAGAGTAAAATGAGTTATAATTTCTTTATTTACATATTATTCTTAAATAAAAACATATAATATTTGTAATGTTTACCTGTAATATCCACTTTTATTTATAAAACTTTCTATAAATCAAAGTTTGAATATACTGCTCTTCCTTCCTGTTTTGTTTATATTTTGATTCTATTTTTTATATTTTAATTCATTTATAATATTAAATAAAATATTGAAAAAAAAATAGTATACATTTAACCATTACAAGTGCATATATGTTAAATAACTTAATTAATATAAAAGATAAAAAATATAACAAAATATCATAATTTAAAATGTTAACATATTTGTTAATTTATGTTTCAAATTTAAAATTTTAAGCATCAAACAAAATACAAAAGGAATGAATATAAGATATAATAGATTATTTTATTTTAATTTTTAACATTTGAAATATAAAAGAAAAAATAATATTTTAAAAATATAAATATATGAGTGTAAAAAATTTTAAATAATAAGTAAATCATATGTCATATTTAAAAAAACTTATAAATAAATTATATAATTAAGTTTAAATTTTATTATATACAATATATCATGAATTAAGACAAAAATAAAAAATTTAAACAAATTTATAGATTTAATTTTTAAAATATAAAACGAATAGATATCTATTTTTCCTTCGTTGAAATGAAACATAATGTCTTTACACCAATTTAAAAGATAATACTCAATTTTAAAGATGGTTATATTTATTAAGTGATTATACATATAACCAATATAAAAATATATGATTATTATTTTAATATATATATATATTATATAATTATCCTTATATTTATACTATCTTTATATTTATATATATTCATCATATAATTATCCTTATATTTATACTTAGTTTATGTTTTTCCATATTAATAAAGGATATCTCATTTTTCATCACACAAGTATAATAAAATACTAACCATATATATATATATATATATATATATATATATATATATATATAAAAGAGTGTTCATCACTTATATATATAATTTTAAAAGAATGTGGAATCCTAGAAAATTAAAAGGTTAGTGAAGGTCATTACCGAAGCATATATATATATATATATATGTATGTAATATTTAGTTTTTTTAAAATAAAATCTTATTTTACTTTTTGATAATTATTCATTCATTAATGCACAAACTCACTAGGTGTGGAATGTCAATCAAGTCATGTTCTTTGGTGTGGGCAAGTGTTACATAAAATTAAATTGTAGCAACAAAACAAATAGAGCAAGTGAGAATTCTTAAATATTCATGTACATAAATAGTAGAATATAAGGTTAGAGTATTTATAATCATACTTACATAAATGTTCGTTCCAACGTCATCAAGAGTATAGATAATTTAACCGCTAATACAGGATTAATACAATGTTTATGCCATGCACGAATACATATGATGAAACTTTATGTTCTCAAAGAGCTTAGATTCATAGCAACTATTATTGAGTCTCCTTAAAATTTCGATTTATCTTAGAATCAAAACATTATGAATGTGGGCACGTGTCTACTATCTTAGGAAGTTGTCAAGACCTTGAATTTTCATGCAATTTTCAGTGCAATTCATCAAATCTATTGATTTTTTTCTAGGCCAAAGATTAACATTCATTTGGCAAATCAACAGAAAATCGATTCTTTGACCATAATAATCCTTGAGACAAGTTAGGGCAACCAAGCTTGCAAAACATAACGACCTCGACACTGAAGAGATACCTAGATCCCTTGTGGGTCATCACACCCAACCATTAACCCTTTAGGCTCTTAAATAGCCGCCTCTTACGATTTCTCAACATAACAGTCATGACTTTCCAGTTTTATTACATTTAATATGCATGATGCATGTTTATAATAAATTAAATACATTCACTCAACACATAACATATTCGTAACTCACTTTCTTTGTGACCTTCAAGTCAAATTCCTTTTATGGTTCCTAGAAAAATTCCGCCAGACCTTCGTTTGTACTCAAACACGTCTTATTTCTTATAAGATTTCATATCAACACAAGAACCATTCAAGACAATTCCACACAATATGAAATATTCCTGTTGAAAAGATTGTCAATTCTATTAGTGGTTTTTTATCCTTAATATCTATGACTCAACTAGGCTTTATGCGACCAAACATGCATTATCTCAATTCAAATTCATCAAAACAAATAATTTTTATATAATTCGACATCCTCAAAATTTGACAACAAGTTAATAGATGAGATTTATTATACTCTCAAATATTAGAGTTACTCCAATATATTAAGTATGCATAGTTCTATAAATTATCAATATAATTAATATCCTTAGAGTCATTTCTAAACTATTATAATTTTTCTCAATTCAAAAGATAGTCAAATTGTTCTCATAAGCCAATTTTAGCTCAAGTTCAACTTTAAAGGTTGAATACCTATATTTTACTTGATTCTCTTTTATCATAATTAACCATATTATTATCAAGGATTTCCCTAAAATAATTAATTTAACAATTAAATGCTAAAATAAAAGGGGATGGTTAAATGTCACCCCATGGTGCATTCCTTAAAATTTTGGTCAATTGTAACCGAATAAACCTAAATTAAAGTAGGAAAACTCAAATTCTATCCTTAGATTCCACAAGTACAAGAATCAACTCTTTCCCCCTTACTTTTCTCAATTATTCAAGGTATCCTTAAGGTATGGAGAGAGAAATCTAAAAATCTCACTTCCAAGCATGTTTTCTAAATAACCCATAACAAAAATTACTAACATAAGTTAATATTGAATCAATTAAAGTTAAGAATTGGAGAAAAAATTTAATTTTTCTCCTCACATAAAAGCTTTGCTCTGACAAGAGAGAATAAGATAAAAATATAAAAAAATTTTAGAAAAATTGGTGCCTATACATTTCTTACCGGTAGATGAAGTAAACACTAAGCTGAATTTGAAAATAATTAAACAAATTGAAAATAATTTCAATTTGAAATTTTTGAATGGAGGGCAATGATTCTGTGATTTTTTATCTGGTTGAATGAAGAAGACAACCCCACCCCTTTTATATAATTATTTATTTTATTATTATTTTAAGTTATTCAGATTCAATTGGATCAAACTCATGTACTTGATAAAATATAAAGTTTTGGATCATATTAAAAGTGTTAAAATAAATTATTTAGGATGAATAATTTTCATAAAAATTTATCTAGAAAATAATGTAAAAAAAAAACAAAGGCTTACAAACATTTCAGGTTCAATTAACCATTTAATTTGGAAAAATTGGAATACTATATGATAAAATTTTAAAAAAATATTTTAATATAAAATCATTTCTATACTATAAAAATTTTTTCAAAATTTTTCTAATTCATTTTTTATAAAATTTTTATCAGCATTTATAAATCCTAATCGACTTCAAATGAATTGTTTTTGAACCATTACTTTCTAAAAATAAAATTTATATAAAAATTTTAAAAATTAATATAAATAATTTTTTGAAAAGAAACTACTTTTAATTCGCACTCCTTTAATTTATAAAAGTTCCACATTTTTCTTATACTAAATGTATATAAAATTATTAAATAAATCTCTTTTGAAGATATTTTTTTCTAAGCTTAAATTTATATAAAATTCTATAAAAAATATGCTAATAAAATTGATATAAAATACCTTTTTATATTCCTTCATCTATTAATTTTTAAAATTTATAATTTATCATTAAAAACGATAAATAGTTCTAATTATAAAAACTAAACTAAAAATCTACGATGACCACACTTTAAAGAATTTAAGGATGTTACATTTATAAAATCAGAGATAGAAAAGCCTTAATATAATTCTCTAATTGTATAATCATGTTTCTCTATACAACTTAGTCCCTTTCATTCATATCAACGGCTTGAATCTTTCTATAAGGGACGTGTGGATCGAAAAACATCTAAATTTCACTATTGGCTATTTTAAGAGGTAACCAACATGCTCAAGTAAACCCCAATTCATTTGTCACACATCCCAGACAGATTCATATGAAGAGTCACGAAATGACATTTATACGCCTAAGTTGGGTTATCAATGGACTTCCCGAGACACCATGGTTCATCACTCAAGGAAATGGAGTTTGCCATGGAAGCTTAAAATCACTCAAGTTATTGCTAGCGGAAGTTGGTGACATACGCTTTCACAAATATGCCTCTATTATATATTAGAAAGTGGTTGAGAGCGAAGTAGAGTACTAAACTAGACCATATTTTTATAGAAGAAATTTTTTTAGCTAATTCTGTGACAAAGTTAAGTGCAAGTCAAAAAAATGCTTTGGTTATCTTAAATTCAGAGTTTCCGAAATCTATCTCATCTTTTTATTAAATAAAATTCTTATCAACTCTCCACGAATCTAATTCTTGTTTTTTTATTTCTATATTTTGTATTTTTTTATTTTCCTTCGACTATTAAAGAAAAAAAGTTTGCCACATAAATAATATTTAAAATTTAGTTATTTATAATAATAATATAATGATTTTAAAAAATAAATTAAATGAAAAGGAAAAAAATTTCCTACATATTAAAGATAGCTTCTATCTAAATATAAGTTATTAATTTTTTAAATTTTTTTAAAAAATGTTCAATAATTAAATTAAAAATGTAGGAATGCAAATTGTTATTTATATATAAAAGTATCAAAAATAAAATAAAAATAGCATCTGTACGGCACATTCTTCATAAACACAACAAATCCAACACCATCGACATTTGTAGGTCCTGTCACCCTTCAGGTATATTTCATTGGGTTTAATAAAGAAATTCCACCCTGATATACTGACTTGCAAAATCACGTGATAATATTTTTTCCATTATAATGTTTTTAACACACACACCACATCATCAATCAAGTACAAACAGAAACGCACAAATTAAAAAAAACAACAACCCACAACATCACAACTTGTGAACAGGAAACGAACGAGAATAAAAAAGAAAAATTGATGAGCAAAAGAAACCAGACTCTCATGAGCAACGATAAATTTAACGTAAATTTGATAAAATTAACAAAGAAATTAATTAAAAAATAAAAAAGTAGTTGAAAATAAAAAAAATTTAAAAATAAAATTGATAAAAATATTATAATATAAAAATAATAAAATTTAAATTTAAAATTTTCTGTAAAATTATTATAATTTTTAATTTTTTATTACTAAATTAATCTTAAGAGTTTTAAAAAATTGATTAGTTAGTAATTAAGTTAAAATATTTGGTAAAATTAATTATTAAAATAAATAATAAATAAAATATAATAAACTACAAATTAATAAATATTTTTTAAATAAAAATATATTAAAATCTAATTAAATATAATTTTATTTCTTTAAAAATAAAATTATTTATTTTATAAATAAAATTTAAATGAAAATTTAAATTTATTAAAAAGTTTAATATTTTATTTAAAAAATAAACAACATATAATATTTTATAATAATATAAAAATATTAGATATATTAATATTATTGAAAATTTATTAGATGATATAAAACTTATAAAAATAAATGGATAAATTGAATTGTAAAAATATATTAGTATATATATATATATATACATATATATTATTTAATAGTAAAAATTTGAATTTTGTGTGGAACAGTGTCTTTGCGTGGAGTATCATATTTGCATGGAGTAATATTTTAAAATTTTAAAAAGAGTAGTAACTATTAAATGAGTTATTTTAGCTTTTAACCAGTAATTTGAATTTCTAAGTAATTTAAAATGTATTGTCAAACATTAACTATTGTGTTTCATGAGAAAATTAAAGAAGATATGTTTAAATTTATAGACGATGATGTATAATTGAATATTAAAAAAAGGAGAAAATTAAAGAAGATATATTTAAATTTACAGACGATGATGTATAATTGAATATTACAAAAAAATAAAACTTGATAAGCAAGATGATATTTGATGAAATAAGATTTATCATATTTCATTATATTTTATCCGTTCATCTTTCAATTCAAACAATAGATTTTCAATTATTATTTTTTATTTTAATATTTTTTATTAATCTAAATAAACTTTTAAATTATCTAAAAAAAAAAAATAAAAGTAAAAATAATAATAAATTTTAAATTATTTTATTTTATTCTTTTCTATTTTATTATTTTTCATCAATCCAAACAAATTATAAAATTATTTTAAAAAAATAATAAAAGTGAAAGTAATAAGAGAATTGCAGAACCATTATACACTCCCCTATACAAACGCTTAGAAAAAAGTCCTTTTCGATGAATCCGAAAAAATTGCAAACCAAAAAAAATTTCTATTTATTTTCATTTAAAACACTTTCCATTATCTTATCCTAATTTTCATTTTAGTTATAATAATTTAGATGGAATCAAGTCCTTATAACTACTTTCTGAAAATCTATTTGTAAGTCATCATTTCTATCATTAATATAAATTACATATTATGAACTACTTTTATTATCTTAGTCTATATTATTTTATGTTCACAATTTATTACATTATTCTACTACTATATTTCTGTATTTTACTTCTGTTTACTACTTTGTTAAGTTCTGTTTGAATTATTTTTCCCATCATAACCTTTGGTATTAGAGCCTTTGTTGGGAGAGATCCTAACTTAGGTTCTGGACAACAATTATGCCTTGGTTTATTTGTAACTGTCTAAGGAAGTTGTTTATACATAAGTCAACCTAAGTAGTGGTCCCGGTATCAAGAACCTTTGTAGATAATTGTTGGTTAGCTAGGATGGTCTCCCATATGTTGTTAGCGCTAAGCCTTGAGTCCTTCCAATAGCTGGGGTCGTACAGCAACACCTCTAGCATTTCACTTGTGCCTTCCCAGGCCAAGAACGAGTGTATTTGCGCAGAGGGCACCTCCTCCATGTCACTGCACAAGTAGCCGTTGTACCAATCTGGCCTCAATTTCTAGTCCCTCAGGGCAGCCTCCTCGTGTAGGACCCTATGTAGGCCCTCAAAATCTGGGTCCTCAACTCAACCTCAAACTCTGGTATTATATCAGGGTCCATCACATTCCTGTTACTAATCTACCCTATGTGGTCCATCATTGTCGTCCCGGACAAGACATCGGGGGGTGGGCAGATCTTGAACACTTTGGCAGCGTTTAGAGAGCTAGTTGCGTCCAGGAACCCGTCCACGTCCAGCACGCCCTGCCCTGCTGTCCTAGCTGCCTTTGCCACGAGGTCCTGCAGCTCTCCTGCGCACAGGGGACTCGTGAGCCATGTGAGGTGCGCTGTGTATGCTCTCCTGTAGCCCTTGCACACCAGCACCTCGTCCCCTTGTTTCACTCGGTCGTTGGACACCACTATCCTCCCGATGTTGGCCTCTACCACCACGACTGCGTTGCGGGTCGTTGCCCTCTGCTTGTCAGTGCCCACGCACGCTTGTGCGACCACCCCCACGAGCACGGAGGCTGCAAACATTAGGAGCTGGTGCAACCTTTCCACATCGCACTCCCCTAGTGCGTACCTCTTCTCCCCCTCCCCAATATCACTATCTTCTGACCCACTCTGAGCCTTAGGGGCCAAGGGTCGATGTTAAGGACCAGATTGCCTCCCCCGGACTTAACAGACCCACACTCCCTGCCATCACTAAGTCCTCCCTCCACTTTTGTTTCTCCAGTTGACCTATCTGTCTCACTATGTTCTGAGCCTCTAAAGAGCCCATCATCCTCACTAATTCCGTTACTTGCAGCACTGCTTTCATCAGACCCGAAGCCTTGCTGGCCCCCAACATTTTCTGCGAACTCGAGCCTGCTCTGCTCTGTCGTGGGGACGTGTTCCATGTTGGGGGCGCAACAATCGATCATGAGTTCCCATGTGTACGGGACTAAGCTGTCCCACGTTGGCATGTCCCCGGGGTCTCTCGACCACTCCCACACCTGGCCGAACATGTGGTAAACGCTCGACAACCCGAACACTACCTGGCGGGGGCCCAAGGATTCCCCGTAGTCTGACACCGCCAACTGGTAAGTAGCCACCCTGCCCAGGGCTGCCCTCAACCTAAGCTAAGATCTCTCCCAACAAAGGCTCTAATACCAGGGGTTATGATGGGGAAAATATTTCAAATAGGACTTGACAAAGTAGTAAGCAAAAGCAAAATACATAAATATAATAGTAGAACAATGTAACAAATTGTGAACATAAAATAGCATAGACCAAGATAATAAAAGTAGTTCATAACATGTAATTTATATTAATGGTAGAAATGATGATTTACAAATAGATCTTCAGAAAGTACCTGTAAGGACTTGATTCCGTCTAAATTATTACAAACAACATGGAAATTAGGACAAGATAATACAAATTGTTTTGAGTGAAAATAACATAGATTTTCTTTGGTTCTATAATTTCTTCCGGTGCCTTCTAATGGCTCTTGCCTTCTCCTTTTATGATGGATGATTTTTCCTCTAGATCTTTTTCCCATGATTGTTTATAATAGAGTACAAGTATTGAGGTCTACATGTTCTGCATGGCTCAAGTACTAAGGTGTGTTTGTGATTGTTATGGGAATATTAGGTGGCTGGTTTTATATTTTGGGAAAGCAGAACACATGTGTCAACAAACTTTTAGTTATATGGGATGGTAGGTTCTGTCTCTCTTTTGTTTTTATTTTCCTTTTTCTTTCTATTTTCGGTTCTGTCTTTTTTTTTGCAATTTTGTCTTTTTTTTTAATCTACATTCTCATATTGATCTTCTGAATCTTCATAATAGTTTCTTGGATTGGATCTTATTTCTTCATCTTCATCTGATTTACTGGAGATTGCTTTTAATTATTGTTGGAATTCTTCTTCAGATGTTGCTGCTGCTAATGCTGCTATTATTTGTCTTTTTTCTGCTAAAAATTTGGATTCTCGTTTAATCTCTTTTCTTGTTGTTGAAGTGCAGCTGGAAAACGGGCTAATTTTCTTTGTTTGCT
Source organism: Canavalia gladiata (assembly GCA_037954105.1). Classification (NCBI taxonomy): domain Eukaryota; kingdom Viridiplantae; phylum Streptophyta; class Magnoliopsida; order Fabales; family Fabaceae; genus Canavalia; species Canavalia gladiata. The sequence goes on along the minus strand of CM075662.1, from coordinate 35,002,860 downwards.
CCAGCATTTTACTTTTATAACTCTCACCAGAAATTGTATGCTTGCATTTTCTGCTAGCTTTACCGAATCATAATCCCAGGACATGATCCAACAAATACCCATAGTTTCTATATAAGCCATAAATTGATTTTTTTTTTAAAGTGTTGTTTTTCTTTTAAAGTATTCAAAGCTCAGATAGGCTTGTTTTCAAAGAATGTTGATTATTGGACCGACATCTACAAACCACTTAATGAGTCACTTGGAAAATTATAATGAGACTCCATGATGGAACTAGAAAAACCATGAGTGTGGGTTAGGGGATAAATATAATACATGATTCCATGCATCTATGTAATCATAGTAATTATAGTTGAGGTAAAAATTGTCGGCTAAAGGATTTGGTTTCGTACATGTTCTGATTCCATTCTTTAAGAGTAATTACTTTCATAATCTTGATTTTTGAGAATGATATTCCATGGGTAATTGGATCCTTGTGATGACGAAGTTCTATGGATTCTGTGTCTACTAATATAAATTCATAAAAGATTTGGGTTTTTTGTGGATGTATGGGGATGTAATAGAAAGGTTTAGATCTTTTTATACATAATTTTTCTATCAATGTTGAACCATTCTTTTTCTATAGTAAAGATTAGCTAGGATTCTGTTTTTTCATGATATTTGTTGTCTTCTCTTAATGGTGTGCTTGTAAACAAATCAGAAGGTTTTAATGGTTGCAATGCAGAAAACTTGTTTTGGGTTAGTATGATTGATTTTGATGGTTCTCTTGTATTTGTTGTTGGCTTGTTTTGAATTACCTATGATATGGTAAGGGGCTTGGAGGTTGATGGGGAGGCTTTCACAGATGATCCAGCTTTTATGTGGTCTATTGCTATACCATAATGTTCACTTGTAATGGGCTTCTTGCTCATATTGGATGGTTCCCTGAAAAAATTTTTGAGTGAGAAGTAAAACATTCTTTTCTCCTTTTATATGGACAATATCAAAATCAAAACAAGAGAAAATAGCTTGCCATCTTGCAAAAATATGTTTTAATACGAAATTTTTAACATCATTTTGAAAGATGTTTGGTGTTACCTTACAATTTGTTCTTACTAAGAATTTTTTATTAAATAAGTCATCTTAAAATTTAGAAATGCATAGTATTATTGATAAAATTTTCTTTTTAATTGTTGAGTATTTTTGTTGCGCATGATGTGAGGTGCCTGAGTGGTATTTGACAACTTGTTCCTTTGTAGGCTAAGGAAGGATTTGTTTGAGAATTCCTCCATATCCAAGGTTAGGGGCATTGCTTTCTACTATCAGTGATGCTGATGGGTCAGGAATTTTAAGGCATGAAAGGCTCTTAACTATGGTTTTGAATTTTATTATTATTTGGGTCATTTCTTTGGTCCATGGGGGAGGATTTTTCCTAAGACATTTGTATAATTGAGTGCATATATTTCTAATATTGAGAATAAAGTCTGCAACGTAATTTAAACATCCTAGAAACCTTTCTAATTGAATTTTATCTTTAATTTCATTCAGAAACTTTTCTATAAATTCTAATGATTTTTTAATTGGAGTTATTGTTTCTTTGTATATTTCATATCCTAGAAATTTTAATTTTTTTAGAATATGCTCAATTTTCTGGCTGATACTACTAGTCCATTGATTTTTATAATCTCTATAAATTTTTCTAGATATACTATATGTTGATTAATCCCTTTGGAGAATACTAATACATCGTCAAGATATATAATAGTAAAATCCATATATGGGTAGAAAATGTTATTCATGATTTCTTGGAATTCAATAGAAGTATTTTTTAATCCTTGTGGCATTACATTCCACTCAGAATGTTCGAAAGGGGACTACAAAAGTTGTTTTGTATCTATCTTCTTCTTTCATAGATCTTTGGTAATACCCAGATTTCATATCCAATTTAGATAATATTGTGGCTTGTATTAATCTTTTAATTAAATTAGCTTTTTTAGGCAGGGGATATCGTATCCATTTAAGTACTTTATTCAGTGGCTTATAATTAATTACTAGTCTTGGAGTTCTCGTTCTAATTCGGAGGCTTTCATAACATAAAATTCTGAACAACTCCAAAGGGACTTTAAGGGTGTAATAAGTCCTTTATCTAAATATTCTTGAATTTCCTGCTTACAATATTTTAAATACTCATGATTCATTTGAATTGGTTTAACTTTTGTTGGTTAATTTATTTTTTTAAATCCATCTTCATATGGTAAAGTCACTTCGTACGTTTTCCTATGGTGAAATGCGATAAGATTGGTATCGCATATTTCTTTTAACATTTTTTCTTGTAAGAATTTTACCTTATCTTAAATTTTTACCGCTTGTAATTTTTCCTCTATTCTTTTATATTGGATTTCTTTGTTTAGCATTTTTATTTGTTCTTGTTAATTAAATTTATTTTAGTTATTGATGCTTCTGGTAGGAGATTTAATTCTTTTACTTTAGGTGGTTGTAGGAATTCAAAACAAATAGAATTTTCAAGTATGTTGGTAATTATTCCTTTTTCTATTATTTCTAATGAGTATAAGAGGGATAAAAAGAGAATTTATAATATTATTTGGTTGGATATATTTTTAACTAATACAAAAATGACGGTAAAATATATCTTATTTTTGCATATTTTTTTATTTGTTAATTTGTAGTTTATTAGTATCTTTGATTTGTTTAATTTATAAGATTAGTCATAGAATAAAATTAAGGTATAAAATATTATAAAATTATAAAATTTTATTTTTTATTAAAATTATATATATATATAATTAATAAATATATATTATATTTAATTTATAATATTATAATATAAAAATAATTATTTTTCCATTTAAAAAGAAAATAAAAAAATCTAATCCAAATCATAATAAATAAATGATATTGTAAAAAAAATATAAATTATTTATTATATTCATTAATTACCAAACAACATAAAACATAAAATTTTATCTTGTGACTCAACCATTTGTTCTATATTATTTTTCTTATCTTATCACTCATATAACATATAAAATGCAACTTAAAAGTAAGTGATGCTTACATAATTTTTGTTTTGCTAGAAAAGTTTGTTATATTTTTATATTTTTTATTTTATAAAATAAATATTAAATAAAAGAGTTCATGTATTTACTATTCTAAAATATAAAATATTTAAATAGTTTATTTAATTACTACTAATAAATTATAAAAATTAAAATTAGAAAATTTAAAATATATTCAATTATTAAAATGGAGTTTATTCATTTAGAACTTAATGCACTAAGAAATAAAGTTGCGGAACTCATTAACCTGTTATGTGTGGGAGTGTAAGTGGTTATACGTTTCCTTATCAATATGATAAAATTAACCCAAATTAAACCAAAAAATACAACTTGGGGTTAATTTTGTTGTTCAGTTTTAAATTTAACAAATCCAAAAATATTAGTGTAGCTATCAATTTAAAATGAACAAATCTGATAGCCTGATTTGAAAAATTATGCATCTTTTAAGTAAATATAATTTCTTATTTTTGTATACATTAAATTTTTTAATCTAAACTAAAAAAAAATTATAAATTTCATTTTGCATGTTTAATATTTTTACTTTTTTTAATGTTATTTCATGTTATATATATATATACGTTTCTCCTTATTTTTTAATTTTTTTCCCATTTTTAATTAATAAAATTTAAATTTAATCCAAACCAATTCACTAATAATTGGTTAAGATTGAAAAAAATTACCAAATTCAACTAAATAAAACCAAACCAATTTATTTAATTTTACCATATTTCTACCCAAATTTAAATCTGAATTTATTCAATTACACTCCAATTCCTCATAAAACTTGTTAACATGTAATAATGAGTCACATTGATTATAATTTTTTATTATAAATTTAATATTTTTATTTTAATGTCTTATTTTTATATTTTTAGCATATTATTTTTTATCTTTATCATTTTTTTTCACATTGTTTCCACCTATATTTTAATTTCCGACTACAATTTTCCTTGCAAAAACCAAAGAAACTACCAAAAAGGTGGTTTATCCGCCCTTTATCCTGTAACTCCCAAACCAACAAACTACTCTCTCTCTCTCTCTCTCTCTCTCAGACAATGCAATCCTCGATTTCGCTCTCTTCCTCCTACGCTGCCACCATTTCTGGGCCACACCACTTTCTCCCCCTCTCCGCTCGCACTGCTGCGCCTTTGAATCTTCGCTTCTGCGGTCTCAGGCGCCAGGCATTCACTTCCACTTCCTTCTACCACCACCCTCCCTTCCGCTGCACAAACTTAACCGCAGTATCCGCCGCGCTTTCCGACAATGGCACCCCTCCCAAGTCCTTCGATTACGATTTGCTCATCATCGGCGCCGGCGTCGGTGGCCACGGCGCCGCACTTCACGCCGTCGAGAAGGTACACTAAATACTTCCCTTTCAAAACTTGTGATCATCGAAAAGCTTTGTCCCTCTCTCTCTCTCTAATTGGAAAATTCAGCTGAAGTAATGTTAGTTGTTTTCAATGTTGCGTCGGAAAATTAATGAATCCGAAATGTTAATTTAATTAATGAAGCAACTGCGTAGTGCAGGGTTTGAAAACGGCCATTGTTGAGGGAGACGTAGTGGGAGGGACGTGTGTGAACAGAGGCTGTGTTCCTTCTAAAGCGCTTTTGGCTGTAAGTGGTCGTATGCGAGAGCTGCGGAACGATCATCACTTGAAGTCGTTGGGCCTACAGGTAAAAATATTGTGTATCAGAATGGAGAATGTGTCACATGTCTCTAGAATATGAGAAATGAGTCTAATGCATAACTAAATACCCGATGTACATTCCAAATTTTACTCAGTATTAATTGATTACATATGTTCAGCAATCGATTACTTAACCAAATATATAAATGAGTTAATCATTTCATATTTTGTTAATCGATTAAATAGTTTTTTTAATCGAATACGACCGGTAATTGGTTAAAAAAAGTATAATAGATGATAAAAAGAAACGAAATGATTGACTCTATAGAAAATGGTGGTTAACTCAGTTATATAACTGGTCAGCAATTCGATTACACACTTTTGATAATCGATTATCAAGAATTAAATTCAAAGTGTAGGTGGATGAATTTATTATAGTTACATGTTAGACCCCTATTACTAAAGTGTATGTTAGGAAGGGAAGAGGACAAAATGGAAAAGAAATAATAAGTAATAACTAACATTTAGTTAGTTAGTTAAGGTAGTTAGGGGATATAAAGAGAGCTTTAGTTGAGAGAAGGATGTTAGTTGTTGATTTGAAAATAAGTTTGGCAGAGGAGAGAAAAAGGACTCTCTGAATTCCCTTGTATCAGTCTTGCACATTTCTTGTTCATTATCCACTTAATTGGTATCAACTCTCAAAGATTCTTGGGAGACGGATGGTGAATACAAGAATGGAGGCATGAATGGAAGTGATGGGAAGGAATCTAAGCATTTGGAGAAAAGAACTGGAGACGATGGAAACTCCTAGAGAACTCCAAGAAGCTCGACTGAATTGGATCAGGGAACTTTTGGGTTCGTTAGTATCATAAAATCAACAAAGCAAATAGAGGCAGAGATCGAAATTAAAGTAAGAAATTGATGAAGAAGGAGAAGAGGAACCTAATGACCCAAAATCGAAGGAGGACATGGGTGATCGATGGGGAAAGCTTGAGATTTCCGTTTTTTTAGGGGATGATGCTTTTGGATGGGTTAATAGAGTGGAGAGATATTTTTTGTTGAGAAAAGTATCTGAAACAGAAAGGTTGAAGGCTATGATGGTGGCCATGGAAGGCAAGGCCCTTAGTTGGTTGCAATGGTGGGCATCTTGTATAGAAAATCCCTCTTTGGTAATGTTCAAGAATTCTATAATTAAAAGATTTCAACCCTCCATGATGAAATATCCCTTTGAATTACTGTTGGGATTAAGACAAACTAAGATAGTGAAGGAATTTCACGAACAATTTGAGCTACATGCTGGACTCTTAAGGAAGATTGACCAACAATATTTGCAGCGTATTTTCTTGAATGGACTAAAGGATGAGATTAAGGCAAAGCTTAAGCTGCACCCTAGAAGAAATTTAGCTGAATTGATGGATACAACCCAGATGATTGATGAAAAAAATACAGTGTAGCAAAAGGGCTAAGTTACAATTCCCACAAAACAGCAGGGAGAAAATCACTCATTGTTTTTCTCAATGCTTGAACTGCAATTTATGATTCAAGACACAGGATAATGACTAAGACGGATAGTCAAGGTGGATCAGTGGTCGGGTCTATTTCTAGAAGACCTAACAATAATTTCAAAAACAGGGGAAGAAGATTATCTCAGACTAAATTGCAGGATAAGATGAACAAAGGACTCTTTCTCCTGTGATGAGAAATACAGTCATGATCATGTATATGCAAAAACAAGCAATTGCATTTGTTGGTAATGAAAGAGGAACATGAAAATGACAATGAAGTGTTAGATGTGGGTGGAGAAGAAGATTTGAAAGCATTACAGCTATCATTGCATAGCATAATGGGTTGGCATCTAAGAAGTCCCTAAAGCTATTGGGGACTGTGGCTGGAAAACAAGTGATAGTTTTGGTGGATTGTGGAGCATCTCACAACTTTGTAGCTACAAGGGTGGTAAAGGAGTTACACTTACCCATTACTGACACAGTTGATTACCTTGTGGAGGTAGGAGATGATCATAAGGTAAGATGTAAAGGAGTTCGTCAAGAATAGAGCTGCAACTCAAAGATATAACAATTCAACAGAATTTTTTTTGTTTGAACTAAGAGGGGAAGATGTAGTGTTGGAACTTGACTGGCTTGAAAGTTTTGGAGAGATTAGAACTAAGTTTGGAGAGCTCACACTCCGATTTGAAATAGAAGGGAAGTTGACAATGTTGAAGGGTGATCTAGGATTAAGCAAAGCTTGAACTTCATTAAAATCAGTGGTCAAAGCTTTGCAAGATGAAGGTTGCAAGTTCTTAATTAAATGTAATTTGTTAGAGGAAAAATTTGAACTCAAGCACATAATCCCATCCATTGTAGCAACAGTATTATAGGCGCTTCCTGAAGTTTTTGAAAGCCCTCAAGGATGGCCTCCTTGTAGACTACATGATCATGCAATTATGTTAAAAGAATGGTCTGCAACTCCGAATCTAATACCTTATAGGTATCCTTATTATCAAAAATCAGAGATTGAAAGGTTGGTAGGAGAAATGCTATAGGCTAGGATTATTCGACCCAGCGGCAGTCCATTCTCTAGCCCTATCATTTTAGTCAAGAAGAAGGATGGAGGATGACATCTTTATGTAGATTACATAACAATCAACAAGGTAACAGTACCTGACAAATTTCTTATTCCTATCATCGATGAAATGTTAGATGAGTTAGGAGGTGCTATGATTTTTTCGAAGCTAGATTTAAAGTCAGGTTATCATCAAATATGGATGAGAGAAGAAGACATTTCCAAGATAGTTTTCAGGACACATGAGGGTCATTATTAATTTGTAGTAATTCCTTTTGGACTCATAAATGTTCCATCAACATTTCAAGCCTTAATGAATCATGTCTTGAAGTCGTTCTTAAGGAGGTTTGTGTTAGTGTTCTTTGATGATATCTTGGTTTATAGGAAGGATGTTGAGGATCATATGCTTCATCTTAGTACTATTCTGTGAAAGTTAAAGGAGAATTGTTTGTTTGTATGCTAACTTTAAAAACTGTAATTTTAGACAACAACAATTGAGTACTTGGGACACATTGTTTTAGGTAAAGGGGTGGTGATTGATCCAAAAAACATAGAAGCTATGACTTCATGGCCTATTCCAAAAGATCTTAAGGCCTTAAGAGGTTTCTTGGGACTCAAAGGGTACTATAGAAGGTTTGTGAAGGATTATGAGAAGATAGTGAAACCTTTGACTCAGCTACTTAGAAAAGATGAGTTTCACTAGAATCTAGAGGCTTAAGTTGCTTTCGAAACTTTCAAAACTGCCATGGTTTCTTTACCCATGTTGGTTGTCCCTGATCTTTCCAAGACTTTTGTGGTAGAGACTGATGCTTCAAATAAAGGATTAGGGGTTGTGTTCTTGCAAGAAGGAAGACCAATTGCTTTTTTAAGCCAACCCTTGTCTCCTAGAGCTCAATTAAGAGCAATTTATGATTGGGAACTTATGACAGTAGTTTTGGCAATTCAAAAATGGAAACACTATCTCTTGGATAGACATTTGATCATTCACACAGATCAAAGGAGTTTAAAGTTTCTTATTGATTAGAGATTATGGGGAGAAGAACAGTTGACATAGGCCTCCAAACTCATAAGATTTGATTTTGAGATTTGCTACAAATTAGGTATCACCAACATTGTGGCAGATGCACTTTCTAGTTTCTAGAAGAATAACATTTGAAGTCATCTCTTTACTACAATTTTCTAGGCTAGAGTCATGGAGTGAAGATACTTTAACATATCCAAAACTACAACGCATCATGCAAGATTTATTGAAGGATCCTATTTCACATGCTCATTTTTTGCTGAAGAGAGGGAGGGGAGCTGTATTATAAGGGGAGATTAGTGCTATCTAAATCATCCTCTGTTATTCCTAACATTATTGCTGAATTTCATAATACTATTGTAGTAGGTCATTTAGGTTTTTTACAGATTTATAAACGACTGACAGCTTTAGTGTATTGGGAAGGAATGAAAGGAGACGTTCAACAATTTGTCTCTGTTTGTGATGTGTGCCAAAGAGAAACAAGATTCATTATCGCCTGCTAGTCTTTTACAACCTCTCCCTATTTTGTCATAAAATTGGTCAGATATTTCTATGGAAGGACACTATTCTTATTGTGGTGAACCGATTGTCTAAATATGCCCACTTTATATCACTGTGTCATCCTTATATAACAAAAAAAGTCACAGAGGTTTTTCTGAAAGAGATAGTTTGATTACATGGTTTTCCCATTTTTATCGTCTCGAATCGAGACAAGATATTTTTTAGAAGGTTCTAGACTGAATTGTTTAAACAAGCTGATACAAAACTCAAGTATAGTTTGGCCTATCATCCTCAAACGGATGGACAAATAAAAATGGTTAATAAATGTTTAGAAATATATCTAAGGTGTTTTACCCGTACCAAGCCTAAACAATGGTTGCATTGGTTAAATTAGGTAGAATTTTGGTTTAATACCAATTATAATGGCTCTACTAAACTCACCCCATTCAAAGCTCTCTATAGTGAGGATCCCCCCAATGTTATTAAAAGGGACCACTATTCCTTTTGTAGTTGAATAAGTGAATAAAATTGCTACTGCTAGAGATACTATTCTGTAGGACTTGAAAGATAACTTGGTGAAAGCTCAAAATTGTATGAAGGTGAAAGCGGATAAACATCGAAAGGAGGTGAATTACAGTCAATAGTTATTTGGTCTATGTAAAGATTCAGCCTTATAGGTTGAAATCTTTAGCCAAATGGATAAATGAGAAACTGAGTCCAAGATTTCATAGTCCTTTTCAAATCCTAGAACATATTGGTGCTGTGGCATACAAGTTAGCCTTGCCTAACAATTGCAAGATTCATCCGGTCTTTCATGTTTTTCTTCTTAAAAAAGCTTTAGCTCTTGCAATAATTGCTCAACCTCTACCATGAGTTCTCACTGAGAGTTGGAATTGCAGACTCAACCAGAGAAAGTGCTGGACATTCGTGCAACAGCAAGTGACATCATTGAAGTTTTAATTCAGTGGGAAGGTGTCCCAGATTTTGAAAATTCTTGGGAATCTTTTGACACAATTCAGGACACTTTTCCTAACTTTAACCTTGAGGACAAGGTTAATCTTTTGGGGGGAGGGGGGTGGGAGTATTGTTAGACCCCTAATTACTAAAGTGTATGTTAGGAAGGGAAGAGGACAAAATGGAAAAGAAATAATAAGTAATAACTAACCATTAGTTAGTTAGTTCAGGTAGTTAGGAGATATGAAAGGGAGTTTTAGTTGAGAGAGGGAAGTTAGTTGTTGATTTGAAAAGAAGTTTGGTAGAGGAGAGATCAGGGACTCTCGAATCCCCTTTATTAGTCTTGCACATTTCTTGTTCATTACCCACTTAATTTTGTTTTCCTTTCAGGCAGATTCAAGGAGAAGGATACAAATTTACTGTTCTTCAGTTTTCTTTCGTTTTCTTCTTTAATCTGATCCAGCTCTTACATTATGTTTGAGAATAATTATTGTTAGAATATAGTGTAGTGTGCTTCATGTTAGAGAGATTGGTTATATGTTGTGAGATTTTAGTTGGTTTTTGTTATTTTAGGTTTCTGCTGCTGGGTATGATAGACAAGCAGTTGCTGACCATGCAAATAATCTTGCTTCAAAGATCCGTGGCAACTTGACCAACTCTTTGAAAGCACTTGGAGTGGACATACTTACTGGTTTTGGGACCATTTTGGTAAGTGACATTGTTGTGATTGCCAAGGCTTAAATTTAAATCACAAAACTGCAAATGGCGGTTTTAACATTTTTCATTTACTGGCTTGTTTGTGAATCCATGCAGGGTCCTCAAAAGGTGCAAGTTGGCTCTTCCAACAATGTGGTAACTGCTAAAGACATCATCATTGCTACCGGTTCTGTTCCTTTTGTTCCTAAGGGCATTGAAGTTGATGGTACACCAAATGCTACATATTTATGTTTTTTTTTTCTTCATGACATAAGTATTTTAGGTTAACACTGCTAGCTTTACTTAATGAAAGGACTTAGTTTTAGGCAAGTCTTCCAGCTACAAGAAATTGGGATATACAAAACTGTCTAGGATAAGCATCATGTCGAGCCCTAGGTGGCTTCAAAAGTAGAGTGTTGTCAATTATACAGTCAGCAAGCAATGGAAAAAAGAAGTGATCAATTTAGTTTTGGAGATATGTTTTGATTGATGGTATATTAGTATATATGATATTAGACTACAATGGGATGTGCATAAGGAGATAGGGATCTTTATTCAGTACTCTACAGATGATGTCCCTCTTGTTTAATGAAATCTCACTGAGTAAATTATTTTAGGGAAGACTGTGATTACCAGTGACCATGCACTCAAACTGGAAACTGTTCCTGATTGGATAGCAATTGTAGGAAGTGGCTATATTGGCCTTGAATTCAGTGATGTATATACGGCACTTGGAAGTGAGGTAGCACCTGATACTAACTTTTTTTCTCTTTCTCCATTGTATTTTGTTCATGAGAAGAATTGGCAATAGTTTACTCTCTCTTTTTTTCATGAGAAGAATTGGCAATAGTTTACTCTTTTTTTTTCATGAAATCTGAAGGCCATGTGTATACTGTCATACTGTGTATTCATATACCGTGGTCATATAATGTTTATACCTAAGTTTTTAGGAAAATGCTAACCTCAACCTTAAGGGGTAATTTTAAGCAGCCAAAAGTGGTAGATTTTTTTTTTTGTTAAAGTATGTATTGCATAAAAAATACCAAGGTGTAATAGTAGCTTTATTTTTAATAAAAATTTACTATTTTTATATGCTTAAAATCAGTTTTTTAAGGGCTGAAGTTAATAAAACTGTAGTTTTTATTAGTACAAAGAAAAAACAATTGATTTTATTTCATTATTTGTAAAATCTAGAAGCCTAATTAGTGAGAAGGGATATAGTTGGTGATAATGGTACTCTGCAGGTTACTTCTACTGAAGCTTTAGATCAGCTCATGCCTGCAGGTTACTTTTATTGAAGCTTTAGATCAGCTCATGCCTGGATTTGATCCTGAAATTAGCAAGTTGGCACAGAGGGTTCTCATAAATCCCCGGAATATTGACTATCATACTGGAGTTTTTGCATCCAAGGTAACTAAATCCAGTAATTTCTTCTATATATTATTGTTTGGTTGCTACTTTGAATTGTCACAGTCATCTTTTTCTCTATATAGGTCACTCCTGCAAGAGATGGAAAACCTGTCACAATTGAGCTCATTGATGCAAAGACCAAGGAACAGAAGGACACTTTAGAGGTACCTTAATTTTTTCCTGAAAGCTTAGTGAATCACTTTGAATTTCTCCCACAGAAATACTAATTGGCAAAGATTGATTGAAGTGTGACCAGGGAACAAGCTCATATAGAATTAGTCAGACTATTTAGTAGTTACCGCTTGTCATATGCTTGCTAGGCCCCTCTTAACCGAGCATGCTCTCATTGTATGAGACCTTCAAATAAACTCAGGTCACATTTTCAAAATTCAGAAGTGGTTAATATACTCTCCTTCAATATAGCATAGGGAGAACTGTACAAATGCAAATAGTTGTGCTGGGGCAGACAATTCTGTGACTGATGCATAATTGGGGCAGAAGTGGTTAATGTTCAATGATTTCTCCTTCCTGCTTTTCTAATTTTCATTTGGCTGAGCTTAGCTTTTGGGGCTGGTGGATTCTGTATCCCCACTGAATTTAGTAGTACGTACTGGTAAAACTCAAAAAAAGGAGCAAAACTGGTGTATGAAGAAAAAGTATTATTTCTGATGTCTCTCACGAGCCAAATGGCTTACATATATAGCAATCCCTACACTGCATTATAGTCAACAGAGACGCATACAAATAATATTTATGCCTAACAAACTCACGTGATTAGTAAACAGTTGCTCTGACGTGCACATGCTCTCCTCCCGTCTCTGCTTCTGTAATTTGTACACGTATACGCCGTTGTAACATCTAACTTTCACGGTGGCATTGGATTGAGCAAGAGTACGAGATGAAATTCTAACGATTTAGTGTTAAGGATAGATTTATGAGTGCAGTACCGTTGCAACTATCTGAAAAATCTCAATAATAGATTACATTTAATTAATAAATTTTTACAAGCTGCTGCTGCTGCTTTGCTATAGGTGGATGCTGCACTAATAGCAACTGGAAGGGCTCCATTTACGCAAGGTCTTGGATTGGAGAGTGTATGCCTTTCTAACCAAAATGTCGTTAGGATAAAATGTTTTCCCCAAAGAAGTGCTTGGATAATTTCTTTACATGTTCCTGCAGATTGATGTTGTAACACAGCGAGGTTTTGTTCCTGTGGATGAGCGCATGCGAGTAATTGATGCAAATGGGAACCTGGTTTGTTTTCAAATTTCTCGTGCATGCATTATTTTTCTCTTGGTCCGACCTATTGTTACTGATTTAGGGTATGGAATGATAGGTCCCTCATTTATATTGTATTGGCGATGCAAATGGCAAGATGATGCTTGCTCATGCTGCTAGCGCGCAAGGAATCTCAGGTAAGAAGCTAATGCAGTTTTGCTACAAACATTTGAGTCATTTGCTTCTGTTTACTTAATGAAAGATTGTGGGACAGTGGTTGAACAGGTGACTGGAAGAGATCATGTGCTCAATCATTTAAGCATACCAGCTGCTTGTTTCACCCATCCTGAAATCAGCATGGTTGGATTGACTGAGGTATATCATCTTTTTCTTTGGCTTTTGTTTCATCCTCCACCTGCTGCTTGTTTCACTCTTTCGTACATGTGACTAACTGCTCCTCCTCTGTTCTTCTGCTTTGCCATCCCCATTCGCCTTGTATTATTTTATATAATAAAATTACTGCTCAATGTTCTTCACCCCGATGCACTCATGTATTGTGATCGAACATTATATGCAGCCTCAAGCAAGGGAGAAAGGTGAAAAGGAAGGTTTTGAAGTAAGTGTTGCCAAAACAAGTTTTAAAGCGAACACAAAGGCCTTAGCAGAAAACGAAGGGGAGGGTCTTGCCAAGGTAATATTTCTGTATCTTTCTCTTGGTAGTTAGTACTGTTCTTGTAAAAGCTTATCAAATGCTGACCATTAGTTACCTAATAAAGAATTACTTTGGTGAGGATTATTCACTCTTACCCTTTTTCTCTGGATGCATTATTCTTGACCTGATTTATTGTTTACTAACTATTTTCTAAGTTGTTTTGATGCAGTTGATATACAGACCGGACAATGGAGAGATACTAGGAGTTCATATTTTTGGGTTGCATGCTGCTGATCTCATTCACGAGGCATCCAATGCAATAGCACTAGGAACACGTATTCAGGTAAATTTTACTACCAAAGCTGTCAGATGTGAGAGAGCCTGGAATTTAGTTATTAATGGCTGCGTGCGCTACCTTGACAAATAATGTTCTTTTACTCCTTTTTTGTGGATAAATTTGCTTGCGAGTAGCCAGAAGAATCTTTCTATTCCGGTCTAATAGATAACTTCCAACGTTGTGGTACAAATGCAGGATATAAAATTTGCGGTCCATGCTCATCCGACTTTGTCTGAGGTGCTTCATGAGCTATTTAAATCTGCAAAGGTGAGATATCCATAATTTACTTTCAGACTTGCACATACGTACACAAATAGTTTGTTGTGCCGGATGCTTTAATACGCGCTTACCTCATCCATTACTAAGGCAGATTAAAGCACAAGCTTCTGGCCCAGTAAAGGAACTAGTAGCTGTTTAATCTTCCCAAACTATACGCATTGTCTTTACGAGGGAATTTCAATATATTTGACATCTTCTGGCTGAATACTTCAGCACAGTCAGAAGCCTGTAAAATGGGAGAACCGTTTGAAGGGGTCGCCAGTGACCTGGGATGGGTGTCGGTAAATTATTTTGTTGGTACATTGTTTGTGTCCAGGAAAGAAACCTATATTCGATATTTTTGCGCTGTAGAATTCGTTTCCCCTGACTAATGGTCTAGATGCTTCGTGTTCTGAAGCCTTTAAGAATAGCCTATTTTTCAGAGTTTCAGTTTTGAACCCGTTCATGAAGTCAATTTTTCTTTTATGGTTCTCATGAAATAACTATGTTGACAGTAACGCCCACCAGATTAAGCAAATTTAGTTCTTGATGATTTCTTTCTCCTGTCTTTGTGCTGTTATCGGCAAACCGGCATCATTTAATATCATATGATCAAGATAGTTATGCAAGCGTGTATTATATACAATTTGGCTTCCGATGCATGCATTATTTTTATCTGAAGAAAAAAAAAAGACTGTACTTTTCATACGCTAATTATAAATTCTGATTTATCGTACAAAAGATTGCATCGTGTGGAAAACAACTTACACAAATGATCCCTTGTGTTATCTTTTTCCCCAATAACCGAAAGCCCCCTTCATAATAAACGAGGCGGTCGAGGCTGAAAAGAAGTTTAATTGAATAATTTTAAAATATGCAGATGCATGACAAAATGTGTACTAGGGAATCCATACTCATCTACATTCTTTTTTTTTTTTCAAATAATTACCAGGATCCATACCTATTTGATGGATAATTTTCCTATTCAATATGAATATATTTTGTCAATATTGATTGAATCAGGTCCAATTGTCATCCCTAAATTAGAATAACCAAAATTTTAAAAAATGCATGTGCAAGACAGGTACTAAAATATTCACACCTGTACTTATTCACATTAATTTGAGATAATTACTCGAGCCTATACTCATTTAATGGATAATTTTCTCGTAGAACGTGGTTCGTTCAAAGTAAAAAAAAAGAGTTCCTCTCAACGGAGGTTCTTTACAGTAATGCAAACAGGCCTAGTAATGTTCCCTCATCGCAACAACTCCCCCTAACACAGTTCACGTGAAAAGCGCCGAGACATTACCAAAAGTGATAGGGGTTCCAATGCTCTTGCTGCTTCCCCATTCCCGCTCCCCCTCGGACCAAAAAAGTTCATATAAAACGCAAACCCCTACTAAAATTTTGGGGAAAGGATTTCCCAACAAAAAATTTAATACCACCACCTCTATAAATTGTTTAGTGCCTTAGGAAATGGATCTGGTTTTACATTCTTTTCCCTGAGCTACTCAATGAAAGTTCAGGGAGAGGAAAGAGATTGCAGAAAACATCCGAATTCAATTCCATTCTTAGGAAAACAGATGAATCTATACACTTGTTTCTATTCGCGTATATTGCAAAAAATTCTTTAGGTTTTGATGAGCACAGCACATAATACAAGTACAAATATTATGAAAAGGATCAGAATTAATTTAAAAGCAATCTCTCAAATCCCCCCCACCCCCAACACACGACCCCTGACCGAGATTCCGAAAGGCTAATCACTCAGACTAACGTAGATCCAAAAGTATGAAGCAGTACTAACCATTAAAAGCAAAAGCTACCTCCCTTTTTTACCAGTAATAAAAAACAAAATCAGACTTTGAAATGAGCATGGACATGGTGACTGATGAAAACACAGACACCTTAATATTCCATTGATATCAGAAGAAAGGGAAGAAAAAATAAAATCAAGGGTCTTTAACATAAACCAGGAAAAAAGGTATAACAATGTAGCATTCTCTGTGAACAAATTGCTTATACTACCGAGGATAGGCTTAAAACAAAGGTTACCATTAAAAAACACTAATTGTTCCGTTTGAAGTGACACTTTACTCTTCCTCCGAGGCTGTTTCGCCACTCTTCTGGTTGTGCTTCCTCGCGTACCTCTGGTTCCTCAGAAACTTGGGATCCATCTATACCAATTGCCAATAACAAAAACGCATAATAATTAAATAATAATAATTACTTGAAAATTGAATAAAAAAATATGGATCAGCAGAGAATAAAATTACCCCTTTGGTGGAAGTGTGGCGATGCCTCTTAGGTTTCTTGATGCCATTCTTGTGGGCCTTGTAGGACTGGTTGTGAGCTGTGTGGTTCTTCGACTTTGCCATCTCTGCAATCAATACGCACACGGTTAGAGTAAGACGCAAAATTAGAAGAATTTTGTGCGACAAAATACGAACCCTAATTGCCGAGTGAGAAGTGAAGGTGCTGTTATGCTGGCTAGGGTTTTTCGTATATGGCGTTCTTATATCCATGACCTTTTCAGACGAAGCCTTCTACATAGGTCAAACCTTTAATGACGATACTACCCCCAGCCCTCAGTGAAAGAACAAAATAGTTCAAACCTTACAGATAAATCCATCCAACTTTTAATAGTGCCTGGAAACGTTTAATTGAGCAAAATAATTAATTTTTTTTTCGAAAGTTGATAAATTTAAAATATTATATTTTAGAAATAAACTGAAACAAACATGTCTTTAATCTCCATTTACTAGTTATATCCATAAAAATTGATGTCACTGAATGAGTTTTTGAATTAATGTTTGTTTATTTTAAATAAATAATTAATTATTTTTATCAATTTTTTAAAATTTAAAATTTATTATTTTTTCTAAATAACCATCTCCAAACATGTGCTTGCTTACAATTTGTTTTGTCAGGGTAAAAAATGTCAACTAAATTTTAACTTGACTAACATTTTAGTTCCAACACGATAAGGAAATATTAAGTAAAAAAATAAAGGATTTTTTTACTATTGTAAATAGTGATTTTTTTAAAATAAAATAATGAATCAATTAAATGAAAGAATAAAGTCCAATTTGTCTCATTAAATATTTTGACAACTACATTATTTGAATGAAAGATCTCATTATGCTAAAAAATTACTAAAATTGAGCTACTTTCGGTATATCTTAAGTTGTAGTGATTTTGTATCGTATCCTACCTTTAGAATCTGATAGTTGCCATTCGTTGATTCCTTTTTAGATGTTGGATTTTTTTTTTTCAAATCATTAACTGTGACAAATAATATATATATATATATATATATATATATTAATGGTATGATTTGTAAATTATTCGATTATTTTTATATTTGTAATTGTTGATATGATATTTATTTATTTTAAAAAATAGTAACATACAATAAATTGAAATCTACATATTAATATTATAAAATTAATTGACATTCACATAAATATATAAATATAAAAGTTATTAAAAAATAAAAATATAAAAATATAAAAAAATATATTCATGTATAATATAAAATAAAATTATATAAATTAATATAATATATAGTAAATATAGAATATATATAGATATAATAAATGAAAATATAAAACTATAAAATAAAATATTAATAATTGTTTGCAAGTTAGTGGTACGTGAGTAAAAGATTCTTATCAAATGAATAGAAAATAAAATATAAATATAAACAAATAATGTTTATTGAGCAAAATAAAAAATTATTAAATATTTTTAAAATATAATTGAATTTAAACATAAAAAGAGATTAACATCGATAACATGTGAAAAATAATTGGATGGTGATTAGCTTATTCTCTAAATGAGTGAAATCTAAAAATGGGTGGTGATAATCTTTGTTTCAATTAATGAGTGAAATCTATAACCGAAAATTATAAAAGTTATTTTTTACTAAAGCAATAGAAAAAAAGACAAAGATAAATATATGGCTTGTTGAACCAAATAGAAGATGAAAAATAAAAAATTATTAAATATTTCTAAAATATTGTTCAATTTAGATATGTAAAAAAATTAGACGCAATCACACGAAAAAATAATTAAATGCAAAAGTAATTAAGTGATTAATTTTTCCCAATCAATAAGTGAAATACATGATTGGAAATTATTTCCACTAAGTAAAAAAAAAAGAGACAGATCGAACATTATTTCCATTAAGTTATAAATAAAAGAGTCAACGGTATAAAGTAGTTGTTGAACAAAATAATAGATGAAAAATAAAAAATTATTAAATATTTATAAATAGATAAGTTAAAGAAATGAGTAGTAATATATGAAAAATAATGAGGTAATCATCGTCCAAAAGAATAGAAAATAAGGTTAAAAATAAATATCTTAAAACACAGTCCATATATAAAAATGGGTTAGAGTTAGTAATTAAGCAATAAAAAAAAGTAAGAGAAAAAAATTGTTAAAAATTTTTAAAATATAATTCAATTCATACATGGAAATGAGTTAATGTTGCTAATATATGAAAAAAATAATTACAAAAATAACTACACCATGGTTACCTTTGTTCAAGTAAAATTTATAAGTGAAACTCGTTTCTACCACAGATAGAAAAAAGATTAAGTAAAGATCAATAAGAACAAATATAGAATCATTAATCAAGGAATAGAAAAAAATAAAGGCAAATAAAAACATTGAATAAAATGGGAGATGAGAAAAAAAATATATCTTTAAAATACAATGATCAAAGTTATTATTAATGTATGAAAAAATAATTAAATCAATGTTAAAGATGTGGCTATCTTTGTCCAGCCTAAGAGTCAGATGTGAGTAAAAGGTTCTAATCAAATGCATACAAAATAAAATGTAAGGGTAAACAAAGGATGCTTATTAAACAAAATATAAAATATAAAATATAAAATTATTAAATATTTTTAAAATAGAATTCAACTCATACATAAAAAGGGATTAAATTTAGTAACATGTGAAAAATAATTGGATAGTGATTACCTTTATCCAATAATGAGTGAAATCTATAAACGGAAGCTGCAAAAGCTACTTTCCACTAAAGCAATAAAAAAAGGCAAAGATAAATATGACTTGTTGAACAAAATAGAAGATGGAAAATAAAAAATAATTAAGTATTCCTAAAATATAGTTCAATGCAGATATGTAAACGAATTAGAGGCAATTACACATGAAAAAACAATTGGATGCATAAGTGACTAAGTGATTACTTGTTTCTAATCAAAGAGTGAAATCTGTGATTGAAAACTATTTCCTCTAAGTAATAGAAAACAAGAGACAGCGGGATAAAGTACTTGTTAAACAAAATAATAGATGAAAATAAAAAATTATCAAACATTCATAACCATGTAAGTTAAATAAATGAGTTAAAGTCAGCATTATGTGAAAAATAATGGGGTAATCATCATTCAAAGGAATAGAAAAGAAGGTCAATGGTAAATATCTTTAAAACATATTTCATATATAAAAATGGGTTAAAGATAGTAATTAAGCAATAGAAAAAAGTAAGAAAAAAATTATTAAAGATCCTTAAAATATAATTTAATTCATATATGGAAATGAGTCAACGCCGATAAAATATGAAAAAATAATTGCAAAAATAACTGCACAATGGTTACCTTTGTCCAACCAAGAAATAAAATTTATAAGTGAAGTTGGTTTTTACAACAGAAATAGAAAAATGATTAAGTAAAAATCAATAAAAACTTATCAATAAGGGAAAATATAGACTCATTAATTAAGGAATAGAAAATAAATAAGGGAAAATAAAAATATTGAATAAAATAGGAGATGAGGCAAAAAATTAAGCTAGTTATTCAACTCGTGTGTTGCACGATTTTTTTGGTAGTTTGAAAAATGTTGATATTAAGTTGTTTTAAAAAATTGATCATATAGATTAGAAGTGCATTACACAAATTAATTTTGCAATAAGTCGTTCAAATACATACATAAGTGTAAATGTGATTATGAAAATAAAGAATAAAAGTAGAAAAAGAAAATATTGATGCATGATAATGAAAATATATTAATGATAGCATAAAAATTATAGATGTTGCGGAATAAGACATATGTGTGATGATATTATAACTTATTGAGTCATATGCAATATATATATATATATATATATATATATATATATATATATATATATATATATATATATTGATATACGAAATGATAGAATGTAACCCGAAATAGTAAATTAATGCAGTTCATGTTATTTTCAGGGTACACTACTCGCATAAGAAAGATTGTGACAATTAATTATGATCATAAATCATAAATTTGCAGCTAAAGTTGTAGAGTTCTGATGTTAATCATTCACTCCTTTTCCTAATACATCTATTCTAATTAAAACTTTTCATAGTAAATCATAAATGTGTAGCTGAAGTTGGAGGCTTAACATTAATCGTTTTCTTGTTTCACGTATCCTTTATAATAAATGTGCAGTTGAAGTTGTAGAGTCTTAATATCAATCATTCACTTGTGTCAGGTATACATAAATAAATGAGGAATGAATGTTTGTTTGTTGTGACCAACTAATCGAATTCATGCTTTATAGTCATCATAAATCAAAAACAATAAATATGGAATAGATGTTGCAGAGACTTCATATTCATTATTCATCGATCAGGAGCATGAACCATGATAAATATGGTGGAGAATTTGTAGAGACTTTTCAGTGATGCATCAACCAATAAAAAACACAGAACACAAAACATGTTCGTACAATAATATCATAAATAATAAACAATGTTAATATATTTTTACAGACAAATGAGATTCATGTTTTCAATCAACAATATTCATCTTATTTCAAATAGCATCCTCACATGTCTTCCACTTACAATAACCATGCTGTGTGATTACATTCATTTTCAGTACCAATTAGCAAGACTTAAACTCAGTAGAAAATTATTTTGATCATACTTTATAGAGTCAGCTTTCCTGATCAGTTATAACTTAACCAAGATTTTTTCCTATTGAATATATTCAATTTTTCACATCCATTGCAAATATCCAACAACATTAAAAATTAAAGCAAAACATATATTAAAATTACATAAATTGAATGGAAGGGTTCAATTTGCAATAAAATTTAAAAGACTAAATAAATATTATTCTATTTTTCATATCAACTTACAGGTAATTGTGATATACCGTCTAATGTAACGTAACGCTTGATCATATATATATATATATATATATATATATATATATATATATATATATATATCTTGTAGGTAATTGTTATTCTAACTAATGACAATATTGTTTAACATGCTATTGTTATGCTCTTTGGATTTCATTTATTATAAATAGGAATAAGAGAACATGAAACTAATAGAAAAACATTTGATTCTTATATTTTAATTGATAAACCATGGAAACTGTTATGAAAATAAATTATTTTCTCCATTAAATGAATTATAATGGGCGTGAGATGTTTGAGTTGTAGGATTTTAAATACTACTTGAAAATGGAAGGTTTTCAAATATAAGTGACTCTTTTAAATGATACCTTTTCGAGACAGGTGGCTATTTATAGAAATAACCTTGAGTATGTAGTTAAAAGTTAATGTTGTTTCTTAGTGGCTAATGGCTATAGAGTTAATCATTTTTTAATATTGTAGTAATAAATGAACAAATGAATTTTAAAGCTAAGTACATGATGGCATGATGGATGACACATATTACAAAGTTTATCTCCATTTACCAATGAGCAAGTCACAAATTTGATGCAAAATTAATGTACAGGTCTGCTAGATATCAACATCGAAAATTATTAGCATAACAATTTTTTTTTAATTTCCTTTATTTTTATGAGATATGTAATTTATTTTCATTATTATTAGTTTAAAACTTCAAATAGTAAACATAGTATAAACCAAATCAGAACTAAATTAAAACATATGAAGATGAGGCATATGTAAAAAAAATAAAGAAATCTTCTTCATTGAATAATGTATATGGGCTACATATATAATAACGAAGTAAATAATATTTTGTCACATCTATATTTCATGGAGAAAATACATAATGAAAAAATAATTTTCATGATGTTCTAGGCTGCCTTGGAAATATAGTGTGTTTATGACATTTCTGGTGTGGTGTCTTTTGTTGCTTCACGTTGATTGGTTCAGTTAGTGTAGTAGAGTACGCCCTTCACAGTTCTGGTGGAGAAAGTGCCCTACTACTTTTCTGCTATATTTAAAAATACATGGCTTCCTTATCCTTGAACATGTAAACATAGTTAACACTTATTGTAGGACTTGCACAGTTAATCAAATAACACTTTGCAGGATTAATTCTACTGGAGAAGATATTGATTAGACCACTAAACTCATGAAAATCAGAATTATAGGACATATATGCATTAGGATTCAAAACAACAATTCTAAAAAAAAAAATACTAAGTTCTCACTACTGCAGAATACATAGTCATATTGTTTAGAAATCAAAATTGACAAATACTCACACTGGATGTTATATTTTGAACCAAAAACCAAAAAAATTTAAACTAAAGTATTTAATTGTACATCCGACATTGAAGGAAGTAATAGTTTAAGGTAGAAGTTTTTTGAGTACTCACATGAGTCATAGTTTGTGTCAATGTTATTGAACTATCCTGGTGGCTATAACAATCAATGAATATATTAAGTTGAATATAGATACAACAAAGAAGGACATATGCAGAAAAACGCAATGAAACAACATAATGCATGAAGCTGAAACCGAAAATGTAGACAAAAAATGACCTCCAATGCTGATAGTATTGCTTAGTCATCACAATATTAAGGTAAAGTGTTATGTACAAATTAACCTCAATAACATTAAGGCAAAAGTCAAGTATAGATATAACAAAGTAAAATGTTAAGGCAAAAGTCGAATATAGAAAACAAAAAAGGGTAGATGGAGCAAAAAATGATTGAAGCAGCAGAATGGACGAACCTTGACAACATGGAAAAAAACTTGCCTCGTATACTGTGACAGTATTTGAAGTACTGTACCCACGCTGCATAAAGGTGTCAAGAAATAGGGTTAAATCATGATGTTGTTGCCTACATAAAAGTGTTTGAACTACATAATGTATATTGAATGGTTAAAACATGTAACAAAAGTTATGGACAACCACAATCCTAGTGGCTCCAAAAACCAATGAATATATAATTTTACTTGATTAATACATATAAACATTATTTAAAGTTTTTAATCATACATGAGCATAGATGAATGATTTGATAAATGAGAAAGGATGGTGAATATATTTGTCTACTAGAGCATATAGTCATCAATTTCCTTCAGACCATGGTTGATTATGACATGGGTACCATTGCGAACATTTTAATCACCATATTTACCTGATATGTAGGGTAAGATAAAAAGGAAATACATGAAAATTTAATATTGCATCATAAAATTTATGAGAAATATGAAGGGTTCAAAATAATCAGTACAGATAAGGTATATTGACTCATTAATACCTCTAACAAAAGTAATCAACCAACACAATGAATGAAAAAGAATGAATTACCAAAAATAAAGAATGAAGAACAATCAAAATCGATTACCAAAAAAATAAATAAAGAAAAGTAATGAATGACCACAACCAATAAAGAAAAATTATGAGTAATTTTTTACCTCCAATGTTAACACTGCTGGTGACTCATTGTTGTTAAGGGTCGAAGTCATGGGTACAAAATGAAGGGAAGAATGTTAAGGGTCATGCAGTAAAAATCAAGAACCACAAAAATCAATTACTAAAAACAATGGAAATATAGTGAATAATGCATGAAGAAAACTAATGAATGACCACAACGAATGAAGAAAAAATTGTGGAAATTTTTTTACCTCCAATGTCAACACTGTTGGTGACTCATTGTCGGGTCCAAAATGAAGAGAAGAATATTAAGGATCATGTAGCAAAAAGAACCACCAAAATTGAGTCATTAATGCATAAAGAAAAGTAATGAATGACCATAGTGAATGAAGAAAAAATTATGGGAAATTTTTTACCTCTAATGCTAACAATGTTAAGGGTTTTTGCAAGAAAACTATTTAACCAACAAAATGCAAAAATGAGCATAAATATTTGTCTCTGCCCTCGATAATGTTGCATAGAAGAGGTTTATGATGGTTTGCCCTTTTGAGTGTAGGAGCTAACAGTACCCCATATTCACTGTAGACCATATTCACTGAAAATAATGAGAAAATTTTTACATTAGAAATGAGTCAGTAACAAAAGGATAAAAAACCTTCCACTTGCGTAAGGTCAAGTGAATGGTGAAAACCCAAAGTTAACTGCATGCAAGCATAATAGGTGATATACACCGACACTGACATGAAAGACACGAACAAAGTAGGAGGAAAGTAATGGTTCTCATGCTTCCAATAGAGATTTATGGATGAAGTTAAGCAGACCAAAACAGAGAAAGAAGAGAAGGAATGAACGGACCAAAACAAAGAAAGGAGAAGAGAAAGGAATGGAGAAAAACGAAGAAAGGAGAGGAGGGGGTGAAAGGCTTAAAAAAGAAGAGAAAAAAATAGAGACAGAGACACATGGAGAGTGATTATGGTAAGTGGAGATTCCAACATGTCCTTTTCATTAAATTTGCATTAACAAAAATACCCACAACTTTGTAGAGTAAAGAACTTTGAGCAGAAACATTGTAGTTACAAATATTTCTACTTTATATAATAAAGAATATATATATATATATATATATATATATATATATATAAATCCAATTTATAAGATATATCGATTAATGTTACGATAAAGAGCTTGACCCCACTTTTAATTTATAATTGTCTTAATATTATTTATTTTTTATTCCTACTATTATAAAATATCATATTTTAACCATATCATATTGCATAACAATGATAACTTTTAACAAATGGTTTAAAATTACAATATATAAATATGAAGAAAAATGTATTAGAAGATATAGACAGTAATAATTCATAATTCATCATTGATAACAATTAGAGATCTACTAACATAACAATCTAAAATTTTAAAAGAGCTTTTATATGCTATTTGGTAGACTTAAAAACTTGGTCAAAAGGATTAATGATGACATTGCAAGAATGCTTGTTATAAAATTCAGAAAAGATCAAATAATCTTAATTTTCTAATATGATGAAGTAGAGAAATACTTTAAGTATCAAATCAAATTGTATTTTTTATAAATTCATTATTCAAAAATGATAAACTTATATAATAAAATCCTATTTATAATATCTTATTACAAACTAACACATTAACTAAATTTAATAACAAACTTATGAATTTCTTATATCTCTACAGCTCCCTTAAGGTGATAATTGGTACCAACTATCAGAGTGAAGAATACACATTTAGAAACTTTTGTGCACCATTAATCAAGTTTACAACTGCAGCAACACTTATGTTAAAGAATAGTTATATCTTCAAAATCATAGTATGTGAAAACTAAAGCAACATGACTATGGCTTTATTCTCCAACATAATGATGGTAATCATGATGTTAGACACCAACATAATCGTACTCATTGTGCGTATCTATAACTTCAATTTGGTACAATATATCCACTAAAATTATAGACCAAGTTGCTGTCATATCTAAGAATAGAGAGAAGAAAACACATAGAAACACATGGAAGGAGAGAGAAAATGATCTTTTAAATTTGACAAATTTAAGAAGCCTATGAGCTAAACCATAAAGATCATATGAAATGACATTAATATCTTCGATTGAAGCCATATTTGGCGAGATCATATAATCCTCCAATTTTTTGAATTTGCAATGCTCTTTTCGGGCCTTTATGACATAGTTCTTGGATGTGATCAAGTATGACTCCTAAACTGGTTCTTCCACTTAAAGAGTCAAACATAAATGTATTAGCTCCAGCTTGAATAAACTTTTCTTTGGAACGAGCCTTTCCATGCATCACGACCAACTTTAATGGTGTCTGTTTGTGGCAATTCAAGACGTCAATTTTCACATTTCATTCCAACAACAAGGAAAGCATTTCGACTAAACCATTAGCAGTTGTAACATGCAATGAAGAGAGGCTAGCGTGACTAGGTGTGTGTTCCAAATTGGTGATTTCATTGTCCAACATGACATTAACCACCTCCAATTCACCACTTGCAATTGTTAAAAATAGAGTATTATTCTCATGTCGCCACCTCCAACAACTTAATGTCTGACCCATTTCTTCTCCCACCGCAAGGATAGGTACCCAAGCTAGCCTGGGTTAATTCACAGGTTCCATTAGCATAAAGTCTGGCAGTAGGAGCTAGTGTGATTGCGACTAAACCTTTTATGCATGTTAGTTCAACTTCTTGCAACTGAACCATAGTCTCTTCCCTTTTCAAGAAGTGTGAAATGATGGTCATTGGAGATGAGTTCATTCCAACTTCTTCTTGACTGCTGATTGTTCAGTCATTATTAGAAAATTTTTCACAAATGAAAAGATGAGGTTGTGTTGATGATCTTAGGCTGTTTGGAGAATTAATGTTTCTAATATGCATTGGATCAAACTTCTTTTTGTTCTTGGTCAGTATTCAAAGATGAGAAATAATGTAATGTGTGAAGAGATAAAAAAGATGAAAAATGACAAAATAAAAATAAAAATAACAGAAATGAAAGGATTTGGACTTGCGGAAGTGATAGTAAGCTTTATTGGAGTTCTGATACTATCTTAGTTTTGTGAAATGGTGGAGTAGATAAATACTTAGAGATTGAACCAAATTGTATTTATTATAAATTTATTATTTAAAAATAAAAAACTTGTATAATAAAATTCTATTTATAATATTTTATTACAAACTAAATAAATTCAATATTAAACTAATAAACTTATTAATTTTTTATATGTTTAACAAAAAATTATGTTTTTATTTTTTTCATAGAAAAAACTTCAGTTAACAGAATGGAGATGAGAATGATATTAAAAATAGTAAACATACTCTAAACCAATAACATAAGACTGTTATATTAAATATTAAAATAAATAATAATAATAATAATTTTGATAGTGATAATAATAATAATAATAATAATTATTATTATTATTATTAAGATAAATTTAAAATTAAAAATAATTTTTTATTTCAAAAGTTAAATTAAAATTATTTTTAAAATATATTAAAAAATTATTCAAAATTATTTTAGATTAATAAATTTTATTTTTAAAATTAATTTAAAAACAATAAACTAAAATTTACTACCGTCTCGTTCAATTATAATAATAGTATTAATAAAATACAAAATAATAATAATAAATAATGAATGTAAAATTATTTTAATTAATAATTTAATTTTATTATTATTATTATTGATATTATTATTATTATTATATATTATATTTATCTAATAAACGTGTAAGTATGGCTGAAATCATACAAATAAATAAATAGAACCTTTCACTTCATTCATTTTTCTTCATACTTCTTCTCCCATGTATATAATGTTAACCAAAGCAGCTATTCTTCTTTTTCATATAACAAGTCTAAGTAACACAACCATAGAAACATTGGAAAAATGAAATCATAACAACATCAAAAGGTGTCTTTTATATTTATTTTTAGTAATACGTTAAGAAAAGACTATTTGCAGCGATTACATAGTTTTTTAAGAATGACTGAAAAATATAATCTCACTTTTAGAAGTAAATTTTAATTATTTCCTCTGGTAATCAAATTTAGACTTTACAATAGTCATCAAACTGTTAATTTTTTAGTTATTTATGTTTTGTTTAAAACGTAGGAGATTAAGTTGTGCAGATTAATTATCTATATTTCATATGCCTCATTCAATACTATCTCCATTCAGTAGATTAATAATTCATGCTGCAAATATATACTATATTGTTAACAGTTTTTAGATAATTATTTTTAAATTAACACATTACTTTCATTGTTTTATTTATATTTATTTACAATTCTTTGATTTTAAAAATGAGTTATTACTTTCATTTTCTTGCATTTACTTATTATGTTATATGTTATGAATTAATGTAGACAATATCATTCACTATAATTTAAAATTTTTCTTTTAAAACATTATAATACCTTAAATCAGTTTCATTTTAATAAATATCCATACAACATACAAATCAAAGATCAAGTTATATCCATCAAAATTATGTGTTCTGATGTAATAATTTATTTCTTTAATTTTAAATTTTTTGTAATATAATATATAACAAAAATTATTTTTAAAATAAAAAATACTATTTTTAATTTTTATTTATAAATTTGATTTAAAACTAAACATACTTGTTTAATGTACCAACACTATGCTAATGATAATAAATTTTATAATCAAATTTGTTAATAATATTTATATAATAAAAACTTACCAAATAAGCACTTAGTTGAGTTATTTATTGAAATGCTATAATTCTATAGACTATATGCTTTAAGGTACATGAGCAAATATAGATAAGAGCTTTGAATGAAAATCACAAGTAGTCCCTCCCAGGCTCCCAAGGTCACAACTCACAAGTGAGTACTCACACAACTCACAAGTGAGTACTCACACAACTCACAACACATGGCCACCCACCTACCTCCTACCTTTCTACCTTCCTTCTGTTCCAAAAGGAAAGCCTTACAAAAACCAAAAACTAAATTCAAAATTAAAAAAAAAATTAAAAAAGAAAAGAAAAAACAGCTGCATTCCTACCACATGCGCAGACACGTGATCTAGGATCTCTCTCTCTCTCTCTCTCTCTCTCTCTCTCTCTCTGATCTTCTTCCCTCTCTTCCTCTTCCTCCGATCTCCATTTCCTTCTCCACTTGGGGGATTTGGATCTGAACACAAATAATTCATCATGTTCCTCTTCGATTGGTTCTATGGCATTCTCGCTTCCCTCGGTCTCTGGCAAAAAGAAGCCAAGATTCTCTTCCTCGGTCTCGATAATGCCGGCAAAACTACCCTCCTTCACATGCTCAAAGATGAGGTTCCTCTCTTCTTCCTTACCAACAATACCTCATCTTTTACTTTTACCCCTTCATCGTTCATTCATTTTTTTTTTTCAAATCATTTATTTTTGACAATTTTTATTTATTTGAAATTCCATTCCAGAGATTAGTTCAGCACCAGCCGACCCAACACCCCACTTCCGAGGAATTGAGCATTGGGAAGATCAAGTTTAAGGCTTTCGATTTGGGTGGTCATCAAGTTGCTCGTAGAGTCTGGAAAGACTACTACGCTAAGGTTATTTTCCTTCAACCTCTTGATCTTCTCGTTAATTACCAATTTATCATAACATTTTATTTGTTCATCCAATTGCTTTTGACAAGGTTATCATAATGTTACCAATGTTTTCAAATTTTGCACTTAAACTTCATTGGATTTTATTTCTTCCGAAAAGTATTTATAAAATAATGCTGCTAATATGTTGGTTGGATATGACTTCTCCGCTAACCCTATAAACATAGCACCTTTACTTACATGCTGCCTTCAGTGGTTTAGTATTCACTTCCTATATGGAGTCCTTGATTTCCAGATGAGGTGCTTGTTACTGTGATTTTTTTCTTTTTTAATTTTTGCTGATGTTTCTGTAAATCTCGGAATCCTCCCAGCGTCTATGTTTGGGATTGTGTCTCTGTACAACTTTTTCTGATTCAGTCTTCTGTTAATAGTATACTGTAACGTAACTATTGTTATGTGCTTGTGATTCAGCTAATTATGCCTTCATAATCCCAGATGAAGCTATCTGTATTTATCTGATTCATGGGAGGCAAATATTGATGGTGGAATTTCGCTGATAGCACCCCTTTAAACCTTTATGGAGGTGTTTACTAGTTGTCTTCCAAACAAGTCCTGTTTTCCCCTGATGAATTAGAAAAGAACCAACATAAAGAAGAGGAACAGAACAGATAACAAGTTTATAGATCTGTGTAATAGGACAATTATTAGACTTTGTAAATTTAATCATCCTTTTTAAGAATTAGAAGACACAGTTGTAAATTGACATGTTCTGTCACCTAATGGGAGAAGCAATATCTATAAGCAAAAGCTTGAAATTTGTTTGGTAATTATTGCTTAGTATCTGGATGCATCACGTTTCTGTTTACCAGATCTGGTACATGTTTGACTCAATTTATTCCTGCCTTTTGTGTGTTTTAACTTCTTAAAAGTTGTTTATTTCTCTAGCAACAATAAGGGATCGTTTGGTATGAGAAAATGTTTTTGGTTTTCATTTCCTATTTTTACTTTTGGTAATGAAAATGTGATCTTATTTTCATTTTGTTTGCTGTTTTCAAAAGTTTGTACATGAATCAGTGAAGCGGTGTTTTCACTGATCATTTTCTTAGACCAAACGGTCCTTAAGTTTTTCACTTATCATTGGCTTCGCTGCAACCTGCAATAATGACTCCAATGCTGCATAAAGTTGTTGGATATGGCTTTAGAATTCTCACCTGTGTTGGCTTTCCAGGTGGATGCTGTTGTTTACCTTGTTGATGCTTACGACAAAGAGAGGTTCGCAGAATCGAAGAAGGAGCTTGATGCCTTGCTTTCAGATGAAGCCTTGGCAAATGTTCCATTCCTTGTTCTAGGCAACAAAATTGACATTCCATATGCAGCATCAGAAGACGAGCTACGATATCATCTAGGCCTGACCAATTTCACCACAGGCAAAGGAAAGATCAATCTCACAGACTCCAACCTTCGACCTCTCGAAGTGTTCATGTGCAGCATTGTCCGCAAAATGGGATATGGTGAAGGCTTCCAGTGGCTTTCCCAGTATATCAAGTAGAGTCTCAGCATCATTTTTTGTTCCCCTTTCCCTTGTCTACTAGCACTGTCTGCAGTTACATCAGAAGAGATTTTACCTTTGTTTTTGCTTTTGATGATTTTGATTGGAATGGATTATTTGATACAACTGCAGTAATATTACATGATAAAATTTGTATGTTCAAAGAATTTTTTGGGGGACTATTCTCCTTTAAAATACTCGATTCTGTTGTAGGATGGTATGATTGGGCAGAAACTCAAATAATTCTGGAAGAATCTTAATCCACTTTCGTTCCTGTTATTTTCTACCTTGTGAACCAATCATGTTTTTACAAATAAAGGAATTGAGAGAAATGTAATATTTACATTAAAAAATTAATTTTAATATACTGTGTAAAGAAGTTTTATGTTGTGATTCTTTTTTAGATTTGGGACTCTTGGTATTTGAAACCATTCAAGTCGATCCCTTGAGAGGGACAAAGATCTTTCAGCATTTTTTTTAACTTATTAGACTGGAAGATCAAGCATTTTTTTGGGTGAATGTAAGATGAAACTTTGTTTTGGGTGAAATAAGCTTCTTGTTAATTCGACAAAAATGTGATTTTTACTTATTTAATTGCATCAATTGTGTGTATATATATTAGATAATTTTAAATTTCTGTTATATTGTTATCTTTATTAAAATTTATTTAAATTAAAACATACTTGTATAATATAACATATATTTGCTAGTTCCATATTTGATGCAATGAGAATCTCTCTAAAAGCTGGTAAAATAGGCTGATTCAACCAAGCCAGTTCGAAATCTATACAAGATTTGAATTTTAAACTTTGAATTAAAAGATTTTGATATATCTTAAACTTTGAATTAAAAGATTTTGATATAACCTAACAATAACTAGAAAAGTTGGATTACGATTCATTGAAAAAGACATTTTTTTGACATCCTTAATTTTAATCTTATACAAACATCTTTTTATAAAAGATCCCATATCTTCTTTTAATTATATATTTATACACAATTTTTTATAATATTATATATTTAAAAAGATTAAAATAATGTAAAAAAATAAAAGATATCAGAATTTTTCGATAAATCTTGAAAAATACAATATAATTTGTTGATTAAAAAATAATGCGGCAAACATATACAAATGAAAAATATTGGTTATTTTAATGAAAACCTTCTAACTTACGCCGAAAAAATTCTTTACAAATTTTACAAAATCAAATAATACTATATTTTTTCTTAAAATTTATTTCTATAAATCTTGATGCTCAATAAAAAATAAAATAAAAAACAGATATAATGAAAACAGTCATAATATTTAATATTTTAAAATTAAAAGTTAAAAATTGTAAGAATGTTTTTTTTAAAAAAAAAAACTGATTATAATAATGTAAAATTTATTCATTGTTTACCCTCGAAGATAACTTTTTCTAGTCCAAATTCTTGTGTTTTGAGTAGTTGGACCAGTGAAAACAGCTTTCCAAAGTAACGTATTATTTTTTATTTGTCAATTGTCATCATCGTTGTGCGCTTGACTATGTTTTTTTCTACAGCCAAGTTATTATTATTATTATTATTATTATTATTATTATTATTATTATTATAATATTTGTTGCGCATTTTACAAAGAATTAAATTGTTGTTACACGCAAGCGTTCCCTATTACCCTGTCAAACCCAGTGACGCGTATCAGCCAATAATATGTAAATATGCAATCAACTGCCACACACTGTCAATACTTTTTTTATATATATATTTATTTATTTATTGTTCTTGGACAAGTGGGATTGGCAGTAGGGCCGTAAAGCTAGATCGGCCCATCAACACAACGTTTCAAATTCAAATTATAGGTTTTGTTTAGATAAAAGATGAAATAAAAATAGAAAAAAGTAAAAAATAAGATAAAAATATATAATGTTTAGAATATTTTATTTATTTTATTAGAATACTTTATTATTATAATTAATTTAAATCTAACAATAATATATGTTTATTTTATTTTACATATCTAATGTTAAAGAAGTCACATGAAAATGAGAATTTTAATATGAGAGAACAAAAAAAAAAATAATGAAAAAATAAAGTAGTACAAATCTCATCTTGGATGAGGAGAAAATAAATATGTGGAACTTGCATATAACTTTTTTTTCTCTCCACTAAAAACAAAACTCTCAAACAAAGGGAGGATTATGTTTTTCTTTAGTTTTCTCATATTTAGCTTTCTTACCCACCTAATTCTTTCCATTCAAACACAAATCAGAAGCCTCATACAAACTACAACAATATTGGTCTAACCAGTTTGACCCGTTTAAACCACAAGTATAGTAGAATGGTGCAGTTTACAATATAGACCCAACTCTAATTCCAGTGACCTTAATAAGAGAAGTAAGACAATGCCATTCATGAGATATTGGAAATAATTTTTCTAGTAACATGTTAGCCGCACGATCATTACATCATGGTATCTCTTTAGTATTGGAGTTCGCTTCCTCAACAAGTAACTTCTTAACTTTTACAATTTATGTTACCTTAACTTCTTCACAATGCTCCATTTGTTATTCTGTGTTATTTACAACTATAATATTATCAACTTCCTAAACTTTATACATTTGCAGCACATCTATTCCAAGAAACAGTTTCTTAAGATCTTTACTCTTACTGTTTCTTTGGATGTATAGAATTAAAGAAGAATTAGAAGGAATGGATTTAGGAAAGAAATATGATCTTTCCCTCATTTGGAAAGGGAGTGATTATAGAAGGAAGAGAAGAATTGGGAGGTGGAGCCCATGCTAATCCAATCCCTCTTCCAATGACGTGAAAATGTGTGCGGATAAAGAAAAAACTCACGTCTACTATTTTGTCCTTTTATATTGCTTGTAATGTATATTTATTCATTGTCTTATCTTATATATATATATATATATATAAAATAAAAAATTATTCTAAATAATATATAAATATATTACATTTAAAATAAATAGTAAAATATGTTATTATAGAAAAGCTATATATTTATATAATATAATAAATAAATAATAATATTATGGAATTATATTTTAAAATTATAATAAATAAATAAAAATAAATTTTAAACAAATAAATGGAAATGATAAATAATTTTTTTTATTAGAATGTAAGAATAAAAATATCAATACAAACTATTTATAATTTTTTTTCATTATTTTTATTTATTTAAATAATTTTTTTAAATTATATTTATCTAAATACCTTATTTTTTATTATATTTTTACTATATTTTTTTATCCTCTTATTTCTTTCCTTTTTTTTTCGTTTCTTATATCATTTAAACAAAAAGTTAGCCAGAAATAAAAATATATATACAAATATAAGCATAAAAAAATTATTTAAATCAAATATCTAATATATTAAAATTATAAAATATAAAAAATATTTTTTCATCGTTTTATTTGTTTATATACTTAAAATAACATCTTGCAAAGTTATTAGAATTAATTTAATAATAAAAGATTAAAAAGTAAAAAAGTTGACGTGCTGTCATGAATTTGAACATGATATTTTTCTTAAAAAATATAACAAAAATAACGGGCAGCATATATGTTAACGAATATAAAAGCGCGCGCATTCCTTTTAGCCCCTAAAGTTTGGAAGAAGAAATTGAAAAATGTTTGTTGTTGATTGGATGTACGGAATTGTGTCATTTCTGGGTCTGTCGCAAAAAGAAGCTAAGATCTTATTCCTTGGCTTGGATAACTCTGGCAAGACCACCTTACTTCACATGCTTAAAGATCAGGTCTTTTCAGTTCAATTCGTTTTTTTTTTCTTCTTTCATCTTAATCTCCCACTGCTAATTGCACATGTGTCTTTCAAATTCCAGAGATTAGTTCAGCATCAACCCACTCAATACCCAACTTCCCAAGAGTTGAGTATTGGGATGATTAAATTCAAAGCCTTTGATTTGGGTGGCCACCAGATTGCTCGTAGAGTCTGGACGGACTATTATGCTCAGGTTAATTTAATTCTTGCTGCTACATCGTGTTTTTTTTTTTTTTGTTAATTTCATGTTTATACTATAAGTTAGGTACAAATAAGAGTTTTTGTGTCATTTGATGTTTTTTATGACTGTGACACGCAATATTCTTCGTATCGAGATGTTTCTTAACCTCGAAGGCATGTGGGAATTTTTAAGCTGAATTTATGCTTGGTTTTGATCTGTATTTGTGAAATATTATATTATACTATTAATAACATAGTTGCGTGACTAATTTCAATGATGATGGAATAGATTTGGATGAACAATTGAAACTACATTTTTAGACCTTTTTAACTTGTAAAACCTGTGTCATCTTTGAACGTAGTCTTGTATGAGGGGAAAATGTTGTTCCTGTAACAGGTCAAAGTTTTTATCCTTCACTTTTAGAGAATTAAAGATGGCCAAGAGAGTATTTTCAATTCCATTAAGATTTTTTAATGGTTGATATACTCTTCGTGATTTTTTCTCTATACTCTCAATAACTCAAATAACCTTTCGCCTGATTGCTGCTCTATATCATCTTGGTAGAAAACTTCTCGAGGATGTATAGGTTGTACATATTTTAGTTTACTTTTACAGAAGTAACCATTTTTTTTGGCTAAATTATACTTTTCTTTCTCTAAGTTCATTTTAGGTTTTAATTTTGTCCTCAAAGTTTATTTTATTCAAATTACTCCATTTTTTTTTTGTTTTAAGTTATTTTTCCTATCACAACGATGTTAAATTTTGTTAAAAATCAAGTTAAAATTTAACCTTTCTTTCAACTATTATTGAAATTGATTAAAGGGTTTCACTATATATTGAAAGATAGCCAACATATCAAAATTTTATATAATTATATTGGTTAAAATGAAAGAATGAAATAGGCAAATTAAGAACTGTTTTCATCAAATTCTAATTTTGAACATCTATTTTTTTTCTTTTAATGATAATTAAAATTTGATCAATGCATTCCTTTAAAATATTAGGTTATAGCCAATATTTCAAAATTTTATATGATTTTATTAACTAAAATAAAATATTAAATTAGATCTTTTTCATGACTTATATTACTTTAAATATGAAATCTCCATATTTAAATTAATTGATCAAATATTTTAGGACATTTTTTTTTTCTGTTATCACAGGATCTTCATTCCATATTAGCAACCTTCATGGTCTTATCTAGAGAATTAAATGAATCAAGATGGTCCAATTCACCTTTACAAATTTTGGTCAAATTGAACATAGTTATGAAGGAAGAACCAAGTTAAAATAAGAAGAAAAAAAACTTAAAAAACTAATTTAAATAAAAAAAATAGAGGATGAAATTGAAACTTAGCCTAATTTTAGAGGTAAAAGATATAATTTACCCTTTAATATTAAAGGTTCTCTTAGAAAATTAAAAAAAATAATGATTTTTTCTCAAAACCAAGTTAGTGTCAATTAATTATTAGAATTTTTTTAGGCCTAATTTGTGCAAAAATTCTTAGATTGATAGCTTAGCCTGAATGTTTGAGATTTTAGCTAAATTTTATCATTTAATATTTTGTTTAATTCAATAACCATATGGTTATGGCATCCGTACTATATAAGAATTTTTTATTAGCTCTTTTAATTTGATAGTTTCTTATGATGGGACCCGCATTCTAACAGTGAATTTTCCATCATGCAGGTGGATGCTGT
This sequence comes from Canavalia gladiata, assembly GCA_037954105.1. Lineage (NCBI taxonomy): Eukaryota > Viridiplantae > Streptophyta > Magnoliopsida > Fabales > Fabaceae > Canavalia > Canavalia gladiata. Next base: position 34,966,133 of record CM075662.1, on the reverse strand, counting down.
GGTGTATTTGGTTGATGCATATGATAAGGACAGATTCCCAGAATCAAAGAAGGAACTTGATGCTCTTCTTTGTGATGAGTCACTGGCAAATGTACCTTTCCTTGTATTGGGAAACAAGATGGACATACTTTATGCAGCATCAGAAGATGAGTTAAGGTATCATATGGGTCTCACTAACTTCACCACAGGCAAAGGTAAGGTGAATCTCAAGGACTCCAATATCCGTCCTCTAGAGGTCTTCATGTGCAGTATTGTCCGCAAGATGGGATATGGTGAAGGCTTTAAGTGGCTCTCTCAGTACATCAAATAGGGAACATCAATAGTGTGATTCTATGGTTGTTGATTAATGAATAATCATTATCCTCATGCTCATGCAATCTCAACATAATGCTTGGTTATCAGTAATGACCTTACCTTTGCAGCTCCCCATGTAAATAGGAAACTTCTGTGCTGGTTTTATATTTTTACTTGGTTATGAGGCCTGTTGTTCCTATATATATTATTTTGGAGTCTAGATTGATTACAAAAATTGCAAATCCCAAAAAGTATGGACTAAGATGTAAAAGTTGTTTGAGGATCAATTAAAAATTACTATAAATATGATTTTAAAATAATTAATAAAATAGTTTTTAATTAAATGATAATTTTAATTGAATAACGGTATAAAAAATATTTATACGAATAGTATACTCTAAGTAAACTTTTAAAACTAATTGCTTAAATAAAAGGTTTCTAAGCAGACGGTAAAATTTCTCTCTTAAAACATGTAAATTTCACATACCCTCTTTATCTCTTTTTTTTCACCCAAAAGGACCTCTCCTCCCAAATGGACCTCTCCTCCGGTTACTGCGGAGGATCTGGCTCCTAAGCAGATCATGTACGAAACCTCAAATGATTCCTCCTTGGATACTGCAAAGGACAACACTTTTAATCATAAGAATTCATGGTTGGAAAATGGTAAATGTACTTCGGGAATCAACATGCACACTATTGAATCTACTCAACTCTTGTATAATTAGAAATATTATACAATATTCTTCTAATACAACATTTTTAATTATTTAAAACATCTTAAAATAGAAAAATATAACATATTAAGAATCTAAAAATATTTAATATTGTTAGAATCTCATTTTATCGAATAAGAACAACTAAATATATATAAAATGAAAACAATCCTCATTTTTAAAAAATTGATTTTTAGGATTGAATTAAATCCCAAAATCAAATTTTAATAAATATTTTCTTAAAATAATTTAAAAATATTATACCAATTCATTATGAAAGCTTAGATTTTCTCAATTTTATAATACATTTAAAGGATCTATTTTATTGAATTAAATATAATGCACATCATGAACAAATCTTTGGAAACATGAAACATTGCAGAGGCACTTGATTTTAGAACAAATATTTGCTGCTTTGGGTTGCATTACATATGTTTTATACACCAATCATCATATCGTAGACTTTTAATTATTACACATATAGGAGTTCTGACAACAATTAGGTTTATTCAAATCTAAGAAGGCTTGTTATTTAAGTGTTACAAACTTGATCTTGTATCAGAAGCATCAACCATGACTAGAGAGAACTTTAAATTACACACAGGTGACCCATTCAAGATATTAAAGCAATTTGAAAGGGTCATGGGTTCAGATCTACACTAGGGAATTTACAGGATCTACATGCTATACAAGAAAAGACACCAAGCTATCACTATATTGTTACAGGAGTCAAAGGACTTGGCAACATCCCAAAAATAAGAACCTTTAATGGGAACCATGGGAAGGGTATATCTGGGGTGTTAACATGTCCTCTTCAGAATTAAGGAATTCTTCTACTTCCAGTTCCAGCTGCACAAAGCAAATCAACCATGTAAACAAACATGTCAAGAAAAAATCAAATAAATGATAGCAATAACAATAATTTTTGTATATATTAGCCACCTTTGCTTGATTATGTGCCAGCTTCATCCTTCTGTATTCTTCTTGTGCTTTCTTAGAACGGAACATGGCCTGTACACGTACCACAGACCGCTCAACACGTTCTTCAGCTTGTTTCCTACCAGTCCGAAAGAAGTCCTCCTCTAAATCACTTTCCTGCTTCTCATCTTTCGTTTCTTCGGCAGCATTAACCTGAAGACCACGGAAGCCTTTTCTCTTTAAACGCCAACGCAGGATGGCTTTCTCAAGCACGCCAACAGACCATATGATTTTACGATATTGCTTCCGCATTTGAAAGCCCCTGAAAGCAGCCTGTATAGAAAACATATGCCATCAATCTTTTCCAGGATGTAAGTTATAATAACCACTCAATGTGTTGATCAGAATTCAATGTTATAGAGTGCAGAGAGGCATTAATCTCCTGCAATATATGCTCAGAGCAAAGGTCCTCCAATGAGCCAAGAAAAAGCAAAACGTAACAGTAAGCAAATTCACACACACCAATGCTAGATACATTGATAAATCACCCCCCACCCTCCAACAAACAGAAAATTACAGTTCCAAGTGTCTCTGTAGTTATCTACTCTGGATTCAATGGTCTCCCTCTCAAGGCAGGGATGTGAAGGTATTCTGCCCAGTAAAGCTATGATTAGATGGGAAAGAAACTTAGAAGTCCATTCCTAGATCCAGTATTCAAGTGGTATTATACTATATAAACATTCTCTTAAACACATAGGCTCTATTTCAGATTATGATTTAAGGGTAACCTTTGCCTTTGTTGTGGTCATTTTGCAAGATTCTTTACAATCTGGTAAAAATTACTTAATAAGTGAACAAAGGGAGAAAAACAATTGACTATTCACATACGTGGTCACTATCTAAAAGTGCTCGGATGAGCATGAATGTCCTCTTAAGTCATAACTTGAACAAGACACATTAAGATATGAGCTAACTGACATTAATCCACAGCCAATCTGTCCAAAAATTGACTCATACAAATAGCTTCAATTTTCAATATGTTACATTTACTCAGGACAATCAACAATAACAGACAGGAAAAGTAGGTATTACTTGAATTTTAATAGCCTGACGCCGCATGTGGAGAAATTCTCTACGGTACCTCCATGTACGGTATGTATGTTGAATCCGAGCAGCAGCTGCCATCATTCTCTTTGTCTCAAAGCTGCGAAAGGCATGTTGAATCTTCAATGCTGCTAATATTTGGCGCGCTTCATCCTCTGGGCTGCTAAATTGAATTGCCTGAGTTCGTAATTTTAGCGAGTGCTCCCTAAATGCAGCTTGAATGCGTGCTGCTGCCTCAGCAGCTGTTCGGTAAGCTGCCAATGTCTCCTTTAGGTACAGTTGATCCTCACTGAGGTTCTCAGGATTTGCTGGATCAGTTGAACTAGTTTCTAGTGAGCCACTGATATTTCCTGCTAAGCTCATGTCATTGAACTGCTCAACCAGAGACTTTTCGGAGAGGTAAGCTGCTAAGCCATCATACCCCTTCATATAAGCAAGATCAGCAGCAGTACATCCACCAGGATTTTCTGGAGTTGGATCTGTGACCAAGTTTGGCCTCGCACCACAAGACAACAGATTAGCAACCATTTTCTCCCTGCAGACACAGATTTTAAATAAAAAAGACAAATGAAAAGTTTGTTCAGGCTCCTTACTGGATTAAAAGGGACAAAAATGTACATAAGAAAGTATTACTATGTGGACAGCCTACTATGCCTAATTTCATGATAAGATCGTATAGATTATATTGTGTCCATTTATCATTAGGGTTAAAACAAACAGAAAAGAACTTGAACAATGACGCAAGTCAGAAAAAGATTTTTAGGTCAATGTGATTGCAGTGAATCTAATTGTTTCAGACAAGTGGGGTATCCAAGTATCATACATTCCATAATATGCTGCCCAATGAAGAGCTGTCCATCCAAATTTGTCACGGAAATTCACCGACAAGCCTGACCAAGAAAATAAGGAAATTGCCCAAGTATATCCCAGCATTGAACACAAATGAATTACACCTTGGCCTTGAGCATCATATTCGGTAGTCTTGCAGCCTAGGACAATTTTTTCCAGAAGCCATTCCTTTAATTGGTTTTTCAATGCAATTTCAAACAAGGCATCTTTTGCTAGTGGAAATGGAGTTGTATTGTTGTCAATTGACTTCATCAAGTATTGCCAACTTTTGGAAATAAATGATGTTTTGAAGGAAAACTTTCTAGCCTCTTTCAGTGCATTAGGTGATACTTTACTAGAGAAAACGTTAAGACCCTTCTGTGTAGTAAAGAGCAAATGAGCAAGCCTCATCTGAAGCCGAAATTCATTCCAATTGTATTTCTCATCCATTGAACCAGTGGGATCATGTAAAATAGGAGTACGATACTCAAAGTTAACAACTTGGCTAATAGGCTTGTGGCCATCAAAGCTCAAATAGAGATTCACCAATCCAGGAGAATGTGGTGGTATCCAGCATCGATAAACCCCAACCTGAACAATTTCTACATTAACATTTACATCGCCACAGACACACAGTAGATTGGAATTTGCAAGGTGTTGATAGTTATTATGAAAAAGTCCAGTTACCAGGACCTGCAAGAAGTAAACAAACATGAAATGTTTAGTTATAATTGTATAAAAAAAATGATAGAAACATACAAATTGATCACAAGGCAAGTATTTGCTGTGAAGTTATAAGTTAAAATATACATGCATGAAGATGCACATGCTTGCAGCCAGAGTGCTGGCGGTGCCTACTTTCTTTTTTACATTTGAAAGAATTGACAGTGTACTCCTCCTGGATTTTTAGGTTTTTGCAGTTTAAAGCATTGGAATTCCACAGGCATATACTATACTGTCCAAGACTGAACGAAAATTCTGAGCAATGAACTAAGAAACTAAATATTACAATTGGTGGTAAAGAAGGATACAGTTACACCGGAAAATAATTACTAGCAAATTGACATATGAGAAAAGCAAAAGGAAACCTTTGTTTTCTCAGTGGAAGATGCCCACGCAGGGGACACCTCAGTGAGATTAAACACTTGTTCTGGCAACAAAGATTGCAGATTATCCACCACCAGCGACGAATATGGTTCATGAACAGACGGAGGAATGGATGATTCAAGAGTTGACTCATTTACGGAGCATGCTGTATCTGATATGATGTTCATCCACATTCCAAAGCTTCCCTGACTTTGCAAGCCTTCATTGACCACAATGCTCAAAGCATCAGCGCCATCCGGAGAGATAGGATTATTATTCGGAAGGTTGACACTTTCGGGGAAACCGTAAGGAACACTATTGCTCCCAGAAATTGGCTGAGTTAAATTACCCAAAGAATGAATTTCAGCAGAAGGATTAGTGGCTACCTGGTAATAAAAACCCTATATAGGTCAGAACAGCAACTATCACTACAACAAAGACAGAAATAAGAGGGAAAAGGAAGCAGAAGAGCATGAGAATATAAATAAGAGCTATACATCTTTTACTGTCAGTTTAAGTGATATATACGATATATTTATGTTGTATCCATACAACTGTGAAAGGTGATATAATATCAGTGAAAGTTTCTTCAACCTTAGTAAATGGGAACAATTGGGTTAAGCCCTAGCCCAAGAGAACACCAAGAAAACAAGTAAAAAGTGAAAAAAAAAATGCAAGAATGCTTTCAAGGTCAATTCAGGTCTCTGTTTTTAAATGACAGTGGCTTTTGATACATGGTTAGTGGTGAATTTTAAAATAATAGTAGATGAAACAGTTCTTAACTTCCTATAATTAACAAAACACAGAACAATAATTTCAATAGTGAGACAAGACACATGCAATGCTGGATGCTGAATATTTGAGCCTCTACTAAACTTTCAAATAAATGATATAAACTTATAAAGCCATCTCTTTTGACACTATTATATATAACTTAAAAACGATTACCCAAAAAAATAAAAATAAAGAACTAACAACATGGGGGTGAAAGTGAAGCTTTTTTGGTTGTGTGCAGTTTCCGCTGATCTTCAGTGTTTGGTTGTAACAGAATGCCTGCATTTTGAGGTTCTATTTTTCCCCCTAGATTTGCTTTGAATAGGTTGGAGTTATTGGCCTTTTTCCAGTATGTTGGTCAAGGCTGTTTCAATTTCCAATACACAGAGATTGGTTGGCCTTGGGGCACTCTTGAACCTCTTTTTTCCTTGCTCTTTTTATTTCGAAAGAATATCTTACCTTCCCCATAGCTGTGTTTTACTTCTTTTCTCTCTAATTAAATTTCTTTTTCTATTTAAAAGAAAATTCGAAGGACTATAATGGCCCCATAACCCCTTCCACAAAACAAATGAAAAAGCACAGCATAGGGCATAATAAAGAACACAAATGAATGACAAACAATATTATCTTACATTGCCAAAGCTGCCATTTAGTAAACTTTGATTTGGTTGATACAAACTGGGAACATTGCCTGCCAGAAGTAAATTTAGCATTGTAAATAACAAGGTTCCCTCCCAACAAGCATCTGATTCTGTTAAAACTCAATCAATTACCTCCATTAGGAGTAGTAGAGGTGTTGACATTTGAAACCAATAAGTCATCCCATTCAAGTGTATTAATCTCATGAAGCCTCTGCTCATGACTTTTGACTGTTAAATTGTCATCAAGCCCTGTTTATCTCCAAAACATAAAAGAGATGAGGATATATATATACCTAGTTGAGGAAATAAAGGAACAGTATCTATGACAGCCATAATATTAATCGAATATATATGGGACCAAAACCAATTAGTAAAAAGTATCTTACTTATGGTTTCCTTTTGAAAGATGAACAGAAAAAAATGGTAGGAGTGGGTGGAATAAATATTTGCAATTTATAAAAACATGCACATTGCTCATATTCTTTTATCTTAACTAATTATCATGCTTCTAGTTATTTCTCACCATCAACATAAGCATTGTTTGTCCCAGAATCTAAGTCTTCAGATGGAATCCATGTTACCGTTGGATCAGAGGTACAACTTGAATTTGAATTTACAGGTGTAACAGGAGAACCTTGCAACTGCATCATAAACCACCACCTAGTGAAGGTTAGAAAGCCAAATTTTATAAAATAACAAGTTCAAATGGTAAAGCATAAATTGCACATATCCAATGTTGGACTCAAAGAAACACTCCTCTAAAATAAGGGTGTATGCACCCTTGATTTAATTAAAAATATAGTGTGGTCTTAGCCCATTAAGGGTGGATACACCCCTTGCTCATTTTAGTGACAAATTCACTTTACAGGAGCTTTTTCTTGACTTTGGATACCCTTAAAAAATGCTATGCCAAACATTACAAGATGCTTACATTACAACATCAGGAAAAAAATTAGAACCAGTGTAGTTCACATAAAGAATAAATGAAATTTCCAATCAGACCAACTGAAAAACATGGTTGGTGTGATACATCTTTCTTATCATCCAGGCATACTTGAATGCCAAAAGGACTAAAACTAAATTACTAATCTATGGTTCAAAAACTGACTGATGATGAAACATGTGATGGTAAATCAAACATATATGGTTTATCTGTCGGGCAAAGCAGCATACAGATAGCAAACAATAGTCATTGTTTGGATGTGAAGTTAAACTTTTGAGAGGAGAAAGGAAGAAAGAAATGATTAATACAACCTCCTGTGTTTCACGATAATGAACAAGCACTATGTGTTCCAGACTCCTGAAAAGGATATCATAACAACAATTGTAAGTCACATTGTAATTTGCAAACTTCTATGTATTCTAGGTTTAACAAAAGAAAGCAAGAAATACATAACCACCGTTACTAACTCATAGTTCACAAATACAGACATGCAATGATATATTGGAATTGGGACCTTAACAGTCAAACAAAACATTGATTACATACTTATCAAGTAACCAATAACATCTACGAACAAAGCTTGGGTTATCTTGGCCATGTGCATAATATACATGGATCCTTTCTTCAGTGCCAACCTGATTGATGAGGAAAAAAAACGAATGAATACAAGAATGTAAAAAATCAGATACATGCATCATTAGCAACTCAATCAAACATTAGTATCACACATAACAAAGACTGTAGAAATAGAAGTTGTCATAGAAAATAAAAAGTGTAATATGGTAGCAAGATTAAGAGAAGTAACATAATTTATTCCCCACACGTTATCAAGAATGATAAAAATGTGACTAAATATTGAACACAAACTGCAGATGTACAAAGCACAGACAATGTGTTATATAGCCCAAACAGTAACCATTTAGTTAATTCATACTTGTAAATCTAACAGAAGTGATATCTTATCCAATCGAAGAAAACATATAGAGTCAGAGGACAGTGTCAATAAAACTGGTAATGTACACAACTAAGCTTTAGGAAGCTCCCAGTATTTTAAGATTTAACCTATTTTAGTACAATGGTAGCAGGTGATTTGAACCTATGATCTCATGAAAATTACCCAAACCCTCTCCAATACCCAATTCTAGTGACATATTTCAAGATTTAACCTAACTTAGTACTCATGAGGCAACTTGTCTACTTGATGTACTCCATTATATTTGTGTCATGATAGTTTATTCCCTTCACATCTATACAAACAGAAAAGAAGTACTTGATCATCTTTATATCATAATAATTATACTCAGGATCATAAACACAATAACTTATCCCATCTAGATATAAGAGATGATGATGACAACAACAAGAACAACCAGTAGACTCTGGGTGTTCACAGTTCCATTTGGATCAGTTTGAGAATAACATAAAAACCAATCCAATCTGTTTTTTTTTTGGTTTAATTTGGATCGGTTATTTCAGTTTGTCTAATTATTTTTAAGAGACAACATGTTAATTTTTCAGTTATCAAACAAATGAAATTTCATAATCTAGTGTATGAATAGAGTCTCCAACCAATATATAAATTCCTTTAGTGGTTAACTTTTCATTTAAAAACTAATTTAATAAACATAAAGTCAAATGTATAATGAATATAGAAAAAGTACTTGTTGAAAATATTGAACTTCATCATAAATCACTACTTAGTCTAAATTACAAATCGCAAGTCAAAATAATCTAATTTTTTTAAAAGATACATACATATTCAATAATAAAATATTTGAAGTTAGTATTTATATGAGGTAAAATATGAAAATTAATATTAATTTAGTATGTTTGTGATTTTATTTGCTTCAATTTTGAGATGAAAACTATAAAGCAAACCTAACTGCATAAAACATGCAACTTTTTTGATTTTTGGTTTGCTCGGTTATCAATTTTTTTTGTATTGTTTTTATAGTTTGGATTAATTCTTGAATATCCCCAACCACCACCACCAATCCTTATACCACCAGGTGGAGTATGCTACATTGATCAACTGATGCCATCAACCACTCTTAAAAGCCAAAGATTCAGTAAAACCATTTAGATAGTTCAATCAAAAGGAATCAAGGAAGGTATTACAAAATTAGGAGACTATTAAAAGGACCAAATTCAATATAGGAGAAACCATTAAAACCCTCCTAATATGTTTGAAAAACTATATTCAATATGCTACTTGCTACCACAAAACTTCAAATAAACACCCAAATGAATGAAAATACTCACTTTTAAGTGCTCATGGGCTTCTTTAACAGTTTTCCCGTCATTTTTCTTTTTCCAGTTGTGCCCATCTTTTCGGAAGTTCCTAAGCATCTTGCGGTCAAATAGTACAACAGTACCACCTGTTTTACAAACAAAATAATAACACAACATCAGTATTGGTGACTGGAATCCTATTAGACATCCTATAATTCTCAATGCAGCAAACACTTGTAACTAAGATGCTAAAAAACTACTTAATGAATCAAAGACAGACTTGAATCCTATTAGACATCCTATAATTCTCAATGCAGCAAACACTTCTTACTAAGATGCTAAAAAACTACTTAATGAATCAAAGACAGACTTTATATTGCGTTGTACTCATAAAATATATACTTGAGCATGCATAATTGGGTGTATAAAACATTTTTCTTCATATTTTACTGTTTGTTAAGGTATGCTTCAACAAGGATTGAAGGATCTACAAGTTTGCAAAATTTAGAACACAATCTGCCAAACATGAAATGTTCAAGAACAAGAAATGAAAATGTATCATGGAAATTAAGAAATAGAAGTTAAAAGAGACACAAATAAATATGATGAGAAACAGACTATAAGAAAATGCATATCCAATTTACAAAAGTCATGTTGGTGCTAATAGCAACATATAATTACTTGGGGGCAAATGCTTTGGCTTGACATTGATCGTGAAGTATTTGTGATTACAGAGTATGGCATGAATCTCATTGGAACGAAGCCATCTGCTTTTTGCTTCTTCCATAGTGTTCTTAACATCCAGATCTGGGCCATATATAAGAAATATTAATTTAGAATGACAAATCAACAGAGATGATTAATATGCATGACCATTGAACAAGCAATTGGTTTAAAGTCAAGCAATTAGCAAATATATTTTGTGTCAGCTTCCTTTAAACCCTATCTTGAATTCTATACCGTATTGAACCAAAAGTTAAAGCCACACTATCACATTAAGAGATTTTAATCTCTCACTTCCTATCATTATTTCCCTTCCGATATGGCCCAAGAAATACTAATATTGATTATGCTAGTTTGATATATCAGGTGATTTACCAAGTCTCGTGACCCATGCTTGTAAAGCCGCTAACCTTCTAGCTATATGTTGCAACATTTTGTTTGAACTTTTTGTTGAACTTACAAAATTAACATATTCTGCTGTCACCACCATCTGAGATACTAACAAGTAGCAAATACTAAATCATAGACAAGTTACCTTAATACAAGAAACAATTTCCCACCTGCTTTCTACTTCTACTCGTTGTCATAGCAAACACAATATATAGAATTTATTATGAGTTAAATATATTTTTAATCCTTTTAATATAACCAAATTTTGGTTTTTGTCCTCAATTTTTAAAATCTTTAGTTTAGAATCTCATTTTATAAAATACCTTGACTATGATCTCTGATATTAACCTACGTTAGATTAATCATAATTAAAAAAAATTAGTTATGTTTTAACATATTTTGATTATGATCCCTCTAATTATGGATAATATAATTTGATTTAATCTAACTTGGGTTAATATTAGGGACTATATTAGTTATTTTAGAAAATAAGGGATCTAAACCAAACCTTTTAAAAAAATGGAGGTAATAAAAAATTTAACTATTTTAGAGATACTAAAAACATATTTAACCATTTATTAAGAATATTTCAAAGAACTCAGTTTACTGAAGCCAGTGCTGTATTTCACATATATGGTAAAAGAACATTGTGGTATTAACTCAGTTGACAAACAAGGAAAAAGTAGTGGAGCAAGAACGGGAGTTGCCAATTAAGTTGACTATGAACGATTGCTAGTTGGTTCTCACAAAAAACAAAATTCATCAAGCTTCAACAACAACCAATGCCAGAGCAATCTCCAAAACCCCGTATCCCCTAGTATTCTTCCAGAAGCACAAGAAAGAAAGCTAGCATAGAGAGATAAAGAGAGCAAGAGGGAAATTCTCAAAATTGAAAGTTGAGGAAGCTTGAAGTTCAACTAAACATCAGCATAACTAAAATAGAGAGGTAAGAGGGGAAGAATGCATGTACCCTGTAAGGTGTGAAAACCATGTATCTCTGAGCCCGCAAGCTGCCCCGTTAAGTCGTGTGCCATCATAGCCGAAGAAACCTACGAGAAATTGCCTCCAACACCTTCTTCTCTCACCACAAACTCAACAATTGCATCAATAACAACCTTCACCAAGTCAAGGAGTCAGCAAAGACATGATCAAAGAATCAACGTGAACAGAAAATAGTGAATCAAAGTTGTGAAGAGAACACGAAAAGGGTCAAAGAAAAAAAGGGGAGAGAGCAAAGGCAGAAAAGGTGAGAATTTTACCTGATTGCTGAGAAGGGTCTGCGGAAATCGGAAGAAAGAGAAATGGTAGTCGGAACTGAATAATGACTGTGTTCTCTTCTCTTCCTTTTTCATTTTCTAATTTTTTTTTTCTTCCAACTTCTAAATTTCTTCCTATAGTTTCACTTAAAAAAAAAAACAATACTACATAGACTCATTTAAAATAAGTAAACAAACATGTAGGGTGAAAAAAGTTAAAAAATATTAGGTTCATTTAAAATTAATAATAAAAAAATATTTTAATTAAAATTAAGATAAAAATATTTTTATTTTATAAATTTTCTTAATTTAAAAAATTAAATTTATACATTATATTATGAGTTTAATTTTGGTAATTTTAATCAATTAAAATTTAATAAATATAATTTTTAAAAGTTGAGAATTAATAATTTTAATAATATAATAATTTATAATTAGATATTATATAAATGAATAAATTATTTTTAGGTGCGAATATTTATGATAATAATGATATTATTAAAATATTAATTCGGTGCAAGGAAGTATAAGTATTTATTTGTTTTATTTTTATAGAAAAATTATTTTGATTAAAAACATTTAAAAAATATAAGATATAATTAGATAAAAAATTTTGCCGGTATTTGCATGTAGGACGAGCGAGCGCACCGTGCTGTGGTCGTCGTCAAATCATTATGTCGTTTGCAACCTTGATTACAGCGTAAATGAATAATACAAAGAAACAAAACTTTCACAACTTTTTTTTTTTTTTTTTAGAAAATACACAAATTCCCTTTTCTTTTTAAGGTTTTTGTATGCATAGTAAAGACCTCATTAAAATCTCCGAATTCCCTTTCAGATTTTAAAAGTATAAAAAATAAAAAAGATTTACATGTCCTCTTTCATGCATATTAGAATTTCACTTCACTGTTTCAAACAATATTTATTTTTCTCCTTCAGCTATATTCAACACAGCCTTCCTTCGTTTTCTACTGGAGGCGTAACACAAATTACTAGTAATGGTAAATAATGTTTTCAATATCCCATTAATTAATTAATACTCCATCTTTATCCCTTTATAAAATTTAGTTACTCATAATTAAAATAATTTAAAAATATTTACAATTAAAGAAAACAGTTTTTTCTCCGAACTCTAGTGATCCTCAAGTGAAAAAAGATATTAAAGATTTGTGTGTAAGAAGTGAAGTAGTGATCTCTCTTATTGGTTTGAGGGATTTTAAAATTTTTAATCATAAGTCAATATAATAAAAATCGTTAACAAAATTAATAATAATTTTTTTATGTATATTAATATTATTTATTTATTTATATTTTTATTTAATAATTAATAATTTGAAAAAATAAAACAACAAAACAGATCAACAACTTACATTAAACGTAAATAGATATATGATATAATTGATATATATGTGAATTTTTTTAAAAATAAATTATAATGTAGTTGACGAATATTTATTATAAATAAAAAAATAAATATGAAATAGTGTGAAGGATCAATGATAAATAAATTATTATCATAAAAATTTATCTAAAAGATTATTTGAAAAAAAAAATTACAAGCAAACTTCTAACTCATTAAATGTGAGAAATTTTTTGAAAAACATTTTAATTATTGAAAATCATTTCAGATTTTTTTAAAAAAAATTAAAATACTTTTATCGTAAAATTCATAAGATTTTTAAGTTCTATTTAATTTTGAATATATATTTTTTGAGATGTTATTTTATAGAAATAAAATTTTAAAAATTTATTAAATAATTTTGTCAAAATAAGTCACACCAAATTCCTGTTTTCTTATTTATAATTTTTTTTTTTTTACAATTAGCACACCAAATTGTTACATGTTTTAAAGATGATCTTTTCTAAGACTAAAAATCACATAAAAATTTTAAAAATATACTAATAAAATTTATTTAAAGATCTCACTTCTAAATTGTTTTCTATTAATCTCTAAAAAAAATTTCATTGGTAAAATACGAAATAATACCCACTACAAATATAAAAGTAGTAAATTTCAACAAATAAAATTTAGGGTGTTGCATTTTCTCTTTCTTAACAAAAAATAATTCTTTAAAATTTACGTATCTTAAATAAAGAAATGCTATCTTTAATAAGGAGGGATGTGATAGATCTGTCATATTTATGGAAAAATTGTTAGCACGACAGAAATATTGTTGAGATACAATGAATAATGACCTTTTAGTTGGGGAAACAGTTCAAGAAAGTTAGCTTAAGTAGAATGGGTGAATGAAAAATGTTGGGCTAAGATGAGTTTGGAAGTTGTTACTGGAACATGGTGTGAAAACTGCTTATATAGTTGATGGAGTCAACATTTAGATGCATGGTAGAGGAGGGAATTGCTTTTTGCATTTTCTGTTTCCTTTTTTTCGTATCCTTTTTTATTTTTTGTAATTTTTTTATTATACTTTTTAATAAATATATTTTGTAAACTAATTTAAAAATATATATATTAAAAAAAAATAATAATAAGAATACCAAATTAAAAAAAAAGTAAAAGATATTAAAAAAAAAAAGACAAAGGTGAAAAAGCAATTCCCGGTAAAGGATAGACAAACTAAGATACCTAAAATGTTTGTTAGCTAATGGATGTATTGGCCAATGTTTCCGCGAATTCTAATGGTGATAAAGTAATAGACAATTAAACATTGATTTTCATGCCATTTTGGTCTCAATCAAACGTGGATTAGAAGCTTAATAATGTGGCAAATAAGTTTGGTAGAAGTTATTAAAGATTGATTTATACTTATAAATACTAATTGTATAAAAATTTATAAATATCCAATCAATGACCAATCAATAAAAATAAATATTTATTAATTAATATATATTTAGTCTCTAACACTTTATTTACAACTCTTTTGTTTTACTCTATCACTTTTAAGCTTTTGTTTCCATTTTAAAAGTAAATTTTTTCTTAACATAATGATTGAATAATTAAAATTGATTTATATTGATAAATCAAAATCACATTTCAACACTGTTTTACATGAGGGTTAAATGGTAGTTTCAAATACTCCATCATGTTAAATAAGCATTAGTTTTACATTCAATAAATATAAATAAACCTCACAAAAAAATAATTAATGAACTTTTCAATGATATTTTATTTATATTGCATACTTACGTATATGAATATTATTTTAATGATTTTTTAAACAAAAATGAGCCTTCAACTTTAGGTTTCAAAGTTCCTCCCGTTAACATTTTATTATCCTTCACTAATATATGTTCTCTCTAATATAATTAAACTATTAGTTTAAATATAATAATTTCACATATCAATATTATAATATAATATATTATATTGGTAAATAATTGTATTAGTATAAAAAATTAATATACATTATTAATTAATATATCAAATATTTAATATGATAAATTATCTATAGATTAAATCTTTAAAATTTACACTAATTATACAAATTTTATTTTAAAAAAAGATATATTAATAAAATTTATCTTAATATTTAATTATTTTTATTAATTATTTAATAAATAACAAATTTTTTTATAGTATCAATTCTTTAGGTTGTTTAGTGAACCTAGACATCCATACCTTATCATCGAACTTCGGATGGCCATCTCTAATTACATAATAGCAACTCTACTTAGAACAATAATAAATCCTGATAATAACTTTCTAATAATCTTGTTATTTGTTGAATAAAAATATTAAATGTTTTTTATATATTTAAAATATTAAATATATTTTTATATAGTTTTTTATAGAGTAGTAATAAAATTATTAAAAAAATCATAGAAAAATATAGTATTATTCTTAATTTGGACTCCTTGTATTTTCAAAATAAAGTGTAATGGTATAGTTTTAAATTTAATCATCAATTTTTATTAAATATAATTTAGAAACAAATTTGTTATTAATAAGATTTAGAAGGCTTTATTTGTAATTATTATAAAAAATCATTACAGTTTAATTTGGTTTGATTGGATTATATTGTAAACTATAAATCAAACTAAATTAATTTTTTATGATTTGATTTAGTTGATTATTTCCATTTTTATTTTATTTAAAAAATAAGTAACAAAAATACCGAACATAGATTATTATATCTTAAACTATATTAAAAGTAATTTTTTTTACAATTTTTAATCAAAAATAAAAAGATTTATAATATAAAATAATATATATGTTTATAGTAGATATAAAAAATTAAATATTTTAATGTTAATTATATTTTAAAATATAATATTAAATTAAAATACATGTATAACATAATTTAACTCAGTTTAATTTAATTTTAAAACATATAAATCAAATTAAACTATATAAAAAATATTTTTTTTAAAATTAATTTTTAATTTTCAATTCAATTATAAAATTTAAAATAGATTCTGTCAATTCTCAAATGTCATCCTGATAAGAATGGTTCGAAAGATGAGATTAGTGTGAAAAGGAGAAAAGAAAAACTGTGCGAAAGAAATATGTGCCTATACGAGTTAAGCATAGGAGATATTGCTAATTGAATCAACATTAACCAGAAACGAAGGCCTATCGTCTGTCCACACTTAAATGAGCCAAGAAGCTGACTTTTAAAAATTTGTTTAATAAATATGTATATTTATTAAAAATTATATTTTATTTATTTATTTATTTTTATATATTATATATTTATATTTATTTTAATATATTATATTAATATATTAACATTTGTTAAAATTAAATTTTTAATTTTAAGAAAAAGAAAGTGTAAACGATTTTTTTTTATTTTTAAAATAGAATTCTTTTAACGTTTTTATTTACATTTATTATTTAAATAATTTATCTTCATTTAACCTTTAGTTTGAAAGTAATTTTATAAAAGAAATTATATCATATATAACAAATTATCTAATTTAATATTTTAAAATAATTATTTTAAATTATTTTTTATTTTAATAATTATTTTTTCTATATTTTAAAGTTGAATAAATAATTTTAAAAAATTAACTTAAAAATTTATATTTTTATTTAAAAGATTATAAGTTATTTTTATTTTATTTTATGTTAATAATATTGTATATTTTTATTTTATATATTATATTTTATTATGTATGTTATGTACGTTACAGTATTATTTATATTTAAAATAATATATTAAATTTATTTTTTATTATTTATTAGATAATTATAATTGATTTATTCTACAAGTAAGATGGTAATTTTTTTTTTAAATAATTATTTTAAATTATTTTTTATTTTAATAATTATTTTTTCTATATTTTAAAGTTGAATAAATAATTTTAAAAAATTAACTTACAAATTTATATTTTTATTTAAAAGATTATAAGTTATTTTTTTCTTATTTTATGTTAATAATGTTGCATATTTTTATTTTATATATTATATTTTATTATATATGCTATATACGTTACAGTATTATTTATATTTAAAATAATATATTAAATTTATTTTTATTATTTATTAGATAATTATAATTGATTTATTTTATCAGTAAGATGATAAAAATTAGTTTGATAAATTTTATAATTTAAAATGATATTATTAAAATATATTTTTATAAAAAATTTTAAATTTTTAAAATTTTAAATTATATATATATATATATATATTAGATATATTTATTAAGTAGAAGAATGTAATAATCATGTGGTTTAATCTGATTTAAACTAATTTTTTATGATTTAATTTGGTTTATTTTTTCAATTTCTTTAATTGTTCTATCCAAATCAAATTAAGTTTCAAATATTTTCTATAATTAATTTAATATTTTTTAATTTAAAATTAAATCAAACCATATTACGATTATATTTTAAATATAATGATTTTTATTTAAATTTTTTCTTAAAAAATTATCTATTATGTTAGTTTTTTTAATTATTGTTCATAATTATTCTTATATTTTATGTTTTCAAATAATTATTTATTTTTTTATTTACAAATTTTTAGAATTTTAAATTTTTTATCTAAATACAAAATAAATGCTTCATTTTTTTCAAAATTAAAGGAAAAAATATTTTTAATTTTAATTTTAAATTGTATTTTTGATCTAAAATATAAATATATTTTGTATATATAAATCATTTTTATTTAGATTAAAAAATTTATAATATAATAAAATTAATTAAAAGATAAACTCTTTTGACATTTTTATAAATAATAATTAAATTTAAAATGTTATAAAAAAAAATATATTCTACTTTTTTATAAATCAGTCACTCATCCATATAATAAAAATATATTAGTAATATATATTATACTTCTTTATTCACTTTCAATTTCTTAAAATAAAATCTACAAACAATAGATTCAAAATAAGAATATTTTATTATTAAGCATATGAATAGGAGGCTATTTACTAAAATAAAGAATATCAAATTTAAATATATAACTGTATAATGGTGTTAAAAAATATCATCCCATATAATATCCAAGTATCCAACTCAAATAACATTAGTTTTGATAAATAATAGTTATGGTCTTAAAAACAAGAATATTTTTGTTGGACATTTTTACTCGTATCCTAAGTTTGACCCACAGGTTTGACAATGTGTGGATCCCATGAATGATAAATGGTTAAATGAGATGGTGGAGACTGACAAAGTCACAAGCTGTAGGATGTGTGGCGATAAGCAAAGGAAGTGTGAAACGGTTATAGCTGTTGGTTTTTTATTGGAAGAAGTGGAGACATCACGATAACTTGAAATTTAACTGTGATTGGCACAGCTCAACCGTCGATGTTACTTTTTCGTCATTCAATGCATCCATGGACATACAACAGGAATTGTGGGTCTCGACTTTGATATCAGCGACTTCTATTCATATAGGTATAGCTGGGTAACAAGGGTATAGGTTTTGGCTATACGGTCAATCCGTACGTATAAGTCTTCTCCCAATTGACTCGTTATAAATAGGTTAGATTGTATTGCTCTGTAAAATAAATAATCAGAAAACGTGATGGTGTGTATCTGGCCTATTTTGACATATGAATTAGTAAATTAATTTATTTAAATTATTTAATTATTAAAATATTTATAAAAGTTAATAAAAATATGTAAAAATTATTTTTTTAAAAAAATTGATCTCCAAGTTAATCAATTAACCTGCAAACTTAACCCATTTAATAATCTGCAGATTAAACAAATCACATTTAAATAAACTAATAATTTTATTAATTCAAATTTATCTAATCTATAAATTTACGAATTACATACTTCAATCCATTTATCCATATCTATTCATAAGGTAAGGTACACACAGCAAAAGGAGTAGCCAGCCCCCTCCTGCATCTCCACTTCATTTATACGTTCATCTTTAATTTCTTTTTATTTTTATTTTACTACTAATACTTTCTTTGTTTTATATTGTTTATTTTC
This sequence comes from Canavalia gladiata, assembly GCA_037954105.1. Classification (NCBI taxonomy): domain Eukaryota; kingdom Viridiplantae; phylum Streptophyta; class Magnoliopsida; order Fabales; family Fabaceae; genus Canavalia; species Canavalia gladiata. The sequence goes on along the minus strand of CM075662.1, from coordinate 34,946,875 downwards.
TAAGATAATATATACTATTTTAAAAATTATTATTACATAAATTTGTATAACAAAATAATATTTTTGATAAAATTTTATTTATTAAAACTATTTTAATACAATTATAATTTTATTATTTAAATATTTAAGTGAGATATTAATGAATGAGTATTATTAAAAACTAAAAAAAATATTCATACCGTCTTAGCTTTCTAAGATGATGAATTTTTAAAATAAATTAAAATACTCTAATAAAAGTATAATATTTTTATAAAATTAATAAAAAATTAATTAAAAGTTAAAAAAATTATAATATCAATAATTAAATTTAAAATATTTGGTAAAATTAATTATTAAATTAATTGATAAAAATAAAATAATAAATAAATATATAATTAACTAATAAATTAAAATTTTGATAAATATGATAATTTAATTTATTTTTAAAAAAATAATTAAAATAATGTTTAAAAATATTAATAAATATTAAAAAGTTACTTTAAAAAATAGAATTGAAATATTTTTAAAAACAATTTAATAGTTTTTATTTTCAACAAAAATATATTTCCAAACATAATTATTATATAAGATGAAACGAGTAATATATAGAATTAATAGTTTAAAAATTAAAATATTTTTATTTGGTTATTATTAAGATAGATACTAATAAAATTTAATATAATTTAAAAATAATTTAATTTTTTTAAATATATTATCAAAATTTAATTATGTGTATAAATAAGTTTTTTATATATATAAAAAAATTGTATACAACTTGAGTGCTGCCTTAGGATAAAAACACGCCCTTAGATCTTGTTTTTGAAATTTTAAAATTTATGAACATACATATTTATATAATTAATTTTAAATTAAAAATATTTGACATACATTTTTAAGAATTTGTTGTTAGAAATTAAATATTATATAAAAATTAAAATATAATGAAACAAGATCAAAATAAATATTATTTATTATTATTAAAAGAGTTGTAATGAGAAAGAAACAGTAACTCAGTTACAGAGATATATAGATGTCATGAGTGATCTTCTAAGCACTAAAATTTCACTCTTATATGAAATATTTTGTATGTTTGTACTTGTAGAGACCTTGCTCCAAATGATGACATATATAGAGATATTTTTTCCATACAAAAATATCTCCTAAACAGTTACAAGTAGTTAATAGTGAGATAAAAAAAATCATGAGTTAATTGTAAAATAAGGAAAAGTTATAAACAGTGATATGCTCTCCATTTCTATAACCATTATTAGCAATTACAGACCATGTAATTACTGCATTCTCCCACTTGGTCCGTATGCTCTCAATATAAACTCATAACGAAACACATTTAGAAGCACAATACATAAATCATAACGATGGTTTCTTTAGAAATCAAGCAGTATCTTCCATGTATCATAATGCATTATCTTTCCAAATGCTATGCAAATCTACTTAATGAATAAACTCAATGTTTATTCTAGGTTTAAACTAATATGATGTTTTTCAACCAAATAACTAAATATGTATATATTAATATGATATAAGAGAAAAAATAAAGTTTTTTTAATATTTTTTAAATAACAAAATTTACAAAGTGAAACCAAGTACCATTACGAGTATATGATCCTTAAATTTATATGGCAATATGTCCTTAGTTAAGGATCAACTAACATCAACTCAGTGTTAATATGTTCAATAATCACTTTCTTATCATTAACATGTTCTCTTATGGTTAAATAATTAATATCGATATGTTTGCTTCGACTTCCTCTTTTATTGTTCTTAGTCATAAACATTGCAGCTGAATTGTTATAATATATTCTTAATGGCTTAGAAACAGAATCCATAATTCTAAATCCAGAAATGAAACTTCTCGACCATATTTCATGTGAGAAAGCCTCAAAACATGAAATAAACTCAGTTTCCATTGTGGAAATAGTAGTTAAAGTCTGTCTGACACTTCTCCCTGACCCCTCTAACTAACATGAATGTGTAGTCAGATGTTGATTTCCGTGAATCAACGCAGCCAACAAAATCAAAATTTCAGAGAATCCAATCACTTCCAAATTTTCTAAGCATTTATATATAAGCATGTAGTCATTTGCCTCTTAAATGTACCTCATAACTTTCTTTGCAGCTCTTAAGTGATCAATACCTAGATTACTCTAATATTTTTCTAACATTCTCACAACAAATGCAATGTCAAGCCTTGTGCAAACCTCAACATACATTAGACTTCCAATAACCAAAGCATATGGAATGTTTTTTATTTGTTCTTGCTCAAGACCATTCTTAGGACATTAATTAAAACTGAATCTATCATCCTTCACCATAAGGGCTACACTTGGTGAATAATCCTTCATTCGAAATCTTTCTAAACCTTTATTGACTTAGGTTTCTTGAGATAGATCTAAAATAACTTAATGTCTATCATGATGAATCTTGATACTAATGACATAAAATGCATCACACATATCTTTCATATCAAAATTTTTAGAAAGAAATTATTTTACCTCATGCAACATACCTATGTTATTTTTTGCAAGCAAAATATCATTCACATACAAAATAAGAAAAAAAAATTGCTCCTACTAATCTTTTGGTATATACATTGATCCATAATATTTTCAACAAAACTAAATGAAGTGATAACATCGTTGAATCTCAAATACTATTGATCGGATACTTGTTTCAACCCATATATAGACCTTTTAAGCTTGCATACCAAGTGCTCACCGTCACTAGAGGAAAACCCTTCAAATTGTTTCATGTAAACCTTCTCCTCTAAATTATCATTAAGGAAATTCGTTTTCACATTCATCTGTTGAAATTCAAGATTAAAATGAGCTACTAACGTCAATATAATGTGTAAGGAATCTTTCTTAGATATAAGACTAAAAGTCTCTGTGTAGTTAATTCCTTCTTGTTGAGTGAATCTTTGTATAACAATTTTATCTTTATATCTTTCTATGTTGCCTAATAAATCTTTTCTAGTTTTGTAGATCCATTTACACCTAATGACTTTTATACCTTCAGACAAGATCCTAGACATTGTTGTTCCTCATGGAGTTCATCTCTTCTTTTACGCCATTGTACCATAATTTTAACCCCTTGCAATTCATAACTTGTGAAAAAGACTCAAGAACATTCTCGGCTCTAACATTATACTCACACTCTTGTAGATATACTACATAGTCATCTAGAATCGTTGATTTCTTCATTCTAGTAGATCTTCTTAATGTCTCACCAACATCTTTCTGAGAAAAACGTTGTTCAACTATACGTCATCAATTTCTTATATTTGTTGAACAAGATCTACTATATCATTATCAACAAATTGTGGAGTTTCATGAATTGATTGTTCAACATGCGCTTGAACCGAAGGAGCATGATGAATAACTATAATTCGATTGTGACCTGATATGAAAGGTTGTATGTTAGATTGCTCTAACTCAAGATCTTGCTTTTAATGATTCAATACTCTCTCACTAATCAAGTCATCTTTAAGAAACTTGACATTTCTTGACTCCATAATCCTAGTACTATGAGATGGATAATAGAATCTATATCCTTTGGACCTTTCAACATATCAACATATCCAATGAAATGCTCATTGATGGTCCTTGAATCTAGTTTCTTTTCTTCTAGGTTGTAAATTCTTACCTCATATGGGCATCCCTTATGCGCATATGTTGCAAACTTGGTTTTTATCCCTTAAACAACTCGAATGGTGTCTTAGAACTGCTAATCATACTATGCACTATATCTATTAAAGTCTAGTTTCTTCTTTCTTCTACATCATTCTGATCAGGAGATAAGGAGAACATGACATGGTGTCTTGGGATATTATTCTATTTTCTTGAAGAAACTTTACGAATGAACCTGATTCTTATCCATCTTCAGTTTATCTATCATAATACTCACCATCTCTATTAGTTTTCACAATCTTAATTTTCTTATCGAATTGTTTCTCTATTTCATCCTTGAAAACCTTAAAGGCTTTTAAAGCTTCATTTTTATTATGAAGCATGTAAAGATACATATACTGTGTATCATCTATAAAAATAATGAGCTATTTTTTACCATATGCATCCATATCTAGGCAATAGATATCGGAATGGATGATTTTCAATAAGGTTGAACTTCTTTTGGCATCTTTCTTAAACTTGTTAGTTTGCTTTCCTTTTATGAAATCCACATAAGTTTTAAAATCAATAAAATCTAAAGTACTGAGTACTCCATCATTTACTAATTGCTTAATTCTTTCAATGGAGTTATGTTCTAATCTCCAATGTCATAATGTAGAAGAATCTTTATTTATAACACAATGTTTGGTACCAGTTTGATCATGAAAAACATCATGAGTAACATTATTTTGTAAATTAAGAGAATAAAGATCGTCACATAAAACACCATCACTAACATGTTCAAATGCATAAAATAAACTGAAAATAGTGTTTAAAAAATTAAAATTAGATCCCAGAGGTACAAGCTTGGAAACAAAAATTAAATTTTTAGAAAAATTGGAAATATAAAAGTTCTTTTCCAAAACTAAATTAAGTCACTCTTTAGCACTAATTTGCAAGTTTCCAATAGCCTTCACATGTGTTTATATCTTATTTCCTGAATAGATGCATCACTCAATTTTTATCGAGTCCCTCAAATTTTCCAATCTTTGTAAGAAATTTGTAACATGAATTGTAGATTCAGAATCAATCCACTATGTGTTATAACAAACATCAATCATTTTATATTCATACCAAACAAGTGAGAGTAGGTCACATTTCTTTTTAAGCCAAGATTGCAACTTAAGACAATCTTTCTTCATGTGTCATTTCCTTTTTCAAAAGAAATACTTAGATTCTTTCTTTATGTCTCCTTTAGGAGACAATTTTGCCTTTCCTTTATTCTTGATTTGGTCAATATGGTTCTTTTCTTAAGTTGTTAGATGCACACTCTCACTATCTTGCATAAGTAACCTTTCTTCCTCGTGTACACATATGGTCATCAGTTCATTGATAAACCATTTATATTTATGTTATAAGAGATTTTGAAAGGTCTATATTGTTGTGGTAAAAAGTTTAAAATGTAATGCACATCGAAAGTCTCATGCATGGTAACATTAAAAGTTTTAAGTTGAGCTATTATATCCCTTATGTGCATGATTTCACGCACTTCTTTAATACGAGTGAGTCTTGCGGTAGATAATTTCATAATTAAGATACTTGTAAGGGTTTCATCTAATGTTACAAATTGCTCAATTGCCTTTAACAGAAATTGGACATTGTCATATTACTCAACGGAATCTCGAATGTCAAAAAAGATATTAGTCTTTATGAACATAACACAAACGTTTAGATCGTTCCTACTTTTCATAAAGATCAACATCATTAGGCTCACTTATTTTTGTAATCGTAGACGATTCATCCTTACAGATAATAAAGACAATATTCAATCAACCAAAATGAAGAAGAATTTTCTCTTTCCACACCTTATAATTATCACCTTAAGCTTAAAAATTTCACATTTCATATAAGATATATTCACAGGTTGAAAAATTACATAAAAAAGATTTTTTTTATCATGTTTATAAAAATAGGACAACTTAATTATGTTTTACCAATAAATAACATACAAATAAATATGAATTTCATGACATAGAAATTATCTATGGACTAAATTTCTAATTCAAATAAATTCATATATCCATATTGATAAAACTATTACATTATATTCCTATTTTTTTAACTATTGTGAATAATTAAGAAATATAATTTAATATTTTATTCTAATTATTTCACAAATATAATATAATAAAGATCCTATAAAATAAATTTTTTATATTAAAAATAAAATAATTGCAAGTAACATCTTTAAATATAAGTAACATATGTATAATTTTTCCTAAATTAAAGATGTTGTGGTTATTCTTTAAAAATTATATCCATCACAATTATTATAATATAAAATTATTTAATATCTATAATTCTTTATGTGATTCTAAAAATAATTTCTTTTAATTATGACTATAACTAAATCATAATTAAATAAAATTATTTTAATCACTAGATATTAAATCAATATCTATTGTGAATTACCTTATGTAATAAATTTAATTTCATGTACTCAAATAATTTTTCTCACAATTACATGCATAATATATCCAAAATACAATATCACAAACTGAATTGCAATGAAACGACGAATTCGTAAAAATATAATTATGTTTTAAGATGATATAAAAGTGGAGCTGCTATCAATTTTTATTTTTTGAAAAATCCTAAAATAAAGGAAACCAAGTTTGGAAGTCATTTACAAATAGGAAAGGTGTCAACACTTTATTTGTCCGTTTCGAAAAAATGGTACCCAAAGTCAAATGGGCAGTTTTAAAATAATTTCAAAAAAAATTAATTTAATCCCTTTTATAATTAAAATTAACTATTTAAATTATTTATATACACATGAAATGATGAGACAAAAATTAAATATTTAAATAATATATGTATATATATCGATAAAAGAAATAAAATATAATTTGTAGAAAAACAACATGATAGATTTTGTTTATGTTCTTACATATTTTTTGTGCAATAAAAAATTTAATATTATATAATTTTATCTATTTAATTTTTTTAATAAATTTTTTTTGAGATAAAGAGTTCAAAATGTCTTGAAGACATTGTGTTTTAGAATTAAAAATAGAACAAATGATTTTGATTGCAAATAGAAATTTAAATTTTTTTGATAAAGTTTATTTAAAATTTTAAAAAATTAAAATTTGAAAATATAATTTTATCAATTAAATTTGGTAAATAAATAATTTAAAGAAATAAATTTAAAAAATTTAAATTTTTTTGAAAAAGGTTTAACTTTTGATAAAAGTAAAATTTAATATATTATATATTTTGATAAATCAAATAACACAGTATGCATTTTTCTATTATTATTTTATATTTAATTTTCTAAATTTACGCATGCACATAATTTAAAATAACAAATAGTTAAACAATTATACCGTAAACTTTTACGTTTTTGAAAATATGTGATGGTAGAAGTATTACACATGCAAATTTAAGGTTTGTTATATGATATTTAATATTATTATTTTTGAATAATTATCAAAAAAATAAAATATTAATTAATTTTTTAATTAAAACTTTTTAAGTTTATATATGCACGTAGTTTAAGATAATAAATAATTATAGTTTAAACTCTTACGATAATAAAAAATATGTGAAGATAAAGTATACTGCACATACAAATTTAAAATTTGTTGTTTGAGATTTAGAATTAAAATTTTTATTTAAAAGATAAATATAAATTTAATTTATTTAAAATAAATTTTGATAATATTTTAAATCTACATATACACTGATTTAAGACAAATAAAAACTGCACTTAAACTCGTATGATTCTTTAAATATAATATGATAGAGTAATTTATATATACACATCTAAAATTTGTTATGTGAAATTTAAAATTAAAATATTTATTTAAAATATTTAAAATTTTCATGTTTAATAACTTTGATTAAATAAAAAAAAAATTAAACTTTGTAGTAAAATCTCTTTGAAAAATATGATATGGACAAATATATGACCAAATTATAATTACTAGAGAATATAAAAAATATCATGAATATACATATTTACCTTTTATATTTTCTAAATTATTTAATTAATTTTCATATTTAATCTATTGAGTTAATATCTAATATTATTTGAGCTAAAAAAATAAATCTAGCAAAGATTCAATTTATATATATATATATATATATATATATATATATATATATATATATAAAAGGATAAACTAGACAGATTTTGTATATGGTATTCTAAGTTAGAAAAAAAAAACCACATTTAAATAAAATTAGGATAAGGAAACTTTTGACATTTATAAATTATTTTAAATTTAAAAGAAAATAAAATACACAAACGACAAAATTAATTCATCAAAATATTGCAATTATTAAGCTAAAAAATAAACAATCTAATTTCTACCAACTAAAATAAAATAAAAATTATTTTAAATAAGTAAAATTAGTTGAGAAATTATACCTCAAAAATGGATTCGGTATTGGTGAGAGACAAAATAAAATAGACAAAAGAAATGACATCAATGTAGATTTACCATAAGCATATGAATTCTAAGGTACATTTATTCCAAATAATCAAGTGCCCAAATGGGTATGTTTCCAATCTTTTCCTAACATCATGGATATATGTGGGTATCACATCCTTTTCACATGCGCAGGGTTGGGGGATGAATCCAAATTTTTTGCTACTGAGTTGACTCATTGAGTCAACTCGCTGGGTTGAGCGGATCATGGATGAGAGAAAGCTTGCATCCAAGGGCCTTTTCATGTGTGCATGACTGCATGGGAATGAAATTGCGAATTGAGGTTATATGAGATGGGGTATATGGAGTTAGGAGGTGCTGTAGATTTTGGAAGAAAAGGAGCCTAGGATAAGTGTTGGCTAGATGCTAGAAAGGGCGTTGGAGAAAGTATACAAGAGCCTGAGAGAGGAGTGAAAATAAGAGGAAGGGAGAGTGAGAATGTAGGGTTCATGGGTTGTGTGAGAGTGAATGGAAAGGAGTGGGTGTTTATTAATGTTGGACGTGAAAATGGGTGCTCCTTTAGCTTGGAAGAGATAAGTCAGTGAAGATGATATGAGGTTGCTATTAGGAGAGTTAAGGAGAGCCTAAAAAGAGAGGTCTTGTTTGTTGGATGAGAGAGAGACCATGAGAGGTCGTTGGGCGTTGAACAAGAGGAAGAGTGAAGGATCTACATGATGCTTGAATGAAGGTGTGTGTATGGATGCTTGCAAGGGAGTGTGAAGGGTCTACATGGTGCTTGAATGATCTGGTGTATGAGTGCTTGCAAAGGAGTGTGAATGAAACATAAATGAAACGAAGAGGCGACGCTGAGAGCTAGGGGCAGCCCCAAAAACAAAACTAGTTTGCTGTGATCTTTAGAAGAGAAAGTGCTAGGGGTTGTAGTGAGTGGGTAGGTGATTTTGTGTTAGGTGGTGGTGAGAATTAATGAGTGGGAGATAGGAGAATGAAATGATGTGTGGAGTGCATGAGGGATCAATGTGGCTATTGATATTTTATGTGCATGATAGGAACATGAATAAAAAAAGGGATGGGTTTGTATTTGTGGGTGCATGGAGAAATGAAAGTGTGCTTGAGAGAGAGAGCTAAATGTGGCGCCCAAGAGTGAGTCTCTTAGAAGTTGTGTTCTAAGCATTAAAATCTAAGTTGTGTTTAGGAATCTTTCTCTAAATGATGATATATATATAGAGATATTTTGTTTATAAAAAAATATCTTTTCAACTGTTACAAACAGTTAATAGTAAAATTTAAAAAATTACAAGTTAATTGTGAAATAAAAAAATTATAAAAAATTGTACAACTTACTATTTCTATAACTACTATTAACAATTATAGATCATATAATTATTACATTTATATTTTAAGATTTTACATAATTTTTAATTACAATTACTTTATCATAATAATTAATACTTAACTATTAGATTTAATAATGTTTCTAATAAAAATAGTATTAATAATTAACTAATTATCAATGTATTAAAAATATTATTAAGTATTATACATATTTTTTAATTACAATTACTTTATCATAATAATTAATACTTAACTATTAGATTTAATAATGTTTCTAATAAAAATAGTATTAATAATTAACTAATTATCAATGTATTAAAAATATTATTAAGTATTATACATATTTTAGTTTTAGGGAAAAAAAATTCAGAATTCAAATTCAATAAAATCTTATTTACGTTCAAGTATGTTACTAGGAGAATGGAATAATTTAGCTATTTTATTGATTGAAAAGATTTATCTTTTAATTTTGCTTAATCAAATTCAATAGCTAATTTTGTATCACAAAAGTGAAAAAAATAATTTGTAAATACTAAAAATAATTTTAATCAAAATTTTACTAATATAATTTTATGTACAATCTTAAATATTCTTGAGCTGATCCTTCTTAATTTCATAATCTCTTATTCCAATAAAAAATGTTACTGTTAACAAAATAAAGAGATGCAAGAGCATGAAGGTATTATCTAAAAGCTCATAAATAAAGAACAAAAATTAGAAACAATTGTTACAGTTGCAGATATTATAGGATTAAAACTATATAAGCGCAATTAGTTTTTAATTAAACAAGATAATTAATATGTTTATAATCCATTATTTTCATATCATAAAAATTTAAATATTCCAAATCATCAAACTTGCTTAAACCAAAAATAAAAATGATGGGTTTTTATCCTTTAAAAGTTGTTTTCTTGAAATAAACCTTATTTACAATCCAGAGTAAAAACAATTAAATTACTATACAATATAAAATACATTTTAATGACAGTTAATACATAGTTAAATTAGTACTCTGTTTTGTTTTTTAATTACATTATTATTTTATGATAATTTAACAGAAAACTATAAGCTCAGCATCACGCATATATTCATAAAAGACTTATTGTAATTTGATTATACAAAATTATAATTAAATAGGTAATTAGTTTTTAGTCAAATCAGAGTCCTTTTCCGTAATTGCGGAAAATTAGTTCTCTTCCACCGACCTAATTGGCTACTATTGTACTATTGGTCCCGACATGTTGGGACTCTGTACCTTCAATGGGAAAAGTAGTTATGCTTCAAACTTCAAATACAACCATGTTGATATGCAGAATCAAAAAAGCATCCGAATTGTTACAGAGTCCAATCGAACAGTGTTAATAATAAATGTTTCTTTCCAAAAATAAAAAATAAAAAATAGGATGTATCTCTAAAAAAGATTATATATGACTATTCATAAGAAATTTCAAAGAAAGATACAAGAAAAATAAAACATACTGAGTTTTGAGTCATCTATTCTACCGTTATATTTTCACCAAATTTTTTTACTAAGGAACCCAATAAATTTTTTAATATACAAGTATTGGTCCTCGCTAGCTAGATGTAAGTTCCATAAAAGTGGACTACTTTATTTTTAAATCATTTATTTTTCATAAAAAAATTATTGGAGATGATCTTCTCTAAGAAAATATGCCATTTGGTAGATATTTATTTTTTATTTTGTATTTTTTTATGCTTTATTTAAATAAAAATAAATAAAAAAATGAAAAAAGTAAAAATAGAAAAAATAAATAAATTATGTGAATAGTTAAAAATATAAATGAAAGGAAAGAACATAATTCTTTCACTTATTTGGATGAATAAAAAAAATATTAATAGTATAAAATTTATTTTATATAAATTTAAAAACTAAATTCAACTATAAAAAATTAAATTTTTTATTATATTTTTATTAATATAATATTTTAACAATTTAAAATAAAAAAAATTCCTCTCCTTGCTTTCTCACCTATTTGAAAGATAGTAAAATTCTATAAAAACATTATTTTTTTTCTTCTATTTTATGTGCAAATAGCAAAAAAAATTCATATGTTTTTCTCCGCCCAAATTTACTATTAAAATACAAGAATTTTATATAAAAGATAATTTTATTTAAATTAAAAATATTTATAATATAATAAAATTAAATTTCTTAATAAGGATATTTTGTATATATAAAATTTAAATTTAAAATTTTATTCACAAAGATCAAGTACATATTATTTTGAACTAACCCTTTGTAGGTTTTTTCTCTTTAAAATAATACACTTAATATGTATGATTATTTTTTCTTAATTTATTTTTTAAAATAATAAATAATTCAAAACTATTAAATAAAAATAACGACAAAAATAAAATAAAATAAAAGATGACAAGAATATTAAAACTTTACTCTGGAGATCATTAGATTTGAAATGAAAACGACCATCTTTCACTTAATTTCTAGAAAATATTTTCTTTATATTTTATTTTCATAAATAATTAATAAAAATATCTCATTATTTTGAATTTTTTTAAGAATTCTAGTTATTCTTCAAAACATCGTAGTATTTTTACAAGGGTTTGGTTAAGAGTGTTATAAAGGTGATTAAGAAAATTTTAATACATTATTATACGTTTTTAATTATTTAAAAAGTATATGATTTTTGTGTTTTAATATAATAAACATTCTTATTTTTTATTAAATATTTTTTTATTAATGAGTGTTTAAAGATTTTGGTAACGTGTATTATTTTATAATTGTTTGTAAACTTGTACATGATGTACAGGAAAACAGTTTTATAAGATTAAATAGATCCTAAATTCTTTTTCTGTATTTGATGTACAATATCTTATTGAAGTTAAACATCGTGTGCTTATTTTTCTTTTTTATCTTTGATTGGATATTTTCACTATTATAAATAGAAGATTAAAATTCTTAAATAAAATGTGATGGTTAAATAAAACTCTTTCAAAAATAGCGATTTCAAGATTTAAATTCGTAACATTACATGTAAAATTTACGGAAGATCATGCCCCCACTTCCTTTTTTATTGCATTGATTATGTCCCCACTTTTTATTATACCAAAACCCACTTGAATAAAATATTTGAGTTGTGTTAGATGCAGGTACAATTCCTTTGAAATATCACATGTCCACATAAATATGTATTTAATATTTTCCTTTCTATTTATTTTAATTTTTTTGTAAGTGAATTTTAAGTTTATTTATTTTTTTTAAAAAATATATATATATATATATTTATATTTATAAAAATATCATTGTTTTTTAAATATTTTTAATAGAAATGATAAAAATCACTTTTCATATAAATATTTAAAAATAAAAATGGGATTTTTATAATTATTAGTGAAAACAAACAATAGTAACGAAATATATTTTAAATTAAACGGGCCTTTACTTTGTGCATTATTTATTTTACACAATATTTACATTTATGGTTTTTCCTACATTTTTACTGACAGAGTTGGAAATTTATTCCTCAGACATGATTTAAATTATTTAATACATATATACAGTAATATATTAATTATTTATTAGCTTAATCAATATAAGTAGATATTATATATTATAATTTTTTTTAATATGTATAATTTAATACATTGATAATTTTAAATATTATAATTTTTTAAAACATTTACTATTTAATAATTTTTTATTATATATACTGAAGTACATATAAAAAAAATTATATAAATCACTACACATATTAATTAATTAAACTAATAGAATTATCTAATAATTAAAAATTAGAGATTAAAATAGTTTAATATAAAAGTTGAAGATTCAATTATTATCACTTTTTATATTATATAAAAAATATTAATTAATTAATAAAACGTGGATCTAATTTAACCAATAATCTCACGTTTAAATTTTAAGCATGTAAACTAAATCAAATACTTGAAGAGATAATTTCATCACCTATAATAATCTTATCTAATTCAAGTATTATTATTTTTTATAAAATTATTGATATTTATAATAATAATTAGTTAATCAACATTTATTAGGTTAACTATTTCAATTTTTTAATATGTACTAAGAATATTTTTGACTAATAACTAATGATTAATATCCTACATACAGGTTAGAATGGAAAATAGTTTCCTTTTTAACATGTAAATAAATTTGAAATAAAAATATTTATTTTTTTTATTCCATGTATATATTGTTTATCTTTTTCTTTCTTTAAAATGAACCTCTTCATTAACTGAAGAGGATCTAACTTAAAAATATATTTTTTATATACATTAACAATAGGTTCAAACATGTCTACATTATTGATTATTTTACATTACATTATAGGGGGTTTTGTTCCTTAGTTATAAAATCAATTTTCATGCTTTTCAATAAAAAAAACACATTCCAATAAAGATCTGATTAAGATTACCTTTTACTGCCGAAGTAAATATGTTGATCGTTACTATGATGGCTGTCATTATTCATTTGGAAGGTGGGAAAAAAGTTTGATTTTCATCACAGCATATATTTTCGTAAATAAATTTAGTTTATCTGTTCACAGATAGGTATAAATTTTAGATTGGAAACCGACAAGCACTTAATCAACAACAAATGTGATATTGATGTTGAATATATTATCCTTAACTAGTTTATTTTATTTTATTTTTTGGGATGGTAGGTGCATGCATTTGATCTTTAACATGGAAAAATAAAGTCTAAATAATTTTTAAGACTATATAAATATAGTTACAATTTTAAATTTTTTATTAATTTTAATTTTTATAATTTAAAAATTTTGAAAATAATTTTCGTTTGACACTTGACATACATCTAAATATATTAGTAAACAACACCTTAAAATTATTATTAATTTGATTTGGTCAAATGCCTACTAAGTAATAAATATGGATTATTTTTAAGATAAGAATTAAACTTAACAATTTTTTTTTAAATAAAAATAAATTTAACGGGCTAAACACTTATTTAACCTAAAAAATAATCACAATAAGGCATAGAGTGAAAGATGTAGCATTACCATTTTATTCAAAAAATGCATAAGACTATATCTCGGATTTGAGAGTCGTAGAAAGTAAACAATTCCAAATGCGGAAGGATACCCTTTTTTGCACTTAATCCACCAACACAAACTGTCTCAGGTCCAAATTATTTGCGGTAATCTGAAAAACCAGACATTTGTTGGGCTTAGGCCCAAATATTAGTTATGGGCTTTTATCATTATGAGTGCACATTAATTAGATGGAACCACCACCCTGAAGTGTTAGTTACTTCCCTTCTACTCAAAACATGAATGAAAATAGAAGCAAAAGCTCCACCAATTCCAACTTTGAAAATCTCTTCCTCCTAATAAGTTACACATTCGCTTTCCATTCCTTTCACTCTACATTACATCCTCTCTACAATCCTCCATTTATATGTAACTCAAACCTTTGTCTCAGCAAACATACAACATAGCATTATTGGAAAGAAAAAAGAAAGATGAATCCAACATGGTTTTTTGTGTTGAGCATTGCAACAATATTGGTGGTTGGGAATGGACAATCATCAGAGAAGCCATTGGTGAAGACAGTGAAGGGGAAGAAGGTGTGTGACAAAGGGTGGGAATGTAAAGGATGGTCTGTTTATTGCTGCAATGATACTATTTCTGATTACTTCCAAACCTACCAGTTTGAGAACCTCTTCTCAAAGCGTAATTCACCAGTGGCACATGCTGTTGGATTCTGGGACTATCGTTCTTTTATTACTGCTGCAGCACTGTATCAGCCTCTTGGATTTGGCACCACTGGAGGCAAGATCAGTGGCCAGAAGGAGATTGCAGCTTTCCTTGGTCATGTGGGCAGCAAGACCTCTTGTAAGTGTCACATTTTTTTGCTTTATGCTATCAATTTTGAGATCATATATCATATGTTACTTTTACAAAATGTTTTCTGTTTTTTATTTTTTATTTTCTAGTTTCAATATTTTGTTTAAAAAATAATGAAAATAAAAAATCACGATCTTGAGTATAAAACTTTGAAAATAGAAAAACAGAATAAAAATAAGATAATATTTTTGTAAATAAAAATAAAAACAAAAAGTGTTTTCACCAACTAGGATCCCTTATATTTTCTTGTTCAATTATGGTTATCGGTTACATGATCATTATGCTTTAGACATTTTAAGTAAGATTCTATTTCGTACAGGATTTGGTTATTTGAGCTTTAAGTTGTTTTAGCCATAGAATTAAAAGTGTGGATTTTTGTATTGAAAAAAGGGTGAAATTTGGTTTGTGCAAAGGGAAAAGAATGGAGTGAGTGGAGGTTTGTTTAAAGATCATCAAATTGTATGGTGAAAGTTTCTTGAAATAATGTTTCAGGTGGTTATGGGGTGGCTACAGGGGGACCCATGGCCTGGGGCTTATGCTACAACAAGGAATTGAGTCCTGATAAATATTATTGTGATGACTACTACAAATTAACCTACCCCTGCACTCCTGGCGCAGCATACTATGGCCGTGGTGCCATCCCAATTTACTGGTATTCATATTTTCAAGTTTCTACAATATCCCTTAGTTTCACCCTGCATCTCATCCACCATTGAGGTTTCATTTCTCTATTTTATTATTTCCATTATAATTTGTTTGATCTGAGAGGCTGGTTTTGGTTATGTTCAGAATTTTTTATTGATTTACTAAGAAAGAAACACATGCTTCATACAAGTCTCTACTTATTTGTACAAATCCCCTAAGAAAGTGCTTATTCACATCTCCATTTTATTGATAATTCCAGGAAACATATTTCTTATATTCTCTCTTTTCCTTCTCATAAGCTGGCAAATTATTTTATGCAAAATTTTGCAAACCTTTTTTATTCAAGAAATAATCACCTATTAGTATCACCTTCATAAGAGAGATTTTGAAGAATAAGCGATTATTTCTTAAAATTTAATCATTTCCAAACATGCCATAAGACAAATAATGTTAAAAATCCTTGTTTTTTCTTTCTTGATGTCTTGATCACAACAGGAACTACAATTATGGAAAAACTGGTGAAGCTTTGAAGGTGGATCTGTTGAACCATCCTGAATACATAGAACAGAATGCTACCTTGGCCTTCCAGGCAGCAATGTGGAAATGGATGACTCCACCAGAGAAGCACCTACCATCACCCCATGATGCCTTTGTTGGGAACTGGAAACCCACAAAGAATGACACATTGTCCAAAAGGGTACCTGGATTTGGTGCCACAATAAATTTGCTCTATGGAGATCAAGTGTGTGGCCAAGGATCTGATAATGAGGCCATGAACAACATCATTTCCCATTATTTGTATTACCTTGATCTCTTGGGTGTTGGCAGAGAAGAAGCAGGACCTAATGAAGTGCTTTCATGTGCTGAGCAAGATGCTTTTAAGCCCTCTGCCGCACCATCTTCTTCTACAAATTGAGCTTGGATGTGTGGTTATTGGCCGGTCCATTCTTGAATCCTTCAAAGTCCAATAAAGGAGGGCAAGTAGAAAATATTTCAACTACTTTTGCCTTCACATGAGAGTGAAATGAGCTTGGAGTGGACACTCATTGTTAATGTGTATAGATTATTAAGCTGCTATATATCTTGGCTTTTGCTGTTTTCTTGTATAATTTTGAATATATTTTGATACAGTGTATACAATTGAATATTTGATCATCAAGGATTGTCTAAACAATTTTGTGGATATTTCTATATATGCATTTATTAATCTCAATGGTACAAAGTTTCGTTCTAATAAATTGATTTCAATCTATTATTGCCTGAAATCCTGAGCATGTAAAATTATTTTTTTTGTCTAAACTGCATATGTTGGGCGTATTTTTTTGTCTCCCTAATCTTTGTATGTAGTGTTCTTCTTTTCCCATGTACAAAAATAATCTTTATATACAGTTATGCTATGATTCTACAAGTTTAAATTTTCAACAATTCTTATTTTTTGTAATTTTGTTAATGGAATTGGCTCATGTAACTTTGTCCAAATTATGAAATGAGATGTTAAGATATTTCAAATTGATTAGAAAGGTAGCCTACATATTTTTGTCTCTCTTAAATTATTGTATCGAGGCATTGTTTTTTCTTCTAATTCCTTCCAATTACGTATCCGGAGTGAGAATCACATTTGTGGCAAAAAAATCCTAACCACAAGTTACAAAATGTTTGGTTAATCCTGTGTTTATTTGATTTTGAAAAAAAAAAAGAGTTCTGAATTTCTCCCAAATTTTTTAGCATAATTATATCATGTATTGTGTATTTGTAGTTAAGCGTGATCTTATATTATAAGGATTAGTTTTTTTGTGGTATTTTTAACATCTGATAATAATTTTGTTTATTTATGTTATGAACTTTCTAATATGCGTTAGGCATTTGTGTAATTGTCTCTCTATTTTTTTTGTGTTGGTCTTTACAAATCTTGAGTTTTATTATTTGAATATAAAAAAATTGGCACCATATGTAATATTATACATAAATTTATTTATTATTATTTTTATATAGATAGACACATCTCAGAAATATATCATAAATTTAGGGATAACAGAATGCTCTCCCATATTTGAGTTTAACAAATGTTTCCCTTAAAACTTGTGTGTAGATTTGAACGATGTTAAAGTTGGAAATTTTATGAGTTTGAAAATATACTTTTCCATCGTTCAAATAAAAAGAAAACTTTTCCCAACTTGGTTTATTTGCACGATGAGGGGAATTAATTGCCAATGATTTAGCTTTTATATTTTATTTTCACAAAGCTGAACTTAGCTGTAGCCTCTTGATAAATTTGCCAAACATAGAGTAACTGCCTTGGTATTATAGTTCTATGTTCCATCATTTAACTCTCAATGTATGATTTTTGGATCCATGTCTGAGGAGTTTAATTCTAATGCAGTCACTAGTTTTCAGTAGGGTCTAAGTATGACATAGCATAACCTTGAAATTAGACAGTCAAATAATTGTTTCCTTGATAGATCAATACTTGTTTTAGGCCCAAAACTTTGCACTGTAAACTTGTAAGATTTTTCAGAACCGTGTTTTCCCCAAAGTTTTTTGATTACGTATATGGAATAAAGTGAGATGAATTGGTTTACCCTACTTCTTTCTAGCAAGTTGTTCATCTGTTAAGGCATCCAATAGCATGTCAACATTTTACCCCCCTCATTTATATGATTAATCAAGAAGATATTGACTTCTGGTATAGAAAAATAGTACAATGACAGAGATAAGTCATACTCCATTGTATTATAGACAAAACATTAATGATCAAATCACAATTTTAAATGAATTGCTTACCTGTGGTTATCCTATTGTTTTCATGATGGTAAAACTTAGGTTCAACGTCATAGGTTTTTTTTGGGGTTGTTTTCCAATCAAAATTAGAGATTCACTTGGTAACTGATGAACATTAAAGATTGACAACAGTTCCCAAGATGAACCTAAGAATGAACCAAAAGAATTTTGATTGGAGAACATAACCAAAAGAATCTATAGTACTGAATCTAAGTTTTGTCCTTTCATGAACCAGATTAGCATTTACAATAACATCATTGTTGGTGTCCTTTGTATTCTATCTTTATGAACAATTGTTCAAGTGGATTTAGAAGGTTTAGCTGGTTCAGTTATTATTTATGGCTACACCCAAATAGCTATTGGATTTGCACCCTAATTCATGAAAGTATCTATATTGAAGCAGAGATTTCTGCAGGTGTTTGTATACGAATTTTTGGTGGAAGATATTGTTTTAAACATTATGGATTTGTTTCCAATCTTTTCATCGTGTTAATGTCTCTAAGTGGAGCTCTTATTTAGGGAATGAATGAAGGTGTTGTATATCTGTGGACACTATCAATGTTTCATTGCAACGGCTGGTGCTATATTTGGACACCTGCACTCTTTGTGCAACAAACATTTGTCTTCACCAGCACTTAAGTTAGCTAATGGGTTTCATTTATACTCAGCAACTATGTCAATGATTGAAACAGATGTTTACTTGTTTTTCTTAATGGGTCCTTATTGATAATATTAATTTCTATTTGCGCTTGAAGTTTGATGTTATCAGTAATACTAATAGATCATATAGATGGAGACCTGATTGAACACTTGACGGATGAGCCTTCCAAAGTAATAGTGCCATGGTTAAAAAAAAGATTTAGCTATATTGAGGCTTAATAATTATTTGACCAGAATTTCAGAGTTTGACATTTTTTCTTGTTTTTTAGGTAGGGTTACTGATAATAACATTCTAATTTGAAAGTTTAAACATACATGTTTTAAATATATTTTCAAATGAACAATTCTCCATTCTGTGCTGCTCTAAGCAAATCTGTTTTAAGTACTCTTCTCTCTTTCTAACTAATACTGTTGTATACTTTACGGGAACTGTTTTCTTTAACATCTAATTAGTTGATTGTTATAGATGTCCACTCTCAATCACCTTGCTTAATGCAATTCTCAAATAACAGCTAAGGAAGTATATGCAACCATTGCCAAGTATAAAGTGACTCATTTTTTTGATAAAACAATGGTCAATGCCTAATCTGAGGAAGCCCTCCTTTCTCTTCCCCATTTTATTGTACATACATGGAAACTATTAAAATGTACTAAGAATATAGTCAAAATATTTTTTTATAAAACTTAATAAGCCTTATTTTTTTAGCTAATTTTTAAGAATAAGTTAAATTTAATTTTTTTTTTCTCATATAACACAATATCAAAGTATATCTAGTATTAATGTAAGACCACACAAAAAGACCTAATCCTCCTTAAACAGAAAGTCCAACTCAGTGCAAGGCATGGGGTGTGGTAAAAGATGGATATTTAGATATTAAAGATAGGTCAAAGGACATCATCGTATCTGTTGGTAAAATTAACAGCAGTATTGATATTGAGAAATGGGGTGAGTCTCTGTGTGCATTGTGGATAGTACTAATAACGAGCAATTCTGGCTGAAAGATAATGAGAAAAATGTTTTGTTAACAATAAATGGGACAACAAATTTTTATCTTCAATTTTGGAGTGTACTTTTGATATAAATGTATTACAAAAAGATAAAGGTAAGAGAATTTGAAATAATTATATATGGTGTTATGTCCGGTGTCAATGTTTGAATTTAAGAAAAAACTTACACATAGTGTACATCTATTTATATTTAGGGGTGTAAGTTGTTGTATATGTTTTATTTTTTTTATTTGTTTTAAAAATCTGTAAGCAGTTCAGTTTAATATACCAAACATGAGATGTAACAAGGTTCTGCAGGTCCAAGAATTCAGTTTATTGGGTCCCAAAAATCAGTTGAGTTGTGTTTGAACCCTTTGCCTAGGTCAGGTACGAAGAGGAAGATGCATTTGACGGGGCATGTCATGATGAGCAAGCTGTGACCATAGTATGTCGCCGTGTGACATGTGACTAGGATTGTTCCTTGATGTTATTTTATCTACATTCAAGGGTTTTGAGCATTTTTAATATTATTAATCATAACACATTATCCAAAACTATTTCTCCGTGTGTTTTTTGACAATTCGGAGTGGATAGCATTTATTTTATTTTAATATTGGTCCATAGTGGATAACATTAATACATATGAGCAGTTCTAGCTGAAGATGTTGTTGCGTTGTGCTGGCCCAAGATGGTTGCATATTGGGTACCAAAATCAGTTGTGTTTAGAACATTATCAAGGACACCTACTGAGAACTATTTGACCATCTTTTAGGTTGAAAGAAAGATGGGGGAGGGAAAGAGAGAATGGACTTGTTGTTTGATTTATAAAGGAAAGGATAAATAGATATTGTTATTATAATCTCATGGTAGACAAATGAAATTACTATGTTCAAGTATTTAAACCAGGAGTAATTTCATTAGGACAATTTATCAAGTTTATATTTTTCATCTTTTTAAATCTCCTAATTTTGATGCGAGGTGAAAATGGTAGGAGAGATTTTGACTTTCTTATTTTTCTAAAATTTTGAATTAAACATACTTTCCCTTAGTTTTGTTAACTATTGTCTTTAAATAAATGATTAAGGAATCAATAAATAAATTTTTATTAAAATAAATTGATGATAATAGATAAATATTATATTATTTTAATATTTTTGTTTTAATTCAGTTAATCATTATTTTCAAAAACAATGGTTAGTTAAAACCCCTTTTTTTTAAAAAATAAAATAAAACTCATTTTTATTTGTTTTCTTCTTGCCAAATATTATGTTATAATTCACATAATATATGCTATTTAATCCTTATCAATATCATTAATAGATTCAATATTTTCACTTTTTTCCTATTAAAGTTAATTGAGTAAAAAAAGATCCCCCATTTTTGTTTTTTAAGAAAATTATTATTCATAAAAGACAAGAATATGCACATGCCAGAAAATCTCAATAATTTTTAACACAAAAATATAATTTGAAATTGACACAACTACCATTTTCAATCCTTATCCTTAGTTATAACATGGACTAAAATTTTTCACTTTTTTTTATTGAAGTCAAGTGCAAAAAAAAAAAAAGTTTTCCCCATTTGTTTTTAAGAAAAAACATTATTCGCCAAAGACAAGAATACTCACATATTTCAATATTTTTAAAAATTAACATAAAAATATAATTTGTAACTGACATAATATACCATTTTTAATCATTATCATTACTCATAACATGCATAAATTTAAATTTTTTATTAAATTTAATTGAATAAAAAAAAAAGAATTTTCACCCTTTGCTTTTCAAGAAAAATATTATTCACCAAAAGACAAGCATATGCACATGATAACAAATCTCAATACTTTTTAAGATTAACAACAAAAATATAATTTAAAATTGGCATAACATACAATTATATGTAGTTTAACCAATAAGTTAAATTTTAAGTTAATTGAATGAAAAAAAAAAGAAGTTTCACCATTTGTTTTTCAAGAAAAATATTATTCACCAAAAACAAGCATATGCGCATGATAACAAATCCCAATACTTTTAAAGATTAACATTAAAAACATAACTTAAAATTATCATAACATACAATTATACGTAAATAATAAGTTAAATTTAAAAATATAGAAGCTCAAAACTATTTTTAATTTTTTTATAACACATATTGCCTTTTTTATTTTTCTCTTGACTTTCCTTTTTTGGGTTTCTTTTGATATGCTTCGTTTCAATTTATTTTGTATTTTTCATTTTAACATCAACTAGAAAAATCTCTTAGTATAAATAATAATTGTCCTAGTAACTAAAATACAAAAAAATATAGTTAGTTAAACTAATTCAATTTGATAATTATTAACCACTAAACTCTAGTTATCTAAACTATTAAAATTGATTTATTAATAAAATCTAAAATAATTTAGATAAATTTCTGTTTAAATTTTGTTATATATAAATTAAATTTGTTAATACTAAATATTATAAATACTTAATCATTTAATAATATTTTATAAAATATAAGATTCGTAAATCTTAAGTATATTTATTAGAATAGAAAATCATAATTAAATGAGGATAAGAGATCATTTAAAAATAGAAAATTATTTAAGAAAAATTAAAATAAACTTAAGAAGGAAAATTTATAGGATTTTAGCGGTTAAACAACTTGTTTTGTTTCGACTCTCTACAAGATACTGTCCGAATTGAATTGCTGATGACAATGAGTTGAAAAATCTAGTCCATCCTTATTATTATGACAGCTTGCCGATCAGCTCATTTAACAAACAAATATTTAAAAATAATTGGAAAAATAAAAAATAAATAAACAATTATATATTTTTAAAAAGTGAATAGTATGAGAAATGATAATATGATTAAAAATTAAAAATTTTAAAAATATAAAAATTAATTAGACTTTTATATGTAGAATTATAAATACAATTAATTTATTTATTAATTTGGGAAAATCTTTCTCCTTGTTTTTTACTCATCACAGCTAACGGATTAAGCAAGAGGTAAGAAGTTAGTGAGTTTTAACATGCAACTCAACCTAATAAAAAATGACAGGTTATGTAAGTTAAATATATCTTGTCACTTCTATCCTAATATAAAGACAACATATATAATACAATCACTGTCTTTGGTCTTTGCAATATAGTTCCATTTTTAAATTTGTTTGTGAAGAAAGGAAATTGTCTTTAATTATGAAAATGATTTTATTTTTGTAGAAAACGAACAAATTCTCAATAAGGATGCATAAGTATATTCATCAACAAACCCTAAGGATGCATAAGCATGGATGATGTAGCTCAGGGACAAACAAAAGTGGTTTTTTAGTTTATTTTTCACCTTTTTATCATTTTTCAAAAAATTTATACGACTAATTAAGGATAGCAAAAAACAAAATAATAAAATAAATTAAAGATAAGCATTAAAGAGAATGAGAAAAAAATTATATTAAATATTTATAATATCAGATCAATATTGGATAACTGCAAAAAATCCAAGATCCAAAAAGTTAAGGATCGATGACAATCACACACTAATCAGTTATTGGTCTGCCACAACCTCTTCAGCAATTTAATTCTGACAATAAATTGTCTACTTGTACACAAAAATCTTCATCATTCTCTTATGACAAGTATCAAGAAGTGATAATCTTTCATGTCTTTTATTATATGATTTGGGCAATGACATGTAACATCTAGAAGCACAAAATATTTGAAAAATGAAGTGGCGTACAATAAAATCAAACTACCTGGATAATGCAAAGTTCTTGCCAATTGGTTATTCAAAGCAATCCTCTTTGTACAATGGATACCATAATTTCAATCTTTTAACTACCATGATTTGATGGACTCTCACAAGAATGTTACTTGCAATATATTAGACTTAATTTCCAATTTTCCATCAAGAAGTACCCCACTACATTCCATTGAGACATAGTAAAACCAAACCAATAATTCCTCTACCCTTTACAATCCCTTACATATGAAATTGAAAACAAATCATTCATGAACAGAGAACAAAAAAACAATAAACTTAAGGAACATATATATGATAGGGCAGGGTTTCAAAATTAGGTAAGTGCAACTTTTGAAAAGTCAACTCAATGTTTGGGATCAAAGGAAAGTGGTGATAATACTTGATACCTCAAACCATGTCATTAATAAATTATTGATCCTTCATATTTTAACATGACTTAACTTCATCTTGCAAGAAAACTTGCAATTGGTTTTTGGAAAAGCAATGTCTTCACGTCACTTTGGTTTAAGGATAAGAATATGTATACCGGATAAATAAGCAACTACATACACCATGCTTATACCATGCCACTGTTTGTTACTTTGTTCTTTTATATTGTTAGAGCTGCAATTTTTATGATCCAACGCTGACTTGGATTTGGTTCTCACCTATCTGAAATGAACCGGCCAATAAGCCATGTATGTATAAAGATTGATTTGGTTTCTTTGGTGCATAAGTAGCTAACATTTTGTTCTAATCCACACTCTAAATGGATAGGGTTTGTGGGTCCATTTTATTTATGATCCAGTTGGGTCTGTTCAGGCCCATTGGCTTTGCCACCTCTACAATCTATATCCACTCAAAACTTTTCGCTTTCATTCTCTCTATCTCGTTGTGACAAAGCCACGCATAGCCAACACACCATGATTATGCATTAGAGTTGCACGCAAGAGTGACTACGATACTTATTTTTCATATTTGTTTAGTTTTAATTTTTTATTTTCAGGCTAGCGTAACAATTTTGTATGAACTATATATGAATTTAAATTATATATGTACGTTTTTATAAATTAATTAAATCTGCTTCGATGGGTGATTGATTACTTGCTATTATGTATCATTCCCTGGGAATGTGGTTCATTTATAGATATTACTATAAATAATTAAAAAAACGTGATCCAATATATATATATACTTTGAAATTTTGGATTAATTAAGCTTTGTGGTTTGGATTGTCAAATTGCTTATTATGTTGGCAAATTGATTTCCTTCACCAAGCTTCCTTCTTTACCGCTAATTTGATACTCAATAAATCATATCCGATTCCTTCCTTTAGAGACACATAGAAACTAAACAAAGAAAAAACAATACACGAAAAAAATAAATAACCACGAGGACGATTTAAATTCACATAAATAAAAAATTCCGAAATTAATATTTGAAAAAAAAAATGCGTCGAAGCCGCAATCTAAGTTATGATCAGTTATCTTGTTTATTTTGACTTAAATAGGTTTATATATATTTTTTAATAAAAAATTTAAAATTTATTATATATATATTAATTAGATAATATATTAATATCAGATGTCAAATTTTAATATTTATACTAACTTAATAATTTTATATAAAATATAAAATTTATTAATTTAATTATTAATTTAAAATTTATTATCAAATAGATTATATATATAAAATTTTATATGAAATAAAAATTAATAAATATTTTATATCATAATTTTATTTTTATTATTTTATATATTATTTATTTATATATATCAATATTTAAATAACATATTTATAATTTTTAAATTTAATATATAAAATTATAAAAATATTATAACATAATTTAAAAATTAAATTAATAAATTAAATATTTTATATAGAATTATTAAATTGATTTAAACATATATATATCAAGATTTATCAAGATTTAAACATATATTATTAAATTAAATTAATAAAATATTAATTTTTTTAAAATTTTATAAACAGTATAATAAAATTTATTAAACAGAATATTTTTACTAAAATTATTTTTAAAACAACTTTTTTAAAATTGTTTCTGACATATATATATATATATATATATATATATATATATGTATATATATATTTGACATTGAAAGACACAAAAATGTCTTAACTGGATCCTTCAAGGTTTTCAAATGGAAGCAGAGATAATGAAAAAAAGGTAAATTTACGTGTCCGGTAGTGACACATCTAATAGAATTAGTTATATGGTCGCTGTGAATTCTGTTAAACAATATGGTCCCACCCGACATAACCTAATGGTGAATAATGATTTTCAGTTATTTTGTATTTTGTTTCCTATGAAAATTCATTATTTGTATGGATGCTTACAAACAAATTCTTATAAAAGGAATGATGCGGACCAGTGTTGTTGCGAATATAGTAAAATGGGTTAGTTTAAAAAAGCTTTCAAAATTTGAGAATTTGAATTTTTAATTTTAAGGTTAGAATATATTTTTGATTTTTTGGTCTCATTCATTTTTTTTTATTATTTTGAATGGATTTAGTGTCGGTTGGTTCGTACGGTTTCGGATTACCTGTAGTAATTTTATTCTTCGATCTATAATTGTTAAGCGATGTTATTTTTTTTATTAAATTTTAAAATTGTTAATTATGAACTTCTATTATTAGTTTTATCTGATTAGGAACTTGATATTTTTTAAATTTATTTTATTTTACTTAAACAATTTAACTTAACTTATTTACAACAATTATATATTTCATATTTTTAGAGAATTTATTTGGTTCCAGTATCTTAGGTAAAAAAAAATAACTTGCTTTTCTTTTTTGTCAAATCATAATTTTTTAAAAAAATTTAAAATTTGATTGAAGTTGAACTATTATTTTCAAGATCCAAATATATTTCAAACTTTTTCGATTTAACTTGTAAAAATCTGTTACTCGTATATGATCAGATTAAATCGAACTTAACCCGTTTTAAGAGCTTTAATTACAAAACCATTATAATTCATCATTGAATTAAGATTCACAATCATTTAGTATCAATCAAATTGAGTCAATTTAGACTTAAAAATCTATTCTAAATAATATCTTTTATTTTATTTTTTTGCTGAAAATCCTTGATGCCAAAAAGATGTCTCCATTCACAAGGACAATTAGGACTTTTACATATGTTTCCTTTATATGTTTGTAACTCTAAACTTTATAAATACCACAAGCTCAATCAAGTTACGTAATCCTTTTCCTTGTTATTATTTTGTCAAAACACTTCTTAACTTAAGAGTTGCGTGTCTTTCCTAAACATCACTTGCAACCACTGTGATACCACCGTTTATGAAGGAGTCTAACCAAGATTTATAGTCTTGATCGATTAGATTTATTTAGCAAGAACATAAAAAAAGACTAAATTGTTTAAAAAATCATAAAAATATATTTGAAGAAATGAGCCTTTATATTATTTTACTTAATAAATAAAAATACTTTAGTAAAAAGAACAACCATCCGTTCCAAAAATAACTATTCATTATCAAATAATATTAATCATTTACTATTTTTATGATGTCCTGCATATTTACCAATAACACTTTATTTAATGCTGTTTGACATTATGTAGGAATAAATGACTATTCAATAGCAAATAATAGACGTTCAATGAGAAAAATAATAATCATTCAACAAAAAAGAATAAGCATGATCAAATTTTATTTACAACTGTTTGTAACTTAATAATCACTTCACTTAAATAAATATTTACAAGTTTATTCCAAACTTCAAAATTTTGAAATATTATATTAATAACCGTTACCCGCCCAATGAAATAATCATCTCTTAATTAATAACAACCTTTTATAATGTTCTTCATAAAGATATTTTTGTTTATTTAATAAATTTTAACGATCTTTGTCTTGTACATAAAATTCGTATACCCATCTTCTTAATTGATCCCACTTTTTAATCCTTTAAAATTAAACATTATTTTTTAGTGGTATTTAACTTTTCCCCCCTTAAATTGCATGTGATTAATTTAACAGTATTAGTACACTATACCAACAACAATAATTACTACATGAAATTTAAGTCTGTCAAAAAATATAACTTTCATAGAATATGTTTCATAATAAAAATTGAAAATTTAGTGTACTATGCGCGCTTTGATGAACTTTATTTCGGATGCACCAATGATGGAGATAGTTGAAGTTTTGCAATTTTGATAATTATTATAAATTATTTTAATAACTGTTTATAATATTTTTGTGATTAATTTTAGAAAAGGAAAAAAAAATATAAAGAGTAAACTCTTAAGTATGGTTTTTTTGAAAATCGTGATGCAATTAGTAAAGATATTAGTTTAAGGTTATTTAATTGTAGTTGAATTAGTATGAATTAAATTTTATTTTTAAAATATTTATAATATATAATATATTAAAAAATATTAATATATAATAATATAATATTTTAATATCATAATTTTATATGATTAAAAATTTAAAATTATATATTATTTAAAATTTTTAAATTTAAATTATATATGTAAGATTAAATAAAATAATATTTTTAATTTTTTCAAATAATTATAATAATATTATTTTATACATAAAATAATTTTTTATCAGTCTTATTTATTTATCGATTCCCAAATTTAAAAAATTTGTCATCAAAACTTTGCTAAATTATATTTTTAATTAATGTAATACATTAATTTTTTTTAATTTTATTTATCATAATTACTTCTCTCAATTTTAATATAATATAAAAAAATTTCTTACTTTTGTATAATATTTTTTTTTATTGTTGTTCTTGTATATTATTTATTAATAATATCTTTTTTTTTTAATGGTTCTTTCTTTCAATTATGATTGATTTAAATAATTTCATTTTCCACTTATTTGATAATCTTGGCATGGTTTTGGTCTTCTTACCATTATCAGGAGATAATTACGGCTCATGACATGAAGCAATATTTATACCCTTATTTTTAAGTGTTATAAACAAAATATTAAAATTAAGATGGTTGTTCTCAAAATTTTGATGATATTATAAAAATATTAAAATTAAATGAAGAGTATAATATATTAATAAATTTTAAATATAACTTGTGATAAATATCTTGTGAAATATTTATCTTAAAAATATCTTAATATAAAGCATCTTATAAGATGAGAATACTTAATATAAAGTATCTATTATGAAAGTGTTCTATCACAAAAAAAATAAAAATCAAAGTTATTTTTTAGTGTATCTTCTAATAAAGCAACCTAATAGTAAATTGTTCCCATATCCAAAATATGCGCTAGCGATTTTTAAAATAATTTTGTCAATCAAATGGTTCAAAGACGTGATTGATTCCTAATCCAATCAACCCAACTAGCTAATTTTATCTAGTTTTTAAAATTACAACGATATCTTTATAAATTTAAGATACAATCCTTCAATATCATAATATATTTTTATTATACTCTGTTTTTTATTATATATTTATATATTTATATATAATATAATTAGTAATAGTTATATGTCGATTATAATGAATGGATAATTTTTATGGTATGTTAATTTTAAATCATATATATAAACCCTTTAAACTATATTTTTAATTAATGTAATAAATCAAAATATTTTTTTATCATAATTAATTTTCTCAATTTTAATATGATATGGAAATTTTTTTTTACTTTCATATAACATTTTTTTCATAGTTGTTTTTGTATATCATTTATTAATTTTTTCTTGACTGTTCTTTCTTTTAATCATAGATGAGCTAAATCATTTCATTTTGCATCCGTTTGATAATCTTGGTTTTCTTATTAGTAACAGGAGATAATGACTGCTTGTGGCGAAAACAATGTTTATGCTCTTGTTTTTAAGTGTTATAAACAAAATCTTAAAATTAAGATCACTGCTATTTTAAAATTTTGATGATGTTATAAAAATATTAAAATTAAATGAAAAATATAATGCATTAACAAGTTTTGAATGTAACTTTTGATAAATTTTTTATGAAACATTTATTTTAAAAATATCTTATTATAAAACATCTTATAAGATGAAAATATCTTATATAAAAAGTCTATTATGAATATGTCCTGTCATAAAAAAAACAAGAAATAAAGTTATTCTTTAGTGTATCCTTTACAACTTGATAGTAAAAAAGATCTTCAATACAAAAGAAATTTATTCTTCCAAAATTTCTACTAATGCAAAAGAGAAAAAATCTTCTTGTAAAGCAAAAACAATAGATAGTTGGTGCAATAAACTGATTAAATTGTTCCAATACTCAAAGTATGCATCAATGATTTCTAACATTAAATGTAAAAGTGTACAAGCTTGGTCCAATATGGGATGGTCAAAAGAGATTGCATTAAATTATTAATAGAATTCTTAATGTATTGATGAACATACCAACTTACAAATTAACATTTATAACTTTTAGTTACATTACTATCATCATTCTTTTATTATTCATAATTTAGATAGCAGAAACTTTACCTTTTAATATTCTTTTAAATCATGTTAGTCTGTAAAGATTTATTTAAAATTATTGAATTTTTTTATTATTGAGAAGATTATGTAAAAATATTTTGAAGATACTTGAAAGAGTCAACTTAATTTTTATAAAAAAAAATTATTTTAGTAAAAAATTTGATCAAAAGTTGAGAATTTGATATGATCCTTAAATTTTAAGGAATCTGTATAATATTTGATGTTTATCTTTTTTTCATTTAATTTTATTATCTTCTTTAATGTTAGAGTACCTTTAGATTAAGATTTTATTTTTGGTAAATAAATTATTTGCAAAAAAATTTTAATTAGTATATTCAAGCATTTGATCATACTAAAATACTTTATTTTTTTAAAAAAAAAACTTTTCAAGATATTTTTAAAAAAATTTCTTAAAAGGAAGAAAATCTCAATTCCTTCTTTTAGATTTTTGTTATCTCTTTTTTCATAAAGTTAGCTTCACTAATGGGTCTTTTTCCAAACCTGGGTATGAAGTTCTTGAATACTAATCTTGGTTATGCAACAAAACATAGTTTTTTTTTATTCAAAACTCTATTTCAAAAGAGATTCGATCCAATGTTATATATGTCTTACCAAAGAGAAATAAATCACATACTTTATTTGTGTCATTATTAGCATATTCACATTCTTATCTCACTTTAACTATAGTCTCTAATAATGTTTTGTCGTAGGTTTTAGCATTAAGAAGTTGTGCATTTTAATGTTAATTTTCATATGTTAATTTATGGAAATAAGACACTTTCTATCTTTTATACTATCGTTGAATCATATGAATAAAAGGAAACTTGTTGCAATAAGGGTTGAATATATAACTTTTTACTTTTTTATTAATCATTTTCTATTTTTGAAGAACTAAGAGCTTCATTTCTTGCATTTTTTAATTCTTAATTTTTTATATTTGATATAAGAATTTAATTCCATTGAATAAAGTAATATTATTCTTCCTTGATTATCTTTCCCTCTTTAGGTAAGTTTTCTTCCATGAAAATCTAAATCTTCTATCAATTTGAAACGCTTAGTAATATGAATGTTTGCTTTGAAATTTGATTTTGATGTTTACTTTAAGATTGCATCTTTTCTATCTTATTTTCAATTGTATTCCTCTTATAAAAGTGAGATCTCACTTGATTTAGGGATGATTCGACACGAAAATTATTCTTACAACTATAATGATAGATTATAGGATTGATCAACTTGAAATTTATCCAATTTAATGGAGGTGGTTATACAAATTTGCTGTTCTATGTTGATTAAATCGAAACTAAATTAGCACTGATCAATTGGAAATTGAGAAATCTATTCATAGTTATCTTATGTTATTCGAATCCTAAGCGATCACTTAATTAAAATTTGATAATTAATATAATGAAGTTTTAAACATAATATTTTAAAATCAATGATGAAATCTAATATATTTACTTGAAATTATCATATTGATATTTTTTTAAAATTAAATTTTCTCTTTAATTATATTTTTTCTTTACTTTTCGCTTACCAAAGCAACCCCTAATATTCTTATTTTAAAATCTTCTGATATGCTTGAGAAATTAGAAATGATCTTGGAAAGATGATATAGATTGTACCCTATATTAAAATTTAGTTCAGGGATATATAGAGTTATTTTAATAAGTAGTAATGACTACTTGATATCCACCTCGATACTACCTTGCATAATCAAGTTCACCCAGAAAATGACGTAACTCGAAGAGAAGACTCATTAGAAAGAGAAAAGTTAAAAAAGATAAAAGATGTAATTGAAATTTATGTAAATGTATTTTTTTTTTTTAAAAGGTAGATATCATCGTGATTTTTATGAATTCAAATCAAGAATATCTTCATGAAAGGACTAAAAAATTTAAGAAGATATTTTATTTATTTTGTTTTCAATTGTTAGAATTTAATTAAATTATTTAACTAAGATTTGTTAAAATTTAATTGGGATTATGTTAAAGATTTGAATCATGTTATAGATAAATTCTATTAGGATTGATAATTAATTTTCTCAAATTAGAGATTGAGGAATTTTATTAAGATTTATTTATAGTTTCCTTATATTAGTAATTGTACAAGTATAAATAGCTTTTTTTATTAGCAATGGAACGAGAGGAGAGATCGGAATTTCTATTCACCTGAATACATGTTTTTCTTTATTGTGAGAATATTATCTTTTTTTTTTCCTCTTGGAAAACTTTGTTTTGTCGATCTTTCTTATAAGGTTGGTGATTCAAGTTCATAAAAGTCCTGATTTGTGCTTCAACCCAGATGTGTTGTTGTGCCGATCAATTATCTCGTGTTCGTGATTGAGCAAGAGGTCTAAGTAGCATGTCATGTTCCTTATAACGTTGGTTGACTATTTACTCGTGTCAAGTCATTGAACTATTTATTTTATCTTTCTCTATTATTTTGTAATTTTTTTATTTAATCTACGTCGTGAAGTTTAGGACCATCAACATTATTCATATAAGTACTTCTACTTCTACTTCAATAAAGATATGGAATGATCTTTAAAAACATTTTTATTAAACTAATGGATCAAGACTCTTTTAATTGCATAAGGAAATTTTTAGCCACATGGAAGGTTCTCTATTAGTAAGCCACTGTTTAACTAGATTAGCCACATGGAAGGTTCTCTATTAGTAAGCCACTATTTAACTAGATTAAGACCTTATGGATTAGTGAATATAAACTTGTATAAACATGGTCCTATAATGGGGTTAAGTCTACTGTGTATTATCTTTAAAAAAAAGTATGTTTTGATCTTAATGAATCTTAATGAAAGTTTTTCCAAGTTAGAAGATAAATTCTATTAATCTACTTATTGAAATTTATTAATTGTCTTTTCCTTAGTTCTTTAAGAAGATAAACAAAAGAAAGCAAGCCATGTTTCTATTGCATCTGAATCTACATTAGCATATATGGTTACTACTAATCTTTTTTAACATTCCAAATCAAAAGTTTATGATAAGAATAAATTTATATGTACACTTTACGATATTCCTAATCATACCAAGGATATATAATTTAAACTACATGTTTGTTCCCTAGGCCAAAAAAGAAATTTCCCTTCTACTCTTAATCAAAATTAGACATGATAATGTAGCAGGTCAGAGGTAGGTTTTGCTTTCTCTATTCTGGTCTCACTAAAAATCAAAACAGATGATAAGTGAAAGTTTATAGTAAGCGAGGATAAACATTTAAAACCTGATCCCAACCTCATCAAATTCGCGTAAAACTGTGAGGAACCTATACCTTGTTTTTTTCAAAACTTTTTTTTTTTATAATTTTTATTTATTTATATATATATTTTTAAACAAATAATATATTAAATAAAATAAAATAATAATAATAATAAAATCTTATTTTAAAAAAATATGATAGTCTAATAATTTTATTTAAATAATATTATAATTATTATAATAAAAATCTTATTTTCAACTTTTGCAAATTAGGTATGAGTTTAGAATAAGTTCTTCTTAAATCCTAATCAAAATAAAAATTTTCTATTAAAGTTAGAACGGGTTGAATAAGTACCCCACAGATCTGGGTTTTATTTCCACGTGAATCATATTTTTCTATTCAACATGATCAAGTTCAAAATATATAGATTAACCTAGTGATATATTAACACCTTATCAACTATTTACAGCAGTAAATAATAAAATCTACCATAAGTAAATTAGATTCAAATAATTCTTTCTTCATCCCAAAATTCATATAAAAATCCAATTCTTGGACCATTGATTCTGGGAACATTTCTTCTATTTATTTTTTAAATTATTATCAAACAAATATATAAATTTATCAAATGATCTTAATTCCCTACTAAAATTATATACATTATTTTATTAAGTCATGATTTATTATTTATAGTATCTTATATATACTTGAGTTTGTTAAAAAAAATTTATTAATAAGTTCTCTTTTACATAATTTAAATTATTTAATTTTTTAACACTTATTTTATTAGTCATGACACTTATAAAAAGTTGATTAGAAAGGGTAGTTTATATCAAGAATTATATTTTACATTTTCCAAATTTTAATGGTCATGAACATGCTAGTGTTATTTGTTATATTAAATTTTAATAACAAATATAATCCTATTAGTAAACACAGTGCTCCCTCGTGACATTCTCATTTTGGCCACATGTATAATGTTGTTTTGAAGTTGTTATGCAATAAACTTTTTGTTTCTTTATAAAGAAAATTAGTATCTTAATTGCTTTATATGTATTTTATCTAAATTTTATAGATTCTTTTTTAATTTAAACATTTATCCACCTATGTACATAATTATTTCAACTAAAATATAGACCTATTAATATAAAAGATTGTATTTCTCTCATACCATATTCCATATAATATCATTTTACCTTTTAATTTTGTCTCCCTTTTATATATTTTATGTGATACAAATTTCAACAATTTTTGAACTACAATATAATCATAATTTGTGAAATTTTTTAAATGAAGTATAGCAATAAGTGCAAGCTTATTCACTTGAAAACCTAGACTTGTATTGTGTACATCTATCTTCTAACAAACAAATTCACAGTTTGTAGATGAATTTTATAAGAATAATATAAGAATGATAAAATTATAAATTGCTACAAAGTTAGACCTGTTGTAAAGAGATTGTTCAATAAATATTAAAATAAAATCATATAGTGAAGTATTTATTAATATTATTTTATATTAAATTATATATATATAATTTAATTAATAAAAACTTTTAAAATAAGGATTGAATCAATAAATCTCATATTTTTTTTAAAATTTTAAGTAATGTAAATGTTTAAATTTAGGGTTGAGGGCGTGTAAAATTTTGAAATGTTACATGTAAAATTTTGCATATAAAAGGGTTGGGGGCGGGGATTACCATGCACTGGATTTGAGTTATTTTTAGTTTGCATAATTTCCTTAACTTTCACGTATAGATATTAATAATTCCCCTCTTTTTGAGAAATTTCTGCCGTATATACATTATTATTAGTATGTGGAAATAGACATTATAAAAATGCCAAGATACCATTACTAAAAGTTGCCCATCATCTCGGTAGCACTTAAGGCTTTTCTTAATCGTCTGCAATTCCCTTTTTGGTTGGGCGAAATATCAGTGTTAAACTTAAGAAAGATAACACATGCAATGCATGATGAATACTCAAGCAAAAAACTATGCCACGACAAAAGTTCAACTATAAAAGTATTTTACCATAATTGCTTGTTCTATGCTTCAAATTGAAGCTTTACCCTCGGAAGCCTTTGGTGGCCCTTTCATTTGTTCAATTTGTCTTCTTTACCCACTGATCTATACAACAACTTTACGTTTAACTGGAACTATAGAGAACGGTATAGTCATTTTAGGAATTTCCTTTTTGTATTAAGAGCAAATAATGATGACAACGGGATGCCATTTAAAGAAGAGCAAATATTAGGTAAATGGAAACAAAATGATTATCGAAAGGGAATTGGAACAAAAATTAGATTAATTAATTGCTCACATCACGAAAAGGCACAAAATGATTGCTGGTATGATGTTATGAATTAATTATCTCATAAAAGTTGTTATATGATAATGCATCAATGCTTTTTTATTCATATTTCTAACAACTTCGATGTTATAAAATATTCAAATTTTTTGTCACACCCACAATTTTTTTTATCTTAAAGAGAAGAGGCCATATATACCAATTTTTCAGAATTAAGGAAAATGGACAAGACCCAATTTCTTGAAACAAAAATATTCCATCAGATTTTAAAAGATAGAAGTTCAATCGGAATGATGCCCCTTTCATGTTAATGGACTACCTATCGTCTTTGTAATATATATTAATATTCTATCAAGTGCAGGTTGGTTTGGTACCTGTTGCATGAAGAGTTTGGTAGTTACGTTCTATATTATTCGCTATTAAATAAGTTTAGCAGAAGTGAGCATTCATTTATTTACCACCCTTTAAATTTTTTGCGAGTGTTTAATTTTTTTGAATTCAAAATGTTAATTTTTTTTATAATAATAAAAAATTCAAAAAAAATATTTTTGTATCCTTTTTTATGAACCAAAAACAATAAAGTTTAAATAAATACTCTAAAAAAATTATTAAAGTTTTTTAAAAAATATTTCAAACAAATAAACACTTTTTCAAAAATAAAAATCAAAAGGCTTAAAGCGAGAAAAAACTATGGCTGATGGTCATTTGTTTGGACTTGAAAAGGTTTACCCATATTTACTAAAAAAATAAAGAGACCAAACCATTACGTATACACATCACTTCTTTTCTAATTAATTTTTTTCCTTGAAAATATTTTTATTTCACCACATTCAAGCATGAACGATTAATTTACTAATTAACTCATTTGATTTTCCAATCTGTATAACATGGTTTAATAAAATATTCAACATCAATGATCATAATCTTATTCAAAAATCAAAATTTAACCACAAGAAATTGTATTCCATGCTGGATTAATTGTTAATTGTGTTGAGACAGTGGTAGCATGTGGAAGTGGGAATCTTGCTTGTGAACCTCACATCGCATACCCTTCTCTCAAAGACAGTTGGTAGGCTATCACATACATGATTTATAATTGGAAGCAACCCACTTTCTCCTGCTTCTTTTTTTTTTTTCTTAATTGACAAAAAATAAAATGATAACATGTTCCCAGCCTTTCAAAATATTTTTGGTCAATGATATCCATTTTTAAATTTGCAACATTTATTAATGAAATTTAAGACTAATTCTTTATTCTCAATTATTCTTATTGCGCTTGAAAAGAAATACCAAATTGCTAGCTAGATATCTCCTTATCCAATCATATAAACAAAATGTCTATATACTAATCAGTATATATATTCTTCTCAAAGCATGTGGACCCCTCACAAGTTGGCATAGATATTTTTTTTTCTTTACATGCATGCATATATATACAGCATAATGATGTTTAAATACATTTTTTTCTGGGGTAAGTAAGGACTAATAAGGAGAACTTGACCGTAATATTAGGATAGTGATGCCTTGTACTTCTCAGTTCTCACCCACCAGTGCAGAAGTAATTAGAGTTGTTTTAAAAAAAAATTAAAATGAGGTCAAGTTATGGTGTATTTTATTTTTATATATATATTAAGAATAGAGGGACATCTCTGGATCAAAAGTGCGCTCAACATTGATATATATAGTAATAGAAAAATACACAGAAAAAGACTTGAATTCTTCTTCAAGCACTAGCAAATTGCACATATGTGGTAGAAACGGCAGTAAAAACATGACAAAAACACATACATTTTCCGCAAATGGAGTCACGGGTTTTGATATTCTTTTTATGTTGCATTAGTCAATTGCAGTAACATCACGGGGGGTGATAGCGTTATTTCATTTATCAATGGTAAACAACCAATAACATTGGTTTTTGAACAGTCTTCAAGACAAGTCATTGTACTTGGTGGGGAGAACCTTCACAAACGGTCAAATATTTTGACTTGGGTAGTTTTCTAATGTTATTTATGTCAATTGAATTATGCCTATTTTATTTAACTCTTGAGACCGAAGGCATTGATTATTAGTCAAAATTTAAACCTAATTAACTAGCTAGCTTGTGGAATTTTAAACTAGTTAATACGCAACACACACACACACATAACATAAGCTCACACGAGAAAGGTATAATTAACTAGCTATAGCCTATAAGCCACACCTGCACTCCCGCACGGTACAAGTAACAAAGCTAGAGATTCTTTCGTCCGTGAGTGTCCATAACTTGCACTTCTCAAAAAGATTAAAAATACATCAATTGAAAAAAAGAAAAAAATTAAACACACCCCCTTCTCTCTCTCTTTTACTTTTGGTTACTTTTTTTTTCTTTCTCTTTCTTTTTATATATATATATATATCTATGTTCCTAAGTTATGGCATATAATATATTTTATCATCTACTACGACGGTAGCTAGTCCACAAAAGGGACCAACCCAGCCACCACCCACCGAGCCTAACTACGTGTTACACTCTCTCACTTTCTCCCGTTAAAGTAAAAATATCAATTTTGAAGTTTAATTAGTTCTTGGTTGTTATATATAATAAGCTTGATACAGATGAATATGATATGTCCAATTAATTCTTGAATTAATCGACGTGGAAACCCAATCAAGAAAGCTTCTTTCTATTCCCTCTCCCTTCTTCTATCTTAACCCAAACCCTTTAAAAGACGCAACTCCCCTCTATATATATAACACACCTCAACCTCACTCGCCATCACTCCTCACTCTTGAACCAATAAAACCAACCACATTTTCATTCCCAATTACATGGCTCGATGCAAAGGAAAAAGCCTATGGGCTTTTGGAGTGGTGATTTGTGTGGTAGTGATGATGGGCTTGGGGGAAGGAAGGGTACCATTCGCGTGTGACCCTAGGAATGGGTTAACAAGAGGGTTCAAATTTTGTAACACAAACGTACCAATCCATGTGAGAGTGCAAGACCTCATAGGGAGACTCACATTGCCTGAGAAAATTAGGCTTGTTGTGAACAATGCAATTGCGGTGCCAAGGCTTGGGATCCAAGGCTACGAGTGGTGGTCAGAGGCATTGCACGGTGTTTCCAATGTGGGACCCGGTTCAAGGTTTGGTGGGGCCTTCCCTGGTGCCACTAGTTTCCCTCAAGTCATCACAACCGCTGCTTCCTTCAATCAATCACTATGGCAAGAAATTGGACGGGTAAGATTCAATATCTTTTTTCTTTATTTATTCTATCATCATCATCTTATTATTGTTCATTCATATCCCATGAATAAACATATAACATCAACCTTTTAGTTTCATCTATCGGTTGGCTAATAAATAATCAAAAGTAGATTCCTTGGTTCTCCTTTTCGGCCATTCATCCCAAAATTATTCATTTATCCATTCATCTTCGCATAATTAATATATTATGTGTTGTCTTTTAGAATACGGACACTGGCCAATTGGGTAATTGGCTTTTGCATACCTGGAGTATAAAGTACACATACACTTATCGCGTTTCTCTTTTTATGCGTTTTGTCTTTGGATAAATGAAGTGATCTTTTGTTCCAGAATAATATAATTAAATTAAGAAACTTTATTCCCACAGCTTGATTTCGATTTGTAAAATCTTCTTGCGTAATCATTGGGTTACGATATAGTTTTATTTTGGTTTCGTCTTATGAATTTAATTTGAAATTTTTTCGAATAATGTATCTTTGCACTTTAAGTTTTGACTCAATAAGAATTAAAAGGAGTCTGAAAACGGGGATCAAAATTTTATTTTCTATCATATTTATAATTATGAAAACATCAGAAGAGTGACAAAAAGAATTGGTTATGTTTATTTTAAAATCCAATTATTTATATTTACTTCCCTATCACGTAGACAAAAAATAAAAATAAAAATACTCGTTTTATGTTGCCGATTTTTTTGTTGTTCTTGACTCGCCTGAATAATTTTTTTTTTGAGTGCATATAAAAATGAAAAAAGGGAAGATATTATTAAAAATATGGTGCTAATTGGATACTCGCTAGTTACCTGTTGTAGCTGGTTTACATAGAAGATGACGAATTGTGTGTCCCAACTCCCATGTGGCTTGCATGCAATAGGAATATAAATATATATTAAATTAGACAATAAGGTCACTTTTAAATGGTTTAGAAAATGATGGTGGTGTAGAAAAATCAACAACTTAATTTGTCAGCTACTATAGATTAAAAGAGAGTCCATTACGCCATTGTTTCATTTACTATGAAAGCAACTTCCTCATCAAATGGTGGTTTGGGTTGTCCTTGCTCTTTCTCCCTATGTTTAGTCCCCTCTTGACGTCATTAATTAAATATGTATGCATTAAGATTGGAATGATAATTAATTACGGTTAGTGAAGCATAAAAATCAATCATCTTTTCATGTTTGATGTTGTTTAGTGAAGCATGCAAATTCAACATTTTTTCATCTGTTTTTAATTATTGGTTAGGTGAGTATAATTAAACAAACACTAGGTGTTTGATGTTGCCCACACCAACGCCTCTATTTGCAAGTAGCAAAAACTTGCGTCAAACTTTCCACTATGTAACTTTTCTTATAATTTCTATTACGTTTGGTCCCGGGGCTATACACATGTATGATGTATATGGGTCATCAAGTTGCTTTTGTTGCAACAATGAGAGCCAGTAATATAACCTAATCACTTTGGCCAAAGATGCAATATTATTGGTTTGGTGAAGTTCTTTGCTTAAAATAAAGTAATGTTGAAAAAGAAATGTCTTCTCTATTCATTTGGATATATATATATATTAGTTAGGCTTCGTGACATTTGGATTCCATAAAATGTCAAAAATAGAGTGCTTTGTTTGTCTCTTAGTGTCAAAAACTACATTTTTTTTATTCCGGTTGGTAGTTTTGCTAAAAAAAGGAATTTTATTTTCAGAACAAGAAAAAAAAACATCAATTGAACAAGAACAATTCTAATCCTATATTGATCATTAGGCACAATCACAGTGACGGAGTCAGATTTAGGAGGCATATATGTACTTTACAAATAAAAGATTAAAACCTCTATATAAATTTTTCTCAAAAATGGACTGAAGCGTTCCCTCTTTGTAATTATACTCCCTCATGAGCAACTAATCAAATATTTAATATATGTTAAATGTAACAATTTAAAAAATAAAAATCTTAATAAAATAATATTTATTATAGGATAAAATCATATAATTTATGTGACTTAATAGGATAAAATTATTGATATTGTTGTTGTTTTATTATAATGAACATCTAGCTAGCACAATAATTAGTTATGGATATGAATGAATTATGTGTATGCAGGTGGTATCTGATGAAGCAAGAGCAATGTACAATGGTGGACAAGCAGGTTTGACATATTGGAGTCCTAATGTGAACATTTTCCGTGACCCACGGTGGGGCCGGGGCCAGGAAACCCCCGGCGAAGACCCAATTGTGGCCGGAAAATATGCGGCGAGCTATGTTCAAGGACTCCAAGGAAACGGTGCCGGTAACCGTCTGAAGGTTGCTGCTTGTTGCAAACACTACACTGCCTATGACCTTGATAATTGGAATGGTGTAGACAGGTTTCATTTCAACGCCAGGGTATGTATGGTCCAATTATATTATCATTATTTCATTACCTATAAATTATTATAATTGTTTGAGCTAATAGGCCACCAAATGGTAGGCTAGGTGTTGGTTACGCCATAACTGCATTGAGCGCACTTTTCATGTGCGTCCATGCCTTTCTTGAATTGTCACCTACGCCACATGGACATGCACCATGTTATTCCTATCTATCTATTTATGTGCCGGATCTTTCTTTTGTTTTTGTCCCTTGTAATTTCTTTCATTCAAATAGCTAGTTTTCTCTAAAGCTTGAGAAAAAAAATAAAAGCCATTTTCACCAAAGTGGAAGTGATGCAAGTTGTTGATAGGGACATCCTGCCACTTGCAAATTTAGTTAGGATAAGAGACAACGATGCCTCTCTAACTACCAAATGAATCAGCACTTATGCACCATAATCCCTTCTATTTTCCCTCCTGTTCATCATGCTGTGTCCCTTGTCATTGTAACTTTAATGGGAAAGTCAGAATATATTTCACCTAAAACTCTACAAAATCAATAAATCATTTAGGTGTAGAGCATATATTTAAAGCCCAAATATAAACGGTGGATCCAAATTGAAGTAAATTGGGCTTTTGATGCACGTGCAGGTAAGCAAGCAGGACCTGGCGGACACTTATGACGTACCATTTAAAGCGTGTGTGATGGAAGGGAAAGTAGCGAGTGTGATGTGTTCATACAATCAGGTGAATGGCAAGCCCACGTGTGCTGATCCAGAACTCCTTCGCAACACCATCCGTGCCCAGTGGCGCCTCAATGGGTCAGTCCATTATCAAATTAACTAGTTTATGTATATTTTACTGCATTCAAAATTTTTACGCTGTCAATTAAATAAAAATAATTCTAAATATAATTATTATAAAAAATAAATAATTAGAAGACAGTATATTTTAAATTAAATTCTACTAATTAATATGGCTTCTTTGTTGCATAAAATAGGTACATAGTCTCTGACTGTGATTCAGTTGGAGTTTTCTACGACAGCCAACACTACACAAGGACACCTGAAGAAGCAGCCGCAGAGGCCATAAAAGCAGGCCTGGACTTGGATTGTGGCCCATTCTTGGCCCTCCACACCGACGGTGCCATTAGGCAAGGGCTCATTTCCGAAAACGATCTTAACCTTGCCTTAGCCAACCTTATTACGGTCCAGATGAGATTGGGCATGTTCGATGGCGAACCATCGGCCCATCCATACGGAAATTTGGGCCCGAGAGATGTGTGCACTCCGGCCCATCAACAACTAGCCCTTGAAGCAGCTAGACAGGGAATAGTCCTGCTGCAGAACAAAGGAAATACCCTGCCATTATCCCCTATGCGACACCGCACCGTAGGAGTTATTGGACCCAATTCGGATGTTACCGTTACCATGATAGGGAACTATGCAGGTTAGTTAGTTAGTTAATCATCACCAATTTAATCCCATTTCGATACAAAACAAAAAATTAAATTTCTTAATACGAAATATAAAAAAAGTACGAGATTCACATATTAATTTGCAGTTTCTTTGTGTGGAATTGTAGGTGTGGCATGTGGTTACACGACGCCTTTGCAAGGGATTGCGAGATATGTGAAAGCCGTTCATCAAGCGGGATGCAGGGACGTGGCTTGTGATGGAAACCAACTATTTGGAGCCGCAGAACTGGTGGCCAGGAACGTTGACGCGACCGTATTGGTAATGGGCCTTGACCAGTCCATAGAAGCGGAAACAAGAGACAGACTTGGGCTTTTCTTACCAGGCCATCAACAGGAGCTTGTGTCTAGAGTGGCCAAGGCCGCTAGAGGCCCAGTTATCTTGGCCATCATGTCTGGTGGGCCTGTTGATGTCTCATTTGCCAAATATGATCCAAAGATTAGTGCCATTTTGTGGGCCGGTTATCCTGGCCAAGCTGGGGGAACTGCTATAGCTGATGTAATCTTTGGTACAACTAACCCTGGTAAAGCAGCCACACATCATTATTATATTACTATTTTAATAAGAGTGAAATTAAATTAAGAAGAATGGACACTTATTTTTTTTTTATTGGGCTTGTGTTGTAGGAGGACGCTTACCCATGACATGGTACCCGCAGAGCTATTTGGCTAAAGTGCCGATGACAAACATGGACATGCGTCCAAACCCAGCAACTGGGTACCCAGGAAGAACCTACAGATTTTACAAAGGCCCAGTAGTGTTCCCATTCGGGCATGGGCTGAGTTATTCTAGATTCTCCCACAGTTTAGCAATTGCTCCCAAACAGGTGTCAGTGGGGTTGTTAAGCCTGGAAGGGGTAACAAACTCAACGGTGTCAAACAAAGCGGTTAGAGTAAGTCATGCAAATTGTGATGGATTGGAAATGGGCTTCCACGTTGATGTGAAAAACGAAGGCTCAATGGATGGGAGCCACACCCTTCTTATTTTCTCAAAGCCGCCCCCTGGAAAATGGTCTGCGGTTAAACAATTGGTGAGCTTCCAGAAGACACATGTTCCTGCTGGTTCAAAGCAGCGAGTCAAGGTTGGGGTTCATGTCTGCAAACACCTATCCGTTGTGGATGAGTTTGGGATTCGAAGAATCCCAATGGGTGAACATGAACTCCATGTTGGTGATGTCAAACATTCAATTTCTGTCCAAACTCTGGAACAGATCAAACACTAAAACAAGATTAACTGTCAAACAACTCTTTGGCAGATACAATTAAGTCTTACAAATAGCAATGATTCCTTAGTAAATTGAAAATACCAAGAATAAAAAAAAAAGTTATTGGGTGCCTTCAAATGTAAAATAAGGATTAAGGAATAGGTGGTGGTCATTTGTAAGTCAATTTACAGTGCAACATACTGTGTCATTCTTAATGCAAATGTAAAATAAGGAAAATATAGGTTATATTTGTAATTTGTAAACCAATCATAGTGGCCAAGTGCGTTGTTGAAGTTCTTATTTACAAATGTAAAATAAGGAAATATAGGTCTGTAAAAGGGTTTTGAA
Organism: Canavalia gladiata; assembly: GCA_037954105.1. Taxonomy (NCBI): domain Eukaryota; kingdom Viridiplantae; phylum Streptophyta; class Magnoliopsida; order Fabales; family Fabaceae; genus Canavalia; species Canavalia gladiata. Next base: position 34,902,215 of record CM075662.1, on the reverse strand, counting down.
CAAAGATGAAGTTCTTGTATTTTTCTCATTCCATCTCTCTCAAAATTCAATCCTTGTTCTTGCTCAACCCAAACAAGCTATGGCTTATTGTTATAATGACAATAAAGTCGACTCTTTGTATTGCCTTGTTTAGGCTTTCAGGACCTTTTGTTTCGTTGCTATATTGACCAAACATAACGAATTTCCTTTGAAAAGAAAATAAAAAAATATTAAAGTTTGGATTTTGAGCAATAAAATAACTCCCTCAAAAGTTGACTTGGGCCCAATGGCCCATTATTTCACAAACAGATACTTATTTGTTAATAGCTCAAAATGTCTTATTTTTTAGGAGTTGGTCTTTGTATTTGGTTCTGTTCTGTTTATGGAGAGTAAGGGGTTATTCATGCTCCCTCCTGCCAAAATTGCACTTTATCTAAACTTGTATTAAAAGCTTAAAAACGGATTATTATTATTTGTATAATAAAAGAGGAATATAATCCCATTGCTAAAGTATCACCGTCACGTTTATATTTGGTATTTATAATGGATTTTTTTAAATAACGAGAGCTTTGTATTCGTAATTAATTAAGAACAAGGGATAAGGGTTAGATACTGATTTTGTACTGATTAAATCAACCGCTTCATAATTGTTACGCTTTAAAATATATATTCTTGCAGTGAAACCAACCCTGCAACCCCCCATTTAAAGTAGAGAGAAAAATGAGCGCATGATAGTAGACAAAAGAAGCACCCGAACAAGATTTTATAAATTTTCTTTTGAAGTAGCGCCAGTAATATATTAAAATTTATGTAAATTTTATTTTTAAAATGATGAGATTCATTTTTAAAAAAAATTTGATTCATATAATTTTTAATTTAATGATACAAATAATTAAAAAATATATCAAAAAATATTATTAATTTTCGTTTGGATGAATAAAAAATAGGAAGAAAAAAATTAGAAAAAAAGAATATAAAAAAATAAATATTAAAATAAAATAAAATAAAAAATAAGTTTATTGGATAGTGTAAAAAAATAGTAATATAAATTTTTTAAAAAAATTAATTTTGTTATTATATTTTATTAACATAATATTTATTTTTTAATTTTAAAAATTTATTTAATAATTTAAATTAAATAAAAAATTAACCCTTTCTCACTTTTTCTAAAGAAGAAATAATTTAAATAATTTTAATTTTTTGTTTATATAAAACAAATGTAAACAAATAGAAAAATAAAATTCATATAAATTCTAAAAATTAGTTTTTTTTTCTAAATTCCATCTAAAAAATATAAATATCTTCTTTTATTTTCTATTAATGCAAAAAAAAAAAATCTTGCGAATACTCAATAGTACAGATGTTTAAAAGTAGAAAAACGTGAAATAAAGAATACAACGGCGGTTAAACTATTAGTACATAGAAATATATACGTTACATAGATGACAAAGGAGTCAAAACAAAGAACATCAAAGGTATATCACTGTCAAACAACATTCTATTAATAATATGGTCCTAGTGCATGTTCTTTCAAATCGTACTTGACATATATCAACAACAATTGAGAGTCATCCCTATCATAGATTATCAAACCAAATTTTTTATGATAATAATAATAAGGTAAAACGAGTAAAATGTAGTTTAAATAATTTAATAAAGGGCAATATTAGAATAAATATAATCATTAAAATGAATAAATATCCAATAGTATGGATAAAATAATTAATGATGCAAGATATATTTTTTTCTTTTCAACTTTATTAATGGCGAAGTCACTGTACATTTAGAGTTAAACCAAATACGTGTGAATCAATACAAATTGAAATTTGATTTGATCCTAAATTAATAATTAAATTTAGTCCTATTATCATTAACTTAATGTTGGAATAATGACATTCAAGTGATATTTAATTCTTTTTGAAGGAGGCATGCCCTCAAGCATCAACGGTAGCGAGCGAGTGTTCTTGAAGCACACCCTCAACTTTAGCATGCAAGCCTCTCCTAATTATAAACCTTCTCAGCTGAACCAAAACTGTTGATCTTTCAAAAATTTTATGTTCAGATTACAAATTTTATTATAATAAATTCTCTTATTTATAAGTTCATTAATTATTTATAAGCATCATCACTTTAGTTTAAATGTATAACCTTACATATAGTTTAAATTAACCAGTAAAATCAAACATGGCCAAAATTATAATTCAAAAGTATTATCAACAACACTAATATATATATATATATATCATAAAAATATTATCATATAACAATATTCAGTCAAAATAAAAGTTCTAGCACATAAATAAAAAGTTAGTTGATAAAATTAAACACATCTAAATTTATTAATTTTCTAATTAAAAGGATTAGAGAAGTTTCGCCATTAGCTAATTACTAACCCGGTAATCTTAATTATTTGAAAATCTCTTCCCTTTACCTCTTAGTAGCTTCAATCAACTTGGAGTTATAACAAAAAATATCAATAGACTTGGTGGTCCTTGGTTTTATAACCGTTCTGAAACAAAGGAAAAAGATGAAGCTTGGAAGACGATGAAATTTGGTCAAAGAAGTGAAAAATGAACCTTTTTCTAAATTTCGAGATGAAAAAAAAGTAGAAGATAGAAAATTCAAAGTTAAATTTTCATGTAATAAAAATTAAGGATGAGAAGTCAGTGGGGGAACGAAGAAATAGAAGAAGACATATTACTAATAAAATAAAAAATTAAGAAAAAAAATAAAAAATAATGAAATAAAAAAAAAAGATAGTTTTTCATGGAAAGGGTAGGGACAAGTGGAAGGGTAGGAAAAAAAAAAAAAGGAAGCAAGACACATGTAGAGAGAGGGGAAAGAAAATATATATATATATATATATATATATATATATATATATATATATTTAGATACTTTAAACGAACAAAAGATGAAAACAGAACAACTAAATAATTAAAATAAAAACTAAAGAGCATTTGTTTGAATGGCAGAAAGAATAGAAAGAAAAAAAAATTTGAATTGTTTAAATAAATAAAAATATGATAAAAAGAAAAGAAATTTTTTTATTTTATTTATATAAATAAAAAAAAATATAGTAGTGATATAAATTTTATTTTATATAATTTTTAAAAAAATTAATTTTTACTATATATTTTATTAATATAATTTTTATTTTTTAAAAAATATATAAAAATTTATCAATTTAATATAAATATGAAAAATATGTTTTTTCTTATTTTTATGCACAAATAAATAAGAAAAAAAAATTTATATCTCTTTTTTATTTTTTTTCTCTTCCATCATCCATCTATATAAGTCATTAATGTATTGTTTGGATGATTTGAAAAATAAAAAATTAAAAATTAAAAAAATAGAAAAATTAAAAATAGAGTAAAATTAAAATAAAAAATAAATTGTTTGAATTTATTAAAATAAAAAAATTGTAATTTATAAATAAGTTGAAATAGTGTAAAAAAAATTATTAGTAGTATAAATTTTAATTTATATAAATTAAACAAAATAAAATTAAAATTTAAAAATTTTAAATTTATTACTATGTTTTTTTAGTAATATAATTTTTTATTTTTAAAAATGTATAATAATTTTAACTTTAAAATAAAAAAATCTTTTCCTCCATTTTTATGAATAATGATTTGGAAAAATATTTTCATGAGTTTCATAAAAATTAATTCCTTCATTTCGTATAAGATAAATATAAATAAAAAAAATTCATCTAACTTTAAAAATAATTTTTTTTATTTCTCTCAATCAAAAAAATAAATAAAATAAAATAAAATTATTAATATATATTTCCTATAATATGCTAAAAAGTCTGAAATCTCTTAAAAATAACTTGTAACATCTAGGAAATTTTAGAAAATAAATAATACTAATTTTTTTATGTAAAGAAATGTAAAAATATAAGTTTAGTATTTTTTTTAAATATTTCAAGCTTAAGTTTATGTGAAAATTAAAATACTGAAATATTATTCCATACAACCAGCAAGAGTGCATGCATACATATATATATATATATATATATATATATATATATATTAAAATAATTTTTTAAATTTTTTATTATTTTATCTTATCATATTTTTTTAAAGTAGTCAAATTTTATAATCTAATAATTTTTTATGTATCTTAATTAAAAATTATCTTTTATTAATATATTTTTTATTTTAAAAAATATTTAATAATTTTAACAGTTTAAAATAAATTAAAAAATGCTTCTCATTTTTTTTTTCTGGATAATGAGATAGAAAAATATTTTCATAAATTTCATAAAAATTAATTCTTTATTTTTATATAAGATAATTGTAAATATTAACAAAATTCATCAAATTTTTAAAAATATTTTTTGTTCTCTTATTTTTTTCAATCTAAATCATGAATAAAAAAAAATAACTTGTAACATTTAGAAAATTTTAAAGGATAAAAAATACTTATTTTTCATGAAAATCAATCATAAAAAATATAAATCTAGTATTTTTTTTAAAATATTTTAAGTTTAAAATTAAAATATTACTCCATACAACCATTATATATATATATATATATATAAAGGATTAAATTATTTTTAAAATAATTTTTGTAAAAAAAATTTCATTTAATAATTTTTATAAATAATTAAATTTTATCATCCTTACGAAATTCTATTAAATTTTAAAACATTGATACTTCAAAAAGTAAATTTAAATTAACGAATTATATATCTTTTATAATATCCGTTAATTTAAATTTATTTAATAAAATATCAATTTTTTTTTAAATTTTATGAAATTTTTTAAGGATAATCTATACAACTAAATTTCATCCATTCAATTGTTAAATTAATAAATTATATTGTATAGACCATTCTTATAAAATTTTAAAAAAAATTAATATTTTATTAAATAAATTTAAATTAATAGATATTATAAGAGGTATATAATTTGTTAATTTAAATTTAATTTTTAAAGTATGAGATTTTTTTAAAAATTTAATAAAATTTTATAAAAATAATCTATCAAATATATTTTATTAATTTAACAGTTGAATTGATGAAATTTAATTGTTTATGAGAATTATTAGGCAGAATAACTTTAGCTAAAGATAAATTGTATTATATAGATCAAATTTTAAAAATATTTATATTATATTAAATAAATTTAAATTAACAGATATTATAAGAGATATATTTTTTTATTAATTTGAATTTATTTTTTAAAATATCAAATATTTTTTAAATTTTATAAAAAAATTTCAAAATAATATATATAATATAATTTATTAATTTAATAGTTGAATTGATGAAATTTAATTTTTTATAAGAGTTATTAAATAGAGTAACTTTAAGTAAAGATCTTTATTTATATATATATATATATATATATATATATATATATATATAACTTTTTAATACTTTTTATCATTTTATAATATCATATTTTTTGAAAATAATAAAATTTTATAATCTAATAATTATTTTTATCTACCTTAATTAAAAAATTATCTTTTACTATAACATAATAAGTTTGAGTATTTTAAGAAAATACCTTTAAAAATTTTAAATTTAGTTCTTAAACATATCATACACACAATTAAACAGTACTAATTGCCGGTAGAAAAGAAGTATTAATTTTTTTTTGATAAATCGTAAAAAGTTGATTTCCATGATTGATCAAACTGCTTATATTTGTTCATAATTGTAATTAAGAATTTAACTTAAATATATTAATAATATAAAAATTATTTACAATATCATTCAATTATGAATTATTATATCATTAAAAATATTTATTTTTATAAATAATTATTTTAAAAAAATATCTATCCTAAAAATGATAACTTTTTTGTTAAAACATATTTATCATACAAAAAATATAAAAATATACTAAATAATTTTTTAATATTTTATAAATTTTAAAATATTAATATTAATAAATTTATATAGAATCATGTTTATATTTAATTTTAATTTTAACTCTTGACATATAATTGCGGAATTGAGAATAGCTGTTTCCATGTTTTATTTTGCAGATATTTTCCATGATAAAAATCATTTGTCAGATGCGTCTAGGAAACTTAACCCTTTAACTAATGTATTGGTACACTTTACTTCACTACTAATTAATGAAGTCAAAGTAAGTTTCGAATATTAGATAGATAATTTTTCAAAGAAAACAATCAAAACATATGCTTAATTATAACATCATTATTATAAAAAGCATAGAAGTAACAAGCGTGGAACACGTAGGAGTGCGGAGCGTACAACAATGACTGAGCAAAATCCACCAATGTGAAAGGAGAAACGATAAAAAGAAAATGTAAAAAAAAAAAAGAGAAATAATTTATGGATATTACATAGCGTAAATTCGTAGGAGGGAAAGTGTCGGTAATGTGGATGACTGGCACATGAGAAATTTGTACGTTGGGGGTATGATATGGACCAATTGATTGTGATATTCTAACGTCTTAAACTATACAACATCTAATGCTCACATAACTCTCAATGCTTCTTCTTTGCCCTTCCAATTTTGAAAAATAAAACCCAAAAACAATTGTTTAATTGAGTCTGGTCACACTTAATCATCTTTTGTCCAATTTACATTACAAAATTGCCGGAAGAAAATGAAAATTATGCTAACTAGCCATTAGAAAACACCCACGTAAAGCCCATCATATAAAAGTGGTTAGTATTGGTTATTTGACATAAAGGTTCCAAATTTAAATGATCATTTTTATTATTATTATTATTATTATTATTATTATTATTATTTGTTTTGGTAGCTTATTTCTTAGCCTCTTCTCGTATAAATGCAACCTCTTGGCATGCGGAGTGGATGCATATTCTTATCTAACCTTCTCACTCAAACCCCTTCTATCTCATTATCTCTATACTTTTCCCTTTTCCCCTTTAACACTTTCTCTTCCTTGCATCTCTACCTTCCTCTTACCACAAGGTAATTAATTATCAATATACTCTCTTTTTATGTCTTCTTTTCTTCTTCTTTTTTGTGTGTTTTCACTGCCTCAATAATTTGGGTATATATTGTTGTAAACCATTCACTTGCAGCTAGCTATTCCTTGCTTGATAGGAAGAGTGCCCTGTTAGTATTCTCTGTTCTCTCTTTCTCCGAGCCACCCCTTCCCTTGTTTTGTTCATTACTCTTCTCTTTGCACTCAAATTAAAGGGTACATTTCATAGATTAATGCTTTAACTTTGAATATTAGTTTTTGATTGTTGATGATGAATTGGTTTTGTTGAAAAGGTAAACGAAGATGGCAGGGTATAACAGGGAAGAGTATTTCGCTGCCCCGGATGCTGAGGTACATGACCAAACTCTAACCATTCAATTCACCCATTTTTCTATTTTTTTTATTATTTTGTTATTTTTTCAACGTTCTACAAAGGGTACTTACCCGAAATATCGCCATGGCTTTTCTGCCCTCAATTTCTTTTAATAAATATCTCCACATTATTATATACAACTTAGAATATAAAAAATAATTGCATTACATTTTGCTGCCAATAATCGATGATTAGTGGTTGTGCTATGAATTATGAAAATGAAGGCTTCCTTTGACAACAACACTGACCAGTGCAAAGTGATAATTAGTAAAGAAAATTATGAAATTAAAATGGTGAACCATGTTAATGCTGTGTGGTATGGCATTGCAAATTTGCAACTGGGCTACCACACGTAAAGCAAATGATACCAAAAATCAAAGGGGAATAAAATCGAACGGCAAATCTAGCTGTCTATTTCTGATTGAATGACATAACTGCACGTGTCAATTTTCCTTTGTGTACATTAGGTTGTACCCATGTACTCTTTTTTTTCCATCATGCTTGTACCATGTACTTTTGTTGCATTTATCATATCGTTTTTTTTTTGTTTAGATTATTGGATATCTAATTACGGGTAATAGAATATAATGTGACTTCAATTCTGACCTTTTCCCTTTCTTATTAGTTTAATTCTTGTTTTATTTATTTCGATCTTTCTAAGAGACATTTTTGTTTCACTTTTACAATTCCTCACCAATGATATACATGTAAAAATTGCTAGTTTGAATTTATCATTATTAATTTTGTCTTGCTTAACATTCACAACTTTCACTCACCAATTAGAATCGGTCTAACTAAGAAAGATTTAAACAATTTAATAAAATTTTAAATTTCATTACATAAAAATAAATAAAGCTTAAATTAATAAAAAAGAGGGAGATTTTAGCGTGAAGATATTTTTGGGATCCAAAATTGTCGGTTATAGGTTTTAACGGGTCCCTCTACTAAAAGTTAAAATGACGCATGATAGAGCTTACAAAACTCACTATGTAAAACAAAACAAGCCTAACTGGCTGTTGGTCTGTCAAGCAAATCATGTGAACATAGTTTCTTCTCAAACATGAGGTTCTCATGGCCATCATTTATTCACTTTTTTTTATTAAAAATAAATAAAGGTCTTGTCAAATGTTCTCTCTCTCTCTCTCTCTAGTGAAGTAAAAAGATTTTCTTTGTGAATTGCAAGATTATTTCAACTTAGAAGCTCTTTTGAGTTTGATGAAATCAAAGGGTGGATTAGGTTGTAATTAGGTTAAAGATAGAATGAGTCAAATGCATTCTTATATTAGAAGCATTTCAAGAAGTTGCTGAATTAAGGTATGGGTGGGTAATGACTAGTTTTATGTAAAGAAAACTGGAATCATGACCTAGTCTTTGTTGACAAATATGACATTTGAGTTTACTGGATTACTTTCTTACATATCTATTTAGAATTCAAAGGAAGGATCCAAATTCATAACATCTTAGGTAAAATCATTTTCCACAAAACAAACATTGACTGTTGTATAATGAATACCTTTTCTTGCACTAACAAATATGTGATATCATGATTTTTCTTAGTGAAGATAATTTTATTTGGTGGTTGGTGAGATATGGCCTTAAAATCCAGAGTTTAACATATCTGTTAATTTTATATTGTAATGTTTTTTGTCCCTTGTTAATTTTATAATATAACATTCTCTTTAGTTTCTTTTAGTTGGATTTAACAATTTAATATCAGCAGCCAACATCCGTGGGAAACAAGTATGGTGGGCTTGTCCCAAAGAAGAAGCCTTTGATATCCAAAGTAAGCCCATGCTACAAAAAACACATTTTTTTTTATACACTGCACATACATACATATTTTACTTTATTATTTTCAACTTCCAATCGAATCTAATTTAATTTTATACTTTTTTTATTAAATTAAAGGATAATGAAAGGGCATTCTTTGATTCAGCTGACTGGGCATTATGCAAGGTATATTATAGTTTTATATGTTAAAACACAAACATGACTATTTATATATATTAATTATCCCAATACCATCAAGTAAATTAATTAATAAAATGTAAACCAAACCCTAATTTTCTTTTAATGAATATAATTTATTGGTATCTAATCTCAACAGCAAGGTGCTGGGGTGAATCAACAATCTACAGAAGCCGTGGAGACCCTGCAACCAAAACTACAGGCACATATTTTAGAGTTTTAGGACTAAATAAATGACTTAATTTATGTTTGAGAGATAAATAAATAAATATATTTTGCTTAAAGAATTTAACCTTTTTTTTTCCAATTTATTTTCCTTTTTTTTTTTGAAACAGAGAACTCCACATCAGCAACTTCCCCCAAGACGACCTGCATGCACATCTGGTTGAAATAATTTTGTGAGTTACTTTGATCATATGTAGTGCTAGTACTCTTACTTTAATAATTAATTTTTTTTTTCATAATATATGCAGCATTGAATCATAATTCTATGAATGTATTAACAAAATTTGCATCCATTGTTATGCAGGGAGAGTAGAATCAAGAAGCGGAACAAGGATTTGCTCAGCTAATTTTACTCTTACAAATTTCATGATGTTCCTAAACCCTTGTATATTACAATTCGCTTGTTGCTTTTTTTATTGTTTGCAGTTTAATAAGAAAACTCCATTTCAATTTCTTTTTGTTTCTTCGATTTTATTTGACGGACGAACCTAAAGTGAGACGCGGAGCATCTTAATTAAACATTTGTTTAATGTTTTTATCACATAAAAATTAAAATAAATTTAATTATAAAATTTATTAACATAAGGTAACAAAATTATCTTGATAACTATATCAAATAAATTTGCTAATAAGCCAAAAAAAACTATAAAAATTATAAATTATTATAAATGTGTCTTAAATACAACATTTTATTCCTGTAAAGATTGGAGGATATATAAATTATTTAATTTTTATTACACTGAAAAAAAAAATTGTTTACTTAGAGTATCTTCAATGAAAATTGTTTATTAAATTTTAAAGTTAAATAGTAAATATTTAAAAAGTTGTTAAATTGAAGAATTACTTAATTAAATTGCTTATTTAGCTATTCATTACTTAAATAAACAACTCATATTTTAAAAATAATATATAAAATTTATTTAAATAAAAATTAAAAATTTAAATTAATAAAATAGATATACTTTTATCTTATTGTTTATTTGATAATATTTTTTTATGGATGTTTATTTTAAAAAAAAAAATTATAAAAAAACTCCATCTTTAAATCTTGAAAAATAAAAAATTATATTTAAACTTTATGTTTGTATATTTAAATAAGATATTAAGTTATTTGCTTCTCAGTCATTTGGACAATGACTTACATCTGAATATATTTGGATGTAAGTCATTCAATTTTATTTTATTTTATCTAAATGTAGATAAATGTAAGGATACTGCATAAATTTAAAAATATAAATTGATTATAAAGAGTTACCAATGGTGTAACACAGAAATTACCAAAAATTTAAGCTTAAAACTAAATTTAACCCTCAAATTTTAAAAACAAATGTCAAAAGGAGGATTTAAATACTTCAAAGTGATTAATGCCCATAGAATTCAAAGGATAGAATTTTGTGTTATGACTGAGGATTGAAAATAAAGAACAATCAAGATTTTAGTAATTTTCAAAATTGTTATAAATTTTATCACAATTTTCACCTTTTTTAATAAATAAAGAAAATACTAATATTAATAGCATGAAAAAGAAAATATTATTTATTAATAATAAGAGTACAAAGTATATTCCAAATCTTATACAATCAAAGCAGACATACAATGAGTTCTAACCCTATACAATCAAAGCAAAGCCTCTACTAAGCCACTTTAGCTAGAAACCAAGACTAGGACCAAAAATTTTAAAGAGGTCCATACAAATCAAATCTCCCATTATAAATAACATATTATATTATGTACCATCCATAAAGTCCATACAACCCAACGCCAGAGGGGCTTTCAAGTTTATTTAATTTAATCCTCTTTTCTTCCACCAAACTAAGATGCTGAATATAATGCTCACTGTTACCCGTAGGAAGAAGAGAAGGACAAAGAATCCAATTGAATGCCCAAGCATAAAAACAGGAACAAACCTTGTAAAATAACGAGCATGTGTAAAGAGGTTGTTTCAAACCTTCTTATAGTTACCACATAGTCCGCACATAATTTATATAGCAAATATATTAATATGACCCTCCTATTAAACAAGTTCCTCCTTCTAGCAAATATCTACCAATCAAAATTTGTTATGAAAAGGCTATCACCTTATTAGAAAAAAAAAAGACTTCTAGAAATTCTTAAATTAAAATCTCAATAAAGGATTAATAGAAACATAAGCTAATCTCACAGAGAAAGCATGTGAATAGTCTAATTTTCTTATCCATTCATTAGACATTTATTTTAAAAAAGAGACAAGCCAATAAATTTATCATTAAACCACTCGATCCTTCAACTATAATAGGAAATTGAAAGGGAGCTGAAGGATCCCTTTGTCTAAGCCTTTTTTGGATTGTGAATATAAGTAGGGATACAATTAACCTAAAATGAAAGAGCTAGAATAGATAAACACCTTAATCCAATTCCTCTATTTTTCACAAAATCCAAGTCTATCAATTGAGAAATCTCCATCAAAACCCTTCTCAAATTCCACTTTAAAAATAAATATAATAACCTTTTCCTTATTTGTCATCCATATCCGCCACCTCATTCCTAACCAACACACTATCAAGGATTTCTTTTAGATAAAAAATTGGAAACCTGAAATAAAAGAATTTAGAGAAAACTTTAAGATCCAAGCTAAAATTTTTCGAAATAATTTGTTATATATTACTAATGGGAGAAATAGCCTTGAAGTCACCTATAGCGTAGGGATTCTCTCTCTAAAGGACATGAGTTATGAAAGAAGTAATGCGTTTAAGGAGTTCAACATTTGAATAAAATTTCTCAACCATGTCGTATGCCTCATGCTTGATCAGATCTTAAAATCAGTTAAAAGAAATTGAAATTGAAGCCATCAAGAATAGGGTTTTTATTGCCTTCCCAACTCCATTTTAGCCCCCTTTATTTCTCTTATAATGAAAGATGCTGATTGAAAACGATCCTCAATTGAGAATGATTAAATTGAACTCCAACCAATGCAGGGCAAAGGAGAGATTTTGAGTTTATCTTTATAAAAATGATTCTTTATCTCTATTTTGATCTCCTTAAATCTAGCTATCCTTTCAAAGTATTACTGAAATACTATTTTGATTCCTTCAAGACTTGAGACAAGCATGAAAAGTATCATGTTTGTCTTGGTTTTTTTTTAGCCATCTTCTTGCAATCTTAACCATTGGCGAAAAATCATAAATTATAATTTTTATATTTTATCCTTTAAGTCATTTTAAAGGAGTCAAATCTATGATATAAAATATTAAAAAAAATAATTAAAAATATAGTTAACCTTTATTGGTATAAAATTTTACACCTTTGTGTATTCCATTCTTGTTCTTGTTTGAGTTTGAATTGTGAACACTGAAAAAGAGACTCATATTGCACCTCTGTTTTGAATTTTACCTCTGTTTAAGATAAGTTGATTGACAAATAAGTTTGATCATTATGCCTTCAATTGTTCAGGATTTAGGACTCAAATCCTTTTCAAATTTGTTTGGATTATACTTCCTTTTTTTTCTAAGATCAGAAGGATTATTCTTGAAAATTCAAATAAAACCATAAAATGCAAGTTTGCATAACATAATAGCAAATATAAATAAAGAGAGTAAGCACAATCCTATGTGGCACTCTAAAAACATATAACAATTTCGATGATTATAAGTTATTACCTAAACATTTTACTTCCTTGCCGCCGCGAAGTAACCATGACACCGGAACTTAATTACAAGTAAAAAAGTTTTAAATCATAAAAGTTTATTTAGAGACTTAATCAAATCACAAGGATTTACATATTAATTTAACATTTTTATACTTAAATACAGAGCCATAAGGATTGAATTTGTGATCTATAACCTTCTTGGAGGGGACAAGATATTTGATTCCTAAGAAGATAATATTGTGTTATTTACAAGCATTCATTTGTGAGGAGGGAAACTTGGAAAAACTGCTCTGTATAGTTAGTACATGACATTAATTCCACAAACTAAAACTTACCAATTCATTAATTTAAAAAATAAAATGTAAAAAATGATGACATGGAAAACAGAAACTTATGGTTTATAAATAAGCAAAGACATTTGTTTTCCCAGTGCAACAAATGTTACCCAAACTTGTAAGGAAAGCATTAGAACGGAAGTGAAATAATTTTAGGTTTGATTTATTAGAGTGAGAACAAAGAGAAGTTGGTGACTTACACTTCAACTGCTGCCCCTGTCCTTATTTTCTAGTCTTGTCTTTAATAAATTTTATTTGACTAATTTCCCTTTCTAATGAAATTCACCAAACATTTACACCCATTATTATGTGCCACCTGCAAAGACTCATTCACTCCACTTAATTATTTCCAGCCGATTAACCTGTTGGAAGTTAACTTCACTAGAAAATAAAAATATAGACATATATGGAAGGAGCATGAAAATTCATAGGCATGGTCACTTTATTAAGTTGATTAAGAAATGTGCATGGTTGGTAATGTTAGTGGCTTGAAATTGGAATTAGTATGGAATTTAGCAACTAACTAATTAACTGTTTCTAGTAAGTGTTGTGCAAACGCGGGTAACTTTGCATTTATATATAATGTGCTCCAATTCAACTCTTTCTTAATATGAAATTGAGATAATCAATAACCTAGCTTCGATCCATGATGGCATTCACAATCAGTGTTAGACGTTGGATTTTAATCTTTGCTCTCCTTTACGTTTCTCTATTTGGGAAATATTTTGGTATGTTATTAACCTAAGTAAATGAGTTCAATTTCAATTTTAATTTTTTTTTGTTAATCCCATTAAGGTATAATTTGACAGGAAATGCCGATGATGATGCGTCGGATGCCCAGACTGGGGCTGGATTTGGTGGTGCCGGAGCTGGTATTGGTGGTGCCGGGGCTGGGTTCGGTGGTGCTAGAGGTGGAGGTGGTGGTGGTGGTGGTGCTGCTGGCTTTGGAGGTGCTGGAGGTGGCGGCTTTGGAGCAGGTGGTGACCCTTCTCAAATAATCTCCAAAGCCTTGCTCTGTTTCAATGATAAATACGTGAGTCGTATATATCCACAAACTCATATTTTTATTTAGAAAAATTATTATCATATATTATAATATTATTTACATTTAAATACATTTTTTATATTTTTTTTATTATATTATATATCATATCTAATTATTTTTTTTATCTTTATCTCAAAATAAGATGAAAGAATATTAAAACTCGTCTATTTACCTTTCTAAGAGGCTTCAAGTGCATGTAAGCGCGAAGAGTAATTGATTTTTCTTTTCACACCTTACTTTTTAGTTTTTATACCTACTTTAAACTTCTTTTCTGTTTTTTTTCTTTTCTTGTTATTTGCTCTTTCTTCCCGCTTAAGCTACCGAGGATACGTTTTCTTAACACAATGTCTGTAGGTATAACCAATTAAAATTTGGCTAAATTACACTTTTTTATAATTTCACACGTTCTCAACTTAAGTGGTTATACTTTTTTTCTTGTATGGTTAAACCCCTTAAAACTTAGGTTAAAATAAACATTGTTATAATCATGGTTAAAACCATAGTTAGTAAACTTAAAACCGTAGCTAAATTAAGAAAATTTAACGTTTGTCAGTTTAACCTAAACTTCAGAAAAGGTTCGGTGATATAGAAAAAAGTATGAAAAAGTAAGTTTAAAAAGTGAAAAATTATAAAAATAAAGTGTAATTTATCCTTAAAACTTAGAAAATAACATTAAACTTAGCAAAGTACGGATGCTTCATTTTGCAAAAGGTGGTATTGGCTATGAGTACATGTGTTTGGTATGCTTGGATATATATTGAGTATGTACTAAATTTACTATTATTTGTTAAAATATGGGTACTTGAGTCTCATGAGGGTATGACATGCATACTAGTCCATTTTTTTATAAACAAAATTCTATTAAAATAAATAAATAAATAAACTAAAGCACGAGTTATACTCTAGACTAGCCAAGAGTTGAATACAGGGTTGGAAACAGAAAGACCCCACCTTATGCAATACTAAACTTGTTTCAAGCGCAAGACCAATAATACACTTCCTGCGTGCCCTGAATTGCAAAAAATTGCAGTACCCCACTAATTGGTATGCCCAAAGAGGATCAACAATAACATAATCGAAGAGGTATGGCCAAGGAACTCTGCATAAGCCAGTAATACAGCCAAAAAGAATTGATAGCAACTTAAGCTGCACATGTTCAGAGTGAACCCCACTTGGCTTTGTAACATATCACCTATGTTGTCACCAAGTTAACACTTTGTATTCAAATCCAAACATCTCCAAGTACTTCACAGAATTCTGACACCAATTTGCAAAGCCATAATGGTACCCATTGGCCTTGTACCTTAACCATTTCCAACACTTTACTTTGACCAATTCCACCATGTCATACTCACCCACACTTTATTAACACCCTGAAAAAAACCATGCTTCTTGTTGTTCAGTGTCCATGTACCCCCAAACTATACCAAACCACACACACATCCATTGCATCTTGGCTAAATCTTACGAATTTATGCTATATCAAATTCCAAACCTGTTCACCAGTTAGTTACTCATAGTAAATATGTTTGATGTCTTCCTTATTCACTTGCCACACCTTCCACTCGTATTCAGTCCATTTTTCCCCAAAATAATATTTTTCACTCATGATTATGGATTTTTTCCTTTTTTATTTGTTTTTTTTATTTTTGTTTTCTACTCAATGAGACTCATTCATCCTCTAATAGTTAATGATTTGAGTTTGTTAATTCTTCTACTACATATATTTCCATAATAGTCTTTATACATTTTACTCTTATATTAAATTATGATATGTTACGAAATATCTGTATTTTTATTTCTTATATAATTTTTAATGTTATATATATATCATACATGTCTCCGTATAACAAAGATTAGAATTAATGTCATAGTGTTTATTATTTTGGTGGGATTTCAGATTTTTCGTAGCTGTGAAGTGTCATGTAGATTGAACGAGAATGGAAATCTGAATGTGCCTCTAGAGAAAACTGAGGAATTCTGTCAAGGACCATGTTTATCAGAAACAAACTTGGTCCTCAGTTGCTTGGATAACGTTTTCAGCAACTTCATATTTTACAACCGTGCAACGATACAGGATATCAAACAAACAATTGAAGCTGCATGCGGTTATGGACCTGAAAGAGGTAACATTTTTTTTACAATAAAAATAATAAAATTTGAATCTAGAATCTCATGTAAATAATTTTAATTATTATCTTAATTGTTTATTATTAAATTAATTTTAATAACTTAAAAGGGTAACATTTTTTAAATTTAATTAGCTCAAATATGTTTCAATTTTTGAAAAAGTGACTAAACTTAAGTTTTCCAATTTTTTATTAGTTGTGATCTTATA
The DNA here is from genome assembly GCA_037954105.1 of Canavalia gladiata. Classification (NCBI taxonomy): domain Eukaryota; kingdom Viridiplantae; phylum Streptophyta; class Magnoliopsida; order Fabales; family Fabaceae; genus Canavalia; species Canavalia gladiata. The sequence continues at coordinate 34,885,379 of CM075662.1, read as the reverse complement.
AATTTTAAAACTTTTAAAATAAATTTTGTTTTCATTTAACGATATACAACATATTTAGATACATAAAGATTAAAATATGTTTTTATCTAATTTAGATAAAATATATTTTAATCTTTGTACATATGATTAATTTGATAAAACATATTTTTGTATAATAATTTAATCATATTTATAAAGATTAAAATATATTTTATCTAATTTAATTACACATAATGATCGGAGATTAATGCCTTTTTTAAATACTTGTCGATCGTGTATTAAAAAGATGGGGATTGCATTCATGCAGGAAACTTCAATGTAGCTGAGCACATTCAGGCTGAAGAAAACAAAGCTCCAAAGGCCACTAGTCATGTTCTTATGGGACTTGCTTGGATCATAATGGGGCGCGCTCTATTGCTGAATTTTCTTTAATATTACATTGATAATAATTATTTGTGCTTCTTTAACTACTTATTTATGACCGTTGTACAAGGCAAATGTTTTAGGTTATATATGGAATTACAGTATGTCTGTGTATTACACTAATGATCTATAAACTTAAGTGTGCTAGAGCCTAAGCACATCATAACAAAACAAAGAACCATGTCAATAAGTTTAGTTACTCCTAGCTAGTATCTACATTTGTAAATCGTCCTATTTTGATCTCTTGGTTTCCATCGCTACAAATGTTACAATTATATATTTTTAATGGGCTACAATTTAAAACCAAAATTGGGTCAAAGTTATGCATTTATAAGTAAAAGGAGATTAAAATAAAGTTATCTCAATGATAAGAAATTTGAATAATTTTTGTAGTATAATTTTGTTATTGCTTCCATTATATATAAAAATAAAAAGACTAAAATTATAAATAAAATTCTAAACCTTTTATTTGTTTTATCCAAATAGTCTTTAAGTCTAATGAAATTAAAATTTCTTAAATAAATCTATAATTTTTTTTTTGTGTGTTACAGTTCTTTACTTATATATTTATATTTTAAGGGCATGATTTAATGTGAGTAATTTGCACAACAATTTTGACGAATTTAAAATCAATCAATTAAGACGTATGCTTTTAACTTAAAGGTAGAGACAAAAATATAATCATAAATTACATTTAGTTTTAATTATCATATATTTGTATTTTTTTTCATTTTAATATATTCTAATAAAATGTAAATTTATTTAATTTATTTTCAATTCAAAATAGAAGTAATATGAAATATGATTTCATTTTTCTGTATAACTGTTAAGAAAGTTTATTTTAATTATAGTTTTAAAAGATATATAATGATAATTTTTATTTTCACAAATATTTTTACTGATCAATTCATATTTTTTTTTGTAATTATCAAAGCTTTAAAATAGACACTAATTATTTTTGTATTCTACTTTCATATTAATATCAATTTTAATTTAAAAATTCATATTTAAAGCGTTAGTAAATTTACGTTATAAAATATTTTATAGTAATATGATAAATTTTTAATTTATTTTAAAGAGTAATACAAAAATAAATAAAAAAATATCAAATTTAATCAAACACAAAATAATAATAAAGAAAGAATAAGAAACAATAGTAAAATGTATTTCATATAAGTTTTGAATATTTTCCTTTAGAAAGATTTTGCCCATAATAATTAATAAAAGCTCATCATATTTCAAAGTCACAACACTAATATTTCTCAAAATAAAATTTTGTAAGTAACAACTCAATAGCTAAAGTTTCCACTTGGAATGATTTTTAAATTTTAAAGTTTAAATTTTTAAAATTAAATTTTGTTTTAATTTTCAGTTTTTAAATTTAAAAATAAATTAATTTATTATATTTTATTATTTTACTATAAATTTATAAAAATAGATAAATAAAAATTTAATATTTTTTAAAATAATAAAAAATAAAAATTATCAAAATAATAAAAATTTAAAATTTATTATTATTATGATAAATATATGATAATTATCATAATGATTATAATAATGATGAATATAATATTAATGATGTGATAATGGTATAATAGTTGTAATTATAATATAAAAAATATTATATAATTATATATTTTTTATTTTTTATTTTTTTTAATAATATATAAAATAAATAATTTTATTATTATTTTTATATTATTATTATTATGGTGATAATAATTATATTTATAAAAATAATAATAATTATAAAATAAAAATATAATTTTTGTGTTATATATTATTATATAATTAATACAAAAATAATAATTTTATATATTATTATTGTAATATTTTTTATATTATTTAATATTTATTTTATATAAAATAATATATATATATATATATTTATACATGATAATATATATTATAAATAATTATATAATTTTTATATTAAAAAATATTATTTATTTTATTATAAATAATAAAATAAATTAAAATTTTTAAAATAATAAAAATAAAATTATTATTATTATAATGATAGTTATAATAGTAATTAATGATTAAAAAATGTAAAATTTGATAGAATTAAAAAAAATATTTTATAGTTAAAAATAATAATGAAAGTGTTTTTTTAAATTAAATTAAAAATATTTTAAAAATCAATTTAATATATATTTTTAAATAAAATTTATTATTAGAATTAATATAAAAATTAAAAATTCACAATTATCATAAATAATACCTAAATTTAAAAAATTAATTCTTCATATCTTTCATGCATTACTAATTAGATTAATTACCAACTACAAAAGATATTCCATGGTCAGTTTTCTCGTCTTACATCTAACAAATCAAACTTATATAGAAGTTTTATAATAGAAAATAAACAACAAATAATTATTTAAAAAAGTTAGTGAATAAAATAAATTGTTGGCCAAGTATAATGTGTATATAAAAGAAATTGAATGCAAGATGTTATGTACTCCACATATAGTTGTGCTGGACATTGCCCCTCGTATTACGGAGCTTGTATAAAGGAAGATTGAGGCCTTGCACATTGCTATTAAAGGGAAATAATTGGACACACAAAAAAATGTGTCCGACTACTACTAAATGTTAACAACTATCATTCAATTGTATGATTAGGAAAATAAAGAGAGACACATAAGACTATAACTACTTGCTTGGAAGATATTTTTCAAATATCATATTTTTTTAGATAATACGAATAAGAGATGCAGATGGTACGTTTGTCGTTATTTTTCACCATAACAAGTTTTAAGGATGAAGCTAATGTAATACAAGGTTTACCGTAAGATTGCATCTTGTAAAATGACACATTTTAATAAATGAGATGAAAAAAATACTTATTTATGCTGGAAGGTGTGCAACAATTTATCGCACAAAATATGGCTCTATGCTAGGCAACAAAAGAATATTGTGCAATATCAACAAATCACAACGAATAAGGTATTTATAATGAAAAAATTAATTAATAGTTATGATGCCTATCTAGATCCTCTCTGATTTCAGTGATTCGAAGCCAAATACAGAATGTTATACACACTACGAAATGCAATTGACAGATCAAGATTCTTTTGCTTCTTCAATTTTCTATTTAGAAGCAAGATAACAAACTTGAACAAAACTTACATACCTAAATGTAAAAGATAGAGATCAAATTAATATATGCACCTTAACATGTATAACTTTTCTCATCTAACTTCTTTTTAAGTTACATAAATTGTTTCTTCATTTTATATTTTTTTCCCATAAAAGAAGTTCAATTCATTTTATCTATTTATTTTATTTTTTATAAGTACAAATTGAAAAACTTATCTAACTGTTTAATCCGACAGATCCATGAAAACTTGAAATTGCATAACTTTAATGTTCTCACTAGGCAAAGTCAAGACCATTGCTTTTCCTGCAAAAAAGCCTCCAATCCCTAGTTCTCTGTAAAGTATAAGTTCACCTTAGACAATTTACAATGATTTTCATATATTTTGAAATTGAATATTATAATTTAAAAGAATGTATATGTAATCTAACAGAGTCACATACTTAAACTACCATTTGAAACTCCAGTAATAGTATGATTGTAACAACAGGCTACATAATTATTCCATTTTTAAAACCTGCATTAATGGAATTATCTCTTCTTCAATTTCAGGACCCTATAAAGAATACTCCATTTTCAAAGCTGTAATAGGATGAACCACATGTGCTCTCTTTCTAGTTTCAGCATTAGCCTCTCATAACCCAACATATTTTTATCTTTCTCTCTTCTACCAGTTTTTTGACTTCTCCAACCTTTGTTACAGAGGTCAACTTAATTTAAACCATGTAACCATTTATAGTTTAAGAAAATAAAAAAGAAAGTATATAAATATAAAATTTAATTATATATTTAAAATTATGATTTTATAATAGTTATTTTAAAAATTATATTTAAGATGATTTAGTTAAAGGTAAAAAAAAATATATATTAATGAGATACTATTAAATGTTGATATAATTGACAAAGTATCATGTCATTGTTGCAATCTACATTATTTTGGCTGAGGTGTCCAATCAAATGGCCAAATCATTATTTGAATAAAGATGATAAAAATAAAAAGAGAGTTTTTTGAATTTAAAAAAGGGTTAAGAAAGGGTCTCCTCTTCCTTTCTTCATGAGCTTGTGTGCAACTAAGTGAGGCATGAAACACATGGCTGCCAACAACAAGTCCTTCTAGTCTTCTACCCCACAGAGGAAAGTATGTGGATGTGGTGATCCGATGTTACTATTGACGTCTAAAAGTGCAACCAATCATGGGAGAAAGTTTTGGAGGTGTCAAAATTGGAATGTAAGTCTCATGTTTGTCTTTGAATATGTTATAGTGGGATTTTCTTTGAAAGTTTGCTCATAAAAATTAAATTTATTTATCATATAATTAATATTTTAATTTTTATAATTTTTTTCATAAATAATAATGTTGATCAGATGATTTAAATCTAAAATAAAAATAATTTAAAAACAAACAAAAATATTATAATATAGGTCAAAAAAGAAAAATACATACTTAGAGTTGATCATAATCATTCGACAACTCAACATTATCATGTTAAATATATTACGTATATATTAATCTTGCCTAGCATGTCTATGCAGACTTCACACTACTAAAATACACATATATAATGTATTAAATATATATATTAATATTGCTTAACACATCTATATAGACTTTATAAATTAGAAGACACATATATAATGTATTTACAAACATGTTAATCTTGCCTAACATGCTTATGTAGACTTCACATGACTAAAAGATACGGAGACATTTTCTAACACAATCAAACATACTTTAGCATATGTGTGCTCGATTAACATGTTGGTGTAAGAGATCAATATATTAAAAAATTGTGTTAAGAATAATATCTACAATCGTGCAAATATAAGTATGATTATGTTGATAAAATGAAATTAAAATTTAATTTTAAATTAAAAAATTTTATTAATAAAAAAAGAATCTAACTAATTCATGAATTTTTTTTATTAATATAAAAAATATAATTTAAGTATAACTCTTTCTCTTTATCTATAAAAAAATAGGAACACACATAATAATATATATATATATATATATTTCTCTTAACTTATTTAATTTTTTTTTTCGGTTGGACAAATATTTTAGAGAAATGAACTGCATATCATGAGTTTTATTTTTTTTGAGTTAAATATGTTTTTACTTCTTCTAAAATATTTAAATTTTGATTTTATTTTTTTAATTTTAAAATTTTTTATTTAAATTTTTTATTTTTTAAAATATCTTGATTATAATATTTGATATTAAATTAAAATAGATTAACCATAATTAGAGGATTATAATAAAAATATTTCATAAAATGATTAATTTTTTTTAATAATGATTAATCTAATTTAATTTAATATATTATAAGTTAATATTAGAGATCATAATTATAAAAATATAAATTTAAATAAAAAAATTTTAAATTAATCCAAACCAAAATTTGAATATTTTAAAAAAATTTAAAACATATTTAATCTTTTCTTTTATTATTTATAAATTATAAGTTTTTTAAATTATTTTTTATTTATTTTATATCATATGTCCTTGTTAAAAACTTTTGATAAATTTCACCACATAATTAATTAAATTCTATTTTTATTTTAAATAAATGTTTTTTATAAGTATATTTATTCTATTATGTGTATTTAATTAATAATTAATCAGCTTTAATAATTTTTAATTAATTAAATAAGTGATAATCAATCGTATTTTTATTTAATTGATGAATTTAGAATAAATTAAATTTAAAATTTTAAAAGATCAATTAAAATTTTAAATTATTTAATTAATAAACTTGTTCGCTTTTTGTGTTTTTTTTATTAATTACCTTATGATCATTCTATATCATAATTAGAAGGAAATAATTCTATTGTTATATAAACATTGGATAATAGTAAAATTAGAATAATTAATTTATAATTATTTAACATAATTTTTAAAGAAATTTAGAATCAAATTAAGTAAAGTTATTGAATTATAAAGTTGTGAACTCTTCCATAATCAAATCTATTACTTTGAATATTTGTTTGATTTTCTTGTCTTACTTTTAATTATTATTTTAACTTTTATTGGCAACTTTTTTTTTATATGAATTTAGAATATCGTCATTTGTTCTTACGAATGTTAACGTTCCATTTAGTTAAAAATTATTGTCATTTGCTTTATGATTAAAGTTCTAGTCGATATATACATAGCAGTCGGGACAATTATTTAAGTAAGATCAGATCTTCTTAAATTGAGTCTACAAAATGAATTGAACTGACCGAAAACAAAATGAATTCAACCAACTGTACAAAATTTATTATTAATTGGATTGAGTTTAGACACAAATGTGACATGTGAACCCAAGTACTCAACCACGTCAGGGGTATTATTCTTCCCACCACTTTTTTTCTGTTCAATCTCCTTAATTTGTTTTTCTTTTAAATTTTGTTTTCAAATTTCTCTTTTTACAAACGTATAAAACTTCCTAAAATACAAAAATACATTTTCAAAAATATATTTTCAAAACTCTAAATGGTAAAGTCTAAAGAAATATTTTCGGAAGTTAAATTCTGAAAATATTATTTTATACAAATACTTTCAAAATTTAACTTTGAAAAATGTAAAAATACAATTTTCAATGGGCAATTTTGGAAATAAAACAATTAAAAGGAGTTGAAAAATACAATAGCTGAAAAGAGGTAACACCCCCCATATCAGTGTTCAAAAATCCCATAGGCCAGAGAGCTTCTTATTCTTGCATCAGAGACACAAATGTTTGATCCAAAATAAATAAATAAATAAAACCAAAGTAAAAGATTTAAAACATAGGGTATGGGGCATTCCGAGAATCGAACTCGGGACCTCTCGCACCCAAAGCGAGAATCATACCACTAGACCAAATGCCCGGTATTAACCTTTTTGCTAATTTAATATTTTATCTAGTTTTCAACAAAAAGTTAAAACCAGTATTAATTCAATTTACTAGTTCAAATATCCAAATTAGTCAATGATATAACCAATTATGCATAAAAATGAAACAAAATCAAACGCCGAGACCGATCGGGAAAAATGTGTGATATAACTAGAGATATAATTGACAAAGATAACAAAAATTTCTGACTTAAAATAATAGTTATTTTAACTTTTTTTAAAATAATAGTCATTTTATAATTTTAATGTAGAATTAATTTTTTCTTCTAATTTTACCTTTAAATTAATTAAAAAAATGAAATAATATTTTGTATAAAAACAAGATAATTAAATATGTTTCTTAATTTTTATATCACAATCTTAAATAACTATTATTTTAAATTTAGAAAAATAAGTTATAGTATAAAATTATGGTACAAATTAGATATCTCATAACACATCTTTGTTGCAGCGAAAATTACTTTTAGAAAGCAATCATGTTATAACAGATTAAAAGTGACCGAGACAACAGACAAGGGCCATTCACCGTTTCACCTATTTACGAAACTCTAGTATCCTAACTCTCGAACCGTGATTTAGATTTTTTTTTTTCGAACAAATAACTTATTTTTTGAATTGCTTAAAGAAGCAACAATTCTTATCTGTTAACTATTCTTTTTCAAAAACGAACATAGGCATCTCATTTACAACTCTCATTAAAGATGACATTATATGAAAGCTCTTAGACGCATCTCCAATTTGGTTCTTGTAAATTAAATTTGTATAACCTGATGATATCCTTGTAAATTATCATGTCCTTTTGTAACGGGTTGTAGAATTATTAAAATCTTTTGTAATTGTATAATTTTTTACACAACAATGAAAACTATAGAAGAAAAAGTGAAAAGGTATGGGATAAAATTATTGATGTGATGAAAATAAATAAAATATATATATTAATTAAAGAAAGATTCATAAAAAATGTTATATAAATAATATAACTTCAATTTTTTTTAAAGAAAGTGACACCACCAAGCATGTAAGAGTAGGTAAACCGTCCCATGCTAATAAGATTAGTTTAATAATATTGGTAGGACAAGTATGAGAAGGAAGATTAAGAATTCTAAAGTTTTTAATTGAAAACAACTAATAGACCCAAGTGGTTGGGCTAATATAATAAAAAATAATTTGTACAACTTATATAAAGATCTAAAAATTCGAATTCCTTTTCTTTTCAATGCGCATGTCAAGTAGTCCGTGGTGGTAGTCTCCTATATATGACAAATTTTGAGGGTTATCTAAACAGCCATTGAATTAGTTTTGAAAAGGTAGCATTTTTTTTTTTTTGGATACACAACTACTGTAATGTTATCTAACGTTTTAATAAAACTTTCACTTTTCAGACAATTATTATTATTATTATTATTATAATGATGATGTTAGGTGAACATGCAGATAGATGGTGGCAGTGTGATTGACTTGCATATACACAAAGGCATTTGTAGGTTTTCGTGAACACTTAAGTATCAGTGTTGATCACCAGCTACGGAAAAGATGAGCTTTCATATGATATAATCAATTGGAGCTCTGAATTACTACTGAAGCCAAACAATCAGATTCTTCCACTTGACTATTATTGTGCAGCTGATCATGAACTCCTCAAAATGGTAACATTATTAATTAATTGATTTTCTTAACATAACTCTTCTATTTTCATCAAATTTTAGATTTTTTTTTTCATTTTCCTATAAAAAAAACAGAGGGAATTGAAGTGTTGTCTTTTTCTCACTCTCCTCGGGTTGTAGAATTGTATCATTGTATGTCACACTTAAATATTCAAGGTGAGGAAGGAAAAGCTGAGTAAGCTGACCCTAATGAACAAGGAGTTTATGGAGGTATGTAACATATGCTAATTCTTTCTTCCCCGATTCATTTCATTAATGTGGTCAACATTTAATTATATCGTATTTTTTTATGCTATGTGTTGCATGGCAAGTTACATTGACTGATTTTTCATATTACTGCAGAAGATGATGTTATATATGGGCCAGATTTTTCCAATAGATCCTGAAATGAAATGTAGAGGAATTGTTTTAAGAAGTGCCTATAAAGATCTATTAGCGTTTTTCAAGTTGAAGAGAAAGGACCAAGCTCAAGCTCATGAGTCCAATGAATTTGATCCTCAGCATCCGGAACACAATGATTATTTTGATTATATGAGTTTTCTTCCACTTGTTCCTTATGAGGAGCTCCCTGATCCTCATGAAGCTGCTATGTTTCTTTCTATTGGACCCTCAGCTCCTCCAATTCCAGACTCTACAATAATTGAAGGTAATTTGTTGGCTAATTTTGAAGGTCATGGTGAACAAGTAGAGTACAAAGGGGTAGGATTAATAGACATGGTGTATGTTCCTTGGCTAGAAGAAGTGTGCAATATTCATCCTTCCTTAATAGAGTGTCAAAGGAAAAGGACTTCAGAGTATGGAGGTTGGGCTTTCACAGCACTTGGCAGGGTTTTGCACTTCCTTAAGACAACAAAGGTGGCTGAAATGAATGAAGAGGCATGTGAATGCCTCCAATTATTGTGGGATGAAGCTCAGGTTTTTGGGTTTGACTTGTCATGGCTTGCACCCCAAGTAGAGTTTGCTCTTAGCATGAAAGGTTATGTGGAGAAAAAGAGCATAGTGAACAAGCTTGAGGAGGAAAAGAGAAGCTTAGAGCTGATAATTCAAGAATTGAGCTTGAAATTGATTGAGAAACAGAAAGAAGTGGAAAGTTTCAAAGATGATTTGGCAAAATTGTGGGTGGACTTAGGTGAGCAGATAGACTGTGAAAGTTTCTTAGGATATCAACTGAGGAGAACTTCAAATTAGTCGTTGTGATTTATGAATTGAGTATTTCAATTCTTCAGGTTTTAAAATTGTTTATTAGTCCTTAAACTTTATTAAACGATATTTATTTTAGTCTTTTTTAAGTAAAAATTGACAATAAAAATAAAGTAAAAAAATAAATAAGTTTTTTACAAAGTTAGAAGTTAATAAGAAATTTTTAAAATTTTAATGATTATTAAAATATTCAATCCATATAATTTTAAACACTGATATGTAAAATTTATTCGATATCAACCACAATCAGCTCTTTCTATACTATTCTCTACAATTATGTGACATTATATTTAATATATATATTTTTTTGTTAAAAATTTGAGATAAGTTAGGTTTCATAAGTTCATTAGGGTTAAACATATTTTAAAAATATTTATTAAAATATTATTCTTTTTATTTAATATAGTATTCTCTACAAATATATGATATTACATTTAACAGTTCAAAAAAAATATAAAAGACTATTGAAAAAGTTTATTATAAATATTTTTTCAATTATTTATTTTATTTTTATCTGATTTTAGAATTGATGTTACAAAATCTTATATTTAAGAGAAATAATAGTTGTACAATATTTTGGTATAATAAAATATATTATAAAATAAAAAATATAAATAAAAAACATATAATATGATAAATAATATAATAAAAAATTAAAAAGATATATTGTATAAAATTATAATATAAATTTTATGATTAAATACCTAATTTGTTTCTATTAATGGGCTGTTTCATTTTTCTTGAAAATTGGGATATCATTTTCTCGTTCATGTTTAGCTTTTAGTTTAAATTTTTAATCACTGCCGTTAATTATCTAAGTTTTACACATTAATATTTAAGAATTTGTTTATATATAATCTCAAATACATAAGCTTTTAAACTCAGATTGAAGGTATGTTCTATCATTAGTCTTGTGCCTCTATTACTAGGCTAATGAAACTTTAGAGTTTGGACTTTCAATCCTTTTTTTAACTTCCAGCTCTCAAAAAAGATGTATGAGCGAGTTTTCAATTTTATATTTTAAAAAGTAAAATTTGTTAGATAAAAATAATTTTGAATTAATTTTTAATATATTTTTAAATTATTTTAATTTAAATTAAAAAATTTAATTATTATTTTTAATTTTAAAATATTTTTATTTTTAAATTTATCAAATTCTACCACTAATATATTCATTATCATGATTACAAAATTCACAACTAAATAATTATCTTTATTATTATCATCATATTATAATCTTATAATCATTATTATAACTATTATTATTTTTATTTTTATTTATATATATATAAATAATAATTTTATTATTATTTAATATTTTAAAAAATTTAATTTTTTATTTATATAATTTTTATATATTAAAACTAAAATAAATAATATTATTTAATATATTAATTACATTAAATTTATAATATTGTGATAATATATAAAATATTTATTTTAAATATTATAAGTAAATAAAATAAAAATTTATAATTATATAATAATTTTTTACATTATAATTATCATATTATTATCATTATCTTATAAATATTATTTTTACTTTTGTTATTACTATTATAATAATAATAATAATAATAATAATAATAATTTTTTAAAATTTTATTTTTATTATTTTAAAATAACTTAATTATTTACTTACTTTTTATAGATTCATAAATAAATAATATTGTTTATATATAAAAATTATATTTAATTTATAATATTAAAATATAATTTTATATTATATAAATTTTTATAACAAAATATAATATATATTTTTTATATAAAATAAATATTAAATAATATAAAAATATTATCATAATAATATAAAAATATAAAATTATATAATAATATAATATTATTTATTTTATAATTATCCTAAATATCTCAAACATTATTACCATAAATTTCATCATCACTATTATAATAATAATAATAATAATAATAATAATAATTTATTTTTTATTATTTAAAATATTTTATTTTTATTTTTATGTAATTTTTATATAGTAAAAAATAAATAATATTATTTAATATAAAAATTATATTAAATTTAAAATATTAAAATATATTTTATATTAAATAATTATTTAAATATTATAATATAATAATATTATTTTTATATAAAATAAATATTAAATAATATAAAAATATTATAATAATACTATATAAAATTATTTATACATTAATTATTAAATAATATATAAAATAAAAATTTATATAATTATATAATATTTTTTATATTATAATCACTATATCATTTTTATTATTTTAAAAATATTATTTTTATTCTTATCATTAATATTACCATTATTATTGTAATAATTATCATAATAAAAAATTTTATTTTTATTATTTTTAAAATTTTAAAATTATATTACTTTAAAATAATATAATTTTTAAGTTAATATTTTTATTCATATATTTTTTAAATTTATAATAAAGTAATAGAATAAAATAATTTAAAATTTATAATAATTTTTAAAAATTAAAATTAGTTTTTAATTTAAAAATTTTTAAAACTAAAAACTAAAAATTATTTCAAATATATCTAAAAATTTAATCTGACTTAGAAGATATTTCTATATGTTATAATTTTATTTATTTATTTAATATTTTATTATAATCATTAGTGCAAAAACAGGTTTCTATAACAGGATTTTACATCGGTTGTTTAGAAACCGATATAAAAACACGCGGTGGTATTTTTGTAAATAAATGTAAATTTTTTACATCGGTTTAGAAAAGAACCGAGGTAGAAAGTACTTTTTACATCTGTTACAAAACAACCGATGTAGAAAGTATTTTCTACATCGGTTCACTTTTGAACCAATGTAGAAAGTAGGTTTTTTTTCAAACTTTCTACATCGATTACATAACAACCGAGGTAAAAAGTACTTTCTACATCGGTTGTTTTGTAACCGATGTAGAAAGTGATTTTTTTTTCAAACTTTCTACATCGGTTACAAAACAACCGATGTAAAAAGTACTTTCTACATCGGTTACATAACAACCGAGGTAGAAAGTGAATTTTTTTTAAACTTTCTATCGGTTACAGAACAACCGATGTAGAATATCTTCCCCTATCACTTATTTTTCGACGTTAGTCATCTTTAACCTCATTCTCCAAAACCCTAGTTTCTCGTTTCGGTTTTTTCTCTCTATTTTCGTTTACGTCTTAGTCATTGTCGCTGTCCTTGCCGTTCGTCGTTGCACTCCATTCTTACGTTCGTGGTTGTCGTTGCCGTTGCAACCATTTCCTCCGTTCGAAGTCGTCGTCGCGTACCCTAAGGTTTGAAGTCGTCTTTGTCGTTATTTATACATCTCATTCTGTTATTATAATTGAAATTTACATTCGTTTTGGTTGTATTGTATAATTTTCAAGCTTCTTATTTGGCTACCACTGTGTTGTGCCGTCGTTCGACTACCGTTGTACCTCCGTTAGAACACCGTTTGGTCACCGCTCAACCATTTTTATCTGTTTTCAACAGGTACATGGCTGGTTACGACATTTTTTTTTTCAACTTTCAACACTTGCTTGACGTAATTTTAAGTTATTTCCTTTGTAAATTAAAATTTGATAATAAATAATGATATATTTAGTTTAAATATATAAATTATGTGAATTCTGTATTGTTTGTCTAGTGATTCTGTGAATAAATAATACGGTAGCATACCTAAACAAAACGAACATTTAAAAAAAATGAACTTTCTACTTCAGTTAAGATTATAACCAATGTAAAAAGTACATTTCTTACATCAGTTGGGCCTATAACCGATGTAAAAAGTACACTTTCTACATCGATTGTGACCTTAACCGAGGTAGAAAGTATGACTTTCTACATTGGTTATAAGCCCAACCGATGTAGAAAGTGTACTTTTTACATTGGTTCCAGAACCGATGTAAAAAATCTTATTTTCTATATTGCCCGCTTCAACACCGCTCAAATAACTGATGTAAAAAATCCATAACAACCGATGTAAAAAGCTTATTTTCCATCCGTGAATCTATTTATATATAGTATAAAAACTCTTTTATTAAAGTTATCACATGAAATTTTCTTTTAATTTTATACACAAGTGTGCGCTTAATAGTTTCACATGCATCCACAAAGAGCCTAAAATAAGTATTACTTTTAGTAGAAGGGACAAGTTTCATCTCATTATTCTTATCACTTAACATGATTTCTGGCATGTTCATTATATAAATAGTTTTATAGATTAAGTTTATATCTAAAATAAAAAATTTTTAAAAATATATAACAAAATAAAATTCCACCACTTTTATAGTGTTTTATGTTATTTTTATCCTTTCCAGTTCCATTTAAATTTTTTCTCAGTATGATTAATAAAATATTGTAACCTTTTTCTATGTATTGATGGCTTTGTCTTCACCAGTTTCCCTTTTCAATTCCTTCATCGGATTCCATACCTCAACTTTTCTAAAGCCCTTTTATCATTTACCCCTTCAAAATCTAACAATCAATGGCATATGGTAAAAGATAATTCTATATATTATACAGTAGCTTTCATTTAATTATATCAAGATAAATCATCTCATTTATTTTTTAAATCCCAATCATTGGTTGATTGAGAATGTGCTAATTATGTGTATACAAGGACTAATCACCTATAAAGTAACTGTAATGTGTCATCTACAACACAATTATTCTTGTTGGTTATAAAGCTTTCCTAAAGCACCATCTTATTTTGAGGGAAAGATCAAAAGTGATTTTGTCGATTTACCCAAATGATCTTTTAATATCGGATTCATTCATTCAACTAGTAGTAAGCTATTGAAGCTCCATTTCTTTCTATCGTCGTTAGAAATACATCCTGTGTGCAGGTTTAGTAACAATGATTGTTTTTCAATATGTGGAGAGATAGGCCTCCTCTTAATGTTTTATATTTTATGCTTCCACTTATCTTTCAATAACAAATTAGTTTTGCAACCAAGAGCCTCTTAGCCAAATTTCTCAATTTCCAATGCTTGCATGGATGTCATATTGTTAGTCAAATAACATCTCAACAGAATAACCAAAAAATATTCAACCAATCCCATCTGAAAGGGATGATAACAAAACAGAGAGAAACTCATGCATCCATGCATTTGTAAAATAATAAATAAAAATTAAATTATAAACATATTAGAAATTATTGTAGATGAACTTTTCATAAAAAATTTAATTTTTTGATTTATTAACTAAATTTTTCAAAAAAAAATTTACATTCATGATTTAAATATATTTTATCTTTGTAAATAAAATTAATTTTAATTTTAATTTTTTTAAAAAATATTTTTATTAATTTTTATTTTTATAAAATTTATTTATTTTTTAAAAAGTGATAATAAGAATTATTTTTAAATTTATAAATTTTATAAAGATCAAAACTAATAAAAAAAATTAAAAATATTTATAGAGGTCTAAAATCATTCAGTGGCACCACTTGCTTTCAACAAACAGAATGTTTGGCCCTGCTATTATCACCACAGATTGGTTCAAAACTATATGGCCACTGAAAGATGTACAATAACAATACTAGACACAGCAATTACTATGGCAGATCGGTACTAAATACTGCATCCCCACTCAAAAATATGTTGGTACCCTGCAGCATCCTTCCTATTAAATTCTTTTATCTAACACATATTTAGTTAATGGAAATAAGTTTCTACATATGGTAAAATAAGTTATATTTAATTACACACAAACGTAAACTATCTAATTTTATTTTTAAAAAAATAACTATAATAACGGTAAAGTTAAATGTAAGCTGTTCAACTTTAAAAAAAAAAATTAGCTATTTAATCAGATATAAAAGATAAATTCAAAATGTAAGACGTTCTGATTTTATTTTAAATAAAAAATCAGCTATCTAATCACCATAAAAGATAACTTTTAATCTGAATATAAGCTGTTTGATTCTAGTTTTTTTTTTTTAAAGAATTAACTATTTGATCATAAATGTAAAAAATAAACTTTACTGTACATATCTATGTATGTGAGAGTTCTTTGATCAATTTCCTCCTTGTAGTGACTCGGAATTAATTAAAGGCAGTAACACAACCATATCTCTCACGCTATGCATTGGCTATGATCAATCTGACATATGAATTAAATATTTCCCAAATGACGGGTCATATTGATGTTGACGAATTCATCAACAAATTAACTACATGACTTACTACACATGAGTCAACTAGTTAGTAGTTACTTTATTTGAGTTCACAATATGTAGGTCAATGTTGATAAAAAGAAAACAAGATTTACCATAATAAAATGTTTGCTTTTTCATCTATAGCACAATCAATGCACGTTCTAATTTGGAGTTGGAATTGCTCGGAATATTGTTAGGTCATGTAATATTATGCCATAAAATAAAGATTGATGGAGATGGAAAATAACAACTTTTAATAATTCATTTCCATAATTGACAACCCCAGTGTACTTGGCAAGATTATATTCCTGCTCACATGAATTGATATGAACTTGTAACTTTAAAAAAAAAATCATGTATAATTTAATGTGATTTAATTCGATATGTATGAATTTATAAATGAGAAAAATTAAATATATTTTAAAAAACAATATAAATATTACTCTAAGTGCTTTGCTTTGAATACAATTTTTATATTGTTAATGTAAATTTTTACATTATTTACCGATTAAATGGCCGTTTAGTTATGATTTTTAAAAGGAATTTAGAAAATTTTAATAATTTTTAATAATATATTAATTTATGATTGAATAATTTTGTAAATATTTTTTTGTAATATTAATATATTTTAATTAAATTTATTTTATCTTATTTACAAATCTGAAATATTCACTAAAATAATTTAATTATTTTTTATAGTTGTATAAATTGTCAAAAAATATATTAAATTAATAAAAATTTATTTTAATTATAATGATTATATCATTTAAATTATTATTAAAATAATTTATAATAAATAATTTTTTAATAAATATAAATTTATTAAAAAAGTTAATAAAAAATATGATAATTTACTCTGATCCTATATTTTTATTCAAAAAGGAATAAGAAGTATACTAGTTTTTATAAAAAAAATATTAAACTAAATTTTTTTATTTGCAAACAATTCTATATTATATACACAAATAAAAGAATATATCAATAAAATATCAGGCCAGATTTTTTAAAAATCCAGCTATGTGTCAGTCATTAATTGTGTAGGACATACTAAAAGGAAAACATTCAAATATTTCTATCAGACCAAAAAACTAAATGTCGGTCGGTATAAATTTTTAAATAAAAAACATTCCATAAGTTATTAATAATATAATGTGTCAGTACTTATTCATAAAAATGAAAGAAACGAAATATAATATAAATTGACTTATGCCAGTATAATTATCTAGAAAAGTAAAAATTTAAAATGAATAGAAATATAATTTCAAGATAAAGTATTTTGATAAATGAAATATAGATATAGTGTGAAATAGTTTTTTTTTATATTTTAGACAAAATATTGATTATATATGATAATATTATGTTGTCCTTACGTTATAAACACACTAGGCACATGATTTACCTATCAAATTACATTTTTTTAGTAACTAACATATTAGCTGTGGAATGTATACAGATATTTTTAGAAAATTAAATAATATTTATAAATAAAAAATTAATTAATATATTTATTATTATTATTATTATTATTATTATTAAATATATTACAATAATAAAAAATTGAAAAAGATAAAGCTCTTAAAATTTAAGATAAAATAAAATTTTAAATTATTAAAATTATAGCACATTATTTTTATGAATTTTATATATTAAAATTTAAGGTATAAATTATATTAAAATCATAACTTTACTTAGTTTATTTAAAGGAAAAATATCTTTAAATTTATTATATATAATGTATCAGTAATTAAAATTGAAATCAAATTAATATTTGAAAAAGATATAAATTATAAATAAAAAATTAAATACTTAATATAGAATAAATTATGTAACTTAATAAGAAAGGAAAAGCTTTTAAAAACTTTTTAGTTCCAATTTAAAAAATGAAAACTCTAATTTAATATATAGATGAAGGTAAACACTTATGTGTTTAATCCTTAAACTTCAGTTTTATTTAACATTACATTTAATTATTTTAATGTTTAATAATTTAAATAAAGTGATAATTAATTATTTTACTATTCTTTTAAAATAAATTATATGCTATGTGAATAATCAAAGTGTGACCAATACAGAATAATTTTATATCTATAAAAAATTATGAAAATAAATTCTTATTCATTACATTATTCCACCCCATATCAAATATTTTATAAACATTTCCCCCATAAATTGCAGAATGTTTAGTTGTGAATCATAATTTAAAATTTTTTAATGTCTATAAAAATATAGTCATGAAAGTTATAAATTTAATTCAAGATAAAAAAATGCGTGATTAAAATATATAGAAAATGTCTCATAGTATTATTATGTTATTTTATAATAATTTAAAATAAATAATTCTTATAAAAGGTATATTTAATATAGTTCTATTTAAGATAGTTTAATACTATTATTTTACTTTATAAAAATTAAAAATGGATCAATTTTTATTAATTTTTGTATTTAATTAAGATTATGAGTCAAATATATATTAATATCCAAAAAAATTAATTTTATCTTTTATATCATATTTATTACTTCACTATATACAAAAAAAAAGTCTCTTTAAAATATTTATTTTTTCCATTTCTATAATTTCAACATATATATTAAAAGTTAATAGAACTGATTTAATGATAAAAAATTTAAGATTATAATAATTTTAGGTAAAGATTTAAATTTAAATTTCATATTTTTTATATTGTAATATATATATATATATATATATATATATTAAATTATATTCATAGTATTACAAAATTATAATGAAGCATTAGATGATATAGGATTCTTGAATATGTTTAAGTTCTATGGGATGGTCAACACATCTGAAAGGAATTTATTAAATGTTATATTCAACCAATTGGTGGGCAATCCTTTCTAAAGTATTTGGAGGTAATGTTCCTCTTTCATCACCCAGCGATGATGAAGGATTGAATGCTGGAATATATTCCTGGAATATATTTATTAAAATTTCTCTTTCAATGTGTAGTTGTAAAGTCCAATTAATATTTTTTGAACTCTTAATAAAATTATTCATAAGTGATAAAAAGAAGTAACATTAAAACATTTTAAACTTTTCAATCATTGAATTTTCAATATCAAATTATTGTTATAGTCACAACTGTAAATCCATAAAATATTATAACTGAAAAATGGATGTTATTACTAAACTCCTTAACTAAAACACTGGTTTAATAGTTAATAAACAGAAACATTTAATTAAAAAATCAAGAGTGACATTAAATATTATCTGTCTTATAAAAAATTAACTTCTTAATTAGTTGACACTAATTAACTTAGATGTATTATGTTTAATCTCATACATTTACAAATGATGTCATTGAAAAATACTAATTCCGTTCTATTTATTTAACTGGAGAGACAAGATTCTATGTTCTTATTTATTTATATAAAAATTAAAATAATATTAACTATTATTTTTTATTAACATTCTTTTATCATATAACAAATTAAATAAAGAGATAAAAATAAAAAAGAATGTAATTAAATAAAAATAAATAAATTAAAAACTTACCTAATAACTATAATATAATAATTGAATTTTTCAGTCTATGTAATTAATTTATTATCTCTAAAAAATAAACAATTAAAAACAAAAATATTATTATACAAGAATCAACTAAAATAGTCCATGAAAAATAAGATAAATATTAGCAACACATTTATTCAAAACTGTTCAGTACATCTCATATAGTTGGTTAATTTAAAAGAAATAAAATACTTACTTTATAAAATTTATTTTTTTAAAAAAATTAACTAATTATAAAAATATATTTAAAATAATATCTAGCTAACATTTTTACATAAATAAAGGAAAAGGAGTAATAGCATGAAAACTGAAGCAATAAATAAAGGAAAAGGAGTAATAGCATGGAAACTGAAGCAAAGAGAACGAGCATTCTTAATTAGGATATCAACACACTGATTTCCTTTCATCAAAATTTACTGCAACTAGATAAGCTTTAATATTTTTATATCCCATCTGAATGTATAAACGGATAAAAATATTTAGTATAATGTTCGGAAACATAAAGATGGCCAAGAGTGGATGTATTTTGAAACAAAAATTTTAATTAGTATATATTTAAATAATATTTTATTTTAATATATTTTTTTTATAAAATTATATGTTTATTTTTTTAATTTATTTTACTATTTTCATTTACAAAACAATATTTATTCTTTAATTATAGAAACCTAGAGATAGGATCACTTTTAAATTAACTTCGATAATGAATTTTTAGAAAGTTGAAACGAAAAATAAATTAAATGATTCTATTATATTATTTTATTATAAATTTATAAAAAGTATTTAAATAAAATATTAAATTAAAAAATTAAAATATATTAAAATAATATAATTTTAAAATTTTAAAAAATAATAAAATTAAATATTTATTATTCTTATTATTATTATGATTATGATAATAACAATAATATAAAAAAAAATTATAAAATAATAATAATAATAATATAATAGTTATAATATAAAAATATTATATAATTATATAAATTTATATTTTATATAAATTATCAATATTCAAAATAAATAATTTTATATATATTATTATAATATTTTATATTTATTTTATAAAAATAATATATATATATATATATATTATAACATTATAAATTTAATATAATTTATATATTAAATAATATTATTTATTTTTTAATACAAAATTTAAATAAAAAAACCTTTTGATTATCAAAATTTTTATTTTTATTTTCTCAATTTTTTAAAAGAATAAAAAATAAAAAATATTTAATACAAAATTTTAAAAATATAAATACAATAACATTTTTGTATAAACAAAAATAAAAAATATTTTCTAAAACTAAACAAGAAGTGTAAAAATCATGTTAGACTTTTAAAAATTTAGTTAATGTCCCCAGTAATAATATCTTTACATATAAATATAAATTTACATCTTTATATTCTTAACTAACGGTTAAACATTTTCATAAAAAAATAAAAAAATTAATATTTATATCTAAATATAATTGAATGTAAATTATTTTTAATATATAAAAAAAAAACTTTTTTTTACAAGACATAAGCATCATTTCTATGTTAAAATAAATAATCTTATATATCACACAACTTACATTGGAGTACATAGGAATTGAGTATAAGCCGTCTAGATTTGTTTTAAAAAGAATTGTCAGCCATTGATTGAGGAGAGTAGGAAGGTAGATGCAGTTTTTTATGGGATGAAAACGGCTTTCTATATTAAGGTTGGGGATGTTTCTATATTAAGGTCCCCTACATACCTGTTTGGAAATGTAATTTGCCTAGTTGGATGTAGTTGGAGCTGATCAGCTTCATGATTGGGGAAAAAATCTTTTGCTACAGGATTTCAGGTTCTCCACATCATCCTCCTTAATTTACATCTTTAAATATATTAATATTATAATCAACACTCTTTGCTGAATTTTTTAATATTGCAATACAGTCCTTATAAGAAATAAGTATTTATACTATTTTGCAAACTAATAATGCCATGCAATATTCTTCTCCGTAGTGTTATGAGCTCTTAAAAAATATTTAATTATTTTACCTATCACATTATCAACTATTTATTTATATTTTATTTTTTATTTTTAGTAGTTTATTAATCATAAAAAATAGTTATCAATTAAATAATAGATAGTTTTTTATAGTATAATAAAAATATTACTCATTAGATATGGATAAAATAGGATGTATATTATTATTATTACTATGTGTTATACAATTATATTTTTTCTCTCTTGCTTGAAATAGATAGTTTGTTTGAACTTTCAAGTTAACTATTTAAAATTAAACTTGATAAAAGATAATGTGAAATTAAAATAACCATAGCTTTTAAAAGGATACGACGATAAAACAAAACATGTGATGTGAACGTGGGCACCACGATAAGCAAAAAAGGTCATCTCGAAGATTATCTACAAGGAATGAAAGGTCCTATGACGCGTAGTAGGACCAAACGTATAGAACAAGCACTTGAAGGTCTTATCAAGGAAGTTTAAGGAAAAGACTACGTGGACCCAAGCCCAATTCCAACATGGGTTAATTTATGTAGTCATATCATTGAAGATATTAAGTAATAAAGTTTATGATTTGCTATAGATTACATTAGGATTTTATATTTATCTAGAAGTTATTTGTTAGGATTTTATATTTATCTAGAAGTTATTTGTTTTAAATTAGTTGCAATTCAAATTGCAATCTAATTAGGATTTCTAATTTGTTATCTTTTATTAGATTTGGTTAGCTATAAATAGGGAGTTAGGGATTCAGTGAAAACACATTCTTTTGAGCATTAATCATAATTTCTCTTTGAGAGTTTTCATCTCTGTGTGAGTTGATTCCCTTGGTTCTTGGGCAAAGAACTACCTTTGATAACGTTGGTTCTTCCGGCAGGTCGCGGTAAGGGTCACGTTCCTCTTGATAACTTCGGTGCTCTCCGGCAGGTCGCGGTTTGTGTCGGGTTCCTTTATTTTACCTATCTTATCATATCTTACCCATCTTATCTTATCCTTATCTTATCTTATTCTGATTCTCAAGACGTTCCATTATCGTTTCCGCATTCCGATTCATTCGCGTAGGGTGAATCATATCATTTGGCATCAGAGCTTCGGCTCTTGGAATTAGGTGTCATCTATTCTTTATTTTAATTTTCTCGTGTTAAAGTTGCTATCTACTAAATATTCCAAAAAAAAAAAAAAGAATTGTGATAAAAATTCAAAAAAAAAAGAAGCAAAAAAAAAATTGTGATAGAAAAAAAAAAGTTGTGATAGAAATTTAAAAAAAAAAGTCTTTATTCAATATATTTTTTTTAAGTTCTTAATTCTTGACCAATATTCCTTACCCTATTCATCTTGTGTATCTGTGACTCTTTCGTTATCTGTGGGAAAATCAACCTGTGAAGTTCTTGGTTCAAGGATTTATAAGGAGAATCGAGAGGTAAAAGACAAGAGTTGGTTAGAGCATTATAGAAAAAGCCAATTCGAGTGTAAACACGAGTGAAGAGCGTCAATATTGAGGGCAAACACTAAGGGAGTGACTTGTGAGGCCT
Source organism: Canavalia gladiata (assembly GCA_037954105.1). Lineage (NCBI taxonomy): Eukaryota > Viridiplantae > Streptophyta > Magnoliopsida > Fabales > Fabaceae > Canavalia > Canavalia gladiata. The sequence continues at coordinate 34,861,928 of CM075662.1, read as the reverse complement.
TATTATTCTAATTTATTTATTTTGTTCAATTTGCAGCATTGCCAACATGAGTAGTGAACCCCATCAAAATGAGATGGATCTAAAAGTATTCATGAAATCAATTCAAGATCAATTCCAACAGTTGAACAGGAGGTTGGAGGACATGGAGGATTGTTCGAGAAGGAGATCTCGGGTGTCTCGTAGATGTAGTCCTCAAAGATCACTTCACCGCGATGAAGAAACAGATTGGGGGGAGAACTTAGAATCAGACGGTGGATGTTGTACGGAAAGAAGACGATATCGAGGAGAAAAGGATAGCAACTTGGGGAGTATTAAATTATCCCTTCCACCATTCCAAGGAAAGAACGAACCTGAAACTTATCTGGAGTGGGAAAGAAAAGTAGAGCATGTGTTTGATTGTCATAATTACTCGGAGGAGAAAAAGGTAAAACTAGCCACTGTATCTTTTAATGATTATGCTAATATTTGGTGGGATCAATTTGTCCTTAACAGGAGGAGGTATGGGGAAAGACCTATACGAACGTGGGAAGAGATGAAAGTAGCCATGAGACGAAGATTTGTACCAAGTCACTATCATAGGGACTTGTACCGCAAATTGCAAAGTCTTACTCAAGGCGCTATGGGTGTTGAAGATTATTATAAGGAGATGGAAATTGTCATGATAAGAGCCAATGTGGAGGAGGATAGAGAAGCCACTATGGCAAGATTCATTGGAGGATTAAAAAGGGAGATAGCTGACGTGGTAGAACTACAACATTATGTAGAGATGGAGGAATTGCTTCATAAAGCTATTCAGGTGGAAAGACAACTCAAATCTAGGAGCACTCACAAATATGCTTCTAGTTCATCATGGAAGTCCAATTGGTCCAACAAGAAAGAGGGGCCTAAACCTAAGGAGGAATCTCATGGAAAATCCGCAGCACCTATTTCCAAAGGTAAATTTGAAACTAAATCCTCTAATAAGTCAAGTCACATTCGTTGCTTTAAGTGTCAAGGTCTGGGGCATATTTCTTCTCAATGTCCGAACCAGAGGACTATGATCATTCGTGACAACGGTGAAGTGGACAGTGTGAGCTCAGAGGAAGAAGAAATGCCGAAGTTGGAGGATTGTAGTGATGTGGAGATAGCAGAACCTGTGCATGGAGATATCTTGGTCACAAGACGTGCATTGAACATTCAACCAAAGGATGAAGGAGATTCGGAGCAAAGGGAGCATATATTCTACACTCGTTGTCATGTGAACAACAAGGTATGTAGTATGATTATAGACAGCGGCAGTTGCACCAACGTTGCTAGTACATTGCTAGTAGAGAAATTAAACTTGCCTACTAAAAAGCATCCCAATCCTTATCGGCTACAATGGATGAATGATTGTGGGGATGTAAGGGTTAGTAAGCAGGTCTTGGTGTCCTTTTCTATTGGAAATTATAAGGATGAGGTGTTGTGTGACGTTGCCCTATGCATGCTGGGCACTTATTGTTAGGACGTCCTTGGCAATACGATAAGAAGGTTATGCACGATGGATTTAAAAATAGATATTCTTTTGTAGTGGATAATCGAAAAATTGTATTGATTCCATTAAGGCCCGTTGAGGCTTATTCTGACCAAATAAAAATTTCAAAAGAATGTAAAATGAGAGAAAAAGAATTAGAAAATCAAGAAAGTCAAAAAAAGAGTGAGGGTGAAAAGAAAGAAAAATCAAGAATTAAAGAAAAAGAAAAGAAAGTTTGTGCATTTGCTCACAAAGGGGAGGTTGAGAGTGTTTTGAGGGAAAAGGAACAAGTTCTTGTACTCATGTACAAGGATATTTATTTTACTAACAATCATAACTCTTTTTTTCCTAGTGTGGTTGAATCTTTGTTGCAGGAATTTAATGATGTATTTCCTAAAGAATCACCGATGAGTTTGCCTCCTATAAGAGGCATTGAACACCAAATCGATTTTATCCCCGGCGCTGCGATTCCAAATCGACCAGCCTATAGAACTAGTCCTGGAGAGGCCAAAGAAATTCAAAGGCAAGTAGAGGAGTTGATGCAGAAAGGCTATGTGAGGGAAAGTCTTAGCCCGTGTGCGGTTCCTGTTATTTTAGTACCAAAGAAGGATGGAACTTGGCGTATGTGTGTGGATTGTAGGGCTGTCAACAAGATTACGGTAAAGTATCGATATCCTATTCCGAGGTTAGATGATTTACTAGATGAATTGTATGGCTCTTGTTTGTTTTCTAAAATTGATTTAAAAAGTGGATATCACCAAATTCGTATGAAGGAGGGTGATGAGTGGAAGACTGCTTTTAAGACAAAATATGGGTTATATGAGTGGGTTGTTATGCCATTTGGTCTTTCTAATGCACCGAGTACTTTCATGAGATTAATGCATCATGTCTTGCGAACTTTTATTGGAAAATTTGTTGTTGTCTATTTTGATGATATTTTAATATATAGTAAGACAATGCATGAACACTTAGATCACTTACGTGCTGTGTGTACTGCCTTACGAAGCCATGAATTGCATGCTAATATCGAAAAATGCATTTTTTGTATGGAATCAGTTGTCTTCTTAGGGTTTATTGTAAGTTCTCAGGGAGTTAGTGTTGATGAAGAAAAGGTTAAGGCAATTAGAGATTGACCTAGGCCTACAAATGCTAATGAGGTAAGAAGTTTCCATGGTTTAGCAAGTTTTTATAGGAGGTTTGTATAGAATTTTAGTTCTATAGCTGCCCCTTTAAATGAACTTGTTAAAAAGAATGTTGGTTTTAAATGGGATGAGAAACATGAACAAGCTTTTAATTTATTAAAGGACAAGTTAACCAATGCCCCTGTATTAAATTTACCCAATTTTGATAAAGTTTTTGAGATTGAATGTGATGCCTCTGGAGTAGGTATAAGAGCTGTTTTAATGCAGGATTCCAAACCTGTAGCATATTTTAGTGAGAAACTTAGTGGAGCGGCACTCAACTATCCAACCTATGATAAGGAGCTCTATGCGGTGGTGAGGACCTTACAAACTTGGCAACATTACCTTTGGTCGAAGGAATTCGTCATCCATTCGGATCATCTTAGCTTGAAGTTTTTAAAGTCTCAAGGTAAGCTCAACAAAAGGCATGCCAAGTGGCTAGAATTTATTGAGATGTTTCCTTATGTTATCAAGTATAAAAAGGGAAAGGAAAACATTGTAGTTGATGCTCTGTCACGAAGGTATGTATTACTTACGACTCTACAAACTAAATTATTTGGATTTGAATTACAAAAAACCTTGTTTGCCGATGATGTTGAATTTGGACAATTATGGGCAGCATGTTCTGATCATGGTTTTGAAGATTATTTTAGGCAAGATGGATATTTATTTAAGAAAAATAAATTGTGTGTACCTAAGTGTAGCATAAGAGAAATGCTTATTAGAGAGGCTCATGGGGGAGGATTAATGGGACACTTTGGCATTCAAAAAACTTATGATGTTTTACATGAACATTTTTTTTGGCCAAAAATGAAGCATGATGTTAAACTCATTTGTGAAAAGTGTATTACTTGCTTACAAGCAAAATCTAAAGTAATGCCTCATGGCTTATATACGCCCTTACCTGTTCCTGAATATCCATGGACTGATATTTCTATGGATTTTGTATTAGGGCTGCCTAGGAACTCGAAAGGAAAAGATAGTATTTTTGTCGTTGTAGATAGGTTTAGTAAAATGGCACATTTTATTGCTTGTTCAAAAACTAATGATGCCACTCATATTGCGGACTTATTTTTCAAAGAGATTGTACGTTTGCATGGCTTACCTAAAACTATTGTAAGTGATCGAGACGTTAAATTTCTTAGTCATTTTTGGAGAACCTTGTGGGGTAAATTGGGCACTAAATTATTATTCTCTACTGTGGCTCATCCGCAAACAGATGGACAAACTGAAGTTGTGAATAGAACTTTAGGCACCTTATTACGTACTATAATTCAAAAAAATTTAAAGGATTGGGAGAATTGTTTGCCTCATATTGAATTTGCATATAATAGGGTTGTTCACACATCTACTTCATTTTCACCTTTCGAGATTGTATATGGATTTAATCCTTTATCACCTTTAGATGTTTTACCGTTTCCTACTAATGACTCTCTTAATTTGGATGGAAAGAAAAAGGCTGAATTTGTGCAGGAATTACATGCCAAGGTTCGCGCTAATATTGAGAAGAAGAATGAACATTATGCTCGGCAGGCAAACAAAGGACGCACCAAGGTGGTCTTTGAACCTGGTGACTGGGTGTGGGTTCACTTGCGAAAGGAGCGGTTTCCAAATCAAAGAAGTTCCAAATTACATCCTAGAGGAGATGGTCCATTTCAAGTGACTGAGAGGATCAACGATAATGCTTATAAAATCGACCTTCCAAGTAGCTATGGTAATGTGAGTGCCACTTTCAATGTTTCTGATTTATCCTTATTTGATGCAGATGACCATCAAGATTCGAGGACGAATCCTCTTGGAGAAGGAGGGAATGATGTGAACGTGGGCACCACGATAAGCAAAAAAGGTCATCTCGAAGATTATTTACAAGGAATGGAAGGTCCTATGACGCGGAGTAGGACCAAACGTATAGAACAAGCACTTGAAGGTCTTATCAAGGAAGTTCAAGGAAAAGACTACGTGGACCCAAGCTCAATTCCAACATGGGTTAATTTATGTAGTCATATCATTGAAGATATTAAGTAATAAAGTTTATGATTTGCTATAGATTACATTAGGATTTTATATTTATCTAGAAGTTATTTGTTAGGATTTTATATTTATCTAGAAGTTATTTGTTTTAAATTAGTTGCAATTCAAATTGCAATCTAATTAGGATTTCTAATTTGTTATCTTTTATTAGATTTGGTTAGCTATAAATAGGGAGTTAGGGATTCAGTGAAAACACATTCTTTTGAGCATTAATCATAATTTCTCTTTGAGAGTTTTCATCTCTGTATGAGTTGATTCCCTTGGTTCTTGGTCAAAGAACTACCTTTGATAACGTTGGTTCTTCCGGCAGGTCGCGGTAAGGGTCACGTTCCTCTTGATAACTTCGGTGCTCTCCGGCAGGTTGCGGTTTGTGTCGGGTTCCTTTATTTTACCTATCTTATCATATCTTACCCATCTTATCTTATCCTTATCTTATCTTATCCTGATTCTCAAGACGTTCCATTATCGTTTCCGCATTCCGATTCATTCGCGTAGGGTGAATCATATCAACATGTTTTTAGTGTACACTTATACTAAGTTACCTTTTAATATGAACATGAAATGAACATGATATTCAACCGCACCTTTTACGGAAAATTAAGATTAAGCAAATTAACTGTTAAAATTATGTAGTGTAAATATCATTTTTTATTAAAATATTTGGAAAAATTATTATAAATTTTCAACGAATCTCATGAAACTAATAAATGGAAAAATTTAGGATGTGTAAATATTTATATACCTATGAAATAACTTATATTTGTATATATCTTAAATTTATGCTATAATTTTTTTTAAAAAATTGCATGTCATTAAAAAATAAATTCAAATATAAATAAGTATGCATACGTGAGCTAAACATTTTTTTATGTGTAAATATCTATTTGTAGGTTGTTGAATGTTTAAATTTCGAACAGAGACCTACTATTCATTTTCTTTGACTTCTGTTATTTTCTGGTAAAAAAAAATGCACAAAATAAGAGAGAGGGAAGAAGCAAACCTAGGGTTTTGAAATTTGGTAGAAACAAATGAATATTATGAATGCGATCGAAGAGGAACCTAACTCATTTGTAGCTTATTTAACAGGTTGGTGCATGTGGCTTAGATTCTTTGATGTGTTTCTCCTTTGTCCGATTCACCAATCACCATACTATACTTCTAACCACTACTTAATAGAATTGAAATATGGGAAGGGGGAATGATGGAAACCAAACCACATGTCGTGTGCCTGCAAATAAAAAAAAGATAAAGTGCAAATATTCAACTACTGTTCAAACCTTATTTATAAATATATTAAAAATATTCGATAATCATTAAGATACAATATTTTTAGATTGGTACACATCAAGAACTTTGAACCATCCTCAGGTTAGAAAGTGAAAGTTAGATGACAATTGACAAAGTATTGATTGTAAATCGTAACAAAAAACAAAAGAATAAAGGCCAATCAAGTACAGCGTTGATATTTCCACATCCTTTTTATTTATTTTATTTTTTTTTACTTTTAAATATTTCTTTCTTCATGTTTTAACGCATTACTCATCATTTTTCTAATTTATTTATTTATTTTATATCTTTCATATTCAATAATATATATATATATATATATATATATACTTTAAAGATAAATTTGTATTTTTATTCTTCAATTAATGTTGATTTTGATTTTATTCTCAATTTTATATTTAAATTAATTTTAAGTTTTTATTTTCATGTCAAATTAATGTTAAATTTCACTAAAATTTCATTGAAAATTGGGTTTCTTGTGTGATAATAAATTGAGTTATCTTCACATGTTTAATTATTTGTATGTAATCAAAACACAATAAAATTTTAGGCTGAAAGTTACATTTTAATGACAAAAAAATATTAAAAATATTCAAATTATTATCAAAATATAAAAGTTTTATATTTGAAAAGATATATCATAAAAATAACCTAGTTTAATCTCTATTTTAGTTAATAAAATTTTGATATGTTAATCGCAACTCAACATTTAAAGAAATATCTCAATTTTTTGAATAATTTAGAAAAAAAAACTAAAAAAATGAGTGTTAAACTTAAAGTTTGATGAAAATAGTATTTAATATTCTTATTTTAATCTCTTATTTAATATAATTAATATATTTAAAATTTATAATTTTATCTACCTTAAATGTGTAATATTTCTTTTTATTAACATGTAAATATATAAAAATGTGTAAATAATATTTTTCAATTAATTATTGATCAAATTTTTATTTTTTTAAAATATTATTTATGGTGTTTAATTTTTAAAAACTAATGTAATTAAAATTAAAATCTCTCCAGCATCAAAATAATAATTTACTCATTCATAGAATTATGTGAGGTAAATGTTTTCTTAAAAATAATATATTGACCAAAAAGGGGGAACAAGCACCCCTAATATAAAGAAAAATTTGAAACATTTTTGTCCACTGCTTTTATAAACTACTTGTCTATTAGATTGGTCCCTTTCTTCCCCCTCCTTTTATTTGTTTCTTCAATTTTTCGTTGTATGGATAGGAATGTCAACCTTGTCCGTATCAAGCAAGCACACGTAAAAGAATTTGAAGTAGGTATTTGATTTTAATTTTTATTTGTAATTTATGATGAGATTTATTGTTTAAATAATTTTTATTTATCATGTACTTGATTAATTATATATTAGTTTGGGATTTTATTTATTGTGACAAATAAAATATAAAATCTTATATCTTAAAAAAAAATTAAATATAAAAAAGAAACTGAAATAACCAACCTAATTGAAATGGTAAAAGAATTGGTCAGATTTATTCAATTTTAATGTTATTTTTAAACAGCGATCCAAATCAAACATTCATTTCTTTTATAATCAAATCAAATAACTTTTTATATCAAAACTGATCCAGATCCAATCACAAATATCCTTGCATCATGTGTTAAAAATGAAGTCGATCTAAAATCATCTTAAAATGCATTCGTGTAAGTTTAATCTCTAGAAATATGGACATAAAATTTACACATACGCCTCACGTTTTAGATGCCAAAATGAGCCTCATCAATTAGTCTGTTTTACTTACAGTTAAGATATCATTAACCTTTCCTAAAACAAGCACTATCAACACATAAATTATTGAGATTAAATTTTAATTGAGAAACATAACACCAAAAATACGTATAACACACGTATAATAATATTACATCAAAATTTTGTCTCAGGAAAAAGATAACATGAGGATAGCTAGCTAGGTAAGAACAAAAGTTTTATGATATATAGTAGATTTAATGTGTGTCATGAAAACAAATTCTCATTTATTGTTCTGACATTGCAGCAGGCCCAACGAGAAAAGGTACTCCAACTATGTGTCAGAATACTAAGATTTATCTTGTGGTGGGAAAGTGGGAATGAACTATTAGTAACAAGAAATAATAGTTATAACTCTGAAAAAGGGTAAAGGAAAGTGTGCTTTAACCTGCAAAATGCAACTTTTTCACTGAACACTTGTGTTCAACCATTAATTTCCTGCAATGCTTTTTATTACACAAGTCCGCGTCATTGTTCCCACCTCCTTTATATATTTGCTACAGTGATGCATCTTCATGCAAAGCAAAACTACTCACTGCAAGAGCCATGAGTTATCTATCTCTATGACAGTGGGTAGGTAGTGTGTGAGTGTTTGATGAAAACAATTACTAAGAAGACAAAATTAGTAGCAATGGGAAGAGCACCTTGCTGTGAGAAAGTGGGTTTGAAGAAAGGAAGATGGACTGCTGAAGAGGATAAAATCTTGACAGATTATATTCAAGAAAATGGAGAAGGATCATGGAAGTCCTTGCCCAAAAATGCAGGTACATATGTACATACAAATAATGTTTTAAATTGAAGTTACTACTGCAGAAAATTGCAGAAATTACAATTTTTTTATGTTTGGTATATATATTAAATCTAATGAGTTTATGATGTGTTTGTGTTAATTTGTTTGAATTTTACATATAATATATGAAGGTTTGTTAAGGTGTGGGAAGAGTTGCAGACTGAGATGGATCAACTATTTGAGAGCAGATGTGAAGAGAGGCAACATCACTCCAGAGGAAGAAGAGATCATTGTCAAGTTGCATGCTGTTCTTGGTAACAGGTGCGGTTCTGCGCCCTCCAATTCAAATCCTTTATTTAATTGGTTTATTTTAGTGTAAACTTTCTGAATACTGGGAAAAAAAAGGGGGTGAACAATACTTGTTCTGTTCAAAACATGACATTGATGGATGCAAAACATGTGCAGTGAGTTCATCTGTCTATATTTGATTTTTTAACTATGAAAGAGTTTTTTTATTTAAAAAAAAAGCAAAAAAGGTTTATTATAACTGTTGGATTAGAATGTATTGAAACAAAATAATACTGCATCATATGTACAAATATTATTGTTCTAAAAATCATACATGATGTTGTCACATAAAATTTGAAAATGAGATTATTTATTTATTTTTAAAACTAATATTTTGAAGCAAATTATTATATATGCCTCTTGCAGAAGGAATTGACTGTTTGAGGCCACTCTAGTGTACAAGGGAAAACTAAAAATATATAGAAAGAAAATATATAGATTTTACCAAGGTTAAACTTGCGAGTGTGGACCAGAAAAACAACCTGCGAGGATTGTTGGTTCTGCCACCCTTCAATTCCTCACCAACCATCCTGCTAAAGAAGCATGGCGCTTGTGCCATCAAATGATTAATTAAAGGAAAAAGTTGTTTGACATCTTTTGAGAATATATACATTTCCTTCCTTAAAAAAGAAAATAATTAAATTGAAAAAATGAGTTAAATCATTCTTAATGTTTCCTCGTTCTATTATACGAGTTATTATCTTATGGTAAATAGTATATTAGTTATTAACATATATAAAAAATGATCATATTAAACCTTCAAAAGAAGTTAATTCGATTAAAAATTTGAAATTGTAAAATTTAATTTCATGTATTTTTGCATATGATAGGAATTAAAGTATTATCTTCTACATCATATGAACTCATACAACGGTCAAGAGAATAAATGTTAAAGGAGTGATTTGATTATTCATTTTGAGCTGAATAATTTATTACCTTTAATAATTTTTTAATATTAAAAATTTTAATTATAAAAATGATGTATCTCAATAAAAATAATGATGTCAAAGGGATTAACAGCGTTTCATAACATTTGTCAAATAAATATTTTAATTTCTTCAAAGAACTTATAAAATCGTTTGGTTTGTAGGTGGTCTGTAATAGCAGGGCATTTACCAGGGCGAACAGATAATGAGATAAAGAACTATTGGAACTCTCATTTGAGGAGAAAGATTTATTGTTTCATGAGATCTTTAAATGAGTCTCTGCCACCCATTGACATGTCTATTATAAACTCTGCTACATCCAAGAGAAGAGGTAGAGGGACAAAAAATAAGCCACCCATGGAAGAGGACAAGAACATGGCATTGAGCCAAAACTCCTATGAATCAGTTCCTAGTTGTAATAGAGAAGAAGGTGAAGAAATTTCTATGATGGATGCTAATTATGAAATGGAGGGTAATACAAGTAGCACAATTGCATCATACCCCAACATTGAAGGCTTGGGACCATGCCAACATTGGCCTAATGATGAAATTATGAAACTTAGTCACATGTTTGAAAATGGGGTACTTGTAAATCCAAGTGGTAATGTAACCCTCAAGGAGGAGCCTAATGGAAATTATGAGTATGGGAAGAATATGCTTGTGGATATGATGGGAACAGGTCAAGAGAGCAAGAATGGTTTTTTGAACTCCTCAAATTTAGAGAGTGGAAAATGGTACACAAGTTGTTCATCAGTGAATTCTGCCATTCATGATTATCAATGGTCTGATTGGGACATGGCTGGTAGTGTTCAACCTAATAACCATTGGGACCTTTGTGAAGAAGACCAAATGGAGACTTGCTTGTGGGGCACTGGCATTGGTGAAATAAGTGGTTTTAATTAGTAATCCTAATCAGTTCCACAGAATTGCTTGGAATTAAGTTATTTCTGTAATTTTATTTCCTTCATGAGATTAGGCCGGTGGAAATTTAAATGAAATTAAAAGGAAGTTAATTGTAAGAGTGAGTTCTTTTTTATTTATGTAATTTGCAAGATGTTATAGGGTTAAAATCCAATGTTGTCCTTGTACCAAAAATAAATAAATAAAGGTATCAATTTTCAATGTGCTAAAACATAAAACCCGTTGTTTGAAAGTATCCTAAAATTCATTTGTTCTTTAAATATTGAGTGAGTTGCTTATTTTTGTAAAGTCATTTCGACTTTTAAGTTCATTAGCATATTATTGTTTGGGGAGGAAAAAAATCCAAAAGAATGTCTTAATATACAAAACAAGTAAATGGTCATTTTAATCCTGAAAAAAATTGAAATTAACTTAATCATAAAAGTTAGCTTACAATATAAGAAATATCTTTAAATTGTATCTGCATGGTTGACATTTTTTTTAATATGAAATTTGTAATAATTTTTATTAATTAATTAGTTTTTATTTTGAAAAGTAATGGGAAAATGTTGAATAATCATGTAGAGTGAAATATACTTTTCACTCAAGATTATGAATTTACACATCTATTTATTTTGGTCAGCAATGATGAATTTAAAGTGAGACCTTTCCGGTGAGTGAAAGGCAATGATAGGCTTAAGGGTTGGGTTATATTTCCATGGACCGTGGGGTGGGGCTATTGTTCTAAAAGGAATAAATGATAAAAAAACAGAATGGGCCTGCCTATTTATTTTGGTTGAGAAGACTTATTGACTTACAACTATGGAGTTGTCAATGTACAAGATTTAACGTCAGAGTTGAGCCTTTCCAAACGGAGACACTATTAGGTTTAAGCTGTGTTTGATCATGAGGAATATATGACATGAACGTTACGGCAAAAAGCCAGACAGGCAATTAATAAACAAACAAAGCACTTTCCCAAAGATATAAAGAGAAACCACACAAAATAATAAACCTTCTACACACAAATAGATTTTTGTATTTTTTTCGAATATTATTTGAGTAATAATATCTAGACATGACATTAATATTCATACATTTATACCGTGCGTTTACTCAAATACATCTTAATTCAATCATTATAATTTTTTTAAAAAAATTAATCAGACAGCTAAAAAATTAAATGTACGCATCTTAATTCTCCGCTTTTTCAACCTATCGGAAATGCACATTCTTTCTCTTAAAATAATAACATGTATATTTGTATGATTACAAATTTTTCTTAAATAAATAAACTTGGAAAAGAGTACGTATTTATAAGAATATCAAATTAATGGATTAGACCATGGAAGTGTCTGAATGCCATTTTGAATAAATCTCTAACAAATCTTGGAATCTGTATCCACAACTAGCCGTTTGAACCCACTCCTTAGAGTTAAGTTTAATGCATAATTGATAATACATTCCCCAAAGTTCAGCCAATATTATGGAGCATTCCCCCAGCTTAACCGAAAAGCTTACCATAAACCTGCCCCTGTATCTTTTGGATTAATGAAGAAAGAAAAAAGAAATAGAAAATCAACTAAACCTTGTGGATCTATATCCTTTAATGATGAATATTACAATATTTAACCTTGTTTTTAGTATTTTTAAAATAATTCTGTTGTTTCATATCTAATAGTTTAGATAATTTTATGAAGGAACAAGAAGAAAAATGGTTTAATCCTAAATTACCAAATTAGAGGAAGAGGGAAATAAAAATGAATAGAATGAATTCCTTCCAATTGTGCTCCATTCAATTAGATTTTAATGTAGTACGAAATTTATCCTTATAAATTTGAACAAAACCAGCTTGCTGCCATGCCATTGGATAATCATTTTCTTTCTCTTTTTCCTCCATGATTGGTAATGCAAAACCTGATTTGCCAAGTTTGAACTCATAACTTTTGTGTGGTAGTTATTTTGCACACTTCAGCAGTGTTCTTTAAATAATCAAGTATTAACCTAAAATTATTCCATGTCATTATTCTTCATCCATTCTCATTTTATTAATCCAAACATAACACAAGAGAGATCACTAAAGAGGATACTGAAATATTTAATTTTGAAATATATTAAACAATCTTTCAGAATTCGAAAGCGTGTTTCCTATAACCATTTAACAAATCATTTGCAGAACTTAATTTCATTTAAAAAAAAAAGTGATACTATGATGGATGATATCTGTCATGATCACTGGTTCAAGTAATCCACTGATGCAACCAAATGGAAGGCACTAACTTCTATTACCAAAAAGGCATTTATAAAGGCTTGATAATGCTACTTCCATAAATGAATCAATAAGAGGACATTGCTTCAATCAAAATCAAACAGCCCCAAAATCAATTGAAGTGTTTACATTTGCAAGATTTCATGGACAACATCATCAAACAAAGAATCAAATATTTGGTCCACAACCTCTGATCCGAGTTCAAAAGCATCAACCTCATAATCGAGCCACCTTCCATATTGGTTGCTCATGTCCTTGTCCACAAGCTCATCTACCATTGAATCTCCCATCCCTCTCCAACCTGAAATCTCCTTGTACACATCTTCTGCCAACCATTCATTCCTTTTCACCATTTCAAATCCTTTAGTCCACATTTTGTATCCTCCCCCTATGTAACCCCTGCATCTCAAGTCCAAGCATTCACTCACACAATCAAATGTAACTTTCCTTCTTATCCTAGCTTCATCATCACGCTGAAATCCTCCAGTTCGGTTTTCTAACTGGTTGAATAGATGAGAGTTTACAATCTCACGAGCTCGACCAAGAGAAAAGTCCATATACATCAACTCAACATTGCATAGTATATCTTTCACATAGTCCAACTCCCATGTGCTAGAGCTTCCAAACTTCATCACAGAAAATGTGCTTGTGTGCTTCTTCACCATGGTCCTAGCCGATGTTGATGAAGCTGAATCAGACAACTCTGTATCAGATTCACAAGGATAGAACTTCCTTGAAAAATTCAAGCCATGAACTTCTTGAGATTGAACAGATGAGCACAATTTGCTTCCTGAAAGTATATAGAAAAGATTAGCACTCCTGAGCCATGAAATTCTAAAATAGATAATTAATTGTCCATTTATGAGCATAACTACCTTCTGTGCTAGTAACATCTGTGCTCATTGAAGATTCACAGCTTTCAATTGAGAAAGAAGGCTCAAGAACAGACATTGGACTTGGGTGTCGGCAATTGAATAACTGTGATTCCATCTCGTCAACCTGTAAACATCTTGAGTTAATGACCTACTCGATGGGAGATAATCATAAGGAATGAATTAGTAAGCGAGTGAGTGATTTTATTCAATGAAGTTGGTATTGTTACAACTTGTAATTTCAATCACATTTTATTTTAATTACCCAAATTTGGTTTTACATTCACTGCATAATTAAATTTAGTCATCGATGACATGATATAACCCCTTATCACAATCAACTAATAACGACTCAGATGTGGTTGACCAAACTCAAATCTGGTTCAAGTTAAACATGAAATAACTACAGCCTGAAAGTGCTGATTATATACTAGAACCAGCTGTAACACAAATTTCAAGCAGTCAAGCACCAAAGATGAAGGCAAGGTCAAAGAGCCATGCATTAAAATTGAGAATTTGACTAAGAAATTGACTGATCATTTCACTTCATTCGCGTAACTGCATTTCTCCCAGAAAAACTAAGTTAATTACAGGTACAATTCACTCTAATCTTTGTTGTAAACTATGAAGTGAAATGCCCATTTATCGTAAGGAAACAATTGTAAAGAAAAAATAATAAAATCTGTCTTTTCAGTGCTGATCAGTGAAAAACGAATTTTCTTGGAATCAGGTAATGAATCTTTTTCTTTCACTTTCATTTATAAAGCAGATTTTCGACAAGTCAACAACCCTAACTTTTTGTTTTTGTTTGGTCATTTAACAAGTGACCATTCAGGCCTATATTCTGATTGATATGCTGGAATGATAAATACTGAAAATAAAATAGGCAATAGAATTAAAATATTGTCACATACCCATGAGTTATGTTTCAATGATAATTCAGGGGGACCAGCGGAGATGTCTGAATCATAGCTGCTGCTTAACTTGTCCGTGAATAACACATCTAACCTTGGATTCAGGTTAACTAAATCAAGGCTGGTTACTTGATCATTAGACATTGGTGCAGTAATGGAAGGTTGCCTCCGTTTAGAAGAGTCATGACAAGCATCTTCCACGCCACGTGTTAATTCCCTCAACTTCTGCTCCAAAAGGATACCTAAGGCATCACCACCAATCACATTGTATCCTATTGGAGACCTTGTATTGTCTGTGTCAAGCAACACTTTTTTAATGCGTTGATCCAAGGAAAGACCATTAGCATTCTGGCCAGCTTGTCCAGACATCTCAAAACCTGGGTTGCTCCTTGTTAATGGTGTGGTAAATGTGAAGGAGACTACATCCATGTCTTTCTTTTTGACGTCTTCAGCCAAACTATATTGTTTATTACTCACTAGATTAGACTTAACAGGCTTCTGAGTTTTTTCAATGAACAAATTATCCACAACCCTATCATTCCAGTCCTTGTCTGTAGACCTTTTCTTTCTAGGAAAGTTGTTTGTGCGGGTATATAAAACTTCCTTTTCACTGTCTGTCACCTCCATGGCTGGCTTTCTGGATCCAAGTTTAGATTTTGCATTGGATTTATTACTAGAGCTTCTATGACGTCCATAAGAGGAATCCCCAGTCAGAACTTTCCTACCGTGGGAATTGGAAACCAATGGCTTTGATGGTAATTTGTCTTTGTCAATTGAATAATTTTGCTTCAGATTATTCTGTCTGAGAACACTAGAAGAATTCTGACCAGAAGATTTCTTATGCAAATTTTTCTGAACATTGGCCTTCATTGGTTGGTTGGATTTATCCTCAAGATGCTCTTTCTGAACCATCAAACTTCTGCCACCAGTCAAATTCAAACCTTCCCTTCTTTGAACATTCACTTTTGCTTGGATTGCAAGTGAAATGGATTTCCCTTTGTTCTTCAAGGAAGAATCTTCTTCATCATGTGTAGGAGATTTGATGGATGAATCCACTGATCCATTCCAGCTTTTGTTCAAAGATTGTCCTTTTAGATACTTGGCAGCATTTGACTCGACTGATCTTTGAGAAGGTTCTGAAAGCCTGGATGTCCTTTGAGAAATTTCTCTTTTCTCTTTTAGCTCTCGAGCTCTAGAGGTCATGGAGGATGGCCCCATTAGTGGTCCTTTCTGTGATGCCTCCGCCTTATCTTTAAGATCTCTAACTCTCAATGACACGGACGATGATGCTACCAGAGCTGTCTTAGGCTTTGTACTAACTTGGGATCCAGGCTCAATAATTCTTGCTGCAGCCTCCATTATATAAGCAGCATTATTGGTTGGAACAAAGCCAGGACTTTTTATAGGGGACAAAAGTTTGTGGTGTGTAACAGGAATTGATTTCGCTGATTTTGGAGGCAATACTTCTGTTTGAAACTTTTCAATTGGTCTGGTAATGGTCTTTTGAGGCTTTGGCTCCATGAAGTTCCTAGAAGAGCCCTCAACCTTTTCAGCCAGTTTTGCAGAATATGGGGTCTGATGGTCATGCTGGCGGCTGAGATTCTTCTTGAAGTACTGATTATCTTGAAGGGACCGGGTATCAAAATATGGGGTAGAATATGGATCAGAAAAACTGGAAGGAGGCAAGGAATCTAATCCCATAAGCCTGGCAACAACACCAGGGGCCCTTGTTCCACATGTTTCATCATCTGTAACAGATGAAGCATAACTATGATCACAACTTCCTCGAATACTCGCCCCTACTCCGTTTTCATCTTCATCTACCTGCAGGAATTGAACAGTAACTATCAAATTTCATAACAGCATCTATAAATAAAAACAACTGTTGAGATTGAAAGTGATAGTAGTGATATCACCACCAGATAGGGATGTGTCATTGCTACATTGTAATCAGCTTTTCTTCCCTGTTTGAAAGGATCTGCAAATAATGAAGAAAAAATTTACCAACAGCAAAACACAAAATGAATAGATCAATAAAAGCTTTATATAAGTAATACAATATACAACAGACATAGAAAAATACCGTTGTATATTCTATACATGCAGTGTATGTACCTGGTAAATCTGACTTGGTTGCAAATAACTTCTTACGGGATTTTGAGGTCCAGTCAAACAACTGGAAAAAACCACCAACATAACCTCCTCCACTTTTTGTCCCTTCTTTTTCAACTCCCATTGTCAAAGCAGAATTTGGTAAACCTTCAAGATGAAACAATTGGCAAGAAAAACTAATATTGTTAGTAGAGCAAGAATTATATACAGAGTTACTCAAGACAACTCACTAAATTTTAAAGGGGAAAAAAACATATATTCATATTGGAACATTAAGTCACAGGGCACAGAACAATACACCAACAATTAACTGATGTAATCAAATTCAAAACCAAAACAATTCAAAAACACACAATCAACAAAATTTCAATAGGATGGTCCTTTTTATCTCTAAATCTTCTTTGGAAGAAAGCAACCAGATACTAGTGGACCAAACCTAAAACTCACTTCATCGTTCATATTTGCTTATCTGTAAATATCTTTTGAGAGAACCAACTAGACAATAAGGACTCAAATCTACACAGACAAAACAGTCTCACATCTTTCCTGATGTTACTCAACTTGAAAGTAACCATATACACTCCAAATCAATAGCAAATAAACATAGCCGGTTCCAACTAATCAAGCAGAAAATCTCAAGATCCATATATAAATTTGAGCTGAGATCGTGTGTGGTAAATCTTAATGAAAAGAGGAGGGTGTGCATAATGCAATGTTGATGATAAAGCAAGGATTTTGTGGCTCTCAAGTATCTTAAGGTTCAAGTCTTATACAACCTATTTGTTGATTCAAATTTAAACAGAGATATCTACAAACTATGCTAAATACACAAGCACTACTTCTGATCCAAATAATCAGATTTAAACTTGCTCCCCATTTATGAAATGATCATCATCGGCCAAACAATGAGTAGAAAACCCAAAAACACCAAATGTAGGCCATTCAAACATAAGAACTTGAACTGAATCCAAACACCAAAAATAACAAACACGACGGCAATGCGAGAATCAACAGTGGGAAAAAGAAGAAAAAAGAAAAAGCGATCAAATTCAAACACAAATCTGAAAAGGAAGAAGTCAACGTGAAGAACCCATTAAAGTAAGTGAAGAAAAGAAGCGAACTTTGGCATTGAAGCGAGGACTTACGTTGAAACAATGAGATGGATCAGCTAAGCTAAGCATCTGGGTAGTGTGAAGGATAAGGGGCAAGCACCCACCACGAAACCATTTTCTTTTTCTTTTTCTTTTTTTTTTGTGTTTTTCCCACTGTGAAAGACCAAGGTGTAGTTGAAGCTATGGAATTGATAATCGCAGAGAAGCTGAAGAAGCAAAATAGAAAAAAATTGGGGCGAAAGAGAGAAGGGAGTGAAGTAAAGGAATAGAGAGAGAAAGAGACAGTTTGAAGTGTCAATAAATGGAGACAGAAATGAGAATAATGGTTGCATGAAATAATTGAAAATTTTGTATTAAAATTTTAAAAAAGCCTTTATTTGAAATATGTTTGCATTATAAAAATAGGAGAGTTTATAACGTCTCTCTTGAGAGGGATGGGATTTCAAATTCCAAACAGGGAAAAAAGTGGTCCAAGGAGCTTGATAACGTCACTGGACCCCATCTATTCCGAGGAACGCTTTACCTATTGCTGGATGCCACGTGTATCATTCTTATTTTTTGAATTGGTCTTTCAAATTACCTCCGTGACCATAGTCCCAAACGGTGTGCAAAAATAGGAATTCTCTGGGATGAATTGAAAAATAAAAATTTATCTTCTATTAATTTAAAATTAATTGTATTTTTTTATGAAATAAAAAAGTTTATTATAATTTTAAGAAATGGAAGACAAATATATTTTTATTTTATCATTTTATAAATTTATTTAATTTAGAAAAAGAGTTATATAAAAAAATGGCTCACAGAATAAAAGGTAAAGAAAACTGGTTAGTTTATTGGTAGTATGCATGAAATGGTATATTTTTAATATTATTGATTCAATTTTATTTATTATATATATTTAATTGGTCAAATTTTAATAATATTTTAAAATATTAAACTGATTACATAAAAATTAAATTGTATGGTTAATTGATTGATTATGTTAAGCTTTTTAAATATATAACAAAAGTATTTATTTTTATTATAATTAATTCAGGACAAAAATAAATATAAGTATCCTTAATTTTTAATTTAATATGATCACTTAATTTAAAAATATTTATTTTTTATTAATTTATTAATGACTTGAAATTAATATTGCTAAAAAAATAATTAAAACGTGGAATTTTTTATATGAAATATGACATGCTCATATTAATAAAACATTATTTTACATAACCTAATTAAATAAAAGATAATAGATAAGGATAATACATTTTGGTTATTAGAAATAAAAATAATGATGTGGATTATTTAATTTAATTTCAATTTGATTAAAGATGCAACAATACTGATTCTAAAGATGATTTATTTTTTATTTTAAATATTATTAATTAATTAATTTTATATTTTATTTTGTATAAACTATCTATTAGAGTTGAACTAATCGTGAAGGTTGATAATTTGTAGAAGATTTTATATTTAAATTATATTTTTTATTTATATAAAAAATATTTTATTTGTATAACTTTTAGGGATGTTTGTCGGACGGATTTAGATGGTTTTGGATGGGAAAAATTTTATCCATCGAAAATTAAATTTCAAGATACCTCGTGTTTCATCCATGATGTAGTTGGGTTAGTCGGATACGGGTAAAACCAGGGATTGATTTGGTCGGATGGGTAACGACGGTTGAGAACCAGGGATTGATTTGGTCGGATGGGTAACGACGGTTGAGAGCAGTGGAGGAGGAAAGTAAAAATCTTCGGATTTCGATGATGAAAGTCATGGAATCTGATCAGAGGAAGCTTCAAAAATATGCGGTTACGACGAAAACGACGATGAATGTTAAGATTTGCAAAAAAAAATGATGAGTTTAAAAGCTTTAAAAAGAAGAAACAATAAAATCAAAGTCATTGATTTTAGCAAAAAGCTCATGAAATTTGGCGAACCTGTCTTTGGTTGAGTTCAGTTTCCGACGTATAATGATTGCAAAACCCATCACCAATCACATTAACCGTCGTTAACCGTCATCTTTATCCGTTGCAATCTCTTCACCTTATCCGTTGCAATCTCTTCACCTTCTCATCTGTCCGTTCAAGCTGTTCTCCGACGGGTTGCGATAGTTTTCGATCAGGGTCAATGCCCATCCCTAATAAATTTTATGATTTGAGTTTAATATGTTGAATATAATCTTACATGATTGTAATTTGAATTGTGGAAAATATATTTTTTAAATAATTATTATAATTTTTGTAATATAATAATTTATTTTTGAATTATTTTTAATTATAAAATTTTATCATGAATAATTAGGATTAAAATATAAAATTATGTAGATATTTTAAAAAGTTATATAATTTTTTAAAATTATATATGACTTTTAAAATTAATTATTTAATTGTTTATGAGAGTTATTAAGTAAAATAATTCTAACTAAAGTTTATATATATATATATATATATATATATATATATATATAGAGAGAGAGAGAGGAGGGATTAAGTTATTCCAAAAATAACTTTATTTAGAATTATTTAGTTTAATAACTCTTATAAATAATTAAATTTTATCAATATAACAGTTAAATTAATAAATAGATTATCATAAAAAAACTTTATAAAATTAAAAAAAATTGATGATATAAGAATAATATTAAAAATATTAATTTTTTTTAAAATTTTTAAAAATTTTATAAAAATAATATATATAATATAATATATTAATTTAATAGTTACATTAATAAAATATAATTATTTATAAGAATTATTAAGTAAAATATAATATATATATATATATATTGTAAAATAAAATTTTATAAATTATAATTTTTTATATAATTTAATTCTGTTTTAAATTATTTTATGTAAAAATGAATTAAATTTTATATAATTATATTTAAATTCTTATTTTTCTTTACTTAATAATTAATATTTGTTTTAATGGTTCGGTTTATTAACTTTTGCTTAGTCTAATAAATTCTAAATTCATTTATTGATTATGTATTGATATAATATAATATAATTATTTAAATTAGTTTAAATTGAATGTCTATTTTAAGTTTATTGTATTTTCTTTTAGCATAATATAATTAGACTAAATTATGTCAATGAAGATCTTTTTAGTTATAGTCAAAATGTTTGGGTGCGTTGATTTTTTTTATGCATTTTGATTCCAAAATATTGTAAAGCATGTAAATAGATAAATTAATGAAGTTAAATTATAAGTTAGATGTCTAAATTAAATTATAATGTTAATTTTTAATTCTGATTTTAAATTTTTAAATTTATTATTTATTTTTATTATTATAATAAAAAAAATTTAAATAAAATAATCGAATTGATCCAATCTATTAAAAGTTGATTTGATTTAGTTTGATTTTTACATTATGTTCTAACCAAATTAAATTATACTATAAATATTTTTCTTGAACATGAATTTTTTAATTTTTTCTTCCATTATTCTATCAATTACATATAAGTTATAATAAAATTGTCATGATATATAATATTTTTAAATATATATATATATATATATATAAATAATTATATAATAATTTTTTATATTTTATTCTATCCATGAACATCTTCTTGTAACCAAGGCTATGATGGAATAGTAAATAAATATATATATATATATATATATATATATATATATATATATATTGCACTAAAATTTATCAAAAGAAATTTTAAAAAATTTTAAAAATTATGATCTTTAAAAATAATTTTAAATTTAGAAGTCATTTATGTAAGGAAGATATTAGAATTATGCTACGTCCGTTTAAAAAATGTTTATCTTTTAATTAATTAAGTAAAAATATGATTAATTTTAAAAAAAATTATTTCATTCTAAAAAAAATTATTTTTATTGATTTTTATTATTTGATGTAATGTTAAAAAAGTTTGAAATTTTTTTATGATTTTTAAAATATTTCAAAACTAGTTTGAAAACTTTATTTGAGTATGATGGGTTCAATTTTCACTTTGACGTATCTTCCGATAAAGTGAAAGACAAGTAGTTCTTAAAATTTTTTTTGATAAATTTTAAATTTTTAAATGGGATTTTGAAATTTTTAAACTTTTCAAAATTTGAAGTGGAAATTTAAAATTTTTTTTTACTTTTAAAAGAAAATATGTGTGTTTTGAAAAATTTATTTTTAATTTCAAGTAAAATATATTTTTTGAATGTTTTAGAGTTTTTGAAAAATAATTATTTTTTAGATTTTTTGTAAAATTAATCTTTAAAAGAAAATAAGTTTTTTTTGGCACAAAGTTCAAGTTAGCAAATGACTATTGAGTAAACTTTTATAATTCAAGTAAGGTCAAAGATGAATCTATCATTCAATTGACCTTGTTTAATTATTGCATAGTAATCTAAAAATTTTATTATAATTTTTAGAAATAAAAATTATTTTTAATTTTGGAAGAAAAGAAATTCCTTTTGCATAAAAAATTATTATGTAGTTGCTTAATAAGCTCTTATAAAGTAAATTGTGTCAAAGATGAACTAACCATTCAATTAACATTAATTGAGTCAAATGACATCAACAAATGTACTACACAGGAAATGAGATCACTATACAAAGCAATTGAGAATAAAAAGAAACAGTCACTTATTAAGGACACACCTTTCTTCTAGCCCATCACCACTACCCAAACTTAGGCTATATAAAAAAAAAAAAAGGCACCTTATCTTGCTTCTTACCTAACTCTTCTTTTTAGGAGGAAAGGAATGGTCTCAGAATCAAAACCATCTTAAACCTTCTTTCCCTTTTTGAGGGGTGACAAGAAGGTCTAGCAAAGGATAGTCTTGCTTGGAGCAGAGTTTCATACTCTCTTGAGGTCATCCTTCTTTTCACACCAAGAAAAAAAGATTATATAGTCATGCTAGAAGTCATGAACACTAAGGAAGATGAAGAGAGAGAAGAGTCATCATTTGAGGAAGGTGGTGGTAAAGGGTAAAGGTGAAGAGTTATTTCCTGGAGAAGTGGAAATGATAAGAACATCAGAATGATAATAGGGATAGAAAAGGTTTGTGGGTCTGGCCTATTATGCAACAGTCCAAAAGTAATCTTCCTTGTAAAAGTAGCCTTCTTGGCTTGTGGCTCCACATGCCAATAACCTCCAGCCTCAAACTGCATGTTCACTTGAAGGTGGAATGAAGGTCGTCCCCTGAGGATGTTTCTCAACTTAATGAAAATACATATGCATGGAAAGAATGTGGAGAATTAGAACATAGACAATTCATAAAATATCACATAAATCAAATAGATGAGTCAAACACTACTTATATAAATCACATCAATCTCAAAGAATTGCAATGAAGAAATGCTTATGTAATGTATAAGTGTAAGACAATAGACTCTTAAGTTCCTTGAGGATTCAATATGTCATAAACCATGTTGAATCTCATTAAACCTTAAGTCTATTACTAATGAGATGTCATGCATGCAGGCCTAAAATTATGACTCTGGAAAATTGTCAGAGCTCTAAATCCCTTACATTGACATGCTATCATATTGTTGATTTAATTTGACACCTATCATAGATAAACAATAAATATTTGTTGGCTGGATAAATGGGAAGATGACTCACTGATCATGACAATCTTCAGGATCGACAAGTCAGGATGGTCAAGTTCAATTGTGATCACTAGAGACTAGGGAGCTACCATAGGCCCCTTGTAGGTTGTCACGTTTTATCACTACTCCCAAGGCTCTTAAAGTTTGTTCCAACAAATTCTCGCATTTCCCCTATTACTTTCTAGTTTACCACCTACAAGTTTATATGTAATCATATATATAGTTACACAAACTCATCCCATGCATGAAAATTCATCTATCTTTATATGTTATGTCATCCCCACAGGACTTCAAATAATCATATGTCAAATCAAACCGTAGTTAAATCATCCATGGGGTAAGTGTTCTCTTTCTTAAATATAAATTCTTTCTTTATTCCAAGGTTCTTAGTAAAAGAAAAATTACTTCACTAAGAAAATTTCACTTTATTTACAAGTTCAAAGGGTCAAACATCACACACAAGAGTTTACACAAAAAGAAAATCAACATTTCTCTTCTAAGGCATCAAACCCACCTTAATCCAATAATGAATCCATTTTTTCAAAATTTTATAGGCATGGACAAATGTTATCTCATACTTATCAAGAAACCAAATACAACCCAAGACATATACATTCAAATCATGCACAATCCAAAATTTCAAGTAGCTCATCAATTAACCAATGATCATCTACGACCTATGGCCCAACTAGGTGCTATGTGGCCAAACATATAATTTATATACAATATAATTCCACCTATAAATAATCAAAATAATTTAGTTTCTTCCAATTACATAAAATGGTCACTTGTACCTATTAGGGTCCTTAACATCAACCATTTTTTTTGTGAAAAGAATCATCAACTTTGAGTTAATGACAACTCATCTACATCTATTTGAATTCAATTTCATGAAAGTCGCTCTCTCCCCCTACTTCCCCTCAAGTCAAATCTTCCCTAACTCAAGGATGGGAGAAATATCCAAGTGTTTCCTAGATATTTTATGGCAAGAGTAATTAGTATGTAGCAAGAACTAACCAAAATAAAGCCAAAAATCCATAAAAAAAATACCTTAAATTTTTGAAGTGCACTATTATGCATTGTTCGTGTAGCCATGGGTGAAGGAAAATGGAGAAATTTAGGAAAAAAGGAGAGGAAAACCAACCTTGAAAAAAAGCAACACAACAAAAAGCCCTAAAAAATGAAGATTTTTGGATGGTTTTGGAAGAAAGAAGAGATCCCTATGAATGCTGATTATAAAGTGTTTATTGTGAAAGAAATGAGAAAATGAAGGGTTGATGTGTTTTATTATAATGAGAGGCTTCCCCCAAATAGATACTTTTCAATATTATTAGTCTTAAAATTAAAAATTATAAGAAAATCCTAAAATTATTCTAAGAAACTTTTTCTAAAGAATAACTTTTTAATTCTTATTATCTATATTTCTAAAAATTAAATCTAGTTATTAGATGATTAAGAAAAGTTCTTAATAAACACTTTTTAAAGTTATCAATTTTATAATTAAAAATCACAAAAAAAGTTCTAAAATTATTCTAAAATTTGTTGTGCAAATAATAACTTTTCAATTCTTATTATTTCTAATTCTAAAAATTCAATCTAGTTGTCAAATAATCAAGAAAATTCTTTAACAAGTAAATAGATAAGAGTTTGTTAGTAAATTTGAGGATGTTATACACAATATTTTGTCCTAGTTTATACCTTCAAGAAAATTAGTGCAACGTATAAATTCAACAAATTATTTCTTTTGAACTATGACAGAGCTTTCGTATGCTCTCATTTCTTTAAATTTATCTTTTACTTGATTCTAATTTTTCAGGTTTCTTTTTCTAATTTTTTAACCTAACAAGTCACTATAACTTTTTCTTAGGCTGTCTTTTTGATTTTCGATCTAGTGAGTTACTCTAATTTTTTTCTAGGTTGTTTTTTTACCCTTTCAACCTAGCAACTTAGCGAGTAATTTTTTTTTATCGTTTTTGCTTCTTATATTTTATTTCTTTTTCTTTTTATTTCTTTTTTTAATTTTTGACTCTTTTCATTTATAACACCTTTAAACATGAGACTTTTGACTATGTAGAATTTACATAAAGGTAGATAGTTTTTCATCGTTCATGCTTGTACAGATTAGAGCTACCCTCACGACATCTTCCTTTACCATTTGAGGACTATAGTAAAAGGAATTCAATTTTCTCCTTCAATGAAGGTTGAGTGAATAAAACAAGATTGAACTCATGTTGTTTCCTCTACCTTATTTTTTGAAAAAGAACATCTTCCATTAGCCTTTATATGTTTATCACTCAAAAAATTTCATTGCCCGTTTAGTGACTAATCATCCTTAATATCCATATTAGCCTGATCAAGGAAACAATCAAAGCTATTTAATATAATATTAAACATTGTCACTTTCAAATCTATTGCATTACATATAAATTATTCATAATTTGAAACAAATAAGAAAGGAAAGAAAACAAGACAAAATGGGTTGAAAGGTTGGAAAAATTGTTAAAGAGTGTATTTAAAATGAATTGTATTAAAAGAAAACATGTATGCCCAATTTAAAATATGATTTTTTTTTTACAAAAATATCTTACAACTTTGGACATAATAATAGGATCAACATCATAAAGTTATTTCAAATTAGTTTTAAAAAATATAATATATTGAGTTAGCATGCTAATTTTTGGAAACCTTATCCTCCATAGAAAATTTTAGGTTGACTTTGAATACAATAGTTTAAAAAATTTTAGGTAGGAACACCTTCAAGATTTTCTTGTCTCTCCTTAGGATCAAGATCTCACTTCTAAAGCATTTAATTTTCAATAACTGCTCCTCCATTATACCTTATAAAAGTGGTGAAAATTTTGATTAAGCTTTTCTTGCAACTTGATGGAAATGAAAAGGTGAAAGATTGAATGTATTGAAGCATTTAATTTTCAATAACTGCTCCTCCATTATGCCTTATAAAAGTGGTAAAAATTTTGATTAAGCTTTTCTTGCAACTTGATGGAAATGAAAAGGTGAAAGATTGAATGTATTTTTTGGGTGTTGATATTAAGTGTTGGAGACTATTGAATGATTTGTAAATATGTTCCAAGTGTTATGTGGCATAAAGGCTTTGACATGTAATTTAAGGAAAAAATCTATGGGGTAGGGGTTAATGGATCGACAAGAGTTTAGGAAGACACCTTATAATAGGATAGGGTGTGGTGGAATATTACCTGATAAGTTAACAACTATTAGAGATATATCACTTAATAAAATGATACTTGTCAGATGTGTATGTTGTTATAGGGATCTATTAGGATGCAAGGATTAATAGTGTCATCTTTTTCTAATGGTTGAAACTTGATCACTAGAGAAGTTCCTTCTGTACTTTTTAGCAGTATCTTAGGGATCTTAACCTTTTGTCCTTTCGTCTTGCTTCACATCTTTTCATTCTGCTATTCTAACTCATCGATGATCTTTCCTTTAGATTTTTCTATAAGGAGAAGGAAATGCTTTTCTCTTTTTTTTTATTCTTTCTTTTTTTATTTTTTTTTCTTTGCATTTTTCATGTATATTTTGCTTTATTTATAATACAAAAGGGATAGCAATAGAAAATTTTATTCAAGTGTTCAAAAATTAGGAAGATTTCCCACATTTTCAGTTAATAGATAAGGCCTAATTAATAACAATGCAGTATGGAACCTAACATTTTCAAGAAAAAAAATATGGTCGATAACTTATTTTTAAGGAGAAATCACTCCTTAATTTTGACAATTAGTACGTACTACATGAATTCAAACAAGGATCAATCATCTTAAGAAGAAATTGTGGTTAACACTTATACCAAGAGAATATTCACTCTTCAATAGATAAGGTTTAAGTTAGACGTCTGAAACATTGCTAGTATGGCTATGAACCTTTTTCATTGATCATAATTTCTTTTTTTCAAAGCCAATCAGATGAAAATAAAAATTACAAAAAAATGCAACCTACTATGCTTTTTAAATGTCATTTGTATCTAACTTAATTTTGAAAAAAAAATGGATGCATTAATGTGTAGAAATTTTTTTTAGATTTTTTTTTACAATAACTTTTTTCAAAAATATTTAATAATGATAAATATGAAAAAAAAAATACATGAAATGTATGTAAAAATATAAAATAAATTCTTTATTATTTTTAAAAATGGAATGTTACACTCTTGTGTCAACGTGCCTATTTCTATATGTGAATGAATATGTACAAGAAAGAGAAAGAAATACGCTTCCCATGTGTCCTATTCTAGGTAAAAACTTATGGTAAGATAATTCTAAGGTTAAGACCTTAGTTTTGGAAGGTCACTAGGTCTATTTATCATTATATAATTTCAAGGGTAGATTTAGATAATTGACGGATTATAATGACCTCAGATTGCCTTTATCATCTAGATAAAGATCTCGCTCATAAGTTATTCATAATTAAGGAAATGTTTTTTCAATATAACTAACTCATAACACCAATAACAATCAGAGTGGTGACTCAACAATTACCAACTAGACAAAGAACCCCCAACCGTTAAGACATTTACTAATTCTAGGCTTGACCAACTTTAGTACAGAGCCCAAAAAGGATGTGAGGTATGTAAAAGTTAAGTATGTGTTAGGAGCATATAAACATTTTAATCCTAAAATTACCCAATTCCATTTGCAAGACAAACACGAATATACCAGAATACAAGTGACTTATCCTAAAGTTTACAATAGTCAATACATATACAAATGAAATAAATACAAATAAATATTGATAGTAAGAATAATCAAACATTTACATAAAAATAAACAAAAAGATGAGTGAAAATAAACATAAATAAATTTAATAAACCTGCTCAATTAATTAGATTAAGCTTGATTCTTGCAAAAATTATAAGTGGAGTTATTAGCTGTCGCAATCAGGATTATGACAAGATAGCTAAAGAAGAATATAAAATAGAGGAGCTGCCACCAAAATTTGTCAAAAAAAATTTGGGAAAAACTTAAACATTATGATTTTTAAAGTGAAAACTAGTTTGAAAACTTTATGGGAAGTTGACGGGTTCGGTTCTCACTCCTACATATCCTTTGGTGTAGGAAGAAAATCAAAGTTACGTAATTTTTAAGAAAAAAAATTGATAAATTTTAAATTTTAGAAATTTCTTTTTGAAGTTTTTAAACTTTTTATAACTTGAAGTGAGAATTTGAAAATGTTCTTTACTTTTAAAAGGAAATATATGTGTTTTGAAAATTTTATTTTGAATTTGAAAGTAAAATATTTTTTTTGGAAATTTTAGTTTTTGAAAAACAATTATTTTTTAGATCTTTTGTTGAATTAATCTTAAAAGAAAATAATTTTTTTTTTATAGAATTCAAGTGAGTAAATAACTACTCAATAAACTCTTATGATTTAAGTAAGGTTAAAAATGGATCTATCATTCAATTGATTTCACTTGGTAATTGCAGAGATTTAATTTAAAAATTTTATTATAATTTTTTTAAAAAAATATATATTTTGAATTATAAAAGAAAATAATTCTCTTTTGCACAAGGTTCAAGTTAACAAATAACTATTTAATAAATTTTTATAAATCAAATTATATTAAAGATAGATTAACAACTCAATTAACACTGATTGATCATCGTGTGAATTAAAATAATTTTAAAAAGTTAAAATTTTTTGAAAATTTAAAAAGATGAATAAGGTACATATTTTTATTTTTATTTTTTGTAAAGTTGAAGAAAAATTAGTTTTAGGATTTTTAGAGTTTTTAAATTTTTTAAAAGATGAACTTTAATCTTCATAAAAAATAATTTTGAATTCTATAAAAAATTATTATTTTAAACTTTAATAAGAAATTATTTTTTATTACTTCTTTTAGAAAAAGATAATTTTAAAATAATTAAAATTTAAATTTGAAAGATTTATTGTTTATTTTATTTTTATAATTTTTAAAATTTTTATGAGTAATCTAGAAAAAAAATTCTTGCCACTCAATTAATCCCAAAGTACACTTATCTAAAATTATATGAGTTTGTATATTTTGATTCTGCATATTTCCAAATTTAAAAATTATAAAAAAAATATTATATTAAATAAATTAATACGTTTTATCCATATTTCTAAACATTAACTTTCAATGTAATTTTTTTTTTTGTGGAAATCATCTTTTTATATAGCAACCGAGAAATTAGGAGTGTTTTTCTTATTCGACAGCGAACATACACCTCTTACATTAGAGAATGAGACTTGTGAGCTTTGAATTTTTAATTCAATATAAAACTTTTATTTTTCTTATTTTATTTTTTTATTTTTTATTTTTTATTTTAATTTTCTTATTTTCAATAACTTAAACAAAATTAAATAATCACATACCTTAATTACTCATTAGCTAAAGATATTATGTAACAGTATTTAAGCACTGCGACACGTGTAGTAACCGGATTAAGGATAGATATTTTTGTAATGGATAAATTTTAAGTTGAGAATAATAATTATTTATTGTTATAGTTTATGAAATTTTTGGATCAAATACTTTTGGTAATGGACAAATTTTAAGGTGAGAGTAATAGTTATTATTTATCGTTATAGTTCCTGAATTTTTTTAATAAATTTTCATTTAAATTATTTAAATTTTAAATTCTTTCCATTTATTATGATAGTTTGGCTTTTAGTATTTATTGTATTGTAATATTTTTATTTAAACTATTGAACCTAATTCTAATCATATGACATTGGTGGTGAAAATCGATTCAATCTCATTTAAATTATATAATTAAATTAAATTGGATCGAAATTGATTTAATTAAATTTAAAAATATTAAAAATTTTAAAATCATAATTTTTTATGCAATATTCAGTTTAAAATTTTTTTATAAAATTAAATTGTATATAATTTTTTTAAATTTTATTTCTAATTATTAATTATTTTAGTTAATATTTATTAATATTATTATGAATTAATGTTGCATGTATAAATTTTATTAATATTTTTCTCTATAAATTTTTTAAATAAAATTAAAAATATAAGTTGTAACTTTTCCTAAAGTACGAAAAAAATTATTGTCTTCTATATACTTTTTTAAAATAAATATTCATAAAAATAGTTTATTAGATTTTTAAAAACTAAATATAATTAACAACTTAATTTTTTTATAATAGTATTAAAGATAAAATAAAATATGTATGCTTTATCATATATTTTACGACATGGTGATTCTAATTTTTTCTTCATGTTGTAGAGTTTAATATATTGAATTATGAAATATATAATTTTACAAAATTATTATTGTTTTTTATTGTTATTTTTTAATTTTAAATAAACAAAAAAAAATTAAATCAAGTCAAACAGTCAAAAATTAATTTTTATTTTCATAATATATTTCAATTGAAATAAATCATATTCTAACTATTTTTTATAATTAATTTAAACATTTTTTTAAATCACACCACATGCATAATAATAAATTATTTTAGATTGATTATTTGTAACTTCCGTGTTACTAGCATATTGTTTTTTTTCATTTATTGTGATAGTTTAGCTTACAACATTTATTGCATTGTAATAATAATGCTTACGTTAATGCAAAAAGTATGATGATAATTCTAATAATATAAAACTTGTAATGACTTTTACTGTGAATTAATTATCTTATAGTTTGCATGTCACTAACATATTGTTCATTTATTAAAATTTTAAATTTAAAAATTAAATTTAAATTAAATATTTATTAAAATTAAAATAACTTTAAAAATTAATTTATCTATAAAATATATTTAAATTTATTACCATACATCAATATTTAAAATTTTAATTAAATTATAAAATTATAAAAATAAATACTTATCTCTGAATAACCTGGATGTGGTGTGGTCAAAGTTCACGGTGGTACTTTCAGGTTTCTTGGATACCTTGCAAGTAGCATTCTTTCTTAAATGAATCTCAACCATAGTCCAATTACTGTACTACTCCAACCATAACTTATTAATTACTTCTGCCACATTCATTGACTAATCATTTAAGGCTTTTCTGTAACCATCCAACACTCTTACTTTCATCTACTGAAAAAATATTCTCTTACTCATCCAAACCTTAAATTTTTTTAATTGATTACCAAAATAATTATAATAAATAATATAAAAATAATTAATTATTAATTGATAAGTAATCGATTATATATCTTTATAATTAATTATAATTTTATTTTTAATAATTATATTATTTATAATAATCATAATTTTTTATGACTAATGAATTATTAATTATTAAAAACGAATTTTAAAATATAAATAAATAAATTTACTATTACACTTTAGAAATCGGAGTTGTTCTCAATTCTAACTTCTTTGTAGGTTAACGAAGTTCGGTTTGGTTCCGTACTCTATTACTAGTGCATAGTGGTTTAAAACAATTATTATTTAACACAATACATATATTAATATTTAATATGTTAATGATAAAAAATTAAAAGTAAACTATTTTAAAAAATTAAAATTAAAATTAATTAACTTAAAAATAAATAATTAAAACTAAATTTTAACAAGACAAAATACATTTAATCTAAATTTGATCTAACGTTCACTTGTGATTATTTAATTACGAAAAATGTTAAAAATGAGTTGAATCCAAAGTTACTAAACTTACATTAAAAGAAATTATCTGACTTCAACTCAAATTAAATTTTATATGAATCAATTTTTTAACTCAAATTTGGTTCGATTTGAGTTTACAAACTATGTGGTTTAATTTAAGATTCATAAGCCAAGTCATTAACTTTATAAAATTACTATCCACTTTAATTCTTTTGGATATAAAAAAACAAATAGAAAAGGGTAAACATAAATATTTTTTATAAAGCCTGAAAATAAATATTTTATAAAATGAAAGATTAAAGTGATTAACACTTGGAATTAAATTAGTCTATAAATCAAATAAATTGAACTGTATTTGCTTCAAATTGAAATATTTTATTAAGGACTTTAATTTTCATTTTAGATTCAATTTATTTAATTTATAAATTAAATTTATTAATAAATTAAGTCTTAAAGTACTAGGAGATTGATTCCGTTGATGCCGGCCCTAATTAAGCTATACACATGCGTGCTGGTTTTATAATATTATTAATTGGCTTTTAATTTTGAATGCTTCAGTTAATTATTAGATCCTTTACTTTTTGCTGTTAAAAAGAGTAAAAAACGGCCATTATTAAAAAGAGCTATTCAACTAGTTGAAATTGTTGGGCTTCACGGGTCGGTCCAACTATAAAATTTGTTAAAATTTTGGGTTACTCCATCCATTTTCTTGTGTGAGATTGCTCCAATAACATATGCTGTATTTGTTCACTACCCTACCAAAAATATTTAAAGATATAGTCCAC
Source organism: Canavalia gladiata (assembly GCA_037954105.1). Taxonomy (NCBI): domain Eukaryota; kingdom Viridiplantae; phylum Streptophyta; class Magnoliopsida; order Fabales; family Fabaceae; genus Canavalia; species Canavalia gladiata. Next base: position 34,829,043 of record CM075662.1, on the reverse strand, counting down.
AAACAAAGATTAAGATCCAATCCCTATGAGCGGGAAAAAAGAAGATATAGTCCACAAAAAATTATGACCAAATCAAAGCCACAAAATAGTTTCGTCAATTAATTTGGCTGACACACAAATAAAAGCAATCACATCTGTTCTTAGACAAATAATTTAGATGTTAATTTTGAAATTTTGTAAAACAAAATCTTATATTATTATTTAATAATATAAATTTCCTTATTATTAAATATTAATTAAGAAAATTACATTGATTTTTATTGGCATTAATTAATTGCATGGTTACAAGGGGTAAATTGGACTTTTCATTTCTTTATTTGTTGTATTTTTTTAATTTATTTTAAATATTTCATAAAATAAGTATATTAAATGAAAATATTGTATTTATTATCTTAAAATAGATAAATATTTAATACATTTTAATTAATAACTGAAGAATTTATTGAAATAAAAGATAAGAAAACTTTTCAATTAATATTTTTATAGTTAATATGTTGCCTTTACTCTTCTTTCTTTCTTTTTTTTTTTTGTTAGAAGATAAGTGCATTTTCATTAGCTTTAATAACTCTTTGGGATGTTCTACGTGTCACCAACATCCGAAATTAAATCGCATGATTTTGACGAGCAAGTGGAAAACATGAAGCTTTTAGTTAAAAAAAGTACAAAACAACATCAATTTTTTTTATAAAATTAAATATATTTTTAATTTTTATAAATTTAACAAAATTTATTTTTAGTTTATGTAATTTTTCTTGTTTTTATTCTTAATTTTCTAAAACTTTTATTTTTAATCCTAATATTAATTTATTTTTTGGTATTTATAAATATTTAGTTAAAATTTTATTATATGTATCAACATGTTAAATTTTTTCACTAAAATCGTGTAAATTATGGTTTTATTATTCAGTTACGTAAAAATATTATTCTTATATTTTATCTATTACGTTAATATATATATATATATATTAAAAGTTAGCTAAAAAATATGTTAATTAAATATACCGAAAACTTAACTGATCGAAAGTGAATACCAAAAAGTTATATAAAAAATAAAATTTACTATATTTAAAAATTTAAAAATATATTTGAATCTTATCTTATATTATTAGTAGATCTCACCTTAAGAGATTCACCACTTTTAGATTTTAGCATAGTCAAAAGTTTCTTTTGTCACTTTGTTTTGAAAAAAAGGAAAAAAGGAAAAAGTAGAATGCTTTAATTTTTATGTATTCTAGTTTTCAGTTCTATAAAGTAAAACCATAATTAATTAGGTATGTTGACCATACTGATATATATATATATATATATATATATATATATATATATATATATATAGAGAGAGAGAGAGAGAGAGAGAGAGAGAGAGTAAGTATTTAAATTTGGGTTTTAAGATGCACGAGACATTAAATTAATCTTTTAAATATAAATTTATCTTTTAATATTAATAAATATGAATATTCAACTAATCTATGCGTTTTTTATATTTTTAATTGTAAGTTTAAAACTACATATATTTTTTTGCAAGATATAATTTATTCTAATTAAAAATATTTATGATATAGCAAGAGTAGTTTTTTTAATAATTTTTTTCATACAAAATATTTATATTTGAGACATTGCTTCATGAAAATTTGGCATGTACTAAATAAATCCATTTGTTCAAGTTTTCTTAAAAAAAAAACAATTCTCTCATATAACTTTTGTTTTATCTTTTTTAAATTACTAATGTTTTATATTTTTGGTAAGGTATTAAATTAGTTTTTTAAATTATTATTTTTTATAAAAGATATACTTGATTTATTTTTAAAGATGTTTTTAATAATAAATATTTTTCTTAAAAAATACTCTAATAAACGTCTCAAAATACATACATACATGTAATAGTAAAATAAAAATAGAAAATAGAAAATTATTATCATATATTCTTTTTTTTATTATTAAATTTTATTAATTTTTGTGTTTTAATCATATTTGTCAATTTATTTTAATCTTAGGTTGAGTGTAATAGTAAACCAAGCATAGACTTGTTCATCGAAAACACAAACCGAATTTTGTAAAATATGAAAAAAGAAGAAGGTATTTTTGTTTTTGCGTAGTTTTGTAAATATGAAGATACATACCTATAATGATTGATTAATACATTATGTCATTTATAATTAATTAATTAATTCTGTCAAAAGACAATTCATACGGTGAATAATTTTTCCTATTTTATATGTTTGTTTTTAAAAATATTTTAAAATTAAAATTTACAAATTAATTTTTGTAGTAAGTATTAATTAAATAATTACTTATAAATTATAATTTTTATTAATTTTAAAAAACTATTTTATTATTTTATTAACAAAATATTCTTCTTCTTCTTCTAGTTAAAAATTAACCATATAATCTTTATTGTATAAGGTTGAAATTTTAAATATTTACTATTTTTAATATTTTAATATTATAGAATAATTATTTTTATAATTTTTAGTTTTAAATTATGTATATCATCAATATAAAATAGTTTCCATTAATTACTTTATATAAAAATATTAGAGTTTTTTAAATTTTATCATTTGAAAATATTTAATATTAAATTAAGTGTTGAAAAAATTATACTCATAAATAAAAATATATTTAAAATTAAACTATATTTTAAAAAATAAACTATATTGTAAATTTAAATTAGTTAACATTAACTTAAAATATTAAATATTATTTTTAATTTTTATATAAAATTTAACTATTAAAAAATAAAAAAATTATTATAAAATTATATTAATATGTTAAATTAATCATATTACATATTCCAACCTTTTTTATAGAATAAAATAAATGTTAATATTTTTTTAATATTATACATTAAATTAAATTATATAACATAAGTCTTAATAAGTTGGCAGTAATTTTTTATAAAAATATATATTTTATAAATTTTAATAATTTTAAATTACTTGATATTAAGTTAAATATTAAATAAATACAAGTACACCAATAAAAATATATTTTTCATTAAGTTGAATTTATAAAAAATTTAACTTATTATAAATCTACATATGTTCAAATTAACCTAAATTATTAAAATTTTCTATAAAATTTTAATATAAAATTTAACTATTAAAAAATAACTTATTATTAATATTTTATATTAAATCTATTATATAATTTTTTTTCATTTTAAATATAATAAAAAATTCTGGACTTCTCAATTTTTTATGTTGTGTATTAAATTAAATTATAATATATATATATATATATATATCATAAATCTCAATTAGTTGAAAGTAATTTTATATAGAAATATGATGTGTATTTTTAATTGTAATAATTTAATTTTTTTATTAATTAAAATGTTAAAAAATTCAAGTTCATTAATAAAAATTATATATGACATTAAGTTGAAGTTAAAAAATAAAATAAAATAAATGTTCAAACTTTTCAAATTTTTTACATTATATATCAAATTAAATTATATATTTTATAAATTTGTATTAATTGGTAGTAAAAATTTTTATATAAAAACATGATGCGTTTTTTGAATTTCAGTAATTTTAAATTACTAAATATTAAGAAAGAAGTTAAAATAATTAAAAATGTATTAATAAAAATATATTCAACTTTAAATAAAATTTAGAAAAATTAAATTAGATTAGGCCATTTCAAAATTTTAACGTTATATGTCAAATTAAGTATTACACTTTTTATAATATATAATTTAATTTAACATATAATATTAAAAATTTCAAAAATTATAATATTTATTTTATTTTTTTCAAAAAAATAAATAAATTATGCAATATAATTAATTTAATATATTTTTATAATTTTATAATAATTTATTTTGATTGTTTTAATAGTTAAATATTATATTAAAATTTGATTAAAAATTTTAATAATATACTAAGTTAGAGATATAATAAAATTTAATTTTTATAAATTTAATTTAGTATAAAATATATTTTTATTAAGATACTTAAAAAATTTTAACATTTAACTTAATATTAAATAATTTAAAATTACATAAATTTATAATACATATCATATTTTTATATAAGTATGTTTCGTAAAGTAATAAATAAGTGAACTAAAATATGAAAAGGTAGTTGAAATTTAAAAATTAAAATTTAAAAAATTAATGATAACTGAAAGTAAAATTGATAAGTTATCAATTAACTAAAATTTATTTAATAAAATTAATTATTGAACCAGTTGATAAATGTAAAAATAATAAATTAAAATATAATAAATATGTTACATTTTTATAATATATATTAAAAGTTAATAAATAAAATTAAATTTTCAAAAATAAAAATATTTATTTTTAATTTTTATCTAAATAAATTTTAAATAATTTTTTTAAAATAATATTTTATAATTTTAACTTTTTATTAAATAATTTAATATTTTAATAAAATAAAATAAACGTATAATAATTAAATTAAATAATATATTAAAATAATTTAAAATATAATATTTTATAATAATATAAACATAAATCTACCAAAATTAATAATATTATTATAAAAAAAATTAAATTATATTTAATTTACAAAAAAAATTAATTAAGTAAAAATTAAATTATAAAAATATATTAAAATTATGTTTAATAAAAATATTTTAACTAGCTAAAAATTTAAATTACCAATTAAAATTTTTAATTAATAATTTAAACTCATAGTTAGCTAAAATATCTTATCAAATACATTTATAAAATAATTACTATCAATTAATTTAAATTTATGATATACATAATTTAATTTGGTATATAACATAAAAATTTAACATGTTCAAATATTTATTTTATTTTATTTAAAATAAAAAATTAAATTATACAAAAATATAAATTTATAAATATTGATATAATTTTACAATAATTTATTTTTTATTTAATTTATATTAAAAATTTTCAAAAAAATAATAATTTAAATTAATTTGAATTAATTTGAAATTATAATATAATTTATTTTCCAAAATTAACTTAGTTTTAAATATATATTTATTTAGAAATTGAATTTATTTAGCATTTTACTTAGTGTGAAGTAACTGAAAATTACTGAAATTCATAAAACTAAATCATGTTTTTATATAAAAAAAATTACTACCAACTAATATTGATTTATATATATATATATATAAAAATTAAAATTAAAAATTAAAATGTTATTTTATAATATTTGAAATGAAAAAAATTAAATATAAAATAAATTAATTTTAAATAATAATATAATTTAGTAATAATAATTATTTTTAATTGTAATATATATTAAAAGTTTATAACCAAATTTAATAATTTAAGTTAATATAAACTAATTTAGATTTGTAATACAGTTTAACTTTTATAAATATAATTTAGTGTCAAATATATTTTTATTAGTGCATTTAGATTTATTTAATTTTTAACTTAATAGTATGTAATTTGAAATTATTAAAATTCAGAAAATATGTAATGGTTTTATATAAAAAAAAATTACTGTCAACTAGTGCACTTAGATTTATTTAAAATTTAACTTAATAGTAAGTAATTTGAAATTATTAAAATTCAGAAAATATTGAATGGTTTTATATAAAAAGTTACTGTCAACTAACTGCAATTTAGGTAATTTAAATTAACTTGACGTATAATTTAAAAAAAAAAACTTTTTTAACGATTATTTTATTCTATTTTAGAAAAAGTTGTAATATACAATACAATTAATTTAAAGTATTAATATAGTTTTAGAATAATTCATTTTTATTATTTTAATAACTAAATTTTATATTAAAATTTAATATTTAAAGTTAACACAGTAGTATAAATATATTTAATACGATCATTATAGATACGGCACGATGATATTTACGAGGTAAGATAGAAAATACCAAAAAAATAATAAAATCAAAAATCGAAGCAGATCTAAGTTTGCATTAATTGAAATCCATGAAAAATACATCACAAGAGGAAGATGAAACACAAACACGAAGACAAAGTGATTCGATAAACTTTGGAATTGAATTACCAAAGCAAAAACGAAAAAACAAAAAAAGAATCATTCGTGTGCCAATACAATAAGTTCTTAAACGAATTTCATGAACGTTAGCAGTTATGTGTCATCTTCCCATACTTGTTCTTCATCACCCGCTGAATCCTTCTTCTCATTGAACCCTTCATTTCTTTCTCCATTTCATACGATTTGTCCTTTCCCATGCACCTTCTCTTCATCTCCGGTTCCGTTCTCTTCAAATATGTTCCGTACCCGGAAACCGCCGTATACGGCGGCCCTGCACTCGTTCGGCGACGGCGACGCATGGTGTTGCTCTGAATACTCCAGTTGCTCACGTAGCCGGGACCCTCGTAATGACCGCACGGCATCTCCACCTCCATCTCTCTCTGCCTTCCACCGCCGATTAATCGTGTGGCGAATACGGCGGCGGCGGTGGCTAGGCACGACGGAGAGAGGAGGTCGGAGATTTTGTTGTTTTGGGTCAGGACTTAATTTAATGTGTCTAGGGATTTATATGTAGTGAAAGTAAATTCTAAAAATAAAATGAAAAAAAGAAAATAGACAATCTGTTAAGGCTTACTGGTGGATGGTTCTAGTCCTGTGATTGGGTTTTAATTTTAGAACGATTCAATAAGCAATATGGAATGTTGAAATTGATAGTCTTATGAATTTAAGAAAAATAGAAAAAAAGAAAAAGAAAAAGAAAGAAGGTAAAACCTTGTTTTAGAAGGACACAGTAAATGTTGCAAATAAGGGTCTTCACAAAATATAGAACAGGGTTAGAGGACCACAGCAAATTTCTCTAGGCCTTTTTTATTTACTTTCCTAAATATTTATTTTCAAAAGTTTACAATGAACTGTTTAAAGATTATTTGATTTGTGAAAACACTTTTTATTTCTAAATTTTTATATAGAAAATAAAAAATAAAATGAAAATTATTTTTATAAATTTTAAAAATAAAAAACAAATAATATTTTTATAAATAAAAATAAAAAATTATTTTCATAAATCAAACGAGTCTTACCTTCGTTATTTATGTATCTTCACGAACCGAAGAAGTTTGAATGTAAAATTTAATATTTAATACATAAACTGGAATAAGAATTAGTTTTATATTTAGTATATATGTGCCAAAATATTGTTTAAATTCGATTATTAAAATTTTAAGAGAAAGGGATGGTTTTAAGACAGGAAAATGTTTCCCAGTTCAAAGTATAAACGATTTATATTTATATTTACTTCAACCTTGAGAAGACTAATCAGGGATTCAGGGCTCAAATTTACGGTTTGTCGTAGAAAGATGCTCTTTTACTCTGTTCTACCAGTTTCCTCGAAGTTAAAATATTATTTAACTGTTGATAAAAAAATTATTAAAATGAATTCTGTCTCACACATAATCAGGAATTAAATCTTAATCAATGTACTTTATAATTTTTTAAAGACAACAGAAGTGTTTTATAAGATAAAATGTATTTTTTTTTTTAAATTGAGTAGATGTAATTAAAATTTGACTTAATGTTCGAAATTTTGATTCAAGAAGTACGTGGATATTCCTGCAATTTCGGGTATCTCACCTTTTTAGTTTGATAAAACTTTGAGACTGAAGCTAAGTAATATCCTTAGGAATTAAATATAAACTGTTTACTATAGTGTTTTTTTTTAAATGAACGCAGCCTCTATTTATATACTATTCTAGAAAAGAGAGTGAGTGTAAATAATGCCAATGCTAAACATGTTAGTTATAGAGTAATGATATTTGTAAATCACACATTAATTTATATTTCTATATATTTTTAATTTTTAATTTTTTTTTTTAAAAAAGAAATTCCAAGAAAAATATAAGGCGGTGGAAGTTACTATTAGGATGTAAAGCAAACATTTCGTTAGTTATATATGTGTTTTATATACCAAATTTACTTTTGTAAAAAAAAATTAGAATATTATTTATCTAATAAGTAAGATATGCATCTCCCAAATTATACCTAGACGCCAAAGGTGGATGGTAAACTTAACTAGACCCAAGGAAAGTATATCTATCACAAACGTAACATAGTAATATAAGGAGCTTCAAATATATTTTCTCCCACAAATATAACATTTATGAGATCCACAAATTCTTATGCTGTATAAAAAATATATTTAGAATGTTTAATTATGTAATAAGGTAGAAAATAAGTAGTTAAAGAATAAAATTCAAATTCACTTCCACAAGAAAAGGTTCAATAATGGATGAAGAAAAAAAATGTTAGAGACATTCTTTTAAATATATTTTTCAACATATATATATATATATATATATATATAATAAAGTAGAAAATAAGTAATTAAAGAATAAAATTCAAATTCACTTGCACAAGAAAAGGTTCAAAAACGGATAAAGAAAAAAATGTTAGAGACATTCTTTTAAATATATTTTTTAACATATATATTTCAAAATCTTCATTATGATTATTTTAATTTTTAAAAGTTTAAAATATGTGTCCAATAAATTAATCATATTTTTAAAAATTATTTTAAAATTTTTATAAATAAACTAATCACAATAGATAAATCTAAAGTTTAGATCTTGTATTCACTTGCCTAATTTTTTTTTCTAATTACATGATTTTTTTTCTATCATAAGTCAACCACTCCTATGAATTTGTCAGGATAAATGGCCTTAAATTTGCTGATAATCTATTCCTTGATAATGTCCCACATTTGATCATTTAAGAAAATTGCAAAAAAATAATTAACATTAATTAATCCAATAATTAATTACGAGTGAATATATATATATATATATATATATATATATATATATATATATATATATAGGTTGGTGGTTTAAAAATTGTGGCTGAGTTTATCTTATAATTCACGAAATAATCACCGATCAACCAGTCGATTAAATGGCATAAAAAATTACCTATCCAAATTAACATGCACTTGACTTAATACAAATATTACGAAACTTTTTTTTCATTTACTAACAGAAATAAACTTATCAAGGAGAATAATATTTATTAATAAAAATTAAATTATTAATATAAATTTCAAATATCTATATTAATAAATAATATGTTAAATTATTATTTGATATATTGATAGTATATATTTAAATTTATTCGGTGATCATATATCAACAAATAGATTACTTCACAAGTCTAGAAGTTAGTCTTCTTATCTCATGAATTTGCTTTCCCACCACTTCAATAATTCCAAACTCTCCACCAACCTTATTCCCTGATCTTCACCAACACCACGGTTGTTATCCTCTCTTGCTCCGTTGCTTCCACCGGTTTCTATTTTACAAGTTCAAGCTCCTCCTTTGTTAATCATTGGTCTCGTTGCAATCCCTTTTCCTTTGGAGGAAGTTGTGGGTCAGCAAGTTGTTATATTTCTCACACTCATTGAAGTCTGACAAAAGGATTTCGAATTGCTAAAACTGCTTGTTAAAAGAAACTTAGGATAATTAAAGCATGCGAATTTCTTGCTTGTCAAAAGGTTACACTACAAAACGAATTTCTCACTATCAGAACCTTTCTAAAGACGAATAAGAAAATTGAAGCATGGAAGGGAAGACATCTCTTATCGTACAAGTTGGTTAGGATAAAACTGATCTTCCTCTTCATCCATGACTTGAAGTATTTGTTAATTAAAATACAAGTTGTATTAAGAGCTCAACGGTTTCTATTTCAAAATTTACATATAAATAGAAGACTTAAAACTCTAAAGAAAGGAAGAGAAAACAATGGATTCAAAAAATCTAACAAATCTCTTCATCTTCTTCTTGGTAACTTTGTTTGAATTTTCATGCTTCTAGAATTTTGATAATCTTTTTCTTAGGTAACCTTGTTTGAATTTTCATGCTTCTAGAATTTTGATAATTTTTTTCTTAAAGGCAGTGGAGTGATATTATTGGTAACGATTACTAAAATAAAAATAATGAGAATGAGATATAAACAAATATACATTTTAGAGAAAGTTGCAATGATAATTTCATTTGTAACCCTAAACAACTGTAATTAATCCACACATTTTTATTTCAAAAAATATGTATCAAAAAAATTATAAAGATAAATAGATATATGCATATCTTTGTAGATGTCATTTCTTAATCATTAAAAGAACTTGTCCAAACAATATATTTTTTTTGCTTTTCTCTTTGTTGATATTTTTTAAAATTTTTTGTTGGGGTTTTAGCACAAGAAAGAAAAGATATTGTAGAATATGAATTGAAAAATGAGGAAGACTAAGAACAATGGAAAATTGAGAGAAAAACAGAGAAAAGAGAAAGACAATGAAAAAGAAAGAAGAGAAAACACAAAAGATTTAGGATTAATGAAGATAATATCAAGTAAAAAACGATTGTAACATAATTTTTTAAGTGATACTTAATAAAACAGTTTGTAGCATAAATATTTTTTAGATGACACTTGAAGAATGATTACCCGATAAACTCATTCCAATGCTTTGTTTGGATAATATATAAAATATGAAAAAAAAATAAAAGGATAAACAATAGAATAAAAGTAGAATAAAAATATGAGTTGCATGTTTGGATGGATAGAAATAGAAAAAAAAATAAATTTTTTATTTGAATGGATAGAAAAGAGAATGAAAAAATATTAATAATATAAATTAAATAATTTAATTTAAAATTAATTTTTAAATTTTTTATTATATTATGTTTTATTAATATGATAATTATTTTTATTTAAATTTTTGTTATTTATTTTTAAAAGTTTAATAATTAAAACATTAAAATTATTAAAAAACACTTCCTCCCTCTCAATTATCTCTTCCTATGAAAAATTACAAACATGTTTGGATTTATAAAAATTAATTCTTTTATTTTATATAAGATAAATTGGTCCAAACAAAAAAATAATAATTTTTTTTACTTTCTTTTCTATTCCATTAATTTTTTTTACCTTTATTTTTGCATCCAAATATATCATAAAAGTAAAATTAAAAAAAATTGTATGACAACCACTCTACAAATTGCTTATATAGAATGACTTTACAATAACTACTCTCTAAATAATTATTTTTTAATATAAAAAAATACCACAACGGTAACCTCATTGACATGAATTAAATGATGATAATATAATATGTAAAATCAAACCTTAACATTAAAAATATATGGGTGAGGTATGAGATGGCATGGATAAAGGTATGAAAAAAGAATTTTCATATTGTAAAGGATAAAAAAAAGATATTGAAGGTAGACATGGTAAGCAGATCAGAAATGGCTTTCATATTTCCTTTCTTCTTGACAATACTCCTAAGGATAAAAAATTAAATCTCATCTATATCTTCAATTAAAATTGAAAAAACCCATCTCATACTCATTCATATTTTTATATTTTTATTTTAATTATTCATAATTTATTATATTATTATATATTTTTTAAAATTTATATTTTTATTACTTTTTTATTCTAATTAATTTTATAAAATATTTTAAAAAAATAAAGATATTTTATAATTTAGTATATCAAAATGGGATTAAAGAAGAAAAGGGACTGACTCCGGATCTATCCTGATTAACTTGAAAATTTTCTATCAAAGTTTGGATAGGATGAAATTAATAAATATCAATGAATTTATTTATCATGACTAATAAAAGATACTATATTTTTTAGGAGTGAAGAAATAGAAAAGTAACTTTTAAATTAAAAAATTAAATTACCAAAAAATTCTAACTTCGTATTTGAAGTATTATTTTATATTTTAAATTTATAATAAATATAAAGATAAAAAATAATTTCAAAACAATTTTTTTTCACTTTGATGCAATTTTAGAAGATAACGAGGGTAAATTTTTAGCCGCAACCTAAAAAAAGATTGACACAAATGCGGAAGTTTATATGGTCAAGGTTTTATTTCATAGATGGAAATTAGAGTTGTTCAAAATCAAACCATTTTAAGCTACTTAACTGAATTCAAAAAATAAAAATAAAAAAGTGCAAAATACTGTTTTTTATTGAGCTTTGGTTCAATTTTCAGTTTTTATAATTAAAATCTAACAAAAATGAATTACACCTATAATATATTTTAATTATTTTTTATATTATATTCTCATATAAAATTTAACTTTCCCTTCTTTTATATACTCTTATGTTCTTACATGTGTTCGTTTCTTTATTTTTCCTTCTTAATTTGTCAATAAATTTTAACCTCCTTTTTCACAATTTCAATCCTCTAACTAACATATCTTCTTTCTATTATTTGTTCTTCTTACAAATTAAGCCACTTAAATTTTCTGATCTCACCAAATCACTTGTCTCCAATCTAAAATAAAAAATGGTTTTAAATATTATATATTTAATGATACATTTTACATTCATCATTAAAATTTAGTCACTAAAGAATAAATATTTCTTGTAGTGCGATGATTCTAAATCTCAGAATTATATATAAATTTTATAATAAGCAACAACTAATTAATTTTTTCGGAATAAAATCACCCTTTTCTTTCCTCATAAAACAGAAATTTTATTACTGAATGAGCACCTTGAAATTTTGAAATTAATTTCTCTTAAAATCATGTTTAAAAATTCAAGTACAAACTTGGAAGGCAACACCCCAATTTGATGGGTAAGTGTGTGCCAACTACAGAAAGATAATAGAACATACATCCCCCAATTATATGAGCAAAGTGTATCTGTACGTAGAATAAGTACAATTTACTTGTGACGAGCCAAACCCATCCAAATATCATTTTATTTACCTACTGAAAAGGATAAGCACAAGGGAAACAAAAGTACTGAGAATATAGAAAGGGCATGGTTTTGGTCTAAATTCAAGTTCTCCACCTGGCCAATTCCTTATCCCTGGAATTGGAGGGTGGTGTGCTATTGTAGCTAGCTAAACTCAAGTTAAGATCAACATCACCATCACCAATACTATTCTGTACTTGTGTGCCTGTGCTTGCACCCATTGATCTCACAAAATGAACTTCATGATGAGGCCCCTCACTACCTTCCCATGCACTATTTGGGAGCCAAGGTTCATGAATCACACGTGGACGAATCAACGGTCCTGATCCTCCGTGTGGAACCATGATGGGAGCTGTGAACAGTTGATGAAAGTGAGGGAAGTGTGAGAGAGCGGCGCTTTGGCGTTCTCTCTTGTGCGCGTTTTGGTGGCCACCCAATGCTTGAGAATTGGCAAATTCCCTGAAGCAGAATTGGCATTTGAATCTCTTGTATGTACGACAACAAGAAGTGATGTGAGGTGGTGGCATGTCTTCATAGGGATGTGGAGTTAATGGAAATCCAAAGAGCTTCAACGTTGTTGAGGGAGAGGAGGAGCCTTTACCCTCAGTGTTCTCTTCAATAGGGTTTTCTGATGCACTCATACTATTGGTTGGTTCAGTGCTTTGCCACTCCTTATATGCGCATATAGAGTAAACACAAAAGGGAACTTGTATTAATATATATGATTTTCTTTAAAAAACTTTTTTGTTATATTTTCGTTTCACAAAACTTTGGATAGAGATAGAAAGATGAAAAGAGAAGTGTATCATAAAATAGTGTGTATGACAGAAAAGGACAGAAAAATAAAGTAGTGTTGAAGAATGTTGTAAAAAATTATTATATGAATACTGATTTTCAGGAAAATGATGTTATATATTTACTAGGTGTATATACTAAGTGAAAGATAAAAAAATTAAACATTTATTAATTAATAAATTTTTATTACTTTTTTAATAAAAATTAAATTATTAATATAAATATTATAGGTTTGTACAATAATGTGATATATTATATTAATTAATAATTTTTAATAGAAAATATATTTTGTTGTTAATATATTAAAAAAGTGAATTGAAATGTACATGTATAAAATTTTTATACCGTTATCCAATTATAAATTATTATATCATTAAAAAATATTATATTTGTTATAAATATTTTAAAAAATTATATCTAAAATACTGATTTTATTGAAAAAATATAATAATAACAAAGTTATCTTAATATTTAAAAAATATTTTATTGGTAAATGGAAATTTTATTACAATGATATAAAAAAATATAATTGATAAGTAATGATAATTTTATTGCAGTGAAATTAATGAAAAAAAATATATTAATAGAATGTAATAAAATAAAAAAGATAATGATAACATTGATATCTTTTATAAATATTATTATTAATAAAAATAATTTTTTTTAATATCTATTGATAATGTATACAAGAATGTTAATTAAGAGGATAAAGAAGAAGTAAGAGAATAAAAAGAATTAGGAGATTGTTTTATTTGTTTTTATTTTTTATTTACAAAAACCATTTAAATAAAATAAATTTTAAAAATATTTTTAAAATAAAAATGAATGGAAGTAAATTAAGAAAAAAGTAGATTAATATATGAATGAATATAAATAATAAAAAATTAAATATATAAAAGCAGGTATTATTTTAAAAAACTTTTAGACCACCGAACAAATTTTTTGATTTGTTTGTTTGGAAAAATAAAATTTCTTTTTAAAATAAAAAAAAGCAAAATCTAAAATCCTATTTAAAATGATTTTAAATTTTTTTTCAATTAACTTTAAAAAAACTTAAAAATAATTTTCAATTGACTATTAACACATTTATAAAATAGTTCTAATTAAAATTAATTTTTTTTATTTTTATCTTTTTATTAAACTATACAAATATTATAGTCACGGCTTCCACTCTTTCACCGTAACTATCACCGATTCGTTATTCTCATTATCATATTTACAGAATCATTGTTATTAATATCATTAATAATAATATTATAATAATAATATAATTATTTATTTTAAAATAATTTTATTTATTTTTATAAATATACAGTAAAATAAATAATATTGTCTTATATATAAAAAATATATTTAATTTATAATATTATAATATAATTTTATATTATATAAATTTTTATAATATTATATTAAACATATTGTACTATTTATATAAAATAAATATTAAAAAATATAAAAATATTATAATTATAATATATAAAATTATTTATCTTATATATTAATTATTAAATAATATATAAAATATAAAATTATATAATTATATAAATTTTTTATATTATAATTATCCTTACTATCAATTTATTATTATAATAATAATTTTAAATTTTTACTAGTTTATAAAAATTATCTATTTCATATATTACTAACAAAATAAATAATATTTATATTAAATTTATAATATTATAATCAAATTTATATTATATAATTCTTTATAATATATATATTTTATATAAAATAAATATCAAAATAAAAATTATAATAATAACATATAAAATTATATATTTTGTATATTAATTTTTAAATAATATATAAAATAAAATTTTATAAACTTATATAATATTTTTCTATTATAATCATCATATTATTATTATCATCTTAAAAATAATATAATTATTATTACCATTATTATTTTCGAATTAATTATTATTAGAATAATAATAATAATTTTAAAATTTTGATAAAATTTAGTATTTTGTTAATTTTAAATTATTATTTTTATTTATATATTTTTATAAATTTTTAATAAAATTATAAAATAAAATAATTATATTTACTTTTATAATAATTTTAAATAATTTTAAATTAAAATTAGAAATTAAATTAAATTTTTAAAAATTTTAAACTTAAAAACTAAAAATTATCTTAAAAGAACTTAAATTTTACTCGCACAAGGGAAGTTATAAAATTATAACATTTTATCTTTATATTATTAATTATTTAAATAATATTATCAAATAGATTTTTTATTTATCTTATTCTATATTTTAATAAATAAATTATTAAAAACTATTTTAAAATTTTTTAAAATATTTATTGAGTTTTCAAAAATCATCAAAATAGTTATTTTATTAAAATAAATAAAAATCTAAAACCACTTTTATATAATTCAATGTTTGAAAGATTTAATATAAAAAATATTTATAAGACAAAGGTAATCAATAAAAAAAAGTTAAAGAGCTGAAAATCTAATTTATAAATTATTAAATATATATAACAATGTATTAGTAAAATAATTTTTATTTACCAGCCTTCTCTAAAGAATTAATTCAAAATATGTACTCTAAATTCAAACTGATGCTTAAATGGAAAAAAAAATAAAAATTCTAATAAATTTATATATAATTTCAGTTTTCTATATAAAAAAGTTTAAAATATTTGAAGATAAGTACTTTGTATTTATTTATTTTATTCATTAATTTTACTTAATAAAATACTTAGTAATACTAATTTTTTTATTCATTTTCTATTATCAAAATAATGTTTTTATAGAGTTGAAGTGTCTAATAATTTTAAACATAATTATATAAATATATATATATATATATATATTCATATAAAATTTTTCCTTTTATTTATTAAATTTATAAAATAGAAATAAAAACTATTGTGTAATGTTTTTATAAAGAAGTATAAGAATAAATCTATACAGATATATAGATATATAAAATGGGTCGCATATTAATATAGATTTCTATTTTATCTATTATATATATTCTTTTAATTTTAATTTTCTAAAAATTATTATATTTATTATTTTAAAAATATAAAAATGAATTTAAAAGGTTCTAACAAAAGATTAAAAAACATAAAAAAAATAATAAGTGAGCATTTAATAAAAATAAATAAAACAATAAATTTTTAAAAATTTTAAAAATTCAAAAAAAATCATGTAACATCTGTATACCTATATCAGAATGCCATGTTTATTTTTAGTGAAAAGGTTTCTGTATGATATAAATAATTTTTATATTAAAAAAAGAAGAGTTTGAGAGGATAATAATAAGTGCCGAAAATGAACTTAATTAAGAGAGAGCGATAAAAAAAAAATCAAATAATTTATTCTTAAAAAAAATTCATATGATATTTTTTGCAACATGTTTTTATATCTTTTTATCATATTAATTATTTATTCGAAACTTTCTCTTTTCTCTTCTGATTTTTTTTTTATTGTATAACTTCGTATAATTCTTTTGTACCAATGCAAATTCTATAAGATATATCAGAATTTGTAAAAATAATAATCATATTTACATATATTTTTATAATAAGAGAAATAAATATTGTACATTTTAACACATACTTTTTCAATGGCTTTCCTAAATTATGGAAAAATAATGAAATAAGAAAATTATATGTACCATAATATTTATATATGCGATTTACTAAATTAAATTCTTCTTGGGTAGATAATTAACTTAAATCCTTATTTTTGAAAATGAATTAATCACATATTTTTCTTATTTTCTGAAGCATGTTTGTGAAATTTTATATTAAATTAAATTAACTTGATTTTTTAATTAGTTATCTTATTTAATCAAATTTAAAACTTCCTTAACTCTTTAATCAATATTCAAAATTTTCAATTGACATTAAATAAAATGATATATTTGTAAATCATATTAAAACAATATTTCATTACTTTTTCATGTTTTCAAAATTAAATTAAGCGTTACATATATATATATATATATATCCTATTGTATTTTATGCATTTTTATCATAATAAAATATTTGTAAATCATATTAAAACAATATTTCATTATTTTTTCATGTTTTCAAAATTAAATTAAGTGCTACAAATATATATTCTATTATATTTTATGCATTTTATTATGATAAAAAAAATTTTTAATTTAATAAATTTTTTCTGAAATATTTTTTGAAAAATAAATTTTAAAATTACAAATTTTCAGATAGAAAAAGAAATTATTTGAAAAAATGTGAAAAGTATTCTAAGCTATAAGTATAGAGTGATTCAACACCACTGACCATTAACATGCATCAAAAAATGGGATATAAAAAATTTGTTTGAGTGAAAATATAAGAGAAAAAGAAAATAAAAAGTACGATATATTAAAAAAATTTCAAAACGGAGGGAGACGGGGAAGAATTTCGAGAGGAGGGAGGCGCATTGGGTGTGCAATTTTTTTTCTAACGATTTTTTATTTTAAATATACTTTATATAACATAAAACTATAATAAATTAAAACAATATTTTTACTAAATAAAATATTATAGTTAAAATTTTAATTTTTATTAAATTAATTTTATTATTATTGTTATAATTTTTTTTTTACAATGTACTTGTCACAATAAAAAAATTAATAACAAACAAAAATTTAATAAGAGTTTTAATAATATCGGTTAGTATTTATGTATTATTCACACATCAATTTATACAATATATTTTTCTATTTTTTTATCAAATTATTTATTGTATCTTACAGTTATTTTTTCTTTTTCTCTTTTAACTGTAAATATCATTGTATAAATTTGTTGTAAAAATAGTACTTTTCTGTTAATAGAAATTTATTCTAAAAAATATTAAATTATTATAAATTTTGAAAAATTATACTAATAAATAAATAATGTATTTTCCTAAGATTTATATTTTGATAGCATTGTACTAACAAAATTAGTATAATATATCTTACTGTTATTATAAATTTATGATGTTTATATTTTATATAAATAATTTAATATTTGTTAAAAAATATATATTAACAAAAATTAATCTACATAAAAGTTTAAGTAAATCATAATTTTTTGGTACTTTATTTTTCTTTTTTAATTTTTTAATACTTATCTAAACAGGTAATTTTATTTACTTTATTTTCTTCTATTTTAACCTTTTAAATATCACACTTTTTTTACTATTATATTTTTATTTTATTTTATTTTTATCTTTTTTTCTCCTCATATCATCCTCATCTAAATAAAGTATAAATATTTTTTAGAACAAAATAGTTATAGGCAATAAACAAGATTAAAAACATATAAAACCTGACATAGTCGATAAATAATTATGTAACTTAAACATGTTCATAGACATTCATATATAATTATATGTAAGGAAAAAATTGTTAGAAAAATAAAACTGCTTCAATAATCATTATACTTTAAAGAAATTAGTCTTTAACTGTTGGTTAGAAGATACTCTTAATATACATAAAAGTAAATAAATAAATAGAATTGGAGTCTAGTCAATAATAAAAAAAAACATATTCAACATCCATTTTTTTATATAATCTAGCTCCAATATAACTCTAGTTAAGTCTAATACCTTATCATAATCCAGTGGAGAGCACTTGAAAATAATTTCATTTTGATGCAACGAAATATATCAGAAAATACAAAATTAAATGTATAAATGCCGATAATTTAATGAATAGTTGTTAATGTTAGTTAAATGTTAGGATCGATGAATAAGACAAAAATAATTTTCACTAAGTTCTGTAAAATTCTACATTATTTTAAGTTTTGCGTATAAAAGTTTTGATGCGAGTCACTGCCTAAAGAGAAAATTGGAGTGTGAAAATTGTTGTTCATGTAACATTTTCTATAAATAAACTTTTTTGGATTTGTACTTAATCAATTAATTAATAACTTTCAATTTTTCAGAGAGTAGATTCTTCGCATAGCACATATATACAAAAGGAAAAGAAAACTATTTCATGTCAATGAAGTATGCAATTTGACAATTCAGCACAGTATAATATTTTACAATTGTAAAAAAACAACGGTACAAATTCAGGGTGTGAATATCTGTTTAGAGAGATAGTATGTATAAAATATTGTTTAGAATATAAACAAATAAAAGGTGTTCTTTCTGGTCAGATGCATCTGCCTTGTGTCTTCTTGACCAGGGCCGAGATCTTCTACCTTTGGATCCTAAGTCGATTTTCTGGGTAAAGAAAAAGTCGTTTTTGACAAATAGAAAGTAAAGAAAAAGACAATAAAAATTTAGTTGTGTGTTGGATTTGGAATCTGAAAGAATCATGAGAAATCTAAGATACGTATAGAATTAGTTAAGAAAAACGAACTCACTCCTGAGTCGCTAGGAACTTTAGGATACGTATATGATTTATTATGACGCCTGCAGTGACGAGATCACTGTGACTTCGTACCATAAAAGTAGCTATTCACTGCTTATTTGATCTCTCTCTTATACGGTAGGAGGAGAATTGAGTCAAATCGTCCGATAAAACAACAGTCTAATATGTTTAAAATTTGTGATAACCTAACTTATTTGTTAAGCATAGATTTAAACTTTTTTTAAAAATAAAGTAGGTTTAAGTTTTTAAAAATTTATTGGTTTATTAAAAAATCTGTTTATATATATATATATATATATATTAATTTTTTTATAATTTATTTTAATATATTATATTTATATAATATATTAAATTATTTATACATGTTTACTAATTTATAGATTTAATCTAATATATAATTTTAAGTTTATTTACTTGCTTTATTATATTGTAAATTTTTAAATATATTTATAAATTTGTAGATCTTATAATAAGTTAAAATTTGTTAAAAAAATAGTAAATTTATATTAAAAGATTTTAAAATAAATAAAAAATAAGAATTACAATAATTTTACATAAAAATTCTGAGTTCGAAACTTATAATATTTTGTATTATTAAAAAAATAGATGAAAGTTTAGCTTAATCTCATTTATTTCTACTCTTTCAAGCATCATAATAAATTATTTTATATATATCTTATACTAAGGATGAAGATTAGTTTTTCCTTTCTTAATTAAATTCAGTCAGTTTTGCTTTTTTAGATAAGTAGCATTTATCTTGGGAAGTTTATATTTCCTTTTGTTGCAATATATTATACATTTGATCTATATTAGAAATTTGAATATCTGTTCTTGAATAAGAGTGTTTTAAAACTTTGTTAGTGTAATTAGTTTTCATTAATTTACATGATTTTTCATGCATTAACTATTTAATTTAATTTTTTATTTACAATTTAATTCTTTTTAAATGCTATTTTATTAATTTTAATTTAATTCAAATTTTAAATTTCATATACTACATCAAATTGACATATCTTTTTTAAATAAGCTAGATGTTATGAATATTGTAATTTTAATTATCTTAATTTCAATTTAATTTTTACATGCATGGTTATTCATACTATCCGTGTATAGTTATTCTCATTTTCATAAAAAATTGACATTCTATCTTGATACATATCATAAAATTGATATATATATATATATATATATATATATATATATATAAAAGTTTTGGATAAATTTTATTATCAATTTGATTTTCAACTATTGATAATTTTTTTATTACGTTAAGTATAAGTACAAGGAATACTCTAATCTTTTCACAAATTATGTTATGGGCAGAACAACATGCTTGGGTGCATTGAATTGGCCATACATTAATCTAAAAATAAATATTGAAGTTCTTATTACATCTATAGTTGAACCATTTTCATAAACAAACTTTAATGTGATCTAATATCCCTTAATAATTCCATGGATCACATTTAAAAATCTGAGTCTGTGCCCAACCATATATTCCTTGCCAATGTATGTCATATCACCATATACCAAATAATTTTTTCTTCTTCCCACATTGAAGTCCTTTGAACTGCATATAAAATTCCTCCACCGTGTTGGGTATAATCAAGGGAAACCTCAACCAAAAAATATTTTCTCCCAAATCTCATAGACCATTTCACAATGTAAAAATAAATTATCATAGGTTTCTACATCTATAGTACAGATTTGACATATAGATTCCATCACCACCACCTCCTAACCAAATTAAATTTGACATCTATAGTACATCCCAAAAATCCTTAAAATCATATATGGTGCAGGCTTGGCCTCCTTTTTTTTTTTTTTTTTGTAGAAAAGCATATGCTTATTTAGGAGGAGAATATTCTGGTGATCTTCCATCTCCATATCCAAGTGTCTCATGATCTCTGGCCAGATCCAAAGGTATGCGTACCCCAGTTGTCTTTCAAGATCTTCTAATTGATCAACCTCCCAATTAAACATTTTCCAACGCCACTTCATCAATCAATAGTTTTCATTGTTGCCTGTAAGCTTTTACCCCTATCCTTTTGTTATTAAGTATAATCTAAGAAAAATTGTCTTTAGATTTTGTAAGTTGCACCAAACATTCTTCCAAAAAAGATTAGAGTTACCATATTCCAACCTTTTCTTAATACCTTTTAGAAACCCATCTTCTCCTCCTCTTATCCCAACCTTCTGGATATCCCTCCACCATATAGAACCCTTATTTGCAGCTCTAATGAATGCTCCGGCTGTATTAGGCAAACTACATATAACTTGTAGAACATGAAATTATAGAAAATCTTTTTCATGGATCATCCTCCATTTTCACTTTGTCAAAAAAGTGTTATTAAACAACTCCAAATCGTTTATCCTCAAGCTAATGAGATCAAACTATCTTGACTAACGGAAAAGTTAGAATACCCTGAAAACCATTGTTGGGGAAGATCATCTCACAAATTAAAGATGTAAAAACTGCATGCAAAATATTAAGTACCCAACGTTGTTAAACAATGTAGTTGAATATTTGTTAGAGTTTCACATCAACAACTTGAAATAAGAAAAGGTTTCTAATATTTTATAAATATAAAAATTTTATATTAGTTTCACCATTATAATATTATATTCTATTTAAAATTTGAATGGTTGTGTATTTTGAGATACTTTGCAATTTTGTTTATTAAAAAATTATAAAAAAAATTTACAAATTTTTTTATGTAAAATTACAAATAATAATAAAATTATTTTTAAAATATTCTATGATATAAAAAATCACATTAAATTAGTATGTTTTTACTTTTATTTTTCTAATTCTTACAAGTGGTTCGAAGTACATATAATATATTTATCCTTTCAAACTTTTGGTGGATATCATCCACAACTTAATAAATGTGTCAATGTACTAGGTTTGATTTATGCTGGCATTTCGTGGAGTCAACGTGTAGCCTCTTGTAGAGGTAATGAGGCGACCTTAATATATAGATCTCTCCTAAGCTGTTATTTTATTATTTTTTTTTTAAAAAATCGAACAATGCAATTAAATAATCAATATTAATTATTATACGCTTACTTTGGCTTACGATTTCTTCTTTTTTATTATTATTATATTATCTATTATATTTTTTATTTTATTATTATCCATCCAACTATAATGAGCAAGCATACTTTCTTTTAAACTATATTGGTTTTTATAGTCGTTTTGTACATGATGCAAAAGCTGAAGCTTAACTTAAACTCTTGCTTCTCAACACTTTGTGATTCTTTATTTAATAATATATATATATATATATATATATATATATATATATATATATGATTTATTAAAAATTATTTTAAAAACTAAAGGTAATATCAATTTTATAATATTATGTTTCTAAAGTTAAACTACAATTTGTTTATATATGATATATATTGGTTTAAGTAAAGAATCTTCTTAGTATTCTTAAAGATAATCATCTTATTAATAGGGAACAGTAATTACTAAACTATCATTAATTAACTTTCTCTAATACATGACTTATCAAGAGATTATAAATAATGAAATCCGCTGGTTCTTGCAATGTTCATGTAATTAACTCTAATCCTAAGTGTTAAAACATGTTTATATTCTTGTTAACTTAAGTTTCAAAATGCTTTTCGTACATCTTTTCCTTCGTCTTTAACATGCGTAATTGAAGTACAAAATTGTGTTCATAGTGTCAACCCCACTAGGAACAAATAACAGTATAATACTTAAAGTTCTCTATAGTTTTAACAAGATATTAGATCAATGTTTAGAAATTCGGCTCTATCTGAACGATTGAATTAATTGAATTGAAAAATATCAATTGATTAATTTAAATGATTTAATGAAATAGATATGTTATTAAT
This sequence comes from Canavalia gladiata, assembly GCA_037954105.1. Classification (NCBI taxonomy): domain Eukaryota; kingdom Viridiplantae; phylum Streptophyta; class Magnoliopsida; order Fabales; family Fabaceae; genus Canavalia; species Canavalia gladiata. The sequence goes on along the minus strand of CM075662.1, from coordinate 34,805,369 downwards.
TCGGGTTGATCCAATTTGATTCAGCTGTTTTTATTTAAAAATTGATGATTCGATCAATTCGTTTGGGTTGATTAAAATTTTAAAAAATTATTAAAAAATTATTTTTAAAATAATATTATTTAATGTTAATATTAAAAATTCTTAAAAATAAAATATAATTTAAAAGCTAAATAAATAACAGAAATTTGTGCTTTTTCTTAATTTCTTCTTAATTATCAAACTTTAATTTATTTTTTAAAATTCTACTTCAACTATTATTTAAGTTTGTTTAAACTTGTTATTGGAAAATTTTTAAAATGTAAACTTCTTGAAATAAATTCTACATTGTTTCAGTTTTTTTTTTCTAAGTTGTGAATGTGTGTTTTAGTAAAATTTTAAAGTATTAATTATTTGATTATATTTTTAACTTACATAATAATTTGTTATAATAAAATTTTAACTCTTGCATGTTTAATTAACTATTTTTATGATAGTAATTTTTTTACTCTTATATTTAAACTATTTTATCTTCATAAATATTGTTAATTCATGTATTTAAAAAAATTGAAATATAAAATTTACAAAATTTAACTACATTGGTTCAACCAATTTATTGATCAAGTGATCTATTAGTATCCTAGTTTAGTCTATGTCCAAAGCAAGTTTTATTAGAATTATAATATCTATCTAAACATTAATTATTATTTTTTATAAATGAAAATAAGTTAGATCACACTAAATTTTAAATATTTAGATCTAATCTATTTTTAAAAAATTTAAACATAAATCTAAACTTATTATTTATTATAGACTTTTTATTCATTAAGTTTAAACTATTTAAGATTAATTCAACTTAGGAATGTATTTTAAAGTTTAAAAAATAAAAAAAGTGATAAATAGACTAAAATTTATATATATACATATATTTATATATTAAATATAATAAAATATATAAATATTAATACATAATATATTAAAATAAATTATAAATTTATATACACAAATATATTCTTAATTAGATTAAATAAAATTTTTACAACACTTAAATTTAATTTATTTATTTAAAATTTTTTATTACAAATAAAACCATAAATTTTTACAAACGAACTGACTCATTTATATATTTAATTATGAAAAATTTATAAATTACATCATCATCAAATTAAATATAATTTATTTTTATTTTTAAAATTATATGAGATTTTCTTAAATTTTTTATTTTAAATTTAAAACATAAATTATTTTATTTTATTTATTATATTTAAACTAATTTTAAATATTAATATATCATTTACATACATAAAAATATATTATAACATAGATATTTTTAAACAATTTTTTATATGCATATATGTAGTAGAAGTATTTACAATTAAATCATATTCTATCAAAATACCTTTAAACTTTTCATAATTTTATGTAATTAATAAATTCTTTAATCATATTTAAATAAATACTCAAGTCAAATTATACAAATCATTTATCATTACACTTCACATAGTAATGTTTTTAAATTCAATAGAAACATTCAAATTATATATTATTAACGAAGCATTTGTGCAATCACAATATCAATTGAATAATACATTTAAAACAAACATTTAAATTTTAAATACATAATAGTTTTATACATAGATAATTATAAAAAATTCAAAATAAAATATTTATATTTTTTTATTATAAAATGTGATATATTTAATTTTTATAATCAAATATATAAATATTTTTATTATTATTTATTTAATAAATTAATATAAATTATCATATAAAATAAGTATATTATATTTTTAATAGTTTATTATCATATTTTAATCATTATTGAGTTAAAAATAATTCAACAAATAATATTTTATATATAATTGTTATTTTAATTAAATATAATAATATTATAATGTATGAAGAATTTTGATTTCCTTTGTATAATATTATATTCAATAAAAGTATTTAATAATGGAAGCAAAAGATTTTCAATAGAAATACATAGAAAAAGATAATAAATTTTCTATCTATTTAAATTCTAACGTTTATTTTCGATGGTTATAAATGTTTATTTTTAAAATTTTAAATTAATTTTAACAACAAAATTGAATTAAATGTTAAAATAATTTTAAAAAAATTAACATAATTTATTAAAAAAAAATTAATAATATTTTTTATTTTTAAATATTTTAATTTTTAACTTTAAATTTACCATTTAAAATATATTTTTACTATCATTACATTCCTTCAACAATTACCAAATTATTATCACTACAATCACGATAATTATTATAATTATTGTCTTTATCAATAAGAATAATAATAATATTAATAATAACAATAATTTTATTATTATTATAATTATAATATTAAGTTAATTTTTATTATTTTAAAATAATTTAATTTTTTATTTTTGATTAATAATTTTGTATTTATTTATTTTCAATGAATTTTTGGTAAAAAATAAGAAAATGAGTTGAAACGTTCTTAAAATAACTATAAAAATTTAAAATTTAAAACTAAAATTTGATTTAATTTTTTAAAAATTTTAAAACTAAAAATTAAAACCACCTTGAACCAACCTAACCTAAACAAATCACAACTATTTTCACTATAAATATTTTTTTATAAAACATAATAGTTTTGAAACTACAAATTATAATAAATTAATTGTAATTTTTTTAGGCAACCACAATAAATTATAATGATCATTAAATTAAACATTTATATTATAATGAATCAATTTATTTTCTTTTAGTATTAATTGAATTATCTTTAAATAAATTTATTTAATTTTTTTATTTATTTTTATATAAAAATAAAAAAAATTATAATTTAACTTTTGTATATGCTATTATATTTATCTAATTTTTTAATTCAAACTTATGATAATTTATTTTAAATGAGTGTAGCTCAAATATAAAACAAAAATTATATGATAAAAAATCTTAATTAGATTGAATTGTAACTTACAACTTTCATTTTTATTTAAATGTCTCAAATTTCAATCTTAAATTATGATGTAGAAATTTGGTTTAATTAAAACATAAAATATAACAAAATTGATCAAAATACTATTTTTTTTCTTTACAAACAACCAAGAAAAAATTAAAAGAAGTTTTTTTTAAAAAAAAAAACTGAACAATATCAAGAATTGGATCATCCTACTAAAATATATCTTAATAGAAAATATTGCATTAGCATAATATTATAATAAGTATATTATTATTATTATTATTTATTCTTTTAAGAGCCCAAAATTCCAAAATCACTACTCAACCAAACCCACATGAACATAAATAATTCATAGAAAATAAAATAAATACATGTAATAAAAATTTTTAAAACTTGGAGTCTTCCCAAATCACAAGGTCCAAGGTCTCAACAAATTTATTTTAATTGTGAAATTTTACAAGAAATAATAGATTTATTCTGATTAATTAATACAATTTTCAAAACTCGATTTCAATAAAGTGCATTAAGTTACTTATTCGATGGCCTTCTATGATTATAAGATAGCCATAAAGTACAATTTATCCTCTAGATGGTTGAAAATGTAAAAGAAAAAGTTGTGAGAAAAAATATTTTTTATCAAATTGTTAAAAAATAGGAATGTGGATGAATCATTATCTTAAAAGTGAAAATTTAATAAATATCTAGTACAACCTAATTTCAGATTTAATTTTCAAGATTAATACGTATCACGTAAGAAATCGTTCCCAGAGAATCCCATGCATCCTAGAAAGGTTGGCATGGTTAGCACTTAGCCTTTGCGATGCAGCAAACAGGCCCGAACAGTCGGAATTTATGTCGTATAAAGTTGAATAATGAAATCATTGTCTCTTAACATTACAAGAGTTAAAACAAATTTTAAGATCCAAGAAAGCATCCGAGAAAGTAATAACTGAGCTCGTTACCCACAACAACTAATGGTGAAAAGAAAGATATATAAAAACTTAAAGGAATGCCTGAGCAATATAAAATTTAAAAATATGTAAAACCTACACTTATTAACTATTTATCCCACGGTAATCACATCATAAAATTCAAATGTTTTTACATTTTGCAACCGGTAGGATTTATATATAATTTTTACAATTTTAATATTGAAAAAGATATCTTAATTTTCTTTTTAGATTGCCTTAGTTTTTGTTAACGTCTACCTTAATTTCTGTTTAACAATCTATTGCGGTAATTTTTATCTTGTTATAGCACTCACTATTTCATTACCATACTTATTTGAGACGATGATATGTATGGGTGATGAAATATCTAGATTAAGTAAGAATATTTTTTATAAATAAAATATATATTATATTAAGTATAATAACTACTCTAAAACATATAAATTATGAAAAATCTCTTAAATACCATAAAACACATACATGATGATTCGTTACAAACTTCGAATCAGGTCTATAAAAAGAAAAACACCCATGTGCAAGAAGAATGTAGTTAGAAAAAAAAAAAAAAAAGAAGAAAAACATTGGAAAGGAATACTGAGAATAAGGACAAAATAAGTAGGGTTACATAGTAAAGCAACATTTGTTACTCAAATTCAAAATTCCATTCCATTGTTTCCTTTCCTTACGGCACTCACTAGTGTAACCATTGCTAACCCAAACTTCGTTTTATCCTTTCCTCATGTGTCACTGTTTAACCGTTCGATTACAAAAAAAAAAAACTTTTCATACTATTTATAAATAATAGCATGCATTCATCTACATTTAGGTATAAGTGATTAGATCATTTTTATTTTTTATTTTTTATTTTAAAAAATTATTAATAGTTGAATAAAAAATATAAATAGATGGATAATATTATTTATAGGTAAAAAAATCATTACTAGCATATTAAATCTTAATGATTTTTGAAAACTTAAACCGTTAGCCCACTACACCTTTCAATACCCAACCAACAGTGTTATGCTTACCAAACAATGATCATAAACCTAATAAATCTCTTTCCTTGTTCATAAGGCGTATAAGTCACATTTTGATTGGTAATACAACGCACAAATTTAAATCCATCATTATCTCTAACTTATCAATGTAGAAATGGGCACATATATGATTATGTGTTGTTATTTTCTCACTTATTGTATGCAATATAAATAGGAATTTGTGTATTAATAATTAAAAATAATAATATTTTTAACCATAAGTTTTTTTATAGAGGTTATCACAGATTCTCTAAATACATAACTAGCTGAAATGTATAGATAAAATACACTTAAAATATAAAACTTCTGGTTAAAAAAATCCTGTTTAATAAATCATATGTAAACACGACTTTTTTCTCATCTTTTCACACTACAAATCTTATTTTTTATAAAAAAATTAAAGTTTACATGATATAAATTTTATTAAATTGCACTAATATTATAACAAATAGGGATATAATTTATACTATATTTTTATTGTATAATATATATATATATATATATATATATATATACACAACAAAAAAAATTTCCATCAGTGACCGATAAAATCGGTTGCAAAATTAGCCATTTCGGTTGCTAAATATTTTTGCGACCGATTTTGTGACCGAAACAAGTTAGTTGCAAAAACCCTAGTCGCAAAGTAGTTTAGCGACCGAATTATATGATCGGTCGCAGAAATATTTACTTTAGCGACCGAATTATTCGGTCACTAAAATTATTAAAAATCGGTTGCAAATTTGGTCACATAATAGACTGTATAAATGACTAATTTTGAAACCGAAATTTCGGTTGCAAAATCGGTCGCTAAAATTTCGTTGGTAAATTAGTTGTTATTACCTGTTAATTATAACCAATTTTGCAACCGAAATTTCAATTTTTCTATGGAGATATTAATAACAAAGTCAATCGCTCAAATTTGATCATAAATACTGATCATTGTTACGTTGTAATGGTAACAAAATTTATAATTAAAATTTTGATTGCAAAGTCTGTCATAAATATTTTTTAGGTTTAATTTGATAAAATTTTTTATGTTTAAACACAAATTCAATGGAATAATCTATTTATATCAATTGTATAGATAATATTTATTTAAAAGAATTAAAATTACAAGCCATTAAACAAACAAACGGATAAAAATACCATAAAGTCTATATATATTTAAGTCTATATAACCATAAGTTTATCTAAAATATGGACATAAATAAAATACAGATATAAATTCCAATAAAATATAAAAAATTCTATAAAAGCTACGTAACAAAGTAATATTGGGATATTCATCGTCATCATACTAATCATCAACAAAAACATCACTTACACATTATGTTCAGTCAAATATATTTTGGTATAAAGTTCATTACAAGATCACCTCTAAACAAATGACATTTTGGTTTATACAAGTGGCAAATATACTATTAATTCAAATCAAAGTCTTTATTTTTTATTTTTGTGCAAAGCTCTGAAACCCATTTAATATCGACATATCTACTTGTTAATTAATTTCCAAAAGAAAATCAAAAATAAAATTAATAAGTAAAAAAATTATTCATTCCCACACTAATTGTTTTGTTCCAGTGCAGATTCCAACAGTCCAAGCCTATTGTTTTGTTCCAGTGCAGATTCCAACAGTCCAAGCCTTCAATACCAGTGAGATAAATTATTATGACCTGCTTAGCAAAATAAAAGTTATAATAATGAGTTTATATTCACTAAAGGAGTTGCAGAATGCATAACACCTGAACATTTACTCACAAAATGTCTTACAATGTATTTAATCCCATCCATCATTTGAACAATTTTGTAGAAATAATCAAAAATAAAAATAAACTAAGAAGTAAGATGAAGAAGATCATAAAAAAAATAGACAAATTAGTTTTCAAATTCAAGCATTTATGGATCTACAAAAACTTGAATGTTCCTCTTTAAAATTAACAAAAAGAAAAGTACTGCAAATTAGAACAAAGAACACTTACCTGTTAAGATGATGATAAAAAGGTTCCCGACATAACACTTGAAGGATCAAGAAGAAATTAGTAGTGTAATACATGTGCTTTTGAGTATAAAATGCCAAACAAAAAAAAAGCTCACTAAAAGCAGAAAATTCATAATTCAGAGCACATATACAGCATGTCAAATCACTTCCACAGTACCTAGATTTATAGTTAAAATCATTATTATAACTAAAACACAAGGTTGACAATGAAATTTTGCAACGACACTGGTTAGTTATTTTAAAATTTGTAACTATTATAACTTTTAATCAATTAATGATAAAAACTTTTCACAGTAATAAAGAAGTATCTTCTAACTTTAATAAAACAAATTAAACAAGACTAATCAGACAATAAAGAATGTTTGTAAGTCTCAAAAATCTCCAAACTCTGTTTTTTAATTTTTTTTATTTGTATAAGTTTTAATTTGGTTACTTGTTAATACCTTTTATTATTGAAGATTTTTGGTACATAATGTTCACATTTTATGTTAGTGCATCAATCTAAAAGGTAGAGACTGATAATTGTATCAATTTGTTTGATGTTAATGCTTACACAGAAAGCAGCACCATATTATTTGTAATTAGCTTCCAATGTTATTGGATGTGTGATTGACATGAGAACCAAACAAATTCCCTTGTTCCTTAAGTCTACCAACAATTTGTCCCTATATTCCTATGTGGCACCGTAAGTTAGGAAACCAGAATGGTCAAAGACAAGCAAAAATGTTATATATTTCAATAAATGAGAAAGTGATTGTAATGCATGATAACTAATAATCAACCTATGTTGGAGAGACTTTAGTCGTATTACTAATGTACGAGAAACTCAACATTTGGAACAAAGTCTACAACTCCAGAAGAAAAAATAGAAGAGTACAATAGAATAATCTAAAAACAAGTTGTTCAAGTCTCCTCACAATATAGCTTCAGCCTAAAAAAGAAACAGGAAAAAAGAAAAATATTCTTATCACAATATTAATTTTAGTGTCTAGTAATATATATTTCAGCCTAATGATAGGAGTATCAAATATGCACCTAGATTTGTGCTTGAAAAGGCTTGATATAAAGAGAAGCCTCGTGAAGAACTGAGGCATCAGTCTGCAGGATATCCAAAAACCTATGTTTATACTCTTCAAATTGAACATGTTTATTAACAAGTAAAAATGAAGAATTCAATTTTTGTTCATTAGGGTAGTAATCATGACTTACTCACCTTGCCAAAAGATGAAACCAACTTTTGTAGAATTGTAACTTTATTGCTAAGCTTCTGATTTCTCCGAATAGTCAAATGTAGCTGAAAGTGAAAGTGAAAAAAAAAAATAGCAAGTTCACATTTGCGAAGAAAGATGCATGTGCACACAAGAGGGATAAAGATTGTAAGAGGTGAAATAGTGCTGTTACTACGTATGAATCCACCCTCACTGCTTGATTTTAGCATTCTTATCAGAACAGTAGAGCTTGCCTCAGAATCATTATACAACCCAAATAGAATTTTTAGCCGCAACCTCGACACAGGTATAAGAATGTTGAAAAGGAACTCATTGCATTGATTACAAAGAACATTAACGTATATTTCAAATTTGTTACATTAACTATTACAAGAACACAACTATTGAACAACAGAGTCACAAATAATGGAAAGAGGAAGAAAGGATGCGAAGGATGCGAAGAAAAGGATGCGAAGAAAAGAGAGGAAAGCAACGAGATTTACTTACCTAAACCAGCAAGAGACTCTTGTCAAACAGAAACGAAGACGGAGAAAATAGAGACACTGATTGTTTTCATCTTTCAATTGTAGCTTAACTGGAGTCGTATGGGAGTAGATGAAAAGGCATATAAAACTAGGGCTGAGATGGGGACTTCAAAATTTAGATGAGGAAAAGGGAAAAGTAGGAGGGAAACCCAAAATTAATTCAATGTTGCAATTAAATGCAGTCACGGAATAAAAGCAAATGCATTGGCTACCAAATTTAGCTACCGCATTCAATTTATTATTTTGCTACCGATAATTGGGTTTCAAATTCGGTGCCTAAATAAAAAAAAATTTTCTTTTGGTTGCAATTATCGTCGGTCACTACATTAGTCTCCAACAGTGACTGAATTTTGTCAGTCACAAAATTCGGTCACAAATCTCTTATTTTCTTGTTGTGATATATATATATATATATATATATATATATATGAGTAAAACAATAAGATATAATAGATTATTAGGAAGGTTAACATAATATAAAAACTATATTACATTAATAATATAAATTTATTATACAAATAACTCTATAACAAAAGCTCAGACTAACGAAAGATTAGTGTTAAATGTGCCTTCAGGTCTAATCGATCATGCATTTCTCTGAATTTTACAATTAAATTTAAATACATTTTAACGGAAGTATATAAATCACAATTAAATTTTTACAGTAACAAATATTTTCTAAAAATATAAATATAATTTTTACAATTAAATTTTAAAAGATTAATTTAATTTAAAATTTTTTTATATTACAAAAAAGGAAACCTAAAATTTTAATTATATATAGGATATATAATATTAATAAATATACTATAATATTTTGCATATATTTATTTTAACCTAAATTTATCAAAATGATATTTATCTTATTTATTATGAATATTATTTATAAATATTTAATAAATATAGGATCCATTATTATCCATTACAAAAAAGAAAGATTCGTTTGAATTTCTATCCTCTAAATCGATATATGTAATTTACTATATAGAGTATAATTAGTATATTGAAGATAATAAAAAAATGAAGGAAGTTAAATTTTCATGTCTATAAACTATTTATCTAGGTGATTATATTTTATAAGATTTTAAAGTGTTAATGTTTTATAAATTTATTAATTGTCCTTTTTCTCTTTAAAATGTCCCTGACTTTATGGGATACGATTATAAGATTTTAAAGTGTTAATGTTTTATAAATTTATTAATTGTCCTTTTTCTCTTTAAAATGTCCCTGACTTTGTGGGATACGATCATGACCCAAAAGGTGATACCCATTTGAGGAAGGAGAATATTGCAATGTATCCAATTTCCACTTGAAACGACCAGCACTTAGAAGCAAATCTAGGTGTTCAAAGTGGGGGACGGTCCAAAATGTGGCGCACTCCCTTCTAGTACATAAATGTGATGGCATAAAGGCAGCACAATTATTATATTATTCAAATTTCAAAGTTTCATTAGAGCACTTGTGATTTTTTTTAGAAAGTCTTTTATTTTAAAATTATATGTAAATTTAAAGTTTCATACCAAACGAATAAAGGGATATTTAAAAACACTTCACTTATTTATACATAAATTTAAAAATAAAAAAATAAAATTTTTTAATAAATAATTTTAGTTATAATTATTTTGTTTAATAATTTTTATAAATAATTAAATTTTATCAATTAAATTATTAAATTAATAAATTTTATTATATAAATTATATTTATAAAAAATTATAAAACTTGAAAAATTATATTTTATTAAACCAATTTAAATTAATGAATAAATATTTATTAATTTAAATTTATTTAATAAAATATTAATTTTTAAAATTTTTCTTATAAATATATGATCCAACATAATAAAATATATTAACATAATAATTAGATTGATAAAATTAAATTTTTTATAAAATATATTTAATAAAATAAAACTATTTTTAAAATAATTTAATTTTTTATTTTAAAAATAAATATTATAATCCAAATATTTTTTTTCCTCACAATTATAATCTTTTCGTAAGAGTGTTTTATCTACATTAGAATAGATTAATTAAGTATTTGTTTAAATTTATATAATTGGATTAATTTTAATAAAAACAATTTTTAATTATTTAAATATAATTGATATATATATTATTTATATTTTTTAATTTGAATTTTTATTTTTTTACTAAAAAATGTAAAACAAACTAGATTTGATCCTAATGTTCAAATGTAGTCAATTTTAAATTAGTTAAAAAAGTTTAACACAAATAGATTTAAATATGTTTAAATTTTTACATTTTAACTGGTTATAATATTAAATTTTTTTATTTTTTTAATAATTTTTTTATATTTATATAATTTAGTTGTTTTAACCTAAATAATCAATATGTGATCGACTCTTTGATAATGTAAATCTTATTTAGTAATAACTAGTTAAGTTCGGCTCCTTTTATAAATATATAAGCTTAGGCTTGTTAAAAAAACCTTTTTAGATAAACAAGTCAGGTCTAAGCTTATAAAAAAGTCTATTTAACCTATTCAAAAACATATTTATATTTATATATTATATACTTATATTTATTTTAATATATTATATTTATATAATATTTATTTTATACTTTATTTATATAATATTAATATATATATCTTTTCAGCCTATTAATGACCTTTTTATCTTGTAAACTTTAAATTTACAAGATTTTTTAATTAATTATTTACATAGGCTTTAAGTTTATTTATTGATATTTTTTTGTAATGTAGACTTTTAAACATGCTTACAGGTCTTGTAAACATTAAATCAGGCAAGCCTGAACAGAAAAAAAAAAAAACAAATCAAACTTAAACACTTATAACCTAACTCGACTCGAGTTACTTCCATCCCTATTTGAGATAGATTCAAAATGGAACAGAAAAAAGACATCAAATTATAATTCGTCGCTAACCATTTAATTGAAAAAATAAGATAGGATCGGAATAGATTGAACAGTAACAAAAGATTTAAAAAAACGTCTAAATCTGTTTAAAATTGAGACAGATTTTAAATAAATGAAGCTATTGCATTGCACAGTAAACTAAATAAAAATTATTTTTACCCAAATCAGTGTATAAATTAAAGATAAAATTAGAACCCATTGAGCTGTAATACGAAAGAAAAATAAAATCAAACATACTATATCTTAAATCTGACTAAAATTTCGAACGGCTTTGGGACGTAAGAAAAAAAAAATAAGTTGTAAAATATTTACTCTGTTTTTAATGTTGTTAAATTCTTTTTTCAAATCCGTTTATAATAATTTCTCACCAAGATGGGATGAAATTTATAAATAAATTAGGGATAAAATTATATATATCAAAAAAATAATACTTATACTAATTTAATAATTTTTTAATAGAAAATTTATTAATTTAATAGTTAATTTAAAAGTTTTTATCAAATAAAATTTTATATAAAATAAAAATTAATAGATATTTTATCATATAATTTTATTTTAACGTTTAATATATTATTTAAATATATATAAATATTAATAGTTGAATAATATTATTTATAAATATTTAAAATATAATATAAATGATAAATAAATTTAACATTATTAAAAAGAAATAAAGATAAAAATTATTAAATAAAAATAAGTTATTAGTATAAGAGAATAAGTGTTAAGTATAACATTGAAAATGTTCGGTGAAATAGTAATGGTAGATATATGATAAGATGATGGATAGATTTCATCGGAATATAGAGTAATAATTTAAATCATATGAATAAATAGGAGAAGACACACAATGAAAATAGTGACTATTTGCTCTTTTAATATGGTATGTAGATAGAAAAAGATTATTTATATAATGCATCTCAAGAATGTACGGTATTTCAAGTTTTAAGAAAATAACTATTATAAAAGTTAAAAGTAATTAACATGATGATAAAGATGAAAATAAAATAAATTTTTTTTTTCTTATACAAAACTAATAAGGTAAATATTTTATAAAAATTTATTTTCTACCTAAAATGGTAGAAAGTACAAATAAAAGTATAAATAACTTGTAAAAATGATATGATGATCTATAAAAATATTTCTATAAACAACTTTGGAATAAGATAGTATCTTTTAAGATAAATGTCTTTATTTAGAATTTTTTTTAAAAATAATCTTTTCAAACAAAAAAATTATTATAAAAAATGTATAATTTAGAGATATTATATAAAAATAACATAATATTTTAAAGATTATATTTTAATTGAGTTGGATGTAACATTATTTTTTATAATATCAAGGAGTATATTATAAAATTTTAATTGATTGTAATTTAATCTTTGTGGTTAATGAAAAATAGTAGAATATAATAAAATTTAACAATTAATCAAAATAAAATATGAAAATAAATAAGAGTAAAATATTAGTTAAATATTCTTTAAAAGATTATTCAAGTGTTTATATGTATTTTTTTAGTAATTAAATTTGTATATTTTAATGAGTCAATTTAATATATATTTTATTTATTATAAAAAAGTATTGTTAAAATTTTATTTATTTATTTATATTCTTTAAATAAGGTATAACGTTTTATACTAAGTATTTTTATTTTTTATTAAATATTTTTATAATATATATATTTAAAGATAAATAAAAAATATATCATGTGATTCATGTAATATTTTGAAGTGATATATGCTCATTCAAAATATTTATATATATAATAAATTGATATATATATATATATATATAATAAATTAATTTTTTAATAATTATAAGATTTTTATATTAAAACATATAATTTTATTTGTTAAAATAATAGGATAAAGTGAAAAAAATTAAATTTTTTATTATATTCCAATTTTAAACACAATTTTTTTATTTTTTCATTTATTAATTTTTAAAGATAATTAAAAAATTTCTTTAGAAAATAAAATCTGGTGAACTTATCAAAATTTTATTTGGTTTGATTAGTTAAAATAAAATATCAAATTAGATTTCATCATGACTCCTTTTATTTAAAAATAAAATCTTTATATTTTAAAAATAATTAATCAAATTTTTTTAAAACTTACTTTTACTATTAATATACAAAGTTTATTCTAAAATTTCATAATATATTTATACACAAAGAGAACTAAATTGATCAAAATAATGCAGTTCATTTTTCATTCAGGTTACAATTGAAAAAAAGTTAAACAACAATATTAAAATTTATTTTAAAAATAGAATACTAAAGTACTAAATTTTTCATAAATTTAAATTCTTAATTTTTTAATTTTAATTTTATAAATTTAAAAATATTTTAAAATAGTTTTTATGAGTTAATAATAATAGAAAATAATCTGTTTATGTCACATTAGCAATTATTTTAAAATGTTATATGATGTAATATATTTAAATTTATAATGTAATATTACTAAGTAGTGTAAGAAACATTTTTATAAATTCACAAATTTATAAAAATTAAATTAATAAAAAACTAAAAATAAATTTAAATATTTAATTATAACTGAAAAACTTAAAAATATATTTTATCTAATGAATAATCCTCTATATAAGGACGTAAATTGTGTCCTCATATTCATGTCCTAATAAAGTAGGGGTGGTAAATGAAAATCAAAATAAATATACATTAGGTAAAAAAATAAAACACTTAAGGCTAGATAACTAGGGGTCAAAAATATATTGCCGACAGCTGAATTAGAAAATGTCCAGGAAAGGATCTTTAGAAGATAATCTAATAAAATGACCTTTTTCTTGGTACGAAAAATGATACTGTAACAATTATGTTAAATTGACTTGGTATTTGGCATATATGATCACAATATTTGGAAAATTAATTCAAAAGACCTTTGAGTCATGTTTGATTGATCCATTTCACTATTTTTTTATTGAATTATTTTAAAATATGATAATATTCTAGACTTAATCATGCATAATTTTATCTATTTGTTTTCCTATATTAATTAATGCATGATTTTAAGTAATATATATTTAATATTTTAAAGAATTTAATACTCAAATTTGTATTTAAAATTTGCTTAAAAGGAAATCTAATTTATTATATTATAAATAGTTTTTATTTAAATAAAATTACTTTCTGTATATAAAATACCTGTGATTTTAAAAATAGTATATAATAAAAACTTGATCATTGTTAATTTATTTTAAATAGTAAAAAACATAAAAAAAAAACTTTACCAATTTAGTTAATTAGTATTTTCTAAATTTTAAAATAGATAAAAAATAAACATACATCTATATAATCCACATACATCTATATAATCCACACACATATTTATATATATATATATATATATATGTATATATATATAAAATAAAGTCTCGATAAATATATTATAATTCGTTACCTTATTGTGCTGTCGTAAACTTTAGGTAAATAATTTTTTTGTAATTTTGTATCTTATTAGATATATTTATATTATTATTATTTATTTATTAATCATATTTATATTATTAGTTGATAAAAAATGTGTTCAAGGATATTATATTTCATTTAAATAAATTGTAAATAATAAAAAAGTATGATTATTTAAGTACTTTAAATATGTGGATAATGATTTATTGAAATAATTATCCATACATATTTAAAAATAGACAAATTATTATTATAATATTCTATCGAGACTCTTATAAGAGATAAAGAAAAACATATCCACCCTAATTGGTGTAGGCATATCCAAATCAAGTTTAAAACAAAAAAACACATCAAAAAATTAAAAAAATGTTGGATCATATTCGGTTTAGTTAATATGAAGTTTGCAGAACTATTAAAATTTTTAGGGTGAAAGATTGAGAATTAAAATAATTTAATATGAGAATTTAAAATTTAATTTTTATTACTTCTTATATTATATAAAAAAATTTAAAAATTGAAATCTGATTTAAACCAATTCGTTCAATAATAAATTGGATAGTCACATCTTGAAAATATATAAAAAAATATTTTAATGCTGAATTTTTTAATTTTGAAATTTTAAAACATGACTATTTTAATGAAAAATCTACAAATTCACCATCTAAATCAAATATCCCACTAAGTAAATTATCTAAAAAGATTAGGTTACCAAATTAGTTTCTTAAACATTTAAATTTTTACGGCATCATTCTTTAAATGTTTTTATTATCAAATATTTTTGCAACCAGTCCTGATTTTACTGAATCTAATACAAAGTAGCTCTCATTTTCATTGGATTTAAAGGTAAAATTATAGATATAGTTGAACTCATTTTAGTAACCAACCTAAAAATGAGTTAATTCCATGTACCACTTGTCGAATACTACTGTTTAGATTTGTTTTAAAGAATCGGATGTGCAGTGCTTTCTTTAGGAAAGTTCTAGAGAGAATAGACCTGCTGCTGCTTTAAATAAAATCTAACAAAAAGTGGTAGTTAAATGAATATAATTAGACTTTTTAATCTAGTTTAATGAAATAATTAAGAAAAATAATGTTATTTTTGATATATTAAAATATCAGCACATTATTCTAACTTTGATTTTATATGTATAAATGGATATAATATTAATAGTTTTTCTTTTATATAAAGTTTTAGGAACACAAGAGTATTGCGAAAAATAGTAAAGGTTGTGAGAATGACCGAATCCATGCACTTCACTAGTTTTAAAAATAATTTTTTTATTTATATTTTAGAGTCATTTAAAAAAAATTGAAAGTTAAATGCACTAAATTTAGAGTATCTATTTTAAATATAATTAGTTGATAATAACAATAATTTATAAATTATTAAATTAAAATTTATATTAATGAATTTTGATAAAATAACTTATAAAAAAAAATTTATAGTTTTTTTAAATATTTTATGTTAAATATCATTTTAATAAAAACTGATTAAATTTTTTTTTAAAAAAATATGATTGATAATGATAAGATTATTGATATAATAACTTTTAATATTTTTTAGATCCTTTTTTTAATAAAAGATATGTTTTAAATAAATAAAATAAAATTATATTCATACAATTTGAAATAATAATCATAAAGAAATATGATAGAATATTTTTACCTAACTATAATAATTTATTTATACATCTTATTTTATAACTAATTTTTGAAATATGTTTTCGGATGTTTATTTAATAAATATTTAAAATTTATTTTATATTGATTAAAATCTTTAGCTTTTATTTTTTATTTTATAAATAGGCACATGATTGACCCATTTTAAAAACTTTATGTAAAAGTGAGTCTGACAGCTAGTTTATATAGATAAATTCACTTCAATCTCATTCTATTACACTTTAAAGAGTGTTACTTGGAGTATGGTGAATACAGAACCATTTTCTAAGTGTCACTTAGAAAGTGATTACTTTTAATTGTTACTAATAAGAGAATGGTTGGCACGTGTTATCATTCTAAGAATAAAAGATGGCTAGCTAGCTATTACTTGAAGAACAGTAATGTGGAAATACTTTTCAGGTGACACTTAGAGTGAGGTACTCTAAGTGTAAATTAGAGAGTGGTTGACTTAATTGCTTTCTAAATGAATTTTATCTTCAACCTTGTAAAATGTCCCTCATTTTTTAGTAATACAATTCAAATTTTTTTCTTTATCATTTCTCTTTATCACAAATGTAAACAGTTTTGTTGTTATATTTGATTCGTTGTTGCTTGTTCGCTTCTCTCACTATGTTTATGTTTATTTTGCACCAACAACTTAATTTTTGAGGTTAGGATTATTGTTTTTTTTCAATATTTTACAATATTTTTATTATTTGCTTCAATATAGTTGTTTGGTTTTCTTCAATGTTTGGGATTGATATTATTTTGTAATTGAAAAAGCAGGACTAATCATTTGAATTTGTAGAAGTCACACAAGATATTTATGTAATATAGTCTTCCATTTTTATTATCTCATTCTTTCATTTTTTCTTACTAGTAATAACTAGATTTTATAACTAGCTATGGTTCTATATTTGATGCAATTTTATCATATAGTTTGATTGAATATTAAATTGTTATATTGTTTGTTAGTGGACAGTAGAGTTCACTAAGGTGTGACCCTGGTTTAAATGTGTAGTACTAATTAATTATGAAATTTGCATATGTTTGATATATATTATATTTTTTATTAGTAGAAAACAAAGTTTAATAGGATGCAACCTTACTTGAACAAGATGTTAAAATTCTTTGTTGGTAATTTAATTAATTTTAAATATTATTAAATGTTGTTTGTTGTTAAATTTTAGAAATAAAATTTTGAAAATATTCATAATATATGGAAGATGTTACCGGTTTTTTTAAAATTTGGATAGTATTATAGTAGTTTTAAATTATATTGTATATAGATTTAGTATTTGTTGTGTGATTTTAATTATGAGTGAAACCTTAGTTTCCTGTTTGATATTCAATAAATTAAGTACAAAGTTTATTTTGTTAAATTTTGAATTGTTCAAATTAGATAGTTTAAGAATAAATTTTTCCTTTGATTATTTAACAATTACTTCTTGAATCTTATCACTTATTCTTAACGCAATTTCGATTAAGTACATTTTGCATTATCTTTTAGTACATGTTTGATTATGGTTCATTTGACATCACATTCAAGTTATGTAATTAGAAACTAATGCTAAATGTTATCAAATTTCATCAAGAATAACCTACTAGATTTAATAAGTAATTATTAATTAAGGATAGGAAAATGTTTCTTTTTAAATGAGATATGGCCTACGTTATTGTGAGGAAATATTTTAGTCAAAGAAAATTTTTGGAAATATAATGATTTGATTTATTTGAATAGAATTTGAGAACCTTGAATCAAAGTTGGGTTCAAGAAAATTGTTTTTTCCAAGAATGTGAGGATGAGGTAAAGGAATTTATTAGAATTTTTGTTCAACATTTAAATGATAGTGGGTTGGTTCTATGTCTATGTTCACTATGTTTAAATATGATACGAGTTACTGTAAAGAAATGAGAATAACTTTTAATGTGTAATGAATTTGACAAGAAGTATAATTGTTAAAAAAATATGATGAGATACAAGGTAAAAGTAACAATGATTATTGGTAGTTTCATTTCAACAAAGATGAAACATTAAGTGTAGATAAGATCGATAACATTGATGAAATTCTAATGGTGATTGAGAAAGATCTTAAGAATTGTTCAAAGATATTTAAGAGGTTAAAAAATGATGTAGAGAGACCTTTATATAATGGATGCACTAAATTCTTAAGATTAGCTGCTGTTTTAAAAATTTATAATTTAAAAATATCTCAATGGATAGAGTGATAAGAGTTTTACTAATTTATTGACTTTGTTAAGTGAGATGCTAGTTGAGGAGCTTTCAAGAAAAACATATGATGCTAACCAAATCATATCTTCCATTGGATTCGTTCATGATAAGATACATGCATGTCTTAATAAATTTTATATCCTTTCAAAATGAATATACATCGTTCAAAGAGTGTCCAACTGTAATGCCTCCTATTAAAGAAAGAAAGAATCTACTTCAACCAAAGAGGTATGGTATTTTTCAATAATACCAAGAATTTAATATAAAATTATGAATAAAATTAATTTTATTAAAATTGATTTAAGATATTAAATATTTTTAATATATATGTATCAATTAAGTTAAACTATACATTGTTATTCAAATTTATATTTTATATTTATATTAAAAATTTTGAAAGTTAATTATCCAATTACTAAATAAAGACTCGTATCATTTTTCTTCTATTTTTTTTAATCTCATTAGACATATTTAAAGAAATGTTTTATTATCTTTTTTATATAATTCTTTTCTATATACGAATAGAATTATATATTTATTTATATATAAGTATAGATTGTTGAATTTATTTTATTTTCTATATTTTAAAAATTTATTCGATTAAAAATATAAATAAATAGATGATATTAGTTGTAAATAAAAATCATTTATCTTTTTATTGATCTAAGTAAATTCAAATCATTTTGATGTTGAAGACCTTTGAGGTTGAATTGCGTATCGAGGTATCAATCCATCTAGAGCGTGGGGTAATGTGCAGACTTGATTATTGCAGATTTTTTTTTTACAGAAATGGTGTAATTTTAAAAAAAATATTACCGTTATGGTGCTAGGAAAAAGTATTTCTTGCAGGGTGCGTCTACCGTCTCTGCAACACATAAATTTATGCCTCATAGGAAGGAAGTTAAGGGGTAGGTTGAAGGTTGGGCGTGTAACGCATAAATAAATGTCACACCTTGTGATGCATAAATTTATACGTTACAGGATCCTGTGACGCATTTATTTTTGTCATAAAGGAATATTCCATCAATTTAATAAGTGGTTTAGAAAAGTTAAATGTCTCACAACATTGTGTAAAATATCAAAATACTTAAAAAAAATTTCTCACTCCATTCTGAACCTAATCACTACTAATCATGTCTTCTGTCTTAAGTCTGTATCTAGATCCTAATGCATATTGAATCATTTTATGTAATCATTTTGGCAATAAAGCATACAAATGATCCTAATCCCCAAACACATGGACAATTGCTTTCTGTTTTGCATTTCATGTTTTTTTTTTGTAAAAAACTTTGTACCCATACTAACTTAGTATTCCTTCTTGAAATAATGAAATTGATACAGATGGTTCTTCGTTTACCATACATGATAAACAACAATAATTAAATATGATAATATTAAATGAAATATAATATAAAAAAATACATTCTATTTATCAAAACCACATACCCAATATGCATGAACAAATGAAATCAGAATCCAACCTTTTGTGGTCTTGAGATAGAG